>CM020024.1:127930363-130929833 GCA_009769605.1 Bucorvus abyssinicus
AAAGTTCAGTTTCTAACCCTTTGTCTTAATGACTCAGCTCATTTCAAGGTAACTATAACCACATGAGCCAATTACAATGTGCTAAATGTCATTCAATTCTGTCTATGTAATTGTAATTATAGCATTTGTGTAACTACTGGTTAACAGCACAACTAAAACTGGACGAGTTGGTTTTAAAGCTTTGACTAGGAATTAATTGCTTATGCACAATCACACAATTTCAATCATCCTGAACAGAGGAAAATTGAGCATCATGTGAAACACAGGCAAGTGGATATAAAATGATACAGTAACATTATTACGAAAGGAAAATGATGTTGTAAAAAATTAAATACCAGACAGATAAACAGAAACAGTATTATGCTGTAATGCAAGCAAACGTTTTTCTCAGCTTCAAGAACACAAAAGTCTGGTGAGCCTCAAGAAACATGTCCCAGTTCAGCGTTCACCACAGTAAAAGCTGCTTAAAGAAAGGCCTATTCTCAAAGACAGGAGAGTCGGTATAGCGATCGGCCTGAATTTCTGCCAGCATCCGCACAGGTGACTGTTCATCGGAAACTTAAAAGATCATCCTCTTACGAGCCAGTGAACGCCAGGAAAGAGGCTCCAAGAGACAACCACAAGCCAGCAGGCTTCCTTTCCAGCTAAATCCTCTTGAACTTAGACAGCCAATTCGGTTGCTTCTTTTCCAGTAGTCCATAACGAAGGGAAATGAATAATTTTTCCAACAGACCTCAGGAAGAGCCATCACAGCCAAGACAGTAAACACATACAAACTAGTAAAGATAATATGCAAAAATAACTCACTTTGAAGTCTTTTTACATAGAAATATATTAATTCTTTTTTCTTCATTAGATCCCCTAATTACCATCCCTCAAAAAGCCAGCTTGCTAATTTTCCACTTAAATATTAGCTGACATAGAAACATTCCTAGATAATGCACTTTAATGATCATGTGAAACGAAAAAGCAATACATTAAGTTAAATAGCAAAAAGAGTTTTCATTAAAAATCTCATCTTGTACTGATGATAAAAAATTATTCTTATTACTTTACACAACACATACTCATTAAGTTCACATGCATCAACCTATGCCCAAGTTAATACAAGATAAATAGAGACAGTAGATCACTTGCACTGCAATACCAGAGTGCACGTATGACTCATGATTCCACAGCGAGGGGAAAAAAAGGTCAAATAATTTGTATTTTACTGCACACAACAGCACAAATTCGAGCGTATACACTGTTAACCAACTAAGTCTGCATATAATCGTTTGCTAACTTACATGTCATTTCTGACTTTAGATACAAGCCAAGCTTCTTTACACAGCAAGGCCCTCTCCTAGTAAGGAGAGCTGTCACATTGCGCTCATCTACTTTCTCTCTTTTCCCTTTAGTAGAGGCTAATGCAGATCTTGAGGAATTCAGTGATCAATCCAGTTCTTAAAGGCAGCCACCAAACACAAAAGTGACAGCACAATTCCTATTCAGAACACAGGCCCCAGACAGACAATGAAGCTGCTGCTAAGTCTGAGAAAGGAAGAAAGCAGGTCTCCATTCTGAAGACTCAGTTCACACATCTGGCTCACGACATTTGATTCATGCTTCAGAAGACGGTGCAACCACTGAAGGTTTCTTTTACAGAGTTTGCAGTGATTGGATGTTTTGTGTAAAATACACATATCTTTGCAATAAAACTACAGAAACATACCCAGGAACAAAAAAGCTCACTGAAAGTAACACGTACTACACCTAGCAGTCTGCTTTTACTTAGTTATTTTTTCAGGATTACTTTCGATGATTTTAGATGTATAGGAAAAAGAATCACACATTATTCAAATACCTTTATTCTCAGATACTTATTCTGTATTCAGCCTGTATTTCCATCTTACATAAATTTGCATTTTCATCCAATTCAGCTAGAGCAATTTTTATTTTAATCTGGCTTTTTTTGTAGTAAGCGTTTAAAAAGTTATCTGCCATTGTCCAAAATGGTCTATTTCAGATGGTAGCAATAAATATAATTTCACTTTAAAAAAAAGGAGAAAAAAACTCAAACACTACTTTAAAAGTTGTTAGATGCTTTAAAATACCTATTAAAAACATTTGCTGTAAGATGGTGCTTTACTTTTAAATATTTCAATGATTTCATTCATTCTTCCAAAGACATTTAATTGCTGGCTACAAAATCCTTCTCAGGAAACAATAACAAATTCTGTTTTTTCATGGAGATTTCATAGAGGGGTATTGATAAGAACATTTATTTTAAAATAACTATATTAAAGAAAAAAAGGATAAATAATTCTCTCATGGAGAAAGACTTTAGTGCACATTATTTTTAAGACAAAGTGAACAATACTTCTGACACTCATGGAAACTTCTCATAAATCATTTCAAGAGAGGGAAACATTTAAAAGGAAGCTAAAGAGAAACAGACATCTGTGAATGGCATCCTTTTTTCTGGCTTTGGGTCAGAAAAATTATGGCTTTTTATTCTTTCTAATGATGGCCATTTAAAATATTTTAAAATTTCATTATGCTGAATTAGGTTATACCTCTATACATTTGCTGTTACTGAGCTTATACAGACATAAAATTAATTGGAACTAGCCTCAAAACCAAGATAACCTGTCCTGCAATGAGAGAGGGGAAAAGCAGCAGTCCCTCCAAACTATTCTTAAATCTTCATCACACTTCAGTTCTCAAATTTTAGATCAGACACTTCTAATTGTAGCAGTAAGTTTTACTACTCATATAGCACTGCAAATTGATGAGTGCACAGATAACATGGACTTACTGGAATTCTAACCTTTTTGGCATATAAGCATTTAATATATAGTTTACAAGAAATGACAGTCAGTTCATAGATTCTGCAGCCTCAAGTGAACAATGCATTAACTGACAATCATTGCAACTATTACCATTAATGTCAGAATTGCAAACTTGCACTAGTAGGAAATTAGCCACTGAACAGACCCATGAAACCCACTTACTCGAAAAAAATGGATTCTGCTGACACAAATCCAAAAACCTAATTTAAAGGTACATCCAGCCTGATGAATGACCTTACCAAACGCACACAGAGAGCAAGAATTGTTCTCTACAATGCAGAAAGGTGGAAGGAGGACAGGATTTTCAGTGTTTCCAAAGAACTCCGCAGAACAGGAAGATGACAGCACCAGACCGATACCTTCCAACATCTAAATGTCTTGCTGGCAATGGAATGCAATCAGATAGAAGCTACAGCTTATGCTCTGTGGACATTTCTGTTTTCAATCCTCACTCCTACCTTGCTACCTGCTACAGAGGATGCTTTGCATCACTCATCTGAACCAGTGTTATGACACATAAACAGTGCCCTACTGAGTGACAAGAGTTCTGCTCTCCTCCCTGCCCTGATCCACCCCCCACCCCCATCCCTTTTTTTAGTCACTTATCAGGGTGGAACTGCATGAATTTATAGACAGAAAGGGAACTTGGACAACACATTAATTTAGATTTTGCTGCACAACACTTGCAACTTGGTTAAGACAACATTACAACTGGAGAGAAGAACCACTGGGAGGAAGGAGCACAGTTTCCTCCACCCGCTCTATGCCCATGTGGCAACTGTGACTCTGACCAGTGGAAACAGATATTAAGTCTGGAGAGCAAGTGAAACAGCAGCAAGATGCTTAATCAGCTACCATACAGAGTCTACAAATACAAGGATCGAAGGTTAAGAAAAGGTAGGAAAAGCCTAATGATAAAGCCCTAGTGTTAACGAAGTGGCAGTAATGCTACTTATTGACTGTACAGTACAGCAGTCTGTCAAGTTGCCATGTGGGAACACAGACCAGCAGGAAAAAGCTGGCTGTGATGTCCGATAAAGCCAGAAAAATGGGTGGAGAACAACTGCAGCAGGTTTTGAAAGAAGATAAAATATAGGGCAAGAAAAGTGAAACAAAATAGGCAAATTCCACTTTTGAGGAAAAAAACCTGAAAACAGTAATGAGAAATTAAAGGTCTAAGTAGGCATATGCAAATGAAATGCTTAAGTACGTTTAACTGCAGCAATTCAATTCACCTACTCAAACACCTCGGAAGCACCTACCCCTCTGAACTAAATAACCTCTTCTGGTCAGACTCTTTCAGAAAATGCTACAATGACCTGACAGTTGACACCCTGCACAACACAGACCACAACTTCACCCCTTAATTCCAAACCCTTAGGCTTAGTTATAAATATGTTTTGAAGAGACATCTAATTCCACTTTAAAAATTGGAAATACCCCACATTGCTAAGTTGCCCCTTAACTAAGGTAACAGTCAATTACCTTCACTCAAAAATACCTCTCATTTCTACTTTGACATGCCTAGTACCAAGTTTCAACTGAAATATGCACACCTTTGATAGATTAAATGGCCCTTCAGCATTAGAATTTCTTTTTTCCAATACAGGTACTTTTACAGCACAAACAAATCATGCTAAATAAATCAATAAATCTTTTACATTTGATTTCTGAGTTCCTTACTCTGATGTCTTTTTGCCTAGAGAAATTCAATTTAATCAGAGGAAGAATTCATGGGACTCATCAAGTATTGGAACTCTCATCAAATTTTTCCTGATGAACTGGAAGTTTGTTTCAGTTTTTTCTCCATCAGATAATGATGTTCAATAGCACTGATTGGCAGAGTAACTTCACCTGTGAAGATTCAATCACTGTCATTGAAAACAATCTTTCCTTCAGCATCAGACATAACCAGGTTTCCCTAAAACCAAGAGATTTATTCACCTTTCATTATTTTAGAAGATACAGTTTAGCCAAAGCTATTTGGGCAGATCACGACCTAGTTAAGCTATACAAAAGGCAACTGACAAGTTATAATAAAAAGCAGCTATAGGATCATATAAAAGTTCCACACACACCTTATCATCTTATATTTAGGAGCAACAATTTGGAGGGCACAAAGTGTCTCAGTGTTTTCTATCACCAAATTAAGTAGCAGGGCACCTTGGGCAAGGATCTCATTAGATAATGGTCATTTGTGCCCATTGATGGCTCCACAGATTGAAGTTACATACAGGTCCAGAACACCAAGAAGAAGGAGATGGTTTCCAGTACAGACCAAGCACTCCATGTCCCCTGATGCAAGAAAGGAACAGCCAAACTTGGCAACATCCAATATCCAGATCTCACAGTAGCTTTTCAGATATATGAGTTCCAGAGATTGTTAAATATTACTTTAATACATCTTGTATATTGATATGTCAACCACAATTCAATTTATTGCCATATTATCAGCAGCTAGCAAGGATGGAAACCAATGGTTCTATTATCCTTTGCATGAAAGATGGCATACAAATACTGTTGTTGGAACACCTTTTTCAAGAGAAAGAAGGAAAACTAGGGGACAAATAAAGCCTATGTAATGCATGAATACAGAAACAAAGACTGGCTGATAGGGTTTTTGTTTTTTTTTTTTCTATGATCACACTTCTTTAGTGATGCAGTGATGTGAAACTTTCTGGATAAAATTACACCTGCACTTCTATCTAAATTACTACCACCATAGTACTGATTTCACCACCAAGCTACGTGGAAACCCAGAATTCTCCTGTCTCACAGATACTCCCCATCAGTTGCAACGAAGTTATCACAACTTGCAGCCAAGTTTTTAGGATCATGTGGGAGACCCAAAACACAGAGACAGAGAAATTCAGGGTGAAACAGACCATAAGATGGTATCTAGCTCAACCTTCTGTTGAAGCATGGTGAACACTGAATTTGGTTGATGTTGCTTAGGCTTTTGTTTAATTGGATCTTGAAAACCTCCAAGGTCAGAGCTTTCACAACCTTTCTAGGGAATCTGTTTCAATGCCTGACTGGCCTCATGGCAAAATATGTTCTCATTATGCCAAGCCAGAATACTGTAGTGATCCTGTCTGGAAGACCATAATACTTCAAGGAATAGTGATCCACACAAGAGCTAACCTGAGTAGGCCCATGCCCGTGCTGTGCTGCATGTGTGGGCTGGCTGTCAGGCCGGTGCTGTGCTGCACATACCCCCTGGCTGGAGGATGAGCTCAGCCAGCTCACTGCAACCCAGAAGCCTGCAGGCAGCTCCCACTTGGTACCGGCAATTATACCACCTGGGTGGCCTTGCCTTTATCTGAAAGTGCAGCTATAAGTTCTCATGTAAGCATCCTTTCTGCTTGACAGTAGTAATGATGAACAGAGTTGTTTTCTTGCAAGGAAATCCAACAATAGCTCAAAGGATCTATGGACAGGGTCTGCACAGTATTTTGCACGTGTACTGGAGACCTTTTTGATGCTGCACAGCTCAGGACTCCCAGAATCAAAACAGATGTAAGATTATCTATACTATTCTCTCTTTGTTGTGTCAGCTGTAATAAATAGCATTTTCAATGATATTTTAGTGTCTGAGTGCCTTACTTACTTGGATCATCACAGACCAGCATCTCCTGATGCAAAACAAACTTCCTCTGTTTCACTTTATGACCATTGCCTCCCAGGCTTCTCCCTTGCACCTCTGTCAGGAGTCTGGCTCCATTTTCTTCATAACCTCTGCTCTGATACTGGCAGGCTGCCACAAGGTCCTTTCAAAGCTCCACCTCCACACAGCTTTGGGTCCCTCAGCCTCTCTTCATAGGTCATGTGCCCACCGACCATCTTTGCAGCCTTCCAGCAGGAAGGTAGAGAGCAAAACTGGATGCATTGTTTTAGGTGTGGTCTATTAAGTGCTGAGTAAACAGAAACAGTCACTTGTTGAGCCTAGTGGCTACACTCCTGTATGCTGCCAGGGTACACTGCTGACTCATGTATAGCATTTCCAGCTTGTATCCCCTGCAAGTGGTTTTTCTGTCCCATGTGAAGGACTTTGCATTTGTCCTTTTTGGATTTCATGAAGGTCCTGCCAGTTCATTGCACTGTCCTGTTTAGATCTTTCTGAAATACAGCCCTGGCCTTGAGAATACTGTCTGATCCCCAGATTTGGTACATTCCAACTCCAGATCAGTGACAAAGATATTAAACAGGACAGGTCCCAGAATAGAGCCAGGAGGAACCCCTTGTAAGCAGCCTCCAAGGCAGAGCACAAACCACTGCTGGGAATAAACCAAAACCAAACACCCTGCAGTTTATCTAGTTGACTGGACATTTTTATCATCATCTACAAATTCCATCTGCAAATATTTGTACAGTATTTTGGTGTAAATCACTAATTAAGACTTTGTCTGTATTTCTAGATGATTTCAGATAACCAGTTTTTAAATTCACTTAACATACTATATCAACATCTCAAATGGGGAACCCAAAAATGCTCTGGTGGAAGCAGATGTCATGAAAAATAGCCAATTTCTGTACTCTATCTCAATATCAGTATCTTCTATCATCTTCAATCTGAGCCAGACATTTTCAGTCTGCAACTTACCTATTACAAAAATAAGGCCATTTCATAAACCAGTCACATCAAACTATGCTGAAGCCATGCAACTTCACACTGAGGAAACTACCTTGAGATGTTTCCCACAGAGCACGCCTGTAAGGAAATGAGAAAGCTTCCCATTTTCAAAAGCTAAAATTCTCTCTTTAAAAACCTCCTCTCTGAGAACTTTTCTCAGCCATTTTTTCTTCAGTACACCTTCCTCTACAAGGACCTCATTATACTTCAGATCTACAGATCTAAAAAGCCAAGTTGATGAACAATGGGTATATAAGAGATTTAGTGGAATCAAGTATTTTGAATTATTTAAATTAGTACCATGCTTGTCTACAACTTTGTCTACTATCCTATCATCACTCTCTCAAATGGTGATTTGATCTGTTTAACACCATTATTAGCTGTATTTCTTGACTTAAATACCTTAAAAAAAATTATAACGAAGAGCTGTTTGGGATTTTTTTAAGTTTAAGTAACTTCAAAAAGTATGTGCACATTCTATTATACCAAATCTGTACAGTCCAATAGAGATCTAGATGTTCAAGTGAAAAAACCCCTCAGATAAGCCTTAAGACATCACTGTTAAGAGAGATTGTTTTATGAAGAATAGTTAATGGAGGCACTGTTCAAATAACTTCAAAAACCTAAGCACTTTGTATCAAAGTTAGCTAAACAGGTCTATTAAGTAACATTTTGTAACTTCACAGAGTACACAGACAGAAGGAGCTGTTAGGTACATAGCTTCATTTCCTGTATACCTCCTTCCATTAATTTCATTCAGGTATCCTTCAAACCAGTTCAATAACTACAGTAAAACTCCTGTTGTTCTTGCATGGTTTTCTTCTGCTATGCATGCCAGACAGTAGAAGGAGAGGTATAAAAATGCCTCTGATAGTCTTAGTGGGAAGACAGATCTGCTAAGTGTAGCAGGAAAATCTTAAATTGGTGTAAAACTTTTCAATTTTTTTTCTCCTTTTCAGAGAGTGGAATTACATTGTAATCCTTCAGCTCTGCTATTTCTTCACTACATCCAAAGTATTGAGAGAGAGTGAGTGAGCGAGCGCACAGTCCTGGTTTAGTCCCTTTAATATTCCAGAGCACAAGTTACCCAAGCCTGCTTATCAGAAAATGTTAAAAACAGATTTTAAAAAGTGTTAAATGCAGATGCTGCATCACATCTTTACTGCAGTCAGTAAATCACTAATTATTCCATGCAGAAAGTTCAGAAAACAGAAATACCCAACATTGTTGCATCACATGTTAAAATTTTACCAGCTGCCTCTAACAAACACGTATCTGACACAGGATTATTCTTTGCCTGTATTTACGAGTAGAAATATAAATACCTCCCCTTTAACCCTCATGGTCATTGGTTTCTTTAGTTTCCTAAACCATACATCTACATTTTCAGTTTACAAGCTTTACAAAATGGAAAAAGGGAAGTTGGTGGCAAGAATTACTGCCTCTGTATCCAGACTGCTTGTTAGCAGTTCCCCTAAGAAACGTGGGTGACCGTGAGCAAACTAAGTTGAACTGTGTTCCCATTTCTAAATTAAAAGGTTATATGACTATTACCAAACAAGCCAATCACAAAATAAAGGCCATTCCAGTAGTGCACTGATATACTCCCTATGCAAGAAGAAATTTTCCATCCTCTATCTTGGTATTAATAATTAAAAATGCTGAAATACTAACAGAAATTTTTAGAAAAAACAGGGAGGATTTTTAAAATAACTGTAGTTTAAATTCAAATTTGGTGACTACTACAGGTAAAAGGGTGGAATCAGTTGCTTCCATAATAAGTACCCACTCTTTTGGAACTATAGGATAATGCAGGCTGGAAGTGACCTCAGAGGCCTCCAGCCCAGTCTCCTGGTCTGAGCGGATCCAGTTAGAAGAGGCTGCTCAAGGTACTACACCCAATCCAGTTCTGAGCACCCCAACTTACTATCGTGAAGAGTACAGATTTACGTCAAATGCTATAACTTAGAGGAAAAAAAAAAAGACACCTTCTTGCAGCTCCTGTTACACCCAGGTAAGTTCATGCCGTAGACTGACAAAGTCAGAGGCACCGCAACAGAAAGCAGTTACTAGCAAGAGAAATAAAATGGATCTTCTTTAACTTTTATTCTTGTCAAACCCATAAACACAGGAACAAATCAAACTGGTTCTAGTATGCACTTCAGTCACACAACTTTTACTGCTGGTTATGTATGAACCACAAGATCCACCATGCGCTGTCAAACTCCCAGGTGATTTAGCAAGTTTACAGTTCAAAAGATCCTTTATACTTATAAACTTAGTAAATCAAACCATGGAATCATAGCAGATATCGCCCTAAGCAGAGAAAAACTGGGTAGGTTTTGAAATAAAGTGGCACACAACAAATGTCCAAGTTCTACCGCAAATAGGTGAACTTTTAGCATGCACAAATGTATCCAAATGACTCAAAGTAAACCCATACTGCAATACGGGCAATCAATCACAAAAATCACAACTGAAAGCTTTAAATAAAGTAATTCTGTAGACTCCTTCTGCAAACTTTGGAGGGGCTTCATTGTGTTTGGCACTATATAAACACACAGCAAGCACCTTCAACAGTTTACAATCCAAGGCTCTGAACTGCAGCACACTATCCTTCAACCGACCTCTACAGGTGAGGGGACCTCAGTCTGCCTCACACATGCAATGTAACTGGACACTAGTGAGGGAGAAAGAGATGCAGAGGAGGGAGTAGTAACCCTTTCAAGATTACACAAAATGTCATGGAGAACACAGTGTCTCAACTTCCTGTCCATTGCATTACAATTTTTCCTTATCTTTAATTTAGCCCAAAGATTCTGCAGACAAGTATGACACCTTGCAAACCAGGCACATGGTTAATATTTATCATTCACAAAAGTGAAGACATAGTGCAAACCTAATCAGGTTTCCCATACTTAAGTTTCAAACAGACAGTGAGATAGCATAGTCAATTTTTACTGTGTTTTCCTCACACTGTTCATGATTCTGATGTGCTGCTTCAGCTGGTAGAATGTTTTCAGTTTTCATTCCTTCTGGATCACATTTTTATTTAAGTCAGGGTCAAAACATTAGCATTAAAATAAACGGCAGCATGCTATATATTAGTTCTGACAGCAGGATATGACAAACAAGCAGTACATGTGAAGAGGTTTTTTTTATAATGTTGTTTTAAACTTAGAAGCTTTTTCCCACATCATCTTCCAACACAAGTCTACTTTCAAGGCTCATATGAAGTATCCTGGATTGACATTTTAGATACTGGTAAAAAGCAAAAAGGAAAAGCTACTTGCCTGAGATTAGACAGAATGACAAAAATGGAAATGTAACTCCAGCATCCCAGTGCACTAGTCTAATTACATCTCCCTTCAACCCTTCTGTGATTATTTTACCTATCATTTACACTCTGTAACTGCCTTAGTTTCTAGGATGTTAGCAGAGTATATGTCAAGCTTTAGAAAAAACAGAACATTTCACAATGAAATGTAAACCTAGAGATTGAACCTAGCCTGAATATCCACCTTGCTCTAATTGCGCTAATCTTGTGAGCAGGTGGGTAGGTTAACAGAACTATCAAAATAGTCTCAACAAGGCTTTCAGTCAGCTGGCCAAATAAAAGGTGATATAAAAAAAAAATTTGTTGTATAAAATGAAGAGGGTTTTTTAATATAAATAAATAAAAATTAATATAACTAAAGGAACAAACATAAATTAGTTCTCAGGTAAAAAAAGCACACTGATGTCAGACATTTGTCTTCAAAACATTTTACTGACCATGGGGTTTATGGCATTATTATAGCTTCCTTCAACCTGAAACCCAGAACGCGGTTGTGTGGTCATGTCCTGTGTGTCATGTCCCCCCCAGAAAACCCACTAAAAAATAAAAACAAACCCTGAAACAAACAAAGAAAACCCAAAACAAAAACTGCATATGCTCAAATATAAATTGAAATTTGTCCTCAATCTGTGTGGCAATACAGAACATGATAACTGCACTAGGAAAGGATTAGCCTACAAAAAGCCTAAAAATCATATGTATTTGCAAAAGAAACTCTTAAGACATTTTTGTCCCTCCTAAATGGCAAGAGGCTCTTTGAGACTGAATGCATAACTTTTTTCCAGCCATGTCATTCTTCTGCTATGGGTTCACAGATTTCCCAAGTGAAACAAACAAACAAAAAATGTTACAACCTTCTCAGTCTTACTCATTCCTCAGCAATATACAGGCACCAAGGACCCAGCTAGATTAAAAAAAAGTCACACTTCAATGTTTAGTCTGAAATTGATGTTTAAGCTTTTTTGGCTAGTCCCATGCAGTTTGCTCACGCATTTGTTCAGATATCAGATATTTTCCACAAGTTCTATTTCTCTAGCACAGAGAGAAGGTACAGCAATATCACTGGTCCCCATGGGTTTGATTTATGTACACACAGGATTGGAGTTTTGTTTTTTGCTTTTAGACAAATGGCAAATCTGTTTATGTTACATTATTACCCGCAAATTCTTTAACCAAGACTGGGGACTAGAAGCAGTCATGTCAATCTGGAATACTCCAGCATCAATCTTCTTCCTATTCATGACAGCTCCAGAGAGAACTGCTTTCTGCTCCTTCTCCATAGAAGCATGAAGCCAGTATTACTTTTCTGTGCATCAGCTCCACCTTTGCCCCAGTTTCTCCTCATGTACATGCAAGAAGAAAATAGTGTCCTCCACCTTAATTTTTCACTTTGTTTTGTGATATTCTGATCTATTCACCTCTCACTCCTGTCATTCTTCTAAGCACCTGCTTCTACCAACTTTTTTCCGTAGCAACTTCTTTGGAATCTATACTGCACTGTGTCTTACTACAAGTCTACCTCTGACTCAGCAGTGCAGAAGAAATAGTACAGGAGCGAGAATGCACAACCTCAGTTCTAATCCCTTTCCACAGCTTCCTTCCTGCAGCTGTAGTGGAACATGTATGTCCACATTTGGGAGACGGAAAGGATATTCCTAGCTATTTCCTCACTTCCAGATTTTTTTTTTAACTGTGTCTTACTATGTTTAACTTGACACAACCTGGTAGAAGCTACTGAAGGACAGAGCCTGAAACACCCTCCTCCTCCTTTCTTCTGAACTACTGTTTCATTCTGAGCTCCCATCTTGGTCTAAAGGCCAGCTGTCCCAGCTGGTCCTTCCCCTCCTATGCTCAGTTACTGCCCCTTGCAGACTGCCACTTCGACTGTAGTTTAAGATCAGTGGGGCTGTATCCCGCAAGTCGCTTTTTACTGTCTTGCTTTAATACTCCACTGTTCTTTTATCCGGGGTATAAACAGGCATTACACTCAACAAAAGGAAGACTCCAAGTTAACAGTTTTCAGCATGTGATCCACAAATACAGACTGACAACAAATTCTTCTAAGGACTCCATAACAGATAGATTTGAAAAAAAAAAAAAAACCCAAACAAAATCCCAAAACATCAAACAAAGACTTATTAGTGAGCTTAAATATACCACTCATTCACTACACTCAAGCAGCAGAAAACTTGGGAAGAAAAACAGGCGTCAGACATCAGAACAGACTGAAAAGCATACATGTTCTGTATCAGAATCAAATTCCCTTTTTGAAAATGACAGAAGTGTTGCTGGGATAAATTTTAGGTAATAGACTGTATCAACAGAAGTAAATGGTATCAGGACAGATTCCATTTTCTTGGACTTCGGTCATATCTGTTCAAATTCTGTGAACCCAAACCTGTCTTTGTTCATCTAGAAATGCCAAGGAAATCCACAGAGGAAAAACCATTATCTCCTTCACAAATGAACAAAGCCAGATCATGGTGCCAGCTGTCACAAACTTACAGGACATAAATCAATTCCATCATACTGGTATATGACATCACTGATAAAGCTTATAAACTCATACGAGCTACTACCTGTAAAGGAATGCAGTCAATATCAGAGTTTAAAAAATAGGTGTTTCTGAAGCATTTGAACTTTACCTCAAGACACTACAGAATGAACTGAAAGATTTATACATTCTTATCACTCTAAGGATACTGTATCTTCTTCACACTGTTTTCTAAATGTTAAATTCTCTGAAGACAGTCAAGTGAACAAGAGTAGCTGTGACACAAAATTTTTCATTTTAGTCATCTTAATATCGACATCATCATATTTGTAAAAACAAGTTAGTAAGAAATTACTCGAATTGAGCCCTTCCTTAGAAAATGAAAGGCATATCTACATTTACTCAGATACCTGCACTATTAGGATATATTTCTTCCCTCAAGTCTGGTCTAGAGACATGACTACAGCCTCCTCGCTAAATTCCTATTCCATAGCCTTCTTACGCTTCTTTTATTTTTACTCTATTTCATCCTCTCAGACCTCATCTGGCCTGATACATTTCAATCTCCTTCCAACACACCCTCCTCCAGTGCAGCAACTTGCTTGAAAAGGAAATTCTTGTGTCAGCCAAAGTAAATCTGTTTCGCCTACTTCTGTAATACATTTATCTGCTGCTTTTTGACACAGCCACACTTTTAAGTAGACCATGAGTCTGCACCTTGGAAATTCTTAAAAGCCATTCTCAGCAATGCTGCAGAATACGCTTAGGTGTTTCGCTCGGGGCTTTTTTTCCTTGTTAAACCACAATGAAAAGACAATGTGCCAAAATCAAAGACACTAGAAGTTAAAGTCCGCGTCTGACTTTCACTAAAGTTTGGAGAAAACGCCATCGACCTCGCGAAGGTGTCAGACATCTGTCAAAAGTTCGGAAGAGGTGAAGGTGGTCTCGCTGTCACTTCCCAGCGTGCATTTTTGCGCTTTCTCAGGCAGGTTTGCTCGCCTGTTTGGCTTGGCTCGGTCTCCTGCTGGAAGCGTGCCGCAGGGAAACCAGTTCAACGCGAGAAAACCCCCTTTTTTTTTTTTTTTTCCCCTCTCCCCTCTCTCTTTTTTAAAGGGCAGCTCTAGCTCCATCCCCGCCGCTGTCAGGGAGGATACACCTCGCCAAGTTCGCAACGTCACAGAGACTCTCCCCCGCCACCACACACACACACCCCTCCGCAGACCCGCCGGCGAACCCCAGCAGCCGCGGCGGGGCGGGAGGGGACGGGGACGACACGCAGCACCAGCGGCTCCGTGCACCGCAGCCGCATGCGGGCAGCGGGACCCTGCGGCCCCGCCGACACGGAAGGGGCAGCGAGGCCGGGGGCCTCATCAGCCACCCCCGCGGCAGGCGCCCCGGCTCCGGCTTCCCCCACTAAGCGCCGCCCGGGAGCGACCGGATCGTGGCCGCCAACCGCCCCGCGATCACCGGCGGAGGAAGAAGAGGAGGAGGGGAGGACAAGAAAGGGAAATCTGGGTCTCACCTTCCTTCTCGGCCCGGGCCGTGTGGAGCAGCACCGCCAGAGCGAGGGGCAGCGCCGCGGCCCACCAGGCAGCCGCCCAGCTGCCGGCGCGAGGGAAGGGGGAGCCGGGGCAGCCAGGCACCGCCACCGCCACCGCCTCCCGCCGCGCCGTCATCGCGCTGCCGCAGCCGGTGCGGGTCCGCCGTCTCTCCGGCCGGGCCGCGGCGCGCGCGCGGAGGAGCTCGGGGAGGGGCGGGGCCGGGGTTGGGTGGGGGGCGGGCACCCCGCAGCGCGCTGCGTCTCCTGACGCGTGTGTCACGGGCTGGGCGGGTGGGGGGAACGACACGACACGTTCCACGGGAGCGCGCGCGCGCGCGCGCACACACACAGGCACAGCGAGGCGCGTAGCTCCCGCCCGTCGCCCCGCCTCCTGCCTGAGGGGGCGGGGTTACCAGGCGAGGGCGGAAGCAGGTGCCATTTTAAGTGCGGGCAAGACGTCCCTTTCCCCTGTCCGGGGCAGAGAGTTCGGGAAGCGGGTTGGTTTTGTTTATTTTTTTTTAATGTGACTTTAGGTGTTCTGCAGATGCTGACTGTTCGTGGTGGGGTCATCCCGCCTCTTTAGTACGCTCTTCTCCCCGTCTCTTGAAGGGTTGGGGTGTTGCTGTCATTGTTTCCCTATGGAGGATGTCGGGGCTTCTCCTGCCCACTTTCAAGATGGTGGCGGGAGGGTAAGGGCGCGCAGGGCTGGCTGCGGCGGTGGGAGGTCCGTCTCCGCGGGGCGGTTTGTGCGGCGGCTCAGGCGGGGGCAGCGGCCACCCGGCGGGGACGCTTTCCCCTCCGGTGTTTGTGTCCTTTTCCGTTGCTTTAGCTTCTCGCCCCGCGGCCGCGCAGTTGGGCGGCCGGGATGTTGTAGGGCGTGGACGACGGTATCCCTCCCAGTGAGGGAATCTGCACCCCCCCGGGCCGGGCCGGGCCTGTGCGCAGCACCCTCGCTAGTAACGAAATCAGCGGAAAGCGAGGTAGTGCACGCCTGAGGCGGCGTGTCAGGCCCCGTGCTAGAGCACGGGCGTGATATCACGCGTGAGCCGCTGTGGAAAGACATATACGTGTCACTGTCTGTTTCAGCGACACAGGTGGCCACAAGGTCTTGGTGAAATGCACGAAGCGAATTTGCCATGGGGGAGATGGCGCGTTATTACAAGGTTGCTACCTGTCAAGCGGCCACCATGTCGCACTGGCAAATGGGTATGTTACACCGATGCTGGAAGGAAGGAGCTGCGACAGGAGGCGTGCGGCGTGGCAAGGCTGCCGATAAGAGATGTGAACTGCTGCTGTGGTGTGCGCTGGGTATTGGCCGTCCAAGATCAGGACTGGTACTGCCAAAGTCATCTCAAGTAAAGCAGCAGTGGGAAAAGTCTGTAGTACTACTGTCTTCGTTCACTGATGAACTGACTTGGCTGTTTAGAGTAAAAAGCTGTGTGCCTCCATGCTCCATTCCTTAATCATTTATTTCCCTGTGTGATCAACATGTTACACTTAAAGTGCTCGGACACATGGTTGAATTTCAGCTGTCACAACAACGTAATAGATCTGGATAGTGTAATAGATCTGGATAGTGTAATAGATCCAGAGTCTCTAAGGGGCTGACTAACGCAGAGCCTAACTAAAAATAGTAACTTTCATTATGGTGCTCACACAATCATAACATACACTGTTTTTATTGTCAGAACATCCCAAAGACACCTTGAAATTCTGGATACTCTTGTTCTGTTGAACTATGACCGCAGCATCAACTAGGTCACAGCATCAGCTAGGTTTATTTCCAAACGAGAAATAGAAAGTTAGAAACACTCTGGGGTCAAAGCCTTCCCCAGCAACAGTGGTAATTCCCAGAAGATACGTGAGGAGTCAAGTTAAAGGCTTCTCTGAAATTACTAATCTTTCAAGCTTGCATAATCTTTTGCACATTGCTTTGCAAAAGGACATACATGAATCAGTGACTTAGGAGCACACATCTCTGTTCACAGTTCTCGGAACAACCCAAACCACAGTAAATATAAAGCCCAATTACTGCTGTGAGCAGAAGTCCACATGTTGACTTCTGCGGGGAATAGGCATGCACATCAAACAACACAATCCAATCTAAGAACACAGAAAGACAAACAGCAGTTAGTGCTGCTTCTTTATTACAATAGACCCTGTATGATCCTGATTTTACCTTCTTAACGAGGCTTCTGCTGTACACGCATTACTTTTCTGGAAAAAGAAGTCAGCTATTTCCTATGTCTCATATTTCAAACCCAGTGTTGCACAACTGAGCATCCAGACTTTCTAATTCATACTGTAGAGCATCCTACCCTCTAAAACGAATGGGAACTCTAATGAAACTAAGATGTGAGGATGGCAAAATCTGCCTCGGAGGAAAAATGGAAATGCCAACTGTGCTATTAAAAAAAAGCCATGATATAAATGAGAGAACAACTGTGAGTCCTACCATTATGGTATGTATGAATCTCAAACCTTACAACGTTAAAATAAGGGCAGTTTTTAATTTTCTATATACAGAATGTCTTTTTCAAAAGATATTAGATGTGTAGAAAACAAATAGCTGCGTACGTATTCTTCCTTTCATCTTTGTCCAGAATTCCCACTGTTTTCTGTGGAGGAAAAAACAATAAAATATGGTTCAATGTCTATAAATGATAAGCAAAAAGCATTCCATTAATTTATTTATGAATTAATCTGGGTTGTATTATTTTATACATGTTTAAGGCTCTTCAAGTTGTTTGGTTTATGCATGCAGTGCATATAAATATTAACTTTTGGATATTGCAGATTGTCTTCAATAGGCTTGAGCCTACTGAACAGTTTTTTAAAAAACAATTCCTATACTAAAAAGACCCTTCTTATAATAAACTATGGCAAGACATACAATATGCTTCTTAGGGAAATGTACTTGTGTTGATAAACAGAAATTGCATTAATACTTAGACACTAAAGTTCAACAGCAGACTCATCAGATGAAGAAATGCCCTGTTCTACTGGAGAACACATCAGAAAGACTTTGAAATGGGCAGCCATACTCTGAATTCTGCAGCTATGGTCAGCTTTGTTAGCATGATTGCTACCACACAGTAAATTTAATGGCAGAAGAGGTATGGTCGGTCTACCTTCAGTGGAAATGTTCCTATTTAAAGACTGCAACATTTACAGACCTATGGTCTGTATTTCTCCTGGTCTCAGTATTTCTCCTAAGCACACCCAAGAGTCAGCATCTGACTGTCAGGGAAGTTACTTTCACTTATAGTTTACCCACTTTTTCTGAGCAAGGAACCAGAACTGCTAAAACACAGACGTGTGGCTTCTGTCCTGCCACCTTTCCTGTGGAGGCAGAAACTTCTGGGAGAGTGGCAGAACAACTGGTTTGAAGCTGTAACCTTCAACTGCTGGCACTCATTAAAGGTTATCTGTCTGACAGACTCCAAAAACAATAATGAAATGTTCGAACCACCTTATCTCTCCTACAGGGGGTTACCTCTTCTGTGGGACACGATTCTACTCTAGGTGATGTTCCACTTTAATAAATGAGTGTCATAGTTTAAGCCCACCCAGCTGGCAACAAAGCAACCACGCAGGTGCTCACTCATTCCTACCCCCATCTCATGGGATGGGGAGGAGTAAATACAA
Organism: Bucorvus abyssinicus; assembly: GCA_009769605.1. Classification (NCBI taxonomy): domain Eukaryota; kingdom Metazoa; phylum Chordata; class Aves; order Bucerotiformes; family Bucorvidae; genus Bucorvus; species Bucorvus abyssinicus. The sequence goes on from CM020024.1 coordinate 127,948,850, forward strand.
CAAAAGTCTCAAGGGTTGAGACGAACACAGGGAGGGCTCACTCACCAGTTATGGTCAAAGACAAAAGACAGATTCGACTTGGGAAAACAAAATCAATTTAATTTAAACAAAACCACCACCAATTTACCAACTGAATCAGAGTAGGACAGTAGGACAGAGTAGGACAACCCGATCTTAAATAAATACACCTTCTCCTCACCCCTCCCTTATTCCCTGGCCCAGCTCTGTTACCTCCTCCCTGCCAGCAGTGCAGGGGGCAGAGAATGAGTTGCAGACAATCGATTCTGTGTTGTTTCTGCCGCTCCCTCCTCCTTACATGGAAAACTCCTCATATGCAATTCCTTGCAGCAATGTGGCATCCCTCCCACGGGAGACAGTCCTCCATGAACTTCTCCATCTGAACTAGTGGGTCTCTTCCACAGGCCATAGTCCTCCCAGCAATGGACTGCTCCACCACAGGTCTCCCTCTGCGTCATGGCTTTCTTCAGGAGCAATCCCCTCCACAGGTCATACACAAAACTCTTCTCCACTGTTGATCTTTAAGGGCTGCGAGGACTCAGCCTGCCATCTCATCGTGGGCTGAAGGGGAATAGCTGCTCCAGTGTGCCTCCCCTGCTCCTTCCTCATTGACCTCAGGATCTGCATAGTTGTCTCTACCATGTTCCACTCCTTTCCAAAACAAAAGAGCTCCCAAAACAAAAGAATTTGTCCAACAGGTTTTCCCCTCTTAAATATGTTTATCTCAGAGGTGCTGATTGGCTCAGCCTTGGCCAGGGGTGGATCCAACTTGGAGCTCGGGCAGCTTCTCCAAGCTTCTTACAGGAGCCTATGCTAGTAGCCTCCTTCCCTGCTACCAAACCCTCACCAGACACAAACCCAGCACAATGAGAAATGTTCATGGAGTCCCTTTCTCAGGTTCTGCTGGGACAACAGGAATGTGCAATGAGAAATACAGTCTCTTAAACTGCCATTGAGATTTCCGTTGTGAATGTGCCCCAGGTTATGTTTTCTTCACTTTTACTGAATTTGTATATTGTAAATTGCTTGAAAATAAACCAAGCAAAGAAAGAAATGGGGAGAGAGGAGGCTGTTGGATCATCCAATCAACTTTCCTGCTAGTACAGACTGATTCCTGGTAGCTTGTTTATTAGTATTTTTCAAATTCTTATTTAAATAACTTGGCTAAAAGAATTCCCACCACTTCCTCTGAAAAATTTGTACAAGCTCTGCTTTTCACTGCCAACAAGATTTTCTCATATTCAGTCTTTCCCCACCCTCTTTTCATTTACTCTTACTTGTTCCCATATGTATAAGCCAAAGTATTTCCTCCCCAACCTTAAGATTTGCATTACTTAAGCATTTGCTGGCTGGAGACATGCCTCCATCTAGGTCTGCTTTAACAAAACTAGATGTATTAAGCTCTTTTAACCTTTCCCTATAAAACCGCTCTTCCAGATAATTATTGCTGCTGTTCCTTAAATTGCCTCATTTGCCTCGACGTTATGATGGATTGCACAGAAACGATGCACACACCAGCACTGCGTCTGCTAGGGAAAGTTGTCCTTTCAGAAATGTTTCAGTAGGCTTGAGCTGCCAAAACGAGTTTGTGTCACTTCAGCACTTTGCATCACTTGACTACATTTTCAAGCATCCTAAAACTGGGTTTACCACCCTATGAATCTGTGGTGCATCTTTTACTTGCTGATACTTTGCCGTTATGGTACTCAGCTAGACCTGTGTGCTGAAGGCAACCCTGCAGTGAGGAGAAGGGGCTCAAGGCTCCCCTGCCTGCTTCATTGTACATTCCAGCTTCAAGCCATTGGGAGGGCTTTGTTTCCAACATTTTATTTGTGGCATTGTGAAATTTGTGCATGAAGAAAACAGAGTAGATAGGATATACTGGGGTTTTAATAGTCAAGATTGTCTATGAGGTTTATTTTCAGTGAACCCTTGTTATTTTTTACTAAACTACTTTATTTTCTAGATAAACAGTGGTAAATTTGCTTTCTTATTATTTCCTTTACTTCTATTTTCTGTTTGCTTAATGACTCATATGATCATACACCTAAATTAAAATCCAAGATATGCCATACACTTTTTGTTAACCCATTGAGAAAAAATACCCTTAACTTCTTCAAGAATTTTGCATTTCAGGAACTAAATTTAATGATCCAGATGTTACTTTCTCAGAGAAAGGGATGATCACCTTCTGGTCAGGCTTATTATTTATGATACAAAATGAGAGCCTGCTTTCAGCTTTGCCATGATAAAAACCATGACACTCTATGTGATTTTGGTTTACCGGTTTCCCCTAATAAAAGAAATGATGCAGTACTTTGCTGGCAGTAGTGCTAGCTGTAGTATCACTGTTGTGAGCTATGGTGGGAACTGTTTCTCTGGATACATACTGGGAAAGTTGCATGCAATAAGCATTATCCTCATTCGTTTGACCACCACTTCACATTCCCCTACATCAGTGTCATGCAATTGCCATACCATAGCCCCTCTCTCCTGCTGTGATCCTGGCACCAGACAGAGCGGGCTGGTCTGATCTGGGACGACCTGATTAGTTGTGTCTGGCATATAGGTTTGACACATAAAAGCTGAAGGCACCCAGAAAAGGCTGGCTAGAAATGGGTGTTGTGCGGCCGTAGGACAGTGACACAAGCTCTCCATGCTAAGTGACCACTGTTACTCAACCTAATGCATTATCAGTGTCCTCATGCCCTATCCCCTGTGGTGCTGTGTACTGGGACATAGCAAACTTTGGAGATACAGCACAAAGGGCTCTACCCCCCTGCAAAGTCCAACCTAGCAGAATACTTCAAGACCAGCTTAGCTCTGTGCATAAGACTACTCTCAGTGAAGGGAACTGCTCCCATCTGACCATGTGTTTGTTAGCTGCCTTGCTAGTATGCTCCAGACTTTCCAGATTCATTCCCCAAGGATGCAGCAATACAGCCCACTTTTGCTGCCAGCGCAGCAATGTTTACCCTCAATGTTTGGCAACCTGGCAAAATTTCTGGTGTAGTTGATAGGTATTTTGGTGTGCCAGCAAGGTGTGCGATATTTATTCCCCTAGTACTCCACACTGATTCAGCAACACTGGAACTTTGTAACACAGGACTCTTTTCAATAATAGCCTAGTAGAAAACCAACACTGCTAACATGGTATTATAGTGTGGTACCCACAGAATTATGCTAGATAGTTGCTAATAGTGCTGTAAATTCTGTATGTTGATTTTTCTGCTGGAAGAGGAGGCATCTAGTGAAAAAAATACCCTTGACTGCAGAAGCAATCTGCTGATGCATTAGAAAGAGAGAGAGAAGAGGAAGAAATAGGAAATGAATGGGACCAAACAAAGTGCTGACTAACCAAATACCCTGTTCAGCCCAAAGATACACAAGTTACATTCTTAAGTTCCTAAAGCTTTTCTGAGTGTTGAAACTTCATTGTAAATCTGTTCTTTCAGTTAAATGGGATTCTACCAAAATGGTGATATACTCAGCTATGTGTATCTTTTCTGATGGGCACATCCAACAACATTGCAATGATGCGCCGGTGCCAAAGGGTATCCATGCCTGGGTGAAGAGTTGTTAGTTAATACTCAGACTCGTGAAGTGAGAGTGATTTTCATGGCAGTTTGAAAATGATCAGCATGCTTGATCATTTATCCAGTTGTCTCCATGCAGATTCAGACACCCAGCCACAGGCACCTCCATTGGAAATTCTTGGCCAAAGTTTATTCAATCCCAGATTACCTGCTAATGCACATGGAAGCCAGATATCCCTATGGCATCGGAGGCCAGTTTCGTGAGGTGCTGTTGATTTCAATTCACAAGCTGAACAGAGCAATAGATGAAGCATGCAAAGATGGCACACATCAGGGGCTGTGGGTTCCAGTTGCTGCCTGGGCCTCTGATCCTCAAAGAAGGAAACTGAACTCAGAGACATCTGCACATGGAGATCAACTTCCTGATGAGGCAGGATGAAATTCTGATGGTAGAATTAAATTAAGTGCTTTAAAATTTGAAATCAGCTCCATCCGTTTCTTCCTGCTTTATGTGCTTGTGGTGTGCCTTCTTGTGGTATCTTCTTCTCCAACTTTTAAAAATCTCTCTTCTGGAGGAGCCCGAATAATTTGATGATGAGCTTCTTTTTGCCCTTCAGACATCTCTAGATATGTTCTCCATCTTAACTGAGTCACTGGTACATGATACGAAGACTGAGTAGGTGGATGTCTGGATTTTCCTGTCCTTTCAGGTAACCTATGTTATCATTAGTACTGGCGTTCTGGGTACAGGCTCTCGGGTGTGCACTTCTTCTTTTTGGTCTTCTGCTGTCTCTTTCATTTCTGTTTCTGGTTTGGATTGTATAAATGATGGCTCCTCGCTGTTTTCTGACTTCCTCTTCGCTGCTGTGGGTAAGCATCTCTTTCAGTTCTGCATGTTAAAATAGAAGAAAAAAAGATGAGAACAAAAGCCAGGGTAGACTCTTATGGTGCAGCTTAGTAGGTTTCCCTGATATTTTATTGCTGTGTACTGATTGACATCACTTTAACTTGTCTCCAACTGCTTATTATCTCATCTCTCACACTGGGAAATAAAGGCTCCTAAGAAGTAATACAAAGATATTTATGGGTGAGGGTTAGCCCCAAGGTCTATAGATTGTACTAGTACGATCATTCAAGGCTCTATTCCCTCAGCTTCCATGTTTATTTATGACCTCCCCACATTCTTTCAAAATGTGCTGTGCTGTCCTTTTTGCGCTGTAGGCTCTGGGGGAAAGAGTGCGGTCTGCAGAGCTGAGGTACAGAACTCATGAGTGTTGTCTCCCTGCTTTCACCCTTCAGAGGAGATAACAGATCTGTCAGGGCAGAAAAAAGAGAAGCGGCACTAGCTGAGTGGGACAGGAGTAACACAGCTCCTTCAAGAGGCTTCAGTAACAGCATGAGGCTGAGCAATCCCCACAAATGGGATATAGCCAGTGCTTCAGGAATTGGCTGCAGTTCCCAGTGCCGGCTCATCCTAGTTGGGTTGGCGTGTCTTACTGTCCTGTAAAAGTGTATCTAGTGTTGATCAAATTCCAGTCTGCATAAGATGAGATATGGCTGAGTGTGAGACATCCCAGTCATTTGCTACACATCAGAGTACAAAAAGATTCAAAAGATGAGGAGCTGTGGTAGCTTGGAGGGCCAAGAAAGCCTGAGCTGAGGCTCCTGAGTAAGTAGCAAATTTTCTTGAAGAACTTTGTAATAAGAATCAACTGCTTTTCTTCCAGATGCTGCTCCTCCCTCAGCAACACAAGACCTGTCAGCCTTGCCTGTCCGAACTGAGGTATAGACGTCTGGGCATGCATCAGGACGGAGGTGGAATTTCACCTAACAGAAAGAACAGAGGGAAGAACCGAGAACCTGGAGAAGACAGAGCATATGGGAACTGATGCGTTCTCTGCAATATTAAAAAGACCCTATACATACCTCAGGGGTTATGTCTGTGTGGATGGGTGTGGAGAGTTGTTTGCCTATTCTTACACTTTGAGCTACTGGGATACAGGCCAGCTCTGATACAAAAACTGAAACCAGAGCAGTGTGACACTGTGCTCGCATTTACCATAACCACTCTCTCTGCAGGACTTAGCAACGCAGCTTTCAGCTCTTGGTTAATGCAGCTACCTGATATCCAAACCAGTCTGGCTTACATCCAGCTAGCTCAGACCACAAGTGACTGCATGCACCACTCTGCACGGACTCGTTTTTTATTTGCAGTGGTCACCTCTCACAATGGCTTCTGCAGCAGTCATACATGGGTAATGTCTGAATCATAGCTTGTACAGAATTTTCTTTTTCCAACATTCCTCTAGTTCTCATCGGACGTTGACACAGTGTGATTGCGTGAGTGTCTCAGAGGAACTCAATAGCTCTTCCAGGAGGAGGCCTGACTCCTTGTAGGCCACCAAAGCTGTATTTGTCAGAAGAAAGAGACTAGATGAAAAGCAGCCAAGGGGACTTCCTGGCTGGGGATTGTGCAGGCAGCCATCAGCCTGCTTGCATGGAAACACTAGTAACAGAAACATCCCCAGAGAACCATTTGGGCAAACAACAACAGATGGATCTGGGGAGTCCAGCTTCTCTCTTAAGCAACATCTGCTGGTGTTGGAAGTATCCAGAAAGACACCACACTTCAAAAGGAAACAAATAAATCTGCAAGAAGAACAAACCAAGAGAAATTAGCTGCCAAAATACATACTTGCCACGACAATCTGCATTTTAAAAATAAAGCTACATGAAAATGTTGCATAGCAGCAGTCATGTCAGATAGAGAGCAAAGATAATGCAGAATCATAATCAAGAGTTTGAGCCCAGCAAGGGCTGGTCATGTTCAGAACTTGCAGGTTTTAAACTCCTGGTCTTGCTCAAAAGAGGGATATTTACCATCCCTTCTGGTTTACCTGCACGTCCCCCCTAAAATATGGGGAAGACAAACCACTTAAAAATATCAGTAGGCAAAGCCTTGTTAGATTCTTGTGAGTTCCTAAAGTCTTGTGATCTGTTTAAAGTTAGAAAACCAAGGTACAAAATGGGTAAACTGACTGAAAGGCAGGAAGAGGGAACACAAGCCTTTGAACAGAGAACCTATAAATTTGTAAGAAAAGAGATGAGAAAGCGTATTTTTGAAACTGGTGTCCCTAACGAAAAAAACCCCACAACCTAGTGCTACAGTGACATTCTGTGAAATTCTCAAACATGTTACTTACATTTGGTCACTGATAAATAAGTTGGTACCCTAGTGCCCCCCTATCTAGAAAGCTGTTCAAGTTTCTGGAGCACAAGCAAAAACTGTGTTATTTATAGTTTAACATTTCATTTCTTTTCATGCTTTGTATCTTTGAAACCAGTGTAATTTTTAGCTCTTCAAAATACAGGGGCACCAGTTTAATTTTTGCAAACCTACGTATTTAGAAGAGGGTGTTTAAACAGTGCTGGCAACTTTGTATTTCTAAATGTTAGTGTTCTGGTTTTCATCTAAATAAAGAATGCAAGATTTGCAGTTGAAAATTAAGTTTGTAAGTTCAAAAAATACGGTTAGAAAAAATATGTGGAAAACCAAAAATGCCAATTAAAAATATCTGTCTTAAAATTGAACCATAACGCCTGCTGCAATGTTACTGATGCAGTTGCTGTAGAAAGCAGAGCATGGGGACTAAGTACAGAAGCACAGGAACTAACTTTTAGCTACTCTGGCAGGGCAGAGCCCTGTGAATCACACTAGGAAGCACAGATCAAATCCTCTTATGTAAACATCATACAAGGCTGGCACTAACCCTCCATGCACCCGAGGAGGATTGCTGATGTGGCATTCCCCAAACACACATTTGCTTTGTGTCATTGTGGGCAGTCATACTCGAGCACAGGCAGCCTAAGTGTAAGCCTTCGTATTGTCTGCTCAGGGGGACCAAAAATAGATGGGGAAAAGCAAACTCTGAACGTGGCCGTGGGTTCCCACGGCCCCCTCATACACCTCTTATGGTCACTACCCTCCCCAGAGATAGGGTATCCTCCCCTATGGGACACCAATGTCCCACGCCTGGGTCCGAGCCCATGAAGACCTGGGTGGCCCATCCCAGTCCCAGGTCCTGCTGGATCTCCAGAGCCATGTTGCTGGCATCCCCTTGGGTTTCCCAGCACTTCTGTGCTTCATTGCAGAGTGCTGAGGACTCATCTCCTGTTTCACACCAATGTTTAACCTGCTGAGTCAGGACACTTATGAACTGATTCACACCTGGGTTCTGGTGACTAATGCCAGGCGCTCCCTTCCTTCTAGGCAGCAGTAGCTCCTCAGTGCTTCCAAGCCCTGTTCAGTCACGGCTAAAGACCAGATGTGCTGCTTTTCCCTCCAGAACAAGTGGTGATGGATACAGCCTTATTTCAGGTGGCTGGTTTTTATTTATACAACAGTGTCAATTTGTAGTCTGAACTTTTTGTTAAAAAAAAATCTGTGTAGTTAGACGATGAGAATGTATAATCCTTCCACGCACAGATCCTATAGTTTACAGGACTGATCTTCTTGGAGAGAGTCTGGGTGGGGTACTGTGAAACTCCTGTTGTTGCTCTTCTCAGTCAGCTGGAATCAGATGTGCAATAAAGCAAACATCTTAGGAAAACTTTTAGCATTGAAGATTTTTATGATAGGCATAGTTTTATCTATGTAAAGCTGTCTTCCACCAAGTTGTTTTATCATTCACATGTAGAAGCCTACAGCTTAGAGGAACACTCTGAGTAAAAGCTCTGGCCCAGCTTCCATTTGCTTCTCCCCACTCACCAAACACAAGAAGTGTAATATCATATAAACACAGCAGTTTTCCACTAAGAGAACCATACAGCATCACCACCAGGCGCTCTTTGCAACTTTTCCCTAATTTACTCTGCAAGAATTTGAAAACATTAGGAGTTTGATCTCTGCTGTGATCTCTGTGGTTGTAGGAAGCTCACCAGTCCTTGCAGGCTCAAGCATGAGACTGGCCTGCTCAAGTCTGGGGGATAGCCCACATTCTTCACTCTAGATTACCTGAGAGACAAAGATGTTTGTTCTGCCAACAAGGCCCATCCATTGCATGCCATTTGTCTCTTGAAAGCTTCAGTGCAGAAGAAGCCAGTGACATCCCCAGTGTATTAAACCTTCTTAACTATTATTTCAAAAAAGCTTCAGAGATGTTTTGGCCTGGGCTGGATCATCCTCCTGTGGGTTTTCTTCAGTCTTCATATCTTGAGTTTGCGTGCCCTTGCGAAGTTGAGAGCTATGCTGGTGGTGGCATATGCCTCCGGTAGGGTCTCCCAAGCCAGACAGGTCTCAACTGAAGGGTCAGACAAAGTGTGTCCACGGGCAGGATGGGCTCACTAGCCTTCGGGCAACCATCCTAGGAGAAGGACAACTCTAACTCCAAACCCGGGCAGATGGAGCTCGTTTAGCCCTGTAAGGCCATCCATCTAAGAGAAGGATACTCTAACCAAACCTACGACCTGAGGACTTCGCTGTCACCGTCCAAGCTCGCTAGGCCCTGGCAGATGAGTCTCAGGTGTAAAGGGTGGGGCCAGTCTCGCGCACGCTGCGCCTCACCTAAAAAATCCACCGCGCAGGCTTGAAGGGTGTACTCACGTTTGCAAAGCCCTGTAGCGACAGGCAAGGGACGAAACGGCAGGTGGAAAGATGTCACTGGAAGCCGCAGACCCAACCCTGCATGCAGGCGGTTCAGGACATTGGTCGCTTGAGACTGACCCGGGAGATGACAGTCTCGTTCGGCAGCATCCTGAATGACCAAGCAGCCTTTTTCAAGGAGACCACTGCTTGCTCCACATGGAGAGGGGCCTAGAAAAGGTGGCCTAACCAAAGCTCATCTCCCCTTCCAATCCGGTTGGCTAGCCGCGGCCAACGGACATCTTCTTCTGCGGTCAACCAAAGACAAAGAGACAAAGGCATACACCTGCCTCCAAAGGTGTGTCCAGATTGACACTCGCATGTTGGAACATCAGAACCATGCTCGATACAGCAGACAGTGGGCGTCCTGAACGCTGTTCTGCTATAATTGCTCATGAACTGTCACGACTCAACATCGACATTGCTGCTCTCAGTGAAGTTCGCCTTCATGAGGAAGGCAGCCTTCAAGAACATGGTGCCGGCTACACACTGTATTGGTCAGGCAAACCCAAAACCGAAAGTCATCATTCCGGAGTTGGCTTCATGATTAAAAACTCCATCGCCTCTAAACTTGAAAATTTGCCAACAGGTCATTCCGATCGCATTATCTCCTTACGCCTCCCGCTACACAACAAGCAACATGTTGTTCTCTTCAGCATATATGCCCCAACTCTCCAAGCTGACCCTACAGAAAAAGACAAATTCTACACCGATCTGCGCCGCCTTACTCAAAAGGTTCCTGCGGATGATAAGATCATAATCCTTGGTGACTTCAACGCCCGAGTAGGTAAGAACTCTGAAGCCTGGAAAGGAGTACTAGGCAAGCATGGAGTTGGAAACTGCAATGACAACGGTCGCCTCTTGCTAGAGTTTTGTGCTGAGCAGCAGCTTACCATCACCAACACTATCTTCCAGCAGAAAGACAGCCTGAAGACAACCTGGATGCAGCCTCGATCTAAACACTGGCACCTCATTGACTATATCTTAGTGCGCCAGAGAAACGTTCGCGATGTCTGTCACACCCGAGTGATGCCTAGTGCAGAATGTCAAACAGACCACCGCCGTGTGCGCTGCAAACTTAACCTCCATTTTAAGCCCAAACCTAAGAGGGGCGGCATTCTGAGGAGGAGGCTCAAAGTTAACAATCTTCAAACAGCTGCAGTGAGAGACAGCTTCCAGGCAAACCTTCAAACTAGGCTTGAAGACCATCCCATAGACCCTTCTCCTGAAGCGCTTTGGCAACATATTAAAAATAGCATCCTGCAGTCCTCTGAAGAATCCTTAGGGTTCTCCTCAAAGAAAAACAAAGACTGGTTTGATGAAAACAGTCCAGAGATCCAGGAATTGCTGGCAAAGAAGAGATCTGCTCACCAAGCACACCTCGCTCAGCCATCTGGCCATGTAAGAAAAGCAGCCTTTCGTCTTGCATGCAGTAAACTCCAACAGAAACTTCGAGACATCCAGAACAAGTGGTGGCTCAACCTAGCAGAAAAGACTCAACTATGCGCAGATTTGGGTGACCACAGAGGATTCTAGGAGGCTCTGAAAGCAGCGTACGGACCCACACACCAAGTTCAAAGCCCCCTACTCAGCGCAGATGGCCAAACGCTTCTCACAGATAAAACCTCCATCCTGAATCGATGGTCTGAACACTTTCAAACTCTCTTCAGTGCCAACCGTGTAGTCCAAGACTCAGGAATCCAGCTCATCCCAAAACAAATGGTGAAAAATGAATTGGATATAGCCCCTACTATGGGAGAGACCCTTAAGGCCATACAGCAGATGAAAACCGGCAAGGCAGCTGGGGTCGACGGAATCCCACCTGAAATCTGGAAACATGGAGGCCAAACGCTCCATGCTGAATTTCAGGAGCTAGTTGTGCGCTGTTGGGAACAAAGCGAACTACCACCAGATCTCCGTGATGCAATCATCATCACCCTGTACAAGAAAAAAGGAGTAAAGTCAGACTGCTCAAACTACCGAGGCATAACTCTGCTCTCCATTGCTGGAAAAATCCTCGCAAGAATACTATTGAACAGATTGGTACCCGCTATCGCAGAAGAACTTCTACCTGAAAGTCAGTGTGGTTTCAGAGCCAACAGAAGTACCACAGACATGGTATTCGTTCTCAGACAACTGCAAGAGAAGTGTAGGGAACAGAACAAGGGTCTCTATGTAACTTTCGTTGATCTCACCAAAGCCTTTGACACTGTGAGCAGAAAAGGTCTGTGGCAGATCTTGGAACGATTAGGATGTCCCCCCAAGTTCCTCAAAATGATTATCCTGTTACATGAGGGGCAGTGCGGCCAAGTCAGATATGGCGATGCACTCTCTGAGCCCTTCCCAATAGCCAATGGTGTGAAATAAGGTTGCGTTCTCGCACCAACTTTATTCACAGTTTTCTTCAGCATGATGCTCCAAAGGGCCACGGCAGACCTCGACGAACAAGACGGCATTTATATCCGATATCGTACCGATGGGAGCCTTTTCAAACTAAGGCGACTGAAGGCCCACACCAAGACTCTGAATCACCTTGTCCGCGAGCTGCTTTTTGCTGACGATGCCGCCCTTGTTGCCCACACACAAGCAGCTCTGCAGCGCTTAACATCCTGCTTTGCAGAGGCGGCTGAGCTTTTTGGGCTGGAAGTCAGCTTGAAGAAGACAGTAGTTCTCTACCAACCAGCACCACAAGATGATTACCATCATCCCCACATCACCATTGGCGAGTCAGAGCTTCAGCCAGTCCAGCAGTTCAGCTATCTGGGCAGCATCATCTCCTCAGATGCCACGATCGACAAAGAGATAGACAACAGAATAGCAAAGGCAAACAGAGCTTTCGGAAAACTCCATAAAAGAGTCTGGTGCAATAAACACCTGAAGAAAAGTACAAAGATCAGTGTCTACAGAGCCGTGGTACTGCCTACTCTTCTGTACGGGTCTGAATCATGGGTCATCTACCGCCGCCATCTGCGACTCCTCGAACGCTTCCATCAGCACTGCCTCCGCACAATCCTAAACATCCACTGGACTGACTACGTGACTAACGTTGCTGTCCTTGAACAGGCAGACGTCACCAGTATTGAGGCCATGTTGCTGAAAACGCAGCTGCGTTGGGCAGGGCACGTCTCCAGGATGGCGAATCACCGCCTCCCTAAGATCGTGTTCTATGGTGAACTTGCCACCGGCTGCCGCAAGAGAAGAGCTCCAAAGAGGAGATATAAGGACGCCCTGAAACAACACCTCAGCCTAGGCCATATTGACCACCATCAGTGGTCCACCCTGGCCTCCAATCGGGAGATTTGGAGACACACCATACATAACGCTGCTGTCTCCTTTGAGAGCACGCGTAGAATCAGTCTCGAGGAGAAAAGACAGCGCAGAAAGAACCATGCCTCGACTATACCACCCAAGGAGACCCTCCGGTGTGCTCTTTGCAACCGGTCTTGCCTATCCCGCATTGGCCTTTTCAGCCATCAACGCGCTTGCAATAAGCGTGGGCAAAGCCCTTCCCAAATCTTCGTCCGCGAAGCCAAGCCATGATATCTTGAGTTAGATAATTTCTTATCCTCTGAAATATCTCTGGTGTGTGTATGAATACACAAGATACTCTGCAGAACTTGCAGTGGTTTTTGCCCTGTCTTAATTTGTCAGTGTCAATGTAATTGGATGACCCAGACTCCCAGTCAAAACCAGTAAGACATTCTGCTCTTGACTGCAGGGAAGTGTGCCACTATTTTGAATTGCATTTCTTGTAGTTATTGCAAAGCTTTGACTCAGTTGTTGGGGAAGTTGTTGAGGGTATTTTTTGCTTAATAGTTGCAGTATGGAAAGTTCAAGATGATATAGATGCAGTCAGGCCATTTTCCACCACCCAATGTAGTCCCTCACAGTTATCCACTGTGGCAAGAAAAAAAGATGCAAGGGCACATTGCAGTATGTCACCTGATACTACACCAAGCTGCATTGATCAAATCCTTGCAAATTTAGGGAAAATGGATTGTGTTAGAGCATTAGCTTCTATTCTTTGTTTTCTGTTAATGTTTCCATAATTTCTAGACGAAGTGCCACACTTCTTTGCCATAACATGCCATGAAACGTTTGGCTGTTGTCCTTAGGGTCTGGTGTCGATCACATTTTTTGTTCTTACTTAGAGCTCAGCTTTTGATGCCATGTGAGGCAGCGTACTGACAAGGAGAAAACCTGATGGCACAGCTGTAGTTTCAAATACTCCAACTGGTTCACTTAGGTGTATTGTTGCACAATGACCTAGTTTAGAGCTATCACGGGCAGCTATTAATCTTTGTCACTCCATACTCGTTCTAGAAGCACCTGAAGCCTGGCGATCTCCCTAGAGCCATGTCTCTTCCTGCCAGCTTTCTGTGGAGGGGTTCAGTTCTGCTCCAGACCACATTTACTTGCTTCAGCAGCCCAGAACTCCTCCAGGGTCCCTCGATGAAGGCGACTCTCAGTAGGATAGCACTAGAAATACTGATCACGCAACATAATCCCCTGAGTTTTCACACACACCAAATTTGATGGGAGATGAATTCCTTTTGCTGTCTGCATCAGCCGGTCATTAGTAGCTCCCAGTTATTCTGGCAGTACATTTTCTTCCCCTTCAGCTCCTACGTATTTTTCATGGATCATATTTTCACCAAATCACAACCCCTTTCAGCTGCTGATTTCTGCAGGGAGCAGCAGGTGCCTGGACAGCTCTTCACATGAGTTGCTACCATCTTCGTGTGACCACATCTCTGCAGCTCCTGCTTTCCTGGATAAGGCTTCCCTCCGTTTGGGCAACTCCACCTCCTTTCGCCCTTGTCTCTACATCATCTGCAAATGTCATCTGGCCTGGGGCCCCCTTACAAAACAGATTCTTCCATCTGACCCATGGGATGCCTGTGAATGCACCGCGCTTGGGCCTCCTCCAACTCTTTAGTCACTTCACTAGACGTAATTCCTTAAAATGCTCCATCTAGTCTAAATGACTCACCCTGAGGCTGGGACTTCACAGGCAATGCCTTTTAAAAAAAACACCCTAAATTTCTGTCTCAGTGTGTACAGCGCAGTTGGTAGCCTGTCCGTGGCATTGGCAGTGACGTTACCTTCCTCAGCTAATAAACTATGAGTTGCCTCCGTGCAAACTCTTTTCAAAGTAAATGTTAATACAAGAGTTTCCTATCGCCTCCCTCTGGGCACACAGTCTCCCTGTGTTACTCATTCCAAATTCAGTACCCAAAGTTCTGCCTCATGAAACCATCTTCTGACCAGAAGCAGAGGGAAAGCCCCAGCAAAAGCTTCCTCAATGCAAATAACCACCTCCGCAGAGGTTGCCCTATTGCTGCTTTTTGGTTTGCTCTTTATTCGGCATTTCCAAGGAGCCACATTTCTGCTTTTTTCTTCCTGTACTTCAAGAAAAGTTTTGTAAGATTGCTTTGCAAGATGCATAGCCTACCTATTAAAAATTGCGGCAAAAGGCTTTGACCTTGCCATCCAGAAGCACTGCCAAGATGCTGTCCTGCTTTCCCTTTACCCTCAGAGTATCAGCTCAGTGACTGGAAAGCCCTCCTACTCAAGGCCAACACATTTCTTCTTAGAAGAAATGCTTTTTCTGTTTGAGCCCACCGGTGCGGGTGCCACGTACAAAAAGGCTGCCGGGCAAAGGCAGTAATGTGCCCAGGGTGGAAAGCAGCATTGCCTTCTTTTACTGCTGCTGGCTCGGAGGCAGCAATTAGGAGTTAAAGCTGCATAGCATGTTATTAATAAAATACAGCACCCTCTTTTGGAGGACGTGCTGTCTGGCCTAACCATTTCCAACCACTTATTTCCTCACCTATTAAGAGAGAGCCCGGACCAGGGGCTGCAACCTAGGGGCCACAGAGCTGCCAGAAAGTTAATGGTTGGGTTAAAGCCATGGGTGGTTTTGTGCAGGGGAAGGATTAAGTCAACCAGAGGCTCACTTCTGAGCCTGAATCTGGCCCTTGAAATGGGAGTTAGACCTGCTTTTAGATGACCAGGCTTGCTGCTCATATACCTTTTGTGGTAAAAACGAACAGCAGTCGAGCAGCTTGCCAAGCTGTCTTGTCCGCGTTATCGAAGTGACTTGTAGCTCTGCCAATCTGGTTCATTGTCGCCGTGTGGTCAAAGCCTAGTAAGGTGATTTAAGGCACTGATCCAGGTGGGTTACTAATACCTTTGCAATAAAACATCTGTTTAAGACTTTGTCTCAAATAAAATAGATGTTCTTATGAAGATTGACATTAGAATCATATGTAATGGGGTTTTTTTTTTTTGTTCTCTAGACTAATTTCTCACAGTAGCAGTACAATCTTCGATAACTTTATAAGCTCTGTAATGCAGAATGACTTTCATATAGCACAACAACTGATGTGTAAAGATAAACAGCATTATTTTATTATTTCTCTGACTCACTTGACATCAGTCTACATTTATTCTTACTTTGAGGAGCATATTGATGGAAAGGGATATTAGTTACCAAGCAAATTAATATTTTAGTACATTTTACTTATGGTGTATATCTACCACTGTAATAAAATGCAGACGTTTAGGGCAACAGTCCTTTCTGAGGCCCATGGCTTGTGTTCTCAGATTTATAGGCATCAGGCAGCTTTTTTACTCATTTGTGCCTGGGGGGAGCTGGAGTTAGAAATGCTGGTAAAATAACAGCTGCTGAATGTTATTTCCATATGATCTAGTAATTATAGCACATGCCATTGCCTGATAACTTGGTTGTTCTCTTGTACAGTCCTCACCCTGACGGTTTCAGATATTTGATATTTGGCTCTAAACAGTGAGTGTGGTTTAATAGGCTCTATGCAGAAGGCTCTGCCTTTTTGCTTTCCTTGAATGTGAAATTGCTTAGTAAGCAGGACCTTCTGGGCTCATGAATAGAAATAGTGGATGTGTGGCTGAAACTCCTTTATCTGAGCCTTCTTGCTGAAGGAAGGCTGGTTTTCTTAATTTTTTCCCATCGTTCTGAGTGTGAGAATTATTGATTCCCCATTGACAAAGATATCTAAGATCTGCTCAGCCACTTGCCATTCCCCTGGGACTGCGATGCTGCGTCTCCCGTCCCTGTGGCATGACTTGAGTGCTTTCCTTTCGCAGAGGAGGGAAATGGTCCTTTGCCAGCCTCCAGCTCTGATCCCATCACATCTGGTAATGTGACTGCCTTCTGCTTACCTAGCGAACTGTAAACTTTTTCTTATTGGTAAAAGTCTCTGACAAAAGAGGAACCCAGGAGGTTATATGCGGGAAAAAGAAAGACCCGACTATAGAAGCATGTATTTTCTAAGGTAATCAAGAGATCAGTCATAAGACTGTTCCTCTTACTCATTCTTCCAGCCACTAGACACTTCTGCAAGTACTATATAAAACAAAGAAGCAGCTAAATGCTTCATGTTGCTGAAAATCGATATATGCATTTTTCAGTTCTTCAACCTGTTCCATTCCTATGAAGGCAGGAATGAATTACAAACCCACCTATATTTTAAAAAGGCTAAAAGAAGTCACTTAAATACAACTATCTGAAGTGGAGGAAAGGATACTAGATACAACAGGGTTATTGAATTGTTCTTGGTGTTTACAGAGCTGCGCTTTCTGCTTGTCTTCCTCTGATGATTTTCCATATATCCATTGTCCCACCGCTTTTTGTCCTTGATTGCTGAACAGCTTTTGGTCATGGGCTTCTTTTGACTAAGCAAATAGCTGAAGTTTTCATGCTGCCTGAATTTTTTAATTGGAAAAGGCTCAAGACAAATATGAGAGGCCGCCAGACCCCTTCTTGTCATCTGTAAATAATTTTCAAAGACTACAGAGAATGTTGTGGGCATGTCAAGTTTTCAGTAATCTCAGAAGGAGAAAGGGAAGATCCTAATGTAAATACCAAGTAGTATATGTTGTCTGTCTTGGGAGGACAACACGCCAATCAAACTGAAAATATGTTTTTCAGTAGAAAACTGTCTGCAGCTTTAATCAGCCTTAGTGGATTTTTTTGCAGAGTACCATATTTGCCAAAGTGTAGGACAACCTTTAACATAATGTGACCTCTCACTCTCTTTATAGCAAGAAAAAAAAAAATCAAGTATCGTGTGCTGAAAATTCCCTGGGTTATCACTGCAACCCAGAATGATCTTACCTCTGACAAGCTACCCCTAATGGCTGAAGGGGATAAGAGAATTAATGTGGAGCAGGAAGTACGCTGGTTCTAAGGGCTGGGCCGCTCTCAAACGAGGCAGTTCCCTTGTTCGCTGTGTAGTCAAGAAAAAGCCACCAAACAAAAGTTGTACCACTTTAAATCTTGAAGGGTATTTCCAGGAGAATTTCTGGAGAGAAATGTACAGAAATGACAGTAAGACTTCTTCAATAAAGAGCATGTAGTTTTGTGCCTATGATACATAGATAATGACGTGAATGCTACCTGTAGGCAATTATGTAGTTTATGGGATTCTACAACACAAGCCATGCATTGGTGGAAATAATTATATCAGTAATTAAAGGTATACCTTACATCTAGGTTCTAGGATCAACAACTGTGGGAAACCACAGCAGGTTGAGTATTGGGTTTGGTAACCAGATTGTAAAAGAAGGAACCATGAACCACAGCTATTCCTTGCTAGCAGCAATGCCTTCAGCTGGCATTTCAGGATGCTATTATAGGCAGTACTAGCCTTAGAAATCCTTTTGAAACATTTGATAAAGTCACAGAGGTAATTACTTTTTTGTCCAACTCTATCCAGGAAAGAAGGCACCTGGAGGCAGTCATGCCTTTCCTATATGCAGCAAGCCAGATCCCATGCAGAAGAGCTGTCTTCTGCTTCTGAGCACTGCTTTGCTCTCTGTGCAATTTGTGATAGCAATGGTGAGATGAAATTTGTGGTGTAACAGCTGAAATGGAAAAAGCGCCCATTAATTCCAGAGGTTGGCGAAAAGTCCTAAATGTGGTACATTCATCTCAAACTCCACAGCCTGAACATTTCAGCACCAGAATTTATTATGAAAATGGCTTCATTTACTTTAGTCAATTTGTGATTTAGGCTACAATTTCTTTGGGAATCAGATTAATGCTGGTAAAAGTCTAAATGTCCATGTTTCCAAGGAGAAGTCCTCTCTCCCTTCTTCTCCCACCCACCGTCCCAAAATCTGGAATAAAAGCCCCCAAATCATTGAAGGTTTATGGATTTATTTAGCTAGAAACAACTTTAGTGTATGTAATAGCAGATTTGAACAGAAAGAGTACTCGGTTTTGAAAAATTATGCAATTCTTGTGACAGATTCAAACTTCCCAGAAACTGCAGAAGACATCCTTCAGATGTATGGTACTGATTACGCTCATAATCATGTGATTGCCCAGATTTAGCTGTAGCATTCAGACTTCCAGCTTACAAGAAGTTTGTTGTTTGCGATTCCCAAACATTCCGTTCACTCAGCCAAGCAGGACATAAGCTATTCTCTAAAAACAGTGAAGCTGATGTAAAATTATTCACTTTGGACCTTTATCCCAATGTTGCATATAGTTAAGCACTCAGTCACATGAAAGCACAGTTTTGAATCACAGAAGAAAAGTCATGACTCAAGGATGTATTATGCATTTGTGAGGACTGGATGGATGACTTGACAGCTTACAGATGCTGGGGAGGAATACATTTCAGGAAGGCCAGGGCTGTAGATCATTGCCTGGCACCTCTTCAGCTCTGTAAGCTGTTCTCTCCAGGATTGAGTTTCAGAAAGGAATGTCAGGAGATTTTACACCATGACTAAAACTGCTGACTTTCCAGCAGGATGTTTAACCTTCCATAGCAGGCTGGCTGCTTGCTTCATTTACTAATGCAGCCCCTAGTTGTTACAGGCAGAAGAATAGGAGTAAACGCTCTCTGTAAGCAGAGAAAGCACACCTCATCTCCCCAGCATCATAGTCTCTTCTCCAAAACAGTAGGAAGAGCCCTCATCTGCAGTCATCAGGAGCTACTACAGGGAAAGAGCATGAAGAGGAATTCACTATCAACTTTGATCCCAGCAGAAAAATTATGTATACAGTAGAATACCCCAGGCTGCAATGTATCTGCTGTTACATCCTCCATCCTGGGAGGAAGGATCTGGACAGAGTCCACTGCAAATGCAACAGTTGCAGGGAGGTTTTATGGCCATACGGTTCTACTAGAGATGTGGCTGTGTGGTGTCAGGAGATTGACTTGGGACAATTCCTACAAAACACACCCTTTGCTGTATGGCAGCAAACCACGAGCCAGGGGTCAAACCTTCACCTGCAATCACACCAAAATATTATTTTCAGTGAAACAGTGGTCAGCCAATTATTGCTCTGGAAGATCAATCGTACTTAAATGATGACAGTTTCTTAATGTCACAGAAATACCGAGTTTCTTAATAGCTGCTCTTTTGTAGTAGCAAAAATATACCTCAAAATACAGAAGTTCAAAATGGGAAACCATGTAAACATTGCTAACTTGTGCTGTGGGCTTGGTTCAGTCACTGCCAACGTTCACTATTTCTTTAAGAGCGACAAGGTTTTATCTTGCATCCCAGCTCCCTGAGTCATGGGATTTTAAGAAATTCTTCCCTCTTGTCCTTCCCCTCCTGTCAAAGGACAATGTTGGCAGCCATCATGGAAGTATTTGAAACTGCAGGCTTCCTGAAGCCTGAGAAAAGAGAACGCAAACAAAAGCACTTTTAGTGTGTGTCTACATACACATGCATACACCCATACACCCTGAGGTATGATGTATGATATGGATGGGTGCCTCCATGTGTATCTGTCTTTCTGTATGGAGGGAACGTGAGAGGCAGAGACGTAAAGATCTCCTGATCTTTGAGAAGGCATGGAGTTCAGTTTTTGGAAGGCAGTCACTGGCAATGACAACCCTCTAATACATGAAACTATGGAGGTACATACCGGGTTTGGAAAAGACTCAGCATGCTGCCAGACTAGGCCCTTTAGGAGACAGCACACTTATGGCTGGTTCTTGCAAGCGCTTGATCAATTTGAGCAGCTTTTCATGTGGATGGAGGTGGTAGAGAGTGGGGAGAGGGAGCTACCCATGACGGAGCACAAGAGCTCTGCGCCTTCCAGCAAGAGATTCCAGCACCCTGATGCTGCATTTAGTTTTCTCACTCATGGTAGAAGAGTTTGCATCATACTTTGTGAGGTCAGAATCTAAGGATCCCAAAATTACACTCTTCCTCATGAGTAAGCTTTAGCATGATCTGGAGTGACTCGTCAGGTTAAAGTGTTGTAAGGCCAAGCCACTTATGAAAACGCGCTGTTAAATATCAGCTGAGTTTTCTGAGAAGGAAATTTTGTATACAAAGAATGAATAATTGCATCCAGTATGTACTAAATACTTAAATGATTTTTTTGTCAAGAGTTGTATTTCTATATGCTGTAGACTTTTTTATTTGTCTTTTTTTTCTACATGTCAAACTAGATTTCAAAGCAACAAACCAATATATAAATGCCAGCAAATTCTTACCATCCAGTATATTCAGACTTATTTAATTAACTTGTCAGCCTTGTTTGTTACCAAGCTCTTTCTGTAACTATGACAAATTATATCTTCCAGATCTGATTATTCATTAAATGTCTACTGTGAATTTCAGTCTCCTTCATGCTTAAAATAAAGTGCATGTTTAATGGGATTAAGAAATACAGTATGTTACTTAATTTTATTTAATTTATGACGATATTACATAATTTAAATTCTAAGGACGCTACAGAACTCATCAATTAACTGTACTGAGCTAATTAACTTTTTTTAAATAATTTTTTTGACTGCAGCACATACATTTTCAGGCCTGAAAGAAATGACTGGACTGTTTATTACTGAGATTATCTTAAAACCTTTGGTTTTTTATTTCAGAGGTGGCCACATTTTAATCTACGTTTGGAGTAAATAACGAATGACTGAATCCTCATTGCAGAGAAATGCAATGATGAAATCAAACATCATTTTAGAGTATTGTTTCCCACTGTTTCTTGAATGGCATAATAAAGTCTTGGGAAGCTTGTTGCAGGACTTTGAAGACATGAACATCTCACTGCTGCACTATGGTAAACCACAGAAATTTTGCTCTCCTGGGGTAGGGGAACAAGATTAGAGTTGAGGTTCTCAGTAGCTGCTGCTCAGAAAACCCCAAGCCTGGCCCAGTGCACACCGCTGGCTATGGGGAGGTTCACACAGATTCCTGTAAATTCTGGATTAGATGGATTAGAGCTGTGTTGCACAAACTGCACTTGTGCCTGTTTCTCTGGAGAAAGTTTTTTTATCTTTTTGTCATGAAGATGACATATCACACACACACACATATATATATATTTAATGAACTCTTTTCCTTGTATGGCTGACTTTATTTTCTCCGTTCAGGGCTATAAAAGAGCCTTAAGCACAACCTTGGGTAAAATTTGCATGAGAAAGTATTTGTAGCATGCAGTCAGTTCATTATATTCATAGGAAACCCCCTCCCCTCTCAACAAAGCAAAAATTTAAAAATAGGACTCTGTATGCAGAGCCTGATGTTATTGCTGCTGTTTTCAGCTGCAGTCCTGTTGTTTGTGACAGTTGCATGTTTTGTGCAGCACAGGTCTTTACAGGCTGAGAGAAAGGCAATGTTTATGCAAATGCCATTAGAGTAACAAGCAAGAACAAGGACGCAGTGTGGAAAACAAGTTTAAAGGACGACACAAGCTTCCCAGAGTTGTCCTGATAGATCATTTAAACTGGGACGGAAAATAAGCCCTGGACAATTTACCAAAGATTGCTTCTCCTTCGCAGGTAACTTCAAAATCCAAATGAAAAGACTTTTCCGAGAAGATACTTTGTGCTTCAGCTACAGCTACTGGGCTGGGGAATGCATTAATTCAGGCAAGTCCTACAACTTGTGTTAAGAAGACCTCACCAATTTTAAACTGAACTGAAAATCAACAAATCTTTGCATGTTACTAGGCAAATGCCTGCCAGGAAGATTAAGATTTAATGTCGATAGGTTACATTTATGCAGCCCTTAAATCTGTATCTGTGGTCATACCTTATTCTCTCCTTTCTCTGCAGAACAAGTTCCTCCATGGCATCCTCTTCTGCATGGCATAAGCCCCCCAAAGTCATCTCATCTTCCTGTAATGCGTTTTCAAGTCCCTCTTCTACTGTGGTGCCTGTAAGAAAACAACTGCTGTTTAACAGCCTGAGAGAGGCACTTGTAAAACAGGAGCTACATAAAAAGTGTAGGAAACTGTTATACAGGGGTTTTTTACGTTTACTGTGATATAGGATTTTTTACATTTACGTCTCCCCCTCTCCAAAATGGGTACAGGACTTCTCTTAGAGTCTCATCTATGAAGAGCAACTCAAATGCAACACGGAGCATTAAGAACCTGTGGGAGGTTCTTACAAACATTAATTAAATATTTAAAAATAATAATATGTACACCCAGCCCCAGTTTAACTGAGCCTAGTTACGTAAGCAGCTGTTTTGCTGCTGTGGACTTTCTTCACTGTTCGGCAAAGACAGATGGAAAAGTTTTCCCTGCTTTGTAGAACTAGCTTGTGCCACTGCTAGTTTTGAAGAGCCACATGAATCCAGTTTTACAATCTGAGATGGAAAGCCTGGCTGAAGCCACACGAGGCAATAAAATAATCCTTATATGCGAGATGTTCCTCAGTGTTGGAGTGAAGGGGCCGCATTGAAGGCACTGTCTGGCATTCGCAGCATTCAGAGAAAATTTGCCATTCAGTTTTTGAGGAAAGACATAGGGTCTGTAGTTAGGGATGGTTTCAATACAGAGCACTTAGGATAAGATGAAAAGTAATCTATTTCTGTATTCTCCCTCTGGCCCTGCCCTGGTGGCTCCACGTGTGGCCACACGACTCATTTGGCTTTGGGCAGCAGGAGATAACACCCTCCTCCTCATGCTGCTGTGAGATTAGCTTCATGTTTGTAAAGCACTTTGGCAAAACGAGGAGCCAAGTATTGTTTGGGAGCCCTATGCTCCTGACCCGACACTGCCTCAACACCCAGGGCTTCGGCAGCTGGCAGAGGTGCCTGGTGAAGCTGGCGGCAGAGGAGTGTGAGCAGCCTTGGCCATAGACGCTCTTCCACCCGTATCAACATATGAAGCCACCTTTGTGAGGCAATGCTGTGCTTTAATTATGGCTCAATATGCTCTGCCTGTCATTTCTAATATGCACCTCTATATATTTTGTTGTCTTTGATCAGTTCTGTGATTGCACCTATATTGAGCAGGATTATCTTTTGACAGCAGCGCAGAGCAGTAGGAATAAGAAAACACGTTAAAAGTAGAAGAGCAGGATTGTTTTATGCTGAGTGTCATTTCTCAGATGTTTTACTTGCCTGCCTCTACTTCTTTAGGAAGCATCCTTTCTCTCTTTTTCTAAGCATCTATACATTTTTGTGCGCTTGTGGGGAAGGCAGCTGGGCAATGACCTAATACCATGCAAATTAAAGGGATTTCCTAGTAAAGGATGGTAATTTGCACAGTGCTGCAGGTATGTGAAAGCACTGACTGGTAACTTGGGAGTACTGAGAGGGGAAGACCTCTGCCTAACACTGCGAGAATGACCTCACACTTTCACTAATTGCCAAGAGCTGGAGCTCTTAAGTGTCATGTTATTTTTTATATAAAATCTATTAAATTGCTACATCTTGGCCATTGTCTTCAGACACTTCTATCAGCCCTCATTATTGCCTGCCCTCAGCAGTGAGTCTCAGAAATGAGAATGCAGTTCCTACAGCCCTTCATTCATGCAACTGATGGTGGTAGAGGACAGACTTTCTGTAAAGAATAATTAACGGTGAACTGCTCATAACAATATAATGAAATGGGCTGAGGAACCAGCTTCCCCTCTCAAAATTAAACCAGGAATCATCTCCCAAACACAATGCCTTACCTCAGAGCTGACTCTTACATACCTTATCACTGTTAGTTTGTGTCATGGGGATGCTGGCGGTCACTCCCACTTCCATTTTCAAACGTTTTTCAACAGACTGATCAACCAGGCAGATTTTCAGGAATAGATAACATGCATGTGTTTTTCATTCTCAGATGTTAGCCTTTTCTAAAGCTTTCTTTTGTCACTTCTATAAGGACAGCAGCAAAGAGCACACAAGTGAATTTTAGCTAGCTTAAAAATAAAACATTTTAATAATAATAATAATACCTGGGAAGTTCCTCAGGTATTTGCTAAATGGCCTTATTACGGTCCTTAAACTTTTGCTTGAATAGTGGTTTTATGGGGGCTTTATGGGGTTTTAGTTATCAATATTAATTCTCAGCACTGTGCATTTTTTACATTCGTTTTACTGAGTACACCGAGATGAGAGAGCAATAGCATAAGAAATCCATTAACATTAACACAAATGAAAATGGAAATAATAAAAAGTAAGACATGTTTTTTCCTTATTTCTACAAAAATATAACAAAAGAGAACATGCAGGTCCACACCATTTTAACTAATAACCATTTAATTATAAATGCACAATTTTATTAATAGTTTTCAAAAAAGGCTGACACAGATGTGGCAATGAATGGATAAGAATATTCTACAGTTCCCTAGTTTAGCATATCCCATTTTACTGTGCTTTGCAAGTATTAACTGGGGGGTAAATCTGTCATCAGCCTGAGATGAATGTAAGTGTGTTTCGTTCTGTGATAGTGACAGGAACTGAAAATCACAGAGGGATTGGGTGATCTGCATAGAAATGTCCTCATGCTCTTTCTTTTCCTTCCTCTGCGGTGTCAACAACGAGCTGAAAAATAATGTCTGAATTGCACCTGCATGTGCATCACGTGTTTGTCTGTGCACTGGTTTTTTCTGAACGTTAGCACCAGCCAAGCTATACGCCAGGCCATGCATATAATGTTATTTTGACATATGCAGAAGCATGAAGTAATAGCCTGCTTTTCTGTTACATTTTAAACTACAGCATGGTTGTGTATTTACTAAACATATCTGTGAGAAAGGAAAACATGCAATAAAAAAGATAACAATTACTCAAATTTTGATTTGAATAATCAAATCAAATCACAATTAAATAAAAATTATTCAAATGCTGTATATATATATGGCTGTCACAACAAAGAATACTTTCTTCTTACAGGGTAAAATAATCTTTAGCTTCAGGAAAAGTAAAGCAGGTGTTCTTATAGAAGAATAGCTGCTGAGCTTTGTTTTGTATGTTTTCAAAAGTCTGAAAGCCCTTTCTCTCAAGGAAGAAAGAGCTTATGACTGAGTTAATCTTCAACCAGAAAAATAACAGACTCTCTCTCAGTAAAAGTTTGGATTCTTTTTGCATACCTAGAATGAATGCTCACACTTAGCAGTTGACCCCCAAAAAGGTAAATTAGAAAAAGTGAAAGGCTCAACTTTCATCTTTTATTACCAACTAATAGACAAAGTTGATTGTTTATCACTACTATATATTGACAAGTTAAACATTTACACTTCTGTAGTGTAGACAAGACACAGAGATTTGACTCCAAAAGTGAAAAACACAGTGGAGAAAGTCTGAGTTCCTTTTGGAGACATGGAAATCCTTATCATCATTCCAGGCTGTATTTTCAGACTAACTAAATTTCATGTATGGAATTGACAGTGACTTTTCCGTCCTCTCATGGATTGTTTAAGAAAACTCCATCTCTATTTGGAAAGTTTTTACATGTGTGCTGAAGGAATTCATGTACACACTTAGTGAAGCATATGCTGAGGACCTTTTTTGTTATTACAAGCATATTATAATGTAATGTTATTACAAGAAAAGGAAGAGTGCCCATTCCTGAATACAAATTGTAAAGTATTTGAAGATGCTAGTAAGTTCTGCTGACTTCTGCATTTTTCTGTCTGTCAAAAACATTAGCTCTCTTCTGCCAGCTGCCTCAATCTCTTCCTTTCCCCCAAAATTCCAATGATACAATTGTGTACTCCACGTATTCATTTCTTCAGCATGATGGCAATCACAGGACAAAGTAAAGTAAAGCAAAGCAAATGTAGTCTCGAAATGACAGAAAGAGAAGACTCTGTTGGAGCAGTAAGAAATAATTCTGTTTTTCTTGCTACATTTTCAGATCCATCCAAGTATGTGGGCTGGAGCGGGAGTGAAACGTACTTCTGTCTTGCTGTGGGCTCACAGGCTGTTCCCATTCAGTCCATCAATCACGATCCTTCAGTTCTATGTGCTTAACCAAGGCTAAAGACTGGTCACCCTAGCTTCTGGTTTCCAGAATGCTGATGTTTTTTACAACCAGATACTTTTTGGCAAGATTCTGCTGCTTCTTGTTTACACTGTGTGCCTAAAACTGGAACTGGGGCTGCTATCACAATGAGATTTGTTCTGTTTCTTCGAGTCTGCTCTGGGGATACCTGAAAGGGGATGGCTAATGGAGTCTCTGGGAGGACTCTTTAGCAAGAAGTGAAAAGAGGGAGTTCAGGGCTTTCTCTAGCAGCTTACTCAAAGAGATCCTTGTTTGCTGTTGGAGGCAACAGCATTTTCTATTTACCATTGTCATGATGACAATATCAGAAACACAAAGCTATTCAAAAGTTGTTGTGTACCTGTCACCATGTGCTTGTTTGAATACTTGTAAAAGTAAATGATTTAGCAATAAGAATATGAACTTTAAGTGCCAACACCCTTTTGCTAGTTGGCTACTTCTTCAACTTCTTTTTCAGATCGCTTTTACAGCTAAACTCAAAACCTTCTTTGGAGTCAAGACCCTTTATTTTGCTGCGGACATAGTGTGCAATCTCAGCTTTATATAAATATTCATTGCAATACCACTGCAAGACAGAATTTAATTGCTTCTGAAGTTAATGTAGGTAGCTGCAGGAAATGGAGTCTGATGTGATTATTGCTTGCAAATGTCCTGGGTACACTGGGGACCATTTGATGGCACAGGTTTTCTTCTTGAAGTGGATCTTTGATACACGACTCACAGCTTTTAGGTGCAAAATGGTGTACGGGTTTGTTATAGTATTTCCTTACAGAAAGCAGAATAAAAAGGAAAATAATATACTAGCTCTCTGTAGAAAAATAAACATCCTGGGATCAGCATAGTCTTTCAGATAGATTCTCTCCTTACTTATCTCCTGAATGTGCTTTGGATAGGGTTTGCGGAAGGACGAGTAAGGGATAATGATAAATTGATGATAAACTTCTATGAATTTAAGAAACAGGACATAAAGTTATTAATTTTATGGATGAGTAACAGCTGAATCACAACTGAGACTTGAATTGGCAGACTCTTCGAATCTGTATTCCAAGCAAAATTCCAAAATAAAAAGTCATTCCAAAACAAAAAAATAAAAGGAGATTTCCCATAGAAGGAGATTTTTTTTGGATTTTTTTCCAATGACGTATTTGTTTGTCCTTTACAAATTCTTCCTCAAGGTCTTTGACAGCCAACTGCTCTGGCTCTTGACCATGCTGTGACATAGGAAACTTACATTCTGATTTCCTCAGGTTTTTGGGCTGCTGAGAAGCCCAGCTCTTGGAAGCCCTGGAAGAATCTTCATGTGATCATCTCTTTTGGAACCTGGAGCCGGCTTATTGTGGGATAATTCATATGACGGTATGGAGTAATCATGAAGGCCTTGTCATTTAAACTTTTCTTCTGCAATAGCTTCTGGTCTTCTCCACAACCCACAATGCATTCCAGGGCTACTATGTTATGGGAAGTATATTCCTGCACGTGAAGTGGACTTTAATTAGCACCTAAGGGGCAGATTCTGGTGTCCTGACTCATATGGCATGGAGGCATACCTCAGAGTCATTCCATCACAGCCTGTGGGACCGCTCATGAAGAAAGGGGCTTCCTGGGCCAGATGAGCCACCCAGATGGGACAAGAGGCTCTCTAGCATGCACTGCCATGGCCTGGGGCCCTATAAAACAATAGTTACACTAACACTTCCAATTATTTTGCTCAACTAATGAGTAATACGAGTGGCTTCAGATTTTAAGTCTGTGAGCAATGTAGGCACACTGTAAAAATGGGGATTGCAGCCTTGTAATAAATTAGTAACTTCGACTATTATGTGAGTCATCTGTAAAATGGGCCTTGAGTTATGAAGACACACACCAAGTCTGGGGGATATTATGGAAATTTTAAATTAATGTGACATAATACTGCTTCCATAAAAGTACTGCAGCTGTAAGTGATGGGAAAACTGGGATGGACATAACTCCACTGATTAGCATAATTACATCCATGCATCTGTTTTCCAAAAGCAGGCTGGGAATTGCTTTCAGCTCAGTATCAGCACGTCCTGCCAGTCATGCAGCGAGACAGCCATGAGCAGACGTCCATGGGATGAAAGTGGCAGCCAGGGTGGAAGGAAACAAAAGGCACTGATTAAAACAAAAACCCCAGTTGTCAGCTGCCGCCATCAGTACATTATAAGGCTTTTTTTTCCCTTAACTTAATGCTATTAATCGCCTTTCAAAGCCCTTACAAAATGCACTTCCCTGATGATATAAAACATCCCTTCCAGCAACAGTTTTCTGTCTCTTTCCTTGTTCTAAACCCACATGCACTCAAAATCCTCACCTGGAGGACTGTGGGTCATTAAATACAGCTTCCTTGGTGGTTACTACAGAATTATGTGTGTCACCATCCTTTTCATGGACATCATACGACAATCCCAGCAGGAGGAACCAGGGCCAAGTTATAAATCACCTGGGCAGTGTCCCAGTTGCGCTGTCTCTAAGAGGCGCGTCCTGCCCATAGTGACGACTTGGGATTAAAGTGTCAGCAAGTACTTCATGAAAGTTATCTATTAAACATATCATAACTCCATAGAGTATTTATGAAAACATGCTGTGAAGAGTTATTCAGACTTGAGAGTTGTTATCTTAATTGTGCTCAGACTGGAAAAATAATTACAATGCACTGAAGTTACTGATCTTTTCTGAATGAGGTCAGTGGTAGTAAAATATTTTAAAATGCTTTAAAGTGAGGAGAGAGCTGAAGTTATCTAAATAAAAGTCCTGCCTAAAAATATTCTAAGTGACATGTCCATCACAAATGTAGTATGAAAACTAAAACGGTAAAAACATGTCTCAATTGCTTAACACATTTCTGTTCCTGTATTATCAAAAGGTTGTACAGCATTTTATCAACACCAAATCTATTTTATATTGTTAAGAGACAGTAAATTTTTTTAAATATAGCATTAATAAGTTTAATGTCTCCTGTAGAGCCTGATGTAACTCATACAGTGTGAAAAGACTGTGTATCTGCCAACGAAGAGAAAGCCAATCCTTAAATATTCTTCTACATTTTGCAAATCATACGCTAGGTAGTTTTTCTACATGAAATAACTGTGCAATGTACATCCTGCTGGGTAAAGAATTGTCATCTCTGATACATTTCTTTTGGCCAAATAATCCTTAGCATGCATGAACGTAGAGTATTTCATTTACTGCTCAAAACACAGACTGGGTCTAAGTGTTGCTTTCAGGATCGATATTTATTATCTCCCAGTTACTGTTGGACTGATGGTGCGTTTACAATGGAAACAAATATTTTTTACCCTTTTTAATGGCCAGCCTTGCAATCTCACCTTAAGATTCAGGAGTCAGCTTTGAGACCTTTCCTTTTGGCACGTAACGCCCAGCAGCGTGGGTTCAGCAGAGCCGCGGGGCCCTCACCCACGCTGGCAGTCCCGTCTCCCCCTGCCACCTCCTGCAGGGTTGGTGCAGCCATAAACGGTGGGAGCACAGCAAATGGTGCGGCCCCTGCTCTGCCATGAGCTCTCTGCTGCAGACTGCTGCATCTGAAAACAGACTCCTCGCTCACGGAGACACACGAAGGTGCATTTGTCTCGGCTGCTAGCACAGGTCTGAGCCCACTGGCGGGACCACACCTGCCCATCATTCACATAATTTCTCAAGTTGGAGAGACCGCGATGCAAGCTGTAGTGCTCAGCCTGGGCAGCCAGAGCACAGGTGGGTATGAGGAGATGGCTACCCGTCTCTCTCCACTGGCTTGTCGAGGACGGTAGGTGACGAACTTTGATTAATCACCCATTTCATAAATGACTGAGGTCACATGAGGCAAATCCCTTTCGGAGGGCCCAAGTGTCCAG
Organism: Bucorvus abyssinicus; assembly: GCA_009769605.1. Classification (NCBI taxonomy): domain Eukaryota; kingdom Metazoa; phylum Chordata; class Aves; order Bucerotiformes; family Bucorvidae; genus Bucorvus; species Bucorvus abyssinicus. The sequence continues at coordinate 127,979,174 of CM020024.1, forward strand.
CAGCATGCCACCTGAAATTCTCATCTCCAGTTATCCCATTTGATGACACCACGGCACTATACTCTACATGAAAGGAAGTAATACTATTTAACTTGAATCATTGTTCAAGCTGATGCACCGCCTTTTGCTCTATGTTTAATGGTTGAACAACATGAGTTCCGATCAACTTTACCAAAAATGGAAAAAGCTGCTTTCACAGTTGTCCACAGTAAAAGACCCAACCTGGTCTATACTGGAGCAGCTTACTGATGTAGGCTTTTCATTTGTGCATTAAAGTGCTCAATTCATTGTTACAAAATGCTATATACCTTGCAGAATGGTAGCAGGATATTTTGAGGCAGCTGCTGTTCCTCTGGATTCCCTTCCTCTGTCCGCTGCTGCGCTTGTTTTCATCTGTAGCTGCCTTCTGCTCACTCTCACACTGCCTCCACCTACAGCAGCCATTGCTCTGGGGACTTGGACTTATTCTCCTTGGCTGGTGCCTCTCTTGCCCCACCCCTGCTATAGTTTTGGCAGTAATACAACAATATTACAATATCTCTTGTCTAGGCTTGATTAGAAATCTTAACATACTCACTTTGATTTGCTGTTGCAGCTCCCCTACTATACAAAATGGGCAACTTCTTAAAAAAAAATACTTGCTTTTAATGGTTAGTGGTCTTTTTTCTGGCATTTCCAACATTCCTTACTCTCATAGGCTTAGTCACTGTAGCAAGAATTTCTAGTAAATGCTTGTTTCTCTACAGAGGGCAGACAACATGACAGAAATATATGTAACATCCTGGCAAGCACTTAATAAAATTCAATGACAGAATTCCTTGCGCATGTGCTGAACGGTTGATTTGGGTATGAATGGTAGGGTCATGGCACAGCTGCATTACTGTGGATGCAATGTGGCTCTAGATATTTATAAATAAAACAACCTGACTTTCATAAAGACTGGTTTCATTACAAATGAATGTCCTTTGAGTTAGATTCAGCCTCTAGATACTCTAAAAAATTTGCCTCCAACGTGGCTGGAATACCAAGGACTCTGATGTATCTTGATGACTTTGTCATATCTGACCACTTTCTACCCTTTCACACCAGATGCTGCCAGAAAGATTTTGGTGTTTCCGATAGCGCTCACTTCATTTGCACAATTGTTCTTTATTACTGAACCAGAATTGAATCCAATCGAAGCATCTTTAGCATAAACTTCTGTCACTACATGTGTATGAGCTGTGCCCCAAATGTCTCTCCATGTTCAGTGTTTTTATGGTGGTGTAAAATGAGTGTTCGAACCCAAAGTAAATTTTAAAAAATGTTTTACTTGCTCTTATTTCAAATACTCCATTGAGAATTCCCGCAAATTAATCTACTCATACATACCTTCTCTCACTCCTCCTCTCTCTCCATTTATGACTCTTTATTCTCTTTCCTATTGTATCTTGCCTTTAGCATTTTTGCATTCCTACTCCTAAGAACAGATGAATGGGCAGGACCTTTGTCACTTTGTATATCAACCTTTATCTTTTAAGCTGTTTGTGTCCTACCAATACTCTAGCTTTACATCTGTTCCATGTCCTCACTGTTCTGATGTGTAAGAACTTTGTTTTCTAAACTAGAATTATTAATGGCTAGCTTAGTCTCCTTCACTTGCCTCTTATTCCAGCATCGGAAAAAACCCCAACCTTTACTTTCTCACCTCTGCTCTATGTGCTTCCCAGACTCTTTACCTGTTCTGGCTTTCCTCATTTCTCACTAAACTATTTCTAGACTACCAGTGCCAAATGATGTTCAAAGTACTTTCCAGGTCTTCTAGGGTGGGTATGCCCTGTCCCAAGAGTTCACAGTGCAGAGGATATTAGGGGGGAGAGTAGAAGCAGGCAGGGGCTTTCTACTCATCTAAACTAGAATCATCCTGACAGAGATGGGAAAATCATCGAGATGGGAAAATAACGGCAAATGAGACAATTCCTCACTGGAATAAGGAACCAGTTATTTTCTTTCCACTCCCCTTAAAAAGAACCCCTCAGTTCAAGGACAAGCTGTAAATAAGAGTGAATTCCAGAAAGGGGAAGAAGCTCACCACTGAGGATGGACTTGGGGAAGAACAAGAGCTGTGAGAGCTTCTCCTTTACTGAGGAGGACAGGAAGCACTTCCATGCAGCTTATGCCTCATACTTCTGCTTTGAAGTATAGTCTATTCAGTATGGGCACAATGCCTGCTAGCATGCTTTTGTGCTTGTGCAAGCAGGCTTCCTGGAAAGAAATTCATGTGATACAGGTACGGCAATATCAGCCCAGGGCAATGAGGAATCATCAGCATCTGTATCTTTCATCCTCCGTTCCAGAAGACACGAGCACCGTGTGGGTTACAGGGAGTGGCAAACCATGATATGCAGTGCCGTCTTAAACACAGTGGTCATGGCGCACTGCTATCTTATTTTTAAATTCTTTATTTTAAAACCTGATTGATCTGTTATGCACTGTTCTGAGTAGCATTGCTTTTTCAGTGCCAAGCTCACGTTCATCAGTATCTTGTCGTGCTTTATGTGGTAACAGGAAGACAAAAATTTGCAGGGATGGAGTAGTTTCTCTTTACTCCTGTCAGTTTGGAAACACTTATAGTTGAGTGTAGATCTATAGCAAAGTTAAAATAAGAGGGGGGGAAAAAATAGCCACAGAATAGTATGTGCATCTTCAGCAACCATCCTTCTTGCAAGACTGCATGTGACAGATTCGGGAAGCAGCAGATGATGACTATGTAGAGAAGTCATACAAAGCTCAGAAACACAAGCGGGCTGTTGAAGACAATCAGTCACTGGCTTCTGTTGGAAAAAGACTCTCTTTCCTCAAGGCCTGGAAGTAGATTCTGACTTTTGCAGACATACTATGAAGAAATTTTTTTAGTAGGCTCTTGAAGGATGAGAACAACATACACATGAAAGGAGTATTTAAACTATTTTACTTCTTTGACCTTCATTTTATGCTTTTTACCTTTCGCCTGTGCTGATAAACTGTTTTTTAGATGCATGCAATTTTTTTTCAGACAATCACTGTAAACTATATGTCTACTAAGGACAGCATTAACTCAGCTTTGATCCAGCTTGCTTTTGTTTTTTTTTCCCTAGCCTTTGCAACTGATTCCTGTCTCTCTTTGAGAAGGAGTCAACAGGAAGCATGACCCTATGGGGCAGGATGTGTGACAGTGTTAAACTTCCTGGTGAAGCTCCAGTCTTTGTACTATCATAGCCATAAGTATCAGTGCCATAAGCATCATTCCTTACTGATCCCGTGTATCACTATGAAAGACTGTTTCTTAACACAGTATATGTACAATGCTCTGCATGGATAAAGAAATTTTGCAAATTTATGTTAAATGTGGTTTCAATTATCTAAAAAAAAGGGAATATGCTAAAGAGTTGGTTTGTTGTTTGGTTGGTTTTTATTTAAATGGAAGACAGAAAAAAAGTGGATTATGTTTTTATTTTGGTTGAAAAAGAATCATCACAAAAACCAAGCCAACAGGTTTGTGTTGTAAGCACCAATACAGAGGAAATGCTGCCAATGCTGATTTTTAGCCCTAAAAAAAAGTGATCGAATATATTTATTTGATAGATTAAATATTCTAGAGTTAGGGCAAAGTCATGCTTGATAATGCAATCTCCAGCCTGTATTACAATACACTCTCTAATGAATGACATAATAACATGCTTTCCACCCATCAATATCACTTTGTCATTCTGCCTAAAGGTCAGATGACAGAATGCCTCAAGATTTATTTTTATCAACACTGTCCAAGGACTGAATGGCCACTTCCCAGTTACTTGGATCCCCGCCTCTTTTATTATTCAGCCTTGCCTCATTCAGCAGGCAGCAACCTGGAGGATAAATTCCTCGTTTTCTGCAGGAGCTGCAGGGCAGGCAGTGGCCAAGGCAGGGCTTCCGCGTGAACAAGGAACGATGTTTATTTGATGTGTGGAGAGAACACCTCATTTTCCTAAGATCTTTACCGAAGAGAGGACAGCCAGTTGATCATGAAGCCTGTAGGAGCTAGAAGTAGCTTTGCATTTGCCAGCCTTTGCCCACCTTTGCCCTTGGGCTTGTCAGGCGGTTGTACAAGCCCCACAGTTCAAAGCACTGTAAGGAATGTTTTGTTGCAACAGTTTTTGTTTAGCGTAGCCAGGTTTAGAGTGACATTTTCTGGCAGGTTCTCTGCATAGAAAGTTGCAGCACATATAATCACTTTTTAAAAAATTTGTAATTACTACATTTACAGATATTTAGGTATGAGAAGAGATGGACTCGTTCTGTATAGTGCCGAAAAACTACCTGAGGCATTTGGGGGGTGTGATAAAAAAAAATTATGTTGCTGGAAGCAGGGAAACAAATCAAGAGTGACCACTACTTGGGCATCAACTTATAAATCCATTGCACTTTCATGAGAAATTTTAAAAGTCCCCCTCAAAATTATGGGTCTCTACAGAAGCTTGTGCTATGGCAGTTGCAGTGTTTGAAAGGATCCAGAGAACATTCAGGATCTACTGGTTTTTTTTGATATGATGGGAAATCGTTTCATGTCTGAGAAATAAATGCCTTCTCTATACCTCAAGGAGGAGTTGTGTAATCCTGAATGACTCGCCATGCCTAAGCTAGTCTTTAAACCCTTGGTTCCAACCGTACAGGAGCTGGAGCTCTGAAAAGCCACACTCCCATCCCAACAGCATGCCTTATAAGGTACTTTTCTTTCCTATCGCTGTTTACCAAGCCATCCTGGAGAGCCGAAGCCAATGCTTTGGCTTGCCGCAGGGCAGCCCTGTCCGTGCTTGCGGGTGTCTATTTCCACCTGAACATCAATATGCAGATAAGACCAATCCCTTGATCCTGTAAAGTAACTGATCTTTTATGACTCTGTGATTGCGTAGTAAACCAAAGCAAAGCAGAGCAAGTGCCGAGCTCAGCACTATCTGTTTCTTAGCTGGGAACTATGCTTACAAACCCTTACAGCCCAAAGGCTGCAAATACAAATACAAACCCGGGTTTCTGGCTATCTGACCATCAACGGGACCTTTTTAATATCGAGTTTAGGTTTATGATTCACATCTTCTTTTATACTTGATCACACTAGAATAATTTTTAGTTAGGCTTCTCCAGGAGAATGGCAATTCCCCAGCAGTTGCATTGACTTAAACAAAGGACGCGCGGCGGCTCTTAGTATAAACGTTGTCAATGGCTTAGTCTAAATTAAGAATTAACACGACGAGAAGGCTCGAATTCTCTCTATCTAGATTTCTGTGGCTCTCCAAGTTGGCTCCCAGAGAACTGAAATCATGCCGCTGTCGTGTGTTCTGCTGGCAGTGCCTCTAGTCCGCATTTTCCTTCCCCAGCAGAGGCTCACAGCAGCGCTCCCGCGCCGCCGCTCCCCGCGGAAGCGCTCGCCCATGCCGGCGGCCCGCCTGGCTGCGCCCTCGGGCAGCTCTGCCCTCTCGCTTTTCCTCCTCCCACGCTTTTCGGCTGGGGCGCGGACCCGGCGGCAGAGGCCGTGCCGTAGCAACCGGACGGTCTCCGGGTCAACAGCGGGACGGCAGCGACGCCGTCCCCGGGCGGGCGGGGAGGGCGACGGCGGCGGCGCGGCCGGAGGCAGGTGAGGGAGGGTGGGGGCCGCCGCGCTACGGCCGGCGGCGGCTGAGGGGCAGAGGCAGCGGCGGAGCCCGCGGCGCGGCGGGTCTCCGGGTTCCAGCCCCGGCGCTGGCGGGCAGGCTCGGGGGGATGGGGGAGGGCGGGGGGGGTGACGCCAACTCGTAGTCATTCACCCCAGAGGCCTCGGCTTCCCTTCCCCGCCCGGGTCCGTGCCGTGTCTCTGGGACACGGTCAGTTGCCTCTGAGGGCGGCCCCAGGGCGGAGCGCGGCTGCCGCCTGCCAACACGGGTGACATGGCCATGCCTCTCCCCGGGTGTCGCGGGTGGCCGGTCAGGCCCTGCCCCGCGCTCCCCCTCTGTGCCAGGCCCCGCTGCACTTCTGCTGTCACCCGCTCCGCCCCGTTTCCGCAGCGGGCAGCTGCCCACCTCAGCCCTCTGCGCACCTTTCCTCTGGGGTTCGGCGCTTCGGGCAGCGTGGGGCGGCTTCTCGGGCTGTAATCCCGAGGCGTTCCCGTGTGCGAGGGACAGCCTGGTCGTACAGCCTTGGCACACGCTGCTGCGTCTGTTAAAAACTCAAAGCACGCGGTGTGTGAAGGTTTTGGCAGGTTGTTTGCACTGGCCAGAGCGGAAGGGTAGAGGTGTGCAGATGAACTCTCATTCACCTTTTGAAAATAACCTGGTTTGATTCAGGCTTTGGGCTGAAGGTTATCCTGGCTGTCATCGGTTTTGAACTTGCCTTTCCAAGACTTGAGGTGAACTCGCTGTTCCCGTTGGAAGTCGCTTCAGCTCCTTTCAAATGTTCCTTTTAATATGGTACAAGCATTTCACATTCAGGTGCTGTTGAAGCACCTGAGGGTGATGCGGGAGGCTAACACAAGGGAAAATCTGGAAAGCCCCGGGGATCTGGAAAATGAGATGGCACCTGGGACTCTTTCTCTGATGCAGGCTGCTGCTTGAAATGTGTCTCAGCTGTTACCATGAAAGCACTCTGCAGCCCAAAGAGAAAAGGTGGTGGCTCACTATGGCCATCCATGACGGGTGTTGTCTGCCGTGGCTCCCCTCTGGCAAGGGCTCCTTTTTGCTGCACTGAGACCAAGCCCAGGCCAGTCAGGGTTGTGCTGCTGGGGGGCATCTTTTGCACACCTGGGGTGTTAGGGTGCAGAACTGAGTCCTGCTTAATTTTTAAAGTTCTTCTGCCTTTCATACTATTCATGACTTTCTGCATGAGCAGGACAAAGACCGGCATGGTCTGTATGTTTTCACATGGGTATTTTTTCCCATATTAGAAGAATAAATAGCATGAAGAAAGAGGAGGCCAAGTCTTCGGGTTATTATTTTATGCCATTTTTGCTTTTCCCATAGGAAAAACTGCTTGATGACAGTAGCTAGCAGCTGGCCTGCTACTGATTCATAAATATCCCTCATTCATTCATCACATTTATTAAAAGAACCAAGTAAATGGCAAAACATGATGTCTCAAAGCGATACACTCAGCCAATATATGTTACCTTGCTTTTGTGTTCTGTTTTCTATTAATACGTTGCGTCTTATTCACAGTTGGGCCTTATACATGTATACACGCATAATTCTTTTTCTTTGTGAATCATCTTGTAGTCTTATAGGCAAAGTTATTAATCTCTTTGCAAAATTGCATCTCAGATACTCTGAGGTTTAGTCATAAATTGGATTATAGCAAAAGTAAAGCATAATGCAAAGCAATAACAGAATATAACACAACTGGCTGACAGCAGGCCACACCACCACACTCATTTTTCTAGTCTATCTGTGTGGAAATCTTCCACATTGGCTTTTTTCTTTGATAATTTAGAGGGAAGGAAGGGAAACCATATTACCAGTTTCCCACTTGCCCATTTTTGAGTGTGGGGCTCCTTGTCAAATCTGACTTCAGCCTTTCTTGACATGGGGAGTAGCTATCCTTTTTCATTTATAACATTATTTTCTTTGACGAAAATCTTGATCTCAGCCTCCTCCAGTTTATTATTGGCTGGTCCTGTGGAGCTGGTCTCCAGTTCATCTTGACTTGCATAGCAATATTCTATTTTTTTTTTTAAAACTTAATAATTCCCCAGGTTTTTAAGATGAAAGCAAAGAGGAGCTGCCAATGAAGAGATCTATCATGACTGGCAATCCACGTAGGAGGCTTGCCTGGAGTGACTGTGAGTATTTCAGGGCTATTTTTGCATAGATTCTAAATTTTCCTGGATAACTTCCAGTTTCGTTTGCAGTATTGTGCTGTGCATGCAGCTAGCCATGTACAAGCCATTCTGAAGCTGTGCCACTCTCACCTGTGCTGTATGTAGGGTGCTGTGCTGGCTTTTCTGCATTTTTGGAGGAGGAAACTGGGAAGGACTGTTCAAGTGACTATAAACAGTGCCTGACTATATACAAAGCTCAAAACAGCTGCAGATCTTCACCTGTCTCTCTAGAGTTAACATCTGTCACTGCTGCTTCTGTGTTGAGCACAGGGCTGGTAAAATGCCAACCTCTACAGGCATACCAGCCCAGCGCTGGGCTTGTAGAACTGATGACTGGGAAAGAGCTGGTGCCCATCTGCACCTTATACAATGACCTACTGTCACTGAAAGATGATTTTTGAAGGTAGTCTCATTTCCTTTATGCGTTGTTGGATGGAGAACAGTCTGTCTAATGAACCTTTGTAACCAGGTCAGTTGTTGTAATATTTGATCTTAGCAGAGTTCTGATCATATTCCATACTAGACTGAAGGTTACTTTTTAGTCATTGGAGATAGAAGTATCCTCCTTTGTATTTTGGACCAGTTTGGTCCGTGTGGTACATTTAAAGCCAGCTTACAGTATATGGGCAATGGAGGACCAGGATGCTCCAGATAATGTGGATGCTGGGGAAAATGGACAGAAATTTCAGAGGTCCACAGAAAGTAAACTGAGATACAACAAGAGTATTTAATCAACTAGAGCCAGATTAGCTCATGCAGTGTATTTTGGGAATGAACAGGAAATACCAAAGTTGTCCTAGAACCTCTGTGCTGAGGAACAGAGGCAGTACTGTTGTTATTGCTTCCATTTCTGCCTCAACCACTCTAGGCTCTGGGCTGCCTCCCCTGCCAGTTTTAATTGGAGCTAGCTCAGCCAACTATACATAGGTGCTGAGATATGTTTATTGTTCTGTAGGACTTAACTGAAACTGGACCTTCATGTCCATGATTTCCTGTGCATGGACGTGATCCACCACAGCCTGGAACAGATACTGCCAGAACCATCATTTACACTTGAGGTAAATGATGTGAGGAGGGGGAATTTCACCAGCCTTGCAATAAAGTCAGGATCAGCTGGTGCTGCTACTGCTTATGGTGGGGGTTCAGCATATAACTGTTACGAAACCCTTGTTCGTTGCGTAATGCTTCTAATGTGTATGTAGTGACTGACTGACAACCTTTAAATGCCTATTATGCATTCTGATTCCCAAGACTTAGGAGAGGTGTCTTAGGAGCTGGAAGAATTCCCATTTGGCAAACTGGACTTAGATTTTAGGCCTTGGATTTCAGCATACAAGAGACATTTTCTTTAGTAAATTGAAGGTAAATGTATATGGATGAATAAAAAGACATAACAGCAAATAGATGTGTAGGACTGAAAGCAGCTTTCCAGATTAAGGGCATTGTTCTGTATAACAAACGAAAACGAAGTGAGCTGTATGCGTACAGAGTGCCATGGAATACAGGTAAAGAAGGGAGACAATTCAAGTGAATCATTTGGTTAAAGTATAAACCTTGTGCTTCCCTCATTTCTCTTTACAACAGATGCCTTTGATTCAAAGCACAGACAAGATCCTGAAGCTTCCCAAGAGGCCCACAAGAAGAAATCAAAAGAGAGTGAAAGGAGACTGGCAGCCAGTCAGTGGGACATGGACGTACAAGCTCTTGTTTCATCTTCTAAATGGCTTCAACTTCATGGGCTCAAAAGAAACAAATTGTCCCTATCTCAGATTTTGTCACAGATTGGATTTCAGCACAGGAAAGGTATAAGACAAATCAATAACAGAATAATGATACAACCCCTGACTTTGAATAGTTTATAGGGTCACACGCGTTTTGCACCCCAGTGTATGCAGAGGAGATTTTCATGTTGTCTCTTATCTTACGAGGATGGCAGAAAGGGAAGCTGTATCCACAACTGCTGACATTGCCAGTTCAGAGAACTGAAGAACTCCATCTCCTTTTGATCTGACAGGGACTTAGGATCTGAGAAGGGCTTTTCTTACTCAACTGTACTGTTGCCTTACCCTAGGCACCAGTTCAAATCCCCTCCAATTTAGCTATACCTTGATAATAACCTGTGCTGCTGAGGCTGTTAGTCTTTTTCCTGCAAATAACACACCATAAGTTCTCTGTCCATTTTTAGACAGCAAGTATAATGTATGTCGTGCCATAATCTGCAATCTACTTGTTGATCATCAGGGCTAGCCAACCAGCTTGGGACTAGTATATTATCTCCAGGTATCCAGCTTTGAAGAAGCAGTTAAGTTTGAATAGAATTCAGGCTGCTTTTTGTGCAAAGTCAGGTTATAGAAAAGTGTTCCTTTGCAGTTATCTGACAGCTGGAGAGGAAAAGTTTGCTAATAATTATTAATCATTGCCATAATAGTGTTTTGCAGAGCATGGTAAGATATTCTTTTCTTTGAACAGCTTGCCACCTGAGAAGTAGGAATTGTAATGTATTGCAATTGTTCTGGGTTGCATAATTTAAGAATTTGGCTGGCTTGCATCCATGGGGCATTCAAAGATCAACCATGCAGATCCTGAATTCCTATATGCTGTAGATGAAGAGGAAGCTGTTAAGCAACGTTAATGTTGATACAGTATAATTTTAGGAGCAGAACGAACTCGCTTAGCAGGGCAGCATGCTGTACAAAATAGCTGCTTTGTGACATTAAATATTTCCACCCCTAATGTTTTCCTATCAGTAAAGATCCTGTAAAAGATTTCTAGCTACTGAAAGAGCAGAGTGCAACCTTTTCCTTAGTTGCACCCACTTCTGCAGCCATTTAGTTGTGTAAGAGAACAGTATTATCTGTACCAGATTTTGTATTTTTGTTTGATGGCCAAATATTTGCAAGTCCTGTCCTGAGGTAAATGGATAATACCAAGTTTAATTGCCTAAACCTTTCATTTATTAAATCCCCTTTAGCTTTTTGGCCTATAAATAATTATAAAAAATGTGGGGTTTTTCCCCACTTCTGACTAAACTGGCAGGGAGCAGCAAAAGCAAGGGTGCTCCATGGAGGGGGAAACGAGCCATGAGCCAAAGGAGACCACATCCGGGCAGTGCCCTCACTGACCAGGTGCAGTCCTGCAGCGTTTAAGCACCACAGGCAGAGCAGGGTGCTGCTAAGTGTCCACAGGCAGTCTGACAGGGTGAGATGATGAACCATGTCTAGGCTCCAGCCAGGGAGTGCAGCTAGGAGCAGCAGGAGTTGGAGCCAGAGAAAAGACTGGAGCCAAGGCTACAACGTAGGTCTTAGAACCACATCCAGGATGCAGAGCTAGAGACAAGGCCATAATATAGGGCTGAGAGGTCTATTCAGGAGAGAGGTCCCCTAGCAGAACTTGAGATAGGTACAGCTACAACACAGCTAGAGCAAAGACTGGGTGCCCAAGCCTGAGCACCCTGTGAGTGGAAACGCCAGGTGAGGCTGATCAGGGCAAGCAAGCCCTGTCATGCCTTCAGGGCCCCATCACAGACATAGCCAGAAAAAAATGTAAAACAAAAAAATAGTTAGAGTTTCTCTCAAGTTTCTTGACATGAAGAGTTCAATACAGATGCATGTGCCTCACGCGTGGATGATATGCACCTCAATCGGAAAAATATGTTTGAAGTAATCCTTATGATTAGCAACTTGGTCTTTTGTAACCTTTACTGTAGATTATGTGACCACCTTGGGGAAACATGTGGCATCTCGTTATGCAGATGGTCTGTTTCCTCAATACAAGAGAGCACAAGATGGCAGCGTGTATAATGTAAGTATGACTGACCTGTGGTAACTTCCCTGTGCACTTAGAAGTTATCACTGTATCAGAATGATGTGACTAAAATGTCTCCTTATGGCATGAAATACTGGTATTCTTTGTGAGAACTTTATCTTTTGATCAGTTTTTTAATCTTTTGTCAAACTGTTAGTGATAACAATCAGTGGTAGGCAAGCTAGATACCCTTTTCTTTTCTTTCCTTGCAAAGTCTTAACGGTCTTGCCTTGGTGCAGCATTGGAGTAAATCTTTCCAGACAAGACTCCAGTTTCTAGGCAACATTTACCCTAAATTGAAAGAGGGAACACTTAAAAAGAAGATGTTCAGCCGAGTTAAAAAAAGGAATAAAGTTGTAGTCAATAAGTGGGGATGCTGAAATTAAGAAGACATAATGCGCTGTCATTGCTGATGCAAAGCGCTCCTTTGCTTAGTGCCAGCGGGTCACAAAAGGCTCAGCCTACTCTATAGAGACAGCTAGCTGGATCCCTGCCCAGGCTTATGTTCTAAGGAATGTCTTAGCAACAGCTGCTGTCGGCCTCATTGTTAAGAGGATGGATTCTGATTGAAGAGATACACATGTGAGCAAGGAGGGGAGAGAGTTAACTCATAAAGGATTTTACAAAAACGAACGGCTTGTCATTTTTTCTAACAACTAGAACCATTGTTGAGGCACAGGCTTAAAAAATGGGAAAAGAACCATTTAAGGAAGCTTTTTTGTCTCGTTTTTTTCCCCATTAATTTCATATGAAATATCTACATAATGTCTTTTAATCTTAGGACATGTTGCGAGCAGTAGGAAGGACATTTCTGGTAGCATTGAGGTAGCAGTGCCACTATACAAGATCTGATGAGATCTCATTTAGGATACTCTGTCCAATATCGTGTACAGTTACCACCGGTTGGGAAGAAGCAATTCAAACCAGAACAGCTACTGGGGAGAGCTAGTAGGATGAACTGCAATGGAGTGCTGATCTTCTAAGAGGGCTTGGTTGATGTTGACAAACATAAGAATGAAGAAGACTGACAAAGGGCTGAATTATTGCCCTTGAATGCCTACAGAAAGGCAAATTACAGGGATAGGGAAAAGCTATAGTTTTCTATGCTAGAAGGCATTCTAGTCCAAGAATAAATGGGTATGAACTGCCATGAATAAATTTAGGCTGGATGATCAGAGGTTTTCCATCCCTCAGAGAAATGGGAATACAGACTGGCCAACTACAAGTGAAGGGGTCATGTAAGAAAATGCCTTCTTTTTTTTTTTTTTTTTCTTTTTTAAGATGGATGTTGTGCAATAAGCTTCTTTGTATGAGTCTGGTTGTCATAGGAGGAAAATGGATTTTCTAAGTGCTCCTTCCCAGGCCTACATTCCTTTGGCAGTCAGCCTGAGACTCTGTATCTGGGAGGCACATTACAGGGCCCTAGCCGACATTAAAGAACAGAGAAAAATACAAATGAGAGGAAGAAGTGTGCAGACTTACACACAAAATACCTTCTTCTTGAGAAATGTTCTTTGTACTTAGTCCCAGAAAGGTAGTTGGAGGTAGAAGGTAGCTGGTAAATTAGCTTACATGGGTCAGAGATATTGGGGGAATGTCTTTACTGGAAGCTGCGTTGAATTTTTTAAATGCACAGATGATTTTGCCTGGTGCATCTGTATACATATATTCATAGGGAGAGCCTTCTGTCTTTAATACTGAATCTAGGTTTTCCTTCTTTTACTGATATGGTATGGGAAGTTGTACTTGTTGATTGCAGTTGTCTGAATTAAATTTGCCTAAGCACCTACCCACAAATAGTTAATGTGTAATGCTGGGCATTGTTAGTGAAATAATACTACAAACAGGAAACGTTTTACATTTTCCTTTCAAATGCTAAAGACAAGGTGGAGATTGAAGTGCCCCAGAATCAAACCTTATGGTCCCTTGTATCACTGTACAAAATGTTAAGAGCCAGTCAAAATTCTAGTCTAAGAAAAAGTACAAAGTTTCTGTGTCCTTGTTTGTTCACCCATCTGCTCTGCAGTCCTTTCTACACCCTAGCCTGTGTTCAGCTCATTCTAATTGCTTCAGTCTTGAGACAGACAAGTCAGACAACCCACTGGCACTGTCCCATGCTCATATAAAAAGAGTATGGAAAGCAATTACGACAAAATGCAGTGTCTTTTCTGTATAGCTTAGATGCATTTGTCAAGTATTTTCTTGTAAAATAGTGGAAGAAAAATGGGTTGTTTTCACTGCAACCTTGGCTGGCATATCTGGCACTTGCAAACCAGTTATTGCAGCTGTGCTAAGCTTGGGGCTGCATTTGTATTATTTGTTTTGATGTTCAATTTCTTTCTCTCCCTTATTTAAATAAAGCTGACAGCTAAAAAAGAACTGATTCTTCATTTTGTGGATTGTCTAATGGGAGCTATTGAGCTATATAAGCAACGAATGGAATGGTTAACCAGTGACAGCCGGCAGATATTTGGCGTGATTCAAGAACGATGCATTGTCATTGTTTTGGATTTTGGCACTGCAGCTCCAGCTGAATTTGATCTATGTCGGGATTCACTTTCTATGGTACTTGTGGAACAGGTGACCCAAATTGCCAAATTCAACCTCATTCGGTAAGCAGAAAGAATCATAGAATGGTTTGAGTTGGAAGGGACCTTTAAAGGTCACGTAGTCAAACCCGTGTGCAATGAGCAGGGACATCTTCAACTAGATCCAGTTGCTCAAAACTCCATTCAGCCTGGCCTTGAACACTTCCAGAGATGGGGTATCTGCCACCTCTCTGGGCAACTTGTGGCAGTGTTTCACCACCATCATCATAAAAAATTTCTTTCTTATGTCTAGTCTGAATGTCCCCTCTTTTAGTTTAAAACCATCACCCCTTGTCCTGTCACAACAGGCCCTGCTAAAAAGTCTGACCCCATCTTTCTTACAAGCCCCTTTTAAGTACTTAAAGACTGCAATAAGGTCTCCCTGGAGCCTTCTCCAGGCTAAACGAAGAAGTCCATGTCTGCCCATGGCGGAAGAGTAAAAAAGAGCTGCATATTATATAGCTGTGTGTTTGGATAATACTCTTTCTGTAGTGGAAACTGTCCTGATTCATGTCATGGTAATGTCTATAGATTTTTCCACCAAGTTTCACTCACAGTCATGCTGAGCTTGCTACTTCCACTTAACAGAAGATCAGACCATTGTTACCCTGAAGAACAGATAAAGACTAACAGAACCCAAATACTGATATATGCCTTCTACAAATGTAGTACAGAAAAACAGGAAGATAAGAGGGAATTTGCAATAGCAATAATGCTCTGCAGGTATCTAATATTAGAGACTGAAACAGTGAGGTCCCATCTGACTGCCTAGGCATTCTTGTATCCTAGGCATTACAGGTTTTTACTTTACAGCTAAATGTACACTCTCCCAAGTGCCATAGGCACAGGCATAGACATTTGTATTTCTATAGATTTCCATGGTCACAGAATCAGTAGCAGAACTAGGGAACAATACTGGATTTCCATGACAAAAGACAAGTGCTTGTTCCCTAACATCAAAAAATGAATTTGGGTTTAGATACAAGCAGAGGAATAGAAGCAGCTATTGAGATTTATGTATCTCTGCACAAATTCCTATATATGCATAAAGGTTTGAACACGTAAGCTTGGGTTTGGATAGATGAGTGGAATTTTGTGACTATTAAAAACAATGCACAAATTAGGTCCTGTAATTTTAAGACTGGTTCCACAATTATAACTTGTAACTACACTGTGATTCTTAAAGTTGTTTTACCCAAGCTTCATCCTACAGATTTGATTGTGGTGCTCTTCTTAATTGTCTGCTTGCTTTCTTTTTGTGTACAAACATACATGTATACATGCTCATATACTTTGTACTTCTGCGCTGCTGTTAAGACTAAGACCTTTGATCAATTAAAATATCAAAAAACATCACATCACAGGTTTTATTTTGATGGGTAAATAAAGATCAGCCCTACTACAAAAAGAACATGTCAGTTAAAATGGTCTGACATAAAGGTCATGCAGCAAGTTGTGGAAAGAGACCTGCGGAAGCCAGATTTTTTTTCATAGTTTAAAAACCTGATTGTGTTTTTATGTTAAGGGGAGATATGAATTAGGAACTGTTTTTAGAGTACTTTAGTTCTCTTGAACCTAATTTGGAAACAGTTGTGTAAAAAAAAATGCTTATAAAAACGACAGTATTTTTCTAAGGGTTTTATTTTTTCCTCTACTTCTTTTATTGCAAGTCTAGATCTAGTATTTGAGGCTTATTCCAATTACTAGTTAAGAATATAAAAGAATAGTAACAATAGCAGAGCTCCACTCTTTTGCTCTGCCAGCATTATTCTCACTAGTTCTGATTTATAATTAACACCATTTTCAGGGCTGCTCAGGATCCTGTGAAGTGGCAACAGAAATCGACTGCTGTGTCTGAGCATACTATAAAGTCTGCTGTTACGTGGCTCTGGAAGCTGGACCGTATGACAGCTGCCAGCCATACCAACTCTGCTGAAGCCCTGCTGGAAGCCTTGAGTGATGAGGTGGTAAGCTCATACATCTTTTCAGAAGCCTCAAGTAAATCCAAGAATATTCAGTGCCAGACTGGCTACTGTGATTTGCAAAGATAAATATTAATGACGGCATTTGAAAAGGTTTTTTCCCCCCTAAGTGTAGCTGCATACTATGCTTACTGATGGCTTCTTTATGTAAATGTACTGTATTTCGAATGCAGAAACTGGTTTAGTTTCTTTCTAGAGTACACAGAATAAATAACATATTCAGTCAGTAAGGGAAAGAGAAAACATCTTCCCTTGCACTTTTTTTGCCATACATGTTTTTCAGGGCTTCAAGTTTATGAGAAAATTGCTAGTATCCACATTATTGAAGACAGGGAAACCATTTTTATTTTGTTATGGATCCAAAGTGCTCATGAAATACTGTATTTAAAATCCAAAATAGAAAGTACAGATATTTGTTTAAGCATTAACTCATGGTAGGGATATGCAAATCCTTTTTCATCAGCCAGGTTATAGCTAGAGTTTCTTCCAGGACAAAAAAACCAAAGCATGCCCAGATATTACTGCAATTAAATTCTGTCTTGTTTCTAAAAGTACCATTCTAGTTTATGCCAGGAGACATAAAACATATATGCCATCGTTTGAGCTCATCACTAAAACTTGTGTTGGTAAAGAGATATTTTATGAAATGTGCTCACAATATACATTGTTTCAGTTCCCTAGCATCTGAATTTAATGGAAAATTTGGCCTATTAGAATCATTGGTTTTCACTGCAATTAAGATACATCTCAGTGTTTGAAGGAGAAGGTAAATTTGGCTTGAGTTTCCTTCTGTTTCCTTCTGTGCTGGTGGATTCTCATCCAGATGATCCTCGATGTTTGGAAACTAATATTAAAAAGGAACTGGGTGAGGAACTAATTGTTCAGCAGTGAGATTTTTTAATGACTGCTTTTTTTAATGCCTCCTTCATAAATTTTATCAACATTTTCAATTTGCAGTATATTTCTGATTTCCTGGTGGGAAACGAAAAAGGTTGTATTTAGATTTCAGTGCTTTCTGGATGAAAAAAGGCTTGTTGGACCTGGTGGGTCTGTATATGTGAGTAGACAGAAATTCAAATCCAACAGTGAGACATTTATCATTTCTATCATTTTTTCCTGGACATTGGTGGGCCAATGGGTAATCTGGGGGAGTCAATTGTGGCAGATGCTCAACATAAAACAAACTTCAGTTACTCCTAAATACAGTCATTATCATTCATATCTGACAGTTCACTGTACTGCAGGCTGGGGAGACCTCACTCAGTCCTAGGCAAAAGCTGCAGACTCACTGAACAGTCCTAGATGACTCATTCCTCAGAACTGGCTTCATCAACAGGAGTTGCTCCAAAACAGTAGCTCTTTTTTCCCTAGACTTGGCTCTTTCTGTCATTCCTTTAGCTGAGCTTTTCTTCCCATATGTGGTGACTCCCTAGATTTCCTTTCCTCATGACCTGTCAGCCCCAAGCTCAAGATCACTGTCCTGTAAGGTTGCAATCCTTGGAGCTTTACCTGCCTCAGATGCATCCGCAGTGTTTAACTTGTGGTTCTGTACAGGCGCCACTCTGCAAAGTGTGGGTCATGCATCCAAAACACACCTCCCCGCCAAGGAAAAGACTGTGAGGAACTGTTCATGTTGTTCTTCTTCCTGTTCTTGTATGAAGTTTGTTTGTTTGTTTAGATAGCTGCATAAAGTATAATTTTCAAAATATGAAGGACTAAATGGAAAGGTTTTAACCTTTCCCCACTAATCTGTAAGGAACATTTACTTTGTGGTATTGCTGGGTTTGTAGGTAAGTAGGATGAATTGTCTGTGGTTAGCAATTTTATTTTCTCGTGAGGAGTTGATTCTTGCATCCGCTAAGCCCAAGAAATGTCAGCATTTTAAAAGTTGCAGAGGCAGGCAGTAAATCCTCTGGAGGAAGTATGAAAATTTATATCCTTATTAAATATCAAGTATATGAATTATTTGCAGTCTTAGGAGTGGGGGGAGATGTGAATCTGAAGGAATACAGGGAAAAGCAGTTGTGCAATATGCATGCATTCCCCCAGGTCAGGAGCCTCTTCAGCAAAAGGAAAAGGAACAAGGTGTTGTCCAAGGACTAGGTCTCAGTCGGGAGAGCTGTGTGCGTGCTCAGATAGAAGCAGAAAAGGCCTTGACTCTGCATAAGCACTGCTCAGCAATAACAATAACATCCCCAAATTATCAACACTGTTTTCAGCACAAATACAAAACGCAGCACCATACTAACTACTGTGAAGAAAATTAAGTCTATCCCAGCCAAAGCCAGCACATCTGTAAACTCCAGCAGTAGCACTCAAAGAATGATGCATCTTTCCTACCCTCAAAATACATGCTGCTGGTAAAAGTATGTCTGATACAAAAATTCCTACTGATTTTCAGCCTGGCAAGGCACCAGCATAGCATCTTTCTTCATAAAAGTGGAATGTGGCACAAAGCCTTGTCCTGACTAATAATACAGTTGTCCTTCCTTACGCCTCTCTTTGGTTTGAGTTCATTCCTGCGGAAAGGGGCTGGTGTGGGGCAGAACCAGACCCAGGAGCTGTGGCCCAGGTTCTCTTCTCTCTTCAGGAGATTTTGTGCGAGCTTCATCTGAATTACTAGTGTAAAAGAGAGGGAGAACCAAAGATCTGAAAATATTATAGCCCAAGTAATGCATTGATTGTACCAAATTTTCCTACCAGTAATTGGCAGAGGACAGTGCTTGAATGAGTACGAGATATGTATGTAAAACAGTGTCTTCCAATTCCTAGTTATTTTTTCTGTTTAATGCAGGTTGAAGCCGTTTATTACTTTGCTGTGGGTGATGTTGCAGCAGACACAAAGCAGCTGCTCCTTGAGAAGGTTTCTGATGGCCCCTGTCCAGTCAACACTGTATCTTTCAATGCTCGGGAAGATGAAACTATTATTTTTCTGAAAGAGTTGAGCCGCTTGGCTTCTGGCAGGTATGACAAAGAAGCAGCACAATAATGATTTCAGTGCTTGTAAAGTGCTTTACTGCTAGGAATGGTATCGGAAGATACCTGAATATAATCCCTGTTTTATTCATGAGGAAAATGAGACAAAGCCATTCAATAAGCGATCTGGGGAATTAGTCTAAGAGATATGACTAACATGCAGGACGTACTTGAATAGACCAGCTTCTCTCCACATATGTGCTCACTGGCTTGCAGAAAGGCCATTCCTTTCTTATATCCTAAATTGTCTGTCATCTGCTCCTCTTTTGAAAATTGTTCTGGGAAAAGGATCACAAACATAAACTGAAACAAGATTTTATTGCATTGGTTTGTACTCTGATAATATCCACAGGCACCAGCAAAGAATCTAAAGTTTTATTGGATCAAGTGCCACACAGACATGTACTGAAAAGGTAATGCCTTTCAAAGGGCAGTTCCTGTAACAACAGAAAATTGATGTGGCCTGGTTGGGTGGAAATGCAGGTCTGTACCATGCTGTCTAGCGTCTATTTGGTATGGTTGGTGGAAACCAATATATTCCACGTGGCTTGTTGGCTACTTTATCCTGGGAATCAGCTGTGTGGTGAGAATCAGCCTTTAGTAAAAAGGGATAATAAAACTTTAATCTTAATTCTCATATCAAAATAAGGAAAACAAACGAACAAACATGAAAGCCCACAATACCAAACCCGTGCTGAATGGCAGAGGGCAGTAGGACTTCTGCCTGCTTAGCATAAGTGACAGTACAGTTACAGAGCTGTGAAGTGGCTGCTAGCTCTTTCTGTTTCACTCTTGTTTGTGCAAGAGTGGGAAGACCTCCAACAGTAGAAATCTCCCAAATGACAGCAGAGCAATTGGTAAGATGGCAGCTGCTTAGCTCTTTTATAGCCATCTGTGTTTAGAAGTAGCTTTTGAGAGATGGAGCGCCTGCCAAAAAAACAAGACTGTGGGAAAGTTTATGTTTGCTCTCGTCTGATGTGTGTCTAAAACGATTGTGGTCATTTAGAACTGCGGTACCTCCATGATACCAGGTACGTTGTCAGTCACCATCCTTCATTTTCTTTTGGCAGTGTTTTTACCTCCTTTATAAAAGGAAAGTGAATGTTTCTTGTATGGTAGAGAAAGAAGCAAGAAGGGTTGTGGCAGGAAGCTGAGGGGAATCATTGTGCTTGATATGATTTCCACTATCTTCTTTTTACACGAGTCTGGTTTTGGTGCAGAGACTTACTGGGGCAATAAATATCTTGCTGGTGGGTATTGGTTCAATAACTGTAAGTTTAAGTCAGCTTTCCAATAGGAATGGCCAAGTTCATGGGCTTTTCACAGCTTGAGCTTGTTTCTAGTGTAGTTCTGATTTAGAAATGCATCTTTTTCCTGCTCTAAGACGTTTTCTGTTTTGACAGGGAAGGTAAATGAAGTCTTCTTGACTTCCTGATTTGTACGTCGATAATGAAATAAATGTTCCTGTTGGGCTTTCAGCTGGGAGGATAATCTGATAAAAAGGTGTTAGTGTCATCTTTGACATCTCAAATGACATGCTTGCTCAGCATGTTAAAAGCATTAATTAAAAATGGATATCCAGGATATTGAAAAGGGATGTGCCTCAGAGTAAATGATACCAAAATGAAAGAATGTTCTTCATGAGAATACTTCAGAATGTACATAAATGTATATAAAATATTTTGTAATATTCATAGTGTTGTTGTAGGTGAAGGTTTAGATATCTTGAATAGATAAGCAAATAATTCTGAAGCTGTACGCCACTATGATCTTGCATGTGACATAAATCTTGTTAAAATTAGGAAAGTATTTATGTAGTTCACATACTGATGAAAACTCATTTTGTGTTACAGATTCCATGCTTTTGCTGAGAAGAATGACTACAGAGATGCTACTGGACCTGCACTAAAATGTGAAGAGGATGGAAAAGAGCTAATTGCCCTGAATTCCAGAAAAGTGAAAAGGCGAATGCCACTAGGTAGACAATATGAAAACCAAGAGGATACTGATTTTCTTAGTGAGGCTTCAGGATAGAAATGTAATATAGGAACTTGCTAAGTGTAAAATCAAAAGAAGCCCTCTGTAGGCATGGGTGGGGTGAGGACAGGACTGATTAAATGGAAATTCTGTGGGTGAGGAGAGGGAAAGGAAAAAAGAAGTGAAGAGAGTAGAGGATATGCACATGAGAGCGAAAGAGAAGTGAAAAAAGGCAGAAGAACATTTATTTAGGGAGTTGAAGAATAGTACTGATGCCAGTCACCTTGTGGAAATGTATGGAGAAATGGCAGAAAGGAAAAGGAATAGTGAGGCTGATATAACAGCCACATCAGTACAGGCCAAGTTCATACGTAATATACGGGGATTAAATCCACATGAGGTTGACTTGCTTCTCTCAAGATCTGAATTGTGATAAAGACAGGCAACAATCACAGTAAAATAACCATAGAGAAGAAGGTGCAATGGCTGTGTGTGTGTGTGTGTTTATGTTGTTGTGCAGAGGACTGATGAAAAAAAAACCTGCAGGAGGAAACAAATAAGAAAGAAACAGATGTACTGTGGGGTGGAGCTGGGCAGAAAGCTCTCAGTGTGTTTCATATTAGTCACAGTACTACTTCCTCTGGGCAAGTGAGCCTTTACTGTTTAGTGGCACTGGACTGGCGTTTCAGCCAGGCTGGAAGGAGACCAGCTTATGATGTGAAGTGAGGCTGTGTATGTGAAGTCTGATATCTTTATCAGCAGGATAACAAATTAAAAAATGATGTATTTTAAATATCAGGAGGCATAAGACCTCTTTATTGTAATGGCTCACATCTTTATACTGGGGGGCATTAGTGCTGCCCCAAAGGTAGAACAGTGTTATCCTCTTCTTACTACTATGGAATATATGGCATATGGATTTAGTGACTCCACTAAGGTCGTTTGTCATTCTTGGTCTAACTGGCCCATATTTCCTGGGTTGCAGTCTAGTTCCTCGTGTCCTAGCCTATCCTTCACTAGGACCATGATTATAACAGTATGAGAAAACCATAGTAGGGGACCAGAAATAAGAGAACGAGGTGTCACCTGGTTTTTTGCTTCACTAAATGACACTCAAGCCTCACTGATGCAGGGTTTAGAAACCAACAGCAGAGAATGCTTCAAAACCCTACCTCTCGTTTTGTACTAATTCAGAGCAGTATAATGATTGCCTTCAGTTTGCTACAAGTGCTTCTCTGCTGGACCCCATTTGGGGGTGTGCGTGGGGGGAGCTGGCTTCCTCTTCCCCCCGGGCAATCAGCCTGTTTCAATAGTTGGGACTAGAGCTCCTGTATGACTGAAATTACTTCCTCACCACTGTTTCTAAAGCTGAAAGATGAATAGTTTTAATCGCTCAAAAGGGCAGTAATCCCCTTGAAGTGCATTGTCTGTTGTGTCTTATTACTATTATAGAACAGAATTTACACATTAAAAAGGAACACAATTAGCTTTCTGCATTTACTGGGTATTATAAGCACAGTCGTGACATCACTGGCAGCCAATTGGAGCATTTCAGTCTTATGCAGAATCTAAAGTTCTTTCAGAAAAGAAAACACGTTGGAGACATTATTCTGGTCTGTGTCTGGTCTCTCCTGTTTCAGAGACTCCTTCAAGGGTGTAGAAGGCAATAATAATAAAAGTGTTGATTACTTACTAATGGGCTCTGAAACTGGTTTTCGGATGTGTAGCATAAACTATACAAGGAAATAAATAGAGAATGAACCAGAGATTTAATCTTCCAAATGTAGTGTTTCTTGAAAATAAGGGGAGGCACAGAAATATTTTGATTATGTTTCTTTTTGTGCAACAAACACAACAGCTGGAAGCTGAAACTCATCATTATGTTTTATGGACTGGAAAAGCTGTTTTAAGGACATGGGTATCCACTGAATAACAGCATTTTGCAAATACAAGATAACTTCCTGTTCACTCTTCTACATTTACTTAACTACAACAAGTTGAAAGTGAACTCTTTAAAACTTCAGATAAAAGCTCCATTCTCCCCTGTTTTGCATCTTGAGCAGTCATTTAGAAAGCAAGCGTGAGAAACTGCCAAATTTGCGGGGTTTTTTTACACTCATTTTGAGTGGGTGCTCAAGATCAAAACAGGTGCAAAGCAGTGAAGAATTAAGGTCCTTATGTTGGCAGACTCAGATTTACTTAAGGCAGAGAAATGCTTTTACATAAAGCCTAATTTCACCTATTTGGTGATATCTCCTCATCCAGCACTGATCTTCCTGTTACCACTTCTGCCTACATTCTTTGTGTAGCTTCTTCATCTGCAAAAAGCTGCAGAATTAAGCAACCCTGTTACATAGTTAAAATTATAAGTGGAAGGGAGGTGAAATTTAAGTTGGAATGTGAAGACATAGAGGGCAAGAGATGATGGAAGCTGTGGAGAAGAAGATTCTTGCTGACAAGGGGCACAGTCATGTCATCTGTTTGGAGTGACAGGGAGATAAGTGCTAAACTGGGCTTGAAAAGCAATGGTGGTTTGAACTAGATCCTGAAATGATTCGTGGGTCCTCATTGGCTAAAATAGAAACAACAGTAAATCTCTGCACAGTGTTTTCCTGAGTGGTGAAATAGATGAGCTGGTATGTGTAAAGAAAAAGCAAACGGACTGAAATGAGGATTTAACTGATGTGACAAATCCAAAGAGGGATATCTGACCTCCTTGTGAACACTCTGAGGCTGTATTCTTATGTGTGCTTGAGTTTTCTCCTTTACCTGATGGTCACAGTGAGCATTTCAGGTTGCTGTGTGTAAAATGGGAAGCATAAGAGTGCCAGTGGCCCATATGACATGGAAGTCAATGAACTCTGCACTGTTTATGTACCCAGACAAGGGAGAGACCAAACCCTCCCTCTGGAGAGCCGGGACAATGACTTAAGAGTAACTACTTTGCCTACAAGCTGTAAAGATCATTGCCTCTGCTTTTTGCTTGCACATGCTTTGTCTAGGGTTAGCAGCCTAACCTTGGCCTGGCGAATCTCTTTGCTAATGTGTAGAGACTGGTGCAGATAGCCGCTCTGCGATACCACTGGGGATACAAAGTTCATTTGCTTTGTCCATTTGCCCAGTGGGAAAGGGGCAGGATCGGGCTGCGGTGAGTTCCAGCGCTGCTTGACCTGGTACCGGGGTAAAGCTGCGTTCTACCCCTCCTCTGCTCCTCTGTACCTTCATTCATCCCCCTCTACGCGGGGATTTTGAAAATCAGTGCTTGAGGGACTATTGCTGTGTTCTGCTGCCACGTAGAGGCTGAGGAAGGGACCAGCAGTGAAGAATGGGAATCGCCCGTCTTGCCTTGCAGGCAAATTAGGTGTAAAATGGATCTTATTTCATTGTATTTGGATGCGCTTGCTTCCAGGGTCCAAGTCGGATAGTCAGAGGATTAAGAAATGCTTCTGTTTTCCAGGAGGTGCTTTGGCATTGGCATTTGCTTGATGTTTCAGAGATACTGTAGATTTTGCAGGCGCTTTTTTTTTGCCTTGGTATTTTTTTTCTCAGCAGGCTTTGTATTATCTTAAGTATGAAATCAGATGGCTTACAGTCAAACGGGATGAGTCTGCCTGCTGGGAGGTAGGTGTGGAAAAGCTGCTGCTTTTAAGATCGCCTGACAGCGTCAGCTCCCTGGGAAGTGGAAAGGAGGGCGGTTGTGGGTTTCCGTGTGCACGTGCAAGTATGGTTGTGGTTTTGCTTCTCAAGTCACCCGTGTCGGCGAAACGCTTCCAGCCCCCTCTGCAAGCTCTCCCGCACCCTTCCGCATCCTCTGCCTCTTTTTCAAAGGGCCTCCCTCCTCCAGAGCGTTTATAAGCGCCATTGATCGGAGGGCAGGGCTCCCCTGAAGCGTTACCCACCGTGCGGTGCTCCGCACGGTCGCGATGGCCGCGGGCCGCGGGCGCTGGGCGGGCAGCGGCGCCGCGGGGCCGGTTCCCTCGCGCCGTCCGGGGGCCGCCCGCTGCCGCTGCTGTGTGGCGGTTTTTGACTCGGAACCGGGGGGTCCCCCGGGGTCTGGCCGTTAAACCGCCTGCCAGAGCGGCCGGGGTGGCGGGTGAGGAGGGCCTGTTCCCCCTGGGGACAGAGCGAGTTTTTACAGAGGTCTTGCCTGGGACGCGGCGCCTGAAGGCACACCGGAGCCTGGAGCGGCTGGTGCCCGCCCCCCGCCGCGGGGTGGCTGCCAGCTGCCTCTCCGTTGGTGGCCCCCCAGATGGCACAGCCCCGGTGTGAGCGCAGGGAATTCGAACCCAAAAGAGGTTTGTGCTGCCTTGGTCTTTTCTCGCTGACGCGCTCTGCGTGACGGGCCGCACGGTTGAGAGCCGCCCCCGGGCCATGCCGTGTGCGGGGTCCGAGCAGGTGCCCGGTGAGTTCGGGGGCTCGGTTTGGAAGAGCACCGCGTTTCCTTCCCAGCCCTCCTTAGCCAGAGGAAGAGAGGCTGAGGCGGAGTGGAAGGGGGCCTCCTGCGCAGAGAGAGAGCCGCTGGGGTTGGCATTGCTTGTAGCCTGCTCCCCCAGTTGAATGCCGGAAGAACTGCTGCCAGATAAAAGGTTTTCTAAGCAACTTGACGGCCACAACGGGCAGTTGGTGATGCCTGCAGTGGTCCTGTAAAATAATCGTCATCAAACATGCTTTGAAAGCGCATGCCGTTTCAGCTTTTCTGTGCTGCAGCATTAAATAAGGGGAAAATGCCTTCTTGTGTAATACCGATTCCATACACGTGTTTTACTGGGGACGGTAACGACAGCTCGGTAAATTTGATGAGTCCACAGCATCAACTTAAGCGGAAATGAAGCTACCCATGATACGATCAGTATTGTTTTAAAAGCAGTTGAAATATGCATACTTTTTTTTTTCCAACTGTAACATGAAAATGTTAATAAAATTAAATCTGGATCCTAGCATTTGATAGTTATGGGGGATATCCAGATTTAGAGACAGCTCCACTGGAATTGCAGTCTTAACAGTCTTAAACTTAGAACTATGGGCATGTGTGGTGTGAATGCGTGTTTTGTGGTTTTAACTGCGAGTGGCGACAGGTGTGTATATATGTATTCAGTGGCTGACCACTCATCAGAAGATCTCTAGCTCCCTACTTGCTGGAATTTTGCCAATGCTCAGATTTTGTTTGTTTTGCATTTCTGGGGAGATTTTTTTTTTTTTAATAAAAGAAAAGCTGACATCTTTCTGAAGGATTTGAACAGAATAATAAGAAGAAATTCAGCATAAAAGGGAATGACGACAGACTTGAGGGTTTTTCTCCCTGTGTGTTTTATGTGGAGGAATGATCTGTTTTACTACAGCATTTTGTGATGTAGGAAATGTTGATCTTTGTCCTAACGGCTGAAACAGATGCTTTTGAAATGCAGGAAGGTCCCAGGAGATGGCAGTGTACAGTAACACATTTCAAAACACTTCTTGGAAACTAAACGGATTTCACGATTAAAACAGAATTGTTGTTTTGTAAAATGTTCGTATCATTATTTCAGCGAAGCTTATCAAAGAACGAAATGATCAGGTTTGTTTGCTGATAGTCTACTTTAGTAGGCAAGTTTGCATGCCCTATCTTTTATACAGTGAACCACCACTGTATATTAACTGAACCACTAGATGATAAGATATAGTTTGCCTTGTTCAGCATCTTTATGTGCGATTCAGTAACTGGCTATAATCTGCAATAGGTTGTAGTCTGCGTTTGTGGTTAGGATAGCTCATGATTCAGTTTCTTATTTTTACTGCAAGAAAACACACAGTTTTTCTGTATTGTCCTATATTGTAATTTAAACTCTGAGACTAACCTAATTTAACATTTTTTTTAGTAGTATTCATACTGCTTAGGTATATATAGTGCTTAAATTTTAATAATTGTGCTGTACTAAATAAATCATATTTTAATTTTTTTAAATCAAGGCAAACGTATCTATTCAGATTAAAAAAAACTTTGTATCAACTCCAGCTTTGGATTTTTCCAATTTTTTGAGAATATAGCCTGAGAGTAAAACATTTAATTTTTTTAGCATTTATTTATGACTGAATATTGAGAATTGTTATGATGAAAATAAACTTATCTAAGCAAAATTTCATCACATACTCTTCAGGAAAAGAAGATTTAATTTTAAATAAAGGTATTTATGTACTGTAAGGGAATTGAAAGAGTTGAAAATACCTTCTCTTTAAAGTTTCAAAATTGAATCTACTATTTGGAGCCAGTTTTTGCAATGAAGTCCAGGGGACAACATGTAAATTTCTTGGTGGTGGAGTTCCCTTTTTATTATCTGGGAGTGTTAAAAAGCATTTGCTTCCATTGTGGGAACAATCTGTGGCCAACTCTGAAGGTTACTTCTACCAGGCTAAGCACCTCTTGTGTCCTGGTGCCAGCTTTGAGCCGTTTTTTGAGGTCTCTCAAGGACAGCAGTTGTCACTGCATTGGGACCTCAAGGATACAGGGTTATAGGGCAACATCTGGATGAACCCAATGCCTTTGTGGTAATCGAGGAGTTATAAAAAGTGGAAACTGTTTCAAAATGTCAAGTGGTATTTATGATTTCTTTTTCAGTAGCTGGTGTCTGTGAAGATGTTTTTTTGGTCTGGAAGGAGTTGGAGGAAGCCAGGAGTACAGTGAGACAAGTTCAGAAAATTTTATCAGAATCTGACCAGCCTGCTTCTCGAGATGGTATCATGTTTCTTTCAAGAGAGTTACCATTATATTAATGATCAATATTTTATTTATGAACCGTTTTGATTACATGTCAGTTTGGGGGTGATTTTCTAAAAAATGTCTATATACAGGTTACACCTATACGTGGCATCTAAACTTAGGGCTGTTTAACACTTTCCATTACAAATCTCTGTTTACTACTGCTTT
Source organism: Bucorvus abyssinicus (assembly GCA_009769605.1). Lineage (NCBI taxonomy): Eukaryota > Metazoa > Chordata > Aves > Bucerotiformes > Bucorvidae > Bucorvus > Bucorvus abyssinicus. The sequence continues at coordinate 128,007,242 of CM020024.1, forward strand.
AACTTGCTGAACTTTAACAGCTCAAGCTGAAACACACTATTTTTTGTTCACCAGTGACTAGGTTTAGAAATTGCCTACATTTCAAGGTAATTGAAGTTCATTTTTTGTGGTCTCTTCCTCTCTGCCTGGGCCAGTAAATCTTTAATTTTATCCTACACAGTGCTGGGGGAGTACCTCTTATCTCTTCCACCACAATCATCTTGGGATAATCTCCAACCTGGTAGCTAGTTCATTCCCCTAAGAGGGAAGAAGTGTGGATTTGGATTCTCTTATTCAAAGGTAGAGGACTGAAACCAGTTTTGGATGAGTGCTCTGACAACTCTTGTGTTAAGAAACATGGATGAACACCCTCGTTTGTTCATTAAACTAATAGTTTCCACCATTATTTTTGGCCTAGAACATGATCCTTTTTTTTTTTTTGTTCTGTGCCTATCTATTGGATTGAGCTCTACTGGAGACAGAAGCGTAGCTGGTTTCTGAAGCTCTGGAAGGCTTAAACGGGGTGGTAAGAAACTACTTAGTCCTGCTAAGATGGAGGTGCTCTGGGCATGCTCTGGAGCAGAATGACCACACTGACAAGACTCAAATACTGAAAACTTAGGAATCTCTAGAGTCTGGGCAGCTTCAGCATTGGACTGCAGCTGTGGGGTTGGGTCATAGCTGTGATTGTCAGTGCCTGTATTCTGCATTAGTCCCTGGTTTTAAAATACTTACATGATGTCTAGTGGTATTTTTTGCATAGGTTGATACAAGATTCAGGTTGAATTAGCACAAGATATCAGTGGTTTTGTGCAGCTCTGGTATTGTTCTTGCAGTGCAATTACTTTCGCTTTGGCTAGATGAAGGCTGGGGCCAGATGCCCTTTTCTGGATCACCTGCTGAGGAATGCTTTGTACAGTCATTTGGTCAGTCACTTGAACTCTCTGCAGTGTGTGGAGATGTGTGATGAGGGTGGTGATGGTGAAGATTTGAAGCTGGAAACTTTCTCTTCCTGAACATCTGTCAATAACATAAATCTGCAGGACTTAAGCTTGAGTTTTTTTCTTCTGTGAAGACATAATACAGTTCTTTATATTGATAATAGCATCTTCTGAATTAGCAGGACTTCCCATATGAACTTAAACAGCTGTACCATAATGCATGTGAACAAAAGGACCACAATAAAGCTGCAAGGACAGCCCTAATTTCAGTGTTTATTTATATGTTCCTGACTATGCAGCTTTAGTGTTCTTTTAATGTTTCCCTTCATACGTAATCACTTCATAAATAAAAGAAATTAAATTGCAGCGTGATTTATTTTGTCAGTTCTTCAGCATAATTTGACTTTTGCCCATTGATCCAAATAACCGCAGTCTTTCTGTTTACTTGTATTTCTTCCTGTTTTTGCCTTACTCATCTGTTTAAAATGCTCTTCTGTGAAATGTACTTTGTTCTGAAGACTACAGTGTTCTGTAGAAGCACAGAAAAAGAGGCAATTTTTATGCTGACTCTACTAGTTCCCTGAACTAAAACATGACTTTTTACATAAAGCATGAGGAATAAAAAAAAAGAGTTTTCTTTTTAAAATTATGTCAGAGCATTTGTGACACGTGCCACACTGGCTGTTCTAAGGACCACAATCAATCAGAAAGCAAGCGTCTCCACGTGAACAGGCTCTGACCCTGCACCTGCCCTGATGCTGGCTGATCTCTGCGTGTGTTAAGGCAGAAGATGTCTCCATAGGTTTGTTTACAGGGCCAGGATCTCAATACTGTTGTCACTGTAGCTGCATCTGAACAGAGTAGACATTTATACCACCTAGGTGCACCACAATTAAAATGTGACAGAATAAATTTATCCTGCTATGTGACCCACTGGGTAAACGTAACGGTCATACCAGATCAGGGAAAAAAAATTAAAATCCTGTTTCTTTCAGAATCAATTAAAAACGCTAGAAGGAGGGTGTAGAACGAGAGAAGTGTTAAGATGGTACACAAGTGATTTGTGGCTTGGGATACATGGTGCAATATTCAACTTATAAAAAGGCAGTATTGCAGAGAAACACCGTAAATGTCTTCCAAAGATAGTGTAGTTTGCCTTTTACTTCAAACGTCCTTATCTGAAAAAGACCAACGGCAATGTTAAACAATATTCTCAACTGTATTTTCAATTATATGTTCTGTTTCATTTTCTCAAATTATTCTCCTTGATTAGACATCTTAGACACGAATCTTTTCTGGCATTTTGTAATTTAACCAGTATGAAGGTTAGGTAGGTCAACCTTCTTACTACTAAGAATATTCCTTTTACATATTGGTCCTGTAGCTATTTATCTTCTTTGCTCTCTGTCTTCTAATGGGTTCGTTGCGGTTACAAGAAATTTATTGCAAAGAACGGTTCATTAAGAAAGAAAGCATTTAAAAAATGAGGCAGAAATACCTGCTCACTCTAGTACTGTCAGTGCAAGCAGAACAAGTCTGAAAAGTTGACTCCAGTATTGTAGTCTGTTTTTGAAAATAGCTTATCCAAAATGAACTGTGTTATAGAGGAGATTTTGTTTGTTTTATTTTCTTTATTAGCAACCAAAGCTGATCATTCATTACAAAAGCATACATCTGACAAATACTTGACTTCTGAGAAGTGGTTGCAGAAGCATGGCTTGAAAGCTCAGAAACTCACACTGTATGACGCACTTGCCGATTGTACTTTTCGCCATGCAGATGGGATTGTTGACATAAAAACTAAACCAGAGGATGAATTTTCACAAACTGATGCTGTGAGTATTGTTAATTTTTCCTCATGTCCTGTGAGTTGTTTGGTTTGTCTTTTAATGCTTAACTGATAGATCAATGTATGATAAAATATATCTGTTGTTTTGTAGTTTTTGTTAAAATGAGCTTATTATAGGAATGGGACAAAGGCGGTCATAAATAAGGTTGTTTCAAAGGGCTGTTTTAAAGTGACTGTTTCAGGGACTCCTTCCTGGTCCACGTATAATCTACAGGGAAGAATCAGGGCTGGCTTAAGCAATGCCTTGGTTTTCTAAATGTTTGTGTGGGGTAGGGCAAAGATTGCTTGCCAACTTTATTTTTTCTTAGAACTGTTGGTCTCAGCTGCTCCAGTGATTGCAGGTCCTCAAACAAATTTGGATTCCTTTATCTTCTATTTGTTTTCTCAAGCTCTACCATTGCACTGTTTGGTAAGCTTCTGTTCTTGCTAGCTACAAGAATATAATCGGCTTTTATTGAGTTTTGCTAGGAGCAAATTCTGTGACCACCTTATTCCATGTCTATTTCTGCACCTGTTCATGCGCAACAAGCATGTACCTTTGCAGTCTGTTCACCAAATAGTAAACACGCTCCAAAATAATGTGTTTTAGAACATGAAACATGTTTTTCTTGGCTACAGGAGACAAAGAGGAAGGTAATTAATGCAAAATACTGTGACAAGTTTGTACACGCCTTCTGGAAAGATGGTTCTATAGTTCACATATGTGTTACTACAGAAAAGTATAAGCAGTATGAAAAGAAAATGAGGAGAGCTCTCACACAAGTGGAAGGAAGGTTAGTGTTCTGTCACGTAAAATCAGTCTGTATTAATTTACAGTGATGTTGAAATGGTTACTGTCAAGCTGAAGTGATTGGTAAACTGCCAGAAATCCATTTTAGATCAGAATCTTGTGTGTAAGATTTATTAGTAACCATGTAAGAAAACTGATGAACAGTTTTATCTTTTGTTCTCCTGTAACACGCACGTGAAAGTCAGTCATTATTGAAATGCTGCTGAAAGTGCCAAAAAGCATTGGGACGTAAGGTGACAGAGATCTTCTAAAATCATCAGTAAAATTTGCTAAACACTCTTCCTGTGTACCTAGGATCCCTTGTGAAACCGCTGACACCAAGTAGCACAGCTTGGCTCCTGCCCGTACTGATAGGGCTTTTTTGCAATTTTGTGTTGAAGACAAGTTTGAACAGTCTAGATCAGTCAGGGCATGAGCTATTAAATAATGCATATGAGCAGAAGTTCAGTGCTCAAGCTGACTCCCTAGTTTACTTTTCTGCTGCTGAAGAGATACACTCTTGGATTTTGTAGGACATCTACCAAAAAGAAAAAAAAAAAAAAAAAAAGGCAATCTGACAGTCTGTCCTAAAGATGCCCTAAAGTAAGTTGGCTTTTATATCTACATTAGGATAACAAGGAAACTTTAAAAACAGATATTGTAGATCTGAAAGAATAAATATTGCCCTCTTTTTTGTATATTAGGACAATGAGATGTCTCACTGAAAAAAACAGGATGTGAACTTTCATTTTATTGCTGCTTCTTTACCAGAAGTGTAACAACCTGATTACATTTAGCAAGGTCAAGCACAGTTTAGTTTATCTTCATCTTATCTTATCTTTTAGTTTATCTTCATCTTGCTGTGTTTAGGATAGCATTAACACACTGTGAAACGAAAATTTGAGGTAAAGGGTTTTGGTGAGTATGTATTTTTTAAATCCAAAGTGAGATTAAAGGTTTGCTGTTTTAAATGGTTCATCCCATTGTTAAAGAGTGTTGGTAGACCTTAACAAACACTTCTGGGGGGAAATAACTAATGGCAAAATAGCTATCAGTAGCAAGTGTAGTGGGATCCTTTAAGTTTCCATGATAGCATTTTTTTAAACCTCTGTGGGGATGAGTAATATTTTTCCCAGGGCCATTATATTCCATCTGTGAAATGTCTCTGTTTCAGAGTAGACAAGTAGTTTATGGCTCTCAAGGGAAATCAGATTTGGACCTGCTGCAGCCATTACTGAGGAAATGTTCTTGTACACAGCAGTATATATGCACATACTATGCATAGTATTTAACTGGCGGGCATACTTCAATCCTGTTTAAAATATAAAACTAGGTCTGTATTTAAAGCTCAAGGTCAGTAAAGCATTGAAGCATCTGTGTTGCATTAAGACTCTTCAAAGGCATCGAGTTTTTTCCAGAATAGGTTCTCAAGGGGTTTCCTGAAAAGGGAAGCATGTTAACATACACTTAAATTATTTCCTGAGTTCAGTGAGGGGAACATAGAACCGTAGGATCACAGAATGGTTTGGGTTGGAAGGGACCTTCCAACCCCCCTGTTGTGGACAGGGACACCTTCAGGTTGCTCAAAGCTCCATCCAGCCTGGCCTTGAACACTTGCAGGGAGGGGACATCCACAGGTTCGCTGGGCAACCTGGTCCAGTGCCTCACCACCCTCACAGTGAAGCGCCAGCAGTTATAAGGGCAGTAGTTACAGTTGCTTCCACATGGGATTTCCTAGCTCAAACTACCTGATAATGGACTTTATAAAGGGGCTGTATTGCTCCGTCTGGTTTATCTGTCTCCAGATTCCTACTGAAGTTAGCAAATAAAACTGCCTTGTGTTGTTATGTAGTGACAGAGGATTGGTTCATCAAGGCCAATATACTGCTTCTGACAGTGTCTAGTGACAGGTGCTTAGAGAAAGAGAATAAAAACTACAGCAGCGATAAGATCATTCCTGTTAGATTCTGATATGCAAAACTCGTATAGATTTGGGGTTTTTTTCCTCCCCCAGGATTAAGTGGCTTCAACAAGGAAGCAGAGGGCTCTTTGGGAACGTGTTTGAAGATGATGTCTATATTCTTATTGATACATCCCAATCTATGAAGGACAAGCTGCCACTGGTTAAGAGGAAAATACTTCAGCTCATACAGGTATGATAAGTTGATGATTCTGAAGACCAAGGAGCATTTTAGAGTAGGCTAATCTTTTCTGGATGGTTGTCTTTATTTAATTTATTTTTTTTAAAGATTTTTTAAAAAAAGAAAAAGCTGTATATTTTTCTTGATGTGCTCATTTTTCAGTTAAAAATTTCTATTTTTTTCTCTTTTGTACAAATTCTTCTTTCCCTCAAGTCACCTCCTTCTTGAAAAAAAAGAAAAGAAAAAAAAGAAAAAAAAGAAAAAAAAGGAAAAAAAAAAAAAAGAAAAAGCCAAAAAAGCTATGCAATGAAACACCTTTTGGCATTTTCGTTTTTATTTTTAAGCAGTGTCATCCTATTCCATTGGCATGTTGTGATTTGTAATGTGTCTCCTAGATTCACTTTTATACTTTTACAGCCGAGGGTGTAGAATGTTTTGAACTTGCTTGCATCTTACAGGGACTCAGAACTTTACAAAGGGACTTGCAAAGTGCAGAATTACCTCAAAAGCAGTGAGTACTGAGAGACACACCTAAGACAGAATTTGTCTCACCTAGTTTTAGAAATTACAATGATTTCACCTAAGCTTACATTAGTATTTCAGAGAAACAGGCGCTGTTAAAATGTGCTTAATCTTAACTTTTTTTAGACATGAGAGGAGTAACTGTCAAATAAAAAATTCACCCATCTGGCATTGATAGCAATCATTAGTAAGCTAAGAAATGTAAAAGTATAACAGAGAGGTTTTTGAGCTAAGTGCACAAGTTATAGGATGTAGTATGATGTGGTCTTCTAGGCAGATCAGCACTAGAAAATGATTAATGTGCCAGAAGGTTTCACAGGCAGCTGCACAATAATGGTGATGGCAAAAATTCCAGGCTCTGAAAGTTTTTACTAGCTTGCACAAATCTTCCTCTCCTTATAACTTCTGTCCAAAAGCAACTTCAGCAAATTCTTAACTTAATCCTCTTTTGCTGTCCTAGCTGCCTTTGCCGGTGCTTTACATTTGATTCTTGTTCTCCTCCTCTAAATGATGTCTTATGTTGTTTCTGATTTTGGTTTCCTTTGGTAAGTAGTCATAATCTTGTTCTTTATACCACTGTTCATACCCAGTTTTGTCTGTCTTTTTCTTGCCCTCCCAGACATTTATTTGCTGTTCAAGTAGTTTGAGAAATAGGAGTAAATGGAGACTTATATTGGGAAGTTCAAATCATGTTAATAATTGCAGGCAATAATTGTCTCTGTATGTCTCTATGCACACTGTAACTTAGTAGTATCATAATTTGTTGTAAACATAATCAACTATACATTACAACAACTAATAACTCCTACTAGTCCATACAAATACTCTTTCTTTTAACACTGAGTAAACACTGAGTAAAATTCAGATGCTGTCTCTTGCAGGAACAACTGAGACACAAAAAGAGATTTAACTTTGTGAAATTTAGTGCCCAAGCAGTGGCGTGGCAAGAGAAACTTGTTGAAGTTAATGAGGAAAATTGGAAGGATGCTTGGCTTTGGATAAAAGGGCTTGAGGTAACATGGCAACTACTTATTACAAAGCGTGTTTATACAAGGTTATATTTATGTCTTTCTTTATGTCTTTCTTTATAGACTTTTGGAGATCCAAGTACAATGTATTATCTCTCAGGTATAATAACTCTTTAGCAGTGGTCCTGTTTATATGATCATATTAATTCAACGTGCTGCCTGCTGTGTTTAGTAGCCACAGTGCAAACGTTGGCCAATCTGATTTCTGTAGGAGCAATGACAGTGCTCAGACCCTGTGTCTAAACTTGTCACTCCTGCTGCCGGGCTGCTGCATGCATGAGGGCTCTTGCGGACGGACTTACAGCTCAGAGGTGATACAGTAAACTGGTGCCAGCAAGCTGCAGGAGCATTTCTAGTCCCTTTTGGTGCATAGATAGACAGCTGACTTTAGCCTTCATAGGAACACGAGAGCAACCACACCAAGACCAAACATCTGTCTGTCTATACAATATGCTTTCTCTGACAGTGGCCAAAATTTGAGGATGTTTCCCTGAAACAGAGTAGAAATGCTTGTCGTCAGTCACAGTCAGCCACCAGGTTGTAACTGTCAGCTAATGTGTAGAATATGGACAGCAATGTTATGAGCACAGACTGAAAATCAGTCATATAGCAGTACAGCTATGTCCCTTGTTATGTTTTCTAGCACTAAAAACATGTTTATATTATAAAATTCCTCGGCATTATAACAACTTTTCCTCAGACTTAATAATGAAATTCCTTGGGATGAGGGAATTGGAGAAGCTATATAATGCCTTTGAGACTACAAAGCAAGATAAATAACTTGGTATTCTCAGGAAATACTAACAGACAAACGTGAAGCAAAGAAAGTATTAGTGTGACATTGCTGAGTAGCTGGTGAATACTTATAACTGAGGTTAGTAAACTTAATTTTACTGCCTTCCTTGAGACTTGAAAAGTTGAATCTGTTAAAGCCATGTATGTGGTACAGCATTATGCAAGTTCAATCATACTTTGAGCTATAATTGAATTCCATCTTGTATGTGCATTTGGAAGTGGCTTTCTTCATCATTATTCATGAAGTTGTGAATTGGTCATTATCAATTTCCTTCTAAGTTTGGCTCTAGATGTCTGAAATAGTACAGGGAATGGTACAAGAACACTACTTTTTTGGGGAATGACATCTGCTGCTGACCTTTTAGTCTGTTTAAAGCAGTGCAGGCGTAAGTCTGAGATCAGAAAGCTGGCTTTACAGTGAAGCCGAAATGAACAGAAGATTGCTCTGGAATATTAATCAGTGTAGATCCTTTGATCTCATTTTATACGCTTTTGTCCCAGGATGTTAAATGAGGAAACTGAGCTATACGCAGTAACTAACTGTTCCTTAAAAATCCTTTAGAGGTGGTAACATTTAGAATTTTGAGGGTGATTATACCACATAGTTGAAGCTTGTCAACTTTATTTAAACACTGATAAAAACAGTATTCATTTCTAACAGTAGCAACTGAGAAATCTAAAATTAACAGCTTTTACAATAAGGCACATAGTTATTTCCCTCACATCATCAGCATCCACAGTATTTTCCCATGATATAGTGGAAGGAGTTTTGTTGTTATAGCTATCTTCTGTATAACAAAAAAAAAAATAATGGATGTTTACATTGATGTGCCAAGGGGCTAGATGGGAGCTAGTCTGGAAAAAAGTACTGTTCAGATAACCAGAAGTCCTTTACATATTTTTGAGAAATAAACTTGTGCAACTTTCTTGTGGAGCTTTTGGAATACTTGGTTAAGTAAAATATGTATTTCAAGGGAGTGTGATGAGTTGGCAATCAGGAGCAGCAGTGGGAAAATACAATAGAATATATCTTTTATCTTACATCTTCCTGTCTGTTTATAGTCTTCTAGTGATTGCTTTTGCTTCTACAGCTCATATTTCTGTTGCCAGTGTTTTGCTGATGTGTGTTTGCATAAGCACTGAATACCAATTTGGTACCAATTTATGCTACTTTGACACTTGCTTTTTTCTAGCTATTTGACATAAATATTTTCATCATTTTATTACTTATTTCAGTTCTGTAATATTCTTTGAATCAGTACGCTATCATTATGAATTTAAGAACAGAAGCAAAGAACTGTCAGTATTTATAGTTGTTTCTTCGTCTTTTTCTTCTTGGTTTCTTAGGTTGGAAGTTCCACAAATACACTTCAAGCTCTCCAGATTGCTCTTGCCGATACTAACACTCAGGCTGTTTATCTCTTGACCGATGGGAGACCTGACCAGGTATTTCTGAAATGAGAAGACAGAAGATGCAGTAGTGTGGTGTCAGAAGGCTGAAGTGAGATAAATATCATGCTTGCAGAGCCGAGTCTCTTGCAGGCTCTTGGATGTTGTCATAACGTTGAAAAATTGTGTCTAAGAAATGTGCTGTTTGTGAAGGGATTTTTGATTAGAACTCTCCACCCACAGTCCAGTCCATGGTGCTGGTGCTCATGACATTTTTCGTGAATTGTGTAAGGATCCAGTAATAGGTTTAACATTAAAACTGTATGTTAGTATTGAGGTTAGGATTTATGTTAAATAAAATGTCTCCCTAACTTAGTACAAATATCTCATGAATTAAAAATCAAAAAATAATGATGGTCCCATGATATAGTTGGATTTAAATATTAACACCCTGCAATCTTGTGGATTGATAGGAAAAAAAAAACCCAAACCCCATTTGTGTTCAACCTTTTTCCTCAAAGAACACAGCAAATATGTAAGTACGTACCTTCTTACATTCTGTTGCAGAACTTACACAAAGCATACGTCATGTCTGAGAAGCAGGAACCTAATTATTAATTTACATTATTTTCATATAAGAATGTTACTATTAATATTGTTCCATTAGGTCTCCATATGATTCCATTTTTATCATACTGAGTCAAATTTGATCTCATGTAGATGCAATTCTGGTGTAGCAGCAGTCTGGAGTTGCTTTAAGTCTAGTTTTAAGTGGAGAAGGAAATAAAAATAATGCTTTTATTTTTGAATATGTTGTTACCATGACTTAAACTGATGCTATTTCATATTATATCACATTATATAACACCAAATAGAAACTGGAAAAAAAAAATTCAAGCTGGTGAAAACTGGCCCATGTGCTGTGAACGGCATTTTGAAAGTATTTTATTTGCCCTTGAAAATTTAGCTTGGTTGTAACGGTGGGTATGCAGCAAACCCCTGACTTTACTTAGTAAATAGCTGCACTGAAGGCCACATCAAATTAGTTACTGAAGTATACTCAATAAAGCTAGGATTCAGAAAGCATCATAAACTTGCAGAAATAATTGCCTTATAACCTGATAAAGAAGAAAAATGGTAAAGGCCTGCTTTTCTTTTTGTTCTGTTTTCCTTGACAAAAGAAAAGCAGCCCACAAGAAAGGGTGGATTTATATGCTTCAAAATTATTTGAATGCCAAAATGTAAATCTGATTTAAATTAGCAGATGAGAAACTTCAACTTACATCTTTTAATAATAGGTTTTAATTTTAGTTTTAGTCCTTGATATTTTCCGAAGACAAGTTGTTTATTATTGGCTATCACTCATTAAAAATCAATTTAGAACTGATTAAAATATTTGCATTGTTTCACAATTTTGCTAGCTAGAAACATATAACAATATTTTATTAAAGAATAATTTGGCTTAATGAACACTTATTCAGGTTCTTAATTTTAATTATTTAGAAATTAATTAATACTTAATTTCTTTTAACCTAGTTAATAATGGCTTTTATGGTATGTATTATATTTTTTAGATGAAAAAGGGGAAATTACCAAGATTGCTTTTAACTATTAAAGTGCAACAAACAATTATATTGCAAATATTGCTAAATTTATCAGGCTTTATGACAGTATTCTGAACAACCTAAGTGTTACCAGAAATTAGAGAACTGGGTCAACAATTTATTTCGACCAGATCCTTCAACATTTTCAGACATGGTAGCTCTTTACTTTCTCACCTAGTTTTTATTTCTTTATTGGAGGAGGAGCAGTAGCTCTTCAATTTTCCCAGCCTCTATTTTGTTCCCTGGTATTGAATTAACTTTTCATTGAACTACGTTAGCTTAAAAATATCAACAGTTATATATATCCAAAAATATTGTTGTACACATCCAGTGATACTGAACACCAATGTAGTAGTTTAATTTCCTAAACTTTAGTAATTTCCTTTAAGACCTCAGAAACAGAGTGCTGGTTATATTATAATTTACATTTTATTTTATTAGAGTATCCTGTGCCTTAATGCCTTTTCAGTGTTTCAAATTCATTTTTAAATCAACTAATTTTAAATTGTTATGACATAGCAATCCATATAAAATGCATGCTTTTAACGGATCTATATCTGTCTCTAAGAAACAGTAAGACTGATTAAATTTTTACCAATTCTCCATGTTTTGATAAATACATTTCTAGATGCTACATGTTTGATATACGTTTGTCTGTTTTCAGCCTCCCCAGATAATTTTGGCTCAAGTCCAGCTGCATCGTAAAATTCCCATCCATACTGTATCCTTCAACTGTGATGATATAGAAGCTAATAAATTTTTGTATGAACTATCTACTGAAACAGAGGGACGTTTTCATTATTACAACAATTATTTGACCGATCCTGATGCTGCAGAGTTTATTGTTGTGAGTAGCTGAAAATAAATACGTTTATTTCTTCATGCTATTGAAGGAACCACATGACCTGCATTACTGTGATCTCATAGTGCAATATATTATTCAAAAAAGAGGGTTGATGCTAGCGAGTTTGGAAGTGATGTGAGAACAAGCGTGATATTTTTTGCTTATGAAATTCTATTAGACCACAACAAAAAAGCCCAAATATGCAAAGTCCATTTGCAGTGCTAATATAGCAGGAAAAAAAACCCAAACAAACCCCACTCAAAAACCAAAACCCAAAAAACCATATAGACTCAACAGCTCTGGAAGAAACACATGTGATCTCTGCTGTGCCAGGAATGAGTTACTGTTTAAAATGATACTATGGTTTGTATCTTGGTAGTAAATTAGAGAATGGAGAGCTCAATTTGAATGATGATGAATGAATGATTCTCTGAATTTTGCTAAAAGTTTGCTCTTCAATAGCTGGGGAGAGATGCTCTGATGAGCAAAATAACTAGAATAGCAGCCATCTATCAAGTGTGACTAAGCAGCTCAGTCAAGCAATCCCAATAGAAAATTTCTGAATAAACTAACAGAAACACCCGTTTAAACCCTATTCTTGTTTTTAATTATAGTTAACACTCAGTTCATTATTCCACAAATTTTAGAAATAGTGGTAGTGGAACAATGAGAACAACCAGGAACAAGACAGTAGCAGCAAATTTAGAACTTTGCAGACACCAGTTAGGAGGAAGATATGAAAATACTCCAACTTTTGAAAGACGTCAGTGAGAGTATTGGGCAATTTTGGTGCTTCTGCTGATGTGGACTGTGTGACATGGTGCACGTTGGAGAGATGAGAGCCAGAGTCCGTCTTGTCCATGTCCCTGTGGGAGCTGTAAAGCGATCATCATTGGAATTTCCTTCCTATTTCCTCTTGTGGTCCAAGTGGTTCCCAGTCTGTTCCAATGTTTACTTGAAGAGTATGGTTTTTACTTCCCATTTTTCAGGGATGTTATGTGATACAGCTGTGATCTCTAGAATGACAGGACAACAGTTGTAATGCACATATCTTTCTTGTATTGTATTTTATTTATTTATTTATTTATTTATTTACTTGGCTGCTTGAAATGAGGGGATCTACTGACCTCATTACATTATTCAGAAATATGGCTCTTCATATCACAGCGGGTAACTGGCTTGTTAGGGAATGCTTGTCTTTTTCCTAAAAAGGAAGAATAATTTGAAAGGCTATATTGTCAAGCACAAGAGACTACCTGAAAAAGTATACAAAATTTTGCAGCTGTTCTAACGGAGTCATTATTCAGAATTATCAGAGCTTGCATAGTTTCATATTTAGGAGTAATTGTATTACAACATGTGATTTTATTTTCGTTAGAGTGAAGACATACGTCTTTTGAAAAGAGAGATTGAACAAGGAGAAGGAGACCTAGCAAAAATGAAGACCTTTCATGACAGATGTCTGATGATGGATTGTTATAATGGAGAAAATGATCCAGGGAATAAGTATGCTGCTATGATGTTACTAGGAGATAGGAGCTATCTGTTACATTTCTCCTTTTTCATTGTCTTGCGTTTTTAACCTCTGTCATTCTCCACTTTTAAAGACAGGTGGTTGGTTTTGGGGTTTTTTTTAAACAGTGACAGTAATGGAAAAGAAAAATGTGGAAAAATGCACTAACACTGTGATGCCTGAAACGAAATGATGTCAATTATCTCAATAGTCTCAAATTATTAGGAATAATTAAAGCAAAGAGGTGAAAATATTTTTCCGTCTCCAGCACATGGTAAAGTTGCTCCCTCTGACCTAGAGAATTAATGAAAAATTATTGTGCTATAGGTAGATCTGGCTTGTTACTTTATGAATCATTTCGGTATTCTGATTAAAACAGAAACAAATACATTCATATGTAATTTAAAAGATGGAAAACACCATGAATGAAATTCAGCTTCTCTTTACATTTTGGTTTTTTACAATGTGTGTCTGTATGTTCGTGCCATATTCATCCTTGCTTTTTATCAAAAGACAAGTAATCTCATAATTAAAATTACGTTCATGTTCAGCATCGGTTGAAAAACAGGGTGCGAAGAATGACCATTCACAAAGAGGGCCTTCCACCGCATACTGAAGGCAAGCTCCTGAGCCACCGTGGAAAAGTTTTCTGCATCTCTCATTATACTGAGTTTTTGTTTGGGAAACAAACACAGACCCAGCTTTAAACATGAAGTTACTGGTAATCTCTATAGGAGCACAGACTTAATAAAAAAAAATGTAGCTTGTCTGTTGCCTTATCAATCTGTGGAGTAATAGTAAAAAAGCAAAATAATACATTTTAAAAATACCAAATTTTAAAGACAGAGATCTATTAAAAACAGTAAATTAAAATAAAGGTACTAAAACTAAAGTGAAATAAAAGTGGAGAGTGCTGTGGATTGATTTCATATGTGTGGAAGGGGCAGGTAGGATGTCCAGTATAAAAATGTAGATAAGTGTTTATTTCAGAATCTGCACATTTTATTTTTTATTAATGCTGGGACATAGCTATATAATGTGTGTGTATATGTATATATGTATGTGCATATATATATATGTGCCTATATGTGTGTGTGCGTTGGTTATTTTCATTGCTGATGGTAGGTTTATTCCTCCCCCCAGGATTCAGAGTGCCTATTACAGAACATTCTGACATTATTAAAAATAAATGAGGGTGTTGCCTTAAAAGTAATGAACGTCTTTTAAATAGACTAAGAAATTACTTTTAAATACTTTTAAAAACTGTGGCATGTGGTTATGACAATGTTGTTTTTGACATAATGTGTCCTTTGAACTCGCCTTTGAAGTGCAGACTAACGTAATAGAGAAAATATTTTGCGCTGTCAGAAGCATTAGGAATGAGCACTTACATTACCAACAACCTTCAGCTTGGCATTTTTTAAACCAGTGTTATAGGTTTGAAGTAATTCCTTGCTTGTTTCTTCTTCTTGTCACTTACAAGCAGTAATCACAAGCAGATGCAAACTGTGTCTTCTGTGACCAAGGAAGCTGAAGAGCTGAATATTACTCTTAGCAGTAGGTCTTGCTGCACTTCAGAAGAGCCAGAACCAACACCACGTCACCAAATCTGGCAAACCGCTGCTGACAGTCAAGCCCGAAGGAAGAAAGCATTATATGCAGGTAAGACCGAAATGAACTGTAGTTGTTAGCAGAATTTATTCACTGGCTTGAAAACGTTCTGTTAAAAATAGCAAAAAGCATCCCTCATTGAAAGAACAAATGAAGCCTTTGATGACTTAAACAATCATCTTTCTGAAATTCTAACTAACTTACCTTCATTTTCACTTTTCAGGTACCTTTCTCGTTTGACCCAAACATACAGACAAATGTCTGCTCGTTTGTGCTTCATCACAGACCCTGCAATGAAAAATGAACCATTTAGACATAAGGTTTTGAAAGCTCTGTAAACAGTTTTTTAACAGTAGATATTAAACACTTATCTCCTATTCTAAATAAGTACATCATCGGCAAGAATGAAGAACTGATCTATGTTTCACTAGTTACAGCATTATTTACAATAATATTTCTCCTTCCTACACCTATAGCACTGCGTTTCTCTTTGAAGTATCCTTTGTATACAGTCTGAAACCAAGTTTACCCAGGTGATGTAAAAGAAGTCATCGCTGGGAAAGTAGAAAGTGAAAATTAGTGCTGAAGTGTTTGAGGTCTTGTTGTAGGCAGTCCAATAGAAATTGGGACTGGATACCAAAGAGGAACTCAAAAATTCCAGACATTATTTGAGCAGTAAATTAGCTCTTCCTTTCTTTCCCTTTTAACGTCTACAGAGCAAACAAAGACGAGTCTGCTGCGAATTCTGAGCCATAGTGTGAAATCTAGGGAAGAAAGCCCAGAGGAAGGAACATCTGAAAAAAAGAGTTTTTCTGTCAAAAAGAGTGTGAAGTGCACAACTATTTTCAAAGGCAAGTTGACAGAACAGGAAGCTCTGGTTGGGGCAGATGATAGCATTTGTCCCGCTGCATTTGTAGCTAATGGTGCCTCATTCGAGGCAAAACTGTGCAGACCTGCAGTACAAAGGACTGGAACGCAGCAGAGATGCAGAGAGCCGGGCACATGGGAGGTTACTGAAACAAGGCCCTTAGAGCTGTGGACAGACTCCTGCTAGAGCCTAAATTCTTCAGTTTACCTCAGCTTAGTTATGTCCACATCATGCGGCAGCTGTGATACAGCTATGCCGTAGACTGCAGAAAGGATGTCACAGTTGCTTCTCGTGAACAGAATAAATAGATCTGGAGAATCTTGTTGCACAGCAATAGGTACTTGTTGTGATACAGTACTTTGTAGTTCTGCTCCGTTTTGAGGTTAAAGCCGAGAGTGATGGTTCTAATCCTGTGATACCAGTGTAAAAGAAGGTTGCACTTTATTAATACGCTTAGACTTGCAAAAAACCGTACTCTCTGGGACAGATGCATATGTGGAGAGAAAAGTATTTCCCATGGGGCTTGGATATACATCCAAATAGTTTCCGTTTCTCTCAGTAATTCATGCAACACTTAATGATAGGTCCTCTAAGTTGTTCTAAAACCTCACCTATGATACTTAAAGGTGTTTGACTTTTTTGCATTTCAGTGTCTTATTTTTAGTTCTTTATCTACCTTTTATGCAGATTTTCATAGTGGTATACTCTAAATTAGCCACTCATGGCCAACTCAGTAGGGTTAATACTTGGTATCACATCCTGAACTGGGGAATAAACTGGTTAATGTTTCTTCTTGGGTTATAAGAAATAGTTACATACAAAGTTCAATTTTTAAAAAAAGTGAAATTATTCCCCACCCAATATATAAATTTCCTCATTGAATAATTAGGGTACATGAGGCATATAGTATTACTGTTACTACTGCTCAAGTACCAAATCTCACTGACTATTTTAGCAACTGAAATAGACATTATTATATAGTCTTTGTGATACTTAGTAGGCTCAAATAAAAAAAATGATGCTGCTGTAGGTCAGCTTCTTTATGTGTATTTTGTTTGCGCAAAAACTGTAGATAATGAAATGCAAATGTTTTATCTTAGATCTGAAAATGCAGAAAGCTGTGAAAACGACATCTAAAAGGTATGTGTGTGCATATATAAAGGTACATCACAAAAATTGTAGTTTATATTTTTCTTCAGTCATTTCAAACTTCTCAAACGTATTTCTACCTTGTGCTACATCTTAACAGTCTCTTTTTTCTAGTTCTCTAGATATCTCTTCTGCTCTTTGGTTAAAGACCCATGGCTTGGTTGCTAGGCGACTCACCATCATGGATGCCTTAGCTCCTACAGCTATCCCTCATGGTACCAAATACGTCCCAGTTCTGGACAAGCATGTGGTTTCTAAAGTATTTGATGAGGTAAAACTCTTAATGCTGTTTCAAAACAAACGTGAACCTTGGTACCATTTTCAAAATGATTTTTTTGTTCATTTCTCTAAATATCATAATTGCATTCTATAGTGTTCAGGGTAGATGGTTGATGTGCAGTAAATATAAAAAGCATATCTAGATGTTCATTCATGCATCAGTAAGAAGATAAAACTGATAGGTAATATAAAAAAATATAAAAAAAATATAAAAATAAATAAATAAATAAAAAATAAATATAAAATAGAAAAAAATATAAAAAATATAAAACTGATAGGGCTGATAGGTAATAGTATTTTTTGCAGATTTACACTTAAGTTTTAGAGCTGTGTATTTTTCTTTCACCGTTACCAGTTGATGGCAGTGTGCAGCCTTCAGGTGTTCAGCAATTTCTTAAGCACCACAGCCTGTGCTGATACCTGTTAACTCACTGGAGTATGTATTTTAGGTCCATAAAGTCATTTAGAAAACTGTGCAGGTGCACACTTTGTGGATTAGTGCAGTCTCAAGGTTTACATGTGTCTGCTAAGACCTTTTGAAAGGTATTGGAATTCGGTAATTAAAATCTATTGTGCAAAATTAATGATGAGTTGCGTATCACGAAGCTCTAATTCCCATTCCAGTTAAAAGATATCCATTTTTGGCAAGCTGCTTTAATTCTTCTTGTGTGATGCACCCTATGAAAGTCCTATGAATATGTTGCAGCTCATTTTAACTAATAAAACCTGGTTTTTTTAAACAATACTCAAAGAATAAGCTAAACACCGTCTGTTTAAATATTAAGGGGTGAGCAAGGGTTTTGTAATAGGATGTGATATAGAGCTAAGTAAAATATTTATAACAAATGTACATATTTGTACTTCTTACAGTTTTCATGTTTGTTTTTAAATTTAGCAATGGGAATTCTTACTATAGCATGCAGATTGTGGAAGCAAAGCCAGATCCTCTGTTTCAGGAAAACCAAGTCAAACCCAAGATCTTTCAGGATTTTTTTGAAGTGTGAGGTTTTTTTGGTACACAATAAAAAGATGAGGTTTTGTATCAAAAGCATTATAAAAATATACCTTTTAACGTTTCAGAAGTAAAATAGCCATTTTCCAAAAAATTCAGACATTCAATGATTACAAAACTGTACAAAACAAGCTACTGTAAGTGAAATGTCGAGCAAAAGACATAGTGACTTTCATATGACTCTTATGTCTGATTTCTGAGCAGTCACTTCTTTTTGCATCTTCATCTGAATACACCTACTAAGTAGGTGTTTCTAAATGAAGCCTCCTTCGAATCCTTTCTAGACAAACCTGAGCTGTGTTTGAAGCGCTGTTTGCAAAAACACTAGTCTGTAAAACAGTGGTCTTTGAAAGCAGTCAAGACTGTAATTCAGCAAGTGCTATACGCAAGTAATTTTTAATGGCAGTTCATGGGAGCTTGTGGTAGTCTATTTCAGGGCTGAATTAAATTGGGTGTTCTTAGAATGAACAACTGCTGTCCAGAATCCAAACAGAGATCCATGGGCTTTCTTTAGATTCAGGGATATAAACACAAAATAATATATCATTTTTATCATTTTTTTATACCTGCTATTCCCCATTAGTTGTTTAGAGACACTCCGTTTCTCAGGCAGTGGAGAATTATTGTTCTGTGTGTAGAGGCATGGAATTTTCTGGATCTGAAGCAAAACATAGAAAGGTAAAAGAAGGTTGGGGGTTGCACACAAGGTGGAACCTGTGGAATTTGCGAGCTATGGAACCCCCTCTCCCTCAAGCTTCATGCCAGCATATCAAAGACAAGCAGAAAGTAGGTTCTGAGACTAGACATAGAGCTTGAATAGGAGACATTAACAAATTGATTAAGAATCTTGATTATTCCAGTACTTCAGAAAACTTCATTGAAGTTAATATATGTACAGACAGTTTTTCATTCTTCCTTCTTAATTAATTAATGTCTTAATTTTCTTGGTGAAGAATGCAGGCATCCTGCTTTTCTGGGGATAGTACAATTTTTTTTTTTTGGCCTTTACTAGCAGAGATGATGAAGTAACTATGAGCAGTTTTTTCACCTTGAAGATGCAGCAAGCAAAAGGTTTCCATGACAACTGTTCGTGAACAAGAGGCTGACGTGTTGTTGTCAGTTCTGTGTGACCTGTCGGTTTCACCTGCGTTGTTTCAGAGAGGTTAATTCATTAAACTACCCATCGGATTCAGATTCAAAAACAAGTAAATGGCTTGGGGGCTTGTCTAAGTTACTCCAAGGTAGCTCTGGAGCAAACCTTCCCTGTAGCATCATGTCAGTGATTGTGTTGCAGATTGTGGCATCTTAGAGTACAGTTCGTGGAGTTTTGACTCAATGCTTTGCTCAAAAGAATGAAGTTCAGATTCAGCCAACAAAAGCAGATTTTTCTTGTGCTTCGATTTTGTCTTTAAAAATTTGAAATTAAAGCCATTTTGAAACAAGTGAATTAATTTGATATGAAAGTTTAAGTGTTTAATTTAAATAATGACAAAACATTTTGGCACCATAAAAGCTTCCCTGTGATTTCTTTCAGCTGAATCTGTCAAATTTCACTTTGACTTCATGAGCAGTTTTCCTTGCTCTCAAAGTATGCATAGTATTTTAAGTTCACTATTTGCAAAGAACACATTCTGTTCTGGTTTTATTTTTCAATACTATAATGAGGTGTTTATGTTTGCTCCTCATATTCTGTTCAAAGTGCTTTATAAACTATATTAAATATTCATTTTGCAAATGATGCTGTTTGTACTTGGAGTTACTCTGGAAATTTGTAAGGGAATGTAGGAGAGGGCTTCTACGTGGTAAAGCCCCGCTGAACTTTTACTGCCTTGATTTGAGTAACATAGCTGATGACAACCATGGCAGTGTGGAACTGGAAGAGGGGTACTCTCAGTCCTTGCCTTTCAGCTTTCAAACTGCACCTGGAAATGGCAGGTAGTCGGATTTCATGGCTCACAGTTCTGGGCAGAGATTTACCCCATCCGTCTCTGGCAAGATACTTCACTGACATGTTCCCAGTAACTTCAGCTTCTAAGTGATCTTAAGATTAATTTAATATGAGGAGCTTTGATGCGCTCTGGCGCTGATGTGACACCGATTTATTAACCAGAGAGAAGATGTCCTCAGAAAAAGAGGGGAATTTAAAGTCACACCACTTGTCCTGAAAAAGTGGTCATACAGCTGTAATTTCAAGTCCAGGCGGTGATGATTCAAACCCAAATAAAACATCACCAAAAATGTTCTCTATTAAAGAAGTCTTTTTATGGGTTTTATTTTCTGATGCTTGCCTTATTCCCCCAATTGGGGTTTCAGTTTTATGAAATTGAACCTCAGCCATCTTTTTGTCATGTATATCCTTATCTCAGACAGGCACTTGGAGAAGATTCCCACACAACCATATGTGTTGAAGACAGTTTTGGGAGAGTAGCTTTCGCTGTCTTCTCCATTTCGTTCTTGGATTTTTTTGTTTATAATCATTATCAGGGCATTGATATATAAAATAGTTTTCCTTGTACGAACTGCTGAGTAATTTGGGAGGCTGAAGGATGGTGGAACTTCAGACTGAGAGATGGGAAGGCATCTTTCCTCCTCTCTGTCGTGCTTTTCTACCCTTTCCTCTGCCTTTTGAAGATCTATTTGTAAGTAGACTTTCTATTTTAGAATGGAAGTTGACTTGTATAGAGGCTGTATTGTGAGATTTGAAAGGCATCTAAGTTCCCGATTCTGACCAACCTGGTTAGGTTCCTAAGCCTTATTGTGGTTAATTAAGACTAGTTTCAGTGAGCAATATCCACCTTGTTCACTCTTTGGTGATCAGTGTGATGGAGAAGAATGTCTTCCTCCATCTTTAGTACTCTGCTTGCTTAGAAATGATGGTCCTCCAGAAAAAGCATATTAAATATACTTAAATAAGTAACTGTAACACCCATATGTTAGAATTAGATGTTCATAAGTATAAGAGAGTGTTGTTTTAAAGCGGCACAATCTGGAATGATCATGATCGAGACATGCTTGTGTCCCTTCTGACTTACCCTTCCATTATTAGAACGAGTTGTTTGACAGTACTGATTTAGAATTAACTAGTAGTTAGGAATCTTAATTTGCAACTTCTGCATAAAGGGATGGTGACATTTCAGAAGATTTTGTTAACAGGCTGGAAACTATGTCATGATTCTGACATTTCTTCGGGGTGCTCAGATCTTTATGCAGCCTTCCAGCGTTCTTTCTGGCTGTTCAGATCCTTGAGCATGGACTCATGGGCATTCAGTTATTCTGGTGGGGAAAAAATTGTATGATAAATTAAGTCTTTGTCTTTTATTTTATAATAGATATTACCATTGGCCCATGTTAGCAACGATAAAAAGCGGATCACACTGATTAATCCTCAGGCAGTGAATCTTGATGCCTATAAAGAGAAGCTGAAACAAGCAATAAAATCCTATGAAAGGCAAGTCTACTCATTAGAAATTTATCATGTTTGCAGTCTAATTTCAGGTTTTTCTTATATAGTGGGTATTTGCTAACATATCCTTTGCTCAATACTGGTAATTCTGCACATTGACAGATTTTAATCTACTATCAACCTATAGAAGAAATGTTTATTTCCTTCAAAAAACCCCAAACAAAACAAAAAACCAGAATGAAAAAACAGCTAATAGGCAGGAAGATAATAAATAACATGTTGCTCATATTACATTTATTCAATGACAAAAAAAGTTTCTTTTACGTTCTATGAATAAACCTGAAAGCAATCATCTCTGGAGAGAAATCTCCCCCTAAACATACAGTGCTAGCCAGACTTTTAGCTTAAAATTTAGCTCCTAAATCCATAGACTGACATTTAACGTATTGGCCTGATTTTTGCTGCCAGCAGCTGAGCACCTAACTACGGATGCAAGGGTGTGATTGAGGCATCTGTAAGATATTGACAATTTTTTTTTCTTTTTTTGAGAGATACATGTTGTGCTTGTTAATTAAATGTCGTTAAAAGCACATCAGAAGTAAAAAGGACAAGGACATTAGATATCTAAGTTGTTTCTCTCCTTGATCTAAATTTGTGCATTTTTTTGAAGTACTGCAATTATTTGACTACTAAAGTCATTCAGTAATCTTATGAGAGCTTTGACTAGAATGGTTTTAACGAATAAAATTACTTTTTCAGTCTGTATTATAATAACATTTACAGATGTAACTATTTTATATGACCAAAACATCCCTGATGACAAGAGTCTAATCTTGTTTTTTGATGAGTTCCACTGAGGCCCTTTATGGGTTTTTTTTTTCCTCTGTAGCTGTGTGATTATACTGGTTCTTTTTGAAGTATGTATTAGCTCTGTTTTTCATTCCCATTTCCTGTTTCTAAATGTATCTGCCTTTTGTGTTAAAAATCAAGAATTGTGATTTGCAAATACTGCTTGCTCTGTTTAATATTAATGGAATTCAGTGAATAAAAATCTATTGCTTTTATGTGCTCTGTCATTGAGACAATACTGTTATTATCAGGCTGATGAAGAACTCCCAAGAAATCTGGATTTGGCATTCATTTTGATAAAGCTTCAAGAGGTGTATTTTTGATGGTGACTTCTGAAAAAACAATCAAGCTTTTCCTTGCTGTGCTGTACCATTGAATATTTTACGTTTATAGACTTTAATTTTGAATTAAAAAAAAAGTGATTTCTGGTTAAACTCTGATGATTTTCTACTGACAGCATTTTCACAGTCTCCCTAAAACTTTGGTGATTGGGAGTAATGTTTGCTTATGTTTACCCATAGAGGTCAATGAATCGGTATATTTACAACAGCAGGGTTGAGTTCTCTACTTCAGTGAAAAAAACGTGCAGAAGAGAGATCTGCCTGAAGATCCTTAAAACTGACAATGTAAACAAGAGTTCTCATTGCTTTTCCTCTACGTGTGAAACAGCAACCTAGTCAAATTTATTTTGTTCTAAATGTCACAGTACTTTTCAAGCAATTGAATTTGCAAGTGCTGCGGTTCAGCTTTATGATTAGTGATTGGTCACAAATTTATTTCAACATCTATGGATGAGACAATACATCAGGGCACGGAGGTTTCAAAACAGAAGCAAGTATAGCAGTATCTTTCCCATAGGTAGATCGACCTTCGCATCAGATTTAGAAGGAGAAAAGTGGCAAGGGCAGAAATTTTGTGCTCTGACAAAGAGAATATCCAGTATTGAAGGAGAAAAGTGCTGAAAGGTTCAAAAGGGGTATGATCTTGTATAGCCAGAAGCTTTCACAAATGAGTCAGTTACGAGTGTGCACATTTAGAAGAATGAAATAGTCAGTGGAGCATGCTGAGACTACAGATTGTGAATGAACTAAGTAAACTGCATTCTAAAAATGCTGGGGTTTGATTTCTAGTTGATAAAATTAAGAAATTTGTATTCAAAATCTGGTGTTAATGAGCTTTTTTGTACATGGACCAGTAAATCTGGCAAGACTGTTAGAAGTCTAATGGTTACGATCTGAATTATTCCTAAAAATGAATTTGTTCTTGTATTTCCTAAGGAAGTTTAGAAATTTTTCTAGAATTGCAGCAATTAGGATCACTGGTAGAGGTTTATTTCTATAGTATGAAATTAAGTAATTGAGTGATGACTTAATTGTTTGAGATGACAATAGAGAAAACTGTAAGGTAGATGACCTAATAAGAGTTTATGATTTATGCCTAAAAAACAAAAGCAGAAAGTTTGGGGGTGCTCTTAAAAGCTCTCGGAACTGCATTGCTTTGGAGTAATCACTTCTCTTTTCCTGTCAGTAGTTTCTCTTCATAGCTAGAGTTTAATGAGGTAGAAATCTGAATGGGACGACTGAGGGGTTATCTTAGCAGAAAAAAAACTCCAATGAACTAGCATTGCCCTCCGTGTGTCTTCAGGCTACACTTTTCTGAAACCGTTTAATTGGAGGAACTGTGCTTAGCTTAACTGGCATTTAATCAGTTTTGTTATTTAATTGAGCCTTGCTGGTGCTGAAGAGAACCATCCATAGAAAATCCTGGCAGGAAGCAGCAGTGATTGCCATTAATCCTTCTATGACCCTGAAATTGTCATGCTACTTGATGGAAGAGGCTGTTTTCCCATCTTCTCTAGCAGCTGGTAATTTCATAGCTGAATGATAAGGATCCAATTTGATGACACAGTGCTCTTGGAATACAAATCAGTGCAGATATCTTAAGAAACTGTTTATTTGCTAGTTTTGAGATGATCAAATGCACAAGGAACTGCATTCCCTCAGAAACTGCTTTGCTTTCTTTAATAGGCGCCTAAACCTAGTTATTTGGAGAGCACTACCTCAGGAGGAAAGAGACAAGTAAGCTATCGACCTTTTGGCTTTCTAACTTACCTCTGAAAGGCTGGTCATAAATATGTGATACATTTTTATCACCGTTTCTGTAACCAACTGGTTTTATTTTCAAATATATCATAACTATACTTTACTTTCAAAAATATATCTGTGATATGGAGTAATGTTAAATTCTGGACCTCCTTCTTGCAGTGTTGATTATTTTTAAAAGCAAGGACTTGCATTCCTTTTGAATGATGCTAGTCTATTCTTAATCAGTGTCAAGGGGCAGGGCCTTGGGAGGGCAGCATGTCTTTGGCATCAAGGTAAATCTTTTCTCATTGGGTAAAGAGCACTTCAGTGGCTGGTTTGTAAAGGAACAATAAGCACCTTTATGGCATGTGCTGGAACTGTATAACACACTGGAAATTTGTACTACTTTACCTAGCTTATTTCTGTATATTGATTTAGAAAAGTAGTGACTGTATAAACAGGACTGACATCAGTGAAGTTAGCAGCTGTTTACTACAGAGAATAAAGTGAAGATAATTAATGAAAACTGAATGGGTGTGAAATATTCCTAGGCAGAAAAATGGGAATTGAAAACTAGAATGCTTTTTAGAAGACTTAAGCTAATGAGCAAAAAGTAAACAGAATAAGGTGAACTAAAACCCTGTTCTGTTGATAGGCAGTGAGTTGTATAGAAGTTTGACAGGGTGGTACCCAAATGTTTTATTGTTGGTAGCGTACGGCCAATTATGTATATAAGGAAAAGTCCTAGCAATTGTACTGTCTGTTGCTAGAGGGGCATATTAACAGCATTAATATTGGTACATAGAAATTGAAATATTTGATCTATTTATCTTCCAAGTTTGCAATTTGAATGATCACATTCATGTATTTCAAAAGGATGACAACATACTTTCAAAATTCGTAATCTGGAAGGATAAACAAAGTCTACTATCTTGGTCACAAGAGTCCTGAAATAATTGACTGAGGAGCTTTCTGATTTGCTAGTGTATATTAAAATGTTATCTCAGATATATGAGGGAAAATTCAAATTTACTAGAGAAGCGGTAATATTGTGCTTGTGTTCAAAATGCTTGAGAGATCCAACTCAGGAAATAAGTTAGCTTGACATCGATTATAAATCAATAATGGATTCAGGTAATAGAGAACAAAATCTAGGTAAATAACTATACTGGTCGGGTTAATTTCAACACCGAGCAGTTCCTAGGGGAGCGGAGAGACATGCAGCGCCAGAGACTAGGCATCGTCATGGTTGTGTGCGTGGGTAAGACAGATACTTAAATACTCTCCCCAGTTCTGGTTTTCACTTTTTTTTTAAATGTTGGCAAAGCTGTAGAAAGCCACGGAAGAGCTACTTTTTGAATACTTAAAAGAAAAATGTTTCTTCCAATTGGAGATGTAAAGAATTCTCCCTCTTCTAGTCTTTGGAGGGTTTGCTTTGTTTGTTTTTTATCCACAGGATAACTGTAGCTAATTTACAAGGTTTGTAAGTACCTCCAGTAGCTTCAAACTGGCTCTTTAGTCTAGAGGACATTGACATAATCTGAACCATGACTGGAAGCAAACTTCTGATCACTGAGTGAAATAGAGCAGTGCAGGACTGACAGAGGAATGAACAGCAGGAGACTGTCGTTTCTTTATGTGATCAGTCAAGACTGATGTGGCAAATCAGGACTTAGTAGATGTCTAGATGCTTGCCACTTCACCCTAGCTGCTGCTCCAGAAAGGCCAGGGATTTCCATAACTTCTCAGTCATATCTGCAAGTTCTTTATTGATGCCTCACATATTCTAGGCCCCCTAAAATGGCACCAGACATCTATGCTCAGCCACTTGAACTGCTCTGTAGATGTCTTTCCATGAGATACGGTTAAGCCAGATGTGATTGTTCAACTAAACACAACAGTAGCTGGGTGAAACACAGGACTGGATGAATCGGATGTTTTATTCTGCCTTTACAGTTGGTGATTCTTCTTCTAAAGAACTGCCAAAATTAAAATTTTTCCTACTCGTGATTACTAATTTTTAATTTTTTTTTTTTTAAGGTTTAAAGAGGATGGGTCAGTCCAGTATATGCAGCATAAAGAAGCTTTGCTGGAGGCTTTAGAGAATTCGGCATGGCCAATTTCTTACGAAGATGTAATGTTGTTGGAAGATGAGATACTAGCAGCATTAACATATATACAACAAGCCTCTGATCTTCAGGAAGCTGTCAAAAAAGAAAGTGCAAAAATCTCAGGATCACACACAAGCAACTGTAAAAAGGTAATAGGTTGAAAGGGATTTTCTTCCTCCCAGATATTCCTCTTCTGTATGTGCTTCTGGAATAATTTTGTTCCATAATTATAGCTGATAAAACAGGCATTTAGCATGATGCTATACAAATGGATAGAGGAAAGAAGGTACGTACAAAGAGAGCAAGTTTTCAATGATTTTTTTGAAGTACTGGGGAAGGAGAAGTTCTGAAGCTGAGAGCACCACCTCTCAGAAACAAATCCAGGCAAAGTATCTTTATATTCTCTGCAATGGCAGGAGAGATATCTATGAAAGAAGAGAACAAACAAATATATCAAAGGCAATTATGGTATAAGATTTGTGGTTGGGTTATTGTCTGATAAACAGAATTAAAAGATCTTGTGTTGTTGGAGTAATTCACTGTAATCTTCCATGGTATCTTTCTTGTAAGAGAAAATATGGAGAGAAGAGGTAGGATTCAGCTTCATATTTGGACACTAAAATTTAGCTGCCCATAAAATGTAGGCTTGTGTGAACTGGTGGTGGCTGATCTCATGGTGTTGTGAATGGAGTCAGAGGCATCTGGAGCTCATGCTGAAGTGGACACCTACTTTTTGGTGAGGCAGAGTTCTCTCTCCATTAATACATTAGCAGAAAGTAGTCTAGCTACTCTGAAACTGTGATTGAAGTTTGTGATTTTTGATTGAGATTTATATTCATATATGTCCTCCAAATGAACCTCTGATTTTACTTGGAATGTTATTGAGGGGTTTAATGAAATGCATATGGAAATACTTGAAGCAGTAAGTGTAAAAATAAGGCTAGTAAGCTATTTTAGGCTGCCCTAGAGAATATACTTTTTCAGTTTAGCTTTTTCTGTGGTGATATATGTGGTCAGAAAAAACATCTTAGGTTACAGTGGTGTATTCTCCTATTATTATTTTCACTCTTTCGGAACATTCTTGAAAATGAATTGATTCTACCGTAATGATTTTACCTTCAAGATACGGGTATGAATTCTCAGGGAAATGAAGAACAGACTTTTAAGTTTTTAAAAGTGATTTATCTTCCCCAGTGAAAAGATTTTTGTATACACTATAGATGCTTTGAAATTCAAAGTACTTACCTTTAAAAAAACCAAACCATTTCTCTTACTCAGTTTCAATTTTTTCCATCTAAAATCTTCACCAAACTGCTTCACTGGGAGTATTTCTGCCTCTGCAGAACTGCTGTCTAGGTAGAGCCGTACTATGATAACATTAAAATAAGTTCTCTAGGAAATTAATAAGAAAGAAAGTATTTTCTCAGACCTCTTATCCTTTTATTAGAACTTAAGTAAAAACAACTAGAGAATTAATCATAAACCTCCTATATTAATATACTCCTTTCTTTGTTCATTGTTTTATATCGAGTGAGGGAAACTACTCTGACCTTGACGATGTGCTTGGCCTAGCTGCAGTGAATGCTGAGGAAAGTCCTATGCTTTGTACTACATAGCAAACCATCATAATAGTTCTTTTTTGCATGTATATGTACACAAATATGTGTATATACACCTACATACCTCAATTCGAGGAGGTAAGCTAAGTGAAACTCAAGTAAGCACAGTACAAACCTATACTGTGAGTTCTCAGCAATGAGTGGAAATGTATGACTGATTTTACAATTGAAAATTATGCCAAGTAGTCGTATTCTCTGCTTGCCAGAGTATACAAAAAAATCTGGAGCTGTGGCTTTTTACATGCTCTGACATAAGTTATAAAAAATGATTTGTGTTAAATTGAATAGAATATGTTATGACAGCACAGGCCATGTATGAAAATAATTATGGAAAGGGTCACATTTAGTTTTCTGTCTTTTTTGAGTAATTTTTTTTCCATTGAAACTGTACATTTGAAAACATTTTCATGTCTTGGTAAAACAGATGATCTTGATTCATTTTACTTTAGTCTAAAAATACTACATTGTTGATACAGCCTGTTTGATTATTGGTTTACCTCTGCCATATATTACCCCAACACAGGAGCAGCAGCAAAGTGTTCATGTTTCATTTGTTGACTAATTTTACTGTTGCCTTGAAACAACCAATGCGTGCTCTCAGACATGATGTGATTAACATTGTGCAATCACTTATCCTGAGTCAACCTGCTTTAGGAGCCTAATGAGAGCACCATCTTCAGTAATTGCTAATCTGCAACCGAAAGGCTTTAAGAGTAAGAGGCAGAAATGCAGATGAAATTAGAGTTTTGTTTATGTGGTGAAAAAAATGGAAAAAAACCCCCAACCAACAGAAAAAAACCTGGGGAACCTTTCAAAAATGCTATCGGAGGTTTTTCCAACTGTGATGTCTGTCTACAAAATGCATTTTAAAAAGAAACTGCCAGCTGAAATACATTACAGCAAGGAAATAGCTGATGTGGCACTGATTGAAAATTGTCACTGCGAGATGGTAGAAAAATCACAATTATCCTAGAGCTCTACACAACAAAGCAGACTTTTAAATTTCCTGCTAATTCTTTTTTTTTTTTCTTTCACTACATTCAAAGCAAAACCTGTTAATTTTTAGCTTTTCAGGATTCCTAATTACCTACCCATCTTCTTAAAAGAATTAGTAATCCTTTTTGGATATCCTTGCTACCAGAGCTTTCTGTTTAAGCGTACAACTGAATTAATGGTCTGGTTATCCTCCCTTCTCCAGGAGTTGTGTTCAGGCTGCTATGTTGGAGCATACCTGTGAAAGGTAGGGTATGCCAGTGCCTTACTGGAGGGGGATGAAGTAGACATACATCTGCATGAGGCCATGACATGAATGAAGACCTCTAGTGATGCAAGAAGTAAATGCTTTGGGAACTCAGCAAACACATTTAGTTATTATCAGGCAAAATATAAAACACTGAACGTTGATGATTACCTAATTGGAAGGCTAATTGTAGACTGTATTTTACTCTACTTGGTTCCTTTTGCTGTTCAGATTAAAGCATGGGTTGACAAAAATCTGACTCTTCAGACTGGCGCTCAGCCTTCATCTAAAGATACTAAAAATAAGTAAGGTATTATTTCCTTTGTTTTTTTCTAATACGTAACTGCTTTGACTTAAAATAGTGTATGTTTCCTATTTTCAACTTGTCAGGCATAACAGTCAGCCATCATTTCTTAATGATGTTTTTTCTCACTGAATTATAAAGCTGTTTACAAGATGATGTAAAGGGAATTGTTCAGGGTCCCCTACCCAATTCTTATTAGACAGCCTCAGGTCTACTAGAGTCAAGGCATTACTCTTCTCCAAGCCTGACAGCTTCCAGGACAGTTCGATATGTTCCATTTATGGCTGTAACATTTCCATGTAAAGTGTTTCTTTCCCTAGTGTTATAATCTGGCCTTTGAGAGTGATGGAGAACATTTCCTCTCATACTAAATATTTCTGTTTCTGCATATTAATGGACTTTGGATTCTGCAAAGAACTAAAGCTGCATTCATTGTTAAGGATTAACTCTCATTAAGAAAATACTTTTTAAAGTACTGTGTTTCCCTTCGGGTGAGCTCGAACATGCAAAGCTTATACTTGTTTGTGACCCTTCTGAATGGTAACAATGTAATTAAAAATAACTTAAATATTAAGTTAATAAGCATAATGTGTTTGGTAAAGCGTGTTTATTTGGGTGGAAAGGGACCTCTAGTGGCTCATTGCGTCTGTTCTTTCTGAAAAATGTATTTCATATACAACTGATTTAATTATTCCTAAGGAAATATTTATAGCTGAGACTTGATTCTTTACAAGAATGGTAATTCTGGATCTCCCTTGGCAGTTTCTTCTATTTCCTAGTGTCCTATTTCTTAAGCTCTTCATTCTTCCTCACTGTTTAAGGATCACTGATTGCTGTCCGTTGATACCTTCTTTGCATTCCTGTGTTTCCTAAGCAGCTTGGCAGCCCCTGCCTTTGTTCTTGTGTCTCTTTAGGGAGACAAGGGAAAACAAGGATCCCGAATAGCGCAACAACAAAAAAAGTCATAACTACCTAGAAATGTTTGGTCAAATTTTCCATTGTCATCAGTGAAGTAGGATGCAGGCCAGACAACGTGAAATGGCCTAAGGTCTACACAGAATGGACTGACAGCCTGGGAAAAGCAGTGGTTGTTTGACTCTGGAGGTGTCAAGGTTGTGAAAAGCCAAAGAGAGAGGCAAGACACGTGGATATCTGTGGATAGTCTTCTCATCCATTCTCACTCATACGAAAATGCAAAAACTAATCTCTATGAAAGGGAACTGCAAAATGCAGCAGGTATTGGCAGAGGTGAACAAAGTCTCCTTTGCCTGGTGTGGTTTAATGCATTGCCTTCAACAGACGCAGAGCTAAATGGGGTGAAAATCCCTGAGTATCAAACGAGGCTCTTTTGTAATAAAAATAATGGAGAATGATATCTCAGAAATGGGCATTCTGACACTGGATCAACTGACCTGAACACCGAAAGGCCACGTGAGAGGAAGGAGAGATAGATTTGAGTTTAGACAGTATTTCTGAGCCACCTGAATTCTGCAGGGCTCGACATCCTCATTGTGGGTGCCTGCACAGTCTTTAGTATTTGGGTTAATGCGGAGTGCTGGAAGTTGCCCAAGTTACTAGTCAAGCATAACAAATTAGTTGATAATAAATACGCAGCAGCAGCTGTCCCTTTGGAGCCTGCAGAATTAAGTAACTGGTTTACCCGAATACCTTTTTGTGCCCGTGGAGCTGTAAGTCTTTGCACTCAAATCAAGCCTGTGTCAGGTTGTACTTTTGAGTATTCAGTTAAGCACTATGAAGAGCCTCCGGTTTAGCTTGAGTTTGGAAAACAGAACTGTTGATATAACTTATATTCTGTAGGAGTAAAGAATAAACTAGAAAAACCCCACATAACTCCCATTTAAACTATCTCTTTGCCTTTTTGTGTGTGTGTTTTGCTCATTTTTAGGACTTTTTTTTTTTTAGGGTTGTTTGCGGGTTTTGTGCAGGATATTGGAAAAAAAGAGTTTGTGATAGATTCACTATGCAAACAGTTTAGTCAAAGTTCTTCCCTCTTTTCTGTCATTATTGACTGTTAAGAAAAAGCCAGATCAAAATCATATATCTTTTTAGGAAGAAAAATATCATCAGAACAGTAAGCAGGTCATACACCCCTAGCAAGCAGGAGTTTTTAGAAGTCTGTGAGTTGTGGTTGTTTTCCAGAACAGCGTGTAGATCTGTGGAATACTTTGAGATTTCCAGCTGTGTGTTTTTATGAGTCAAAGGAACTGTGTAAGAGATGGATGCTTGCAAATTGTTTATGAGGTAGGCTAATAAATATGTGTTT
This sequence comes from Bucorvus abyssinicus, assembly GCA_009769605.1. NCBI lineage: Eukaryota > Metazoa > Chordata > Aves > Bucerotiformes > Bucorvidae > Bucorvus > Bucorvus abyssinicus. Next base: position 128,039,429 of record CM020024.1, read on the forward strand.
TAAAAATTAATGGTGAAACTGATTTGTTTAACTTTGCACTTGTTGATAATTTATATTTAGCAACATTATTGTGAGCACTATGGAGAAAATAGTAGACTGTTTCAAGAATTAATTTGCTATAGTGGTAAATAAAAATTATAGTGTTATTCTCAAGGATTACTAAAATGTACGTGTTAAAATACTGGGATTACAGGGTTTTCAGTATTAGAAAGAAAATGATTTTATATCATCAGCGTTCTTAATTTTCTCAGGAAAGCAAAATGTAAAGTGTTCTTTCACATTCTGACATATCCACAAAATACTCCGATTCTCTCAAAACTTCCTGTAAGAGAGATGCCCTGAATGGGAAGAAATCCTTTCTTCATGGGGAAAAAAAAACCCAAACGATTCAGGAATATGATTTACTTAAAGACAAACAACACTGAGACTCCATAAAATGTTAGTGTGAGATATAAAAGGCTTTAAGGTAAAAGAATATGGTGATTGTAAAGTCAATTAGGCAGAAGCTCGGAAAGCTTGGCTGTATATTTTTACATACAGCCACTTGTTTGTGAGTCTTTTGACTATTTTTCACATACTGTGTTCCCCACGGTCCCTTCCTCCATTGTTGTGTGAGATCCAGCGTGCTTTTTGCATTCTTCATTCACTTACTACTAATTGCAGTCACCGACTTCAGCTAGGAGTCCAGTCGGTGGTGTTATGACCATGGAAAGCAGGACTTTGTAGTGGAAACTCTTGGATGATCTTATCCATGAGTACTTCCTGTAACATCACATCGTCTGTTTATAACTATTCTGAATGTTTAAAATCATTCCAGTTTACTGTGAATTATCTGCTGAGTTCATAACATTACATTGCCTAAATTTTTAATTAATTCCAAAGGATAGATTGAGGCTGACGCTTAGCTGTTGTGGAAATATAATTCTATCAAATTACAGAGGCTTGAAGAAGAAACTGTGAAGGCAAAGTCTAAAAAACCACGAAAAGTCCAAGTATGTGTGAGTCACAAAAGCCAAAAGGTGATTGCAAGATCAGACATCACAGGATTTTATTATCCAGGTATATATTTTGTCCACATTTTAGATATTTTTTAAAGTTTCTGAATACTGATAAAACATTAATTTTCATCATAATTAGCTACTTCTGCCCAAATCAGATTTAATATTACTTGTGCATATTCATGAAAAATGAGTAAATATCTTGTGGGTGCACATACATTCATAAAAATACATACAATTTGTAAAGTTAATTGTAAAGCAATGATACATTTGTATAAGAATACTATGGAAGGAAATACTTTTAAGTAACTGAGTATCTGTGAGTATCAACCTATCTTTGATGTCTCCCTTGGCAGTTTCTGTTGAGCATCTGACAAAAGCTGAGCTTTTGCAGGTATTCAAAGAATTCACTAAATGCTTCTGTCTTATTGTGAATTTTGAGCCAGAATGATTAGTAGGTAAAATTGTGTTCTGTTGTTCCATTTAAAAAATCGTGTGTGTGTATGTGTGTTTATTTTTGTGTTACCTTTATTTGTTTGGGTTTTTTTAAATAACGCGTTTTTAACTGTGGTAATAGTTTCATTATGTCAGCTGTCGTCCACCTGATCAGCTCACAGATTTCAGATCTGGGCTTGAAAATTATTGTTATTCTTTTGATGACACATTAAGAATGTTTACTAAGACTGTTTTTTAAGGTACAAATTTCTGTATTGCCCTAGCACAGCTTACCCTAGCTAAGTGAAAACGAAGAATGTATAGTATAGACACGTTTCTCCTCAGTGATGCATGACAGCCTATAGGTTTTAAAAAAAATTTTTCCACGAGGAGTAAAAGAAAAATAATTTTAATATTTTATTATGTTGTTTTTTAGGAACTGTGGTAAAGAATATCAGTTCTACCTGTGCACTTGTTGACTTGAGCAATGGAGATACCTGTATTGTACCTGAAAAGTTCACTATACCTGTGGGAGGTGCTATGCCATGCCCACATCTGCAGGTGAAAAATCGTTATATTTTTATGACAACAAATACGCCTTTTTAATTTTGTTCATTTGGTCACATGTAGCATAAAGGAGAGATTTTTTTAAAAGTCATTTAAATACATCTATTTATTTTAAAAAAGAGTTTTTAGTGATAGTAATATCATGCTATTTTCATCATGCTGTTTTTCATTTGTTTGGAGCCTGTTTTCATTGCAATAATATTCCTTTGTTTATTAGAATTCTAGATTGTTTTCTTTATAAACTATGAATATTTGCCCACCTATAGAAGAAAGGTGAGCTATTTACTAGCAGAATTATTGTTTCCTAGCAGATAGATTATGAATCAAGGAGAACCTTTGATATACAATGTGATGTACAGCAGTTTATAACCATTTATTTTTCACAGCATATTTTAAATCCGGCAGATAACCTTATACTAAAGCAAATAACAGTAACGAAAAAAAAATTATGATTCCATTTCTGTTTTTATTTAAAATCTACCAGCTGACTATGTGTAAATCACTGGTTTTTTTCAGGTGATTCTCATTCTATATATGAGAGAGATGATGGATACAGAATGGATACAGCTGTTTTGAATACAAGAAGCATTTTTATAACTGCTTTGTTACAGTTAAAATTAGAGACATGCCCTTTTTTCTGTTTGAAATAAAGGCAAATCTTGATCCGGTAGTTACTAGTATTCTGCAGGGGAATGTCCAACTCCAGAGAAGATCTGCAGAATTTGATAAGAAGTTATGACTTGTATGTTCATTTGTAATTTCATTTTGTATAAATCAACTGCACGTGGAATTCTCTGAAGTTCCCAAGGCTGGTTTAAAAGCTTATTAAAAACATATAAATTAGTGCAAAGTCCAGGGGAATGAAGAGTTGTAAGTTTCCTCTTTCAGTTTGACTTGCTAGTTGAGCCCTGGTACATTTAGTAGGGCTCCGTCCTTTATGTCTGCTTTGTGTTCTTTCCCTGATTCAGTGGAAAGTTGTGAGTGATCAGTACATGCAGGGACCAAGTTGTTCTTCTTTTCTTTTAAAGACCCCTGTTAAAGCATGTGAACATGGTAGAATGATGATTAATGTAAAAATATCCTGATATTTGCCTTTTTTGTCTTGTAAAACTCAGAAGTTACATGGTTCTTGCAAACCAATTCTTTTATGATGTGCAGGTTGGAGACTATGTGTTTGCCAGAACCAAGACACGGACAGGAAATGAATATTATGTGCCTGCCATCGTCATAGCAACACCAAAGAGGGTGGAAATGGGTGACAAACTCTACACGGTTCTGATGTTCAACCACAGGAAAGTAAGTAAACCTAGAAGACTATACCAATTTGGCAATGGTATTACCATTGTTCCATTATTGATGAGGCAGGTACAATTTTCCAGGCTAATGAGCTCACTGTTCCAGTCTAACTCCAGCCAACCAAAGTAAAGCAGTTTTCAGGGCTCAATGTAACAGTCATGAATCAAGAAATTCAGTAGGATAATTTATTCTTAAATGATACTCTGTTCTTTTCTCTATAATCCATTTGGTGTCTTTCACAAGCTCCATGCTGCTGAAATGAGAAACACAGGGAGCTTTATCATAGCCAGTATGGTCTTCATTATGTTTGTTTGTTTGTAAGCCATTTAAGAAAATGTACTTTGTACTTGAAACTTGTATCTTCATTATTTAGAGGCAGTTACATTAAAACAGTTGACTTATACATATGTATCTTCACTGTTTCTGAAGTTTAGATTTAAATTAGGTGAATGTTGATTGTGTTATTGCAGGAACACTGTGTAAGAAAGGATCTTATTAAAATCAGCCAAATGAAGTATGACTTTTCCTGTCGGTACATAAGAAAGGTGCAGATGGTGGATTATATGACGTGAGTATGCCTCAACCTAAAAATATAAAAGTTATTTTACATGAATCCTAGATGTTGCACTTTGGGTTCAACTATGCTGTCAGATTTCCATGTATAGTACTCTAACTACATTTGTTGTGGACTGGCTTGCTCTGCACAAGCAACCAAGCGATTTAACCCACAAGTGTCGTCAATCAGAAGAGCATTAACTAACTGTCCGACCGTTTTATTATCTGTCAATTTATTGTCCTATTTTCATTTTGAAAACATTGGTGAGATGTGATGGTTTGAAGCTAAGCCCCAGGAAGCTAAGCTTAGGGGATTGCTGAAAAGTGAGATGGAGTTTCTATTTGTTGTAGACCTTATTTTTCTTGTAAGATACTTATTGTGGTGTAAAGCTATGCATTAAATCACAAGTTGTTGACAAAATACTGAATCTTCTACTGGGCTTAAATCTGGGGAATGATGGGAGAAAATGTGTAGAATAAATGTGAGACACTACTTAAGTTCTGCAGAACTTATGTACAGCAGGGGTAACATTTTTCTGGTGTGAAGCGTGTGCTAAACCTGTAGTGGTTCCAAGTGATTGTGGATTTTAGTTTTTCATCTTGTATTAAGTTCTAGTTTAATCCATTTGAAATAGCACTGGATTGTGATAACCTTCAGAGCACCAACAATCTCTGACAGCCAGCAACAACAGATCTTAGGAAGTAGAATAAGATCAGGACTATCATCTAGGGTTATTTCTCCAGAATACATTCCCAACCTCCAGCAATTTGTGATTTAAGGATTTTCTAGAGCAGATTTGAAGTCTTTGTATTAAACAGCCTTGATGGATTTTTATTTCACAAATTTGTGCAGACTTTTTTGAATCCATGTAAACTTTATTATCCCACAAGCCTCTTCCCACGAGGAGCTGGACAGATTCACATTTTGTGTGAGAAAACATGACCTTTTATTTTGAATCTTCCATCTCTCTTGACATCCCATAGGGATTCTGGACTGAAGGGTTTCCTGTCCTGTGTATGTCAACATAGTATGGGCACTGCTGCCAAAGATTTGCATAATCTCCATCATGGGAGATTGCTTCCCCAGAGGTTGCATGAACAGGACAAATTCCACCTTTAAAGACAATTTTAGAATTTCTTCATTTTTATTGAAATGTTCTAATATTGTGATCAGTGTTAAAAATTGTATCGTTCTATGACTCTAAAAAATGATAGGCAAGGGTACCAGTTGCAGGCTGATCTACGGATTCCCTGAGAATGATGGAACGAAAACGCAACACTGATTCAAGCCCTGTTTCCCACACCTTTTCTACTAGTGATTCCAGAGCAGTTTGAAACTTGCTCCTCTGCTAGCTTGCAGCCACAGCACATAAACAAATTAATACCCCTACTTTACTGAGCAGAATTCCAAATCTGGAAATACAACAATGCCTTTATCTAGGCCAGATCATCTACATGATGGTAGCCTCTTTTCACCAAAAAAGTGAACCTGAAGACTGTGGTTTCCTACTTAATGCATACAGCCACTTGAAAAGAGGCAGATATATAATTGAGCTGAGTTACAGCAAAGTCAGAGGCAGTCTTTCCCTTCCCCTGAGCTGGATTATATTCTAAACGAGGTACTTTTATTACAAAAAGGTGTGACTAAATGCATAAGCAATAAGAGTGGCTTCCATTCCACATGCTTTGTTTCATGACTGAGTGCTTTAATATAAAATGTAACATTCATTCTCCAAACAGACTTTACTGGCAAGCTGACTTGCCATTGTTATGTACAAATTATTAGAAAATTGAGTTATTGGCTGGCACACAGAGGAATTCTTTGGAGAACTGACTGAAATGAATGCACTAAATTTTTGCAAATGAGAGATAAATGTACTCATTAGATCTGCGTTTTAGATGAAGTGATATCAAATCTGGCAGATCTCTGGGTGAAATGGCATGTGAAACTGCATATTCAAGTAATATGAACTGTGAGTTTCTGTATAGTGTTTCCAGCTGGTAAACACTGCTTTGGTGGTAAATGCACTGGCCAGTTTGCATAGCAGATGATTAAAATTAAGTCCATGAAATCCAAGTAAAATATTCCAATACTGTTGCCACAGCACAAAATAATGGACTCTCAGTTAAGGCATTCATTTTATCTCCTTTAAACCAAACTAAAACAGTTTTTAGCATGGGCTGGACTAGAGCATAAATTTTGCAAGCATAATGATTGAGCACACCAATGCCTTGCAGTTGTTTTAAGGTCTAAAGTTTTCACTACATGGTTTCTGTTTTTTCTCGCAGCCATTGTAGATTTTAGAAATAAACCACCGTATTTGAAATGCCAATTTTTTAACTGCAAAATGTGCCTATTTTTGAGAATAGCTCTATTCAGATTGTCCTCAAATTACCCTCATTAAAGGAACATGAGAAGTGCCTCCTCATTTCAAATGCCCTTGCTTACATCTGATTGCTAGTGTTTTAAAGACACCAAGAGCCAGATGCACAAGGGATGTCATGGGACTCAGAGCAGTAACACTTGAGCATTTGGCAGCTCTGAGAGCAGAATTTAGGTGCTTTGGCTTGACGGATGTGTATTGAATATTGAGATTTATAGCACAGAGTGGAGTGAAATGTGTAAGTGGCTTATAAGAAATGACAAAGAGAGCTGAGCATCTGAAACCGAGACTCTGTTAACTTAAAGCCAGGAACTAGGCATACTTGAGCTTTTTTGATTTCAAGGGTCCTCTGTTGGCATTGGATAAACTACATAAACAGTAACTTCTAGCATATAGGCAACACAGACCTAACTGCCAGGTATCCAGATGAAGTAAATTGGTGTGCCAATAAAAACCTTGGTCATCACTACTGATCCACAATATTCCACCATTTGCTGCCAGAATCACAGCATCTTTGATAAAATTTATCATCCACTGTAATATGTTTCTGTCCGTCTTTTTCCACATTATTCGTCACATCTGGTTCTGATGATTTTTAGTCTCTTTTCAAAGAATTGATGATAGAAGCCTGGTACTATAGAGCTTTTATCGCTTAGAGCCCTTTAAGTTTCCTACTTATTGGATCTATAATTCTCTACAGTAAATTGCTTTGTAAGATTTGAGCAGACAGTCCCTGATGATGCACGCACTTCATTGTTTGCTTGTAACATTCCCAGCTAGGTTTTGAGTTCTCTGTAAAGCCACATACTTTGTTAAAGTGAAATGTTATTCCTTTCTTGCTGCTTAACATGTCACTTTAGTATCACATAGATATACATAATGTCCTCTTCTGGGCATTGACTACATTAATGCAGTGGCTGCATCATAAAAAGCTGGTACTGGCCATGATTTTACTTTATATTTGTTCATTTGTGTAACCACTATGTCGTGTTGAATGATTGTTTTGCTTTTATGAGGAGGTGTCCATTCAAAGACATTAAACAATGGTATTTCATTAGTTACACATTCATCAGTTACTAATATTAGCAATGCTGTGGCAGTGCTCCAGCCTAGATTAAGTTGGGCTTTCCATTAGAGACCCTACCTTTTAGAGGGCAAGGACGTGTGCTCCCCGCTGAAACTTAATATTTATTATATTCTAAAATAGATGCCTACCTCCTGTGTCATGCTTGTCAGAGAGGAACAATGTAGCATATTGCTCATGGGTGCACACAGTTCTAATGAGAACACGCTGACATCGTGTATAGAGACAAACAAAGTAGAGGCATCATTTGATCAGAAAGGAAACAAAACGTTTGAATGCAATACGATATTAGAAGCTCAGAAAGAGACAATCATTATGTGCTAAGTCCTGTAGAAGTAAGGGGGGGAAAAGTAAAAGGGATAGCTCAGGTTCCCCTGTTGACAGGGAGTCCACAGTGCACCTAAATGTAGTACAATAGCTTGGCTAACTCTTCAGCTCTGGTTCTTGGGATTGTCTTTTGGTGTTTATGTGGTCTGTACTAGGGGTCATGCTTAATTCACTAATCTTTAGAGGTACTAATATAGTGCTCGTCATTTTAATATCAGATGCTAGCACCTGCGAATGTAACTGTAACCTGCAAATTCCATATGCAGAGTAAAACACTATGTGCTCTGGGCCCACACCATAAAAGACAATAATTGCCGAAATCCTTTTAGGAGTCATAAAAGATAGACAGAATTAGGGGCCAGTGCCCTGTTTTAGACTATTCTTTACTTATTTTATAAATAAAAGGGAGACTGGATTGTAAGCCATTTATAGTCCTGTCAAATGGTCGAACGTGCTAAGTCCCCCTCTTGTCAGTACTGTGAGATGTGGGAAAGGGTGAAATCTATATCATGTAAAAAAGTGTTTAAAGTAGTATACGATATGTATGCTTTCAGCTTAGTGAATTTCCTTATCTGATTTTCTAGCCTGGAGAGAGAGACCACAAAGCCCTATCCTTACTCACCTGTGGAAGATGAAGGAGGAAAAGCAGAAGAGAGAAGTACTGTGGAAGAAGATAGTGAAAAAAAGCAAAAGAAGAAGAGAGTAGCAGACAAAAGATGTCCCCGGGAGAGGATGTTGGCCTCTGATGATCTTTTGTTTGTCTCCAGAAGGGAAGTAAAACAGAAAGGAAGAAATTCACTGCCTAGCAATGAAGAAGAATTTGAAGGTAAAACAATAGCTCTGGAAAACTATAAATATTAGGAATTAAACAGATCTGACAGGCCTTTAGTTAATCCCCACACAAGGAACAAGGTTTCTGCCTTTCTGGGTGTTAGACCAGTTTGCTTTCGCATGTCCTGTGTCATGAGGTTCTTTCACCTTCTTTGGAAACCATTTTTCATGTTGATCATTCTTAGCGTGTGTTTCCACAGCAAAGGGAAGAACAGAATAAATAATTTCCAGCATATGCTACCTTAATTTCCCTAACATTTATAGTAGCAGTGAAGATGCAATAACACCAACCTTAGTACCTGCTAGTTAGCAGAGTACATATTCCAGTCCCTCTCCTGTTTGTTACTTGTTAGATTAAAGGTATGTCTATATTGCAGGCATTAAATTATTGCATGTGGAGCTCAGTGCTTCAGAGGGTAAATTGCTTTTAGTGTCTGAGCTAGCTCCGTTAAAGCTGACATCAGTATCTGTACTCGCTGTCACTCTGCAGTAGAGACCTCAGCTAGTGTAGGTATGCCATTACATGCCACAGTCAGCTCTTCATTTTAAAGATCCTGTGGAAAGATATCCGTACTTGCTAGTTGTGCCTCCTTGTACTATTTTAAACATGTTCTCAACATTCTCATGAACTGTTTACTTCTAGAAGTACTAGATGCACTCAATCATCGTGTTATCTATCAGCTTGATTTGAATCCTCTGAACTTTCCTCCTATGTTCTCACTCATCTTTTAAAGATTGTCTGCAAATTCCACTTACTCTTCTTGTAATGGGTATTATGGTGCCACTGCGTTTTAGGAGTGGGCTGGTCAGAATTATATGAGAGCCAAGGTGCTGGGCTTGTCCTGTAGCTGTGTGAGAGACCATGGCTTCCAAAGGTAGGGCTACTTCACTGGAAATGCTCAGTTATCCCAGACTCCTCCCTCTTGGACATCTTGAGATGCAGATGCTGAGTAGATGGGAAGGAATGGTAATGTGAGCAGCAAGTCCTGTTACTGATTCCATGCAGATCGAAGGAAAGATTGAATGAGAGCGGTGGCTGTATATGCACTTGAATCCCGCCTAGACTTACCAAGTAACCTCATAGTACTCTATCAAGACTCTAACAAGACTTCAAGGTGGTATGCAGGTCAAACAAGCTAAAGAGGGTACCCTGGCCTCCTCTTATGACACCATGGACATGGGATATGACTTTTTTTTGTTTGTTTGTTTAAATGTATTTTCATTACATATCCTTCTGTGTTTTATCAGAAAGGGTAAAGCCAGAAAACTGATGAAGGTGTTAATAAGACTATATAGTCATCCTCACAGGGTTTCATCAGGTATCTTTTTACCCAGTCTCTGTATGTGGTTGTGTATTTATCCTCTTTGGGTCTAGATATTTGTCCCATTTTCAAACTAGGCTAATGATATAACAGCATTTTGTGTATATAATTTTGTAAATTGTATCAAATGTGTTACTTGACCCCTGACATGCACTTCTCTTTTAACTGTGTTAATACCGTATTTAATTTTAAGGAGTGAAGAGAATAAAGAAAACAAAATTGCCTGGCATTGTTTTTTCCTTCTGCCCAAGGTTCGGGTCCAGTATGAATTATTAGTTTACACTTACTGTGTGGCAATCCAATATGTGCTGAGCACCAGATCTGTGAGAGTCACCTATACAGATTAACACTTAACCTCAGAAGTAGTTGTATTTAATTATATTGATATGAGTAAGTGTTGAATAACATGGGTGAGGTGTTGGAAAGCTTTGCTGTTCTAATGAATTGCTCAGTTAGTCTCTGTGGACCAGGTATTAAAAATATCAGGCGTTTAGCAAGGCACTTTCCCTTCATGGAGTTTTCATAATGCTCAAATAAGGCTGGGTATTCACAGCAGGAATCTAAATTGCAGAAGTACTTAAGAGCTGAAACACCCTATTTTCATCTTCAGACACCTACATAACGCTGAAATCTCGACTGTTGCCCTTCATACACTGGACTATATGCATGCCAACGTTCATCAGAATGATCCCTTAACTGATTTTCCTAGTAGTTGTTTTCAGTACTTCATTATTTCTTTATTGTTTATAACAAAGGCAGGGTTTTGTTTTTTTAAATAGAGTCAGAGAAATAGTTTCAATACTTAAAATATCAGAGAAATGTTTTGAATGCTTATAAGCTCAGAGAAATGTTTAGGATACCTGTAAATACCATTAATAGTTAAAACTGAATACATGAATAATTTGGATATCTTTTCACTTCAAAAGAGCTCAGTAGTCCTGATCTGTTTGCCTGAAGAAAAGGCTTTTTCTTCACATTTACTCACAATAGTTTTCCTTGTGTGTGTATGTCTGTCATGTGTTATGAGCATTTAATGCCATCAGCAATCTTTACACTTTATTTCCAAGGTTTTTCTTGTCACTTCTTATGAACTCTCCAGATATGTATATAGTTTTTAATAATCTGATAGGGCTGTGTTTTGTAACTGCTCCATGTGTTAATCAGCACTTCTTCCTGTGGTTCTGCTGACTTCAGGTGTACTTTCACCTGTTATATGAGGAAGTATGTTCCTCTGAACTTGAATGACCATTGTCCAATACAGAGGTGGAGTTTTGTGCTCCCCGAGATAATGTTGATTCAGCTACATGGCTCTTATCTAGGGGGTTGTTGAAACCTTGTATTTCTATGAAGCCTTATCTTTCCACAGAGCTGGGGGTCCAGTATGAATTAATGAATCATTTCGAAATGTTTGTTGTTTGGTTTGTGCTCAGCTAAAATATTCCTGATGGTTAGGAGGAATCAACAACCCATTCCTCCTGTTCCCACTCAGGAAAACAACGGAGTGAATAAAGATTAAGTAATTGTGTTAGCTATTTAGTGTATATTGGCTTCATTATTGTGTTGATGTATAATTTTGTCTTATTTATTCCAGAACTATTATATTTAACACATTATTATTTTAATGTGTCTGGCTGCTGCTCTTCTTGTGTTAGTTAGTTAGTTCTGTGTAGTTATAAGAGAGTGAATGATGTCCTGGCAAATTCCCAGTGTTAGGGCCAATGATTCTTTGTCTAGGTAACTCAAATAATATTATTTGATTGAACAAGGTCACAAATACTTAACTCTGTCATTGGTTATTGTAATAATTGTTTTCAGAGATACTTGAAAAAACATGTCTTTTTTTCTATAGAAAAATTCTCCCTGTCTTTCTGGTGTTCTCTCTGTTCTTTAATGCCTAAAATCACTGTACATTTCGCATGATTTCCTTGTCGATTTTCTAAAATGGTGATCTAGTAAAAAATAAATCACAACACAATTCAGAGTGAAATACAGGTGTGGTACTCAGTAATAGACTGCATTGCTGATGCGTTAGCAAATCATACCCAGCAGAGCCCAAACCTCCTTTTTCATTTATAATGAGATGTGACTTGAAGCAATTACACTGATAATTACCGTAATTGCCAGTATGGGGTGGGCGGGAGACCTTTGAGAATGATCGTTTTCTGTCCTTTTCTGTGGCAAATCTAGTTCCTCTGAATTGGGTTCAGGAGCGTAACAGCTGTGGCACCTGGCAGTCTAGTGGGTTTCCCACAGTAGAATTTCACATTTTTAGCACCCGCTTGTTTTCCAATCTCATTTTCCAGATAGTTCATTCAGTGGTTGGAGGAGGCTTTCGAAATAAAGCAGTGTGCCCATCTGTTGGGCATGGCTTGTTTAATAAGCAGTTGCTATCAATTCATCTATGCTTGCATCTGTTACTTACTGCAGCTGTGCGTGCTTCAGGGCTCCCCAACAGCTTCCAGATTTAGCTTTTGTTTCTCTGCTGATAGCATGTTACAGCTTGGCCAAAACGACTCTCTTCTGTCAGGGTCGTCCGCTCATCAAACGAGGAGAGCGTGTTAAACTTACCCTCTCTTTTCCCATAAAGAATGAAATGTGGAGACGTGCAAGGGGAGAAAGTGCAGTCCTGTCAGTGTAGGAGGCATGTGCTGGGGTATCTGAGGGTAGAGAGGAATTCTGTCCGGGTTCTGGCAGCAAGACCAGGATGTTTCCTTTCAACATCTTGGGAAGGTACATAGGGGGCACGTGCACTAGTAAAGAAAATAAACAGTTTGTGAATTGGGTGATGGGGAAGACTCATTTAGCAGCACATCTTTCATTTTATTTACTGTGGCAGCAGTATGGCTGCAGCACCTTTCAGTATTTCGGTCCAGCAGTGTTTTTGTACTGCAGACAGATACTGCCAGTTTATAGGATACAGTGAAGAAATTTGCTGACCCTTACACAGGTGAACTCCAGATTCCTGTCTCTGAGGGTTCCCAAGAAGAATCAGAATGTTCCTTTCGTGTATCTAAGTGCTGATGTTGTGTGCTTATAAGACACTTTTCAAAGGCACACTTGATTTTTAAACCCTCAGCTTCAGAGTTTTTGGTGGTAGCTATGGATGATCAGCATTCCTAAAACTAATCCCACTCCAGTCTTACACTCTCTTAGGTACTCAATCTGTGCTGCTGCTTCCCCACCCTATATATCATATATTTATTCTTCAGATGTCTCCCACAGTTTTGTTTTCTACTACGCGAGTGTTTCTTATGAGATCATTTAAAACCAACACCCCACCCAAGGAAAAAAATGAAGCAAAATAGAGTATAAGATTTTGTTTACTTTTTCTTCCTATTTTATTTTTCATTTTTCCTCCAGCTTCCAGCCTTTTGCTGTTCATTCGTTATGACTGTCATTGTTTTGTGCCAGGAGGGTGCCCAGTAGTTGGTGGTCTCATTTGATATGATTGTAAAGAGTGACTTTTCAGTGACGCAGTGTTGTTAATAGCAAACCAGAGAAGATAAGCATGGTTGTACTGGGTCAGACCATGCAGCCTGGATCCTGTCCCCAGCAGTGGCTAGAAGATGATTCCTGAGGAAGTCCTCTTTACACAGCACTATTGCTCTGTTACCAGTCATGGAATCATTTGTTCCATGATGAATTTCAGAGTGTGTGTTGGGGGTGTAGGTTGAACTGTTACAGCCAAGCTCATGGTGGGTCAAATATTTTCTCTCACTAAAGAGTACCTGTTCTCTTCTAGCATCTTCATTCTCCATTTCATCATCCTGGTGTTCATCAAGGCATCAAACTCTGCAGTCACCAAGTGCTTCAACTCCCAGCTCACCAAAGCATCCCTGTTGCTTGCACAGTCCTGCTGTAAAAGAGTCTTCAGAGCCTGGTAAAAGCAACATCACCAGAATTATGAGTCAACATGGAGCAGCGAGGATTGGCAGGACAGCCTCAGCACCACTGCGCAGAGCAAAGGAAGCCACGTTAAGGGTGCATGGTGAAGGAGCTTGTGAGGAATGGATGAGGCTGCCGATAGGAAAGGTTTTTAGCACCTGTAACTGTGAAATGTAATTCCTTGAATCAAAAATAAACTGACTGGTTAATGTTAAAATACTTATGATTTTGCACTTACTTGGGAGGTATGAAAGAGAAACAATGTCAGAGGTTCATCCGTGCTGATAAATAGTATCCATATGAGAAGAAAGAATGGAAAATTGCATTAGTCAGAGTATCCTTCGTTTGCAGTAGACCTATTTGATTTATTAATTGTAGCTTTCTTACAAAATGCCTTTTCCCAAGACTCTTTTTTCACAGACTTGATCTATAAGGCACCCGAGAAGACCTGCTACAGGCAGCCTACCCAGTTTTCCACTGGTGATGACTTTCACATGTATTAGTCCTCAAGCTTTTCTACTGATGTGGACTGTCCCATGAGAATATAGATGAGGTACTTTGGCCTCTAAGACTAGCTTCTTGGTAGCACAGTGTTGCAGAGGCACCCGTATAACAGACAGTGGTGGCTACCCAAAATGCAGGTTTATTGCAATCAAAGTTGCCTGGCACTCCGACGACCAAAGTTAATTACAAGTTCGTATGTCAGTCAGGAATATATTACTACACAAGAAATTCCTAAACTCTAAGGAATGCTCTTTAAGGAAGATGAACCAAAATGCACGCGCACTCACTCATGGAGAGGAAAATCTCCTACTCAAGTGCTGTTCCTATCACCATCCCATGATGTCATCAGTGGGTAGAAAATGCCAGTTCAGCACTCAGGTGAATCCTACTATCATTTTCACCACCACATTGTAGTCCAGGTCCTGATTGTCACCATTGCCAACAGAAGCATCAAGTGGTCCGCTTCTCCATTGTCCTGTAAGAAAAGACACAGCTGGCCTCAGTTTAGAAACTGGGCTTCAGGGTTACAAGGTGGGGAATATCCACTGAACAGTAATACGGTGGGTTTTCCTGCTCCTGTCCAGGGCTTCCCGGGCATATAAGCCTCTGGGTTTTGCTAGGGTCATGGGCACAATGCCAGTGGAGGGCAGCTTCACCATCACAGGTTGGCCCATGTGTATCTGTAGTGGGGCCTGGTCTCTTTTACTCTCTGGTATGGGGTCAACAATTGTTAGTGGTCCTGTTGGATAAAATGCTCAAATTTTGGGGTTTCCATAGCTCCCCCAGTGGTTGTTAACAATAAAGACTGCCTGTGGTAACTGTATCCCAGCTTGGTGTGAGACACCAGCGTATCTTTTAATCAGACCATTGGTTCGTTTGACTATACCATTAGCCTGAGGGTAACATGATGTATGGAACACCCATTTGATGCCTTCCTCTTGACCCCAGTCTTGCACCACTATGGCTGTAAAATGTGACCCATTATCACTTTGAATACACTCAGAAGTGGCTAAAATACAAAACTACTTTCTCAGTGCTTGAACCGTCTGATCATCAGTGGCCGTGCTAGCAGCTGTAGCCATAGTCAGTCCTGAAACCACCTCTACTCCTACCAAAACATACTTCTTTCCATGGGATGGTTTTAAAGGCCCAATATAATCCATTTGCCAAGAGCTTCAAAGAGCCTTGTCTTGTTTGCTCTGCTGGGCTGGGGCTCGATTCGGGTGGTTGGCCTTAAGCCTTATTCAACACTGTTGACAAGCTGTAAGAATTGGTTCACATGTTTTCAGAGACACTGGCCATTCCTGAGACCAACTTCATAACAGAGGTCCATTTTCCCTGAGTGGCCATGCTTAATGTGCAGCCACTCAGCTAATCGTTCCCCGTTTTCCCCTTTCCCATTTATTGCCTTAATTTGGGCTAGGTGATCTACCCGTTCACTCCATTTTGCGGCGAGGGTTTCATTCCTCACATGGCCTTTTACCCATCCCACCTTCAGGGGTTGTGATCTGCCTGTTTCCAATAATCACTGCCAATTTCCCGCTCTCCAGACTTTGAATGGCCTATTTCCCACTGATTATTAGAGATGCCCAGTGGCACGTCCACTCTGTGCCACCTTTACAGGTTGCATAGGAATCAGTATAGATTATGGTGGCGCCATTCTCTGCTGCCGACAGGAAGGCACGCAAGTCTCCCACCTGTGCACTACCTTCCCACTTCTCTGTAATTGTTTTCCCAGGACCAATTTCCAGTGCTGCTGCTTTGTATTGCCATCTGGATCCCACATGATGTGCAGATGGATCCGTGAACCACACACCTTCAGTATCTGAGCCTGTGGTCCGTTCGGATGCCTCTTTAATTGGGGAAGGTCTATAGGGCTGACCTAACAAAACCAGGTCTGGATTCACAGGTGGTTGCGACTTAGAGGCCTTGGCCAGACCCTCTTTTAGTTGCAGTAACTGACCAATTCCTTCTAGGTAGGCTCACCAATTCTGTACTGTGGCCTTTTGGGCTACCCCATGGGAGGGGGCGATACCTTGAGGATTAAATTTAGCAGAGGGAAAGGACCTTGCACTATGATATCTTGTGAAGTACGTAACCTCTCCGCTTCCTTGACCGCCCCGGTAAGTGAGAGAAGTCCCTTCTCCCACTCTGAGTACCGTCGTTCAGTCTCCTTGCATGAGGTAGGTGAAAACAGTAAAGGCCTTGCCGGCCCCTTTGGCCCCTTTTGGAATATACCACAACAAGAGACACGTTCTGCAAACCCCCATTCTGCCCTCAGCGGATCTTGTGGATGTAGTGGCCTAACCTCTGATAAGCCTTAAGCTTGAGGACATTAAGGGTCTCTCTCTGTATGTTGTGGAGTCCAATGCCATGCCCCATTTTTCTGGAGGAGGTCATACAAAGGGCGGGCGACCACTGAGAACCCAGGGATGTGCTTCTTCCAACAGCCCAATGTACCCAATAGCTGCTGGAATTCTGTCTTGTTCTCCAGGGTTTGCCCGTTCTCAATAGCTGACGGTGTTACCATCAGGCACTGCAACTGCACCAACCACCCACCAAGCTCCTAGGAACTTCAGCTCTTGTCCAGGACCTTGACATTTGAAAGTGGAATGTCTAACTCTTAGTAAACTCTGGACAGCCTTGGCTGCCAGCCCGACCTGTTCCTTCTTGTCTCCACCCTCCAGAATATCACCTCTGCGTTGGTATATGCGAACACCTGGTGGGACTTCCCGTGTCAGTCAAGTAGTGCAGCTGAGACCTTGTGGGCAATAGCAGGGCAGTGTTTGTACTCTGGTGGAAGCCAGTTAAAGGTGTACTGCGTTCCCTCCCAGGTGAAGGCAAATCAGGATTTCTCCTCCTCCCTTAGGGGAATCATAAAGAACATCTAAAGAATCATAAAGAACATCAACCTTGACATCTAAAGCGACCATCCATGAGTGGGCAGCTGCCTGGATTGCTGTTACTATTGAAGTTATGCTGGGGACAGCAGCTGTCAGTGATGGGGTTCAATTTTCTGTAATCAATTGTTAAAGGCCACCGCCCATCAGGCTTAGAACTGGCCGGACTGGAGAATTGTAAGGGGAGTGGGTGCAGCTTATTACCTGCCTCTTCTCCAGGTCGTCAGTCACTGCCGTGATGCCTCGTTTAGCTGCTGCGGGCCACGCAAGTGGCTTTAGATTGCGGCAGTGCAGGAGTGAACTGCAGGGTCATAATGTGAGCGATTTCCACCCCGCGGCTCCGGAAGCTCCACGTGCGACCTCTGGGCAGACACCACCACCTGCCCGATAATAACAGCAAATCCCAATACATTCCTCTTGAAAGGGCTTAGAGCCACCTCCACAGCCGTCATCCCCTTTTCCCCAGGCAGCCAAAACCGAGTTTGAGCTATGGGACGTCTTTCTGCTGCACCCGTTACCCCTGTTATAGCTTTCCTGGAGGGTTTAAATCCTCGCTGCTCAGCTTGTTGCTCATTTAGAACACTAATTCGGACCCCTGTACCAATTAAGAACTCCAAACTTCCTTGCTTCGGACCCACAGGAATACATATGTAAGGCTCCCTGTTAGCTAAGGACCATTGGCAAGAATTCACCATGCAGAGTGGGTGGCCCGAACGCCACACCACGGCTTCTAGGTTTTTTAACCCCTTCGGTTCCTTTCGCAGGGGTGCCAAAGGGTTAACTGAGCAGTCCTGCAGAGAAGGGATGGTTGCCTGTGTTTCTGCCCACCTCTCGTTTTCCCCTCTAGCAATATCACCGGTGATTGGATGTGGTGGGTGGGGATTTTGTGCAACGCCGCCCAGGGTGCCCCCAGCGCTATCGCTTTTTGTCATAGGCTGTTCCCGCCTGGATTGTAGGGTTGACCCAGACTACCTCTGAGGGTTCAGACTCCCGGTGGGGGGGCAGGTCGGGATGAGGTTTGTGACTGACTTCTTGGTGCTGCCACCCATATCAGCCCGTCCCATCTCTCACGCCCGTGAGTGCCTGTATTGCGTAACGTTCCTGCGCAAGTCATCATGTGTGCGAGCGGATTCTGAGGGTTTGCCAATTACGTTCTATAGGCCCCTGAATCCTTTCTCTGAAAGCACAGACATTTATCTTCAAGAGTCCAGCAGTCCTTTAATGAGCGGTCTAACAGGTTCATGGTCCACCAATCAAGACCCCGTACCTCCCCCTCTCAGTCATGGCCTGGATGCAGGTGGCCTTTTGTACTCCTTCTGCCAGCTCCGATAATCCTTTTATGCAGAGAGCAACAGGCTCCCCTCGCTCTTTGGGGGGTACACCCCCAGCCCCATACACCACTTGGGAAGTGATCAACTGGTTGCCTGGTGGCCTGTCGCTCAGAAGCACTCTGAGACCCCAAAACCCTGAGGCCATGTCATCACTTAGCAGTATCTGGTCTCCTCAGTTAAAGACGCTCTCCACAGACACTTGGTTTCAGTTTCACACAGCTTGCACAAAAACCTGTCCTGGAGCTCACTGAGCTCAGAACCCCACCAGGGGGTGGTGTGGGAAGGGGCTTGAGGGTTCCCGCCATGTGGTCCCATTTGTCACTCTCTCTTAATGACAGGTCACACCTCCTTTTCCTCCAATATCTTCATTTCATCAGAACTATTTTCATCAGCGTCTCCCCGTGTGTCCCCATCCAAATCCTTGGGGTCTGTGCCCATGATTAACTTTTAGGTCTGACAGCATGGGGGGCTTTTTTTGTCTGGGCTAACAAGACCTCAATCAACATACATGTCAGCTCCTTTTCTTTTCTCAGTTCTCTCTGTAAACAATCTACTTTTGATTCCAACACTTTGGAATGGTCCTGCGCCCAAACTGGACCAGGACCCAGGACGACACATATAGTCACCTTATCTGTGCCACCCCAAAATGTTACAGGACTTTCTTCTAGGCTTTCCACAACCACCACAGGGTTGGACCACTTCTCCCTCACCCATTCTTCATCTAGGGGAGAAGGTGCACCGTTGTGCCACCATACTAATTCCCCTACCAACATGCTGTTGACTACGCCAGTAACATTGGGGATGCCTCAAAAAACAGACAGCAGTAGCTACCTGAAATGTGGATTTATCGCGATCAAAGTTGCCTGGCATTTTGACAGACCAGAGTTAATTACAATTTTGGATGTCAGTCGGGAACATATTACTACACAAAAAATTCCTAAACACTAAGGAATGCTCTTTAAGAAAGATGAACCAAAATGAGCGCACATTCACTCACAGAAGGGAAATTTTCCCACTCAGGCACGCCCAAAACCAAGGGGTCACTCACCAAAGGTGGTGAGGATTCACTCAAGGATATCCTGAAGAAATAATTCTCTCACCAAAGCAGGGGGTGAGGGCTCATTTCATCCCGGTAGTTTCCTTGGACAACGTCTCAATTCAAGGAGAGAGTCTCTGACTGCAAACTGCTGCTCTGCCGAGGACTGACGCCAACTGAGTTTTCCTTCAGGGCTCCACTCATCCCCTAGTCAGTCTGCACTGTGGTCATTCTAATTAGCTGGTGGCAAATCCAAGACAAAGGCCTAGAGTGTGAAAGACCAAGCAATAGCGCCGAGGCATTGAGCTGATCTGTATCTGGTCTTTGTCACGTCCTTGTCAGGCTGCACCTGCCACACACAGACTTAGACCAAGGGCTGAATTCTCCCCTGTGACGTTTGATATCAAGCCAGCGCTCCTCTGAAGGCAGAGGAATTGCTTCAGTGTCACAGCACTATAAATGAGAGCAAGAATTGCACCGAGACACACTTAGGAGCATCTCTGCTCCTAGCTCTCAAATAACGGATAGGTGCCTGAACCAAGTAAAAATCCAAATAAAGATTCATTTTCTCTGTCTAACAAATCTAATGTGATATTCACTGTCCAAGACATGCCGTTTCAAATGGCACACAGTCAGAGGGATGTAGTGCGTTTAACACTGAAGATCCTCACCTCAACCACAGCGTGACTTGCCGATGAAGACACAATTGTATGGCTGTCTAGGGCTTTCTGTTAAGAAGGTGAAGATATTAAGAATCTTCTTAATAGATTAAAAATCTTCTTAATATCTTCTTAATTATTCTTAATATCTTTGGCACCAAGGTGAATGGACATTGAAGATTCTCACAAGCTTGACTGTAGATACCTATGCAATTTCCAGGCAGATGCATGTATTCATCTTTACGTTTGAAGTAAAGTGGAATTGAAAAGATACACTTAACCAAACAGAAACAGAAGGGGGCCAACTGAAGTATACACACGTATATATTGCAACCCAATGGTACATTTATATTTAGTGAATTCTGGCCTTTTTGGTAGCCAATTTAATCACAGACCTTTTTTCTCTTCCAGACACATTCATATCTGGGTCTGACTGCTAGGACATTCTTCTGCTTTGATGTAGGAGTAATATCTCAGATCTTTTATTTTCCTTTTTCCAAGGACTAAATATTTAACTGAGCACAATGTAACCATGGTAGCATGGCAAGAACCTTGACTTTTTGGCCCTGAAATCTAAAAGAAACAAAGCAATGAACAGAAAGAAGACATCGCAAACACTGTGAAATCACAGAATCACAGAATGATTTGGGTTGGACGGGACCTTAAAGATCAGCTAGTTCTAACCCCCCTGCCACGGGCAGGAACACTTTCCACTAGACCAGGTTGCTCAAAACTCCATCCAACCTGGCCTTGAACACTTCCAGGGATGGGACATCCACAGCTTCTTTGGGCAACCTGGTCCAATGCCTCACCAACCTCACAGTGAAAGATTTCTTCCTAATATCTAACCTAAATCTCCCCTCTTTCAGTTTAAAGCACTTACCCCTTGTCCTATCACTACACTCCCTGATAAAGAGTCCCTCCCCATCTTTCCTGTAGGGCCACTTCAGGTACTGGAAGGCTGCTATAAGGTCTCCCCAGCGCCTTCTCTCCTGTAGGCTGGACAACCCCAAATGCTCGGCTCCCACCAAAGGTCTTTCTGTGTTGATAGCACCCTGCTCTTGTGAGGTAATTTCCCAATACAGTGGAGTGGGTGGAATAGTATGTTTTCATTTTACAGATGCAGGAAGGTCACATTTGGGGCTTCTGGCAAAGCTGGTAGAAGCTCCTTTGAGGCCAGTGTGGAGACAACACCTGGAGCTTGTGGTGCTTATTACCAAATCTCAAGCAGCCACTCAGAGGAGAAAGTGCTGCATTATTTTCAGATGAATGGGCGTCCCCTGCTATAGGAGAACTAAAAGTACCCTACTTAACACCCTGCATCTCTTGGGCTCTCCTTCTGGCTGTGCTTCTATGTAGAAGCACATGGAAAATCTCAAGCCCCACTCTGTCCTTTGTATTTTCAAGAGCCATTAATATGAAATGAGAACAGCTTGGTGCCACCATTTAGGAGAGAGTATTTAAAAAAATATATATATATTTCTGTAGTCAATGGAGGCAACAGAGTCTTTGAAGACACATTTTGGACATCTCTTGGGCGCTTCCATTAGGCATATTACAAATGCCCATTCTAGGCAGCGAGTTCAGGTGTACACTTAGCCAGGAAAATCCTATCCACTGTCTGTGCAGGTAAGTAATTCCCAGGAGAATGCTGGGAAAAAGCTATTTCCCAAGAGAAAGCTATCAGTTTGGGGAAAATTTTGAGGTTTTGATATCTGTTTCTGTCTCAGTGTGGAGCAAAAAAAAGCATATAGATATTTTTATTTATTAAAGGAGAGTTAAGGTCTTTGTGTAGCCAGAATGACCTTGGAGCCAGGATACTTCAGTGGGATGTGAGAGAGAATGTTGAAACTTCTGCCTAGCCTGATTCAGGGAAGACTCAAACCTGGGAAAAACTGTAGTTCTGAAATGGTCTATCCTGGAAGTTGCAGTTTGGATAGTTCATGTTACCTTCTGTTCTGCAGGTCAAGTTCCTTTCTTACTCCATGATGTCCTGGAGTCTTCTCTTGGTAAATGGAACTGGCACACACGGAGTCTCTGGTTATAGGGAGTCACTGGAGATCTGTTCTACCCAGAGGAAAAACTGGAAGTGACATCACTCTACCACATCATCCATGAAATTTTAGGGCAGGATAGAAAGAAATATTTCTACTGTGAACATGAACACTTTGGTTTTCTGGAGGAAATAGCACTACCAATGAATAGAAAAGGCCTCTACATTTTGGTAGAAGAGACACCTAAATTAAAAGTTCATTGAACTGAAAATCTATTTTACCCCAAAGAATGGCTTTCAATCACATGGACTTCAGAATTCTACCTGCTCACGGTTTTATCAGAAGATACATCTCAGGCAGACTAATTCAGTGTTGACATGATCTCACCTATGTCTCTTGGGATTACTCTGCATTTCAGGCTGAACATGGCAATTCCAATGACATGAACAAGATGGAGTGTGGACCAAATTTGCACGTATGCACGGTTAAGTATGTGCAGATGGAGTGTATGCCACTCCACAGTAACAAAGACTTGGATCCCCTTGAAAAAATGGCTGAAGAAAACTTACCTTGGAAAGAAAACTTACCTTAGAATTCCACTGGGTGCAACACAGATTTGTGAGAAATACAAACAGGGATGTTATCCAAGTGTAGGATCAAAATTGGCAGTGTAGGTAGTCTGAATGGTGAATTATTCTTCTGCATGAAGGGTGGTCATCAATTCCTGTTGGTTCTTTAGACAAGCTGCGTTTAAAAACTGATTTATTATAGAACTATGGATAGTGATGGATGAGTTCCCTTTCCACTTGTTATTAAGGATCCATTTCACTGTGCCTTTCTGGCTGTGCAGTCTGACCTCATGCCATGGGATAACATTTACTCATTTTCCCTACTGCAGCCCACAAGACTTTGTCCTGCCTGAGTTTGGTTTAAAGTTTTGTTTCATTGCTTTGTATTAAGCCTGGGAATTGTCAAGGTGATTTATTCTTTTCATTCGAACATTCCTGTTGGTTCGTTTGCACAACGCAAGCTCTGTCCCGAGTTCCGCACCGTGGTACAGATGTACGGGAGGTTATGTTTTTATACGCTTTCTTCTTTCCACTGATCTGTTTTAGAGGCAAGTAGTATTACAGTGGTCTGTCAAGAAGATAAATTTTCCAATTAGATTTGCCAGATGGCTGAGCTTGACTAGGACAGCCTAATATCAGGTTCTGTCAATAGAGCTGTCCTGGTTTTGCTGGGACAGAATCATAGACCAGCCACAGTCTGCAGCCGTTAGCGGCTTTGAGTCAACCTGAGGCAGCTGACCCGAGCTGGCTCACAGGTCCATCCCATACCATAAACATCATGCTCAGTATAAAGGGGGAAGTTTGCTGAGGATAGAGGGGTATTCTGCTTGGGGTCCTCCTGGTCTTGTTTTCCCCCATCCCTGGAGGGGCTTCCTTACCTTTCTGCGTTCCTGTTTATTGTGGCTGAGGTACATTTGCTGGGCTGAGTATAACTATATACAGTTTACATTGGCGTTTGGTATTAGTTTGTCTGTTTCATTAAGTCTGTTTTCATTTCAGCTTGCAGGTCTCCTCTCCTTGCCCTGATCCCTCTTCTCTGCTGTGGAGGGGTGGGTCATCAGGTGATAGAGCAGCTGCTATATTTTAGCCCCAGATACAGGCTAAACATAGACAAGAACATAACCAGATTACCAAAAAGCCAGGCTGCTGGTTCCTCACACTGCCTCGTACAAAGTCGGCAGCAGATGGGGTTTGGGTTGCCTGTCTGGCTTTGGGACTGGCCAAGACTCTGCTCACACTTCTTCTTTGTGATTCTTTTCCAGCTGCTAAGGTGGTACTTTTACTATTCACTTCCCACCCAGTGCCTTCTGCTTCTTTTTGATAAAGAAAGATAGCCTTTAAATAATAATTAAAAAAAGTCATCTTCCCCCCAACCTGTATTTGTCATTCTGGATCAAACTCTGGGCCCCAGGGGTTGTGGCTCAGCCCCTGGCATTCATCATTAAAAGCATTTATTGGTGCTGCTCAAGAAGTTAAAGAAATGCTTCTTACTAGACTGCTTGGATGAGCAAGAGGAAGGTGTAGGAAGAGAACACCTGCTAGTTAGTTGTCATATTGGTAGGGTGGCCATGAAACTCCCAAGGTACGAGGGAAGTTAGGATAGAAGGGTAAATGGGAGTAAAGGCTTTTATGAGACCAGCTGATAGAACTGGAGGAAGTGGAAAAGCGTATGAGATTGAATTCCTTTAGAAAGTCATTAGTAACTTCTTAGTCATTTGGGAAACCATGAAATCCGATCAATGTCCTATCTTCCAAGAAAAAGGGAAGCTGCATGGAAGAAGATTATATAGCAAACTTTGACTCCCAGATATTCAAAGGACCTCTTCCTCCATGGCTATTTCCTTTCTTGCCTAGTGAGAACACTAATAGCTTGACTGCGGCATAAATACGAGCAAGCTCCGAAGGGCTCAGTCTTTTGATAAATGACACTGTGAGAGACCCCACATACACACCGCTCCAAGTGGATCTGGGGCCACATGTAATAACCTCCTGCTGATAAAATTAGGGTGCTAACATCAAACTTGAGATTTTTTTTTCCCCAGCTGTGAGGTGCTTCTGCTGGGAGGAGAAGGTGCTTGGCAGAAAAGGGTGCAGGCTTAGGAAAACTGAGCAGTTAGCAATGTCCGTCCTCCCTGCACTGGACCTGGAGCCGGGCTAACAGCACTGTGCAAGTGCTGTCCCTAACCAAGTTACAAGATGAGGTTTGCTGATGAAGCCTTGCTGCTTCTGGAGGGGCACACCTCAAACCAGCTCAGTAGTATCCAGGTTCCAATTTAATGGAGAATGTGCTGTAGGGCAAAACTCTGTGAGGGTTAATTTCAACACATCGTAAACTCAGTCTTCTAATTACAGGGCTGTAAGAAAAGATTAAAAGCAAAAACCACAGACACATCTACGGCCTAAACTGAACACCAGCTCTTTTGCCCAGTTCTTCCACTCCAACCAGCTCTTAAGGCTGGGGCCTCAGCACTGACAGTGCCACCCCTTCCTCTCACAGTTGCCCTGTGTCTCAGCCCTCAGCAGGTTTAGAAGAGGTAATTGTCCATCTCCACTGGCATCCCCTGCTCCAGACAGTTTCCTCCACAGGTAAGTCAGATGAGCGTTGTGGCATCCGTGCAGCTGCCTCTCTGCCTCCTTGTTTCCCACAAGATTCTGACCTGTGCGAGGTTTTTGTGGACAGGATGTTGGGAAATTCAGGACGCAGGCTGAGACGTGGTCACAGCTACCTGCATGCACTGGTCTTGAGCCCAGTTTTGTCATTGTAAACTGGCTTCTCTCTGTGTCAGACAGTGGTGAGGAGACTGGGGAACCCTGCACACCTCTGTTTTATGTTATGCGTCTCCAGCAGAGATGAAAGAAGGTCAAAGAGGGATGGAGATTTAGGACAGGAGATGCCACAGTTTTCAGGGAAGCTGACGAGACAGGGATGTTTTAGAACTTTTCCTCAGACTGCTCATGTCTTTTTCCTCTTGAAATAGCCTTTCATCTGGAGATAAACAGTTATGGACAGGTATCCAAGGTTTTCCAGGCAACCATTGTATGGTTCAGCATAAAGAGAACTATGGTGATGTATTACAGGGCCTCTTTTGCCAAGGTGGTCTTTTTTTCTTCCTAGAGCCTCCCAGGAGCTCACAAGCTCCAGCCAAACTCTCCCTAATCCTGGAATGTATTTTGAGTTCACAGCATGGCACAGCTGGATTCACATATAGGTTACCATTTTTTCCTTTCCCGCTTATCCTTTTTAACTTTTTGAGGCAGAATTCTTCTGCAAACACCTTTGTCAGTGCCCTAAGTCAAACAGAAGCCACATGAAGGTGGCTACTGCAGCACTAAGCCTGCATTGATCAGCCCTGGCAATAAGCAGCCTGCACTGATTTAAGATCCACGCTGTGCTTCTTACTAGAGCTACACAGCTGCTAGTAGCCTATGAGTTAAAGCAGAGCTTGGTTGCTTGTGCTTGAAAACATAATCTGGCTCAGCAGTAAATGATAACTACTTGAGGATGCTGACGTTACAAGCTCAGTGTTCTCAGAATAAATAACTAACATCATATCCTCCTTGAACTGACCTGTTAGCATCTACTTGAAGGTGCAGCTGGTGCAGTACGTGGTGCAACAGTGCCACTACTGTGCCGGAGTTCCAGGTACTGTGCTGGCTGGAGCTACAGCAGGGTCCAGCTCTGCAGTCTGGGGTCGTTCGGTCTTTGGGACATTAGTCTCTCTGCTTGCTGAGATGAAGTGGGACTGTGTTTGCTAGGAACATGAAGGGGGATTTTGGGAGGGGATAGTCTCCTTACATACCATCAAGTTGTAGAACTACCATCTCCCCATGCTCTCACTGATACAACATACTGTGAATCTACTCACTTTTCATGGCTAAAATAGAAAACCAAACCTTTTACAAAGAAGCGTGTGGAGGGGGAGTGAATTCAGGTAATGCAATGAATACAGATGGGGAATATAGATGAAAATGTTTTGTTTTCTTTCTATTGTTCTTCATGTTTTTCATCTCCTCTGCCTGTCTGCAGAGCCTGGCTTTGTTCTGAAAGTCTTTTCACATGTACTACATTCATTTACCACCCACAGATGCTGCCTATTTATTCTTTCCTGTCGTTTTCATTGATCTAACATGAAAGTCACCTCGAACTGAAAGAGCCTTGCCCTTGCTAGGTGTGCAAAGTATTAAAAAATATAAAGATAAGCATACAAAATACAGGGCTAGGCAAGTTTTTGTAGGGATTGCTGTTGTAGGAGGACGTGGATACTGAACCTGAGTTGTCCTCAAAAAGCGAAGAGGCCATTGGATTGAATAGATAAATCATAGAATGGTGGCAGACTAGACACCAAGGCAGGGTGAGTTATACCTTTCAGTATTTATTTTGGTACCCATTTTTTCCTGAGCAGAGGGATATTTGGGTACTTACTGACCAGTTTATCATTCACATCATGACAGGTGACATGGGCTTGGTATATAATTTGCCTGTGGATAAATTATAAGAGGTATATCACCAGAGAAGAAATCTTTCGCAAGAAAGTTCCTGGCGAGTTTACCTTTCTTTCATGCAGCTGCTTTGCAGATGAAGGAAACTCAGACCCTTCCTTGCCAAACAAGAGGCAGCACTTCAACTGCACAGCTTGGTGTTGAGTGCTTAAAAATTTTTTGGCTCATGAATTTAAAATTATGTTTTCAGACAATTACATTGTGAGTATGCCTGCAGTGCTGGCAGCTGAGTGTTGGTCTGTTTGTTCTCTTAATTAAATGTATGGCTAAATGCATTTAGCCGTGTTGGCGTTGGCTGGGACAAGTGGTGCTGTGCTTGCTAGTCCCCTGCAGCTCTGCCAGCCCTCGTGGTCAAAGAGCAGCCACGCGCTGTCACTGTGTGCTTTTATCCTGAGCGCAAAAGCTATGAACAGACTTCCTTCAGGTCTTCCTTGAAATAATTAATTTTCTTTGCCTCTTCTTTCTCATTTTTGTACCATGGAATCTTTAGCTTAATTCTGTCTTTAAGAGCAGCACGAGAGCGTGTATTTTACTGCCGCAGAGAAATGGTTTGCACTCAAGGGAAAAGCTTAAGAGGATGAGCTTTTTAAATGGCACTTTCAAAGAGCAAAGCCCCATCTTTTTATGTAGTTGGTGGGCATTTTGGGCATCCTTTCTTCTGTAAATGTGCGACACTGTGCAGGGTGGAATCTGGTCCTCCAAGAGGAATCTTCCTAGTGACAAGCTGGTGGCTGATTAGTAACTCATGGCCCATTTGTCTCCCTTTTCCAAGCCTACCCATCCTGTACTGCTTAAAAAGAGATCAATGCATTCAAATGACCAGTCTGACCAATTTTTACCATAACCTGCACTATTTGATTGCAAAAGCCTTGAGGTTCACAGCGTGCCAAGGCACTGAACACAATATTCCTCACCTCCCCCCATTGACTGTGTCTCCCACCTGAAGTTTTGTTCCTGTATATATGTGACCTTGTAGATTTGTGGTTTACATGTGCTTTGGCAAGCGCTTTTTAACTTCAAAGAACCCAAGGAGAAGCTGAGAACTCAAACCCACTCCTTCACAGAAACTGGCAAAGACAGATCTGAGAATACTTATGCAGTTGCTTGGGTGGAGTAGGTAATGAAAAAGAAAGGTTTCTTTTATAAGACATTGTATCTACATACACATGTACTGCTGTTTTGCCTTTTCCCCCTTGAATTAGACATGAGTACCTCTGCAAGGCCTTGGGTCTTCTTACAAGCTATATAATACTGAGCTCAAGTTGGTATTTCCAGCATTGGTCCCAGATAACTTTAAGGAGTTGTTGTTACAGGCACCCTGGACACCAACATACACGAATTCAGTTGATTCCCATAATATTCACCTGGTACTTATGACTATACAATACTTTAAAACTGTGTCTCATTCGTGACCTAAATAAGTTTTTTATATGAACTAAAATGTACAAAAGAAAGTTAGCCAAGTCAGTTGCGAGACCCATGCTTGTCACCTTTAATCTGAGAGCTGAACTCTAAACACAAGCGCTTGGTGAGGAGTGTGTGTGTGTCCATGATAGAGATTTAGCATCTAACTGAGTTGAGTGGGAGGAAAATCTAGTAATTCAGGATGCAGATGTGATGCTTATGCATACTGTAGCCACAAATATGCTTCCAGTGAAAGTCTAAATAAATTAAGGAACTTGATGGATCTCTATTTTTTTCCTCTAGAGACAGGCAGAATGGAAACAAACAAACAGGATGAAGTCCAGCTTTCTAGACACATCTGTCCAGTGCTATCTGAGACACCTGGTTCAGACTGGCATATATGGCATAAGATTTATGGAAGACTTATCTGGTCTGGCTGCTAGATACTGGGTGAGATAATCCACAGCACCTAAAATAGTGCTGAGCCCTGTCAGTGAAGTCGCTCCCTCTGGTGAATACTGCAGGAGAGGCTTAGGTTTGTGCGTTTACATCTGTAAGGGTTAGATGGACAATATCCTTTAACATTTATATCTACTTGATTATGTGAAGAGTGGAAGAAATAATTTTGCGCTTAGAAATCTTTAGAAAACAAAGGCCCGTCTAGTGATACCAAGGCGTGCCACAAAAAAACCTAATTAAAAACATTTTCTGAGCTGCTGCCCAGAAAGCCTTCAGGAGGACACTGCAAGGTACATTGAAATAACATTAAAGCCTAAGAAATAGTAAAAATTACATAAAAACATAAAGATAACTATCATCCTGAAACTGGCTGGTGGCAAAGCCAGGTCTTTTAGCTGGACAGCAAAGAGAAAGGCTTCCCAGCTAAGGAGATAGCACCTTTTCCAATCTGTAGCAACTCGCAGGTGGGTTCAGCTGTGCATCGAGTTTCAAGCCCTGACAGTGCCATTCTCCCTTGCCGGCCTGCGTTTGCTCTCTTTGTTGAAGCAGTACTTCACTCGTGGAAGAAAGAAGCCCCCGTAGCTCTTTTTTCCTATCAGCACGGCAAAGCAAATGAGGAAGGGAGCTTCTCTCTTAGATGAGAGTGCTGTTTACTTGCAGCTGCATGTCCTGGGATATGGCAAAGTGTCTAAAGAGGCAGGCGCTTAGGGAGACATTCACAAATATTTATTTTTTGCTGATTTAAGTAGCTGCTGCTGCTCCTGAAAAGCCCACAAAATGTGTAAGTAACCCTAAAACTCTGGCCCAGGGCTCCCTCCAAGGGCATGTTACTTGAGGGTGTTGGTGCCAGGCAGCACCCAAGGACCGTACCGGCTGCCTGAGCCTAGCTGAAGCCAGAGCTTGCCCTGCTGAATCGATGTGACGGGACAAAAAACCCCAGTTGGACTCTCTTTGGACACAAAGAGTTTGTGGAGTAAGACTTGAGGTGGGAAGAGGGGTTCGTTTGCATTTGTTTGATGTCACTACTTTGATCTCGAAGGCGAGGCGACGGTGCCATTCACACCGAGCCACAGCTGTGCTTCCCTGATTTTTTTGTTGTGAATTGTAGCAAATGGTAGGTATTCCATACAGTGACCTCAAGTTTTCCTTTAATCTAACACCCTCTACTGTTCACTCCTGCATACTATGCAGGAACTAAATGTAGCCACAATTAAAGTGACTACTGACTTGTGACGTAGAGTGATTTCTAGATTGCTGCCCTAATTTTATTTTTGTCATTCTTTGAAGCTAGTACAGCAGTGATTTTAGTCACCTGACCACACTGTACCTCTTTCAGAAAAGCCAACATGCACAAATGTCGCTTTTCAACAGTTTTCATGTCATATACAGCTTTGGGATTTATTTTTCAAAATATTTGCAATTCCTGCAGTGCCAAGAATGGCCTGATCACTCTTTGATGCTGTTGAATGTTGGGGCTATAGTTTAGCAATCAGAAGTTTTTCTTATTTTTTTTAATGCTATATTTTTGTTTGACATAGTTATGAAAGTTGAATGGAGTTTTGTTGTGATTACTTGTCGCGTTAAAGGGAGGAGTTTAACGTTTGCCTGCCAGAGCCCAAAAGGGATTGCACTGAAACAGTGTTTCTAAGGCAATAGAAATAATAGAAGTTCATTAAAGCGACAGGTAAAACAGATTCAGAATTGCCATTGATAAATGCACTTACTGCAGTAGGCTTAGTAACTAACGTATAATAGTAACGCTAGCAAAAAGAAAACTATCCCAGGTATTTACACCATGTGGTGAGAGCGCAATCCTTACCAAGAAGGCGACCCTCTTTTGGGTGGAGGAAGAGGAGGACAGCCTGTCGACCGTCTCTGCAAAGTCTTCGGTCTTTTACCCCCAGCCAGGTATTACCTTGTCGCCGGTTGGCTGAGGCAAGCCAATCACGGGGACGAGTCCTCTCCGATCTCTAAAGCCCTTTTTCCCCTGACCAGGAGAGAAAGGGTTAAAAAGCAGAGATACGAAAAGGAAAAGAAAGATTTTGTGAGACCTCTGAACATTTGGAAAACTGAAACAAACTTTAATAAAACTAGAACAAAATATATAATATGCAGGGAAAAACCAATGCAAAATCTGGGGGTTTATACGGGATGGAAAAGCGAGGGTTAAACGCGAGTAA
This sequence comes from Bucorvus abyssinicus, assembly GCA_009769605.1. Taxonomy (NCBI): domain Eukaryota; kingdom Metazoa; phylum Chordata; class Aves; order Bucerotiformes; family Bucorvidae; genus Bucorvus; species Bucorvus abyssinicus. Next base: position 128,070,649 of record CM020024.1, read on the forward strand.
GAGAGAGAGGGGGACGGTGCCGCGCAGAGTCCGAGATGGCGCCGGCCACGTGTGTGCCCTCGTGGAGTAAACAAAGGATCCGCGGCTGTTACGGACGCCAGGCTCCTACGTGCAAAGCGCTGTTCCTACCAGTCTGGTCGTGCGAATTGAAGGAAGCAAAGCAGCAAGAAGCGGCAGCGCTGGCGGCAGAGAGAGAGAGGCAGCCCCGAGGCGCGGGTCCCAGCAGCCAGAGCAGTCTATCCCAGGCGGCGCGGCGCGGGGGCTTCCCCGGCACACAGCTCCGCTCCGCTCCGGCAGCACGGGGGAGCCGTAGCCGCAAGCAGGCAGGCAGGCGGGCAGGGTCCGAGCCGAGGGGACACAGCCTGTAAGGTCCCCGAAGCCAAGCCGCGAGTCTGGAAAAGCCTCTTCCCGGAGCGAAGCTGAAGGTCCGCGGCGCCCCTCGCAGTGCAAAGCCGGAAGTGTCCCGGAGAGCGAAAGGAGCGAAAACCGCAAAAGCCCCAAAGAGCCTGTGGTACCCGGCTCTTAAAGGCACAGTACGCTCGCGAGAAACTTTTTCAACCAATGAGAGATGTAAACGTAACATGGAAGGGAATAGTCCAATTGGTCAGTTTAAAACAAGCCTCCATGCAGGGTTTTTTTCCTCAAACTGCCACATACCCCTTCTGGATTTTTATACCCTAACTCTGTCTCTACCTCTTAGGTGACGTTTAGCATGATGTGGGTGGAGAGTTGAGTAACAGTCATACATGTTAGGCTTGTACTGCTTTTGGCTCATTAGCATATTGAGGGGTGTGAATTTAAATATTTATTTTGCAGTTAATTAGGCAAAGGTCTTCACTCAGACACTGGGACCTTCAGTATTTGTTTGCCAACTTTGATTAGCCAAAACAGTGCTGTCCTATCTCCACAGGACTCCCTCCTTCAGCCATTATTTATGCCCACTCAAGGAATCTCCACTCCTAGAGATAACATAGAAATCTTGTGCTCGCCAACATTTTGTCCTTTCGTGCCGAATTCCCACAACGGTGACTGCTCACTTTTCAGAGGTTTTGATTTTGGAGGAGACACTCCTTTTCTCTGTTTAAAGAGTCCAAGTGAGTGAGTTGTCAAACTCTGAATTACCATGTAAACCAGACATCTGGACTTGCCTACCTCTGAATGACAGCCACACGCCATTCACCATCGGGCCATGCTTTGAGGATAAGGTCAAGGCAAATGAAAGAGCCCTAGAATGGCATTTGTTTTGTTACTGGGAGAAGGGCTAAAACCAAAAGGACTTAGTTCTTCTCTATGAAAGACAGCTGCCTGGCAGTGGAAGAGGCAGAAGAAACTGCTGAGCTCTCCTCCCCGGTCTCTCAGTAGCATCACACAAGTGTCTGAAGCTCAGTTCTAGCCTACTTATTTCTGCATAAAAATACCTAGCACATCATGCTTTCTAGCAATCCCCAATTCCCTTGGCAAGAAAAGGGTTTAAAGATAACCTAACTTTAGGAATGCTATTTTCTAGGGGCATAAAAGTTAACCTTCAGTGCTATTCTACACATGTAAGGCAATAAAAGGGGAGCTAACCTTTATGAACATCATCTTCCAAAACATTCCTTTCCCTCTCACCATTACCAGCATCAAATCAGCCAGTATTTGCTGTTCTGAGCGTAGGCAGCTGGAAGCACGGTTCATTATCAGTCACACAGGATTTTAGCAGGTTAATCTTGTGAGTTCTTCTGTTCTACTGCTGGCCTCTGAAGCAATTTCCAAAGACTCTCGCAGGTTTGCTGACCACCCAAAGTTTTCCCAGAGTTTCCTCTGTGTTGAAAAACAGAGGCCCCATTCTACCCGGGAAATATCTTTTCCCAGTGGCAGCTGTGCTGCCATTTCTCATTTGACTTTCCAAGAGGCATCAGAGGATTAGCTGCAATCTCTTTGCAGGCTGCTGTTCCAGAGTGCTGCATGACAGTGCCTTGCTGTCCCTCTGAATATGACATGAAGTAGACCATAAACAGAATAGCGTTCATAGGTGCCACAGTGATGTTGGCAAAGACATACTGATACCTCTGCCTTAAACCCACCGAACAGCTGTAACACGCCCAAGACAAGGCAATTCCACAAGCCTACTCAGGCCCAGAGGCACAAGGTCATGCACAGTCCTCCTCCGTCCTCCCACATGGGCAGCATCAACTTTCAAATTTGTGTTTTGCTGATAGTCCCTGCTGTGGAGGGTCTTTGGTCATTGTATAGGATTTTAAAGTCTGCTATTAGTTTGCTGTTAGTAGTTTGCTCCTGTTGGTATGCAATAGGACAAGCTGGCCTGAAACTAGGATGATTTCATTGCTTGATGACTATATGTATCTTGATAAGCTATGATAGGCTATGCCAGTCCCTGATAAGTTATCATGCCTTAACCTCCTCTTTGCTCAGGAGTTGAGGTAAGTCACTGCTTTCTGATAGGAGGCATCAGACTGCTCAAAAGGATGTTGAAATGAGGGTCACATGGACACTCAGAGCTGTTGGCCCCTGGTAGCCTTTCCATACACTTTCTTTAGTTCTAGGTTTACAACTTGGCGTAGTGCTTATAGAAAGCAGTTAAAGACCTACCACTCATCATTTGTCTAGTGTACCGCAGGACACAGCCCCCCTCAGAGTCTGGGCAGAACGTTGTTAGAGCCAAGTAAGGGTATTTGTAAGTTCATGACAGAGACATTTTTAACCTGTGATTACCAGCATTTGGCTGAAGACTGTCAGCTGAGTTTCCTCAGACTCATTAGTAAGGACCAGCAATGACAGCAGCTGCCTTCATGAAACACACTGAGAAAAGCTTTTAAGCCCTACTTTATATTTCGTATGAGCGTCTCTCTTTCCTCGTGCTTGCTGCTAATGGACGACCATTATGTGACTGAAAATGCCAATTTATTCTGTTTGGAGGAGTTGGGCTGTACCCCCATCAGTGCCTCAGGCCTGACCAGCATTCCCCTAGAGACAGCAGGATAGTTTTATTTTCCCAAAGAGACAGGATTGTCCTGAGAAGCAACATCAAAAAAGAAAGTGTTCTTGTCTATACTTATTATCCCAAGCTAGTCACCTGGGAAACATTAACAAGGCTGCATTTGCAGTCATGTTTGTTTAAACAGAGCAGCACGAAAATTCACAGAGAAGTCTCCACAGATCCCTGAGCATCCGTAGTGCTTCTGCACGGCTCACCGAGCCTGTGTCTTCCTTCTGGCAGCTTGACTCACACAAGATGGTAAGTGAATGCACAGGTAGGCTTGCAGTTAGCAGGAATTTCCACCCCTCTCTCAGGCCACCAGCCATGCCCCTGCTGACCAGCGCCCATGTGCTCTCCATCCCTCAGGGCTCTCTTCTGACAGAGGACGACGCACCGGTGCGTACCTGTTTTGCTGTGAAATGCTCTGTAAACCATCTGTGCTACATAAATGGTACAGCGGAGTGCTTGCTGGTGCACCACGCGGGAAGGTTCCTTATCTACCTGTGTGTTGGTCGGCTCTTATCCAAATGCCTCTATTTGCTGTGGCAGGAACACAGAAGGAAATTAGAGGCTTTCTGTTCATTCCTTGGAAAGTTTAGCCTATAGAGGCTTGTGTTGTGATTTTGCTTGTAAACATGACTGGCTTTAGGTGGATGCTAAGAGTTTCATTTATGTGTAAAGGACCCAATCTTGTCACACCAAAATGTGTGGGATGCTTTCTGTTGATTTCAATGGGACACAGCAGCTGTTGTGCATCCAGCATTTATTTTTATGCAAACCAAGGAAAAACTCCTTAATTTTGGTTAAAAAAAGAATGGCACACATTGTTTCCTTCCCCTTTACTGTACCTTCCCCACAGTGGTGCAGGTTAAGATAAAACAAATAGAGTTCATTCACTTATAACGAGCAACATGGAGTTTGCAGGGCGGATCGCTAATCAGGTATGTAGTATGTCCTTTTGCTTTTATTTATCAGGACATCTCTTGCTCTAGTGAGCCTGGCTCTGAAAATGGCTTGGCCGTGTTCAGTTTTCTACAGTAGTCAGTTCCTCACAAGATTAGGCTGTTTCAGAACTGTGAAAATACCTGTGATGTGGATTTCATATGCTCCATTTGAACGTTTCTGTTCCTTGTTTCTGTTTTTTCTGTCTTTTGAATCCTTTTGTCTTGTATTTGCATATGTATGAACTGCATGGTTTTGTTCAACTGAACTCCCCAGATCGTCTCCAAATCATAACTCAAGCTGTTTAAATGCGAGTGGCTTTTTAAGGCAGATCTAATCAGTGCTTCTCTTGGGAACAAAACCAAATGAACTTTCCTCAGGTTTGCAATTCAATCTAATTATTTCACAGATCTTTGTTCATTTAATTCCTCTGAAGTGGAACAATCAGAAGAAATGGGTCAGAACTACAGTGCAAACAGGAAATTACGATTTCTCAGCCTGAGGAAAATGAGATTTTAAAATGCATTTATTTATTTTTACAAAGCCTTATTCTTCTGCCACGCATCCTGGTAGTGTTTCATAGCAGAGCATCGCAGTTTGAGAGAACTATTAGAATAATGTCAATGCCCCTCCCCACAGAACGGCATAGCCAAAGCCTCAGATACTGTAAATAAGCTCAGTTCTGTTGATTGCCCTGGACCTGAACCAGTTTAGAGCAGCTGAGAACTTGAAGTTCACTGGAATGAAAGGATGAAGTATCACTTCTTGGATAATATCTTTACATGTTACCATTAATTATCTAACAGATTCAGCGGGAGACTTTTAGCAGTGCCACTAAACACTTTCTCCTTTTTGACGACAAAGAATGGTTATGAACCAGAATTTCTACTGTGACTATTGACCGTCTTCTGACTCTCTTCATGTTCTGGTTGTTCATTATAACAACACATGTACTGCCTCAGCTAACTGAACAACTGGGGTTTATTCTCAGATGATTAACGCCAGGAGTTGGCCTCGAGATGTGGAAGGACAGCTCCAACACAATGTCTGCTTCCAGCTTGGGACCTGATTCAACTCGGTGAAATCAGTGAAACTGAACTTCACATGACTGCTCTCAGCCCAAGCTGTCAGAGAGCTGGGTGGCTTTACGGAACTAAGGCACAAGTCTCAGCTGGCTTGATCCTCAGATCTACTTTTTGCCTCGCAGATTAGACATTCTTCAAAATGCTGTCCTGCTGCTGCATGCAGGAGGACACTGCAGTGTATCTTGCAGCAAGTGATGCATTTTGAACGCTTCCAGCCTATCACGGGCTGGTGGTTTCCTTCTACGATGAAAACTCCTGTTGCGATAAACTCCTGTTTTTCTGGTGCGTTTGGGAGAAATTACCGCTGCATTGTCTGTCTCTCTTTTTTTTTTTTTTCCTCCTGATGATTAACCTGAAAACTCACAAGCCAACTGGTTCTGGAGTTAAAAGGAACTTCAACTTGACAGACTAACTCTGGAGAAATGGAAAGCAGCTGAAGAAATATATCTGTGCAAAATTCTTCCTTTCTCAGAAGATTGTCAAAGTGCATGTTATAAAAAAGTGCTATTTATGGACTCAATAATTGTGACATTTTTCCTCCAGTTTGTTTCTTTTTTCAATTTTAAAGATAATAGCTCAAGATTATGTATAATTTTTATGGTCATTTAGCCATTGTGCTATTGGCAGTACTTCTCTAACTAACAGGCATCTAATGAATACAATAAAATGGACCTATTTAATGATGACAGCATGACACGAGAGGCAATTTCACTATATACAAGTAAAGGCAAATAACAAGACAAGCAGTGTCCAAAACACAGAAAAGGGGGAAGGCTGTTTCCCCATTTTCTCTCCCAAAACCAGTCTAAGCCATGCAACTAACTTACTGAAGACAAAGATTTCCTGAAATGTATTGTTTGAAAAAAAGATTAATAGCAAAAATTTTTAAACGTATCACCTCAGCTCACTAGCCATTTTCTAGCTGCTATAAAGCACAGATATTCCCTCTGAATTGGTGTTGGGGAGACTCTATGTATCGTGCCTTGAAGGAAGAAAGAGATACTGCAAAACTAGAATGGGAGAGCTCTAAGAAGCAAAACTTTTCAGGGGAAGCCAAAGGGACGTGGACCCTTCATCATATCCCTTGGGCTCTGTAGAATGTTCCTGAGCCACCTGCTTTGTTGATGGATAAGGGGACAAAAACATTTCATTTTGCCAAGGTCTTTTGACCAGAGTTTGCTAGCAAGGAAAGGCTCTGCTTTCAGGACACACAGACTGATATTGTAGTTATTTCTAGAAATATATGTGCAGTCGGAAGAAAATGTTCTCAGTTTTCCTACTCAACAGTCAACTGGTCTTAGAAGTGGGTGGAATGAGAATGACTTAAAAGGTTATTGGACTGCACTGACACCCAAGGACACGAGAGGGCTGCCACTTCTGAGGGAGCCATTGCTCCTCAAGCCTCTGCTGGATAAGACTGTGAAGTGCTAGTTTTTGAGGTGGACTGCTGAGAAAACCTGCGTACAACAGAAAACTCTTTGATGCCAGTCAGGATTAGTAGGGAGCAGGTGACTGATACTATCTTCCTGGTGACGGGATTTTTTTCTACTGGTCCTGGATGGTATGGGGAGGCAGCGGGCAGGCAGCATATATGAGATTGTAGAAGTGTGGCTGAAGGCACTGAGTGGTGTAAAGAGAATTGAAATGTTAATGACAAGGCAAGGAAATTAAGGAGGGACAACAGAGTAGTAGAAATTAGTTGCCTCTATGAAGGAACACCCTTCTTAACTGATGTCTCCTATGAGTACTTCAGGGTTAGAGCAACAGAATTATTCGATTTCCACAGGAGCCCAATGCCCACATATCTGAGCGTGGAGACAGACCAGCGTGCTTTGCCACAGGTCACAAAAATTTTCTCACAGAGCCATTTCTCTAGGGAGCAATGTGTGCGGCTGAGTTGCTGCCTACACTCAGTAGCTGAAGCATTACTCCTAACAATGAATAGACATTACTAGAGCTGTCCTGGTAATATTTATAAGTTGGCAAACGATTCTCACTTGAAAATCAGTAACGAGTGAGGCACACAAAGATTTGTGAAAAAGCAGAGTGACAGAATTCAGATCTTCTGTGGTCCAACTGGTGCCTTACTCAAAAGTCTCTTCTTCCTTCAAGGTATCTAGGAAGGAAATCCTGAGTGGCAGCAAGTGTCAGCTTGCATTGGGTCTGGCTGGGACGGAGTTAATTTTCCCCATAGCAGCCCCCTCATAGTGCTGTGCTTTGATTTTGTAGCTAAAAAGCTGTTGATGATACACCAGTGTTCTGGCTGCTGTTGAGCAGTGCTCCCACAGCATCAAGGCTGCCTCTTCAACATTCCCCCCCTCACCAGTAGGCTGGGCGTGGGCACGATCTTGACCCAAATGGACCAAAGAGATATGTCTGCTGAGCAATAAGAGCTAAGAGAAAAGAGGAGGGGGTAGCATTCATTTTTAAGATATTTGTCCTACAGAGTGACCACTGGGAAGTGGCTGGACATGGCCTGCTGATGGAAAGTAGAGAAAAAAAATCTTTCATTTTTCCTTCCACAGGGAAGGAAACGGAGAAGTTTGTGGAGAACTATCTCCCGTGGGTGAGACCCCACACTGGAAGAGGGGAAGAGAGCAAAGAGAAAGGAGCAGCACAGACAACATGTGATGAACTGACTGCAACCCCCGTCCCCCTGTGCCACTGATGGGGAGGAGGTAGAGAATTCAGGAGTGAACTGGAGCCCAGGGAAGAAGGGAGGGGAGGGGGGGGAAGTTGGTTTTAAGATTCGGGATTATTTTTGATTACCATACGTTAACTTTTGATTGGCAAAAAATTAAACTAATTTCCCCAAGTTGAGTCTGTTTTGCCTGTGACGGTAATTGTTGAGTGATCTCCCCGTCCTTATCTCAGCCCACGAGCCTTTCGTTGCATTTTATTCCCCCTGTCCGGTTGAGGAGAGGAGTGATAGAGCTGGTGGGCACCTGGAAAACAGCCAAGGTCAACCCACCACACAGCTGCACAGGCCGAGTAAAACAAGCTTCTAGACAGAAAGGCACTGATTAGGTACTATTTAAACATCAGCATTTTCCTGGACTTAAAGTAAGAAAGTCTAAAAATGGGTATTATCAGCTAGGTTCTAATTTTATTAAAATGAAGCTAAAACTAGATATACAGTTACTTCAGACTGAAAATCTAGAAAATAGAATTCTTGGCCCAATAACAAAACAAGAACATGTGAAAAAGAGGAGTGGATGGCCACGGCTGAACAGGGCCTGGAGGGCAAGTATGAGAAGTACATGGCATGAAAGGAGAAAGAAAACAAAAGGAAACACTTGGACAGTGGACTGACAGCTGAGAAGTCTCACTTGCAAGCTGTAAAGAAGCTGGAAAAGAATAAAATGAGAAAGCAAGCTATGAGAGAAGACTGTTTATTAACCAGGCAGCTGAGGACCAAGATATGAAAGACTGTAACATAAGGGTTGCTTTTTCTCTCCTTTCCACCCCCCACACCCCCCTTACTATTTTGAGGTGCTGGAACCCCAGATTTTCCCTTTCTTATTAATTATAATTTCCAGCTGTAAACTATAACTGATGCTTTGCTTAATTGTGGACAGAGTGATATTTAATTTGCATATAAAACTACAAAATGCTTTGTTGAATTTAGACATGATAATTCCTGGTTGTGTTTTCAAGAGGCGTCTATTAGAGACCAATAACTTTAGGTCACTGAGTTAAATGATCAGTGGTGCCTTGCTGAACATAACTATTTCGATGGATGATGTCTTGCAGCTGTCAGCAGGTTGAACCTGCTTGTTGATGGCTCTAAGAGGACTGGTTTAATGATTGTACCAATGAAGCAAGAGCTAAACTTGGAAAGCAAATGTCAGGGCAATTAGGAATATGTTGGAAAGAAGGAATATTTGTTCCCTGAATAAGCATGTTTTCACTTAAATCTAACAATTCAGAAAAAGGAAAAGTGAAAAGTTATTTCTTTTTTCCTGTCGTCTTCAACACCTAGGGAACTGGCCAACCTCTGCCACTAGCAGGTGGACTCCTGCTGGTGAACAGGTTTGAAGAAGAACATAATTAGCACATAGGAATAAAGACGAGAACTGGAAATGGTTGGCAAATGTAACTGCAGGACTCGGGTTGGTTTTCTGTCTCGTAATGCCTGCTACGTAGATGATGACTGGTGACAGTAAACAGCAATTGAATCTTTTTGCCAGTTTACTGTGTGTGCTTCCTGCTATTAGCCAAGTATGTTTACAGGGTTAGTGGTTCCATATCAACACGTCGTTCCCTTTTGTCTGTGTAGCTTTACATTTTAAGTGTGTTTGTTCAATCGCTTCGGGTGATTATTTAGCAGAATTTAATTTGTCAGCTTTGCAACTAGTTACATTTCATTTCAGACATAATTTCAAATATAATTACTACCCACATCACTAAGCTGCCTTCGAAGAGGTGTCGTCCTGATACCAGTGTTTGGAACAGTCAGGGACCTTTGGAAAAGCAGTACAGTTAGCAAACCAGATCTTCATTTGGGTAAATCTACGCCAACTAAAAGCCTGTTCCAGCACCTCTACTGAATTAGCTGAACCCTGCACGCTTACGAGTTGCACAAAGCCCTCAGCAGCACCTGCGCCCCAGACACAAACAACGCAAGAGGACCAGAAGGAGGGGCAGCTGGTTCAGCAGCTCCCTACCGTATGCTGACCACACCGTGCCAGAGCACGGAGAGCGCTGGAGCCGTTTTGATCTCCCCTCGCCTTGTGCATGTCTCCAGCACCCACTTCGTATGTGTGATGGGAAGGGGCTCTTTTGTTTGACTTGCCATGAAATGGGCCCGTGTATAACCCTTCTTAAAACTGCAGCAAGTTTCAACCACCTGTGGCCCTTGCTGGGGGTTTCTCAATGCCTGAATGACGCTTGCATCCTTTAGAACAGTGTTTCTGTTTCTTGCTGTAAGGAGCTTTGCTATTGCTTTGTCCTTCTCTTCAGGAGCTCCCAACTAATCCCACCTTTCCTGATTTTCTTCCCCTTCTCATCGTTGCCATTCCTTACTCTCTCCAACAGCTTCAACCCCCCTTTGCTCCACGTTCACCTCTGTTACTGTAGTGCTGCTTTAGTGAGGCATGCCTTGCTATTTGGACATGGAATGGTTTTACGGCATATTTTTCTCTGAGGTGGTTTGGAATGCTCTATCCCAGCTATTCTGTGCTAGCAACAGCAATCGCTCTGAGCAGCTTCTCCTCCCAGATTGTCACTTCGGTGGGAGAGTAGCTGCACTCCCTCAGCGCTGCGCAGTGCTCTGTGAAGATGTACCCTGTTCCCCAGGGGAGCATTTAAATTGTCCCCAGTCATTTGGAAGCACGTGGTAGCAGATGGTCACTAACTGATAAGATGTCAGTGAGCTTTTGGGAGCTTAACCAAGCCTTTCTCTTCTACACTTACAGTCAGTAGGAATAACAACTGGAGGAATTCTGGCTTTTTTTACAAGGAGGAATGTGTAGCTGGAAGCAGTCGCTGGCTAAGCAGAGTTACATGCTAGAGGGGTGGGAAGGGTGGCGCTGACGGGGAACCAGTGGTTGTGATTTGGTACTAGTAACAGCTCTGTGGTTCCCAGTAGTGCCTTGTCTGAAGGAAGAAACACACAGCGTCTCTTAGTGAATACAGTTTCTTGAAGTGGACAAAAGTGCTTCACATCCATTTGAAGAGTGGGTACTGTTTTCCCTGGTACTACTACAAACTAGATTTTTCCAGAGGTTTTTTTTTTAATGTATTTGCTATGCAAAAGCTTTTAGTGTAGAGAGGGCTGGTTGTTCTAAAGCAACAGGGAAGCTTAATATTTCTTATGTCTTCAGTATATAATTTAACAATCTGCATAAAATAAAGAATATTGGTGTTGGAACTTGAGGTTTTAATTAAGGCTTCTACCCCTCTACAGAACCGTAAGTGTAGGTTTAGTATTTCTACAGAGAATGATGACTCCAGGAAGGACCCAGGAGGGAGGAAGGAAAACAATCAGCGTAGGCTGTATATTTATACACTGAGAAATCAACTACCTATTCTAAAATTTATGTAATTCAGATTCATCTAAAGTTTCAGACATAATCCATCTTTTTTAAAAGGTATATTGGTATATTGCCAGTGCATTGTTTCTTTGAATAGAAAATAGTATTTTTAAACAAACATGCATGTTATGATAAAGACTTAGATGAATTTAGTTAACGTTGTTTTCCTTTACAAAACAGGGATTTAATTCTATGATATAAAAGACTTGAAGAGACTTAATCCTTTTAATAAAGAAGGTAGACTGAGGTAAGTTGAAAATGTATTATAACTTTAACATAGTGTTTTCTTAAAATTTTTTACACCAGTACCACTGAATACTGTGACAGACTTTGGAAAGTGATGCATTCTAGCTGTGGACATGTATTTTTGACATCCTTATGTCATCTGAACATCCTTACTGTCCAGATCTGGGACCTTTTGGAAACCTTCACAGCTTCTTCCTTCCCAGGCTTCCTTCACGTAGCAACCAGAACACAGGGGCAACTAGACCTTGTTGTAGTAGGAATCCAGGACCTGCAAAGGGCGTGTTATTCACGTGTAACACCCGAAAAGTGCAATGAGTGCTTGAGCCTTTCGAAGGGCAACATCAGCTGGGCACTTGGTGCACTCCTGGTCAGCTAGATCCCCTACCAGCACTTTCAGGACACTCCTCAGAGTTCTCCGGGGGTGGGTAATCCAGCAGGAAAGAAACGCTCTTCAAATTCTTTCTGCCTTCCCTTTTCTGTTCTGATGCCCATAAAACCTGTTACTGTGAAGACTGGTGTGACAGCTGCATGAGAAAGATCTCAAGTTTCTGACAGCGTTTTAAGAGTTTTAGACATGGCCTTTTCCTCTCCTTAGTGCTTATTGTGTGATATGGCTCATCTTTCTGATGTAAAATAATTCTTAGTGAGGGCAGAGCAGTGAGTAACTCTGCCTCTCCATAAACCCAAGCACTTAAATGCATTCCTAGTGTCATGTTGTGTTCAATCCAGCTGACTTGATGTTATGCAGCAAAGCGCAGCAGCCTCTCAGCTAGGAATGACATGGCTTTTGCTGACTTTTTCCAGCTGAAGAATCACTTTGTGGAGCTTTCATACACAGTCTTTGTTTCCAGCTTTTCTGGACCGTGCAAAAAGCAGAATCAGAATTGAAAGGCTGACGTTCAGGAGAGTGCAAAAGCCTTCAGGGAGCTTCAGAACAACAAGGTGAGGGAAGCACGCTGCCTGGCACAGGCTGGGTCAGCGTGAAGGTGAGGTCAGGGAGAGCGGCTCCAAGTACTGAAGCAGAAACCTACCCAGCGGTACGCTGAGGAGAAGCGCCTCCTCCCCGAGGAGAACGTGTCGGTCCAGCAGCGGTGCTGTGACCGACGGTGGGGTATCGTCCCCTCACCGTACCCCTCAGGCAGGACGTGCAGGGAGGGAGTGGCAGAGAGCAGCCGCCCTCCCAGGGAAATCCGCTCCCCTGACCGCTGCCGAGGGGGACGCGCTAACAGTTGTCAGCGGCGCGTCCTCCACTCACCTTCCCGGCGAGGCTCCGCTCCTCGCCCGCCCGCCCCCGCTCCCGACAGCCCCGCCGCCGCCAGCGGACCACCCCCCGTGCGAGGAGGGGGTTGCGGCGGGCCGCCCGCCGGGCCCGGCCCCTGCCCGGCAGACCAAGGCGCCGGGGGCGGCGTGTGCGAGGACGCGGAGGCAGGGAAGGGCGGCGAGGAGCCGGCTTTCTCTGGCGGCCCGGAGCTCTCCTCCCGAGCAGCGGCCGGCCGCTCTCGGGACGCCGTGGAGCCTGCCAGCCCTGTCCGGCCCCTGCTCGCGGCGTGGACCGCGGAGCGGCGGCTGAGGCAGCCGCGGAGGCACCGGCGGGAGCGCTGACCGCGGTCGGCAGCCGGATGGCGTCGGCGGCTGGACCCTGCCAGGTCGAGAGGAACTGAGGCCGAGGCGGGTTGCGCGCCGGCTCCGACCCCGCCACCCCCGCAGTGAGGAAGGGATGAGCGGCCCTCCGGACGCAGCTCCGCCCCGCAGGTAGCGAGTGCCTCGGTGTCCGGGGCGTGCGGCCCTGCCCGGGGGGGAGCCGCGGGGTCGGCGGGAGCCGCCTCGCAGGGTCACGTCGCTTTTCCCCGCCCGGGGCTGCGGGTCCTCGCTCCGCCAGCGGCCCCGGGCCGGCCCTGCCGTGCCCGCGGCGAGCTCCCAACTTTCCTCGGCGTGGCAAGCAATGTGCCGGCGCGCCGCCGAGCGGCTTTGACGTCTTGATCCTCTCCGAGAACTTAACAGGATCGCAAAGCCCTTCGAGCGGCTTTTCCCCGTGAGCCGGGCTTAGGCGTGCGGGCTTCGGCTGTAATCCGCCCGTGCCGGGCGGAGCGGCGGCCGCGGCAGGCCCTGCCCCGCCGCCCCCGCCGGGCCGGGCCGGGCCGGGCCGGGCCGCCCCGCTGGGGAGGGCAGCCGCTGCCGGGGCTTCCCGGCGCCGCGGGCCGGGAGCGAGGTCCGGACCGAAACGGCGTCGGGTTAAGGCAGCGCTGCCTGTCAAGTGTTGCGTAAGGATAACGGCCCCGAAGAGCCTGCGTGCACGCAGACGGACAGACAGACAGTTTCTCGATTCGGATGCTGCGGAGGAAAGCGTAGAAAGGTGAGTCTGAAAGAGGAGGCAGTAAGCCTCCGTTGCCGTTATCCAGTGAGAGTGGGATCATGTCCTGCATCTGATTTCAATTCTAAAGCTTATCTCAGAAGCGTGAAATGGACACGTAAATTACAAGCTCTTTTTTTTTTTTTCCTTTTTAAAGAACAGTGTTAATTTCATTAATTGACACAGAGATCCGTGTATTCGCAATTAAATTGGATTCAGGACACAAATGCGTGCAGAAGTGGCACCGAGGGGAATTGCCCCTCGTCTCTTGACTGAGGCTTAGCTTTACCAGTTTGAGCCATGTGTCGCTTAACTTTTCAGCTGTCCGGTGCCTGTGGTATAAGCATGAGGTTGTCAAACCCTATAAAAAGAAAATGATAGCAAATACTACAAGCGCAGTGAAAGGAAATACTTTCCTGGGATTCCTGGTGCTTCCGCTACATTAACCTTGTTTTTAGCAGTATGATAGCTTTTGTAAAACTTCTGTAGTGTAAACCAGGCCATAGTGTGCCTAAGAATGCGCAAGATACAATAATGACTATAATCAGTGTCTTTCTCTAGTGCACGATCCATTCACTTGCTAAGAGGAAAAAAAACAAAAGAAGACAAGAAAAAATTATGTAAATGTTACTTTAAGTCTCTGAAGAAATGACGTTAAATGTAAATGTTAGTGCTGGTTAGTAGTGGACACTTCCTACTATATTTTGTTTCCCAGTTTCAGAGTTGTTACATTCGAAGCAAGTAGTAAGAGGACTGCTGTATTTAAAATCTATATTTTTTGTTGTAATTGTAATTTCAGATGTTACTGTTTTTGAAATAGTATAACTTTGCCTTCAGTCACCACAGTTATTTTTTTTTCTCTGATATTTTTATATCATTTTCTTGGAGTATGCCTGCTACAACCATCTGATTAGAAAAATACATGATCCAGATTATAATGGGACTGTCAGGATGTCCAATCAGCAAGGGTAATCGTGGTAGACAAGTAGTGAACGACTTGAGGGAAAAGCACGAGCTTTAGAAAATTATACACCGCCCTTCCATGTTAGCATCTCTCAGCTTTGCCTTCTGTATGCCTCTGCGCATCCCTGCCTTTGTCATCCAATTTGCACCCAAGCTCTGTCATGTCAGTTCAGCACGTTATCCTGCAGCCTTCTCCAGTGTTGCCATCTCTTTTCATTAGCATCTCTTAAATCCTCTTCAGTGGAGCGCCTTGTCACCGCATGTGAAACGTGACACGAATTACCTGTGAAAGTTTACATAAAGTGGGCAGGGAGTGAATTTGAATGGGTAACAAATTCAGCATGTGCACACAGGTGAACATACATACATATATACATATGTTTTATATGCACTCGTTCAGAAATGTGGTCCTGCTGGGCTTTGGCTCTATTCATGCTCTTGTTACGTTCACTTTTAAGAGTTACCTTGGCAAATGAATGCACTCGACAGACATGTTGGCAGAACTGATAAATTTTAGAAGCCTTGCACGGAGCTTAATTGCTGCACAGAAACATGGATACCTGCATCATGTTAACTCACACAAGCAACAGAAACAACACGATGTGACTTGGTTGTCCAGTCAACTTTCCTTTGTAATTTACAGTGTTTTAATTTGTGATGTTATGTGCAATATATGCAGCTAGTTTCTCCTGAACACTTTCCAGTCTAAAAAATTAATAAATTCATAGAAAATGGTCTGAAAAAAAATTTAGTAAATCTTAGAACTTTGAACTGTATTACTAATAATTAATAGATATAGAAGGGAAATTCAGTCCAAGTAATTACATTTATTTAAAAGATTATTTTGCTACTACAAGGTGCCAGGGACTCAACCACCAAATGGATCAAGGATAATCATATGCATTTCATCCTAAAAGTATAAATTATACATATATGAATATACAGTGTTGTGTGTAGAATATGCACATCCTGGCGTACCTGTGAGAGGTAGTGTATTTGTTTGACAGATCTTTAGTACTGAGGTTACTAGGCTTTGCATATGAATTATGTGCACTTTTAGGAGATACAAGTGCCCACAGACTACGGAAAATACAATATGAAGTAGCAGAGAGTAATAAAACTTGAAAAGTGCACTTTTAAAAGAGGTCATAGGATTTAAGAATTGTTGATTTAAACTGTTACGATTCTTGGGGGTGAGGTGGTGCAGCCTGCTTATTATTTTTTCAGCCCCTTGGGCTCGATCCAGTAGCCTTTATGCAAAGCTGATTTCCATGAGAGCGTGCCAGAATTAAATCTGCAGATTCATTTACAAACCTCCAAATCATTGAAGAAAAAAGTCGCACCCCGTCTTCAAATCACATAGTTGCTTAAAGATCCAGTGTCCGGTCTTTGAAGTCCATTTGTTGCTTGTACTGGCTGATACGTTGGAACTGCAGACTGTCACGCGTAACATACACAAGGTACATAATGTACAAGCTGAACCACAACTATTATGAAGTGATGTAACAAGGATCATGTAGGTGGAGGTCAAATCCCAAAATAAATCCCAAAGACTTACCAGGGTTGAACCTGAGAGGCTGTGTGAGGATTTGGAACGTGTCTTAACTAAAATGGTGTAAGTGATCTATGCAGCTTATCACTGCTTCTACAGCAATAAGTAAAATGTTGTCGAAAGCCTCAAGAACAACAGTGTATTAACAACTACACAAATACATAAGATCCATTATAAAATAACATGTAAAGTCACGTTTTACTTTGTGATTGTGATACATAGTTCACCTTGAAAAGCTGGGGTTTTTTTTAATTCTGCCATATCTTCTGTCTGTAGTCCTTTTAATCTAAATAAATAAGCTTTAAGAATATTAAGAGGTGATATAAACAGCTTGGTCTGCCATCATCACTTGCTATACAACTACATTTACTTCATATCAGAAGTATTTCTATTTTTTTGGTTAACAGTTTTGAATTAAGTTAGGGGGAGTTACCCTATTCTGCCTAAAAGGGGAACTGCTAGAGTAGCCCAAATGTGAACTATCAATGCTCTTGAGCGGAAGACTATAGTAATTCAAACTTCTTTCATGGATGTTTGACAGACTACACAGTTCATTTTGGTGGCTTAGCTGATAGCCAGTAACTTTGTAAATTTGAGATAATGTGTAACATTTAAACGTGTGCCTGTGTGTTTGGTTTTTTTGCTGCTGAGCATATGCAAAATTGTCTGAAACCTAGGCTGCAAAGCTGCGCAGAGCCCCTGACTGTGTCCAGATTGCAGAGGATGCTGAAAACAGGCATTCCTGCCCCTGCTCCAGTATATGTTCCCAGAGCGCTGTAAACCCATGAGGAAGTATGTGTGAGTGTACCCCATAATATAGTGGTAGGAGGCTCTGGAGAAAGGGGGGAAAATCGTTTTGCATTGCTTTATTTGAAGCAGACTGGGAAAGTTTCTCATTTTTGAGGCGCAGCTCCTAAGCACAATGCAATTTGCTGCAAATGGGTGAACAGATGTGCAAAAGGGGGGGTTATAGCCTCATTTTGGCCTGGAGTTAGATGCCCAGTTATCTTCAGTCTCCTGTTTTAGCTCTGATCATTTTGTATCGGCCAGCATATGTAGCTTACTTCTCAGTGCCTTGTTCCTGGGTACCTGGAAATGCACCGGATGGTACAGCTCCTAAAATTTAGATACTGCAGCCTTTGTCCCTCTAGTTCTAAGTCTTTAATGTTATATTATAAAGAGATAAGTAGAACCTGATTTTAAAAATTAGGAAATGCTTACATGCATCTGAAGTTTTTATATGTGACCTGAATTCTTATTTGTTGTCTGTCTTGATAAAACAGGTCTTTTATACCAGACGGTGCGTAAAAATTAATTTCACACAAAACATCAGTCACTATTGAATCCAAAAGGAAGAGGATGAAAGACTACATGAACTATTTGCATTTGGAGTAGGGAGAGCTATCACTAATGTATAATTTGTTATATTTTTAGTAGGATAATATGTTTTTCTCCTTGAGCTCTAGTTTTAGTCTCGATGATTTATGCACTGAAAAGCAATATTCTTCAGTGTGGAGTTATTAGTCATCTCCTTCAGGATTGTACAATTGGTAGCGTGGAAATAAATGCCAAGAGAGAAAGCACATGAAAATTCTGCTTAATTCATTGGTAAAGATGTCAGTCTTTCAAAAGCTAGGATTGTTTCAGATAAGTTTTATTTTGCTGTCTGACTCTGGAAAACTCTTCAAGCCGAGACAGTTTTTGTTTTCCATAGTTTGACTTGGTGTGCTTCAAGATAAGTCACTTAGTTCTGGAAAATTAAAATTTAAAAGGATACTTTAAGGATCCGGTTCTCCAATTTGGTTGCCTAAACCTGGGTATCTAGATTCAGGCTCAGAGGACTATTTATCTGTCTGTCTCTCCTGTTAAATTGCTTGTGAGCTGATTACCTGTTTTAAGTGCCTAACCAGCCCTGAGGTAATCAAGTGTTACCCTCAATGTAACAATGAGTTTGAAATATTCTGAGCAGACAGCAGACTTCAGAGGTGATGGAGATTTTATAAAAGGCAGATAGCTACTTGCATTGGGTGCAGGTGCCCAGGCACTGGCAGGGGGGCTGCAGGGCCCTCTGTGAGGAGGGTCCAGGGGCTGCCCGTGCCAGACACAGCCGGTTCCAGCGGGGTCCAGTGGACCCATTGCGGGCACGGCTGAGCCCCTCAGCCGAGACGGTGGCATCTCGAGGAAGATGGATTTAAGGAAGGGTAAAATGCCGCACAGGCAGCGTGTGAGAAGTGAGGGGAAGAAGAGGAGTGTAAGGAACAGCCCTGCAAACACTGAGGTCAGAGAAGAAGAAGGAGAGGTGTTCTTCCACGTGCTGGGGTAGACGTTTCCCTGCAGGCCACGGAGAGGACCATGCTAGAGCAGATATCCACGAAACTGCAGCCAGGGGAGAGCAGCCCATGCAGGAACAGGCTCTCCTGATAGGAACTGTGGCCCATGAGGAACCCACACTGAAGCAGTGTGTGTCCTGAAGGACTGCAGCGTTGGGGAGGTGGACCTGTACTGGAGTAGTTCATGAAGGACTGTAGTCTGTAGAGAGTACCCAAGCTGGAGCAGAGGAGTGTGTGAGGAGGAAGAAGCGCCTGAGAGGAAGCATTATGGACTGACTGCAGCCACCCCATTCCGCACATCCCCCACCTCGCCCGTGCTGCTGGTCGGGGTGGAGGAGATGGAGGAGTTGTGAATGTCGGAGTGAAGTTGAACCTGGGGAAAAAAGAGGGGTGTGTTTTTTGTCTTTGTTTCTCACCATCCAACTCTATTTTAATTGGCAATAAATTAAACTAACTTTCCCCAATTCGAGCCTGTTGCCTGTGACGATAAGTGATCTTCCTGTCCTTATCTCGACCCATCAGCTTTCTCATCTTACTTTCTCCTGCTGGACTTCTTAGGAGGGGGAGTAAGAGAGCAGCTGGGTGGGCATGTGGCAGCCAGCCAAGGCCAACCCACTACTGTCACAACTGTATTTTAAAGTACAACGCTGAGCTCTACTCAGTTCTTAGAACTGCCTTGTAAGCACCAGCGTTGAGGGGCAGTTTTAGGCTTGTAGATCCCAGCTCGCTGGCGCTGTCTCGCTGTGGCCCTGCAAAAGGTGTTTGTGGAGTCTTACGCCTCAAAAGCGTTTTCCTGCTGGCTGACTCCTGAGAGGTCTGTGCTCGTTTGAAGCTGCTCCCCAAGTCAGTTGCTTGCCAGATTTTGGTTCCAGTTTTGAAATGCTGGTCTCTCTAGAACATTAAACACATTTATCATTCGGAATCTTGGAGGCCTAGAAGGAACAAATAATTCTGCTTTCTCAGATAGCCAGTAATTTGTCAGAATTTTGTGTGCTTCATGCAGGGCCAGCCAAACCATGTTGCTTCAGGAGGTCTCGACACCTGCGCTGTACCTAAATTACTGCGTTTTTGGTTTCTACCAGTCCTGAGTGCCATCTCTCTCTACCACAGCTGGGCATGCATGGCACAATTTAATAATGAGCCTTCATCCACTCTCCCTACATCCTTCCAAAATATATTAATGTATTCTATTGCTTTATAGTAGGGTTGTATTTCTGTGAATTTTTCCTTTCCTCCTTTTGTATAGACTAATGCAGAGTAAGAGTTCAGCCCACTCTGTATATTGAATTTTTATTCTGCAGCTGACTGAATTTTAAAGGCTCTGAAATGAGCTAAAATCTTGCCTACGTATTTTTATTGTATAGGTTCTTATTCTTGCCTTTCTAGGGTGGGCAAGCCTCATTTTTCTCTCCTTCTTCTATGTCCTTACATCATTCTTGCCATGATTTTATTCTGCAGTATCTTTCTGCTTAAAAGAAAGACTGATAATAATTCCAAATAAGTCTGCACTGTTGTCTCATGGAGCAGTTTTAGTGTTCTTTGTGTTGTTAACACTTCCCATGTATACATCGTTAGCTATTGTGTCAACAAGCCTGCCCTGCCCCAAGCAAGGCATGTCACTGAGCTGTACATATATAGTGTTCAGTTTCCCTTTCTGAGAGCATATGGTTACTTTGGAAGCATGAAAGGGAGTAGTTTACAGGCTTATCACCCGTATGCATTGATTTCCATTTGTCTACATTGTGCATCACTTGCCATCAAACTGAGAAATTGATCTAGCTGGTGTGGGTCCCCCTGAAGTTCCTTGCACTTCACTTGTTTCTCCTGCCCATAGTACTTATGCCATCCTGAGATCTTGTCTCGCTGCTCTTCCTTTTCGTCAGCATCATTCATGAGAGGTTTTCCTATGGAACCCTGAGGAATATTGTGTTTAAACTTTTGCAGTGGTGAAGGTGGCTGTTTAATCCCATTCTTGCTTTCTGTCTTCTAGTTTTTCATCCAGAATAGTGTCAGGTTTCAAATCCCTTGACCTGTTTTGTTTCTGTAGTGGCATAGCTTTTGGAAGTCTGAATAAGGTGTTCTGCTCTTTCCTGTGTTCAAGCTCCTCTGGGATACACCATTCCAGGAGATTTGGGATATCTAATTTCAGTATCTATTAGTAGTGTCTAATTCCAAACCAGTAATGTCTAATTTCAGGAGGTTAGTAACATCTGGAGAAGCCAGATGTTATTTTGAAATATATTAAATCATTTTAAAAGTTATATATGGTTCCCTGTACCTGTCTGGGATTTGAGTGGAGAGTAAGTCAGGTATCTGGCTTGTAAGAAACTGGGTGCATAACACACACCTAATCATGGATTGTGAGCTTTGCTTCAGGAATAATAGTTTCTGTAAGATCTGTATTTCATTTGCTGCTAAAGTGGAATGTGGTGTGGTCAGTGAGACAGAGGATTACAGGTGAAACAGGGATGATGGGTGGTCTAAGTCTAAGGTAGTTGAATGATTCCAAGAGAATTTCATTCTTGTAATATCTCAAACAAAAAGAGTTTCCTGAATGGAATTTGAAAACTTAAAAAAAAATTTTCAAAATTCAAAGCTTTCAGTGGAAGTCCCTCATTTTTATGACACTTGAGTCTCAAAACCTTTTTTGCAGGTGGTAGATGTGATATGAATTTGCTAAGGCATGGAAAGCCAAATCGGAAAAGGAATTTAGGTCAATTTTCTAAATCTTGTAGGAGCTGGGCTGCTAAATACTGTAACAGAGCTTGTCTTGAAGCAGTATAATAAAAATGACATATGGAAATAAATGGAAAAAAACCCCTAGTATGTGTTTAGTGCAGAGCTTAAGTAACATAGAATTATCGTATGGCATATATTAAGCTGAGAGATATACAATTCAGTAATTATCTGCTTGGTTAATATGCATTTTCAGAATAAAACACTTAATCATAAAATAGATAAAATTAGTACAAGGGGATCAACTTAAAATGGAATGGCTTGTCCTAGCCCATGTATTATCTAGCTTTTTTTGGTTGAATTTGCTTTATGCTGTTCCATTGTTTTAGTAAGTATCTCTTTTTAGTACAGAGCACGTTTCTTCTGCAGCCTTCACAATTTTTTTTTCCCATTTCAGCTGTCATTTAGATGTTGATATGTAAAGCAAAATGGCAAAAATCAACACCCAGCACTCCTACCCTGGGACGCACAGAGTGTCTGTCAGAACTACTGATGAAGATATTGAAAGGATTGAAAATGGCTATATCAGGTAATATATTCCTTTCATCACAGTCAAGGGGACAGATTGCTGCATTATTTGTGGCACTCCTCTAGCTCTGCATTATGGGAGTGTTATGATATTGTTGACCCAGTACACTTAACTGTCTTGACTATGCATATCCAAAGTACAGAAGAGAAAGCAGAGGAAGCTTGTCATGGCTTGCAGTTTTGGAACCAGAATCTGTATTACCTCAGGAACAAAACCAATTTTCGCATCAGTGGAAATTGCACCAACTCATTGAAGAGAAACCTCTTTCTCAAGAGGACCCACACAGATAGCAGGGCCTATGCTTCCCACAGAGTCTGCAGGATTTGGAGAAAAAGGTGTACGCCCAGAGCCATGCAGTAAAAAGACTCAGGAACATTTATAATGTATAAAGAGTATTAACATTTTTGTACTGGATTTTCAGAGTCTCTCACTGTACGGTGGAACCGTAACAGTTTCTCTACATACACCTTTCTCTGTTTTGATAGTTTTCAAGTGCCAGTGAGCTTGCACTTACGTTTTATATAGTACCAGTCATTTGTCTGGTCTGGGCAAATGCTGCTGGGCCTGGACGGAAGTGTCTGGTGATCCACAGCACCTGTACAGACTGGAAAAAATGTTCTGCTTTTGGCTTGTGACAGTCAACCACCTCCACTGCGTGGACCTTCTCAGACTGTCTCTTGCTATTCAAACATGTACCCAGACTAGAGCAGTCAAAATCCTGCTGGGCTGATAGGAATGCTTGCGTTATGATAACTTTGGATTGCATGCCCCTAGCATCTAGTAATGGATGTGATCCCTGTCCTGTTTGAATTGTTTCTTTTTTAATTTCTGCTTTGCTTACATGATACTTTCTGTCACGTAGATGTACCTGTGTTAGTGAAAATGGAGCTGCTTCTATTCTGCACATCATGGCTTGCTTGACTTGCAAGAGCCATGTCCCTCTGTCTCCATTTGCGACCATATCTCAGAAACAGGGAAAACACAGATAGAAATGAGCTTCTTCCTTTCCTTCTCTCGTTACATCCTTTTTGTAGAGGATATCAGTGATTGGCAGCTTACAGAAAGGAATCGCTGGCAAAGATGTGAGACTGTGTTTGCAAAGGTTTAAGTGTAGAATTAAATCACTGCAATCATCTGCAGTTTCAAAGGCAATGACTCGTGTATGACAGATAGGGGGACTGAAATATGAATTGCACTTTATCGTGATGATGATGTTGATCTCGAAGAGGAATTTATTTAAAAGAAAGTTTGCTGTTATCGGCATTAATTACAGGGGTTCATAGATGAGTAAAAAGATACAATCCCACTCTGAAGTAGAGATGTCCTACTTAAGGTTTTTGTATTGCTGGTAAGTATATACAATACCTTTGTATTCGGATACACGTTTTTTTAATTCAGATTTGTTTTAAAATGTATCTGTACCAAAAGATAGAATCCCATCCAAAATTTTAGCTCTTCTTTGTCTTGTAGCAGAATATACAACAGTAGACATTGAAAAAAACTCAGGTTTTCTAGAGTAGCAGTGTTTCTCCTTTGTCTTTATCTTCCTTCAACTCCTGTTTGCTGTAGTTCAGCAAAGCAATTAAGCACATTGCTTAGTTCTCATTAAAGCCAGTGGGCGTTAAATTTATGCTTGATGCTAAGGATGCACTTAAGTGCTTTTCTGCTGTGGATTGAGGTATTATCCAGGAAGAGCATTCACTGTAACAGGTAACAGAAGGCTGCTGGTGATCTTTAAACTGTCATTCTCAGCTACGCTGGAGTAGGTGATTCGTGTGCCCATATTCTTACAGTGTAGCGTGCTATAAAGTTGGTCCATTCTGTTAAAGCAAAGATCAGCAAACCAAAAAATGACAAATTAGTCTTAATTTAAAAAATTCAGCCTCTGTATAGATACAACTCAAATAGGACAGGCAGCACATTAGCTTATAGACACCGATAGTTTATCTAAAAGTTGGAAGCAGGATTCAGCTGTGCCTTGTAGATTTCGGTGTCTTTATGTTAGTAGGTGGTTAAGTTCCTGCTGTCATGTGTGAAGGTGTAGTCAGTACTAATAGTCGGTGGAGCTTAGGGAAGTGTTCAGCTTACCCTGAAGCTGAATAGCTCTTCAGGCTCGTTTGGCTGTGTCAATTATGAGAGGTATTTAGTTGCCTAAAATAGGCATCTAAAGCTATTTGAGATACCATGGAGTATCTGAAGCATTTAGCTGGGGCTTGTGGATATGAGGTGAGATCTGTGTGCTCTGGATAAAGTATTTGGAGGTATTCCAAATGGTACTAGGCTCCTCTATTGAGGCAACTGAATCAAGCGCTAAGATGGCAGTTGACTATAATGGGAATTTAGATACTCAGCTTATATTAGAAATCCTAGTTTGGGTCACTGCCAAATCCCACCCTTGAAGTCGGGCTCATAGTCATTACTCAAACAGGAACTGCTGAAGCCCTTTTAACTGATCAGAACTTCAAAACAATTACTAATAAATCAAAGTTCTGGATTATTTGCATGCATTTTAGGTGAAAATGGGCTTCTGGGGTTTGCTCGAAGATCTTTGTGCAAATTTAGAGCCAAATGAAGTCAAGGCAAGGTACAGGTACAGAGCAGGTGCTGATGTAGCTATTCTTCCCAGAACTTACTCTGCTAGATACCCCGAAAGCATGGAAATAAATTGACCTGAAGAGGCATGGAGCAGAAACCTCAGTGTGAGTGAGTTTTCTCTAAGGTATAGTGACAGTATTACCCCTGTGGAAATAGAATATTTTTCAGCATAAGCCAAGGAGGCACGATAATCTCCTGATGTTTCTGCTTTGTAACTGGCTCTTTATTTCTTGTCACACTGCTTATTCTCTTCTCATGTTCATTTCAGACCATGTAACACCCTTGGATAGCAATGGCAGGGGTTACTGTTTTGCTGCAGATACCAAACAAGCTTATGGACTCCAGATGGGAATGAGTCCATCTTTGTAAAAATGAAACAAAAACTATGCCACATGCATTGAAGATGTTACATCAAAAGCCCCGTCTCTAACTGTCTCTCTGCATCAATATAAAGGCACCTGACAAATGCAGGCCTCCTGTATTAATTGAACAAGGCTGAGGAAAGTCAGGGGTGAGGATATGTGTTTTGTAACAGGGAGTTATAGTAATGGAAGAAAGAGTTCATTTTAGATTTACTTTGTGATTTGCATTTGTGTGAATTAAAGTGGAGCATGTTTGTGATTGCTGTGTAATATCAGACAGGTGCTTTCCTCAGAGCTGCCTGCTGGAGTTCTTTGGTATTGTTTTCTGATCCTGTGGCAGATATACATAAGCTGTACCTGTAAAAGTGAAATGCAAGCACTTTAGTGCTGTTTCCAAAAAATTATTTTGGTATTCCTGAGTTGTCTACACATATCTATAACTGTTTTGTAAGGTAAACCTGAATTTATTTAATAATCGTTACATTTAGTTATAACATAAAACGAATCATAGAAATTCTTGATGCACATGTAGAGTAATCAGAAAATTGGTTTTTAAAGACTGTCAAGCAACCAAAGTAAAAATATAGACTTCAAAATTTCGCTAGTTGAGTCCATAATCCACCCATTTTGAGTCCAGCAGTTGACTGTGAGAGTTTTGCCTTTCCCCCCCTACAGAATGCAGGTTTTTTTTTCAGTGAGTGTGTCTGATCACATACTGTTAAGAATCTGACCAGAGAGGAATTGAAATAATTTGAAATTTTTAGTTGGTATTATGGGACTCTGGGTCAGATCGCAAGGTGGTCAGGTCACATTAAGCAGGCTGTTTTTCTTTCACCTGGGTTAAAACATTTCTTCAACATACTCTGGCTCCAAACACCAAAAGCCATATTGAAAACACTGGGTTTTAGAGCCGTTATGTGCTCTGTAGATACTGCTAGCGAGAGGCCAGAGAGTTGGTAACGCTCTCAGTGTTACAGACACACAAAACACGATGAGCCTGTGTAGGGATAGTGGAGCATAGCTTTCCACACTGCTGAGGAGAATGGAGGCGATGATCATGCACACGAAGCACTTAACAGATGATGTATTCAGCAAGTATGACTCTGTGCTGATTAAGGTGAGCTAGTAGGACAGCGTCGCTTTTGGTACCTGATCTCGCTTGTTTAGAGGTCAATCAGCTATCTGCACTATTTTGCATTGCCTTCCTAGGCATTTACTCAAAATAAACCTGAGCTCTTCATTCTTAGCTTTTATTTACTGTCAGCACAGCAACGTCGTTAGTAAAGGAGACCGGGACTAAGAAAAGTTTACAGAAAAGGAATAAGAAGGATAGTTAATAGTGCATTTTGGGTAGCAATTTTCAACTCCTGCTTGGCTCTTCTTCTCACTGATAAACCATGACAGTTATATCAAACTAGAACATTACATGGTGCTCGTTGTGTTTCAGTATGCTTATAGAGGCTAATAAAATTGAAATAGATCTCCCTCTGAGACTTCAGAAAAAGTCTGACTGGCCTGATTTCCTGGGCCTGGCCTCTGTGTAGGGTTTTCGTAGGCTGATAAAGAACGAACTTGGATAATCTTGTTCCTTTTAAAAATTCTACTGGGAAGGATACCTAGAGTATTTTAATCCATGTTTACTTTGTTCTCTCTATTATTATTCATGACTTTATTTTCTGAACCTTGTATTTAATTACGTGTATTTAGAGCAAATATAACAACTTAATGTACAGGGACTAAAAGCAATTGAGTTACTGCAACTTAGTGAGATATTGCTCGTTATCTGAGTCACTGACTGAACACAACTTCTAATCCATCCAAACGTGAAAAGAAACATACTGGCTTAAGCCTCCATGATAGGCTACCTATTTCTGCTAAATACAATTTGTTAATTGTGACACTTTAAATTATTTTCTAAGAACTCCCACTATCTTCTTTCAAAAATATGTTTTCAGAACTCAAAAATAGTAATAAATGGTAAGTAAAATGTAGCAATATTAGAATTTGCTGCTCTCTAAGATCACATAAAATGTGTATTTTTCTGTAAAAAGGAATAAAAGGTCTTAAAAAGCTGTAGCAGTGCACTCCTAAAGTCTCACTAGTCCAGTATATTCCAGCAATTCTGTAGGCAGATGATCCAGGAAAAGGATGAAAAAGCGGGCAAATGCAAGTATCTGCAACATACATTCCTCTCATACTCTCCCAGCATCCAGCTTTGAGTCATAAATAGGAACTGTACTGTAGAAATTCCAGAGTCTTAAACCCAAACAATGTCTAGGAGAACCACACTGAAAAAAACAGGGAGCAGACCCTTTAAAGCCCCCTGAGGATGGACTCCGTGTTGAAGGAAAGCGGCTGATGCTTTGCAGGAGGTGTTAGAGCAGAAACCATGCTTCCCGTAATTGTGTATCTGCACACCAGAGTAGTACTGACCAGTAAGTAATCGGCTTCTGAGCTGAAGAGAACGGATGGCAGAGCCTCTGTTGACTTTGTGTTGTGTTGGATGGCTCCAGAAAAGTAGAATATAGGCTTAGCTTTATGTCTATCAAATGTATGCCGTATTACTGGGAAGAGGACAATTTCCTGCATTGCTTCCTGATGTAGTGGTGGAAAAAAATCAGGTGGGGGAAGTCTGCTGGAGGCTGTGTGGAATTCTTACAAAACAATTTGCTTTTGCAGAACCCATTCACTGTGTGAAGATGCATCTTCAGAACTGCAGAGAGTCATTTCTGTGGAAGGAGGACATGTATCTGACTCCCAGACAAGCTCATTCGCAGGCCGGGGAGCAATGGCCAGGTAACGTGCTAACTAATACCATTTCCAGTATTAAGTGTAACTCGTTGAAAGAGACTGATTACAATTTGGAGGCAAAGCAAGAAGAACCATCACTTTCCAAAGAAAATGGATGAAGTCCAGCTCAAGAAAGTCAGTAAAAAGTAACAGAAGCTGCTTTTGATCTTGATTCCAAACCCATCGCTTACTCATTGCTGATAAAAACCTTAGAATCCTAGAGATGCTGAATAAGCTCACACAAATTAATCTGAACACAAAAAAATAAATTATTTTTGCACGATCAGGTCTGAAAATATATTGAATGCTGAGGAAATGCATGAAGTGAGGCCAGACTGTAAAGTAAACGGCCAAGTGTTTGGTTCTGGCTGATAGCTGATGCAATACTTGTTTCCCATAAATAAGACATAATGATTGTTCCCTGGCTCTGGCAAGGGAGTAGACGGAGTCTCTTGTTTTGAGACTGCAAGATTTTCTCTCGGTTTTCAGAATCCACTTATGTTTATAATGGACTGTGAGCCTTACTCAGTGAAACTGAAATCAACCATTTGCTTAAGTCATTTACTTTACCGTAACTTAAACATAAATCTGAAGTGGAGCTTCAAAAACCTTATTGTGTCTGCTTTAAATGTTTCCAGTAGAGGCTACAGAGCTCTGTCTTCATATACCATTGTTACACACAATACAGACCATACTCAGTTTAAACATATTGTATTTCAAGGAGCAAAGAAAAAATTCATATAAGACGAGAGTAATTTAAAGAGTGTTGTTTACACTTCAGCCTTTTGGATGGTGGAGAATAAACTTGTATTTCCCCATTTGGTTGTCAGATAGTGACACCACTGCATGTAGATTTATAAAGTCTGCAAGAAGTTGGTTTTAGGGGGAAAACATTTATAGCACTGTGTTTTGTGTAAACATAAAGCACGTGAATATGCAAACTCATATTGAGAGCTTCGTATTTAATCTTTGTTTCTATTGTTTTTTACCCTTTTTCAGGATCATTTGAATGACATGTGTGTAGCTACAGCTACTTATGCTCTGAGTATACAGGGAAGCCTGTGATGGAGACGTGAATGCTTAGCAATTTAAATATTATGGTAACATAACATGCCTCTTGAATGCAAGTTCTCAAGGATCTGAGAGAATAGCATTTGACGGACTTCACTGAGTATCTTACTTTGAAATGAAATGGACAAAAAAGTGAAAATAATATAGATGGGCCGAAATCAGACATTCCTATTTCAAATAGAGAGGCTCTCAATCTTATGTATAGCTTTTTAACTAACAGGTCTCATCAAAATGCCTTATTTTCTAATGTAAGTAAGCACATGGGTATTAGTTGTTTTCCATACCACTCCTTATGTGAAAGCTGAGTTCTGCTCAGGCAAAGAGAAAAAATTCTGTAGCTTAATTTTATGCAGCGTTTCTTGAATAGAGTAAGGAATCTATTAAATAATCTCAATCTTTTATGTGGAGCTTTTCTTTTGTGTTCTTGATAGGCTTTGAATTATCTTAGTTGTTGACAGTTGTAGATGATTTATATCATGCTATCTTGGTATACTGCTACAGAACTAGAAATATCTCTTTCTAATTTCTGATATGTGGTATTATTCCTGCCCTTTTTTGTCCTTTCTATTTCAGGGTAAGAGAATCTGGGCAAGATCTATGAGGAGGTGTAGTTAGGGCCTTGAGAACTGTAATCAAGAGGCAGATGTACTGTACCATGAGATTTAAATTGTTCCTATCAACCTCTTTGTGGACTCTGAGCACATGTGATACTAGCCGATGCAGAGAGAATGTAAAGAGCTTTCTTTGAGTAGCCCAAGGTCTCTGTAAGAAGCATTGTTCAGGATTTCATTATGCTGTTTTTGAAGTTGTTTGGAAAACCTGGATTAACAACACTTTTGACCAAACTAGACTGCTGATAGGATACCATACAATAAGTTTCGTGGATAATAAGTATAATCACTTTTGTATATTTCAGTCTCCATTGTTTTCAGTTTTTCAGAAACGTTTCATTTTGAACTTTGACAGAAAACACTCGAAGTGTTCATAATATTAATTAGTAGGTAGAGAAGAAGATACACAATGATACAGTGATAAATTAATTATGTTGTCATGACTTTTTGCTTATTTCAGTGCTCTGCTAGAAATTTAGGGGGGAGAAATAGTGCTTCCTATGCAGTAGGCAGGTTTATATGTGATAGGCAATTAATATATCTGCAGACAGACCCTTTAAAGTCATGGGGAAAGTGGGTGAATTTTCCTAATTCCTTTTTTCAAAGTCCATCCCTCCTCAACAACTATTCAGCTTTTTTTTCCGCTGTGTGTACCAGTCTTTGAGCCTGTGATCCTGTGAGTATTTTATATCTCCTAATTCTGTCAGTCCGGGATTCCTCCATTATCATGTAATTGCAGAAGTTTGTCAGAAGTCAACTGCCTCACCCCATCCACTCGGTTTGCCCTCACTTTGGCAAGAATATTATTCTGATGCTTCTGCAGTGCTGGTACAGTGGACTAGGAACCGATGTGTGAGATACTTCCCTGACACACTGCAAAAAGTGATGTGTAAAATTGTGGGAAGTGACTGGGTTCACACAGTTAATCCATCAAGTTTAATTTTGTGGCAGGTGGAGAAATGGAGAAGAATCCTCCTGGGCTACACTTTGTGGGGATGATTTAAGCCATATGATGTTCTTGTCTGGATCAGTCAATGTTGCATGTCTGTTCCATGCAGGTTATCGCGATTTATCATATCTGTGAGGTCATGGGCCACAAGACATTTGCACCATGAAGACCAAAGACCTGATTCTTTCCTAGAACGTATCCGAGGGCCAGAGCTCGTAGAGGTGTCCAGTAGGCAAAGTAACATCCGCTCCTTTCTGGGTATCCGTGAGCGGCCTGGGGGAGTAAACAGGTAAGAAGATGTGTTTATACTTTAAATGAAGATGACTGAGGTTATGGTATTTTCTTGGCGATTAGGATGTAGGTTTTATTTTAAGAAGAGTGTAAGGAGCTTAGCATGGGAGATGAACAGGGTGTCTAATGCAGCCCAGGAATCTTCACGTGACAGAAGTATTACGGCTTTCAGCAGACTTTCTCTTTCCCCCTCAAATGTGAAGATCTTGAACTGCTGCTTGAGGCAGAATGGTTTCTCAGAACCGGAATTTTATCATGTGCTACCTGTGCAGTCTGATGTTGCTAAACTCCTCTCTGCCGAGGATGAATGCAATTTCTGTTTCAAGAATCTAGGATGTTGCTAGTTGTAGCTTTTCAGGACATTAATGTTATGCACATTAACTGCAACTGTTAGGAATCTCCAAAGAAGCAGTTGCACAAAATGTGTCCTTGCTTTGTTATATCTACTCACGAGTTCAGCTGCTATCGTTACAGAAGGCTTCTGATGCAGAAATGGGAAAATCTTTGGGCTGCTTACTTAACTTGTTAGCACATACTCAGTGTTTGGTATGGAAGTCAAGTTCAGTCTTTAATTTTTTTCCAATGCAATAACAGAGGCTTGCAAAAGACACTTCATGTGTTTTACAGTCTTTTGACTTGATGAATAATAATTACTTTATACATATATGAGGCAATGTTTTAAATTTAACTCCAGGTAAAAGAGGAAAATGAAGTCCCAAGACAAAAGTTGACTTTCTGTTTGGCATAATGCTTTGACATATAGACTCCTATATCTTTCTGTATAGTTAAAGATTGGTAGGTAAGCAAGTAATAAGTTGATTTGTTTCAAAATCTCTGCTAGTAATTCAGATTAAAGCAAGAACCTTTGAAGGGCTGCGCGTGATACAAGTTACCTTGATTTGTTGTGGTCCAGCACAGCCTTATTATCTTCACTTGATCTACTCCTTAGAAATTCAGCTTGAAAGCACATTTTGTTCAATTAGCCAGACTGTTGTCTGATCAGTAGCAACTGCAGATTCGAAGTAATTGAGAGGACAGCATTGATCCTGGGACAACAAACCTCTATATAAGGCTATTAGAAGAAGTGAATTTGGGAGTATCCATCCTCGCCTTCTCAGTTTTACACTGCTGCCATGTGACAGTAACTCCCAGTTGTTCTATCATGAAGGATTAATTCTGCAGCAATGGTGGATATGCTTGTTACTTATCCACAAGCCTTGACACTGCATCTGTGGAGAAGACTTGAAGGGATTGGAGACAGCTTAAGATAGTAGCCAAATGAGTACAGGGCTAAAAATAGTGAGATGCATGTTGCTGTGCACTAATACGCCTGAGAACAAGCTTCAGACATCAGATGTGGTCACAAATGTGTATGCCAAGCACACATGGTGAAAAGAAACTGGTGCCTTTGAATAGTTATGCAAAGGGGCTTATCACTGCAGTCAAAGTTGACCTTCCTAATCTTATCAGTGCTTATGTGAGAAGCTAGTAAGTCAGTCCGTCATGTCGGTAAATATGTGTATGAAATACCAACAGTCTTTACACTCTTTAATGTGTTTTGTTTAACAGTCACTGGCCCTTGGCTAGGTTTAATGTCAACTATAGCAACAACACCAATGAAGAGTAAGTACTGATAACTTCCAAACACCTTTCTACTACTAGCTTCTCTTTTTTCCCCTTTCCAGCCTAGTAACATTTGTAGTATAAACTCCTTAAATCTTCCTAAACCTTCTCTAAGAATATAGTTTAATTATAAACTAAGATCTAGTTTTTGTAGTACAGAAAGCATCCTTTATGCTCCCTGTGAACTTCTTTTTGTCTGAGTTACACTTACTTCTCAAGGAGGGAATTTGATTAAGCATTTAGTCCCTACCTCCTCTAGTTCAGCTGGCTGATTTTACTGCATTGATTTATTAGTTCTTCTGTTTTTCAATGAGATTCATGAATTCATTTTCTAGTGGTGATTTTCCTCTTTTACACACTAGTCCCCTTTTGCAAACCAAGTGCCCCCAAAATTTCAGGTTGTCAAATGAGAAGTGCATACTGATCAGGGTACCAAGAAAACACATGTGCAGTTTAAATGAAAACTAACCATCTTTTTAAAATGTGTATCTCAGCTTAGCAGATATTGTTGGTGTAGATATAGAGTGACAGGCAACATAATAAGGCTTCGTTGCAACAGAATATCTGACAGAAGCTGTCCTTTGGCGTGTAGTTTATATATTTGACAAAGATATTTCACAGTGTTACACCAAAGAGAAATCTCTTGAAAAGATGAAGAGCTCCTGTAGTTTAAAATCACCAACACCAATGTTTGTTTCATATCTTAGACCACAGCTATCTGAGGACGTCTGCTCTGTGGCATCCCGCAACAGATCTGTTCTCATCCATGATGATAGTTAATTTTTTTCATTGCTTTCCAGATGAAAACAAAAATTGAAAATAATCAGGATAATCAGTTATAATATATATATGTAAAATAATATATATATAAAAATAATCAGTTTCTGATTCTGTCAGAAATACTTTCAGGAAACTCCTGGTTTTTTTCTCCAGATAGCTCCATCACAGGCTGGCTCAAACTACATTTTACATGGTGCTGCAAAACCTTTGTGCGCATACCTGAACAAGAGGTCTTCCTGCTCCTGAAGCAACTTTTTGGTTTGGTTTGCATAACTTTCATTAAAAAAGGAAAATCGGTGTGCGGTGAACAGTGTCAGAAATGTGCAGAATTTTATTTAGACTGGTATAAAAGAAGTACTAAAAGCCTGGAGCCTAGCCACGGCCCAAAGGACTAATTAGGATGGAAGTGCTGCTTTCTTACTCTGTTTCTAACAATGACTCATGAACCTTGGGCAAAACTTTCATCCTTCCAATGGTTCATTATTTTTAAATAGAGACAACATCTCTTTGTCTACCTGCCTAACAGTCTGAAAAATACTTGATTTTCAAAGTACTTTTCAGACGAGAAATGCAAATATTTGACTCATTCAGAGACTATGACAGTGTTTTTATAGGGGCTGATGGTGACATGCTTTCTAAGTCTGAAGGTGCATGCTCCTTTTAATGTGCTGGAAACACAGAATGGATGCCACCATATTGCTGTGAAAGAGGACAGGCGCGAACAACTGTTTTATTAGTTCGATCCCAGTTTACTCAGTAGCACTGATAAATAAAAAAAGATGCAGGTCTTTTTGAAGCTTTGGGTTTTTTCATTGTGTAAAGACCTAAGAGTGCCTGCCCTTGGGGAACTGTGGGTGATGCTTTCAAGTCTTTGATGATGGCCAACCTTTTCCTCTGAGTGACTTGCCCTGCCAGACTACATGTAGGCAGGAGCGTGATAAATCAGGAGTTTCCACAATAGAAAGATGAACAAAGGCCACAGAAATTGAAGAATCTGACTTACAAAAGATACCTGTAGATGCCAGATGAGTTTGTAGATCTCAGGCCAGAGAAAAAAGCAGTATTTGCATTAGATGCCATGTGAAATAAAGTTTTTTCTCTTTTTTAAAACAAAATGTAGGAGGAAATTGGAATTGTCAAAATATTCCCTCCAAAATTCACCACCACTGAGACCTTTTGATTGATCCTCTGTCTCAATGTACTTTTCCCTGCATAACAACATCCACAAATGTGCAGTGGCCCTCCCTATGTTTACTCATAGTTCTTCCTTTCTGGTAAGAACACCGTACATTTGAAGTATTGAGAAGCTATGTTAATGCTCACAACAGCAGCTGTGAATTGGCCTTTAGATCAGGCACGATGCATAGTAATACGCACTGAAATACTGACAGGTTTTTCAAGTGGGAAGGAGTTTTTGGGGCAGTTTTGAAAAAGAAGCCATAAAGCCTAAGAAGGTCAGTGAGAGTGAAGTAAATACTTGAGTGACAGTTCCCACTGCCGTGTAGAAATCGGCCTTGATTGAAAAACTATCTTTGAGTTGACATGCACATATAAACAGAAGATCCGTCAACCCAGAGGTTCTTTTCTTCTCCAGGTATTCTCCCTTGTGGAGTATAACTTTAAAGGTTTCAGTGGTGTGGGTCAGCTTGGTGGGTATTTCCCCAGACAGAGAGGAGCGTAGGATCTCAGCATTTTATAGCAAATGAGTCTGGGCTTTTCCAAATTACACTGTGCTGCTCTGTTGCTATGGAAATGTCTAAGGGTAAGAATCAGAACAGGTTGCTGATAGGTGAAGGCTACTGCTAGACCTATTATATTTATCTTAAAATTGATGACTGTTGTCTTCTCCCTTGGAGTGCTTCTTTCTGCCTGTAACAAGCACATTCAAGACAGGACTGCCGTTCACAGCGTAGACTTTTTCTGATCTGAGTAGTATCAGCAGGTATACATGCAAAGCACCAATGAGCCCACTAAACTTTTTACGTGTTGTTTCAAATCCTGTAAGCAGCACTTTTTCTACTGTTATGTGTTCTGTCTTTGCTGTGGGATGTTGCTGTCACTGAACTCATTTTTCTTTTATTGACACCAGTGCAAGGGGAGAATCAGATCTAATCTTGACAGTTCAGAGGAGAATACATAGCTCCCATGGGAGCAGGAGTCCATGGCTTTCATCCAAACCAGACCTTACGTGTGAAGAGTTGTGTTTATATATGCATTATCCACATACACTGGAGTGTCAGGAGCATTTAGGCTTTTCTGTCTTAACCAGCGGGGGCACTTTCTGCTTCAAGGAATAAAGAAATTTCAAATATGAAAGAGAGAGATCTCAGATCATGGATTTTCTCCTTCTGCAAATGACTGTTCTTCTTCAGCTTATGTGATCCTTGACCAATGCATATACCAAATTTAGCGCCAAGATTAAGCATTGACAGAATCTTAGGAAAGATGTTAACTTTCTGCAGTTCTGAGGAGGATGTGTGGGCCTATCTGCATAAGTTAACATAGCTCAGGACTTCTGTTCAGACAAACCAAAGAATGGGGGAAGTCAGATCCATCTTTTTATCTGGCTTACCACGTTTTAGTGAGCTGAAGGCTGTACATACTTGAACAGCATGAAGATACGTATCTGGAATTCAATCTTGCAGCTTGGGTCTGTGCTGTATACTATGGAATGGTAGGATATACTTACGTTAAACAGTCCATATTTTATTACTTTATTGCATGAAAAGCAATTAATAAACATGAGGACAATCATGATTCCATTAAGTCCAGGCAAAATTCCCATTGATTTTAGCAAGGATGCAACTTCATGCTTAATGCTCAGCCTTTGAATACTGTGGCAATTGAATACAGGCAGAGCAACTTGGGCATGGCTCCTCTGACCAAACATAGACACCTGCATCTGAACTAGACAACCTATTTATCCTTTACAGTTCATAGGAAGGAAATAATTATTTTAGGGCACACGTCATCTTGTAGATATGGACTATGAGATATAGACTATTTCATAGATTCAGTAGGTCTCTACTGTAGAGATCTAAAATAGGTTGGCTTAATCATGTTGACTGTAAAGCATTTATAAAATGACTACTATGTAGTTAAATGAGACGCACCTTTTTTCTCTGCATTTGCTTAGTTCAGACACTGGCTGGGACTCTTCCCTAAGGCACTTGTTGAAGCCAGAGGTAATTAATTAATAGCTATGTTGGTTTTAAAGAACGGTGAGAGGAAATTCAGCCTCATTTCGTTTAATTACCATTAAAGCTTCACTCACTGTGAGGTTTTGGATATGCAAAGAGTGTTGACAGTTTATTAAGCCATTTCAAGTTCTGTTATAATTTGATAGATTTCTTTTTAAATGCCTGAGTTCTCAAGAATGAAGCAAGCGGCAAGCATTTAATTAAGATTGGCCTGGTACACTGATGTTTGAAAAGGTCGAGAAAGCGTGGGTGACTAATGCACAGAATCAGCCAGCTGGTTACCTGATGTGATAGGTGGTGGTGTCAGTTTGAGAGGCCTCAGCCTGTAAACCCTTTTTACCAGTTGGATCCCTGTCCTATTCTGTCCAGAGTCTAGTCTAGTTTCCCATACCTTAATATCCACCCTCTCCCTTAACTGCTGGAGTGTTGGTAATGTTGCTAAGCCTTACATTATGTTGTACAGCAAAAAGGAAGAAAAGAAAGAGGTTAAAGAGGAAAAGAAAGAGGAAAAGAAGGAGGAAAAGAAGGAGGAAAAGAAAGATGACAAAAAAGATGACAAAAAAGATGATAAAAAAAAGGAAGAGTAAGTATAAAGAATGAATGTGTGCTTGTAACACACCTCCTACACTACAAAGCATGGTATGGCATTTCATTGTAACACTTCCACAACAATTATTGTTCTGTAGGCTGCAGGATGTTAGCCTGTCAAATCTCTGGAAAGGTGCAACTGCTCAAGAAACTTGTTGCATCTTTTAAGACCTGTGTTTAGACCTGTCATGAATAGTCTCCTAGGTCAGTGAAAGGGAATTCAGCTACCTCTGGTCACTTTGATTTGCTATTGAAGGTCACTTTTTTTCTATGAGGGCATTTTGCAAAGCAGCCTGCTTCTAATTGTTGCAGAATGTCCATAATGATTCAGAGCAGATGAACCAAAAGTCTGGTTTGCACCAAGAGCAAAAATCTTACATGTAGAGAATTACAGCTTTACTAATAAGTTTAGTTATTACACTGACTAGCATATTTAATTACTTAATGTGATGCAGTTCATTAGTAGTGAACATTAAAGCTTGCTTCTGCTGATCTCAAATGAGATCATTTGAATGCTTTTGACAGAAGTGGATCCTGCTCTTGTTTTGTTGCCCCAAAGCTGACCCAAACATAGTACAATTTAGTATTATGAGTCATTAAAAATAACAATGATAGCAGATAAAAAGAGAATGCATTTGAATGGACCTCACAGTTAAGGAGTACGTTAGAGTAATACACTGCAAGTTAATATGCAAGTATATACTGCAAGTATGTGGTGGCATGTTCTAGGTAGGCATGGGGACGTGTAGTGTTTGGAATCGCTTCCAGATTGAATCTGCTTGATCTCAAGATCTTGACTTTCTTAATCAAAGCTTTGTTTGATTAGAAAGCCTTTGTTCTAAGGATTCTCTTTCAGCTTCAATTACTATGTCGTGAGAGCCTGAGCTTTGCAGTAGCCAAAAGCGTTGTCAAACATTTCAGCAAGGAATATGTATGTTTTAATGTCTTGAAGGTAGTGTGCTCTGTCATATGAAGACCGTATTTCATAGTCACCAGTTTTGAGGTGTCGACCAGTTTTATAGAAGAAATGGCTCAAAACCTGGTGTGAAGATGGCAAAGACTTTTTGGGTTAAAGCTGCTTCCTTTACTGACATTATCGTCTGGACATTCAGCTAACAGTAGGGATAATACCAGAAATACACACAAATATGAAATAAATTGTAATTACATTGTATATATTTACATTCTTGGAGATTAGGGAAAGTCACACAAATACATATCCAAGCATTGCCTGGTCACATATGCCCCACGCTATTTATACAGTTCACAGATCACACTATCACGTGTTACTGTTGGAATAACACCTACAGCTGTGGACCTCACAATCCGCTAATACGTATTTCCTCTGATTAAATACAACATGACCAATTGCTGTCTGTTCCGTATCAACCTCTCTCGTGCTGGGGAAGGGCACTTCTGAGCATACTCTACATGTGCCATTAGCCATACTGTTCTTTAAATATTCTTTAAATTCCAGGCCTGTACGCTTCATTTAGCATCTCTTCATTGTTGTGAAGCCAAGGGAGCCAGGGCTGTGAATGTGTGAAATGTGGTTTTACATAATAATACATGTTTCAGTTCTAGTCACACACTATATGTGCGTATGCACACAGAGTCTTACTTGTATAAACGTGTATTTGGCTACATATGTGTTTTACTTGTTACAGTCATTTCCATAACAGGATTTGCCAAAACCATAAAAATTAATCTGCAAAGGAAGGCTCTTTCTCTAGCAATGGAGCACAGCCTTCTAGCTGGAATGATAACACGAAATGTTTTTTTGAGTGGGGGTCATGCAGAAAGGCTGTGGTTTTCAGCCTGGGCAGTGTGAGTGTCGGTGTTTTTCTTTCCACTCTTACTTTTTCCAAAGTTGGGTCAAGCAAATAAATAGAGCATGCCAGATGGGATGAAGCTAACATTTGGAATCTCATGGGGAGCTGCCTGCATGGATACCTTCTCTTCTTAAGCAGCTGTGAGTTCATCATGAGATGAGCAGCCTCCAGAAGAGAGAGATCCAGCAGGTCACTTCGTTACATTTCCAGTGTAAATCTGTACGTTTTACTTTCCAGGAAGAAAAAAGACATCTTTGTGATAGATCCTTCAAGCAATATTTATTACAACTGGCTGACCATAATTGCAGCACCAGTATTCTATAACTGGTGCATGCTCGTGTGCAGGTATGGATTTAAGTGAATAATAACAATCATCGTGTTTCCTATGTAAATCATCCTGTCATCTCCCTGTGGTGTTTTTTGGGTGGCTTACCTAGAAGATTTACACTTCATACACCCTTAGGGATACACAGTACACGTACCACTGGGAATAGATGGCCACTGTTTCTTTTTACCTCCGTGTCTAAACCCCGTTTGTGTACCGTGCAGTGAGCGCTGGCAGTGGCCTTTGTGTGCCACCTACTGGCCAGCTGCGGGGATGTGCCTTGGCTTGTAACCACTGCTAGGGAGACGTCTCATCAGCCAGGATTGATCAGAAGGGAGGGCTGTGGGCAGTGTTGGGTCATCTTAAATAATATCATGCATCTATAGATGCTTGAAGGGCAGGAAGATTTTTCCCGAGGATTTATTTTC
Organism: Bucorvus abyssinicus; assembly: GCA_009769605.1. Classification (NCBI taxonomy): domain Eukaryota; kingdom Metazoa; phylum Chordata; class Aves; order Bucerotiformes; family Bucorvidae; genus Bucorvus; species Bucorvus abyssinicus. Next base: position 128,109,842 of record CM020024.1, read on the forward strand.
CCTTTTAATCAGTTCGAGTCAGGGTAAGGGAGTGCTGTAAAAATGGTTCACTTAGGCAGTGGCAGATGGCAGGGAGAGACGAAGACGGTTTGCCACTCAGAAGCAAATCTCTTCTTTGGGAATTATCTTCGTGGAGATGCGTATCCCGTGAAATCTGATGTGTGTTTAATTGTAGGGATAGCGTATCGCTCCATAAGTGCCCTTGTCTGGCATGTGTGTGTTTTGAGTTTTGGTCCCAGTCTAAATAGCTAGGAATTCTGAAAGATCCTAGTGTCTGTTTAGACAGTCCTAGCGTGCAGATGTCTAGGCATGGAGATATGCTAACCTTGATTTTTCAGTGCACGAGCATGCTGCTAGGACACACTGCAAGTACTCTGCTGAAGTACTCTGGTGTAATTTTTAAGGGTTTTTTTTTTTTTTTTTGTATCTTTGTTTCTTTAGAGCCTGCTTTGATGAGCTGCAAGTTGACCACATTAAATTATGGCTGTTCTTGGATTATGTCTCTGATGTCATCTATGTTTTTGACATGTTTGTCAGATTCCGGACAGGTGAGTCTTTCTGGGGTTTTGCAGTGTTTTCAGATACAGCATGGACATAAAGGCTGCAAACAGAAATTTCCCTGTGGGGTCTGACCAGTATCCTGTCTCCAGCAGAACCCAGCAGTGGAGGCTGTGGGAAGATGAAACGTCTGACCAGCTTGTTTTAAGGCCAGACATCCCAACACCTGCACTTCACTTGTCTCTAAATTCAATTGTCAGTGCTTAAGTAGGCATGCCAAACGCTGACTGAACAGCCCCTGTAAGAGGCTGCATGGGGAAGGGAGAATAAGGCACTTCGCATGTCATGATCACTCTGTGCATGATATATTGCTTGTGCACCTTAGAGTGGCCGAAAATCCAACTGCACTCCGCAAGTGCTGCTTTCTTAGCTAACATGTGCAGCATTCTGCTCAGAAGTGATTATCGAGTTGGTAAGTGCAAGATCTGGCATCCATCTGTGTCCAGCCTGCAGCCCTCTGCCTGGAACTGGCAGTGCTGCCCCTCTGCCACCAGCTGTATTTCCTGCAGCCTCTGCTAGGTCCTAGCTGGGTCTCCCACTGTCTGGTGGTATGGGATTAACCCAGGAGGGTGGTGGTATGGGATTAACCCAGGCACCTCTGCTTAGGTCCTGCCTTCCTGCAGGAAGTGTGAACATAAAGGATCTGTGAGGACTGTGCAGCTTCCCGTCCTTGTTTCTGTAGTCCATACAGGCTGAGAAGGTTTTGTATTTGAGTGTACCCAGCTCATACAGACTCTAGCCTTAACAGAAATCTGTTTTAAACTAAACAAGGTCAAAAGATAGGCCTAAGCAATGACACAGTGATCCATACCATTAAATTGCTAGAATAGTCCTTAATGTACTTTGCTGCATGCACTTTGGTCTATGCCAGCTAGCATTCTCTCGGGCAGTGTCTGGGCACAGCTGGAAGAACAGCAGAGGTTGGATGTTGTTCATGATGTCATTTTTGGAAGGGGCTGGGAGAACTTCTATATGAATAGAAGCTGGTCTCAGGGCCAGAAAACGTATCCTGGCTTGTTCGATTTACTGGTACGGATGCAGCCCCAAAATGTCCCTTGAAAAGGTCCAAAACCACACTGATCATTATAAAAATGAGAGTTCTTTTAAATCTTTGTGTTTTAATTTTTTTTAATCATGCTGACAGTTTGACATTAATTATGGCTTGTGACAAGTTATAAACATAATTACAAGACAGAGGCTAAAAATGCTGTCATGTTGGAAGCACAAAACTCGTGGCAAGCCAGATTCTTAAACTCAGCAAATACCTTACTGAACAGGAAAATCTATTTCAGATAGCTGCCGAAATCACAAGACTGCTGTATTTGGGGTGGGGCAGGGGGCCTTAATCTTCTTTGTGTAGTTAAAATGTCAGCTGTGCCAACTAAATTTCTGTTCTGCAGTTACATCTGTTGTTGTAATGGCAAAGAACCAAGCAGAAACTTGGCATGTCCAGGCAGTGCAAGTTATAAAATTTCTGTGGACTGTCCTGATAATGATTGTACAGCTGGTAAGGCATGGTTAGAAGGTCGGCTCTGCAGGTCTGGATTGGAATTGCAGAATTGCTGCTGAACGCTTCGGTGCAGGTGTCTGCTGCAGTTTCAGGCACTCAAATAGGGAAGTCACTTCTTTTAGGTGCTGAGCTCTTTGTCAGCTCTCTTGAACAACCCCTCCTGTTTCTGCATGTGCCTGCTGCCTTTTCCTGTCAATCTGCAAGGTCCATCCGCCCTGGTGACAGAGGCCCTGGAAGCCTTTGGGAAGAATGTGACTCCCTGCTGCTTAAGGGCAGGGACTGGCTTTGAACTGGGATCTGGCACCACGACTACTGTGATCTGCATCAGCTTCCCTTTAGTGCATTCCTGTCTAGCTGCAGAGCCAGTTTCACTGTATTTCACCTGTTTCATGACTCTGCACTGTGAAGTAGAAAAGATTCATGTCTCTCAGCAGCTGGTTGTGTTTAGCATTCCCCACATTTTGATGCTTTCAAAAGGTTTTACTATAGGACCTGTGTTCTGTGAGGGGGCAAAAAAGAGCTGAGAGACTTTCTTTTACCTCCCTTCAGGAAGTTATTTTTAATAATCATGAGTCAGAAATTCATCTGCCTGGCCAACTTTTCTGTTTCATTGCATAACTGTTAATAAGGTCATGTTTGACCAGCTTTTTCAGCACTTTTCTGGGAGGCAACACATTCGTGGCACAGGATCTACTTCTATTTGTAATCACCATTAGTTTGCAGATACCCAAAGACAGATACACACGTATACATGAGGCAGCTGTACAGATACACGCATACACATTCCAGAAATCCAGCTGTGCTGTGTGAGGCACAAAGAAATGCAGCTTGCTCTTCCTCAGCAGATGCTTCCCTGAGAAAGCTGCTCCTTGTAGATTGCTAAGGGATTAGCAAAATGTGATAATCCCTGATACAGAGGGAATGTTTTGCTTTTCTCTCAGTGGACTTCTCCTGACTGGCCTAGTGGGCAGACAGTTGGACATCTTCACTTGCAATGGCAGCAAATATTTTGTAGTGCATAGGCTGTTCCCTGCAGAACATTTTCAATGCCTTGAGCTTTCAAAGGTGCAAACCAGCACTGCAGCTCTACTGCTCAGGCAGCCTTTCTGCGAGAACTCCTACACAGAAGCAGTTTGCTTTAAGGTCTCTTACCGCAGTTTATGTCCTCTCATAATTTTTTAAAAATTCAATACTTTACAAAGTCTTTTGAATGCAGAAATACTGCTGTACAAAATTCTGCTTCGTAGCTCTCTCACTAGAAACACAAAGGAAGTGCAAACATTTGTCCCCAAATGAAAAGTAAAATCCTGTCTGTTTTAACATTGGACACAAGAGGAAAAGAGTGGCTCAGGGCAGGGAAAAAACTGGATTTCTTTATCTCAAGGGTATCTATCTCTAATGTTTGGAAAACGTTTCCAACAATCCATTATACCTTCTTGGTATTTACTTAAAAATATTCCGCTCCAATTTTATACACAATGGCTTAACACTTGCTTAACTTTATGACTCATGTCAATGATTCATGAAAAATGAGACAGTTGAATCTCCCCTTTCCTTTTGCAAAGATAGATACCTAAAAGAAAAAGATACGGCTGTCCCAGAATAGAGCAGAAAACTGCAGGGAGCACTGTGGTAATAACAGAGTCATTGCTTTTAGTCATTATGTATCAGCTTTGAAACTTAACTGAAATATTTAAATTTGCAATTAAATATTTTTCATTAAATGAACCCATAGTGTATCAATGTCTGTGTGCATAACAGTACAAATTTTAATGTTCTCAGATATCTGAAATGTAAGTAAGTCACTCAGTACTTTTGACGGTATGCTTATTCTAACAAGTAAAATATGTATTTTTATTCTTTGAAGGCTTCCTTGAACAAGGCTTGTTAGTTAAGGATGAAAAGAAATTACGAGAGCATTATACCAAAACTATCCAGTTCAAACTGGATGTACTGTCTCTTCTGCCAACAGACCTGGCATATTTGAAGTTTGGGTTGAACTACCCTGAACTGCGATTTAACCGCTTGCTGAGGATTGCTCGTCTGTTTGAGTTTTTTGACCGTACTGAAACCAGGACAAATTATCCAAACATGTTTCGTATTGGAAATCTTGTCTTGTACATTCTTATCATCATCCACTGGAACGCGTGTATATACTTTGCAATTTCAAAGGTCATTGGATTTGGAACCGACTCTTGGGTCTATCCCAATGTGTCCATTCCGGAGTATGGGCGCCTGTCTCGAAAGTACATTTACAGCCTGTACTGGTCAACGCTCACACTGACGACCATTGGAGAAACACCTCCCCCGGTGAAAGATGAAGAGTATCTCTTTGTGGTCATTGACTTCCTGGTGGGTGTGCTGATCTTCGCTACCATTGTTGGTAACGTGGGCTCCATGATTTCTAACATGAATGCCTCCAGGGCAGAGTTCCAGGCCAAAGTGGATTCCATTAAACAGTACATGCATTTCCGAAAAGTGACGAAGGATTTGGAAGCCAGGGTTATTAAGTGGTTTGATTACCTCTGGACCAACAAGAAAACAGTGGATGAGAAGGAAGTTCTCAAAAATCTGCCTGACAAATTGAAGGCTGAAATTGCCATCAACGTCCATTTGGACACACTGAAGAAAGTGCGTATATTCCAGGATTGTGAAGCTGGGCTTCTCATTGAGCTGGTGCTGAAACTGAAACCTACGGTCTTCAGTCCTGGGGACTACATTTGCAAAAAGGGAGACATTGGGAGAGAAATGTACATTATTAAAGAGGGAAAACTGGCTGTGGTGGCGGATGATGGCATAACCCAATTTGTAGTCCTAAGTGATGGCAGCTACTTTGGTGAAATCAGCATCCTAAACATCAAAGGTAGCAAATCTGGCAACAGGAGGACAGCCAACATAAGGAGTATTGGTTATTCTGATTTGTTCTGCTTGTCTAAAGATGATTTAATGGAAGCTCTCACCGAATATCCAGAAGCCAAAAAGGCTCTGGAAGAGAAAGGGCGACAAATTCTGATGAAAGACAATTTAATAGATGAGGAAGCAGCAAAAGCAGGAGCTGACCCAAAAGACTTGGAAGAAAAAATAGTAAGACTTGAAACAGCTCTGGATACGCTGCAGACTAGGTTTGCGAGGCTCTTGGCAGAATACACTTCATCCCAACAAAAGGTGAAGCAGAGACTTGCCAGAGTAGAAACCAGAGTGAAAAAATATGGAAGTGGCACCTTATCAGCTGATGAAGCAGAGGCAGGAATACCTGAGGAGGAGAAAAAGCAGTAATGGAGTATTTCTGTCTCCTCATTTATTTGAGATGGTTGAAGCATGTGAAAGCCATAAACGTATGTAAATATGTGTGTGCATACATAGACATGATTATTTTTATATGAACTCAAGAGAATGGTTTTTAGCATTTTTAACTGAAGCAGTATTTTCTTGTAAATAGAACATTGGCACCTTCTTCTTAGGGGGAGATTTGGTCTGGCATTTGGGTACTTTTTTTGTACTGAGAGTGGGTTTCTTACAAATCATGCTCAGAATGCCTGTTGTGTATGGTACATGTAGGTCTAGACACATTGTCTCTTCCCATGCGTGTTGCATTAAGAAGGCATTGTACTTAAAATAGGCGGGATTGGGGTTTTGTTTGGTTTTTTTTAAGGGCTTAAAAATATTTATAGGGTACATGCTCTACCTTGCTACTTTAGTAGCTGATCAAATGCATGGACGCACACTTGGGCTTCTTAAAAATCTTTGTTCTTCACAGGGAAGTGTCTGTGCAAACAGTTGGACTATAGCTAAGCAGCAGCACGTACCCAGCCTCTGCAGTGTAGCCCTGCACAGGTATGAAATAGCCGTGCTTCCGGATGCTTTAGTCCGAGTCTTTCTGATGAGCTGGGCTCTGCACAAAGAACTACGCTGACAGAGTAGCAGTGCTCATTCACATCCTTTCTGGCATGGTCTGCAACAGCCTTTGCTGCTCTCAACTGCGTCGCTTGAGGAGAGAGTGGGAGATTGCCTCCCCGCCCCCCCCCCCCTTTTTTTTTTTCTTTTCGCTCAGCCCCACCTCCACTGGTAAAACGCTTGATTTGGAAGGGAGTCCCCAAAAGCTCACTGATGGAAGGCATCTGTGGCAGTACAGCTTCACTGAACTGCGGAAGAGAAAACAGGGTCCTGGTGTGTGCAGCTCCTCTATGTGAGGTCTTGAGTGAGTGAATTCCCTCTCAGCAAGTCGGCAGTCCCAGAGGGAGGCTAGTGAGAAACTTCATGGACTGGCAGGACAGGCTGTCCCCGCCTGCCAGCCAGCCTTCTCCCACATCAGGGTTTCTGCAAGCCAGGAGATGCAAGCCCTGTGTTGCATGCCACTAGGCCTATGTTTTCTTCCTCTTTATTTCATTTAAGGATGCCTACTCCACCTCCCTTCGCTATTTACTGCCGGCTTTTCTCCACAGTAGTTGCTGTGTTACCACGTTTCCATTAGTTAGTTAGGGAGAACAAAGGCCACGTTTTCTCAGGTCCTGATGATAGGAGCCTTGTTGCGCTGGTTGCTTTTCCGCTTGCTGCAGAGTACTTGCCTCTGCCAACAGTGTGGCTCTGAGGTGAACGCGCAGGTCTGGTCTGCTCAGCCTGCCGTGACATTCAGGGCAGAACAGAACCGAGAAGCATTCTCACTCTGGTTTGCGCAGGATTTGCCTCCTACACACCTCCCTCTTTGCTGCCTCTACCACCCTGCTTCCAGTTTTCTCTCCCTCCCACTGAGGGAATTTCTCTAATATTCTCCTGCTGGGAAGATACTAGCTTTCAGTTTTTGCTGTACGCTATTTTTCTGTCAGGCAGCTTTCCCTGTTACTTGAATCCTCTGGTACCTCACTGACTTCAGAAGAGTATGGACTAGCAGAGGCTGTTCAGCAGAAATGCACGGGGCAGGATCCTCCGGCGGCATTAGGTGTTGTCATGGGCAGTGCCCTGCCTCTTAGTTCTCCTCAGGCGTGACTTAGGAGCTCTAACAGCAGGTGGGAATAGATGGCCTGCTGGAAAATTGGTGAGCAACCCACCGAGAAGAGGGTGGTTTAACTAGATGGTAGTCAAGTGAAAAGAGGTGATTGCTTTGCTAAACTGAGTACAACTGCTCAGAGTCAGCACTCGTCTCTGGGCAAGCAGCTGTTCCCCCTCCTTTTCAGCCTGTTAAGAGAGACAAATCTGACAGTGACTAAGGAATGGGGCTTTGCCAGCAACACTGGCAAAGGGATCACCAGGTAGTAGATGTCCACAAGTGGCCCACATCTAAACTCCTGTTATCATCAGCCTAGAAGCCAATTAGATTCGGTATCTACTGTGGACTGGATTTTCGCTGACTGTATGAGGGCTTTGGAAAGTAGCCAAGTCCTTCATGCAGCCAGTGGAGTTCGGAAGTTTTGGTCCTTCAACTGAATCTTGACCTCATTTTCTCCAAGGGCTTCAGACAAATGTGGGAGGTAAGAGAGGCTGCTTTTGGCAGAGGTCTAGTGACCTCTCTCGCACCCTGAGGAAGGCAGGGTTGAGGTGAGGCTGGGTGTTGGCTAGTTGCAGTGTACCACTGTAAGCACAGATGGTGCTGTCACAGGCTGCTGAACTTGCAACTCTCACCTTGTAAGAGAAGCAGGTACCGCACTTGCCTGTGGCTGATGTTCACTGTTGTGTTACTCAAACACCGTATCTGGTGGGGGTTTCATACTTACTGTCATGTTCTACATCAGCCACCATTCGCTGTAAAGATCAAACTGTCTGCCCAACACATTACAGCTGTTCCAGCCTACTAGGTACATACAAATAGAACTGTTTAAAGTATTATTTGTACCAACTTTATACCTGTTTAAAAAACCCACAAACATGAGAATGCTTCTTTACCTGCTGGATCAAAAAAGCTTAATCAGTCAATACATGTTGGCTCTTCCCTTTTCCATGCCTCTTGGTCTTGTTTTCATGTGCCAGAAAAAGAGCTATTGTGATGCTATTGGTTTCAGTCACCTCAAAATGTACAGCTTTTGACATGATGAAATCACATCCTTTGACATCTTTCATCTCTGTAAGATGTTTTTTCCCCCTTCTTTAATGTGGCTACAGCATGTACATTAAAATATTTTGAGTAGCTTTCAAGCAACTCTGTGTTTTCTCTTATCCATATCCCTCTGGATTTTAGCATTTCATGACAGACTTTGATCATGCCAATATTACATGGCCCAGAAAGTCATTAGCTGGAAGAGAGATCCAAAGTGACAGAAAACCAAGTGGGAATGGCAGTGTTCTCTCCTCACCGTGGGGCAACTGGCACACGTCTTTGGTCCCATGCCCAGTTTTGACACCATCACTGTGGTTGCAGATACCATAACAGGCAGGAGAGCCTGACCACCAACCTGCTTCCCCAGCAGTGCTGGGCCTCATGGGGCGCAGAGCCTGCCCAGCTCCTTGTGCTGCTGCCACTCGTCTCCTATCTTCCCCTTCCACAGCCCCATGCCGGCCAGCACAACAGGGATGGCATCTTGTCCAGCAGAAATAAAAGCGTTTTTGCAGCTTTTTGCTGCTTGCACGCATCACCTAGCAAAAAACGACCCCCAAAGCATCAGGCAGTAGCTGGCATGGGCTAGGCTGGTCCTTCACCCCAACCACAAGAGAAAGCAAGGAGTGGGACAGCTCTTACAGAGCATTTGAACATACGTCCTGAAGCTGCAAACAGGCGTTTAATGGACACAGCATGACTTTAGGCAGGTACAGGAGACAACCCATGCTGAAGGGGGTGGCCTTGGGGTGGTACTGTTGCTCCAAGCTGCCTGTGCTGAGCAAGACGCCCAGTGGACAAGGCCTGAGGTGTATGAACATCAGTTGCAGGTGCAAAAGGAAGGTAACTCTGGTGGAGTAGCACCACCATGCCCTAGGTGCTGCTTAGAGTGAACTTTTCCAGGGAAAGGCCCTGCTCACTAACAACAGATTATTAAAGCCTTGGTGCTCTCTGAAGTGCTCTCAATAGCAGCACCCCGTCCTTTCCCCTTGTCCCCTACTATGATTTTACTAACAGTTTTTACAGTTGAAAGCTCTGCGCTGGAACAATTCAGTGAACTGGACAAGAGAAACTGTGGTGACAGCAAAAGAGCACATGTATTTGTACAGACCGCCTCACGTACAGCTGGGGGTTGGGGTTAGCTTGACTGGGCAGCTTTTCCTACAGAAACAGCCTGGGAAAGGAGCAACCCTGCATTAATTCTTTTCTCTTGGGCATCTCCTTCACAGTTTTATTCCTGCCAAATATTTATTAATGTAAATCCAGAAAGGGCTCTGCTTTACATTAAGAAACAAGCTGTTCATTTTCCTCTCACCCACAAAAGCGTTAGTGCTTTCTTTGAGCTGGTCCGGATGTTGCCGGTTTGGAAGATGCATTCAATTCGGTGTCACTGCTGACGGCAAGAATGACAGGCCAAACCTAGTCCAGGTTGTCCAACGAGATAATGCAGTCAGGCTGACTAAAGGCGACCCGCTCTTCATCCTGAAGATTTGTGAAATGACAGCATTTGTACTTTGCTTCAGAGTTCCTCAGCTCTTCTATTGATGTTTCTACCCTGGAACAGACAGAAAGAACCAAACTCTGGTTTACATAATTTAGCATTCATAAAAACTCTTTGCGTATCCCTGAGAGCAAAATGAATTGTGCACTAAATGGATCTGGCAACAGTACAGGCAGCTATAGCCGTGGCAGCCTTCCTGAGGGAAGCCATCAGTCTGGGAATCCTCCTCTCCCCCCAGCCTCATCCACCGTCCAGAGCCCGAGGAGGATGCTGCCTGGGGAGTCCTTACAGGGAGGATGGGGAAGTCCCGCTTCTTTACACTCTGCCTTGGGTGGATGAGGAGGAAAACACATGCACGCCCTGAGGAGCGATCTCTGGGGCTAAAAATGGTTCGGCCTTTTGTTTTGTTTCCACTTCATAAATCAAAGGCCAAGGCTTGCCGCTGCCAACTGCCCTCGCAACTTCACCGTGGAAAATAAAATTCTGCTGCTCTGTGTTTGCAATCCTCCCACCTCTGCACCCTAAGAGTGGAGTGAGGAGCAAAGGGAAGACTCATTTAAACAAAATCAGTTTCTGCAACCTCAAAAGCAGGACAGCGGGGTGTCCTCAGCTTTGATGATGAGCACAAACATCAGAAGCAGCAGCAGTCCTCACAGAGATTTTCTTCGCCAGCTCTACCATTTCTGCTTGGCTTTTCCAAGGAGAGCGCAGGACTCAGTGCCAGCTCCCATGCCCAAGGCTGTCTTCCCAAGAGGCCAAGGAGGACACCATCCAGCTCTAACAGAGACCTGTCTTATTTGTATAGGTAAATTGGGGGTAGGTTACTAAAACCAGAAGTGCAGAAACATGAGAGGAATTTACTAATGGTTGCTACTCTATTTTTCTTCCCTTAATGTTTGTAGTGGCTGGTTATTGACCCTTCTGTACCAGGGCAACTGAAGAACAGGGACCTGGAAAATCAGGAAAGCACAATGGATGAATAGCTATTAATTTCTCAGCCTTTTGTCTGTTTTGACATGCCATTTCTTCAGTTTCCTGACTGAAAAAAACCAAAACCCAACCACTATTCTTTTCTTATTGCCAACAATTATTTCCCCTGCCATGGCCCTAGAAGGGGAGCCACCTCATGGCAGTCACTACTCTTGAGCAGCCCCTCCAGGGGGGCACCACAGCAAGAACCAGTGGGCACTACCTGCCTTTCCAGAGGAGACAGAGAAGTACAAAAGGATTTTTTTCTTTTTGGTACAGCTTGCCTCCAGGGCTGACGAATCAAACCGACTCTGCTGCAAAGATCTACTCTTTTTCAGAGAACCAATTGCCAGTTCCCTACTGAAGTACAAATGTTTTACTTGCCGAATGCTAAGTTCAGCCAACAAGCTTCCGTGGGATTCCCACTATTTTCAAATGATTTGGAGATTTAGGCTGTTTAAAGCAAGTCCTTGAGGCTGCTTGTTCACAGGTACTCATCCAATGCTTGGCACAAGGAAGCTGCTCTTAGAGCAGTGACTTTGGGCGCTCTGGTAAAGGAGATGATCCAGAGGTGGATGTTTAAATGGATTCTGACTACTGAAAACCCCACGCCTCATCTCCTTGCAATAAAACAGCTGTCTCCAACTACACTTGGATGAAGCTTAGAAAAACAGCTTATGTCTAGCACCAAAAACCTGCAGAGCTTTTCTAGGAAAGCTCTTCCTGCCTTTCCAAATGCATCAGTTGCCACTACAGCTCATTTATCCTGTCAGCCATGGCCAGGCTTCTCTGTTGTTCAGACCAGAGCACTGACAAAAGGGTGAGGCTCCTGGCTACCAGGTAGATTGACAGAGGAGCTGCCCCAAGCAGAACACTTCCAGTTCAGGGTTTCAAGGCCAACTACCTTTAAAGGGTTTCACCTGCTGTAACGCAGCCGCACCAACCACAAGCGCTGGCAGCTGAAGGAGGATGAGCTTGACGAGGAAGGAGAGAAGCAAAGAGCGAGCCTTGCAGCTCCTCAGGGCAGCTGGTGGCAGTTCAAAGCTGCAGCTGGGAGCAGGGGCAACAGACCTGTCCCAGGTGAGGAAGAAGCACCAAGTGGCTCAGCTTGCCACCGCTGGGAAAGAGAGACTGTTACAGCAGAGACACAGAGACCTGGCACCAAAGAGAAAGCAGATGGGGAAGCCCCTGTCTATTGATCAGGAAGTTTTCTACAACTGATTTACGCTTAAAACTTTGGTGCCCAGAAGGGGCCCATGCCAGGCCAGGGACATCTCCAGTAGAGCATGCTCCCCCTCCCCAGCCATGGCTGGTGCTGAGGGCAGGAGCAGCATTGTACAGCATAGCAGAGCTACCTGCTCTGTACTGGTTTCAGTCCTACAGGGCTTCACTGTCACTTATGGGGGAGGAAGGAGAAATGGCAGAGGAAACGCAGGCGATGAGACCAACTGATGCTGCCATCAGCCACTGGGAGACTCCAGAGGCTGTAAGCAGCCGTGGGACAGGAGATTGCCTTAGGAAATGTGAAAAACAGCAGAACATGACTGATGGTGGCTCCCACGTTGCAGACGCTGGGAAGATACTGCCAAAACAGCCCATTTTTACCACCCAGAGCCCTGCAGCAGGAAGGCCTGGAGGTAGCAGGCAGATCACTGTTGCTTCTGCACCTCCAGCTTCCCCCATTGCAGCTGCTGCTCTGCACTGGGACATGGCAGCTGAGAGCACTGGCTCCAGGCCTCCTGCTGTCCCTTTGAGAGATGCCAAGAGCACAGAAGAGAGAAGGAACTGCAACTGTCCTCTGAAGGTGGCAATGGCAGCAGCGGGTGGTCCCAGAAAGAGTCCCAGATCCAATAAACCTTTCCTAGGGCTGAGACACTGAGAGGGTCTCTCCTCCAAAAGCAAAGTCAGCAAGGAACCTGGCTTGGATGATAAAGTCAAAACAGGGTATCAAAAGACCTGCAGGTCTGGAGAAGAATTGCCTCTGGAAGGCCTGAGGACGGCCATCCAGAATGACTCCTGGTGCAGGAGTGATGCTCTCACCTGGGCTGGCTGTTACAGCCGGGACAGAAAGCAGAGCCTGGCAAGGGCAGAGCCCAGTGGCTGCAGCCTTACACCAAAGCAGCCAGGCAGGAACTTTTGTCAGAAAGTATTCCCAAATTAAAATCCCCAGATGGGCATATGAGACCCTTCCCAGAAAGATTCAAGGTGAAAAAAACTGGCCTAAGAACAACCCTTATCAGACACTCATAAAGAAGTCTCTGTTGTGCCTTGAAAAGAAAGTATCCATGCTGTTAAGGGCAAAATGTCACCTGCTTTATTTTAGGTGACTTGCTACAAAGTTCATAGGATTCTTCATGTGCAGATGACAATAATAATAATAAAAAACCAGTGTACATAGCACAAGGGAGATTCTTTTGAAGACACGCTTTCACCCAGGAAACATTCTAGTGCTGAGTTTCCCATTTTTTATTAAAATCAATTCTATTAGGAAATAATGGTATGAAGTTAGCTCACCTGATCTTTACAACCCCTGCTGCTCAGAGTGCTTGCAATGGGAAATAACTCAATCAAACGTGGCAGCACATATGGCAGCTCAAAACTCAGCACAGCAACGTGCCATGACTTGCCATTTTGTAGACAGTTACTTGTGAGCATTGTTGCTTGCACTGCTGTTCTGTACAGATGTGGAAGGAGAAGGATGCAGTGGGAAGGCAGATTTACGGGATCTTCTCTGTACAGGAACCCACTGGCCCAGCAGAAACACACACCAGCACTTTCAGTGACATTAAGAAGAAAGGCTTCACGTCAGCTTTGTGCATGACAACAGTTCAGTCACAACTCTTCACGCTGCTGCAGTTTCTGTCTTCGCTTGGCATTGCTCAGTTGTCAGCCAAGCCCGTATGAGCAGCAGCAGCATCCCTGCATGGGTGGTCATTCAGAGGTTAGCTGTGTTGCGTTTCCTTCCGAAGGCAGAAGTCCAACTCCAGCAATTACTGGCTGACTCCGCTCAGCTCTTCTTTCATTTCTAAGTCTCAAAAGAGGGCACAAACCTACTCAAGAAGATAATGTAGCAGTTCCTAGTGCCATTTTATTATCCTAGAATAGAATAACGATTCCCACCCTCTACTTGTATCTTCGATGTCTCAGAAATTTCCCCACACAGAAATCCTGAACCAGAATATATATTGAGCAACAGACATCCATAAACACAAGCGTACTAGTAGACTTCAAGTACTTACCAGGATCAGTCTCTGGATGTATCCTACAAATACTGCAGAACAGAACAAAACCACACATGCACATCACAATCTGCAATTAAAACCTTCCCACCATCCCTTGTCTTCCCAAGATCCTTTACAACCCTCCTTTCAACAGTTAAAAAACCTAAAACCAAACCACACCTCCACTTCCTTCATCCTCCACAGCCTTTCTCAATCAAAACTCATTTCCCAACTGCTTCTCTTCCCACTGTTTCTTTTTTTCTGCCAACCCATCCCCGTTCTCTCCCATCTTACCCTTTCACTTGCTCTCCCCCACCAGCCAATGCCAGCACCCACCCAGAGGCCATCCTATAAACCAGCCATTGCAAAAGATGGACCCATGTTTCATACAGTAGGTTTTAGAGAAATGGGAATTTGCATCCAAGTGAAAAAAATCCATTTGTTTGAGGAAAGGGGAGAAAAAGGATTGATTGTGGCTTTCAAAGATCACAAGCCTTTGCTACTCGCAATCTTAGGCCTGCAAAATTCCCTCCTTCTGTTCAAAGAGAATGTAGGGTACCAAACCAACACCTACCATATCCCACTTTCTGCTCTTCAGAGAGCAAAGTTCCCAGGAGGAGCAATCCACAGACACATTAAGGAAAAATTTTTCTGCTCCCCATGGATTCTGTCACAGTGACTTTCAACAGGACTGGACAGTCCCCGGTCCACCTGGTCTGCAGTTGCAGTGAATGAGCTGCCCCATCTCAGGCTTGGCCATGACACCACTTAGCAGAAACTTAACCAAAGACACACTGGAAACTTCTGGGACAACAGGAGGAGGGACATTCCCACATTCAGTGACAATCAGGATGCAATATTAGTGGCAGGAAAGGCCTCTGACTGCAGGCCAGCCTCTCACTTGGTGATTTAATGACAACAAAGCTATGGAGACAGAAACCTTACAGCTGTGCAGCACACAGCCAAAGTCACCTAGCAAATAACTTTTAACATCACTGCTTAGAGAAATCTAGTGGTGAGACAACCTTTTCAATTCTGTCAGTGAAAAATAATAAAAACCAACAGCTGAAGGCATCTTTAGATGGAGCACTGGTGAAAAATACATGGTATTATTTCATGGTTTTTTCAGATGAATTAATCCGGATAAGAAGTGACCTGTCTGAAGGCAAATGCCAGCAGCAACTCTTGTTTCCAAAGCAGTGTCCTTTCTACGATAGGCTATAAAACTGAATTTCTTAATAAAATCCATTTCAAGTTTCTGATGTCTTACAAATTTTGTGACAACTTCGATCAGTAATTCTGAAAGTTTAAAGTTGTGCACAAGTACAAATGAGAACTGTAGGTAACACCACAAACCCTTGTGATTCTGAGACTAACCATAATAAACTAAGCTCTTGACAGGAAAGGCTTGATTTTGATTAGCTAAACTCAGAAGAAGTTCCTGCACCATCATGCATGCTGAAGTACTGGAGTTTTTCTGCATAATAAATAAGGCACAGCTCAAACATTCAGCCTGACTGAAGTATTGTGATCCTAAAAATTCTTGACACAAACCAGAAAATTTTTAATCCCCTGGTGAGACTAAAAATTTACCTGGAGATAACAGTGGCAGTGAAGCACCTCAGAGCTGGTGCTGTGGGGGTTGTGCTCCTGCTGAACATCAAGAGAAAGGAAACTTGTATCCTGCTCCAGAAACCCAGGCAAGCCCACTGCGGGCTACCTGGAGGCTCAGCCCATCAGGTACATCACACCCACATGGTATGGCACGTGGTATGAAGCTCCTGCTTCAGCAGCAAAGACCACTGTTGGATGAGGAGAGGCATGGATTGACTACTGTGACACAGAGCTGCTGGGAACCCTGGGCTCATCATCAGACCATTCCAGTGCCAGCTTTCTTCAAAGCAAAGGGCTGGAGAGGGTCTCCTCGGCTGCCACAGTCCCATCTCAGACCACTGCCTGCTGAACAGAGGATAAGCCCAGTCAGAAGTTCACAACACACTACTCCTTAGTTAACTGTGCTCACTTCTGATGGCTGTTCCCAAAATCTTTTTAGCAACAAACAAAAGCTTTCATCTTTTAAAAGACAATGTGCTGCAGTAGCAGAGTCATGTGCCAACATACTTCTAGAGCTAAAGAGAACTATTCCTTCACTCCTAACAAAATCTGAATAAAAATGCCATATTTCTTCAGTACTTCAGATGATTCTCTCCAGTGTATCTCACATTACTGTCATTTGAGGCATATGATACAACAAAATCCAGATAAAAGCCTGATGTCCCCTGCGCACCAAGGATGCAAAATCATCTTGGCAGTCTCTTAGGGTGCAGAAGGAAATGCTCAGAGGCATTTGTCACCTACCAAATGAAACAATGCTGAGGTGCCCAAAATATTTTCTTGTTAATGTATCAAGGACACCCTAAGGAGAGTGCACCAGCACACTGGCATCACACTGCTACCTTGGAAGAGCTGTCTCCTCTCTCACTCGAGAGAGGTATTTCAGTGGCACAGAACCACAACTAAGTTTCCCTGGTAAGCTTTGTAGACCTAAAGTTTGCTAAATGCTGCTGAAAGATTAAGGGAGCATGAAAGACATTCCAAGAGTGCCTGGAGCCCAGAAAAAGAACTTAAAATGGCATTTTCCCCACTTTGACAAACCTTTCAAGCAACATAATACTGACTGGAACTTCTGTAGGGCAGGAGAGTAGCGTGCAGCTACAAGACTTCAGGAGTTATTTATTTTAAACCTTATCAACTACTGCTGCTGGACCATGAGCACATGTACACCACCGCTAAGGAGGTAAGGTTTCAATACAGTGGCATTTTGGAGGAGGCAGTATATATTTATATATGAAATCTGTCAAATATGAAGTACTTTTATCTTACCTGCAAATGATTCCTTGAAAAACAACTTATGCTTTTAAAGGCCAACACGATGATGTATTATTTTAACCTTAATGCTAAAGAAAGGCAGAAAAAGCATAATTACAATGTCAACACTTCAATTAGAGAACTTGGTATTGCTGTTCAGTTACGCTGTCTGCCCAGCTTTTGGATCTCTACAGAAAGAGCCCAACACGAATTTTATGCACTTGTCAGCTGGGCATAACCACCATCCATAGCTACATCAGAATAAAACAAGTTATAGGGATAAAGCTTAACAGTATTAGACTATTGATGTAGTACATACCACACGGCAGTGTCATGATGTTGTTCATACTTGTAACAAAACACCTCAAGGCACTCGGCAAATCTTGTTCTCACCACCTACAGTAAAAGATGCCCCAAATCTGAAGGAATCGGCAAGCACTGCTGTCAGCCCGAGTACTGAGAGGTAGGGCATCTTGTGTTTTCCTCTTCAAGAACACACGATGAGGTGAACATTGAAGAAGGCATGTCCTAAGTGCCACCTCAAGATCAGAAGACAGGCAGTACCTCTCCTTTCCCAGCAAATTTCAGGCTGGGCCATCTTGAATTGGCTTGGATTTGAGAGGTGAACATGGCTGGATCCCATGTTCACATTTGGAGAGTTTTATGTATCTGTAACCCTCAAATTATATTGTACTACAACATTTTCTCATCAAATAATTTAATATCCAATTATCAAAGGAAGTAATTTGTTTTCTTTTTCACTGAACAGTGGTGAAAAAAGGTCACTGTTTTATTCAGCATCAAGGTTACATAACATTTGTTTGTTTCTATTACTAGAAATAATTTATTAAAATAGTCCTGAAAGACGACTTTTCTTTCTCCAATGATTTCAAAACTACACCTTTTAATGCCAATTCCACAGAGTCACAGGTTGGATTGGTAGTAGTCAGCTATAGCAATTGTCAAGGCACAAGCTCAGCTCTGCACGTCTGCTGCAGCTTGTCTTGTAAAAGAGATATGCCAGTTACGCCTTCACTTAAAAACGCATAATCCCTTTGTCGTAGATTGCAACAGGAGAAATTAACATTAAACACAGACTACGAAAGGTAAAGGATTTATTTCTGATATGATTTGTAGAGTTAAATTAAAAACCTACTGAATACTTTATGTAGTAGATGAACATAACCTTAGTACTTTCTAACAGTTTACTTAATGGTTGGAAGTGTACAACATGAAGTAGGCCTCACGTTTAATATTGTTCAATTTTGCTTATTGTTAGATGAGACTAAAATACAGTAGCCATCCCTTTAGATTATGTTGCAACACTGATCATGTGCCTTGATAAGTAGGAACGATTCGTTAAATAAACAGTGATGACATAACATGTAGGGAAGACTTTGGATTGTCTATTTAAAATGTCAACGTAATAGGCAATTAAGAATAAAACTTCATTTTAAGTGCACTTCCACATGCTTTGTTTATAATATAGCAAAAGCTTCCTATCTTTTTTCCAAACACTTCACTCCCTACGCTAAAGCTGTTCAGTTGAAAATGCACTTTTCCCAGTAAACTTGTTTTTTTAAAAAAGTAACTAAAATTTCTACCCTTTCATATGCTAAGAAATGTTTCCTAATTAAAAACACTGTTTATTACAAGACATGTGAAGACAACATATAGTGAAATGATTTTTAATCGTTGTGCTGTGACTAAAGTAAAGTTCTCAAGGCTGCAATTTAACATTCCAAGTTCTCCCTTCCATCTTTATTGATTCTTAAGATTTTGCACAGAAACTCTTTGGGGGCTAGAACAGCAGGAATTGCATCACACTGTTTTCCAAGACTTCAAGTTTCAAAAGCAAACTCTTCAAAAAGTACAGTTGTTGATTTGATTAGATACAGGGACAAAAAATATAGCACATACTTGAAGGTTACATGGTCTACAAATGATGGCGATATTTTCCTTGGGAGAGTACAGTTTGTTTTCTTGTAAATACTCAAAAAGGCTCAACTTCAAGCAGTAATAAACACAAGCAAAAGTGATTTAACCCTTAAAATAAATATTCAGGAAAACCTCTCTGTACATACAAGTGAAAGAATATGTAACACTTTCACGCTAAAAGAAAAAATAAAGATTTTGTTCATATAAGCAGCTGAAATCTGCTGTTCCAGCCCAATGTCCCCAGTAAAGAAGGGAGGCACAAACACAGGTGACTACTGTAGCTCACTATCTTATGGCCTTTTTGGACAGGGACATCACCACCATCATTGTTTTAATCCCTTTTGTTATATTTATTACAGCATGCCAAATCCTTTGGCATATGTGATGGCCTTCAATAATCTTTCTTTAAGCTTTTCTTTGCTTGAGTACTCCGGGAGCAAAAGTACATTAAAGCATGTGTGAGATGTAGGTAACCTGTGGGGAAAACAAAACAAACAAACAAAAAGAATTCAGGTCTGGGAACACGCAGTACATGCAGAGAAATACATGGGTATTTCACAAATTAAAAATAATGAATTTAAAGACAATCTACTTTGCTTAAAGATTTAACTTTCACATTTAACTAAGCTAATAAATTAAAAGCACAGAATTTGCTTCCATTTGTAAACAGATAGGCAAAATGTAGACTTTTTTTTTTTTACCTCTCTGTATCTGGGCCATTTTTGGCTATGATCATCTTTAACTTTCCAAGTCCTCCCACTGGGGCTCTGTCTGTGCCTGTTGTAAACTGTAAGAATAGTCTTTTCTGTTCATCTGTAAATGAATGGACTATTTCCCAGAATTCCCTATCAAGGAAGAAATCAGCAAGTTAAGTAAATGAATAACTTTCTTTGGTATAAGTGTTTCAAAAGTAACTGAAGTTTGAAGGTTTAGTAATTCTAATCAATCTTAACATCAAGTTTACAAGTTGCATTCCTAAACCAAAACTAATAGTAATGTATTTACCAATCGAGATGATTCAGAAGCAGAAATCAAAAATATTGCCAAAATACTGCAGCTTAACTGTGTTTAATCATTAATTTGACTGGTAAATGATCTGCAAATACTCTATTTTATCATTCCTATTTCCTAAAGAATTATAGTGGTTCCACTACACTGCCCATTCCCACCACCTTCTTAAACACCACAGCAAATGCAGCTGCTGTCAAAGGTTTTCTACCCTAGCAGGAATTAAGTAGTTGGCAAAGTCTAGAGGACTGAAGATGCACACTTCTCTGACCCTTATCTTCAGAGTTCTCCAAGTCAAAGGGGACAAGAAGGTAAAAACATTAAAAACTTTGAATTTACTTGATTTCTAATTAAAGAAAGTTCTACACATGCAACTTATTCAAACAATTCCGTACTTGTGTGGTTTTTTTTTTTCCCCTAAACAGCAGAGCAGCAGTCATTTATTAAAACAGCCCCGTTTACACTGGGGATTATTTAATTATATGGTATATGACAAAAAAGCAGGGAAAATCCCTTTTAAGATTTACCCAAGTTCACTGGAAGCTAAAGGCAATGCTTATACTATCTGCCCTTTTCCAATGACAATACTTGAATAAAGTGAAATAAGACATTTGCATCTCCAGTACTACAAAAATGCTGAATCTTATCATATTTAATTCATTATGAAGAAACAGGCATTTGAAGTGCTTTTAATCTTTCAAAATTAGAGAAAAATTACCTAATAATAAGTGAGTCTCTTGTATAGCCACCATCATATTCTGTAGTTTCTTCTAGTGCTTGAAAATCTAAATTCTGTAAGAAGATGACATTTTAAAAAATGACCACTAATTATATACTTAGGACCAAAAATCTCCACTTTCTGGTGTACATTCAGGATTCTTACCCTACTTCCACAAATAAGTAATTCAATTTCCTCTGGTCTAAATAAATATTTCAAAGGAGATTCATTGGTGACCATGTGGAATCCTCTCCGAAAGGCCTTGAACTGCTTTTCTACTGATTTATTGAGTATATAGTCAGCATACAGATTGACAAATTCCTGTAAGGAAACAATTCCCAAAAAAACCTTAGTACTTCGACACATGCCACTTGAAATATCTCCCCAAAATACATTTAATTCTGTAATTCTAAATAGATTATCTGGGCTCAGCTTCTACTCAGCTGAGCAATAATAAAGAGCAGGTCTCAAATATTTTTCAAACAGATCAAAAGTCAGAAGCTACGTATGCATGTAACAATGCTTTCTTTTAAAAGAGACGCCTCTTCTGCTTACAAGTACCCTCTACTACGACAATTTCAAAAGGCTTTTAAACTTAAACCGTAAGCAAAACCAAACCTTTATGGAGTGCTACATAATTCTGCATAGAGTATCTAAAAATTACAGATTACGTAAAAAAAATGGAGCGTACCTTTCTATTTTCATTCGTGATAGGAATTTTATCACCGTTCTCCTTTAAGTCATGCATCATTGGATTGCCAAAGAGATCCGTATGAGATATTTGAAACGTTATCATCATATCATCTTCCACACTTCCTTCATACTCTAGTAAGTCTCTCAAACTCTGGTAAAGAACCTAACATAATAAGAAATACATGTCCGTCACAAATAAGTTTCAATAAATTTCACTGAATTAATACCAGAACACGTGAAATCATCTGCCTCAAAAAAGGTTGTTAAGTTCTATGAGACAAGTCCCCTAAGGTCTCCCGTAACAGTCCAAACAAAAGGTATATTAAGGTCAGTGTTTGCAAAAACAACCAATAGCAGACATTAAGGAAAGATAAAAAAGAAACATGGCAATGAGTGGTAACTCCCTTAGAAGAGCTTATCAGTACCCAGGAATCTTCCTAAATGAAATGGTCAAACCTGTAGCTTAAGAGCCACTGAATTATCTCTTCCTTTAACTCTTTGGAAACTCTATTTACTTTGGGCATCCAGAACATGTTACAGAACACTTACATGTTCACGTCAGTTGAATATATATGTGTTAAAATCAAAGAAAATGCTATATTTTATATCAGATAAAATCCAGGCAGCAGGCTTTTATCTCCTAAACCTTCACTTAAAACCCAAACAAACTAGGAAGGAGTCTCAAAGCAACACAGATTGGGCAGTCATTAAAGTAAGAAAACATTTATGCACCAAAAAAAAAAAAAAAAAAATCACAAATTAGGTCAAAATTTGCCAAGTGGAATCTGAAATTACCTATAAGAGTTTGCTCTGTTCAAAGGAGCAACCAGCCTTCCTCCCTGCTGTGCCTTAGGAAAAGCCCAAGACTCTCTTGGAAACCAAAGGTTATGCAGAATAGGAATAATCATTTGGCCAAGACAGAGGTGTGGGTCTCAAAAATGCAAAGTGAAGGTAAATGAAACAACCGAGCAGAACTATATTTTTACAGTGAAGTAGAAGCATTTCCCCTCAATGTTTTAATTACTGAAAGTTTACATGTAAGCCTCATCCTCTCACTATCCGTATCCTTTTGATTCTTCCAAAACACCTTTAAAAATATCTTGCATTGAAATTAACTGGACTTAGAACCGCTGACGGTGAGCAGGTAAACGCCCTATCCTCCATGCTCTCTAACATTAGAAAAACCATTGGGAAAGCTTGACTACTGCGAATTTCATTTTTGGCTTGAGAAGCTCTGAACTAAGTCATATTAGAATACACAGAGTTTAAAAAGGATTCTATTAAAAGAAGTCAGTGTAGGTGTCAGAGGAGAAACCTAAGAGTAGGGGAGAAACATTAAGAAATGCCCTGACTGCCTTGTTCCACAGAAATAAAGATGCTTTTTCTATTATAAAGAGTTTTGAGTATGTAACAAAAATTACAGGAAACTGGGAGCACTGTATTTCTCAACATAAGTTTACAGAGGAACTGGTTAAAGCTGGCATGCTTTCTTGTATGAGGCCATCCAAAGAAGACCAGATAGCCTATTTTTTGATTACACATGCCTCATTTTTCTACTAAGCAACAATAAAAAGCTATTTTTAAACAGTATCATTTTACTCATCTGTTTTGAACAGCTGAAGATTTTGCATAACTGCTTAGGAAAAGGGAATTGTCCCACTACTTGAAATGAAATGAAGCACACTAATAACTCATACTAGCTTGCATGAGGGAAAGCTACTGGTGAGCTTTGATTGAAGATGGAGCAGGGCCAAGACATCCTGCATGCACGCTTCTATGCTCAATCTACTAAAGCATGCGTATGGCTCAGTGTTTTTGTATAGCTGCTGGCTGGGGAGGGGTGGGGGAAGATGGACACCGATCACTGCTCCCAGACTGTAGGGGTATTCATGAACTACCTCATCTGTCTTCTGCTTCAGACAAAAAACAGTATGAACATCATACTTCACATGTCTACTGTTGCTTTCACATTTTTTGTAGAAATCTCTTCAACAAATAGATATAAACCAGCCTAATTTTAGAAATCTCTTTGGGAAGTTACTATTAATAATAGTTTATGCTTAATGGTGCTTAGTGATACTAAGCAATTTAGGCAGCAAGTAAAAAAAAAACCTCCAACAAAGCTTTACTGATACCCAGCCCTATGTGTTGACTTGGAGATTCTGCCTCCTCTAAACCAGATGTAGTAAGAGGTTTTATTGCTTATGAATTATTTTAACAAATACAGACTCTTCACACAAGTCACTGGTTATTTCACTTCACTTCTGACAGTGATCTCGTGTTTAATTTAAATCTAGATTATCGCAAGGAAGTTGCATTAATAAACTCAAAGAACATAATGAACTTACAGGATGAGAGTCTGCCAGATCACGGAAAGTTCCTTTTTTGCCCATTAGCTTCCTGTAGACAACCATGGGAAAATGTACATCCAGTATACAGTTATTGTAAATAGCCAGACCCAGTACTATGCCAATCAGTGTAAACTGACCCTCAGTTTCAAAAGAGGACGGATTAAACCAAAACAGTTTTGTAGATTCATCATATGTGAACATCCCTGTAAAAAAATGATGTTGAACAATTATGGTTACATTTCAATGAAAATGACATGTAAAACATACCATTATAAACCCCTTTGCATTAGAATACCTCTAAAACACGTTTAACTTAACATTATACTGAATTTGGTAGCAAAGAAAAGCTACTTACCTTCGGGTAACTGGAGCTGCTCAAAATACTGTTACTCACATTACCACTAAAAGTATGCAGGAGACCTGCAATACAACATCCTGCAGTGCCCACTGAAGCTGTACATACACCACCTTTCACACCCTTCCATTACTAAAGAAGCAGCAGCACATTGTCAGCATAGATTGTAACTTTCATAAATACAACAGTGCAAGGAAAGAACACAATCAAAAACCACACAGATGAAATAATCCCAAAGAAGTCAATTTACGACAAAGCAATTTACTATAAAGTCCTCAAAGGCTTTTCCAGGCCAGTTCCAGCAAACAAACTGCTGCAAACAGATGCAGCCCTATTACTAAATTGGAAGCTATGATGGTGGAGCAAGGATCAACCATCATATATGATTTTAGAGTTAGGTACCAAACAGATTTTTTTGTTTGTTTAAAGGTACTTGACAAGGTCCACTGTGGTTGCAGCTATCACATACATCCTAACTTAAGGGGAAAATGCAACATGGGACTGTTGTGCACAGGAGGAGTTGCAATTTTAACAGCTTGACACTGTTGAAAGGAAGAGGTTTTGTTCTGTTCCCCTATCCCTTCATCTGATTCAGTTCACTATTTCAGGTGACCACTTTCTGCCAGTTCAGATGCTGAGTACCTTCACAGAAGGCTTCAACAAGCAACTGAACTGGCTCACGTCAGGAGCCAGATGGAGCAGACAGGACTGGTCAGACAAGGGCAATGAGTCCCTTACCCTTTTGGTGGCAGTAAGCCACTAGATTAGCACTTGTTTGACACCAGTTTGTGTACAGGCTATAAATTATTTAAACAAGTCCCACAGTAAAATCCATTGCTTACCTGACTAGATGCTGAAGCAACATAAATGTAAAACCCATACACTTATGGCAAGAGAGAGAGATCACCCTGGACAAGCATAATCTCAGTGACCTGCTGCTTGTACAGCTAAGTCTCATGATTTCCAGGTAGAACCTAAGGAACTGCACCCAAGGTCCTTCCTCCCAACACACCAGGAGTTAGATGCAAGTTGTCAAGAACACGAACTACATTTGCCACAAGGATTTACCTTGTCAGCTCTTACAAGATACGCTTATTTACAGCCTATGGAGATGTACAAATTGATTATAAAGCCACACAAATGAAGCCACAAAATTATTCCTAAGACTGAGAGTAAGATGTCACCTTCAGACAAGAGATAAAGCCTGGATTCTTATTCAATGTAAGGAAATCAACTGCAAACTCATTCACAGAATCTGGCTATTCCCCAAAATTGAAGTTTATCTATCTCAGTAAGGTACCAGGACCAGGTCAGCTACCAGGGCAGAACACAAATAGCAGACTAACACATCAGGTAAGGCAACTGGAAATCAGAAATGCATAAACAACACAAGCATATATAGAAATATTAAATAGAAGCCTGCATTCCATTTTCTGAATTAACTGAAGTAACTTCTGGATTACCAGCACAATAAAAGCAATGACTTGTGCTTTCTGGAAGATGATGGAACAGTTAAACACTCAAACAACTCCAGCAAATGTCTAATAATGAAGGACTACCAGTTTATCCAGATCCACATCTGGAAAAACTTTAATGTGAAATACATTATTTTATTCACTGACCAAAATTAAGACTATAGCACATTAAAATAATAAAAGAACACCAGAAGAAGCTGGAAGCTGCAATAAGGAGAAAACAATTGTAGTGTTGCTAGGAATATTATACGAAGTTATTCCTTCTTCCCTTTTGCCATGGTGACTCTCGGTCATAAATCCAATATTTTATTCGAGTTATTGCCTCCTTTGAGCAAAACTTTATGTTAGTTTAATATGAAAAAACTTGAAACACAATGGCAAAGAAACTATTACAGCAATAAACATCACTCCACACATAGCTATCAGAGGACAGGCAGTTTAAATTCCATTTAAAGGATTTCCTTCATTTTCTCTAGTAAATAAAGTTTTTAGAAGTCAACAGAAGTCACACTTGGTATATACGGTGTGTAAACTGTTATACTGCAGTGCATATTAATAGGTGCGAAAGGAAAGAAGACCGTGAATGCAAGCTACGTTTTCTGCTTTTACACATTTAAGCCAGAAGCCAATAAACGCCTTTTTCTTTCTTTCAAAGTTGATATATACCAAAAGTGGTTTCATTTATTTTGAATGCAGAAGTAAAATTAAAGCATGTATGTACATCTAATCTATATTCCCTTTACACTCAAGGAGCATATATACACGGGCTGGATCTTAGTTGATTCAGACTTCAATTACTGAATAGGAGTATTTCAATACAGGCACCCCACACGACTTCTGTTTGGATAAACTCAGGTTAAATGTATTTTGCATTAGAAATACAAATTCATCAGGCAAGTACTAAGACCTTGCTAATTCAGATTCCAAATCTCTCGAAGTTGATATCAGATTTCAGAGTGAGAAAGGCTGGTCTATGTATCTCTATCACTTACGAGAACTGGCTTGTGTATGGGGAAGGGCAAGTGCCAAGGTTCAGATTCTGTTACCAGTTCTGGGGACTTCCTCTTTAACCTGTTCAAAATGAATTTCTGTGTTTCTTCATCAATTTTCTAAGCTACAAAACCAAGAACAATGGCTTTCTTTTTTAAAACAGTTCAATGAACCCAAATTAACTATTGGCCCTGAGCTGTTGAGCTTCTTTAACGGAAGACACTTCAGGAAGTACAATCTGACATCATATTTCACAAAAACTATGAAATTAGTATAGGAACTTGGTAGGTCTCATTTCTATTCTAACACAAAGTATTTGTAACATTTTAAAACATTTTGATCTTTTCAGAGCAGCAGACAAGCTGCATATTAAAAGCAGCATGTCCTTGCACGTATAAAGATGGAAGCATAAGAGACTGGTGCAGAGAGCAAGGAAAAAAAAAAGAGTAAGATGGAAAAGTGACCGTTAAAACACAAATATAGAACTTTGTCTCTGATATATCAATTTAATCCTAGTTCTTTACTAACTACAATCAAATTTGACATTACTGCCATACTTTAGATCTGTAGCCCTTTTAGAAGAACTGAGACTATCAGAATTTTTAAGCTGGAGGAAGGGGAGGAAATAACTCAAAAACTCACCATAGTTCTACTCTGGTTTTATTGCAGAAGCTCTTCCTCTTTGGTTTGATTACTAATTCTAGAAGCTAATCACAAAGCAAAGTAAGGAGAAAGGTGAGACAACAAAAAAAAAGGAACCCTGAAAAGAAACCCTATACTACTGATTTACATGTAAACAAGCAATGGTAGCTTTCACTAACTGTACATAGTTATTCCTTTTATCATTCCTTCTTGGGAGGATGACTGATTAAGAGTGAGCCTTAATGGGTCAAGTACACTCATGATTACCGAGAAATCTGGAGAGCTTCAGAGAGAAGCAGAAGCAGATGTAGAAAGATAAACGGCCCAGGTTGGAAGGGACCTTGAAACACCATCTGGCCTTTCATGGGAAAAAAAAATCTGATACATTAGTAAATTATTAGAACACATACCAATATCTGGATTAAAGATTTCTTCCACAACCAGTTGAAAAAATTCTTTGGAACACCTCCTTCATCTACCCTTGCTCTCCTTCAAATTCAACATACATTGCTTCTTCAAGTCTGCAGGATTTTCCATGGCAATCATCTCTAGCTATTGAGTGAAGAGATAGAAGTATTTCATTAGTAAGTCTGTTACTACAAGAATCGATTGAGTATCAAATAATGAAATCAAAACTACCCTCCAAACCTAAAAAAGCAAGTATAAATCACAAGAGTAGTATCAGATACCAATAATACTACTAAATCGCTCTAAACAAGTATTAGAAACACACAGCAAGAAACTTAGCACAGATCCAATCTTCTAGACCATTAGGTCTGTTAGCCTTCCTCCATTTCTATCCTTTTAAGCACTTATTTTAATTAAGTTAGCATTGTGATGCACAAAATTCACATAAACCAGTATGAAAACAAGATGTATTACTGGGATAACTGAATTCATCTGGCAATGAAAAGAGACTGCAATTTGATCTACACGTTTGACAACAAATGGTTTTGTGAAGAGATTACACAGATACGTTTTCAGAACCTTCATGTGACAATTTACAGTGGAAGACAGAAGACAAGCCTTTTACTAGTAGTTGCATCTCACAAACAAAGAGCTGGGGAAAAAAACAGAAATAGGCAGGCATTAATATTACAGTCAAATTGATCCCCTTTCCTCTTGATGCTAATGAAGTCTCAGAAATCTTTTCTCCTCTTACTTCTTCAGTGCCTTTAAACACATCTACCACAATGCTTCCATAAAAGTAAAAAATTCAGTTAAGATCAAATAGAAGTGGTAATGTTTCCTAGGAAAGGGTTTCATGTCCATATTAAGGCCATTACAAGTCTTTCACTTTCTTCCAACAAAGATTATCCTTTCAGTAAATCAAAAGTTATGCAAGAATATTTTGCAGCTGATGAGAAATATGCTGATTAAAAGCATAAACATACTGGTTAAGCCTGTGCAGCATGATTACATTAAAACACACCTAGGTGGCAAAGAAAACTCAACAGCAGAAAAGTAAGGCACAAGTGGACTTGTGCATTCTTCTACCAAGATTGTATTACTGGTGAGATTTGCCTCTAACCCAGGCTACTGCGAACTGTACTTACCAGCAGGTGTCCTTAACATGTCAAACCATTTCTTTTTATTATACCACCTTACCTTATCCACACACACAAGCCAACACAACTTTATGTCCCAGAATTTTACTACAGAAGTGTAAAGGAAAACAGGAACAGATAAAGGCAGCAATGACACCACCATCAACTCATAAAATGACACCACCAGTAAGGTACATTTTCTGCTGGTAACTGCCAAATCACCCAGCCATGTTTCAAGCAGCACTGCAAGGCAGAGCTAAGGTGGTTGGCATAACAGGTTTTGAAGACTTTGAAGCCTCTCATGCAAAAAGAGCACGTGGAGAAAGAATGGCACTAATTGGTATTGAAAACTAGTACCAGGAAAAGTGGAAGCAAGCCTTGAAGGCCCTAATAATGACCACAAGTCAGATTTCCTGACTGAGATATGTACTAAATTACAAGATTATCTCGAAAAATTGGTTATGTACTACCTAAAGCACTTGGTATTCTATTGCGTATCATTTGCAATGAACTATTTTTGTCCCTAAGGAGATCAAATAACATTTATTCTTTGAAAGTCACTGTATTTTATCAAAATACTTCTTCAGCAAAACCATGTTGCAGTCCACCCCCCACCTTGGCATTCTTATCATATGTTTTCCATAACAGTGTAGTTTTGTATCTTGCCTTTTATATAAGTCTTAAAATTATGCAACTTACAGACGTGTAAAAACTTTTTGTTTCTGAACAGGAGGACAATGGAGCTTAAGCTGTGTTCCAAATACAATTGAGACTTTTTAAAATAAATGCTATTTCTCTATTTTTAACTGTAAGTAGAGGTTATACATTCAAGCTGGACAGATGGAAGTTCTCCTGTTTGAATCCCTTCCACTAACAACTGGCACTAATAATGCTTTCTTTTTTCTCCCCAGTCATGACTTTGTAGACTTTGCAGTACTTATTACATATATGTATAATTTATATGTGTATGTATATTATACGTATAATTTGTGTATCATTTTGATGAGTGCTGAGAAAGCAAATATTATCTTTCCATGACTTTTGGGACAGCAACCCTTTATCACAGTGGAAAGAATCTTGTGTCATAGAAACATACTTAATACTAAGGAGAGTGCTCATATTTATACACAAAAAGCAATTAAAAAATATTTCAAAATTATCTTTTGGCTGAAAATGATGCTGCAGTGAGTGATGTAAAGGAAAACAGTATTTAAAAAAAGGAGAAGGAAACACTCTTAACTGAGCAATGCCAGCTGGTCAGATTGGAACGGCACACTGGATGTCTGCAAGGGAGTCAGATAAAGGATTACCAAAAAGCCACCGAGTGAAAACCTAACGCTTCCTGAAGTAGATTCTATAACGAGAACCATGTTGCTAAAAATGAATGCTCAACTGAAGGTTGCGGGTTTAGCTGTTCCTTTGAACATCCGTGTCTCAACACTGAAACTCAGTGGAAAACGCATTAGTCACAACAGTAGAGAGGCACTGAATTTCAGCAGAGCTGCAGCAGTGTTTCTATGGCAAGGAAGTAGGAACTTCAGTTCAAAGGTTTGTTTTTTGGTTTTGTTTTTTAAATAACTAGAATTGCCTCAGTCATGTCAACACAGATGCTGCTGGATAAAGCCCATCTATGTGTGTGTGAATTCCTGAAGTTTTAGAAGCCAATGTTTTCTTTCATCATGGTTTGACTGGCCAAGCAGATGAAGCCATCATTACATTTCCCAGGAACTGCCAAAAAAAAGCATGTGTATTCTGTCTGAAGCAGCAGTATCAAAAAGTCAGTATCTATAAAATGAAAAGCTGAAAGCTGAGACATGATGTTATAAAGAATAACTGTATTTTGTTGTCTGATGCTGTGCCACAGTGTAAGAGATTGTATGATTTACTTTGCTTATAGAACAACATTGTGCTTTCCCAAAAAGCAGGAATCTTCCACAGAAAGACAAGAAATATGACAACATTTAAAAGCTTAATGTAACA
Organism: Bucorvus abyssinicus; assembly: GCA_009769605.1. Taxonomy (NCBI): domain Eukaryota; kingdom Metazoa; phylum Chordata; class Aves; order Bucerotiformes; family Bucorvidae; genus Bucorvus; species Bucorvus abyssinicus. The sequence continues at coordinate 128,140,191 of CM020024.1, forward strand.
CCAGAGTTTGGCTACCTTCTTAAATTGATAGTAACTGAACTAATCCCTATTCAGTTAAAAATGATCAAAAAACTCGAGTCCTCGAGTTCTAGCAACATAACACAGTTCTCTTTAAGGCAGTGGCAGGAATACTTTCCACACTACAAGGCAAAAATGACATTAACACAACTAATACAAGTTTGAAAGTACCAGTGACACATCATGATGCAAGTCAGTCACTATGTTTTTCTGCAGGACTGAATGTGAAGTAATACTTAAAGTGACTAAGAAGTGTTCTCTCAAGCTGCACTTTGATTCACTCATACGTTTGCCAGTGGAGCTGGCACACACATCAACAGTCACACATATTCTGCAAGCAACTAAGGCATGCGTAGTAGTGCTGAGATTTTTGACTGAACACACTAAACATCGATCTAGTCTAAAAGAACCCCAGAGCTCTTGAAGTACTTTGTCACTAACATTCTATGAGAGAATCTGCCTACTGGCTTCAGTTGTCACATAAGAGTTTTTGCTCATCAATATATTCAGCAGAGTAATTTACAAGCAAGAGAGGCTTGATGCCTGCTAGCTGTTTACATTCAATGTGGTATTTGTCAAAGTGAGTTTCTAATTTGTGAGCAAGTACCAGCCAGACTCTGCTGAAGGAATCCACCACATTTTCATTTGCAGATCTTGTGTGTCATAACTCACACCCTTTACATTACTACTACCTGAGAACAGATCCACACACAATGTGAGGCATGGCAGTAGGGGAGTGAGGAGAGTAAACTCAGAGGAAGGGGATGAAAGGACTAGCTGTTGGGGGATGAAAAGGCAGAAGAGGTTTTGAGGATAAACTTCCTTTCATTATTACTACACCCAGGTAACACGACCCAGCAGGAGTGCAGCTAATCTCTTAGACCTATTAGACATAAAAAAGCATGTTAACTACTTTTAAGAACTGCAAACTGAGCTACGAACTCCCAAATGTAAAGGTTCCTTAACAAATGTGGGGACTAGCACCTCACCAATTTCAACATTCCCCCCTACTCCGCTCCCTGGTGACTTTTCAGACTAACATACATACAAATAAGTATATAATACAAAGAAAGCACATTTCATTAAGTCAATTTCAATTAAAAAAATGAAAAATAAGTTTCTGATGCAAGTCTCATACACGCAAATAAATTGAATGATGAATCTGTAAATAAAATTTTTGCTTAGATATATGTGTTCCAGGGTGAACAACAATTCTCTTAATAAGCAACTTTAAGTTATTGCTTCAAAGGTACTTAAAAAGTATTGCTTCAAATCCTCAATAAAAGGAAAAAAAATCATACAGATAATAATAAATCTCTTACCAGTGCCCATATTTATTTTAATGAAGTCCAAAAAGTGAGAAGATGCACATACTGAATTCTCAAAGTTTAAATATTAAATATTGATAAGAAAAAACAGTTTGGTGATAACTTAATTAGCTTGTCCAATTAGCAGAGGAAGACCAGGACTAGCCCATTTGCAATAAGAAGTTGTGAAGGCTGATCGATCTATTTGCTTGAAAAATATCCAATATCAATATGGAAAACATGAGTAAGATCATCTTGACCTCATTTTAATCCATAATTCTGAAAATGCTTTTATCAGGAAGTTCTAAGTTATCACATAGTCAAAAAAAGTCTGCACTCACTGTTTTGTAGACACAAGTCTAGTGACATGGGTATGCGATTATTTACAATTCAAACAAATCTAAGTATTCAAACCTCAGAAGTAAAAAATGCAATTCAAAGGTAAAAACATTGGTAAATCATAATTACTTATCTGTAATTTAAGCATGTTTGGAAACAATTTGCCACTGAACTGATCTAAGAATATGTTTTTACTACTGAAGGTTATTATCTTGGCAAGATGTTTCTGACAGTTTTCAGTGAAACCCTTCCAGAGTTCAACACTGCATCTAAAACTGCAACCATCACTGATGCAAACTCATACAACATAGTTTTCACTTAGGTTTGATGCTGTCAGTGCTGCTACAGAAGCAGACAGTACCCATCTTTGACTACAACCAGAGACAGAGCAAGTTAATTTAAGGATTAGGTTATAAGACAGAAGATCTTCCTCTAGACCTGTTACACACCAATTAGGAAGTGGAAAAAAATTGTGAAAACTACTAAAATAATTTCTCAACCTGTTACAGGAAGTACCTGTAACAACAGCATGCAATTTTCAAACGTATCAGACACTCACTGAAGAAACTGCAAGATGACAGCTCAGGTTTCCTGAGGTTTGTGTGTGGGTCACCTCAAAATGCCTGTACCACCCATTATCTTTTAATGGATCATTCTTTCTCGAAGAGCTACTAGGTCTAGGCAAAGGCATCCATAATTTTAAGGTACGCTGTGTGGAAAAAATATGTCCTTTTGCTTATGTTACGTCTACTTCCTGATAATATGACTGAGTGCTACTAGTTGAGAAAAAAAACAGTATTTCCCATTCAACTTCTCCATGCCATCTTTTATGTCCTCTCTGTCATCTTTTTTACCATTAAGAGGACTTTACAGTCTCTCTGGAGAGACTCTGAACTCTCCAAATGTATTTCTAGTGCATCCTTTTTGATATTAAAATAAGAAGAAAAATGAAAGAGAGAGACATAGGCACACCGTAGTAAACAGAGACATCCATTCGCTCCTTCAACTCCTAATGTTCCCTCAGGAATAGTTAACATCTCTTCCTTGAGCACTAATACTTCATATCATCAGTTTAAACATATCAATACTTAAAAGGTGAATTCTGTACCCACACCACACGTTTTTCTTTAAGCCCACATTACTTCACAACAACTCTGTTGTTGCCTCTGAAATGGCACATACAGCTCCATTCCTCCAGCTAGGATGGTGAGTCTTCATTCATCTCCACTGTACTGAATATAAACTGTTTTCCACTTTTGAGAAATGCCTGTGCTGCACTTGGTATTTACTAAAACTACAGTTCAGCTCAGACTACTTGACTTTCAGAACAATTTTATCTTTTTTCCCTTATTTTCTGTCCTAGAATAAACAGTTCCAAATTCTTATTCTCCTTGGGGCTTTGACAGTCAGATCACCATAATTTAGCATGTTCTCACAGCTTAAACGAACAGCCCTAAGAGGATCCATGACAACTGCCCAGGCATGTACTTGTATATGGCTAGGCTGTGCAAGGGCTGCTGCAAGTGCATCACTATTTAAATTAGCATGTTTGAGCTTAATTTAAATAATCTAGGTTTCCAACAGACAAAGAATGTGCACAGCAGTGACTGCTGTGGCCTGTTGCAATTCAGCAGCTGCACCAACTTCATGTTGCCCATGAGTTTTCCAAGCAATGCTAAAGATATTTTTTTGTCCACGAAGATTTCAATGTCCTTCCACAACAAGCAGTAAGTGGAAGAATGCCTTTTCTCATATTTACGGAGTTTGCTTCCCATCTTCAGCACAAGGAAGAAGGTCTGCTTCCTCTCTGCTGGAACTGACATTAAAACTAACATCTCCCTAAAACTAGCTCTCATCCTCTCCTGAAGAGATAGTACTGTCCCTCCCTTTTTTCCAGTATTTACGTATCCCAAAGCTGAACAGTCAAGGAAATAAACTGCATTACATGATGTGACAAAACATAACTGGATACAACTGCAAGTCTGATAGGTAGTGAAATTACAAAGAATATTCTTAAATTAGAAAACTGGTACACATTAAGCTTTAATCTTAAAACAGTGTATTTCTCATTTGCCTAATATAAAATTAGGTTTACAGACAGAAGCCATTTCTGCACTGCAATTTTATTTTTCTTAATGGTACCGGAGATAAATGTTTTCCCTGATCAGTCACAGTATCAGCAATTCTCACGAAGCAGCTAACCCCTCTGGAAATTCATAGGTACACTGAAAAAATCAAGGTGGGAGATCATTTAGGGCTTTCACAATTGACCTTCAGTAGCAGTTAAAGTAATAAAATTTTAACTAGAAGTAACAGCTCTGTTGAGAGGCAAAGCCACGTACTTCCCCCAGAGCCTCTCCAAATACCTGTCTGGCTCTTCAGCAACAAGCTTTAAAGCCATGGTTAAATTTAAAATTTTGCAAATATTGTTGTGCTTTAGTAACAGAACACAGAAAAATGAGCTTCTGAAAAATAACAGTTTTAAGCAAAAGATAAAGTGAGGAAGAGTCCTAAAATTAAAGGACCTATTTATGGTAGACGTTTACTGTGAAATAATTCTTTATAGTTTGTATCCTGTATAATTCCCATCTTCCAAAAATGTGTCAAATGACTTTAAGTTTTACTTTAAGAAGTCAGCATATGCAGAAACAGGTTGCTCTCAGTTCTCAGGTATTAACAGGTCTGCATTCTCCTTTCTCAATCATATTGGTATTTGCACCAAACTGCAATAACACTTACAAGTGAGAAGTTCTACTTATCATGCAGGCACTCCACATATTTTGTATCTAGAAGTTCAGAAAAGTACACAACTGAAATGTTTTAAGTCCAACTTCCTTCTGAAAGACCCTACTATCAGAAGATGATCCAGGACAGTCCAGAGGACACAGTTCTGAAAGAGAAGTTGGTCACTCTCACCATAAAGGGCTGTAACAATGCAGAATCTATTAATGGGGAATAAGAACTATTTGACACTTTAAACTACTTAAGTCTGCAACCACTCTGAGTAGAAGTGGTTCTGTTGAACATACAAATCTTCAGCAGCACGCTTAGAATTCAAACTTAACATGTATGGTAAAGCTGTTTCGAGTTTCTTCTAGAGGAAATCTAGTACATAAAACACTGTACTTACACACAGACCTTTTCAGTTAGTCAAAGCCCACAGTTTGCATAGTCAGAACCACAAAACTAAGTTCCATGCCGCTGCATAACTTACCCGCACGAGCGCATCATCTATGATGTGATCACGTCTCACTTTAAGTCGCAAATACGGGTTGAGCTGCTGTCCTTGAACTAAGCTGTAGAGCACAGTTATGCGTCTTTCACTGTACATCCGGATTCTATTGTCATAATACAATCCCAGGTTCTTGGTAACAGCATTCAATATGAAGGGACAGGTCATAAAAGAGAATTTATTTTCCGTTTCTACTTTGAAGAAAGTGTAGTCTTTGTCCATTTCTAGAACATCATTCAGTGGTTCATTAATAAATTCTTCAAAAGGGATAAGTGGTTTTCTGCAATCTATAGTTTTAACACCAAGTTCAGTTTCCAGCGGGTCCACTCGAGGACCTTTTTTATTTCTTCTTTCCTCACCCAACAGCTCTTGAAGAGTTAGTTCACTTGATTCTGGGATGGGTTCTTCATCTTCCTCTTCATTATGATCTGTATCCACATCCCCTCCTACTACATTTGCATAGTAAACCATTTTCAAGCACTTCGAAGCAGCAACAACTGCATCATCATCATTCACTAGGTTACGACTATTGAACTCATTGCTTATGACTTTGTAAGTAATAAGCTGCTGAAATGTTTCCATCATTCTCCGGATTTGGTCTGCTCTGTACTTAGACCACAATCTGACCAGTTTTGCTTGAGCTGCAAGGGGTAGTTTGCTCATTGCTTTGCAAAACAATGGTAGAGCCATTTCCAGATATTCTGGGCTATGAAGATTGCCATTCTCCATAACGATAATAAACAAATTCAGATAGTTAGGATCCCGAGAGTACACATTATGGTAAGTCAAGTCACATTCCACATTGGGTGACAAGTACACAAGTGCATTTAAAAAGGCAGTTTCTATTTTTTCATTAGAAAGTAATCTATCATAGACCCGTCTGACTGCTTCAATATCTACAGACACTTCATCTGGGCCTAGTTTTTGAAGGTTATTATCTCCCTGTGTGTTATCACCTATTCTTGACGATGAAGATGACGATGCGCCTGAATCTTCTTCCATAGCAGCAGCTGAACAGGCAGCTTTTTCCTTTTCATCTTCATCTTTGTCTTCATCCTTTCCTTGAAGAGTCTTGAGCTCCTCCTTGGTGTGCTGCTTGGCTTTTCGGAAACTCTGTACCAATGCTTCAGCACTAGAAAATACTCTCCCGATCACCCGGATTAAAGGGGAATAATCCTCTTTCTCTCGACATAGTTCAAGAATTTCATATATCTTGTCTTCTGTTAGAAAAGTCACATCTATAAAAAGATAATTTTATTAAGATAAAAATTAAAAAAGATAAAATACTTGTAATTTGCTCTACTCAAGTAATCTGTGTATCATATTAACACTGAAAAAAGTGTTAGTGCTGGGTAAATTCAAGACATACTTTATCATTTCATGAGCATGAAGAATCATGTTTTCATTCACTATGATTTTGTGAAGTATTTTATTCATGGTTGTCGATCAGAGGACATGCTCAATGGTAAAACTGTTTTGCAGCCAATTAACTGCATTTGGCAGTTAATAGTATTGTATTGTCTAAATAAGAGCAGCTAAATCAAACCGGTAAGATGATTTTAAACTTTAAAGGACTTAATGAATAAGACTGTGTGACAATACAGTCTTCTGGTAAATCTGCACAGTTAAGGTATTAAGTTATTAAACTATACACAAACTGAACTGTATCAACCTCTTTTTTCAAACAAAGCACATGCGTTTGGACTTCACACACTCTCTTCCTTAAAAATAGATCTTGAAGAAAAGATTCATTCATTTGTTTTGCTATATGTTAACGGAAATATAAGATTTCTGATTTCCAGTTTCAATGCTTTCTGCAACTGTTTTTATACTAAACTGATGCCTGAAAATTCTCCCCAAAAACCACGATACATGCTCAGAAATTTATGCTGCCTTCTAAATGACACAGGGTTATTTGGGTGTTAAACACATGTGGGTTATTTCTTTGTACATTAGGCCTCACTGAGATAAACACCTTGAGTATACTCATCAACATGCTATTCAGATAACAAGGTGGTTTACACACATCATCTGCACGGGCTCCGAATACCTGTCTATTCCCCTCCCCATCAAACACCTGATATGAAATAAGTCATTTGGTGGTCCATTTGTTATTTGAAATCTTCCTATCTCTTAAGAGGAGATAACATTATTTATAGCTTTATATGCTACTTCTCAAACAGAACCCACAGATGTTTTCACATCAGGTGATGATTTAAAGTAGGATTACCACACAATCAGACCCTGAAAAGATGTCCTAGTTTAAGCAGATTCTTCTGAACCGACACATAATTCAGAACTAAAAGCAAACATGTTTAATAGTATCTCTAGAGATCTTAAAAAAATGCCACCCGTATCACACATCAGAGCACTGCATTCACCAACCATGCCAGAACAACTACCTCTGCAGAAAGGAGGCGGCGTATCATTTTAATAAGGACAGTTACATGTTGAAGTATTTTGAAATGTGATTGCCTACACTAACATTCATTCCAAGCAGTCATTAAATTAGAAATACAAACTGATACAGACAACCTATTGATTTTTGCAGAGTCCCAAGCCATTCTTAGAGCATGTAAAACACAAGAAAGATAAAGCTTATGTCATGCTACAGAGACTGACTTCCGACCAATCTGAAGACAGTAAAAAAGCTTCAAAACTAAAATCTGTCCTGTTAAAAAAAAAAGCAATGAAAACATTATGAAAGGATTCAAACCTACTGCAACACCTCCTATTTTCATCTGCTGCAGCGTATGCCCAAGAAGCAAACTTGCCTAAAAGAAATTTAACTCCTGATACAGATGCTAGTCCATGCCATAGCTCCTCAAAATGAGGACCATACCTCAAGTTCACTGACTCTGGACTGCAGAGGTTATTCATAGCATAAAAATTATCAGCGAAAGTTGACAATTAAACAATATAATACATTTCAGATTTCCATACTTACAACAGGAATTCCCCAGTCATTCTTCTAAATGTTTTAGTATTTAAGGAACTAACCATGTGCTATTTCCAGTTAAAATATTTAGTATTACTGTCAGCAGTTTCAGAACTTTTTAAGTCATATCCTGTGACCACTCTCTAACTGAGCTGCCCTAAGAGTCTGCCCCATTATTAATTTACAGCAGTGAGAACAGCTGGAGTAAAACAAACATTAAATGAAGCTTTCTTCTAACTCAAGTCAATTTTAGCTGACTAGTGTCTGAATATCAGAGCTTTTACACACCTTCCCTTCTCACCCTTTCTATTGCAACTAAATGATCCAGCGAAGTAAATGTATCTCCTCTCAGACCTCATTCTCAGTAATATTCCACGACAAATCTAGACATGAAGCTTCAGCAGTGATCCTCGACTATGAAAAAGACTGTATGCAATCTATATGTTGCCAACACCACGCTCCCTAATTAGAAAAATTATTAATTATCTTTTATGGAAGTTTTGTTATGATTGTGTGCTCACTGCCTGTCCACTGACCTTCTCTGTTTGCAATTTAATGTTTTGGGGATCAAAGTTGAACAGGTAATAACAACACTGACTTTGAAATGGTTCTCTCTCTCTCTCTGACTACATTTGTAACCAATTCTTTTTATACACTTGTAATTTCTCTATTTCCTTCCTCTTTTAGGACTGCCATCCAAGATATCTCTGAGGTGCTGACAATGACCTCCAGATATATTTTTTCCCCAAAGGTAATAAATAGTTTTTGGGCTTAGCACTACAGAGCAGTAACTTAAATAATTCTTTCTGAAAAGCATTTCTTTCAATTTATTCAGAACTTTGAATTCCATGTCAAGCATAAAAACAAGCTGCACATACGTTTTCCTTGGCTTTCTTAATGGCAGTTTTCCCAGTAACTGTTGCTGCAGATGGACTTTAAAAATATCACTAGATTCCTTAGACATCATCCAATTCCAAAGGTAACTAAGAGTCTCATACGAACTTTAAGAAGGCATTAATGCTTTCTGTCCATACAGCTATGAAGAAACATCAATACCTGCGATACTGCAATAGATTAAGTCTGAGTCATTGCTTGAGACAACAGACCATCTCTGGAGATAGCTTGAGAAGACTCAGATATCTTGGGAAGAGAGGACAGTAGGGTCAGAGAGGAGGAATATTCTGTATGTGTACACCCCTTAAAAATACACAAACCCAGAGACTAATCACAAAACACACCTAACGTGCCTCTTGCCCTACTAGCACTACGCTAGTTCCCCTTCCCCCTCCATACTGTTTGCCTCCTTGCTTACTCAGTTCATAAATAATTTGGGAACAAATTTATCCTAGCATCAGATGAAGAACAAACTGAAGCAGGTATTGACTGGTGCACCTTAGGTCCCTTGTAACACAGTACTATTTTTTATTGCTGATTCTGTAGGGCTTTTTAATTCTTCCCTGTAAACAGTTTCCCCTTCTTTAGCTAAAATGAATGAATCTGAACTTCTGTGTTTATACCACTTACTGCAATGATACCTAAAAAAAGCTCAAAGGCTTTCATTTAATTGAGCTTGTGATTTCTGTTTGCACCACAGGTTTTGGCAACAAACAAAATTAATTTTGTAGTATGGATTTACTGTTTTAGAGAGTTTGAAAAGCTTGTATTTATACAAGTTAGAAAAGACACACAGAACAATATTTCATTTTTGTACACTAGCTTAGAAATCACTTTGCTTAAATTGTTATTAGCTTGGTAGATGTATTGCCTATCATCCACTCTATCATTTTTTTGTTCACCTGTTTAACTAATTCCAGATTCTACAATAAGAAACTTAAGTATAACTTTTATAACTCATTAACTACAGAAGAGTTACGAAACCAGCAAAACTAAAGCAGTCATACAACAGCACTTTAAAAAATTCTGTATTTGCAAAACCAGTAAAGCAATAAATGCACATGGATTTTAACAGAGATGTGGTAAAGATCCAGATTAGGAATCAGTGTTCAGCATTAGTCCAGCCATTTTTCAGAATCCATAGTAAAATATTTGATTGCTCGTTATTGTATTTTACTTAATTCAGTAGAACATTACCACAGTGAATTCTGTAGGCTTATACTCATGCGTATTACATATGTTTTATTTTAGGAAAATTCTAAAATAATATCTTACCTTTAAAGTCATCTCTTGGGCCTTGCATTTCCTTCTTGTTCATTTTTCTGTCAGTGCAGGAATTGTTATGGGCACCTTTGGAATTGTTTTCTAGGTAAGCTGAGCTCGTTCCTTTCTTGGAGGGATGAGGATCACAGAGTTTTGCATTAATCTTATAAAGCTCGAGGGCCTTAATGGCTGCTGCATTGTTATCCATACGGAGAAAAGTTGGACAGGAAGCACAAAATTCATTCGTGCAGGCTTCATTTCCACAGCCCTCAGTTAACTGGTGGTAGTAGCGCTCTATTAGATGCTTTGCAGCTGCTCGCTTCCTGTAGCAAACATTCAAACAGTAAGTACAAGGATTAGTAGAGCTTTCACATACAAAGCTCATTCAAAAGCATCAGCAAGGCAGAGATTAGTCAGGCACTGAAATACAAGATTTCTGTGTCAGAGAGGACACATCAGAAGTTTTTTTTTAAATGCAGGATTCTCATCTTGACAAATGCAAGTATTTTTAACACACAATTTATTTTGTGGGCATTATTTAAGTGAAAGGTAAATCCTATTTATGCACACTTTTCGGCTTTACGTTCTAGTGTTACAGTGGACACAATCTTGTTCAGCTCTGAACAACCTCAATTGTTACTGAAAGAGGGCAATTTAGATGCAAAGCAAGGCTGCAAGTGAAACAGAACTGGATCTCATACAGGTGATTGAGTCTGATGAATAGTACTGAGGTATGGTTGGCATTAACAGAGGGAAGAAGCCTGAAATAGAAATGATCCAGGCATTTATTTAGTACTACTATCAATAGGGTATAAACCCTTAAAAATCTAAACCATTTTTAAAACAAGATTCCAAATGACTAAGTTATCAGATACTTAGTCTATCTAAATCCATAGGAAAAATATTCCTTGGTTAATTAAATTGATGACAAACCATGATTACAGATGAGCTCAAGGCTGAAGGTATGTGGTTCTCTGAAAAAAAAAAACAAACCCCACACCACAAAAAAAGCCAGCCTACCAAACTATTTGCCAAAGCCTCCCCTTTTTCCTGCAATTATACATGGCAAGTATCTATTTTGAAGAATTACTACTGTATCGCTATACAAGTTAATGTGCTCAATACTATATATACACACAAAAGAAAATTTAACTGGCCAATTGATAAGGTCACAGACTTTTACAGAAACATGCAAACAGTAAAGAAACTGCTGGAAAGCCACAGGTAACAGACAGAAGATGCTGCATGCAGCACCAAGGGCACCACAGTTGTCCACAGTTTTGAAAGAAACCCCCAAATTGTCACTTCATTTAAGAAAACCATTTATTAATGAAAAATATCAACTATGAAACAGGTCAAACATTTTGATTAGGTGTAACGCAGACTTCTTACTTTAGTGATACAGTACTATAAAGATTAGAACACGGGAAGCAAGATTCATCAGAAATTGTGATATTAACTTGAAATTGCCTTTTCAAATGCTGATGCATGCACAGATTCTGCATAAAACAGTACTTGAGAACTGAAGTGCTAGACACACTGGTACCACTCAGCACTTTCTGCACCTAGCTGTTAATACTGGTTGGTTAAGTATCAGTTTCAATGCAGCTGCTTCAGAAGGGAAAACATCCTCAAGTTCTGAAAGTAACTACTGAGGTATGTATTAGTCAGAAATGACATCTTTGCCCCTTCCTTTTAACCCTTCAAGACCTCATGATCCCAGAGGAGAAAATATTCCCTACAAAAGAAAACGATTACCTCAATGCCTTCCTGCCCTTCCAAATGCCCCAGTGCATTCCAAGACAATAAAAAAAAAAAAAAAAAAAAAAGAAAGGTTTCCCTGGCACCTTGAGACAGAGGTTGAAAACCATAAAAAAGGCAGCACAAACAATACCATCAAAACCACTACTGTACAAACACGGAATAGTGTATTCTGATTCAAGAAAAGAGTCCTAACCTCTCCAATTTTTATATATGGACTTTGGAAAACCTGCATCTCTCCACATACGTATAAAAATATAAGTTTCATACTTCAAGTTTTAGTATAGAGGCTTTAAAAAAACACCGGCATTTTAATACAGCTTAGACCAGTACATGATTTCACAGCCATCTATTTCCAAACGCCAAGATTTCATGGTTTGATCATTCTTGACTTTCAATCATTCCAGACCTTCAGATTTCGAGTATGAAATACTGTCATTTGCAAGCAGGAAAGTATAACACGTGAAAGCCTTTACGTGTTAATACTGAATTTTTAGACCTGAGCTATGGCCACTTGCCTCACCAACGCATTCCTTACTTAGACCTCTTGCAGTCTCTCCTATGCATTACCTCAATGTCTTTCCAACTCGAAACACAGTTTAATTTCCTCTCTCTCACTGACGATGTTTTCCACACTGCATACAAAACGCCAGTTATTTCATACACATATTATCATTTTGACTTTGTTCTTCCTTATCACATTTTTCTTCCACCTTATTTCTCCATTGCAGTCTACATGCAGATCACAAGTTTTTTGCCATAACTTTCTGACCTATAATACACCTACGAATGGTATATGGACTATTTCTCATGGCTGTTCTAAGTGTATGTATATTAGGGGTGTGTGTTTGTTTATCTAAAGCAGCTGAAGTTGTCATCTAGATTAAAGCTGATATTGTCAAAAGGTGACCAATTCCCTAAGAAGAAAGAACCTACTTTTCAAACTGGAAAAACTGTTAGTCTTAGAGACATACACATCTTTCTAGCTTACCTACCATCTAGTATGAATGAAGTTATTTCAATATATAAACACTGATATATTAACAAAACATTTTATCATACTAAACAACACTCCACTTTAAACAGGTTATATCTGAGATGGCAGGAGTAAAAGCTAAGCTTAGACTTGTCTCTTAACATTTCATTTCTGAGGGACTCAAGATTTTTGCTCCCAATGCTTGACTAGCAATTACTGCTCAAACTGTGCCATGCTTACAGTAATGCTGTTTGTAAAAGCACCTTCATTTTGACTCATGGCCTCACTGACTCAAGCTCTGTGAAGTTTTATTAGAAACAAAGGGCCTGACCAAAAGTTAGATTTTTTTTTTTCATTAACTAATCGAAGGAAACAACACAATGTACAACAGTACTAGAATTCGCCCCCAACTCTCCCTGGTAGCTATTCTGCAGACATGGCCTCAGATAAATTATTTAAGTAAATAAAAAAGGTAGAGACTTAAAGTGAGGATACAGACTTAAGAAGGAAGCACATAACATACTGAGCCTTCCACAAGAGCTACCCTTACTGAGGTCCATCCACGAAAGCACTTACAGAAAATGCAGTTCCGAGTAAGCCAATTTCACAGAACAATAAGATATCCCATATCACATTCCCACTGAAGTACTTGAGGAATTATTGTCACTGTCCAGTGCCAACAGCCCACGTTTTCTTACATTATTCAGAAGAAAATTTAGCATACCTTCTTTATTCTCCAGAGGTGAAAACTTGATCTCTTTCTATATTCCCTTGTTCATTTAATACGCAGAAAACTTTGTAGTTTTTATAGCCTGAGGCATTAAAATTCGTTCATCAAGCGAGGTAATGCAAAACCCTTCTCTAGTCTCAGCTCATGCTGTACAGTGAAGACTGCAGCTCCCTTTAATTTCCTGTACAGGAGTATAGTGAAGAGTAACCGGTCCCTTACACGCTCAAAGACCAGTTTACTGTACACTAGCACACAGACACCTCAGGTAGCTAAGCCTTCAGTGACTGACTTGCATTATATGTTTGCTAAGATTCACACTGTCATTGCACATCCAAGTATGAAACTATGCTGGTGTGGCTGCAGCTGTAAACACTTGGACATATCACAGGTGTATCCTTATGCTTTAAGTATCCCACGCAGGGGACCCTGTATAAACTTCTCAAGCAAGACACAACTACTTCATTGAGAATCAGCACCTAAAATAGACATCATCCTTTCTCCAAAGTCCAAGCAGTTCACAAGCACATTTTTCCATTTAGAAATTAGTATTCACTTACTTCTGTAGTACTTAAAGAATGCCTTTAGGCTTTTTAACTGTTATTTGTAGAAAGCCATATAGTAAGTAGTTCACATTTGTAATTTAAGTGCTGACAAAACTGTGGATTATCACTAGAACTGTGCTCCACTGAGCCTCTGCCTTTCTAGATACTTCTAGGCATCGGTACACTGGGCTGCATTTCGGGTCATTAAGTAATTTTTGAATGTCAAAAAATATTCAAAACAAGAGATTGAGTACACTGGTTCAAAAGTTCCTATGTAACAGCACCTAATCTGCATTTGTCAAACGTTTACATACATAAAGGAAACTTTGGTGACAATCAGAAGTTTAAACGCTTAGAGAACTTTAGAAAAATCTGAAGCATATAATTCCTTAAAGTTTACCTTCAAAACAAGAATTTTCATCCAAGTTTCAACACTTGCCTGAAGTTAAAAATACCTGCATAAACACACTATTTTTGCCTAAAGTTTATCTACGTTTTAGAAAGATATACAAAAGTTTCGTACTTGTCTGTATCAGTACAAAATGACATATTTCTGAATGGTTTCTGCTTGAGACACAGCAACTTCTACATTATTTCTACACACAAGGCTCATATTGCTCCAAGACAGACAATTTTAGTAAGTGGAAATTTACAGACTGTTTTAACAAAACTATTACGAATTCAGAAGTGCCAAAATGTTCATAAGCTGGTTTCTTTCCTAATGCAAAAAACCCAACAGAAGTACTAGTGTGCGTGGAAACTAGAGGAAAATCTATGTTTGCCTTCTGGACAGACAAAAACCCACGGAAAAGGGTTTTTTCATACTAATAGCAAAAAACCTTTCAGTATAAGCCTTAACAGACAGAAGCATAAAGAGGTTTACGCATTTTGGAAATAAGATGACCAGCAGATCAAAAACCACTTTAAAAAAAAGTGGGTTATGGATGGACATCTTTGTGAAGCTAGATACTGCTTTCTGAGAGTTTCAGTTTCAAACCTTACATGTTGGTTTCCTGCTTCTGTTTAGTTAAGAGTCAGAACAGCAATGCTAGAGAAGATGAGCTTCCAGTAAAAGCACTACCTGCACAGTCCCTTTAGAAGTGGCCTGCACACTGAACTGCCAAATGCTCCACCAGAGCTGTAGCTGAGCCCTCTGTTACAGCTGTGTTGTAACACCTTTTGTCCGCCTCAGTCACTGGCACCTACCAAAGGTTGGTTTGCAAATGCACGCACAGAGCTCACATTTGCTAAACTTCATTCTTTCCAGTGTGGCAGGCCCCAGTAGTTGGGGTGCAGACCATGAACCACACTGGCTTTGCCCAAGGGACCTCCGTCCCCATCACATATTCTAGACCCACTGTGCCTCCAGGAACGCTATGTGCTGGCAAAATCAGGCACAGCACTTCCTCAGGAAGGGCGAACCTGAGAACAGAGAAGAGCTGTCCTGGCTTTATGGAGCAATGCAGAAAGAAGGGGTCAAGAACACAGTCAGCGTGTGTATCTTAACCTTGTCTCAAAGACAAATTACCTTGCTACAGTCCTATTAGAAAACTACCCTTCATTACAGCCCCTTCCTCTTCAGATTAGCTTCTCCAGGACTTCACAGAGATGTCATTCTGCAGACCACCTGGTTTCATACCCTTGTTCCTATCTGTCCTTTTCAAGATGCATGCAGGGTCCAGTCACTTATGTGATCCTTCCAACATTCAATTAGCTGTAAAACTGAGATATGAACAATGCATTGATTTTACCTGGGCTTGCAACTTAAGCCATTTCAGAAATAATGCCCAATCCACACCGCTCCCACCCCCAAAAACCCATACCCCAACATTACAGGCCTGAAGCCATTAAATAACTGATTACAAGGAAAACAATCATTAGGCAATTATTGTAAGCAATCAACATATGTAAATGGTAATGACTGCAGGCATACTTGACACTGTTTTAAATCCTATGCTCATGTTTACAGAATCAGTGCCATTTGAAAAGGCAGAGAGAAATACAGCCTTCATAAAAAAGCCCATAAATTTCTTTAACTACCAAGAAAAAGTAACTTGAATTATTACTGGAATGAACTTATTACTTAAGTTTAGGACTGACTATAAACTTAAAACATCTTACATTCTTTGAACGAATTTGTTATTCTTAGCCATTGAAAGAAAAAAGTACGCAATTGTTATCAGCGGTTAAACTTCCAAAGAATAATCACATCTAACGACACAAAACATTTTGTCAGTTTTCCAAATTTTGTTTTAAATTATCACGTAAGGAATCCTAAATGCTAGTACTCTGTACTGGCTGTGAGCCCACAATAAGACCAACTTTGTCTTTATTGGAAAGAAATGATATGACAGTAACTTCACATACTTGTAGGAATCCTTCAGTTTGTCTTTTATATTCAGGACAAAACAAATAATTAATATTGTATAAATTATTAACCACAATACATATTCTTTAGTACCTTCGATGTTGTTTTCCCTTGGTTAAAGAAGTCCTGGCACTCAAGCAAGTAAAACTTTCATATACTCTACCAAAAAAGCTTAACTTTGTCAGCTATGAAATTGATACATGGTACTCCTATCAGCAGCTCAACCAAAGAAAGGAGATTAATATTGGCACTGCAGCGATAAATCAAAGGATACAGACAGTAACTTGGAGACACTGATTCTAATTGTCTACTTCTGGACCACTGGAGCATTTCAGTAGAAAGCATGATGTAAGAGACAGACTATTTCAGACAAAAATACTGAAGAGGATTGACCACATCAACATGTAAGACTGTCCTGCACAACAGAGACCTAAATGGTGACCAACCTTGTACTCTCCTTGCACAACTTGAAGAGGCCAAGTAAAAAGAAAATGACACAACTTTGTTTTCAAGTTATTAAAAACTCCAGAATAATTTTTTAAATTTACATTTCCATGGTAACATTCTTTTACTATGCCTTCATTCTGCATGACACTGTCCTGGAAGGATGACCATGATCACGCAGAAACTAAGTGCAAACAACATGGATAGTAAGACAAAACACCTGAGTTTCCAGTTTAAGAACAGTTCAGCCCTTCTGGATTAGACATCTCCAGATAGAAATTTCTCCTCTTTAAGCTTTCTTTTTGTTTATTTCTAACTGGAGTATCTACAGCATCCTCCAAGCTCCATGGGAACCAAGGCGTATAACATATTTGTTTCAGTTATATTTTCTAGTGCAAAATCTGGAATTACTTTTCTTTCAAATCATTACAAAATTTGGTGAACTTATTTTACTGCACTTTTGCTCTTGGAAGCAGAGGTAAAACGGACACTTAACTGTAACTTCAGTAGTGCTAAACTTAAAGCAATTCTTGAGTGGAGTCAACGCAGTCTTATTAACTGATGAGGTTTCTCAAGGGAATCACTGCCTAGCTAAAGGATGCTTTGCAAGAAACTCTGAGGATTTTTTTTAACTCACCCCAGACAGATAACATTATAACAGTGCAAGGCTACAGGTGTACATAAATATACTTTCTACGTATTTTCCTTCCAAGAATGGCAATATAACAAGTAGCAAAGGCCACAAAAATACCTGTATGTGGCAAGGTTTGATAAAGAGGCCATGATCAGCATGTCCTGTGGTTATGATAGGCAAACCCACCAGTGTTTTCATCTGTAAGGACAGTAATTTAAGGCATTCTATGTCTAGAAAGCACTAGGATGGCATCTGAAAGTATGTGTCATGAAATACTTACAGTTACTGTATATATTTGCAATGGCTGTAATTTGTTTTTCTGGCATATTTTGAGGCTGCTGCAGAATTTTTATTTTGCCATTTTCAAGAGAAACAAACCAGCTATCAAACCACTCCAATGTGAGATGACTATACATCAACTATAACAACACTTTAAAGAGGGGTGTTCAACAACTTTGAATATAAAGAGAGAGGTTTTGAAATTGCAAAGCATCCCATCCTCAAAAACAGAAAGAAGGAAAGATGAATGCTCAGAAAGCCGCCATATCAAAATAACCAAACCCTTGCCTTGATACAACATACAATACACAGTAAAAATACACACACTGATTAGTAGTTAACAATTAAAAATTATGAAATTTAGTGCCAGAGGTTTTTAAGTTACGCTAATCAAAGCTGAAAATTAATGCAGACCTGCAGCAGAAGCAAATGTTGATCTTAAAAATTCAACAACTTGAATGCTAAAGAAAGACTCCAATTAATGCTAAAGAAAGACTTCTAACTCTGAGCTAGCACCAAGACATTCATCATGGGCAGAACCAGAATCTGAAAAGCTTGGGATAAGCAAGACTTATCCACGAAAGAATTTGCTGGATTAGAGACTGAAACAGTGAATAGACTTTTTTTAATGTTAATTCACACATGTACAACATATGTGACTACGCTCTTGGTATAAAGCTTTGCAATGCAAAACTCAGAAACAAATAATTGTATCAGCCAACCAGAACAAAAACAACTTAACCATTCATTGTGTAACAAAACACTTGGGTAAGTCCCTGCATTTACTAATGAATTATGGGCATATAAACAACATGGTAACTATTTTAGCTACACAGTAGGCTTGCAGGTGACACTGTATTACCCATCCTGTCATTCCACCTTATGTGGCCAAGAGCAACTATGCAGCAGGATTGCAGAAATTCTCTGTAATAGGTGATGTACACATAACATCATGATACAGTTTTAAAATAGTTAGTTTTTCAGGTTACATTAACACTGTATAACTACTACTCAAACAAATACGTGATTCCCTACAGCACGACTGGCTTACATCTGTTTTAGACAGATACCTGAAACCTACACAGTCAAGGCAACTCTGTTCATCATTCTGCACAAAAAAAAAAAAAAAAAAAAAAAATCAGCTTTCACACAGAAAAGCTTGCTACCATAGATTATTTTTTCAGGTTCAGTTTTAAGGAGGATTAAACATCCACACACAAAAAAACATTGTCAAACTGCTAGAAGGAAAAAGAACTGTACTGCCTTTACCCTCTGTTTTATTATAGGTCCTCATAGAGTCTGTTTCACAGCAGTCAAGATGCTTGTTTCTGACAGATCTTTCCTTACAATGTGCAAAAAGCAAGTAATCCAACTGACAATATCCAGAGCGGACTACAGCCAGTCTACAGCCTGATTTCTCCCCACTGGGCTAGGCCAGGGACACAAAAGAACACAACTCAACTGGCAGTAGGAACAATAAAACACAATGCAGCAGAGAATGCTACTGGAGCACGAGAAGATACTATGGCAGGATTTTTGCCTGCAACCTCTGTCTCTAACAGAGGTCCACATAGCAACAGCCAGTCACCTCTCTGGTCTGGATCCCTGCAACTTGTACCCCTAAGAGAGCAGCTAGATATTACTTCTGTAACAGATAGCATGAGAGAGGGAAAAGCAAATTAATTGTCCCAGGAGAAATGCTCCTCCTAGTGCAAGGATTTTTAAGACGACATGAGAGAAGTGTTCCTTGTTTCCCCCTCATCACTTTTAAGGTTAGTTACACAGTCCAGTGTGGAGGGGCTCACTTCAGCTTTGCTCCTCCCCAAGCTGGGCAGCTAGCTACAGCAGAGAAATCCTTGAGCAATTCACACTATGTCCCTAGCCTGCAAAACATCCTGACACTGGCATTAGGCCCACAGAGCGCAAAATGCTAGACCACTTGGAGGGAGGGTGTGGAGGAGACACTTTTAAGGTCAGAGACGAAGTTTGTGGCAGAAGAGAAATGAGTACAGATCTTCTGAAGCCCCAGACAGCACTCTAACTGCTGGGCTACACTCCCTCTATTATTTTGGAGCTTGTGCTATAAGCCAGAAAAGAGAGTCTGCTGTTTCCCCATTTGAGTTCTATGACAGGACCGTTTGAATAGCTAGAAAAGGACCTTTGATTGCTAACTCAGAGAAGAATATAGTCTCAAATAACTTCTTTTTGTAAAATGGCCCTCTCATTTCTGCAACACTTTTGCATTTGAAATGGAAACAAACATTTCAGCCTACCACAATCTTGCTTCTAGTTAATTTTGGCTTCCAGGCTAATGAAGGCAGCCCAACACAAGGTTTAGAACTGCAAGAAAGATACTACATAAATACTGTTTGGTGAAAGAAAGCTAGTTCTCTGTTTCTAGAAGTAACTAGTACCTAAATTTGCCAAATTGTCAGACTTTTTTTCCTTAGTCCAGCAATCCATCTGCCACAACAGGTATTTGCAACTATTGTGCCTCAGTACTAAAGTGTTTTCAAACCCATGCAAGATGTTAGTGAATAGCAGGTAGAAATTACACCCCTACAGTCCAGTCAGAATACTATGCTACCATCTACTGGTTCACGTTAAATTAAACTGCTGAACTTTCCCTTCAACCCGTTCACCCTCAAAAAAAAAGAGGCTTAAAATTATTTTTCCATAGCAAAATATTAACTTGAAATTTTCTACAGGTAATTCCAGTTCTACTCAGGTTTTGTCATTTTTTAAGCACATGCAAGAGTAACTGTTACATATGTTCAAAAAAATTTTAAACAAGATGTACAAAACTCATCCACTCATTTACTTACATTCGGCTAGTTTCAATGTTTTCAGAGTGAGGTTCTCCTGGTGATCTGCAAATACAGATACAAAATCTTAAGCACTGTTTGCTATTTTAAAGTCAATATGAAGAGTTAGGAAAGGTATAAAGTTATGATGATGTATTATTGCCACTAAAAGCATCAACTTTTATGCACTTGCACGTTTAATTTGTTTAACCAAACTCTAGAAGACAGTTTAAAACATAAAACCTGACAATACGATTAAGCCAAATTCCTCTAAGAAGGACAGTACTTTTCCCCCACAGCTTATGCAACAGCAGCCATGAGAGAAGAGTTCTGCTGGCAGTACTTCCGTATTCAGGTTTCACAGCACACCAGTTTTGGGCTAATTCTTTAACCACTTCTGTAACCAAAACGTACACTCAAAGTTTATCAGTGATCAACTGTTACAAACAGATTCTCTGCACAGTTGGACTCTAAGCAGCAGCAGCTCAGAAGCAGGTCTCAGAATCTCTCTGTTTCTACTTGAATTTATGGACCTAATCTCACAGGCAGCTTTCTCTTCTTTCCAGCCAGCCAGCAGGTCAGCCAGTAATAGTCAGAATTAAGCGCTACTGCCTGGCATTTTCAAATACTCAAGCACCACCTTTATTCAGCTTGCCAACCCCCTTGACTTAATTTACAGAGTAATTCAAGGGGTATAAATCCATATTAACTTAAGGAGGCTAAATTGCAGCTGTTTAGCTCCTCCTTATGCCCATCTTCTTCCTTATGCCAGCACTGATCCAAGAAGTTAACTTTTTTTTGTTTAGACAGATTATTTTCTTTCTCCCTTCAGCAGTTCCCCCTACCCAGTGAGTTTGAAGCCAGATGAGAGAGTTTGTAGTGAGATAAGCCAGAAGACAAGGCAGAACAAATGCAGCAGTTTTGAGTTCAATCACCTTAAGCTGCCTTGAAATCATATCCTGAAGAACCATATCCAACCTTCACTTCGGTATAGATTTTGGTACAGTTGACTAGACTTGCCATGCTGGATATATTGCATAAGGAGTGGTAACAGAGCACAGCCACTGCAGTAAAACTCTGTAGCTTACATGAACAAAAATGTCTTTCATGACAGAGCTTTCTCAATAAAGAAGCGAAATAAAATATGCAAATAGAACTCACTTTATAGGTTTCAGCAAATTTTACTAGAGGACTTCGGTTAGTACAGCTAAGCTATGGCAAAGCCTGCTTTATTGGTGAAAATCTTTGGTTACAGGAATGGAATTTGAGTTTCTCTGTTTACTATATGACTATCTATACTATTCTAAACCCTGTTGGAAATCTCCACCTATAGCCTGAAACATTTCCTTTTTTCCTAAGTTTCATTGTGCTACCCTACTGGATGGTCCCTCCTATTAAAGCCTGGACTGTTCTTCGAATTCTCTACTAAAATCTTAGTTCCTTTACTGACATACCAGATCTTAGCAACTTTCTAGACTTTACCAAACTGTACTATACTAACAGACACTGCGTCTAGAAAGCATTTCTGGCAGACAGCTTAAAATTCTTAGGCTAGCTCGATAATATGCAGTGACAGATTGTGTGGAACACAGGAAGCTATTTGTTTGTATTTCACTAAGTTATAAAATTCAACTGACACTAGGGACGGAATCCTGAACTTAGTATCC
The DNA here is from genome assembly GCA_009769605.1 of Bucorvus abyssinicus. Lineage (NCBI taxonomy): Eukaryota > Metazoa > Chordata > Aves > Bucerotiformes > Bucorvidae > Bucorvus > Bucorvus abyssinicus. The sequence goes on from CM020024.1 coordinate 128,162,387, forward strand.
AACTAACTTTATACTCATGCTTAAAATGCAAATACCCTCTAACTGGAAAATAACATAAAAACTGCCCAACTTCAAATTTTGGTCTCTATTTATTCCCTCCAAATCATGGTTCCCTTACTCAAAGCCCAGAACTGACGAGATAGCTGCTGACAAAAATAATGCTCAAGAGCAAAACAAACAAAAATTTCATTTCCCTTCAATCCAGTGACTAAAACAATTCACTAAATACTTAGTGGAGAGAAAAGAACCTCAAAAAATTTTTTTCCTAATTATTCACCTAAGCATGTAAGCAGAAACCATACAACCTGAGGAGCAGTGGAAAGAAGAGTGTTTATATTCATACTGGCTAGCTCCTCTATTCACATCCAGGACTTCAGAAACTGATAGCAAAAAGCTTGGAAGTTTGAGGCGGTTGCTATCTTTGTTTTAGTCACAGGAAATAGAACACAATGAAGCTTTGGGTAAGAGTAGTGCTTTAAAATTGCTGTAAAAATACAAGTGGAGTAGTGGTGTTAAAACAAAAACATCAAGAATATTAATCACTTTGAGCCTTTAAAATACACAGCAGTATGAAACATCACAGAAAATGAGCAGACGAGCACCTAAACTTAGCATATAAATAAGGTATCCTGCAATAAGGTGATCTGCAATAGACATTCATTATCATTCATTTGAGTTTTATCTGAGCTTTGAATAGATAGTGCATTTCAGTACATGCTATTCTGCAAAATCAGGTTTCTCCTATAGGACAAATACCACAGGAGAAGACAGTTTCAGTGAAGTTCAGAAAAAATAAAACCTAGGTGAGTCAAGAAAGGTTTGGTCCTCTAAGGTAAGTGATCAAATTCTTTCAAATTATTGTTTTCTATAACATGAGAAGACATAACAGAACCATTAATGTACTTATTAACCAGCTTTTAAAAGATTTCAAATGACTATGTAAGTACCAAATGAGCTTTCTGTACTCATTAAAACAGCATGGAAGATCAATTCAATTACAGGAATTGTAGATGTTTGTTGAGAAGCTATTTATTCTGCAACACCCAATTGTTTACAAACAAGATATCTTGTTATTCCTCTGAGCAGGAAACAGTACTGAAAAACAACTATATAGTATGGCAAAACATCCTTTCATCATGTTTAAGATCTGAAACAAGAGTTCTGTTCAGAGAAAATCTCAGAGCAAATGCTCTTATAAATTTCAGCTTTGAATTAGATCGTAGATACTGATCACAAGACACCAACTAATCTGAATACTGCAGTATGAGCTAGCAAATTCAAACGGTGGCTCACTTCCAATAACACAGAGAGCAACTTCTCCATTCTGCAAGCCGCTCCTTTTTCCTCCACCCTACCTTCCTAGGAGAGAAAAGTATGCAAGCCTACAAATTCTAATATCACCAAGCCTCCTGGACAAATACTTTAAAAAACTGAACAAATTGGTTAAATAAGTATGCTAAACAATTTATATAGAATTTCAGTATGACAGTAAAAACCAGAGACTTTTAAGCAATAGTGTTGCTCCTAAGAGGGACACCATGGAGCACCACAGTGCTCATATTTTAAAAGGCAGGCAGGGACAGGCTAAGTGAGCTTTGAAATCACTCTAAGCAAGAGGGGAAGACCACTTTGCCAGCTGACTTATCTTAAACAAACAATATACCTTAATACTATTTATAAAACTAACTTCAAGCCATACAAATGAATATTTTTCAAATAAACATTATACTAAAAATTATCCTGAGAAATAACATGATACACTTCACACTTACCTTTTACAAGCTGTGGCCATTCGGTGACATCAGGGTGATCACAATTGAGTCACTGATTAAAAACAAGTTGTCACACCAGTCCTGTATCACGCTGGGGCAAGCATAAGCTTAACAACTCTAAATAAGTAAAAATAATTTAGTTAAAAGTCCTTACAAATTATTTTAAGACAGTTCACTAAATAAAAACCATAAACAGAAGAGAAATACTGATGCCAAGCAATGTTCTGTGAGATTAAAACCTACTGCACAAAAATCAGTTCATTATTGAATGGCATTCTAAGACTTCTAGAGTAACTAACTCACTACAGTACAGCTAGTCAACTTGAAAACTCATCAACTTATTTTTACTATCTCTCAAAAAACAAAACCAAAACCCATCTCTTGGACCAGCAGAAAGCATCCAACATCAAGACAACAAGCATTCAAAGATTCAGAAGCATGTGCATAAATATGAACTGTAATTTCTAGCTACGGAACAATTTCATTAGTAGTTTCCCTGTTACAACTCAATTAATACTGGTTCCTTACGAGGCTCTGTGCTTCCAGGGGAGCAACATGTAACTTGCACTTTGCTGCATGCCTCTCCCCAAAATGAGGTAAGCTAAAGCTATGTGAAAGTTCGAGAAGCAACCTTTGCTATCTGTGGCCAAACTTTCAGGTTCTTTGCTCCGTTCATGCCACATGTACTCTTTCCTCTCCCTTAAATTTTCAAAAGTGTATTTTACCTGTCAATTGTTTCCCGTGATCTGGCTCCACTGGTATAAACTGAAGGGTTGGTCCTTTACTTTGTCACGCAGGTGGCAGCCAATGATCACTCAGCAATACTCGTGCCCAGAGCGCCCTGGGACCACCCCAGCTGATTACTTCCATGGCTGAAAAGGAACCAGTTAGTCTCTTACCTACTGCTATTATCTACTCTAAACTAAAGTTAACTGATAAAATATTTCCAAACATAAACCTCAACACTCAATTCACCCCATACTCTCTCCCACCCAAGCTCCTAGGTGCACTGGACAAAGTCTGTAAAGAAAAAAGGCTGCTGATGGAGAGTCAGATCACAAAAAGCATTATTCAATTTCAGTTAATAAGAAGTTTTGATTAAAATTGAAATGTTATTACTGTATTTAGTAAATAAAAAATTATCTTACTTTCTCCAAACAGCTGGCAGCTATGAAGACAGACCTCTGTAGAGTATCTGAGAAGTTTATTCCTGTGGCTCCAATCCAGATGAAACCCCACATTTGTAGGCTAACATGCAACAGAAGCCTCATACAGAAGCAAGGTGCACAAAGGCTAGCAAGCTACTGAGGGCACACCCAGAGTTCTCTGTAGTACCCACAGTCATAATCTGGTGCAAACACTACGAGAGCACAGCAGACAGTAATAAATGTTTCAGAAAAGAAAGCTTTTATACTTCAGTCCAACCTACTACAGGAGTCTTTCAGTAAGGGCTTATGTTTGATGAGCAATCAAGCATTCTCAACGCTACTTTGTATTTGTTGACTTGTCAGAGATATGAAATCACTGATCATTAAGCAAGGCCCATGATTTTCTAAAGTTTGTCAGAAAAGCTGCTAACTTTTGCCATTCTGCTACCAACTCTGCAATAGAACAAAATTTGTATTAGTTTTGGAATGATGCTTATTAGGGTTATTGATTACTTTCCTTAAGGTATGAAAAGTGCCATTTGATTATTTTAACATCAGTAACATTTGAGTCTTCTCAGTGCAGTTGACATAAGGAAAGTAAAGAAGCAGGCTACCGAAAACCTCTGAAACAAAACAGAGGTTCTCTAGTACCTATGATTTACAGTTGTAAATCAAAGTTTAACTGAGTCAATGCCAGGAACACAGTACTATGAATAAAAGTCAGTTGGAAAGGTTCCTCATCTGTCAACATTAAATGACAAACAGGGTAAAGATTTTCCAATGACAGTTTGCTGACCATCAGCTGCTCAGAAAAGCAAACAGCAAAAAACTGAGATGCTGATGCAGAACTAAGAAGCCTTAAAACACTGCTTATGGCATTCTGATTGTTTAAGACCAGACAATACCCACTTTGGGGCAAGCCTTAGCTTTAAAGCAACAGATGCCGATTCTAAGGCAATGCTTTCTTCAGAAGTTAAATCTAAATTCTTGCTGCCTTCTGAACCGACATGAAACGTCTCTGTTAAAACACATTTACAAATTAACACCGTTTCTAGATTTTTGCCCAAATAACTATTAGTATGCTGGTCAAAAAGGACAGTGGTGTAACCTTTAATGCCTTGTTGGATGGGAAACCTGCATTCTGTATGACTGCTGAAGTACCACCTCCTGTTCCGGAATGTGCCAAATGAATCACTCTCTATCTAGACTTGTGTCCTGTATCACCCAGACCATGGACAAAAGCTAATTACAGTGGTCTGCCATTCAAATGGAAGCATATTAGAACAACAGGCTGAAAGCAATCTTAGTAAAACAGGATTTTCCTAAGACTGTTTCATATGGGAGGAGAGAACTCATGAACGGGATTGTCAACAGCAGAGGAACACATGAAGTCTTGGTGCTAGATTCAAAACCTGTCAGATTTTGGAATGTTAAAGAGTATGCACTGAGGTGGCAGCTCCACAGTCATGGCCAGGGCAAGTTTGTGTCCCGGCCTGACACAGATCCAACTCTGTTAGTCAGATTTACCACATGACTGAACATAGTATCTACACAGCAGCTCCATGAAGAGAGGAGTATCCCCGCTAGCATGAATCTCACCAAGCTGAAGTCAAGTCAAAGTTTTGTAGTGAAATTTGTATCTATAAATTTAATTTAGCATAGATCAGAGCTTTGAATTGGGTAGTCGCAGATTTCCAAAGTGTTAAAACTAGATTTACTGTACTGGGATATAAAAACCTCATGCTGCTTTCAACCATCTAGATGCAAGAAATCATTGTCCCTTCTATCTCCTTTTCCTCCCTTCCCTCCTTGCTGCTGCCCCTGTGGGACAGAGTATGATTGGCAAAGATTCCCTAGCACAGATGAAAGAATTCATTTTTTCTAAAATCTTCCTCATTCATGCATCAGCAGAGTACTGTCTGCTGGTAAAGAGACATCAGCATGTTGAAACATGGGGTGAGTGGTGAAGGAGACTGCCAAAGATCCCTTATTCTGAATCTAGTTTGAATAAAAGACATTTTGACTGCTGAACCCAAACAAGGCAGAAAAAAAAAACCCTATTAAGAAAGCCAAAGGACACTACTTGATCAGGAAAGGGAAACCACACTGATGAATACACTAACATCTTGGAAACCGGCATTATGAAGAATAGGAAACTGACCTAAACCAACTGCTTTTCTGTCTCAGGAATTCCTTCACAAAACAAACCAAAAAAACCCCCCTCTGGATGTAACTTACGTTTCAGAAGGTAGGAACAACAGCCCCAGAGCATATGTTTATTTTCATTACTCAAACACATTTCTCTGGTCTTCACTGTCATGATTAGCATGGCTTACAGTTCAGGCTATCATAGACACACAGACCAGTCGAAGGTATCAAACAAAGTTTCTGCCTGTGATATATGTCTGAGAAACCTGAGATGGCTGCTAGGCATTTTGGGACTGGGCAGGCTCCAGTACAGGCACATCTCTTATCTGCCTAGCGATTATTTACAAGAGATAGGTTCAACCAGGACTGCAACAACCCCTATTATAATTAGCAAGACAATTAAGAAGATCCATGCCTTCAAACCATATATTTGAAGAACCTTGTGTGGCTTGGATTAGCTGTCATCAAGAGGGAACAGGATAAATACTGTTTATGCAATAGTTTGAGACAACACCCATTTCTCCAAGGTGGCAAAGGTGCACATTTTCTGAAAAGAATGCTCCTATCAACTCAAAAAAAAGGGAGGAACAAATTAGTGACAGAGCAAGAAGCCAGAAATCAAGTTCAGATTCATCAAAAGGGGCTAAAAGCAACTTTGTTGCATAGTCTGATGAGATCTTCTCTTTGTGTATTTCAAGTAATCTTGAAAGTCTGGAATCACAAACATGAGCCAATAAGATGTTCCCAGCTTCCAACAAACAGAACCTAAAGCTAGACCATGGAGAACATAAGTACCTATTCGTCAGCAATTAAGAAATAAAGCCAAAACACTTCCAGCTACAAACCACTTAACTGAAAGTTGTCACTTACATGGATTTCCTATACCTATTACTCTCCCTATGTTATTTGATGTTCATTTTCTGTGATAGCATAGCAATCTGCCAGCTGACACCCAGTATCTGAGGTCTAGGAAGATCCCTGAGAGGAGGAACACTTTTCTTACTTAAACTATAACTTCTTATCAACTTTATTGAACAATAGGTGCCCTGGGAGGTGACATTTGTAAGATTTAAGTTTCCTTTACAAAAGAATTTTGAATTATTCACCTGAATAATCTTTGATCCAAATTGTTCCATGATTCTCTTTCACAGATGATCCATTGAAAACAGAGGTGATTCACCTGTATGAAAGAGTACCATGATCTTCCTTAACTTCTGGTGCCAGAATTTGAGCTGCTTAATTAAAAATAACCATCTCTCTCAAGAAGATAGCACTAAAGACAGCTTTTGCATGTTTTCTGAAGAACACCTCTGAATTCCCCAAGAATTAATTTGATACATTTTCAGAATGACTTTGGTGAAACCTTCCATGATGAAATGAACAGTCATCATCTATACAGTAAAAGGTGTCCTCAGAACCACCCTAGCAAGTTTACTACTTAAAAAAAATAAAGGAACTGGCAATTAACAGGAAAGCTGGCCTTTTATATTTGAGATTGATTGAAGTGTACTGAAGGAAACTGTAGACTATTCACCAGATCCTTAAGTCCAATCTTAACTGTCACTTGCAGAAAAACCAAACTAAAATAAATGTAATAGGCATGCTTGAGACTTAACTTCCTGATAAGGTTGGAAACATCAATTACTTTTGTTGCCCGAATGTTGTTTCCAACACAGAAAACATAAGAAGACATAAGATCCCAGAAGTTTCCTTCATGCAACTAACTGCAGGTCAAAGTATCAATGATCCTAATGTAAAATAAAACAGTCACTAATAAAACCTGATCACATATATTCTAACAGAGCTGCAAAAATGCAGTAGTAAGGCTTCTATACGCATTTTTTTTCTACTATCTGGTAAACCAAACCATTCAACTAATAACAGCAAACATAAAATCACATAGTTATAAGACCAAAAGAACTGGGTTCTACCCTGGAAAATGCCAACCTAAAGTGACTAAGGTAGTCAGAACTGATGAGCAAACACACACATGCTCCCAATACTACCGCTAGAACAACACATCACTCATGGATTGTTCCTGGAAAGGTGTCTGTTCATTTGCACGAAGTACTTCAGACATGTTCAAAACTTGAGACCCGTTTTCCAATTATTCAATATTCTTCAAAAATCTTACAGAAGTACCAGAAAAGAGCCATAAAGACAGCATGAAGATAAGAGAAAGTGCCTTGTGATTAAAGTGCTCAAAGTTAAGCAAGTTAACCAATATAAATACTGGAAGAAACTAAGTCCTCTCATAGCACAGAAAGAATACATAAAAGAGAACGTCCACTTAAAAGAAAGCATATAAAGCCCCCACAAGTCAGGAAACTGAAGGCTCAGAAAATCCAATTAGAATAGGCACACGAGCATGCAGAGTACTGAGGACAATTAACATTTGAATAAATTATTTGTGGCGGGGATCTGAATTCGCTACTATCTTCAAATTAAAGCTGGTGCCATTCTGGAATTTAGCCTTCAGTAAAAACACAAGTTACTGAGTTTAATAAAGATAGAATTTGGTCCATCTCAATATACAGAGATCAACTATAGACTTATATAACAATCCTATAATATCTGTACACTTACTTTGCCATGATGTCAATACTCCACACATCACATAGTCACAGAAAAAGGTCTAGTGTTTGCTCCCATTCCCTCGCCCCCTGCCTCAAAGCTAAAGGCCTGTGCATTATTCTCACTTTCTACAACTGCCCCAAAAATTCTGGACACTAGATGTTCCCTTCAACACTTGTTTTGGGTTTGATATTTCAGTAAAACCATAGATGTACTTTATTCACCTTTGTAAAAGAGGGAAAGACCTGAAATTATCTTTAGCTGCTGCATTTTTCGCTTAAGATCATAGTGATTTTTCTTCCACTACATACACACCTTATTTTTTGCAGCAGAACCACTTGATTCTATCTCAAGTTATGCCTGCTACTTCAGGCTCCCTCCAAAATGATACAGAGTTATGAATGGAAAGCCCCTCCTACATTAGGATGTGAAATCCAATCATCTATTTAAATTTCTTTTAGTAGCTCTCCTTTTACTGGCTGGGTATCAAGTTATTTTCCAAACAGGTAAGTTTTACAGCTTCACTACAGCTTTAATATTTAAACTTTTATTCCATCAGTTATTTTGCCTATGCTCTGTTGTTTTGCTTTCTTTTGCCATGCATCTTTCATGCAGCCTTCCACGTAAAGTACTTTTCTGTTCACATAGTTCTTCAGTGTCACCAGCATGTTTGTTTATATATAGTTTATATTAATACCAAGCAATCATGCAATCCTGTAGCATAACATCCAGCTTTTCTGATGTTCCATTAATACGCATTATGCACAAGTTGTGAGGAATTAGAGGGGAATTCTTCACCAATTTATGGCACACACCATTACAGAGTCTATGCATACGTTCAGTGGCAAGCAGTTAAACACTCAGAAAAAAGCAGCCAGCAGAAACAACGGCAATAAAGAAATAACGGCTTTGGTTTGAAGAGGCATCATCATACACACAACTGGTATTGAAACTGGAGAGCAAGAAGCAGGTGGGTGGTCCCAGTGGTGCTGTGGGTGCAAAAATGAATATATACTACCTGCCAGATGCCTGCTATAGTAAAGGACCAAACTATGCAATTCTCTCAGGTACATCTGGTTTGTTACAATGTAACATTATTGCTTTTAAAGATATTTACAGTTACTTAAAGTTCCAGTTTAGAATTAATAATTTTAGCTCCTGTCTATAGCCTCTTACAAAACAGAACTTGAAAAAGAGACACCAAAACCCCTTCTGCAAGGTTGAGATTTCAAAACTTCAAGTATCTTCCTATGTTAAATATCTTCAAAAGAAATATCTAGATGTAAACCCACAGCATATAAAACTTGTATCAGAAGTTGCTGAGTTCTTCCCTGCATTTTAAGAGGTTAGAAAAGAAAGTACACACATAACTTAGAAGCAGTTGTTGAAGTAGCTACACAGAATTTTATATATGCATTAACTGACCTATTCAATAGGTTAGAAAGATGTACTTAATAATCGTTTTTCTGAACGCAGCAATGCAAAAATTGTCCATGTGCCGAGTGGCTGAACTACAGGACTTGAGACACTGCAGAGTGATACAGTTATTCTGTACTACCAGATACCTCCACAGGACCACACCAGAATAAAGTTAGAAAATGGAAATTAAAATAATTACAAGTTAAGGTTTCAACCATACTGTAACACACATATATATTTTTAAGCTGGCTGAACATTTAAGATCCTAGACAAAAAGAGATACCATGTGCCACGGGGCTCATGTTAACACTGCTAATGAAGGTTACATTTCTATATTCCCTAACAATTCCAATTTGCAAATTTGACTTACACTGATGTTTTCTTAAGTTTTTTAGTAGTTCTGAACTTATTTTTCAAGTCATACCTAAAAACTGTACAAGCCTCACTAAAAATAGGCTCAGCAGCATCGAATCAAAAAACCCCTTTCAGAAACAGCAAAAATTCTTATCCAGTTCATGGAGAAATAGACGGATGGTAGCAGCATGATGCTGAGCTTGATTAAAAGGGAATTCATCGATGTTAAATCATCAGTATTTATTTTCTCCAAGAAAAAACCAAATAACCCAGTTTTCTAAGGATTTATACCTAAGTAACAGACATCAGTTGAAAAAATATGGGAAAAATGAATGTGTTTTTTTTCTTGAATTTATTTTCAACTTTTTTTTTTTAAATTAGGGAACAAAAGTGTAATTATTTGTTATTATAATAATTAGCATACACAAAAGATAAGTGAAAACAAACATACCATATCTTTCCAGAGCTGCAGAAACTTGTTCTTTCAAATTCTAAAACGGACTTCTACAGTTCTTGTACCTATAATGCAAAACATTACATTTCAGTTTTGGCATGATGCTCCATACCAATCTGAAACTCAATGCAACTTTGAAATGAAACATTCAAGAACAGTCATTCAATTAGTCACAAGTTGCAACTGAAGGAAACTTAGTTGCAAAAATATACTTAGAATATCTCAAGTTGGAATGGGCCTATAAAGATCACCAGTCAAACGTCCTGCTCCTTGCAGGAGTACCTAAAATTAAATCACATGGCTTCCCAAACTAAGTCATACTTCCCATAAAAAAACACAACAGAAAATACTCTGTATGTTAGGGAAACTATAAAAGCAGAAAGTCCATGCACACAATGTTTCCTATTCTTTCCTATGTAGTGATGCAAGAGAGTTTTACAATTCCATTCATTCAGTTCATTACAAATATCCATTTCCATCTGCAATATTCTGGTAAAGTTTCACCTTTAACCACTCCACCCCCCCTTTTTTTTTAAGAATTAGAATTTATAATAAGGAAAAAACCCAACAAAACCAACACTCAAAAGAAGTCACAGGTAGAATCACATCTTTGTCCTGGCTGCACAAAACTGGTAGAGTTTGATAAGCTCTTCTATAAGCTGTTCATTTTCAGGGAAGTCATAACTAACAAGGGACACATGATTAAAACATACTCCAAACTTTTTCAACACACACTTAAAAGCACAACCAATTCCAGGGGAAAAGGGACAGAAACAGGCATGTAACTAAAGAAGTGTAGTAATTACTTTACAAAAAGTTACTCATTTGGCACAGAGTATCACATTTTCAGTATCATGAAGATTTAGTACTTAGTTTCTTGGTTCTAAAACTCTATTAAGAACAAACAAATCCAATGCAGCTGATTTAGGTTGATCTCCGATATAGATCAGAGGTCCCATGAAGGAAACCCTGATCTGGTTACCTTAAGAGTACATTCATGTTTGTCTTAAAAATGTCAAACCACAGAGAGCCCATCCAGTACCAAAGGCCCGATTCTTTATCAGGGTTGTGAAATGGGGTGAAACTGGACTTACATGGTCATGCCAGTAAAGCTTTATAGCACTAGCAGTTTGCACACCATGTTTTGTATTTAAAGAAAAAAGTTAAATAGGACACCCGACCTGTTTCATGAAACAGGATTGCTATTTCAACAAACAATTATGATAATTATGTGGATTTATGTACAATTAGAATGAATGAGTTAATGTCATGCAACTGTGTCAATAAAGCTTTACTACCATTCAAGAGAAAAAAAAATTATCTGAACAACATGAGACAGTAACTGATGATTTTCCTGTTTGGAGGTGGCACTTCCACTCCATAACAACTGCAGAAATCTAGAATATCTATCTTACATTCTATTAAAGAATAATTCTTCATTCACAGCAGCACCGTCATACAAACTCAGTTAAAAGTGATCTGACAAATGTGGCCAATATTTCCATGCTTTGTATCACAGGACTTTCAGCTTAAACACCAATGTATATATATTTGTTCATGTACACACATAGAGCAATGTCACAAATATAAAATTCAGTCACTCATCTATGGTACAAAAGCACCAACTCTCAGTGCGCACAGAGTACGAGCAGAGCAGACAGCACAGCATGAAAAATTATCAACAATACATCTACCAGGGACCTTATGATTATTGTCCAGCAATAGAAGAGAAAAGAATGGCTCCCAACAGAATTGAAGCTGCTATGTAGTTTAAGACAGTACAATTTACAGAAGAAACAAGACCACAGTGGAGGAGATGGAGTCAGGGGATTTGCTTAATAGCAGGTAGTTAGCAGCAGAAGTTAAGTAACTACAACAGCTCAAAACTGAAGCTTCTGGACTTCCAGTTCTCTTTCCTCAATCTCCCCCCATGAGCTGCCACCAAGGCAGAGCAGGAGTTCAGCAGTCTACTAAAAATATCTGCTCAAAGGCTATATCACCAACAGCAAAATAAGACTCAGAATCCATAATGCTTGTCTAAAAGGAATGAAAATAATTTCATGACATCAGATGTGCTTTAACACTCACCTTTAGTACACTTATTAATTAGCACTAAGCTACCTTTGCCTAAAAAAAAACGCAAATTGCAAACGTGACTAAAAGTATGGCTAACAGAATTGCTGCCACTCAATGTAAAGAAATCTTGATGTCACATGACCAGAGCCAAAAGAGCTGCTTCTTTACAACTGTCATACATTTTCAATAAGAGACTTCAAAGCACACTGAAAGATATTAACAAAGATGTTAAGCTACTGAATTAACCAGACTGTAGTGTACAGAACTGCAAAATATTTAAGAAACGAAATGTAAATTATAAAAAAAATACTTTGCAACTTATGTCTGGCTTGATGAAAGACATCATGAAATCACCTGTATCAGGCACTTAAATGATGTTTTCCACTTTTTAAAATTTGTTGTTTTGTTGGTTTGTTTGTTTCGTTTCATTTTCAAAAACTGTCACCAGACAGGAACAGAAGAAATAACTTCTAAGACCACTACCCTAAAGAAAATGGTAGGTATTTTACCTAGTATTATAGAATCTCACAAAATTTCAAATAAGAATAATTTTCTTCCACAACTGACATTCTTAATATAACATTAGTCAGATAAAAGCAAGGTATTCACAAATGTCCTTCTTTCAACAAGATATTAAGGTCATAGGAACCATGCAAATGGAGTATTTATCACCATTTTACAAGGTAAAGGGCTCAACCTTTGCAATGAAGAAACACCAGTACTTCACAGAAGTGACAGACTCTTTTAGGAGCTCCCATGCCCTTGAAGTCTGATGGGACTTGCAGGTTGTGTGAACTGTAAGTATCAATTTCTATGGTCCAAAATAGGCAAGTTTTGGTACAACAGCTGAAACACATCTAGGTGCTGCTACTGCAGCCAGCGTATGCTAGTATAGCTTGAGCTTTCTAAAAATAAAATAGGGTATATACCCATACTAAACTATGCTATTCGTCACCAAGACTTTGGACATGAGTTTTCACTATGAAATTAAAAGTAACCATTATCTGAATACAGTTATACAAATAAGAAAGATCAAAACATCATATTGGAAATCGAAATTCTGAAGTAGTGATAGACACCTTCAGTATTATCTAGCTTTGTAAAAGTTTTTGATACCTTTTCAGACAACAAAAAATCCCATACTGCAAAATCAAAATTTAATAGGCTCAAACACGTGACTGACCATAACACAAAATAAAAGCTTCTCTACAATTATGGCAGCATTTCCTGAAATATTTTGACCTGCAGCCCAGTCTAGACATCCAGCTCCTTTAAGAGCCACTCCACCATGCTCCAACACTCCAAGCCTGCTGAACTGCAGCTGCTCCAGCCTAGGTCTTACAGAGCATACCAGAGCAGGAGTACACAAGTAGTGCCAGAGCCTGGCTGCCTGGACAAGTCTGGCATCTTTCAGCACCGTGCAAGCATGGCAACACATTACAGATAGCTCTTGTGCCTTCCCTGCACATAGCTCCTGAAGGGAAGGAAGGAGGGGAGTTTATTTGTCATTCTAAGCTCATTTCACCAATTTCTTTAGCATAGTGATTATCAGGGGAAGTATCAAGAAGTCCAAAAAGGGTCCACCAAAGGGAGTAAGAGCATGGTCTCTTCTTCACAGAATAGATGAAGAACTAGCTTCACTCCTAGAATTCTACCTTAGTCAAGACAGCAGAAGTCCTGCCACAGTCCTCACAGGACACCAGAAAGAAAAGTAAACCATGTGGACTATCACTGCCAGACAGCTATGCAACAACTACTAAACCCAAATACAGGTTCCATCATTTTCTGCTTGTGATCCTACTGGTTGATGCCAGGCCTGTGAATACCAAATTTCCACTTGGTTTCAAACTGATGTGTTGTACCTTGTAGTTTTTGATATACTTTATCTTATTTAACTACTTTGGTCACAGCTTTGAAATTACATCACAGAAAGATTGAACATGAAGGAACATGCAGGACAGGGAGGTGTTTTGAGACAGCCAGCATGGCTTCACAAGGGCAAGTTCTGCCTGAACAGCCTAGCTGCCTTCTATGACGGAGTGACAACACCAGTGGACAAGGGAAGAGCTATGGATGTCATCTACTTGGTCTTCTGTAAGGCATTTAACATGGTCATCCACAATATCCTTCTCTCTAAATTGGAGAGATACAGATTTGATGGGTGGACTGTTTAGTGGATAAGGAATTGGTTGGATGGTCATACCCAGAGGGTGATAGTGGTCAACAGCTCAATGTCCAGATAGAGATCAGTGACAAGTGGTGTCCCTCAGGGGTCCCTACTGGGACCAGAGCTGTTTAATACCTTCATCAATGACACAGACAGCAGGATTGAGTGTACCCTCAGCACGTTTGCAGATGACACCAAGCCGAGGGCGCAGTTGACATGCCTGAGGGACAGGATGTCATCCAGAGGGACCTGGACAAGCTGGAGAAGTGGGCCCATGTGAATCTCATGAAGTTCAACAAGGCCAAGTGCAAGGTCCTGCACCAGGGTTAGGGTTGGGTCAGTCCTCAGTATCAATACAGGCTGAGGAATGAAGGGATTGAGACTGGCCCTGCAGAAGAGGACTTGGGGGTACTGGTGGATGAAAAGTTGGACATGAGCTGGCAAAGTGTGCCTGCAGCCCAAAAGGCCAACTGTATCCTGGGCTGCAACAAAAGCAGCATGGCCAGCAGGTTGAGGAGAGCGATTCTCCCCCTCTGCTCTGCCCTAGCGAGACCCCACCTGAAGTACAGTGTCCAGCTCTGCGAGTCCTCGGTACAGGAACTACATGGACCTGTTGGAGCAGGTCCAGAGGAGGGCGACAAAAATATCACTGGAGGGATGGAGCACCTCTCCTCTAAAGAACGGCTGAGTTGAGGTTGTTCAGCCTGAAGAAGAAAAGGCTCCAGGGAGACCTCACTGCAGCCTTTCAACTCTTAAAGGGGGTCTATAAGAAAGATGACAACAATCTTTTTAGCAGGGCCTGTTGCAATAGGACAAGGGGTAATTGTTTTAAACTAAAAGAAGGGAGATTCAGACTAGACATAAGGAAGAAATTTTTTACAATGAGGGTGGTGAAACACTGGCACAGGTTGCCCAGAGAGGTAGGAGATGCCCCATCCCTGGAAACATTCCAGGTCAGGTTGGACAGCGCTCTGAGCAACCTAGTTGAAGGTTGATCTAGTTGAAGATGTCCCCACTCACTGCAGTGGGTTTTGGACTAGATGACCTTTGAAGGTCCCTTCCAACCCAATGCATTCTGTGATTCTATGAAAAAAAAAGTAGTACCCTCCATTATCACAGAGCCAAATGGTACATCAGCTCAAGTTTACGCTAAGCCATCACCACTGTAACTCAACTCTGGGACAGTCTAGCTGTTGACATACTATACAAGATAAGCACAATTCTCAAAGGTGAATCATGTGAACACAGAGCATGTTCTTAAAGCTATGTGGATGGATGCAAACAGCAATGCTTTTTGATGAAAAGGCTTCAACAGCTAGATACTGTGAATACCCTTTCCAAGCCAGCAGATTACAAAAAAAAAAAAGTCCAAACCTCTGCTTCACTAACTACAAGTTTCTCTTAAAACACATATACCTCTGTTCCATGGATATGCAAGTTGCTTCAAAAGAAGCAGGTCACCTCTCTTACCTAAGACAGTGAAGTGAGAGTCCAGAGGGAAGCCACCCATTTAGTTCCACTCAGCTGAACAACTGCAGCTTCTCCTAATTCTTCACCACTCTGTAAAACATGGGTAAAGAACCATGCAGGATGGTTAGGGAAAGAGTATGGGTGAAGACTGACTTCCATCCCCTTCCTCCATTCAGCAGTTTGTGTAATACAGGGAAGCAGGCTCAACCTATTAAAAGTAAGAAGTAGTTAATGCTTCCTTTAAGAGATGCATTCATAAGAGTTTTATGAACAGTATGGTAATATCTCATTTATAATGTAATTTTGCAATCTGTAAGTTATTTTGGCAATAGGGTCTGTCACTCGTAGCCACAAGAAGGGGGAACTACTCAAAAATAGCAATTTAAAGTGCTATTTGGTCATGTGTTACATTGCCAAGCACGAATCCTAGATCTCAGTGTTATTTGAATTTACCTTTTTTTTTTCTATATTTCTCCTTATGAGGTTATTTTCCTGAAGAACATCTCACCAGCTGATATAACTACTGAAGTGTTGCTTCGTTTCAAAATATTACCTTTACAGTGTATTTGATGACTTTCTGCTAACCAATCAGATACACTACACACATTCCTATTCATATGAACCAACCTTTTTCCAAACTTTTATTCATGGGCAATACAGCCTTATGAGGCTGTCAGGCACTGCCTGCAAATACAGGAAGTTAATGCAGCAAATGTTAAGGTCAAAGTATTTAAGGTGACAAAAGTCACTTTAAACATGCGACTTGCTCATTGCTCTTGTCTCTGGGAACCAACTATTTAGCAAAGCTTACAGCACTCTCCTGGGAGGAGTGGAGGTGGTGATTTTTTAAAAGTAAACATCACATTCTAAATTATTTGTTACAGACCTTGCTAGCAGATGTATTACTCCTCTTCTTCCATATAACAAATTAGAATTTGATTAATGACAGAAAACCTTTCAATACTACTTCTCTATAAAACTCATAGGTACCTTAAATGTACTGGATACTTCAGAAAAAGTGTAAAACATACCTCCTTTGTTTAAAAATCAATATCAATTCATTAACTGAAGCGAAGGCCTGGCCCACAGTACCAGAAACAAAGATTTTTAAATATTAGTGACTTTATCTTCCAGTGTGCAAATACACTGGTGTGGGGAGAGAGAAAGAAACTTCCTGCACTTAAAAAAAAAAAAGATTAATTCTCTCTGTAAGTAAACTGAAACCAAAAGTAGCAGAGGCAATACATAAATAAATAAATCTTTCCTGCATAGCAAAAACTAACGTGATGTGTATTTACAAAAATGTAAACAGTAAATTTGTTTCATAAGTGTCATACCATGTACTACACTAATTATTGTTTATACAAAATGTTATATGCTTAAACACGTTCACAATTAAACACGTTTATGACTACAAAAAACTTGACTCAAACATATTCTCTGCCCCCCCCCCATGCATTTGGTTAAGTAGAATTCAAAGAGAGCTAGTGAAGAACATGTCAACAAAGCACATACTCATAATGAAATAAGCATGATTTTATACTGAGGTACATATGTAATTTCATATTTCTGAAACATGTTTTCTCCTACAAAAAGTGAAGTTAAATGAGAAGAAAGAGAACCTCCTTTATTTTCTCAAGTCAGTTATAACAGGGACAATCTCAAGGTGCTCTAACAGAGATTCTAACAAGCTGAGAACAACCCTAGATGCATTTTAACATATACACAGTTTTAAATTCTAGTCAAAAGAATCATCATTTAACATCCCTTTAGGCAGAGGCAGTAACTAAAAAAAGACTAAAAGTTTTGTTTGCTATCAAAAAAAGGATCATTAAAGAATTTTAGAGTTCTGAAGAGGACCTGGACTGAGAGATGTAGGCTTTGAAACATAGTGCTGTGAAAAAGTTAAACACCTCCACTTTTTCAAGCCTGCTTTTCCTTTAGTCACTTTTGGTGAGTTCTTCTTGCCCTTTTTTATTTTTTTTTTTTTAAAAACACAGTCATACAATCATATCACAAATCAAACCATTTATTTTGCCATCTAGCTTGGTGCTTTTATTTCTAAATTCTTGGAAGATACTCAAGATATTCCAGTGAGAAGAAATAGCAAACAGTAGTAAACACAAAAAGAACTTGCTAATTCCAGCATGAAAGATGCCTCAATAAATAGCAAACATTTGGAGTGGAATGGAAGGTATTCATAAAAAGGAGATGCAGTATCTGTAACATTGCACAGAAATAATTTCAATTACATATTTTTCAGCCCTGTAAACCTAAGCAGTGATCTAGCTTTTCTTCCAAGGTTTGTCTTTATTGAATTGACAGAACATTACTGTTATGAAGACAAGTCATAAGCACTGCAAACTGCATCTGTTTTAAAAGACAACTGTATGTGAGGAAAACTATCGAATACCTACAGCAATTTGGTAATGCACATCTAATATTTTCAATGTAACACACTCATTAAATTCTTGAGTTTCACAGTGTTTGCAAATCTTTAAAAAAGTACCTTCAACTGTTTCCAAGATGAAAGGGCACAGATTATTTAGTGCCACCATCCAAACCAAGCAGTTTGTGAGAACTGTAAAACCTATTTTCCAGCAGTTTTCATTCTTATCAAGGGTACCTCTCATCACCTCCATTATTTTCTCACCCAGCCACAGATATCTAACAACTCAGTTAATAGCACAGCTTCTCCTTTAGCAGGAAATCTCTCTCTAACTGGATACTACGTGCATGAATTAGGAACTTAATCTTGTATTTCAGACCCCTCCCTTTCAAAACAGTCAACAACAACAAAAGATAATCTGACAATACAATCATGTAGGTCTTGCTTCATTAGGAAATCAAAGCTAAAATCAGGTACAATTACCCACTGAGGAACTTTTCGGTAGAGATGCAAGAGGCACGGTAAAACTACTCTGAGAAGCTGATTCTCACAGAGCCTTAGGTTTGCACAGACTCTCACTGAGGTAAGTAAGTTTCCATATAAACACAGAGGGACCATCCCTGAATTAATGTGTAAAACATAGGCTTTTCCCAGAATTAGAACATTGCTTACACAGATGAAAACATAAACAAGTATTTCCATTAACTGGAGAAAAAAATAAGCTTAACTATAAGCTATAGATCACAGGTTCTTGGCACTTAAAGGAGAGTTGTGGAACATGTTTTGTTTCCTAAGCAGTAGTAACTTCTGAATGACCACACTGCATCATCTGAGACACCAGACTTACAAACCAATTGTGAACTATAACAACCCATAGAGTTCCTTTAAAAGAAATACCGGAGGTACGTTTTAAAACTGAAACCCAGAAAGTACTGCAGTCAGGAGTGACAGATCACATTTGTCACCAAAGCAGCCGGTTCACAGGTTAGCAGATCCAACTCCTCAGACTGGACAGAAGGCAGCACGAGCGACTGAACATACCTACTTTGTTAAGCAAGCCTTGCACACTAGTTGTACCCTCGCAGTACTTCACATACCCGTACCTCCGCCACTGCCACAGCTGGCCATACCGAAGGCACCGAGGCGCCCCATGCCCCCAGGAGCCCCGCGGAGCAGGCACCGCCTCTGCACCGCTCGAACGAACCGGGAAACTGACGGAGGGACAGGCTGGGTTCACCCAAGGTCGCTCAGCAAGCCCGGTCCTGCCGGGGGGCAGGCTGAAGCCCGGAGCCACCCGCCCGCCTGGCCTTCCCGCTTCTGGGGAGTTACGCCGCGGCCCCGCACCCATGTGCCTCACGGGGAGGAGGGAGAGGACCGCCAAGGCCACGCACCCCTGCCGCCTGCGCCTCCCGCCCGCCTTCCCCACCTCAGGTGGGGTGTCTCCCCGGCGGGGAGAAGCGGGCAGGGCCATCTCCCGGCTCCGTTCCCTTTGGAGTCGGCGTGAGACGGGCGCCATCCCCTTTCACGGCCCTCCCCCGGGCCGGCCGCTGCGCAGCGCCTACCGACCTGGGCGCCGCGGCCTGCTGCTCCCGGTCACTCTCGCCGCCGCCGCCCGGGCTCATGCGGGGGCCGCGCTGCGCTGGGGGCCGGGCCGCAGGCGAGGAGGAGCCGCCGCTGCTGCTGCTGCCGCCGGTGAAGCCGTTGGAGCCCGGCGGCCTAGCGAGGAGAGAAGCGAGCGGCCTGGCGAGGCCGGCGGCACGGCGCGCAGGGGCGGGAAGACGGCCAGGCCCGCGGGTGCGCCTCCTCTCGCAGACTCGCTCTCTCTCAGCCCGAGCCCCGCGCCACCATCTTGGGAGCAACGCGGATATCGGCGCGGCGCAAGCTCGGAAGACTCACGGCGGGCGGGGGTGGGGGGCAGGAAGGAGGACCCACTGCGTCCCGGCGTGCAACGCGGGCGGGGGCGGGCGGACGAGGCCGCTGCGCCACGCTACCCACCGGGCGAAACCATAGAGTTCCCGGGCCCGTTCTTTCCTGCCTTTTTCCCTCGCGTCGCCCGGCGGAAGGGAGCCGAGGCGGCGCTTGTGTGCCTGCACGCTTGAGGCGGGAGCCGCCATGTTGGAAGAGGGCAACGGGGCGACAGGGCGGGGGCGGGGGCTCCCTCCCTACGGAGCGGCGGTCAGCCCAGAGCTCGCGCTGGTGACGCGACGAGCGGGGCGGAGCTCGGAGTCGGGCAAGCGCGTGCGCAGAGCCCGTGGGCGATCGCCGGGCGTGGTGGGGGAGGGAGAAGCGCTGTTGTTGGCGGGGCGCGTGGAGGCGCGGCGGGCGGGCGCGCGCGCGCGCTCGTCCGCATAAGTGTACGCATGCCCGCCCGTACACGCGCATGTACCTCCACACAGACATACCAGGGGACGTACATATAAACACACATGGAGAGTGTGCGACCCTGTCCACATGCACGCACATAGCACAGAATCACAGAACGGGTGGGGTCGGAAGGGACCTTAAAGATCATCCAGTTCCAACCCCCTGCCATGGGCAGGGACACCTTCCACCAGACCCACAAGCCTTGAACACTTCCAGGGATGGGGCATCCACGGCTTCGCTGCGCAGCCTGTTCCAGTGCCTCACCACCCTCACTGTCATAAATTTCGTTATGTCTGATCTAAATCTCGCCTCTTTCAGTTTAAAGCCATTACCCCTCATCCTATCGCTACCCTCCCTGATAAAGCATCCCTCCCCATCTTTCCTGTAGGCCCACTTCGGGTACTGGAAGAATGCTACAAGGTTCCCTGGAGCCTTCTCTTCTCCAGGCTGAACAACCCCAGCTCTCAGCCTGTCCTCATAAGGGGAGGTGCTCCAGCCCTCTGACCATCTTTGTGGCCCTCTTGATCTGCTTGAGGAGGTCTGTGTCCTTCTTACGCTGGGGTCCCCAGAGCTGGATGCAGCACTCCAGGTGGATTCTCCCAAGAGCAGAGCAGAGCAGAGCAGAGCAGAGGGGCAGAATCACCTCCCTCAACCTGCTGGCCATGCTGCTTTTGTTGCAGCCCAGGATATGGTTGGCTGCCTGGCCCACGAGCGCACACTGCCGCCGCGCAACTAGTTTTTCATCAACACCCCCACGTCCTTCTCCACAGGGCTGCTCTCAATCCACTGACCCCTCAGCCTGCAGATGCACATGCATGCTTTATACGCATATGCACACTGATACACAACACATGTATGCGCTCGTACATACATACATACGTTTGCACGTGCACACCCCTCTGCCCCAGCTCGCACACGCGCCCAGCTGCAGGCAGGCACGCACGCAGTCATGGAGGCACCGCTCAGCCCAGGGCTGGTGGCACAGCAAGGGTCCGTGGTAAGGTCCCCACCGAGTCCCGCCGCTGCTGAGTGTCAGGGCGCCGTAGCAGACTGCCCAGGGTTTATCAAGTTTTAATCTGCGTGGGGTCCCAGGGCCGGCTGGGAACAGCCGCTGACCTCTGGAAGGGAGCCCACGCTGGAGCTGTGCGCCGCTGCCGCTGCCGGGTGAGGCACGTGCGGACAGGCAGCACCCGGCTTGTCAGACACGTCCAGCCTGGTCACCCCAGCCGTGTCGGGCCCCTTGGCAGGCGAGGGAGGAGAGGACTGAGAGAGCAAGAGCTGGACGGCCGGCTCACGGCGAGGTGCAGGGAGGGCCCTGCTGTCACGGCCCGCGGAGGGCTCACCACGGTGTAAATTCAGGGCACAGAAAGCCCAGCGTCCCTCAAACCCGAACCCCTGAGGGGCACAGAGGGCAGAGCTGGCTGGCGGGGTGGGGAGCAGCGAGGCCCGGGCGTGCTTCCCTGGGGGTGGGTGAGGAGTGCTGCGGTGCTGCGCAGCCCTGCCTGGAGCATGGCTTGCTCCTCTGAGCCCGCCGAGAATTTTTCTGTTGCCTCTTGGGACACTTCTTTCCTTTCCCTCCCCTCCCAACACCCAGGCCTATGCGTGTGAGTATGCTTTTTGAAGGATTTTAAAAACACAAGTAAAATTTGCCCTTTGATAGGTCAATGTTGAAAGCAAGTTGATGGCAGAATTTCAAAATCGGGCAATGCGTGCAAAATTTGACTTTTTGGGGTTTTGCCTTTTTTTAGACATTAAATATGTGGAGCTGCAAGCATAGAGGGGTGGAAGGAGTAAGTAGGCAAAAAAAAAAAGGATAACATCTGAATCTTTTTTACGTTATCCCTTAATAAAGGGAATTAAATAGAAGTGGTTCTACCCTGGCAAAAAGTATACTTTTTCTTTTTAAGTGTAATCTAGAAGCATGAGAAGTTCTTAAATGTTAGAATAAGCTGTTAAAACCATAAACAGAAATTCTTAAAAGCATGATACTGAATCCAAGTATTTGTTCTGATGAACAGAAATGTGTGTTTAAGATCTTCAAGAAGATATGGCTACCTTACAGTTTTTAGCACAGTTTTGGAAGACCTACCATGTATGCTGCAGGGGAACAGCTGGTAAGACCAATAGGCTTAAACTGCGTCGTTACAAATCAGCGCACAGAGTCCTGGACTCACAAAGAAGATGGTGGGCAGATGTATAAATGAAATATTAAGACTGAATTAAGTGCTCTTGTATTTCAGTGTGGTCTGGAAGCAGGGTACGTTGCTGTGCGCAGATGGACGTCGGTATTCATCTAAAAATAATCACTGGAATGAACGTGGACTTCTGCATCTGGAGGCTCTCTCCCACACAGTAGCAAAACCTGCCAACTTTGATGTATTAAAATTTCAGATTCAGGACAAAGTTTATTATGCCATGAACTTTTGTGTTACTTCAGAAATTGTAATACAGAGAAAACTGGATCTGGAAGGTTCTCTTTCTTGGTACTTTCCCTTTGCTCTGTTGCAGAGCCCTCATATCCCGTACTTATCTCCTGCATGACTATAAGGATGCTATGGGGAAGCATGTCAGAAGCTGAAGTCCAAGTACGCAACATCTTCTGCTTTCCCCTTGCTTACAGATCCAGTCTTCTCATCCCAGAGGTGCTAAGGCCAGTCAGGTATAATTTGCTTTTGGTAAATCCATGCTGGCCGATCCCAGTCACCTTCTTTCTCTTACTGAGTCTGGAAATAACCTCCCAGAGTTTCAGGTGAAGCTAATCAGCCATAAGTTCCTCAAATTCTCCTTCCTCTGGCCCTTGGGAACCTCCCATGAACACCATGATCTTTCAGAGTTGACAGAAGGTGGCCTCACAAGGACATTGGCCAGCTTCCAGTGTGCTTGGTGGCTTCCCATCCAATTCCTTGAGCTTATGTATGTTCAGTTTATCTAAGGAGTCCATAACTTCATCATCCTGTTTTGTGAGGAGCAGCTTTCTCCCCCAAGCTTTGCTATCCATAGGGATCTGGGATCCCCAAGACCACACCTTGCTGGTAGTGATGGCACTGACATAGTCTCTGTTGTGTCCTGTGCCACTAAGTGCTCTGCCCCATTAAGCAGCAATGCCGCAATGCCTAGCTCTGGCCTTCACAATTTTATTCCTACATGCTTAGATGATGCTCCTAGGTCCCTTCCTGGAACATATACCAGTCAATTATTGCATAGAAGCTGTCTCCATAACTTTTGCCAGGACATTTGGTCATCTTCTTACATCTTTATAGCAGGAAGGAGCACGACTGTTCAAAATATCCAAGATAGGGAGACTGTGGATTTATACAATGAGCTTTTTTTACCCCTTTTTTCCCCAAATAGTAGCTGATGGTTGGCTGTTGGGCTTTTCGGCCTTTGCAGAGCATCAGGTGCATTTTTTTATCATGGAACTATTGATTGCAATCCTGAGATCTAGTCCCTGGTTAGTAATGGCCAGCTCACGGGCCATCACTGCTGTGAGGTAATATTGCTTATACATGTCACAATTTTTCTTCTGAAGAAACCAGTGCGTTTGTGAGGAAGAGGCAGATGGGAGCAGATGGAGGAAATGCGCAGGTTGGATCCAGCTGATGTGCATGCTGCCGTTTCTGTATTGCACTGGCTGGATGCAGAGGTGTGGGAAGGAGACTTCTCTGAATAGGACACAGGTATGAAAATACTCAGCCTTCTTTGTGTTTTGAGGAGGTATGGGGCAAATCACATTGGCTGTGGACGTGAGAAGAATGCTATATATATGGTATGTACCTGGAGCAAATTGCTCTATAGTAGTGGTGCGAGGATGACCAAGCTGTGAGATGGATTTCACTTTGATTCTGCTAGGGATAAATTGCTGTTTGGGGAAGTACTAAATCATCTTTGGGTTTTATGTCATGAGCTTGCAACTTTTTTGTTTTTACCCTGAGGTGTCTTGACTAGCCATAGTGAACTGTGGCCATTGGGGTGCCCAAGTTGTTTCTGTTACAAAGGGGATAATGGTACTGTCCTGCATGTTACATATTCTGAAGTGCTCGGATATTAGGATACAGAAATGCTTTTGCTGCCTTGAGTGCTTTCAGCTACTTTACACTGGTATAGCCAGCTGCTGGAAAGCAACTGGATCTGCCCAGCTGAGCAGCTCTGAATGTGGAGAAATCCGATTGGAATTTCCAGTGGAAAAGCCACCACTCCCTCGCTGCTTCCTTGCTGAACCCTGCTGCAGCTCTAGTGCTTGGGCGTGTACCGCAGCTGAGGAGAACAAGTGGTTGGACTGTGTTTTGCAGCCATCCCCTCCACAGAGCAGGCTCCAGTGAGCTTCGATTGTGTGACTGAGGTAATGCTCAGTAAAAAAGTAAAAACCAACAATTTTAGCTAATAACCTGGTGGCTAAGTAGAAGCCCTGAAGAAAATCTTATCTTAGTATCTGAACATTTGGAAATGAATGTCTTTTTTTAAAACTGCTGAAGGGGAACAAATACAACTTGCCTCATACACAAATTGTATGGAGTAAGCAGTGGTTTCCAGTGGGGGGAAAAGGGGCATTAAAAATAGAATCCCTAGCCTCGTTCACTATTTACTTGTGATGCTGGAGAAATGTCGTCATGAACCAAGTCTGCTGCATATTAATTTCAGTAGATGTTGATGTCTCACTTCAGAGCGTTGTAGAGAGCAGTTTCCTTCTGGAGATGTTTTCATAAACACACACAGAACGCTGCGTGTGTCCTGTTCTCATTTCACATGAAAACCCGAGTACAAATGACGTGATAATACCTTTTTTTGGTGTTGTTTTCAAATAATGAAGTGAGTGAAAATTAGATTGTGAAGCTCTGTAACCCCTGAGATGACAGCATCTGTTTGCGAGCAATCCTCTTTAGACAGGAGTACACTGAAGTGTTATGAGCCTTTGGGAGCCAAGCCAAATGCTTCGACTTGCTGATAGCTGAAGTCTCTATGCCTCCCTTTGCGGATAAAAATACAAGGAAGGGGCAAAGATCATCAGCAATATAATGAAATACTGAAGTTCTGAATTAGAGCTTAGTCTGAGCAACTAGGAGGTAAAAAATCCCTATAGTGACTGGCTGATGATGATGGACTGTGGTGATCCGTTCCTCTCTTTTTCTCTGGTAGAGATTTGGAGGTGGGGATGAAAATCTTGACTCAGATCTCCTCATTTTTGCTGCAGACAGGGGGACTTGAGCTCTTAAGGCTGTCTAGAGGGGACTGCAAGTCAGTCAGCTTAATACAGTGGAATCCTTATCATAATCAGTCGGTACAGCTAAGACACGGTGGAGGCTGCGTGACCAGGCCTTGGCAGGCAAGCGAGATGCCTTGAGCTCAAGCCCTGAGTGTAGGAGAAGGCAGGTTACAACTGAAGCGAGTGTTGCTTCTAACCTTTCTTCTCCCATTCCTGTTATGATGCTGAGAAGTTAACTAATTTAGAGTGGTTAGTAATGTGCCCCCAAAATCTTAAAACCTGTCCAGCTCCTTCTGCCGCTTACAGTAAACATGACCCTCCTTGTACGGAGAGCTGTGGTAAAACTCTTAGTGGAGTGTCAGCTGTGAGTGAAGCGAGTGGAAATAAGGAAAAGGTGCTTCACTTTTCGACGTCTTCTGGATATGGCCCAGATATGATTCTCCCCACTTCCCATATGTTTTTATTACAGGCGTGGTTTTTTGCCGGTGTAGATTTTTAATGTCTGAAACCAGTCTTAGCGTTTGTTATGGTTTGGTCTGTAGGATTAGCAAGGAGAATGTTCAAACTCTACCAAATTACTACCCTTTTTCTACCTAAAACAGAAACATTAGTTTGAAAAATACAGAAGCAAAATGCAAAGAGTACTCAGAAAAGTTAATTTCATTCCTTGACTAAAGTTGATATTAATTTTTGTCAGGTATGTCTGCAATTAACTTAAATTCCCACTGCAGAAGGAAAAGGAGTGATCGGTGAACCTACTAAGAGTGGTTTTCAATATTTCATTCTAGGATCTGAACTGCTTACCTTCAGTTCCTCATTTTAACCTGAAGGATTGAACGTTTCTGTGGGCATTTCTGAAGGGCTGGGCATGCTTCTGAGTCCTGAAATGCACTCTTGTTCTGCACTTTCCCCACATGAAGAGATGAACTGGTATCTTGGTTAAGGTGTGATGTGGAGGTTTACGTTATCTTGAAGCAGTTCCCACTTCTGGCTTGAAGACTGATCTTGATCAAGTGAGGGTGTTTCGGTTCCTCCCTGTGAGCTGAAGAAGATTTCCTGCTGTGTTTTGCTGAAGTGAGCCTGTTCAGGGAGTCTTGTTTCCCTGAATGCTTCACCCAACGTGGCGGCCTCTGGAAAGAAATAGGGTGAAAGGAGAAGCAACCCATACGCACCCCTTTTCTCCGAGTCTTGTGTACCATCTTTCTGCCAGTCTTGCACTTACCTCCTCCAGTCATCCTGAGGGAGCAGAATGCTGACATTTCTGTTCTTCCCCTTGGGGTGAGGGGTTTGTGCTTTGCTGCAGGTCTCCGTGATATTTCCTATGGTCACCTCTGCAGATAAACTGGAAATGCTCTTTTTTTGGCTGTTCTGCGTTCTTTGCGGTTCTGTGCTGTGAAGATGCCAGCACTGCAGGGATTTTCAACCCATTTTTTTCTGCCTTTTTGCTCTCTGCTATGCTGTATCACAGACTTTTCTACATTCACAGCCTGGCCCTGCTTCTTGACATGGTGTCTGGTTTCAGAAAGAAGTCTCGAGCAGTTGCAGTAGTTGTGAAAGATGCTTAGGAGCAATTCTTTTGTTTACTCACAGATTTCATTGGGACATCTTGGTATGTTCTGCAGTGTGCAACGCAGCTGAAACTGCCTTATATCACATAGCTATGCAGGTTTGTGTTAACTGTTGTTTCGGTTGTAAAAAAGAAACCTGACTGACAGCTGTTTTTCTGACCACATGCCTACATTATTTTTCCAGGATATATATAGAAGTCTGACTTGCTGAGCAGAGCAAAATGACTTTGTGCAATTAATGTGACGTGCTTAATAATGCTTGGAAGGGTGCAGGCATCTGCATTTATCAACTTGCCATCGCTAAAAAAAAATCTGACAGGCAATCCCAGCACAAACACAGCACATGTTTTTCTGAAACAAGGGACTGCACAATGCCCAATTGACAATATTGCTTTTGAGATGAGACACACTATTTTTCCAAAAGAAACTTGTGTCATGCCAGAAACTCACTTTATACCCTTGGGTTATACTACAGAGTGGCAAATTCAATTTACAATTTTTTTTTCCATTTGGCATTTTAATGACATAATTACTTTCCTATTTAAACAGCTTGTTCCTTGAATACAAAGTGTGGTTTGCTTATTAGCACTGCAGCAGCACCTCAGGAAAATCAGATCCAACCAGCTATCCATACTTTTTCCAGACAATAAATAATTTTAAAAGGTCATCATGACATAATTAAAAAGTTGAAGCCTTAAGGAATTAGCATACAATATGCAGTTTTCCATGCCCAGTATTTTTATACCACTGCATTAGTAATACTGTTGTCTGGAGAGGTTTTAATTTGAAAAGGAGGGAACTCCCGAGGGATGTCTGCTTGAAAATGAAACCTTATTTAGCTTGACAAGAAAAAGCATCAGCCACAGCTCCAACCTCTCTTGGCTCATGTGCTAGAAGATGTCAGAAGGGAAGCCCGGCTCCCAGCTCCCCTCCTTTTCCTCAGCAGCAATACTCATTTTACTATAGCTCTTGCTGCTGCAGAGACAGCTATACCAGATTCAACCTCCTGTAGCTATTGGGACCTACCCTGCAGTATGTCCTTACCCGAAAGGTAGAGTATGCGAGTCACATTTTTTCATCAGTATATAAACACCAGATGCTTGGCTGGCTGCCCCTTGCAGTAAAACAGAAGTGAGAGGGGATGGGGAAGAAGAAGGAGGGTTGAAACTGCCTCACATACCTTGTCCTTGGGAATTGCCTGGCTTTAGTATTAGGTGGAAATTTAGATCCTGTGTTTTGGGTCTTGGTTCCTGCCTTACTGCCAAGGAAGAGAAGGGGGCAGAAGGACAAGGACGTGGAAGGCATTGACCATTGAAGAGTGTAGCTGGGGAGAAGTGGATGAAAATGTTAATCTATTACCAAAGTGGGAATGAATTATGTTTGAACCCAGAGGTTAAAAGTACTATAGCCTGATGGTCTCCTGAGACAACCACTATCCCCAGCACTGACCTCACCACAGAAGCACAGGATTGGGAGGTGCCATACAGATATCTTCTGGAGGATGTAGTTTTATGCTTGGGGTCCTGCTAGAGCATGTTGCAGTCTGCATCTGACCTATGTGCCTGCATTGCCTTTCTATGGAAACAACTATATAATCTCTGTTTCAGACCCATGTGACGTTGGCATGTGGCCATGTCACACCTCTTGACTCCAGAGCTGAAATATACTCTACGTTGGCAATACTCATATTACAGAAGAGATCATCCAGGCAATTATGTACCCAGCAAATACTTTCAATAATGTTTTGTCAGGAAAAGCATTGAACATCTATCCCATACAAGTCAATCCGCCACTGCCCAAACACAGATCTATGGTAAGGGGTCTTCTTTGCATTTGTGCTTTTGCTTTAACAGTTTTGCTTTCTTGATTTTACATTTTGTAATATTAGAAAATAATATTTTCTGTCTGGCATGCTGAAGAAATATAGATATTTTCATGCAGGAAGTGAAATCCTCGTGACAGAGGAAAGTCCAGTTGTAATGTGTGGGAGTTTTGCCTGAATAATTACTGAAAGGTTTGGCCCTTGGGATGGAAATAGACCTTGGAGTTTTACCAAGGTGCTTCAGAGCTCCTTGTTCCCATTACTTTTCTCTTTCAAATATGATGACTGGAGCTGCCTGGATGCAGAACTCATTTGAACTAAAAATAAGTACCTTTTAAAACAGAATCTTCATTCTCTGGTCTCTCAGAAAGTCTGCTCAGGTATGAAACAGTGTATTGCTTTTGGTACTGATTTTCTAGGCTGGTGTTTAATCTCTGTGAACTGTGAAATACTGATTTTACTTACATGGAAAAGGCGAAGCTTCTGAGCGAAATATTGTGGTGGTAAAGATCAGACAAGCTCCTTTGAACTAGTTTCGTTACTAACCTACAGCAATCATTTATTGCAGGCACTTAAAAATAATAACCAGCTACTTCACACTGCTTAGAGATGTTGAAGAAGAAATACAGTGCTCTTCATCCACTTGAGAATCAGATTCAAACTGATACAATAAATGTTGATTGTGACTTTTTGTCAGGTTTTCCTTTGTAAGCCTACAAGTTCCCTGACAGCCTAGCAATTATGGAAAGAAATATTAAAAAAAAAATCACAGAGCAGATGAGATTCTGTGCCCAGGGATTATTCTGTAGCCCTGAAGGGTTGAGCTGACACTGCTTTTGCAAAAGGAAGCAGCAGGTGAGTGCCTGTACGCTTTTTCACAAGAGACATCTGATTTAAGAAGTACCTCACCAGGTGTCCTCACTGTTCTAGAGAGACTATTGAAAATTGATACACTCTCACACTTCTAAATTGATCAAAATTGATGTTGTTACAGACATAAAGGCATTGTAAATCTGTATATGAGTACTCAGAAGGCATAACTTCAAGGTTGAGGTCCTTATATGATGTAGATTCTGTAAGAGAATACATCACAGTCTGACCTGCTGGTTTTCGGTTTCTTATTCTTACTGTGTAAGCAAGACTGGATGCTTGTCTGTTATTTGGGATTTCTTATCCACACTGACCATACAGGAGGTGAGAAGGTACGGTAAATTTTAAATCGATGTGCTGTTGAAACCAAAGTCATAAAACCGGCATCTTTGAGACTCTTTCACCAGTGTGAATTTCTGTGTTGGAATGGGAAGTTTTCCTTCAAGGCACAGATTACCCTCTGCATCTTGGAGTGAACGGCTGGAAATTGCTGAAGAGTCTGTCCCTCAGAAAGAGGGAAAATGTAGTAAGATGCATTGTGAGGATGGGTGTTTATCTTTCATTAAATTATCCACGCTGATGTTTCTAAGACTGGCATGTTATGCTCCAGAGAGAATACTCATCTGTTTTCATCTTATAATTTTGGTTAATTTCATGTTTACAGACACCATTATGCTCTCCACTTTTCATTTAAACAAATGAACTCCTAAATGTAGCAAGTAGCGCCCCCCTGGGTTTTTTTCCCTTTCCATAAAAACACTCCCACTGAACCTGAGAGCAAGATTCATGCAAGAAAATCTTCACCCTGAGAGTGAATATTGTGGTTTGATTTCTTTGCCAAGACTCCCTGCTTCTCAAAAGCTTAGTTATAAGCATGTAGGATCCTCAGCTAAGAGTTATATAGCATAGTAAATGTTTGTAATAATTTATGAACTGGAGTTAGAGTTGTAGAATGATTTCTAATGCTATAATGCTTGTAATGTTGGAAATAGTGCTTTCATACAGTGTGTCTTCAGGTGTCATATGCTTAATTACTAATTAAGACATAACTAGCCAAAACACTAGCTATCATGCCTAATTTTTTTCCCCCCTCAGAATAAAGTGATGCCACGTCTGTAAAATCATGAACTGAAAGTAGTTGAAAATAATATCAAAGTTAGTGTCAAAACAGGCAGGACTAGATCTGAGGTCTGAAGTTTAACACCAATTGGAGTTCTGATCCTTGGTGTTACTGTGGCAATATGCAAATATTTGGGTAGGAAATACATAAGGAACAACAGCACTGTTCTTCATGTTGAACTTTCCTTAGGAGAAGAAAACACCTCTTATGCTGTCCCATCACAGAGGGCATGCAACCTTTATCTTTCTTCCACAGATACACGTGTTTATGGTGAGGGAGAACTGGAGAGGCTACCTCACAGAGTGACACCCATTGACAGTTTCTTTGTGCTCATATTTCAGTTTCCATTCTCTTAAATAAATTAAAAATTATATTCTTAGCACAAAGAGGAGCCCACTCTCCGTGCTGTTTAAGCCACAGACTATACCCAAGTCATGTGGGTGATGGAATATTCGAACTACAAAGTCTTTTACATTACATTTACATTAAACAAACAGCACCCTAGGCCAAGTCTTCCCTGACCTACTGGAGCAAATAATTCTCTTGTGTATGGAGATCATGATTTATCTAATTTTCAAGTCTCTGTTGCTAGCAGCAGTTGGGCTAGAAAGTGTTTTGTTTACCTTATCTTTTCTGTTTGTATTTATCTGTGTGTGTTGCTTGAACTTTGATGCTCGAAAAGACAAGGCAAACGTATGATAAAGGCTAACATTTGCAAAGGTTGTTCTGGAGTATCAAAACCTACCTGTGCTGGAATATCAAAGACAATTTTTATTACCCTGATAAGGAATTGATTGGAAAACAGCAGTGGCTTATTTTTAATTGAAAATATGTTGCATGGTTTGAATGACTCCACATATAAAATGGGGATAAATGGAATAAATTGCTAATTGATTATATAGAGGTCTTGTAAATCTGAATGAGCATTCATAAGGAATGACCTTACTGATTAAGACCCTTATATGATGTAGATTCTACAACAGTGGTTATAACTGTGCTGTCTGTTGGTTTACAATTTCTTTTTTTTTTTTTTACCATGTGAGGAAGACTTGATGTTTGAGAAGGTGTGTGATATTATTAGCTTTGTGGTTGTGAAAATGTTTTCAGTCAAGGCAGCATAGATGAAAGGGCTGCAGGGAAAGCATCAGGGAGGGGTGTCTTTGGTCCATGGGTGCTGGCAGAAGCGGATTATTGACACAGAGTTGCTCCCTGGAAGTTTGTCCCAAGTTCTGGTAGCTAGAAAGAGTGATGATTACTGTAGGGTTGTCTGTGAAAAACTAAATTTTCTCTGTAGATAAAGCAATTATAAAGGTACTGTATGCACTGCATTATAATACTAATTTCTTACCCGCTTGGGAAAGTAAGGTGGGAGGCTTTGGACAGCCCTCGTTGTTCACAGGGAAGGTCATACGAAGCTGTTACTGTGGTAATGTGATTGTAATTGTATTGTCTCCCTGGCTGTAGACCCAAATTCTCTTTCAACTGTCTCATGATTTGAGTTCCGAAACCTGTTTTTTCCTATATGTATTAATGAATACAATTAAAAAGGTCTTGTGTCTTCAGTAGACTTCCTTATGATGGTCTTATAATGTCGTATTTTCTCCCTACTCTGTGGAATTCATCCTAGGTGTTCATCACAGCTGGAATTTCAATTTCCATTTATGTTGTAGGAATATGGTTAAAATCAATATGATGATTAGTT
This sequence comes from Bucorvus abyssinicus, assembly GCA_009769605.1. Lineage (NCBI taxonomy): Eukaryota > Metazoa > Chordata > Aves > Bucerotiformes > Bucorvidae > Bucorvus > Bucorvus abyssinicus. The sequence continues at coordinate 128,195,004 of CM020024.1, forward strand.
TTATTACTTTGTTCTTTTATTTGATGCATCTATATACCACTTCCAGATACACTTACACTAAAGACATATATAACCTGAGCAGCAAAGTTAACTAGCACAACATGTAAGCAAGTATGAACTAAAGGACTAAAATACCCTTCAAGCTCTCTAGTCTTCTCAATAACACTCTGGAAATGGTCTGGTTAAACAACGAATTATCTTCAAAGCATCCGCTGAAGTTGATTAAACTTGGTCTTTGCCAGAAAAAGGGACTTTGAATGGTATATCCTCTGAGACATGAGGCACCTATCTGGGCCACCATGAGGATGCCTCTGAGCTGTCGTAGCTGCACCCTGACAGCACATCAGAGGGAGAGATGGAATGCATCACTCCTCCCTCACTGCCTACCCTGGTTTCCACTGGAAGAAAACCTGTAAGAAAGTCAAGGAAGCATCCGTGGTGGCCCCCATCAGTCCCCCCGTCTGGACACTGAGGGACTGAGGATTTGGGAGACCATGCAGAAAGCATTGCGTTTGCCCCATAGTTCATGTGTAGCATCAGCTTTCTCCAGTTGATGAAAGCTGAAAATGCCAACCTAGTACTGGATTTGGACTGGAGTTCTGAATTTGAAAGCCAGTGGAGTTTATGCAACATGGGAGTTGTGTGGCCCCAGGGGACAAACCTGGATGTGCAGCTGCCTGAAATCAAAGTTAAGCACACAGTAACAGCACGTGGGGAGTTGCAGCAAAGTCCACACCTCCAAGAGGGGTTTCTAACTCCTTAGCCAACTGAACAGGCAAAAACCGCCCTGGCTACTGCTGCTACCCATCACATCGTGAAGCAAGGTGGGATTCAAGCCGGTGGCTTTACATTTGGGGCTCAAGTTCTTGAAGCAATGTAAATGGCCTCCGCATGTCTTCTGCACTGGGAAACAGATGAATCATCCTCGCTGCAGAGTTCCGCACCCATCAGCGGTGGTATTTTTCAGTGCGTTCAGTACCGACCTAATGGTTTTCTTACTGGTGTCATGCAGAATAGAAGCAGGCCAGAGTTACCCATTTATCGCTGCTATTTAAGTAAACAGTGCAAGTAACACCTCTATTGTGAAACTTGCAGGAGGTCCAAAGGCAATGGGGTGGATGTCTGAGCCATGGGGAGGGGTGGGGGTCACAGTGGAGTTTCCTTCTCAGCTCTCCTGGCTTTTGTTCTTGACAATTTTGAACAAGTTTTGCCTGGATAAACCAAGTGGCTTTTCCCAACTCCCCTTCCCATTTCAGTCTCTGCTGCCCAAAGTGAATGGCCTTTAACGTTAGTCTTTAAATCTTTTAACATAGTGATTAAACATGACAGGGATTAAGTCCCTGTCCAATAGCAGCTCACCTGTGTGCGTTCTTGATTAGATGCAAGGCACAAAGCCAAATGCTCTTAAGCACCCAAGCATACTGCTGTTTCAGAACTAGCAAGCCCTGTCATGTCTTGTGATTAGGAAGCATTTCTTTTTTAATTGAAGACAGAGTGGAACAAAAAGCTGATAAAAAGAAGGTTTGCCAGGGCAAAACAAAAAAAAAAAAAAAAGATTATGGACAATGGTTAGAACAGAATTTGAAGGGGTTTATCCTAAGTATTTTTTTTTATATATATATATATGAAATGGTTTAGATATATTTACGAGGTACCTAGTCTAATGGAAAAAGAACTTACAAACTTATAATTTCCTCAAATATCCGGACAAAAGACTAAATTTCGCATGCAAGGCAAATCAAATAGAGTTTGACACAAACCCCATTAACTAATAAAAACATTCTTCTGCTTGCCAAGTTGCCTAAAACTCTCTCAGGAAATGTCAGAAAGAAGGTGCCTGTATGAGCCATGGAGCCTTTAATTACATCAGCACACAACATATTAATTCTTGCAGGATTTTTGCCTCAGTATGTTTTTTTTCTCATCATCATTTTTTGTGGGTCTTAAGGTTAACGTACAGTTCATGCATGATTTAAATCCTGTTCTGGAGACACCGTCCTTTTTTTCTTCATTGGCCTTTTCCCATGATGCTAATTACTATAGCAACTGAGTGCTTCACAAGGCTTTATTTTCATAACATCTCAGAGAGATGAATAGGTAGCATTACTGCACTTCACAGATTAACAATAGGAAGTTTGAGGTATAAACCAAAGTGAGTTTATTCATTTATTGAGGGAAAATGCCTTTTCAGGAAAATTAAATTGCCCATTGATGGTTTTTGCTTTTATCTGGAAACCGCTCCAGGAAGTGTGATTGTGTCACTCTGGAAGTGTGATGCCTTTGTTTTTACCTCCAGAAAAATAAAATGAAAATGTTTTCCTTCCACATGGTTGGATTTAAGACAAACACATTTGGGTTTTTTGCACTGGCTCCAAATATTTCTTTTGAAGTCTCTTCTCTTAAAAAGAAGTAAACTTGGTCACTGGAGCAGAGACCTTGGTGGCTTGTGTCACCTAATGCATATTCTCTGTTCAGAGGTTACATGATGCTATGCATCATGGCAGATGGCATCAAGATTGGGAGCCTGAGTTTCTAAAAAGCAAAGATGGGTTTATCATACTTCTGATATCTGCGGATATGTCAATGGCCAGGACAAAAATGTGAGGTTTTCTGCAGGACTGGTGCCAGGTACTCAGTGAAGAAGGTGGCAGAGAGCAGCCTTGTGCAGGGTGGCTGAGGCTTTCAGGAGAGCTGGGACGTTTGTCCGAAACTTTCATAGGTGTTTCTAGACAGAAAAGAAATATAGGGAGAGCCTTAACGCCTCTCAGCTCCCGAGCACAAAAGCTTTTGTTTTTATCTTTCTGCTTTTTCTTTGCATGCTGCTTTGCACCCCTTGTTCTCTCCTAATGCCACATGCTCACCTTTCTCCACATTCCCGGTTCTCCCCAGGCTTCTGTGCTTCTTGTATCATGTTTTATTTATACATCACTCTTCCTACTGCCTTGCTGAACACTAGTCCCTGCTTTGCTCTTTCATGCTCTCGCTACTCAGCCAGTCCCAGTTTTCCTTTCCTACTATTCCTGCATATTGTTTTCCTCATGGTCTTGCCAGCCTTCAAACCTGTGTGCCCCCCATTTTGCCCTCCTGATCTTTGCCTTTTTCCAGCTGCAGGTCCTCAAACTGCCTCCCCCAAACCCTGCAGACTATGCCGATCCCCGTTTACTCCACATCTGAATCAAGTGTCTTCTGACGTGGTGCTTGGATGGCACGGTGCTCGGATGGCACGGTGCTCTTCGGTTTCAGCTGCTGCTCAGCCTGAAGCATCCCAGAGCCATGGAAGTGTGACTCTAGGCAAAAGGGAGCAGATCCAGCAGGTGACAGCGCTGTCAGTCACTTTGAGGAGACCTTTCTGGGGCCGGAGGGGCTGTGGACATTGGTGAGGCTGCTCTTGGTTGAGCAAGATGTGTAAAACAGGGGCCCTTGGCAGGCCTGGGGGAATGTGGGCAGCAGAGGGGTTGTGGGGAGGGACCGTGGGTGGCAGGCAGGGCACCGAGTTGGGAGACCTCCCCATTCCTCCAAGGTGGCCTTTTCGACAGCCCCGTTATTGCTGGCTTCTCTCCAGGCTTTGCTTTTCCTGTTCCCTCTGAGGGAGCAAAAGTTAGCACAGAGGGTGGCAGCTGGACATGGCCAAAACCTTTGGCATGCCTGTGTGACCCAGCTGCCAGCACCTGTCTCCTTCACTCTCCCTGACCTGGTGCCCTCCATGCAGGCAGTCTCCCCTCTCAGCCAGAAAGGCAGCACGAGATGGGTGCAGTTTTGACCCTGCTCTTTTTTAAATGCACAGTGGTGTGATCTGACTAGGCTTTTTGTAGGGAGGAGGAAAAGATGCTCTGGCTCTTTGCAAAATCCCTTTGCATGAGCTACTGCTGGAGGAAGGCTGCCCTCTGACTGTGAAAGATTTGTCTAACAGATTATTTGAAGCAACGTGTGCAAGCAGGGATGGTTTCAGCAGTTTTCTAGCTTAGCTGCTGCCCAACTCTAATTTGAGGTTGAGGAGGGCTGAAGAAATGGGGAATGGGTGCATAAACGGAGGACAAAGCACACTGAAACTGAGAAGGCTGTGCTGTAATGAGGAAAGACACCATTACACGGCAAAGAAACTATAGTCTGCACTTATTGCTGGACTTATCTGTACCTTATTTCTGAAAACTGTTCATCCGTATGGGTAGTACAGCTGAGTTAAGTTTAAGGAAACAAAGACTTTGCCCAAAGGTATTCTTCATCTCAGAAAATGAACTGAAAATATAAAACATAGGGGACAATGTGATTTTTAACAATGGTTAAAAAGAAAAAAGCTTTATTTTTAAGAATTTCAAGGACAGCAAAAATCACTGGTGTGATTTAGCTCTATGCAGAGAGCTGATGCAATCCATATCAGTAGGGAATTGCTAAACACATCTGGGCAGCGTTCCTGCTGGTGGCGACTGCTGGATGTCTTTGCAGTGTAATAGGTGATATGTGGGCGTTTTGGGGCCCCTGCTCTAGATTCCTCTCTTTGAGCCTGTCATTTCTGTTTCCTTTGTTTGCTGATGATCACCAGCTGGGTCCTGACTGAGGGGCTGGGCTGTCCCACCAAATAGTCATGCACATTTGAGCCCATGGTGCCTTGTATCCCCAGAAAGTACAGGTGGAAATGGTAGAGGCCTTTCTGATAGCTTCAGTTGGTATATTTTGATATTATTTGTATTTCTTTTGGGCTGAGAGGCCCCTAAAAGAGGATTTAAGTCCTCTTGCACTGATTTTCCTGGGCAAAATAATCATAAGCATTGAAAATAAAAGTTTCCATGTCATACCCTCCACAGAGAGAAGCAGGAGGTGAAGACAGCAGGTGCCTTGCATAATGCTGCAATGATGGTCGTAGTGTTAAGCAAAAGTCCCAGGAAGCCTATAAGCTTATACAAACCCTTTTCAGCTAAAATAAATCACTGCAGCTTCCCTCTCACAGCTGGCCAGAGATTTACTCAGCTCACACTCAGGTTAGGATCCTCCCAAAGCACATACAGCCTCTTCTGAACTCCTCTGCATGAATAATTCCCAGCTCCTGCTACGTGTCCATACAGTCCGAAAAGAACTTATACCTTTACGCTTTCAAATATCACTGTTGCCGAGGGGAAATCCCCGCTGATTCCTCTCCAGCTTTCTGTTTGCTGCTCTCTCCCTTGCTGGAGAGGATTAGGCTGGACCGCAGCTGACTTTGCTGTCTCACTCCCTGCAAAGAGGTGCCAAGCGTTGTGCAGTGACACAGCAGCTTTTCCCCACTTCCCTCCATGTCCCCTCGCTGCTGCCGCAGGTTCTGCCTGGTGCAGGAAGGTGATAAGGCTTTGGACTTTTGCTGAGGAGTGGCTTGTTGCAATGGGTCAGAAGGGTGCAACGAGGTGACGGAGCAGGCGAGGGGCCAAGGGGCCAGCTGAAAGCTCCCGGGTGAACAATGCCAGGCTCACCTCTTTTCCTGCTGAGTTTCGAGACGGCGGTATGTCCTGCCAGTCTGGCTCTGTGGCTGGGCTGTCTACAGTCACGCTGGGAAGCTTGAGCCTTTCTCTTGATTTTTATTTTTATTTATTTAACCATTTAAAAATGTTTTGTAGGAACAAAGCTGTAAGATTTTCTTTAATTTTTAAAGAGTGTGGACTTGCTTTTTCACAGCTGAATTCTTTGTTGTAAAAATATGTACATCACCTTGAGATCCCAACAGTCTTCTTTTAGGGTCTGTGAACAGGCTGACCATGTCACTTTAAATCACTTTCTTCCACTGGATCTTAATAGACCTTGCTAAGACTAAGGGGTGAACCAATTCAGTGTTTACTATTATTCTGCATTGGTAAAACAATACAAAACGTCTTCTTTTTTTTTGTGGAAGGAAGGAAGTAATTATGAAAACGATGTAAGGATGTATATCCATGCGTGAATGTGTACCTACATCTTAGTTTTGATTCAGAAGTGGAAGTGATGGCAACTAACACTGACAAAATGCAAGCGTATTTTTTACTCCTGTCGGGTTTTTTCAGGCGCCTAAAGCGCTGTCACAGGACTCTACTGGTTGTTGATTTTAAAAAATGCAATGAAGTTATGATCCTATTGAAATTTCGATGAATTTTAGTGGATACAAGCTACTAAGACAGTGAGTAAAACCTAAAAGACCTAGCTTTTCTCTTGCTATTTCAAATATAGTGGTTTATTAATATTGTCATTCTTGCTGCCACTCTGCAGTGCTGACGGTAAATTTCAATATTTTTGAAGAGTCTCCTGGAAAACGAAATAAAAAGAAACATGCATTAGCATGGACGACTCACATTCCACTCTAATTGGTACATTATAGGTGTTTCTCTTCTTATTTTCCTTCTGATGTTCAAAAGTACTTTTTAGTTTCTTCAACTCACTTTGTAAATTTACATTCTGGCTTAGCTGGTCTATTACTCTATTTTAGAAAAGTCAAGTTGGCTTGGCAATGCAAATTCACTTATTTCAGATGAGAGGGGTTTCACTGAAGTCTTAGTTTGCAAGAAAAGCAGTCGTCTAACTGCTGAACTGCATTTATTGACACAGATGCAAAGCTGTCCAGCTGGAGGAGTTGCTACTTGTAAAAGTATGGGTGGGGAAGAAATTTTTTTCCCCCATGTTACCTGTATATCCAAGGCCAACTCCAGGTCTTCGGGTGTGGTGCCTGCAGGGCGAGCCTAGGGATGAACAAGGATGGAAGGGATCTTAGCTCTGCGTTTTCTTTCAGGTTTCACACACATGCTCGCACTCTGCCACAATCACTTTGGTTTTCCCTGGATTAAGTTTTTAACTCAAGCTCCCCATCTCAGCTGAACTTCAAAATACACAGGCAAGTACATCTGCTTACAGGGAGCATGGATGAAGAACCAAGTGATATGAGAGCACCTGTGCAATTCCAGCTGATGCCATTGCAGAGGCTGAAGATATCAGGCTCGTCTCGTTTCATTTTTTGTTTTATATTTACACTGTATCCCGCCAGCATCAGCAGAGAAGCTTGAGGTGGAGATGATCACGCAGACAAGCTTGTCGTTTCTGTTTCATGGATTTCCATCATCTGTTAAAAAAGTTTTATACTGAGCTGCTTAAGAACTTTTGACTTCGCAGTTTTTTTCACTGAAATCCTTATACCTATCTTTAACTGGCTTGAGAAGTCCTATGCAGACACAAAATCAGATTGTGAGAGGTCTGTGAATAAATATTCCACCTGGTTTCCCTACCTGGTGTGGACAGCAAAGTATCTCTGTATGTATTTAAATGCTGACCATTCCAAGCACTGATTCAAAGTTTACCTTGCTTATTGCAAAACCCAATCAACTTTCTGATAATTTTCTGTGTACCAGAACAGCCCCTCTATACAAAAAATAAAAAATCAAAGAGCAGATCACGTGGCGTTCTCAGCCATATTTGTTTCTGTCAGTACTTGTTGAGGGACCAAAGGAGGGAGGTGTGCGAAATTCTTCCCAGGCTGTACGTGGCTGTTTTTCCCTGCTGCTCTGCTCAGACGATGAACTCTTGTGCAGAAATGGGGAAAGTCTCAGGGAAAGTGCATGTTCCTCAAAACAGTAGCCTGTCCTTTATAGAAGAATGAACGTCTAGCAAGTAAGGATTTACAAATCTTTAAGGGAAAGAAAAACTACTTGTAAATGAAAGATTTTATATGCAATGGAATTTCAAGTTACTAAGCAAAAAGAAACACACATAGTGCACGGATGGAGTGAATCTTTTCACCTGGCCTTTTGGAAAATGCTACCCAAGAGAAAATAAGTTATGCAAAAACCTATGTCAGACTTCACTCTGCAAGCAGAGTGACTGCGTAATTAACCGCACTTAGCTGGGGAGGATGTCGCGTTAGAAGATCAGATAAGGGAAGTGGCGTTAAAATAGCACAAAAATAAGAACTGTGGGGCAGAGCTAATGCTAGAACCTGCCATCTGTACACACAAAGGAGTATCTGTTACCTTTTAAATTCAAGTCATAGCAGACTTCAGAACCTTCGCTGCTTCGGAAGAGACAGAACATTTCTAAAACCGTGCTGAAACAAGGAGGAAGGTAGAACATTTCTGAAACACAGGAGACTTGCGTGTGTTTTATACCATCTCTTTTCAGTCACAAACCTCTGTTCCTGGGTTAGATGTTTGGCCCACCTTGAGTCCCTCAATAGGCAGCAGAGGGAGAGAGACTCCTGCTTGGCATCTCCAAAAGTGCTAAAGCATCCCTGCTTATTTGTAACATCCCTGAGAGCAACACAGTGGGCCTTACTGACAATTTTAGCGCAGAGTAGTATGGTGAAATAAGTGGGACGTGGTGCACATGCCAAAAACTGGCCCTATTTTTCTATTTCATATCTTCGAAAAATAAGCCCAAAAAGATTCAGTTTTAGCCAAGGCACTGAGGAAAAATCAGATTAATGTATTTGTTCTTTCAGTGTGTGTCAGTTATAAGAACAACACCGGAAAACGGTCAATAAAGCCAATGAATAGAGTGAATACGAGTTACCGTGTCTGATTATGCAGAGGCGAAAGTGAGACTGGTTAGGGAAATACAGGCTGTCTTTGTTCGCCTTTAGGAGCAAAGACACCAGTTTTTACTGAGACAACAGCTGTGTCCTGCTGTCCTTGGTGCTCCCTGGGTTACTCACAGCTCCTTTGCTCTGAACAGGCCATGAAATTTTCTCTCAGTGTCTTGTGTCAGCTTAATAATCTTTCCGGAAAAGCGCTGCGCTCAGAGCTTCTCTCTGTTTTTCTCTGCTAGTTTCCAAGTGGGAGCATCACCCTCTGAAAGTTTGGCTGTTTAGGAGCTGAGCTGAACTGTGGGGCTGGTTTTTATTGTTGTGCTCTTACGAACTCCATCTCTTTTTGTCTCCCTATGGCTGCGTTTAGCCTCTCCCAGCTTTTTCCTCTTTGCTGGTGCAGTAGAACAGGACCTGCTGCTCCATAACCAGCCACATCTGCATCCGCTTCAGCATCCTCTCTGGGACAATGGAAAGAGCCAGGTCTGGCAGTGAAAGGTCTGAGAAATGCTGGAACAAGGTAGCTATAAAGAATCTCTTCTGAGGGGATAAAGTTTGCTCTTGCCCACCCTCAAAGACTGCTTTATGTCCTGCAGTCTATGTTGGAAGACAAACTCCATTAAAATCAAATCACAACTTTATTTTTAGCACTTGACATGTTCTCTTCTTTCTATGTACATTTCCATTCCCTTTTAATGTGCGAAACTCCTGGCCTCGGTTGCCTCCAGTAGGAAGCAACTGCACCGGGCAGCCGTGTGCTGTGGGAAAGGATTGCTTTTCACCCTTTGCCTTTCATTTTCAGCAGATGCCCTCCTGCTCGTGTACGATGGGAAGTGATGAAGAGAACTCACTTTGGTGCCATTCGTTATTTTGAACACCTTTATCTTTTCCTTTCTCTGAAGCGAACAGGTTTGATTTTGCTATTAATCTATATTTTTCATGACTCTAATTATTTTCATTGTAATTTCTAAATTCTTTTCATTCCTGCTTTGTCCTTCTCAAGGTGTCCATAATTGATCACAGTGCCCTAAGCTGAGGTAATAAAAAGTATTTTCAGTATTGCTTCTCTGTTCTGTTCTTTTTTCTTCCTCACTATTCCTTTTTTTAGCACTGCAAGACATCTCTGACAAAATGCCTACAGTGACACCCAAGTGTTTTTCTGACGCTTGACAGATAAATTTAGAAGCCAGAAGATGTAGTTTGTATTCTTCCTTTCAGAAAGCACCATCTTCTGTTTGAAAATGCTGCATTCATCTGTGATGGCATCTCGCTTTGCCGGTACCTCATCCAAGCTCTTCTTTTGGTTTACTTAAAAGTTTTTGCCTTCCACCATTTTCACTCTCCTGTTTCTTTATTAATTTTCAAACTTTCTCAGCAGAAAATCTTTTGTCACTTCTCTGCCCAAGACTGTTTTGTATCTACGTTTTATTCCTCTGCTTTCCCAGAGCCTGAGTTTATCTGTACTAGCTTGTTACATGATAACTTGAGTTATCTTGTACATTTTAGTATTGTACATTTTTAAAATACTTTAAATCCAGGTCACATCAAGGCATTACCATGATTTATTAGTAGGACTGAAAATCTTTGGCTTGACTAGTCTGTACTTATGGCAAAACCACTTCACCAACTAGGGTAAATCATTAAGGTTCACTTGGAAGCACAGGCGCCGATCAGCTTATTGATCATACGGGCAGCAGAAGGCCATGGTGCAGCAAATAACAACAATTGATTGGTATTTTGTGGGCTTTTCTTTTTCATTAGACATACTGACCTACAAACAAGGAGAACAAGTGTAGCTGTGTATTTCGTGATTACATCAGCCACCACAGGGTCTTCAGAAAAGAAGACTCCAAACTTTTTTTTTTTTTTTTGTAAATAAAAATGCTTACCAGGAATTGCTTAAGCAAGTCTCATGAATGAAAAATAGTAACAGATTAAAAAATGTAATTATATATTTTTAAAACATTTGGAAAAAACCGCCACAAACCCCAGTTTACTCTCTCTGAATTGCCAGTTTCTGACTTGGGGACTCTGTTTCCAGGGCAACAGCTGATAACATAACAAACACTGAAGGAAGTATATAAGAGATTTCCCTCTGCTATTTTAGGTGAGAATTATGTCCCTCTGTTATTGCTGAGGAGATGAGGAGTGTTTTGCACTGAAGAGTGTTTATCACACATCTCCGCATGAAGTACAAAGAGCCTTTGCAGTGTGTCTGTTACCTGGTGTTTGCCAAGAGATGGAGCTGCAGAGTCAAACACCGCTCAAGTCTGACCCCGTAAATCAGGAGTGCGATAATAAAACCCTTGGCAGCAAAAGCCTGTGGCCTCTCATACTGATGCTTGCTACTCTTCCCCCAGTGTAATGGGCTTGAGTTGGGCACTTAGCCAAGTCTGTCCAATCTATAGCAATTTATTTCATTAAGCCGTGGTTCAGAAAAGCCAAGAAACAAGCTATATTAATCTTGGTGGATCCTGGCCTCTTCTCCGATAATGTTACAGAAAATGTTCAGCAGTCCCACAGTTGAGCAATAACAGGATGAAAACAGCCGCCCTCTTGGTCTTGCCTTAAAATGTCCCTTCCCTACATGAACTCCTGTAAAATGCTGGTTGGGCTGCACAGCTTTTACACAGCAGGTGATTTTCTGGGTCTACCTTCCCAATTTCAGCGTTGCTCGAAATGTCTTCCCAGTTTCTTGGCACCTACAGGGTGAGACAGAACATAGCAAAGAGATTACCATACTGCTGGAGACCCGAGTTTGCCAATCCACTCAGTGTCCCGCTCCGTATGGATTTACCGGTTGAGCTCTGGAAGCCGTAAACTTGTGTTAGTCCAGAGCAAAGCCAATTATTTTCAGAGCAGACCTTGGGTTCAGCTCCAGGTTAATGCAGTGATCTGTCATTTCTGAGCCAGCTCCCATCCACACCATGCTCCCGTCCTTCCTGTCCCAGCAGCCCAGTGGGTGGAATGGGTGCAGGTTTGTCTGTACCTGCCCGAAACAACCCAGGATTGCCTGGAGCTCCTTTTGGATTAGGTAAAAGCGCAGGGAGCCTGCTGAGCTGATTGGGCTCCCACTCCTATCCAGCCCCTGGGGGGATTCTCAGAATAGACCAAGTCACTCCAGCCTCCAGGTCTTCCCACAACACACCTACCACATCAGTTTTCGTGCGAAAAAAAGGAACCAGTAAGGGGCAAGAACAAACTTACCCAGGTACACCCTCTTGCACCCGCGAGATGTCAGGGCATTTCTCTGTTTTAATATCTGTGTTCCGCTTCATTTGCTTCACTCAAAATCCTTGTGCTTACTGATTCTTTTAGTGAGAAGCAGCAGATTATCGTGGGACACATCCTCCCTCAGTTGTGCTCCTGGGTGAGGGAGGAAGGGAGAGAGGGAGGTGAGTGACAGGAGGTGAGTCTGCCTCTGCCTTCGGCTTGCAGCATGAACCTCGGGTCTGCGCAAACCAGCTTTGAACCTTTCTTCCAATAAAGATTTCATTCTTTGTGTTAAGTGGTATGTCAATAAGAGAAAGACTCAAAACTAAATAGATTAGAAGAAAAGCCACTTGTCTATTGGCCAAACCGAATTGAGAAAAGTCCTTTTTCCTCCCTGCTTTTTCATGGGAAAAGGCTGACCTGGGTTATGTGCATAACTCAGCAGAAATATTTTGGCTGGGAATACTGACCAGGGTGAGGGGTTCAGATACTTCTGGGGATAAGGTTCAGGCAGCGTGTGTCTAGTTGGTATTTCCTTTTGGGTGTAGAAAGCAAATCTTTGCTTGCTAATTCCTGAAATTGCTATTCTTCTCCCTAACTTTGGGCTATGATTGGCCCTGGCTGACAGATAGCCTGAAAATTTAGCGTGGCAAGCTCAAGCTCTGTTTGGAATTTAGACTACATAGAACTTGGGGAAATATTTTTTAATCTGACCTCCAGGGAGTCAGTCCTCCTTGTCAGTCAGTCTGTCTGTTTGGTGTTGGGTAGCAAAGGAAATTCACAAATAGTATGGGAGAGAAATGGACTATTATCCATGCTTGTGGGTGGCAGGTAGCTGGTCAAAACACATGTGCTCTTTGGCTATGTGTACATCCAAAATAGCATAACACACATCGTTCCTTGCTGTGGTGTCAAAAGAAAGAAGAGAAGAATTTGAGTTAAGACACAAAAAAAATCTACTTACTGAAAACTTGACTTCAGACAAGAATTTCTTGAAATAACTGGGTTTTTTAGAGATAGAAATAAATTATGATTTTTTAAACCAAAATACCCCCCTTAGACTTAAGATCTGCTGACACATGGTCCATATGCTCCACTGGAGCAGTGACTCCTAGTTTTCATAGCCATGTCTCCAAGCCCACCAGGTCATTGTGGAGCCCACATTGCAGCAGTGGGTCTGCTAGCTTGGGCACTGCACCGTGGTTCAAGTGTAATATGCTTGTTCCTCACCTCTGAAGCCCACATCACTGTTTAGAAACTATAGCTCTAGGTAAGCCCTGATAACTCACTGAACCTCTGGGCCTCAGTCCCCCTGCATTGGTAAATGGAAATATCAGTAATGGATAAACACAATGTTATATTTTGTCATAGCTTAAAGATGGTCTGCTTTACACAGGCAAACAATGCTTTCGTACTATCCCTGGTTTAGAGCTGCGGTTACTGACAGAGGACAGGGTAAGTGACTCAATGTGGAGCTCACCAAATTCAACAGGAACTCTTAAATTCTTCATGTGACATTGGAGAGATGGCAGGATATTTGTGTACGTATATCAGGTGATGAAAATACAGCTGGTCTGGCATTTTTGCTCTGTGAAAGACCTGCGGAAGTTTGGTCCTGCCTCTCATACGTATTAATTTGAGTTTTCAGGGAGCAGGTCCATGCACGGGAGGGCAGACATACCCCATGCATGTGAGCTGAGCTGTATTTTAATTAAGCAATTGACAGAAATGTTTTTGCACTGCACAGGTAGTTGATATTCTAAATTCTATAATTATGTGCACATACTTTGTTTATTAAAGATGAAGTGTCTCTATTAAAGTGGTATAATTAAGTAACCGCCTTTCCATTGGAGCAGCTCTATTTTCGACACTGTAAAACCACTTTCCCCCAGTACAAAACTTGTCTCAGCACTGAATTGCCCCCTGAGGCCGTGTTAGAAATTGCAAATGCTCTGCTCCACCTTAGCCAGGAACTGGATGGGTCTGGCAGTTGAAACACACGAACTTTCAACAGAAGAGGTAGGCTTTTGTGGTTACTTCTGGAGTTAATTCTCGAGACCAGACAAAACCTTTAATCACTAGTTAAATAACAGCTTTTCTCACTGCGTTAAGCTGGTGTTACATACTTGAAGAGTGTATCAGGTCAAGCAGACATCTCATGGACTTGCCAGTTTTGCTTCTCTGGTAAGCCATGAGGCAGTGTGACTCAGGCTTTTAAAAGTCATCGGATGCTGAGACTATTTGAGCCCCTGGTCCTTCCTGTGATTCCCCATTTGTGGAACAATGATTCATTGTCACTTATAATGGGATTATAATGGCATGAGTATACACCACATTGTTTGAAAAATAATTTCTCTGTGTATTGTTGACTGATGTCATACGCAAGATTGAAGGCTGGGAAAAGAAAAACACAGCACATTGGGGCTTTTAAGATAGAAGTACTAATGGAGGAGTTTGGAGTGACTGGACAAAGGATGGCAATGGTCCCTGTGCTTCCCTTCAGCTGGCCAGGTATTTTCCAGTGAAGCATGCTTCTGATAAAAAAAAACTTATTATTTGAACTCAGAGTATTTCACGGACACGTCTCAGTGTTGACGATCATTCAGTATACACAGGCAGGGGTCTCCCAGCCATAGCAAGGCTTGGAAGCAGGCCCCCTGCAAGGTTCTCTGGCTGTAGCTAAGGGGAAAACCACCCCCACAATACTAGCTGGTTCGATGGCTACACAGCACTGACTAGTAGAGGTGAAATGATCGATGCTTGGAAAATATTTTTTGCAGGACACAACAGCTGCTGGTATCCCAGCTTATGACAGTTTTGCCACAGAGGAAGGATGTGGGCAATAACCTGAACATCTGGCGTTAATAGTAGTAGGGCAAATGGACTAAGAACCATCCTACCCCATGGCTGTCACATTATTAATATTGAAAGTTTTCCCGTTTTTCTTTAAAAACACTTTACTTCTTTTTCATTCCAAGTACATGATTACAGTGGGGATTATAGTCTACATTGCAAAAAGTCAGTTATTGTTGGCTCATATCTGAGATATCAGAAAATCCTAACTGAGTAAAACATGACTAGGACCGGTATAGGCATGGAGACCTAATTCCTGCCTCGGCTTTTTGGGCATTCCTTCAGGAAAATGTGAATAACATTTCCTAGGGTAATGTGTGTAAGAGCAGTTTGCCCTCTGAGAGGCTTGGGATGAATGTAACAGCTCTTGGAAAATTTGGGTTCAGCTCCGTATTGGGATGAGCACACTGAAGGACCTGCAGGACTCGTCTTTCCTCTCAGACCTTTTTCTCCATCATTTGTCAACCTCACTGCTGTTAGGTTTAAGACTTGTCATAGTATACGGGTTGCAGATCAGGGGTCTCTTCATTCACCAGTGTGGGGGGAGTTGGGTGACGTGTCCCACTGTTGCTAAGGCCGGGTTCTGGAAAATAAGCAAATCCCTTCAGCTTCTGGAGCTGTCATTTGTGGTACTTTTTGCAAGCAGCACATTCAGCCTTTCTTCTGTGCATGGCTCAAGCTGTTCCCTCCGAGCCTCCTGCACTGTGTTGGTATGGCAACAGGCTGACAAATTTTACATCAAGAGCAGCGCCGCAGCACTTCGTTCTAACAATTTATAGTTGTTGATTCAAGATATCTGGAGAACTTTCTTCATTGCTTCCCTTACCTCTCCAGACCTTCAAGATCAATCCATTTTTCTTCCTACAAAGCTGTCAGGTTATTTCCTTTCCTTGCATTCCCCTCTGGAGCTCTCTCTCCAGTGCAACATACACCTCTATGGAAAGGTATGGGCAACACCTGGCTGTTTTGGATGAGTATTTTAGCAAGGCCACGTGCTTGCAGTTCCTGGACCATTAAGCTGTTGGAAAGCCTAGCTCTGGTGGAAATCCGCCTGGTTTCCCACCAGCTCACAAGCTCAGGCTTCTGCTCAGTAGTCCTGAGGCAGCCCTGCCTTTCTGAGAGTTTTTGAGTTTTATGCTCTTATAAAATGAGGCATCGGGTCTGAGGCTTCTTGGCATAGATTGGGCAAGGGGTTGCTGCCGGAGGTGCTCTTAGCGGGGCTGTCCGTGCTCATAAGGGTTGTAGCATAGGTTTGAGCACTGTCCTGTGGTTTTCCACGATACTTGTCTGGGTTAGCCCAGCTACCGGTATGGTTTTGGCCAGTACTCGCTGCCAGCTGCAGGCACTGGGCCCTGTGAGCAGAGCGCTGTATGCCAAGGACCCTTCCTGCCGGACGGGCTAGATAGCACCATCCTGGGTTTGGGAGGAGGGGAGTTTGGCACGCAGGGCAGAGCTGAGCTCTGCTGTTTGTCCTCAGTGTCAGAGCACAATCCCTGGCCTTGTCCTACTTTACTAGTGCAGACGATCTCGTAGGTGCCTGCTGAGTGATTCAGTGTGCCCTGGCTGCCCAGGACAGGGTGCTGTCGGCAGGTCAGGCTGTGCAAAGCGGTCCTGTTCAGATGGCTCAAGGCTGGCTGCCTCTAGGGCAAACTGTAGGCTGCCCCGCAGCACAGCTGGGCATCGTGCTGTCCTCTGGTTCTGTGACTGTTGTTGTTGCTGCTATTACTATTATTGCTATTGTGGTGGTGGTGATGATGATGATGATGATGATGATGATGATGATGATGATGATGAGTGACTTTTTGAGCTTCCAGCCTCCAAAACAATCTGAAAGCTCTGCTCTAACCCTCAGTGCTTTAATGGCAGAAAATTGAGGATGCCAGGTTCATGCCCAGGGCATTAAAGCCTGCAGGAGCACATGAATGTCAAGAACGGACTGGGGTCATGCTAGAGTGTGGCAGTGGGTGGATAGATGCAAAGCTGGTGTGACCACTTGCAAACTGTCCAGCTGGAGCTGCTCCTGGAGCCTGATGTCATCTGAAGCCAGAAGCAAACAAACATTTATCCAGTGCGGATGATCATCAGAGGCTGAACTGGGAAACTGAGTTGTTTGAGAGCAGAGGTAGCCTCAGGGTTTAAACTAGCAGTCATCAAGGCCCAGATCTGCAAATTCTTACATTCTTGGGGCCTTCAGGGCTGCCGCTCAGGGGTGAATCACTGTGCCATCGGTCTCCAGGAATTCTCCCAACTGTGCTGGAGGCTTCCTGAAAATTGGCATCTGTCCTGACCTGCCTTTCCGTGGCTCCTCCTAAGTTCCAGGGCTGTGAAGATCAGTGAACAGGAACAACAGCAAGCAGGGATTTCTCAGTTTCCTCCCCAAAACCGATGGGTGTTGCGTATCTGAGTAT
Organism: Bucorvus abyssinicus; assembly: GCA_009769605.1. NCBI lineage: Eukaryota > Metazoa > Chordata > Aves > Bucerotiformes > Bucorvidae > Bucorvus > Bucorvus abyssinicus. Next base: position 128,211,984 of record CM020024.1, read on the forward strand.
TGTCTCTTCTTGTGAGGTGTCCAAAGTGGCATGTCTGCACCCCAGAAGCATTTGTGAGAGCTCACAATGGGTCCTTTCTGCTTGAATGCAACCATTTCATCATCCCAATTAGCTCAGTTCAGTGCGCAAGAAATGGGAAAATTCCTTTTTCCTAAAATAATGCAAATGTTTTCAAATACTTTAAAGATTTTAAGGAATTATTTATTTTACTTTAAGGAATGAGGAAACAAAATTTGGGAACATAACAGAGTCATCTTTGTTCAACCAAAACTTCAGGGATATGGTTTTTCAGGATGACTAGTTTTACAGTCCTGGTGGAATTTCTTTTTTTAATTAAAACCGAGCATTTTTCAGAAAGATTCCATGCATCTCGAATAGGAGCTATTCTAGGAGCTTGCAAAACTAAATCTGAAATAATTATCCTTAAGCTTAAATAAGTGATCCAGTGCTACAGGAAGTCAGCAGAGGTAGTAAGCCTTTCCGCTGTGAATCTTGAGCTCAATGTTCTTGTTCATCTTCTTTTAATTGCTGTCAAAGACAGTTATTGTGTTGTACATAGCAGCACTTACCTGTTGGTGCCACGTGGAATGACTAGACTTTGTAGTGGAAGAAGGAATTCAGGTCTGAAAAGTTGCGCTGCTTCCTGAGATATTGGTGTCACTCTAATACTATTATCATTTCCAATAACAAAGCCTAAGTAGAATAGTTGCTGTTTCCTTGCCATCGTGATCCCATATATATTCCCTGTTTTATACCTGTGCTAACACGTCATCTTAGCATGGAAGGAGCTAGCAATTTGTACGTTTATTAGTCACGCTTCTCAGCCTCGTGTTTTTACTGGAGCTAATCCCGTGAACTATTTCATGGTTAGTTTCATTCCCACATTTGAAAAACTGGAGCTCATGGGAGCGTGACTCCAGAACCAATTATGAATGATGACATCGCTGAATTTCCTAGTACTATTTGTTGCTTTAGTGATATTCTTTTTCTTCAGGATTGCCTAAATAAGGATAAAAATGCATTTTAAAGAACATGTTGAATATGTTAGTTATGAAGTTTTAGTAATTAGACCAGCCAGGGATAGCTGAACCTTGTGTCATTAGTTGGTTGACATGGAGTCTGGCGTTAAAAGTACATGTTCAAGGAAAGGCCACACTCTAAATATTGCAATGCCAATATATTTTTAAGAGATCTTAAAAGTTTTTTTTTTTTTAGATTTTTAAAGAGACAATTCTCTGCTTTTGTGATTCATAAAAGTAACATTTCTTGTACAACAGAGTAAAACCATTTGTGCAGTCATTAAAAGAAATATACTAGCTGCACTAGCTGCAAAACTGTTAAGAAGTCATGAAGCTTGCAGTGAGTTATATATCCAAATAGGAATAAACATATTAAGCTAACTCCTGTTACTGGATTCCGGGGTGAAAAAGGGAAAGAGAGGGGACATATTTTGGTTATATGCTAATGAAAGTTGACTTTTATTCCCTTCATAGAAGGTAGGATCTGTGGGACTCTCTTTCCAGTCTTGGGTCGATAGATGATGTTACATAAGTGTGTGCCATCTCACACTCACTTTGAACTTCATGGGATTTCCTGAAGGCAAACTTAGTGTAATTTGTTCCAAGGTGTTCTATTTTTTTGAAAATGTAACCAGAACAACTAAGAAAAGGCGATGGGTGACAGCAACTCTCTTCTGAGGGGTACAGAGGCACCCACGTGCTGATCTGATGCACGCTCTAGAGAGGGGTGCTTCTTACGGGGGGCTCGTATCAGGGATGTCACTGAGAAACTACCAAGCCTCATAACAGTCCACCAACTATTATCCACTGTTCTTGTTTCATGTGGGCACCAGTGATACAGCCAGGAGCAGTCTGAGAAGAACCAAGAAGAATTACAGAGCCCTGGAAGCAGCAGCAAGGGACTCTGGAGTGCAGGTAGTTTTTTAATTGATCCTCCTGTTTGAAGGGCCAGTTGAATCTGGCAAATCAACAAATGCTTACGGAACTGGTACCACAGCCAGCAGTTTGGCTAATTAGAACATAGGAATCACTTCGAGAAACCTGGTCTATTGGGGGCTTATGGGGTCCATCTTCAGAGAAAGGAAAGAGCATCTTCAGTCACAAGCTTGCCAAGCTGGTGAAGCAGGCTTTAAACTAAAATTGCCTGAGAAGGGGAACCTTAATCCATCTCAATCCTACCAGTTGATGCCAGTGCCATCAACAGATGACCAGAGCCTGGAGAGGGATCATGGGAGTGCAGGAGAGCACCTGACGAGCAGCACAGAGAAATTCCAGCCACTCCAGCCAGTAAGTCAGCTTCATTGGAGGCCCTTCTTAAACGCCTCTGAGCAAACGCACATGGTATAGGGAATAAATAAGAGGAGTTAGAGAAGTGCGCATGCCTGCAGGACTGTGATCTTGCTGGCATCACAGAGACGTGGTGGGATGGCTCCTATAACTGGAGTGTTGAAATGGAAGGATATAGGCTAGTTAGAAAGGACAGGCAGGGGACACACAGGAAGGACAGGAGGGGGTGTTGCCCTCTATGTCAGTGACCATCTGGAGTGCATGAAGATTTGCCTGGGGATGGATGAGGAGCTGACTGAGAACTTATGGGTCAGGATTAAAGGGTGGGCAGGAAGAGGTGACAATATAGTGGGGGTCTGCTACAGGCTACCCGGCCAGGATGACCGAATGGATGAGGCCCTCTATAGACAGATAGGAGCAGCCTCATGTTCACAAGCTCTGGTTCTCATGGGGAACTTCAACCGCCCCAATATCTGTTGGAGGGATAATACAACAGGACACAAGCAATCCAGGAAGTTCCTGGAATGTGTTGCTGATAACTTCCTTCTCCAAGTGGTAGAGGAGTCAACAAAGAGAGGTGCTATGTTGGACCTTGCTCTCACAAACAAGGAGGGACTGGTGGGAAATGTGAAGCTCAAGGGCAGCCTTGGTGGCAATGACCATTAAATGGTGGAGTTTGAGACCATCTAAGGAATCTGAAGGTGCACAAGTTCATGGGACCTGATGAGATGCATCTGTGAGTCCCCAGGAAACTGGTGGTTTAAATGGCTAAGCTACTATCCATCATATTTGAGAAGTTGTGACAGCCTGGTGAAGTTCACTCTGACTGGAAAAGTGATTATTTCCAGTTATTGTGAGTTAATATTTCAGTACTTAAGTGTGAAAGCAATTTTAAAAGATATTCTTAATTTTTAAAAGTATCTGCCAGTTGCTTCTCACTCCTATCCCAGCTGTGGTAAGGATATGTATTATACATACATAGGTATGACTCTGGAGATATCTCCAGAGTTGGAAAGCCATGAGAATATCCAGACATATATGGCTGTGCTGGGGCATCTGAATGGGAGTGGAGGAAGAGCAAGGACAACACCCTCATATTGTTTCATTAAGTACAGATAGCTACAACTCACACTTACACATATGCTTTTGCCTTCAGCTTGGTAGACTTTTTCCCCATGCAGCTCCATGTCACTCTGCATCACATATTATGAAAGCTGTCGAAAAGCACACAGGCTGTTACAACAGGAATGTTTCCCCACCTAAGTACCATCTGCTCATGAGTGCTGGAAGTTAAATCCACCCATTGAACTATTTGGAGGCAGCAGAAACAAGATACAGAAACGTGATCAGAGGGGTCTGTTTGATGCTTCTGCTTCTTTCTGGTCCTTTGGTGAAACCATGTCATCCTCCTGCCCTAAGGAAAACAGGATCCTGCCTACTCTTGCTTGTTTTTTAAAAATTATTTGGTCTTAGAAGTTGATAGAATTAAAGCAAATGCCGGAGTCTACCCTGCATGTTTACTGGGGAGAGTTTGAAGACATCAAGTGGGTGTTTGATAGTAGCAGAAAGATCAGTGAGTCTTTCCTGTACCTGTCGAATTCAAACAGAATGACCCTTAAAGAGGTCTTTCCCTTCCCTTCCCTTCCCTTCCCTTCCCTTCCCTTCCCTTCCCTTCCCTTCCCTTCCCTTCCCTTCCCTTCCCTTCCCTTCCCTTCCCTTCCCTTCCCTTCCCTTCCCTTCCCTTCCCTTCCCTTCCCTTCCCTTCCCTTCCCTTCCCTTCCCTTCCCTTCCCTTCCCTTCCCTTCCCTTCCCTTCCCTTCCCTTCCCTTCCCTTCCCTTCCCTTCCCTTCCCTTCCCTTCCCTTCCCTTCCCTTCCCTTCCCTTCCCTTCCCTTCCCTTCCCTTCCCTTCCCTTCCCTTCCCTTCCCTTCCCTTCCCTTCCCAGAAGATTATCAGGTCTTAGATGCTGATACCGACGCAGCTCCTTGTGCTGCTGTTTCTTCCGGTTAGGTCAAGAAGAAAATGGAGAGTGTTTGCCACAGCTTTAGTACATTCTGTGCACATTGGCCCCATAGTTTAAGGGGAAAAAAAGCAACTTGGATATCAACAACAGAAAAACTTCACTTTGAAGAAGAGAAAAAAGCTGGCCCAGCCAGGCCATTCCCTTATAAAAGCAAGCTGCAGGAGAGAGGAGAGGGAGAAAACCAACTTGGTAGTGCTAAAGCCCAGGATTGACTTACCTTGCTTCCCTTTATTCTGTCTACTCAGACGAGGTTTACATTTGTAACAGCAGCGGTGCAGTGAGACTAAATCACTGTCAGACTGCAGCTCATTATCGACCCTCTCCTTGTGGAAAGGATTAAATCCCTGTATGTCGGAAGGCTGGAGTACTTAGTGTAGTACACTCAGAGGCAATGCTGAGGTGCTCGTAGCTATGAAGACTGCAGAAGCACCGCGCCTGTGCTGTAGCTAGCAGGTGTGCTGGAAAGCTTTTCTTGTTTTGCATTATTTACCATGGCCATCTGGGAGAACGCAGCCCCTTGGGAGCAATGAAGGTGCCACAGGCAGGACTCACATCAAGCTACTATTAGGGACAGTACTCAAGGGACAAGGTATTCTTAGTACGGTGAACTATGGATAAGGAGACTTGGTGTGAGTCCAAATTTAAAAAAGCTTTGAGCTTTCACTTCAGTCGGGCAGTCTCCTGAGTGCTTATCAGCAGTAGAGTAGTTCTGAAATGTAGAGTAGAGAGCGAGCCTGTTACAATCCCACGTATATGCTTCTATTCCTGGTTTCTGGACTTCAAACATGCTGAAGCAGAATATAAAATAGAACATGACCAAGTTGTATTGAAAGTTGGACGTAATTGGGATTCTGCAGATAGCACAGCTGCCTCACATCCTAAGAGGTCACCCCTTTCACAGCATAGCCTGGAGAGGCTGGCCAGGGGTTTCTTTTCAGGAGCTGCTAATTATGACAGAGGGGTGGAGAAACATTTAGTCCCTATTTCACACCATGTTTCAGAAGTGCATCCTTTTACCTTTCTACTTCGTTTTTCTATTAATGTTGCTTTGAGTTTTCTTCCTGTCTGCAATCAGAAGAAGCTGTTCATTGCTTGTGTTTCTCTCTGGTCCTTTGGTGAAGTTACTCTTGCTGTAAGAAGGAGTAAAGCCTCCCGTTTCTTACTCTCTGGTCACCAGCTTACAGTGCTCAGTCTTTATAAAGCTGCTAGAATCAAAGGAAACACCCAAATTTCTCTTGTTTCAGTGTAAGAAAAAGAGTCAGCATTACCTAGCTGGTGGGAGAAGCTTGAAAATGTGAAGAAGGTATGTGTGGTAATGGCACAAAATGCAGAAAGACTCCCCAGCTTGGTTTATGAACCTCACTTTTTTGGTGCTAACTTCTAAATTCTGATTGCTTGGCAGAGATGCTATTGCCAGTATGCTAAATTTGAACACACCCCCAAAGACATTCATACATATACAGTACTTTGGGGCTCAGCTACTCAGCCTCCATCTTGGTGCAGGCCTATTTAGCAACCATTCTGTTTGCTTTAGACTCCAGCTGTTGCCTAGCAGATGCATGGAGATTGCTTTGCAGCAAGTTAGTCCTGCCTGTGCAAAAACATGTATTTCCTGGTGCTTTCTTAAGCCCTTCGTTGAGTTGACCTTTCCTTGTGAGTCCCCATCAGATTTTCCCCTGTATCAATGCATGAGTGTGAAAGGGCTTCCTGACATCACCTGTGGCACCTCTGGCGCTGTGGTCTAAAAGAAGCAGAGCTGCGCCTCTGGCTGTCCCAGCTTTCCCGCTCAGTGCTGTGAGCTGGGTGTTTACTTGTCTGAGTAAACTGGTGATTCATATGAATGTGCTCAGCTATGTGGGAAGAATCACAGAGGAGTAATATGAAAACGAAGTTTTTTTCCAGATCATCTTTTGCAAGGTTTTACTTTGATTTCTTTGCAAGTCTTTGGTTTCCTTCTCCAAATCACAAACAGAAAGCCAGATGAGTTTATTTTTGCTTGTTTATTTTTCACAACTGAAAGATATAATTTCATGTGTAATTTCAGGTGAAAAATCCTCTGCCAAGTTAAGAAAATAAACCCCAAACTTTTAGACTGGCCCCTATTTAAGTATTTCTTCCCTTCACAGTCTCTCTTTTCCCTGGTGTCTCCAAGGTCTTCCTCTCCCCTCCATCCCTCTGCCTCTCCCAAAGTTCCTCACTTGCTTTCATTCTGCTTCTTCCCTGCTTTGAACATTTCGCCCCACCTCGTGGTGTTTGCCTGGTTGCAGGCCTTTCTCAGTAGCTTCTCTGAGGATGTTTCTCAGCTTTCTTGAGACATCTCTGGGTCTCTCTTTAGCTTGGATTTTGATAAACAGAGCAGGAAAGTAGGTTGTCTTATGCCATCATATCTTCAAGGCGCAAGGCTCAGGGGCTACGGTGGCCAGTCGTTCAGAGCTACCTTCCCCATAATACTTACTTGTAATTCATGCTTTGCCTGTATCCTCAACAAGACCCGAGCCTCATGAGCAACGCCGTACACAATGAACCCAACCAGCATAGGAAGGAGGTGGACAGCAGGCCAAGGGTAGAGCATCATTCTGGATACATTACCTATATGCATGTCTGGATGAAGCATATATGTGCTGGGAAAGCCTGTGTTCCTTTGGGGCTGCCAGCAGCATGCTGCCCAAGTCCTCCACGAGAGAGCCTGTGAGGGATTGCATGCTTCAGCCCCAGGGGCCAGGGGATGCCATCCATCTGTGGCGGTGAGGAGCATGAACGTGCTCAGGTGTGGGAGGGAGCTGGAGGGTGGCAATCACCCATGTGGCACATGCACACCGTTTACCCTCTCTTCCTCTTCTGCTCTCATGATTTATGGCCCAGCAAACGGCTGAAGCTTCATGCCCTGAGTTTTGTAAGGCATTACTTGATTTTGCAGAGGGAAGTATATAAATTTCTTGCTGAGTTATGCCCTGAATTATGCTTTCTCTTCTCTTTGAACAGTGTATTTATTTTGGACCATGTTTCCTTGGGCAGCAGGCACATGCAGAAGAGGAAAAACCCATGATTCCTGGAAATATGTTAATGGGGTGATGCTAGCAGGGCTCTCAGGGAGGAGAGGCTGAGGCACAGGATTTCCAGCTTGGAAAGTCCTGCTGGGGTTGTGATGGGGGGACTGAGCCTTGGGGTGGGAGGACAAGGAGCGTGGGGACCTCTGGAGAGGAAGGGCTGAACGTGGGGGCTCTGCAGCGAGAGCAAGATGGCTTGAACTGTGGGTAAATTTTGGCTTAGCTGCTGGTACCATGTGAGTTTCTGCAGTGACACAAGTTCAAGTGCACTCTGTGCTCCTCTTCCTCCAGCTGAAGGTGAGCTCTTCTTGCACCACCATATTTCTGTGCCAGAAGGAGCAGCCCAGTTTGGTGAGCAGCCCATTTTCCCCACAGTTACGATGTGCTTAGGCTCAAGCCATAAGCAATTTTCTTTTTGAAGTTACATAATGATCAGCGTGAGCTGATATTTTTAAATTACGGTAGCTCTTGTGTTATCAGTAAGATGGGAAAACTGGGTGGGAACAGTTAGGTGATACGTACAAGGCGTATCTCTGGTGCCTAGTGCTGGACTCGCAGCCACACACCTCTCTCCTTGGACACTTCGGAAAGAAAAGGGAAAACTGGGAGACAGAGCTTTTGCAAAATCACCTAACCACTGCCCTACAGTCAGAGGGCTGCTGGCCATTATGAAGGTCCCGTATGGTGTCTGGATCCTGCATTTACGCGTTTTAACTTCATAACAATATTTTGGAAAGGTCTATTGCTACTGCCTCAAAGCAGCCAAGAAAGTGCACCGCTTGCCACATTGCGGGCCCAGTGGTTCACTTGAAGCAGCAGATTATATTTTTCCTAACATAAAGCCCTTTTTTTTGGTGCAGAGAAATTTTAAAGTGAGCGTAGAATTGTGCCATTTATATGGGACTTCAGACGAGTGCTGCACTCTGGCTGAAGAACCGTCCTGGTGCCTGGAATGATGCAGCCCTTGCTGCCCGTTACTGCTGACAATTCTGCTGGGATGTTTCGCTTTCAAGCACTATTGTAAATATAATATATAAAAGGGGAGGAAGCGGGGAAGTCAGAGGAGTGCTGGGTAGGAGAGAGAGGAAGGACTGAAATACTCAGGGAGACACATGAATGGTGGCTCTGATCACTCAGCCACTGCGTACCACCGTTCCACACACAGGGGCAACCTTTAGCACTTGAAAAAGCAATAAAAATATAGGTGTAAACCTAGTGAATTTTATGAATTTCTTATTAATACAGCCAAACAGGTAATTATTGTTATAGGCTTAATTGTGCCTCTCTGTAATGAATGGCGTGCAGCTGATGAGCGCTGAGAGTGGTGGAGGAGCCCTGTCTGCCCCCGCTGGCAGGGGAGAGAAGCAGCGGGAGGGAGGCAGGGGTGCAGGAGGTGCGGAGGAGCAGGGGTGCTGGGCACCCCGGGAACCCAGTCCTCCTCCCGGGGATTTTCCCAGCAGATGTCACTGTTCACCCATCAAATAAAACCACTCCCAGGCAGCAAAGAGCCCTTGGAAAAAGCCACCGCAGGCTATTACTTAAAAATGAAATACGCCGCCTCAGAAGAACATTTCCACTCGGGAATAAGAGTAAGAGCGGTTTATTTTTATAAAGGTGGCAGGGGACTGAAATTTGCTGTAAACCTGGAGGAGAGAGTTATTGCAGGAGCTGTGCCTGCAGCATCACCCTGTCTCCACACCACGGTACCTGGCACGCAGCTTTAAGGTGGGCAACAGGGGTGGATGGACGCCTCTGAGAGTGGAGGAGGCAAGCTTTAGCTGGTCTCACTAATGTTCCTGCACTGCAGGGTATAGTAGGATCTAATAATGACTAATAATTTAGTGATTTAATCATGACATAATTTTGTGGGATTAAATCATGACTAGTCCTGCCCCATGCTTTATTTATTCAATATATAGGTCCTTAAGACGTTATTTTATATAGATGCAAAATTCGTATTAAATTTTGGAGGAGCTGATAATTTTCCCTCTCAGTACATAAATTAGGGATCAATAATTTGAAACTAGGTGATTTCTACTAGAAGCAAGTTACTTCCTCATTTTCTTTTACAGATTTTCAGGGATACTCTTCAGTCTGGAGAAAGGCTATAGGAAGGCTTTATTTTCCATGCGGTATGGCAGAGCTGTGCCTGGCACACAACCGAAGTATCTCTGCAGAGATATGCAGATGCTACAATAAAGAATCTCAGACACCAGATGACAGACGAGCAGAAGTGCTGCACTGCACACAGGAAACAATGGGTAGCTGGGGATCTTGCTGGCCTAACGATGGGGATATAAACAGGGTAACGGGCGCATTCAACGTGGGACGTCAGAAATGTCCACAATTGTATCGTTGCAAATTTCATCCTTGATGATTTTGTGTGCATGAAGAGACTGCTAGGATATCATTACTCTGTGACATGCTGATGCTGGTAGAGGCACACAGCGCAGACTAGGAAAGGGCAAAGCTGTGCACCACCCTGCTTATCTCAGCCCCCTGGCACGCAGAGCACTCCTGATTTTACAAAATGCCTTGAAGAAGGGCTTCTCTACCTGAAAACATCTTCATTTTTTCCCATTCCAAATTCCTGGCTTTTCCTGTCAGCCTAACCTTGTTTGTCTGCTCGCCCCGCTGACACACTTGTGCTTTCATAACCACGGCAGGCTCTGTCCGAGAAGAAATTCGGACTGTTTCCCCCGTTGTGCTATGGGAATTCTGATGCTGAATCCCCGCTCTCTATCCAATTGAGTTTCCAGACTGAAGTATTCATAGGCATTTAGCCTTGTGCCAGCATTGTCTTTTGGGGTGACAATCTCCTCTGCCCTCGGCCAGGCATTTCTAGGAAAGCAATTGCATCCCCCTCTGCCTCAGTGGGATAAACAACCCGGCCTCTCTGGGTCTCTGTCGGACTAGGTCCCCAATGCTGGCCCTCCTGGCAGCCCCGCATGGGATCTGGGTGTTTCATGTTCCTCCTTGTGAAGAGGAGTGGGCAGAAGCTGAATGAGGCTCAACAGCACCCTGTACATTAGTTTTACCAGGCATTTTTTTATTCCTCTAAGGAGCTTATAATGGGAAAGCTGTTGCTGATGTCTGAAACCAAATGTCTGTACTCGGGCTGAAGGCCATTGCTAAGATACTCCCCAAGATCACCCCAAAACTGTTTTCCTTGAGGAACCTCACTGGAGATTTCCTCTCAGCCTGAGAGCTCTCCTTATGGACCGCCTTCAGTCTCCCCTCCAAATCGTGTTTCATCTACTTGGCAGGTCCTGACAGTAAAGTCAATTTGTGACATTATGAAACAGCAATGAGGGTGACTCTGTTTGGAAGACGTGATGTGCAAAACTTACCATGGGTGGTATTTTTTACATTGCTCATGAAGCTTCAATATAAAAACAATTGATTTAAGCAAAAGAGTCGTCAGGTTCCCAAACCCCATAGAGCCCACATTTGCCCATGGGGCTGAGTTCTTGACACTGGCTCTGACCTTCCCTCTAACTCATATGGTGTTTCCATTAACTTCAGCGGGAGCGGGAAGAGTTTGTAGGAGAGAATAGCCAAGGCGGATTGTTTCGGGGCCAGGCGGGAGATGTCCATGAGATACTGCTGCAGGGGAAGGAGCCAAGTGGTGAGGGAAGCCAGGGCTGGGTCCCTGCAAGTTGGTGACAGGAGGAGCAGGATGATGCCCCAGCTGGATGCTGGGTCCGGTGTGACTCCCCTTCTGCACGCGCCTCTCCAGACAGCAGGACCCACCACCATTGCCAGGTGTATGTTGGAGCGAAGAGCTCAAGTCAGGGTACCCATCAGCAGCCCAGGTGAGCCACTTTAAAGGTCTTCTTGGAAAGTGGCTGGGTATTTTCCTAAGGCTCTGGAGAGATAAGTCACTTCCTCATCGCCTGAGTCTTTTTCTGCCTGAAATCAGATTGCCACACTTGCTGGCTTTCAGCTCAGCCAAGAGACATTATAAATTGCCCCTCATCAAATGCAAAATGCTTGTCTGGCAGCGTTAGAGAAGACATATTCTGTTCCTTGGGTTTTGCAGTGACTAAAATACACTGCAGCGAATAGATCAGCCCCTGGAGAGCACCTTGTTTGGGAGAGGAATTTATCAGTGTCAGGGTGTAAATTAGGTGCAGTGCAGACCTAGAGTATGAGAAGAGAGGAAGCTCAGTATCTGCATGTCATGCTGGTGCTGTGCGTGCTACTCCTGCAGTGCTGGGAAGAGTTCAGCTCCCCAGAAAGGCCAAACTGTGATTTTTTTATTGGGCAATGCAGTCCCAGCATTACCTGAAACAGACCGCTGCAAACACAGGCATTAGCAATGTCGTCAGATAGCATCTAAATTGTATCCGGCTAAAGACATAGTATGGGCTTCATCTCCGAAGTTTAGCGATTTGTAGTTAGGTATGTATGTGTGGACACCTGGCTGTGAACGAGGTGTCCACATCTTCTTCTACTCAGTGGAGTTCAAGAGCTTCATTGAGGCCCCTGAGTACACGTATCTGAGATACCATCGCAGGCAGATATGGCACAGCAGGAAACCTGGATCCTTCTGGAGTGGCAGCTGAAGGCATCTCAAGAGGTCCTGGCTGGCAGTGGCACTAATCTCACCTTAACTCACAAATTCACATTTAGGCATCTGGATGGAGGAATCTCACCCACACTGTAATCAAAATACAGTGAAGTGAGGCCACTGCTGCACCTTAAAAAAAAACCTCTCTGGATACCTCATCTATTAAAACAAGTGGTGGTGGGTCAAGCCCTTCTGGAGTGCTGCAGGCTCTGTTAGCGGGTTAGGATGGAAGCAGTCTGTCAGTGCATTCCCCGGGGCTCCTGTGCATCCTCATCCCTTTCCCTCAGAATGACTTAAGGGAAAGGTTTTGGGACTAGGAAATCAATGTAAAAAAAAAGGTATCTGAATTGTTACTGATGGAAAGCTTGTGCTTTGCTCAATTATAATATTTCATGAAAAATGCCACCTCCTCATAGCAAAATGCAGATTTTTGTTGTCAAAAGGAGGGTTCTAGAAAATGACCACACAGTCAGGGTGTGAGGATTCTTTATGTGGGGCGCTGGGTGGTCTTGTGAGATGTATCGTCTTAGCTGGCTGCTCACACCATAGCAGAAGCAGAAAAAAGAGTTGTCATAAAACACAGCAATACCCGCAGCCAAATTTTCAGAGAAAATCTCATGTTTTGTCTGTAAGTCAAACATTTCTGTGGTAATACCCACAAAACCTTTTAATTTCTTTACATTTTGATTGAGAAAAGTGTTTGTTTTCTGACCAGCCTTAGGGAGGACCATCCTGGGAGAGGCAAGGACTGCAGCTCAGGGGTGTTCAGCAACGGGCAGAAGGCAGGAGCAACGAGGTGTTTCAGATGGCAGCAGTCATGGACATCTGACCTGGAGTTACAGGAGGGGCTTACGAACAGCAGGCGGAGGGGGAAGCCCAGAGGTTGACCTCACAGGGGAGGCAAGACAGCCCCCTCCTTTCCCCCAGCTAGAAACTTGGTGGTAATAAAAAAGCCTATCTGTGTTTATTTTAAAAAGGAGAAATGTTGGCAATACCATTTAAACCAAATCAAGAAAATAGAACTGAAGATACAGCTCCACTGGCTTAATGGCCTTATACCCTTCCTGGGTGCTATTAAAGCGCTGTGCAGTAAAAAGCAGAACTGACTTACTAAAACTGTGATTTGTTAGCTTTTTCCATCCAGGGGAATCCACACACAGAGAGTTCTTCACCATTCCATGTGAAGAATTTGATTTTGAACCACAAATGCTGGTTAATTCACTGCATGGCAGAAGAAAAAATAAGGATTTGGCACTTTCAAAACTACAATAACATGGAATTTGCCTGGACTCCACCTTCTTCCACAGACATGGGCAAACTTCACTTTTCACTGTAGGCTCTGGGATGTAATACATGTATCAGGGTACTTATATGTCTCAGATAAGGAGCTTCCTGGCAGAAAACCTAGGCTTAGTCCAATGCTGTGGGACTATTGAACCAAAAGGCCAAGCTGTTCTAGGTAATTCTTCTTCCAGAAAATGCCTTCTGATGTTCCTGCTAGTGAGGAACATCTTCCTTAACATAGGAAGTACCAGACCTGAGAACAACCTTTAAGACAGAAAACCTTTAATATTTCAAATTAATTTCTAAACTTCTAAAATAACCCATATGGCAAAGGTGTGCATGAAATTACTTCTGTAGCTTAGATACACTCTAGCAGAACTCAGTGACCTTTAAGAAACTGGAAATTCAGTTGTGCGTGGTCCAAACCAGAGGAAGCTGCCCCGCATATCACAGAATCACAGAATGGTAGGCGTTGAAAGGGACCTCTGGAGATCACCTTGTCCAATGCTCCTGCTAACGCAGGTTCACCTGGAGCAGGTTGCACAGGATCGTGCTCAGGTAGGTTTTGAATATCTCCACGGAAGAAGACTCCACAACCTCTCTGGGCAGCCTGTTCTGGTGTTCCATCACCCTCCAAATGAAGAAGTTTTTCCTTATGTTCAAATGGGAATTGCTGTGTTCCAGTTTGTGCCTGTTGCCCCTTGTCCTGTCGCTGGGCACCACTGAAGAGTCTGGCTCCATCCTCTTGATGAGTGGCCTCTCTTTAAAGAGCAAAGATGACTGTCTTGCTTGATCGGTGTTGTCTGCACAATGACCGTACTCACACCTGCTGTGGCCACGTGTGCAGACTCAGCAATGGTCGGAGGACGCTGGCCCGTGTCTTCCTCTCCCACCAGTCCTGTGCCCTGGGAGGAGCTGTGTCAGAGAAGGGCTGCAGGGCAGCGTTGCTCCAGCATTCAACACGGGTAAGAAAAGAAAGAAAGGTTTGAGATGGTCACCTTTGGGCACCTTTACCCTGTGCTGTTCCATCCTCGTTTGCAACACTTGAAAAAGCCACACTGCTTATTCTGAGGGTTATGCATGTTGAGTCAAATCTGTATTTTGCTGGTAGGAGGGGAAATCCTAGATTAGACAATTCTCACCCTGCACATCCAAAATTAATACGGGTGCTCATCCTGGTTTGAGTTTGACAGCACTACTTGCCAACAGTGGCAAATTGCAGCTTCTTATTATCTCTGTTTTCAGTTTGAGCGTGGCGCTTTCCAGCCAGCACGTCCCCACCTTTCTTTTCATTTGCTTTGTTTTCTTTTGTTCACATAAGTGTAAGATTTCTCCTTACTTAGGACAGATTCTAAGCTCTCTGCATGGGTACATCTGATCCCATCGCTCCAAACCACTTTGTGCTCCAGATTCTTTTAGAAGTGAGTGGAGCGGATGTCACTACGTGCTGTGGGCCAGATTCTGTCATTTTTCTCAGTTGGAGGTAGTCATAATTCAAGTTTTCATGACAGGGTGTTGCGTTAGAAATGGAGAGTCGCAATATGAACTTACGGTAGTTGTTGTTTCCCATTTAGAGCTCTTACCACTAAAAAACCCCTCATAGGTCCTTGTTGTCAAACATCTTCTAAATCTGTGTGATGATATTTTCATTTACTTTTAATTTACTAGTTAAAAATGCCACCTTCTGTGATTTACGTCTTGCAGTGTTCACCAGCAGCCTTTAAATATATCATAGCAAAGATTTATCAACATTTTCAACAATTACCTATCGGAAGCAATGTTCTGTGTGAAAAATTAGGAATTACACTAATCTCTGTCACATCAGGCAATAGCCTCTCACTAATAAATTTTGCAACCAGACATATTTACCACTTCTTTAGTTTGTAAACGATTACCATGCTTCTTAATGGGGCAGTGTTAATAATAATAATAAAATATAAAAATAGACATAAATAGCTTTCCAGAATATGACTAAATAGGACTGAATGCTTTGTTCCAGTATACAGCACTTTGTCAGTTATTACCAGGCAGTGAATGAACATTTATTCAGCTTTAAGAGGACCACAGAAGATAAATTATTAAGAAGACTTCTAATGATTAGCTTCCACTGTGCTAGTGTTGTAGCAATGTAACGTGCCCTCGGTGCAGTGCCCTCAATTTGGGCTGCTGCTTCTCCTCTGTCCCTCCACATATAATTTCTCTGTTCGCTGCAGAGCCCAGTATTAGCCAAGTTCAAAGGAGAGTAGCTATAATTTAAGACTCTTACGCTTTCATTTTTAAGTCATCAAGATGAAATTAAGCACAAGAAAAAAACTGCTCAGAGGACCGTCTCTGACTTGGCGCTCCTTAAAATTGGGTGCGGAGTGAGACAGCCTCCTTGGGCATTGCTGCCGCCCTGCTAGACTGTTTCTGTCATTGATGGAGAGGGATAGGCAAACCCAAAAGGGCAATCAGACAATGTGAGGTCTGAACAGCTTTTGGAGAGGACTCTCTGGTGGCTACAGTAGGAACTGGGCACACTGTGTTTCCAGCATGACTGTGCGAAGTGAGGTGAAACCATGCCTTGCTCTCCATGGTTTTCAGGTCCCTTCCCTGTTCAACCTTTTTAACTTGTCGTTGGTATTCCACCTGGCTTCAGTTAGACTTTGCTATTTAGAAAATAGTGCTAGTCCTTGCTAAGTTTGTATTAAGACAAAAGTCCTCAGTGCTTACTACATCTGAAAGGAGATATTTTCCCCCCACCCTCTTCCAGGGAAAGGTGCTGGATTTTGTCCCATCTCTGGCTCCCCAGTGCAAAATCACATCTGAGCACGTAGAGCAGAGGTAGTGCTCCTGAGGTCTTGCCTGGCAAGCTGGCTACAGCCAATGCACAGCAGCTGGTTGCCTTTACAGCTCTTCCAACTCTGCAGGTACTCGTGCTCCCAGAGAGACAAAGGAATCGGTGACAGTCTGCAGGGTTTAAGCCTTTACATATCATTTCTCCAATTCGACAGCCTTTCCAAAATGAAAGTATCATCAGCTCATAATTGTTGTATAAAGAAATGACAGGAAAACAATCCAGCTGTATTTTTGAGTGTACTACATGAGCCAAGAAGAACCATTATCCCACAATCTAATAAAAGATCTTTTACAACTTCTACGTCACCATGACAGAGGATGTGTAAATCTCAGCTATGGAGCTTGTTCTTCTTTATTGCCTAAATTGCAAGTGAATTAATTGGTGCTGGAAGAGTGAAGCTGGTTTAGTTGTAGGAGTGTGGTTGTCTGTAGTGGTCTTGTTTATAGAACAGGCAGGACTAGTTCACGGTTTGTTTGGTTTTTTCCCCCTCATTTGTAATATAGCCAATTAGATTTTTTAATCTCCTTCTTACTGGGCCTGGCTGGGATTAAATTAGCTTTCTTCACTCCAGACTGCATGGTGCTGGGTTTTACCTTTGTGGCTAAAACAGTACTGGTAAGACACCAGTGTTTTGGCTGCTGCTGAACAATGACTGCACAGCACCAAGGCTGTCACTCCAACCTTCTCACCCCAAAAAGACCAGTAATCTGGGAGTGGGCAAGAGGCTGGTAGAGACAGCTGACCAAAGGGATATTCCATATCATATAACACCGTACTCAGCAATAACAGCTGAGAGAAAGGGAGAGAATAGTAGACATTGTGGTTATGACGTGGGTCTTCCCAAGCAATTGCTACACGTACTGAAGCCCTGCTTCCTAGGGAGTGGCTGGACACCAACCTGCCAACGGGAAGTAGCAAATAAATGCCTCTGGTTTGCTTTTATGCACATCTTTTGCTTTTCTTATTCAAGTGTCTTTATCTCAACCCATGAGCTTTCCCATCTTATTTTCTCCCCCTGTTCTGCTGAGGAAGGCGAGTGAGAGAGCATCTGGGTCGGCGTCTGGCAGCCAGCCAAGGTGAACCCACCACATCTTATCAGCACAGCACTCTGCCAACGACTTCAAAAGCTTCTAGCCTTTGTGTGATTTGCTGATTGGGTGTTCGAGACTTTAACCACTGTATTGCAGTGATGAATTGAAGGGTTAAGTATTACTGTAAACTATGCTGGGCCTCAGTAGAGCCCATAATGACAGAGAGAGCAGGATGGGCCTTAAAAGGGACAGCGAAGAGAAAGCGAAAACAAAGGCAAGTGCTGCTTGTGATTAAAAACAACGGGCAATCAGTTCTGAAGAACTTGTTCTCCTTTAAACCAGCGTTAGTTACTCTGCCTCTATGTCTGTGCCAGACTCCCAGCTGAAGATGCACAGCTTGAGGGTGGTTGGCTTGCCCAGCTGCCCATGCCAGCATTTGGACAGCTGGTAGGTCCACTGTGTCAGCACTCTCCTCGACCCAAATATATACTGCTCACAAAGGAAGCAAAAAGCAGAGGAGAGCCTGCAGGAGAAGGCTTGGGGAACAGAGCTTCAAGCCGGGGTTTTTAATGACACGGTCTATGAATAACTTGAGAAACAAGTTCATTAAACTTATTCTTTTAGGGATTTGCGGTTACATTTTTTTCTTTTCTTAGTTTTCACAGAACCTTAGTCACTCACTTGAAAATTTTCCTCCTCCAACAGCACTCATGTTTGACATCAGAAAGCTGGTATTTAACTTGTCCCATTCCAGGGCAAGACCAGAGGTAGCTGGAATTGGGTGGGTGAACCTGTGCCTGCAGGTTTTCCTGTGGGCGTTTCTGATGTTGGGACGAGGAACACTATGCTAATATGCTAATAGACACCATTCTTTTATGTTACTCATATAGACAGCCAGCCATCCTCATTTATTGATCAGATTGATAAGGCTATTTAGGTGTATAAAGATACCACCAAGTGCCTTTTGCGATCTATCTAAATTCCTGAACAGCATGAGATCAGAGGTGCCCTGCATCCAGACCACTGCTGCATGGAGCTGTACTGCAGGAGCTGGTCCTGCAGCAGGCTCTTGCTCTGGGAGAGCCAGAGGCGCCGGCAACCATCACTGTTTGGCCGAGAGCAGTGCCTGGGCGGGAGGTGAGGTTGCTCAGCACTGCAGGCATAAGCCACATGCTCAGGCACTTGGCTCAGCTGAAGGCAGTGCTAGCTGGTGGCTGTGCCCTCACAGTGGGGACCGGTGCTTCACTATGTCCTTACCTGAGTGCCATAAGGTTGGGAGTCCTGCCTGCCTCAAACACATGTGGCTGGCTCTGCAGCCTAGGGCAAAGGATTCTGCTCCCTTTATGTTAATGGATGTTATGTGTTTTCAGCTTTTAAGCAATGACTGTATGAAAATTCATGTAGTTCTGGAGCAGGAATCTATCTGTCTGTCTATATCATCTATCTATCTATCTATCTATCTATCTATCTATCTATCTATCTATCTATCTATCTATCTATCTATCTATCTATCTTAGATAGATACATAGATAGTTCTGGAGCAGGCTTATAACTTTCATGTCCAAGACATGCATCTGCCTGCTAGGACACAAAGTCAAACACTCTCCTGTCATCTCTCTCTTCCTGAAGAATCTTTGCTTGGCAAAGCAGAGGGTATGGAGGGGACACCCTTCCTCGGTACCACTGCCCCAGAGCGACCCTCCCAGGGGAGTTAAGAGGTAAGAAGTGGGCTGGTTTTCCAAAGGAGAGAAAATAACCTGGGACCCTATCCCTTAGGGGGCTACTAATGTAACTACAATAAATTAGCAGTATCTGTACACCTTTTGAAGCTAAGTTTTGCATTCACTCAGTTAGCTACAAAAACTGCTTCAAGTGTAAAACTGTGGACCTAAAAAGAAGAAAGAAAATTGGAACAAATTCTCAGACTTATGAAGTACAATTTTAATTTTAACAAAATTCAGCAAGTGAGAAAAAGTCATATAAAAGTAGAAAGCTACAGAACTTACAGGTCTGATTAGCTCTTCCACTACCCTCACCTTCATTAAGCTGACCTCGGATGGTACGTTCTAGCTGCAATCTCAGAAGTACTACCCTTGGGGGAGTATTTTTGCTCCTTAAAATTACCAGTTTTCAGTGGGTTTTATATTTTTTTTCCACCATTCTACTGACAGAAGCTTGCACTGTCAGCCCTTTTCTTTATCTCATTTTGTGTGTTTTTCTTCCTCATTATATGCTCTATATGTGTACTTTTTAATTTCTTATAATTGTACATAATTATATTGTTCTAGTAACTGTTCCAATAATCCAGTGCTTCATTAGTTTAGCATGCATGAGGTTCTGTGATTTTTCAGGCTTTTAAAAGTAGTAAATATAAATCTCTGTGGTTTTTTTCCTGGGGTTTTTTAACCACAGAGTCCTGTGATTTCTACAGAAAACTTCCTATGTATCGGATAATACATGAAGTGTCACATAAGTAGAAGGTGTGATTTACAGTAACTGAGTTACTCCCACAGTCATAATGCTGTACTGTCAGACGGTGGTAAACCTGGCTTCTACAGCCTCTGAAGACTAAATGCTTACGTTAAGCTAAGATTGCTTGCTTAAGCTGAGGAAAAAACCCTCATATGTTAACTGCAATTTCTTATGTTGACTGAGATTTTCATAATTTCCTTTGGACTCTGCAGTTTTATCCATCATGGTATCTGATAAATCTGACTCTGCTAAACTGCAGAGGTTATAATCCTGTAAAACAGCGCGGCCTCAGCAAAAGTGCAGTAGTGAAGGCTGGGAGAACTGGATGTTTCAGAAACAAAACGGAATTTTACTGTGTATGCTAAAAATAATGTAAGTGCGTTGCCTGGGACAAGGACTCCCAGATAAGCTGAAGCAGCAAAGCAGAAATCTTCATTTGGTCATCAGAGAAGTGGAAGTGTTTACAGTGAAAATTTTGGCGACAGTAGTTGCCGGTCGCGATTTCTCTGCCCCTAAAACTTCCTGATGCTTTTCCGAAGTTTCACAATCTTTCACTGAACTTCCCATAGGCAAAGCATCCCACAGGATGGCCTTAAGCCTTCAGCCATAGTTCCTCACCTCACGTGGACCTGCTCTCTGTTTCTCAGCATCACCTTCTCATCACACACTCTTTCATTTTGTCCCCTCGGATTTCCTCAGCTTTCAACTCAGAGATCTCAGGATCATTTTGCCAGCAGGGCAAAGCCAACATGTGTCAATGCAATTCAGTGCTGGTCCCTTCCAGTCGAGCAAGCTACTTCTGTTCACATTGCATACGATTTGACCCTGGGTTTTCCTTGAGCCCTACGAGGCACTCCCATGGCTGTACTTGTGTGGGTGTTGCCCCCACACAGGCTCTCAGTGTCTGGGGAAGCAGAGGGCAGGCTGAAGCCCATCGGAGCGATGCTTTTAGAGCGTGGAACTGGTGCCTTTGTTGCAGGCTCTGGGGAACAGCACAAGAGTTTGCGGGCACAAAGGAAGCTGGGGTAGTGCCAAGAGGATTGCATGTGCTGAAGAGAGAAAAACTTGGGTTTGCCTTGTCCTCTCTGTCTTTTTTTCAGCAAAATCTGGGGTGCAGTATCCCTGTGAAGTTACTGTGGCTTTGTTGCAGGAGAAAATAATCAATTGACTCAAAAGGAAACACTGGGAGCAAAATAATATTTGTATATTTGCTTTTCTCTCTGACACTGGTGAAGCAAACTTCTTCATAATGATTCGATGGGAGATATTCACTGAATTTCATGTAGCTGAACATCAGGAAACTGAATCTCTAACTCTAATGAGCTGTGACCTGGACCCCGAATTACCAGGATGGAAACCGTAGTCATTGTAAATGCATTAGGCTGAGAGTTCACATAATAGGTTAGACCCAGTGCCCTGTGCGTGCCGTGGCCAGTGGCCAGCAGCTGATGCCAAGGACAGTTATAGAGGATATATGTGGTATTACCTGGCATGATTTTCCAGCTTCACGCTGGTGGTTGAGAGATTTTCTTCAGTAAGCAGTTGCAGACAGACCATCATGTTTAATAGCCTTCAGTGGTGTTTCATGAACTGATCTAATCCCCTTTTGAAATGATTGCTATTTCTGCACTTCGTGTTATACTGTGTCACAGAGTTCAGCAATACAGTTATGTGCTGGGTGAGAAAGAGCTTCCTATTCTTTGTTTTAGACCTGCTACCAGTCCATGTCACTCTTCTCAGATAAATAGCAAGTAGGGAACAGACTTTCCCTATTCGCTTTAGCAGCAGTACATTGATTGTGGCGCCCTGTGTTATATACCCCTTCAATCATACCATTTCCAAAGTGAACTCCTAGTCTGTTTACTCATTTCCTCATGTGGAAGTCATATCATCCTGCCGTCCCACTGGCACTGCTTCCAATTGTATTATATTCCTTTTGAAATGGCACGACCAGAGTGGTACTCAATATTCAGTGAATATATGCTCTGGGGTTTTATACAATGGCATAATAGTATTTTCTGTGCTTTTTCCTATTCTTTTGCTAATAATTCCCAAAACACCCTTTTAACCACTGTTGAACACTGAGTTACTTCCAGAGAAGTAACACGTGGCTTCAAGGTTTCTTTCCTGACTGATTATACCTTTTTTAGACTCTGTCAGATATAGTTTATGTTTTTTCCTATGTGCATTACTTTGCAGTTACTGGCACTGAAATTTGCCTGCCATTATCTCCATGTTGTGTAATCCCTCTGCAGCTCTGCACCATCAGCTTGACTTCAGTTTTTCCTCACAGTTGGGTCTGGCTGCTCTGAATCCAATCACTCTGCACCCCCTGTGAACTTTGCCACTTCAATTACCCTCCTTCCCTTTTCTAGGTCATACCCAAATATGTGATTTAATACAGGTCTCTCAAATCCTCACTGGACCCTACTAGGGAATTCACTTCCCTGTCAACTTGGACCATATCTGTGTCCTTTGTGTTGTATCTTCTCACTAGTTACTAATTCAGAAGAGTCTATTCCTACATATATCCTGACAACCCAGATGCTTAACAGTCTTTGGTGAGGAACTTGTTCAAAGCCTTTTGAAAATCCAAACAGCCACACCTCCAAGATAGTATCCCATTGCTTGCATACTGATGTCTAATTTCTTTGGTTTGAACTCTTACATGAGATCTGGAAGGATTCCTGCACACCTCTGTAGGTTTGGAAGACCATTACTCATGTATAAATGCCAGAGAAGATCATTGGCAAAGAGTAACTACAGCTATATGTCTATTTACTGAACAAGTTTAAGTTAGCCTGCATCAGTTGTCTTTGAATTGAATTATTTACATCGATGCAGTTTATTTGCCCAAGGGAAGAGAGATTTCACTTCCCCTTCACTGTCTGATAATATGTGTGTTTATCGAAGAGGAAGCTTCTTGATGAAGAGAGCAAGGCAAAGGATATTTCCAAGACCTCCTGTGTTGTACTAACACCCAACAATTCACTTAGTGACAAAGGCTGCACCTGAAGGAATGGACCTTAAACTCTTTATGTGTCAAAACGGAGAAATAAGCACCTCCAGCCCATGCCAAAGATGCCACTATGAGCAGACAAGACCCGGTCCTTTCACTTAATAAAAAGGCAGATGGCAGGCTTTGGCAAACCTTGAAACGAGGCGATTGTATAAATATTTCAGTTTCATCTTTTTTATGAATGCAAGGAGTAATTTAGACTCCTTATTAGGGACTATATTTTCATGTTTATGTGTTAGAGTGATGTCTGCTTTGGTAATACCTCTGTGCCACACCTTTAAAACTCACACGTGCTCGGGCTGCCAAGAGCCAGACAGGAAGGCAATTGAAGGTGACTGCTATTACAAAGACTTCTTGCTTGTTCATGGCTTCGCTGTTTTCCCTATTATGCAAAAGTACAACTCACTAAGAAGTAAATTCTGTAGTTTTATTTAAGGACAGTATGCACAAATCTCAGATGGCTGTGTGTTGAAGTAAATCCTAAATCAGAGCAGTTATTGGGATGCATGTTCATTGGAAGCGTCAGAGTTTGCCCGTGTTTAAAACCAGAAGCTCCAACTTTGTTTGAAACATGACCAGTCAGGAGAGGGCTGGTTTTGGATTTTATCTCCAGTTTTGTCTTCTATTGATCACTTAACTGAACTGAACTGTTAGGTAGACAGAGCAGGACAATCTTTAGCTGTATGGCTGTTCAGTTTAGTCATATAAATCTTAAAATGCTGTTTATTCTGTGACTGGCAGGATACGCGGGATTCCGTCATAGGAATTGCCCTAAGTTCAAGCCACATGCGTAATAGCCATGCAAAATTATTAATCAGTTTTTAGAAATAGAATGAATATGTATGATTATTTAGAGGAAAATAATGAATATGTATGTAATTGGGTGCTATAAGCTTTGGTTGGGGCAACATATGGCACGCACGATAGGTGGAATGATCCCCCGTGCGTCCGGCGCTGCGAAATAAAAGAAAATGCCTGCTTCTTAATGCTACATTGGTATTAAGGAGTTTTTCTTCTGATTTTCGGTAGCAAGGGTATCTGTTTTCTTTCCTACTGTACCCCCCAAAGTCTGTGTTAACTGAGACTGTATTTTAGGGAGCTGCAAATCATAAAGCAACCATTCCCAGTTGTGGTCTCTGAAGTAAAACGTAGTTGAACTTATATGATATTCATATAATAAAGCTAGTTATGAATATAGAAAGACGAATGACTATTAATAGTTATCAGAGTATCATGCATAATATTTATCAATGTTTCCTCAGGACGTTGTGACAGACAAGCAGCCTGAAGCCGGGAACATGACATCAAACTTTGGCTGTTGAGAAGTTTGTAGAACCACTTACAGAGAAGAAAAGGAAAGGGAAAAAGGTACTTTTTCTTATCCTTACTGCACATGGAGCACCAAGTAGTGTCTGATGTCCAGGCACAGGAAACAAGGAGGGAGGTTTTGCAGGTGAGAAGCAAGTGAACTTTGAACATCCTGTCTAGGTCTGGCATGGAAGAATGATCTAAGCGCTCCCCTGTGCCACTCTGTTCTCTGCCTCCCAGGGAGAGGGCAGGTGGGAGGATTGAGGAAAAGATGCAAGAGGCGGCAGAACAAGCTCAAGAGAAAAAACAACTTGATTATTTGGGTGATATTATTGTTTAAGCCCGAACAAAAAAAGGTAGATGCTAGCTGCTGTGGAGGAGGATCTTTATTGTTAAATATGCTCCTTTTAAGGCAATTTATCTTTTTATAACATTGTTCCATGATTGCGTATGAACTTTTTAAAGTCAACATTTTATTCTTAAAACCTGGTTTGTGTTAAACCTGTCTTGGAGTGACTTGGCAGGCAACAGGGCACTCCTCTGGAGGTCTGGCGCAGGTAAACCCAGGGACTGGGAGCCCTCGCTAAGAGTCCTGGTCCCTGTGGTGTTGCTCCAAAACAAGGGTTGCTCCTACTGCCATTGAAGTAGCACCGCTCTAGGTGAAAAGTCGGAATCACAGTAGGCTGGAAAAGAAGAAATATGTTTTACAGGGGAAAAATAGGAAGTTCATTGGTAAGAAGGAAGACGCTTTAGCCCTGAAGGTCTGCAGGGAGTTAGTAATGTACCAGCAGACTCCTGTGGACTTCAGAAACTGTCTCAAGATTGTGATCTGGTCAAAGGCCCTTCAGAGGACTCTCTTCACTGATTCCTCAGGATATTTAGAAAGAGAATCCTCTGTGCCAGACCTCTGGGTCTCAGGAACCAGAAAATGAAGCCTTCCATGTCTGCAGTAAGCATATCAGAAATAACGTGAACTACCAGCAAAGTCTCTCCTTCTCTCATGAACTTTAGAAATAGATGACATTGAGAAACTCACCCTTTGCATTAGTTCATTATTACATGTATTTTGGGCCACAGGAATTGCCCACATGAAGTCACTGATTGCCATTTGAGTCTTATAAATATTAGTCTGGGACACATTCAGCTCGTGGTGGAATTTTGAGCTAATTGCCAGCTGCAAATACGCACCAATTCCGTTGATACAGCCGACTTCCACCGGTACTTGCTTCTATGCTTCTTACTACTCTTCATGTTTAAAGATGATTTTTATCACCATAATATGTTTATGTTTCAAAACATTTGAAGAGATTGGTTTAATGGAAATTAGCATTATTCTTAGAGTGGATCTTATTTTACTAATCTCTATTATGCGACTGTTCATTCTTGATTATTAATAATAATTTCCTTTTGATAGAAACACTTCCACAGCAACCAATTATAATGCTTTGTGCAAACACAGGATTATGAATTCCAGTGGGGAATAAACTACTAGAGCAGTGGAATTTTAAAAACAAAGAGCTTGTTTTCATGCAAATGCCTCAGTGGTAAAAAACGGGGAAAATTATATGCTGGAGCAGCAGAAGTTGCTTCCAATTAGAATGTTTTTCAACAATTTCCTCAAAGTGCCTGAATTAAGAATTTAGCACTCGCTGGAGCAGTACATCTCATCTTGACATCTCCCTCCAGCAGCAGCCAATGTCAGAAACATGTAATCACAACTCCTACCTAGATCCACTTTCCCCAAAAAGACTCGTTGGATGTCAAGTCTGGTCCAGTGTGCCTAATTAGGCAGCATTTCATTTCAATGCAGAGAGATTTTATTGAGCAGATATAGCTGAAAGAGGATGCCCTGGCTTTGCGATTTGTTTCCTGGGTCTAACGCTGCCTACCTGTCTTCAGCAGTGCAGAGGGATCAAATGGTGGCTCTGTTCTGCAAATACTTACGTATATGATTAATGCTATACACTCATTACTGGTTTTGTGTCTAACAGTAAACAGAGGACAAGGAATTTGCAGAACCTGGTAGATGGCTGATCTTTGTTCTCACACGGGTGGTCTATCTTTGAGAGGAGAACTTTGCAGTTTCTTTTAAACCGCTGATAAAACTTAGGCTTAAACTGGAATTCCACATATATTAGATATGTCAAAGTCTTCAGACTAGAATAAGACATGCTTCAAAAATATTTTAAAGCTGTTATTTAATTTTTGTTTTATCAGTCAAGAAATTTCCTCTGCCTTGCATTTATCATTTATAACTCTAATAGTGCAATTTTTTCCTGGACAACTACAGCCTTGTAACCCTCATCTACAGTAATGATTGCTTCAAATCAAATTTATTTTCTGTCTACGAAAACAATTCCAAGGATACATAACAATCTGCTAGCGCATGCTTTAAATAAGCTTTATTTTGTTGATGTCGTATGTGATTATTTGGAAAAGACATTTTATTCCCTAAGAATTGGCTTGTGCTGTGAGGGACCTTGATCACCTGACAAAAGCATCCATGGGGTTAACTTATGGTAGGAAAAAGAGAGTATAACTGTCTCATGGGCCCATTTGAAAGACAGAGACAGCAAAATCAGAAAGCTTCCATCCTGCAAAGGTCAGCCGCGCTCCTGACGTCTGGTGAGGGAACAAGACGCTCCTCCCCTGAGATGAATTTCCCTTAACTTCAAAAAGCAATTTAGGGTGGTGAGACAAAGTGAGGATGGCACAGCATATAGATGATTTCTTCTCTGGGCTGGATCTGTGCATTTCTTGTGTGGTCTAAAGCAAATGGCTTTAAAAAAAGAGACCAAAACCCTCACTCTAGCAGGAGTTGGGTCCTATGGGCTATATGTTGCGAGAACGAGGTCCCTAGAGGGATAAGCCATAAACCACTGAGCCAGCCTCACAAGGGCTGTGTTACAGGAAAAGGTGGCCATGAAGTGTGGCGAAGGCTGGCACTGCTGGAGTGCCAGCCCTTTGCCAGGGTACAGCACAACTCAATGCACCACTCGATGAGCCTGGAGAGACGAGCCTGAGGCAGTGCCTGGGTGCTGCTGTGCCTCAAGATGCAGGAGCTGGACTGAGAGCAGCAGCCGAAGCGTGCTCAGCTGGGCGGTGTACCAGCTCTAAGATACCCTGAACTTTTAGAACCCATGCCGTTGTGCAGTTGCACATCTAGCAAAAATCTCATGGGTCCCATTTATCCGAAGTGTAACGTGGCTGAAGTCAGCGTGCTTGATCTCTTGGTTTGATGCCCCACAAATAGCAATGTCACAGCTGCCTCTTGGCTGCCTGGATTTTATTAACCTTGTCAGTTTTGCTCATCTATCCAAAGGGATTCAGGGAGCTTAAAAACCAGGACAACCATTCCGCCTGTAAAATAACTGCATCCTAACCTGCCAGCCCTGTCCCTACAGTGGCAGACTTGGAGTTTCACCTCTGTGTCAGGAAGGGGCTCCAGCAGCAATATGAAATACAGGGGTGCTTTCCTCCAAAATGCCCCCGAAGGAACCTATTCCATAGGCTCTGATTTCCTCCACTAGGATGGCCCTGCCTTACCCACAAGAGAGCAATCGGTCCTACAGTAGCTGAAGTCAAGGGCATTCTTGGCACTCATTGCGATGGGAGCAGGTGCAGGCTGGCAGAGTTTTGTCTGGGGACCTCACAGTCCAGCAGTGCTTGCCTTGGGTGCTGTGGTGCTTTCGCCTCAATGAAGCTGCTCTAGTGGCACAAATGGTCCCTTCTGTTTCTTCTAGAGCAGCAGTGTCAGTAAGGTCAACTCTTGTTGTTCTGGGGCGTTAGGGGAGAAAATGCTGACTTAGGAGCAGGACCGCTCCCCAGACACAGATGCTTTGGCATGATTTGCAAACCCAGCGGACATCTGCAAGTTGTGCCTTAGCAGCAAGAAGACAGCATGGCAGAAGTTAATAATAACCAAGGTTATTATTATTTTTTTTCTTCCTCTTCTTCCTATGAGTCTTTTAAAATAGGCTACTCTTTTTAAGCAGGAATCCGTTTGGATTCCCTCACTGTAAGGCGTTGCACTGTGTATGTCTGCAGTTACTGAGCTGGCCGATGCTTTTTTCGACCTCTACTTGCTGTTCTGCAGTGGTCCTAGCAGTCTTGTGTCAGGCTTTTCACAAAACTCTTTTGCTTCTCCTCAAAGGAATTGCAGATTTTAACTTTGGTCTTTTATTCATTAATTGGAAAAACTCTTGACTGCACTAAACCTCTACCACCTCTTGCTATTTTTGGAAGTTTCTATGAGCTTGGTTGTGGTGATGGCTTGAAGAATGTGCTCACAGGACTGAAAGCCACCACATTTTCTTCTTCACACAAGGCTTCTGTGGGAGCAGGAAAATACCTTATGTGCCAGGTGTGAACCGGGCCCTCAGGAAACCCATAACTGCAGGGAAGGAGGATTCTATGAGTACAGTTTGACCATCCCATCTCTATCTGCACACACACAGTCTAGGGGACACTGTTTTCTTGTGGTGAGTAGATTAGTCACTGTCAGCGATAATGACACTAAATCTGTGTCTTTACTCAGGGATGTGGGGCAGGGGAATCTTCTACCGCAAAATGTTTTTTATTTAGTATCTGTTTGTGTTGTTTTTCAACACATTTTTATTACAATAATTACTCTGCACTGTGGGCGGTGGTCATCTGAACTTGAAATTTCAGCAGCAGGAAAGAGATCCCATACTAGAGCTGGTCAGGAAAGCTGAAACTACAAACAAAGAGCTTGATATTTTCCCACTGCTGTAAACTTTTTTCTTTGATTCTACGTTATTATTTAGTTCCCGCCCTTCTGACTCTCGACGGGGATAAACCTACTGACCTCATCAGCACTTGTATTTTTAGATGTATTGTTTCCAGCTAGAAGGTTGCACTGGAGGGCTGTTGGCATGTGTTACTTTGAATTTGTGCTTTTTGTGATTCAGCATACAGTTAACTGCCTTCAGTGCCTTTGAAGGGTATGGCCTTACTGCTCTTCTGTTGCTTTTTTAGGGACCCTCTTGACAGGTCAAAGTTACCTCTGTCAATGAAATAGCCTTGGGTTTGGCCACTTTTGATATGTAACATATTCAATATTGTTAATAACGCTGCTAAACAAACAAACCGGTTACCCTGGATTTAACACCCTAAGAAACAGAAGGAAGGACTGTGTAACATGGAAATACAGATTTAATAAGTATTTATTAGGCAGCATCACAGAGCCATTCATCCTCAGAAGACACAGTGATGCTGCTCACCTGTCTCATGGTTTACCTGGACACTTTCTTACTCTAGTGATAATGTTACAATACAAAAAGTGCCTGGAAAGCTGTGACGCCAGCCCATTCCTGGACCTCAGCCTTCAAATAAAAATTAATTTTGACATACTTATAGAAAAAAAAAGGTCTTGTTTGTTTAATACTCTTCTGTAACACAGTGGGATGGACTGCTGATAGCTCTCTGTACACTGTACTGTCCCCTTTTCTGCTAGCATTGCTGACCATAAAAGTGTGCCCTTAATTTCACATACAAATGCCAGCAGGTAGCTGCATCTGCCAGCTGTAGGTTAGGATTTGTATCAGGTGGAGGAGACCTCTCGACTGCCAAGGCTGCCACTTTGAAAGGAATGATATGCCTGATTGTCAGGCTCCCCTCTGGCAATGTAATTGTGTCTGCAAAGTTAATGGGAATGAGGAAAATAAGTTGTTTTAAACTGCCGGGAACAACGGCAGGACAAAAATTGTGTCAAAACCCAAAGGGAAGGACACAAACATTGGTACCTATTCTTTAGAAACTTAGGATGCTCTGGGATTTTGCCCTTCATTGTAATTAAGTTTTCTTTGACCTCTGTCCCGG
Source organism: Bucorvus abyssinicus (assembly GCA_009769605.1). Taxonomy (NCBI): domain Eukaryota; kingdom Metazoa; phylum Chordata; class Aves; order Bucerotiformes; family Bucorvidae; genus Bucorvus; species Bucorvus abyssinicus. The sequence continues at coordinate 128,241,726 of CM020024.1, forward strand.
GGTTATTTACTTCTGGTATTTTCAACAGTAAAGTAGAGCATTTGTGTGGAATAGGGCCCACTTCAAAATAATGAGGGACAGCCCTTAAATAATTAAGTTGAATGACAAATTACACAGTACACTGCCTGATGGCTATCCAGGCACATGTGGCCAAACACCTCTTCCTCTTCCTTCTCAGGGCACAGTATCCCTGAGCTGGGTGATGCCGTCATTGTGATTTCAGGCGTGTAATGTAATGAAAACACATGCGCTTTTGGGCTGTGCTGTCGGACATCCCTCTCCTCCAGCTTTCCCAAGGTGTGGAAGGTTTAAAGGCAAGGCGATGGAGGATGTCTCAGCGGATGCGGTGCCACCTCCTGCTGGCCCAGCTCTGAGCTGTGGGAGCATCCCAACCCCATCACTGCTGGAAAAAGCTGCTCCTGGGGCACAGCAGGGGGAAATTGGGTCTGTCTGGAACAGGGATGCATGCCCTACACATGTGGCCCAAGTACTACCCCTCAGCAGCCTTGAAAAGGAGGGATGAAGCTCCCTGGGCCACCTCTACCATCTCTGCCTTATCAGAACTGCACTCTGGCCAGGACGCTCACGGGTCCACTGGGAAAAGCAGCATCATTTTCTTTGAAGCTTCACCTCCTTCTCTTTGCCCCTGTCTGCTGCCGAGAGAAATTCCCTTGGCTACTTTGTAGACGATGTTATATATAGCCCAAATGCATGTACCTATACGGATACCTATCGTGTAGCAAAAATAAACAGCAGAAGATAATTAATCCTGGAGCCCCAGTTCCCTCATGAAAAATCAATAAAGAGTTTTCCTTGCTATGCTTCCAGGTAAGAGAGGGCAATCTTCATTATGACTGACAGTTCCCTTCCCTGGAGCAGAAAGGTTTTCCTTCACATCTAGCGGAGAAAATACAGAGTTTTGCACCTGCCTGATGCTGTTGCTATGGCAATTGAACTTTGCACTTATATCGGAGGCAGCAAAGCCCCGGGAGTACATACAAAGCAAACACAGCAGTGAGGGGGTTCTGATGGGGTTGCCAGGCAGCTCAGGACTTTGCCACCCTGTTTCCCTGTCTGAAAGATGGGTAATTTAACTTTTTAAACAATTTCAGAATGAACCTCAATTGAACAAATGATGCTAGTTGGGAATGTTCTTGCCCGTGGGCTGTGTTTGGGCTGCTTGCCCATGCTTCTGAGTGCGCGGGTCTGTGGGAGCTGGGTGCGCCTTTGGGGCACAGGCTGCCCTGATGCCTTGTGCTGCAGTGGGGCTGCCCCTGTTTGCAGCCTGTCTCCTCTCGTGGCCAGATGTATGGCTCAAGGTTAGGCAGCTGTAGGCTTTTTAAAGTGCTCACTATTTCCCTGAATTCCTTCTCCACTACCTAGATGTTCCTAAGGCACTGTTGTAGGTGCTCCAAATCTACCCTAAAATGCTCGGGGACCGTGCAACTGTCAATGTAGTACAGTGAAGGCAAGCTACCCCCACTACCACATTTCCCAAATGTCCCAAGCAAATGCACGTGTTGGCGGAGGACTTCCATGCCAGATTTAATTCCAGAATGACTTTTCATTTTTCAAACACAGTTAGCAAACTAGGGAGTGTGCACTGTGTAATGAGCACCCAGAGCTCCCTCTTGGCTCAGCTACTACTTTGTTATGAGAGCACTGCGTACGAGGATGTGACAGATTGACCTTAATTATTGATTGGTGCCCCATCTTGCCAGGCATTGCATACATCAAGAAGGAGCGACTTGACCTGGAGAAAAACCTGTGTTTCTGTGTATTTCTGGCAACAAGAGAGGGCTCTGATGTGGTGAGAGGTGCAGCTAACAACTGCAGAGTGTTGTGCACTCACTGGAATAAAGGAACTTCAGTCATACAAAGTGTTATTCCTGTTAAAAGATGATTTTCTATGGAAAATAAACTGCCAAAGCTCAGAGAAATGTTATAGTTGAGACAGTTCATTAGGAGAGGATGACTGACTGAAATTAAATACTAATCAAGCAACCTCTGAAGCAGCATGCTGCAATCTTTAACTTCTAGGACCTTAAATAACTGGCTTTCTTACCATTTCTACTTCAGGAAATAAAACATAGATGCTGGAAAAGGACTTCTGCTTAAACTACTTACCCCTAATCTGCTGCCTCTAATTACCTTGGTGAGAGTCATCCCATTTAATGTCAGTGTCTACATTTCATTTAGCATATCCATTTCAGCTCCTTTTTCCAGGTTCCCTTTGTAGTTACAGCGACAGTCATTCTTCTCGTCTTGAGGCAGACATCTAACCTCAATCTGACACGTGTCTCTGTTTCCCTCCCTGTTTCCCAGGTGGAGCTGGTGCTGGAGTGGGGATGGGGATGGTCTGAACTGGGCATTTCTAAGCTCAGATATAACGGGTCTCATCCTCCATGCCAGCAGAGAAGCAGCACGGCAGCCAGGCAGGCAAGGCTGAAACTCAGCCATGATCACAGTGTTTTCCTGAAGGAAGGTCGGGCTTGAATGCTTGTGGTAACACACCATGAGATAAACAAATAAGTGGGGGCAGAGGGTGCTGAGCTCTGACTGCCTGAGCGAGCTATCCCAGCTCCCCCCTAACACGGGAGAAAACATTCCTTTGGCACTTTTCTTGCAGTGTTGGTCCTGTCTATTAACACCATCCTTCGTTGCACTCTCTCTCTTTCTGTGGGTCTCCACAAAAAAATTCTTCTAGGCTCTGATGAAGACTGTCACAGAGCAAATAATAAACTGGTTGGTCTGGGTAATTATAACAAAATTAATCCTTCAGATGGCAGGAAGGAGTTAACATGCGCAATGACTGAAAGAAGAGTCTTCCCTCCTCAACTTTAGCTTTGTATGTCAATCAAGCAGGCCACACAGAAAATTTGAGTTAGCTCCCACCAAATGCCGTGGGAGCAGGGTTGAACCAGAGGCTGGTCTTAATAAAGAGTCAGTCAAGAGTCTGGCTCTAAGGAACCTCTGTGGGACTGCCACTTCTGAACCTTTGGTGCCCTGGCATCAGTGCACACTGCTGGTGAGAATGGACAGGTGGGCTTTATCACCGGTGCATATTGAAGGGGGTAGAGAGGCCAGTGAGGTAAGTACAAGTGCATGGAGAAAGGGACATGGATTTTTTAAACATTTGACCCCCTACTCCTCCCCCTGAGGTAAGCATGGCTTATGCTTCACCTTCCATCCATACACTGATTTCCCTTCAAAATGAACATATTGTACTCTGCAGAGGCGGACAATTTGCTGAATTTCATTTCACTCCTTCAATCTGCTTAATGAATAACAATGAGTTTGAAGGTTTCAGCGCTGAGCTGAGATTTGCATTAACAGGTTTTCAGACCTCACTTGATTTTGGTTCTGCCTGGATCACCTGCCTCTTGCCTGTCCTTGCACGGCTAAGTTCCATGCTGCCAAACTCAACCAGCCCCTCCATTTCCCTCTAAAAGACAGGAATAAATAGTCCAATAGGATATTTTTCAAAGTGAGTTATAACGCTGAAAGTTAACTGTGTGGACAGATTTCACTCTTCTGGTAGTTAATATGACTCATTTCTGAATTGGATAATTGCTATATGGTCGTGAATTCATCACTTCAAAACAAAAAGAGATGTGGGTGTGTTTATGTGTGCGTGCAGGGCATTAACGTGTACCAGCCATCAAAAAAGAGTATATCTTCAGTCTACTACTGACTTTGACTCTTTTCCAAATTGGAGACCTTCTGTTCCACAAGTAGGTGAGGAGGCACTTAAAGCCCAGCCAAATATTGGCAGTCTTTTGGACCCTGTCCACTGTTCATCCCGGGGAGGTAAGCTCTGTTAGCCCTGGCCAGGAAAGGGTAAAAGTCCTGCAGAAAGGACAAACACATGTGGTTAGATGCATGACTAGAGTGAAGACATGGTATTTGCAATGGAAAAGCTCACACTCTGGCAAGGTGTGGTCGTCCAGGCTGAATCTACAGTGAAGATATATGATCAGGGTAAAGATGGAAGTGGATTCTAAAATAATCCTTCCCTCATAAGTGACTCATATGATTTCTGATTATCCTGTCATTTAAATGTGCTTAGATAATTTGATAAGTAAAAATACAAGTATTCATAAACCTTCTTCATTTATAGATTCTAGCGAATAGATGCTTAAAACTATATTCTTGAGCAAGGCTCCTTCAGACCTTTCCAATGGCATGCAGCAGCTACAAGACCAACTCAACCACTCACAAGGTGGACACAGAAAGGAAGACTTCCATCTCGGGTATTTTCCATGGGGTACAGGAAATCAAAATGTCTGTAGATTAAGGGCGTGCTAGCCCACCCTCACTGAAGACTCAAGCTTCTCCTCAGATTTAATCTAAATCCTACAAGTCACAGATGAATCCCACTGAACTTGAGTCTTCAGAGATAAAATCCGATTTCTTGAGTCTTTCCCATATCCCGGAAAGACTGTGGAATTGGAAATTTTTAAAACTGGTCGGGACAAGACCTTGAACAATGTTTTGAAGTTAACCTTGTTAGGAGCAGCAGTTTGGACTAGATGACCTCTAAAAGTCCCCTTCAAGCTAAGTTTCCCAGTTAATCCATCTTTCTCTGATGAAGATTCTCTCCAGACAGTTTCCATCTTTCCTGAAACATGGTGTACTTACTCAGGCATTGAGTTACAGATGGGATTTGAACAAAAGTTAGTTTGGATGCTTTATAGTCCTGTTCATACATCTCAGTATTATCTTCGCATAACAGTTCTGCCCCATGTTCAGCCCATGATGGATGCATCGCAACCCCTACCTCCTTTCCTGCACAACTCCTACTGAGTTTTTCCCTACCCAGTAGGTCTTCAGTTGATTATTGTTATATACCTGAAGTAACTTGCATTTATCCCACTGACTTTTGTGCTATTTTTTTCAGCCTACATCTCCTGTTTGTTGAGATAATTTTGAATTCTAACCCTGTCTTTTGATGTACTTTCACATCAAAGTCCCCTCAAAGCCTGATATTTACAGATTAAATAACCAGGAGGTTATTAAACATTTCCTGATCTCTCTCTCTCTCTGTTGCACCTACTTCTTACAAATAAACCACAGAGGAATCATGAAAGACCAAAGGAAGACATTACTTTGCTATTGGATACGACTTCTGAACTATATTTTCACTGAGGAAAACAAAATCCTCAGTTATAGCCAGCCCCGAACAAAGGCAGTGTCTTGCTCCAGATCATGAGGCAGTTGAAATCGTACAAGGGTTAAGGGTCATATCTTGAACCAAGCCAGCTAACACACTGAGACACACATTCGCCTGATGAAGGGCATGGTGTGGAGAGAGCGACATGACCATGGAGGATAAGCCTGGCACTTGTGCCAAGAAGTGCACATTAACCTCTTCTGTCGAGCTGTTGCTTTCCTTCGGAGAGCCACGCTGCCTACCTCTTCATGCTGCAGAGCGTCTCGTCCATCTCTGTGTCTCAGGCCGTGGCTTATTCGCGCAATGTTTTTATTTCACCCGTGCAGAAGACCATCTGTGCAGTCGTTTCATATTAACCAATGTGTGGTTTACAGTCATAGGGGCTCCCCGTGCTAAAACCCATGTTGACTGCTCTTCTGATGCTTCTAAGAGTAGCCTTGCTCTCCCTGTCTTTCAAATATTATAGAACCCCCTAGACCATACAGCACATTTTTTAAGTGAACAGAATTTGTTCCACACTGATAGCACTCTCTGGGAATGAAGCTCTGAAGATAAATGCTTTTGCCATGCACAGATGTCAAGCCCCATAAAGGCTACCATGAACCAGACATGCAAATGTCACCAGTCTGTTAAACTGGGGGTGGGGGAAGCTTACACGGTTATCTCCAATTAGTTGAAAATGTGAGAATTATTTCTTTAAAAAGAACCTTTAGACTTTTATTCACTTTTAATTGTTGGGTCCAGCTCTTCCCATCTGAACGGCTGGGTATAATGAGGTACAAAGTCCTGAAAGCAGATCTGTAACCTCAGCTTTGCAAGGACCCCAGGACAGGACCACCTCTGCACAAAGCACTCCTTTGGACAACACAAATAAATCTGCCGTAGGCTTGCATCAGTGACTATAGGGAGCTTTCTGTCCATGGAGTCAACTCATCACCATGTCAGGTGATGGGTCAGGGAGGAGCAGTTTACTTCCAGGATGATACTACTGGCCCTGAGCTGATTCTCTCAGTGCTGGTTGGGGTCTTCTGCACCAAACTCCCAGTGCTGTTGCAGGCCCGTGTAAGTTCTTGAAGGTATCTTTGCACAGGTGCAGCATAAAGCAGCATAAAGATGTGTGTTGCTGGACATGGGATGGACTGTTGAGGAGAGCAGAATGGATATTTCACCCCCTTGGTGTTGCTTCTCTGTAAGCCAGATGAGCTGCCTGTGGATAAGGGAAACCTAGCAGTGCAATGGTGTTTTGCAATTAAGCTAATTAAATTGAAAATTTTGCCTGCAGTCCTTTGGTCCCACTGTCAGGGTGCCTATTCGCTTGCCATTTTTTCTTTCTTCCAGAGATGGACTGGAGGAAAGACTAGGGAAGCAGTTTCTCCCAAGACACCCTATCTGCAGAGGTTTGAAAGGGCAGCTTTACATCAGAGGAGGTCCTGGTGTAGACTCAGAGCCCGCTTTTCCTCTGAGGTGATGGACCTACTGCTTGCCCTCATGTCCTGTCTCCTGTCTGATCCTCTTCCAGGCTGTAGCTCTTCCAGCTACAGCCTTCCACTAAGGTCATTGCACTAGATAACAACAGTCACATCATTCCTGTTCTCACAGACTCTGTTGTATTCGTAGCAATAAGCTGGATTTCAAATATCCTGTAGTAGAAAGACATGTAACTCCTGCGTTAGCTCAGTTCACTGTAGAAATCCAGTTTGTGTATCCAAGTATGGACTTAGACATTCAAATAACAGACCCCACAAAGCCTTTCTGTGGAAACTGTGACCCATAACCCTTCAAGACTAATGTCAGGTGTAATTTTTACTCAGAAATCACATATTTTTACTCATAAATTATTTGTTTTTCCTTGGGAATAAGAGCTCTTTGAATAACTGATATGGTAGATTTAAGACTCAGTGTTTAAATGAGGAGATGATATTGGACAAGTACAAATTCTGCTTTTCATGGCCGAGCCAGCTGCAAGGCTTTTCGTGGGTGGCTGTCTGGGTACAGCCTCCAGGGAGTATTTCTGAGCTGCTGAACTGGTGTGTGCCAAAGCCTGTGTCCATACCTGAGCACTTATGGAGAACATTTTGGGGGGGATTCAGCTCATCTAAAATATTCATAATTGTAGGTGTCTTCATCTGAACTAATCACTCTGGGCTGCCTTTTATAATCAATGGAGTGAAATGGGCAATTTTAGGTTGTGACTCATCTGACATATCTTAACATCATCTTTAGGATGAAGTGAATCATGCTCTAGAGCTATTTTTCTTTTTCTTTTTCTTTTTTTCCTCTCAAAGCAGCTAGGAATACTAAATTGGGCAAAGATATCTACCTAGCTCCCTTTTCTTTTGCCCTGGAATACATCCAGATCACAAGAGCTCCTCTTAGCCTCTGAATACATAAGCTTTGCTTCAGCTTTTTCATAGACCCAGTTTGCGATCTGGTCACTGCTTTTGCCATGACTTACAGTATGTTCCCTGGTGAAGTCTGTCGGGACTTACCCTGCAACGCTGTCTTCCTACATCTCTCCATCATTCTGCAGACGTTTCCTCCCTGTACCACCAGGGAGCTGAACAGAACATCATATCGCCCGTGCCTTGCAAATATCTGCAGCCTGCAAGAAACGTTTGTATTTGCCTAGGGCTGCCTTCTGCTCCTACTTTGCCTCTACCTCCATTTTTTCATGGGGTCCAGATGCCATCTAGTTACGTGGCAGTTAAGCACAATCCCATCCTCAAGTTGAACAGGAATAATGCAGCAAAAAGACTGTAGTTATGGGAGAAGGAACCCTATTTCAAAGTCACATTCTGCATGAGACCAATCCCAAGTGAGCTCTGCAGAACACAGGAGTGTTCCTGTGGAGAGCTTATTTATTGGCACCTGCAAGAGAGTGTGCGAGAGGCCTGTGCTGGTCGTTAGTGTTCCCAGTATGAGCTGAGAATCCCATTTTCTTGAACCTCGCTAGAATTTCAAGTATATATGCAATGCTGATTATCCATAGATACATTACCTCCATAATACCGTTACCAAATTCCCCTAGCAGGGCCTCAACTGGTAGCTTGCGTTGCTCCATCATTAATCCGGGTACTGGAGGCTGACTCGGTTCCAGGTAGCAGTAATCACTTATTTTTGCATTGATGGCATTGGGGTGATAGCTGCTTTGGGCAAGCTCCTGATACAGATCCATCAGAATTTGTTCCCTCCCACAGACCTTCTGAGGCCAGACTACGACCCCACCGTGGTGTGTGAATTTGCTCGCTCCTGAAGAGCTTCTTTGCAGCTGGGGTAGAGACAATGACAGCATGCATCATGCTGTGCAAATATGTGATACCCTCTGCTCTTGGAGATCCCTGAGGAACGCTGCATGTCCTAAAGCGTTTCTTTCCCCAACAACCTCTCTGCATGAGAGCTTCAGGTGCAACTGGGAAGCTGGGTTGTTCTACCCTGATATGAGATGCTTATCTGAGCTGTGCAGAGGGCTGTCGAACCGTCACTCTAATGTAATTTCCATCTTTCAGATCTGCAGAGAGCAGAAGGCAGTATCCATTGCTGCTGTGCCAGCTGCTGAGCAAAGAGATCATCCCTCACACCTAGAAAGGCTCTTTTGTATCCACCGTGCGTGGGTGCCTGTGATAGGTCCCCAGATTGCACAATGATCCCACAAACTTGAATGTGTAGGGGTCTGTCCTGAGAAATAAGTTGACTCAGTCTGGATGGAAAAGGGACAGGCTGAGCCAGAGAAATGCTGTGCTAACAGACACCCTCTCTTCCCTAGATGGCAAAATTAGAAGATGCAGGAAAGTATCGGGTGGGATGCCCCTTCCAAGAGATGTCCAAGGCACTTAGGATCACAAGGTTCATTTACCTGACTGGGATTTTTCACTTTAATATCGTGTATGAGCTTTTGACATCTGACATCCTTTTCCAATCCTGCAGTCACTTCCCATATTTCTTACTACTTGTTCTGTTCTTCTGTTTTTTAGTTTTGGGGTTTGTCTTTTTTTTTTTAAGATGGAAGCAGCTATGGTCTAAAACACTTTTGGCCAAAAGGGAAGAAATAAAAGCAGGGGGACAGATTGCAATCTGTTTCTAGTTTCAGAAAAAACCAGCAGTTCTATTACTGAAAAGGAGTCTGTAGTGCAATATTAAAACATAAATTTATTTGAGAAAGAAATTACTCTAAGAAGGATGAATATTCTATTGCATATTTGAGATTGGTGTTCATCCGGGAGAAAAAAGGACCTTTTATAAGGTCACATGAAACATTTTCAGCAGTAGAAAATATTACCCATTTACATTCCACAGTTTTTTCTTCTTTTAAGTATTTTCTAGAGCAGAGATTGGTTTCAGGTTAAAAGATCTCATTCACTAGAATTACTTTTCTCTTTGGTTTGCGCACTACATATAGGCAAAGGTGTAGTTCTGCTAGATGCTAAATCTGAGCAGTATTTAACAACAAAATCAGTCCACATGAAACAAATAGTCTCCGTTGTGGAGGAAGAGATAGTTCAGTGAAAAAGCTGCAGAGCTCTATCAAAAGGCTTAGTCCTGAGAGATGCTTAGCTGTCTGGCACTGATCCACCACGGCTCCCAGTTTGAAAACTATGGACCTGTGTCTCTATTGTCAAGCACTTAGTTCAGCACAATGCCAGAGCCAAACACGCCAGATCCTGCAGGAATCAGGCCCAAACAACAAGAAGAAATAACCCGAACAAAACTTCTGGGGTGGCAGAGGTTTATGAAATGACAAGACAGCTGGTGAGGCAAAAAAAGTTGACCTCAAGAAGTGCCCAATTTATGTACAATTGGTGTGTGAGCCAGGCAGTTTTTTAATAGATAATAACTGGTGAGGTAGCTCCATTCCAGCCAGCTGGTATCCTGTTCTTCATCTTTAGATATAGGCTGGAAGCAATTAAAGTTAATCCTAATGTGACACGGAAGATTTGGGAATCGAAAAGATTACTTGGCACTTCCTGTAAATTCTCTTTTTTTTAGGGGGGGTGTGGGGTGTGTAGGGGGGAGAGTCAGGATATTTCTTATCTTCTTTTAAACATTAACACCCTGAAGTTTTCATAATCTTGCAGATTCTGGAAATTTTCTTTCTGACTTCAGTGTCTTAGACACTATGCCATGGATTCCCTGCCAGATTTGAAAATGATGACAACAACAACAATGACATTTGAAATCCAATAATTTATTTTTCAAGGATACTTTTCACTGTCTGTTTCTGGAACTTTTAAACTCTCTGATGTTTTCAATTAATTCCTATCTTGGTAAAACCCGGATGAAAACTGCAAAGAAGACTACCTCCTGTCCACAGCAGTGTATCTGAATTTTTCAATTTCCCTGACCATTTAAGTAAGCTTCTTTCAGAGACCGTTGACTACTTATGTCTTTATGAACATCAAAACTCGACCATTTTGGGTCAGACCTTTGTGGACAGCAAATATTCCCCAAGAGTGGTTAATCCTGGATACTTCGGGAGGAGTACCAGGGCATATTGGACATTTTATCTGATCTCCAGCCACTCATAGCTGAGGAGCTTCCCCCAGGGATGCTTCCCAGCATGGTTTCTTGGCCACCAGCTGAGGAGGACATGGCTCAGGACTGCCCTAAGCCTAGCAATCCTCAAAAAAACTTGTACCAGAATTTTTCTGGAGGACTTTTCCATCTAATTTATATTTGAAAGGTAGTATCCTTTCCAAAATAAAAGCCAGGAGTCATTGCATGATGTAGATCAGGACAGATGCACATTTCTTGATTTGTGAAAAAGGGCAGTCTCACTGGAGAAAAATGGACGGGAATAAATTGGGGTTTTGTTTCTTGCCACACATCTGCCTGTCAGCCAATGAGTCATGAGCTGGTCAAAAGCTGAGGGGATGTGGTGGCTGGAGCTGCTTTTGAGACACCCTTTTCCCCTGCTCAGGATCTACAAAAGCAGCTAATGATTGCCTCTGTGATGAGCCATGAGCATGCACATAATTTTCCCCCAGCAGCTGGGGCGGTATCTCTGGCCAGCTCCGTGCCTGGTGCTGCACGTGCAGGAGGATGTGTTAGCTGCTGAAGCATCAGTTTCCTCATGAACATTGTCAGGCTCTTCCGGGGAAGGCAGGGGGCACATGGAAACATCCCATGAGCTGTGGGCTGCCTGCTGGACCACTGTGAATAGAGGCTGATACTGCCCCATGAGCACAGAAAGAAAGAGGCCATCCGTCCTTCTGTGGAAAACACCAGAAGGATAATTCTCTTGTTTCCTAATAAGGAGATTTTACAGAGAATTTTTGTTTAGCCAGTTTTTGTCCCACATATTGCAATTTAATTGTTTTCGTCTCTTAATTAAGTTCATCTGCCAGGATTTATGCAGAGAACTGTGTCTAAGAGCTCTTCTGCTGACTGCAAACACTTGTCATTGAGAACATTTGTTCCTAAATTTTTTGTTTTCCTCTGTTTGGATTCGTCGATCAGAGTTGTCAAAGGTTTAAGACAGGACTTCTGGTTCGTTTAAGGAAGGCTTTGTAATATGTAACTGGCAAGTTTAAGTTTGGATAATGATATTTGAAGTTCCCCCACACCCTTCCCCCTCTAAACCTGAAAAGCACAACAGATCAGAGGTGGATACAGATTTGCTGAGCTTCATAATAGCTACCTTAGAGAACCTGAACCCAAATTTCATAACTTGAGGTGATTCATCGTCTCGCAAGAGAGTCATCCAAACCTTGGCATTGTGTGGTTGCAAGGGAAAATTCCACAGCTTTGACATCTCTCTGATTTTGTTGTGCTTACACAGTTAATTTTTAAAAGGCAAAACAGATGCTAGTTTGAGAAAATCAATGTAAAATAATTAAAGGAAAAAAGATGATTGCTGACTGAACTGGAACAAAAGGAACAGTATACAAAACCCAATTATTTTTAAAATTTTTTATACACTGCAAGTATAAAACAGCTAACATTGTGTTCGTCAGAAGAAATACAGAAATAAGAACGATCTCTTAACACCAGTAAAACTTTTTTTTTTTCTTTCCAGAAAAGTTTTGAGAAACAACACTGGTAACTCTAATTTTGAGTGGCTGCTTTGTCTTAGATTTTTGGAGAGTATTCTAGGTAGAAGAAAACCTCCAAACTTGCCCCCAAATGATATTGAGTGTTTAAATATATACTGTTGTGAGGTATTGCGCATGTGCTCCTGCCCTTGTATTTCAGAATTCATACTGTTCACATCTCATTTTCTCTTTCCTGGGTCATGAAGAATTATCTGCACCTGTCTGGTTTAAGAAGAACTGCTCGCATGATTTATGAAGTGCCTGCATCTTCCTTATATTTACCTCTACACATTATAGGTGATAGAAGCCCAACATGATGGGCAACAAGGCGATTGCTCCAATGCAATTTCTCAGTCCGTGACAATCAGGAGCAGCCTACTGCTAGAACACTGGGTCCAAATCTCCATTAAACACTTCCAACAAATACATAAATGGTTCCAGACTGTTGGAGTAGCAAAACATCTCTAATCCTAAACAGCTGGGAGAAAACTCCGCAGCAAGTCTAAATAAATCTTCCCCAAATCACAAGATCAATCTCCCGCTGCCGTCAGGTCTTGAAGCACCTAACCAGGAGACTGAAGCTCTCCAAGGTTCACGGTGTCTGTGGAGCACGAGGGAGCAGTATGACCCGGGAGACAGATTGCTGCATTAATTTTCCATCCATGTTGTGCTGGAGAAGTGTCTTCACTAAGCAGTGCATCTGCTTAGCCTTATGAATTCTGTGGGGATCATGGACATAAGGATTGTCTATGTGTTTGTACAGTGTTTGGTGAAATGTATGGTCCTTTTTGATGTTAAATGTAGTGGGCAACAGGGTTGAGAGGGAATAGTAGGTGATGCCTAAGGAGGAGTTCAATTCCCATCTGGACATTCCCAGCCGATCCTACAAAGTGAAATGGCTTTTCTAATGTGAACATCAATTCCTGGGCAATCAGTCAAGCAGGTGGCCTCGTAAAGACAAAGGGCCAAGTACAATCCTGCAGTAAGCAGGCATGTTGGCAGCAGGAAAAAAATAAAAGAAAAAGGGAGATGTATCCCTTAGACTGAGTTTGCACATAGACTGAATTTGTTCTACAGAATAAAAGCGTTGCTAGTCTGTGTCAAATGGCTCTGTCCTTGTACCTTAAGCAACCACAGTCCCAATAAGTCTCTGAAGAGAACTCCAGAAAATGAAAAAAGCAGGTGTCAGACATGGTCTTTTATGGAGATTATTTTTCCAATTGATCTTTTATGTAGAGGGAAACCAGTTCTGTTGCATCTCAATCTTAGAGTTTGTTACAAGTTTTCCCATTTTTCTAGTCTTCAGTGAGCAGAATAATAGCTGGCTTTTTGCTTCACCTTGAAGCGAAACACCAAAACGTAGAATTATTGCCACCAAGCAGATGGGAGTATTTCTCATGAAGATGAAAAAGCAAAGACCTAATAAATGAAGAACATTTGAGAAGAGAAGGTTAAAGCAGGCTCTACTGCACTGTATTTGGCATTACTATTTTAGCAATGTAGGTGGTTTTACAAACTAGTGGGTTTTTTGTGTTTCGACTTGCTGCAAAGCCTCTGAAGGCTCAACACGAAGGACCTAACTGATGTGGGTGCAGTCTGGTCACAAACCTGCCCATACTCCAGCATTTCAGATCTCCCACAGCTCTCTCTTGGCCAGAGAGGCACAGTACTGCCATGTTTCCTCTGTGGCTTCAACATCCTCCTTCTTTGGGACTCTGTCCCTGCTGGGACCAGCCAGTCTGTCCCCGTAACCATTCTGAGACTGGGAGGCAGCCAGCCCGGGGGTCTGATCTCTGGTTCGGCTTTCCCTCATATCTCTGTATGCTAAGAGATGCTGGTGGATAATGTCACCAGTGACCTTGCATTTGTGGTCAAGGACTGCAACTGGGGCAAGTGTGTGAAAACCAGGATGAGGGGTAGAGAGGTGGAGTCCCAGGACAGCCCGTATGGTATAGGTGCACCAGGGTACTCTGGGTATACCCTGGGTGCCTCTTTAGCTGTGCCCACCTAACGTCCTCACTTGATGTATCTTCTTTTACAGAAATGAATAATCTGACCGTCTGTGGTGACACAGTTTCTGCTACATGAATTAGCCATTTCTTGTTCAGTGTCTTTTTGGCTGAGCAAAGTCTCTCAACAGAGGAAACTGAATTACTATTTTGTGTGTATGCTGGTTTTTTAAGAGCTGAAAGCCTATTTTATTCTTTCAATTTCTAGTCAGCTGAAAATTTTCTTTCAAAATTAATATATAGACAATGTTGTCCCCTGGGACCAAATATGAAGAATTTGAGACCCAGCAGAAAGTTCATCATAAAGTCAGCAGCCTGTGAAAGCCAATGCTCCTAATAGAAATTTATAGATTTAAAATCCAGAAAGGACATCGTGAATGTGTAATACGACCTCTTGTATAACAGAATCCATAGACTTCTACTTGAAAATTCTCACTCACTTTAACTAAACCAAATCATTTTGAAAAGATAGCTGGTCTCACTTCAACAGTTCAAGATTTAAAGACATATTTTGGTATTTGGGGTTTTTTTTCCCCAATGGGTAATTACTTTCACTGTTACAGTATTTTGCCCACTTCTATCGTGAGTTTGTCACAACTGTAATACACATCTGTCTGCTCTGGAAATAGACTTCTCACATCCAAGTTCTCACAACCAATCAGCTCATTCCCACAAACAAATGATTTCCCCCTCTTATCTTGCAGACGACCCAGAATGAGCTCCCTCATACTTGATGGAAGAACTAAATCTTACACACCTTGAATTATGCTTGTTGCTGTGTAGTGGTGTTTTTTTGTTGGGTTGCATTTTTTTGTTTGTTTTTGGTTTTTTTTTTTACGGTTTAGCTAGTGTGTCAGCATCTTATTCACCTGCAGAGAAAATGTTCTTTCCTCTTTTGGTTCAAATGGTTGAAAAGTATGTAGAGTACGTTTTGTGGGACCATCCATCCTTGAGAATACTGGCGTTACCTATCAGATCTGCTTCTTTTCACCAAGGCCTTTTCTATTTTCGCCTGCACAGGAGTATGTCCTTCAAACAGTGAAAATTTGGGGTGCGTAAATAGTAAAGCAAAGGCACGCAGGGCCATCTGCAAGGGAGGGCCTTTCCTGTACGGTCACTGGAGCTCTCTGTAACCCATAGGAGTCATTGAGGTTTGCACGGTGCATATGTTTGGGACATCTTCATGTCCTGGTCTCACAAGCAGGTAAAAGTTGTCTTTGGATTTGGAGGGAAGAATTCGTTGATTGTTTCACTGTATTTTGGAGCGTGTATGCCAATTCTAGGTGGGAGAACTTGAAGGGGTTCCACGATATTTGCCTCTGTAATCAACTTGAAAGCAGCAGAAGACACAGACTGGGTTTTTTTTTTATGAATGTACATTCCTTTGGCAAATGACAGGGTTTTAGCTCTACTTGCCATGGAATGGATCGGCCCAAATGAAAACACTGTTCTGCAGAGAGGAAAAAGCCTATCAACCAGCTGATCTGAAATTTGCTGTATAAAACAAGGGCTTTAAGCAGCTTCAGATTTTGTGGATATTTAGATCAAATTTAGAATTTGCAATCGAGGGCTTTCACTGATGACAAAGAAGGTTGCAGAAGTGTTCGATCCTCAGCACAGGCTCACATGTGACAGTTGTGAATGTAAAGGTTGTGATGCAGAGGATGCCTCTTACAACGGTGAGAAAGCAGCAGCAGCATTGTTTGTGTCTATTGAAACGTATCCTGAAAATAAAAACTCAGCGAGGCACAAGCGCTTGTCATTCTGTGTTATACCCCATCCCACGTTCCAGGCTTTACACTAGAAAAGTGAATTAGGGAAGACAGTCCAGTGCCAATGAGCTTGGAACGAAGAGGAGCAGAAAGCACAGTCCTGTCAGCACTCGATGGAAAACAGCAGAAACTTTGAGCAGTCCAGACTTTCCCCCTTAGTGGTTGATAAAGAGGCATTCTTCACATTATTGCTTTAGCTTTTTTGTGCTCTTGCTCTTCCTCCATCTCCCTGCTAGTCTTTGAAACCAGTTACAGGTGTGTGGGGAAAGGGTAGCCCCCAGTCATTGGAAAACTAATCTGCATTATCCCTGAGTGTACTTCACCCTTCTGAAGGAACAGGCTTCCTCCTGCTTTTCTTTTTAGACTTTGGTGATACTTTACCTTATGATTGCATGCATCATTTTATGTTGTTAATGTTGTTAATGACAACCAAATGACATTTAGCTCTCCTGCAGCTTTACAGAGTGTCACGTTTCTGTACGAGATTGTCACACTCTTACTGGGAATGAGCAGACTATTACTTCACTAGAAATCTCAGTGACTTTATTTGGAGCACTGGTAGAGCAGCCCCACTGACAGCTCAGCCTCCTCCTTGCTCCCTGTAAGTTTTTAGAATGAATGAGGAGCCTTTGATCTCTAGTATCTCACCCTTGGTAGAGCTGCAATGTCACCAAAGCTAGCAGGATGAGGTTCTGAGCTTCCCATGGAGTGTTAAGCATGCCATTGTTTCGCATTTTCTACTTCGTGTCTTTAAAAATTCCATTTGATCTAACTCCACTGCTAGTAGTCCAGAAATAAAGCAATTCCTTGGGGCATGAATGCTATTCAGACAAAATAATACCAATGTTTGTCTGCTTTCCTTTCCTGGTATCCAGCAGCTTTGCCAACTCATTTTTCTTCAAAGAGGAAATAACCCATTTCTGGAATTCAGATTTTCCTGACTTCTTGGAAACAGGGAGTATCAACTGTTCTGAGTAATGTTTCCTTTTGAAACTTCTTAAAATAGTCTTTAAAATATCTGCCACATTTGAAAGGTTCAAGTTCCCTGGGAGTGTAATTCTGTCGGCATTGATGGCAGCTGCCAATAGCAACTCTGGTTCTGCAATTTCTCCTGTGAGCTGCATTGCCTTTTGCGTGGTAAGGAAAGTTGCATGAAGTAGGTACAAGCCCAGCCATAAGTATCTTTTGCTGTGCTTTTCTCGAACCGTGCCCAGCATTCAGGCAGATCTGGTGTTGGCGGACGGGGGCTGAACTTGTCCGGTTAGTGGGGACATCACTCACAGAGGAGGGAGAGTCCTCAAAAATATTGGGTATGGAAAAAGACAAGTGTTTGATCATTTTCCTCTGGAGCCAGTCCTCCCAAGAAAATGACTATAAATCAAAAAAGTAAAGCTTTCTCACGTTACCAGAAGAGAGGTGAGAGGCTTGTAATTCTTACTGAACAAATCACATGCAAGTGAGTCATTCATAATTGCTTTATAAATATAGTGAATAAATGCCGTCTTATTCTGTACTTGATTAAGCACACGCATAACTTTAGTCAAAAGAGCCTGTCTTGTGAGCATAAAGTTGTGGGAATAAGGCTCACTAAGAACTGCACCTTGTGGAAAATGTGAATCCCACAGCCAAAAATGTCTTTGGGAGGTGCAGTTCTCTTTTAAAGTGTATCTGCTGCAGCAAGAATTGCTTCTATGCAGAGGGAGATTTTGTGCTTGCCTATCTTTCTGTAAATGAAACTGTCTCCCAAGTAATCATGGTAGAGGCAGGGATTTCATCTACCTAAAAATTAATTTCTTCATACATTCATCGTTTACCTACCTGGATACTAGATGGGAAAGATGGGCCAGTTGTGTTTTCTCTTCGACTAGTTACCTCTTTGCTCATAATACTTTATTATTCTGGCAGTGAAGATAACAGCTAAACTCTGAATACAAAATCAAGCCAAGCCAAACCCTTGGATACAATACATTAAATGGGGAAAACCTGTGCCATGTGGAATCTTTGCAATCTCATATTTTTTAAAGATAAGTGCTATCATTTTTCCGCCAGGGCAGTTCACCATCTCTAAAGCCAAATTCTGTCCAAGGAATAATTTTTTTTACACACACACATGTAAAAGTCAACATGAATGTACGATTTTTGGCTTGAAAAGTAGTTTCTTTGACAGGTATTGCCTGAGAATGCCAAGCAGTCTTCCTTCCACTCACCTACATCTCTCCTACTGACAGGTGAGCAAATTCAGCAGTTCCCCAATCAATATTTTAAAAGGTTGCATGTGAAAAGAAAGCCTCAGAAAGCTCTTGCGAGATGGAGCATGGGGCGCTAATACGCAGGCTTAACAAGTCCATAGACGTAGTCCCAAAGGGGGGCTGCCTCTCAGCCCTGCCTTGGAAAGACAGAATAGTCCTGTGTCACCGATGTCTAACTCAGCTGAGGGGTTCCCCCTCTGGATCCCTGCAGGTGGAGGTCTGCCTGATGCTTTTATGCACTCCAGCCCCATTGGCTGTGGGCATACCTGTCAGGATCCAAATTTGAAGATGTAAAGTTATGTGCCCGCAGGTGCCTCCTGCAAGAGTGGCAGCTCAGGTCCTCCTATTGGCAATAGACTTCTCCTGGAGGCAGTCTGAGAACTGTCCTGATCACCCTAAAAGAGGTGTCTACATATGATCAGAGCACCCGCTCTTCAGACCTGTATGAAAACACCTAAATTTAGGCGTGTTAATCTTTGAGGCATGTCCTGGCTGTGGTGGCACTGGTAGAGGGCAGGCTGAAGCCACCACTCCTCCTGCTCCCAGTGCAGAGACAAGTGCTCTTGTCCCTTCCACAAGAGCTGGTGTATGTCCGTGTGTCCCCAGAGGGATGGAGATATTTGAGCAGTCCGTGCTTCTGTGTTGCTGGTGTCTTTCACCCCAAAATGTCTCTGAGAACTTTTCCAACATGATTTTGGACATCAAGCGAATACTCAAAGCTATTTCTTACAAGTAGGCAGGCAGAACGGTGCAGGTGCTTTGACATTGCTCTTAGGATGAGAAGCAAATCGTAAGTTAATGTAATATTCTGTCAATGTTATTTTTCTGTCAATCCTTTGCTCAAGAACATTAGGCCCAGGGCTAGCTCACCTACTCTTGGGGATATCCAAAATGAGTGAACATACTGGGTCCGATCGGGTAAAACACAGTGCTTTTCCAGGCCTTCTAAGTGTGTTTAGAACCATGATGGCTGGTACCAGACCGAAATTCCTGTTCTTTGCCTGCCACCAGCGCTGTTAAACCATGGTCTTTCTAGTCTTCTTGTGCGTCCCTTGGCTGCTCTGCCATGTCCTGAGATGATGTGGGTAATCCCCTTCTGCTCCAGGTCTTAGAGAAAACTCCAGCTGGTGTGGCAGCTGCTTTCAGGGTAGCAGACTTGTGGGGACTAATTGGAGGTGTAATTAATTGTGTCTGCTGCCAAGGGAAGTGTTGTGCATGGCAGCCCCCTGGAAAGGCTGTGCTCTGCTCCTGGAGCCCGTGCATCTGGCAGAGTGGGATGGCAGCCTTCTCCTGGTTTGCTTCTGCTGACAAGATCAAGGTGGGACTTGGGCCTTCTCCTGGTGCTGGGCACTGTGGCAGCTCTGATTAATGCTGTTGACATCGCCTGCATTGATTCTTTCAGCTCTCATCAGCCCCTTCTCCTGCTTGGTCTGCTTCAGGAGATGGCTGCTCAGCAAGAAAGCCACCACCTTTCCTTTCTCACACAAAAAAAGTGACGTATCCAGCCATGGTCTGCTCCACATAGTGACATATTTTACATCCAGTCTGTGGTGGTGTGGAGTCACATGCAGCATTTTGCTACGTGTTTCACCCTAGGACTTGGCAGGGCTATTTTACTGCTCTGCTGGGCACCCACCCCACATGGCTCATGGGTGATCCACCCACCACAGGCACCATGGGTACTCAGTGCTCACCTCCACAAGTGCTGCTCACTACTTTCTAAAAACATCTATTTCCTTAAATTCTGTAGACTGCATAGTGTAGCCACCACGCCCTTTCAGCACGGGGTACAACAGGTACGTTCCTGGTGTGGTGCTGGGAAGCTCTGAGAAGTTGCATGGAAAGGCATGAAAGGTGTGAATAGGCTGAGAGGATGGCTGTCAGCACACATCTACCCTGCCCAAAGCAGTGATGGTCCCACTCTGCCTTTGGTTATGGGCATTGCTAAACGGGGATGCAGTGATAAGTTATTGGGAAGCTGTAACACGCACTTAACATCATTGCATGTTGTTAAGTGTCTGTTTTATAAATGGTCTAAGACAGACTCCTGCCACTGTCTGCTGCAATAGGAAGATGATGAACGTGGTCAGGCGGTGAATGGCCTCCAACTAGAGCTGAGCTAGGCCCAGCAAGCTGCCCCGTTCTCCCCTTCCTGGGAAGAGGACATTTACACACGTGATCTCCTGTTGGTCCCGGGGCCTGTGGCACAGGCTAGTGGCAGGTCTACACCAGCCCAGGAGTTGTCCAGACATGCACTGCCGGTGCACGATAAACACGGCACAGAGGTGTTCTAAACTGTGCTGGGTAACAAGACCAAATGCTCGAACGAGAGAACAAACCCAAAGATCAACAATGGGCACCGTCTGCGGACTTGTTGCATCCCTGTGAGTTTTACCAGTGTACATGCACTCCCTGGTAAAATTGTGATCTTTCTTGGTCCGAGAATAAAGTCTCCCAAACATCCCTATTTGATTAAAGATATTACATGGTTTTAGTATAAACTGTGGCCGTCAAGTAAAAGAGTGATTTTTCTCCACTGGATGGCAGAATTTTCCTCTGATCTAGCAATGTAATAGCAGAAAAATTTGCTAAAATTAAAGCGAAATTGGAACTGTCATAATCAATCCCGTGTCTGATCAAAGTGGAGGGATCTACAGGAAGTGTAATTGCAGACGCAAAAGTCAGGTTTTTTAGAAACTCCTTTCGGACTATAACATCTGACCTTTTAATATCTGTCCTGTTCACGTGAATTACAGGGCACTTGCTCTTCTGCAGATTTGTCAGTGTCCCCAAACATTGCCCACCTTGTCAAAATGATGCTTGCATCGACACTGAGTATTTTTTCTCTTCAATTTCGTAGTGTCATGATTAAATGTCTGAATTACAGAAATCACCACACACTGGGGAGATGTGTTTAGAAAAGATGCTGTAGCAGGCAATATTACAGCCTCTTAAAAATACAAACATAAAAGCAGATATGGGTGCTAAAGCTCAAGTAATATAGTGATTGGACCAGCAATGGCAATATTTTAAAAGAAAAAAGATATATTAAGAGGGTGTGGTATTTTTAAGCTGTTGTTGGAACTTTTCAGGAGTTACTTTTAGAAAGGGAAAAATGTCTAGATTCACCATTTCTTCTTTTACGCACTGTATGCACTGAGCAGCTTCATTGGACTGTGCCTGAGCAAAAGGAGAACAAGGAAATGAACTAAGACTTCACCATTGCCAAGTGGGAAGATGAACTTTGTCCTTAACCTCAGAGAGTTTGGCATTAGTTTCCATCAAGCAGAGACTATTTGTTTCTATTAGCAGAGACCACTAAGTAGTTCAGAGTGTTGTTAACAATCTAGAACTCTAATTCTTTTCTAAGAGCTACATCCCTGGGACTCTATATCCATATGATGATCTTCACAGAGGTTTGAGTAACCTTCAAAATGAAGCAATCATTATTCTAAGAAGACATTTTTTAAACGTTCCAATGAAAAACTTTTCCCAATGGTTAGCCTGTGTATAGAAAACAAAACGTCCGTGGATAGATCAGAAAGGACAAAAAACCAAGCGGTGATGTAAACTAAGTTGTTTAAGTGCAAGACACATCCACTTCTTCAAGCTTTGACTTCTGCAGCATCCTGTGGCAATGAGTTCAGTGATTTCATTATATATATACTTCGTACAGGGTATGTCTTTAGAAGTCTTTGTTCATGTTATTTTTACCCTCTTCTTTCCAGGTCATTGTCCTGGTTTCAGCTGGGATAGAGTTAATTTTCTTCCTAGTAGCTGGTATAGTGTTATGGTTTGGATTTAGTATGACAATGATGTTCATAACACACCGATGTTTTTAGTTGTTGCTAAGTAGTATTTATACTAAGTCAAGGATTTTTCAGCTTCTCAGGCCCTGCCAGTTAGGAGGCTGGAGGGGCACAAGAATTTGGGAGAGGTCACAGCCAAGACAGTTGACCAAAACCGGCCAGAAGGATATTCCATACCATGGGACATCATGCCGCCTTCTATATTTACTGGGGGGAGTTGGCTGGGAGGGGTGAATCGCTGCTCTGGGACTGGCTGAGCATTGGTCAGCAGATGGTCAGCAATTGCATTGTGCATCGCTTGTCTTTCTTGGGTTTTATTTCACTCTCTTTCTGTTCTTATCTCAACCCACGAGTTTTACTTGGTTTTGATTCTCCTCCCCATTCCACCAGGGGGGAGGGGACAAGTGAGTGAGTGTCATAAATGACAACAGTCATTTATGCTTAAGCTACACCTTTTTGTTGAAGCGATTTTAGCTTAAAAGAGCCGAAATAGCATTTACACCCATAAGAACTGAAGTGTGCTTTTGAGTCACTTTCTCAGCAACAAAATATACAGGCTATTCCAGAAAAAAGCAAAAGAGAAAGTACGCAGGGCAGAATGAGTGCGAACAAAACAAAAGCCACGTCAACATCTCCGGAGTGGTGGGGGATGCCGCTTGTTTTGCAATGAACCAGGGACCTTCCCACGTCTCGGCAGGCGCCGTGCGGGAACAGATTTTCAGCAGGCAGCAGCAGCTCATGCGGGCAAACCTCAGAGAGGGGCTAGGAAGCTGCCTATTCTCCCCCAGCCCAGCAATTACCGCTTGGCTCAGGGTTACAGCTCGCCTTGATTAAAATGACCCCCATGGAGCTCCCAGGATCCGGCCCCACCGCCCCTCCGTGCAGAGCAGCTCTTCTGGTGCGTTCTCCAAAGAGCATCTTAACCCTGAAAACTGCAGAGCTGCGTTTCCTCTGCACAGTGCTTGTCGAGGCGTGCCGGAGGGAAAGAGGGCCTTGAGAACATCTGGATTCTAATTAAACAGGCATTTACAGTAACTAGACCTAAGTGGCTTGAACACCAGATTTACTGCTGATAAAGCCAGATGAGTTTACCGAGATAATCCTCCGTGTTGTCTTCCGTCCTGAACAAAGTGTAGCTTTGTAATTTGTGTTGGGGGAGCACTGGGTAAGCTGCTTTTCCACTTGAGGGCTATCTGCAGGTCCAATAAAAGACTTTCTCCACACCGTGGCATTGCTTGGCAGCGCTACCATTCGCCTGCACGCTGGGCTTGTCGGAGGGATGTAGGATTCTAGCTGTTGATTAAGAAATGTGGAACCAGATTTGGGGCAAAAAACCCATCAGTGGTGATGTTTTAAAATCCTACTAAAGGTACAGTGAAAGAACTCAGTTTGCAGTATGGCCTATAGTTTACTTTTTTAAAGACCTCCTCGTTCCGCAGGGGCACGTGAGGATAAATTCCCGTCACCTGGACTCAACGCTTGTAGGTCACTCATAATACTCATAACCTGCTCACGGGATAGGACATTGATGTTACACCTGGGACTGCTCTCTCGCATCAGGCCAGGAGGTCTGGGGCCACCCTGACCCCATTTTTCAGTCTCTCTTCCCTTTGGGAGCAGGAAAGGGGCAGCCAGAGTGCACGCTGGGCGCGGCTGCTGGAAGCAGGTTTCCCTGAGCATGACCCAACAGGTATGTAAGGGTCTCTGCCTGTAAGACCCTGCGAAGGACAGGCTGTGCCTCTTCTGTTCCCCATTTTCTCACAGAAACCACTGTCTGCTCAGCCCTTGGCCTTTTGGTTTGCTTTCTTTGTGTGCTCACCTCCCCCGGGGATGGTATAGACCATCATCTGCACAAGCGAGGTCTCCTCTGACAACTCATGTCTGCAGTAGTATTAGTGCTGATGTCTTACCCTTGACACATCTCTGTTGTGGGGCAGTTAGATGTCATTTTTGATGAACCGCAAGGCAATGTTTTTGCTCCTTTAATTCGTGGGGCACTGCTAATGAGGGGGCTCCCCGTGCACCTGCGAACAGAATGTGAGACTTTGGGGGGCTCATTTTGAAGGCAGGTCTTGTGACAATGCCTGTTGCTCTTTAGGATTTGGCGTGGTTTCGGTGGTAGCGTAGGGGGCTGCCACCTTTGTTTTGGCATATTTTGGTACTGGGGAATGGGGCCGCTAGCATGGTTCCTGTAAGAATTTTGCCCCCACCTCTGGCCCAGGCTGCACCAATCAGCACCTCTGCAGATAAGCCTGTTTAAGGGGGGAAACACTTTCCATTTCCAGCGCGCTCTTTTGTTTTGGAGGGGGTAGAATGGAAGAAGAAGAACAACCGCATGGTCACCAAGGTAGCCAGGAGAAGTTTGCTGAATACATGCTGGGACAGTGATTTTTCCTTTGGTCTGCGGCAAGTGGACTCACTCTTGGAGCACTGGTGGGGTAAAAATGGACAGGGTGCAGAGACCCCTGCTGAAGAGGATCTGGGATGTGGAGATCCAGCAACCCCCTGAAAAACGCAGTGACTTTGAGAAGTTTTGGCACCAGGTTGGCTTGGCGCTGGGAGAGCAGAGCTTGGGAGCAGACCCCACCATGGGGACTGGAGGCATTCGTGCCAGACTGTCTTCTGCGGGGGACACACGCTATGTGGCCGAAGGAACCGGTGAGGCATGCATTGCATGGAGCAAGAAGGTGGAACCTCATGCAGAGGGTTAAAAATAACTGTGCCCCCTATCCTGTGTTTCCCCTCCTTCGGCACCGAGTGTGTGTATGTGGGAGGTAGTAAAGCTGGGCCTGGGAAAAAGGGAGGGGTGGGGGGCGGGGAGATGTGTTTAAGATATTGTTGCTCTCTTTTCTGTCCTACTCTAATTTAATTGGTGATTTGGTTGTGCTTTTGTTGTTTTGAATTAAATTGATTCTGTTTCCCCTAGACAAGTCTGTCTTTTGCCCGTGACTGTAAGTGGTGAGCTTAGACCTCCCTTAACCCCTCTTTTGACCCTTAAGGTGTTGTTTTATTTTCTTCGTCTGGAGGAAATAGAATGACTGCGTGGCTTTAGTCACCAGACAGGTCTGAACGGTGGCAATGCCACGCAGCCCTCAGCTGCCATGCCCTCATCCGCTGCCCAGCAGTTTAGCTGTGGAAGGAGCCAATGGATAGTCTGGCATGTCAAAGCCAATGTTATGAAATCATTGGGAATACCAACGTTTCAAAGCACAGTCATAAATGTCAGCAACTTCAGTGATGGAATAAGTTAGAGCAAAATTATGACTTAACCTGTCATGAAGAGTAGCCTCCAAAAAATCAGTAAACCCACCTGTGTTTTGCAATGTATATCTTTGGCTGAGGTCACATTGAGAAGTCACTGCTGACTGTTTAACGGAAAATGTGGTATACAACCTGGTGCTGGTGCTTTGAACATTCATTTATTGTTCCCATTTGCTGTCTTTCCTTCTGGAAGCTTGTCCCTGCTGTATAAATGTCCCTGTGACATGCAGCCGTCTTTCAGCATTAATGTCACAGGTTTGGGGCTTTGTCTCACTGTGACTCTGTTCCTGTCTATAAAACAACCCAGCTAATCTTGGAAGACCACGTGAAAAGCCCTTGGTCCTCCCTTTATCAGCATCACCCAATCCACTAATGACATGCTAATTAAAACATCTTCACTTATGGCCTGACCCTGCTCTGTGAGGTCAGGATTCAATGTAAAGGTTTCCTTAACTGAGCTCCTCAGGACTAATTCCTTTCCTCTGGCAAAAGGACTTGTGAGAGAGGATTCAAGCTTGATATCTTGGATGTGGGGAGAAAGTCCCAGCACTTATCTCCACCAGCTTTTTCCTCCACCAGTTCAAGCTCTTCTCAAGTCCCTTCTGAAGACTTAAGGGGCCCCTTTGTTCCTGTGCCAGCTCTCTGCATGGATGCAAATCATCACCTCAGGACAGTCAATTGTCTGTTTTGCCAAGGTGGAAATCTGCTTCTGCTTCCGAAAATGGGTTATGATTTATAGGAGAATTCATGAATCGATGGGAGATGCCATTTTTGTGACTCATTCTCTCAGGCAAAATGCAAAGTAGGGTAAAGATTGTATAGCAGCAACAGGGAATAAATAGGTATCTGGTTTACGTAGAGACAGGGCTAGAGCAAACATATTCCGTGATAAGTCTCCTTCTTTTGCCTCATTGCTGGCTATAAAAATCGCTGCTCTAAGCTTGAGCAGGCAGGATTTGACTCACAGCAAGAAGTCTGCAGGTGGAGTTTACCCAGAATAAATGAAGAGACATGCAGACGGACCAAAGTGGGTTTGCGCTGAGAGCAGCACCTGCAGTTCTTGTGGAAAAAATCTACAAGGAGGTGTCTGCAAATCTGGCTTTTTTATTTTTTTATTATAAGAAAATAGAAAACCTGTGTGGCGAGGGAGTGAAACTCCCCAGGTCCCCCCAGAAATGGTGTCTCACACTCCTCCAGAGGTTCTTATTCCCTTGACGGTCTTTGGAGGGTAATGAGGTGATCTGTGGAGGACTTCTTCAGCTATTAGTCTTCCCAGGACTGAGTGGTACTGCAGAGAATTAAAGCTCCCAGAAGACAACAGCCATTCCCACAGCCTCAATACATTTTATTTCTGTAAGTGGAAGAAAGGCTCCAACAGAATTATTCACCTTCCCCCCGCCCTCCATAACTTCCTTCATCACTGCTCCATAAATTAAAGCTTGCAAGGATTTTTCTCCCAAGCAGCCCCTCAGGGCAAGTGCAAAACTCATTAAAGGAAAACAAATGTTCAACCCTTCCTTGTTATTTCCCTCCCCAGTTGGCCTGTTAAAAAACCCCACAAAACCGAAATAGAAAAAGGTAGGAGTTTCCTGTTCTGCTAACTAAAAAGAAAGGCCGAGCTGAGCTCTAGTGCAAAAGTGACACCATCCACCCTTTGACTGGACCTGACCAAGGAGGGAAAAGCTGTCTTGGATGTGGGTGTGGGGATGCGGAGACCAGGGCTAGCTGGTGGATAATGGGGAACAAGGCACATGTCTCCTCTCTGGAGCACAGCCCCAGGCCACCTCTGGGTGCAGACCTGCACGCGGGCAGCATGTCCACCAGCGGCTTGAGGAAAGTTTTGAGCTGGCCATTTACACTCAGCGTGGCTCCAGCCACAGTGCAATGAAGAGGAGCACTACTGCGATATGTAGGCTTCACAGAAACATGGAGAGAGTTTGCCTCCGTGGCAATTAGATGGAGGTGCGAGCAGTGAAACTGCATAAGGGCTTGGAAGGGAATAAAATAGCCATGCGATGCCAAACAGAGCTCTCCTCCTGAACTCTGCTGCTCAAGTTGTGAAAACAAAATGCCACTGAAAAAAATACGGGGGAAAACGCATTATCCTAGAAACTTTAGACGGACTTTACTGGGGTCCGTGGGTGCCTGAAACAGAGGTATTTCTGAACGGTAACTTGCCAACAGTGTGCTGAGGGTTTTGGTAGGAACACCAGAGTCCACGTGGCAGTTTGCCTTTGCCCTGGTGTGAACTAACATCTTCATAACTCTCTGTCAGTGAATTGTATTAGCTGCAGTTCAGAGTAATCAGTCTCTCTCGGGAAGTTACCGTCTGACTTTCGCACTTGCCCTTACTAAGTAATACTATAAATCTTTGAATTGTCTGGCTGCCTTTAATCGAGCTGCAAGTCTGTTGAATACTTGGTGACTGGAGTAGAGGAAGGGGGGAGAAAAGTACCTCTTCGCTGTGCTAAAGTCATTCAGAGTGCTGGAAAAAGAGAGGCTCATCTTCCTGATGAAATGAGTTCCGTTTGCATCGTTACAATTCGTGTTACCACACTTCAAGAGCTGAGGAGGAACGATTAGTTTCCTAAGTGTATGTTGTTAGGGGAAGTGGAAGGATGCGTTTAGTTGTATCTTAAATCGACTCTTTAGAACAAAATCCTGTCAGTAGAACTCACAGGTTGTTTGTAAATGGAACTTTGATGCACTGTAAAACAGAATACTTGAGCAAGGCAAATTCGGGGGGATTTTACTCTTTGCAGGTGGAGCACCCAGGGCAGAGTGTGGGGAACGAGGTGCTAGAGAAGAGTAGCCTACACTTGCAGCACAACCCCCCCAAAGCATAAGTCTAAGTGATGACAATCCAGAAAAAGCTTTGGACTTCCCAAAGGTGGGATTTATCTCATTAAGTTCAGAACTTGCACAGTCATCTAGAGTCCCTGTAGAGGCTAACGAACAAACTCAGATCATTGCACGTCTACCAAAATGTGAAGCTGACCTTGCTTTTTGTTCCTAGTTATCTGAGCGCTGCTGTTTGCGTCGCCCCTTCACACATGCCAAGGGGCACCTTCTGCATCTGTTACCTGTGTTCTTGTGACATTATGAAGTGGGAGGACAGACCCAAATCCCATACCGGGCTTAGCATGGGCTGTGTGCAGCATTTATAACAGATATAATCTCGTGGACTGATCTCGTGTGGTGGATCAGGCATTACTGAGGGGTATTATTAGGTGCAAGATAGCAAGATGTGCTGTGGGAGGTGCTTTGCTGAGAGGTGCCTCGATCTGTTGAACCTACAGTGGCCTTATTACACCATAGCAACGTCACAGAGACCATTTTGCTCTGAAATCGGTTCAGAAAAATGAATGATAACCGTGCCAAGCAATGCCTAAGGAAAAAAAAAAAAAGAGGGGATTGTACTCAATATTTGCAAGGCTATCATCAGCCACATCCATCAGCAATCATATCTGTTAACATGATTACTATTGATAATGTGCCCTCCAGTTCTGAGCTTCCTTAATTTGAGCATTCACGGCACTCAGGTACCAGCTGAAAGGCTTCTGAATTTTTTTTCCTGAATATTACTAGGCAAAATTATTGTCAATGATGAGAAATCTTTGAAAAAATTACTTCCTCTGGGAATTTAATTTTGGCATTTTTTAAAATATATTCGGTACTCTGTGAACGTCTGCAACAAGAGCAGAAGTGGGAGAAAGATGCGTCATTGTGCGCACATTCAGTGCTTGAATTCCGCTGCAGCACCAGATTTGAATGAGACAGCAAAGTAGGACAATCACCTTTCACTCCTGAAAGCTCTCGAGGTCAAAAGGGAGAAAATGCACCATTCAGCTACAGATATTTCCAGTTTCTGAGGCAATCACTTATTTTTGCTGTTATCAGCTACTTGTATTACGGTATGTTGTAAAAACATGACTCCCCCAGCCTTTATATCCTTGTATTGTGCTTGTTTATGCAGTCCTGCTGAGGTACTTGTGGAAGAGCCAGAGGAAGTTTGAAACTAAGCTTCCTATAGTATTTCAGATAGCCACTGTGTGAGTGTATGTGTTCATGTGTCAATACATATATATTGCTCTGTAGGTTGGTATAGTCAGGCATCCCGGGACACATTTATATATGCCCTGAGTTGAATAGTGTACCTTACTATGAAAAGGCAGCCTTGTGGGTTTGCGTATATATATCCACGCACACAGAAAAACAGAAGTATGCTTGTGTGAAAGGGACACACAATTTGAAACTAAATCACGTATCAAGGGCTCCGCTTCAGGCATGCAACGTGTTGGTGGGATCCTTACCTCAGGCACTCTCACATGGATTCGAGCCTTCTGTGACTTAGAAATGCTGAGAGGGAGACGGCGTGCCCCGTCTACCCCTGTTGTCACCGACACGTTCATGAAGGTGTGTTATGCAGTGTAGCCTTCTGGCTACCTGCACCTAAAATGTATGTTGTACGTAGGTCTATAAGTACCCCAGAAGGAAGAAGGGATGCATACCTTGTGAGTGGCTTAAAATATACTAGGGTTTAGTGGTCTTGTATTTCTTTTGGGAAGAGAAAGGCTTTTGATCTTCAGAAAAGATGGTTGACTGGAAAACGAGTTTGATTTGCATTTTTTGGGGAAAAAAAATTAACATTTTTATTATGTGCCAGGTCAACACTTACACCTTCCCATATTTTGCGAGCAGTAGGGAAAGTGTATTTTGTGAAATACACTTTAATAGTTTTTATGCTTTGATGTGTGTGAGACCCAGAACACCAAAAAAAAGTGTTTGGTGAAAACCATGGGCCAGAAAGCCAGGTGCCAGACTATCGAGAGTATGGCAGGGAAAGCACTTTTCTCTCCAGCAATAAAATCAGAGGTGTAAGTTACAAAGCATACTGCCTGCTTTCCTCTAATACGTGGGACTTACCTCTGGGGCTGCTTATCTGGATGCAACATGGGACCTTTGGGGAGGGCAAGTGTTACAGTGATGGTTATGAAAAAGGGAAGGACAGTTTCCAAGAGCAGGCATTGCGGTGTACTTACTTTCTATCTGCCTGCTTTGACTAATTCACCCTGCTATTAGGAACTGGCCCCTACTTTTGCATCAAAGCTCGCCCCCAGTGCCAAGGTGGGGGATGTAACCTCCAGCCCAGCTAGCAGGATCAGGTCACCAGGCAGTGCCGGTGTATGAAGACATAATGCCAGGAGGAGGTTGCAAGAAGAATACTAATTCCTGCTAGTAGTTGGGAGCAGAGGCACATGCATCGGTTTGATCTGATGGATTTTCTTTAGTAGTGAAGCAGGTCATCTTGGATCTGGTCCAGACAGCTTATTCTTGTCTTGTAGTAGAGTGAATAAATATCACTCCTTGTAAGGCCAGGTCCAAGTAGGTAACTTTCCCCTGAGGAAGCTCTGTCAACGCCTCTTCAGTTCTATCACGTTCCTGTGATTAGGCTGAGTGCATTATATAGTAATAACCCTCTTCAGTACTTCGAAAATCTCTATTAAAGCCAGCAAACAGGGGCCCAAGTGGCAGTATGGATGGATGGACAGCCTGGGTCTGGTGACAGCAGCAACATCAACAACAGTGGTATGGTATCACCTCTTGGCAAAGGCTGAAAACAGGACCGAGGTCAAGGAAGCTTATAAAAAACATGTCCCTGGAGGTTGTTGTACAGATCAAGTCCTTTCTTCTGTAGCCACGGGCCATGTAACTGAGCTGTGGGAGTGATCGCCCTCTAAGGGCACTGCCACTTGCCCGCTCGCCTGAGGCAGCTGCTCCCTTTTGCCTGCACTGGGGAAGCCTCTGCCTCCAAACATCCCTCTTGTGTAAATGCCCACCTATGGGTTTTGCTACTGAGCTCTGCATGGGTAAAGCAGGAGAGCTCCTCCCGTAATGAGGTAGTGGTGCTGGTAGAAAAAAGTCCTCGTGCGGGAAGGTTTTTTTGTAGTTGTTGGTAAACATCCTCTAAGCTGCTGTTGCATGGAGGGGTGTACAGCAGCAACACTGCTATATTGCTGCTCCAGTTTAACTGTGTTGGCCACAGGGAAAGTACTTCACACTTTCTGTGCAACCATTAGCTGAACTGGTGAAGCTTTCATGTGCCAGACCCTGGGGAAAAACTGTGAAGATCCCTTATTGCAGAGCTATGAGACCCCCTGCGTGACCACTGCGTGCTTGCATTGCCTGGGCTGGGGCCAAGCAAAGCCACAAGGAAAGAGCTGCTGCCACTGCTCATGGCTGCATGAACTCCAGCAACTGCTGCCTGTCACCCTGGCAAGGGCAGCTGCAGCCATCACACTCTCACTTTAATTAGAGACTCTTGTGCACATAATCTTGGGATAAGGAGGGAGAACTTGGCTCCATTGATCCAGCCTGACCAGATCCCCCTGCAGAGCCTCCCTACCCCCAAGCAGATCGACACACCCACCCACCTTGGTGTCATCTGCAAACTTACGGAGGCTGCACTTGATCCCCTCGTCCAGATCATTGATACAGATATTAAAGAGAACAGGCTCCCGTACTGAGCCCTGGGGAACACCACTGGTGACCGGACGCCAACTGGACTTAACTCCATTCACCACCACTCTCTGGGTCCGGCCATCCAGCCAGTTTTTTATCCAGCAAAGTGTACACCCATCCCAGCCACGAGCAGCCAGTTTCTCCATGAGAATGCTGTGGGAAATGGTCTCAAAAGCTTTACTAAACTCTAGGTAGACAACACCCTTCCCTCCCCATCTCTGACTTCCGGTTCAAGGGTCTGGGCTCTCAGAACAACTGGTCTTGCTGTTAAAGACTGAGGCAGAGAAGGTATTCAGTACGTCAACCTTTTCCTCATCTTTGGTCACTATGTTTTCTTCTGCATCCAGTAGAGGATGGAGATTCTCCTTGGCCCTCCTTTTGCTGTAAACGTATTTATAGAAACATTTTTATTGTCTTTGATGGCAGTGGCCAGATTAGGTTCTAGCTGGGCTTTGGCGTTTCTAATTTTCTCCCTGCTCACCTTGCAAAATCTTTATAGTCATCCTGTTTGTCGTGCCCCTTCTTCCATAGGCCATAGACTTTCTTTTTCTTCTTTAGTTCCAGCCAAAGCTCTCTGATAAGCCAGGTCAGTCTTCTACCCTGCCAGTTTGTCTTACAGCACACCGGGACAGCTTGTTCTTGCACCTTAAAGATTGCTCTCTTAAAGAATGTCCAGCCTTCCTGGACATTCCACTCCTTTGCCCTTCAGGACTGCCTCCTGAAGGATTCTGCCAACCAGTCTCCTTAACAGGACAAAGTCTTCCCTCTGGCAGTCCAAGGTGGCAGTTCTACTGACCCCACCTCCTTACTTCTTCAAAAATTGAGAACTCTGTCATCTCATGATCACTATGTCCAAGACAGCCTCCACCTCCACATCAACCACAAGTCCTTCTCTGTTTGTGAACGAGTTCTTCAGCTTTTTTTTTTTGTGTTTGCTGGCCCAGGGATATAAGGCAATGGAAGTCAGGCATAGCATTTGCTTCAGGTCCTGCTAAGTCTCAAGACACAGGATTATAAAGTCAAGATGTTATTTAGCCCTAAAAGCAGATTGGGTTTGAAAATAACATTTATTAATTATGATTTTATTCTCTCCTTTGGATACTTGCACTTGGATTTGTGGTACCACGATATCAACTTTTCAGGAAGAAAAGAAATGGAAGTAGTTGTTTAACAGTGCCTTAGCACTTTTAAGATCTTTTAATTTTTGGGGAGGAAAGGTTCATCCGGCAGATGTGCATAGTTTGCAAAAATCTAGTAGAAAGTGTGGGTATTGGAAAAAACCCATGCAATTTCCAACTGTTAATGTCCCATCTGCCTCCCTAAGGCT
Organism: Bucorvus abyssinicus; assembly: GCA_009769605.1. Classification (NCBI taxonomy): domain Eukaryota; kingdom Metazoa; phylum Chordata; class Aves; order Bucerotiformes; family Bucorvidae; genus Bucorvus; species Bucorvus abyssinicus. Next base: position 128,274,876 of record CM020024.1, read on the forward strand.
CCAGAACCTCTGCAGTTTCTTATCTAGTCTCAGTCTTGATAAGGCTTTTTATATTATTGCTCCTGCAGGGATGAAGACAAGCCCAGCTGATAAATAACTGTATGTACTACAAAGTGCAGCTTTTGGACCAACCTCCCCATCTGTATCTTGGGCCAAGGGCCAGGTGCTGGGAGATGGGACAATTCCCCGAAGGACTCTGATTTATTGGTTTTCTATACACCTGCATGCAAGTGGTTGCAGAATTTCCTTGCCATGGTGATGCAAGTGCACACGTTGTCAGATCATTTGAAGGATGGATAATAACTTCCTAACTGCATTTTTAAGGGAAGTGCATGTATTTTGCAATGCCTGCTAAGAAGCTAGAGAGGAGTTGCATGGAAATCAGCAATCCCCTGACCCTGCTGAGCCCAGCAAATGCTATTCAGAGCCGTTTGTTTTAATTTTAGTGGAGAGAATTGCTTTAAAAGCTTATACTCTCTGTAGTATTACAGAATGTGTCCCCTGAAAGGCATGTTATTTAATTTGTTTTCTTGTTTGTGTACAATTTAATGCGAAAGGAGAAAAGGAAATGCGGAGGTTTTCTACTGTCCTCTCCTTAGCAGCTTTTTGAAAAGGGTTGAGGTGCGAAAGCAAGGGACACGGTATTGCCGCTGTGGTAGAGGTGACAATGGGGGGATGCACTATGGACGAGTATGGATGAAACGCGAAGGTGAGGAGCTGAGCTCTTCCCAGCTCTGTATGTGGAAGGGGAATTTGCGCTGCCGGTTAACACAAACAACAAAGGGCTCCTGCTTTTTGGTGTTTCACAAGCACTCCAGCCATTTCAGGGTAAGGCATCTTCAGCCCTTCATTCAAACACAGCTGCTGAAACATTGCTAGGGTGATGTTTGGGGCTTTAAAAACCCTTGCTCTCAGGAAGGGCAGCTCCATTTGCTCACCTTTCATCAACAAAAAGACATTGATTCCCAGAACAGCTCCAACGGGACCCTGGGTGATTCCTGGTGCAGAGGCAGCCCTGCCTGGGGGCAGCAGGGTCCCTGCTCTCACTGGAGCAGGTAGCTGAGTGGATGCTGCAGGGAAGTCAAGTCCCTCAGAACGCTTCAGAAATACTCTAAGCAACAGACAGGGTTAATTTTCCTCTTTCTCCTCACTGTGCTTTCCACTAGACTTTTTCCAAAGGCAGAGGGTAAAATTTCTCACAGTCCATATTGATACCGAGGATGTATCTGATGGTTGTCTCTTGATGCACCTAATCCCTCCAGTAATCTTTGTATCTAGATGACGACAAGCTAAGTCTGGATGCAAAAAGAAAATACATTAAATAAAGGCTGAGAGAGTTGGGGTTGCTTAACCCGGAGAAGAGAAGGCTCTGGGAAGACCTTATTGTGTCCTTCCAGTACTTAAAGGGGGCCTGTAAGAAAGAGGAGGACAGTCTTTTTAGCAGGGCCTGTAGCAATAGGACAAGGGGTGATGGTTTTAAACTAAATGAGGTTAGATTCAAACTCGATATAAGGAAGAAATTTTTTATGAGGGTTGAAACACCGGCACAGGTTGCCCAGAGAGGAGGTAGATGCCCCATCCCTGGAAACATTCAAGGTCAGTTTGGAAAGGGCTCTGAGCAACCTGATCCAGTTGAAGATGTCCCTGCTCACTGCAGGGCGGTTGGACTAGATGACCTTTGAAGGTCCCTTCCAACTCAAAGCATTCTGTGATTCTGCGATTCAGAGAAGAAAATACATTAAAACCCTGTCAGTGGAGGTATTTTTGCAGGGTGAGATTGGAAGGGTGGGCGAGTGAAAGAAGGTGAAGAGGAAAAAGGGCGTATGCAGTTTCTGGACAAGTATACAGAAAAATTTCCCATGCCATCACTGGATATCTCAGCAGTCAGCTCTTTGCCAAGGCACGACCAAAAGCCTCCGGGGCAGGACTAGGACTAGCCTGGGTACAGCCCAGAGAGTCATCAGGTTCTCCACCACTGGCCTTAACTTCATCCAATCCAAGTAGTTCTCCACCTTAAAAAAAGCACAGAAAAATGAGATCACAAACCTCTGCTGACCCCCTGGCCTTTGTGGCAAGTTCATGGTGGTGCAAGTAGGCATAGGTCCAGATCCTTGGACGTTGCTGGTCACCTCAGGAATTCTCCTTGGATGCAGAGCAGATACCTTTCCAGGTTTCCTAATGCAGGTTGTGCTTTTGCTCTGGGACAGCCTAGTGCATTCCCTGCACTTCCAGGCTCTCCAAAGCCCTGATGCATCTCAGGCTGCTACTTGTGTGGAAAAAAATCAATACAACAGGATACTCAGCTGGTGTAGATGGTTTTTTTTTTGAGGCACTTCAGGTACAGAAGAAGGGGAGGAGAGAGAGTTCTTCGTCCGGATGTGGGAGTCCTGGCACCTCTCACCCTGTGGCTACCCAGGGCAGGTGCAGACTCTGCCCCTTCCCCAGGAAGGAGAAATTTTTGGTGAGGTTTCATCAAGGCTGTGCGCTTTCTCTGCTCGTATGGCTCACGTAGGTTTTTCAGGGGGCAAAGACAATGGGCTTTGCCATCCTCCTACATCCCTGAAGCCACCTGTGTCTCCCTGCGGACAGAGTACTTCTCAGCCCATCCTTATATCCCATGCTCCTGGCAAGGGGAATTCCTTGCTGTATTGTTTCACCGAGATACTTTAAAAAAAAAAAAAAAAAGAAAAAGGGCAGCAAAAAGCAGTGTTTCCCACAGATTTCCCCAGCTGCGTGACATAGTTGTGATCAAAATAGCCGAGGCAGCATTTTCAGAGCTTCAAGTAAGTGCATGGGCTAATTCAAGAATTTTTCTTGGCACAAAGGACCCCCCTCCTCTGGTGGTGGCTGAAGGAAATAGGACAAACCCAGACATCAGGAACAGCAGCGCTTCAGCTTGAGCCTCCTCAATCCTTTATTGGTTGTCACTTGGGTGATCCAGTGCCACAAGAGACCATACTCTGAAAACCCCTTCCTGTCAAAATTACTGATAGCAAAACCACTCTTTAATCTACTCGGCATCAGGCGATGCTGGCCTTCGTGATGCTGCCAGGGCATCCCCAAACAGTGACAGTGCCCCGGAGGATGTGAGGTACATTACAGTAACAGCAGCTCTGGTAACAGAATGCAAAAAAGATGCCAAATTTTAGTAAATACTTCCCTGGAGATGCAGAATGCTGCCCAGAGGAATGGGAATTTCCCTGTGGAGCAGGGCTTGGACTACAGCTTCGCACCATGAGGGGACAGAATAAAACAGGGCCCTAATTTTCTAAGAGCATGATGAAGGACCCATTCCTCAGGCACAAGTTGTCCTTCAATAACTGAGTCTGAGATCAGACCCAAAACAAAACAAGAAGGGGAAAAAAGAAGGGAGCAGGCAGGCTTAAAAGCAGTACTGGGGGTAGGCTGTGTTGCAGTCACGCACAGCCTTGCTCTGGGTTCTCAATCTATGTGCAGGGTGTTTTATGGCCAGTAACTCCAGAAGTACCTCAGCTAGAAAATAAAAAAATATGTGTGAAATCAGCTAACGCCTTCCTAAGTCGATACAGCTGACAGCAACCAAATTACAGGAAAGAGAAAGTACTTGATTCTGCCTTAATTGCTTTTTGATATTTTTCAGGGAAACAAACACTTTAAAAACTTGATGGTCATTTACTGAAGAGATAAATAAATAAAAAGAAACCTGACTTGTTCCTAGACAAACAGTCTGTATTCCCAAATTAATCAATGTACTTGAGGGGAAGCAAATTAAAGTGCTGGCAGTTAAATAGCAAATGTCATACAACTTTTTATGAGTTGTGGAAGAAGCTTCTGGAGAGCCCTTAAGTGAAGGCAGCCTGTGGAGTAACAGGAAAACAAAGGGTTGAGCTTTTCCCAGCTGCTGTAAGCCTTAGCTGCATCATTTAAGCAATGTCCCTTCTCAGGTCGGTAGAAAGAGACGGATGGTTGTGGAGACATGTTAAAAACAGGAGAGTAAAAGGAGGTGGGGGTGAGTGTCTGGAGCTGCCTGCCTTTGCAGATGCTGAGCATAAGAACCTCACTTTTAGAGTAGTCTCAGTCTGCATGTGTAATGCAGCCTTTCTTCTTTCTGTTTGTGCCAAATCCCAAGGTGGTGGTCAATGGCAGGTCCAGGATCTCCTTTGATACCAACCGTGTTACCCTGGAGAAAGCATGTGTGGAAGAAACAAGAAGGGGCTGGCAGTGGGTGCTTCGCAGGGGGTAACTCTGGCTGTGGAGGTGGTTGGGACTTTTTGGCAGTGTGGTGGGAGGTGGCACGAGAGCCGGGAGAACTGCTCTGTGGCCACTGGGTTTCATTTCATGGTTTGAACGGGAGTCTTCAGTCAGTTTTCTTCCCAGGCCAATGACTGAAACAAGCAGGGAGCCTCTGTCCTGGTAGGCTGATAGATGATCAGTTCAGTCTATAATTCTTACATGTGCCTCGAGGCCATTTGCTCTGGCCTGCAAATACAAGATACACCATGCTTGGTGCCAAAATGAGATGTCAAGTTGCTCTGCCCTTTCGAGTGAGATGAGAAATACGTGTTGGACATTATTACATTCATCTCGGAGGCCTGACTGCAAATCCCTTGGTTTTTCCTGCAAGGGAATAAACCTGACATCTGTGCAGTGAGCAGGCTTCCAAATGCAGGCATGACCAGCTCCTCTGAACTTACGCTGGGATTTTATCTGCACGCTGGGAATTTGCGCAAGGAAGCCAGCAGCTGACTCCTCATGGGTGACCTCCCATCCTTGCCAGTATCCCGGGGCAGTGTCTGCGGCACAAGCACGTCTTGTGTTCTGCTGGGTCCTGGTGCATCCCGCTGCATCCTGCTGCATCCCGCCATGTCCCACTGTATCACACCTTCTTGTCACTGAAGGAGGGCTCATTTACTCTCTCCAGCTGTGCTGGTCCAGGGGACAGATACTGCTTTCCTGACCAGCCTTCCGTGGCTGGTATGGAGATAGCACCTGAAGGTAAGCGGCGTGGTTTATTCAGTTTATACCCTTTTACTGAATATATGGCACTGAGGTAATTGAGGCCAGGGAGGTGGCTTGCTCCCCAGCCAGTCTATAAACTCATCTCCATTTTCATTTCAAAGAACCAGAGGGAGGGATGCTGAATGCCAACATTTATGGAGCCACACTTGCTCCTAAGGAGAGGAAAAGAAAGAAGGAATCTTATTACTCAATATCTTAAACCAAGAAGCGTCATGGTGGGCAGAGCAAGCTGCCACTCCCACCACCCATGCAGCAACATCTGCAGCCTGGCAGGGCTTTGGGGACGGGCCCTGTGGGGCTCCATGGCAGCCCTGCACTGACAGACACCCCCTCCTCTGGCTGCATCCCACGCTGTGGCATGGGTGAGCAGGTGCTGCATTTCCTCACTCTGCCCGTGCAAAACCACTTCAGCAGCTGGGCTGCTTGTCCTGCCACGGCTTGCAGCTCTGCCTTAGACAGGGTGGTTCATTTTTTGTTAGTTAATGAACCTGGCCCCAGTCTGTGGTTTTGTCACTGTGACCTGTTACGGTGACTGCTTGGTCCTTGAATCTGGGTTTTGCCCATCTGCTCCCGTCCTGGAGCTCCCAGGGTGAACACCCCTGAAGAATGGAATAGCGTAACTTCTGATCAATTGTATTTAAGTCACACAGGAGGCACACACACAAACACGCACACATGCATCTTCTTATTTTATAAAGCTAGAAACAAAATTAATACCTCTCGCTGTTTCTCTGCTGCTTGCGTGGTGTTTCTTCATAGGGTCTAAAGCCCGGCTGCTTACCCTGCACTGCCTGGGAAAAGCTCTAGAAAAGACTAGCCCTGCGTGGGAAACTGTTAATCCCAGGCGGGAGGGAGCAGACAGGCCTGGCTTTGTGCGATGGTTTGTTTGGGACGTTTGTTACAGCCTGACACACAGGAACACCTGCCATGCCCAGGCACCACGCAGCTCCCCACGTACTCATGCCCCCTGAGGGGACCCTGGGGACCCTTGGCGCCTTCAGGCTGGGGACAACTTTCCCAGAAAGCCACCCCCTTGAAAACTGCAGGGAAAAAGTAAGAATTAAGTATAGGGTTAGCTAATAGTGTGCGTGCTTTTTTGGGAGGCATGAAAACCAATTTTCAATATAGTAGGGGCATTTTTCCAGATTAATGATGGTTTAAAAATATCCTGACCTTTTAAAATGTCGTCATAAACCTGTCTCAGACAGGTTTCTTAAGGATAAGCCTCACAGAAATCTGCAGCAAATATAATTGAAAATATTCCAGATTTTAGCTCACACTTCCTTTTTTAGTTTTGTAAGGAGCAAAACGTGTTTTTCCTGCTGCAACACCTACCTGGAGTCCCTTGAGGCAGAGCTGTCGTCTCAAAGCACCTTGTTACAAGTTTTAAATCTCCACATAGCTTTCAAATAAATCATATAGTTTTTGCTTTTAATTAACTTTTTTTCTCCCCCTGTGCAGGAGCACTTTCTGTTTATGGGTACGAAGTAGCCGAAGACAAAGGCTAGTGCCAACAATAGACGGATACAAGGGCTTTTAGGGACTTCAAGAAGGTGATTTAAAAAAAAAGTCCGCTCTGTGGTAATACTGCCACTTGTGGTTCTCCTTGGATTTTTTTTCCTTTGCCTAACAAACAGAAGATGTAAATTGCTTCTCTCTTCAGACAACACTAAATTACCTCTAAAAAGACTTCAAAAGCCTATTATTCAAACCTGAAGAACTCTGCTTCCTTCTGCTTGCTTCGAAAAACAGAAGTTTTCTACTCTTCGAAACGCAGCTGGTCGGCTCTGATGGCTCCCAAGAGCAGAGCTGCCCCTGGCCTTGCCCAGCTGGAGGTGGGACCTCTGGGCTGCGCTGGAGGTGCCAACTGTGGACGTGTCCTTGAGGATGGACGAGGATGATGAGCTGAATAGCTGTCCCTGAGACAGGGCTGCTGGGCAGGAGAAACCCCGCATTCAGAGAGCGGCAGTGGAGGAGAGAAGAGGACAGGCTGAATTTTCTTTTCTTTTTTATTTTTTAAGCAGCATTTCCCTCCATCCCACGATGCCAGGGGATGGAAAATACTGGTGGTGCACGTATGTCTGCAAAATTGTTTATGTGCTAAAGCACCTCTTTGTGCACACAGCCTTAGGAGGACTCATGCCCTGGAGCTGTGCCTTGTCAGTCACCCTCCCACTTACAAAAATGTGATATTTTCTGTTTTATTCTTATAATGGACCTCTGGGACAACAAACAACACCCAGCTGCAGTATGTGAGAGGCAATGGTGGTATGTCTATGCAGACAAGTAAAATTGGCTGGAGCGAGATCCCGGCTAATGTTTGTGCCAGTCTGAGGAGGGACCAGGTCGCTGGGAGACAACCTGGGTGGGTCCATGTGTGCTTGTTTGGAAATACATGTGGAAACGCGATTCCTCTGCTTGCTCTGCCACCCCTGGAGGGGGTTGTGCAGGGGCTAGAGGTGCCCTGAGCAATGGGGAAGTTGCAGATTGCCAGAGGCTGGGAGAGGGCTGCAACCCATCCCCTCATTGCCCCTTTTCCGTGGGACAGAAAACCTCTCAGTATTTGATGGGTCCCCAAAACCTCATGGTGGGAAACACTGCTAGGCTTCAGTCCCGAGCAGGTGGGAGCCATCTGTCAAGGGGGCAGTGCCCGGCCACAACTGCAGTCAGCCGAAGGCAGTAAAATCCCACAGGGTGTTGCTTTAGAGAAGCCAGCATCTCTCTTTCTCTCTTTAGCATCGAATAATGCAAGGGTCCGGCTTTCTTGCACTGTGGGGCCGTGGGCTGCCGCTTAAAGCAACCCTCAGTGGGCAGAAGATGCTGCTGCCTGGATCTGGTGGCTGCGCACACTACCAGTACATTTGGATACAACTGAGTTAATTCACTTTTAAACTTCAGACAACTTCAGATGAACTGCAGCTCTTGGTACCTTTGTTGATCTTGATAATTTCCATAGGCACCCAGGGGAGACAAGCCTTTTCCTGCAGCTCCTCCCATCGTGTGATTGTTTGCCCTCAGTTTCCAGATGACACCGCCCCAAACTTTCTATTTCCATCATCTTACGTAGAACCGACGATTGAATCTCTTTCAACTATAATGGCTTTATTGAGTTCTTGGAGGTTTAGCAAAACAAACCAGCTACGAAGTTAATTGTGTCTGCAAAATGACAGGGAGCTTACAAACGGCAAACACCCAGCCCACTCGGGATAAAATTGGTTCATGCAGCTCTAACAGTACACATGGCTGATTGAAAGGCTTTGTCGGAAATTTGGGTTTTTAGTAAATATAACGCTCACATTTTCGTCAGCAATTTGATTAAAAAAAAAAAAAAAAGAGCTTTGCATCTTCAGGTTTTTATGATGAAAAGCTTAATATACCCCTTCTTGCTCCCAAGTTTGGGAGCATTTACACATATATAATAGGACAAGACCAGCATCAGCTGAATCCCCTTCAGCAGGCAGTTGTGGAGGGTGCGAAGGACGCTACTTAAACCAGGGGCATCTCTGCTGTTTTCATTAACAAAAGGGCCTTGGAGGCCACATTTGTCTTATTTCCAGGCATGGAAACGGTGAGCAATCTCTCTGTCGTGGTTTGGGTTTCTGAAAGTCCAAGTGGCTCTTTGTGACCTCCAGGTTTTGGGGAGGAAAGCGGGGAAGGGCAGTAAGGTGGAACTGCATCCGTGCAAGCCTGACTGCAGGGGCGGTTCGGTGCCTTCATACACGTACATGCACAAACGGGAGAGTTCACAACCTGCAGCTTTTGCAAAACGCAATGAACAAGCACAAGCGGTGTACCCCTGGGAATTTTGTGCCAGGAACCTCTAACCTTAGCAGTGCAGTGTTGGGTTTTAGCATCTGACAGCCTGTGGGTCCAGACTGAGAGACCCCTTGCTCCAGCTCTGAGTCAACGCTGTCTCTGGAAACCACTGCCCCAGCTTGGGGACACTGCCCGGGTAATTAACAGGATTTAAAGTCCCGGGAAGTGTCCCTGCAGAGGGAACCAGGCGCTCCCCCTGGTCTGAGTACCTTTGTGCCAGCTCTTCATTGACACCTTTTCCAGCCTCTCAAAAGGCTCTTTCAAGCATTTTGTGTTCACCAAAAGACTATTTCTGTGCATGCGATATGCACGCTGCTGCAACACCGAGGACCACGCTAAATGTTTAGGTCTTTAATCTGCTTTTAACAGGTTGTTGTTCAGTTACACCTCTCACAAGGTTACATCACAGGCGGGTGTTATGCAAGACAAGCTGATGAAGCAGGGCTTGGAGAGCCAACCCAGCTAAAGTCTGTCTAGCAGCAGAGCTGGCTGCAGGACCTGGCTGTCTTTGCCCGCCCTGGCTAGGATATGCTAAACCTCTTCTTGGAAAGATTTATGTAGTGCTGCACTTCATGTATCAGGGGAGTCGTTATGGCACAGAGCAAAGAGCCATACTTAAAACCACGTGGGAGCCGCTGCTCAAAATAGAGATAATTATTCATGCACCTATGTAGAAAAACCTTCCTTAATAGTTCGTCCTTTCTATTAACTGCACTTTTTCCATGTAAATAAGACACAGTCCTCATGGCACAGTTACCGGCTTCTAATTCTAGAATTTGGGACTGCGGGCAGGCAGCCCACCACTCCCCGCTCTGAATGTGTCATGCACGTTCAGGGTTTCACAGCCCAGCCCAGCCCAGCTGAGCGTCTTGATCTGGGTGTCCAGAACTAGAAACACTGGTAATTCTTTGCCCCTCTGAAGTCAAGGCAGAGGCAGAGGCATTTTGCTGGTTTGGTTTGTTTTTTTTTTTTAACTGAAGATACATGGGCTGTGACCATGCCGTGTCTTCTTCAGCAGGAGTGGCACACTCGGTGACCAGTGGAGCTATTGCTAATGGCAGAGGTGCCTGTCATTCCCAGCGCAGCGGCCCTGGGCATGGGTGCAAGGGGCTGCTTCTGATGGCACCAGCAGACTCCCCATAGCATCTTCAACTGCAGGAAATGCACCCATCCCAGCGGCTTTCAGATGGCAGGAGTCATATTTGAAAACATGGGAGAAAAACATGGACGCATTTATGCAACTGCACAGGAGAGTCCTGAAGGAGCAGGAAGAGTTTCCCTGCCATGTTATCAGCTAATTCTCTTCCAAGTCACTAGGGTGACCGGACACCAGGGTCTCCCCTGTTCTGGCTCCCACCCAGGTTTTTGACACAAGGAAGATCCCTGGGACTGGAAGTGGGGACTGCCCTAGTCCCAGGCACTGGTTGGGAAAGGCAGTTGACCAGCACATAGCCGGCATGGTTGTGTTTGCAAAGCAAGCACCAACTTACCTCCATGTGAGTCAGGACAGCTGCGTCAGCCAGGCATCAGTCCGTTACCTGTGCTCAGCTGCAGAAAACAAGCTGAGTTCAGCCATGGTGTAGCTCTAGTGAAGATTAAGGTTGGCACAAACAAGCCTGCCAGCAGGTGGAGAGGCAGATGTGAAGAACCTCTTTGCAAAATCAAAGTGGTTGGAAAGCTCTGAAGGTCCCCTCCGCTCTACTTACCTCAGGACTTCCAAAGAGCATCTACCAGTGCCTTTCCTTCCGTTGCTATGTTTGTATAACCATGTCTTTAGTGGCTTCCGCAGTATCTTTGACACCTACCTTCTACTGTTCCATCACAGCCTGTCGCCTGTTGTCTCGGCATCAATTTTTGAACCGACACGTGCACTCAGTTACAGAAGCCACTGCTGAATTTGAAGCTGAACTGAATAATGCCCGAGGCACTGAGGAGTCTGGATCAAGAACCAGCTGATGCAAAGTGTGAGGCTATTTTTAATTTTTCTTTTTAATTCAGGTTTTGATGCAGATTTTGTGATTAGGGCAGGAATTGTCACTTCCAGGTGACTCAACCTCATGCAGTTCTGACGGAGTTTATTTTAAACCAAACATCTCCACATACTGCAATCCGTATTCGTGCAAAACCCTTTTAGGTAACACTTGTAACGGATAATCTTCCCTAAATCCTCCATATCTGCTGTATGTGGACTGGGTGATCAGCCTACAACGTTTGGGATGTCTAAGCCTGGAGTGAAGCCAGATGTGAGCATGACACTAAAAGCCAGAGGTGCAACGAAGCGGCACTCATTGATTAAGTTGGTAGAGCCTGCAGACATACTGGGAGCAAGCACAGACTGCGACCCTAGGCAGTATTGGGCGTGAATGGATGACAAGGCAAGGTTCAACGCAAGGTAGTTGAGAAAGTCATATAGTGGAAGTCAGAGCAGCCTCTGCTTGAATAATTTGAAAGAGTCCAAGAAAGTTTTACTAGCTAAAGGATGAGCTCTCCCTATCAAGAAAGCACTTAAATCAATACAGGGTGCCACTGGATTTGACCACCATGAGAAGTCAGCACTGTCATCAACACAGGAGGGTGGCAAACAGGTGCATGACTGTCTGGGCACTGGAAAATCTTGGAAAAAATATCCGAGCGTTGTTTTGTTCCTGTTTTGACATTGATATGCCCAGTTCCAGCACACTGCTGTATGTGGGAGGTACAATTTCTGACACGAGAGTGCTAACCTGACAGAACAGTTCTGGCTGTTGCCTCAAAGACTCTTACATATCCAAGAGAAATTTATAAAATGGATAAATGACTAGAAAGTTAGTTCACTTAAATAAGAGTAAGAAATGTGGAATGTTGTGATGATTAATTCATAACTCTCTGCTTCGCAGACATTAATTTTAGCCAGGCTGCTTCAGCCGGCACCGTCAAGAAGATGCACAAGTGCTGAAGGAGTATTCGAAGCAGCGTACCAGGGACTGTTGTTGGTAATAGACTGAAACTGGACATTGCTTGAATTGTCTCATGGAATCCTTTAATAAACAGTTGCATGCCTTTTGAGCATTGGCCTCATGAATTTAAAGCTTTTTTTTGCCTGATATGACAACTGCTCAACTGCACCAAGAGGAATAACTTTAGAAGTTTATTTCTATTTTATTGAACTCAATGTACACAGCTTCAAAAAGCCATTAGTATTTATTTAGTTAAAGCGTTTCAAATATTAATAGCAGCTTCAAAATGTTGACAAGCCCTAAAGCCCAGCAAGTAACAGGCTTTGATGTGTTTGTCTTCTGGCAGCTGAAGAGAGAACTTCTGATTTGAAATGAAAAGAAATAGTTTGCTTCATATTTTCTTTCCAAATGTGAAATCTGTTTAGTTTTCTTGTTTCCCCAAACTGTGGTTTAAATTACATTTTATTTATATTATTTTACAATTTATCTCCCAAAAGAGAACGGTGACATCTTGCTTACTGACATCCTGCTGACCTGGTTCTGTGCCCCGCGGTATCTCACTGTGTAGTTTCGGCACAGGGAGGCCTCAGTGTGGCACATCTTCCTACCTGTCTGTGAGCACGCAAGCACTCCTGCTGAGGTCACTGCTCCACTCAGGTCAGCGGGATTATTTAAGATTGAACTCATACGTGTTTGCAGAATTGCTCCCACAATAAGGTATTTTATCTTGTAGTACGAAGGGAGCATTTACACTTTATGCACTTCAAAATAGATCTCTAAGGATTTTTATTTTTTTTTTTCCCCAACAAAATACAGCAGTTACTGAGGTCTGTTTCCCAGCTGGGCTAAATCAGCTTGCAGAAATTGAAGGAGCTACAATGGCTGTAGCAGCTGAGGATCTAGATCTGCAGTCCTGTTGAGTTTCCCTAAATATATGACACAGATGTCCTACTCTCGCACTCACAGTGGCAACTTGACACAGCCATCTGGCAGCACATGAGCTGCCAGGGTCCCAAAGGAGCCCTTTTAGCCCTTACCTACAAAAATAGTCTTTGAAACACTGAAACTGAATCTTGCATCACAAAGGCATGGCCAGCGAGGAATTCAGGTTCTTTTTGATGAGAATATCATCAAATACAGCTCTGAGCCAAAGCCCAGTGATGCTCCAGTCCTTTCTGCTGCCAACGCCAGGTATGTCCCATGAAGCTGGGACACCAAACATGCTATGGAAAGATGCAGAGGAGTCGTTCAGCTTGACAGATGCTCACTGGCTTGCTGGGTCTGCTGCAGTAACTGTGAGAAGGCACACACACATGACATCCATGGCCAGCTCCTGCTACGATCCCACGACACTCTTAGACTGAATTCAATGTCTTGCGAACCTATGAACTTTGCCTACCTGGTATTTGACGCTGTGTCCTTCTGTGAGATTTTGTTCTACAAGCAGAGGAACATTTCTAACCAGATGGCAACGTTTACACATTTCAGAGTCATTCGATTTCCCCCCTGACATTAAAAGACACTGCAGCTCCACACCAGCGAGTTACTTACTTACATTAGCAATCTCTGCACAGTTTGTGGTAAATGCAGCCACCTAACCTTGCAAGAAATTACCTGCAAAGTCATCTCAACAGAGTTACTATCCAGACAAAGGCGGCTGGTAGAGTTAAGTAGAGAAGTTCGAACTCGGAGCTGTCTCACCCAACTAGGGACACTCACAAAGGTGGTTTCTCCAGCTGAGCTGAGTCCCACAGGCTCCCTTTCTGCAGAGGGGAGAGAAACAAGTGCTCTGAGAGCGTGGGACTCTGCCCTGCTTTAGAGACCTGTGTCTGGATGCACATCCCAGTGGCTCCTGGCTTGCAGTGGCACTGGCAGGGCAGATGCCCACCTACCTTCGTGGAAACCTAGTGCCCACTCTTACTCCTAAGTAATACAAAGCAGAGAAATGTCAAGACGTTTTCAGCCAGTAACAAAGGAGTTAATAGGGGTGCTTTCCTCTGCTAAAACACACACACATAAACCCATGTGTTCCTCTTTAACTAAAGGCTAAAAGGAAGAAGTTGTGCTTCAGGTACATTTTTTTTAACCAATTGCATGCCTAAAGCTGTTCACAGGAGACTGAAAGAGCGAGTCCCTTAGTGTCTTTGCCCTGTCCCTAGTCAATTCTAATCCCAAAATGCAGGTTAGCTGCATGTGGAGGTGTCATGTTTCCTGAGGGTAATATATTTACAGGCTGACAGCTCTTATCTGAATTGCTTTCATCTCTTCCTTTTATCGGCATTTTACAGTTTTGTATTATCAGTTCTGTCTTTGGGGAACAGGGCAGTATACAAATCCTTGAGAAAAAAGATGCCGAGTGAATTAGCAAGTGACACATGGTAGGCACTGTGGCTCAATGGGCTGAGGCGATCCACACGGGGGGCAGGTCACCTGGCACAGTGTGGCACTAATAAGTTCTGGCTTTACCTAATGGATGGCAAGCAAGGCAAAAGCCACCTGAAAACCTGCGATGAGGAAACGAAGAATTGCAGCAGCTAGATCATACGTAGTTATGGTGACTAGATATGAAAGAACCAAGCAGCCCTCCAAGGCTAAACCCCTGAGATGTCAAGTCGGCACAGCACAGCTGCACACCCACGTGTCAGTGGCAGTTTGTAATGTACAACCACGCCAGGTCGGCTCAGGCATAACCTCAGAAAGCACTGCAGCCCCCTGCTCTCGGGGCCAGTGCTGGCCTGTCTTAGACCAGGCTCAAGTAGCACTCCACCCTCGCAGCTGGTTGTGCCCCTTCCTGATCACCAAAGACTTGATTTAACCTGGCTGAAGCACCAGCGAAGATGCCTAACAAAACTCCACCCTGCCTACCCTCCACACCCCAACAACAAGCAGGACTGACTTCTTCATGGTAGCGCTCCAGCCCAGAAGATCACAGACCCTCCCAGCTCAAACTCTACAGCGGACCCAATGCACCAGCTCTTGGCCACCAATTCACTCCTCCTGAACAAGCAGGAGCTCTTCCTCAGCAGTTTTCTTCTAACAGCCTGATACAGGGGCATGACTGGCCAAATGCTAACTGCTGCAAGTGAAGGGCTGAATTACTATTAATGCCAGACTAGGAAATCACTTTGCAATATGGATGGTCATTTATTTATTGTTTTATCATGACACATAAAATGCTACGGCTGCAATATCAAAACACGGTGTCATTTATAAAATACCGGTATTATTAATGCGGTGGTAAGATACTGTTAACATGTACAGAGAGGTGTATAATAATTTGATAGTCTTGCCTAATCGTTTCCTCCATTGACGAAACACCCTGGCAAGCAGATGATGGATGGAAACAGTGCCTATCTATTATCATGGTTTTTCCTCCTTGATTACTGAATGGCCTATGATATCAATAATTGTTGCTGAATCTAATCCTTTGACTATGGTAGATAGATCCTTTGCCTTTACAGTATGTGTCAGAATAAAAGAGAAGCATCTGAAAAATAAAGAGATGACATTTCCTTACAAAATGAGATGAAAAAATAAAACATATAAATGGAACTTTCAAGTGTTTCTTTTTATATTTAAAGCTCTTATTTCAATATATTGTATTTAAACATTCTTAAATAATCATTCTGTACCTTTGATTTTCTGTTTCATCTTTGGAAACAGATAATCTCACTATAAATGTGTGCAAATAAAAAATATATAAATATATTTGAGGCCCATGTCATAAAAAGGTGGTCTCAGAATTGTCACTTTTACAACGGTCAGCTGGGGTCCCTTTCATTTTGTCCTGGAAGTTATTTGAGCTCTGTTCTTTTAAGCCTTTGAAGTCCACATGCAAAGAAGAGCCAAGCACACACGTACTGTCCTGTGTTTCATTTTGTAAACTACTCGATGACACCTGAAAAACAGTTCCAATGCGACTGAACAGTGGAGTTGATGTGATCCACTTCAACAAACTGAAGTCTGCTTCGTCGGCCGCTGAGCTCCATGGGCATGTTGCTCCTACAGACAGCGACTCCATCTCTGAAGAGCTGTGTCTAACTTCATGAAATCCCATGGACCTTTCCAGGCTACATGCTGATGAGGGGAATTTGTTCTCCCCATACAACCCAGCACCCTGGGCAGAGGCAGCCACAGTCTGATCTGTTGTATGCTCTGACTTTGTGTGCTCTTGGAAAAGTGACTCGCTTGTTTGAGGAGATGCTGGCAAAGGTGTGCTGTGGTTATAAGCCTTGTAACAATCACTAGCGTTTGAGACAAGGCTTGGTGAGAAGCTGTCTGCAAAGGCTTGTGTCTGACGTGTTGTTTCCTTTGCATTCAACTTGGCCAGAAGCTGGGTGCGAATCTCTGGGGACAGTTTACTCAACTGGCGTCCGAGCTGGAGCTGGGTTGGGAACAGTGTTCCCTGAAGGGTTCTGTACAGAAATCTGCAAGGGGAGATTGTGCACATGAGAAGAACTGAAAGAAGGAAGTACCCAAGATACTATTAAGAGAAAATATCCAAGACAAAAGTACAACTCAGAAGAGTTTTATGTGTCTTTCTTACGTTTGACACAAGAAAGCTTGGAGATTAAAAGCTCTGAATGATGTGCTAATATTTTGACTAACACGCTTTTAGCCAGTGATCCAGCTTGTGATTACACATGGTCTTTCACCTTTCCTGATGAGGAATCAAAGGCAATGGGGATCAGTCTGCAGAGCAGGCCTCCTACATCCATAAGTAAGCAAGTGTAAGTGCACAACATACTATCAGAATTTCTGTACTGTGCATGTTATGGGAGGATGGGTTGAATCTGGAAGCATCATGGAAAACCTCTGAGGGTAGCGAACCTCTGCACGGCGAGGAGGTTTGACCAACGGTCTACAGTTATCCCACTCCTGTGGTCTACGGCCAGGTGCTGTGGTTTGTTCTTGTGGTCAGGAAAACAGAAGAGGTTAGACAACCTGACTTCATGCAGTCAGTTGCTGAAAAAAATGACTTGGCTAGTAAGGCAAAAAGAAAGGGGGGGAGTGGAAAAAGCAATGTTTCTTGCCCTCCCAACCATATGCATATAGTGCTTTCATAGATGAGAAAAGATACGAGAGAAGATACAATACCTGGGCAGCAATGCAACAACTGGTGATATAATGCAAGTGAAATAGAACATGGGGTCTCCCATCAGCCTTTCCATAGTCCAGTAGGGATTGGATGGAGGATGGCATACTGGGCAGGAAGCATTGTAAACCAGAGCCACAAAAAAAAATAAAAGGATACTGAAGATGCAAGATGACCAGTGGATAAAAGTCTAGAACAAAAAACCAACAAAAGAATAATCATTCTTTGTATTCTGAGAAATTTGATTAAAGCTTAATTTCTGGAGCCAAATGCATGCAGAGCAAAATGTTTAGAGCCTTATATTTTCAAAGTTCTTATTACAGATACAACGCTACAAAGCTGTTCATACATCACAGTTTTAAACATTTTTTGTGTTTGCTTAAACTGCTCGCTAAAAATAGAATTTACTGAGGGAATGAAATGACCATCTTCGGTTTTTGAAGAATGGCACTAAGAAAATAATTATGTATATGCCAGCAAGTTTCTGTGTAGGCTGTGAGTACCTTACCCAAGTTTTGGTTTCAATAGCCAAATGTAGTATGATGGTGAAAAGAGCTATTGTGGTGATGGGAGTTCCCCAGGTGAATATATCCACTTCTGAGTCGTAGTAAGTCTGTAAAGAAGGAGAACAGAATTCAGCCCAAGCTGTGTGGTCACTTGTCCTCAAAATGCTTGAAACGGAATGGCTTAAACCAAACACTTACAAAATAGGGGATGAAGAAGCAAACCAGGCTTTGATACATAGCATCAATCATATTCATCCAAAACATGTGTGGTTGGTACTCCTGCGGCATAAAAAAACATCAGGAAAATCAGAGCCTAATGACAATGCTGTTTGCTGGGATACGTATTTTGTGAGGGATATTCCAGTAGGCACTTTTAAGGGCTTGTGCAAATAGCTTCACAACTTTGCCAATCAGTTAGATACCGTCGGGGATGAAGTATGAAGAGTCTACCTGCAAGTCACTTTTTGTTCTGAGAGAACACTATTCTGCTTCTTTTTTTTTTTTCTTTTCCCCCTGGCAGAGGGTGTAATTTGAATCTGACACTCAGGGCAGCAAATGTTTATGAAGGTGCCCAACATTATGCACTACAGCTTGACCACCAATTTCAGGAGGAGCTCTCTGACGTGTAAGCACATGAGTAAATGGGATTTACATCACATACATACAAACGCAGGGTATTTATTCACAAGACAGAAAACAGAAAATGCACACATAATTAGAAAAGAAGATCCACAACAACAATTTTTAGCAGTAACTCGTGCAGCAATGTATGCTATGTTATAAATATGTATATAAAACATATATATACACACATATACCTCTGTGTGTGCACAAAATTGCTCACTAGGAAACAATATTAAACTAACATTTTGCTTCAAAGAAATATACAACTGCAGGGGTATAAATGGTCCTATAAAATTCCTAAATATAAGGAAATATAGTTTGCAAATGGCACAATATTTATTTAATTTTTGGATACATCTCCAACCACTGGTTTCATCAGGGCACCTTCCCTCTATGGAGAATATCACTGCAGCCTAAAAATGGAAACTGAAATACATTTAAGAAAGAATTATGGAGTTCTTTAGCCTACTGAAATAACATGTGGTTAAGCACTGGAATAGGCTGCTCAGAGGGACTGTGGAATCTCCGTTGCTGGAGACATTCAAAACTGGACTAAATAAAGACCTGAGCAAGATCATCTAGCTTTGAAGCTGTTTTGACCAGGGGTCTGGATCAGATGGCCTCCAGAACTGTCTAAATTATTCTATAATTTCATAGGCTTTGAATTGGGGATATCTTTTTGAAAGAGATCCTACCTGAAACAGGATTTTTGGGAAGTTTTTAAAATGCCTTTTAAGGTAACTATTCAGAGAATATGCTCACTAGATTTCAGACACACTTAGAATGGCCCCTGGGCATTTTCTTCCTATGAGAAATAATTGTACCATGAACCTGGGAGACTTCTCAGTTTGCCAGCTGAAGACAGGCAAACACAACCTTCCAATATGCTTAAGCCATTAAAAGATTTCTATCACCTTAAAAATGCACAAGAAAGGAAGGTATGAATGCTACAGAGCTTTAAAATGCAATGCACTGGAAGAGAAGAAATGTGGAAAATGGAAAACAACAGCTGGGTGAAAAAGAAAGAACTTGGTCTGAAGCACTAAAAATGTGTTACACTAAAACTCGCCCTTCATCTTCCCAGGACAGTGTCTAGCAATGTCACTAGATGTGTGGGGTACCAAACGCAGCTCTACAGTCAGAGGCAGAAATCACTCACTGTCTCCTCTCAGAGGGCACAACGTCAGATACTTTTAATAAAGGCTTCTACCTTGGAAGCAATGTCTCAATATGGATAGTTTTGCCAAGCAGGAAGATTTTCCCACAGCACACTGCAGCTGTAATTACCAGAAATGGTTTGGCTCAAATCCCTCCTGCAATTTCTGTTTTCATTGTACCATTCAAACAGATGGCGACAAGGTGTTTTCAACAGACATTTCAGTTGAATCTGTCATCTGCTGGTGACTATGGCCCTCACAGTCTATCAACCTCCGTGCTTACTCGTAAAGCCATCTTTCTCTTCTGACTGTTTGTAAAGGGCTGGAGTAAGTACTGTGAAGTTAATCTGTGAAAATGTGCACTAGTCTGCAAGGTATCATCTGCTTTACTTTCACGGTTATTTGTGAGCCTGGACCATGACGGAGGTGGGCAGCTTAGACTGACTTGAAGCATTCAGCCTCTCTCCTGTCACGTATTTCAAAATATAGCTAGGTTTTGTTTGTTTTAAAAGTACTTTCGGCATTTAGATATTCTGACCCAGATGAAAAATACAATGAAATAATAATAGTGACTTCTCAGATTGTTTTTACCAGTCACCCACCCTTTGGGAGCAGGGCTGGTTTTCAGTTGAAACTAAAATCATTTAGGAAAAAAACTACAAAAAGCAAGAAGTTTTTACCTCCATATTCTGGCCGCTTTTATAAAGCTGAGGTACAGCAATTAACACTTCAGCAGGCACGTCCTTATCCAGCACACCAGTAATCAGTTGTGGAAGAGAAGAGAAGAGTAAATTAAAGAAGATGAGATACCACTGATCAACCATCGATGAGCCAGAGAACCCGCAGTAGAACTGGTACCAGAAGAGAAGGGCCACGAACATCTGAAATAGAATGAGCAATGTTGTACATATGACAAGAGAAGCAGGAACATCATCCCTTTGTGTTCTGAAACCATTCTGATTGCATTTCTGCAAGGACTTGTCTATGAGCACTAAACACGTGAGCAATCCTTTCAGGGATGCCTAGTCTTTAACTCACTGTTCCTGATACCAGGACCACTTAGCTAAGCTGCAAACGTTCGTCACGCCGGCAAGTCTTTGTGCTGCTGGAACCTTCGATCTCGGGTGTCAGGGATGACTTCACACAAAATTAACTTTCAGTTCAAGGTGCAATTTAACTAACCGTAAACAGCCCTCCCAACTGTCACTGACCTCTAGGTGTAGGAGTGCTGATCTCATAGCACTTACATCACTATTGTAAGAATAAGCATTTCCATAGTAACATCCTCTGCTGGCTTGAGAAGTCTGGGGAGGCTTTGCTAGTCTGCAATAGGTAAATGCAGAGATTTTTTGCAAGACCAAGATGAGATGAGCAGCAGCAAGGGAGGTGAAACTGTAAAGTTGAGCAAAGTTGTCTTAACTATTCTATCTCCGTGCTTTGAAACTCAGCGAACGAGCAGTGCTGTAAAGATTCCTCAGTCTCCCTTACTCTAGAAATCAGCCGCACACACAGCTGCAGTAGGATTGTTCATGTAGCTGGGCTGGAATCACCCAAAAAAGGACAAACCACACAACTAGTTTCTACAGCATGGAGAATCCAGAGGTTTTCCGGGCTCAGGAGAGGTGCTGACCTCACCTGGTGAGAGGGGCTTTGAGGCCTAGAAAAAGACAGACACTTTCCTAGGGAAGGAAATAAATTCTCAGGCTTGGTCCTCCTAAAACCGCATTTTTTATTATTCTTTGTAAAGTGAGCAACACTGAACGGAAGGCAACCGGAAAAACCTTGGCAACTGTCCCTCGAAGATTTTCTTCATTTTAACCATGAAGAAGGGAAATGACATGACCTCTCCTTTCACTGCCTCTTCTTTTTGTATTCTGTCCTCAAAAGCTTCTGGCCAGCTGGAGTATGCCAACCTTTCATCATTTTTAGATATACAGAGGAAAATATGTATCTCTTCTCTCTGTATGCCAAAATGTGGTTCAAATTTAAACATAGGAGAACATTAAAAAAAAGCTATGGTCTGCTCAGTCAACGAAAGCTGCTATAAGGAGAGTATGACTATCTTGTGAAGGGGAATTTGCCACAGAATAAGAGGGTCAGTCCTGTTCTATATAAAGGTATAAATATACATATATAGTGTATATACGTTCAGGCTATGTGGCTGTGTTTTGTTATTATGTTGAAGTGGCATGTACATCAGCAGCAACATATGTCTCACTGTTTGCGAGCCCATACTATAAACTAACTTCTTAAAAGTTAAATGGCAGTATTTTTTTTTAAGGATCAGTTCTAGAAATGTTTCTGTCAGTACATTTCAGGAAAAATATCTTCCTTTGGCCAAAACAAGACTGAATTACCAGAGCTTACCTTCTTCAGTACAGTTGAAATTTATTTCCTTTCCACACCTGAACACCAAGAAAACTTTTAAGTCTTTTCTCAGAATGGAATTGTATTAAATATGTGAATTTAGATACTTTTCTTTCACTCATTTGAAATAAACAAAATCCAGCTAATCTGGGACCTAAGAAATTTTCCTCTCTAAAGCCTTGCTAAAATTAACCTGTCTTGGAAACAGTTTGGCTCTGACAAAAATGAGTAGTTTGATGAAAATACAGTCAGCTAAAAATTTTCCTACCACCTCTAGTATGAGTCTCAGCAGTGCTGTCAAAGCAAGCTGTACAAATAAATGATATTTCAGTAACCAAGCTTAAATCAGTTTTTTTTCCCCTGAAATTTTGCTTTGGATTAATCAGGTGTTTAATTTAATTTCAAATATAATGTTCGCTCTTGCTTCTGTGCATTACTCCCATGAAAAAGTCAAAACAAATCTACAAAAAAATGGAATTAGATTTTAAAGAAAAAAAGGTTTCCTTTCCCCCCGCTCCTAGACAAGACCATTTTATGAATGCAGCCCCGGACAGAATTTCTCAGTGAATGAAGCATACGTCAAAAAATGTCCAGTGCTGTCTGGTAGAGATAATGTATAAAGGGCAAGAAGCAGTGCATGCTTGTGCAGGTAGAAATTTTTGTACATAAAATCCCTTTTTGTCAAGCTCAAACATTTCCAGTCCTGCTATGTTTTAGTTTATGTTTTACTTGTATTTTTCTTATCTTTACCCAGCCAAACATCTCGGATAAGTCATCTGAGTTTCCAAATGGCTTTTGCAGCAATTTGGAGTTTAAACTTAGAGTTAGATAGGTTCTAGAGGAGAATGGAAACTTTCATAGTACAAGCAAATGGGGAAAAAACACTTGGGGAAACAAAAAACTTGCAGAACATTTGCAGTGTAGCTATCTTGACTTGCTGCAGAGAATCATCCAGAACTGTCTCCTTGCAAAAGGATCAGGTGCTCTCATCTTTCATTTTTTAATATTCTTTCCTTAAGGACAGGCACTGCGTCAGACATACTCACGTCTATATGCTGGATACCCCACTAAGTTTGAGAGTTGGCAGCAACAAGTATTGCTCAGAAAGCTGTCAAGGCTGCCAAAGCAGAGCCAACACAAAGAGATTTCTGCAGTTACATTCTAGCCTTGAGGCAGCGGCTTTTGAAAATGTCTTACTAAAAATGGGATGAGAAATAATACTCGTAATCACGGAGAGTTGTAGCAAAGGAAATGGAAGATTTTACAAGAGCTGCACAAAAATGTAGACGTATAAACAACATCTCTGGCTGCTGATTGATATAATGTCTTATGTGTATTACTTCTTTTTTAAATTTATTTTAATGTAAGATGACTCTGTGTACACTCCTTGGAAGTTCAGATTCGATACTGTCAAGCCAAAGGGTATCGTGGAAACACACAGCACTAGGGGTGGGAGTACAGATGTTCAGCATCATTCAGGATCAAGCCTGAAAATTAAGGCATTTGAACACCAGCACATATTGCACTGTTGTGCTTCCACAGGTGGCTCTCCACTCAGTGCAGCTTTATTTAAACATGCTTGCTATTTCAGACTCAGGCAGCAGTTCAGACCGTCCAAGTCCCTCCTTTCCTTTGTGCCTGGAAGGGTGCTTGCATGCAGTTTCTGATCAGATCACAGAAAGTATTTTAGCACGCTTGCGTTAATGCCAAGACTTTATTCATTCTTTAGCTCCCTTAGGTATTCCTATGATGTTCAAAATTTTGAGGAAATGATGGTCTTTTCCTGATAAAATACCTACCTTCAGACTGAGATCAGATGGGAATTAGTCAGGCCAAGAGGAATTTCCATTCATTGTTTTAAAAATTGATGATTAAATTTGGAAAGCAACATTCACAAAATTGAGAGCTACTTCTTTTATGATATTGAGGATAAAATCCAGTCTCCTGCTCACAGTTCACACATTGCCCTCTGGAGCAGACAAGAGGTCTGAGAGCTCTGGCTCTCCTCTTCTTCCTGCTTCTTCTATCCCTTGCTCCCAAGGTGATTTGTAGGTGTTGCAGATCTGTGTGTCTGCCAGTGACTCCCACCCAGCTGATGGAATTCTTGGTTGTTTTGTTAGGCAGTTTTCAATCAATCATCTTTCTACTCTAGGATCAATGGAAAGGGCTTTTGTTAGGGCCAAGGAGTTGAGCTGCTGTTGGTTCAGTGCCCAGCACTGGACTAACTCCTGTTTCATACACCAGAGAGGAAACGCAGACCTGTAGTCTGTTCACCATGGTGTGCTTCCTTTCTAACAAATGCTTTTGGCTAGTTGGGAGTAAGATAAACCAAGAAGAAACCTTCCCAATCTCTGCATCTGAGACACACAGAGGACTCTTTACCTCAAGCCACTAGGGAATATGCACAGTGATTCACAACCAATGACGAGATAGGGTCAGGAAGAGAAAACACTCAACTGCTGCTTTGAACCAACGCTGGATGGCTTTGGCATTAAAAACTACTGTGTCTAGCCAGCTAAATTCTACAAAACTGCTCTATAAAGAAACTTTTCTTAAGCAGTGCTTGGTTTTTTTTGTTACCTAATTTGCACATTCAGCAGCACACTGTAGCTGTTATGGAGTAGGACCTGTATTTCTGCAAATGGCAGCCAGCTGTCTTTCAACTCTGCAAATTTCTTTGCAACTTATTTCTAAACCATTTGAAGGCTGACCTAACGCTCACTTAGCACAAAATAAACCCTAGAAACATGTGGTGCCATAAAGCTGCCAAGTCAAACACTTACTGCATTTTTATAGAAGAAATACAGCACCATGCTGGCAAGTCGGGAATAACACCAGTGGCCATGAACAAGCAAGAGCTTCTCCAAATGCCGGAACCTTGGGATTGCAAAGTCGCTTGCCATCACCGCCTATAATGAAAGAAAAATTGGAATCATTATTGTAAAGTGTCACTTTCAATGCCAACAGTGAATCTAGTCATCTTCTCAACTCATACAGCCAATGGAAATCGTACTGATGAACAATGAAATCCATTGCAGTGCATCTGAAATGCAGATACTGCTGCATTGATTTGGAATATCCATGAGCAACCCCGTTAGCTTGGCAGAACATGCAAGGCGACCCAGTCCTCGCCCAAAGGAGTTTACAATATTGTTCCAGATGGTGACAAGCAGCAGCAAAAAGCAAGAGGTGGGAGAACAGCCGGCAATTGCAGTTGCATGAGCATGAAGGCTCAGGGCCCGCATGTGAACATCTTGGTGGCTGTAACATCTTTTTCTGTAAAAACTACGGGGTACTTACAGGGCAAAATGAAATTCCAGAGAATAAAATAAGAAAAGCACAATTAAGTGGTTGCATCATAATTACTTGACTTTAAAAGAAAAAACAATAGAAATGTTAGTTTTAATTACATTTGCAATCCTGGCTTATAAAGTTTATTTGGCTGTCCTGAGATACCGGTATTTTGATGAATTTTTAAAACTGCATGTTTTCTAAAGCCGTCTATGAAAAAATCACACTAGATGAGACTCCTCTGGGACTGTGCAGACTGCCAAATCACATTGACAAAATGAATCACACAGCTCCTCTCTACTTCTCAGTAAAATTCAGGGTACTGTACATCTAGATGAGATTTCCTTGTAAATGACGTGTTATCACAGTTGTTCTGTGATCTTCCTGATCCCTAGGGTCACACGAAGATTTAATTTAATATTATTTTACATTTTCTATTTTGGTATCACTTTCCTTCTCACAGTTCAGCAAAAACATGAGGAAAGGTGAAAAACCTCCAAAGGAACAATGTCTTCCTCACACTCTGCAGGGTATATTTTGGCTGTATTTTTAAATGAGAAACATCTTTCTTTTAACTTTTCCTAATTCCCTTTCTTGGTAAATTGTCAAAAGGATTCAATTTTCCCAAGTAAGTGCCTGTAGAAGCTATTAAAATAAACCCTAAAACAGTGTGCAAGACAAGGTGTAATAATGCATTGTCATTTAAGCAGTAGATATATATAAGCACTGGGACATCTTTTAATATGTTGACACATGCTGGGATTTCTCAGGTACTGAGATACACTTGTTATAACCTCCTTGCACAGAACAGTCTGATTTGTCTTGCAGACATACAGCTCTCTTGCAGTTTGTCCTCCACCCCATCTCGGGCTATTCCAATGCTAAAACAAAACCGTAGCTTCTTTTCATTTGTGCTTCCAACACAGTGCTTCACAACACATTGTGAGAAGTGTTGCAATTTTTTTCTATTCTATTCCATTTTAATTACAGTGAGGAACACGGTGAGGAAGATAGTGTCATCCATTTACATCTGCATGTTTATTTCATCTCAAAATATCCCCTTGATTTTCACATTTTTACTTTTTCTCACAGCTTTTTCACAGGAAAGAGTGATTCATGCTCCACATGCTTCCATAGAATGTGGAAAGAAAATAAACCAGAGAGTATTACTTTTTTAGACATCTAAATGCTCAATGCCTTCCGAGTACCTGCACGTGTAAGATTCTGACAGTTGTTTATAGTAAAGAGGCCTGCATGGTTCCTTAGGACCTTGCAGTAAAGGAAGGATCTGTAAACATTTTCCACTGTTGAACTTTCATTTTAGGTAGTTTCAAACAGGTAGTTTATACGGGTTAATGTGCAAATAGCTTTCAGATTTGAATATACTATAAAAGCCAGGGGCATTTGAGGACTGGTTATTGCAAGTGTACGAGCTCAGCTGAAAGTGGCATAATGGGGAAAGGAGTAAAAAAATATACCATCACTGTATGTCTGCATTAGGAAAAAAATTATCTGAATTAATACAGAGATAATAGGAGCTGGTAAGTTCATAACAGATTATAAGACCGAAGGAGTTTGGGCTAAACTTTATTGAATTAATAGGCTTGGAGGGGACCCCACAAAAACAGTCTCCTCTGGGCTTTCTGGAGCCTGGACTGCCTGCTGAGTGATACTGCAGAAGTTATGCAAAGCTCTCAGAACCTGGTGAAGGCTGTGGAACAACAAATACACTTGGTATCAGCTTAATCCAAGACTTCCTTTACTCCTGCCCTCTTCGGCCATCCAAGTAAGGCTCACAGGGTCTATGGCTGGGATGCTATAAACACAGTGGGTATCTGAGTATTTTTTGTGGTAGCTTCTTTCCATTCTAATTTACAGCTGCTAACATATTTGGAGAAGCATTTTTAATAGATTGCAGGCTTGAAATCTGGTCTGTTTGAAGAGCGCTGATGGACAGCCATTTGCCCTGGAGATTACTTTGCCTGAACCCACTGGATGATTATAAGAAGGAGAACAACTGTAACAGCTCTGTTGGATCAGGCTGAAGCCCATCTTCCCTAGTATCTAGCCTCCAACATCAGCCAAGACAGGATGTCTTTGGAAGAGTATATTAATAAATAAGAAAAACATCTACTGACTTTTCTCCAGAGTACTGCCCCACCTTCTGATAATCTGCATGTCAGAAAATGCACAAAGTTGACATCCAGGTTCAAAGCTCAGTTACATTTTTTTTCATAAATTTGTGTGTTGGTCCAAATAAATTACAGCATTCATGAAATCCCATGGAATAATGTTCTATAGCCAACTCACCCACTGTGTAAAGGAGGCTTTCATCCCCTTTCAAGCAAAACATCCAGCCAGTGTTGCAAAAAATGCAGTGTGGGTCAGAGAACTCCCCACTGGTAACTAAGTTAGGGAGCATGCTCATCTGCTCAGGTCCTCAGGATGGAAACACTTGCCATCTTCTCCGAAGAGCTCCTTGATATATACTGAGCTACTCTTATTTTCTCATGCAAACAGGCTGCACCCAGCCCAAATACAAGATAGGTTGTGGAAATGAGGTTATCTTTCTCATTCTCTGTGTCTTACTGCCATGTCCAGTGACGTCCAGTTGCCACTGCAACTGAACTGCACCAGCAGTAGAGAAGGCAGAGGTAATAGGCAATACAGTAGGTAATACATCCTACACGTATGCATCTTCTCTCCTGGGGATGGGAGAATTGCCTCTTACACAGTGACAAATGCAGTAATCACAGGCTCAACACATCCAAAAGGCTACACGTCAAGTTCCCTTATCTTGCTGTTCCCTATGGCAGGAAATGGGGAGAAAACCAAGACTTGGAATACTGTGTAGGGAGCAGTGGTTCTGCAAAGGGCTGCAATTTTCTCTTTCTTCACTGTTCTGCTGTCTGCATAGGCTGAGTGAGCGAGATGTGTGGGTGGCTGGGCTAAGGGTTACCACCATACCATGCAAATAAGCCGCATCAGCTGGATGGGCTTGTGTCACTACTCCACAGGAGAAGTATACCCAGACAATACAGGAGAGAGGAGAACAAAAGCCAGAATAAGGTGAACCTTTATTTCCTAAACAATGCATAGCTGAGCTTTTGACCTCCTTTAAACCAGTATTTAAGACACGATTTCTTAAAATATATTGCTTAGGGGGATCTGGTAAATTCAGTTTTCTGTGACGGCAGCATGTTTAAACTCGCCACAGATCTGAGAACAAACACAAGCTCAATCTCAAGCTGAAGAGCATCCTTATGATGCACAACTGGCACTCCTGAGCACAACTTGCCACTTCTCCTTTATGTGTGCTGGCTATCAAAGGCAGCTTGGTCAAGCTGACATGTGGGAAGTGCCCATTTTATCCTTTCATGGAAGTTCTTTTCAGTGAATGAGAAACATTACCTGCATGCCTTCTTGACCAGAGATCCCCACACCAACATCTGCCACTTGGATCATGCTGACATCATTAGCACCATCACCTAAAGATGACAAGATACAGGTTTTTTGTCACTAGTAGACCAGGAACAATTAACATCAGCAAAGCAAAGGAAAACCAGTTGTTACTGAGTGTTGGCTGAGTACAGTAAGGGAGATGTTGGGTAGGAAAGGATCCATCTTTGGAATATAAGGTTCAAAGCTTGACAAAGCTGCCAAGACATTCTGGTCTTTGTAGACTTCTTTTATCATGGAAAAGAAAAAATAAAACAAATCCTTCTCTTTTTAGTAAGACCTAAAATTCAAGTTTCTGGCCTGAACTGCACAAATACTAAAATGCTGAAAGGCTAAGCATGAGCTTCCCAATACATTTACTTCCTGGGTAACTGTCTGCTGCAGTCAGGTATGATTAAGAATGAAATGTTCAAGGAGGCCTAAATAAGAATGTCTACGCAGTAGAAAATACAATAAATGTAAAAAGTAGATGAATACTTAACTTGGGTTGACCTGTCTGAGATCTTTAATACACCTATCATAGACAGATTTAACGGCAACGGTTGCACAGTCAGCCTTCCTTGCTCTGCTTCCAATCATGATACCACAAGTGCCAGGTGCCACAGAAAGGATACCAGAATGAGACATGCATCTACTTCTTAACCTCTTAAATTTACAGCCCGTGTGCTAGTGGAAAATTAAACTGTATTAGTTGATGACAAGACACTTGGTTTTAAACTGCACTGGCTGAGGTGTACATTCACATCTCACTCCAATTTCCCTGCTGTTGGCACATATAAGAGTGGTATCTGCTCACCTGACAAAGCTGATGTCTTTGTGACTGCAAAAAAATCCCAAGTTAGCTCATGTGGGGTAAACGGGAGGATGGAGTCAGCTAGGCTTTTAAGCCAGAGCAGGAGCTTGAGTTCCACTCACAGGCTCGAGGTGCTCAGTAAGAATGAAAACACAAGCTGCCTGGTCTCTGCTAGGGTTTTTAAGCATTCTGGGTAATTCAAGTTAACCAGCCAGATGTTTTTGACAACAGATGCAAATGGTTATGTCCACAGACAGTCAGCCAAAGATATAAATCCAGTACGAGGAAGACATATTTGAGCTAGATATAATATAGTGAGCATGAGGATTATTACAATCAGCACACATTTGGCGATGTGGATGTCACAGGAGTCTGCTAATTATTATATGTACTTAGGGTTTCTCATTGGTAGGTCCGATCCACATGTGTGGCTGCTATGATTAACCACGATGGGTAGATGAAAGCTAGTGTGTTTGTGACAAAATATGCTGCAGTCATATCTTCTAATGAAACACGAGCCTCCACTTGAGATGGAGAAAGAAGAGCTAGTTGACTTTTCTTATGTAAAACTCATGTAAACATGGAAGATGCCACCAGATTTAAAACAGGGTGACTGACAAAATCTCCTCTTCACCGAATGAGCGATTAGCTGGGTAGAAGTGCAAGTGCTGGCACGATGCCACTCATAAATCCATTGTCTATACTGACAAGGCCTCATATCCTATGCTGTATGGCCAACTGGTGATGAAAACAGCAGCACCCTGAGTTTAGACATGATGGGATGAAACAACACCGAGCACCATGTTGTTCTGTGTAATATGGTGATTGCAAAACGGTGTCCTGCACAGTATCAGCTAACCCAATTCTTCACAGCTGTGTTTGGACATGCCAAAACCTCATAGCATACCTGGGTCCCAATTACCTAAATTCTGTAGGAAGAAATCTCAAATACTACTCCAGAGTTCTATCTTGGTTTTGAATAAATATGTCAGCGTACATGTGTTAGAGTTCCCCAACACATTTTCAGGCAAAACGGGAAGGCTATGTGAGTTGTGAGGCAGCTGGAAGGGCCCTATTGCAAGTCAAAAAAATCAAAATTCTCAAGGCACGGTACGCAACAAGGCAGGCTAGTTTATACAGAGATATTTACCTATTGCCAAGGTCATTGCTTTGAGTTTGTCTCTGACAAGTTTCACTACCATGCTCTTTTGAAGTGGGGTAGAGCGACAACACAGTACTGAACGGCATCGCTTGGCTAGTGCAAGAAATTTGTCTTCTAGGGCAGGTTCCAGGGCATAAGCTAGAGTCCTTCCATCAATCACTAGGCCCAAGCTGGAAAGCACAGGGGAAGAGGGTGGATAGAGAGGGGTGAACCCAACAGTCACGTTTCCAGTAGCTTCGTCTGTTGTGGTGTTGGAAAATTTAGACTCTACACATTGCAGACACTGTTCCAGCAAGACAGCACATGTCTCCTGAAAAAAATTCAAAATAAATATGCTTGAGAGAAAAGAACATGCATTCAAATATTTGTGTTTGCTGCACATTTAGGCACACGGAATACAGGGAATGTGTTATATTCGCTGCACTGTTAAAGTTTTAATTTCTAATAATCTTCTTTTCTATTTGCTCTAAACACACTTCATTCGTGCAGAAGGTATGACAGCAATGAGGACTCGAAGGACTTAAAATCTAATTTCTCTTTAACATGCAGTATTGTATGCTAAACTAATTTCTTTTAGCTTCTTCTCAGAATAACAGTGCTGGAAAATGATATAATCAGTATCAGTACCAAGGTAAGTATGGTGATGAACACCATGTACACACCTACAACTCAGATCAAACAATTATGCATTGTTAAAAGCCAATTAAGGGTTATTTAAGCTGAATTCTCTCTCCTAGCCATACTCAACTAGAAGATACTACTGAGAATACATGAACATTTAAAATGAAATGCCATTGGACTTACAGCAAAGTATGACAAAAAAGAAAGATCATGGAAAATCAATTTACCAGTTCAGTTGATACACTCAAGAAAGGAAAATGCTGTTATCTTTTCTTCCTTTTCAAAAGAAATTGGAGCTGGATACTGCTGGCCTACCTCTCCTCTGCTGATCTGAAGTCCAATTTTATCACCCCATTAAAGGACTATGGCACTATCAGTCTGGTTCCTTGTATGTTAGACCGTATCAGTAAACTCTTTGTGACTGTCTGCTTGCAACAAATTGAGCACAGGAAAGATCAGTAATTCAGAAGAATTAGAAAAGGTCTGTTAGGAAGCACGGCATTACTGTAGAGTGGTTTTCTGACTTCCAGTGTTAGCATTGAAATTTAAGTATTGCCTCTATCTCCAGAGAAAAAGCCCACTGAGAAAACATGAATGATTGAGTTATCTAAATATTACATTTCAGTGGTGTAAAATAAAGCACAAATTCTTAATTGGTAATAAATTGTTTTCTTCCTCAACACATATTTAATAACAGGTTGCTTTTGGAGACCCATTAGTGCCAATAAGCAAAACACGGGATGCTTTGAGAACACGTACCAAAGAAAAGCATTTATGCTGCTATGGCATATTTTCATTCATGGTGACCACTACACACAGTTACATGTCTTCAGTAAGTTTATGATACGTGACACTGACTCAGAAGCATGATTCACTGAAAAGTATTCAAAGGCATGTCCTACCTGAAAATTATGGATGAAGCAGGAAAAGAAAGGGAAAAAAAAGAGGGAAAGGGAAAAAAAAAAAGCCATCAAACTTCTAATTGTAGAATTTGAAAATAAAGCAAAGCTCGTTCACAAGTAAACTTGTGTATTGGATCTGCTTACTGGTGATTCAGCATTCAAAGTGATGATTTCTTCATCATGATCTAGCAGCTTGCAGGCGTATGCGATATTAACAGCTGTTTCTTGCTTGTCTCCAGTAAGAACCCAAATCTGCAACCCAGCTTTGCGCAAGTTTGCAATGGTTTCTGGAACACCATCCTGTAAACGGTCTTCAATGCCAGTTGCACCTAAGCACACAGAAAAAGCAAAATATTGGACATTAAATGAACACTTAAGGTTCACCTCAAATTGTAAGTTTGGATTTTTAAAAAAAACTCCAGCAGCCACTTTTATTGGGAAATAGCTAAACTACCAATGGTTGTAAGATTCAGGCAGATTTTTGGGGATATCAAGAGAGAGGAGCTGAAAGTAGCTGGAATAATCATCTGCATCAACAGTCAACATCAAATCAGAAGTCAAAAGCAATCTGATGCCAATTCTGGTCTCAGGGGTTCACAAGGATGATGTGTCTTTGTTTATTGTCTCTCTGGTCTTCACCATTTCTTCTCAATGTTGCTAGAGGAGATATCGTTGCTTCTAGGAGACCATTTCCGTTCTTAAGGGTCTTAACTGCCTTTCCTCAACTAGAAGAGGCTGGGTGACTAGAGATTTCTCCACCTTGAAGGGGAATGACAGCAGAACTGCACTTTGGCAACAGCACATTAGGCTGCAGACATAAACCTTTTCCTGCCTTGTTCCTGCTCTTTGCTCTTGCACAAAGACACTGGTTGCCAAACGAGATATAGCATAAATCACATTTGCCATGATGTGGAAGTAAAATGTGGCTTTTTCACTCTTTTGACATATTCCACCTGTTTATAAGAAACTGAGTATCTTTCCTATTCTTTCATATATCAATATGCAGAGACAAGATTTTCAAATATTGTAGCAAAAGCTGCTTGGGACCAAGGCCAGTGTCACCGCTGATATATCAGTGCTCCACTGAGTTTCAGAGAGGCTTCAGTGTGAGGAAAAATAAGCCCTCACTACTAGAGAATGAGGAGATGACAGGCATGCAAATTACCTGGAACAACAGGAAAAGCAAAGCAAACTTTTCTCAGCTATTTCTTATTCCAGTGGTTGTTCCTTTAGCAATAGAGGTCCACCTGAAGCCTGAACATCAGTCAGGTAGGTGAGAACACATTCTTAGGGCAACGACAGGAAAGCTGTTAATATCCAAACAGTGTACAAAGGAAAAGATATTCCTTTTCCAGACTCACTGCTTTACTCCCACAACCTAATCGTAACTGATCATTGCAAGATACAAACCACAGTATGAGGTTCTTGGGGAATGACCAAATGGGTAGTTTAATTCTGGCTAGAGCTCACTTATTTGTCTGGTGGTTCAATTTCACTTTTTTTCCCCTTTTTTTTCTCCCAGAGAGAAACCAGAGCCAAAGGCACAACCATGGTGGGATCTTGCTGATTAATGTCGTCCGTATTAGTCACCTCGTCCTCCCCTTTAAGTCAGAGAAGAGAAGCAGACACTTGAAGGGCGTGATTCATCTAATCCTAAAGACAGACCAAATGAACTGCACTTTTTTTTTCTTTCTCTGCCTTAGAGATCTGTAGTAGATAGATCAGAAGCTGGGTGAGGTGGATCTCATCTCCAAGAGACAGGTATGTTGGCAATTAGTGAAGATTGTTATCTCCAGCAGTGTTACGGCTGTCCCAGTTTCTTTGCCAGAGTAAGCCGGTTGGATGGTCGGAGTAATAGTTTAAAACTAATATTTACATTTTAGAATCTCAGTGCTTTCAACATCTCAACTCAGCAGAGCAAGAGTATGACTTAGTTCTTGGACGACATTTTACATTGATTTAAACTGCATCATTATGAAGTACTGCAGTCCTCTTCCACA
This sequence comes from Bucorvus abyssinicus, assembly GCA_009769605.1. Taxonomy (NCBI): domain Eukaryota; kingdom Metazoa; phylum Chordata; class Aves; order Bucerotiformes; family Bucorvidae; genus Bucorvus; species Bucorvus abyssinicus. The sequence goes on from CM020024.1 coordinate 128,308,603, forward strand.
GAATACACAGGCCCGGAGTGCACGAGCTGAACCCAAGGTATCCGAGAGTCGATGCCTCTCACAAATGCAGGTTATGAGCTTTGCTTTATGAGTGTCTCTGGTGCGCCTGGAGTCATGGAATTCTCTGATACATTGGAGTGGCACTAAGCTAACGACACTCCGTAGACAGTTTGGGTCAAGTCTTCCTCCTGTTTACAACAGCAGTTTCCATTTACGATTTTGTATCAAACTCATCCCTGGTATTTCTTCACTGATTTCTCTAGTGATAAAATGATGGCAGGAGCAAGGAAAACTGGGTATGTCTCTTCAGTTAATTATATCCCATTCCTTTGTGGTGCTGCACATGACAGCCATGACAAAGTCCAAAAGAAGCCAATTTCTGTACTGTCAGAAACCATTTAAGGGAAAAAATGGATTTCATAGCCAAGCTTTCAGAATTTTTAACACATTTTAATTTCATGTCCAGCTCTCCCTTCATTACCTAGCAAATGCAGATTCTTCTCTATCCGCAGTGCTGACTGAAACAGAAGTTCTTCACGATTTTCAATAGAGGATTCTGCTTCCAAATGACTTTTTAACCAACAGGCATACTCTTCCTTGCTGAGAACCTATTAAAAAGAGTATGTGAGGGCACAGTCAATGTGATGCAGAGGCACTCATACTTATACAGAATAAAATGAAAAAGAAGTTATGAATCAAGAACAATAAATTAATAAATGTCTTCAGTAATCTTTGTCAAGACTCTCCTTAAAAGCAAACTAAAAGTCTGCATTTACTTACTCTTTTTGCAATACAGAGGGTCCGTAGCCCGTCTACAGCATACAGATTAAGGTAATTCTGGGTTTTGCTTTGGATTTTTTTTTGATGTTTGCCCCGAGGGTCATCTAGATAACAATAAAAAAAGAAATTAGTGATTGAAAAATAACAGCAGTTGAATGGCCTCAGAGAATAAAAACTTCTCTACAGTACTCACTGTACTGGCACTTTATAACTAATAATTTTAAAGAGCTGCTGATGTCTCCTGGGAAACCCAAGTAAAACACTGCATTTAGAAAAAAAAAAATCTCATCTTTTTGTTCTATCTTTTCTGTCTTCTCCCTTCAAAAGTCATTATGAATGTGTGTCAGAAAGACCTTCCTTTTCTTACTCTTTAAGTATTTATTTGGCCTGAATACTTTAGGAGATCATGATAAGCTTCACAGCAAACAATGATGTCAGAAAGAGAAGTACGATTTCAAATACGCTACTAGCAAATGAGTCTCCACATCTCATCATGTGCAGAAACATGACACTTAAAAATAGCACTTAGTTTCCATCAAGGTTAATATCTCAAAAAACCAGAACCAGTGCTCTGTTTTGCATATCTAGCATATGAAGGTACTTCTGTTACTGCTGTACTGATACCACCTATCGAACCGAGTCAATGCAAGAAGTTCTGGGTATGACTGTGACTTCAGTTAAAAGAGAATTTAGGCTTGTGTAGACGTCACAGCTAGCTTCTACCTTGAATGCAGCAGCACAACTTCCACTTAGCTTTGCTCTTCAGTCATGTGTGAGAACTCAAAATCAAGACTGAGCATCTGTTCCTTTACTCTCTTTAGCTGGGTCTGGTTCAATGTGCTCATATTGCGATCAAAAAAGTAAGGAGTATGATAGTAATATGAATATGATGGACATTTTGTTCCACCTCATTACCTGAAATGATATCTTCAAAAGTTAAAAACAGGTGATACAAATCCTTTTTATCATCTAGGATCAAGACAGGTTCATGTACAGTGTACTGTAGTAGCAATCTTAAATAATATGAATTGCAGGATTAGTACTAAAGTAAAAGTACAGGCTGGTAAGTTTTTAGATTGGAACCATGGAGTGAGAATGACTGGTACCTCAGAGCAGGTTTTTCTACTCCTTCATGTCATATAATTTTTTTCTAAAGTCTGCATGTTTTTTGGAGGTGTAGAATCATTTTAGGATTATAACTTTGTACTTGGAGCTGTTCCTTATTGCAGTACTTGTGTTACTGGTTCTTGCACAGTAACCAGTCACAGAGCCAGATGAACACCACTCATCATCATAAGTCTGAGCACCTGAAGAGATCTATGATCTCAGTTCACCATTGGATGTGCTCACCTCTTTCAACTGACCACACTGAGAACCTACAGGCACTATACCCTTATATTAAGCATTTAATACAGGTATTTAAATTGGATGACACAATTATCTTACTGTTTGTACTTTTTGGTGCCCATTTTCCCAGTGTGCATTCATACCCAATTTGATCTTGCCATGTGTGACCATGCACATACACGTCTATCTGTCTGTCTTTAAGCTTACATATCATTCAGCACCTTCATATTTAATACAGCAAGGCAGTGTCTAACCAGGTGTTCAGAGGCGCCAGCACAAACACATACAAATGTTGATGTTGTAGGAAGGAAGAAACTGGAAATCCCCATATTCTGTTTTTTGTTATATCAACCCCGTATCAGCACATTTTACTCACTTTAAAGACTGTCCTATCGTCTCTAGGTCTGTAAAGCTGGGAGTATAGACACCGAGGGACTCCAGGAAGATTGTGGTATTTCATGCATACCTTCATTTCAGTTCCATCTCTGATTAAAGTCGTGTGATGATTAGTGGTAGGAATATTCTGCTGGGCCTGTCCATCTATCCATTAATGCTATCTATGCAACCACTATTGATTTTCTCAAAGGGACAATATAGTTATGTTATTCTGGAAGAACAACCCTACAAATATTATTTGCAATTGGAAAGCTCTTTCTTAGACTATAGCTTGTGGCTCTGACACACACCACCAGGTTCCTTCAGAAGCTATTAAAACAGCTCATACTTAGATTCAGCTGCAACATAAAGTAGAAATATGCATACTCTAGCAGCCTAACACAGTTTCATTTAGCTTCTTTTCTATTTGTGCATGATAATCTTTTTGGCATTACGACTTGGCTGCATAATATAATTTTTTTTTTTTCCTGGGAGAAGTACTGCAGCAAACCTCCTTGGAGGCTTCTTGTATTAGTCAGTCAGCTTTTTTAATTAGAAGAATAATTACTTTAGTAAAGTAAGCAAGCATTCTTCCTAATTTCTTATGATACATCACTATTATAAACACCATATATTTTGCATATCCCACATGAAATCGTCTTATGGGAATGGTTATTTCAGTCATTCAAATAGTGCAAACTTGAATAGGTGCTTAAACACACCAAAAGTTGTTTCTGTCCCTTTAAGGTTAAGCAGTGTTAATCACTTCAGCTCTGTATGAATACCATGGATGCTAATGCAGGGATCATACTGTTAAATGCTTATACCACCTTCAATGAACAAAGACAGTAATACTCTACAAGTAGAGACGTGCACATCATTATCTGTGCCAATTCTCAACATCCCAAATTCAACACGGAAGACTGCATCTCCCTCCTCCACAAGCATATCAATGACAGCTAAACCCCATTCTAGCTCTTCATGTGCCGCATCAGTCCTACCCTGAGATGAATCTTGTGCTCAGAAGTTAGAAGGGGGGAAGAAATCTCTTGCGGACAAAACCTAGTTGTGGAGATTCTTTTTAGCTGGGATGCAGCGTCTACGCTGAGCACTGTGACCACATGTACCATGTCAGTGAAAAATTAGCAAGTAAGTCTTCTCCAGAAGAATGACTGAGAGCTAGAGGAGCTCTGCCTGCCTCATTTCCTTCCGTAATCACAAGCTGCAGAAAGTCAGCCCAGATTTTGTTTTCTCAATGACTTATGCTCACAGTTCCTGTGCGAGTTGAATATTGACTCCAACAGTAACTTTCTTATTTATGAACATGGTGACTGTTGAGATAAAGTAAGAACAATGTACTCTTGCGAATCATTTCAAGGCTTTTGGAAATATCTGTATGCTATCAGAAAATACCAGGTTTCACAGTATCAAATAGATATACAGGCAGAGCAAATGGAGTCAATTCGGAAAGTTCTAAACTTTTGAAGTTTATGGTGATTTCTGTTTTTCTGTATGACTCAACGCAAGCTACAACATAACACATTTGCTTCTGGCTGTTCCTCGTGTTGTATTTTAAACTGCTCTTCTTCCCAAACAAACAGGACCTTTGTGTCTGATAGGACTCAGTCATGCAACGTGATGTTGGAGTTGGGAGATTAGGGACACAGTGTCGCCTCGGTCTTTCAGTCTAAGAGCAGAAGCACCACAAAGTCTCAAAATGCACACTTGACTGGTGTACAATTTACACATCCCCGAGGTACTAAGAGAGCAAAGAGTGAGCACTGGGATTAGTTGTCATGTTGAAACACTTATTGGTCAATTCCTTGAAATGCTAAATGCCTGAATTATCATAGCATTAAATCTCCTCTCACACTCATGTTTCACCATCACCAGACTACAGGATGAAACCAGACAGATCCCGCAGCATAGGTAATAGCCACAACATAAATCTTCTGAGGCTCCCTCTACCTGGGGAATACCTCCCTGTAACAGGAAAAAGATGCTGTTCCCTCAGGAATTGACAGCATATCCACTGACATTAGGATACTGCAGGAAGAGGCTGCAGATTTGGTTCCAGGAGTGATCAGTTTTTCAGACCGATCCACTGAAATGTACAGAATTACTGAAGCCAGCAGTGGCTTAGAGGGCTAGAAAACAAGGGAAACTGATTATGAGGTTCTAGTGGCTGCGCTTTACATTGCTTGCAAAGCAAACTATACTAAAACTCATAGTTCGATTTGGGCTAAAAAAAAACCAAAACAACAAAGGGCACAGCTTCAAAGCCACCTTCAATTTACTCGCCTGTAAAGATGATGGAATCACTGTGTCTGCTCAGCCACAGAAGCTGCTCACTACCGCCACAGCTCTTCAGGAGCTTTGCTTCCCCTTCTCTGACATACACCACCTTTGGTAACGTCACCTGTGTCTGGTTTTCTAACTGGCCTTGTTGTTTTTACCTAGGGGGGTACTAGATCTGCCAGAAATTTGCCTGAACTTTCCTTGATCCATTGAGTCCAGTCGGTGAATGGACACACCAGCTTCAAACAGGGTCTGTTATATGGTGACAAAATATTTAAGACTTGGCAAAAAATAATCTTTTCCTTTCTTTTTAATGTTCAGTTTGCATACTGAGAACTCATTTCCAAACATTATTTTCTAGGGATGTTATTAGAGATTCTCAGTACTACAAATTTGCTTTTAGTACTTTTGAGGGAAACAAGTTTCCACAGACACTCTATGTGCCTTCTGCAGTATCAGATCTTTACTAGAAAATTATTCATGAATACTTTGTTCTTAGTTAAGGACAAGTTGTTCTTAATTTTTTTGGCTCAGTTTTGATTTATATGGCTGTAAACAGAAAACTAATGCCAACATTTTTCTGTATTTCATTAAACTAAAATTACACAGTATAAGCCTTTCACAATTGTTTAATCCAACTAATGTCAAAGAATCCACAAAGTCAATGCATTAGTGAAACATTGGAAGTACCTCTAGCACTTCTGGGCTCTGTTCATTCATACTGAGGCAACCTTTAAACACTGGATTAAATTCAGTGTTGAAAACACAGTAAATTAGATCCAGGGTCTCCATGCTTTAGGGAAGTACTCCATGTTCACAGCTACATGTCTGTTCCCTGCTAGTCAGCTATGTATCTGAAGCCAAGATTTCTCGTCTGAACAGCACGTCTCCTTCTTTTGCTACAACCTTTCTGTTTTGATGGCTGATTGATTCACAGTGTCCTTTACCATCCTAGTCAGACCAACATAAATGTGTTGAATTATGCAAACAAGTTGCAGCAAAAGGACATAAAGATTCACAAATGACACAAAGAGGAAGCTGCAGTAGGAAGTGCTTGGGTTTCATATAAAATACTCCAATAGCCATGGACTGCCAGGCAGGTTTTCCTGAAGAAATGTAAATTACTTTGGCAGAGTTTCAAGAAATTCCTTCAAAGTAAAGTTTGCTAGTAGAAGATCCTGGACAAAAATTAATTTCATTCATTCTTGGAACAAAAGTAACCAGTAATTTGTTACAGAAAATTTGCTGTAATAACAAAGTATTATAAAAGAAGAGAGACAGCTGCCATTCTACCATTCCCTACATTCCCAACAAAGGCAGGTCCACTCGCTAGAGAAGGCAGTAAGGTATGAGTTTTTCAGCAGTGAAGCAGAACCGCCTCCCCCCAGCGCCCCCACTCCTGCAAAGGTAAGTAAGAGGCGTACCTGAAGAGCAGGGTAGAAGATCCATAATAACTGAATCAGCTCCTTTAGTGTAAACATTTATTTCATCTGTGAGAGGATGTCTGACCACTACCGACATCCTCTTCCTGACGGAATCAAAGCCCAATGTATGTAATACTTCAAAGCTTAATGTTCCCAGGTGAGGTAGCTCCACTGATACCTGGTCAGACAGCCTTCCAACCAGAGAACAGTTATATGCCCTTGCTGCATAGACAAGAGCAGCTTCATCGGGACTCTCTGCTTCATAACGGAGTTCTCCTTCCTCAGGTCCACTCCCCACAGATGTCCGGCCCTGCTGTGAGCTGTAGCCATTGTTATTCATCTGTGCAGAGTACGCCAGCTTTTCTTCCAGTTTTAATAAAGTGCTATCCGTAGATGTAGATGAAAGCACACTTAAACCAAATCTGTGCATTGATTTGCTTGTAGCCAGACTAGATGAACTGCTGCTGTTAGATCCAGAGGTCAAGCGACTTGGAGTGAATCTCCGTATGAAATCTTCTATAGTTTTTACTGGAGATTTAAGTTCAAATCGATCTCTAACCTTGAGAAGTAAAAAACAAACCAATGAACAAAACCCAAAGAAAAGCTGTACAAGAATTCCCACATTGGTATTCAGTCTAAGCAGCTTCAGCTACAGAGCAGAATTTCTTTGAGAGCGAAAAGTAATGGTATTTGTATTTTGCATTTCAGAAAGGAAAGTAAATAGGCAAAACTGACTCAACAGCAAAAAGAATTCACTAGGTCTTCAGAATCGTACCTGTGTGTGAAAGCACGTATGTTTGTATTAAAACCAATTTTTCTTCTTTCACCTCCTCAGATATGACTAACGGATAGACTAGCACCGTTGCACAACCACCAGCAGTGCATACTAAGAGCTGCCATTATAGGAAACATTGGCATTCTTTGTGTATTCTCAGTGAATGTAGTAAAAAAAAGTTAATGCAAGCGTCTTCTATCAAGAAGTGTGGTATCAGAAAATTTTTACGAGAATAGGCCAATGTTGACAATATTCTCAACAGGAACGCGTTGAAATAAGTTATTTCCACTGTCTTGCCTTTCAGCATCAAAGCATTTTGCTTCAGTTTTATCACTGATCTCAGTTTACATAGATCTTTTTTACAGATACAATTTTATTAATAGCAATAGCATATTCATAGTAATATATATTAAATTATTATAACAGTGTGGCATTCCTGAAACAGCAGAATCGAGCATTCTCCAAATGTTTCCCTGGCACAAAACCATTGCAGACTAGTTCACTTTTTATTCCAATCTGGAACAGAAACAAATCGCAGAATTTTATCCAGAATGGAAATTCCAGCTGCTGGCTAGCTTTAATACTACATTCCATTATAATTGTGTCTTACAGATCATTTTGGGATTGCGTTTTTGAAATTCTCATTCATCAGTGACACTCGTTTAGGCCTATTTAAGCAGCAGTGATCATTATTTCTCATAATGAACTTAAGGTACATCTACATAATTTGAAAGTTTTAAGTGATGTTTTTCAAGTATATTCTCTTTTTAAACTTTTAAAATGTCTCAGCCTTTTCCTAGTTTAATCCACACATACAAAATATTCACAGACATCTTATATTCTTTCCTGGGAAGTCTTGCACATTTACAAATTAGTTTCCACACATACTTACACACACACATTTATTAAATGAGTAAGTTACAGTACAAGAAATCTGGAAAATTTCAGAGGTGTCTTGAAATTGTTGATAAAAGCATACCTTATGTTGAAGGTAAGTGAAATAGCTGACATACTCGATTTAACTGATGCTTAACTAAACCTGCTTAATCACACAGCGGTTCTAAGAGTTGTCTTACAGCTAGTTCTAGTTGTTTCTCACCAGATCAGGGGGCTTAATCTCCCCAGTTTACAAGATAAATTAATATCAGTGCAAAAGAAGCTTAATCTCTCTTCTGCTGTTTAACCCACCTTCTGTCGGGGCTGATTTGGTGCAGTAACCACGACTGTATTACATATAGTCAAAGCGATGAAGAAGTCAAAAATGTCACAAAGTTCTGGACTCAGATGGGATAATGGCTGTTCATGGCTCCTCATGACCTCCAGATGCTTTGCACATTCGTTCACCTTTTCTAACAAGCTCGGGTCAGGTGTGATGTCCTTCTCCTAGTAACAAAGAGCAGTGATTAATATCTGTGGTTCTGCAAATTTCCAAAGCAGCAACAAGCCATCAAACAATCCAAAGCAGTGTCACTATCAAGAGTTTTATGGTGGCCTTACACCACAAAGAGGGCTGTAAGACACCCATTCCAGACAATAAACCGTTAACAAAGAACCTGATAGAAACGTCAATGCGTGTAACTGCGTTACCAACTCTTTCACTAGAGATAATTATAGTGGCAATGTTTATCTACTTCGGGGGTAGTGGAAAGGAGAGGCGAATCATACTAATATTCCTCCCCCTCTCCTGTCTAATTCAAGAGGTTTATTATCTCTACAAAAGGGTGGTACACTACAGAGACCAAAAGAGTGGAAAAATCAGACAGCAATGACATTCAAGCCTCAGCCTTACGTCAGCATAATAAAATTAAACCATTTTGGATTGCTAGAGAATAACCACCATAAACACATTTGAAGGTAATTCATGTGTTTTTTTACACTGAAACACTGACCACTTTGCATTCTATTTCAGCAGTACTTTTCACTTTTTTAATCTATTTCTTGTCAGAGCGAACTCCGGTATTTCTTAAGATAGGAGGATGCAAGGATACAAAAGATCGTAGGCTCTTTCTTCAGTAGAATTTTATCTGCTGATGCTCAGCAGCTGATGAATCTGAGCAACCACAGAAACCTGTGTGTGAAAACTGCACCTTGGAACTAACTGAAATCAAGAAGCTCCATCAGTGCAAACAGTATCTTTCTGTGTATATTTGTAATTTGTTTTAAGGGTGAATTTGTGTCAACAGTGCAACAATGCAAAGTACCTACATAGACAAGAGCTGGCTTTTCTGCCTTCTTATTACCATTCAGCTCACATAAAACTTCCATGGAATTGCAATAGTATAAAATAAATTAAACAAAGCAAAGTTGTAAGAACATAAATTCACCAACATTTTGAAATGTAAAGATCTTTAGTTTTTTAAAATACAACGTAGGCAATCCACTGATAACCTTGAATCACACTGAAAATTATGCTATGGTGTATGTCAACAGTGTCTAAGAATTGGAATACAAGGTGTCCACCCAGCACTTGTTGGTTTTAAAATCCTCTGACACAAGAGAAAAGAGGCATATGCAGAGCAATTAGAATCCTTGACCTCAAACGTTATGCTCCTCTCAGCTTCTGTAGATAAAGGGAAGGCATACATTTTCTTTTCAAAACCAAGGTATAACTAAAACAAAGGTTTCAGACTGTCTTTATCTTTAGCTTGTTCCCACAGATAAGGTATTTAGATCTATGCCAACACTTGATGGTTTTTGTACTAACAGCTGTGACTACAGAATTAAAAACGCCAAGATGAAGTCTATAAGAGGTACACAATGGGCTACAGATTTCTTTACCTTTCCCTTTTCAGGACACTGTTCTATTAAAAGATACAGGACACTGTGCATTTAATTCTTGTGACTTACCATTGGGCTACTGAATGCAGTGTGCTTCGAGAGTATGCTTGCTCTTTTTGCTTCAGCTCTGCTACCCGTGCGCCGGTGAGTTTTGGTGCTCTGGCTTCTGTGGATTACTTTGATGCTCTGATGGCTGCAGATACTATCACGCTGGGATAGAGTTCCTCCTTTTGGGGCTGCCTCATCTTCCTCAGAATCAAGTTCTTGGTACATTGCTAAGCGTTTGGCTATTGGTAAAAAGACACAGGGACAAATGCTGCTTATGTTAACCATGACTGAGAAACAGGGAGAGGAACATGGTGACTTTGCTCAAGTGATCTGGTTTTAATATTATACTGTGATTTCACGGTAAGAATGGATGATTCCATTATTAGGGGATAACAAAGTCTAGTCTTAATTGAATGGCAGTATCTAACAGAGGATGAAGATAACGTAATTAGAAATGTAATGCAATACACTGCCTCCTTCATCACCGCATGCTCTCTGAAGGGCAGTTAGACTCGTGCAGTAACTCACTGCATTCCTGAAGATTATTCCACAGCTCAGCCTGATGAAATCAACCAAATAATTTGGTCTTCACTTGCAGTCTGAGAAGGAAATAAACAATCCAAAAACTTGCTTGTCCTTTCCAACAGAATATGGAAATTTCACAGAAAATATGTTCCAGCAAAAATGTCACATCTACCCAGCACCAATTAACTGACATCTGAAATGTCCTCAGAACAACACACCTACAGAGCACGACCGCCCTTAGTTTATAAACAGAGGTGAGATATAGACAGTGTAGAAGCCTTGCTCAAGGTCAGGGCCATCTGCAGAGTAGGGACAGGAACTTAGATTCTTAACTCCCAGCCTAGTGCTAAAACCACTCCGGAGTCCACCCCTTCCTCTCTAAACAGCAGGATAGGCAGGACAATGCATCATGCAGTATCAAAATCAGGGTACCCTCACCCTCTGCAACACTTGTTTCTATCACAGTTTGCTGCAGTGAGCAGTACCTTGTCTACACAGAATAAAAGAGTTTTTCCAAATGCTACATTTTAGACGAATGCTTCCTCAGCCAAGAATCCAACTACAACAATTAATGTTAGAAACCACCCCTGACAGTCTGATGTACAGAAGTTAGAAAGGAAACAGAAAGAAGAGGTGTGAAACAGCTGTGGAATGCAGCCCCTCTAATGACAGGCTCTGTTTAGCTCTAACTGATATATAAGTTATTTTTCCATTTCTAAAGACCATGGGCATTTAATAATCTGGGTTATTCATCAGGCAGGCACATGCCAGTTTAACAGGTGTCTGTTTATTCCTTCATTAGGCATTCATTCATTGAAAGGCTTTTCATCATACTCTCAAAAATAATCCACACTAATCCAGATATAGAGTACAAGTGACATACTTGTGGCTTGGCTTTGTTTCGCTTATCTGGTGTAACAAATAAGGTTTTTCTAATGTCAAATGATAAATCACTGCATGTAAGTCAATTATTCAGGTAATTAGAAAAAAAAAAAAAAGATTTTTTCTCCCATAATACTTCCTGAGAAAAATCTTGCATTACATACAGTGAGTTTGTCATGGCATCACTTTTCACGCAACTAGCTTTACGATCAAGGAAAAACCCATCCTCGCCATCCACTGCAATTTTCAAACATGTTTTAGCTGTCAGAAGGCAGCTGGAGGAGTTGAAATCAGACCACACACAGTACATGGTGATAGCTCCATCAGCACAGTATTGTAAATCAGAGGTTTTTTCAACTCCATTTGGAACACGTATGGGCTTTGTCTGAAATGTGGGAGCTGGGAGAGCTTCCCAGTCCTGGTTGGGAATGCACAGACGGTTGTTGCTCTAACTGCAGGCCCAAGTATGCAACATCTTGCACTGCACTCTGGCTCCTGCTGGAAGAAAATTCAGGCCATGGAGGAAGAAAGGGCCATAGCGCATTTGGAGACATATAGAAGAGACTGCAGGGCACACTGCAGATCCCTTCTGCCTCACACAGCTTGACCACAGAGCTGCAGTTCAGGCCCTGAGGCTGATGGACTAACTGTGGATGACTGAGGAGTTTCCTTTACTAGCATTATTTGGTGTGATTCACGCTTCTCTGTGTTACGCTGTGGGAAAGAGGTTGAGCAACAGCACATTCAGCACGGTGAGGGCAGCTGCTCCTTCAGCCACACAACTGCAAACAGAAGAGCACAACACCATTGCTTTCCCCTTTCAGTGCCTACCTTGTCCTTTGATTCATATGACAGAACCTAGACGACAGCTCAAAAAATTAAGGAGGTCACTGGTCTCTTTGGCCCTTCTGCTGCATGGTAAGGAGTTGCAAGGAAATAAAAGTTCACTTCACCCACACAGGCTTCTTCCTGCAACCTGTTGCACGTGCTTCAGAACAGTACAGTTCTAACCTGAACCACCACTCTTGCCCATTAATTCCCACTTCCTTCTGCTCGATTAAGATGTGAACTAGGCTGCTCCCCCTCAGCAACCCAGTTTCCTTACAAACGGAACCCAGGCAAGCCAGGAAGGGGGTAGCCATGTGGACATCACAGTGTGTCACTTTAAGAGAATGCCTCGAGTACCAGAATGGAGCACCACATTGAAGGACTTCCATCTTTCTCTGTACTGGGGAGGTATGACTGGAGCGCACATCCTGGGATGAGGCTTGTGGAGGGCAGTGCCCAGCCTGACAGCACAAGCTCTGCCTTAATTATCTTCTGCAGGCTGCTAGTTACATGCTGCAAACCCCATGCTGAAAAACCATTGCTCAAGATGACACAGCAGTAATGTTTTCTGCAATTTATCAATGTTTAAGACTTAAATCAATCATAAGAGGCACATTTTTGCGTCTCATCTTCAGTAAGGTTCTCAGCAGCAAACCCCATCTCAAGGAGAGTTGGTGTAACACCTGGACACAGCCTCTCTCAGGAAAAGCATAAGAAAAGCTTGGATTTGCTATAGGGATAATCTTCCTCACTGTCGATGCTGGGCATTTGGATGGTACTGACAGAACGCTGCACTTCTTCGCTTAGCAGGTAATGTTCCTTGACAAGGAAAGGACTGGCTGCAATTATTTTTTTCAGCTTTGTAAAATGTGCTGCCCAGTTGGTCTAACTCCCTTCTGAGTAGAGGTTTTTTAAAAAAAGACATATTTTCTTTAATAATCATACCAAATTTAAGCTTCTGCTATGAAAACGCACCTTGAAATACATGACTCCAATGACCCTGAACTGATTATCATTTTATTCCATGTATAAAAACTTAAGCAGAACATGCATTTCATGCACAATACACAGCTATACTTGCATACCACATCTCTGTATTCCTCATTGCTTTCTTCTTTCTTACATTACATCTAAAAATAGTTTGTTTATTCAACACAGCAAAAGCTATCTCCTAATGCAGCACTCAGCTTATTTATCAGCATTATACCAATAGCATGGCCCTTTCTAGTCTGTGTAACACCGGCTACCTCTTGCTCTCTGTACAGGTTTTCATTGTAGCACATGCATTTCTGTTCCTGCCACTGAGAACAGGGAGAAAAAGGGAAAGTAGATACTAGAATCTCATTTAACCAAGTCAAATGTAATTCTTTTGATACAAATGGTGTTCAGTTTATACCAAGGTAAGCTTGATAATAAAAACAGGCCTTAGCACCTCTCAACATTTTCTCAAGTGCAGTCTTACATATTATGCAGCAAGAATTAAGTTTGAAGAAATAATGAAACGTGCTTCCATCGTTATGTTATGGCTAAGGTTCACAATGCTTCAGCTGTGCAAAGCGTGCTTCTTTGGGAACATGCTGTTCTCTCCACCCACTCAGCCCTCTCCAATGCAGAACCTTTTCCTGTGAACATTATAACCTGAAAGACATTGTTGTGGGATGCTTTTCAGTTTCAGCACTGAAAATTGATGGCCTTGATCTTTTGTCTGATAAAGAGGTTTTTATTAAGGGAAAAGACACAAACAACTTTGAGAAACACAGCAATACAATTAATGAAAATCGAATTGCACTATCCTCGTTCATTTTACATTTATGGCACAAAGAAGAAACTGTAATTAATTCTTATTCCATCAACTCTCTTCATCTTTCTGAAGACAACAGTAAGCTATAAATAAAAATTCTGTAGTGGCTGCTAAGTATTTGAAGCGACATTTTTTTATTTTAAAATCTCTTTTATTTAATTATATTTTGGTTTTGCTTGTTTTTGTTTTACCTTCCATGCTATCTAAGTTCTATGAGCCATTGCAGGCTGATGGAGATACTGTTGCCACACAGCCAGATGTTCCACTAACTAGAAAAGTGGCATCAGGAAACTCTGCAGAACTTCCCTTCCAGCAGAATAAAACTGCAGACCCCCCAAAAGCAGAATAATTCAGCTGTCTGTGTGCCCTGACTTCACCATGGGATAATTCCATTTCACCCCAAACCATTGAATAAGGCTGTTACTGACCTATCAAGAAGTAAATCTAGACGCACAGTACTTACACCACCACACCACCTTATTTCCTTAGTATTTTATGAGTGCAAGCTTATTTCACTTTGAAGTGCACTCTAGTGTCTACATAAAGAGTCAGTCGAGCAGCTAGCATGCTATAAATTTGTACAAGTGTGCTAACATAATCTTAACTTGATTTACTTTTCAAGAACTTCCCCATAGGGACAAGTTTTGAGATTAGAAAACACCAAGATTTTCCTTCCTCTCCCCTCTTGGCATTCCCAGGGGCTTACAATGAATAACCTTAAGTCCTTCATTAAGAATTCTTTACTCCGCTTAGAAATGGAGATCATTCCTACTTCTGCGGAGACTTTTCCAGAGCAATTGTGAGAGTAGGTATGCGCTTAGAAAAAAGTATTACCTGTCTCTAAATTATTACCTGTCTTCTATAGGATTTAAAATGGGGCACTCCCAATGCACTGAGTTCTACATCTGCTGGCACTGGTTCTCATCTCAGTTACCAACGAAAATTTTTCAAAAAGCAGTAACAAATGTAAGGAGAAACTACAAACAAGCTACACAGGGTGCCTGAAGCACTCAGTTCTGCTACAGGTTTTGTTCTTTTTGAGGAATGCCTAAATGGACTAACCTGATTTCTGAAGATTGTCAAATTGTAAAGGTGGCAGATGAGAAGTCCCTCTGGAAGCAGCAGCTGCATTTATGGAAAAGGTTCTACTGGTTTTTATGTTTGTTTGGTTTTGGGGTTTTTTTTGTACATAAATCCAATTCTCCAGCGTGGCTGAAATGTGCAGTCAATGTTTTTTTGACTACACACAAAAAGAGTAAGAAAGTTCCACTAAAAACAGCCCCCCAAACTAAGAAAGAGATTTTTTTTTTTAAATATAATGCACTTCCCTATAAAAAGTAGTTGCTGGCCAATCTTCAGCAAGAAAAAAAAAGACAGCAGAAGGAAACTCCTTCTTTGTCAGATTTAGTGATTAAGAAACTTCTCTAGGCAGGAGAAAACTACTGAGGTTTTATCATCTGCCTTCACCTTCATAAACTTCTCTTACTCTTATGTTGTCTAGAATTTTTTTCACAGTCATTTGAAGGAAGGGGGAGGAATGCAAAGGATGAGAAATTCAGATTTTTCAGATTTGTGTGGTTGCATTCACAGAGATTCATCTCATGTTCTGTCAAAAGTTCCATATGATGGGTGGCTAGAACTAGAAAAATAGAGATCACAGCCCATAGGTAACAGTGCGATTAATTCAGCATTTGGCAAACAACTAGGACAAATGTCAGGCCAAGAGCATCTGGTTGTAGCTAAATCATATAACGACTTTCAGAAGTACAGTCAGCTTTTGGGCACCTGCTATCTCTGGGATTAGCAGACAGGCTTGGGGCGTAGCCAGTTCCAAGAATTGTTAGAAACTGGCTACTAGCCTGAAGGGAAAAGCTATGGTATGGCAACGTAGTTTTACATATAGGGAAACAATTCGAATTTTTAGGGGGGCACTAACATTCTTTTGGACTAGGAAGAAGTACTGATTGGAACAATAACTCTTGGATTTAACCAGAGTATATCGCCAATGGGTATTCCATAAATGCCCAGGACATTTATGAATGGTTAAATCATTCTTCAACTTGGAGTTGTCCATGACACACCATGCTCCTGAATTAACACTGCAAATCAAGAAGAGTCTTTGAAGGAGACCACAGAACAGATTAAAGAATGCAGGTCACACAGATGCGAGGTGGGAATTCTCTTAACTGTATTTAGACTTCCAAACTACAGAGAAATAGGCATGTATTAGACAACAAACGTAGATGTCTAGAACAGGTCCGATGACTGATATCCCATAAATGCTTAATTTTCTCCAGTGAAGTCACAAGATGACTATCTTCCATACAAATACTTGAAATTAGGTATCAAGAATTCCATCCCTATCAACATAGTCTCCACAGGGCCCAAACGAATTCCCCTCGTTTGATCCCGATCAGCGCATAATCCATCACCACGATATGACCCCAACAATGCGACCTCAACAATGACAAATATTTGCTAGAGCCTGCGTCATGGAACTGTTGCTGAGTACACTCACACCTTCCCTCACAGCCTTCGCAGTAGTTCCCAAATTCCTCTTTGGTGCTAAACTCTTGCACAGCTGTACCCATGAGTAATACTTTGTATTACCTCCAGTTGGCCAAGAGATTCTGTCCCACAATGGTGCGATTTATTGGCCTCTATTATTCATATTTTTGTCACCTCTTCTCTGGACTAAACCAATGCAATACTCCTGGATGTAACACCATCAACCTCAGAAGAAAGCTAGAACTAATTACAGAATTCTGGAGGAAAATGTTTTCTCCATCGAATTAATGAAAGCTGCCCCTTATTCCCCATACTACCTAAAAAAAGTTCTAAGTCTTGTTCAGGGTTTCAGTTTTTATTTTTCAAGCATTTAATTGTTTCAGCCCTGTGTAAGGTCCACATAAGCCTCTGAGATGAAAACCATGATTAACAAGTCCACGTCTGAAGTAAAACAGGAGTCTCACTCATAATCATAAAGCTCACATTTCACATGGGGAATTTACAGGGCTTTGTGGAACAAATTTCCAAAGAAAATAAAGACACTCCCACAGCTCAAGAAAAAGACACGCCACCTCAAATATGACAAATCTAACACAGCGTAGTATATGCCTTTTAAGTAGCTCCCAAACCCAAACAAATTGTGCACTGCACACATCGGGAGAGGAAGAAGGGGAAAGACCAAGCTACACAAAAAGAAAGTCACGTGCATTGCTTAATGTACTAGTGGAAGTAACTCAGAGATGATGATGACAAATGCAGTATAACAAACCCTGTAGAGCAGAGAATAATGGGATAACCACTCATAACTGTGAACAAATTTTAGGGAGAAAAGCTTATAATGCAGCATACAGAAAATCTGTGAAGGCTGTACGCGATCTGTTGATTGAGTAATTAACAGATATGCAGCAGCCCTAGGTTATGCAGAAAAAATGCTTCACCAGAAAATTAAAGTTTCAAAGTGAGGAAACTTCAGACCTCCGTGTGCCACTGTAGGCATAACCTTCCCTAACCTTCCCCCTTTGTGTGTGCATGGCTGAGCCCCAGAATATAGGGCCTCTAGATGACCTCAGAGGAAAATTTGCCAGAACTTCTTAGCATGGGAAAAAGTGTTCTACATCTTAGCCTTGTTCTTGGATATGACTGAATGGAGCTGTTGTGACTGAAATTTCTCTCCAAGAATTCATGCCCGAGGCAAACATCTGGCATGGAAAACTTGAACCAAATAGTTAAAGTTTTGTAAAACTATCCATAACTGGAAACAGGATCTTATCACGAGAAGGGTCAAGCAACTGGAATAACAGGCACTGCTACCCAGACACAGTAGAATAACAAACTTAGCCAAAGAGCTCAGAACAAGGCTGCTTCCTTCCAGTAGAAAATGACCTGTTATCTTCAGCTTTTGAATATTGACCCATGTACAACAATTTAAAACTAATTTCTTCACCTAAAGTGCTACTCGGAGTTTGATTCCAAGTAACAAACCACTATGCCAGAAAAATTACTCAGATAGATGGATAAGTGAAGACAGAGATCGTCTTTGAAATAGGTGAGAAAATGCAGATGTATTTTACTTGGTTTTCTTGCATGTAGCACAGCCTCAGATAACTTGACAAGGGAAAGATTTTAGAATTTTCTGATTTATTAAGTGTTCAGCATCAGTTATAACATATGCCCCGAAACCTCAGAGGGGAATTCAGATACTCTGGTATAAGACACTGAAAAGCAGCTGACAAATCATTTGCAAGTAAGCAATGAAATGTTGCTGATGCACTCCCTTAAACCAGAAAGAGCTGTGACAGGTGTTTTACCATATCTAAACAAGAAGGTTTCAGCAGCCGAAGATATAAAATATTTTAGAAAATCAGACTGGAGAACAGAGATAACTAAAGACTTGAATGAAGAATAGCTTTTATTGTGTTGTTAATCATGATTATAGGGAATAAAATCAATATAAATTATCAGAATTTATATACAGAATGACAGAGAAAGACCTATTTTCTGTAGAGGATAAAAAAAAGAATAAAACACTGTGTATGAAATATTGTGTAAAAAATCTGTGTCAATTTAAAAAATGTATTTGTCAGAAACTTTATACTGACTGGATTTACGAGAAAGCCTAAACATAACCACATGTGAAAAGAATGACCAAAAAAATAATCGGTTTATTTTATGTACTTATCTGACACTTCTGTTTGTAGCGAAATTCACTCTGCTTTCATTAACATTTATATTGTAATCTGAAATCATAAGAGCAATGCCTGCCCAAACGTAGATTTCTGTTAAATACATTACATTTCACGAAAAAAGACCTGAAACTCCATATTCAAATTCAGGAGTCTCAGCTTGGCCTACATATTAGCTGATGATACTAAGCTCATAAAAATACCCTTCCTAGGCTGTTTTAGTTGGCAGTACCATCATACTATTGAACAGATTGGTACCCGCTATCGCAGAAGAACTTCTACCTGAAAGTCAGTGTGGTTTCAGAGCCAACAGAAGTACCACAGCCATGGTATTCGTTCTCAGACAACTGCAAGAGAAGTGTAGGGAACAGAACAAGGGTCTCTATGTAACTTTTGTTGATCTCACCAAAGCCTTTGACACTGTGAGCAGAAAAGGTCTGTGGCAGATCTTGGAACGCTTAGGATGTCCCCCCAAGTTCCTCAAAATGATTATCCTGTTACATGAGGGGCAGCGCGGCCAAGTCAGATATGGCGATGCACTCTCTGAGCCCTTCCCAATAGCCAATGGTGTGAAACAAGGTTGCGTTCTCGCACCAACTTTATTCACAGTTTTCTTCAGCATGATGCTCCAAAGGGCCACGGCAGACCTCGACGAACAAGACGGCATTTCTATCCGATATCGTACCGATGGGAGCCTTTTCAACCTAAGGCGACTGAAGGCCCACACCAAGACCCTGAATCACCTTGTCCGCGAGCTGCTTTTTGCTGACGATGCCGCCCTTGTTGCCCACACACAAGCAGCTCTGCAGCGCTTAACATCCTGCTTTGCAGAGGCGGCTGAGCTTTTTGGGCTGGAAGTCAGCTTGAAGAAGACGGTAGTTCTCTACCAACCAGCACCACAAGATGATTACCATCATCCCCACATCACCATTGGCGAGTCAGAGCTTCAGTCAGTCCAGCAGTTCAGCTATCTGGGTAGCATCATCTCCTCAGATGCCACGATCGACAAAGAGATAGACAACAGAATAGCAAAGGCAAACAGAGCTTTCGGAAAACTCCATAAAAGAGTCTGGTGCAATAAACACCTGAAGAAAAGTACAAAGATCAGTGTCTACAGAGCCGTGGTACTGTCTACTCTTCTGTACGGGTCTGAATCATGGGTCATCTACCGCCACCATCTGCGACTCCTCGAACGCTTCCATCAGCGCTGCCTCCGCACAATCCTAAACATCCACTGGACTGACTACGTGACTAACGTTGCTGTCCTTGAACAGGCAGACGTCACCAGTATTGAGGCCATGTTGCTGAAAACGCAGCTGCGTTGGGCAGGGCACGTCTCCAGGATGGCGGATCACCGCCTCCCTAAGATCGTGTTCTATGGTGAACTTGCCACCGGCTGCCGCAAGAGAAGAGCTCCAAAGAGGAGATATAAGGACTCCCTGAAACAACACCTCAGCCTAGGCCATATTGCCCACCATCAGTGGTCCACCCTGGCCTCCAATCGGGACATTTGGAGACACACCATACATAACGCTGCTGTCTCCTTTGAGAGCACACGTAGAATCAAGCTCGAGGAGAAAAGACAGCGCAGAAAGAACCGTGCCTCGACTATACCACCCAAGGAGACCCTCCGGTGTGCTCTTTGCAACCGGTCTTGCCTATCGCGCATTGGCCTTTTCAGCCATCAACGCGCTTGCAATAAGCGTGGGCAAAGCCCTTCCCAAATCTTCGTCCGCGAAGCCAAGCCATGACCATCATCCGTCCTGCACGGAACAGAGTACCCTCTGAAACCAGCATAAACAAGAAAACAATCAATGGTGAGGAAGAACGAATAATCAGAGTGGCACAAGCAGAATTAGGAGTGCAGAAATATATTCTTAAGCCTAATTCTTCTCTCTGTCTTAGCTACAGTACAGAGGTAGAAAGTCACAGCTTCTCCCTGTTTTAAGTTCCCCGTTCTGTAACACTGGGATAATAACACTACCCAAAGACCTAGTTTTTGAAAAAGAGTGCCTTAAATGTAAGTACTACTTTAAAGTAGGAGAAAAAAGAACAATCCTTGCATAATCCAAAACTTCAAAGTATCTTTTTCCAATTTGAAATCTTATGAACTCTCCAAAGCATGTTTTAGATTTTCCAGTCTATTTTGATTATTTCTCTTATTCTGTATCTTGTTTGTAAACAGAACTTCTGTAATGGTCTTTGAGAAAACTTGCTGAGCAGTGATTTCTATATGTTATGTTGATAAAGAAACTTATTTTTTGCAAATAGGAATCCAATACTGTAGCTATCAGTATTTTTTTACATACAGAGAGAGTGATTTGAAGAGTTAAGATCTGTCATGTCACAAATGATAATAAAATCTTAGTGGAAAATAACACAAATTACAAAGAAATCACAAAACAGAAAATCACATCATAATTTTAAAAGGGTGATGAGATGAGAAAGGGATGACAACCCTCACATTCCCTTGTCACAAAGAGTGACTTTTAGTGTTTTGGGAACCTGATACTTGGGGACATGCTCTCAACTGCAGTGTTCATACAGAAGTGAAGATACCTTAGCACAGACACTTGTCACACAGAAGCACTGAAAAGATTCTGACAAAGGTAACATAAAATATGCTATTAGATCAGATTATGTTTCTTGATACTATGAAAACCAGAAGGTCTTTTTACATTTATTTCTCAGCCCAAAAGGATAATCTCATTCCACACATTCAATCAGACACTAACCTGACTGTATGCTTAAAAACTGGTATTTTACATAGTATACTTCAAACACATCAGATGACTGTGATACCAACAGCACTATTCAATTTGTTTAAATTAGCCATGTGCTCAAGCGCTTTACTGTATCAGGAGCTAAAGCCAGAAGCTTTAACTGTCTTGACAACATGCTGCAAATGTTACAGAACACTTTGATAAGATTGTCCTTGCTAGCCGAACACAGCCATCAAATTATACTAATCTGAAAACAGCTATTACTGAGTTTACTGAGCGGATACATGCAATTCCTTTTGTTTTCCTTTGTGATTTAAGATTACAGTGATTTCTATATCTACTTCAGATTGCCCAAAGTACAACTGTTAGATAGAAGATGAGATCATGAGCTCACCGTTAGCATCATGGGAATACTCTATTCCAGAAACAGTGCATCTTCGGAAAACCATCTTGTTTTCTGTAAGTGTCCCAGTCTTGTCTGAAAAGATAAACTGCACCTGACCTAGGTCTTCTGTGATATTTAAAGCTCGGCACTGCAGCTGAGAATCTGTTTCTTCGTCATATAAATCTTTATCTTGATGAATAAAATATACTTGGCAGATTTTAACGATTTCAATGGATACATACAAAGAAATTGGAATCATAACCTAGAATACACAAAAAGAAAGAGAATTGGGAGAAAACAGAAGGAAAAATACAACGAATTAGTAAAATCTAGTTAAATTGGTACTAGACTAGAACATAAAGATGCTAAGTACTTTAAGCATCTACTGTAAACTTATTATCATGTTTGAAAAGAGTTTATTTACTGTGTTAGATAGGGGAAACCGATGGTGAATTGCAGATGTGAAATGCATTATTATTTCTACAAGGGCAATTATCAAAACTTGGACAGAAGCAAATCTTTTTTTAGGCAAATAAAGTGGTTTCAACTGGAATAAGTTAATTTTCTTCATAGTAGCTGGTATAGTGTTGTGCTTTGGACCTCCTTCCCTAGGAAGGGATCCCAGCTGCTTGGCTTCCCTACCAGCCCCATTATCCCAGCATCAGAGCAGCCAGGTGACCATGTGCTCAGACACACCTGAAAGCACCAGGGGAGACCCAAGGCTGACGCACAGGGATAAGGCTCTAGTAGACTCTAGTGCACAGTGTACTCTGATGTTATCAACTTATAAAGGGGGAGAACCCATCCGTATTTCTGGAGGAAGGAGTGACAGGGCAGGCCACAGTTTGCTTTTACTTGGACGGGTCTCAGTACATTTGGAATTGACTGTCCCAGGAGTTGAGTACCACCCAGAGACCTGCCCCAAGGCTGGAGAGTTATGAATGGCAGAGTGTGTGGCTTCTCACATGCCTTAGTGGGAGAAAGGGTACTACACATACTGCACATTTATAGCTTTATTATAGCAAACTATGAACAGAGGTGACAGCGTGTACAACTTGATTACCTGGAAAACTATGATCACTGTTAGAAATAAATACACTGAAGCTAAAACAGGAGATAAATATTTGCCATCAGGCCCTGGAACATCAAAAATTGGTTTATTCTTCTCACCATATTGCCATACCCATAGGCCATGACCTGCAGAAGAGTTGAAACAGAGAAAAATGCAAATTAACTCCATGGGAAAATGCTTATGGTATGAATTTGTTCTTAGAGTCGACTTACGTAGAAAAGTGGTATTTGTTTTCAACTACGCTGCATAACTTTTGGAAAAGGTCCCAAACCCGTGGTTTTTTCTGCCTTGAGATTTGGGTTTGAGAAAGGGATTTGCCTGGCCTTAAGGACTGCATGCAAGATTCATTTCATCTAACTTTTATCTAAATAAGGTGAGCTGACTAGTCTAAAGCACTAGTTTAGGCTCTTCCTCTAATCAGCAGAGAAAACTGAACTTCTTCAAAAAATGATCCATTTGATGCGTTATAATGAAAGAACTCCATTGACTGCACTAGGTACACCACTAGCCAGCTATCACTAAACTACTTTCAGCTGGATAAAGTCAGAAGAGACTTTAATCTTACTGGGTGAATCTTACCCACCACGTCTACAGAACCAATGAAGTAACAGTACTAGCAGAGTCAACACCATGGAAGCTGAGTAACTCAGAAGAAATTCTAAGCCTTGCTTACATGTTTTTGGTTTTGTTTCTATTGATTGTGCTGGTAACTAAATAAAGATAAGGTTATTTTTATTATTTTGGGAAAATGACATTCTTGTAAAAGAGACAGAAAGTTGCCTTTTTAAATTCAACACTAGGATTTGCAGCCCTGAAAGACCTAAAATGGTACGCCTGATGTTTTTAAGGTGAAAAACAAGGAAGGATTCCTCCATGATAAGCAGCATTCAAACTATCTTCGCTATTTGTCAGAAATCAATAAAGAAGGACAAAGGTCTTCTTTAAAAGTAATCTTTTGTAAGCCACACCTGACAAGATCGTTTACATCTTGATACATAAACCCAGCATTGAACTCTCAAAAAATAGAAACAATACTTAAAGCCAAGTGAGCAAATTATTTTGCCCCTGTACTACCAATATGAGAATATCACCATACTGATGTCTTTATTGACATCTATATTTTTATTCTTGAGAGCAAAAACTGGAAGCCTCACACTGAGAATGCCCTACATCAAGCCTTGTTTTATAAATGTCCCAACTCAGATTTTCAAAAGAATTAGTTAAGTGTTGTACCTCTCTTGACAGAAGGTTCAAAAATTGCCTGGTTTACAGAACACAGCTTTGCATGTGTTGAAGCATCAGGCACCTCTGGTTTCCAAGGGCTCAAGCAAATTTCTTCCCAGCTGTTTTCGGTTGTTACCATCTCCAGCACATTGCTCTGGCCCCTCTGCTGGTAGCTTCCAGCCTTGTCACAGAAGTGACAGAAGGGAAGGTGTATGTGCCACCCACTGTCTGCCTGCCACCTCCTCCCCTTCACATTCATGTGCCTCAGGAGTTTCACATGAACTGAAGCCACTGCGGTGGACACGGTGCTGCTGTTGCTCTGGGGGCAACACCTTGGATGCAGTGGCAGAGGGGACAGCTGTAGGCAGTGAATTCCTGCAGTTAAGCCTACCAGGGCTCTTCAGCCTGGCGGACAGGGCTCCCCAACACTGAGACGCTACAAAAGAGTGTCATGAACACAGTGGAAACAAATACGCTGGGTGATTCACAGCTGGAAATACACATCTTTAAACAGCATTTAACAATGCCTGGAAAAAGGCGCACAGAGACGTATTTAAACGGCGTAAGATTGTTATTAAGCTACATCATGGTTGTCAGGAAACATTCTGGTGTTTATGCCATATGACTCACACACAAACATTACAGAACACACAAACAGTAAGGATTTGAAATTCATATGCCATACATAAATAATAATTTTGGGTGCCAAACGTAAAACTCAATTCTTTCTCACAAATGAATAGAAAAATAGCCTGAAGAGTATTAACCTGAACCTCAGCATTTCCTTAAACACTCCATGAAGTCTAGAGCGTCTTCTACTTGGATTTATGCAGAAATAGACTTTTATTTATTTCTTCTATGTTAAAGCTGCAGCCTTAGGGACAGCGTGTCAACGTTGTGCACTGTGCCCTTGATTTAATAAATAGTACTGGGGAACAGCACTGTGCTAATTATGTTTATCCTCTGCTCATATATTACTTTGGTGACTGATTAATGGTGTTTTGCACTCTACCACCTGTAATTTTGAGGGAACTACTTACAGAGTGGCTTCTTTTGGACTTGACATTTTTGGATGCTATCAAGGGTAGCAGAATCTAAGCCTTCAAAACTCTGGTACTAATAACATATTTGATTGATACTAAGAAGCTATTTAGACGAGC
The DNA here is from genome assembly GCA_009769605.1 of Bucorvus abyssinicus. NCBI lineage: Eukaryota > Metazoa > Chordata > Aves > Bucerotiformes > Bucorvidae > Bucorvus > Bucorvus abyssinicus. The sequence continues at coordinate 128,333,719 of CM020024.1, forward strand.
TTATGTATCAAGACATCTTTATTTAAAAGAAGAAAACCCAACAAAAATTGGACAGTATGGAGGCAGCTTTATCAATTTCATGTTTTGGCAGATACATAAGCTTTTGGTAAAGTTAGGCACATGAATCCCAAGAGAGTCTGACACGCAAGTTTCTACTTTTAAAGAGCACTTACCGATGGCAGAAAACAGACACATGATTAGAAGTATGAGGACACACCAAAGGACATCGGCATTCATCTGTCTTTCAAGCTTACTGCGTTTGTAACGGGGTCCATTATTATTTAACAGAGCTTTGGTCTCATGCCCTGCAGAGGCAATTTCATCAAATGATGTCATACGGATCTTTGTTATTAATTTAAGGAAAATACAAAAAGGCAGTACATCTCATCAGACAGAAAACCAGCTTTTACCTGCATAGATTACTATTCCTGCAACCTCTTCTGTATTTCTAATGGTACATCCACGTAACAAAAGATTTTCTTTGAACAGTCCATCCCTTTTTCCACTTTTATGTATACTGCAGAAAATTTAAAAACAGAACAAAGCACAGCATGTCAAAACATTATGCTTGTTAAATCATACCACTCTGTAATATAAAAAGCCCAGGAAACATCTTCAAAGTTTAAGAAATTTTGTCAACCTGATGGTGAAATACTTCCTTAGATCTTCCTCCTGGGAAGATTCTCTGTTAACAGACTTTGAAAACTGAGAATACCTACCCAAGAATCCCAGACGTGCAGCAGATCAGCTGGAGCAGTACCAGTTGCTGTTGGATATACAAATGTACTGGACAAATACTCACTAGAGACATGCAGGTCAAATCTAGAGCGTATGTGCAGCCTATCTAATGCTTTGAAAATGCATTGGACTTTCTGTGCATGTGCAAACTGACTGGGCAACCACAGTTAATCCAGCCCACCTAATGTAGTCCACCTAGTCCAGAGCACCTGTGTTCTGCATATGATTAATCCATTATTCACTTGTTTTTTATCAAAGAAATCCTAGAAAGAAATATGATGAAATTGAGAAAGGATTGTGTTTCAGAAGCAGCGATACTAAGGAAGATGTGCCAGGGATAACATGCATCAGTTCAGTGAAAAAGAAAGGAAAAAAAAATCCCATGCGTTTATCAGTGAGAAATTCCTATCAGAAGTGTCTCACTGACTCTCTAAGAAAGATGGAATGGCCTGTGACCTGATGATTCTTGTTGACTAGCACCAAAACACATGAGAAAAATAGAACAAAGTAACATTTCCACTACAACTTACTGTCTGCTGTGTATGGACTAACTCAAGTTTCAGCTGACAGAGAAATTTAGAGAACTGTCTTATGAGAATTATCAGTCACCAGGGAAATGCAAAAAATAACAACAAATAAAAAAAATAGCACTAGAATGTTTTTTATTAGGTAGAAAAGTCAAGCCAAATAATAATTTCAAGCCTTTTCTAAGTGAACAAAAATATAATTTAATCAACTTCAGTTTGCCAATGCCTTGGAGGAGATTAAAGCAAAGTCTGAAAAGTTTAAATGTTCTGCCTTCACTTTCAGAGCATCAAAACCATCACACTTCCAAAATCTAAAAAACAGACTGCAATAAAAAGCTAGTAAAAGCTGGGAGTTCAAGAGAAATCCCGGAAAAGCACACATGCTATACTAAAATTAACACTGCGCTTTTGCAGCCTCAAATTTTACGGCTATCTGGATTTGAGCATTTAAAATCCTATGTCCCCCGAAATCTGCAAACTGGCTTAAAATTGTGCCCTTTATTAAAAGGTGGAGTTCAATTATTCGCTTCCTATTTCCTAAGCAAGATATAACACCTTAGTTGTATCTTCATATGTTTCTCTGATTGTTATAATCCTTTCTTTTTCTAAATGAGGACCAAGAATTTTAACTTTAGCACATGCTTCTAGGATCTCAGGCCTGAAGAACTAAATAAAAGATCCTGATAGCTGCAGGAAGAAAAGGTTCACATTAGTGAATCCTTTGTACTCTTCCCCAGTCTACGAGGACCACCTGTAGATAATGCTGTTATGCCGGTTATGGTATGTAGGTTACAGACAATGCTTCTATATATATACACATTCATAGATAAGTATATTTATACAGAAAAACAGACACCGTCCTTTTTAGTTCAGTATAACATATCATACCCAATCCTTGCTCAAAACCATAAATTAATTAAGAGCACTGGAGTTTCAGGTATGCTTAGCTTGTCACTGTAGGGATGGAGAGAAACGGTGGGACAGCTGAGGCAGCTGCAGCGGTGATAACATCTGACCAGAAACCAGAAACAAATGGAGAAGGAAAGAAGTAGATAATACCAAGTTTGCAATTATGATACACAACCAAAGTTTTTTTTCTTTTCATCAGGAGAGAACCTCCCCTTCTCAGCCCACCCTCCGTGCTGGTCTCAGATACAAGAACAGACGTTTGGCTCCTGTTCTCTTCAGCAAACCTCCTCGACCTACTGCCTCACCTTTTGCCAAAGGAGCTTCAAAACTGAGGGCTGCTCATCAGCCCTCTCGCCGTGTGCCAATAGGTGTCAGTACTGAGTGCCAGCTGGAAAATTACCCAAATCTGGCTGAGCTTAAACTATGGGAAATAATTTCTTAATGATTCCAATACCGTAGAAATTACACTACTACCAGGATTCTGCCATTCCTTATGATTCATGTTAATAAATGGGGCTTTTAAAAGATAAGCCTACTTAAGAAGTAATTGCTCTGCCTTATGATTTTATAGCCTTGGTCAATTTTTTAAACTTCACAGTAACAGAGGACTGTGACAGGTATTTTGCACATGGCAACCTTTATATACAATTCCTTGTGTATTTTTTCTGTACAATTATATATTTGTCCTTACTGTCTTAGCTTATACAACCGCTCCAAAGCAATGGTGCAACATCTGAAGTTAACCTATAGGTGCCAAGACCCCAACCTACTGCCCTCATCCACAGGCTGCACCTTCTCACCACAACTCATCTTTATGTCCATTTGGTACTGCTTTTTACTTTTCCATACCCAACTCACTGCTTCCTTCTTGTCTGCACTCACTCCCAGTGACTCACTAAAGGAACATAGAAATAAAGCAATTTGGCACTGATGACAAAAGGAATAAAAAATGACAGACATAAAGGTCTGGATTAAAAAATAATGAAAACTAGAGTTAGACAAAACTGCTCACTTTGATAACAAACATGCCAAGGATACTACTCCTTTATGTCTGAGCGGAGAGATGGCTTAGATCCCATTTCTAGCCCTGCAGTTAGAAACCTTAAGCTTGTACAGAGGCTGAACAGTCTGTTTTTCCCCTTTCTGGATTCAGGCCAGGATAACTTTGGAGGCAAAGAAGGAAACTTTTCTCTGTCAGTATTTAAACCAGCGGCTGGCTGAAGCCGCTCAGATGCCTGGAACGCAAAGGCTAACCCACAAGGAAATGCACTGGCAAGCGCAGGTGCAATGCGCTTTTGCTCTGCAATTTCTCACACAGACGACACCGCAAATATGCAGTATCTAAACATCTAAAATACACATGCACCACGAGTCAGGAGAAATAGGCAGACCAGATGCAGTTAGCTCCTGCTTTGCTACAGCACTCTGAAAGTGTTTGTGTAGAAATAAGCCGCCTGGTTTAACACAGCGACGGAAAAATAAGTCCTATGGTAGCTCACTTCAGAATTCTATTATATTTTTCCTTATTATGTGTTACCAGCATTAAATAACAAGGTGACATACCAAAACTGTATTCAAAAGAGATTATTTTCTCTCACAGTGGTTTCTCAAGCATCTTACAAAGCAAACGGTAGAGTGGCATTACTATCCAAGGCTTGACACTCCCCAAGAAAATAAACAAATACAGTATCAGTGCGCATCGTGAGTCAGAATCTTCCTGACTCAATTCTGACCAAACTTGGTCTAGGTTGGTTTTCTCTCCAGCAGAAGCGCTGTCACTATAGCACATTAAAGATACATCACTGTATAGATTTATACATCTTTTTCTTTAAAGAATTGTAACATGATTTTATATGAATTAGGTTTTGTTATGACAAGCTTTACACACATGTAATGATATTATTATTATTGTAATATCTTGCTATACTTATATTGGTATGATCAGATAAAGTTTTCTGTTCTTGTCTAATAATAAAATTTTTACTTGCAAAGAAAAGCTGAAAAGCCAGAATGCCACCTACTAATTCTCCTTTTCTCTTGCTGTTTCTCTATACACACAAAAAGCTAGAAGCAAGATTTTAAAGCCAATTTTGTTATTTTTGGAACCTGGCATGGGATTTTTGAATATTTGCCATGCATACTGTACATAACCTGGCTAGACCCATACAGGCAAGGGGCATGTTAGGTTTTATTCCATTCTTTTTACAAGGAAGATTTCTTATAGGGTAAATAAAAATGAGGAAATATGTTTGGGATATCTGAGGGTGCAGAAACTGCAAAACAGTATTACAGCAAGTACCTGAGTAGTACTGGTAGCCTGCCTGCCTCTGTGCACACCCAGAGTGTGATCAATGCAGGCTGTGCCAGTATAACCGAAGAAATCATATTTAGCGATGTGCACGCTACACTTTTGCAGATACAGGATAGGACCAGCCCTGTCTCAAGGCATTTTGCAAAACTTTTGTGACATTTTATTACCATGTTTCCTTTTACCCTGGCCTGCCTGTGCTATGCTGGTTACCTATAGTGATCCCATTTTGGAATACCTGTGGGGAACAGAATTTTTACAAGTTTACAACACCCCCCCAAATATTTCTATTCCCGGAAAGATTTGTCAGCACAGATATTAGAACCAAAGGAGCTCTTCATATTTCAGACAGAAAAAATACGTCTTAATCAAAACTGGAAACCTACTAAGTGGTCAAAACTTCCATTAAACTTTGACAGTAATGTCTCAGCGTGACTTTTACATAGAGATCTCTTGAAAGTCTATTATTTCATAGCGTCCCTATTTAAATATCTCAGTAACATTTCTTTTCAGTTGAGCTATTATCAGCTAGGAGCTATCTGCACCTTTCTTTCAATCTCACCAGTGACTACCGGTAAGGTCTTGAACAAGAGTTAAGATCTGAGTTTGACATGGCAATGACATGTTTCAATTCAGATGTGCTAATTACTATTCATCTTTGTATTTCATCAATGTATGATTTGAAAGAGACCCATGATTTCATGATACTAACGGAGGAAATCTAAAAAGAGGGGTAAAAAAGCCTTCTACCATGATAAATGAGGAGACCTACAGGTTATTTGTTAAGGGGCTGGTCCCTGCTCTTTACTTCAAGTGGTCCATAGCCCTTCAACTGAAAATCTCTTGCAGCATAGCTGATGAGAACAGGAAATCGCTTGATGCTTTCTGCCAGATCAAAACTGATGGCTTTTTGCTGTGTCAAAATATATTCACATCATTTGTAAAACATTAAAATATAAAGAAGATTAAACAGAATCAATACTGAACAACAGTCTTCCAAAAGGTACTACTGTGTTTTCTGCTACATAATTCAAATGTTTCTGCAACTTCCATGCTACAGACATCTTCCACAAGAAGTATGTAAGTAAATATATAATGAAAGACAAATGTATGCATATCTTCTACAATATTCAACCTTTGCTCAATATTTTGGGGACTAAGATTCACACACACGAAAGGTGCTAGAAAAGCTGCCAAACCTTCCATTTCCATATCTGGAAATGTCATTTTTGCAGTAAAGCAGGCTCTCTATTAATGTGGACCGTTACACACCCTCATACAGCAATGTCTAATACTAAATTTTTAATTTTAAATGAACTGTAGGCCTTTGTGCTGCTAAATAAAGGAACACATTTTCCTATGCTACAGCTTGATGTAGTTCAAAAAACCTGTCCTGACTTACACCAGTTGACAGCATATCCTACACAATCTGTGACATCTGAAAGTAGTAACTGAGGTGGTAAATAGCATCACTACAGAAAACTTCCAAGCTCCAGCAATTTACCTTGTGCCATTTATGCAATTCAATACTGCTTATCACTTCTAATCAATATTGGTGATAAATCATTGTGTTCTAAACAGAATTAGTGTCTATTTAACTCACTTCTTTAAAATTCAGACAAAAATTAAATATCCTGGGCTCTCACTCTCCATGTTGTTACAGACTGTGAAAAACTAAGTCATGCAAGAGTGCGTCTCCTAAGTCACCACTATTGGCATGCCTACAAACTACAGTCCTGGCTACGCTAGAAGCAAATTACTTTGCACATAGTAAAACACTTGCTTCTGAGCGGGACTGATAGGGCAGAGATGAACACTCTGTTAATGCAGGTCTGTTTGTTTAAGTGGCCACAGGTGATTCTGCATGGTACTGTACCAGCATACACATCGTGTGAGCCAAATGTTTTATTTTGTCTGAATGAGAGGAAATGAATACTGCCATAGGTGGGGAAATAACAGTTTTGCTTTCTGATTTTCCCTAATGACACTTACATTGAAAGAAACATCAAAAAGATCCATCTTCATAGAAGCAGTGTACAACAGATTTTGTTTGTTTGTAGACTCTCTTGGACCAGTTTTCTATTTCCTCCCATTTCCAGATGGACTTTTTAGATCCATGGAGAGAAGAGAAGGGAGAAGAGTGTCTGTAACTGCACTGCTTCATGCATTCAGTTCTGGAGTGTATACTGATCAAAGCTAACAACTAAATCTATCCTAAGGAATGAAAATGTGAGGCTCCTATCTCACCCTGAAGTGAGGATTCTCTAAAAGAGCCTTAAATATGCAGCCCTATTTAGATGCGATGATGATGCAACTTACAGAACACAGTCCAAAACAATATTCCATATTAGAGAAAAGGATATTATATGAAATACTCACATGTAACCTCGAAACCTACTTAAGTCATTGTTTGGCTTCTCACATTCAATGATACTGGTGAACTTCAGGGGGTCAAATTCTGAGTCCTGGAATAATAAAAGTGTTAATTACTTAGGGAAAAGACTTGCAAATTATAACCAAAATCATCTTTTCTAGTTTTCATAATATGTTAAAGTCCACTTTTTTTTGAAGGCCATCAAATGAAAGACACTGACCACTAGCACTGAAAATCAAAGGGAGCTGGGAACCAAAATTCCTTAGATGCCTTCCAAAATGTCCATTACAAGGATGACTTTTTTGTTCTGCAAGTGGAAGAAAATGAACTTCTCCACACATTAAACAAAAGATGCTGAGCCCAGAAGTCAAATGAATTTGGTCTGGTCTGGAGTGGAAAAATCAAAATTATCTGGGAAGGCTCAAAATAAGCAATAGTATCACTATATTCATGTTCAGTGATGCTACTGAAAATCTAGGACAACATAAGTCAATATACTGCCAATTATGAAAAAGCTGATATGAGCTTTTGAAATATTAGCAAGAATTCCTGATTGTTTTACTCCAATACAGATAAACTACTACAGTAAATTACACATATATAGCAGAATAACTTTTTCCTAATTAACACTTAAAAACCTTCTTGATTCTCTAGCTCATTAGTCTAAGACTGGTGATTCTGCTGACTATATATGTTTACTCGTAGTTAGCACCTTGTTTTGTCTGAGGAAAAACATCCTATCACAGCATAATTACTTGATTTTGTTAAATAAAAATCAAGGTTTTCCCTTCTTTGCCAGACCAAACACACTATGCATTGAAATCAGAGATACCTGGTCCTGGTGCTGCTGAGAAGGCTGTTTGCCTTCATCACTGAGGACTACCTTCAGAAAACTGCTTTGCACACCATTTAAATGAAAGAACCAATTATGAATTATCATATTATTAAGCTTTCAACAGTGATAACACTGTAAATTTTACGTGTTATAATGGTTTTGCTGAGCAGCTATAGACGCAATCACTACTTTTTAGAGCACACTATGGGAATAGCTGACTGAGAATCAGTAACCAAAGGACAGACACAATCTCTCTGAAATACACAAGTGTCTCTCTTCTTTTTTTTTTGATATTGACTCTACTCAGAAGAGGTGAAAGGCACTCGATTTTAACTAAGAGATAAAAGAAACTAGAGCATATGTCAGCATGACCATTAACACTCGCCTTCACTTTTCTTCCAGTTTCACCTCGAAGAAAGACAGCGTAGACAGGAGACAATTAAAACCACCCACACCTGACACTTTTGAAAACCTTTCTGTATTTTGAAGAAACAAGTGATGATAAAAAGAACTGTGAGGATGGGCTGTCACTGAGAGACAGCTACAGCCCACTGGAGGAAAGAATCACTTTTATATGAATAACTCAGCTTGTAAACAAGGGGGAAAAAAACCACAGGAGTGAAATCAAAGGTCAGCTCTGAGCAAAGAAGATCGCTCTGCTAAGAATCAGACTCCCTAAACTACATCAAGGTTGGCAATCAAGTACCTGAGCCTTAGCAAGAAATCTAGATGGTCTTCTCAGCACCAAATACTGTTGGCATTTAAGCTCATTAGATATTTCTCCTGGTCAGCCTTAAATTTCTCTAGGTGACTGAAGTTTGATGCTGAGAATGCTCAGAAGCACCTAGTTCTACAAAGGTACATAAGACATCATTAGGATGTAGAATGGGGCACATATTGTAAAGCCACGCATTCGCCTGCTTTAACCCTCATTCCTCAGCTGCTCACTTCAGACAGACGCAGACACCTGCAGATACAAGGAAGGAATCACTGGCTAGAAGAGACATCACAAAGCTTTCAGGCCTTGACATCTAAAACCTGTTACTGCAGCTCCTAAACTGTACACTCTGCCTATACCCTTGCCTTCAGCAAAGGTTCACATTACAGAGATACTAATCCAACAGCCGGTGCTACCCTGCAGCTGGCTTACTTGAGCTTGTTGGAGAAGGTGAAGTTCTCCCAAGTCACACCAAAGCTTGTTGTGCTGTGACAGTCTGTGTTGTCTATGTAACACCTGCCCTGCTGCCCCAGAGCATGATCTTCTTTTCCTTCCTTGCCCAGGTATGCTCCTGGGTAGAAAAAAAATCAAACCAAAAAGCAGGAAAAATAATCTACAAGCACTGCTCAAGTTGTTTCAATAATATACTGTCAGTGTGCCCAAGTACTGTGTTAAAGAATAGTCATCACTGTAGCTTAAATTGCATTTGTAAATCGAAAGGAAAAGAACAGACTGGAAAGGGAAACATTTTTTGTCTTTTTATTATTACATACTACATATAATACAGTTAATTTAGCACAAATTTTCATTCCATGGTCTTTAAAAAAGAAAAGAAAGAAATCTTAACATCTTTGATGAATGCCCCTGAGGGAATCCCAGAGATACCTAATAACAAATCCCACTGTAACGAAATGCAGGATTTCTGTGGCTGCTGAACTCAGCACAGAGAGCATGGTTTCAGTGCTGTACAGACATGGGAACTTCTGGAGCAAGTAGAAGTTTGCAGACTGAATTCCCTTTCTGCTAAGAAAGCCTGCGGGCAAACCCAGCAAACCCCAACTTTACAAGTAAGAAGAAAAAATCTACTTAAAATCTAGACCTAATGTCTTCACAAAAGAAAGTTCTTGTCAAGACCAGAGAGGACTAAACCTACCTGATCTCCCCAACACTACCATGCAACACAGTCTTTCTCCCTCCTCTGTTGGATTCTTTTCATTTATGACTCAGTTTTGGAATTAAAAGTCCTTTATCATTACATCTAACCATCAGTGCGTTTGTGCTCTGTTACAATTAACTCGAAATATGTGATGATGGTCTTTAACCAGATAATATCTAGGAAGAGATAAATTCTGATTAGAGTAGTAGTTTACCTAAGGAAACAAAGCTGCTGGGTTCTGATTTATGGCAAAAGCTCTTTGGTTTATTAATAAATCAAACAGCTCCACCTTTTCCCTGTGAAATGGAAGGGTAGATGTACACCGACAACACTGTTTTGATGTGAAAATGCCTTTTAGTAAAAGAATGAACAAACACGTTAAACACTGCCTGTGTGTGACTGCTTTCAGCGGTTATTAAAGAAGCACAAAGTTAACAAAAGATTTCACAATGATCAAAGTTTTGATCCTTATTATGCTGATACCCAGACTTCAGCAGCAAATGAAATATATGCTGTGATGCTGTTCTCATGCATCAACAGCTAAGAGAAGCTGCAGCTAGACAGAAGTTAAAGCCAGAAGTATTGCTTTTACAGTGCACGGATCATGGTTTGTGTGGTTTTCTGAGTAAAAGTCCATAAAAAATTAAATTCTCCACCACTGCCTTTAACTTTTCTCTTACCTGAATTCCTGCATCACTGTTATGACACAGAAAACAAGATTAAAATATGGTCAGAAATAGAACGTCCCCACACTTTCGTGCAGCAGTTATGGATGTGCCTGATTTTCAGTGTCTTACTTCCCACTTACAGAACTGCTGCACATTACAGCTGTCCCACCCTCAAGAGGGAGGAAACGCTCCATGCCTAGATGGACTACAATCTGGATCGATGCTTTCCAGTGCCTAACTTCCCTAAAAACTTGACTTATTTGGTGTTTTCATGGACTCCTAGTGCACATCAACAAGAACAGGTCACTCACAAAAAGCAGCTGGAGGCATTTTTCTCTTTTCTGAAGGTATGCAATGGTGTCATATTTGTTTTAAGGTACCTCTGCATGTCTCTCAAATTGTACCTTGTGCACCTCTGATTTGAACAACTGGCTTTCTCATTGACACAAACCTGAGAGAGATTCCCTGATTGCAAATTAGTTCCCTAGAGTATTTCACAAAACTATAGGATGGCAACATCCAGGAATAAATTCTCTTCATGTTAGTCAGATTCTTCTGTTACACAACCTGTTCTCCCTTTGCTACAATATAAATTTTAATTGCCATCGCTAATTCTAAGAATGAGTCCCTGTAAAACATCAGTAAGGAAAAATATCTTGCTTATGCTTAAGGCAGAGTCCTGACTACTTGGTAGTGCTTAATCCAGAGCACAGACTGGTCATTGTTGACATTATAGAAAAACTGTGCTTGAAGGATACACAAAGGTCACTTGGGGAAACAAGAAATCTAAACGAAGGGCCAGAAATTATTACACTAGTTCCCGTGAGTGCTGACTTTGAAAAAAGCCAATATAAGCACCATGTATGTCAAAGTCTAAGCAAAATCGAGCATATTCATTAACTTCAAGAGGAAAAAAAGAAACAGCTACCAGAACTAAAGAGTTTTGACTTCTGCATTAACACTCTAAGGCTGCACACAAGCATATCGCCACTTGTCCTCTCTCCAGGCCAATCAATCTCAAATTCTCTTTGAGAATGAGATGGATGATATTTAGGAGTCAAGAAATGCGGATTTGGCTTCCCTGAAGCTGAAAAAAGATCTGAAACCTTATTTTGCTTTGTTCTGAGCAAATGGGACAAGAGTAAACTCCTCTGGCCATGCTAGTGTGCCAAGGCCAGCTTCATCCTGGCTTGTATCAGCAATAGTGTGACCAGCAGGAGCAGGGAAGTGATTGTCCTCCTGTACTTGGCACTGGTGAGGTTGCACCTTGAGTACTGTGTCCAGTTTTGGGCCCCTCACTACAAGAAGGACATTGAGGTGCTGGAGAGTGTCTAAAGAAGGGCAACAAAGCTGGTAAAGAGTCTAGAGCACAAGCCCTGTGAGGAGTGGTTGAGGGAACTGGAGTTGTTTAACCTGGAGAAAAGGAGGCTAAGGGGAGACCTTATCACTACAACTACCTGAAAGGAGGTTGTAGCGAGGTGGGTGTTGGTCTCTTCTCCCAAGTAACAAGTCATTGGCAAGAAGATATCAGCTCAGGTTGCACTTGGGGAGGTTTATATTGGATATTAGGGAAAAAAATTCTCCACCAAAAGAGTTGTGAAGCATTGAACAAGCTGCCCAGAAAAGTGGTTAAGTCACCATCCCTGGAGGTATTTAAAAGATGTATAGATGTAGGGATGTGTAGCTCAGGGACATGATTTAGTGGTGACTTGGCAGTGCTGGGTTAATGGTTGGACCGGATGATCTTAAAGGTCCTTTCCAGCCTAAACGGTTATGTGACTCTATTCACATTATCTCAGCACTTGCAGACTCCAAAAAATTAGTACTTTCTAAATGTCAGGTATTGCCCCTGCGTTTTTTGACAGAGTAAGCACAGATATAAGCATCATCCATATGGGCTCCAATTTGCTTCTCTGCTGGTCTTTCAGAGGGATGCTGTTCCTTGTGTTGGGTTTGAATTTCTCATCACCATCATGGTATCACAGCAGTGTCATTCTACACCAGGGTTCCCCAGCTGTACTGCCCGCACACTGGCAACAGGAGGCAAGTTACCGCAAAGTGTAAAATCACAAAATATGCCTGGTTGCCTTTACTCTGCAGAATGGTAGGAAATGGCTGGATGGTTGGTAAATGCTGTCTTAAAAACTGAATGACCACAGGCCTGCACACAGGGGAAGAGAAGGTAAAACAGGTGGCATGCCTTGTCCAATGCTGCATGGCCTAGGCAAACACCAGGAAACTGTTGCTGTGACCACCAAGGCACAACGCAATTCTTTTTCTGTGGGTAAGTCATAATGAGGTCTTGAAAGAGCGAAACAGAGGTTTCAATCATTTCTTCCCATGAGATTTGAGAGTTTCGGAAATGCAGAAATAAAGATAGACATCTTTTTGTCAACCACAAATGCATAGAAACATTCATGGATACCCCCATATTGTGGTTGTTCATACCCTGCATTCAGAAGCCTTCAGTGACTAAATGTAATCCACTTCACTCTAGTAGTAGGAACTCCTATCAACAGCATTTTAAAAACAGGTCTTGCAAGCTTCTGCAGTATGAAATAATGTCCAAGATACATCAGAGCAGTGAAGACCACTTCTTGCTTAGCTCTTCTGCCATATTATGTCATATCAAAATGAAAAAAAGAAAAAAGAGAGGAAAAGAAAAAAAGAAGGGATTTGATTCGATAGTAAGAACCTGACTTTCCTCAAACACCCGTCTTCACATTTTGATTCTGCCAAGACAGCCTCAGTTCACTGCCTTCCTCTGAAAAGTGCTGACTTTTTAGGAACTTCTAAGTATTTCTGAAAGGCTGAAACTTGTCAAAAGGACACACAGTGATACTTATGTTAGGTATTTTATGTACTCAGGGATTCCTCAGAATATATTTCACTTCTTCAGGAGTCTTCTTACTAGGAAAATGTTTAACACCCTATCCATAAATCCTATTTCATCCAATTTCTTAAAACTTAGGGATATTCATTCTTACTCTAAAGAAGGCTTATTTTCCTTACAGGAGAAGACTTAGACAGCAAAAATCTGCTACATATTGATTCCTTCAAAGCTGAATTTCAAAATAAAGTTAAATTGCAGATGTGGAGGGGTTCGTGACAATGCTCTACCTATTAAACCTGATAAACAGTTCCATTTAAAACAATTATTTGGGTCTGCAATAATTGGGCTTAGTCTCTGGGAGAAACACAAACATATATAGGAGAAGAAAACATAATGGAAAGGTTTTTTCTCTAAAAATTTCCTTAAGATAAATCCCTGGTCCCTCATCTCTCAGGTGACTATTGATGTATCACCCTCTAAAAAAATTAAATCCTAAAAAGGCAAAGTGTTGAGGGGAAGAAAATGTCACAATGCCTCTTTTGCAGAGTGGGAAACGAACAGGTAGATGGATCAAAGATATGTCACAAAAAAAAGAGACTGAATTTATCTCTCTGCAATCTGATTTTGGAGCTTCAGCTGTAAGATCATTCTGAACCTCTACAGTGAAACGCCAACCTTTCCAGCTGCTGGCAACCTCACGAAACTGTCATAGCTCGAGAAACAAAACACGCTGCTCTGCCAGATGAGTTAGTTTGACAACTACACAGTGTTCAAACAACAAATTCCCCTTCATTAAATGCATGTTGTATGAGTGATTTAATGGCCTGCTAGTGATATTAATAATGCATAGTTATTAAAATGTTTTCCATTACTCATCTGCCCTACTTTCCTGCTTCAGAAACCAGAGTTCAATGGTCAATCCTTCCTTCCAATAGGACAGCATGAGTTCCCCAGGATGCCCTTCGGGGACAGTTACCCGCTTATCACGCTGTGTTTTCTGGCTATGCTGGGGATCTTACCCAGACTTCTCCCTGCAGTACAATTGCTGTACGAGGGCTCTGGGATTTGTTTTGGTGTGTATGTCTGGAGGAAACAAAAAGGGAGAAATGGAGTCATGGGGACAACTCAAAGAAAATATTTAACAGACAAAAATCTGCCTCAGCCAGGAAAATAGCTTTGCAGTTTAAAAGCTTTTAAGTGCAATATGAACGCACCCTTCTAATGCACTGGTCCATCCTATTATTGCTTTATATAGCAATAACCTGCATTTACCATATAATATTAATCTGACCTTTATTAATGTGCAACAGCATTTACATATTGATTTTATGTATTCAAAGCATGCAGACTTTATATACTAAAAAGGTGAAATGTTTTAATGTCTAAACTGCATTAGTCTCTGGCAGAATTTATCTGTGCCCCTAACTTACAAGAAAAGGAAGAAATGGTTTGATCTATGCTATTTAGGAACTAAACAGATCCAGCTGTACCTCAGAATTTAATAGCTTTGTTTTCCACGCTGACAACTACTACAATTGGATCTTTTTTCAGTAGTGTTTGTTTAAGTGAAAAGGAGATATACAGTATTCAGAAACATTGGAACATCTGACCAAGCAAAATACATATTAGGGAGCTGATCTTCCTCTGGCTGACCTAAGTAAAAGGTTTCCCCTTTGTAGAAAATAAAACGAGGGAATAGCTCAATATCCAGCCTGCAGGAAAAGAAGTGTATTGCTTGAGAAGCCTAAGAAGACTGAAGACCTCAATAATTCTATGACAGCCAGCTGAAGAAACCGCTGTTAGTCAATCACGGGACAAAAGTATAAAAAAAAATGTGAAGAATGCTGAAAATACACATGCAAGTTCTACTGTCCCTGGGGATGACTGCCTTCCCTAGCCATGTGCTCCAATTACACTGGGGTTGGTGAATTCGTTCATGGACTATGGTAGCACTGGAGAGTGATAAGGGAACAGAGAATGACAAGGTTGAAACATGGACTCAGACCTGGACAATTACGAAAGTGGTATCAGTCTGTTCCAAAAGCCAGCCACTGAAATAAGTGAATGGGTTCATAGTCTGTAAGAATCAACCTCAGCATTAGCTCAGTGCTTCAACTAAACCACAAACCAAGCCTCCCAAGGGCTCACAAAACTCTGTATACAACTTGCACTGCTCCTCCAGAGGCTTTCTGCTTCATGCTCCCAGACACTCGGTTAAGATGTAATCTTATGCACTCTTCAGCGCTTTCCCCTTTCTGGAGAGATTTCTAGCAGTCTTTCTCCTGCATTTTGTAACTGCTGGAAGAAAGCTTCACTCGATTAGTGGCAGAAGCACTGAACGGTCATTTTAATATAGTAGAACAGCAGCTCAGGTCAGCTTCCAAATATACCTTTGCCTGGTCTTGCTCTAGTCCGGGCTGTTGGCCAGCCTGACTTCTTGTGGGATGAAGTTCTGCCAGAAGAAATGGGAATGCGAAGGACTAAGACCCTTCAATCAGAAGAGGAAAATGCCAAGCACCTCTCTTATATCATCACACAAATAAAAACCAGAACATCAGAGTTGTGACAGGAGAGAGAGTGGCTGGTAATGAAGGGTTCTCCTTCTGAATGGTAAAACCTAACAGTAGCTGTAGTGTCAGGATGCAGTTAAACACACGCTTTATTTTGAAAGAATAATCAAGGTAGATATTTTATTAGTACTTGAATAACTCCAGATAGAAAAAAATCAAAACTGTTTAGAGATTATGATCTTTAAAAAATACTTATTCTACCACATTCCACCACATCTTTAGATTCGATAAAGCTTGATGAGCTCATCTCAACCTGAAGACAGGGAATCTGGATAAAAGCAGCTTTACCTTGCAAGGCATTAAGTTTAAGAAACACTTCTAGGATGTGAGGGGAAACCTGTAACATACAGCGACTGCCCAGTGAACTGAAAGACTCCAGCCCCTGTCAGCTGCAGGAGAGCACAGAGGGGAAGAAGCAGTCCTAATCACAGAATGATTTGCTTGGAAGAGCCCTTTAAGGTCATTGAGTCCAATCGTTCACCCTGCACTACCAGGGTCCCTAAACCCTCAGCACCACATCTATGTGTCTTTTAAACACTTCCAGAGACTAAATACTACAGGGCAGCACTCATAATAGCACTATGACAGGTTTGTCAGACTTGTCCACAAGCATCTCCAGTGTGAGGAGGCTATATAACCAAGTTAAAACTCCCCAAGCTGGATACTGGCACATCATCTTTGCTTGGAATTGTGTCTTCTGTCAATATTCACCATCACATGCCCGCCCTACTAATGCTCCTAAGGCAAACATGGCATTCAGAGTGTACCTTCTTTGCATAGTCCCAGTTGTTTCTGCACTTCCCTCACAGGTATGGAGAGGGTGGAGGGGCAGCTGTGAAGATTAACAGTCAATCTGAAGGCAGCAAGGCTGTGGCTGGCATGCGCGGTACCTGGAGGAAGTCGGGATGGCTGCAGAACACTTTAAGAGCTTCCCTTTCTGGTCTCTCTATTCTCATCTACTACCTATTTTACTGAACAAGTTCTTTTCCAATCAACACGCTAAAGACTCCAGCAGCAAAGTGAAAAACACCTTTTCAAAAACTCCAAGAATTCAAGGGCAGTTTTTTTCAGATACTGGCTGATTGCATAGATCTTATAAAAAGAAATTCGTGATGGCTTTGCCAGTTCCAAAACTGGACAGGAGATCTGGGAAATGAGCTGAAGGGGATGAATACGAATCGCTGGCTTAGGGATTGAGGTTCGCTTGCTTGTTCAGCACTCTAGGCAGCCTCATGCTTCAGGCACAATGGTTACAAAGTTCCCGCATAGTCTTATCTTCAGTAATGTGTATGCTTTGTTCAGTTAAGTGTGGAATTAACACATAACAGGGATATGACCTGTTGAACCAGAGCACAGCAGAACAGCGTTGTCTATTACTCTTTTGTAGGCTTCCCTCACCAGCTATCTTATCCTCTGATAGATGTCATCTACCTGGACTTCTACAAGGCCTTTGATACACTGCTCCACAACATTTTTGCTGCTAAATCAGAGAGATAGAGGTTTGATGGATGGACTGTTAGATGGATAAGGTATTGGCTTGATGGCCATGTCCAAAGAGTTACAGTCAATGGTTCAATGTCTAATTGGAAACCAGTAATGAGTGGTGTCCCTCAAGGATCCATACTGGGACCGGTGCTATTCATCAATGACCTAGACAGTGGGTTTGCATGCATCCTTAGCAAGTTTGCAGAAGACATCAAGCTGAAGTTGATATGCTTGAGGGAAAGGATGCCATTCAGAGGGACCTTGACAGGCTTGAGGAATGGACCCACGTGAACTTCATGAAGTTCAACAAGTGCAAGGTCCTGCGCCTGGGTCAGGGCAATCCCCAGTATCAATACAGACGGAGATGAATCGATTGAGAGCAGTCCTGTGGAGTAGGACTTGGGGATATTGGATATGTGTCGGCAATGTGCACTCATAGCCCAGAAAGCCAACCGTATCCTGCACTGCATCAAAAGCAGCAAGGCCAGCAGGTCAAGGGAGGTGATTCTGTCCCTCTACTCCACACTCATGAGACTCCACCTCGAGTACTGTGTTCAGCACTGGGGCACCCAGCATTCAAAACGCGTGGACCTGGTTAAAGTGAGTCCAGAGGAGGGCAATGAAAATGATCTGAGGGCTGGATTACCCCTCCTGTGAAGAAAGGCTGAGAGAGTTGGGGTTCAGCCTGGAGAAGGCTTCAGGGAGACCTCATTGAGGCCTTTCATTATATAAATTATAAGAAAGACTGAGCGAGATTTTTTACCAAGGCCTGCAGTGACAGGACAAGGGGCAACAGTTTAAGACCAACTGTAGATTTAAATTGGATATAAGGATTAATTTTTATGAGGGTAGTAAGACACTGTAACAGGTTGCCCAGAGAAGTTGTGGATGCCCCATCACTGAAGTGTTCAAAGTCAGGTTGGACAGGGCTTTGAGGAACCTGAAGTAATGAAAGACATCCCTGGCTATGGCAGGCATGTTGGATTAGATGGTCCTTAAGGGTTCCCTTCCAACCCAAACTATTCTATGATTATATGATTCTGATGCAAATATTCATTATTGCAAGCATTCAATAAATGTGAGATGTGGAAGTGCTACCAATAAGAAAAAATGTCAGGAACAAGACCAACAAGGAGAACATCAGTTAATAAAACAGCTTGTGTAATTTTTCTTCCATGTCACTATCAGTTTTCTACCTTAATCAAAGATCGCTGAAACAGCATGCTGTGCAACACCAGGAGATACTCCATCGCTTTTTGTTTCTTAATAGCTGACATGATCCCCTCCATGTAGTTAATAGCAGGACAAAGTTTTTATCCCTTTCTGCAGCAGCCTGTAAGTCAGATCTCCGTGATCTCAGCCATAGAGGCCACGTTGCTATAGAGGTGTATGAGTATACTCAGCCATTTGGGCCATGGTTTTGAGTCTGGTATTTAATCAAGTCAGGCCACAAATGTAATAAGCAAACAAGCTTGGAAAAGTTAACTAGAGGCTGGTAAATGCTTATGACAACTTACACGGTCTTTCTAACCACGTATGTTAAGCATCAAATTCTCTTAGAAGCTAAAAGGCTAAGTGTTCCCCGCTTTGATGTAAACTTGTCCATTACTGTGTCATTAAGAAAGCTGAATTAGTGTATTAGCAGTGCTGTCTACAAATGTCCATGCACTACTGATGTTTTTAATTCAAAGTCAAGTGGAAGTATTAGCACTACAGTTCTGTGTGGTATCAGTATCTTCTCCAATCACATACCTACAGGACAATCACAGCTTTCTCTCTCACAAGCACATACACCTACGTAAGTGTCTGACCATCACAGGGTCATAGCAGAGCTTGAAAGTGTGGAACTAAGCATAACAAATGAATGGAAATTTTCATGACTTTATTGAAGTAACAGTTTTTGAGACATATGGACAGCCACTTCCCATATAAGCAACATTTTAATGCAAATTTCTACTGGTCTCTGTGGCCTTAACAGTACTAAAACATGTAAAAAACTTGGAGGGCAGCAGGTGGAGAAAAGAGAAGTGGGATGAGGGTTCACATCCTGGATGCTGAGATAAATACAGGAGTTCCTCATTCTGTTTCTCTGCCTTTTCTGGCAGAAAAGAAGACCCCCTCTCCACCTCAGTGCTTCCAAAGGAAAGTAAGACCATACCATCACAGCTAGGGTTACACATGGCTTAATACTGTGAGCCCTCCTGTTCTGGAAAAGAAGGCCTTTCCATCCTTTCCTAACCACTGATACTGCCAGCTGGGGTTGTGGTATGAAGAGACAAGTGTAGCATGACGTGGTTCCAGCTCAAAAATCCTGGCCCTAAAATCAGGAGTTTCAGTGTTATATTACAAAATCTCTTTTCTGAGAACAGATATTCCAGATATTTCCTGTTCCCAGCTGACAGGCCAATGTATGGATAAGGAATAAACAGTTCCAGAAATAAACTTAACTCAGAAACAAACCTAATAAACCTATTTCTGAACTTAGTTCAGAAATAAACCTAACTCAGTAAAACTGAATTAGGCTACGAGATCAGAAAAGTCATAACAAAAAAACACACAAAAACCCAAATTTTGGAAAATCCCTTCTTAACTTGCTTTAAATGTAAATGTTTTTTTCTCTATAACTGGAAAGCACTATAGAGTTTTATTTTCTCTGCAGACCTGAAATGCTGTCTTGTTTTTTAATACTTTTTTCAGAGAAACAGCAGAAGGGAATCATGCTGGACTATCGATGTGGAGGATGAAATGTCCTGCCTCTCTAGAGGTCAGATGCAGCACAAGAGCTGGCATAATACATTTCCTTACATGGATTTACCACTGTTCCACCAGTGCTGGAAGGATTAGCCTAAGGATGGGAGGTCCTTCACTGCCAGGACATTCAAACATAGATTTATCAATTTAGGCCCTTTAACCTATATTTAAATACAAAACCAAACAGCCAATGCCAATGGTAAAAATTAAGTACTCAGCACCCATCAGAACTGGATTCTTCCTCTTACAGTTATTCAAATTCTTTGCCCTTCTAATAAAGCTCTCCCGACAGTCAAACTTGAGGTCTGGACACCTGCACAATGGAAACTAGAAAGAGATGATAACCTTGCTCAAAGCTGACCAAGGAGGAAGTGAACCATCATTCTTGGGTGTTTTATTTCCCCATACCTCCCAGTACGAGACTAAATGCCACGGGAAAACAAAAGAGTGAAAAATTGTTCTCAGCCTTCCTTTAGGACTTTTGGCTTGCACAGGAGTTTGCCCCAGCACTGACTTAGGTCCTGCTCTGCGCCAGGCCATTCCGCATGCAGCTCCTATACATCTGTTTCTTTGTTAGAGACACTACTTGCTTCTTCTTTAACTAGACATATCCATGGTTTCCACACGAGTCTTCTCTGAATGTAGTACTATCAAAAAAAAAAAAAAAACCAAACAAAACCAAACCCAAAAAACCAAAAAAACTAAAACCCAAACCCAAAACAAACAACAATATAGATGTAGAACTATTCATAGCGATAAAAGCCTCATCAAAGAAATCTACCGAATGTTCAAGGCATGACCTCAGAAAAAGTTCTTCATGGAGTGTGACATGCTCTCATTTTGCACTGACAAACACAAGTCTTCTTACAAGACTTTCCCTAAATTCTTCAGCTAAACTGTAAAACTAAAAAAAAATAGGTTTTAATTTAATATTCTGGTAGTGCATAGGGAAAAACATTGTTTTCTTTTGCTTGTTTGGTTATTTTTTTTAACTCTCTTTTCCCTGAGGGAATTCTAATTTTGGCAACATGTGTGGGATGGAGCACTAATCTGTTGTCTTAACATGTGTGTATCTGGAATTTTTGAGCCACTTTTCCTTGGCTTATGAACCTTCTCAAAATACTGCAAAAAGGAAAGGCACGAGGTATAGGCTCCAAAAGATGCTAGAGAGGCATTCACTGTTTTTGTGGCCTGATTCTACTTGAAGTCTAAACAACACTGAGTATGCTGATTAGTTCACATCTACTTCATTATAACAGTGTACTATTCCCACGAATTTGGTGGATGATAGCCCGAGGGTAGTACTGGGACAATGAGCAACAGGGAGAGTATAGCTATGCCCATTCTTGTGTTGCTTTAGAAGACTCAATCAGACTCTTTGAGATAAGAAGCTCTATCAGCACGTGAGTTGAAAACTAGTTGCTTGGGAGCTGTGCTGGTTTAACTTCAGCTATTCTCTCAAAGTGGGCTAGCTTAACCAAAGCAGATGGCTGCAAAAGAAATCTTTCTTCAATTTAGGCTAAATCAAAATTTGAAAATTGTTTTCTTTTCTCTTTTTTTTTTTTTTCATTTGCGGGGCGAGGGGAGTTGGGGGGGGAAGGGGAAGAGAAAAACCGAATGCAAAAGGAACATTTACACTGAGATACCAAGGCTGTCCTGTGAGTTATTTTCATGCAAGTAGCATGAGTTGCCCTTCCCAAAGTACCTCATACATAGAGCAGCCTGCAGCCACCAACAGTCAGGCTTCTAGAGAACACTCGTCTTTTCTCTTCTGGACTGGTTTCTGCCTAAGACTCACAGGGAAAGGAAGTGATGGTATAAATGGCTTAATGTTTGAAATGGGGAGCTGTGGGCTGTTCCTCCAAGTCCAGCTGTACCCGGTAGGGCTGGAATGAAAGTTGGATCTGACAATTCAGCCCAGCTTGCAGGCTGGGACAGATGAGCAAATGTGCCTGCAGTAAGCCCAGGCTCTGAGTTTATACACACTCCAGAAGGGTTCACATACTGACTTGTGAGGAAATCAGACTGGTGAGTTATTTTGGTGCTAGCCTGCATGCAAATGAACCCTCCAAAACAGGCAGACACCAAATTCAGATGTGCTTTTCAGACAAAGTAAATAAGCAGCCACAAAGACATTTGCAAGGCTTAGCTAAACCTGTTTAATCATGCTACTACAAGCTTGTTTTGAACAAAGGTCTACTCTCAGGAGAAAATGAGAGGGAAAAAGAAAATGCAGCCCCTACCCCCACCAGCTTTCAAAGGGATACACACACCTTCTCACAGGGGATGGCAGCTACTACATTAAGCTTAGCTTTCAGCTGAACTGAAGCTTTCCACGTAAACATCCAGGACATGGCCAGTGGTTAATAAACCATAAGCTCCTCCAGAATCCACAGTGAGTCTTTGTGGATTTTGTTAAAAGACATACTGAGTAAAAACAGTGGAGCAAGGAAATCTAAATGTTTTTCATGAGCCTAGATTCATACTATCAAAATATCCTAAATCAAGTTTATGAAACCTGAAAGGGAGTTTTGAGCTCTTGCAGCCCAAGCTGTATCTGCTTATCCACTCTCTGAAGAGAGCTGACACGATGTCTCGGATGGATGGAAAACATTCCATAAGCAACTGTAGAGGGTGTGGTAGCACAGCAGCCTGCAGAGTAGCACAGAAAACACATTGATTCCTCCTGCCTACTGTGTTTTCTATTAGATCCAGTGCACCAGAAATGGCTGCTGTGACTCGACAGCAGCAAGGGTGGGTTAGAAATTAGAAGGAAACTGGTGGAATACCAAGAAACACTCATTTTTTCCAAGATACATCTACTGGTCACTGCTAAAACTGTTGGATCACTCACAGAGGGATTTAGCACAGTGCTTTCTTCTAGCTGCACTCGCCAGCGTGTCATGCTGCACACATGGATCTGATCCGTGGTTCGGTGTAAAGACAGACTGCTATCCCTTTGACTTTAAAGTCAGAGCATGCAGAAGTACATTTCTGACTATTTTAAACATTTCTAGCACATCCTGTGGCTGTAGTAGCTGGGTAACAAGACCACAGTAATTAAGGTCTCAGAGGAAAAAATGTCAAGGGCTTTGAAAAATCTGTTCCCTTTCTTATACTACTCACTGAGTGATTTCTTTTTTTTCTTGACTGACTGTTGTGAGTTTACAACAACAAGGTATACATTAAAACTGGTATCTTCAGATGTACAAGCCACAGAGGAATATATCAGTGACTTCTCACATCTTGCTATCGATAAGCTGTAGAATCATGTACCCAAGGTACAGGTTTTTGTCAGATCACATTCTTAACAATCACACAAAGCTAAGAAGCATTATGTTCCCAGTCTCCTATAAATTACTCAGACAAATGAAAGCAGTACTAAAATAAGCAATATTTCTGGTCACTTGCACTATAAAGGAAAACAGCTTCTTGGAATTCACGAGCAGAGAGGTCTAATCCAAGTCCACAAATGCTGACTGGATCTGCTGAGCGTATGTTTAGAGTATAATAATGCCTGCAAAGCACTGGAGACAAGGATACAGAACTGCTTCTACAATTGCTAATCGCTGCTTCAAGAGTTGGGCTAAAAAGAGATCAGAACAGTACTTTTCTCAACAAAGGTTTGGAAGAGGGAAACTCTAAGACCTGTTATTCTTTGGACCTTTTATGCTGTTAATGCTCAAGAGAGACACACAAAGCCCCTTTGGAGCATGCTAGCAGAATGGTTGCCCTTCCAGAGGACAGCTCTACCCAACATAACAGTGCTGGTCTTGCTGGCCTCTGGAGAAGACATTTAGACAGAGTGCTGTGGTTGCAAGCAGACTGCCCAGCACGCACCCCACTTCAGCAACTCCAAACTGGAACCCAGGCTCTCTCAGAAAGCAGCTTGGCGCAGACCTGTGGGACTGTAAATTGCATGGGTGGGGCACAGGGTAGGGACAGAATAAGAAAAGCATAAAACTGGCTTAAAACAACTGTTTCTAGCCCCACCCCTGCTCCTTTCCCATGCCCAGCAGAATGACGGGTCGAGAAATAGCTATCCTTCATCGACCTGCTTCATAGGCTCAGAAGTTGCCAGTTAGTACATACAAGAAACACAGAAAGCCAAGCTTTGTAACACAGCTTCTTTTAAATGCTTAAGATGCTGCTATAGAGATGTTACTCAAAGACAGCTATGAGCAGCTGATATTTTAAGAATAAGCTTCCAAAAAATCTGTGTTACTTGACCAGGCACATCATTCTGAAAGGGTGGTGGGTGAAGAGTTTAGTGGTGTGGGAAAGAGAGGATCAGAACTACATAATCTATTTGTTTGTTTTCCTGCTTGAACAACAGGGCTGCAGAATGACACAGAACCGAACAGCTTTAAACACAACTGAGAATTGTTCTGCTGAGTACAATAGTAATATAAAAATGTAAGAGCATTCTGGCCAATGCGTGAACAGGTTGGGATGCAGGTCCTATAAGAGATTTGGGAATAAACTTCTCTGAGGTTTGGTAAAAGGATGGTCAGATTTTGGTGCAAGAAAATTCTGGTCTTCAAAGTATTTTACGAGCTCTAACAATAAGTTCTCTCCAGTTGTGGCAACTTAGGACATACCCAGATAGGAACTGAACTTTGCTCCAAAAAACAGGCATCACCTTCCCATTCCATGTTACTCGGCTGTGGGCTCACTATTCATCCAACATTTCCCAAGCAGCTCCCTTAATCCCATTGCTGAGTGTCTCTCAGCAGGGCAACACCTTCAAGAACCAGTAAGAGCCTATCCCTGCTAGGAGGAGGTGAGGAGCCTAATGCTGCTGCAGGGATTAACAGTGTGCTCAGACAGGTTTTGGCCAGAACTTTAATGAGGATGGCAAGTATTCTGCTGGATAACTTAGGGGATGCTGTTACAGAGAGGCTCTGTGAACTGCAGCTGCTGAGGACCTGGTACTTGCAGATGTGTGCTTTGCCTACAACTTAGTTGACGCATGAACCAGGGCTTGGATATTTCCTGCTTTCTCAGCTATTTTAAGAGAGAGGAGGTAGTCACATGTGGTTTTCCGAAAAATTCTTTTTCAATACTTGACTCTGTGGATCCTAGACCTGTTTTCATTGGAATGAATGAGCTTTCTGTCATCGCCCCAGTTTAACCCCTGAAAATTTATTATGGACCTCACTGCTATTGTAGCTAGGCATCTTGCAATCTGAAATTTATTTAAAAAAATTATTTATTCACATATTTTGGAGCACACTTCTGAGATAGAAAAGTTCCATAATCACCTCATAATACTGAGAACTAGGATAAGGAAGGAGGATGGGCTGGAAATGCTAGGTGTGTTAGAGACAGAAAAGTGACTTCACAGCTGATGGCTCAGGCACTCATCTAGGCATCACAGCTCCCAGGAGCAGGGGAGTCTAGGATCAGGAGGTCCCCTCTCAGCCCACCAGCTTCCAGGAATCACACTCCTAGTCCTGAACTGAGACTGTTGCCAGGAAGCTGGGGATCTCGACGCAGTACAAGGGACTCCTCTGGGCAGCAAGGCTCTTGAAAGGCAATCCCGTGATGATGTGTACTTGGACACATCAATTCCTTTCACTGTGTTTACCAACACCTCCTGCTGTGTGTCAGATGGTCTTGGATAACAGAAATCCAACCATCTGCTGTAGATGAGTGGAGGAACTGATGCCTTCCCAGGTCTTCCTTTGAGTTAGAGCTGGGATATGCCCTTAGCTTCCAACTATAGCCACAAACAAGAAAGCATCCCTATATTCAGTAGCTTACATGCTATCTATAGTTTTTGTCCTACATAATGTGCCTGAGGTTGCGTAGGAAGTCTACGCTGGCAAAGAACTGGGATACATCATCTCAGTACCTCCCTGGAGCTCTACCCACTGTCTCTCAGTGGGAATAGGATGGGATGTTTGAGAAGCAATTCAATTAGCTTCTTGGAAACATCAGAGTTTTTGAAATATTTCGCCTGTAGCTGATTAAGCTTCTTGCCATGGCAGTGGATGCTGTGTCATGCCTAAATTCTATGTGGAAATCACTGATGATTAAACAAGTCTTTATCTTATGTTTTTACAAGCTATTCAGAGAAAGGCTTTATCTACCATAGAGAATTATTTGGGAGGCATATTCATTTTTATACTATTAGTTGGATTGCAACTTCTTTAATGCTGATCTACCTCAGTACAGCTATAGGTTTCTGTAGTTACCTTCACTGAAAGCAGTAAGGGCAGCAGCTCCCATTGTTTGCAAAATCTCTCAAATGAGAAGAGGTACTAGGAAAAAAGATGTAGCTGAGTTCTAGAAAATAATCTATTTTTTTCCTGACAAAATACAGGAAACAGGTTAGCTGGCAAGAGTGATGGGAGAGGAGGGCCCACAAATAAATACTATCTCAATAAAATTATTAAAGCAAGTAAAACTTCAGGTAATTTCCTCTAATTCTGCTGACAGTAACTATTTTGTCTCAAAATAGTGCTGTTGGGTAGAGATAAGCACAATGAAAGCAGTAGAAGAGTTTTCCAGCACAGACATCTCCAGAATGCATGCATGCTGTCCCTTTAAATCTCACAAACTTTAATGCTCCAAGAGCTGGAGGGATATTCTGCAACATGGAGTTTCAGGCAAAAATCCTAATTGGAACTGATCTGGTTTGCAAGCAGGAAAAGGAGTTGTTTATATTTAAGTATCTTCTCACTGGGCAGTTAAAATGTGTTTTCAAAAAACAATCTACAATAGAAGCCATTAACAACCCCCAACATTTTCCAACCGCACACAACTGCCCCAAATAATTTCTATTCAAATTCAGGGAAAAATTATGGTAAAACTTCTGATACTATGATGAGGTCAGCTGTTGGCAAGTGCTAGTATTTTAATGACAACCATAACAGTAATTCATTAGCACTACTAGAACAAGCAGACTGAGCTGGTCTGGAGTGGATTGGCAACCAGTTTATTTACCTGAAACAAATTCTTATCCTAAATGAGAGTTAGGAATGGTGACTTACCAGCTCTAAGAACCTCCTCACCACCTGTCTTTGTTTTAAGTTAGTTTCACCATCCAGGTTAGCTGTTTCTATATGGCACAGCCCATCGGGATCACTTGAGGAGAGCAGCAATATGTCAGCAGGTATAATTTCATTACAGCGAAGCTGCACGAAATCTCCAACTTTCACTTCTTTCCAGTATCTGCTTATATATTTCTTCTCATTTCTGGGGGAAAAAAAAAAAAAGACATTTACAGGACATTTAATAAAAAAAATGCAGACTGGGGTGCTTCTGATAAGATCTGGTTTGGTTTGTAACAGGAGTACCGTTGCTTTGGAAGGTCCTCAGGTGATCTCGCGTTATGCCAGGAAAAGGCAAACGCAGAGTGCCAGGAGGCCACTTCCCACTGACTCAAAACTAGGTCTGAGCTCCCGAGACATTCTTTTAATGTTCAGAGGTCAACATGTTAATGTCAGACCTGGCTAAGCAGGAGCTTCACACACGCTCCTTTCCCTCCCTCCACACTCTGAGCCATCTGTCTGATGCCATGAAGGGGAGGGGACCGCTGTCCGTACTGTGTGAAAAGGAGTCACTTTCAGGGCAAGGGGGTAATGGAGAACAGGCTTGGGTGTGGGACACCTGCTTGGCACAGCTCCTGAACGCCCTCCATCACGCACCACCCCCTGATGCACCCTCAGCTTCTCCTTGTTCCCTCTTTCCAACAGGGACAAACTTTATATAGTGCTGCCTACGATATTTGGATGAAGGGTCCAAAAACCTCTAACTGAAAGGAATTTCCACTATTCATCACTAAACCTAGAATTACAAGGACATGTGGAAAAATGCGGTCCCAACTGCTCTGCTGGGAAAGGACACTATGAATTTTTTAAAATATTTCTGCAGCATTTCCATCCTAGCCATAGCACCATCTGTTACACCGCTCATTTCTGCTTGGTTACCCTGAACCTTTTATTTGGGAGTGTAATTTCTTTGTCAATTCAAAGATCTACCCACATGAAACACTGATGTGTATGTTGTTCGTTTAGATACAGTCACTAGATCTCTCTAGTTTTAAAGGTCATGCTAGTTTGCTATTTAATTTTTAACTTTTTCTTGAAAGCAAGAGGAAAAAGGAACAGGTGATTGCTTAACTAATTCTATCTAAAATTCAAAGTTTTAGGTTTCATGACGTGCACAGACTCATGTGCTTTCTCGGCATTTGTGTAAACTGCTTTCTTCTGTTGTGTCTTTGAAATACATTCATTTCAAAACAGCCACAAAATTAACTTGGTAAAATACCTCCTGAAAAGGGGAAGCTGCTATTCTGACAATTTTCTGAGCTGTCTGAAGGCCTTTTGCCATGTGAGCACTGAGATGGCTGTCAGCGCTGGCACCATCACTGTCACCAGAGCCAGTCTTCTGTGACAGCACTAACTGGCAGAATGGAATTCTGATGGGGGGTGGGGAGTGGTGGAGGCTATTTTATGTTCTTTGAAGTATATTATTTTAAAATATATCACATTCAGTAGTAACGGGAATAGATTTGTAACCAAGTGGAAACATGCAAGTCCTATCGATGTCGTTACTTTGGAGTTACTGATGGTCATGCAATGCCTAATTCATTCCTGTTATGCCTGCACTGGTGTTACAGGAATTAGTAACTTCATTGGCTTTTATTCATGTATTTAGCCTAAATCTTGAGCAGTAATGTGTCAGGTAGCACAACAAGTATGTATCAGATCAAGTTTTACCCCTCAGAACTTCTTCGTTGTCCTTTCCTAACATACAGTTTATAAAGTGAGGAATGAAAATTATGGCTTTTTTTGATAAAGCCTGAAAAGGATTAATAAGAGCCGAGGGTAAAACATGATAGTCTAACAAGGACAAGTAATATACATATTAGGTGCTGAAATTACCCATTCCCTTCACACTCAGGCTGAAACCAACATTTAACTTTCCTGCTGTTAACTTTCCTGAGTATAAATTGCTTTGAAACCCAGTGCCGTAACGTGGTACAAATCACCGCACTGCGGATCTGAAGGGTTTGTTAGCCATGCGATCTGTAACTCCAAATCCCTTCACATATGGCCGTTGCTCTTCATCCTTTTTAATTTAACTGTGAAACTGGGTGACGTTCAAATATATGTACAATGATTAGCAGTATAAAAGTATGATTGGGATAAAAATAGCAAGTAGTCCTATATTGTATGCTGTAAGTCCTATTGTATGCTATAAGCACTACAATTTTTAATTTAACTTCTATTGTTTGAAAAGCATTGCTATTTTAGCATTTCCTCATCTCTTACCTGCTTAGCAACTGCCACAACTACATTCACTGTGGCAGGAAGGGTGGATAGCAAGCAACACAAGGCCAAATGGCTCTGCTGGGATAAATGAAGTTCAGTCTGCAGAAGAGATGGCTGCAGGGAGGCTTTATTGCAGCCTTTCAGCACATAAAGGGGGCCTCTAAAAAAGATAGACTTTTTACCAGGGCCTGTAGTGACAGAACAAGGGGTAATAATTTTAAACTGAAAGAGGGCAGGTGTAGATGAGACATAAGGAAAAAATTTTTTTATGATGAGGGTGGTGGGACACTGGAACAGGTTGCCCACAGAAGCTGTGGCTGCCCCATCATTGGAAGTGATCAAGGCAACGTTGGATATGGCTTTGAGCAACCTGGTCTAGTGAAGGATGTCCCTGCCCGTGGCAGAGGGATTGGACTAGGTCATCTTTAAAGGTCACTTCCAATCCAAAGCATTCTTGATTCAGTGAATCTATGAATGCAGGACCACCTTCACACCCACCAGGGCACTGGGGCAGAGCCCCCTTCAGCAGACACACGGCAACAATTTGGCAACAAGTATTCCACTTGATCACCTCTCTTCTAACAAGAGCCAGAGTGGATGGAATATTGCTGTCTGCATGGAAAATTACTTCATAATCCTCTACAGCCAGGGCCGCTCTGTGTCCTCCAGCACAGCTCTGAACTCAGACTTGTCTCATTGCAGGCACTGCAAGTATTCGCTGCAGAGTATGGCATGACACTGTCTTCAGACAGGAGATGCGCTATAAATACATCAGTCCTTTAGCATCCTTCATTTAACATGCTCAGCGTACTCTTCTGAACATGCAGGTTAGCTCACCTCGAGACAGCTGTCATACCTCTAGCCAGTATGAACACACCAAGTGATCCCCTTGGTACAGTTACAATCTCATCATTGATTCCTGCAGAGAGAGGACTTTGTCATCCAAGTTTTAGCTCACCTACTAAATGTTTATTCTTGCTGTCATATTGTGCCAGTAAATGGCAGAAGTTAGATGATACAGAGAATTAGGGATGCCACACTTCTCATAAGAGAAAGGCTGTCTTAAAAATCTAAGCTTTCCTTTGTGTTTATAAGGCATGGCATACAAGAATGCTTGGTTTAAATTCCATTTGAAGTTCAGGAATTTGAGCAGTTTTGCCTCAGTGTATCCTCACATACATTATTCTTCCACTTCCTCTTCAGAAGGGGCCCTTCCACATCTCTAATGACGTATATTGCATTGGCCTGCTGTGGTAGAAAACCTGAATCAAACACAGTGTACCCGTGGGTGGGCATACACGCATCCTGACGTGTTCGGTGCTTCTTTCAAATGTTTCAGTACACTCTCCCACTTCAGAGCAAACACAATATTTAAGCACATGCTTCAGCTGAACTTTTCACAGTAATGGCTAGGCTTGGAGAATACCAACAGTTTGACTCACAGCACTGGAATGAATATCATGTCCCAGAGACCACCTCCTTGCACCTGCAGGCATTGAGGTAATGGAGACCACACCCCATGCACTCTTACAGACATCAACAGCATGCAGCAATGTGGGTACTTGTTACTCACATGGTGGATGAAAGGCTGGACATGAGCAGACAATGTGCACTTGCAGCCCAGGTGGCCAATTGCATCCTGGACTGCATCAAAAGAAGTGTGGCCAGCAGTTCAAGGGAGCAGATTCTGTCCCTCTACTCTGCTCTTGTGAGACCCCACCTGGAGTACTGTGTTCAGCTCTGGAGTTCTCAGCACAGGAATGACATGGACCTCTTGAAGCAGGTCCAGAGGAGGACCACGAAAATGATCAGAGGGATGAAGGACCTCTGCTATGAGGACAGGCTGAGAGAGTTGGGGTTCAGCACCGAGAAGGCTCCAGGGAGACCTTACCGTGGCCTTTCAATACTTAAAGGGGCCTTATAAGAAAGATGAGGAGGGACTTTTGAGCAGGAGAAGGGGTAAAGGTTTTAAAAGAGGGGAGATTCAGACTAGATATAAGGGAGAAATTTTTTACAATGATGGTGGTGAAACCTGGCACAGGTTGTCCAGAGAGGTGGTAGAAGCCCCATCTCTGGAAACATTCACAAGGTCATGCTGGACAGGGCTTTGAGCAAGCTCATGTAGTTGAAGACGTGCCTGCACATTGCAGGGGGGTTGGGCTAGAAGACCTTTAAAGGTCCCTTCCAACCCAAAATATTCTGTGATTCTATGCTAGTCATCCAACAGTCAGCATGATTTTTGCTGGCAGGCTCCTGTCTGTCCATTTACCTTGCAGGTGCTTCTGAAAGGCCATCCTGTCTCTGGCCCTTAATGTCTTAAAATCACCTGCAAGTTTTGCTGTCTTTCCTTTTATAAGTACCCAGCTGAGAAATTAATGTTTCAAACACATGGTCTATTTCTCTGAGACTTTGGCACTTATTCTTGCCTTGTCCTGACTCCGTTGCTATTGTGTGGTTGATGATAGTCCTCTGCAGGCTCAGCACGAGGCTCCGGGCACTGCTTGCAAGGGACTCTTCAACAAAAGCTTTTGTCAAGTTTAAGTAAACATCATCGATCCTCTTGGAATATTTTGTTGAAGGGCTCAAATAATTCTGTCAGGAAGACAGGTCTGGGAGGCAGTATCATCTCAGTTACTGGGACTGGCCCCCTCCCATGGTCGCTGGAAACGCTGACATGGATATTTAGCCCCGAAGTTAACACCCCACAGTAGTGGGGTAGTTCTACCTTGCCCTCTTTTATCACAAGCCTGAAGATACATTTTGGTACCTAATATAAACCTAAGGCAAGAAACGAAAGCTGTAAACCATGATGAACCACAGGAAGAGGTCAGAGATACTAATTCTTATCTTTCAAATCTGGACAGTTTTAAAAGTCTTCCAAATCACTCTGCTGTCATGAACTACTGCTATTCTGCAAAAGAAATAGATACAAAACTGTTGTTACTCTCTAGGTAAGTCACCATCATGAACGACTGATTTCAGACAGTTATGCCCAGCTACTGTAACATGTTGTGTTGAGCTCATACTAAAAATGTCCATCATCCTGCACATAACCTAATCCTGATCAACACATTTGCATGCAAAGAACGTATCTGTCAGCTGCAGTTTAAACCAATAGTCACGTAAATCTTCACGCTTCTCTCTACCACAATTGGAAGCAGAACTTGCCAGTGCCTTCAGTTTTCCGAGCGTATCATCTTAACAGGTAGACACTGTTTGAAATCTAAAGATGGAGGGCTAAAAAGTCACCTGGTGCAGCTGCATCGACATCAACACTGTTGTCAGCCAACAGTAAAAGCGGCCTCGGCAGGAGTCGTACTCCTCTAGAGGTTAACGATCTTCTGCAACCATGAAGTGCAATTATCCCAGCATATCCACTTTTGAGCATGCAAGGGAAAGTCTGCAACATTTTTTCAAGTGTATGAACATAGAGAAAATGACTTTAATTGCTACTGAAAATTTGTATTAGTCTACCTACTGCATATATTTGGCCTATGCTGTTTTGAAGCAGAATAGCCTGCAGGTTTGTGCCAAATTGGATACTGGCTTTGGTTAACAGCAAAAACTAAACAACACAAAAAATATTGATGATTATTATTCTTTAAATGTCAGGTTTCAATTTAGAAACACAGAAATTACATTTTCTTTTCTTAATAACCATGCTTTTCCCACTACTGGTCTCCTTTTCAGCATGAGCTGACAAAGGTCATGCTCATAATTCTGCTCTTCTGGCCTTGCAAACATCAGTTTATATGTACAAAGGGCTGAAATGTTTCAAACCGTCTCTACTTAAACTTTAGAAAAATAATTGTTTTCTTCTTTTGAATAGCTTTTTACTGTTTTGGTTTAATTAAGGAATATGAGGAATTATTCAAAATGGCTTAATGATAGATAACAGAACTACACACCCATAAAATTTAAAAGGAAGCTTCCCTCTTCTCTCTCTGTTTTTTCAAAGCAATACTTGGTAAGGAAATGTGAAGGCCATGAAGCTATAGTCTGTTCCATTTGTGCAAGGCCTGCATATTAGAAATTTTATATGTTGAATCGAGACCATGGCACTACTAGGTAAGCATTTCTTACTGCCTGTACTTCTCCACTGACAAAAATTACAGTTAATGAGTGGGAATGGCTGACACAGATTTGCTCCCCCAATTCCAGTGAGTGGTTGGGCACCTGTGCTTCTATATAACACTGCCCTAGCTTAGTCCCAGCATAGGCTTCTCCGTCCATCTCAGCAGGGCTTATAAAATGCACTTAGCAAAAGCCAGAGGATGTTCTCTCGTACCTTTTGGGGTGTTCAGTCTGGCTTGCACAGCATACTGCTTCCTACACAGGTTGCGGCTGCAAACCACAGGTTTTTAAGCCTCTCAAAACATCCAAATGAAATGTTGTTTACCAGTCCAAGCCCATCCGCTGACCTGCTTTTGAAGTAACAATCGTCCTCACTTCAAAAGAAACCAGATTCCTTTGCCTTCCCTGCCAGCTGAGGTTGGTCATTGAACCAGTAGGTTTTAAAAGAAACACAGCAAGAAATTAAGTCTGTGGAAGAGGAAAAGCCCTTGATAAAAGACAGGTCAAAGAGTTGTTGTGTATGTACAAGGCATACTTTGGAGCTGATCTTGATGTCAGCCACGTCTTTCCTTTCCATCTCAGGAGGCAGAAATAGAGTTGCGTAGCACAAAAGAACATATCACGTACATCTTTGCTCCCAGTGACTTAAAACATGTTCAAACCAGTTGGCTACAAGTGCCGTGACAAGTCGTCTGGTTAGGACCAAGCTAACTAAAAAAATTTGAGGCTAAGTGGCAGGGCCCAAGCAGAGCTGCAGCTCCTGAAGGAGAAACTCAAACTATAATGCAAACACAGAAGTGCACAAATCTGCTGTGTTATAACCCATACCAGTTACGATTAGAAAACTACAGGAGCAGCGGATCTCAAGAGTTTAAAAACAAGAGCTATCTATGAGACCAAGGCATATATTACACAAAGTCTGAACATGCTAAGTATCTATGGAAACGTGTTCAGAACCATTTGGGTACAATTACAATATTGTGGCAGAATGAAGGGAAAACATGTAGCATAAGTTAGTGCCAAAGGAGGCTACATAATGCCCAGAATATGTCTCCATTCCACCACAAACGATAACATCTGTTTCTATGAAAATGAATCATGCGGAGGCTCTAAATCTAATATTAATAAGACAAAAAACAGATTAACAGTGTGTTGAGAAACGTTGAAGAGAATAAAATTTCTGCATGACTGAAATTTCTAAATAGACCCCTAATCTTCACATTATTAGTTTTCCTGTTTTCACGGACTTCAAAACACTCTCCTTTTTTTTTTTTTTTTGGAGCATTAGCAAGTGCAAATGTGTTACAGTTGCTAGAAGCAAATGTGTGCGCGTAGCAATGACGAGGCATAAAGGTGCCTTTTATTATATTCACACTTACTGAAAAACTGCTATTTTTTCTGTTACACGCAAAACTTGCTATGAAAAAAGAATGTATCCAGGAAACCTCATGGATTCAGGTTTATAATGTGGAAGTAATAGTTGAACTTCTCTTTGTAGTGTTATCTTCATTATACCTCATGTGGAGAGAAACCTCACTATTGTTCACTATAATGAAACATTTGCTACCCAGCATAACTGATATTTCAGCCAAGAAAATTGTTGTAATAACTACAAGAAACATAAAAGCAGAACATGTAAGGAAATTTTACACAAACTAAACAAAAAACTGTCTTCTGGAATTTTACATTAAAACTCTAAGACTGTTTCAGAGAGATATTTAGTATTAATTTTTTTAAACTGATACCACTTTAAACTCCTGAAGCTCCTATGCTTACTGCCAAAAATGCTAATGAACTCCTATCGCTCTTCCAGTAAACACATGTATTGGGAGAGAAGACTAACAGTTGCTTATACTTAGCAGGATGGATATTACACAAGGAGGTGGAAGAAGTGGAAGAACAGCCTGGATGTAATTTGCATCCAGTCCTACAGACATTAAAACCCCTGAGTCAGTCCTCCACACTAACGCCACAAAGCTTTTGATAGTTTGAAATATGAGAACTTCTCTTTTGAACAAAGTAATGCAACACGTGCTCGTCTTCAGTTGTCTTCTTCTGAGTATGACCAAACACAACCCTTCCACTTGACAACACTGCTTGCTGGTACCTATAGCAAAGAAACACAGATGCAAAGGAGAAGGCTACCTCAGTAGAGGGCCCACAGCAGGTAAGGTTCCCAACCTGAATTTCAGAGCCATCAAAGGTACTAAGATTCAATATTTACATTATAGTGCTGCTCCAAGCCACTGCAAAAACATTCAGTTGAGTTTGGTGCTCGGCAAACATGGAAGGAGAAATGATCCCCTGCCTGAAGGGAACCCACTCAATTAATACATACCTAGTGACACAAATCTCCTGTATCCGTGCCTGCTTCCTAAACAGTTAAAGCAGCAGCAGCAGCAGGAACTCTTCCAAGGGAGATTTTAGGTGCCAAATTTTGGTAAGACATGAGATCCATATAGAAGCCTTCCACGGTCCTTGTCCTCTAAACCAATAACTAATGAATGGTACGACAACCCTTAGGAAAATTGTTTGAGTGCCTGAAATTCAAAGAATTTTTATCAGGAAAGGCACTTCCTGCTAATTACATGCACAGCCCTGATGGAGTTGTTCACTGATACTCAGTTTGGAAGACTAGTTTTCTCCACATAACTGTGCTATACAAACACATCTCATTTAAAGCTCTAAAATTAACATTATCTAATCACCACACAAAAGCACCCTAGAAGTTAACTTAGTTCAGTTCTTTTATGTTAACAACTAGTGAAAAGAGCAGTTCACCACTTTCATATTTAACAGGCAAAATCTATGTCTCAGACTAAAGTATATGTGTTCGATCTTCTCCAGTACCTCCTGAAAATTACGAAGTTTTACATTTTCCTTCCATTTCTGTTCTTGCATGGGTAACATCCACCCATCTCATCTGGATGTCCTCATCTGATCTCATCTGGACAGTCTAAAGTTCAGGTTGAGGACAGGAAAAATATTTACCTATCCAAATACCAGCTGAGATCTCAAGTGGGTCCCAGGGTGCTATGCTTACACTCAGAACAACCAAGATGATGCTTTGCATGTTCTTGCCTCTAAACTTCTTCTGGCTGCAGTTCCAGAAATTAGCTTTAGCCCATATACCAGACTTGGTTACTTCCAGTGCCACACAAAACTAAACTGCTTAAAGAACTGGTAATGATTTTTTAAAAAGTAGGGGAAAACCCCATTTTGGCTGTAATATTACTAGAAGAACCTTTCAGAAGAAAACAAACTTGGATGCAACTATGTATTTGCAGAACACATTAACAGTTCTTTCTTCTCTGAAACTAAGGTGCGACACTGTTACTGAGTTACTGATTTGCAAAGATATCAGAAGCATGTTTCATTGTACTCCTTTGTCAATTCTTATGAGTTTTATTTAACTCTGGAGTTTCTGAGGAACTACTTTTCTCTCTGAATGACGACATGCATTCAATGGAGGTTGCATATCAGGGAAACCTCAAACTCAAGACACGCTCAGGCACATCTCTGTTTACACTGGGAAGTACGAAGGGAGATTTAAGATGCTATCCTGAATAAAACTGTGGTCCACAGCTATTTAGTTAGATGAGTGGACCAAACACCCCCAGGCAGGTATAGCAAAGTGGGCAGTTCTAACTGGCAGTCGTGGATGCCTACTGGCTAGCAGACAAGGCAAACTGGACACATCTGTGTGCTCTCGTGATGAAGATGGGAGAAACGTTCGGCAGGATTTGTACGCAAACATTGACCTTACCTTGAATGCCAACTTGTGAATAAAAGAGGCCCCAGAATAAAGTGTATCACAGTAACATCCGACAAACTTTTGTTGATCAGACGTTGTAAGCTGTTTTAGAGCCCTGTCACTGGTATGACTGGCTGCCCTATGCTCCGTACAAATTTCCAGTGGGGTGAGATAACGCTTCAACTGTAAGCCACTGCTCATGTCCCATCAAACTTATGTCTTCCTAACTGTGATGGCTCATCAGAAAAGAGGTCAGCAATTTTGGAGTCACTGGGTTTTCAGAAGTTTCTTCCTAATCTGGAAGAACAGAAGGGTCAGCTAATGACCTGAAATATGAACATAAAGATTTTTTTAATTTAAAGCAGTTTTTTTAGTATTTACTATTATTATCTCTGCGTTGTTGCTATTTCTCCATGCAATTTCTTAAACACAAGAGCTATGAGACTTCTCAGAAGAGACCTCTCTATCACTGTAACTGAACACGGAAGAGCTGGAGGTTCCTGCAGTGCTCTCACTACTGCTTCTACTGGCAGCCAGAGAGGAAGAACTGCCTGACACTTTTAACTTAGATCTACAAAGTCACCTTCTGAGAAGCAGGATCAATACAAATTCCTGGGGAGCCCCTGATCTGAAGCATAAAATTCTATGTCCAGCATCAGTACATCCCCAAGAGCAGGAGCAGTAAAGGCATTGCAACTCAGAAGAATCCTAATTCCTCCATGTAGATGGCACGAGAATAGGCCTTAACTTGTACCTTGAGCTGATCTGAAAAGCACAGTTGAAGTTTTAAACATGTTGACTTATCTTAGGCTGTATGTAGCTAATTCCTCTATATTCAGTTGTTCTCACAGGTTATGTAGCCTGTTTTTTCGTTTCTGGACCACTGCTTGCCCCAACAAGACAAGAATACTATTGCGAGGAAAAGCAAACAGCCTCAGTACTAAGAGATGTTTAAATTACCATATTGTTCTCAAAACAAAATAAAAATCTGAAAATCTCTAAAGTTCTGATATAAAACAATGATAAGGGGTTTCCCAAAAAAGCTTTCTTAATCAAGATTGATAAGGCCACATCTAAACCGGGATCTGGGAACACTTCCCAATACTCATGACTGAGTACACACACTGGGTTGGATCCTGCATTAGAATGAAACCAGGGTGGTGTAAGTCTCCACTTGCTATGCTCTAGATCCTGATGCAGTTTGAATTTAGCCTTATGTAAGGCTGTTCTCAGAAATTCACAGAATATAAAAATGTTCCTCACTTCCATCAGAGAAGAATTAGAAGACCAAACTCCATGCAAATCATATGCAGTGATATGAATCTTTGAAGGTTTGAGTCAAAACTATTATGTCTATGGATGCAAATTTTATATTCAAAATTCTTGGTGAAAGTAAATAATAGAGATCCATATTGAAGAAGTGAGAGCCTCAAAATGCAAAGTTCCACTATTTAAAGGAAATGTTGAAAGACTTTAGTAACATTTGAGTAGTTCAGATTCAACAACCTGACTACTGTTGGTACCTACATATAAGAAATTCAGGATAAGAATTGATTTAATGTTTTCAATGTCAGTTTGACTATTCTGAGAACTCTTATTTTCACATTATCTGTTACTTCCCCTCAGCTAAAGTTGTTGGTCTTTTCATCTTGTTAATATTCCAAACTTATTAGAGCCAGTCAATGAGCGTAGCTGAATATGAAATATTAAGCTAGAATAATACTGCTGTTTTCACAGAGATAAATGTACTCCATTCCTGTCCCACTGATTTACAATCAAAATGACTATGAATTATAGTCAGCCCAATGGAATTATGAGATACAGTCAGCTAACGCAGACAGTACATCTCAACCTGTTAACATAGTTATTCAAAGACCTTGTAATCAAAGAGCCCTTTAGGAAAGCAAGTCATCTGCCACTTGCCCACAACTACTGAATAATACATCAATAAAAAGGGCAATTTATAAAGAATGACACATCATCAATATAAATTTTGATAGCCTGTTTCTATCAGTTTATCAGACAATACGCTTTCACAACAAAGTATATCCTTCCGTAATAGTTATCAACACTTCTTAAAAATTATTGAGACAGTTATAACCTGAATATTTTCAAGACCTTGTTGGTTGTCAGATGTGTACATATGTGTACGTATTTAAACAAAAACATTCACGCTTGCAAATATAAACTCTTCTTCACTATTGCCCTATTACAAAGAAATAGAGACATTCATGAACAGTGTTTCATGGAAACTTTTTAAATTCATTTTCAAGAATTTAAAATCTAAGCAAGCCAACTAATAGGAATGGATATTGTGCTTTGACTCTTTTTACATGAAAGGGTTACTCATGAAGCTCAATCTTTCTTGGTAATTGTTAAGTAAGTTTTTTGCAAATATTATTCTCACAATTAGAAAAAAATGTTCCTGCATGATTTTCACTTATTGTTCCAAAACAATGAACTCCAAAATCAGGCTACAAATCTTGGCCCAAATCCAGCAAGGCACCTAAATATATGTCTGAACTCAGGCAGAAAAGCACTCTTTCTGGCTGAACTCCAGAAAGAAAACTTCTCTGTAGTTCGTATTCATACCTTCCTTGGGGGTAAAATGATAAAACATTGAAATTCAATACCCTAGGGGGGAAAAAAATGGTCTTTACTGCAGCCAAAAGAAGAAAGTCACTGACTACAAACAACTCCGCTTTTGAAATGCCCAGAAACTGAGTTTAGAGCAAGTAACTGCAAAGAGACTATTTTTTGAACAGAGGGGCAACAAACAGCCTAAAAGACCTTGTGAGATGTGAAACACCTCAGCAGGTGGCAGGCCACCCTGGTGGCGGGCAGAAGAAAGCAGCCTCAGCAGCTTGACATATAGTGCGGCCAAAACATCTGTGTCACAACCTCTCGGCAGAAGCCAGCTTAGGAAGGCAGGAACATCAGTTTTAAAACTGAGCTTCAATCTGATCTCTCAATGTGCTATTCCAAATTAAAACAATCTAGTCCAGTAGCTAAAAGTTGCAGACCTAACCAAGTGATTTTTTTTTTACCCTTAACCCTTCTCCCACAAGTCTGTAAGAAACTAAAAAATTTGAATCAGCTTTTTAGTGAGCACACAGGCCTTCAAATGAGCTGGATTTTAACACCTTCAAAGTCCAGTTCTTACACTTCCTTTGCAGACTTTTCTCTCTCCCTTGTACAGTACCATTTAAATCTCTATTACTCAAACCCACAACTGAGGGTTATTTTTCACTCTTTTCTCTCCATCATAAAAATTCACATCTTAAATGT
Organism: Bucorvus abyssinicus; assembly: GCA_009769605.1. Lineage (NCBI taxonomy): Eukaryota > Metazoa > Chordata > Aves > Bucerotiformes > Bucorvidae > Bucorvus > Bucorvus abyssinicus. The sequence continues at coordinate 128,373,991 of CM020024.1, forward strand.
GTGCCTTTCTTTCTCTCCCTGATGTCAAACTCAAAGACACTCATTTCCAGTCTTGTCTCCATCCTTCTTCCACACTGGTTTTGCTACAATCACTTTCCTTCTCTATCCTTAGCAGTTAATGACTTTGAACCCAATGGCTCCTCTTTGGTACATCCCATTGAAAGCTAAATCCTCTCCAAAGCACCTTCCTCCTCCTTATCTAGCTTTTGCCACACCTCTGTAGATGGTGATCTTTTTTGTTGGCACCTCCTGATTGATTATATATCTTTTCTGGGACTCCTCTAATGGATAAAACACTTTTCCAGACATTAAATGGATTACATTTATTTCCGTAACTGTGAGGTTAACTAAGGAATTGTTTGTAAGGAAAACACTCCAGCTTGTAAAACTCCTAAGACTGAAAGTCATGGTTGCAATCTCCCTATGATGTGGGTCCTACTCATCAAAGGAAAACAATCTTTTATCTACAGGCATTAATTTAGACCAAGCTGGTTTGTAAACACATAGTACAAATTCTGAAAATGCTTTCCCGACTATCCTCAAAACAAACTATTTCTTCTGTAAACGTATGTCAAGAGTTACTCATGTTACTAGGACAGAAATTCAGTCTAGACGCCTTCCAACATACAGCAGGTCACTTCATCAGCATGCCGCTGGCTTGTGTGCTGCCTACAGCTTGGTCTGTCTATGGAGACAAAAGCCTTACACCACTGGCACTTTCAGATACCCCTGACCTACTCTGCTAGGTGAGCTGTGGTATTAGAGCAAGAGAGCAGTGTAAGAAACCTGTATAAATCCTTCAGGGTTAAACTAAATATTGTTTGGGGTTTTTTTTAGCATAATCCAAACAAATATGCTTCCTTGACAGTTTTAGACTCTGTTCATTTACTCTGCATAAGAATAAGCAGAATGTTTTATGGAGGACAGGAAGGTATCTTCAGTAATTTTTTGTTTAAGATGAGAAAAAAAATTGCTATTGGCCCAAAACCTTGTTTGAGAACTCTATGTACAGAGCATCATTTTCTTTCATCTTTTCAAACAACAGAACACAAGCAGAAACAGTGACATGATCTTAATCTGAGAGGCATTGCTGTAGGCAACTCCAAATTCTTCCTGTGACTACAGAGAACGCCTTCAGAAAATTCAACCTGATAAATTCTAAAAATAAATGGAAACCACTGTGTTCTGCAAGGGTAAAAGTGTCTGTCACGCATATATTAATTTCTAACATATGGTTTACTATGACATATTAATTATGTGAATATTTAGTCTCTGAAGACTGTCAAATGACCCATGAGAAAGGGTGCCATTCTCTAGCAAATAGGTTTCTGTGGCCTATGCCACTGCCCATATGCTACTCCATCACAGCTGACAACGCACTGGAGAAGACCAGGCCACTGTTTGTAACACACAGTTCATCTGCCTCAGTCTGAGGCAGCACCAACAGAGGCTCTTGCAACTTGTGCAATGGAGATACATTTGGGAAAGGTGCCTGTGGAATCAAACCAACTTAGTTACAATGCAACTAATTACTAAAAGAGGGCTTCTAACCCTTTGCATTTGCCAGTCTATAATTTCATTTTGGACAATGAATAGGAAAAATCTCTCTCCTTTCATAGCATCCTTGAATCAGTAAGCAGATCCCTTCCAGGCTGGGTGTACATCCTTTTAGGAGAACCCTGATTTTACATGTATGTCTCAGACACTGAAGAGGAGACAAATAGCAGAAGAGTCTGCTGGATAGAGACACAGAGATGGGAATAAGTACATGAGATACAAAAAGAGGTATATAACATACATACATACAGAAGAGGAAAGTGTGAGGTATACATGGAGGAAAGCCTGTGAAGAATAAAAGCAGAGAAAGGGAACTAATAGCCACTTGAAAACATAGAGCAAGGGCTGTTAAGGAAAACTTCCTTTAACTTAAGCAAGAGAGCAGTTCTGTTTTTGGAAAGATTCGGTACACAATTTGAAAATGGGGAGAAACTAAGGCTGGCTGGTAATGAAAGGTTGTTACTTCTGTGACTCTAGTTTTGTTGGGGATTCCTAAGCTTTATTGCTAAGACTGCAAAACTGGGCAGTACTGTGCAGCTCTGTCTTCTACATTTGCCACACTAGTTTCGAGACCCTACCCGTCTGCGGGCCACAATGGTCGCTGGAGATGTAGACTGCAAAATAAATTCACATGCTGAATATACGTCGAGGGCTTCACTCTTGAAGTGTCTTTTGGCAAAGCAGATAGGAGACATTAAAGAGACTCTTAATGGACTACTCACATTCAGTTTCATATACGGGGCATACTAGTTTTCAGAGACAGGCTACAGCAAAATGTTGTATTTTATTGTCGGTGTTGCAAAGATAACACCGCAGAGCAGCAAGACTTGCTCACTTTCTCGTGAGAAACCTAGGGAGAGAAAACAAATTTCCTTCTTTTTGTCTTTCATGGCCAGCCTTAGTTCACTTGGTAAAGCACCTCGAATTCTGTACATTTAATGACATATAAAACTAAAGGATCTAGTAATATTTTTGTATGTATGATATGTACAACACACCCTGTTACACTTTGTTATCCACGACACTTTGCTTCCACACCAGTTCATTTGTGGAACATTACAGAAAATATATGGATCCTGCCTTGATTTAGAATTCATTTGAAATTTTTTTTTAATCAGTCTAAAAACTGAAGATGGTGAGACTGAAAAGTGTTTTTGAAGGATAAAGGTAAATGACAAAATCCATAGACTGGATTTTATTAGTAGTATGGTTTATCAATAGAGTCTTTCTATTTCTTATTAGAGAGAACTTTCTGTAAAGAAGTCCAGAAATTGAAAACTATAGAGCAGACTGTATCACCCTAGTTTGTCAACCCAGATACAGTAGTCTTTGTGTCTCCTTCAATCCTTAACAGAGAGGTAAGTGAAGCATGGTGGCAGACGGGAAAGCGGAAATCCAACAGGATCCCAATTTTTAGTGAAAATATTTTATCTTTTCACGTGTACATACTTACAGTCATCTTTGAGTCAGAAAGCCTCAAGTGATTTAATCTTGCAGTGGACTGAGTATTCCACACTCAGTTTAGTGACCTTAAACGTCAAGGCTGAGCTCAGCAAAGCTCTACCTGCTGACAGCTACCACTAAAGTTACCTACTACTTAGCTGGTCTCAGGTGCTCAGGACTCAGGCTGGACTCAGTACTTCCCCAGCAAAACCTTACATTTCAAGCCACGGAAGCCCAGACTGGACTTCAAAACCTGTTTATATCAAGTGATTATTTGTTTTAGCTAGCATGCTGTTAGGGGTTGAGCTTCCGAGTAAAACTCAAGGTCCCTAACGCTCCTTAAATCCCTTATTGATATAGGGGAAAAGGGAAACAAAACTCAAATCTCGGAATATATGGATGGGAAACTGAAACAAACTTTTAATAAAAATTCTAAAATACTATCATATCACACAACTATATATTAAATGCAAAACAAGAAAACAATACAGTAAGAGTTAAAACACTGCAAAGGGAGGAAAAGGGAAAAACTACAATTATGGCCGATTGGCCACAGGCCAGGAGATGGCGTCACGCCAGGATGGTCGCTCAGAAGATGGCGTCTATATAAAATGGCAGCGGGCCAAGTCATCAAAAGTCTTTAACAGCTCAGAGAAGTATTTCAACGAGTTCGCAGGGAGACCTTTTTCAGTGTCTGTAAAAAAAACATTCAAGGACACTCCTGACCGAAGCGGCTTCAGATGTGGAGAAAGGAGAAGCCCTCGCAGCCGGAACGCGAAGGGGGGTGAGCTTCCCCCGTGTCCGAATCCAGCGGTAGATTCTCGCCGAGTGAGAAATAGCTCTTCTCTTACCCGATACGAGAGAGAGAGATGCTGACTGAGTCCCACAACAATTCACAGTAGGGCTGGGCGCCGATAGACAGAACCAGTTCTGAGTTAGGCCCCGGGTGGGGGGGCGGGCCGCAGGCTTTCGGCCTGGACGGCAGCCAGCCCTCTCGCTGTGGCTCTTTCTCCGAAGCTGTCCGGTGTCCAAAGAGGAGGAGACTCCTCCTGGCTGCAGGTTTTAAGGAGTATCTGTCGGAAGAAATCTTTTGACCTGCACTTTTAGCCAATGTGATGCCGGGTTTATGGAACTTGTATGAAATAATCCCGATACTCTGTTGGGCACATTTCCAAAACAAGGAAGTCTTGGCTCAAACTGGGACACCTGCACAGTACAGCTTCAAATGGAAAGGTTTTCAATATGGGTGTGGGAGTCAGGCAGTCCTAGGTTTACCACAGACTGCGAATCTGTCCAGCAAGGCACTGAAACGGAGAGCCGTAGCCAAATTCCAGCATCTACCAGCTACAGATTTACACAAATGCTAAGTGTCAAACTAGTGACAGACTGCTGGTTAAAACTGACGGGTCAGCCTAATCCAAGGCAAGTTGTGTTTGGCATGAGGTCAACACCATCATCATCTGAAATCCAGACAAAACGAACAAAGATGACTCCTTGTTCTCTAAAAGGAATACAGTATGAAATAGTAGACACAATCCAAGCTGCCAGATCATAAAATACTGAAATAAAGGATTTTAAAATCATGTAAATGCACTTTTAAGAAATCTGCAGAAGCAGGTAGTTGGCTTGCACATTCTCTTCAAGTGTCAGACCTCCCCATCTCAAAAAAGCTAGGACATTTTAATGCCGTCATTTTGTTTTTCGATGGAAACTTGTCTTAAGACCTCAGGATAGACAAAATGTCTCTATTTCAATAGAAGATGGAATACCATTTCTAAGTATCACTTTATTATTCCTGGTCTAACACAACCTATTGCGTATAGATCAGAACACACAAAAAGGTGGTTCTCTAAGGTTAATTAATTACTTTAAGCAAATCTAAGAAATTAGTCAAAGTTCAAGTCCAATAATAATGTCTACAGTCCATGGAGGTAAATTCTCTGATTCCCTTATGGTAAAACCTATGGATCCTTTTTATATAAAGACATGCACTCCTTTCTCCAAGCAGAATCCTATGCTTTTCTGTTTTTCTAAAATAGCTTAGTGGAACTACGAGAGAAGATAAAACTGTCTGTGATTATTTATACTCCTGATGTGCTTCATTCAACTCTATGCCTAAAGTGGATCACTTATCAAGGTCACCATATATGTCTCTGTATGGAGGAATAACTCTCTGTAAATAAAACTAATGATTGTATTGTACTATCATTATTTGATAGTATTCAGCCAATTTTTGAATAAAAAAAAAAATCTGATGCATCTATTAGAACCTCTGGAGTTTATGGAAAGATGTGGACTATTATGGTGGTTTCTGAATTGAAGTGTAATGACGAGAGACATGAGTCTGGATTTTGTCACCAGTGTTACAGGTGATTATACAGATGTACTCAAAATTGTCTTTTGGGGGCTTTTTAACTTTAAAAAAAGAACTGGGTACTATGAATTTCAAAAATTGCAATCATATTTTTAGGGTGACAGTATACTATGTGAAGAAATACATTAAGCACTAGAATGAATAACAATGACAAAAGAATCACAGTTCACTCAAAGAGTTATGTGTCAGAATTCTCATTCATGACAACTGCAGATTTTTGGCTGGCCTCTCTGACAATACACAGCTGCAGAAAAACATCTACAAGGATGCAATTCTAAATGTGAGTGCATTTCCAAAAGCTTGTAGTACAAGAAGAAAAGAGAGTATATGAAAGTCTGAAAGTGCTGTCATCAATATAGTATTTCATTAAAGCTTTCTGGAAATCTTACTTTTAATAGAATCAGGTGTAAAGAGCAGTGTAATATGGCTTATAAATTACTGGAAGGGCTGTTGACATAGTTTAATAATAAACGACAGCATATGGAGTAGTGAGAGAGTCACAGAGGAGCACTTGATTAACTCCAGTTTTACCCACCATCAAAGTTAATGATCTGTAGGCAGTGGTATGCACCATGGTAAACTAGACACATCAAATACACAGAGTACAGGACCTAGTGAGGTAAGTTATCTCCTATCTGCTTTATTACATAGGCATAGCCACGTTACATTAAACTGATGGTTTTATTAGCACTAGGCTGTATTCAGTCACTTCCTAAAACAGCTCCTCATTTCAGAAAGAGATTCTTAATTCAGTGCTTGCAGAAAGATGTAAGATACTCAGGTTAAGTACAAGACTTCTTATCCCTGTAAGCAGCACTAAAAGAACCCATCTCCTGAAAACCCTCTGGAAATTATGCATATGAAGAAGTAATGAAGTGAGCTACTAAATCCATCACATAAGCATGAGCTTGTAGACCATGGGTGGAAGAGGGCTGTGATATTCTTTGGTCTAGTCACAGGTCTATATGACATAGAGATGAGGACATGAGAATACACTGAAGTACCTGAGACCCACTCACACTAAATGAGGTGTGGATGGTAATGCTATCTTGAAACACAACAGTTGAAGGTCAGCACAATTTGTAGCTAAACACAGAGATGACCCCATCATCTAGGAGGGATTTCTACTCCTCTTACCACTCTGCAGTCTGAAATATTGCCAGGAACCTCAACAGTGGAATGAAAACGATGAGAATCTGGGCAGAGTTCAGAGAACACAAACACAGAAAGGTCTTTATGAGGAAATATAAAAATAACTAAGTATGTTGTACAGTGCATTCAAATAATCTGCAAAGATGTGATAACCTTACAAATACTGGGAGCTGTAATGTGAAAGAGGAAAAGCATATTTTGTGTGGTACAAAGGGGCACAGACAGAGCAAAAGAATGAAAATCTATCAGGTGTTTTAGATCTGGGCAGCAAATACACTAACAAACTACTAGACTGACACTACTAGACCAGCACAACATCCACACAAGTTGATGGAAACTTGTATTTTATTCACACTTGAGGAAGGGAATGGCTGGATAGCTGTGTGGCTCATTCTAAGCACTAGCACAGCAGAGGCAGTGGGACTTCATGTTTTCCCTGTGCTGCTCCAGAAGACACTGCAATGGCTTCGCCTGTTTTAAGTACAGCTGGGCCAGGTTGAATGGTTACCCTCTGCAGCTCACCACAGACTGCTCATCACTGCCTTCCTGTAATAGGTCACAATCATTCCGATTACTGGCACAACTGCTTCTTAGGTCAGGTCACTTATGAAAAAAAAAAAAGAAAGAATCCTACTATTATAAGTGCTGTAGTTCATCTGGATCATTTTGACTGAACCGAGCTAGGAAGGGACCTTAAAAGCAGTTAAGCTGAGCAGATGAGGAGGTGGAAGAGGGTCCTGAAGGTAACCACATCTGCAGGGCTCAGCTGCAGCTACAACAGGATGTGTAACCACAATGTTGTCCCCTGTTCCATGTCAGGGAGGATGTTTCTGCTGAACAAAAGCAGTTCTTTCTCCAAGCCTGTTCAAGCCCTCTTGGCTGAGAAAGCATCACAGTTGCCAATGATTGAGGTGGCCTGTCCACTGCCCACTAAGCTAAGACCACAAACTATTTGACACTTCAATCACTATCAGCAAATAGGAAATGTTCCTTATTGTTAGTAGTCTGCATAGGATTAAAAATAAATAATTTTAAAAAAATTCAGTCAACTTCAAACAAGAAACTCTACCATGTTTATGATCCCCTGCTTCATCCAGTATTTTACCTTAACTGAGCATGAAATCAAGAAAACAAAAAACGACCTTTCTGGCCCCTTCACACTCTGCAAGATTTATTTTTCTGGGGGTTTATTTGGCATGTAGCTTGAGGTATTAAACAGAACTACTGAGTTAAAATGTCTGTCACGGACAAGCATCCTGTGAAACTGCGAGTACAAACCCAAACCTGACTGGAGTGCCTCCCACTACAGCTACTGTCCTGAGAGCCATGACCTTTCAGTGATCCAGCTTTGCCCCTAATGCACTGCAGTACCTTCAGAATGGTTTGTCAGGAGCATAAATGAGTTTAATGAGTAGTTCCATTCTGGGAGACTGCCCCTGCCAGTGTATTCTGGGTTGTGTGGTTGATTTCTTAAACTGTAATATTCCCTAGGAAAAAGAAGGACAATTCTTGGCTGCAGGGTGGATACCAAAAGGTGGTTTTCCTAAATAATAAATTTGTTAGTCTTTAAATAAGGCATCTCCTTCTCCCTGGATAAATATTTACTCCTTCCAAACTAGTATTAGGTTTATGTGTCTCCCAACAACTTTGTTGTGTTCTGGTTTTCATTAGGAGTTCTGGAGTCAGCCACAACAGAAATCTACTAGGTAGCTTCAGGGGATTATAAAAAAGAAACAAAAAGAATGAAACAAAACAAACCCCTTGGGTTTCTAGTTTTCAACAGAACCAGCCTCTGTTAACTCAGGAGCTAGGCACAGCACCCATTGTAAGGTAAGTTATTTCCCCAACAAAAATAACCACTGGAACAAACTAAACCCAAGTCTCTTCAAATGGAACTTAACCACTGTTTGAAATTTCAAAATCAAATGGTAATTTATTTGAAATTTAATATTAGAGAGGCCTTCTCTTTCCAAAGCCCCGGGTTCCAAACGAGTGGTGTGTTAAAGGCTGGGAGGGAAGCATTACCTCTAGGACACAATGCCCTGCTGAACATGGCACTGTCACCTGGGCTCAGGACAGAGCCCAGAGAACGGGTGTCAAACTATTAGGGAAGGGCAACAGGGATTAATTTAGAAGGAAAAGTTAAAGGGAGGTCTATTCCACAGCAAGCAGTGAATCTTGAAGATGCCTGATGGCAGACAGATTGCCATTTTCAGAAGTTTGATGTTTTTCTGGTTTACAGCAATTTTTGTCTCAGTTTTTCCCTAATGATTGTAGAATTTAAAAGTGTTTCATCCAGAATGAAGAACAGCTTCAAGGTTTTCAGTGATCAAATTGTAGGAAAGACAGGATCATTTTGTGTCCATCAAAAAGCTTTTGGTTTCATTTTGAGCTTTTAAAATCATTTTTAAATGATCTAAAGATCATGATTTAAAGATCAAATAAACACTCCTTTTCACCTACCTCTGCTCAGTTTTCTTGGCGTACAAAACAAAGCCCAGAGAGTGGCTTGATTGCTTCCACGAGAGCAGACATGAGACGAAGAGAATGACTATTTAACCACGAGGGAAATCCTCGGACAAGACCACGTAGGTATAAAACTGTCCATGAAAAACTAACGCTGGAAAGAATGGATTTCTAAGGGCTGGAGAAAGGTACAGCAGGGCACTCTTTTCACAGCAGTAGTTGGGACAAGCAGCGCAGGCACTTTCAGGCAGAGGGTGATTCATACATGAAGGAGGCTATTCGACAGGTAGCAGGGACAGCGCATTACGAGGCAGTTCCACCTCAGCCATCCAGTTACATAGTTTCCGAAAATGAAGGTCCTGACACTATAGCATCCCTAACCCCATGCAGCCCTGTGTGTCTACTGGCAGGCAAGTTTCTGTGCCCATGAAGCTCAATAAGGCATTGACACCTATGTCCATCCAGTGCCTGAGCAAGTGTCCTTATTTTCAATATCGTGAGCACCAGCAATTTGAACTGCACCATCATACAGTCAGGTAAAACAGCACATAGGGGCTTATCATCAGGCATTGCTGTAATTCACAGCTCCCCCCTCTAAAGAAGAAAGGCTAACAACCAGAGGAAAAGAAATTTGATATATTACCCTTTAACTTCAGGAAAAAGAAGAATTTTCTAATCTCTATGTATTCCTTCTTAATATTGGCAACTGTAAGAGCAAACAGGCCTGGTATCAGTAAGCCTTGCACGTAACAAAAGCCAAGCAACAGCAACATAAGTCAGGTTAAGTTCTCAGCGGCTCTTATGATGGGAGTTTTGAATGTAGGGTCTCTTGTTCTGGACTAAGTACAAAGCTGTACTTGTTTATCCTTTCTGCCACAGAGTATATGCTTAGCTGAAGCAGAACAATCAGCTTGAGGAAACATTCCTAAAAAAAATAAATGGGTTTCATTTTTTTATTATTCAAAAAAGGGGAGAAAAACAAACATGAAATTTCAGTATACGCCCCAGAGTTTTTTTCCAAGACTACTTGTATTTGTTATTAGATCAGTAAGTATGCTTTGCTGGCCACATCAAAGCTCTTTAATTTATCTGTGATCAATCTGGGGTAAGCTTGTAAGAAAATACCTTTTTTTTTCCATCAGCTAAAAAGATTAAGCAGGAAAAAAAATATCCTAGACATCAAACTAATAAAATTACACATGTTTTTGGTCCCTAGCAGCTCCTTAAAAGTGATTTTGGAGAACAAAGCTGTCTGCTTTAAAACTACTTATAATTAGAAATATTTGCCATTTTTTCCTTTCAGGAAAGTCCCAATGCTTTATCCCAACACTCACTGAAGTCACTGAGGTTTTTTTGCAGCGATTTTCACATGCTCTGGAACAGGTCTCTGGCGCATCCAGATTTCTGCCAAGCAAAAGACTCTGAACTAACCCCTATGCTCCTATGCTAGAATGGGTAGGAATGGGTTCGATTCTCACTGTGCTCAAAGTATCTTGCACAATGTTTGACGCTGCAAATTTCTCCCTATATAAATAGACTATCTGCATAAAAACTAAAGGCAAAATATGGTCCTTAGTGAGTAGTGAAAAACAGAATACTGCACTAAAGTAATAAAGCAATACATAATCTATGGTCTGAAAAATATGACAAATAGATTAGTTTTATTTCCTCTAACTGTCCACATTACTTCTGATTCATATAGTTTTACCACGCAAAAAGAGAGAACTAATTTTGCATCCATTAGAAATAATGGGACTTCTGCGAATTAGTCAAGTAGGAGAAGACCCTAGATTCTTTTGATGCTATTCATAATTTCAGTTGTCAAGAACGGATTAAAATTTAAATGAAGAACTTTGCTTCGCACATACAACTAGGTAGGAGGAAAATCTAACCAAATCTTAAGCTTGTGGTATACTGTGAGAGACAGAGAAAATACTGGCTTTCTATACCACGGGTAAATGTAATCAATTAAGAAAGAGAAGGATGAGAAGTGACCTGATCAAAATTTGTTAACAGCTACTTAGGGCAAGGCTTTCTGAGAGAGGTGATCAAGCAAGAACAAGATTCACTGGCTAAAATCTAGATCTAAACAAAGTTCAGATGAAAAATGATGTGCAAGTTTTTCCTTGTAGCATCAGGACAATTTTAAAAGGGATGTGGTGGATCTGCATTTAGATTAAATCTTTAAGATGAGATTTTGCCCATTGAACAGCAACATGACGCAGAAATCTTTCAAAGAACTAGTATCCTACGCCATGAAGACAACATAACTATCAGACAACAATTATCTTGGTATCACTAACTGTCACCTATTTTCCATGGTGCAATGCCTTTATATTTTGTAAGGGTTTGGTCAAAGCGTAAGTTTTTGTACCTGGAGTGCCCTTCAACAGTAGCGACACTGTGCTCCAGCATGGAGGTTCTGAAACTACATGTAAATGACCTTCTTATTTCTAGTGACAGATCAGAAATAAGAAGGTGCTAACCTGTAGGAGAATGTCTTTCAAAACTCAGCTTCCTCTCACCCTTTTCCCCCTCTTAATTACGAAAGCAACAGTGAAATTGGTAGATTCTTAGAATTACTGGGATGCCTCTGCAATCTAAAAGGTTAAAGCAGCTTTCTTTCAAAACACCTGCCATGTTATTACTGGAAATAGTGCTTTTCTACAGCAACTCACACCCTAATAACGTCCCATCTGAGGAATGTCTGACTATCACTGTTATTCCTCAAAAGCTGTAAGGAGATTGAAGCATGGTGTGGAAACAGAACTTTTACAGATACTTGGAACACTTTCGTTTTCTGTTTGATTGGCGTCTTTTTTCTTCCCCCAAGAGAAAGCAATTAAGTACTCTTTGAAGGAAAGAGGCTTTACTCATCATTCTGACCTGTTGAGTAAGGATCTCTCTATTTGAAGGATGCTGTACAGCCCTCCTTAATGAAAACATGCACCTCAGCCCTTCCTACAAGTCTGCTCAGCTTGTATTTATAGAATAAACTTAAAGCTTCTCACTCTGAAGCAACACCAGAAACATCTTTTGCTCATCATTGCATGCTCTGTAAATAAACAATGAGGTGACAGCAGTGTGATAACAGAATGATTGAGTGATGACTTTTTTTTTTCCAGTAAAGTGCACTAAATAAGATTTTGGCCACTTGTTATATTTGTAGTGTTTCAAAATTGCACAAAAAGGTGCTGGGCCAACAACTCAGCTGAGATGTATCAAAATAGCTGAACTACATAGGTTCAAATAAGCAGACTGTCTCGTAGTCTTTGCAGTTTGAAGCAGGCTTCAGTCCCAAACACTAGACATCAGAAAATTTACCATTTCACTCTGCATAATTGACAGCAGAGGTTTTTGAGGTTTGTTGTCTTTTTTACGTGCAAGCATTTTTCTAGTGAAGTAAAGATCCAGCAGTTTAAGCCTACTGACAATAAGCTTGTTTTTACCCTTCACAGAACCTATGTGTAATGCCTCCCGCATCTCCTGGGGTTTGGAGATGCAGGTGGAAAACTACTGCTAGGTAGTTTTCTTTCAGGGCAGAAGAGACTCCTACACTGCTGCGTACCCCCAGCACTGGTTCCTATACCTGAACTGCTATCATCCAAAGGTCCTTCACAGAGGCCTGGTAGGAAAGATGCCCTTCATTTTTAAAGTTTAAATCTTGTACATGCGGCTCATTTTTCTGGGTCAGCGAACAGCACGCATGTTCCATGCAGAAAAATGAAACTGTTGTTTCTTTTCCCAACTTATTTATAAATTTGCCCTCCCCCACGCCCCCACCCCCCCCCCAAAAAAAAAGGGGGGGGGGGGAGTAAAACAAAATGAGAAAACCGAAGGCTTGGAAAGAGGCAGAAAGATGTGCCACTATGACAAAAAGAATCTAAAGAAACCCACACTGTACATAAGTTTTCCATTTCTGTGTTTCTTCACAAAACAACGTATCTTGATCTAGTGCTCTTTAGCACTCTCTCTTTCCCTTCTACATAAAGTAGAATGTTTGTATGCTCAAAATAGTCTAAAGCTTACAGAATTATTACAGAGGTACCGAAGACAGCAGGGGCAATGGGCAGACTCTTAGAGGTACGTGGTATTTTCAGATATTTTCCCATTTTATGGAAGATTCCATTCTGCAGAGATGTCAATGCCACTGAAAACAGAAAAGCATTTAAAATGCTTATATATCTGATAGAGCAATGCTTCCTGTGGCATCTTCAAAGTCTTAGCCAGAAAGACTTTAGCACTGACTACTTATAAACTTCAACTTCTAAATTACAGATGACCATAAATAGCATTTTGGTATCCCAGTTTATGTAAGAAAACCTGAGGACTATTCAGGAAATATAAGAAGGTCTCCCAAGTCAGTCTTTAAAATGGTAACAGAGTTAATCTAACATTTTTCTTTTGGCAGTAGATCTGAGTGGACTCAGATATGCCCACAGCTTTTGAAAGCCAGTGTTTCTTGGGGTAGAATGGTGGCAGAGCTACACGGGCAGAAAGGCTCCATCCGCTGGCAACATGAGGTTGACATCAGAAGGCTCCCTTGGCACCACGGTGGCGCAGGGCTGGGGACAGCCTGGGTCTGCACTTTGGCTTGCCGCTAGGTTTGCTAGCTTCAATCACACTTGAGAGGAAAAGCAAAATTCTCTTCAGTGAGAAACGAAGCGTGACAATTGTTAGAAAAACAGCAGGTGCACTAACAAAATTACAGGAGTTTTGACAAAATTGGGCCTATAATGGAGCACAGGATTTAGTGCTGATGAGCAGCTTAGTGATACACGCAGCACGATGAGAAGAGTTGCTTTGGAGATAGCACATCCCTGGCTCGTATAAAGCAATAGAACCACAGTAATTAGGCCTAAAAGTTGATAATATTTAGTCTAAAATTTGTAAAAAAGTTTGACACAACAAAATCAAACAAGCAGGTGACGGGTCTGCTCGTATGATTCAATTTTCTAATCGGTACAAAGGTGAAATACTTGCCTGTTAAGACCACCTTTACATACATCCACATCCACCCTCCTGGTGAGACAAGGTTTTCATTTCACCTATTCCAGCTGTCCAGGTGTGTGGGACACACTCCTCTGCTTGCCTAGATGTCTCCACAGCAGATGGCAAGGGTGACAAGAGCACTTCTGGTTGGCGATTCTTCACAGCAAAAGATGGATGAGACCAACAACTCTCTGGAGATGTCTGTCTTTCTGCCCAGGCTAATGAGGAGGTCTAATAGCTGAAGCCAAGCAAGACAAATCTCATGCTGCTCTAGATGGATTCACAGAACACCAAGCAACTTCAGCAGTTTGAAGGAAGTTTGGCTGGTGGATACAGATGTAATTAATGCCTTACTGTCACCCTTTCTGGGAATCCCAGCTTTCCCTCTGATCAGATATTCATGTGGAAGTCCTTTATTTTGCTGCATAGAATCACAGAACCACAGAATGAATTCTTTAGGCTGCAAAGGACCTTAAAAAGACTATCTAGTCCAACCCCTCAACCATGGGCAGGGACATCTTCCACTAGACCAGGTTGCTCAAAGCCCCATCCAACCTGCCCTTGAACACTTCTGGGGCGGGGGGGGGGCATCTCTGTGCAACCTGCTCCAGTGCCTCACCACGCTCATTGTAAAAAATTTCTTCTTAACGTTCAATCTAAATCTTTGAGCTTAAAACCACTGCATCATGCACTCCTAGGGAAGGTAAGTGAACACAGAACTGGGCTTAATGTTTCCCTTGCTTCAAACAAGTTTTCCAAAAACACACACCCTGTTTTTAGTCTGATGACAGAAGGGTTCCTCATGTCTAGGTGTTTGCACAACTCCCCATTATCTACAGCAAAAACCTGTGGGACTGTCTCATGAGAAAAGATTCTCACCTTCTGACATTTTTTCAGAATAAACCTGCTAGAGACAGTTTCAGTATTACCCTTTTTTGCTTTTAAATTTTTCATTTGACCTTTGGAACAAATATTTCACAGGATTATCTGTAGCTATGGATCATGATGGAGAATTTGAAATATTGTTTCTGCCCATAATTTGTTACTATACATATGTTCTTATTCTGTGTTGTTACTTCTAAATTATTCCACCTCTACCAGCTGGCATCTGTTACTGTGCAGTAACATTTTTTCAGTAAAGAGGCATTTCTGAAAGTGGTTATTTCTGCAGATAGCACCTGCAAACATTCTGCTTTGTCTTAACTAAATGCCCACCTTTTTTCTGGGGTGCTTGACAAGACTCCTTTAAAATCTTTATTTCAGAGTTTCAAGAAGTAGAGTAATTATAATCCATTCACCACAGTAGTGTTGGGACTAACCAGGTCCTCACAGATGGTGGATACAGTTTTCTTTATAACTGGGACTATAGTTCTTCCATAACCTATTTGTCTCCATTTAAAGAGATTTTGAATCAGATCACTAATAACCCAAAAATCCAAGGGGTGGTGTGGGTGGGGTGTGGGAATCAAGTTTTTCCACATAAGATAGATGCTTTGAAAAACCCTGAAATAAGATACAAAGACCCCGAACTCCCATTCAGGTTTAAGGGGAATCCAATCACAACAAAGACCTCTTTTAAAAGGCTCAGTTCAAATCTCAAAAACCCTCTGAGATAAATTACACTGTTCCCATTTGGTAGACTTTGATGCACAGAAAGGGTTATGCTCAAGATCCTGTTGATCCTAGTGGAGATCTGCTGACTCTCCATAACTGTGTTTAAGATTCAACGCCATCCCCTTTCCCAAGACGCTTGAAGGCTCTCCAGCAATTCAACAAGACAAGAAAAAAGGGGGCAGGAGGGAGCACGACTCTGGCATAGGTGGTGTATTTAAAAGTGTTCTGGCTGAACAGGAAGGATATGGCAAGCCTATCTTCGTTCACTGACGTCCTTAAAGCCCTGACTGGGGAGGACATAGCTTGCCTTGGGACTGCTGACTTTCTCTTACAGGTGATGTTACCATCTAGCTGCAGGGAGAGTTAATGTGCTTGTGAAGCAAAATTAGTCTGTCATAACAAAGAAAACTGTCCATCAAAAAAAAAGGTATCAAGGGCTGCATGTAAATCAAAACCATCGCACAGCCCTAGTCTACTGTACTCATTTCAAGGCCCAATTATAAGCACTAATAGTTCATTTTTCTGACATTAGAGGTCAGAACTACATTTGTCTTTGGCCTTTTTTTTAAATTTATCTTAACATTGGTCTTATCTTAAGCAGCCTTCTAGTAATCAAATTTTGCCTCTTCATCTCTCCCATAGCTGACCTCTGTAGGACTAAGTAAAAAAGCCAGACACAATGTTTTGTTCACAGCAGCTGGTAAGAAGCACTCTTTTTCTGAAAACATGCAAGCAGAAAATAAACTCAAGAATGCTGATGCAAAAATAACTTGTTTTGGCAAGTTCAAGTATTTTGTGTGTGTATATCTGCAAGGTGTTGGTAGCAAACCTAATTTCTACTTCATCCTCAATATTGTAGAATTACCAAAACAAAACACAAAACCTCCAAATGCCAGTGTTTACCAAGTGGGAAAAAAACCCACAACACACTGGTAGAAGAAAAATATTTACTTCCCATCATCTAAAATTGTTATGGGCATTAGAGAGCATTTAGGAAAATGCCTTTTAAAAAACCACTGAAGTGTTATTTTAATAACTTGAAACAGGAGACAGAGCCAGTGCTACTGATGCATGAAGTCTGGCTCTGTTCTTCCTCCTCCTAGCAGGTTGAATTAAGGACTGCTTGTACCAGCCTTGCAGCCTGATCTCTTTGTCTACCATCAGCCCTCTCTCTGTCAGGAGAGACTGCCAAAAAAGACCTACCTCAGCTTTTGTAATGGCTACCCATTTGGTGGCGGCTTGCTGTCTATTATTCAGAGGTTTCTTGATAAACAGCACAGCCACGCAAAATAGACAGCTGTCCCAGCATACAAACTGGTCACTTGCTAAGTGTGAAGTCACACTTTCTCTCGACAGGACAGCAAAACCATCACCCTGGCCATTTTCTCCTTGTTGTAAAGCACCCTGTTGCAAAACAAACTGACTGATGTTTACAAAATGCCCTCTGCTTCTTTACAGAGAAACAGCTATGACTCCACTTGTATATATTTTAAGACTTACTAAGTTCCCAGTCATCTTTTTTGTACTTTCCCAGTCCAAGATTTGATGGATCTGTTCCATGATTTTCTCAGGCACAGAGGTGAGGCTGACAGGTCGGTAGCTACCAGGGTCCTCCTTTTTAAAAACGGGTGCAATGTTTCCCTTTTTTCAGCCACCAGGGACTTCAACTGACTGACAGGACTTTTCAAGTATCATGGAGAGTGGCTTGGCAACCACATCAGCCAATTCCCTCAGGACTCTGGGATGCATCTCTTCAGGTCCCATACACTTAGAGGTGTTCAGATTCCTCAGGTGGTCATGAACCTGATCTTCTGTTACAGTGGGACATTGCCTCCCTAGTTCCCAGCTTGTTTACTTTGCTTTTCAACACTGAATCATGAGTCTTCTGGTAATCTGATCTGTGCCGGTGTGGTAAATCACACCTATTATATACATGTCTTTTAGAAAAAAAAAAGTGTTTTGACAGAGTTCTGTTTTTTACAATTTACTTCCTCATCTGAAGTTACTCAGGAAACACTGCTGCATTAACTGTCAGTAATGACAATCACGGTTCTCCATTCATTTGGTCACAGTTAAACTGAAATAATCCACCCAAAATTAAGTGTAGTCACACAATTTGCATCTGCTTTTGCTGAACATTCTTATTGGCTTTGTTCAGCCTAAGGACAATAAGTTGGAGTAGGGTGCAGGGTCCCAAACTCCCACTAGCCGTGCCCCATCCACAAAGAAAACTGTTAGTCATGTGAACTGGCCCCTGTTTGAGCTGGCAAGCCCTGCTAAGTAAGACAGCACAGCAGTAATGGCCCACATTGCTTCCAGAGCAGCAAGCACCTCTGCATGATGCTCTGAAGGTGTTTAGCTATACGACCTGGAATATCCCGGCTTCCTGCTGAATGTGCACCTTACAACCACACTTTTTACAGCTGAGAGTTTTAAGGACTGGCATTCATGTAACCAGCTGTGTAGGAAGTCACACTTAAAAAAAGTAACTTTTTCTGGGCTTTGACTCTTCTTTGAGTTATACTGGAACAAAAAGATGAACAGACTAAGCTTTCTAAACACTAGGCACATAGTTCCTCACTGTGTTTTGTGTACCACCTTAGAGCTCCCACTAAATATCTGCAGGTGTGTAGCACAGAAATAAATCACAGGAACACTGACTGGGGACTCTTCCTTTGCAGATGATGTTTTCACATTGTGTATGACCTCTGTGGAATGAACTGCTATAGAATCTAACTGGAACTAATGAGTTTACAAAAGCAGGTCAGAAAAGAGACATGGATGAGGAGACACCCCACAAAAGCGCTGGACATCTAAATGTATATTCAGTAACTGGAAAAGTAAGAACTCTGCTCCCAAATGATCATCAGTTGGGTCTGCACCCAGACTGAATACTGCTCAACTAGCTGGGGCAATGCACCATTGGTGTTAACCACTTTGCTACTTGTGGTTGTGTTTCTAAACTTTCTGCCAGTAAAGAAGATGCATCATATTTTTCACGCTTAAAACTTTTTGGTAGGGTGTAGCATCACCAACTCAGGCATGCTTTCTGTAAATGCAGACAGTGGTTAAAAAACAAAAGAACAAACCCGAAAACCTTTCTAGAAGTTGCCAGATAGGACAGCTGAAGGGAATGTTATTATGACTAAGAGGCTGGATTCACTGCCCAAAACAGCTATTTCTGGTGATAAAGCATAAAGGTTAAACAACAGAGGGACAAGATTGCCAGATGTAAAACGGAAAGTTTCCAATTTAGGAGCAGCGGAGAAAGAACATGAATTAATATGCAAGGACCAACTCAGCATTATAAAAATCCTCCAAGCCAGACCAAATGCCACTTAAAATAAACTCAGGAACTCTCCTCCTTCTCTTCTGCTCCCTGCATTCCAAGGAGGATTGAATTTAGAACAACCATGAGGAATTTTAGAGAAATCTTACACTAAAATGCTGAACAAAGGCTTTAAAAGGTAGAGACACTGTATGTGCTTCAAAGACACTTTTTCTGTCTTTATCATGCTAGATTTTTCTTCAGTACTTCTGCTTGAAAACAGAATAAATGTTTTGGACTTAAGTTTTCTCATGAGTTTTATCTTCAGTGAGATTGGTAAAAATCAGACTGATTCTTTAACATTTTCGAAACTGGGGTAATAACTGATAATTTCTACCTGGCTTATTGATTGGAAGAAAAATTAAACACCTCCCACCCCCCACCGAAATAAAAAAACGCATCAACAACCAAACATTTGGCAAATACACACAATCCACTGGTTGTTGACTTTCCATCCTAGACTAAGTTTCAGTGCTGGCTTTGTTAGCTCTACATACAGTGATACACTGTCAGGCTGGGGATCTATGCTGCAATATTCTTTAGCAGATGGGTCTTACTGGTCTTACACACATTCTTCTGGCATAAGCTGGCAGATGCCCCACTCCAAGAAGAAAAGATAATAAACCACTGCTAGTTAAGTCAAGTTAATTATATAACACGGTAGTGCTTAAAAAAAAATTGAATCCACTGTGGTATTCCTCAAATTGAAGGGATATCATGGATTGTTCAGTCCGTGATAAGGTCTATATAGACTTTAAATTTGACTCCTGGAAAATAGGTGTGGCAGATTAAACATCAGCACTACTAGACTGATGGTTGGCTCAGCTGTGGTACAACTTCTCTGTTGAATTTGCATTTTGGAAAGCTCCCACAGGATCTGACAGAAACAGGAGCTCTCACACACAGCCACAATCCTATCACAAACAGCAAACCCACACAGGGAACTGCACTGAAAATAAATGAGACGTATGTAAGAAAAACCTGATAGGAGACAGTACATTTAAACCTGAACAATCACGAAGCACAAGGTGTCAAATGCTGTAATCAGATGAACAGAACTTAGGACTTTGAAGATAGCAAACAGTGGCATGACATCTTAAGGTGCCGCACTCCTGATACCACTACGTGGTATGTCTGCACGTGCCTATGCTCCCATATAGATAGGCACTAAAATTCCAAAACAGAAACTGGCAACCAAGGGTAAATCAGTGATACTCACAATTAGCAGAATAATTTCAACATCGATCCCTCTGATCAATTCCTGATTATCCCGCAATATTGCTTGCAGGTTTTAACATCTGATCCTACTGGAGACAAACCACAAACCTAATAGTCGTATGTGATACCTGTGAGACACCTGACAGCGAAGCTCCACTTTCATTTGTAACAGCCATGATCATGTCAAACACACAAATGCCCTCTGCATTTTAAGAGACACAGGTTGCAAAATGGTGTTGGTTGATCTAATATTTAGGTACATCCAGACAAACAGAAGAAAGCACAATTAGGAACATCCTACCTTACGTTTCAACCCACCTCCCCAAAAGCTGCATCTGAAGTTAAAGAGCAAATAATATCTCAAAAAACCAAGATTCCTCACATTATGTAGGCAGCCTGAAAAACCCCCCAGAAATGCAAATGTAATCAATTCAAAGATAATTGTTTATTGATAACAACTCATGTCTTCTGTTGTTTCTCAGTACTGAGATAAATTATATAAATACATTTCACAAATATGAACAATATGTTAATCGCTAATGCTGAAGGCAGAACGTGGTAGGAGATGAAACGTGGATACTGGGTTATCCCCCTGACCTGTCAGGAGAACATGCATCTGTGATTCTCAGAGCATAGTTCTTCAATAAATCATTAAACGTATTGAGTAGGACAGGCTACTCTTCTACAGTCCAAAAAATCATACGGAGCATTAACAAGCATTAAAATCTATTCCCTCTGAGTTTACTAACAAGATTCATCTTACCTGAACGTACTTGTATAAGCAAGTCATCTAGTTCAGCTTCACCTGTATCATGACTGGAGAGAGGTAAGGACCTCCTGATTCAACCTAACCTAAGGTAAGTGTCCTGAATAGAAGAATTTCTCCCTCCCCCCTGAACACTTCAATGCTCTCCACTGACTGTAGCACAAGTGTAGATGACTTTGTCAGACTGGACACATACCTTTTAGTATATGTCTTCCTGTCCCAGAAAGAATCTGACGAACTCCTGCGGGAAATACCCTTGTCAGGTCAGAGAGAACCTAATTAGCATTTGAGAGGATTTCCTGCCAGCCAGCTACAATCAGCAGCTCACTGCTGTTTATAGGGAAGATAGCTAATGAATTAAGATGCAGAGTTAAGATGCAAATCAACCTGTCTATCAGGAGACTGGCACAGCTATCCAAGCATCTCTGATAAAACATGAACACACAGTAGTGAAGGAAGGGAGATCTAAATGCTCTCAAGTGTGTAGACAAAACCAATATATGCCTTTATTCTGGTAACCTGTGTAAGATGAAGCTTTTGCTTCACAGCTTTGCAGGTGTACAGAAGAGGGAAGTAGAGCAAGGGAAACTGACAATATGAGAATTCTAAAAATACACAACTGCACAATCAGACTCAGGTGTATTATATTTGATTTCTTATCATCTACTTTTGCCCAAAATAGATTTTGGTCTTTCTAATGCAAATAATGAACTTCCCGCATCTTTAAGGGTTTGGCTGCTAAATTTGCCTGCTAAAATTTGTCTGCTGGCATCTTACTCCATGTCTAGACTTTAAGAGATCCTGAATATGGTTGCAGTTGCATTTTGGTGACTGCTGTTCAGTACTTCATGTATTGGCCGCAGTATTTTGGGAGATTTCACAACTTGCCCAACTACTTGTTAGTGAACAAACAAAACTGGCTTACATAGCCAAAACAGGCATATTGGGGGTGTTACTGGAAGGCAGGAAGGTGAACACACAAGGCCAAGCATATAGGTGTATGGCTGTGCAACCTAGAAAAAGCCTAGCAAGCATAAGGTAATACACAAAGGTAGTAGAGCTATGGTTACAAGTGCTGTCACTTCATAATGGACTTTCTCTCCAAAAGGTCAAAACTAAAATCTCCACTGAACCTCAGAAATGCCAAATATTCTGCAATAGTGTTTACACTCTCAGTGTTAATATAATAGCAGCACAGACATATCAGAACTGGAGTGCAGCTGTCAGTCAAACATTTAAATTCTTCCTTGAAGTAGGTCAGTATTTCCAGGCAACCAGAACATAAAAACAAAACAAGTAACCTCCATGCCTATTATAACAAATCTCCAGCAGAGTCTGGGTTTATGAAATGACTGGGCATGATGCAAATGTTGGCCGGCGCACTGGAGAGACTGGCCTATTTGTCACTCTAGAGAAATTGAGATCAGACAAGAACAAAATTGTAATAAAATAGCAGAGAAGATGGCAGATGTTTCCCACCCCTAAAACGCGTACCTCGCCCCTGAAAATGCATGCCTTGCCAGTTCAAGACTGTCCTTTGACCAGCATGGCCTAAAGGATGTAGGCTGACCATGGCAGAGATCTTCATCTGCAATAGTCTTGAACCAGAATAAAACCTTGCTCTTGTTGGAGCAAAGAACTTGGTGGCAGTTTGCCAGCTCATAAGGGTTAGATACTCTCAGCAGTCCACAGGACAGAACACCCTATCAGCTGGGAGGCCTGCAGCTTTCGATGGACTGGCTGTGTAGCTATATCCTAGAAACAGTAAAAGAGAGGAAGTTGCTCCTCTCAGCTCACATCTTGCAGGCACTGTAAGCTCTTAGTTTGAACCCCCTTCATTCCCCCTTCCTGGACATGCAGCAAAGATTAAACCAACTCATTTCGAAACATGTAGGTTATCTTCCTCAAACTAAATCTGAAGCTTGCTTTATCAAATCTATCAGAACCAAAGATATCTTTGTATATGTACATTTCCTCAGTTAAGCTCCGTATTAGGGCCACTCAAAATCCTGAGACAGGATGTCACTATCATGCCCTTTGCAGCTCCTCTCCCCTCCACACCACCACAACCACCTACTTAGAAAAAGGTGTAAACTAGCATCTTTCACATATTTGCACAGTGGCTGCATTTTGGGGATGGGTAACTTCCGTGCTTGGCATACATCAGAGGAAGCCGCTGCCCATACCTACACAAATTTTCCAGTAAGAGTTCAGTTTTAATATCAAATCGGCTCCTCATTTTATGATTATGCTATTTCATTGAAATGCACTCTCTCCAGTCCAGTGAGTGGAAACTCTCCCACTGTCTTGCTTCCACATCCCGTTGAGACAAGGTGAGGCACAGCGTACTGCTGCAGGGTAGCAGCAGGGTTCCTGTTTCTGCTGCAGATCTCTTCTGGGTACAAACACGACTGGCCACTAACACAGTTGTGTTAGTGCCAACTCCCAAGTGAAAACGCTGAGGCTGAAGGTAAGCCGTGGAAACTGGTTCGCCTCCCCAACTATGTGAAGCGAAACATAATTGTTCTGCTTTTCATGAACTTAATTGCTCTCAATATACGTGGTTGCTAAAACCAAGCCTACACAGTGTAAATCGGGCATAAACGTGATGCCGTGCATTTGGCTTGCCAGCTTCATTGCCCTTACTGTGCATGTACACAAAAGCTCCACATACTCAAAAGGCCTAGGGTTGCAGGGGCAGAGGAGAGGCACCTCTTAGACTGCTCCAGGGCAGAGTGACTACCCTGCAAATGGGAAGCATGCTGGGTTACACAGTAAGGGGAGAATTGGCACTTTGACTTCTCTGTTGCATCAAGGTAGGCAGCTTGTCCTTCCATAAGGGTTGAGTAAGCCTGGATGAGGCATCTGACTGAGTCCTGCCCAGTGGCAGGGATCCTCCTTCTTTTTCTATTTTCATCTTCTTATCAGCCAACATTAGTGAGAGGGAGAAGAGAAAACCACAAGAAGCCATTCAAGTCTTCTGCATTCCCTGGAGTCCTCCAACACTCCCATACTAAAATAAAGGCCTCCCAGGCTGAGCTTGAGAGCACTACTCTAGTAAGTGCTTCTGGAGGACTGGTCTGCTAGCGGGAGGAATGCCCTGGCAAGTTATACCACGTTAGCTAATAAGCAGTTCCATAAAACATTGATCTATAGCACAGTTGTCAGGGATTTCAGCTCTGGATTTCAATTCTGCTGACTAGACGACATGTGGAAGGTGGAATCTGAAATCACAGTATCAGGCAGCGTTGAAAACTACATGCAATTTTTCCCTCTTGTACAGTTTCTTTGGAAATGTGCTCTGACAGAATCAAGTAGATATGTTACTCTTTCAGCCACCCCTAGCAATAATCATGGTTTCAAGATAATACTGACACATGAGACCAAGTACATCTGCACACAGGGTGGCCACCTACACTTCTGGGCTGTGGTCTGCTTAGCACCTATCTGTGAAAATTGATTTGGAGACACCACTAGGTCTTTTGGTGGAGATTAACAGCACCTTCTTTGGCAGTTAGCCACTAGCATGTGAAATAGCCCACAACTGCTCTCATGACATCCTCTACAAATGAAAGAGCTTAGTAATAAGAGGCAAACTTTTTTTTTCCCAGTAGTGAAGCTCGGGCACTTAGAAAATTTGCCCTACACTGAATAGGAAATAAACTGCATACATACAGTTAGACAGATGGGTTGTCCTGTGCATCGCAGCTGGCTACATCTCAGAAGATTAGCACAGACATTCCTTGCTCCTAGGATTAAGCCTACTGCAGAACGAAATCGCTCCGTATCAGTCTAACAGAAGAGCCTCTACTACATCTCCCACTGAATTTACTCACCACCAGCCTGGCCCAATCTGAAGTGAAGGGCAAAGATACAGTAAGATGAAGAAAGCCACTCCTCTCTGAAACTCAAGGAGGGAACACTGACTTCACCAACAGATTCAGACTGCTGCTTTCAGCTTTCTGTGCACCAAGCTCACTCACAGAGGAAACTGAGTAATCCCAGGTAGTTTCCTTCTGAGTAACATCTAGTGACATTTGGGTTCTGGAAGAGATGAGACAAATTTATTTCTTCTGGTGAGAAATGTATTACCCTGACAGCATATTTTGGGACAAGAAGGTACTCTGGTCTATTTGGGTAGTAGTGAGAGATAATCATAACCCAGCTCCCCAGAGACTGGGGTTGTCCGCAAAATGAGACTTCTAAGGAGTGAAGTGGCTGCAGGGCAACTCATCATGGCTTTTTCAGAGGCCGTGAGGGGGATCTGCTGTGCCCTTGTGAGGATTTGGTAACACTGCTGCATCTTTTTTCTCCAAGGCTTGCATTGCTTTCACTGGTGGGTTGACAGAGGGCAGGAAGAAGGGAGAGTAATCTTGGACATTGTATAAAACACGTTGCCCGCATCAAACTTTCTTCCCTCCTCCTCTTGAGTTTTGCAGAAAGAAAATCAACATTTAATGTAAAACAGCCTGCTTTGATAGCTGCCTGAGTGCCCCATTAAACATTTTCCACACCTCAGGGGACACAAATATTCAGCTGTAAATTCCAATTTGTCATGGATTTTCTATGTCACAGGTTGACAGAAGCAGCAGTTATCACTCCCTGATCAGTATGCAGAGACCATTACACTCTTTAGCAATACTCTTCAATGGACATAACAAGAGTTAGAGAGTAGACTTAAAAAGCAAAATCCTTTGGTTCTGAACATAAGGCTTCTAGAAAAATGTTAGCACAGATTATTTCACCAACACGGCACTGAGTCAGTAACAAAATATAATTCCCTGCTGGACAAGTGCCAGTATTTGTTGTGATTGTAGTTATCACTATTCATCTTCCATTTACATACCATGTAAATTTATACCATACTTTGTAACAGGACACCGAACACAAAGCCCCTGCTTAGAAGAGTTTTAACACTTCTGTTCCAGACACAAAGTTAGTTCTATCAAATATTTAACAGAGACAGCAATGTGTGCGTCCTGGAACTGTGTGGAGCAAACATATACACGTGCGATCCTCAACTATAGCCGGAGCTGGTGAGCACTGGAGGACAGTAACTGCAAAGAAAAAAAATCACCCTCCCATCCTCCAAGATAATGCAGAAAAGTAACTAGCCAAACAAGATTATACTGTTAAGATTGAGAATTTGTAATCTGCAGGCTTCAACCTCTATCCCTGGCAGTAAGAGGAAGAGGAACAAAGAGAGGAGACTAAAATGATCACAGGTTTGCAAAGGTTAAGCACTCAAAAAAATTTTCTGCAGGCTGGGCTCTAATGACTTTGTAACTTCACTCCATTTAAGCCACCTAAGGAAGGGGGTTGGCTGTGATCCAGCATTCCTAACTTAAGCACCTGCATGGAATCTACATTCTAGGTGACCTGTGAAACTGTCCTCCTAAAGTAAGTGCCTAATTTCCTCTGTATTGCCAAACAGGAGAGGTGCCCTTAAAGGCCTCCGGAGAGAGAGGCCCTATTAACTTTTCTTGGATAAGAAACCTTCCCTCTTTGC
Source organism: Bucorvus abyssinicus (assembly GCA_009769605.1). Lineage (NCBI taxonomy): Eukaryota > Metazoa > Chordata > Aves > Bucerotiformes > Bucorvidae > Bucorvus > Bucorvus abyssinicus. The sequence continues at coordinate 128,400,410 of CM020024.1, forward strand.
CTGTCAAGACGCTGACTGCTCTTACAGGCGGACCTGCAAAGTCCATCACAGAGCAACACAAGGCTGCAATTCTCCAGCGTGTTTCATTCCTCAACATACGCTGCCAATTCAAACTCAACAGCTTCTTTCAATTTATTCAAAGAATCAGGTCTTTCTCCTTCCCACCATCTCACTCTAGAAAGAAGTATCTTTTGAGGGACTCTCCAAAACATCCAGAATTTCTGAACGAAAGCTGTCTTCTTTCTGCAAAAAGAAGTTGCATCTCTCTTCAGCTTTTTACTTTAGGTTGCATCATCCTTTGCTGTTCTATTGTCTGATAAGTGTTGCCAACTATGAGCCACTGAGTCATTGATTCAGCAGTGGCTGTACGAGAATGGGTCATCTGAGTCCACACCACTGGGCAGGCGGAAGAAAGAAGGCCTGCGCACCAGCTGTCAGGCAGTCAGCATAGCAGGCGAACCGTATTTTCCCCCACATCAGAGTACTGACATGATCTGCCTGTGTAGGCTGTTCCAGAGGACCTCGCAGTGGACACTGACCGCATGCTGTTGAACCCCTCCCTGATGAGCTGGCCTGAGTAGCAGTAGGCTCTGCCTACCCCTGCTTTCTTTCTGTCCTGTAGATCTTGCATCATTAATTGCTGCTTTTATCTAACAGGGAATGGGTACTTCAGCAGCCAGGAAAGAAGCACATGGAGGATACACAGGGTCTGAGTTGAATCTTTACCTGGTCACTAAACAGTATACAACATGAGACAGAGGGTTTTTCTCTGCTACTGTGAAGCAGAAGTCCCTGTCTCAAGTTGCTGACTGTTAAAATTCACTGTCATTTTCTGTAATCTGTGTGTGAACGCTGTAGGCCATGTTTGAGGTGGCTCGCTTGCAGGTGTGTGGGAGGCTGGCAGGAAAGGGAGCCCATCATGGCACAGAGGACCGCCCTAGCACTCAGATACATCCCATCTCACAGAAGCTCCCTTCAGAGCTACGAAGTACGCACCAGCAAGAGAAGAGTCACTGCTCTCTGGCTGCCCTAGGGGAGCACATGACTGCAACTATGTTCATTAACCTGCCCTACCTATGGAAGCGTCTCTATCGAGGACGGCATTTGCATCAAAGTCTGCCTCCACAGCACCACAAGGAAGTGGCAGAGCTAGGGGGGAGTGAGAGAGATAGAGAGATAGAGTCTGGCTTGGTCAAAAGGTGGTAAAAACATCAAAGTTTATAAAAGCTGGTAAAAGTAATCAGCATAAAACAGATGTGAGGAGAAAAGCTGTCATTTATTACTTCCTTTTGTGACATTCATACTTCAACATTTTTCCAGAAACAAAAAGACTAGGGAAACAGAGTAAAAGTCACGTCCAACCACTTCTGTTTCCCCTGGCATGACACCTCTCTAAGAAAATAACTTTTCTGAACTCACACCCAGCAACTTTCATGACCTTGATACAAATCTCTCAATCTTGGTTCCCTGTCACTTGAGTTAGTGAGAATCTTAGTTTTGATCTCCCAAAACAGCAAGTTTCTTGCTCGCTGGGGCTGGAGTATGTTCAAAAAGGTGACACGGTGAAGTTGAAAAAAGGCTAAAAAAAGAAGAAAAAGTGGGCAGATTAAAAACACATAAGCAAATTATGTTAACCTCCTGGTTTGTTTTTTATTTCTTAATTGTGGGAGAGAAGCTTTTCCTAGGTACTGCTGTAAGATGGAAATACATGAGTTGCTACCAGGAACCAGGCTTCTACAGTGGGCTGAAAGGACGCATCGTTCAGCTCTGCTCCCAGCCAGAAAGCTGTGCCTGAATAGGTGATGGAGCTCCTAAGCTTCCACATTCGCTGCACCACATGGATTAGGCCGACACGCGCTTTAGGTGCAAATGGAAAGGCAAACTACTGCCAATTAATCTCTGTCAGTGTCACTCAAGAGGAACCTAAACCCTGCAGTAAAAGGAACAATACTGACTTTTACTCTGGAGTGACACAAGCATTACAAAGGGCAATGCACTTAGCTAGGACTCCCAAAAAAGCCCAAGTGACACCAAAGGTACATATTTTCTCATAATCATGTCTACTTTTTTTGGCAGCAGAGAGGGATATACGGAAGATTGCAGGGGGGAGAAACATACCAGAATTAATATCCCAGTACTGGTATTCATTAATATTTTTACTAGCTTCTGCAAGAGTTACTTCTTTCTTTTTTAACCTAGGAGACACGAGAGCTTATTTCTAAACTGATTTTGTTTGGTAAAGGCTAGATTAACCACCCTCATTAACACTGTTTTATTTTACTGAAAGAATAGTTCCTTATTAGCTCTCCTGCCACTCAGCTCCCTCAACACCATAAGTGTTCAGAATTAAGAACAACTACAGGCACACAAGACGCTAGACACAGCCGTAGGTTAGCGATGCCTACGTGCATGATTTGGCTAGGTTATTTTGGGTTTAGTTTACAGAAATAGGGCCATTCTACTTGTGTTGCCATGCACGCATATCTACTGGTGGAGGAATATCCCAAGGTGAGATTTCTTGTGCAATACAAGTTTGTGAAATAACAGGCTGAGTCTGCTGATGTTGAAAACACAGCCTATTTTGAGTTCTTTTTAGCATTTTTTTTTTTTTCACATGCCTTTTTTGCAATAGGAAGAGCTGCTCTCTGCCTTGGTGCTTATGTCAGCCCAGAGGACCCCTCCCAGACAGCCTGTGGAATCAGAGTGTAATCTTCTTGGCACGTGTTTTGTTTCTGTTAGACTTAGAAGCATCAGAAACAAAACTAAAACCTGCTCTCTCAGAAACTTCTCTCAGTCCCCCAAAAACCTTAGACTTAGCTACCACGAGATGACTGTGGCACTGAGAGAAAAGCAAAATAAAATTTCTGTAAAGCTGGATTCTGAGCACATAAATGTTGGTGCAAAAGTAATTTCAGTCTGATCTACAGGTATGAAGGCTGTGCTCTAAATGAACAGCCCAGATTATTAAAAAAATTCTAAAATTCTGAAAGAGATAAATGACCTAATGATCCATCCACAAGCATAGGCAAATAGCAAAGTCACAGGGGATGATGACACTTGAGACGATAAATAAAGTCACTGAAATGTTCAATGTAAAGACAGCCTCATTCTTGAGAAAAGCAAACATAGCTTAGGCTCGCTTGCCAATTTCATGTCATGAAACCTCAGGGCCCTAACTCAAATGCAGGAGCCTCTGGCCTCTAGCCTTCCTTTACTCGGTGAAGATTTAATGGCAGATTACTTCAGTGAGGTCTCATTGCTATAACCAAATCAATGCCTAAAACTGTACACTGGTGTAATTGACCGTTCACACTGGGAAGTGTTCGCATAAAGGCTTGAAAATCACAGGCTGCTTGTGATGGTTACCCATTCACCTTGCCATACAATGCCCCTCCTTTAAAGCATAAAACAGTAACAAGTCTGGAGCATATGTGTAGATCTGTAGAAAATGTTGTTTACTCATAAATCAGTGATTTACTGCAGGACCCCTTTGATCAGAGCAAATTCACTTTCACCTAAAGGTACAGGGCTGTAGGAACTCCTGCAGCTCTGAGTAAGATGGGAGACATCAGCTCCTGGGACAATGGGAAGTTTTTTTGTGCTTGGAGTGGAAACAACAGCCACTCACAACGGACTTGCTTGCTGCCCTGCCTCCACACCTCCACTCACCCAAGTCCTCATGCTTGGTGGGGCCACCACTGGCTGCCACCACTGGCTGCCACCGCAGCGCTCCTCATCCCTGGCACCCACCCGCCCTGCCTCACCTGCTGTACACCAGGCACTCCATGTGGTTGATCTCCTTGTCGGAGAGGTAGCGGCTGTAATCCTCCCACAGGTCCTTGATGGCAGTCACAGCCAAGATGAAGAGCACAGGGGCCAAGGCCAGCTCCGGCTGGAATGCGTTGACAGCCGGCACGAAGTTAAGGAGCGCGATGAACACAAAGTAGACGTTGGCCAGGCGGTGGAACTGCTCAAAGAGGTTCTTGGGCAGAAAGGAGAGTGCTGTGTACTTGGTGGTCTTGAGGCGGTTACTGGCCAGGACCGTCCTCTTGGACTTCTCCGCCTCAGCCTCAGGTAATAGCAAGTTGGAGCGCACCAGCCGCGTCTTACTCTCCTTCTTCTTCCTCCGCCTCCTCTTCCTCTGCCTCTCCTTCGCCTCCGGCAGCACCTGGGGCGCTCCCTCTCCTCCCGCCGCGCTCTGGGACATCGCTGCCGCCCTCCCAGCCACCCTCGCCCGAGCAGCTCCCACCGCCAGGCACGGCCCTAAGTTATCATCCTCCGCCGCCCGCTACGACTCTCCTTTCCTCTTCCCCTCCGGGGAGGGAGGAGCGCTCTCTCGCACCCTCTCCTAACCGCTGTGCCGGGACCTCGGTAGCTTTCTCCTCCTCCTCGGCCGGGGAGGGACGTGGGCAGGCGGCGAGCCGAGCCCTCCTCCCGCGGGCGTCGCCCCGTCCCGCCAGCGGGACGGGCCCCGGGTGCCAGGGGATGCGGCAGCCACCGTCCCGTACGCCATGGCGGGGCGCGGGCCAGGGGGGCCCGACGGGGCCGCGGGGGCGGGAGGGAGCGGCGGGGGCCGCCGGCGGGAAACGGAGAGCGGCGCTTCCACAGGCAGCCGGCCGCGCCGCCGCCCCCCGCCCCGGGATACAGACCGCCGGGTGACATTTTATCGGCTGCTTTTGACTTTCCGTTACGTGTGGGGAGGAGGAGGAGGAGGAGGAGGAGGTTTGGCTGTAGAAAGAAACAAAACCAAGTGCTCGCAGCTCCGCACCAGCCTTTCCCCACGGTCCCCGCCTGGAGCGGTGGCCGGCGGGAGTCGCCAGCTGACTCGTGTCGAAGTGCTCCCCTTGCCGCCTGAAGCCATGTGCCCCGGCTGTGGCCGGCTCTGCGCTCCGCACGGGCGGGGCAGCGCGGCGTCTGCCGGCGGCCCGTGCGGTCCGGTCCGGTGCCCGTTCGGTCGGTGGTGGGTACGGCGCTTAGGACAGCCCCAGAAAGCAGCAACCGAAAATAACAGTTCTGCCGGAAAGCACTGGGCACTGCCAGCCCCCCGGGCGGCAGCGTGCAAGAACGTGTGCTGGGTTTTGTGTGGATTTGTTCCATTCCTTGTGGCAGGGCTTTCCGGTGAGGGATGGGAAATGCCTAGCTCCTGCTCTGAAGTTTGTGCTTCGCGCTTTCTGGAGAGAGGTGCGGTTGTGGGCGAAGACAGCATGAGAGAGAGACTTGGAATACGGAAGAGAGAATATTCCAGACGGAAAGACTTAGTCTGAAAACACAAGCAAATAAATGTATGCAGATGGTTAAAGAACACATAATATGAGCATAATGAAAATTATTGCTACCGGGCATGACATGAGACTGCAGCATCACTTCAGGCTGGGCTTTAAAAGCAGACCCTTTGACTGTGGGATTCCTCAGGCAGCATAAAATACTGCCACGGGTTACTCCGGGCTGTGTCTAAACTGTAGCATGTACATTTTGTGGTGTGACCCTTGGTGTCCCAAGGTGGGATCATACTGAGTACAATAGCATCCTTCCTTCCTCCATTTGCAATATGTTTGTAGTTGCTTTTTAAAGCGTGTAGGTAATTATGAACGCTTTTCAGGCCCTGAGGCACTAGGTGAGTGCTAGTTCAGCACATGGCCTGATACTGGTGCTGTGTGAAGCCGCAAACCCTTTACTAATCCCGCTGTCAACTCCTCTGATGCTACTACAAACTTAGCAGGGATTCCCTGGGTTTCCGGGCTCTTGGAGTAAGGAATCAACAAGGTTTTACTTTGTGCAAAGGGAAAAGGGAAAATTGGACTGGGTTTCTATGCTAGGTCTACTTTGTTTATAAGAGAAAAAGTACAAAAATGTTATCCTTTACAGAAAAAGGAAACAAAAACTTCCCAATTTTAATTTTCTGTGTTTGTTTTTTGCCTTGGTTAACCAGTTCCTGACTTACACTTGGGCTTAACTTCAAGGGTAAGCTGGAACAAACAAAATCCTTTTCCTGAGCTTCGGAAATGCCGAAATGGGATAAGGAGGACACAGTATCACTCTGCAGTGCTCCCCCAGAAACTGAGCTTCACCCACCCAAGGGCTCCTTGAAGGCAGCTGTGGATACTCCAAAAGCAGGTTGGTGGACTTTTTGCCTCTTGCCTGCCTGCCTCTGCCACCCACTGCTTTGTGGGGCTCTGGTTCACCCCTCGACCCCAAGAGCTCCAGCACTGTTCAGACTTCATCTGTTCCCTGGACGGCCCTCTATACAACGGCCCCTTTATACAACAGTTGGTGGTTAGGGGAGAAGCAACAGTAATCTTGTTTTTTTCTAATGTCAAAGCTCATCACCTCTCAGAGCAAACTGTTCATGTCTTTATCAGTGCCAGCTGACTCATGAGCAGCTTGAGTACGGCATGTCTGAGCATAAAGAAGGTGCAGTCACTAATTGCTGTGGGATGGTGTGAGCCCGTGCTGAGCAGAGAAGCAAGTCAGTTGAACCACTGAGAAACAGGTGAGTCCACCACACTCTGATGCCATGCGAGAAATGGTGTGTAGATCAGGTTTTGCACTGCATATCCCGCAAACAGTAACTGAAAGTGAATTAAGGGTTGGATATGTAATAACATTACACTTCCAGTCGCAGTGCTCAAGGCAATGTAAGAAAAGACAAATGCTCACATAACCTGTAAGCTACTTGTTTCAGGAAAACACCTGTGTATGGGCAGGTTGGGAGATCCTAACCTGGGATGAATTGTGCTTACACTAAGTGGTATCAGCTGACCCTGTGACACCAAATATCACCAAAATTGTCAGTTACAACCCCACAACTATGAGAAATGGTCTAAAAGTCAGTCGGCTATATTTTAAAACCTGCTTTACTTGCATTCTCTTTTGAATTGCTCAGGGTTAACAAGCTTTCTTCCACAAAGAAGTAACAGCAAAGAAACTTAATTTAAGGATATTAAGCAGAAGCTGAAAGTTGTTACCTAATCTCCAGCTCATACAGATGAGTTTTGCAAATAGGTAGAGCAGTAGGAAGGTAACAAGCGGTTGGGTGGGAGCCTCCGAAAACTCCTGTGTTTGTTTACTAAATCCTGAGTTTCAAAACAGTTTAAAACATTTGTATTTGAGCATGCCACAGTCAAGGGCCGCCTTTGCAAAGCTTCACTAGGAAAAAAAGAGTAGAAAGTATGCAACAGCCCATTGGTCAAGAGCTGAAAAACTCTTGTTCTTGTATCATTGACTGGGACTTCCTCTGTTGCTAGTAAACTGCATTCTTTTTATTAATATAGGCAAGCTAGAGTATGACAAGGCAATGAACATTTTTCTATTGACTATAACAGTCTCTCAGTCACATGAGGAATCCAAAGTCCTGGATATTTATATTAAAAGCTGAGGACATGTAATCCATGATAAATAAAAATAAGAGTTAGCCTTGTTTTTAAAAGCCTGTGAAATCTATTGTTTGCCAGGCTTTTCTAGCCAAAGATTTTGGGAATGTAGACACTCCCACGAATTTAGTCTTTCCCTTGCTAAGTAAAACTCTGCACGTAAGGTTTGAGAAGGTGTAAGTGAACTCATATCTGAGCTGTCCCTGCCCCCACAGTCCAAGTATGTGAGGTTGCAAATAAAAGGCAGGCAGCAAATTCAACTTTCAACCAGTAATAAATACACATGCACAAATCTGGCCCTAGCTTTTGGATTGAAAAATGACAAGTATGTTGCTTTTGTTGTTAAGTGCTGTACAGCTGCATCACCTTTTTATGGGGTCATCTGGAGGAAAGGGGTTGGAAGGAGATTGGCTTTAAATCAGTCCAGATCACACATGGTCCCTAGAAAGTATCACCCTCTAGAAACGTGAGTTAACAGGAAAAGCCTGAGTAGCCAAGGGCTGAGGAGCAGATTTACTGGATAACCTGAACTAAAATCTGGGCCCTTTACTTTTTTTCAGGGTCATTGGAGCAAAGCATTAAAACTGGGGAATATCTGAGGATTGCTATGTGGTCCAATTGCACAATCACTGCCATCCATTGATGTCTCCTTCCTGTGCAGAGCTTTTCCTGCATTGTCACATGGCTGCTCTGTCCACCCTCCATCTCACTGGCCAAACCACTCTGTATTTTGCTGGGTATCTGCTCTCTGATTTATTCTGCCATTAATCTGAATCCAGCCTCCAATGCCTAATATCTCTTGAATTTCAAGCTCTCCCCAGAGCCTTTCCCAATGCCTGACTCTTTTCTTCAACTGTACAGATTGTCTTCAGATCAAGGACTAAAGCTGAAAAAGAGAGAGGTTCTAAGCATCAGTTATGCTGATAACATGCCTAATGAGCTCGTCTTTGATAGCCTAGGCCATTAAAAACTGAGTCTTTAGGTATGACACTGCTTTTAAGGCTAGAAAGAACTACAGGATTATCTGGCCCAAGATATTGTATTAACTTTGCCTTTTAGATGCCACAGCACCCTACAGCTTGAAATGATTATTCAGTTCTTACTATGTGAGCAGGCTGGTTGCTTGGAGATGGAATATCCATTTTTTTCCTTCTCAGAGTCATCAACTCTGATTATATTTGAAGCATTTGCTATGGTTTGTGGGCATGTGAGAATTGTAACATTGATCAAAAATGCCTGAATGATTTGCTTTTGGCTTGATGGTTGCGTGGAACAGTTTGAAAATGGCATCCACCTGAACCATAAGGATGAAAACCCCACAGGCAAGGAGAAAGGATCCCAGATACATTAGTGATGTAAAGCCTCATGATTTGACTCGTAATGGTTTTTGAATGCTTGGAGTTATCATTATTCTATTTTAACAATTCTTCCTATCATCAGAAGATGAACCAAATCTGATTTTAACACACTGTCTGATTTACTAGGCCACTTTTGTAATATTTCTATGATCCTAAAATAAAGATTTCTCGTGTTGGATATTGCCAGAAACATCTATCAAATTACCCCCGATTCTCGTAAAGAATAACCTTTGTTCCAAAGGAGTTATTTTAATATTAATATGCTTAATATTATGGAACCATCCAGAGGTCTCAGTCAGAATCTGGGACTTTAAAAACTGTAAAAATAGCTATAAAGACACGGTACCACATATCAGACAAAATCTGTTCTGCCCTTTGCAGATGAGACATATCCCATCTGGCTCTCTGTAAAGGGGACAAGCATACATGTTTTGAACTAGCAGAAGGAAGAGGCTGTCAGTGTGAACAGTCTGCTAAAAATGCCAGAATTGGATGAGGAGAGACGAAATGTCATCATTCCGCGTTTCCTTCCATTCTGCAGGAGATATATACACGACACGCTCATGCACACACAGAGGCATATATGCGTATGTACCACCAGCAGCCTCCAAATCCCATTCCTTCTTTTCTCAACAGCCAGAGAGGGAAGATTTGGGTCCCAAGGTGAGCAGGAGCTGTGAGTGAAAGACAAAAAGGGATGTTCAGTGTTGCAGCATTGAAGGAAGTGGGTCTTGTGCAGAGTTTGAGCAGCCCTGCTAGCACTTTTCAGTGAAATGGTAAGACATAATTGAGGAGCAGCTTCTGCCCTTCAGAAATGAGAGCAATGTTACGGGGACCCAGCAAGTATCTCATATTCTGCATGCATTTCACTGAAATGCTTTTCCCATCTACTGTGCCTCAGGGGCACCAGCATCTCGGATCCAGCCTGCTCCACCACACCCTGATCCCAACCCAGCAGTTCAGCCTGATCTGTGATTCACAAACAGACTGTGTCTGGCACATGGAGTACTGCAGTGGGAAGAAGGCTACAGCTCTGTGGAATGCATACCTTTGATCACTGTCTTGTATGAAAAGAAGCCTGCCCAGAAAGCATAGGGGTGCCGTGTCCTTTCCTTAACCACCTGAAGGTCCATGTCCTCTCTATGATCCTGTATGCATGCCCTTGGCGAATGAACCCGCTGGCCCCTGTGGAGCAGCAAGGACTGGTGACAAAGGATTTGGAAATCTGTATTACTGTATGATAAACTAGGTAAGAAACTAGAAAAGGTGTAGCAGAGGCTGGAAAGTAAAGAAAAAAGCATTCATATAGCTGTAGTTAGCTTATTGGCATGATACTTTCGGAGAATACAACTCTACAGATAGTTAATGACCAGCAATATTTGCGTTGTAAGGACTAACCATATAGAGCCATTGATCAGCATTTAGAGCTTTCAGATGTGGAACTTTCCTCTGATGATCTCAAATAATTGAAAAAGTGCCATCACAGTTGATGGAGAGAGACTGGCACTTCTAGAACATCCTGAAGTGGGTCAGTAGGTAAACAGGTCAGGTGAAGCCTGGGCTCGAAAGCCTTTACCACTTTCCACTGACTGTAGAATTCATAAGTGACTAGTGCAGAGGAAGGTGTTTCCCTGGTGCTGTTCAAAGCCGGGTAGGGTAAATTTCCCCTCAATGTCTTGCCCAAGCCACTCCAGAGCACAGAACAGCCAGCTCTCCATGGTGAAAGACAAGGTTAGACCGGATGGGGCACACACAGTAGGAGAGGAGCGGAGAAGAAACCCCAGCCATGTCATGATCCTGTGGCTGCTTAGCTGTGCCTGGCACAACTGCCAAAAAATATGATACAGGGTGGCAAGTTGCCCCCTTCTGCAGTGGAAAGGCAGAGACAGCTCCTTAGCCACTTAACCTCCCCACTTGCAGAAATACTTTTTTTTTTACTGGGAAACATCCATAAGAATTGCTTCAGTCCATCAGCTAACATACTGGCTCACAGGGACACAGCAGAAGAGGAAATGCAGGCACATCTATGTAATTAACTGCAGGAGTATAAGCAGACAGATGCTATTTTTAGAAACTGCCATTTGGGAGGACAAAAGTTAATATCCTCACTGCAGCACTGTCAACTCTTGCTATTTTATGGTAAGCCTCACGATATTTGTTGCTGTTCTCAAAACTGCGTATCCTTGTATAATGGGATCTTGCAACAATCTTAGCTTGCTAAGGCAGGAAACCGTGGTTGGAAAAAGCTTGAAAGTGAGAACCCCAGAAGCAGAAAATAAATAGGAGACTATAAAAAGACATAAGTTTATGTTTTTGAAAACACTGATTCTTAAAGCAGATCTGTGAGCTTTTTAATCCTGGTGATTTTTAACACCAAGTGCTTGGCAATGATGCTACTCGTACAGAAGCTGATGCAGAATTTCATGTACACATGGAGTCAAAACCTCAGTTTCACATCTCTCTGAAGAGAAAATACTGTCTGAGGTTATTGTTCCTGAATGCCAAATCGGGTGTCTCTTGAAATTAAGAGCTATTTAATGACCCATTATGCTTACATTTTGCTATATGTAGGTTTCTTAAAAACTCCTCCCAAACAGGCTAATTAGAGCTGCTTGAATGAGTTTTTACAAGGATTTGTCTGAGGGAAGCTGTGCCTTCACAGGAGAATTAACAAAGGGAAGTCGGGGCTCTTCTCCCGTTTGGTCATTAGTCAGGATTGCTTGAAGAGAAAGTTGTGCAAACCCATATTACCACATGATTTGTTTGCTGGCTAGTCACTACGGTCAGATGCGCCTTTGGATTTCGTGGCTCTGCAGGGCGAAAACAAGACTCCCATTCAGCTTGGATGCTGGGTATGCGGAGAAGAGAGGTGGTTGCAGGCTCTTTCTCCTTCTGGGAAGGCGACTGCCGCTTTCAGTCTGCTGCAGGTCTAGGGCAGCGCTGATTGATTGTCTCCTGCTTAGCGCTGCCTCAGAATGGCCAGGCTTAGTACAAAATGGTGTAAATGGGCTGTAAACAACAAGATTTGAAAAGAAAAGGAGGAAAAAAACCTCAACAGCAGGATAGCGAAAGGGTGACTTCCCCGCCTTTGGGGAACTCATCTGTAAGTAGAACTGATTGGGAAAAATTCTGGTTCATTGAGCCTGACTGCTTTGTCTGAAATCTAATAGCCTGAAGAGCTTTTGCTGAAATTAAGGCAGCATTCTCTGTGGTACCTGCTGGGTTTGTCAGAGGACTCGTGATACTGCTTATGGGGAGGTTTGTCCAGTCTGCTCTTCCACTTGCCCCAGCAGCAAGGGTTACCCTAAGGTCTGAAATCCCTGACTCCGCAGCGTTCATCCCTGGTAGCTGGGGCGCTTCCAGCTGCTCTGGCAGCTTGTAGGCTTCTCAAAGTGTCTGGTCGTATTAGCAGAGAAACTGTCAAATTCTGTATTTTAGTTAACATGCAGCCTGAAAAAGACTTCAAGTAAAGGAGTGGTTTGGGACCAGTTCAAACTATCTGCAAAATAATATCTCAAAAAGTAGAAAATTCCTTGTAATAGAGCAACACAAGCTCCTGATTACTTCTGCTTTTAATACCTGTGCCCAAATTCAGTGCTGAATGCCAAGATCCAACCACACAGTTGTTTGCTACTCCCTTAAAAATCCCAAGCACAGACTCTGAAAGACCACATACTTTAAGAACGCTGTGATATATGTCAAACTGATTGTTTGTGTTTATATTATATGCCACTGACCATAAGAAATAAGCCATACTTTTGGCCTACTAAAGCTAATGAACTTCAGTGGAGACCTGCTTTTAATAATAGTATCAAACCAAGTGTTTCTGCAATTCTAAATAGACGTTATCTGGCTTCCACTAAAGTTGGTTCAAGAGTTCCTATGAATTCTCTAGAATTTCCCAACAGTCAGAGACACTTGTTGTTTGTTTGTTTGTTTGGTTGTTTTTTTTCTGGTGTAATAGTGACATTACTATTCCTCAGGTATTGTGATTCATCTCACTGTTCTGTAGACCTCTCTATTGTGTAGCAGGCAATAGCTAGACAAGGTTGTGTGGCAGTGGAGTGTATATAAGCATCAGGTACAGCTAGGTGCCAGTGCAGAATGATTGTCACAGAAATAGCTGAAAGATGATTTCTCATTCAGCATTCACTACTGTCATAAATAGCAGCTCGGGCGTCAAAGACTGTGTGTTAAAATGGGAGAGGAGGCTGTTTGGAATCAACTAACTTCTCCTGTGTTTGGAAAAACAGAAAATGAGTGCTGGCATTATTCTGATTTCGAAGTAACTCTCAATGGTGGAAAAAATGTGTAATTTCCAACCCGACCCGCCACCCATTGTCCAGCAGCTGAAACTTCCAACCGGTTCCCCATGAACAGTACTTCCATGGTGCTGTGCTGGCTTACTGGCTCAGGAAATTGCTACTTCTGCTTTGTCAGCAGTGTCAGCGATCCATGTTTCTTTCCTTACTTGAGTCTTCCCTGCTGGCCTTAATTTAACCAAGTTTTTATTGTCTGTGTTTTTATATTATCAGGTAACACTACTAATCCCTGCATGACTGAGAGTAACCATACATAGGCTATATATACTAGAGAGCACCCACCATATGTACACAGTGTAAACACATATGCATGCACGCATTGTATATATACATAACAGTCTGTGCATACACACACTGGATCTATTTCTGCATAGTCTATAGAAATTTAGTACAGTATGTAGTAATGATATTGTAATCTGAGATATATCAGTATGGCAATGCTTGCCTCTATTAAATCAATTCCATTCATTAAGCCACAGCAGTAATTCCACCTGCAACTCAAGCTCCTGTATGCCTTGCAAGAAAAGCACTGGACCTGAGGTAACTAATGTTTTAAATAAATAATATGTGGGAAAGCAGAAGGAATGCCAGTGAAAGGATGTATCAACAGTAGTTAGAAGAAATCTGAAGAGCAGCCAGCATAATAAATTTAAAGGGTGGAGAAGAACTGCAATGGCAACACAATGTTTTCATCAAAATAAAGCAATTTTTACATTATTTTTAAAGACCCATGCATTCAACAACCCCAGGCTGCCTTTCAAGTTTACAAGCTAATATATCTTCATATTAAGAAAGGATATGTCTTATAATTCTCTTTCAACAAAACACCAAATAGCTCAGACAGCAATGAAAAACAGAGACTTGTTTTTTTAAACAAAAAAAATCCCGAAGTTTATATGCCTGGAATTAGAAGTCCAGCCAGTAAACCGTGGTAAGTACTGTTTATTCTTAATACGTTGATTTTCTTTCCACTATTACTCACTCTTTGCTTGGTTGCAATACAAAAACCTCTCATCTGCTCTTCTGCTCCCTCCTTGCCTGGTCTTCTGACTCTCTTTCTTCTAGCACAGACCTTGGCCAGATCTGCATGACAAACTGTTGCAAGGTATGTACATCAGTCAGGGGAGTGCTGAAGTGTGATCTACATCCAGCAGAGCTGTGCCAGCAGAAACCCCTACTATGGATTAAGACATATCAGCAAAAGTGCACTTTTACAGGATGACATTTTTTTCCTTTTCTCAAGAGGGCTGCAACAAGCTCTATCAGCAAAAGTGGACTTTTCCCAGTCTAACCTACAGCTGGAGCATGAGTGTAGCTTTGCCAGTGTAGCCTATCAATACCAAGCTACCTCATACAGCATTCACAACATGAATTTGGCTTTCTGTACTCCAGAGGTCATTGTTAATAAGAATATCTCTAAAACTCACACCATGGCCTTGGCTCGCTCTCTCTGCCCACTTCCTTGCTCCTCGCCCTGCTTTGCCCTGAATCATCCCTCTCAAACATATCCATGACCGTGTATTTCACCTCACCACCATTTATTCTGTGTAGTTTGATCTTTACTGTCACATTCTCCACACACTTTGTACTACCTCATGCCTGCCCTTAGAAAATTATCTTCCTGTTACCTAGACATGAGCATTTTTTTTATCAGACTGCTAATGCAAGGTGTATAAGAATTAATCTTTTTATTCCCTAAGCCCTTCTAATGTACAGAAGAAAAGTGGTGAATTTTCTTTTTTATTTGCCAGCTGGTATTTGGAGTGTTGGGACTCATTTTCAGACTATCAGGACTAAATTCATGCTTTATTTTTTATATGAAAAATGAGATTCTCAAATAATAACACAATCTGAATATCTGGGGGTTAAGGATTATTAATTTTTATCACCTGCCTTTTACTGAACTAGTTCAAATCCTACAATACTTCTTTGTTCTCTGCCTAAAAGCAGTGAAAACCTAACCCAACCTAACCCAACCCCAGCTTCCAAAGTTCAGGCTGTGTCGATGAGGGGAGAGGGTTGCAAAAGGAAGCAACCAGACCTGAGCTGCAGTTCCACCACCAGTGGCTGATTATACTGAAATGATCAACAACTGAGGCAATGCCATTGGACCTGAATAGTCACCATTCAGTATCAGTGCCAAGACTCCATTCACCACAGGGTAGCTAATTTGGGAAGGAAAAGATGTCTCACCTAATCAAAATGCCAGAGGATCTTCTGGTTCTTCTGTGTGTGCAGAACGACCCTGGGGAATTACACTTGTGCTGGTATACTGAAGAATTAACATTGCTCCTGAGTAAATATCTAAGAATCCAGAAGGTAAAGGATGCTTTGTGAAGAGGGTTCAGCTATTGCCATCACGCAGTGATCACTGCAGGGGTTGAGATCCTACCTTTTACAAGTGGGTATGAACCATTGAGATTCTTCTGGGAGACAGGGAACTTATGTGAGAATATGTTATTTAATTATTAAGTAAGTGGATCAATGTGACTGATAAAACAGATGGAACAACTATGCAGCTAGCATGAAGTTCGGTCAAATTGTTCCCCCCACCTGAAGTTTCTCTGAGGCTAAGGCCCCCTTATGCAGTCCTTGGGGCAGGACTCCTCCATGTCTTTCCTTGTCTTTGACTCCTCCATGCTTAAAAGCAAAGCAGAAATAAACCTCGGGCACAAGCACCAGCAAATAATTGCCTGGAATGCTTAATTTTTACCTTTTGGTCCCAAATATTGTTTTTGTCTGTGCCCCCTACCACCCTTTCAGGCAATGTCTGGCCAATGGTTTGGAGCATAATATGTACCAGGTATTTGGGAGGGGATTATGAAGGAGACAGCTTAGCTCTTCAAATGCGAACTGTACCATCCTAATAGCCTGCAGAGGTTGGGCCCTGGCCCATTTGATTTATTATTACACAAGCAGCCTCTGAGGCTGAAATTTTGTCTTTCACACTTCCATTTAACTCATGATTTTTATCTCTTTCCTTTATATTCTCTCCTCTACCGGACTAGCTTCATCTGTCCCCACACTGAACTATGACAGTAATTTTTCTTACCTGCAGACACCAGTCACCCTAATTCCCATGTCCATGCAACACACAGCAAAATTAGTTGGCACGCTAGCTCCCGGCAGATACTTGCTCCTCAAAGGGTAAAGAAAACTCAGGAATCACTGGCTGATGTCTTGTTGGACAAAACAGTTTTTGAATGTCTTTGCATATGGAATATTCTCTGCAGCTCATTGACCATCACACGAAAAAGCCACTGTTGTGCTTCATTTTCACATCATCAACAAACTGATGGCACAGCTGGGAACTCTCGTAATCTCTGTTCCAGATGTTTCTCTCCACTTTCTTCTCACTATATAAAATCCTCTTCTTTTTTTTCCCCCTAGAGTTGGCTTTAATCACCTTATGGAAAATATTAGGTGGGATTTGTTGACTGCCCCACAAATTAAGGAGTCCAAAAGACCCCCAAGGAAGGGTCAAAATGAAGTCTTGAGTTGGTATTTCATTAGTGTTTATCAACAAACAGATGTTAAAGCAAATATTAGTATAGGCTTACTAATAAAAGGAAGTGTTTGTGTAATGTCACTCCCCCTCATTTTCACCTTGAGATACTTTAGGGGTTGATGACCTGGAAAAGTGAATAAGCGGTGAGTACTGTACAGGCTGTGGGCAGTAAGAAAAACTGTTTGTCTGAATTCAGTGTTGTCATAACGTCGTGATAGATACATCAAGCCCTGGTGTACTTGGAGTGTAGGTGGGCAGGTGAGCCACTTATTTCTATCCTGGCATGCCCTAAGTAGGTGGCTGTACTCTATTGCCAGAGGATGGTCCTTCAGTTTTTATTCAGTGAGAGACATCACCATTTAAAAATGGATTTATTCTGGCTCACACTTGAATACCCAGTGTCATTTTTCATTCTGAGCAGTGAGCTGCTTAAAAACAATACACTTTAGACTTTACCGTTCCCACAGTCTCAAACCACTTCGTCCGCTTCAACGCAGTGCAAGGTGTCTGAATGCGGACGGTATGGCTGCAAGCAAAACTGCCTCCAAAAGCTACCTTGGAAAAGCACTGTGCTATAAATGTCTGTTATCATTGTGGTCATGCTACCTATGAGACGTTGATTGCAGACGTCATTTCCTCAGAAGATTGGAAAAATGTGCAGCTGCAAGAAATCTGATATTGCTGCTATCTAAATGGGAGTTTAACACTGGGTTCCCCGAAACGGCTTTGATTAATTGTGAAAATCTGGCAGAAGTACCGGCACATAATATTGAAGAGAAACTTTGGAGTTTATAGGTGACTCCAGTGAACTGTAGCAGAGCCCATGGTCTTTTGATAAGGAGCAAATACTGCCCGCTAACAACCATGTGGCTGAGGGGGCCATTACAGAGCTATTCCAGAAGGGTTCGTTAGCTGAAGTTCTTTCGTTACCACTATTAAAAATGAAACATTCGTCCACTCTAAAGTATATTTTGCTACATACTCGAATTCTTAATTTTGTGACAGGCTGGACAAAGTTCCTGAAACCTTAAGAGAAAGTCCTAGAAATGTCCGAATCATTAATGTCCAAACGAGCCAGCCTCAATGTGATGATTTGAAGTACCTGTAGTCAAGCTGAAAGATACTGGTTCAAAACTGTCATTCTTTCCGAGAGGCCTCTCTCCTCCTGCTCCTTTGCTCTCCGGAAACTGGGTGCGGACCCCAATGGCAGCACCAGTTCTGCAGCCCTAGCAGTTTCAGATTCAGAAACTGGTTTTCTGGCTTTGGGTTAGGTTTTTTTTCCTCTTCTTGGAGAAAGAAGAGCTTGTATTAAATTTACTTTTTCCTCACTGTTGTGTTCAGTAGAGAATTTTCCTTGGGTATGCCCAGGCGTAGACCTGTGTTTGTATTTCAGCCAGCACATCCTGGTCTAAGGGCTGCTTGGCCTTGATCCAAAAAAGAAGGGTCTTTCCCTCTTCCCTAGATACCCAGCTCCGCTGCACTGGTATCCTGGCCCACAAGGGCTGCAAGCATGACCACTAGCGCTGAAAACATTGGGTCTTCCCCAAGCAGTCGTTTTTTTCTCTTCCATTTCTTCCTCCTAGCTCCCTTGTTTCACACTCTTATCACAACCACTTCACTCATAAACCCAACCCAAGCCATGAAGCAGTTTGCTTCTTCCTGAAGGCTACAAGGATCTCGCCTCCTTTTCTCTCTCATGGTCTCTGTTTCTCTTTAACATAGTGAGTTCACTTTGAAAAAGCCCCCAACAGCTTGTACCTATACACCTCTTCTTCCTAAAGCAGCTAGTTCAGCTAACAGCTGAACAGCCTTAAAAACCACAGATATATGGTTCTGCTGTTGAAAGATATGGGCAAATTTGAGTTTGGTACGAGTAGTCACACCACCGTTAATGCCAACAGATTTATACCAGGGACAGAATTAGTCTAAATGGTCTGTTTTCCATTTAAAATAACTCTCCAGAATAGATGTGTGCTCTGTCCAGCCACAGAGTTTGTTTGTCCTCATTGCCTGTGTCTGTTGTGGCAGGCTGTTCTTTTTAAAGATTTCAGTTCTTAAAAATGTTTCAATTTCTACTGATACACCATTGTTTGCAAGTTTGGACAAATTAGCATACTTTTGAGAGTTTTTTGAGGATTAGCAGGAGGTATACTGCATACTCATTTTAGTGAGAGAAGGACTGCTTATGTGTATTTGTTAAGTTATAGTTGAATTTGCTGCTAGAAATAAATCCCTACAAATACATGTCATTTTGACAATGAATAACGTGGAGAATAATAGTTTATAGTGAATATTTGAAGTTTCACTCCAGTTTTCTGTCAAAGGCTAGAAGTAAACACAAATGATGTTTGAAATAGATTTTGCGAATGGCATTAGACTAGGAAGTGAAAGTGCAGCTTCCTTATCTTTCTAGCATCTGTAATAAAAATGCCTCATTTTCTGAGATTTCTTTTCAACATTTCCTTCACTTGAAAAAATGCAGGTGATTTTTAAAAGTCAATTTAGTGACCAGGTGAGTTATATGCAGAATTAAAAAAAATAAAAAAAATCCATGCTAAGTTTCTAGGCTGCCTCACTTTCAAGAACAAGCTTTGCAAGGGACCTGTCTGTCTCAAGGATAGCAGGATGTAGCATGGCCTTCGCCAAGAAAGGGAGGCTTGGCTGAGTAACTCTGCTTTAGCTTGTGCCTGCACTGTAGATCAAAGGGGGGCTCTGCACACATCCATGGACAAGGTTTTTAGAGTATTGTTCCTTGTTTTCAGCATGGATCACTCCAAGGATGTACGTCCTTGCTCTGTCACTAGTGGTGTGGTCTACCCAGGGCTAGGTTATCTACCTGTTCCACCCAGTTCTCCACTTCATCTGGTTTCCTAATTAGCTTCTTAGGTGTTGCCTGGCATGGGGATGAAGTGTTTCTGTAAGTGAGCATAAGAGCATGTTACACAAAGGATCGTTAATCTTCTTCAGTGCCTCTCCTTAGTATTTCAGTAGCAAGTTACAACAACCTGAGAGCTGAATATAAAAACATACTTACTGCTAGAGCATGTAGGTGCTCATGCCCATACACTGCACTCACCTGTGACATTTGTGCTTCTCCTTCCCCCATCAGCCTCTTGTCCCTGTTCCTCTGCTGTAGATCACCTGCGCCAAAGCAGTGATGGCTGAGCAGTGCATGTGAGCTTCAGTGTGAAGCTTGGTCAAGTAACTCAGCCCCCCACCCAGCAGCTGCCTCTGTCTTGGCACATCAGGAAGCCCTTGGTGCTTTTTTCTGTTAACCAGCCTCAGCAGAGGAGTGGTGACAAACACTGGAAACAAGGTGCTGTGAAAACACCCCAGGTAGCTACATCTGGCTACCACCTGAGCTGGTACTTAAGCCCTATGAAATAGTTTTCAGCTGTGTTTGTACCACATCTAGTCTGGAGCAGCAGAGCTTCAGAGCTGCAGGCAGCTACAAGAGCAAATCTGTTTCTGGTGTGTGCAAACTGGTGGTTTGTCACCTATAAGCATACGGAGAAAACAGGCAGGCGATCACAGAAGCCAGCTGAGTGCCTAGCAGAAGCCCAGAGAGAATCACAACTCGCACAGTGGTCCAGAGAAACCGCCTCAAATACTTCAGGCAAAAATGTTTTCTGCTTTTTTCCCCCTTTTGCACCTAGAATCATTGAATATATTGGGTTGGAAGGGACCTTTAAAGGTCCTCTTGTCCAACCCCCCTGCAGTGAGCAAGGTCATCTTCAAATAGATCAGGTTGCTCAGAGTTCCAACAGCTCTCGCGTACACACGGACCGCTGGCTTCAGAGTAGTACTGGTAATAATGCAATGGATGTGGCGATTTAGTGAAAACCAGCGAGAACAGAGAAATGTATAGCGGTGGTGGTCCAAACAGAGATAGGGAAAAAAAACCCCAACGTTCAGAAAGTTACTTTTCTAGAGAAATGCCACCAGGAGACATGTATGTATGAATCTAATCCATAAATAAGAATGAACGGAGCTGATGATTCCTCCAATACATCACCCAGGATATATTCCTGCTTTCACAATGGAGGAATACAGCCATTTTTGTGCAAGGTGTTGGCTGCATGTGGAGGCATGCAAAGGAGAACGAAACATTTGAAATTCAAAGCTGTCTGTAAGAGGTGGGGTAGCACGAGTGGCCTCGTTTGGAGCAGATTCCTATAATGAGGTTTGGGAGGAAAAGCTGTCAGACGGCTAATAACTACTTATAACCTCGTGTTGATTTGAATTCCTTTAGATTGGTATAAACAACAGGATATTGACCACATCGGTTTTAAAATAGATCTGTCAGGACATTATTAGAATTCCCCCTTCCTTCAGATATTTTATGTCCACACCTGAAACACTAGAAGGATAAAGTGCCGCTCTCAAGGAACAAACCGTTGCACTTCAGAAGCCCTCAACTCTCATATTCTTCCAGGGTACGGCTAGGGCAAAGAAATCCGTGTTTGTCTTTTCTTCTACCGTGCCTGTAATTCCTCCTGCCCAAGGTGTAAGGCTGTGCTTACTACACCTCCGCTTCTGCGAGACACCTCTACCAAAGTCAGCGCGTGCTGACACAAGCTATTTTGTTATCGTTGAAGTCCATACAGCTTTGCCAGCTTGGCAATAGTCTGCGATTTAGAACGATAAGTAGGCCAGAGTGCCTTGATATTTACAGCCTCAGCACAGCAGCTATTTTTCTTTAATTACAAAATCACTATGGCTACATTAAATGCCAGATGCTTCATGTTACCTTCCAGTTCCAGTTCACTTCAGTTAGTGCCTTGACTGGCACATCTTGACTGAAGCATCTTGTGCCTTGTGTCCTTTCCTTTCCCGGTCTAAGCATTCCCTTGCCGTGGCCGTCTGTTCGTAATCCAGCCCAATGCACAACAAGTAAACCAGAACGGAGGCACAGTGGACTTCTGTATAAGGGGGTGTTAGGTATGTCCATGGGGCTTTCCGAACTGAGAAGGTCACTTCCCTTCTCTCGGTGGCCCTCATCAGCTGCGAGGCAGGGGCTCGCTTCAGTTCATTCACAGTCTTATCAAACTGAGTTGCATTTTTTTAAAATTTGGAGCATGGCAATAGTGAGCATGACACCTGCGTTCAGGGGTGGAAAGCAGGAGGGGAGACCAGCTGCTGTGCTTTTCTTGCCCTTATGTGCTCCTCAGCTGGTGGGTATTATGGGCTGTAAACGCAGTCTACATGGATGGATTCTGGAAAAATAAAAAGGCACACCAAACCATCCCCAAAGTAACCAACCAACCAACCAACCAACCAACCAACCAACCAACCAACCAACCAACCAACCAACCAACCATCCAAAAAAACCCTCCACAGCACGAAGCAACTTCTCCAAGTCAGTGCAAGCTAATTGTAGCAAACTGTCATAAGCCTCACAGGGAGCAGGCACAGCTCTGGGGAAAAGAACCTGTGGTGAGTGTTTCTGTCTCGCAGCTATTTCCCTGGCTCACAGTCCATAACTGTCTGCTGTTGTGATTGAAGCCAGGAAAAAAAAATCTCTTTCCTGTCTGATTTTTACATTATGTGAATCTCAGTGGTAACTCAGAACTAGCCTCATGGGCCCCTGGGGAAGTCAGTCTGACGAGGTCAGAGAATGATGAGCATTCGTGTTTGCTGTAATTGTGATTTATTTCCCGTGTAAAATGCACTCATCTCAGTAAAGATGCATGAACTATTGTTGAGCCCACATAAACTGTCTCAGACTCATCAATAAAACTCTTTTGGGGGCATGTTGGGGATGTAGCTTCTCTGGAACTAGTTCAGCATTTAATTCCTGCTAATGTACACTATGAGATTGCGTCTAATTCAATTTGCAAAAACATAAAGTGCCATTTAAGGGGAACTCGTATATGGTTAGATGAATGTGTAACCCAGATGCCTCTGTAATTCCTTTCAATGTCATTAATTTGATTTGCTGAATGGTTATTTACAGACTCTAGTTCCGCCTAAACCAGAATAAACCTCAGAGAAGGAACCATAGTAAGTGCTTTTAGGAGTTGGCTGTTTTCTGTGTGGTAGCACTGAAGAATACTTATGTCTCTTCTTATCTTGTATTCAGCCTTGTAACTTCATTAATATAATTACACAGAAATATCACAGCACTGACAAATGAAAAACAAAACAAAACAAAACAAAAAATACCTGAGAGATTACTGAGACTGTTTTTTTTCACGGGGTACCACTGTAGTCCAACGAGCGTCAGAATCAGTAATAGCGAAGCCAAGAGAATTTAGGTCTCAATGTATAACAAGTATAACAGACGCAGTGTGCTGGTGTCACAGCTTGGCCTTCTGACAGGGCATTTTTCGTTGTTTTGTGTAACTCGCCATGTGTGTGATCATCCAAGGTGCTGCAAGATCAAGCAGACACCAGAAACCAGCCCAACCTTTTATGCTGTCAGTCAGTCTGATGTGTAGAGCAAGGACGCCGTTTTCACGTCCCCAAACTGCAGAGCTGACCTCAGTTTTGAAAACTTTCTGTGGTATTTTGCTCTCTGTATTTTATTCCCCTGGAGGCATTGTAGCTTTAACCCTCCCAGCCTGACTGGCTCCCTTCCCGACGGATTAATTTCAAATTTGACTGTTATTAATGAACTTGAACTTGGAAAGCAGTTTAGTCACAAAATGGTCTAAGGCAGCAGCAAACTCACCCTCATGCCCAGCAAACAAGTCAAATGAGCAGCGAAAAAATGCTGAGGGTGCACTCGGGTTAGTTATAAACACTGAGGCATTGAAATTACAGAAATGCTCCTCAGAGATTCTGGGGCAATTTCTCCTCTCACGTTCGTGCAGTGGTGCCTGCTGTCACTGGAAAAGGTGGTGCTAAAACGCGTTTGTAGAGCGAAACAGTTGGTCCTGAGGAAATGACACCCACCCAGGGCTCGTGGCAGAGAATTTTTGTTTTGTACTCGTTCTCTGTCCCACAGTTTGAATGCTCATTAGAGGCCACAGCGGTATGACAAGAAAAGCGTGGTTGGTGGGGAACGCCAGAACATTAGCTCCAAAAGCTCACTTTGGGTCTGAAGTGCTCGTGTGTGTGCACCCCCGAGGTGCAGCGAGCAAGGTGCTTCCCAGAAATTAAATCTTTACGTGGGAAGCTCCGTTTCCCAGGAGTTAAGACCAGGACAGATGCATTGGTTTGAAGTCAAGATGTAAATAGCAGGCATGGAAAGCAGTCAAAGAATGTGCAAAGAGAACAGAAGATGGTAACAAAACACGTCTTAGCTGAAAAGGGGTAGGTTACTGAGAAATAACTGAAAACGTGTGGGGAAAAGATAAATGCAAAGGAAATATTTTCCTGAACATTTGATATTTTTTTTTCCTCAAAAAGATGTGCTGTTTTAGAAAAATTGTGCAAAAAGAAATTAAACAGGCAAGGCTTCACCTACCCTTAATAAACATATAGCACCTTTTCTTTACGTAGTATATCTGAGTGCAGAATTTGTGAATATAGATTATATTGTACATTTTTCATCTTGTTTAGCCCGCATTAAGTGGTAGACACTGGGGAAAGAAAGCCTTATCTGGTTTGCTACCCGCCTAACCATTATCAGCTGGCATCAGGTAAAGAAATGAGCCTGAAAGAGTGAAGGAGAGATGCAGATGCTGGAATCCAGCGAGGTCAAAGGAGTCACACGGATGGAAGGAATGAGAAATTTTCTTAACGCTTGTTTTCAAACGAGCACCTCTAGCAGCAGAACAAGCAGTGCTGCAGACTTCACCCAGGTATTTGTGCCTCGTGGCTGGATTCTCAGGTAATACTAAGAAAGTAGAAGTGGTGATCTGAGGTTTTTCCTTTCAGATGGGCTATCCATAATGTCTCTCTATCATGTGCAATTTCTGATGATGGATGTGTTGATCTAAAGTCAGGGCCCTCCCTTTGATGGCTGTGTTTTTAATGATCTCTCCCTTTACTGGTAGCCTATTCCCATAAAACTGGTTGGGTCTTACTGTATCACTGTGGTTTTGCTCTTCATATCAAATTTGATTGAAATTAATTAAGTGGTTCAAGAATTAATGGAGGGGTGGTGGTAAGGAAGAACGGGATACTCAGGGCCAAACAGATACAACAAGACTGCAGAAGTCTTGTGTCCTTTAGAAACCAGGCTGAAAAGAAAAAAGATATGAACAAGCTCTGAAAGAACATTTTTCCTAGATTCTTGGCATTTTTCTCCTTGACTTTAATTCAGTTACTAGAGGTTGAGTGAAAAATTAAGAATACTGCCTAAAAAAAAGTGCAGCTGCTGCGTGTCATCAAATTTTGCATCAAATTTTTTGTTGTGGAGTTTGATAAAGAGGCTGAGTTTACCTTCTCCTTTGGGATCCTCATAGAAATCTGAAGGTGTATCTTTTAAGGATATGTTTTGAACAAAAGAAGAAGGAGACTATTGTCATGGTACTGGGAACTGAAGAAGAAAATACCTGCTTGACTGAGCTGCCCTTTTCATCCAGAGTAGTGTGAGACAAACACACTGAATCAAAGCCAGAGCTCCAGATGCCATGAACAGTTGGAGATGGCTTCCTGCCAATTAGTTTCTAAAGCAAACAAGGAAGAGCAAATTTGTGTAGCATGAAGTGCAGCCACACAGGGAGGCAGAGAACAGGGTGGTTCCCTTCAGCGTGGAAGGGAATGTTAAGTGCTATAATACAATGTTGGTTTAGCCAGAACAGGGCCTGAAAGAAAGGATATAATTTTCAACTCTGATCTTAAGCTCTCTGACCTTAACCAACTTGGTAGTTCAATAGTGTTTTGGGTAGGTGATATAATACTGTGTTTGTGCGTTCCTTTGAGGCGTGTCTCCGTGACTTAAGAGTGGTTTCCAGTATTGATAACCAAGCTAGCACTGAAGTAGATCAGAAGTAAAGTCTAGATCAAACTAGCTGGGGCCAGTCTCAAATGCATTTGGCAATAAATTTTCAGTGGCAAGATCTGCAGATCCATGGGGTTGGCCATATTGGGTGATAAAAGAAGATAACTTTTAATGTCCAGGTAAGTGTATGGAGACTGCATGTGGAAAAACATCTGGAAATAAGGTGAGTGGAAATACCCATTGGTGTAAGATGCTTTTTCATGGTGGGTATAGTGAAGGAATAATGGTGTTGAAAATAAACACCATCTAAAAGAAGATTTTCTGTTATTCTGCCTGCTTGCCCTGTGTGCTTATCAACTTCAGGAGTTGTCTTTTATGAATGCTAAAAATGGTTCCTGCCTTCTCACCTTCTTTGGCAATAGGAGAGCCAACTGCCCTCGTTGGCTGCCACAGAAGCGCTTGCCTCTGGTTCATGACTTGGAAACCTCAGTTAATGGATTAACTGATGAGCAGTCTGGTTATGAAGAAAAGTAAATGAATATATCAGCTCTACAGCAGTCCACCTGGGAAATTTCTAAATGGTATTGCACTTTCTCAGGAATGGCTGTGGATGATCACAGATTGAAAACGATGGCTTCAGTTTGTTATGGCAGAGGTCTGGATAGCAGGGAAACTTAGTACGGCATAACAATTTGATGTCTGAGACTGTGATCCCTTCAGACACCATAGCTCCATTCTCTACCTTCCTCTGCCTGGTTATCCACTGAGCTAAAAAAAAATAAAATGGAGAAACTTAATGAGAAACATATGTTGCTGCTGAGTTGGTCTGCAGTGAGAAGCCACACTGTAGAAAATAACTTCGTTACTGTTTTGGTCACATTTTTTAAATGATAGATAAATAATTCTGAGTTCTCTGCTGGTCCAGAAGTTCGGGAACATCATCACAGAACTGAACTGTGTCCCACTTGCATACTTGAGTGAGAAAACTTGCAACTGAAGGCAATAGCGTAGTCTCTGGGATCAGAGTGAGATTCCTTCCAGTGGCAGATGTGAGCATCTTTGAACACGTAGTGGAAAGGATGCGTGTTACTTATTGCACATAGCAGCACTGCTCCTGCACACTGGGTGCGTATGGCTCTCTGGTAGTTGTTTACCGTGACTGCATGGGAAAAGGGGGAATAAAAAAAAAAGTCTTGTAGCAGTGGGTCTGTTCTCCTGTGTTGGGTACCTCTGCTCCCTACTGAAGCATGCAGGATGAACCTTGGGGGTCATAATAACTGCCACGTGAAATAAGGTGCCTCTTAAAGCCAAGCAATGACGGGGACCTTCTCTGGGGTTTTGGCAGCTCTTCGAATACCCACAAGGATTCGAGTGTCAGCTGCTGGGTAAGAGAGCCAATGCCATCTCACACAGCCTGGAGGGGACTTACTGAGCTGCCCAACATAGCTCTGGAGAAAAGAGTAGGAATGTTTTAAATTGCATTGAGCCCCAGCTTTCCATTCATGCTCTTTTCCGTACCTCAAAAAGTGCCAAAACAGCAAACCTGCTCCAAATTAATATTTTAATTTTTTTCTTATATTTTGGCTAGACTTGCCATACAGATTCTAATCATGCATACGGTAAAAACATTGCCCACTAATTCCCCCTGGTGCGTATACATATATATATGTATTACCAGAACGTACATATCTAATTCTTCAGCACAGTTTGAGAAAGCAATAATTTCTGAACCCAGAAGTTAGTGCATCAAATTTTCATTCTGCCTGTGTGGGCATTGGTCTTTACTGTGTTAAAAATCAAAGAATAACACACCATTATCTTTAAACTACAGATGACGTTCATGGTTTTATTCCACTCTTCTAATGCTGCGTAATACATAAAGTTTTAACTTGTGCACATTGGTGCCACCTGATCTCCAAAGTGTCTGTGTGGTTTATTTCTATAGCTCTCTCTGCTTATAGGTTGTTTTTTTATGGTGCAGCACTTCAGAGTGGGTTCTGTTACAATTCAGGTTGAACCCATTTTAGACAGGGTACAGATACATATAAAAATGTGTATATGTGTGTGTGCATGCGCGTATGCGTGTATTTAAAACAGAGCCATCAGTTTCCAAGAGTGGAAGTATAACCTGGGCACAGCACGTGTGCATACAGCGTTATTTCTTCCAGCACAATTATCTGAAGATGCAGAAACTTGTTATAGGAAAAAAGCAGCCACATAACATTTTAGGAGCCTAGTAGGTTAAAGAATATTTCTGATTAATTTGTCACTTAAGCAGCCCTGACTGTTCACTGTGAATTGGGGATTTAATAGCAGCTCCCAGCTGAAATGAATGGGGTTTGCTTGGCTGAGCATCTTAGTCAGCTTTGAAAAATTTAACTGTGGATGTATACCTGATGGCCTTTTGGGATCTCCAAGGAACAAACCCAACTGTCCTTGTAAGGCATCCCTACTCAGGGGAAGGCAAACAGGTGATGGCACCTGGTAATCAAAGATGCCAAAGTTATAGTGAGCTCTACAGATACCACTTTGGGAGCTCATTCACAGATACAGCCTGGAGCAGATTGCAAGTCAGTGCCATCTGTGTAATCCCAGAGATGTAAGCAAAGCTGAAGCCAGCTATATAAGAACATCTAGCTTTTCTAATACATTACACCCTTAACCACAATATGGAAGTTTGTGCAAGTCTGTCCTTGCCAGATTGTCAATCTCAAGTGACAGCTGTCTAAGCAAAGGCTTGCAGCGCTGTCTGACGTACTGCAAAGAACCCCATACTTCTGCATGCACCTTCACAAGCCAGCAAAGGGGCAGGAGTCCAAAACCCAGATTTCTTGAAAGAAAAAAAAAAAAAAAAAAAAATTAAAAAAAAATCCCAGCACATTCAGAACCTCAATGTCCAGGCATAGACTAATGGCAGAATTGGGGGAGAGGAGGGAAAAAGTAGCGAACTGATGCCGTCATTTTCCCCACCTCCATGTCCAGCTGCTTCAGGTAGCAGTCGTCACGCGGCTGTCACTCATCATGCAGCAGCAGCAGACTGTGTTGGGCCGAAGCCTTTCCTACCATCCTTGCTCAGCACTGCCACAGCGTTACCCCTGGAGGAGGTGGTCCTGCTGGCTGAGCTATCGCAGAAGCAGCACTGGGGCCCTTGCTTTGCTCTTTGCTGTGTACTGCCTTGGATAGGCCACACAAAACCTAAACTGAGCAGTCGTTCCCCTAAATCAGTGAGGCACTTTCTAGAGGGATCACTAGAATGCTCTCTTTCCCAGAACAGAGCTAGCTTGTTAAAATCTTGGTCTGTATAAAGCTGTTCACAAGTATGTTTGAAAGAGTTTTGCTAAAAACCATGATCAGCCGTGTTTCACTGACAGAAAGTACGGAGTCAGAGAGAAGCTAGGACTTGACCTAAGTTGCACACCGATAAAGCCAAGGTCAGAACCCAGACCCTTCCTTTCAAGATCCAAAGGTGTATTTCACACGCGGAAGACTCCACTGTCTCCGTGATGCTATGGTCCACTCTGGGCACTGAAGAGCTGGTTGTACTGGAAACATCTGCTTTTTTTCAGATTTTTCTGCTCCCTGAAAAAGGTAACAGCGCACAGGCTCCGCAGTGTCTTTCTGCAGGGTAAGCACTGTAGCTGATATACGTGCATTTTGACCCCATGACCCTCTGTCTTTCTTCAGCCTCTTCTTTCGATTCTGGGTGGTGAGGGAGCTGCGAGAAGGAACTTCACACAGCCCAGAACAGTATAAAAAAAAATCTGTTCAATCCTGTAGAGACAGCATCTGGGCTAGGCAGAAATGTGAAGGCATGCCTGACAGCAAGTGTACGCTCTATAGTGCCACACGGAGAACAGCAGCCAAGATTACTCCAAGTGATGTCCCACTGACAGAGCACTGCACCACACAAAAACCTTACTCACTTCATGCTGGCTGCGTTGTGCCTAGGGATCCCTGTGCTGAACTGCATTGTGCAATATAAGCGTGCGCAGAGCTACCATCTTCCCCTGGCACGCTCGCAGCGCCCGCCCGCACACGCCTGCTTACCTGCAGCTAAGTGTCATCATTGATCGTGGCCAAACTGTATGCTTGTTCTGGGACTGCAGGCATAGATCTAAGCACTCCTTGTGCTTTGGTGGTTTGCTGTGTGGTGAGGACACAGGCAGCCCTTGGAGCACATCTATTCTTTCTCAGAAGCACGGGAAATTCACCCTGCAATTCCCTAGGAGAAAGCATCTCAGTTGATGCAGGAAAAAGGGTTGCGTAAGTTTTAGTAATTCCCTGGGCAAAGGAAACACCAGTGACGATGCCATCAACAGTGCAGGAAGGCTGTAGGTTGCTCAGCAAACTTGGATTATTTCTGTACTCACCCTCACTTTCAAATCATTGGTGTCCCTGGTTTGCCTAATGGTGCACCTAACTGGGGCTCTGAGGTTGCCTAATGTTTACAAAAATTTGGTTGTAAAGCACCAAAACCTTTTTTCCTTCAAGCTGTTATAAGCTGCAACCTCTTACAAATAAATAGCTCCTTCACAGAAGGGTTTCAATGGGGAAGCATGTCTTATACTTTTATTTTCATCAGCACGTGGCTGTCAGGACTACTGAATAAAAACCTTAATGCTTTCCCAAGTTATTCTCTGAGAAAACTTGATGCTGAGAAAATCAGACCATGTTTCTTCTTTGTTTACAGTGATGGCACTGACTTTTCATGGAGGGGCAGCAAGTTAATTTGAGGAGAGCTTTGCTTTTATGGGACAATAGGTCAGGGTGTCACACAACACTCTTCCTCTGAAGCCCCGTGACAACAACTGGGTAGGAGGAGATAGCTCTGCCCGCCAGACCTCCAGCTTCCAAACGGTTAGATGGCAAGTCAGAGTCCTTTTTCAGCCTTTGAGTGGTTTGGAAGAGAAATTTCAGGCTTTTCGTTCTGCCCATACTGAATATAAAAGGTTGTACAACAAGCAGTGTCCTTCTGGGAAAGGAGTGGCAGAAGCAAACGGGCACCATGGTTAGGGTGATCCAGGGTGGCTTTAAATGTCCTGCACTCTGGGCTGTGTTGTCTGTGGATGCTGCCACCTCTTAGCAGTACACTGAGACAAGGGTTTACCGCTCCACTGGGCAAGTTCCTGAGACACTCGCTGGACACGGGCAGCAGTGGGTGCTGCTAAGGTTGTCAGTATGTTCAAAGTGGTTCAGCTTATGCTGCAACACCGGCATCAGCCTCAGCCTTCAATCCTGGGAGCTCGGCCCAGGTCCTCTTTGTTTAAGCCTAGTTTGGGGTGAACTTTGGACCCCCTCTAGGCTAATAGCCTTTGTTGAGACAAGGAAGTCCTTGGTGAGTGTGCAAGTCCAGTCCTCAGGCTGTTGAGTGCCTAATTGGTGGAATGGCTTTGGTGGGAGCACTGTACTGTGTGGCTCTGCACAGAGATGAAGCTTATTCCTCACTAAGTGCATGTTTTGGGCCTGAGCTACGGCTGGGTAATCCTCCAACGCATGGCCAGAAAATGTAGAGTCGATAGACTGTTGCTTCCTTACCTCTTGAAGTATGCTAGAGGCAAAGCAATTTTTGCAATCTGTGTGGGTTCAAAGCGCGGTGCTGTTGCACGCTATTTTAATGTCCACCCTTTCTGCTCCCTCCGTTCTTTCACTACCCTCTGAGGAGGACGGTCGGACCTGTCCCACAACTTCACACATCAGAGGCACTGGAAGGGAACCTCACCAGCATGATGACGGCGATGCTCCCAGCTTCGTGTCCACAGTCGTACCCCGGGCCACCTAAAACAAGGCTGCTTCTAAATCAGTAGGTCAGTGGGGAGAGATAAACACCTTTGGGAGTGGGGAGTCTTCCCACCAGTCTTAGTCATTGATTACAAAGGAATCCTTCTCTGGCTGTGCCTTGTCTCTCCCCGCTGGCTGCAGAGGTATGCCAGCCGACTGCTTTAGAGAAGGCAGCAACTTCCAGAAGGATAAATTCAGATGAAGCCAATCCCCTCCTGAGAGCATAAGCTCACCCATCAGTGCCTGGTCTTTATGTTTTAGTAATGTCCTTCTCCCTTCTCCAGCTGAAGAGCACGTGGCTCTCCTACTCTTTCTTGGTGGTTGCTCAAAGACTTTCCTCACACTGGGCAGCTGCTTAAAAAAATCATCCTGCTGAGTGCAAGAAAGGGAGGTGCAAGGAAAGAAAAGGAACTTATGCCCAGGAGAGTGGTGTTGGAAAGCAGAGCAAGAGTCATTCTCTACAGAAATATTTATTTATGCTAGGTTGGTATGCAGACACAAGGCACAGATGCTGACTTTAATTACGGAGACTCTGATTCGGTAACAGTCTCCATTCGTAATCCTTGAATGGCTTATTTTACACCCTTTTACTGTGTTACCATCTTGTTAAGGATCTTTGAACTTTATTCCAGGGGAACCAGTTCAAAAGGCAGGTAGCTTAATCAAAAAAACTTTTTAAATT
This sequence comes from Bucorvus abyssinicus, assembly GCA_009769605.1. Classification (NCBI taxonomy): domain Eukaryota; kingdom Metazoa; phylum Chordata; class Aves; order Bucerotiformes; family Bucorvidae; genus Bucorvus; species Bucorvus abyssinicus. Next base: position 128,432,261 of record CM020024.1, read on the forward strand.
TTAAGATGAACAATATCAGTGCAAATATCCTATTAAGAAAAAATCCAAGTGAGTGCCCAAGGTATTAATATACAAGCGGAAATGAAACCATTAATAAGTAACAGGTGGCCTTTATCTGGGTCTAGAGATTGCCCATGCAGTAAGTCCCAGACTGGATAGAATTATCTACATTTCAAAGAACAGATTCACTGGAAATGAGACAAAACCTCAATAAAATAATCAGAACATAGAGTGACAAAGTGTGACATGTTTAATTGTTTTAGTTAAGATTTTATGGCTTGAGCATTTATGATAATCAGCTCCTTTAGAGCTGCTGCTTTTAATTTTTTTTTAAAGAAGCAACATAGGAGTTGTCCTGGTCTACCAGGCACCTGATGTGGATTGCTTATATCCAGACATGGATGTTTAAAAGTACGTGTGAAAAACCTCCCTGTATTGAAATGAAAGTTGGAGAGGAACTGGAAGGTGCCTGTGTAAATGAGGGCTTGGCCAAGCAGGGGGTTGTGTTTTGAGGAAGCTGCATCCAGGAGCATTGCTCAGGGTTGCTCTTGTTCTTTTTTACAGTGGGCTGGTGCAGCCTCAGTGCTAAATTGGTGCCTTCAGCATTTTTGGCAGACCCTAGCTTGCCTGCATCCCGTACTTTGCTGTGGTGCACTTTAGTGCAAGGAAACAACCTGAGACCTCCATTTATCGTGAGCAGGGAGCAGAAAGTGCTCAGGACTGAATGTGGCAGCTGAGCAGTTTCCCACATGGAGCAACAGAGCTGTGAAGTAGCACCTCCCCAGTCCTCCCAGCCCCTCACTGCTGTGCCTCTGCAAGGGCGAGGAATAGCCCTGCCTTCCTGCCCCATCTCCTTCCCCACTTCCTATGCCCTGCTCAAAGGGCACCGATTTTATTGAGATTTCCAGATAAAGCCTCTCTTTCTTTATAAACCCTAAACCTTTCTTTGTCTAAATTAAGAACAGTGCTGTATGAAAAAGGCAAGAAAAAAGGAATCTTAGAGAGGAGCTGGGACCCAATGCAGAGCGCAGAAGACAAGAGCAAATCTGCTGCCAAACGTTTCTTGGTACTGGCCAAGTTCTTGCAAACCCTGACAAAATAAGCATATGCCAGCCTGTGTGTGGTTCATTTTGTGAAAAGGAGGAGGGCTTCAATTCTGCACATGTTCATGTAGATGAGCAACGTCTTGCATCTGTGGACTGCTGGTGAAAGCACCTACATTTGTAAAATACCTTTAATGTGTAGGAACTGGACCTTTCCATAGCAGATTACCTTTGCTATCTGCTGGGAAATCTTCAGGCATTAGTTTCTCCCTGCTCCTTCAGAAAAGGCTGCCTAGCCGCTCAAGCAATCTCTAGTGGTTTCCTGCAGCTCTTCTTTGCTGTACTTTCATGTGCTGATGTGTTATGGGGGATCATGATGGAGGCCAAGGGGTAGAGTTGCTCCTTGTCAAATTCCACACCTGAGTTAAAATGAGCCTGCAGACCCTCACATGGCACAGGTACGAGCCTCTGTGACAGGAGGAGGATGGAAAGCTGTCCTCTCTCTGGACAGACAGCTGTCCACTTCATTCCCCACAGGACACCCTCCAGACTGACGCCTGTCTCTCACCCTCGCGGAACCTTTGCATCCCTGCTGTCCTTTGCTGTCCCTGCAGAATGGATTTGCTTGCATTCCTGAGAGGGCTGTGGACACACAAGGACAGCTCTGTGGCGGACTGGGGAAGTGTCCACAGCATGGCAAGGGTGATGGGGATGGGGAGAGGTTCACACCTCTTGCTGCTTACTTCGTAAGTCGATTTTTTGTATTTCCTTTTCAAAATTACTCTTTCGTTCACCCCCTGTTGCAGACGGCTGGAAGCTGTCCGTTTTGTTGCTGCGGGCAGAGCCGTGGTGCTAACCCAGGCTGTTCAAGTCTGCATGCAAGTCAGGTCCTATAGCTGGGTCCACCCCAGATGTTCAGAATGAGTCCTAGGATTCACCCGCGGTGGTTGGATTAAATTAGTGGGTATTTTAATAGGCATGCTAAATCCTTATGGTAACAAGTCATGTGCAGCTTTATCCTGTAATACTTTTATAGCAAGTTTAGAGCTCCTAAAAGCAGCTATGATATTTCTATGCCACTGTAATAAAATTCGTGTTCCCTCTGACTATTACAGGGCAGAATATTCAGGATTTCTTCCAGGTTGATCTCTGGGTTTGTGCATTTCAGTGAGTTATTATAAGGGCTAGATTTACGTGGAAACCTGTTGTCTGGGTTGTAGTGTCACCTGAGCATCTGGGCATGAACAAGAAGCATAGAGCCCTGGGACTGGGCGAAACATAGTGTCCTACCTGTGGTGAAGGATAAAGCATCTGGGTAAATGAACCTTCATTTTTCTCTGAGGTGAAAGCAAAAAAACCAAAACCAACCACTTTTGAAACACCCTTCCAGTGGGAGGATGACAGAGAATTTCTGCTACAGCTTCCTTTTTCTTCTCTGCCAGCGGCTTCATTTGGCTGCCCTGTGATGTCTGTCTGTTCTAATGATCAGGCACTTACATGCTAAGTAGTGCAAATTTTACATTTTGGATGTCTAATGCATCCAGAAATGTAATAGATTATTCTTTTTAATGCCCTATCTCAGGAAGAAATGGAGAAAACCTGAAATTAATTCTTAAACTCTAATTTTATGGCTTAGCATAGCCCAGATGAACCATCCATCTTGAACTATATTATGTAAAATGCTTAGGTCTCTGAGTCCCCACAACCTATCGGTTCTCATGGGCTTAAGTAACACATGAGACCGAGTGTTTCACTGGTATTTGTGGCAGATATACTTCTACATGTTGAACTCTGTGTGAGTGTGTGGGTGATGCTACTCATTGATTCATAAAGATCAGCTAAGGGAACTGTTCTCCAGTTATCAATCAGGCTTACCCCGGTAATCTTCAGCTGCTCCTCTCTTTTTATGTAGAATCAGTGAAGCTCATTCCTTTTTCTGTATATTCTTTTCTTGGCTGCAGCTGTGGAAACATTTTTTAATAAGGGTTTGTTTCTTACATCCACAGGACAGCATAGTGAGACTGTGTGAGATCAACTGCATAGTTACTTGTTCAAAAAACTTAATTTGAAGAGAACTATGTTGTCCTACGTATTTACCTTTACGCTAGGTTCCATCCTAATATTTCACCTGAGCAATGTCCTTAAGCAAACACCACCCTCAAGGCAACTTGATCCATTTGATCTACAAATCAAATGTGTTTGGTGCAAGGACATGTTATGTGCAAAGCACTTTTTTTAGAGATTATGTATACTCTCTCATTGTCTATTGATAGATTAATGGTATAGTCAGAACTGAAACAACATGGGTAGATGCTTTCTTTAAAAATACGAAGGAGCCACTAGCAATGATGTGGGTGTTTTATAATGTTCTCCTGTTTATTTCCAGCAGGTGTGAATACTGCTCAGAAATCCGCTTATCTTTATGCCCTACTATGACACGATGCCAAAGCAGCAACATTTCTAGAAATTTAAGAGAACAACTAAGTCTTGGGGAGAGGCTGGCTTCATGTGTGCTTGCCTTACTTAGACAATTATATGGGTTATTTGCCTCATGCAGTGAGGGCCAAATCTTTCTTCTGCAACTGTCTACTTCAGTGGGAGTCTTGCCTAGGGAAGGGCTTCTGAGTTTTTCTGGTCAGAAGGAAGTTATTCCTTTTATTGGATCGGAAAAGCATGCAGTTCTGTGTGCAGCAATTAAATATCCCTCTCACTGTGCAAGAGACAAACCATCACTTGAGATCAGTTCTCTTTTAGATGTTTTTCCCTGTGCCATTAACGTAATTTAACCTCATCCCTGCCTGAGGATCCTGATTTGCTCTATGTGACTGTGTGGGTATTTACTGAGTATGTGTCATATGCTGTCTTGCCACAGAGCATTAGTGAGCGATGCTTTTGCATAGACCCCAGGCCCTATTTTGCTATCAAATGGCAAAACGTGTGTATGTAAGAGGAGGGAAAATATATATGAATTACAAACATTTTGTATTTCCGAAATGTGGTTTTACAGCTGTCAGAGCGCATGTAATGTTTGCAGCCTGTTATTGCCATACATGAGGTGGTTCCATAGCCTGAGGAAGAGCAGATTTGAGCTGCGGAAAAGCCACCCACATTTGCATTCATGCCCTTTCTACACCAGCACTGCGCTTCAGAGAGCAGAGAAATTTCAGAGGATGGGAAGAAGAGGATGAACACAGCTTCCCAGGAAGTTGTGGAAACAAGGTGAATGGTGCCAGTCAAGCTAACTTAGACTCGAGAAAAATGCCTGGATGTATCGCTCCGTATTTTGAAGGCCTTCTAAAGGAGACCGGACACTGGTCCATTGGTCCTGTTGTGGATCCTGACAATGGCAAGGTCTGTTTTTCCCTTGTCAGACATGCGCATGAGAGCGAGATTGGGAAGAAGAGGATGTATCAGTTTCAAAGCACAGGAATTGTTTGTCCAGCAGCTCCCCTGTGGTCATTACCAGATGTCTTGAAAAATTTTTGGATATTCTCATCAGCTGTTCACCTGCTGACACCCTCACATGTAAGGTCCTCGTGAACAGTTCCCATTGTGATGTTTTGTTATGAACTAAAGGTCATTTAATCACTGACCTCGACTTGAAAGTAATCTTGCTGTTTTGAGAACCCTCCTAGTTCCACTGGTTTTCCCATTTTGAGGCAGAATGATCTTGTTATGGCTGGAGTTGATTGTAAACTGCAGGAAGCCTCTCTCAAAGCAGTGGACACCTTCTGCACAGAAGGAAGAAGAAAGCCTCTGGAAGCGTAACTGCTGTAATTCAGTAAATGCCAACCTCACGTTGCATATCTTGACAGTTCCTGACCACTTGAGGGTCAAGGAATCAATTGCTATAGAAAATTGTTGACAATTTAATCTAATGAATAAATTTAGGGTCATGATCCCTTCAACTGCACTACTTGGTGACTTAATTTTACTGAATGCATAACTTTCTCAGCTTCACTGAAGAAGTGACATAGAAATTGGATTGCCATCCATCACCAGAAGAGAAGAGAAACACAAGCTACATTAAACCAAAATCACTGATGTCAAAGAGACCTAGAAAATTTTCACCCCAACTTCTCAGTACGTTTCTGGTAAAAAAAAACCCGTGAAACTGAAGAGTAGGTAATGACAGTATCAGCCTTAGAATACTAGTTCTTGCTAAGCTCCAAGGTTTCATTTTAGTAGTGAGTCTGACCCAAACTCCCTCCTATCTACAGACAAAAGGTCCTCCCTTGAGTCAAATTATTCTTCAACCTATGCATCATGCAAGGCTGCCAGGGACAGTCAGTGACAGCTTTCAGTCTTGCAGCTAACCCAGCTGCCTTGCAGTTGGGCATGTGCCAACTTGAGCTGGACTTAGTAGTATGCATGTTCCCGTCTGTCCTAGGCTGTCCCACTTAGATGTAATGAAGTTGTATTGCAAAGCCGAAGTTTTCCATCTGTGATCAAGGTATCTCTGTGAACCTGCAAACTGCTTCTTAGCGGATCTGTCAGAGCAGACTAAGCCAGCCTACTGTCACTACGCTTACATTCAATTTAGAAGACTCTGAAACTTCCCACCTGAAAACATATAAGCGTTCACAAATCAAACTTGAAAACTTTAATTATAAAGTTACCATCTTTGTACTCCCTCAGTCACCTTTAAGAGCCCCCTTAGCAACTCCACCTGCTCCTTATTTTCTTTAGCCTAGAATGGCATGAGCTCACACTCATGTGGCGTGCACATTATACATCAGGATCACAGCAAGAGGCAGAAACGGACACAGAAAAGTTTGTCATTGCAAAAATAAGTGACACATCTACATGGAGGCAGAGAATCCAGGTAGATCAAATCAATCTTTTCCCCAGTTTTGAAATCTGTCAAAGTAGGATGCATACTATAAAGATAAAATGAAATGTTTTCTTTCTTCCTGGTGTGACTGCCTGTGATTCTGCAATTCAAAGTTGATTTTGGTTCTCCAGCAGCATAATTGCTAGTGCTCTCCACATTCCCTTACAGTAACTATTTGAAAACTATGTATCTGGGGCCTTCTAATGAAGCCTCTAGGTATTTTATTGTAGCCCACAATGCTTGTATTAAAAACTATCCTTTCAAACTGATTTCCACAGTTGGGCTTTTTCCTTGAAGAGTGTAGCTTTGCTTGTTTTTCTGGGAGAGGATGCTTCCATCTACTGATTATAATTGCCAGGCATTACTAGGCAGCTGCAGTACCTGATTTCAGAGACCACCGACTTCTGGGGTAGGGATGCCTCCTATTTTATGTAAGTGTACATACATATGTATGTATATATGCATGTTTCAACAGCGTGAGGGTATGGTTTGATGATGTGTTAAAAGTCAAACATATCTTGTACTTGGTGAGAAACACCTTGAACCTGCAACATAAAATACTCGTTGTGTACAAACTCCTTCTGCTGGTTTCAAATGTGTTCAAAGTGTTTTGATGGATTAACTGTCAGTACACTTTATAATGGATCAGTATTGCCTGTCCAAATCCAAACACCCACAGTTATCACAACAGCTTTTGCTATTCTTTCTTGGTCCTGCTCATTGCCACCCAGCATCACGCCCTCCAGTTATTGCAGGTTTTGAGCCCTGTGCGTCCATTTTCTTTTTGCTGTTTGCCTTCACTGGGCTTTCATTAGCTACGGCTGTCTGCACTGAATCTTGCTTTGCAGCTGATGTCTGCAATGTTCCTTTCTTTGAATAAGACCTCCTGTCTTGTACTAAGACTTCAGCACCAGTGATAGATTCTCAATTTTCCAAAGTACTTAGTGCAGCAGCACCTTCCTGCCAAGGCAAGCCATCCCACTCTGTATATACAATGTTCTTGTTCCTGATCCAGTCTTGCCCAATGGAGTCCAGATGGATAGAGATGGAAATACTAGTCCTGCCAGGGCTCTGGTTAGGAAGGCTGTTTTGCAGCTCTCCTTAGAGGACCTACAAGAGGGCTGAGGTTGCCAGTAGCCAGTCCAGCACTGGGACAGGTAAAGCTTGCCTGTTCTACAGCAAGCCTGAGTGCAACCTGAAAGATGAGGAGGGGCCAGTTCTTGAGCACAGTGATGGTTCAGGAATAGAGCCAGTCCACCTGATCCCCCCAAAAGGGGAAATTCAAGGATAAGGACCAGAGCCATGAGGGAGAGAAGTCCCTTGAGGAGCATGGTCAGGCGTCTCCTTAGTTCCCGAGTGTCCACAGAAAGGTCCTAAAACTGAGGACAGAGCCACCAGCCCAGTAAGAGGATCATTTGTTTTCTCCACCCTCTTTTGAACATTTTGTTTTAAGTATATTGTAGCACTGATACCTCTGCTACTTCTTCAACTGCTTCTGTCTATACAGCTTCTGATCTCTGACCAGAGCCAGAAAGTTCGCAATGCTCTTCTGCCCCCAAACATGGATACTTGTACCTCTTCACCTGTCTGGAGGGTTTCCCCTGTCCCATTCCAGCTACTGATCCCCAACATCTCCTTGGAAAGTCTGCTTGGCCCTCTAGCCTTAGCTTCCCAGGAAGTCCAGCTGCTCCCCGGACCCAGAGATGTTCCTTTGGCTGGTCTTGAGAGAGGCATCTAGCAGCAGTTAAAAGACCTGAACGCAGACATACATGTGTGTGCGTGCGTGTACACATCCAGGCACAGCAACGACGGTGGTTTGACCACAGAAATGCTTTGATGAAGTGAAACTAGCCTGGGCCTCTACTTAACACTTCCTGATCCTCACCAATCGTTCACTCAGCCTCAGTTCGTTTATCACGAACTGCTGCGCTGCAGCTCAGCCTGGCGCTGTGTTGCACCCTATACCGGCCCTCAGATGAACAGGCTTCCCTGATGAGGCATCTTTCTGCCCCGCTGTCCAGAGTCTTGGTCCCAGGAGAGCCAGTCTGGAGACCAGCTCTGCCCGTGCTGGGAATCAGACTGCCCCGAAGTATCCAGAGGCAGCTGGTGAGTGTGTCCCTCTGTCTCTGACACGTGCATGGTTTAACTACAGACAGCAACTAAGCACCACGCAGCTGCTCGCTCCCTTCTCCCCCTTCCCAGTAAGATGGGGAGAAGAATCAAAAAAACCCTAAAACTCAGGGGTTGAGATAAAAACTGTTCAATAACCAAAATAAAGTAAAATATAACAACAACAACAGTAATAATAGTAATTAAAGGACTATAACAAAAAACCCCAGATAAAAATGAAACTCAAGAAAAGACAAGTGATGCACAATGTGATTGCTCATCACCCAGCTCCGCTTATTTTCCCAGTACACCTCTGTCCTGAGGCTGTTTCAGGGGGATGGAGCGCAGTGAGAAAGTACTTGCTTTGCATGTGAGACACCCTGGGTACAACCCCCAGCATCTCACCAGCTGACCAATGCCCAAGCAGCGATCCACCCATCCCGGCCAACTCCCCCCGGTTTTTTATATGCTGAGCATGACGTCCTGTGGTGTGGAATATCCCCATGGCTGGTTCGGGTCAGCTTTCCTGGCCATGCTCCCTCCCAACTTACTGTGCACCTGCTCACTGCAGAGCATGGGAAGCTGAAACATCTTTAACTTAGGGTAAGCGCTACTTAACAACAACTAAAACTTCAGGGTGTTATCAACCTTATTCTCACACAAAATCCAAAGCACGGCGCTGCACTGGCTCCAAGGAATAAAATTAACTCTATCCCAGCTGAATCCAAGATACCTAGGCAGCAGAGAGATGCTGGCAGCAATCATCCTAAAATAGCGCAGGGGAGGAACACAGTTAGTGGGGGGAATGGTGACTGCTTTCATTTTCTTGCTTGAGGAGAACAGAAACCTGTGGTTGAAACCAGCCCAGGTGTACACCTCATCCTGGAGACTGGCTGCTTTGTGGTAGCCCAGCAGTAAGTTTACTGGGAAAGGAGAAGCTGCCTGCTTGGCCATGGGGGATATGTTCTGGGGAAATGCTATTCACAGCTCGGAGCAGAGGTTTCTGATCGTGCTGTTGTATGCTGTATTTGTGAAGTGGGATGGTCATTGGGAGGTACTTCAGATGGTGGAAGCGTAACACTGTGCAAAGGAAAGTCAGCCCCTGCCTCTTCAGCACCTGATATCCCTCATACCTTTAATCATCCTCTCCAGCCACAGTTTCTAGACCAAGCCAGTGATGCAGCACCAAGTATGCCACAGACCGTATCTAGGAGTAGTGCAGGTGAGATGCTTCAAGAAGCCCTGTAAGGTAACCAGAAGGATTTCTAGTCCTAGATGCTAAATTGTCTCCCTCCCTTCACCTTCACGGCTCTCTGTTCTCCGTGTTTTCCAGGTGCAAAGTTCTTCCTTTTTCTTCCCCCATGGCTTGCACTTTCTTTTCATTAAATCCCTGTAATTTCTACTTGTACTTAAACGGTGTTGAAATGATTATTTCCAAGGATGGGATATCAAGGATTGCAGAAAGCCTGGAACAGAAGAATGTGCATCTGAACATAGCAAGAAATGCAGGGTATGCAGCAAGACTCTTACTGCTTCCTTCTCCCATCTGCACAGTTCAGAGTTACAACCAGCAGCTTCACTGAGTGCCCCATGGAATAAATAGCCAGGAGTTCCTCAAACCTCAGTGGAGCAAGCTAGTACACAGACTGCTGGCTCCTTTTGAAGTCCCACCAGCTATCTTCTCTTCCTGGTGTCATAGATGCTGTTCAGGTCTATTGTTCAAGTGAAGGGGATTCAGGTGAGACGGTGGGGGGTTAAATTCCTCTCTGACTCTCCATCTTGTCTGATGATCAAGTACACAGTGAGAACCACACAGACCCTGCAAAAGTCGTTGTAACAGAAGAGCTCTGTGAGTGTGTGAGGTTGCAGGGAGCAGGTTAGATGCAGTGTGGGACAGCAAGTGGTACAGCTTTGCCTTATACTGGTGTAAAATGACAGGGTTGCATGACCTTGATAATTTGGCAGTGACCTTTTGCAAACCAGTCACATTGAGCTTGAGCTCAATGAGCAGAGCTTGAGCCAGCTCTGCTGAGGGATCCAGTAGTACAGAGCTCCGGCACTAGGGCTGCTGTGGCCTGAGTCATGGGACCTGCAGAATTAGATCTGCAGTTTACTGGAGTTTTGTGTGTGTGGAATGCTTGAATGGTAATACAAACATTGCCTTTTTTAATTAAAAAGGGAAGAATTTTCCCCCAGTTGCATCCCTTACCATCCTGCTGTCTCATTGGTGATAAATCTGCTTCTTATTCATTATTGAACGGAGTGCTGCTGCTGTAATCTATCTCTAATCCACACAAGCATTCTGGAGTAGAGACACCCCCTTCCTTGGTCTTTATTACCTAATTGCACAGAGAATTTGTGAACAACTACATCTCTGAATATGGCACAGCTCACCTGTTCCCTCAGGCGCAGAGGAGTTCATTGGCATCCCTAACTCCTCCCTGATCCTGAAGTTTTAACTTTCAGCCAAGCTCGAAGAAAATATCATGCAAAATCCTGCTTTTACTCACCATTGCTTACAACAGCATAAGGTACTACACCAGGGACATCTGCTGATCCTCTGTTTCTTGAGGTGGAGATGGATCACCGTCTAGACAGGTCTGTCGGCGAAGGGAAAGCAGGACCCTTCCAGTGCTCTTCCAAAGCGGGGACTGCCCAGTTACAGGCACAGTAACTATCCGTGGCCATTACGGTCCTACAGAAAGGACGGACAACCAGTTTCTTACTATTCATCTCCATATTCTCCTCCCATGCTCTTTGCTAGCTCATTTCTCTACTTTTTTTTTTTTTCCTTGTCTGTTATCTAAATTTCAAGTAAATTTATCTCCTTTCCCTGCTGTGTGTAGATTAGATACCATTTGGAGAAGGTATCTTTGGGGTTGTAGAGGTAATCTATCACTTATTCCACACCATTCAACGCTCTATTGACCAGGGCATAAGGGTTTGTCTTTCCTGTAACTACTGAAATTACAAATATTGGCATGAATAGACAAATGGAATTCTGGGATATGTTGCAATCAGTATCCTGTTCTTTCTGCATTAAGGCCTCTCTCTGTCTTCCTCAGGTCCTGAATAAATCCCTATTTCTGCAACTATAGGAATGAAGGGGAAAAAATTTCTAAGACCCATTTATTCCTCTCAGAAGGAGAGGAGGAAGCCGGAGTTTGCCATAGGCGAACCATCTTCATATTGCCGGCATCACTAAAAGATATAAATAAACTGGAGCTTTGCTCTCCATCCTTTGCCTTCCTTTCTCTGCATGACACTGTTCATTTCTTGAGGTCTACTTGTCCTCTGTAGGAGTCTTCCCTTCAAATGGGGTTGTAATACTAAATGAGTGGTTGGGGCAATGGCTTAGAGCTGGATCATAAGACAAGGTTGTTTAAGGACCATAACCAGTATCTGAAGCAGAAGGCAAATATAAGGCCTAACTAAAATTGAGATTACCTAGCAACCAAGTATAGTCATAGCTGGTCTGTTTGTCAGGTTACAAATCCTGGTCTGTAGTTCACTGAACTGTCCTAAGAAGTTTCATGAAGATGAAAATAATAGAATTATAGAGGAAGTCTTGAAAACACACAAAAAGTGATAAAAGAGATTTTCCTGCATGGAAGTTAAGCTAATGATTTTGAATTGGGAGAGTTTGGATTTCAGAGTGATATCTAATTCTGCATTGGAATCCCACTGCCTATCTTGTGAGGTCAACAGAAACCTGTTTTGTGAACCTGTATCCCTTTGGGTCTGTCTGAAGGCTCCAGCTGAACATGGCAGAACTGCTCCTCATGGGCTGGAGGGGTCGTGCCACAGTCTGATACATTTCAAATACATCTCAGTTGAATCCCATTGATTCAGAAGTCCACACAGTAATATTTCTATTAAGAAGAAGCAACAACATGAAGCTCAGCTCCTATACCTATAGCTCAATTTCTTACCCTTTAAGTCTGACTCAGGAGGGGACAGTTAACCAGGTGGCTTTTGTGAGGATGGGGAGAAGGAGGAGTTACCTAGAATATGGGGATGTGAAGTATTAGGGGAAAAGATCCAGAGAAGCAACACATAGTGAGGATGGGGGTGGTTCGACAGGCATGTCAGCAGCTTTCCTGCAACAGCATGAGATTTTATGAAAAACCAAACTCTTACAAATCCCTTACCACCACCCCACCAGCAATGAATTAGAACTGATAGATGAAATGCTGGTGCTGTTCCTCTCCTCCTTCTACATATAGTCCAAAACCACAATTGGATGTTTCTATTTACGGAATTCCAATATTACACACAAAAAAAGAATAAGTGGAAAAGTAGAAGAAAGAGGGACAGAGGAAAAGCATTTAAGTTATTCAGCAGGGTGATCCAGGTTGCCAAGACAAAACCAGAGATATCTGTTGACATTTTGACCCTAACACTCTGTCCTTTCTACTCATCCTGGCTATAAATAATAGTTGTCTGTCTAGAGATCTCTTGAGATGTAGTCACGTTGTTATTATTTTTCTGTAAAAACACCCTCGGGAAATAGAATGGGTATTCAAGAATCGCTGAGGTTGTGGGAAGATTTCTTCAAAGAGTTCTTTGGAAATTGAGGAGCATCTTACCTAACTGCAGCTATGAAGGACTTTTAACCATGATAGCCAGCTTGTAACTACCCATGCAAGAAATCAACCGATTTAAGGAATCTTGTGTAAACACGAGGAGTTGATATTGGTCATGTTGCTTTTCGAAGCTCTTTTTTCTCTGTCACTCATTACAGAGGGAACCTAGGGACTAGCTGTCCTTATTTCCATGCATAAAATTAGCTGGAGTAAGCTCCCTTTGGATATTGTGCGGTTGGTTCAATGCTAAATTAGTTTTTCTGGACTACGTTTTCCTCCTCCAGGACCAAGCCCACTGTTGCTGCCTTTGCCCTTTCCCCCCACTGAGTACCCTGCATGGGGATAGGTGTGCATGTTTTATTCATATCCTGGTGTTATCCTCCTGCCAGTACCATTCCTCACTGTTTTTTTTTTTTCCTCCTGCCCTCAAGTCAGTGTACGATATCAAGCGCTTCTGTTGTTTATTGATTTATGCAATACTCTGAGACTACTCTGCAGAAGCCTGTTACAAGCAGGGAACACTTCATTTATAACTAAAATACTGGGACCTCTCGGCCAGAACGCAACAGTCATGCAACAGCGCCAGTAACGCATCTCAACGGCTCTCAGGGAGAAACTGAAGAATACCGTATCTAACTGAAGCGACAAGGGATTGCTAACTACTGTGGGAAAGATGTAATTGCTGATGCTGGAAACTGGCCAAGACTCTAGGGTTAACATTTCTACTCGTACAGAACACATGCTGGGACCTTTAAATGGCTAGTGCTAATTACAATTACCCCAAATAACACTGCTTGAACTACCTTTTACTATCACATCACGCTGTCAACTTTATTATTATTAATGCATCCTTCAGACTGCCTTTTTTGCAGTCTGCTACACCACAAAGTAACTCACAGAATGCTAATAAAGCTGGACCCAAACTGCTTTAAATCAGTGGATTGGGCATGAAAAGAGTTCAAAATTAATAAAAGTCCTAGTTTTAGGTGAGCTTTATTTGTAGAAAAATTTAAAACTGTCAGAAAATATAACTTGGAAAGAAAAATAGTGCAAATGGGTAGGTGGATTTGGCATGGGAATTCAGCTCTACTGTCCTGAGTCTGTAAAGAAAGGAAACAGATAGCATTTCCCCTCTACTAGGTTGTACGGTGACTGAAAATATTCCTGTAAACTTTGGGGGATAAGATAGCATAGCTTATGTCCATCTGAATTTTATCCATCAGTTCCTTCTGACTCACATAAGAAGAATTGTGTCCACATTTGCTCTAGGGAGGCTCATAGCCAGAGAAGAGGTTTTACCTTAACCTTTGAGCTTCACAAATGCATTTAGGCTTACATGACCAAAATGTTTGCAGTTTCATTAACTATCAGTCAGGTTCAGCTGAGGAAAATTTGGCTCGTAATGTCTAAGTTTGAAAGACAATCCCTAATGGCACACAGCAGATGTCTTTAAATGTGTTTTCTTTTTCTACTTCTCCATTAACCATCATTTAATGGTGTATTGCATATCTTTAGATTTAAGTAAAAAAACCATAGCTCTTTAGGTCTAACTTCTCTGTCGGTTATTTTAAATAACAGCCTATGGAGGAAGTAGCTACCCAGAATCATAAGAAATGCAGACAGACACGTATTCAACCATAAACCATCACCATATTCAAAGCCACGTCTCCCACAACTTTTACCCAGAGTTTCAGTGGTCGATACCTTTGGCAGTGAGCTCCAGAGCTGTTGGGGTGGGGTTTCTGTCAGACCTGGGATGGAAGGGCACGTCCCACTGTCCTGATGTACTGACAGCATTCCAGCTTTTAAAGCTTTTCAAACAGCCAGGAGGGGTCACACCCAATTAACACTATTTTGGCCAGGGGCAGTGCTTCAGAGCCTGTCAGCAGGTCACACAGCAGCCGGCACAGAGCAGAGGGTCAGCAGTAGATGGCCACAGTTAGTGACGCTGCTCTGGATAGTGACACTGTTCTCTTAAACTTGGATTTGGTGACTGGGCTGGTTTCAGCCTTCTGCAAAGAAGCGGTTCACCATGAAGCATGAAAGTGCATATTTGCTTTAATGGAACCACTCCCATGCTTGAAGCTTAGTGTGTCAGTAACTACATGAAGGAATGAGGCCCTAAGTTTTAATTTTGCAAGGATGTCAGTAAAGCCTTCCTCTAAAGCAGCAGGCGGGAGGGAGCTCTGGGTGCTGACAGCCCTTCCAGTGGCTCACTGCAGCATCTGTAACAACTTGCTTTGCCCCCAGCCCAGACCCTGTTCTTAGAAGGAGTGTAACAGAGATTCACACTCTCACACTTGGGAAGCAACACCCAGAAAGAGTTACTGGCTTGTTGTCCTGAGGACACTGTCGCAGCAAATAGGGTGATCTAACAGTAAGAGTTCTAACAAATTAGATTCTCTCTCCCTGCAAGTGTGGCGTCTCTCGTATCTTTAACTGATCATGTCTGTGACAATACTAGAAACACTCAAAAGCAATTATCCTGAGATCTGGGGAAAATTTAGAAGCCATCCCACCCTCTTTTTCTGGTGTTCTCAAGGCCAGAAACATCAATGTGTACAAGTAGCATCTTCCTCCTGAACAGATCTAAGCCTGTGATATTATCTATCTGCTCATGGACTCACAAGCGTTCTAAGACACAGGCTTATTTTATGTGTGTGTTTTTATAATTTATTTTCTTAATTTCTGCAGAGCTTAGAGAGCTCTGTGATGAATAATAGTCCTGTATTTTCAGAATTTGTATTACTAGTCGTTAGAAGGATGGATGTTCCAGTCTGCTGGAGATTTGCTTCTGAAGAGGAATAAACTTGAGTGTTTTAAGGGTTCGCAAAGAACTTTGGAAAAAATACTTTAGATAATCACAGAGAATTCAACAGAGTGCAATATTTTATGTCAGTGCTTACTTGTTTTTCTATATTAAAATACATAATAAAATGTAGACATAATTGGAGAGGAAATCCATTTGTGCAGTTAATGAGGCATTTTTATTTATGAATACAATAAATGAATAAAATAAAATGTTGAGTAGTCCGAGAACCTATGGCACCATCAAAGTTTCTTTATCCAATTCTCTTGGGAAAAATGCTTAGCCAATAAATAATCTCAGCCTCAAACACACAGATATTCACGAACCTGCTTCAGCTTGCAGAGGTGAGAGGCTGTTAAAACCCTGTTCCTTTAATTGTTAAGCTGAGCTTCACTTGGAGTTCCCTGAAGTGCCACAAACACATAAACTCCATCTTCTCAGGATGGGTTGCAGGCTGTGCAGATAGCCGTTAGCTCTCCCAGCACTGGCATGCTGCTGGGGGATGCTGCAGGCTGACGGGAACAGCGGAGCAGCAACAGTGCCTGGCTGAGTGTGACAGCAGGAGAGTGCTCCTGGTGTCCGTGGAGGTTGTTGTCACAACTATTACAAAACTCTCTACTTCTGTTGTACTTGACCACGTGAAAGATGCATTGGAGAAGCCATGTGGCTGACACCTGGAAATGCATGTAATGTATCCCAGAAAAGGGTGACGTTTTGAAGGAATACAGATGTTTGGCCACCAGTTTGTGCTGCCACATACAGGTAAAATGCTTTTGGAGGGAGCTGTGAAGTTGTGCTTCCTGCCGATGTGGAGATCCCCAGGGAAGAAGAGCTAAAGCTATCCCAGCTCCAACTCATGCTGCCCTGGCTAATGGAGCTTGTTTCTCGACTGACACACTGGTAATTTAATACTGTGTTTCTGTTGGATTTGTCAGATATCATACGCTAAAAACCTTGCTGCAAAGCTTCTATTATCTCTACTGTGCCACTTGGGATTAGGGCGCTTTAACGGCTGCTTCCTGAGAATAGTACACCACGAAACCTCATCTGGGTGCGTGAAGTCCCTAGGAAGCAGGTTGTAGTCCTAGTAAATACCAACCCTTTTAACCATGCTGAAAGGTAAATTCCTTATTGTTCAGTATGTGTTTTATTTTATCTAAATAACTGTTAACAAAATATCATAAATACTTTGCTCCATAATAAAACATTATATGGCTTTGGGCAATCCTGAGACACCTAGTGCAACAAGAAAAAGGAATAAGAAACAAAATTAAGACAACCTATACAGTATAAGTCACACAATACAAAGTGTACGATGTCCCTGTGTATAAAGTAAGATAATTAATTACTGCCTAAGTAGATCACACTCAACTACAGAAATCGTAAAAACTTGTGGAGATAAAACCCGGATTAGTTCTGTGCCATAACAGCTACAGAAATAAGGGGATGAACATTTGCCATCAGAGGTGGCTTTTTGTTATCCTAAATTAATTATTAACCTGACACCTTCCACCTTCAGAGGAATCTCATTTTTAAAAAGCTATTGAGAGCATTGAAGTCCTTTCAGTCTCAGGGAGGGGTGCGGGGTTTGTCATCATTATGAGGGGCTGGACAGAGGGTACGTACTCAAGAAGCATGCAGAGCCAGGAGGCAGTATCACAGATACCTTTCCTCTCAGAGGGATGTTACTTCAAGATAAGGAATCCCAATAATCATATTGATATAATCCAGCCATTTCAAAACCACAAGATTTGCAGGGATTTATCTCCCCTTCTCCACACCATTTCTGTGTTGGAAGTTTTTCCTATCTGGCTAGTTCCTGGTGTGGAGGTAATTTGGATAGTGGGGTGTATGATTTGCCTTTGTAGAGGTGCGTGTCTTGCAATGAGCTAATTATTTTCTCAGCAAAGGCTCACATAAAGGCAATTTCTTTGCTGTGAGGAGAAGTACATTTTGACTAGGTCATTTTATTGCTGCATAACTGGGAGGGCGACAAGGCACCGTAGGTCTGTTTGGCATGTGGTGTAAATCAGCCACACGGGTGAAGGCAGGAGATGTGACGCTCTGAAGAGCTGACTTTGACTGTGTCTGGGTATGTACTCCCTCTGCCTCAGCATCACAGTCTTTTCTCAGCCACTTCTCCCTATATATGCTGTCGCATTTTCTTGCAGGGGAAACACGGGGGAGGTTGCTTTCCTTTAATCCACTGACTGCAGCGTTTCTACACGTATTGCAAATCTTTCATCCGTATCTTGTCTGGAGGCTTTCTTCTCTCGCATTTCTTTTGTGGAAGAGTGATCTCTGTGCTTCTGCTGCTGCATCCCTCCTGCACTCCATGGCTGGGGTTAGATCTTAAGGTTTTTGGATATGAACTGTATTTCTTCCAGGCTTTCATCTAAAAATCACCCAGCAAACTTCTTTTGGCTAACTTGTTTTCAGCTGTTACTCGTTCACGTTTCCATTTTGCTGATCCAAATAGCTTTGGAGATTGATACCTAGTTTGAAACATTACCCGAATGTCTGATATTAAAGAACTGGAAAGGAAAGATTACAGACCTGTTTAAAACACGTAGGTCCACAGAGCATTCGGCCAATGTCTCAGCATGGCAAAATCAGCTGCAAAAGCCTTTTGCTTACAACTCCTCTGTCTGCAAATGGTGCTGGCACCTGGAGCTAACTGGCCGCCCAGTGATGCAAGAGAGCCCAGAGATCTCCTGTCCCACAAAGCCAAGGTTTGAGATGCTGTGTAGGGAGCTAGCAAGAAAGATTATGCTTTGCAAAGATGGGATTCTGCGGCGGCTCTACAGATACTGGATTTTGGTGGCGTCCCTGAAGGGGAGCAGAAGTTATCTGGACAGTGCAGCATATACCGACATGTCGCTGCCTGAGCTGAGGCATAGGAATGGCGAGGATGTGGGCTTTGCCCTTTGCCGTCACCACGGCCTGTCTCGTGGGTCAGGGGTGAGGACCTGGGAAAGAAAAAACCTGTGCCTGTAGCTTTATTCCCACAGCTACTCAAGAAAACAGGAAGTGGTCACTGGGCCAAAAGGCGCTCCAGTTGCTTCCCTTCCTGTCTGAAGACAACCACTGCACAGAAAAGGACTGGATAAGAGCCCTGCTCCTCTAACTCTCTCTAGTGAATTCTCCTCTGTACCTTTGCCTCATGAATAAGTTGGTGTTGTAAGGAAACCCATCTATCTTATCCGAGCAGAAAACTTACTCCAAATGCAGCTAATGTTGTGTTTACACAACAACAATATGGACCACAGCTATGTTTTTCTATCTGAGGGTAGGGTAGAGCATGCCAGTTAGCTCCTGCTCTGTTTGGATTGGATTGGGATATGCACACATCTATTGGGCAGAAATTCGGCAGAATTCTTTGGCATGGAAATTCCAGTGTTCTCAGTGAAATGTAGGTGCCGGGTGGAGTGGATCTTGCTTTCTTCAGCAAGGTGTTAGAAAGGGTAGATGTAACATGTTTGTGTTGATAAGACTGGGAAGTTTTTGCACAGCAATGTCAAGAATGACTTCGGTTTTTCACAGCAGTTTTACTCCAGCTAGTGGCTGGCACCAATAAGGGACAGTAATTTTTGCCTACATTGCTTCTGTTTGGCTACATAGCTTGAATTACAACTACACATGTAACTTTTTTTTCCTTTTTTTTCTAGATCTAGCAGGAAGTCTGACTACTTAGACTTTGGAGGCATTGACAGCGTCCTTTTCATCAAATCATAGATTCAAGATCAGAAGGTACCAGTACAATAATCTAGACTGGCTTTTTGTATGACACAAGTCAAGGAAACTCAGATACTCTTCCCTTACAAGCCCCCAAGCATCTGTTGTATCCACAAGATTTTTTTTTTTTTTTAGAAACAAATTAAATTAAGGATCACACATGATGAAGAATCCATCAGAACACTCGTTAATTTGTTCCATATTTAATTCTCCTAATGCTTAAAAATGTGCCTTATTTGCAGCTTGAATTTATCTAGCTCCTGGATATCAGCACGTTATTTAACTCCTGAAGTATAGGGTAGTTGTCTATAGGAAATCTTTTTCCTATGTGGGTCCTTGTAGATCATGATCAACACCTTTTGGTCCCTTAAAGTTAACAAGTGAGGCTCTTTGAGCATCTCACAAAGTTTTATAGACTATGGATTGCTTTTGTGGCCCTCTCCTGAGCCTTTTCCCATTTATCAGCGTTTTCCTCCCAATGCATCTATAAAGCCTGGACACAGTGGCTGCCTCTAGAAGAGTAAATTAAACCAGAATCGTTTCTGGGTGCTTGAACTTGATTGTCCTTGGCATTAAATTGTTAGCACAGGGTCTGGGGTGGTTTTGGGCTGGATCAACAAGACAAATTGGCTCAAGGCAGGAAAACCTGAGCACAGTTTGGGGTTACCAGAAGCCATCAGCCGTTCCAACAGGCAGCTCATCTGCAGCCACTGTGGTTTAGTAATTGAGATAGTTTACGGGCATAGATATAGACTCTTTCATGACAGCCATCCTCAGTGCTTGCAGGTAAGCACAGGGTACTTGTAATTTACTGGCAGAGACATGGGCAGCTGGTAGTCTGGGGTAGTCTTACAACGCTCTATTTCGAGAGGGGAACACCACCTTCTTGTTCCTTTTTGTTATCCAATGCTCATGCCTTCAAATCTACACTCCTTGCCACCCTGCTGCCCTTGAAGCTTGTAGAGATTTTATTATCTACCGTGTTCCCCGAAATATTACCATTGTCCAAGGATCCTAGGATATCGGATTTTTCTTTTCTTTTCTTTTTTTCTTTTTTTTTTTTTTTTTTTTTACAATAGGAGGGTTGCAGGGATAAAATTTGTATTTCTAAAGGCATATTTTTGAAGTTGACTATGTATGATACTTATCTGAACACCCTTTATGAATGTGGGTGAGCTTTCCCACATAAACATTCTGCTCTCATCACAATATATCACTTCACCATTTTTACTAGAAATTATTTTAGAATTCCTTCCAGACAGTAGTACTAATATATATAAAAAAAATTAATAGTGTCATGCCAAGAAATTATCTTTCTGTGATCTCCTAGGAATCCTAGAATTTCAGTAGGGGAATGTTTTGCCCTTTGCCATTGATGTTTGGGACGTATCAGATACCTTTGGCTGCACTGATTTCATAGAGCCTCGTTGTTTTAAACCAAGGTGCTGTACACTTCCTCCACAAAGGCCTCAGAAGAGTGTTATTTGGTCAATCTAGAAGTGGAAGGAAAGAAAATAAAACCTTTCACAGAGGGCGGTAAGTACTGGTGATGGAGATAAATGGAATCCATCCAGCTCTGTATTTCAGCCCTCTGGAGACTTTCTCTGCCACTGGGAGAAAAGTATGTGAATTGAAAATCTTCCTACATTTGCAGAGAGGCATTTTTAGGGATAATGCAAACATGTTTGACTCTCTCCCAGTTACAGAAAAATTGAAGATCCTGGCTTTAAGTAGAACTACTTTTTTCTCTGCTAATTTCAAGATCCAAGCTACATTTTCATCATTCATCATGATGTGGAAGGTGCTTGTGTGTTAGCTTCACAGTATCACACAACGGGTTAAGTCAACCCATATTTCCTATCAGGTCCTGATAGTTTTCAAGTGAGGAGTTAGGATGTTCTGAAGTTCTTATTGGCTGTAAAATTTGTTCACTTCAACAATGACTTGACTCAGCAATGGGTTTCTGCATCTCTGCTAATGCTAGACCACGGAATGATTTGTGGGATCAAGGTCAAGGGGGTTTGGGGAGAAAGGTCACAGCTTAAATTAAACTATCATTACTTTACAACTGGATTACAATAAGCTAATACTTTTGGTTCGCTGACAGGTGGCAAGTTTTTAAGATGCACTAATTTGATTGATTAAAAACATATCACCATACCATAAGGTATGTTGGTGCAGTGTCTCAGTTCATATCTAATCTGGATTGTTGTCTACTTCAGAGGATTGTCATGTCTTAATCAAAATTTCAGTTAGGTCTAAAAAAAAAAAATTCTGCAATAGCATTAATTCTATGGTTGTGCTACTCAGTTGTTTCTCAGATGTTGGGTCATGATCACTTGGGGCGCATACAGAGGGGAAGCATTCAAATGGAGAGGCGGAAAAGTGTTAAAAAGATGATGGTTAAGTAATAGTGATGCAGCACCTGCAGTGTAGGGGATCAGAGATCTTTACATTTCTTTTGCTGCTGGGAGAAGCCAGTTTCTCCAGGATGGGGAGTCATTACACCTGCAATCAGGTGATTACACCTGCAGTGAGGAGGGATGGTCTGCTGAGCTGCAGCAGCTAGAGGGACACTGTGGGAAAACTCCGAATTGGAGGGGACTGTGGTGCTAGTCTGAGAGATCCTGAGCTCAGAAGGACTTGAGAAGCCTTGTCATAGACACCAAATACGTCTTTCTGCTTAGCAAATTACTTCTTCAACAGGACCCAAAAAGAAAGAATGAAACCATGTCTGCAAATAAGTTTACAAATGCCAGAAACTACCTGAAATTTTGACACGTCTTCATGAGAGTTCTCCTCCATATCTCGTTATCTTACCTTGCATGACATTTCTGTCCTCTTCCTCATTCAACCTTTATTTTTTTTCCCCTCCTTCCTCAGCTTGGCAGGCTTTCGATACCAAAGCTTGCTGGGGTTTTTTGCTTTTCTTTCCCTTCCCCATCTATCCTGCCTGCTCACTCCTTCTCTTCTTGTCTCCCTAAAAGGCTGCAGAAATGCTCTGCAGCAGAGGTAGTGCAGTTTAAAGGTACAGAGCCTCAGTGAAAGGCAGGGGAAATTTATGCTCTAAAGTTTGTGACAATCCATTGCACATCCTGCCCTTTGTACCTCCAGTAAGCGTGGGGGGTTCTGTACAGCCTCACCACATGGCTGTGTCCCAAGGACAGAACAAGGAACCAAGTTCTTCAGGAGTTGTTCAAGAGATCATTTTCAGGCTGGTGGAGTGTTCCCGCAGAAGAGAACGAACTAGGCAGGGTTTTCAAGCTACTTTTGGAGACTAGGGAGTCAGGCAGACTGTGGGAAATTTGCAGAAGAAATTGGCATTGTCAGGTGTGCTGAGCTTTTAGAAATCTGAAAGTTTTATCTAAACTAATTTGTCTCTTCTTCATTTGTGGTTGACCTTGTCTATGGCCTACTGGTACTTGTTATCAATAGTGGAGTACCTCAGGATATAGTATGCATACCTGCTAAACACCCAGGAGGGCACCCAAAACCCCCTCTGAGAGCTTCTAAAATAAGACTGTGTCTCACTGTCTGCGAAGGTACAACCCCCTCCAGCCGAATCGGGAGAAGTTGAAGTTGTGTTCACACCATGTCAGCAGGTGTTGATCTTTTCTTGATATTACTTGTCTTTTGTCCTATTCTGGGAGTGGAAAAAGGAAACTGTATTGTCACAGTGATGGATTTATCACTCCTGTTGTCCAGTGAGTGATTCACCCCTGTGGGTCGTGTGGATCGCTTGGATCACACCCCTGAGTGGCTGTAGCTCCTCAGTGTCGCTGTTGCTCCTGTAAAATCAAAGCCTGTGGGCGGTTATGATGGGGAGGTGGAGTGATTTTAACAATTAAATAGCACCATCTGCAGGCTCCACATGCCCCATGGCCCTGCAACCAGCATAACAAGGGTGCCAATGCCTCAGTTCCCCATGCCTGTGGAGCCTGCCTTTGGCCACTGCCCATGACAGCATTTAAAACGTGTCTGCCGATCCCCTGTCTCCTCTAATGATGGTTCGAGTAGATGTGCCAGCATGCACGGCTACAGGCACAGAGTAGTTTGGGCTGCACCAGCAGGTACTGGTCTGTACAGGCAGTGAACGTGGCCTTGGAGTCATCACCTCAAGGAAGGCTGAGCCAGGAGGGTGTTTGACTAAGACCTCACAGACAAAGCACAGGTCAAGGTGTCACTTTTACAGGAGAAATCTTCATCTTTGGTTATAGTTGCGTACTGGCAAACATCAGCAAGGGCTTTTTCAGCTTCCTGTGCCCACTAGTCCAGGGAGAGCAGGAGCATCCTGTTGTACTGTCACAGCATGGAGGCTGTCTGACCTGCCTCTGTCAGGAAAACTACCACCAGAAAAGATGTGTCTACTGGAAATAGAATTCACCCTGTGACTGTCAACATGCTCACTCTTAGACTCACTTTTTCAATAAGAGGAAAAAAATAGAAAAAATCCTGCTCCTGCACTTCACAGGTGAGAGGCAGACCCAGCAGGAAAAAGAGAAAGCGAGTGAGATACAAACTGTTGTTTTAACATTGATAACTTTCCCTTTAAATCACAAACTTTTTTTAAGCCTTCTGCTGCTGGCACATTAAAATGTCTGCTGAATCCCTGACTACTCTTAAATCATCAGCACTAAGTTGTGAACATTTTTCTGCTGATACTTTTCTTTTACTAATAATATCTCTGCTGTCTTACAGGAATCCTGCTAAAAGAACCCTGACTGCCTCCCCGCCGCACCCCCCCCCCCCCCCTTTTTTTTTTCCTTCTCCTTTTTTAATGCTGAAGGTCTACCTCTTTATTTTCAATAAAGCATTTTCCTGAAACCCACCCAGGGAATTTCATCTGCTGTCCAGCTGCCTCTTTCCAACAAACCGGCAGAATGAAGTCAAGTTTAATGCATCTTCTGGGTATAATACAATAGTTCCCCAAAAAACCCCAAAACATACCCAACAAAACCAAACACTTTAAAGAAGTTACGTGCTTTAGAAAAAGCTGGGTGAAATGAGCCTCTGGGGACGAAGATGACCACCTATGGCCGAAGGTGAAAGTTGCTTTGCACTTGGCCACTGTCAAACTGTGCCCCCTCACCACCACCTTGGCTTGCGCCCCAAGCAGCAACCATCTTCTCCTGTGTTTGGAGCTGGAGGTGTTTTGGCCAGATCACAGCTGGTGTTCATTGCCGCTTCAGTGGCCATGGCAGGTCTGCAGCAGAACTGGCATGGGATCTTTGTGCCTTGGAGGCTGGCCCAGTGGCCACCATCACCCAACCTGCCCTGTTGCCCACTCCTACCACCCAGGACTTCCACAGAGGACCCAGGCTTACAACAGTGCCGCTGCCTGCAAGGAGGGTGGCTCTGATGCTCTGTGCCCAGATTTCTACACCGTCATTGTCCCAGTGACACCACACTGTGATCAAAGTCACAACAGTCTGGATGTTCCCTATGAGGACCTTAGCAATACCTGCTTCAAGGGATGTGTAGGTGGTGTGATGAATAGTGGGTGTCTTGCTGCCAGAAGGGATGACTGAACATTAGCTGCTGTCTTGGGAGTGCCCAGTGGCTTCAGGTACTCCCAGGATTTCCCAGCTCAGCTATGTGTGACTTCAACCCTTTCATTCAGATCAATACCTAAGCTACAAAATCATCTTTCTTTAGCACACTGGGAGTCAGATGCTCTGAGGATGCATTACCATCCAAGCCTGTGACCTTGCATAGTCAGGCAAATCAGAATTATTACTGTATGTAATGAAAATATCTCAGCAACAGCTCTGTCTCTGATGACCTTCTTGCATTAACATTAAATGAAAGATTCGTTGCAAAAGTTGAAAAATAATTTGAACACAGTATTGGCATCCCAGTTTAAGGGGAAGTAATGTATTGTACAGGGCTCTGGCGTGACCTTATGTGGGGCATATGATGAGGCCATAGCCACCAAGATTCAAGTAAGAGGAACTCTGAAAGAAAGAGGGCTGCCATGCTGGTGCTGGACAAACTGCCATGCTGGTAAGGGAAGGCTTAAAACAGCAGACCAGAGAACCTAGCCTGTGTGCCTTTAGCATACAAAAAGGAAGAGAGAGGACCAAACTCCCTAATCACTCCTAAGATGGGTCCTGGAAGTAGTTGCATGACAGGTACCTGAGAGAGCAGGAGTGAGACTTGATACTTGGACTTTTCCAGAAACGTTCAGTCATTGCACTGGCCAATATGTGATGCAGCCAATGCTTTCCACTAAGGGTTGGACTAAATGCTGCGTATCTAGAGAGCTGGTCCCCAGGCGTGCATACCACTGTTCCTTCTTGCTGGGTAAAAGATGGTCAACAAGCGTACAAACGCTGAAGAGTGGCAGAGCTCGCCCACAACACAGAGACCTTGTCCTCATCCAGGGATGGCTGTTTGCTTGACTGCCTGGTGGAATTGCAGTGCTGTTTCTGAGAGCCTCGTGGACCTGCTGGCGGCCCCTGCCTTGCTGCCTTGATTTGTGATCATCAGTGTGTTGGCAGCTGTAGATCAGCATGCTGTGTACAGTCAACAGGTAGCAATCTCTTCCACAGGTTTTTACAGCCTAAATGTACTAGGCAAGAGGGAATAACCTGGTTTTTTACTCTGCTGGATGTGATGTGGTTACACCAGGGATTAACATGCTTCTTAGATAATATCCAGCAGCTCCTGCAGAAATTGCAGTTCTATTCTGGGCAGCTGTCTGCCCTTATTGACAGGAAGGGATTCCTCCAGCCTCATGTTCCCCATCACACTGAGCTCTCCAGCCTTTGTTGTTTGAAGCCTGGATGGAGTCATTGGGTACTATCCTTCCGGAGATCATCACCAGTTTCACGAAGCTGGAGGGAGGATGCCGCAGCAAGCTCTGAGCCGGCAATGCTGTTTCCCTGGGGAAATAGCTGCGGCTCCTGCTGCTGTCCAGCTGGATGTTGCTGCTCAGGGCAAGCACGGCATTACCTGCTGTACCCTGTCCCGTGCGTTTGTACTGCTAGTGGGAAGAGTGCAAGGAGGGGCTCAGTGTAGCTGGAGCATGGCAACCTATTCCCCGTCTCCTGCCTGGAATAGCTGAGATTACCTTGCTGGGCTGAAAACTTCCAACTCGTTTCCCAGGGCAGTGCACACCTGTGAAGGCTGCACTGGGAATAAAGCCTCTTCTGTTTCCTTATTTGTTTGTCAGAAATTAGGAGTTGCCCTCTGTGCACAGCTTGAACTCTGCAGCAGATTCTTTTGGCCCATAATGGATTTTTTTCTGGAGGGAGGGGGACATCCAAGACTTGGAGGCGTCTGCTTGTGCTCCAGGCTAGCAGACACAAGCCAGCTCAGGTCCAGAAGGTGACAGCAAAGGTAGAGTAGAACTCCCAGCAGGTCTTACTGGCTTCAACATAGCTCCACTTTAACCTGGCTTTCCATCTTCTGGAATGGAGCTGGCTCAGGCCCAGGCAGTTTGCAGACCACGCAGACAGCCTCCATCCCTCTCACCCATCTGTGCCTATACAGAACCACAGAATATGAACCTATGGCATGGAGAGTCTAGCGCTCGGATCACAACCCTTCCCTTAATGAACATGTGTTATGGAAAGGTCTCACACTGGAAACAAATCTCACTAGTGAATTGAATCAACGTTTCTAATCCAAGTCAACAGAGTATGCTTCGCTTATTAAAACTTTGCGTAACACTCGGTCCATTTTCCAGTTAGGACGCTCCACAGCGTGCCCTAAATAGCTGAAGAGGGAAAGGTTTAGTCCTCAAAAAGGAATATTTTGTTGCTTGCAACTTCATCAAATATTGCTGGAAAAGACTGTTACTCATTTTGAGGTAAAAATATCCTGACCAGAATGTGATAGCAATGGAAACAGCGCTGGGTTGCAGAGGTTTAAACCAAGATGAGAGGATTGTGCAATTTGCTGGTGTGGAAAACCAGCAAACTTTACTTCTAGTTCCAGCTCAGCAAATGATTAGAAGTGAAACAGAGCAGAGATTTTTCTAAAATGGACCTCAGTTTATGCTGATTATTCAAAAGGCAGAGCTGTGACATTCAAGCACCTCCAAAATGTGTGGTTGGGTTCTGCCTTCAGAAATGCCTAATCGCAAATTCTTTTTTCTTTGTAGTTTATGGGCTGCGATGGTGCCTAGACCTTGCCAAACATAATATTGCAGGAGTGTAGAATTACATATTCTATGACTTGAAAGACTGAGAAGACTGCAAATATTGGCATTTATTTCCTGTTGCACCTGAAGGAATACAAGCCTCTGCATTCATGGAGCTGGAGCAGGAACAGGGAGGGACTCAAACCCCTAAACCCAAGTATGAGTTTTGGAAAAAAAAAATTAAGAGGAGGCACAGTTTCAGTGCTGTGCTTGTTTTTGCTACTCTTCAGAATTTCTTATTAACTTTCAGTTAGACAGAAAAGAGAGCATTGAGGTACCTCAAACAGGTTCAGTTTGCTCTCGGACAGTCTCCTCTCCCTTAGCAGCTGCCCAGCTGTGGAAAGGTCAAAAGCTGATTCTAGCTTTGGGTCTGCGCATGCAGTGGGCTGGTTTGAGGTGCCCACGAGCCCCGGTGAACACCTGCTTCTGGATTTCACTCACTGGGAACGAGACGCCGAGAGGTTAGAAATAACAGCTCTTGCTTGGTGGATGCAGAGTCTTAACTGGGTCTGTCCTTCAAGTCCTATTTTGGACTGTGAAAAGCCAGCCCAAATAAAATGACAACAAAACAAATTATACTTAACGACGAATTTAGCAGGTGCGGGAGACAGGTACTGGAAAATTCATGCCTGTGAGCTGAATGGTCTGTGAATAAATGTTGTCCACATTCTTCATCGTATTTGTCATGTTTGGATGGTGTCAGAATATCAGGTAGTCGTTTTCTTACAGAATTAGGACAGATAGACCTGAATTAGAAATTAGCTAAAGTTAGTCACGTTACTTAATGCACAACAGGAAAGTTCAGTAGGGTTTTAATGACAGGGTAATAGAAAAACCTGCTTAGAAAAAAGAAAGGGACCGAGTTACAGACAAAAAAGCAAAGAAGCCGGCCAGCAGCAGCAGAAGGCAGGACACCAGGACACACTACAGTTGTGGGTGTTAAGGTTACAAAAGGCAATATCGATATATCCATTGATATGGCACGTATGTGTTGGAGAAGGGAACGGGTAATTTGCTCTCCTGACACCTGTTTCTTTGTGACACAAAAAGGAGCGCAGTACTTAAGGTCTACATTCACACGGTTGTTTAAATTGGTAACTACCATTCGGGCAGTGTTGGTTTTAACAGGTTTAGGGCCCTTTGCCTAAGGCCGAAAGCCATCTACTTCTGCGAGCACAGCCACAAGCCAGGCTATGTAATCCATGCCCAGTGAGCAAGAACGAAGGCTGGACACCACATGTCAGTGTGAAGGAAGAGGTGACACTTCACATACAGAATGGATCAGTCTGAAATTCCACTGAAAGGATGCAGTTTTAAGCGCTCTGTGAGAGAGGTGAAATCCAGCTATCACTGTCTGAGATGCCATTTGCAAAGAGGTTATGGAGCCGTCAGTCCCCATTTGACAGCTTTGCTCACACGCCTTGCTGGTGCCCATGTTGCTGCACACCGTGCCCTTTGCCTGCAGAGCAAGACCAACAACACGGACACAACGGTGGCTCTGGTGTGATGAAGGACAGCTTTTCCTTACTTGCGAAGGCTCAGGTACAAATATTCACAACTTCATGAGAAGAGCAAGCTGTGTGTTTCTAGCTGCTCCCTGAAGAAACGTTGGAGATAAGGCTGAAGGACAGCAGGCGGGTAAGGATACTGGGATCTGAGAGACACCGTCTGGAAGCTGGTAAAACAGCAGCTGCTTCTAAAAGGCAACTCTGAACTAGGCAAGACTGCCTGGAGGATTAAAAAAGAAAAAACAAAAAAAACCCCAACAGACCCCAAAGCAAACATAAGAAAAGACGTGGCTATCAGGGTGAGCAGTTTGAGTCCCTCCTAGGGAAGGCTGCTTTTCGTTAGCTGCTACTGGTGACACGTGTAGCAGCCTCATGAGAAGAATAAGACTGGAAGAGAGGGCTGCAGCTGATTTTCTTATGAGTTCTGTGAAGGAACAAGTAGGATTTTGAAAGCAAACTTTTGGCAGAAGAAATGTTAGGTTCCTGTGATGTGAGGCTTCTCTGATAGAGGAGCTGGTGTGGTCTGGAGACACTCCAATTTATCCAGAGGGGAAATAACCTTCTGCTTGCAGGATTAGAGGGAAAGGCTTTAAAGTGAAGAAAGGGGAGGAAGATACATCCTGAAAAGACAAATAAGAAGAGGATAATAAAACACCAGAGCTAGTGTTACTTACAGAAGGAAAGGAAATTTGCTTTTGAAAACAGAGTCTGTTTAGCGACTCAGCTGTCCTCCTCCAAAGAGACCCAAGGGGATGCAGAGAGTCAGAAAAGCAGATTATTACACAGTGCCAAACATTTTAGGTCCAAGCAAACGGTTCAGACATCTCCGAGGTTGGTACCACTAGAAAATTTTTTTCATCAGGTCAATGCAGTTTAGAAATCATTCCTATAAACATCTTCAAACATATTATAAAAGAGATTAATTGGCTTTCTTTCTTGCTGTTCTCAGCAAAGAATTCAGGGACTGGGAGTTAAGGATGGGCATTCTATGCCAAGGGTGAGACACTTCCTGGTCAGACATCTGGCACACTGTTAGGTTCATCTTGAGAGCTTGGACTTCTGCAACATGGACCTTGGACAGGAGACTTCAGTCTCTTATCTTATAGATTTTTTTTTTCCGAAGATTTGCTGAAAATCTGCATTTCTCAAGCACAGTGTTCTTTTCTATCAACATTTTTTTAAGGTGCAGATGTCTGCCTTTCACAAGGAAGACTGCAAAATGTCTAACGGAAGGCATGAATGATAGAAGTGCAAACCAGATCGAAATAAATCCCAGCGAGATCTCCAGCTCCCCTTCATTCCTCAGAGGGTTCCTCCTGCGTGGCTAGGAGGAGCTGCATTGCTGCACCTGCTGCTTGTGGATGGTCCTCGCAAAGCAAGCTCTTACCCACTTAATGTGAGGCATTTCCTAGCCCGTTCTGTGAGCCAGGAGACAATCCTGATACCCTCCAAGACTGCAAGTACGCTTGAAATGTTTTTTGAAGCACAGGTCAGTCTCATTTGCCCCAAGAGATGAGGTCCATTTATTGATTGCAGGATCTTCCGTGGTTAGCTATGTTTCATAATGAGATAGCTGTATGGGTTGACAGATCCTAGGGCAGCTATACCAAACCGGGCTTGTTCTTGGCAACGCTGTTGACATTGGCAAACAGAGGCAAATATTGGCAAATATTTGGGCAGTGCAGGCATGATGCTCTGAGGCTGTTTCTGTCGTGCTCATGGTGCATTTAGCACAATTTGGGAAGCAGCACACTAGAGGAATGTGAAACAAAATTCTGTGTGCAGCGAAGTCATGAATAGTTAATGCAGCTGGCTGGAGACTGGTAATTCTGTTTCTTGGAGGAGTTTGTTATTTGCTTTCTTTCACATTTGGAATCAAAACTAAACATCCTGCAGTTCTCCACACAGTGTTACAAGATCAGGTTCTGGCTGGGCCACACAGCAAACTGTTTGGGAAACATCGACCGTGATGATACCGCTGCCAGGAGCTGCAAGACTTCACGTTCTGAGGTCTATCCACTTCCTTTTTGCCTGGCTGTTTAAACCTTAAAAAAACTCTGCAACAATAATCTATCTAGCCCAATATTCTGGGGTTTTGGGGTTGTTTTTGGTTTTACTTTTTGTTGTTTTGGATTTTTTTTTCCCTGTGGACCACAGCAGATGCCTAGGAAGATAAGGCAGCAGCAAATGCATCCTCAGAATTCTCTCAGGCTCCAATAATGTAAGAATTAGGAACTCCATGAGCCAGAATTGGCATTCTTGCTCCAAGTAGTCCTCCGTGCATTTGTCTTGATGCATTTAGCATCTGTGGCATCCTGTGGCAAGGATCTTGGTAGCTGAACTGCAGCTAGTGATAACAAACCATTTACCTCCGCTTGTCTTGGACCCAGTGCTGACAGCACCACTGGAATAGCACGTGTGCTGATGGGAGAGGAGAAGATCTTCTGGTATCTGACATGAGCGTGCGTCTGCCCCTGTTTGCATCGTTCAGGAGATCTGTGATTTGTTTCTGAATATGGAAAGGAGAGTATTGTAATTGGAATATACAAGCCACCCATTCAAGGAAAATTCAGAACGTGTATTGCTTTTACATTCTCGCGGTTCAGGCAACAAAAGTAAAACTATCCTAAGGTGAAAGAGAAGAAAGGAAGAGTAAAGAAAAGGAGAGTAAAGAAAGGAAAATAAAAGAGAAACAAAAGAGAAAAGGAGGGGAATGGAAAAACCCCAGCCCACAGCAATCATCTACAGTGAAAGTATTCAAATAACAATTTACATGAACATATCCTGTTGACAGTATACAAGGAGCATTGAAGAGTTATCTGAATCTTTCAACTGATTTTTTATTATTTTTTTTTTTCAGGTCACTAACCAGTTCCTGTAGAAGCCACACCAAAGGTTTCTTTTCCCTGAATATAAACTCGCACCCCTTGGTTAATGCACAGACCGGGCTCCACAGGGAAACACTGGAAGAAGCTGGGTGAACTCCTGGCTCCACTGGAAGTATGGGAAATGGTCCAGGCTGGTTTGGTGCAGAGAGGGAAGGTCAAGAGACCATCTCTTCACTGTTACGGTTAACAAGAGGTCACTGTTGTTTCCTTGAGGCATTCCAAAAGAATGATCTGCCCCTTCCAAATAATGGGAATGGCTCAGTAAGTTTTTAAAAAATATTTTTAGTCTTTTGATTTTCTGTCATGAGCAAGTGCTTTCTGGACTTCTGAGATTTGCTTGCTTTATGTTTTTGAGCTTTAATCGGCAGTTCCAAGGCCTAGAATAGGACACCCTGTCCAAATAGCACCCAATGCCTCCACCTCTTTCTGGCAGATCAGACCTTAAGATAAGCAGAGTCTATTATAATGTGTGTGATAAAGATGAGTTTTATCTCTGCTGTGTGCTCAGGAGGAGCCAGTAGGCATTCCTTTGGGCACATGGTCCAGGAGTGGTGTTGGTTATACTCTGGTTCACTGAGGCCAGTGTCCTGCAGCCAGGACACCACTGAGCCATAGGCAGTGGAAGGGCTAGGCTCTGCTTGTGCATGGAGGTCAGACATATGGATGCATCTTCAATGCAACATGCGGACTCTGGCTTTTGGGCAGAGGGCGTGCATGACTCCAGAACAATGACACTTAACCAGCAGATCTCAAAAAATGGGATGTTGCAGCTATTTTGAATCCCCATTGAGTTCTTTTGAGAAATATCAGGAAGCAGTTTCAACCACATGGAAAATGCACATGGAAACAGCAGGGACGTGCCAAAACCTTTCCCGAGAACATGAACAGAAAATCAGAACCAATGCTCTACCACATTTTTATCTTACCTCTTCACAACTGGTCTGTTTTCCTGCAATGGCTGGGTGTAGAAAAATAAAAAGTTTGATTGCAGGAACAGCTTGGTGGAGTGGGGAGAGAGATTGCTGAACTGCTTATTAGTTGGGGGTTTTTTTGGCTGAAGTGGATGTAAAAGTTAATCTGCAGCAAAAGGTCTCACAGCAGGAGCATGTTTGTGAAAATCACTCGTACCAATTAATTACTGAAATTCTTGTTGCAGCATAATTTTTCTGCTCTAAGTGAAGGAATAAAAACACTTCCTACATTCACCACAGACTCATACATATTTGGGAATGTGCTGGGTTTTATCATTGCTGGTTTTTAATAAAACTATAACCAGCTCACTGCTGTAAAATAAACCAAACGTAATAAAAAAAGACAGTAGTACAGGAAAGTCTATTCTGGACAATGAATTGGTGAGCTTGCTAATAGCTATTACAAGGAAAACCATGTCAATAAAATAGTGCATTACCTCTGAGCTGACAGGGAAATCTTGATTAAATGACAATTTCCTATTTAAGCAAGGAAAGGAATAAATAAATACCACTGACTAAAATACACTTTCTTTACCAAAAAGGAAAAAATGTGTCAGATGTTATCTCTAAAACCACTGCACGGAATGCCCGTGCAGCCAGAGCAATAACTGCCACTGTAAAGAGAGACATCCCTTTTCCAATGAGTTATTTTTCTAGCTGCCGTCTTTTTGAAGAGGCTAGATGGTTACCCACACTGATTTAGGAGAGTTCATTAATGTACTGCCCTCATCCTTTTCTCTTGTCAGCTTCTCCCCCGTCATCACTCTCTTTAAATTGAATGATACTCCACTGAACATACCCTCTGTGTGCTATAGTATGCATCTGCAATTTGAGTACGTAGCCGGGGGGAATATCCTGGTGGGCTGAGAAGCCCTGCCATACTGGCCTTTTGATGAATGTTTCAGTAGTGTTGGCTTAGGATATAGATATGAAAGCATAACTCATTATTACTTGTGAAGCTGGGAAAACCATATTTTCAAAGATAGTTTTAGAGCTCCAAAATGTGGGGCTTTCCTTTTGCTTTGTCTTAGTTTTGGACATGGAGACTGGTGATGCTACTGCTTTTGTGTGAAACGGAATAAGATGAAAATATTGCTTAGCTACAGTAGTTCTGCCTTAAGGGGAGCTGGAAACCGGAGAGGCCCCAATGGGTATGTGCCCAAGCAGGTGACCCAACTGGGATTTCCAGTTCCTTTTCTTGGCAAGGTGGGCAGGAGACAGCAGACAAGACAATAATCTGGCAGGACTCGACACTCTGTATTTCTACTTGGCAAGAACAGTGCCAGCAGAGTCCTTGCTGGACTCTCTCAGACTTCAACCA
The DNA here is from genome assembly GCA_009769605.1 of Bucorvus abyssinicus. Classification (NCBI taxonomy): domain Eukaryota; kingdom Metazoa; phylum Chordata; class Aves; order Bucerotiformes; family Bucorvidae; genus Bucorvus; species Bucorvus abyssinicus. Next base: position 128,466,211 of record CM020024.1, read on the forward strand.
TCTTCTTGAAATGCTTTTGGCTGTTTAGGAGCCTCAGTCATTCCCTGCTCACAGGAAGGAGTCTAGGTTTCCTTCAGCTAAGTGAGATCAGCACTGAGCTGTTCTTGAGACGGAGCAGGAATAATGCAGCTGAGAAGGTGTATATTGGAGACACATTGATGACATCATATAAAATAAATCAGTGGTGGAAAGGATGGTTTGGTGTATGAATTAGAAAAGTTACAGGGAATGCACCTGAGATTTAAGAAAAAAAAAAAAATTGAAAAGCAAACAATCCATATATGATTTAATGATGACCTTTCACCTAAAAAACTATAAATAGAAATATTGAAGGGGGAATGACAGCAGAAGCTGGTGGAGCTAACAGAAGTCCAAGGATCCACAGTGCAGCGGAAGGGCAAAGACTCTTCAGCAAAGCCCTCAGGTGATACCTGTGGGCTCCATGGAAGACAACAGGATTTAGAAAATGTCAACAAGATTAAAAGGAAATGCTCAACCACTTTCTGAAAGAGAAGCGGGTGCTCAAGGTTAAGCGTGTACCTACAAGATTTTGCTCATCTGAGGCTTTAAATCTCTCCCCTGTGTTGTTCCCTCTACAAAGCCTATAAATGTTACAGATCGAGAGAGTATTCACCAGTTCGTCAGATGGATTAACTCATGCTAAACTTCAAGGATGATCCTTCATGATGACATGGGATTCTCTAGAGACCCTTGAATGCTTACACTGTAGCAAACCAGCAATGACTATACTTTTTTTTTGTCATCCCCTTTTAATTTATTAAGACAAAGCCCTGCCTCTTCTCCTCATCTCTTCCCCACCATGAGCATCCTCAAAGCACCAGCCTTTTAAAAGAGGGACAGTTTATTATCAGTGGTCAGTAACGTCCCGCTGAGTCCTTAGCTTATCTTTTGTGTCTGTATGCTGCCTGTAACTCAGTACTTTAATGAAATTATCACAATAAACCATTATTAACACCAGTAACAGCAAAACCACTGCACAGTGAAATCTTCATTAGTACTATTTCTCTAACAAACTCAGAGCAGAAAACGATCCTGCTTCCATGGAAATCAGTGGCAAGCCCACAGGCAGTTGCTACTCTGGTTTGTGGGAACGGGATCCTACTTCTTTTAGGAATGACTGGAGCACTGTTATTGGGGTACCTGCCAAAGACAGGAAAGCCTGTTCCACGGCACATATCAGCTGGTAAATCTCAACCAAGAAAGCAGGTAAATTTCCGTTTTTAGTGATTTTTTGGAGTGAATGGGGGAAATATTTGTCCTGTCTTTTTGTGTAATGCATCCTCAATGATTTTACTGCTTAGCTGCTCTGTGGACAAAGCCAGCTTGCTGCACCTCACCTGTCTGTTGAGGTGATGCTGTGGAAAGTTCCCGGTTTTGATAGGAGAGCCTGCCCAAAGTGGGAACGAGACCCAGAGATCCATACACAGTGGAGCACTGCAAATCTGCTTGTTAGGAAACCTGTGTTAATTCCTGCTCCTTCCTCCTCTTCTATTGTGTGTGGCGCTTAGGCTGAGAGTCCTTTCAGGGAGGAGCAGTGGAGTGACCAGGATTAACTGATATTTAAACCGAATTTATGTAAACTGAATGAGCAAAGACGAGAAGAAATAACACACTCTCCGGCTCTAAGAGCTGCACTCTGTGGTGGCTTGGTTTGGAAAGGCATTTTTCATATGTCTAATTGAATGAAACGTTGTATTAGTTTCTGTTATTAGATGGAGAGGCTTGCATTATGCCACAATTACCAGGGAAAAAGACAGCTCTAGTAGCTCAGAAAGCTACGCCTCATATTCATCAGAAATGTGGATTATGGAAATAATTAATAATTTGAGTATCCTTGCATTATGTTTTGTATTTTTCATTCCTTGTCAGTACCTATATTTTTTAGCTTGGAAATTATATCTTTGTGGAAGAATATGTCTGTATTTTTAGGAAAAGCGACCTGTGTTGCTGAGGAAAAACCCATCAATTTTCTCCACTTTCGTAATAATATTGAGAAAAGAAACAACTCTGAAAGCACCACACTGGGTCAGTTTACACGTTTACTTAGAGGTTTATTTTTGTTTAAAAAGCAAGTAACTTTTAAAGTAACTTTGACAGGGCCCCTTTCCCCAAAAATCTTATTTTTCCAGAAGAGATGATAAGCTCCACTTCTCTGTAAACGGGATGAGGCCTCTCGGAGGACTTTTTAGGCTGTTGAGATTCAATAGACAGAGTTACCTAACAGCATTACTGACGTGCTGAAGCAAATAACTTGAAAGGCGTGAAAGGAGGAAAAAAATAAAAAAGCAAGGGTAAAATACATTAGAAATTATGAAGCAAAGCTCTAGGGAAGGGGTTGTAGCTTCACATTGACTGGAGCTCCAGGGTACAGCCCTTACGGGTTTTTCCCTGTGGCAGGATTACAGGCCACAGGGAAGGGACATGGCGATAGACCATCTAACTTGAGTCTTGGTGACCATCTAACTTGCTTTTGGTGGTCGACTGAGTTTCCCATACTCAATGGCAGAGCCCACAGGCTGCATCATTTATCCTGGACTGTAGCCCGTGGCTGTGGATGTAAATTGGAGACTGTGTGATCTGCTGTGGTATGTGCTCCTGATGTTCACCTTCCCAAAAGCCCTTGAAGAGGCGCCTCTACAAGTGGTTGTGGGCTGAGGACACATGCACCTGGTGGGTTTATGGCAGGTGACATGATGGTGAGGGGGTCTGTAGTTTATGGTTCCTGAAGGCAGAAACTGTATGCCACAGTCACAGGATCACAAGCTGAACTTTCAGCTTTTCACTTGGCCTCCTCTGAAGTCAGGGAGGAGCAGCACACACCTCTGGAAGGGTTCACGGGTCCAGTGAGAGGTGCTGGAGACACTCCAGCTGAATCCCTATCTGAAAACACCTGCTGTGCTGGGTGTGACGACTAGGATTTAGACTTTTAAGTACAAATCCCTGGTACCTGGGAGAGAGTCTGCCCTGGAGTTGATTCTATTGAATATTTCCCATCGTGTTCTAAAGATGTGAGAATGAGAGGCAAGCTGGCAGACACGACCCCATTGTGGGGGCGGCAGGGGATAGGGGAAGGGGGATAGCAAATGCTCTGGAAGTTGGGGCTGTACCTCAGAGTGCTCATGGTGAACCGAACAATGCAACAAACTGGTGTGAAAGCCATGGGATGCGGCTCGATAAGGAAAGGTGAACAGTTCTGCACCTGCATAGGCACACAGCTGGCTACAGGAAAGAAAATGAGGCGTCAATGAAATGCTGCTACCTGGTTGTGCTTCTCACCGGCACCATGCCGCTGTGTAACATGCAAACTTTCTGGGCATATAAGCAGGTGATACTGACGTAAAACAAGGGAAGTGATTTTTCCCTTGGTCAGGTCAAAAGAGCTGTTTCAGAAAGTAAACTGCATCCTGGTTTGTAAGGCATTTCAAGAAAACTGAGGGCAAAAATAAAAAATAATTTAGAGGAATACAAGAGTGATCAGGTCAAAGTGATGTACATGGTGTGTGAAGAAAGGCCAAAGGAACCTCAGTGTTTGTCAGTCTAAGGAGACCTGAATGGGGTTGTCAAAACAGCCTCCAACCACGTGAAAGTAGCTGGGGAAAAAAAAAAGAAAGAACTGTGGACTGGACAAAAAATAATAGGGTTAAACATCAGAAGAGGAGATTGCTTTTTTTTAAAGAAGAAAGAATTACAGTAACACTCATGCTAAAGACTATACTTTTTAGGGACATACAGATTGTCCTTCAAAGGATGCCTTAATAACCAAATTAAATAAAAGTCTGTCAGGAATGTTATGGAGTCTCAGCATGAGATTAGGTCAGTGTTAGTGTTAATATAGATGTGAGCAACTAGGTCATCAACTTCCATGGCTTTTTTATGGTCTGCAGAAAGATGTAGGTTAGTCAGGACATCTAAACTGTACCTATAGTCCTCTACTAATATATAAAGAAAAAACTAGGTGAGTCTGGGCTCCTTCCTCAGTCACTTACATTATGTGCTTAAATTTATTCATCAAAGTGCCCCGAACAATAGCATAAAAACGAGAATAATTTTCAGGCAGGATTTTATGCTCCAGACTCAGTACTGTTTGTGCCCTGGCCGGAGCGACTGCATGAGGAATGTCTGCAGCATTAGTCTCTTTCTTTAATCCGGTGTAATAAGCAGAAAAGGAAACATAAAAGAGTGATGTGCAAGGACAAGGAATACAAGTCAGAGTCCCGCAGCTGGAAAGGGCTCTGGGGCTGGGAAGCAACCTGCGCTTGAAGCCAGGCTGACCTTCTGCTTCCTCTGAAAGAGGGGATCCAAGACAGTCGCAGACGATCTGGTAGAAGAATCAGATTAAATTTAACTGAACCCGGCAAAAAATATTTCTAGTGAGTGCAGTGTGTCTGCAGTCTCAGAGAACCCTGTCACCTGTAAATCCTAATGCTTAATCCCTTTCTCAGAGACAAAATTAAATTCAGTTTAGCTTTATTTTCTGCAAAAGTTGAGAAATTATGATCTGCTTCTAAACAAGCCTTTACTGGTACTATTTAGTCATCAGAGCATTTTCTACCAAGGGGATCCCTCTGAACTCCAGTAGCCTCGGGCCACCAGTTAAGCTTCGTCAACAGAAATCTGATGGTAGATGGGTAAATCAGCAGTTGGCCTTGATGGGGCTCCTTCCTCCTTGCTTGGCAGGAAGAAAATGCAGCAGTGTAAATCAGGTTACCCCAACCTCTTCCTTGATAAAATCCTTGTGAGGACAGAGCATGATTCATGGCTTCAGAGACTACACTTGTTTTCATGAACCTGTCTCGTGACCAAGTCAGGACACAGCCAAGGTAGGACATGGTGGGAATGCATTTTAAATATAAGGCAGGACAGTCTGTGGACCGAGCTGCGGGTGTGTTCAGCTCAGCTCATCCCTGATACATGGCTGTCTCTCATCTGCCTCGGAAGTTTCTCTCCACTGCGTACAATGTGGCTGCTAAATACAATGATCTCCACCTCAGCCCCGTTAGTACTTACCATAAAAACAAGTATTTTGTTAAAAATCTCTGTCCTGGATAGCCTTTCTTCAGCTGCTTTCACTAACAATCAAGTCAATCAGAGGAGATCAAAAAAGAGCGAAAGGACACCTGTGCTTGTGTTTTTAAGTCTATTTTTGTAACTTTCAAAATTAATTTTATGAATCATCTGCTGAATTCAGTGTGAAAATTTGTTCTCCCTTCTTTACCTATGCTTGCCTGAAAGCTCATTTTAAAATGAGAAAGGAGGGGAAAATATACTAATTTTTTTGGGCACTTCCTAAAATCCCTTGAAAAAAATGCCTGCCGTAGGGCATGGCCGTGGTGTCAGCATGAAGTGTTGCACAGCAGCACGGTTTACATTGGCGATTTGGCACAGCTGCCTGGTTCACCTTTGGTGAGGATCCTGACTTGGCAACTGACCCACTCAAACCAGCGCACCAGGATTCTGGGATGTCGCGGGCACTGTGGTGAGCCATAACATGGTGTGGACGGGATGGCAGCTGTCTGCCCTCCTCATCTCTGCTTGAATGTAGCAGAGCTGCTTGTCTCCTGATTTGACCTTGGGACTTAACTCATGCTCTGGAGCCAGCCCTCCTGATGTGACATTATTTCCGTTGCAAAACACTACCGGACTTTTTACAGCCTGGGTGATGTATTGCAAGAACTACTTTCTCCTGACAAGGCTTTGATTTGACCAATGTTTCCTTGAAAATCTGGCATGGCGTCACCGAAAGATGACCACAGGCTAGATAACCAAGGAAGATAGGATCTGAGAGGCGGTTCCTAACATACGAAGTGCTAACGACTATGTCAGCATTGACATACAACACAGTATATATTATTCCCAGCATTTTGGGGGGGCAGGGGGGCAAAGGAAGGGGTGGGTGACATTTATCAAATGGGCATCAGTTCCTTCACAAGAGGTCTTAGAGCGTAGGCTGTTCCTGCCGTTTGTAATTTTTGAACGATGAGAATAAGTGCAGTAATCTTAACACTTGTTATAATAAATGCTGGTTTTTTTCCATTTTAATTTTCTACTATTTTCTGCTATTTAATTCTACTCCTGCTAGTCAGGTTGGTCTAACAATGTGTAATGCAACAGTAGCTCACTAATTTGCAGTAATGATTAGAAACACTTTTGAAAATAATTAAATTTTCAAATTAACAAGTAGATGAGCAAATGGAAATGTGCAATCAGTCAAAAGGCGTGATCAGCTCATTTATGTTGTCATCCCTGATTCGCTATTTATGACAATGCTATGTATTCTAGCTGCTGTACTAAGGCAATTCTTCATGGAATGCTAGCTAGCTCATGTGCTGTAGCTAGGAGAAATGATGCTATTAATAGGAGACTGCAGTACCTTCCATTAAATCTTAGCTGAGAGGTGGGGAGAGGCTGCCAACTTCTGTTGCAGATAATAAAGTGTGCAGTCTAGCAAGTGCATATTAGCTAGATGCAAGTGCAAATACATCGCTATCTACGCCAAGCCCATTAAAATGTACAGAAATTTACTTTTTTTGCCATTTCTGCTGCCATACCAGAGAAATAAACGTAAGTCACTTGGTGAAGCCGTAGCAATGGTAAGGACTTCTATCCACACTGTCACTGAGATCTGTGGTAATAATTATCATTAAGGAAGCCTAACTGCAGATTTTAATCTTTAAGAAACAGCAGCATCTAAAATATGCTTCAGCTACCATTATAAATGAAGGCAGAGCACCACCAAAACGGACTGCCTATATGGAGGGACATCTCCTTTCACGCAGTGAGACAGGCAGCACTGACAAGTCCTTGAGTGGTGGCAAGGCTTTCCAGACGCAGCAACCCAGGAGGTAGCAAGCGGTGGTGCCAGCCCACCATGGCAGCAGTCTCCACCACCTCTCTGCCACCAGCGATGGGAGCCCTCCTGCCACGCCAGCTGAATAAGCTGCCTTCGGCGGGGGGCGTCAGTGTTCCCAGAGTAAGTTTCTCCAGCCCTGGATACGTACAACCATGGGGGCAGTGGACCAAATGGGACTTGAACGGCAGCAGCTGCAGGACTGGTCTCTTTCATCACAGCTGCTTGCTGGAAGTGCTCAAAGACCCAGAGGTGTCCTGGCAACTCACCTTGTCATCATCTCCTTGAGGTCTGAGCAGGATTCAAAGGCAGTTAAATGATTTCAGAATAGCCTATGGTAGCTAATTTTTACGGAAACACAAAGGTGAGAGAACACCTGGGACAAAAGATTTGTGAAAACTCCAGAGTTGATTTATTTCTGGCTTTCGTTTGGGAGCGGCTCTGTTGTGCTAGGTGCTGCACAAACTCGTAGAAGATGTAAAGCCTCTTTTACAAATAGTTTCTATCTTCATACCATAAAAGTTGATTCTGTTAATCTGTAAAACTCTGACACGTATTATCTAATTATTATTGTTTTCCTGACTAAAATGTTACATCTATTATTCAGAAAACAACCATATATTGGTTTATGGGTTAATCTGTTACCTGGGTTAAAATGATTTGCTCTTTTTAGATTCATCCTTTAGTAACTATTGTCAGTATTTTTTTCCTGGGGTGCTCTACTCCTGCTGAAATAATGAAGCAGACCTCCAAGGGCAACATGTCACAACAGTTTGGTTTTTTTTAAAGAAAATGCAAATTAGTGCTAGCTTCCTTCTAGGTTTTGAACATGGAGACAGATCTCCAGACAATGTAAGGTACAGAAATGGAGGGCCATCCTTCACAGCCATCACCCACTATAATTCTCAGTGTCACTCCTCTACTGTCACACTACTCAATCCTGTGTACCATTCCCTGACATGGAAAGATATCTCAGAAGCAACAGGTAAGGGCAACCTGCTCTGAGTTTTAACTTCTCCCTGATTTGAACAGGGGTTGCATCAGATGACCTCCAGAAGCCCCTTCTAAACTAAATTATTCCATGATCTTGTGATTAATGGCCTCCCCTCTGGCTGGGAGGAGTAAGTCTGTTGTGGCACGCGCCACACTGAACTACTGCATTCAGCAATAGAGTTGGCTTTTGCAGCTGTGCCTGTTGATTGCATTTATTTTTCAGTGAGATCTTGCAGAATTAAAAAGCTCACAACAATGCAACTATCCAGAGTCCATCCATCAGAAATCGGATAGGTCTCATTAATGAGAAGACATGAGTATTGGAAACTTCTAGCTGTTAACGTAATAAAACCTGGCATGAGAGCTTCACGCTTAGGACCAGCAAAGGGAGGATCTCTTTCCTCCCCACACTACCGGGGGTTCAGTTATTGGCTATGGGATGAGTCCCAGTGAAGTTCTTGGTGAAGGGGTGTGCTGGAGAGCCCACTCAGAGGAAGCTCCAAAGCCCTCTTCACTCTTGTAGTCAGGAGAGGATTCAAACCAAGTCAACAGAGATGGAAACTTTCCTTTTTTGTAAATTGAGTTTGCTTCACAAAACTGCTGATTACAACATTGTTTTAATATATTAATAAAACCTGTGAGACTTTGGGCTTGATCACTTTGTGGAGGAAGTGGAGAAAGCCTTTAAACCGCTGCCCCTACAGTGGAAGGGGTACTCACAGCTCTGCAATTTTAAACAAGGTTAATATTTTTCTAGTGCTTATTCCTAATCTTTGCATACGAAAAAGGTTACTGGGATCATTCGCAAGATCAAATGTTTATATGGCAGAGGATTAACCTTTATTACTAACTCAGTTTCTTGAAATGTAAACTGTGTTGGGTACAGATACCTGCTAACTACATTATGGCAATGTGGACAACAGTTCAAGCCTTCATTAACTGAGTGCTAAATTACAGTGGTAATCACGTAATTTTCAATCATGCGAATCCTTCTGTATTGCTCATTACAACACAAGCATAAATGACACATTCAAACATATTCAAACTTCAAAAAAATCGAGTGAGAAATAAGAATTACCATTTAAACCCACTCTGTGAAGTTGACCTTGATATAATTTTATTCTGCTTTATGGTATCTGAGGAGGCAGAGATTTTAAGCTTAAAAATATGATTTAGATGTGGCATCTTTATTTCTTACCTAGACCAACCTTTTTCTTCAGGTTGTCTCCAAAACATTTGCTACAAGGACAATGACTGATGGAGACTTTTCTACTTTTTTTCCTAGTTCTGCCTGATTCTGAAGGATAAAGTGGTGTTTTTGTGCTTTATTACTTCTGAAATGTAGCTCTAGAACAGGATCAGCACCAAGGGAAGGTTCTTCCAACATCTGAAGAGTATTCAAAGTGGATGGGAAGCCTCCCGTGCTGCTCTGGACTTTGCAGGACCAAACAACGAGAGAACTTTGATGCAGTTGGCCCTCCTCTAAGCTTCACTAAACTCCACTTGCTGTGCTTGTTCCCCGCAGTCACCAGGAACCAAGAAGCCCATACACGCTGATCGAGGTTTGAGGTTGCTCTTAGCTATGTCAGGTTGTGAGATTACAATCTTTTAATTCTGCGTGCGTGTGCTGCATCATGATGGATTGCTCTTTTAGAGCAAGAGTCATGGAGTCAATGGTTCTCTATAGGTTTGCGTTCTTCTGGAACTTCAGCCAGTTGGTTTTCTTTATATGTTCATTAAAATGTACACTTGCTGTAAAGTTGGGTAGAAGAAGAAAAACAGGGCAGAGAAATATTTAAAGAATGACCTTTCCAAGTGTGGTGTTTTTTTTTTTCTGCACAGTGCCTTCACCCAGGCTCCATTTCAGGCAGCCATGCTCAAAGTATTACCCCAGTATATAGTCCTGGAGACCAGATGTTGCTGAGTATGTGGTGGAACTAGACAGGAGGAATTGTTCCCTTGTCTGTTCGAAAGGAATTTCTGGGGGGTCTAAACTGAAATGTACAAGTCACAAATCAGCTTACAGAACAATTTTGCATTTAATTGCTGAATAGCATTATCTTGGGATGAAGGTGGACTTATTGGTTAATGTCTGTTTGCAGATTCTGAATTATCAGTGTTTTTAACTAAGTATTATTTTAACTATGTTTTTAACTATTTTATATTGCAGGGGGAAAAAAACCCCAAGCAACCCACCTTCCTTTACATATATGACATGAAGGAGAAAACAAAAATATCAATAACAAAGAATAACAACAAAAACACACCAACCCCGCCCCTCCAAAAAACCCCCAAAACAGAAAAGGGATTTGTTCACTGAAAAATGACATGAGAAAAAAGACAACAGTGTAACAGTATTGAAAAAAGACACTCATGAACATAAAAAATGCCGCGTGGATTAACTCTATCAAGCTCTTTGGCTAAACAATAGACACAGCAAAGTAAGCAGAACTCATGCAATTTTAAAGCTTTTGTGCAACTTCTCTCAGGTACTATATTCTGCAACTTCTAAGGTTATTCAAGAAGCCTTATTTAAGCTGCATTTGTTCATTTCCAAGCGTTAGGACGTATCTTTAGCAGATGAAAACTGCCACAGCAAGAAGTACCTAGGGAGCACATCCAGGAGGGTAAAGTGAAGAACCTTCATGTGTGTTTATAGAGTTCATCATTCGCAGCTCTGCATCTGATGTCAGGGCAAATACTTAGCTTTGGATTGCAATAACTTACAATATTGGGATATCCCCAGAGGAAATATGTTTATTTCTTAGTGAAGATACCACAGCCAGTTTCTGAGTGAGCTTAAAGAAAACCTTGCCCTTGTGTTTCCTAATTTGCTCAGAAGACTCTGCCTTTGCAAGAGACTTATGACTTAGACTCTTTTTTGGCTATAGACTAGTTGTAACCTTGAAAAGGTTGAGTTTCCACAGCAGAAGGCCTGCTGAGGATTTTTTGTGCTCTTCAGGGGTAACACGTGCCTCATTATGCCGTAATAACCCAAGAAATGTTGCGAATACTTTAGAGAATGTATTTTCAATCTCTCAAGCAGAAGCTATTAACAGAGGTCATATTCTTTAGCTCCCAAAGTTGTTTGTTTCCACTGTTTCGACCCCTGCAAAAGTATTGTCTTCTATATGGCCTTCATCATTATTCTAGAGTTCCATCACACCACAAAAATAGCTGGCTAAGGATGTCATTCCGAGGCTTTAACTAGCCTTGAACGTAATTTAGGCCTAAGCTAAGGATTACAGTGAAGGTACTGCTAGTCATTTTACATATGACTCCATACTCTTTGAGAAGGTCTGAGGTGCTTAAGGTGGCTGAGGAGATGCACTTGTATGACAAGCTGCCTAATGGATAAGGTTGTAAACCTAAACATATTGCATTGGTAGCAGGGGCAGGTCATCACTTGGTGTGTATCGGTCAACATCTGATGATAGGTAAAGTCACATCATCATGGGGGTGGAAATAAGAGAGTATCTAGGCATCAGTAGGTGACTGAGTGGACACTGCTGTGTGAGCATACAGCAATGAGGGACCACCCTGGACACTAAAGGAGTTCAACCTTATCTGACTATGCATGGCATGCACTTAGAAAGAGAAGCCTGCACTGGGCTTGGGAATTCTTCAAAAAATGTCCTTCCACTCACCTGACTCACTCAGGTTTAGCTCAGGCAGCTACTCTTTAACAATGCTTCATCTTGTCCAGCTACATAATTATCTTAGGACAGTTGTATTTGTATCATGTGGTAGCGATAAACCTCTGAGTCGTCATCATATTAGAGGGACACAAGTCTGTATTATTACTATGGTTCTTTCAAGGGTTCAAGAATGGCCAGAGAGATAACTGGCCAGCCAACAAGTCTGGCTGTTTCCTATCATCTACTGAGACAGGTTTATACTCCTTCATTTAATATGGATCTGTATTGAGAAGACTACACACAAAAGTTTCTTGAATGCTTTCCAAAGGATAGTCATGGGCACTTAACTACTGAACAAAGACTTGGTCAGCAAGAAATTTCCTCACCTTGATTTAAAAACATATTACAAATATTACTTCAGATTTCATTAACTTTTGTAGGTATTGAATTACTCTGTATATAAGGAGATTTGCAGTGGGAAAGCGTTCTATTTTATCTGACTTTCTGATATTGGATCAGCTGATTCTAGAGCTCCTTCTTTCCTAACGTGACTACAAAAGACAGCTGGAAAGCACAGAAGATACCAATACTGTAAGAAGAAATAATCCTAGCATATCCCTCTTTTCTTCTCTCCTTACTTACTAGTCCCTCTCACCACTTCTGATGGTATCTAGAACAGAGATGTACTGGATTTTCCTATCTGCCCAGGATGCTTGAAATCTGGTTAAACCTTCCCTCTTTTGTAATTCTTCTCATCCTTCAGATTTGGAAGATAAAGTTTGAGACAGCTGCTAGCATCTTGCAAGACAAATAAGAGAATTTATAACTGTTAAGATACCAGCTGAGAATTACTTCAGATAGTTCCCTGCTCTTCTCATTATATAGATCTTGAGCTTGCCCTTTTTGCAGGAAAAGAGCTGAAGAAGACTTTTGTCTAGCATTTCTTGTAGAAAGTTCTCTTTTTTTTAAAAAAAAAATTTGTTTTATTTTTGCAAAAATATGTCTTCCCTCTTCAAGATGTGCTGCAAACATTTTTAAGGGACTTAGGGTCAGATCTAGAAAGCATGAGTATTTAAGAGGATATAAAACCCCAGAGTCTTTATAAGGATGCCTTGCTCCGTAGCTACCTCAGAGCTGCTGAAACTCATTGGACATCTCCCTCTTTGACTTCAAAGCCAAAGTGCCCCAGGTATGAGCATTCAAGTTTGAATATGCTCTCCTGACTAGAGTGCACATGTTCATCTCTCCTGCCTAAACCCTACTAGGAGCCAGGCACTCAGCAAAGCACAAATCCTCTGCGGAACCTCGCCTGGTACCAGGTGTGAACAGAGAATCTGGCCCTCCACAGAAAGCTTCAGTGGCTACTTTGATTTTTAAAAGTGGGCTGAGGAAGAGGAGCCATTGCTTACCTTCCATGTAAGATATAACCATTACAGCCCTTGCCCATTCCCAGCCTACAGGAGTCAAATTCCTGATATGGTGCCCCGGCCAGGCTGGCTATAAGGTTTCCTAAGCACGCCTTTTCTTGCTTCCGGTTAGACCCATATGGAGATGATCATGCTTACAGACAGTTCTAATACTGAACGGATCTAAGGTGGGATTTTTTTAGAATTATAATGCAGCCCACGGGAATGAGACTTTGGAACACAAATTCCTTAGGTAATTGAAAATTGTGTTTGGGCATCCTGTGTAAGGGGACCATACAAAACAAAAAAATAAAAAAAAGGGATTCCTGATTCATATAACCTGATTTCTTTCACTCTCTACAAACATGCCGGTGCACTTTCCTGCTAAATTAGTCATCAATACAGAAGTATTATATTAGAGGTCACACACAGAGACCTTCACATGGTGATGTGCATAATCCTTTTATCACAGTGTTTTACTGGAAGAATTAAAAAAGTGAGATGGCTGATGAAGTAAGCTTAATCAACGCTAAGACACAAAGACCTGTTGATTAAGTTTATGTTGGTTTGCAGTTGATGTGATATACCAGGATAGCAGTATCCTTGACATAAAAAGTAATAGCATAACGGTGCTTATTATTATGAAAGGATCAAGGCTAGGCTGCATGGTAGTCAGTAGGTTTGGGGAACTTCATTAGGAGGATAAAACGTAACGATTTATAGGGAAAGAGAGGAATAAGGGAACCATTTCCTCACTAGTAACAGCCAGGCATAAGGAATGAAGGAATTCAACATTCACCTGATTTCAGCATCAGTGGATAACCCATGGGATTGTAGGATCAGGCTGAAAATGAGGGAAGGGAGGTGACCTGGTCCAATCTTCTGCTCAAAGCAGGGTAAGCTATCGGATCAGACCAGGCTGCTCAGGTGTTTGCCCAGCTGGATCTTGAAAACCTCCAGGGAGGGAGACTGAACAACCTCCCTGGACAGACTGCTCCACTGTCGAACTGTCCTTATATCCAGTTTGAACCTCTCCTGTTTCATTTATGCACATTTGTATTTAATTATCCCACCTTGCATCACTTTGAGAAGCCCAGCTCCACCTCCTCAATGACTCCTTGTAGGCACTGGGGTGCTGATAGGTGCCCCTGAAGCCATCTCTTCTCCAGGCTGAACTAGCCCAGCTTCCTCCATCTCTCCTCACATGCCGAGGGCTCCAGTCCCCACTGCTTTGGAGGCATTCTGAAAGCTCCCTCCAGCTTGTCCGTGTCTTTCCTGCATTGCAGGGCCCCAGATTTGATGCAATATCTAGATGTGGCTTGTTGAGCGCCATGTAGAGGGATGATCCTTTTCCTTAGTCTATGTGCCATTCCTTTATTCAAACACACAGGTGCTGTTTGTCTGCCTTTGCTGCTAGGGCACACCATGGGCTCACATTCAGCTTGCTGCCTGCCACCATCCCAGGGTGTTTTACCCAGATCTGGTCCCCAGACCCTCCACCTTTTTCTGGAGAAAAAGCCTAGATGGTGACCTTATATTAGGCCCCTACCTTGCAGTTGTTTGTACTCTTTTTGACTGTCTTGGGTGGAAGAGAAATTGTCATCCTAACACACGTTCCTCATAAAAGGTTAATTTAGTACCCTTGACTTTACTGGGATGACTCACGAGCCACGAGTTACTCGTGCATAAATGTTTTCAAGATCACGCCTGGAGCATGTACCTGGGTTTGCAAGACTTTTGATTGACAAATTTATTCTGTTCTCTTTTCTTTAAATATTCATTTGTTAACTAAAAAATCTACTTATTCATACATTACTCATTAAAATATGAATAAAGTTAGTTATAAAAGGTCTAACCTAAAAAAAACCCACCCGCTTTTTTCTCAATTCTTTTGCAAGCTCTTAGGAAAAGTGTTATTCCCATTATATTTTAGGGATGCTAATGATTAACAAGGTTCATTATTAGTAGTGTATGCTGATATTTTAGCACTTCGAAGATGAAAAATCTTGGCTTTTCATCAAAATGATTAAACTGTTATCTCTGTCCACTTAAAAATCCTTTATAAAAGATCATTTATTAGTAATAAAGGATTAAGCTGCCTAGGAACGATGCAAGAACATCTTAATTTTCATTACTTAATAGAGCAAAGTCTGAATTCTCAGTTTTCTATTTTTCAACTTGTTTTTTACTCTAGAATTTCTATCAAGGTCTCTCCATAATTCACTTCAGCTGGTAGCTAATTCACCTCATCTATTGCATCTTCACAAGTGCATCCTCCCACCAAGCTCTGCAAAACTTTAACATGCTGGGTCATCTTTGTGAATACCTTTCCAAGTTTGATGATTTCTTGATTTATTGAAGCAAAATTTGCTGACAAGAACAATTCTAGCTTTGAGATGAATTTACCCGGGGAATCTTTTGCGTTAGGAAAGAAAAGTGATGGGACCTGGTTTTTTTGCCAGCTAGCTGCCTTTGACTGGAGATGTATTTTACCTCTGAGAATGAAGTCAAAGTACAAGAAGAGCTTCATTCTTGTTTGTTGAAAAAAAAGGACCGTTTCCTTCCTTTTCTCCTCTCTTCCTCTTCTTAAAGAGTTTAACTGAAAATGATCAGACTGAGGAAATAAAAGGACTTTTACTGAATCACTGAGCATGGAAAAAATACCCAGTGGTAACTTACTGGAGAAGTTAGCCAGAGGTGGAAACACCGTGGATATGGGAAATTGCCCCTTCCTTTCTTCCTTTCTTCCTGCCTTCCTTCCTTCCTCCCTCCCTCCCTCCCAACCATGACTGCCCAGTTGGCTCTATCAGCACCTCCCTGTAGGTGACACATTCACAGTGAGAGCATAATTACTAGCTGTGATGTCCTACACTAGGTACAATGCAGTTCACCAACACACTTTAGAGCACAGGGTCTGACATTTCTGTACGTGGCAAAAAATCACTTAGCGCTATTCTCAACGCTCTTTTGTTTGGGGAGGAGGGTTAGTGTGTCGTCAGGGTGTGAGCAGAGAAGATCCTCCCACCTGTAATCTCAGCTATGAATCTCAGACACAGATACCTCATTTACAGGCATGTTTCTTCTCCAGCTGTGCTTGAGGACAGTGCAACGAGGCGCCCATGGCAACGGCAGCACCAGAAAACAGGCTTTTCCTCCCTGTACGGAAAGCAAAACCTTGGGGTTTAAGTCTAGAGGAGAGTACCAGTGCGACGTACAACTCTGGGGCTCCCACCTTCTCCTTGGTGCTGTGGAAGGAAAGCTGAAACCTATGTGGAATTTCACATGGGCTTTGCTGCTATTTAAGGTCTTTCTCTTGGAATTAAAAGCACAGTCATTAAAATTTCATGATGCGCTTCCAAGAAAAATGTCCTTTGTTTAGGAAAATAATTAAAAGCCTGCATGGTCTCTGCAGTAAGTGGCTGTGGAGGGGTGAATGAGAGTGATGTAGAGGAAATGTGCTTTAAGCAGCATTACATCAACCAAGTGGGATCTGTGCAGGAGAACTGTGAAAAATCTATCATTCAGTAGAGCCGCAGCATTTCCAGACCCTTGGGGAAAGCTCAGCGCTACTTTACGTTTCAGACAGACTGTGGTTGGGTCAGAGCAGAGTAAATCTAAGCCGTATCCCTCCCCAGGGTGCTTATATCATTCTAAATAAATAAAAACTTCCCACAACAGAGTGCAATATATTAGAAAACCACCCCTCTGTCAGCCTTCAAGGTATTTCTGTCAGCCTCTGTGCTATTTTAAGCTCCTATATAGGTGGCAAATGCTTGGCTTGGCACTGAATCTCAGTGGCACGAATACAGCTTTTCAGCAGCGAACATTGGTGAAAGGGAGGGCAAGGGAGCTCCGTCACTCATTCTTCCATGTACAGAAAGGATTTATTTTTAGATTCTTTATCCATCCACCCCAGAGTAGCCCCCTCTGCTCCTTCAAACGCAGACAGGCTACTCTGGATATAAGATTGTATGTGGTGGGCACTAAAATTATACTGATGGCTTCTAGGAGACTCAAGGCTGCAGCAGATGCCACCGTCAATAGCAACTTAGAAGTGTCTAAAAATGCATGAAAGTGGAAGAAGAAGTTTGTCATCCAACCCAAAGGCTCCCAGTAGCTCCTGGACATAGCTCTGAGGCTATCTAGGTTATATCCTGGTGAACTGCAGTATTCAGCTGCCTGCTTTCTAACTTTGCCTGTTGCTGTATTCAAACTGATGACGGACAACGTGTTCCAGAGCTTGTGCATCTAGCTGCAGTCATTCACCACAAAAACTGCTTCCCCACAAAAGCTGCTTCCAAATGTCCCGTGGGTGCTGCTGTGACAGCATACAGCACAAGGAATTTGTTGTGCAAAAGCCTTGAGACATGAGTGTGGAGAAGTACAGAGGGAGCCAAATTCCCAGCACACATTGTTGGGAAAATAATTGCTTCTGAAAGCTGATCAGAAGCTGCTGCAAGAGGCGTTTAAGTTTCTTAACTTGCAGGAAATCTATACCTTCTTTCTGTAGGGTAGAAAAAATTCTGCTTTTTTTATAAGCATGCCCTGCTTGGTCTACAAATTGGACGTGAACCTGCAAAGATCTTTGCTTCTGATCCAGCAGTTGCTCTTAAGCAATCTAATGCTTTAGTTTTGGTTCTACAAATGAGCAGTCCCATTAAAATCTCCACAAAATAAAAGGAATCCTTAAGTGCAGCAGTACTCCACGCTGTCATAACTGGACGGAGGAAGATGACGGTTTAGATTCCAGGTAACATTTTGGGCAAGGTTTGGGTGTGTGTTTTCTTGTGTGGTGGTATATTTCTATTTATTATTTTGGGTGCCAAGGCGTGCTGTCTTCTACACTTTCCTCAGCACACTTTGCAAGGTTTACATTTCCTGAGGGTTTTTTTTTCCTAGCCATGTCCTTCTGTCACAGCCTACAATTTTTGTTTTGAACTCAGTAGCAAAATGCACAGTAATTGGACTGCAGCAGCATATGATGAAGATTCTAGGTCTGCTTCACCTCTCCGTCACCAAGACCTCTGTGTGACCCAGCTTCCGCAGTCTCTGCCTTCCACGCTGCTACCGGCTCATGTGGGATGTTAATCACATATTGTTTCCCTGGATCTAATCAGGGGGGTCTAAAAAAAATTACCTATTCCAGTCATTGCTGGAAACGGTGGGTATAATATGGTCTATACAATGACAGAGCTATTACTCAAAAAAAGCTCTATGGACAGACTCAGAGAGGGGATTTTCCTTCCCGATTTTATAACAAAGTCTATGATATTTGTTGCATCAATCTTTGTGTGCAGCTTGACTGGAAGGGGTGGACGTTTTCCAGAGAGTACATTGGTATAATATATGGAGCTCTCATTTATTACTAGCTATTGGTAACTTACTATTTTCCATGCTGCCCCTGTTCCTGTTCTCACTACTGCGATAAAATATGACAGCAAAATGCCACCTCTCTTAACTACAAAGGAGAGTTAGTTTCTTGGGTGCAGAGGAGAAGATTTCCACAGCTTTGGAAGGAAAGTTCCTTATCCTTTTTTTCAATAGTTCATCTTTTAATGGCTTTGCAGTTCTTCAAATAAATGCAGTTGTAAGGCTCGTTTCTAATCTCAAGAACACAAATGCATTTTCCAAAATGTAATTCTTAAGCAGGAATTTTATGATTTCACAGAAATACCCCATTCAGCTTGATAGTCTAGTATCTGTGACCAAGGGTAACTGCTTTCCCGTCTCCTCTGAGGCATCTCAAGACCAGGTGATATGTCTTTATTGTATCTGGGATGTTGACATGACATTGCTCTGAGCTGCAGAGCTGTGCGTGCATGAGCCATGCTCACCCAGAAGGTGAGCAACTAGAAAGAGAAGGGGTTTAGATGTTTACTGGGTATATGATTCTGTGTATACGATTCTAGAGAACTGATAAACATCCAGCGATTTTACAAATATCGGCTACTTTTCTGAAGCATAAGGAGGTATCTTTCTTCACGCAGTTTCTCTGAACAATTTCCTTTACCTGAAACCCTTTACCGGCCGTAGTAGAACTCCTTCCCTTACAGCGAATTCACAAAATTTGGTCTTTCTGAACAAACTGGTACTGTGGGCTGCCTGTTGAGAAAGAAAAAAACTTTAAAGTCAGTGATTTAAAAGCCCACAAACATTTGCTGGAGTTATGCCTTGCTCCTAGCCATTCTCCTTACCTCACTGCCTGCTTCTCATGACAGACCTGTGCTCTTGCGGTGAACACTCTTTTGTGTAGATCAAAATACAGTATTCATAAATTAGTCGAGAATAGCTCCGCTTCCGTATGTGTTTTTCTGCCTGATGCAGCTAAAAGCTTTAAGATGTACTCAAGACTGTGTCGTTCATGGCAGGAGCCTGGCTTATTATTCAGCCAGCACGCTCTCCCCACAAGGTATTATTTCAGTCAGTGTTCCTAATCAGTGCACAGTCTGAAATAAATTAACTAATCTAAATTCATTAAGGACACCAGTACCGACCTCAAGAATATTTATGAATTCTTAAGATCTTTTTCTTTCCTCTAGATTAAATATTTGTTATTTGCAAGGGCTTTCTAAAATTATCTTCAGCACAGGTATTTGGTTTGCTTTTGATATGAAACCCATTTTCTCTTGCCATCAAGTATAATCATGCAGGGAAGGGAACATGTTCCCTAATCATAATTTCTTATTCCTTTTTATTGTTATTAATACTTTTTTAAGCTTTTGAAGAAGTATCCCAATGTAGAGTCAATGAGGCATTTATATTATATAGTGCGCTCCTCAGTGTGCGGGTAATAAAGTGAACACTGTGCAAAGACACTGTGGGCTGCCTGTTTTTCTGTAAATAATTTGGTGAATATTTGTGGAAATTGAGTTGATTAGCAAAAAACAGCTTAATTATTTAGATTCTTCAGGGCAAAATAGGGCTACATTTACTGGGAAAGATTGTTCACAAAATTTCTTACTGCCTAAGTTCCGTTTCTCACACTCTCACTTAAAATAGCTTTCTATTTGAAGATGACTCAGCTGGAAATCAAATTGCCTCGGGTTCTTTACAGAAAATGCAGAAGACGCATGTAATATTTGTGTAACATTTATCACCTTTTGGGTCTCCTGCCCAATCAGTATGGCACATCAGAAAAGCTTATCACTGAAGAATTTCAGCGGCAAAACATTTTTTAATTGCTAGTGACTGCAACATAGAAAGTTCATGGAGGCTGGTAATTCTTCCTCGCTCTGACCTTTCAAACTTTCATATTTGTCTTCATTTCATATAAAAAACCCAGCGAACATCTGGAGTGCTTTCAAAACCTGACTTGGGCTGAAATGTCTTTTTTACATCAAAGTGGTCAGATTCATAGATTTAAAGCAATGGTTTGGTTTCTCTCTTTCTTGCCCACTTTGACCTCAGAATCTTTCCACCGAAAACTTTTCAAACTAAGACCTTTCTGCAAAAAGTTTACCGGAAATAACAGAAAGTACTTTGTCAGGAATGTCCTAGGTGTTTACTAAAACCCCTGTGTAAAAGGGATAATATCCTCTAGTTTGCAGGTGAGACAGACACAATGATGTATCTGTGTCTGAGATGAAAACGAACATTCAGAAGTCTGCCGTTTTTCTTTCTGTAGCCTACCTCGGGTTACACATTAATGTTATTTTTTGAACACAATAAATTTCTTCGCAGGAGAGATCACAGGAAGCTGGGAGAACCTCTCTTTTTCCTTTGTGTTAACCATATCTCCCTCTTCTTTGTGTCCGTTGTTAATATACATGAGAAATTACAACCTTGTCTTTCCCCCGGCCCCACAAAAAATCCCCCTGTTTCAGAAATCCATTCACATTTGAACAGGAAGAGTAGTTTAAAGCATAGGATAAAATCAGTTAGGTGATCAGAAACTTTCAGCGCATAAAGATATTTCCAGAGTACATATATATTTTTAAAAGTTTGCTAAGGCATTAGGGAGAAGAATAAATATTTTGCTTCATTTTCCTTCAGAACACAGATCGTATCAAATGCTGCCCTTCTTTAAGTACAGGGGGGGAAAAAAAGCCATTATGTGAAAGTAAGGTAAGTGTACGTTCAGAGTTGAAAGATCCGCTGATCTATACATTAAAAATATCTACGTGCACGTATACTTGACCACTGATTGGGAGATATCATGGACACACAGCCCCCTGCATTTCACAGCCCCCTGCTATAGACATAGCTTCATCTCACTGACCTGAACAGCATTATGACATGAATACATCGCTACCACTCAAGAGAAATAACACTACTGATCCACACCATTTCTGTCCTTCGTTACTCCTTCTTCACCTAGGTAATTGAGATGGTGTGATAACAGAACATTATGGTTCTAGACTGACTTGTGGTGGCTCTTATAAACTACCGATCTGATTTTATTAAGGTGGTGTTTTGCCTTTTTTGTTGTTGTTGTTGTTGTTAATTCTATTTCCAACCTTATTTTATTTCAAATAATTGGTTTTATCTTATTTTGTCATTGTGGCAAACATTGTAGGCGATTACGGAGACACACTATATATAAAAGACCAAGAAAAAAACACCATTAAAAAAGAACCACTTTTCCTTTGATCAGCAACCCATAGAAACCTGCTGACTTCTTTCAGACATTATAGCTCTTTTAATTAACTTAGTACTGCCTTTGCTATTATACAGAACTAAACCACTGCAAGAATGTTAAGGCGATAATAAACATCTCATTTAAATCCACTAAAGAGAGAAAAAAGTAATTTACAGCAAGATCTCTGTCCTTAATTTACCCTTTTGTGTCAAACATTTGGAGAACATTTGGGAACTGACACAGTTTTTCTTAGGACAGAAAGGAGTCCCTCTGGAGGAAGCAGGCTTACTTATTGAGTGACAGGAGGAATAATTTCCTGCTTTTTCATTTCCTTCTTTTAGTAAATTCAAACCCCAGTTTTAGAATTATAGAAACCTATTTTTTTTTAAATTATTTTCTCTTTTTTTTTCCACAGCATTTAAACCTCAATGCAGCCATGACTTTTAATCTATGGATTTTTCAAAAAGGAGGAAAATTTGACTAAACTAAATTCCTTCTGACTGAAAAAATGGTGTTATCTCTCTACGGTACTGAGGAAAAAATGGTCTCATTATTTAAGCAAGTTTGGTGTTTACCTTTTGGCAAGGAAGAAGGGTGGAGTTTAGAGAGGACTTAGGAAAGAACACTGAAAATAATCTATAAATCCAGAAAGCCTGCTTCCTACAGCAAGGGAATTAAGAAGTTGAATTTGTTTATTTTTTAAAGAGTAGTTTGAGAGATGATTTGATCAAGCATAGTAAGTACCTCCATGAATAAGTGATTCCTGGTGCTATAGAGATCATTCATTCACTGAACCAACGGCAAGAGGCTGAAACTAATCGAGTTCCAAACAGAAAGAAGTTGGAACTTCTGGCCATGGCTATACCAAAACTCAGACAGAGGTGACAGAATCCAGGTTGTCTAATATCTGTAATATGAATAGATACACTTCTCAAAATTATTCTCTAACTTTGTCAGATTTTGTGGCCATGATGCGGGCAAGCAGACAATTAGATGAGTTATTCATGTTCTGACAATACCTCCTACCACAAGACTATCACTTCAATTCATTTTTTCATCTCAAAGGATAGTATTTAAATTCAAATTGCACACTTAAAAGGAACTTGATAATCAAACATGACCTTTAAAATGCTTTACATGTTTTTTCCTTTCATAGCTTTATTTTAATTTTTCAGTGGAATTTCTATACCTTGCCAGGCTAAATTAATTTTCTATCCTTAAATAATGATTTGCAGTGAGTAAGTCCTACAGAGTGCACCTGGACTTAGCTACAAGTGCAAACAGCAGCATCCCTCCCAAATCCCATCTTCCATTCATCCCAATCAAGGATCATTTCATTGCACACCACTTCACTTTGGCTGGCTAGCCTGCACCTAGGAGCTTGGAAACACTCTGAATGACCTAGTTAGGGTATAGCCATTGCAGTTAGAGAATGAAAAATTGCTCTGCAAGTGCACAAGCATACTTACACTGTGTCTGCTCTGTAGAAGAAGCTGGGGACTTCCTGAAAAAAGAGGTGTTTTCCACTGGGGGAAAAAGATCCTTTTGAGACTTATACTGCTAGATGCTGGTCTCGGAGAGAAGTCTCTTCGGCAGGCACTAGGCAGTGCTCCTGTGGGGAGGCGGTGTGAGGGATAGGAAGGCAGCTTAGGACACAACGTTTGTTGTACAGCTCTTTGAAAGCTTGGACTCCTCAAGATCTTCTGTAAATGCTTTTCTTGATTATGAGTCATGCTAATCCACTCAGGGGAAAACAGCCATCCTGTATGATTTGGGACTAGCCTCAGCCAACCAAAGTGGTTTCAATTTCATATTGAATCAGTCCAAAGAGGTATGAAAAGACCTGCAACAAGATATGCCATGTAAATTAGGACAATGAATAAATCAGAGGTAATTGTGAGTTCTTTCTGGATATTCTGTGACACAAAAAAGAGCTAAATTAATCAAGCGTGCTATTCATTGCAAAAATTACTATTTCGGTCTTAATCACGAAGCATTGTACGAAGATGAACTGTCTGCTCTTAAACCTTCTGGTCCTTCACTCAAGCAGTTTTCCAGGAATGGCGCAGGGTGTCCCTATACCCTCACCCTTCCACCACCATCCCCAGTAGTCTTGTTCCAGAACCACTGCGCTTTCTGAAGCCATGCTAATAACCTTCACTGTTGCTAGCCTAATAGTGCTGCAGTACGTGGTGCTTTAATCTCTTCCATCTCACTTGCCATAGGCTTGCTGAGGTGGAGAACAAACTGAGTTTTTCCAAACTCCATGATGAGACATACAGCTGCTCTACTATTAATTTTATTTGGAGTTCTTTCTCTTACTACTCGCTGTTCTTCCAAAAACAGGTGACTCTGTGACGCTGATGGTGATTATGGGCTCTTGTCTGAACAACATGTTTTCCCGTTCAAAACTTAAAAGGAAGATAGCTGTTTTCAAAATTTGATGGGGGTACCGTAATTATTTCACTTCAGCAGCTTCATTCCATTGAAACCTTGATGAAACTGTCAAAACATTGGCTCAGAGCCCTTCTTGCTTGTATACGTTCAGTCACAGAATTTAATGCACAACAGAATAAAGTAATGTGATTAACTGAGTGTCTTCATGTGTCTGTAACTATTTACAATCACGAGAAAAATGGAGGAAAAAAGATTAGATTCCCTCCTACAAGCTTTGTAGGAGTGTGGTGTTCTGCTGGATACCTGTTATTGTCAGTTCTGTGACGCTGGACTAATACACCAGCTTTCAAATCCAATTACCAACTGTTCTTCCAAACTATTATTTAATGAGTTAGTTATCTTCCTCCATTTCAATGGATCATTTGATCTGCACAAACATGTAACAAACCAAAAGTTTTTAGCTTATAAATCTGTTATGAAAAGAAAGTTGTACGTGTCCTATCTCTGCATAGGCAGCTTGATCTGTACAGTACTACAGCACGCTTCATTGACTCCAATCCGTCTCATAGCCCATTGGGTATGAAATAAAACCAGAAGAAAATTGGCATTTATTGTCACCTTTGCTTTTCAGAGGACAATGGGCTATCCTGAATATCTGTCTCTCTGATCTGGGGGATCATGGGAGAGGATTCCAGGGATGGGACTGCTTTGGCATCCTGAGAATGGCAGGAATATTCACTGGCTGTGAACACAGGTTAAAAGGGGAGAGGAAGAAAAAGAGCCTTTACTGAGAAGATGCAGCCAACAACAGGGAAGCCATTGCTTTCCTATACACCTTGTTATTTAGAGCTTTATGTCCATCTTGCTTCTGGCAACTACAAAATACATAATAAAATTAATAACAGTTCATTGCCACCAGCTGCTCACAAGAAACAGGTGCAATTGTGTAGCCATTTAGTCAGCATTTCTTCCTTCCCAGTTGTACCTCTTGTTGAGCAGGGGATATTTGAATAAGGAATTAGGTATTTGACTATAAAGTAGGACAGATATAAATTACTCTGTTTTACTAAGAAGTAGTTGCACAGTTAAACACTGGAGATTTAGAATTACATTTGTGAGAAAAATTCAGTTTTGGCTTCAATTGGGGCATTTCCTCTCAGTAGCATCCAGTGTGAGATACAGCCTGTTTGCACAGGGAGGACAGTTCTTGCCCTGCCATGAAATCACTGCATTGGCACTCCATCTTGGGGAGGCTCCTGGATTTTGTTACCTTTCTAAATCTTTCCTTTTCTCTTTGCAGCTGAGAGCCAATAACACACCCATACCTGGACCCCTCTGCCAGGGCTTCTCTCTAGAAATTCTCATTTGAAATGTGGATCCCTTGCTTGAAAGGTGATGTAACCCTGGCATACTTCCACTGCAGAACTTTTTTGTGTTCCTAAAGGAAAATCACATAAGTTCCTAAGCCTATTAGAAATATGATTTACATGTGCCATATCATTCAGGGTAAGAAAATGCCCTTTGCCCAAAAGCACGTAATTCCATCTGAACGTAGGAGCCAGTGAACAAGGAAATTTTCCATTGACCATTGACCTTTGTATAAGGACAGCCAAAACAGCTTGGTGAACTAAACCTTGGATAAACTCTGCGAGACTTGGGAGCTCCTGTATGACACAACTGACAGAAAATTGTTAGATTATTCAGACAGTGAATTACATTTTACATGAAAAACAGGCTGGAAGCATTCATAATTTAGAAGAAACTCACAAACCCCCAAAAAGAAAAGAGAAACTATTTTTGGTATATTTTTACTTCAAATTAAGCAGTCATACAGTGGCTAGAGCTCTGCCTGCAACTTAGATCACACAAAAAAATTTGAATGAAGAAATAATACCAAAGATGACAGTAATACATTTAGATAGCCTTATTTAAAGAACCAGGGGATTGGGAAAAAATGGTTACAGCTAGAGAGAAACGTAGTCCAGGAAAAAGATTATGGTCATAAGGAAATATGAAACACCAGGATAGAAAAAAGTTTTAAGTGGCAGCACCAAAGACTGCTTTTCTGCCGCTCCCACCCCCTGGCTGGTCAAGGAGATGCCTGAGAAGGTGTGAGGTGCAGCAGGATGGCACCATGGTACTGCCATGAAGGAAATCCCTGAAGCTGAGCACAGAGTGGCTTGTCAGCCTCCCACCTGCTGCTGTTCTTCAGGAAGAACCTCAGGGGGTCCCCCTTGGCCACCTGCTTCTATGGAGCTTTTGGCAATTTTTAATCAGATTTGATTTGTTTGAAATCAACCAAAAGGTTCAGACAACATGTGGGAGGCACAAGAGACACAGGCATGCAGGAAGGCATCAAAGACATCTAATTACCTTGGGAAAGCAGGTAAAAAATTAATGCCCCAAGGAAGAATTTCATTTTAAAAGCTGCTTTTCTTTTATGTGCTCTGTGGTTCTTTGAGCTTTTCAGTCTTGGTTGAGTTTCAAGGGGGAAGGAGGAACAGTTTCTCCCCTCCAAAGCCTGGTGAAGTGAATGGATCTAGTCCCCTGTTTGTTGATGGTGTGAGCGTGGCTGTCATCCTCTACAATTTAGTAACAGCCACATGTTTATGCACAAAGGCGGCACCACTTCGCCTTTTTTAGTCTTTTGTTTCCCTCCTGTTTTACATCCCATTTTCACCAGTAAACCAAAGTTAGGCAGATCTGCATGTCCATGCACATTTCCCTCATTTGAGTGAGGGATATGTGTCTCAAAAGTAGTTATGTTTCTATAAGTTTTATAAAAAATGGCCACTGAATATGTTCACACAGGATCGGGTACTTGGGCGAGATGGTGTTCTGGGACGGGACATGCTGTGACATGTGTTTTTAGCTGTTTACTTCCCTGGCTGATTACCACAACTTTCATGTCATTGCTAACTCCTCTGAAGGAGAATATTTTAGGTATGTGTGTAAATATTAGGATGTCATAGTATAATTCATTTAAATAATCAGTCAGCTAGCTGACAGCTGACTGATGATATATTTGAATTATAGAGAAACAGATTCAAGGTAACTCCTGGCTTGTCAGTTGAGGTGCTCACCAGTTAATGCAAGTGACTCTATGTCACATTCTCAGAATGGTTGGACATACATTACATGTCTGCTGGAGCGAGCCTCTCAGGACATATAGGCACCAAGAGGCCAATGCATGTAGCACACATGGATTTCAGTTTCAAGCAGGTGTTGAGGCTGGTGCTCAGCCCAACCACATCAGTGGTGTCTCAAGCCATGCAAAACTTGATGTCCCCAGTCTTTCAAGTACCTAAGCACTTAAGCAGGTTTTTCATGAATGCAACTTTTAAATGTAGGGGCCTATGTTTAGATCACTATTGATTCTAGCAACTTTGTTGCTGACCTTTAGCAACTAAATAAGTACAAGAATATAAAAGTGTGAAATATGAATTCAAGAATTTCATTGAAGTTAGTGGAAAGGGTGGACTTGAATGAGTGAACCTACATGAATATCAAGTAATAGAATTTCAAGAAGTGTACAATTAATTACCAAGCTATCTGAATGATGAATAATTATTTCATTATAAATACCCACTGGTCAATGCATTGGCTTGGAGAAGTGCTGCTGCGTGGTGAAATACGCAAGCGGATCAAAACTCTGCTGCTTGCAGGGACATCGTGCGTGGATAGATGGGGACACAGAATGCAGTTCTCTTTGTCATGATGAAGCAGTCAAACTCTCCAGCAGTCCCTCATTAGAATGGTGGAAACAAAAGTCTGAGAGACATCTCGTCCTCACCTACGCTGTGCTGTAAAAAGTGCAGCACTAACTGGGTGCCCAGCTCCAGGCAGCCAAGTAAACTGTTACAGTGAAATGTGCCATGTCTGTGCTTTGCATGGTATGCTAGAGTGACTATTTTAATTTAGCTTTCCCAGCCTTGAAAACACAGGCAGTGAGTGGTGGTGCAACAGCCACGCAAATTTTGTGAGTAGGAAAACAGCAGATTTACACACTTCACACTGACAGTGGTTTAGTGCACGCTCTCGCTTAACTGAAGTCTGAGAGGCACGTAACCCAGACGCAGCACAACAAAGAAGCAGCAAGCATACGTAGACTGAAAACTATTATTTTCCGAATGTTATGAAACAAAAAGATGCTATCACACCTTTTCCAGTGACGTACAGAAAGTAATTACAGAGAGCCCATAGTGGTCTCCTCTGTGGCTTATCTCCCCAGGTACTGTACGTGGGGGTGGTCCAGGGTACCCCTGTGCTTGCAGGTCCCCAAGGTCAGCTGTTCTGGTCCACATGCAGGAGCACTCTGTCTTCTTTCTAGTCCTGACTCTACATAGCAGCAGATCTGGCCTTCTCCAGATGATTTTGTGATTAGTGATGGTGTGGCAGTGTGATTTACTTAGCCAAATTCATCTAAAAATAAAACAGCCTGTGAGAACATGCTACTACATTGCATATTATACTATGTATGTACGACATACTATAGCATACTTGGGTCACAACCACCCCCTGCAGTGCTACAGGCTTGGGGAGGAGTGGCTGGAAAGCTGACCAGTGGAAAAGGACCTGGGGGTGCTGGTTGACAGCAGCTGAATATGACCCAGCAGTGTGCCCAGGTGGCCAAGAAGGCCAACAGCATCCTGGCTTGTATCAGCAATAGTGTGACCGGCAGAACTAGGGAAACGATTGTCCCCCTGTGATTCTGGTGAACCAGAATCCTGTGTTCAATTTTGAGCCCCTCACTACAAGAAGGACATTGAGGTGCTTGTCCAAAGGGTCTGGTGAAGGGTCTAGAGAACACATCCCGTGAGGAGCGGCTGAGGGATCTGGGGTTGTGTAGCCTGGAGAAAAGGAGGCTCAAGGGAGACCTTATCACTACCTACAACTACCTGAAAGGAGGCTGTGGTGAGATGGGGGTCAGTCTCTTCTCCCAAGTAACAAGCGATGGGACGAGAGGAAACAGCCTCACAGTGTGCCAGGGGAGGTTTAGGCTGGATATTAGGAAAAACTTCTTCACTGAAAGGGTTGTAAAGCATTGGAACAGGCTGCCCAGGGAGGTGGTGGACTCACTGTCTCTGGTGGTATTTAAAAGGTGGGTAGATGCGGTGCTTATGGGCATGGCTTAGTGGCGACCTGGCAGTGCTGGTTAACAGTTGGACTTGATGATCTTAAAGGCCTCTTCCAACCAAAATGATTCTGTGATACCTGTGAATATGGACCATGACCAGGGAGCATATTGATGTAATTTTCTTATTATGGTAATATTTTTCCCTTGTTTACTGCTTGTTATTTAAATCTGTAAGCAGTTTACAAGGACTTTTATCTAAGTGCTCGTAATACCCTTCCTAAAATCTTCAGATGATTAAAAAAAAAGAGAAACCAACTGCTGCCAGGGCAGAATTGTTCCTTCCATTTTACAGCTGAGCAGATGAGTGGAGGGTTGATGGGGCAGCTTGCTCAAGGCCAGACATCAATGCTATGGCCGTGAGTTGTTGTAACAGAGGCCTTGTGAATTACTGTCCAGCGCAACCACATCCTAGACAGTCAGAAATACCATAGAAATGTATACGACAATTCCAAATATCATCCAGGGCAGCGTGTGTATGCAGGAATAGCAACACTCCAGAGCCTGTGATATACTGATGAGAAAACCAGATTTAGAAAAAAGAAAACCCTTCGCTTTTTGTAGTCTTCATTTTTATAACTCAGGGTTGATTTTATTTTTTCCTTACTTTGTGTTTTCCCTGGAGGACCGTCTTTTCCTCTTTTTCTCTCTGCAACAGAACATTTAGTTTTCCATAGTGTCAAGTATGCAGTTCTATCAATAAATGTTTTTACTCTTGATGACTGAAGTGTCCAACAGCAACCCATTGACCCTATTTATGTGTGATAAACTTCAGAATACTGATCTTTCAGGGCACGAGTAGATCTTGTGAAAAGTAAATACTGCTCCTAATTAGGCCTTAATTTTTTTTATCATCTGTGCTCGGTTACAACTTCTGGAAAAATATTGGCATCTGTAGCTTAAAACCTCACAATCTTAGGGAAATTTAGAAAGGAGGCTGACGAGATTCTTAGAGGCTTTATTTCTGCACCCAGACCACAAAAGTGCTCTAAAGGGTCAGCAGGTTTTAGCTCTGCTTTCCATTGCTGTCTTTAGTATTCCTGTCAGAGAAATCCCATTTAGCATTTGTCTTCTCTTACATGTCTCATTAGTTTGCCAGCATTTTTATCAATGCAAGTCTTGTTGATACCTGTGAGAGAAGGACAATTTGAAGGCTGGTGTAGCAAGTTGTAAATGATGATCACGCTTTCCATTAGGCTGCCTTTAGTTCTGTCAATAAACATCAGTTATGAAAGAAGAGAGCACGCTTTACAAAATATACAAAAAGAGCTTCATCAAGGTTACACCCTATTGTGCTGCTCAAGCAGCAAAGGTTACTGTCAATAGGGGCTGCTGCCTATGGAAATGGATTGAGGTCCTCAGAAGAAGCAGAAATTATGTGCTGCAAAACCGTAGGAATGGATGCTTCCTTCTGTTTTCCTGTCTCTGGGGCCTTTGTGCATGCTCCAGAACAGTTATAATAATCATAGAATCATAGAGTGCTTTAGGTTGGAGGGTACCTTTAAAGATCATCTAGTCCAACCCACACTCATGCAGTAATATCAGGGACATCTTTAACTAGATCAGGTTGCCCAGAGTCCTGTCCAACCTGACTTTGAATGTTTCCAGGGATGGAGCATCTACCACCGCTCTGGGCAACCTGTGCCAGTGTTTCACCACCCTCATTGTCAACCACTTCTTCCTTACATTTAGCCTAAATCTCCCCTCTTTTAGTTTAAAACCATTATGCCTTGTCCTGTCTCAACAGGCCTTGCTAAAAAGACTGACCCCATCTTTCTTATAAGCCCCCTTTAAGTACTGGAGGCCCCAGAGCCTTCTCTTCTCCAGGCTGAACAACCCCTGCTCTCTCAGCCTGTTCTCACAGCGGAGGTGCTCCATCCTTCTGGTCATTTTTGTGGCCCCCCAATAGGACCATCTCCAAAAGGCCCATGTCTTCCATGCACTGAGGACTCCAGAGCTGGATGCAGTACTCTGGGTGGGGTCTCACCAGAGTGGAGTGTAGGGGCAGAATCACCTCCCTCCACCTGCTGGCCACACTTCTTTTGATGTTCCAGTATGCCTCACAGAGAAGTGTAATGAAGCAGGTTGTTAGAAAGTCCATCTGGCCTTTAATTTTCTCTGTTGCAGAGCCAAGCACACCCTGTCACAGGAAGGCACATCCCTGTACACGTTTGAAGAATACAGCTTCCCACCCTTCTGGCTGCTGGTCTGGGGGCCGCTTGTTTCCTTGTCCCGCCATAGAGGTGTTTTGCTGATGCAGCTGAGGTCGCCAGGGCAGCACTGTGGCAGCCCAGGGGTCACTGCACTGTAGGTGGCACTGCAAAGGGCCCCACAGGTCCCCTCAGGAGTTTGGCCAGGGTCATCTCCCATCTCCTCTGACTTGGCAGCTGAACGCTGGGCACCCCTTTTGCTTAAGAGCTTCAGGGAACAACTTCCAAAGGTGTTTGGACTGAAAAAAGCAGTAGAGGTCTCTTTCACTTGGTCAGAAGAGAGTTATGTCCGATCCTCCAATGCACTTGCCTAGAAAGTGTGCTCTGTGCTCCTCTCTGGCAAAAGCAAGCACAGCGACAAAGCTTTCAGAAATACCGTTATGCAGGTTGAGCTAATTCGTATGGAATCCTTACTGTTCAATTTCTTCTGCCGTTTCTGGAGTGATGAATTCACAACACACAGCATTAATCGCCAGGCTGTTGCATCTAAATCATGTAATAGCTAGATGCACTAACAGGAATTGATAGCTGACGTGTACCAAAAGTGTTACTTACCATGGCCTGAAATTGAGGGAATTATGAGAGAAAATGAAGTGCTTGCATGCTTCCAGGCAGCAACTCCAATTTTAGTAAGAAACAAAGAAATACAATTACTGTACCAAGATTTACTGTAGGTAAGTTTGATCAGGATTTTATACCTACAATATACCACTTCAAACTATGTCACCAGGTATGCACGTAAACATATTCATTTTGGTGGATGTCATAACTTGCTTAACCCAACCCATAACGCAATGACTTACCGCAGCAGTATCTTTGAGACAAAAATCCCAACCACCCAGCTTTCTTGCTCTTTCAACAGACAGCCATTTCAATATTCTTATTTGAAAAATTAAGGTTAATTAAGCATACAGGATTCACTTAACAGGATTTTCCTTC
Organism: Bucorvus abyssinicus; assembly: GCA_009769605.1. NCBI lineage: Eukaryota > Metazoa > Chordata > Aves > Bucerotiformes > Bucorvidae > Bucorvus > Bucorvus abyssinicus. Next base: position 128,498,374 of record CM020024.1, read on the forward strand.
CATCATAAAGAGTTTTAAGGCAATTTTGTCACCCTAATTTGGTAGCTCTGAATTTCAACTTGGGGTTTTTTTGTATCCTGTAAAGGCATTAATTTGACAGATTCTACCGAACAGAATCTGCAGGAATCCTGTGCTCTGTTGCATGACAAGTATCTTTTGCGAGTAAAAATGGTCTGTTTCTTTAAAAGGGATTTCTGTAGATAGACTCCCCAGTAAATGAACTGAGAAAGTGGAGGAATTCAATACAAATCAGTCGGGTTTGCTTTCCAAACTGCCAGGTTAACTAGGATCACGTGGTGGTGTAGTGCTTTATGCACACTCAAAATATCTTTCCAGCAGGGGGATGTAGAATTCCAGGTTTTTCTATGTTGCAAGACTGGTGGGACAATTATCTTCCTGTGTCATGAACAACAGAATGGATCTGTTTCAAAGAAGAACAAAGGAAGAGCAAAAAAACCAAGCAAGATGGTCCAAAGTATTCCCAAATCTGAGCAATTTTTAAATTGCTTCCCTGCTTATAATCTTAATAAATTATAACTATGAGCGATTTTGAATCACTTGCCAGGTCACTCTCTGGGAAATGACTGGGACAAGCGTTCCTGAATCTATTCAGAGGAAATTATGGATAAAAAGTGAGATAGCATATGGATGATTTAGAAACTATTTGGCCAGTATGTGGCTGGCTGAAAGCAACGCAAAGTGGATCTGGTATTGCTCTGGAGCGATGCCTGGTGCGAATCAAGTTAAAAATAAAGTAAGTTAGGGAAAAAAAAAGCTGACTAGGTGCCCTAGAGCCAACAGATACAATTTTGTAGGGAAGTGATTGTTCCCCTGTACTTGACATTGGTGAGGCCACATCTTGAGTACTGTGTTCAGTTTTGGGCCCCTCCCTGCAAGAAGGACATTAAGGTGCTGGAATGTGTCCAAAGAAGGGCAACAAAGCTGGGGAAGGGTCTGGAGAGCAAATCTTGTGAGGAACAACTGAGGGATCATGGGTTGTTTAGCCTGGAGAAAAGGAGGCTGAGGGGAGACCTTATTGCTCTGTACAACTACCTGAAAGGAGGTTGTAGAGAGGTGGTTTCTCCTCTCATGTGACAAGTGACAGGATGAGAGGAAATGGCCCTAAGTTGTGCCAGGGGAGATCTAGGTTAGCTATCAGGAAGAACCTCTTTACAGAAGGGTTGTGAAGCATTGGAACAAGCTGCCCAGGGAGGTGGTGGAGTCCCCATCCCTGGAGGTGTTTAAGAGACATGTAGATGTGGTGCTGAGAGACGGTTTAGGGACCCTGGCAGTGCAGGGTGAACGGTTGGACTTGATGATCTAAAAGGTCTCTTCCAACCAGATGATTCTGTGATTCTGTGATTCCTTTGTTAAAGTAGTTCAATGCCAGTCACAGGGAGAAACCTGAGTTCAGAAGGCTAGTCCAAATAAAATAAATTTCTTTGCATTTTGGAAAACAAATTGAACATTAGTGCCTGTCACTGACTCTCATCTGGACATCTACAGCCTGCTTCTATGGAGCCAGACTGGATCCCCTCTCTCCAAGAGGGTCATAACTTCTCCCCTCCTCAGGAAGTTGCAGCTATGTTGTGGTGAGGGCACTCTCCTACCTGTTCCTCTGTTTTGGTGAGAGAAATGAAGGCTAGCTTGTCTTTTCGGGCAGAGGACCTAAAGCTAACTAATTCAATGAGGAGAGCAGGCGGAGCGGTGCGAAGCAGGTGGGAGCTGAGCCAAGCGCTATCCCAGTGAACTTTGAGTGGGAGCTCCTCACCGGCTGCCTATGGAGGACCTGAACCTCACTTGAGTAGCAAATGTGTTTTCACCAGTCTTCATTTGTCCATCCCTGGCTGGTATAAACCAGTTACATTGAATTACAGGGGCTTCAAGAGTACATATCTGTGAAGCTGGCATTTACCCAGGGCAGAGGGCGTAGGTGAAAGCGGTCTTTTGAATTCTTTTTGTTTCCGCCTGAACCGCGAACCTGGAAGAGAAGTAGATTGGGTTAATTCTTCTTGAACTCTCTCTTTTCAGGCTGAATTCCTTCTTCATCATACTTCCCTCCATCCATGTTTCCTTCTTCACCCAGAGATTCCTGGCACATGAGAAGATGCTTTCACAGCATGGCAAGTTGGAATTTGCCCTTTTGCTCAAAAGCTGCTTACTGGTCTTGTTGTATGTCAATTGAGGAAGGAAACATTTCCTATTTAATCATAGAAAATTGCATTCAGAGATACAGAATCACCACACAAAACAAACTGGCTGGTTAAGCCAATTAAGAGATTCTAAATTAAAAAAAGAAACAAGCTGTTGTCAATATACCAATGTCAATTTGCACCAGAGCTTTGAGTTATGCACTACTAAGGCTCTTTTGGGAGGTCTAGTCCTGCTGCCATTGAAATCGATGGCAGAACGCCCAATAGATACCAGGGAGGAGGAGGAGCCAGTTAATACATTGCAGGCTGATGATTCAATAAGAGCCATAGTAATTATGCAGATGGACATATAAAGAAGTTCAGCTAAAAGTCATTTTGTGTTTAAAAAATACAGAGAAAAAGATAAATATGGAAGAGAAATGCTGTTGTGATAGAAAATTACTGAAGGCTTAGATTTCAGAGATAGAAGACAATAAATAACCCGACTTTATAAAATGCGGTGGACAAATTGTAACAGAATTACATAACACACATCAAGATGGGCATAAAGAACAGGTTTGTATGCAATTATATCTTTATTTCGATATTAAGATAGAATCTTATAGGTTTAATTACATACTGAGTTCTGCCCTGTTGGAAGCAACTGATTTCAGGAGGGCTGTGAAGAGTATAAATTAGTGTATTACTGACTTACTCATATTTGTGATCCTTGAAATAGGGAGCTGAGTTCAAAAGAAGGGGAATAAAAAGAGGGCAATGTGTGTGAATCTTAGGGTTAGAAGGAACCATTCAAAATTGCTGCAGGGGAATTTCAGTTTAAATTGGGAAGTAGTTCATCTCCACAGGCTGTGAAATATTTATTAGTAGCAATCTTTAAGAACAGGTTTGAGATAAACATATTTCAGGAATGTCAAAAGAAGAAGCAGATCCTAACTTGGGAAAGGAAAGCAAACCAGGGGATCTCTTGAAATCCCTTCCAGACGTATTTTCTATGTTTCTTTCCTACTCCCCCCGCCCCCCAAACTGATGCTTTCCTCTAATCTAGAGGTCACACCGTCTTACTCACTGCTGCTGTACAGAATGTAATGACTCATATTTGCCTTCTAGTTTGGTTTTAAAAGTGTTATAAAATAAAGGTTCCCTTCATCACATTTATTGTATCGGTGCCTAATGACCAACGAAGAGTGGTGTCACTGCTCTAAGTGCTATACTCGGCAGGCATTAGAGGATCAGTGCCTCTGAGGCTTTTGGGCTGAAAGCCTCTGGTAGTTTGTTCAAGTGGTGAATCAGCCTCACGCTGCACAGTCTATGCGATGTCTTTCTGCTCCATTTGGAGAACTCTGTTGCACTTCCTATATTCTTCCTCTGAAAGTACTCACACTAATAAAATCGGTGCGTTTGGTCTGTGATGCAGGTTTGACTCCGTTCCCTGAGTGTATGCCTATGTCGAGAGGTTCTGTAAATGAAAGGAAAGGGGGAGGTACCTTTAGTTGATGGTTCAAGGCTTATAAGGATGTTGTCATGCAGAGGTGATTCCTCTCACCCTGCCCCCATTGAATATGTATGGAAATTCAGATATCAAACCCCCTAACCTAGGAATATCCATTCGGTGTTAGGTTTTTTAACGGATTTAGTCTTTAAATTTTGTCTGTAAGATGTTTTCTCTGTTTCTTCAACAGATTCTGTGGCTTCTTTCTTCACGGGTGATGTTTCTATTCTCAATCTTTTGTCAGCAATGTCAAGCGCAGACCTTGTTTTTACCATGATTGTCATGAGGACCGTACCAACAGATGCTTCTGCAGCAACTATGTTGAATCATCTTCTTTCCACTCACTGCCATTTACATTCATTCTTTGCACATCCTTTTTGGGTCTGCTAAAGTTGCCTAGCAAGCGATAGCATAGACACTCTACCACCATGCAGGTAGAAGATGCCAGGAAGAGATTTTGCTGCCATTGAGGCCTTACCCCCATGTATATGCCATCTATTGGGCACTTTCTTAGAGTATAAAATAGTTGTGTTGGTCTTCTACTATTGTTTTGATATTCAGAGTTTTCTCTGAAGGACTGAGCTCACTGTGGGAGATGGTTCACAGCTAGTCCAGTACCTCTATCGAATTTGATTTTGAGCTTGGATGTTTTCACATCCCTCTTCTTACATTTTGAAGGAGGGTTTCCAATCTAGGCTCACCTTTTCTGAAATTAGCAATTTTCCCTCTTGTGGTACAATACAGTGAAACTCACTGCACAGACTCACAGAAATTAGTCTGCCATGAAGTCTGAGAGAACTATTTCATCTTTTTATTTTGCTTATTTCCTACTAGTACACACACTGTGCAGTACAGCGCTGGTCCGTCACCTGCAAGCTGATTCCAAATCAACCTGAAAAAATCTGGAGAAGTGCTTGGAAACCATGCAGTTTGTGATTTGCCACAGCAGTTGAAAGAGAGAATGGTAAAACATCATGGCCTCAAATTAAAAATCAAATCTCTACTGGAAGAGAGGTGGTGGGAGCAAAATACAGCAGAGCAGTTTGTTTTAATAAACCCCAGTAAAAATGTAGTGGGCCTCTTTTTGCTGCTAATGGACATCCAAGCCAAGCTTGGCCAATGCAGCCTGCGTCGATACAGTTTCACGGCTCTTAATGCCTGAGTTTGCAGTAACGATAATGCAGTAATACCTATCCATGCTGGAATCACACCCTTAAATGCACCATAGAGCCGTCAAAGGATAAAGATAACGAGTTACTGAAATTGAATGGCTGGAAATTGTGAAGCCTCTTTTGCTGAAGGTCGTTGAATGCAAGCTGAATAAAAAGCTATCTGGAATGATGTAGTTACAGATGATCTTGCCTTTGGGCAGATAGACAAAGTAATTGACCTCTTAATGTCCTGGCCAGGCATGATTTTTCACTTCATAATCTTGCATTTTCATTGCGTAACAAACCTTGTGAATCTTTTTCTGAGGTTCTTACGTGCCTCAGTGCAATGTTGATGCATCAATCATCAGCCACATCTGAGTACTAGTAATGCCCTCTATTAGGTTTGATTCCAAAATTAATTTTAAAAATGACATTATTCTAAGATTATTCTGAATGCAGCAAGTCACCTCCCTTCTTGCTGCTAGTTATTGTAGATCTTTGGCTATGCTTTCATCCAGAGAAAGCCTTAAAATGTAAAGAACTATTGCCAAGTACGTCAGCTCCCTACTTTTTGAATTTAATAAGGGGAAAATGTCTCTACTGTATAGAATTTTGCAGGTTGGTTAGGTGTGGATTACATGTAAAGAATTCCTTGCCTTTAAAATTCTGCATATCATTCTCTTCAGATTACCTGCAGAATTTGCCTGGTGGCTTCATTTGGTTTTATAACAGGAATGGATGTTAAAACTATCATTAGAATATGAGTCTACCAGATTTAGCTTTATCAGATTCCAAAGCACTTGTTCGACTGGATTTCTGATTGCTTTTATAATTAATTAAAGTGTTATTTTGTTGGCAGTCTGGAAAATGCTTCTATAGAACAATTCAGACAGAATAGATCCACGTTTTCCTCCTGTACTCTGCTTTCTCTGGGTGTAGTGATACGTACATAGATCTAGAGTGGCAGTGAATTCTTGCAGATTTTCTTGGGAAGAGTGGCAAGTCTGAGGACATTTTGTGAGGACGTCTTTGAAATAAGTTCCATGCAAATAGACGGGGTTTGTCTGCATGGGGCCCTGCTCTAGGTGATGAGAGCCAGGAAACTCCTATGCATTTCTTTCTGCGAGAGTGTATCTTCTATTTAACTAAACCAGTCTGATTTTACACTTCATGATGTCTTCTTATTAGGCAAGATATTCATTATATTGTATGATTTAGTTGAATAGAGAGAATGTATTCCTATCTCAGACTTGCTCTTTCCTTGGGCATTGTAAATAACTGTTAATTTACAAATTTAAAATTTAGTATGGTATTTGGGACATAACACTCCTTTGTGGTTTAGCCTGTCATTATGTCTGATTATTCCCCTAAATTATGAGCTTACTTAGAGTAGAAGAGAAAAACACCTTGTCTTCCTGACAAGGTGAAGGAGAATAAAAAAATTATTACACAAAGGAGTTAGTGGTCCCATTCTGCCTCTCTTACACTGTGTTTGCATCACTGTTATTCCAGGCATTTCAGCAAAGTTATTCTGAATTTGCAACTGTGTCACCAAAAGCAGGATTTGGCCCACACTATGTAAAAGCTGCATCCTGTTGTTATGGCAACAGGAGTTCTAAAAATTCTGGAAGAAAGGAACACCAGGTTGTTGTGATAAATGATGCATTAAAAGTGACTGCTTTCTTGTAGTTTCATAGTTTTAATTGATGCCTTTTTGTGTGGAATCCATTTTTACTGATGGACGCAATTAGCCAAGATGCTGCTGTAGTGGCTTTAAGATTCCAGTGGGCAGATACGATACGGGAGATGAGCGGGTTAGATTTTATAGCAAGATGAGTGATTGGCTAGCTTAAACTTATATGACAAACTTAAGTTCTGTGCATTCCAGCTGATGTCTGCAGCAGTTGTCATGCAGCAGCAGGAATCAACCTAAAGCTAATGTTATCACAGTGAGAAGAAGGAAACCATATTTTTAACAGCTTAAGCATTCTATATTCTGAAACAGGCTTGGCAGGGGTTGGAGGGGTGGGGAGTGGGGTGGGTGGGGTTAGAGTTTCAGTGAGTTCCTTTACTTTTGTTTGTTTCAACATCCTTGCCTGGAGATAGAACACATATAAAGCTTCCTGGTGATCTTCTCTCTGGTCTGTGCTGGGCTGAACTTTGAGATCTATAAATCTATCTCAGCCAGCCCTCTGAGTTTACAAATCATCATGTTGGATTTGCTTGATTGGATCCACCAGCCCCTTCCCTTAGCAATTAGCCTGCTAGCGTTCATGTCCTTGGGCGGAGAGACTTGACTCATATCTTCTTGGAGAGTTATTGGTGGCATCAATTAAGATGCAAGCACAGAAATGAAACACTGGGAGGCTAAAGACAGCAGTGAAATAAAGGTGAAATCAAGTTTTAATGATACAGCATATTATTATGCTTATAAAATGGGATGCACTTCTTTTCCAGTTTACAGGCATTGAAGTTCAGGTGTCTTCATAGGGGTGTCAATATGTGCCTAAGTTTCCAGCATAGCCAATGGTGCCCAAGTCAATGGAGTGGGACTTCTCTATCATCTGTTTAAACATGTCTGTCACCTGCTGTCATATGAGATGTTTGGGGTATCAAAGACATCTAGGACTTCTGGGAGGTCTGACCATTTTCGAAGCAATAGCTGGATATACCTAATATGTCACCAATATTTAGGCAACTGAATCTTCCCATTATCCAGACTGGGCAATTAACATAGCTCAGATGTTCAGCTGACCCAGTATTGTCCATTGACTGTAACATCAACTCTCACATAGATACCTGTACTGTAGACACCTTAGTGTCTAAAAACGGGAGCTGAATTTTGTACTTGATTACTGTTTTCCAGCCATAACCCTAACACCAAATGAAACAAGGGAAGGCAAGAGTTGGGGTTTTTTCTTTTAATTAGAGTAATTTCCCATTAGCTCAATTGAAATTAGATAAAATTTCTAATGATTTCAGAGGGTGGAAGGGAGAATGCATGTGATTTAGATATGTATTTTATTAACCATAACATCTGGGTGAGTGTTGTTCCCAGTCTTCGTTGTCTTGTTTTGTTTAAACAGTTTAAACATGAAGTATCTAAAGTGGTATCTAGACTCTTTCCATTGTCATTGGAGGGAGAGAGAGACACCTCCACAGGCTCTCTGCCATGAATCGGTAGTGAGCCTCACTCATGGGACATTGCTTATGTCCAAAATAGCTTCTAGGTGACCAGAGTTAGGTGAGATTAATTGACCTGAGTGATTGCAAATAACTGGTACAACAGATATATGGGTGCCCCAATAACACCAGTCTGTAGGTAAGTGGGAGTGGATGAGATCAGCTCCATGCTTACACCTGGAGAAACAACTTTAAAATATTGACAGGAATTTTCTATTGAGGGCTTTTATCACAGATACATAAATGTGGAAATTAATTGATAAAATAAGTTTTCATACAGAATCACTTGCGGTACTGATTCACATTGGTGATTAGAAAAGGGACATGAGCAATTTGTGAGGCTGGATTAGGTTCTCTGTTGGTGTCCTGCAATGGGTGTGGTCAGCAAATTTCAGGGTACGTATCAATCAACAGGAAAAAAGCAGTCTCCAAGACTCAAATTCAGCAGGATAGTTTTTTACTGGAGTTTCTCCTGTGCTAAAGATTAGACACTTGCTGATCAGAGCCTAGGCTGCTATAAACTGTAATTGGCAGCATTACCCACAATGTTGTTCAGTTTTTCAATTGCTCTACTTAGCTCATTCCCTGGAGGTCATAGAAAAACATTGCTGAGATAATAGAAGAGTTAACTCTAGTAAATTCACAGCGTACCTCAAGCACTGTCTTGGAGAAAGTTTCTTCTTGGAAGCCAGGATTTGAACACCCCTCAAAAGGCTGCCATGACTGCGGCTGAACTCCAGGGGTTCATGGGTGAAGCTCCCACCCCGCTTGTGCCCCTGCTCTTTGCCAGAAATTACTGCCCTGTCAGAGGAACTGCAGAAACCAGCATGTCCTGACTCCTCAGCTCCTGCAGTTCCCTTGTGTGGTCATGGGACAGTAGCCTGCACACCACCTCCTCCTGTCATACCATGATCTACACAGAGAGCCCAACTGGGGCAAAATGGCCAGGAAAACCACAGCAGCTCAGGTGGGAATGTGAGTGTGACCAGTACGTGGCAGTGGAGTGCCAGAAACACCTTGTTAATAAATCAGTCAACTCCTTTGAGTTAAACTGTCCAATCTGAACAGTGGTTTGGTTTTGTTTGGGTTTTTTTTTTGTCCTCGAGACATTGTGTGAGTGCACACATATTCAGAGAAGTAACTCATATCTTAGAAGGCAACAAAAATGAAAACTACATTCCAGTGAAAATAATAATGTCTGGGGACTTGCTATAAGATTATAATTTTTAGCTCTTAAACAGTGACAGTACTTTCTGTGCTGTAGAACAGTGAAGGTAAAATCTAAGTCCTGCTCAGATTAAGTAGCTTGGAAGAAAATACATAAATCCACAGCTTTAATGAAAAGAAAAAGCACAAGTGGTTAGTTGGAAAAAACACCTACAGGGTCTTTGTTTATTTATTGTGGTCAAACCGTAGTATGTAGATTGAAGAAGTTAAATCTCACAGGAAGCTAGCACTCACCTTGACTATGATAAAGCTGCCTTCAGATTTGCAGAGCAGGTGATGGCTTAGCTTATTTTTAACCCGTGGAACTCCAAAATAAGATGTGATTAAACAAAATCCGGAGAGCATGCATAAAGAGACAGAACCAACTCCCTCACATTCCTCCTATCCTCACACTCAGTTGCGAACGTTGTGATAAGTCTGAGGAAGTGTGTTTACTGTCCAATATGTTAGTAGTAGGATGCAGTTGTAGCTCAAGAGAGGAGAGAGAGAAAAGTGAGCAATACTGGACTTAGCTAAAACAGCTTCCTGCAAGCCCCTCAGCAGCATCATTTTAGCTGAAGTTTTGTTTTTCAAGAATCTTTGCTCTGAAGGCAACGAGGAATCCAGGTAGTCTAGAGTAATTAAAAAAGTCATAATGTTCCCTTCTCCTTTGGAAAACAGTCAGAAAAGAAAAATTAATCTGGACTGGAGAGCAGATGTCAATCTTTCTTCTGTTCTCTCCATAATGGCAAGCATTGACCAGGGCAGCAGCATGAAATACTGCCTTGGGACACAGAACAAGCATCTGAGATGGTGAAGATTTGCCTGTTGGGAGCACCAGGGACAACTTCATTTGTCAAATTGCATAGAAAAGAATAAAAATAATATACATTATTTGTTCTTATGTTTGCAGAGTTGTTAAAAATTCATGGCCCCATTCACCAAGAAATTCATCAGGCATGAACTGAATGAACTGAAAAGTGTGGTTTATGTTGCGCATGTGTATCTGGAGGGGAATTGGACAGTGGTCATAACTCATGAACTAAAACTAACTTTGGTATGAACAGCATAGGATGATGTTGCATCTATTTTCTTGCCTTGGAAGAATATATGAAGACTAAGCAAATACAAGAGTCTTTTAAAAAGCCTGTCGTGCCCCCTGAGGGATGTTGCCAACAAAGATCAGGTTTAGCTGACCTGTTCCTTCACATGTTGGGATAAAGCCACATACCAGACTGGGGGGTTGAGGATGAGAGATGGGGTACGCTTGTTTATTGTTCTTTGTCTGTGGTCTGCAAAGACTCACAATAAGAAAGGAAGCTAGATGATTACTGAGATCCTCAGAGGATGTCCACTCACACCTACTGATGGATTTTGTGTCTCTGGAATGAAAACTTTTGAGTAAGAACAAAACAGTATGATGATAGAAGCTGATGTAACTTCCTCTTCCTTGCTAAGAACACATGTTGTGATACAGAAATCAGGGAATTAACAGCACATGAAAAAGTACTTTCCATAAGGAAGTATGTTATTGCCATTTAGCAATGTTAATCACTGAAGCTGTTAAAATACAGAAAAGCAGACCATGAAATATATTAAATTAATGCTATTTCAGATTACACTTAAATTTCAAGAGGACATAATGGGACTAAATATTTTGCTGCCAAAAGTGAAAACAATATTAAGTGTTACTAAAGTAGCTGGAAATTTGTATATCTTGCTAAGTTATGTCTTCTCCAGTAAATTTTAGTCAATGAAAATATTATGCGCGTTAAATATTAAAAATGTCAAAATGTACATAAAACCCTGAGACTGATACTTTTAATAATAAATTTAGAAGTACAAATTATTTTGAAACTTAATAAGTAGTGAGAGTCTACTTTAAGTTATTTCAATGAAAACATTTAATCTAATAATATAATTCATTTTGCTGTTTAGTAGTTACCAGTGACAAAATAATTGGAATTTGTTTGCTCCTTTGGTGACTTTTAACAGCATTTTTTATTCATAGACTCTTTAGATTTGTTCTGGTTGTGTTCTTTCATTTATAATAAAGGTTTTCCTGCATCTGAAGCTACTTCAGAATAGATATTTTGTATAAATTTCCCTTAACTGTCTTTTTATCCTACACTAATAGCCTCCTCTTACTAATTTTCTTCATCCACCTGATTAGGTAGATTCAAGCTGATTTCCTAATCTGAAAGGATATCCTATTCCAACCTTCTCCAATCTTCCGAAAAATGGTCTTAAGACTTGGCCTCACCTAGAGGAAAGTGGAGCTTTGGTGTAATCATGACTGACTCTTCTTCACTCAGAACTCATTATTTCTGAAAGATTTTAATCACAAGTTGTTTGGCCCCAGGTATCAGGATGAGAAAGTTGTCCACCTTATAGTTGCCATACATCTTCTCTTCTTGAAAGGAAGAACACATCATTTCTGTGAACAGTTATGTAGATGCTGGCAGTCCAGAGAGGGAGTACTCTCTATTAAAATAATCTGTGTTCATAAGGAAAGTTAAAAGAATCTCTAAATAACATGCTGATTACCTGGTAATAGTTAGGGCTTCTCATTTTTAAAGGTTTACTTGTATGTTTAGGAAGGTCTCAAGGGCAATGTTGCAGTACTGGAATCCAGCATTTCCATTAGGAAGGTCAATCTCCCTGTAGTCTAACAGTGGTCTGAAATCTGCATCAGCTTGCTTCTTCCTGCACCACAGAGTGTCTCTGCTTATTCTCCCAACAGAACTGATTTTGTCATTCATGTATGACAGAGACTGACCGTTGGATCCATCATCTCCTGCCAGTCAGGATTTCAATAATCATGTTTGCTTAATTTAATTTATTCTGAAACATAGTTAGGAAGTACCATCCAAAATTTACAATTTTGTGCTATTTTCTTCAGACCTGATGAAAAACATTATCTTCCTCCAGGCCCTGGATCAGACAAAAAGGGTGAAATGTCCAGGGAGAAAATGTTGTTAGATAGGCTGGCAGAAGAGGCTGCAGGCAGGTAGCCTCATTAGTTGTAGGAAGAATAATAGCTGCTCTATGTCCTGTGGTGGGACTTCTGGAAGGTAGAAGGAAAGTGGTGGGAAAAATGGCAGTAAGATTTTGTGTCTGGAAGCGAGGAGAGAAATGGTGTAAAGGAGCTTTGAAATCCATGCCCCAGCACCGATTCATCTGGGTGCTGTGAGGAGCTGCTTCCTCACAGTCAGCCCAGCTGTCCCAGCATGAATTTCGCCCACACACCTGCTGGGAGCCAGGCTCCCCTTGCCCTACCCTCTCCATCTGTTGCTGCTGCCTTGGGAGGAGGGATGGTCTCATCTTTAAACTGGCTGCCAAAATGTTTTTTACTACTTTTAGTCATTTTCAAGAGAAAAAGTGGAGTGTTGGAAAGGAGTACTGTGCTGGGAGCATCTGGTTCAGGTGTTCCAGGGCAGATTTGGTCCCAAGAGGAGCCTTGGTGCCGCTGCCTGGGTTGTTGGAAGCCAAAACCTCTGGGCAGCTTTATCGAGAGGGTCCTCAGTGGAGAGCCAAATTGTGTTTCTCCTCCTGTTGCCATGGTGATGGGCAATGCTCCTCTGCGGAGACAGCGGCGCACTGGGGACTGGGGGAAGGAAGATCTGATACTGTTCCTCTTTCCCAGACACAGCACATCTAAAAGGAAATCAGAAGTTTGCTTTCCGCATATTCCTTAAACACTAGGTCAAAACATTCTGTGAGTTGTACATTTCTTCTCCCAGATATCCATCCTGCTAATCATTAAATTCTACAGCTGGTGATGGGAGAATGATTTATGGCACAGTGCGGTGTCAGAGCACTACTACATTACACTGCTTTGTTGATGTATTGATGCAATATATTATGGAGGTAATATCCTGCAGTGATACCTTGATTCAAAACGTGGTTGTAAGCAGCAGCAGTATTATGGAATAGCCCTGTCTACCTCTTTTTTCATTCTTTTTTATGTCCATCAGATTAAAACTTTTGGGGTGATTCCATTATGGTCTCTAAAAAGAAAAGGTCCTCCTTTCTTTGAGAGTCATGCTTGGACCAGCTGGTGCACAGAAGGTGTTAGATGTTGTCCCCACCGAGGGCAACCAAATGATGTAGACAGGCTCTGGGCACCACCTGCTCCACAGCCGAGTGGACCAGGTAGCATTTGCAGCCTGGTTAGTGGGGGGCTGCCAATGCCTTTGAAGCAGAGGAGACTGCCGCACCCATCCTGTCATAGTGCCAGCATGGTCCATGTTTACTGGCTCCTTCCTCTCCCTGTCAATGATGAGCAGTGTTTGTTTTCAAGTGTTTTTTTCTTTGCCACGTTCCCAGTGAGCTAAGCGCGTTGCAGCCACCAGAGTATATCAAGCAATGAGACTACATTAAGAAAGCCTCCTAGGGAAGTCAGTGTACCACAGTGCTGAAATTAGACAACATATTGTTCAACACAGCCTCGGATATTCAGAGGACATATTTCCTCGAGGTCCCGTAAGCACATCCAAGTTTGAGTAGTGAAGAGTACAAACAGCCACAATCCTCAGGAGCCCATGGGCACACTGCTGTCACCAGCTACTGAAGTGTAAGTCAGTGGCTTTGGCACACCTTGAGGAAAAGTGTCTGCTACCCAAACAAAATATGATTTCTCATCAGGGAGTAGAGCAATGGCTTGGAGGAGCAGCAGGATCTGACTGCAGAGTGCCACAAGGAGATTTGCAGAGGGGAATTAAATGTTCAGGTATTTTTCTTTGAATTTTTTTTTTTTGTCTGACTATTGGCACAGATGTGCTGGCATGCTCTCATGTATAGTGCTGGCTGCTAAAAAATTCTAACGACTTCTTTTTTAGGAGAAAATAGCAATGAGTTATGCGCAATAACCATTCAAAACTTGTTATAAATCCAAAGAGCCAACAAAGACAACCCATACTTCTAAGTCCTCAGTGTGCTTCTCAGATGCAGTGATTGCTTTGGAGCAGGTGGAGAACTGAAAAGACACCCAAAGCTAAGGGAGCACCTGGCATCCTTTCTAGGGACTACATAATCACGCATCTTTGGACTATGTACTTGTAGCTTGTCAGGGAGCCTTACAGAATGCAGCTAGTGGCACTAATGAATCCCCCACTAACGAATTCCCCTGAGCCTTTGTACAAGGCCCATTGTACAAAACAAGAAGCCTGGCAGGAGGATCTGTTAGAAAACTTGTTTCTTGAGTAAGACACAACAACAAAAATCAAAACTTTGGCCTAGAAAAGGCCATATTCAGGCTGCTTACCTTGCGTGCTTGGCAAGTGCTGCACCTACTGTCGCTCCCAGTTTCGAGGAGGTGATAAGTATTCCGTGTGGTTCAAAGTTGAGGGATCTCCACACACACAAAAAAGGAGAAAGAGCATGCGTTCCCCCTTTTCCATAAACTGAGTGTAAATCAAGGAAATGAATGCTTCTGTGGAGGGTAATAAAAAGATCCTTAGTAGCCTGGATTGCCAAGGAAACACAGAAAATAGAGCAAATGAAATGAATTAGATGTTATTAAGCACCTGAAATTTTCTTCAGTCAAAAGTGGTCCAGCATTCAGTTACCAAGCAGGGAACCCCTTACAGTACTATGCACTTGCTGGAAATTTTCGGAGTAGCTGAGAAATTCTGGTGCAGATGTCACTATCTCTGTCTATTTCTGGATATGTTGCTTTGCAATTAAACTAGAACTGTTTTTTAGCTCACGTGAAGAATAGGGTAGCAATAACTGAAGATAACCATATAGTACTTACTTCTATGAGGATATTAGCATTTGCAAAATATTTCCTTGCTGGAGTCTCAAAATATAATTTTATGTTAGTTATCCTCTCAAATGAGACAAAGCTTAACAGGAAGAAACTGGTTTGTGGCTGAAATTTGATTTTATCACCTTAAAAGTAGTTACAAAATCTGATACATAATAGTGTATATCCTTTGCAGTTTGTCTTGATAAAGAGTTTGATGTTGATTAGTTACTTGGGCAACTGGCCAGTGCTCTCTGCTAATTATAGAAGACAGAACATTTATTTTGTTATAGACCTTGGAAAAAAACCTCCAACTTAAATTAAAAGATGTTAAATGAGAGTAGGTCTGATTTGTGTTTTGAAAGAAGAGAAAGGAAAGAGAAAGAAGTACTCATGTTTCAACTTCTGAAGACTTGTATCTTGCAATACATTTTACTTTGTTTTCCTCAGATTTTCAAACCAGAGATTGGCGAAAGAATTATCTGCTTTTCTGAATGCTTCCGTTCTGGGGAATAGTCCTTAGTGGTAGAACACAGAAGAGAAACATTGCTGCCAATATGTGCAGAAAACGATTTTTAACCAGACAAGAAATCATTCATATTTTTATGCAGAAAAACCACTGAAGATACTCCTCATCTTGCTGCATCTTTGCTTGTACATTTTTGATTGTTTTGAAATGTCTCTCTGGAGCTCTATGTACTATGAATTCCTTTTCTACAATAAAACCTGCTTAAAGTGGAACAAACTTAGATATTCAGCTGTTATAAATAAAGGTTCTTCTTTGTTCACTGGAGACTTTTCCTGTAGTCTTCGCTTCCTTCGAGCAGAAACTTGAAGAACACTCTCTAAATTGTGAGGCTACCTTGTTAAAGGTTGATACAGAGAAGTCTGCCCACATCCTTCGCTAAGTGGTATGCTGGAGTGTGGCGGTGAAGAGCAGCATCTTTGGCTGGGAAGGCAGAAGGCTGCTCACAGAGGAGGATTTTTGCCTTTGCTATGGCTGCTTCCACCAAGATAATCAGCTAAAAGAGGCCATAAGACTACCCTGATGATGTCTTATTAACCCAGATTATTGACAGCCATAACAGCTTGTACATACTATTAAGCAGTTCGTCATACACCACAGTATGCACTGCATGTGATACATGTAGTTCCTACTGTATATGGAGCTGTCAGAAGATGGGAAATGCAGGTCTATTTCATCTAGCAAGTTACTTTTCAGTTGAGAAGCAGCGTAATTCTTATGAAATTATTCTTCCCCTCATGGATATTTTCATGTTGCTTTTCCCCTATCTTAAGGTTAGGGTAATATAGCTCAATAAATTCATGTCAGGTATAATTGAAAGAGAAAAAGATCACTTGTACACAAGTGGTCTTCAGAAGCTCAGGGTTTTGGTAAGGAACAAATGGTAAGGAGCAGAACCCTGTGGAAGAAAACTTGTTGAGGGGTGGGATGTTGAGGAAGAGGGGCACTGAGCTGTGGACTACAAGAAATGAACTGGATTCAAAATAGCAGCCCTCAGTGATAGAACTGAAGGATTTTACATCCTAGAATGAACCTTGGACGGTGACATAATCCATCCCCATTCCAAGGCAGGACCAAATATGTGTACATTTTTTTCTGATGGGTATTTGTCTAAGCTGTAAGAAATGGAAACTCCACAATCTCCTCCAGCCACTTTTTCTACTCCATTGCTCTCTATCATTAGACAACTTTTTAGCAAATCAAAAATGTATTTTTCTTACCACTACTAAGGTCTCTTCTTATCCTTTCCATGGCATGTATATACAGAAGATTCTCCTGTTTGCACAGTCCTTTAAATAGACTGTTTTGCTAACTCTTCTCATCCTTAGGCTAAACAACTCTGCTTCTCCCAATTCTTCCTGCCATTGTGGTTCTCTTGACCTATGATCACTTTGTAACTCCTTTCTAGACTCTTTCCCTTTTATCTGTCTTATTCTTCAAGTATGCCTATGGAAACTGGACACCTTTCTGTTATAAATTTTCCCAACATGAAGTAAAGCAGACAGACATCAGCTGTTCAAAGCCAGGGGGCAGCAAATGCAGCTGCTTCACAAGGGAAGCTGAGGCAGGAGCTGAACCATGGCTTCAGACTCAAGCGGGGGGAGCAGAGCAGGTGTGGCAACACTAATAAAGGTCAGGTCACCAAAGTCATGGTGATGAGACAGGTCCGAGGTCAAGCTAGGACTTTAAGCCCTCAGGTCAGGATCATCAGGGAACATAGCAAGGCACAGGCATGACTGTGCCAGAGCTTATAGCAATATGCAATGTCTACTGATTCTGCTTTTGCTTTTATCTTTTTGTAGAAGGTGTTGGGTCTCACCAGAATAGGATGATAGAAGACTTATTCATGCAAAAATTACATCCTTTGTTCCAAGGACTGATCTTTGGAGAGTACCATCAGAGAAAAAATTGTTCTCATTTAACCTTAGAATTTGAAAACTATTTGACTTAAACTGAAATCTTCAAGTCTGTTTCTCACATGCGATAATTACACGTATGCATCCATACAATAATTCAGGAGCTCATCTCCTTTCCCCAGCTTCCCTCCAGAACAAAATGCCCATAAATCATAGAATCATAGACTCATTTAGGTTGCAAAGGAACTTTAAGATTATTGTGTCCAACAGTTAACCCAACACTGCCAAGTCGACCACTAAACTGTGTCTCTAAGCACCACCATCTACACATGCTTTAAATACCTCCAGGGACATGACTCAACCATTTCCCTGGGAAGCCTGTTCCAACCCTTGACAACCCTCTTGGTGAAGACATTTTTCCTACTATCCAAACTAAACCTCCCCTGGCACAACTTGAGGCTGTTTCCTCGTGTCGTGTTGCTTGTTACTTGGGAGAAGAAACCAACAGCCACCTCACTACAACCTCCTTTCAGATAGTTGTAGAGGGTAATAAGGTCTTTCCTCAGCCTCCTTTTCTCCAGACTAAACCACCCCAGTTCCCTCAGCTGCTCCTCATATGATTTGTGCTCTAGATCTTTCATCAGCTTTGTTGCTCTTCTTTGGACACACTCCAGTGCCTCAGTGTCCTTCTTGTAGGTGGAGTCCCAAAACTGAACACAGTACTCAAGGTGTGGCCTCACCAGTGCCGAGTACAGGGGAACAATCACTTCCCTCCTCCTGCTGGCCACACTATTTCTGATACAAGCCAGCATGCTGTTGGCCTCCTTGGCCACCTGGGCACACTGCTGGGTCATTTTCAGCTGCTGTCAAACAACACCCCCAGGTCCTTTTCTGCTGGGCAACTTTCCAGCCACTCTTAGCCAAGCCTGTAACACTCTAGGGGTTTGTTGTGACCCAAGTGCAGGACCCAGCACTTGATCTTGTTGAACCCCATACCATTGGCCTCAGCCCATCGATCTAACCTGTCCAGATACATTTGTAGAGCCTCTCTACCCTCAAGCAGATCAACACATCCACCTAACTTGGTGTCATCTGCAAACTTACTGAGGGTGCACTTGATCCCTTCATCCAGATCATTGATAAAGTTATCAAAGAGAACAGGCCCCAATTCTGAGCCCTGGGGAACACCAATGGCCTCCAACTGGATTTGACTCCATCCACCACCACTCTTTGGGCCCAGCCATCCAGCCAGTTTTTTATCCAGCAAAGAGTACACTTGTCCAAGTCATAAGCAGCCAGTTTCTTCAGGAGAATGCTGTGGGAAACAGTGTCAAAGGTCTTACTAAAATCCAGGTAAACAACATCCACTAAGCAGAGAAGGAGATCAGGTTAGTCAAGCAGGACCTGCTTTTCCTAAACCCATGCTGACTGGGCCTGATCACCTGGTTGTCCTGTATGTGCCATGTGATGGCATTCAAGATGATCTACTCCATAATCTACCCTGGCACTGAGGTCACACTGACAGGCCTGTAGTTCCCTGGATCCTCCTTCTGGCCCTTCTTGTAGATGTGTGTCACATTTGCTAACCTCCAGTCCACTGGGACCTCCCAAGTTAGACAGAACTGCTGATAAATTACTAATATGACATGGAAAGCACATTAAACAGGTATCAGACTTTGGAGATTATTATTTAGAAAACACAAATCCATTTAGCCAAATGGAGTGGTGTTCCTGTTGGACTCATCAAGTGAATAGGATTTTGTATCTAACAGGCTTCCTCAGATCTGCAAAGTTAAATTTTGTGAGCATCAGCCTTGGAAAGGCACGCACCTTGACTATGCGTGTTCATGTTTTTATTCCAGACAGACCTGATATTCTCAGGCTGCCCTGATCTGCTAAATTTTTACTGCAACGTGGGATGTGTACACTTAATAGAACACTTATCTTTCCGTTTTAGTAAATAGATAGCTCAGCCCTTACAGCTTTGTGTCGAGGCCTTAGGTCTTTCTTCATTCCTTCTCAGTGATTCCTCACTTACTTTCACTTGTGAGTTCTTCCTCCTAGGTCATACTCCCTGCTGTCTCCTCAAGGAACAAATTCATTTCTATGATGCCAAATTTATGTGGCCTAAGATCAACTGTTGATATTCAGAAGCTGCTAAACAAACCTGAGCCTTTTCCAGTATTATGGTTTAACCCCAGCTGGCAACTAAGCCCCACCCAGCCACTTGCTCACTCCCTGTGGTGGGATGAAGGAGAGAAATGTAAAAGTGAGAAAAGATGTGGGTTGAGATGCATGCAAGCAAAGCAAAACAAGGAATTAATTCTCCACTTGCCATCGTCAGGCAGGTGTTCAGCCATCTCCAGGAATGCAGGGTTCCATCACACATACTGGTTACTTGGGTAGACAAACTCCTGTCAAGGGTTAGGGCTGGACTGGGTACTGATGAATGACAGATGCTCTCTATCAACACCTCTCCCTTCCCAAAGGGGAAGGGAACAGGAATAAGGGATAGAGATTTATGGCTTGGAAAAGAAATCTAAAATTGCTTTAATGAGAATAATAATAAAATGAAATATCACCATCATGGCTTGGCTTCGCGGACGAAGATTTGGGAAGGGCTTTAAACGTGAGTACACCCTTCAAGCCCACGTGGTGGATTTTTTAGGTGAGGCGCAGCGTGCGCGAGACTGGCCCCACCCTTTACACCTGAGGTTCATCTGCCAGGGCCTAGCGAGCTTGGATGGTGACAGCGAAGTCCTCAGGTCGTAGGTTTGGTTAGAGTATCCTTCTCTTAGATGGATGGCCTTACAGGGCTAAACGAGCTCCATCTGCCCGGGTTTGGAGTTAGAGTTGTCCTTCTCCTAGGATGGTTGCCCGAAGGCTAGTGAGCCCATCCTGCCCATGGACACACTTTGTCTGACCCTTCAGTTGAGACCTGTCAGGCTTGGGAGACCCTAGCGGAGGCATATGCCACCACCAGCATAGCTCTCAACTTCACAAGGGCACACAAGCTCTTTCCCCACAGCAAGGGGGTGCCCGTGAAAGAGAAAATGAAATATATACAAATATTTTAAAACTAATACTGAACCCAGCCTCCCAGATGGCAACCATGTCACTGTCACCACTGATGCTGTAGGCAGACACTGGAGAAGTCCCTGGCTGGACTTAGCGGCAGACAGGAACTGGATTTGGGAGCTGGGTTCTGGAACTGGATTCAGGAATGTACAGATTGGGATCAAAGGAAAGACGGACAGAGTGCTCCTTGGATGCCGGCTATTGAAGAAGAGCTTGACCCTCGTGATCCTCCAGCTTTATACCAAATATGACATATATGGGATGGAATACATTGTTGGTCAGTTTAGGGTCACCTGTCCTGTCTGCTCCTCCCTGCAGGTGCGGCATCTAACTTACTGCACCCCCAATGTGGTATATAACATTTAGCAGTGACCTTGGTCTTCACAGGAGCAAGTATAAGCAAGAGCCTTTCTACATACCAGTCCCTGGTAGTAACTACAAATATCAAGTGTTATCCCTTCTAGAATCAGACACTCAAAAAATACACCATTAACTTCAGAAAGTGCAGTCACTTAGAAGAGACTGAGCTGAAAAGTAAAATCAATTAACAGTATTAGTTCTGTTCTAACTCAAACCAGGACACACCATAACTCTGAACGTTGCCCCCTTCCTTCTTCTTCTACCAGCTTGTTATTGCTGAGCCTGACATCATATGGCATGGAACATCCCTTTGGTCAGTTGAAGTCAGCTGCCCCAGCTGTGTCCCCTATCAACTTCTTGTGCACCCCCAACCTACTCACTGGTGGGGTGGAGTGAGGAGCAGAAAAGGCCTTGACTCTGTGTAAGCACTGCTCAACAATAGCTAAAACGTCCCTGTGTTATCAACACTGCTTTCAGCACAAATCTAAAACATAGTCCCATACAAGTTTATGTGGAAAAAATTAACTCTATCCCAGCCCGAAACAGTGCAACCGGCAGGCTAATACCTTTGCACTTGAATTTGGAAGGAATATCAATATGCCCATCTACCACCTTGTATCATGAAGACCTTCTCAAACTTCCTACAAATACTTAATTCTTTAATTTAGAGGTAAGTTGGTCTTGTGCTAAAATTATCCTACATAAACTGCTTTAGAAAAAACTCTTTAATGATTCACTGCTACACTCTGGACTGCAGGTTTCCAGGTACTCAGAGTAATAGTTGATAATGACTGGTCACCAAAAATGTTAGTGCTGAACTTACTTTCATGACTATCCATTGAAAATCCCTAAATCAAATAATTTTGTCTTGTCATTATTTGTGTCTCTAAGTTAACAAAGACACTGGAAAGTAATATAGCATTCAAAGGAAAGCTACAAGAATGAATCAAACTATGGACAAATGATGTGCAGTTAGCACAAAGGACACTGTGAGGAAACTTAATGACCTGCTGTAATTACCTGCACTGAAACATAATACACTAATGGGAAAGACATACTGAGAAACAAAGACTTGTTATAGTTCATAGAATTCAAATGGGTGTGATTAGAAAGGTGGGGTACAACTGCCATAAAGCAATTTGCCGAGGGAGACAGATACATTCTCAGTCTTTTGGAGGCACTTTCTAGTTCCAGCGTGGGTTGTCAGGCTCAGGATGGGACCGGTGGGATTCTATTGGCAGAGCAATGAAGGATGTTAGGTTTAATGCCCTGTAATTGTCCTCTTCCACTATCCCGTTTTATTTCATTGGTGTGCATTTTTTCCAGGCTTAGTCAGTTGGCACAACTGTAAGCAGTGGAAATAACTAAATATTTAAGTCCGGACTAGTAACACTTCTGGATATTCCTTCTTGCAGAGGGTGTCGTTCTATCAATGTCCATTTCACTCCAGGATTTATGAAATTTAATAGGGAGGATGATTTATAAGAAGAGCTATTCCCACAGTAAAAGCAATTTGTCCTAAGTGCTCACCAGTCAGGAACGATTATGAAAAATGGCAGAAGGTGATGTATTTTAGACTTCTTCTAAATCATAAGCAGAAGATAAGCAGATGGCGTACGACTGCCAGAGGAAACCAGGATGTGCATGTAAGCCATTGCACTGTAGCTAATGGAAATGTAAGATAGGAATAAAATAGCTCTGCAGACAGCAAGGTGAGAGAAGAAGGAGGGGAGGAGGTCCTCCAGGCACTGGTGCAGAGATATTCCTGTAGCCAATGGAGGACCATGCTAGAGCAGATATCCACACTGCAGCCTGTGTGGGACCCCATGCTTCAGCAGGTGAATGTGCCCTTTGTCTGTACCCTGCCCTGTTGAAGAGGGAGATTGAGAGAGTGGCCAGGTAGACATTCAGCAGTCAGCCAAGGTTAATGAAACACATTTAGCTAACAGTTTCATGTTCTACCTGTGGATGCCTTAGGGCCTTGCAACATACCTAATTTCATAGAATCATAGAAAGATCTGGGTTGGAAGGGACTTTCAAAGGTCGTCTAGTCCCAATCCCTCTGCAGTAATCAGGGACATCTTTAACTAGATCAGGTTGCCCAGAGTCCTGTCCAACCTGACTTTGAATGTTTCCAGGGATGGGGCATCTACCACCGCTCTGGGCAACATGTGCTAGTGTTTCACCACCCTCATTGTCAACCACTTCTTCCTTACATTTAGCCTAAATCTCCCCTCTTTTAGTTTAAAACCATTATGCCTTGTCCTGTCTCAACAGGCCTTGCTAAAAAGACTGACCCCATCTTTCTTATAAGCCCCCTTTAAGTACTGGAGGGCCACAATGGTTTCTCCCCAGAGCCTTCTCTTCTCCAGGCTGAACAACCCCTGCTCTCTCAGCCTGTTCTCATAGCAGAGGTGCTCCATCCCTCTGATAATTTTTGTGGCTCCCCAATAGGACCATCTCCAAAAGGCCCATGTCTTTCCTGCACTGAGGACTCCAGAGCTGGACACAGTACTCCAGGTAGGGTCTCACCAGAGTGGAGTGGAGTGGAGTGGCAGGATCACTGCGCTTGACCTACTGGCCACACTTCTGATGCAGCCCAGGATACAGTTGGCTTTCGGGGCTGCGAGTGCACATTGCCATGTCATGTCCAGCCTTTCATCCACCAGTACCCCCAAGTCCTTCTCTGCAGGGCTGCTCCCAATCCCTTCATCCTCCAGCCTGTATTGATGTTGAGGATTGCCCTGACTTAGGTTCAGGACCTTGCACTTGGCCTTGTTGAACCTCAGGATGTTCACACGGGCCCACTGCTTCACTTTGTCCACCTCCCTCTGCATGGCATCCTCTCCCTCAGGTGTGTCAACTGCATCACTCAGCTTGTGATCTTTGAAGTGCTGATGGTGAACTCAATCCCGCTGTCTATGTCATTGATGAAGATATTACACAGTACTTGTCCCCGTACAGACCCTTGAGGGACACCACTTGTTACCATCTGGACATCAAGCAATTGACCACTGCCCTCTGGAAATGACCATCCAACCAATTTGTTATCCACCGAACAGTCCACCCATCAAATCCATATGTCTCCAATTTAGAGAGAAGTATGTTGTGGGGGACCATGTCAAAGGCTTTACAGAACTCCAGATAGATGACATCCGTAGCTCTTCTCCTCTCCACCAATACAGTCACTTTGTCGTAGATGGTCACTGGATAGTTCAGGCAGGACTTGCACTTGGAGAAGCCATGCTGGCTGTCTCGAATCACCTCCCTGTCCTTTATGTGCCTTAGCATAGCTTCTAGGAGGATCTGTTCCATGATCTTCCCAGGCACAGAGGTGAGGCTAACAGCTGAGTAGTTCCCAGGGTCCTCCTTTCTACCCGTTTTAAAAACGGGTGCAATGTTTCCCCTTTTCCAGTCACCAGGGACTTCACCTGACTGCCAGGACTTTTCAAATACCCTGGAGAGTGGCTTGGCAACCACATCACAGAATCACAGAATCACAGAATCATCTGGTTGGAAGAGACCTTTAATATCATCGAGTCCAACCTTTCACCCTGCACTGCCAGGGTCCCTAAACCATGTCCCTCAGCACCACATCTACACGATGGTGCACCTCCAGGGATGGCGACTCCACCACTTCCCTGGGCAGCCTGTTCCAATGCTTAATGACCCTCTGTGTAAAGAAATTTTTCCTGATAGCCAACCTAAATTTCCCCTGACAACTTGAGGCCATTCCCTCTCATCCTGCTATTCATAACATGGGAGAAGAGACTGACCCCCACCTCTCTACAACTTCCTTTCAGGTAGTTGTAGAGGGCAATAAGGTCTCCTCTGAACCTCCTCTTCTCCAGACTGAACAATCGCAGTTCCCTCAGCCACTCCTTATAAGAGAAGTTCTCTAAACTCCTCATGAGTTTTGTTGCCCTTTTCTGAACCTTCTCTAGCACCTCAACATCCTTTTTGAAGTGAGGGGCCCAAAACTGGACACAGTACTCAAGGTGTGGCCTCACCAGTGCCGAGTACAGGGGGACAATCACTTTCCTCTTCCTGCTGGGCACACTATTTCTGACACAAGCCAGGATGCCGTTGGCCTTCTTGACCACCTGGGCACACTGCTGGCTCATGTTCAATTGGCTGATGACCAACACTACCAGGTCCTTTTCTGATGGGCAACTTTCCAGCCACTCTTCCCCAAGCCTGTAGCATTGCAGGGGCTTGTTGTGGCCCAAGTGCAGGACCCAGCACTTGGTCTTGTTGAATTTCATACAATTGGCCTCAGCCCATCGATCCAGCCTGTCCAGATCCCTCTGTAGAGCCTCCTGACCTTCAGGCAGATCAACACTACCTCCTAACTTAGTGTCATCTGCGAACTTACTGAGGGTGCACTCAATCCCCTCATCCAGATCATTGATAAAGATGCTGAAGAGGACAGGCCCCAACATTGAGCCCTGGTGAACACCACTGGTGACCAGCTGCCAGCTGGATTTAACTCCATTTATCACCACTCTCTGGGCCAGGTCATCCAGCCAGTTTTTTATCCAGTGGAGCGTACACCCATCCAGGCCATAGGCAACCAGTTTCTGTAGAAGAATATTATATGGGAAACAGTGTAAAAGACCTTACTAAAGTCCAGGTAAACAACATCTACAGCTCTTCCCTCATCCATTAAACAGGTCACTTTGTCATAGAAGGAGATCAGGTTGGTTAAACAAGACCTGCCCTTCATAAATCCATGCTGACTGGGCCTGATCACCTGGCCGTCCTGTACATGCTGCACGATGACACTCAGGATGACCTGCTCCATGAGTTTCCCTGGCACTGAGGTCAGACTGACAGGCCTGTAGTTCTCTAGATCCTCCTTCCAGCCTTTCTTGTAGATCGGCATCACATTTGCCAACTTCCAGTCAGCTGGTACTTCCCCTGATAGCCAGGACTGTTGGTAAGTGATGGAAAGTGGCTTGGTGATCACTCCCGCCAGTTCCCTCAGGACTCTGGGATGCATCTCATCAGGTCCCATAGATCTATGTATGTTCAAGATCCTCAGGTGGTCACAAACCTGATCTTCTCTTACAGTTGGAGGGACTTTGTTCCGCTGGTCCCCTCTTGCGGTCCATCCACTCAGGAGGTGTGAGGTTGCCGGTGAAGGCTGAGGCAAATTGATGTTGACTACCTCAGCCTTCTCATCTGTTGTCATCAGTTTGCCAGTCTTGTTCATCGTTGGCAGTACGCTTTCTTTGACCTTCCTTTTCTGGTTTACGTACCTGTAGAAGCCCTTCCTACTATTCTTTGCATCCCTTGCCAAGTTCAGCTCCAGCTGTGCCTTGGCCTTCCTGACCTCCTCCCTACACAACCAGGCAGTGTCCCTGTACTCTTCCCAGGATACCTGTCCCTGATTCCACTGCCTGTGCAGTTCCTTCTTGCCCTTTAGTTCGACCAGGAGATCTCCACTCAGTCACGCCCATCTCTTCCCTTCTTTGCCTGATTTCTTACGCCTGGATATCGACAGGTCTTGTGCTCTATGGCAAGTGTCCTTAAAGATCTGCCAGCTCTGCTCTGCTCCCTTGTCCCTCAGGGCCATTTCCCAGGGGGTTGTATTGACTAACTCCTTGAAGAGCTTGAAGTTTGCTTTCCTAAATCTCAGAGTCCTGACTTTACTCTTTGCCTGGCCCGTGTCCCCCAGGACTGTGAACTTCACAATCTCCACAAATGTAGTCAAAATAATTGCAATTATTTTGTTGCTGTTAGTTCAGTGTGTTAAGCCAAATGACAGAAAAGAGACCTTTAGGAAAAAAATTTGTCAATTGTCCATTTGTCCTTGCAGTATATCTCTAAATCTTCCCAATTCCCTCACATTGCGCTGTGTGGTTGCTGTGATTAATTATGGACATTAATACATTTCTCAGTATGAAGCGCACCTGTGACTTTTACCTCAAACACTAAGAAGTTGAGTTTGATTGCAGGAAAACTTAAAAACCCCAAGGACTGACATTGTTAATGTTAATAATGTATTTTACTAAAGAAGCTCCAAACCTAATTTGAATTGATTATCTAAATAGTTTCATTACAGGATGCTAACTAAATCAAGCCCATTTTTTCACAGTGACCCAGAGAAATGAATTTGCTGGTCTATTTATAAAGGTAAAATATCTGTATACTTTGAAACTTGTTTGTGACTCCCATTACATTGTTAGGTAAATTATAAATGTACAAAATATTTAAAATAAAGGTGGATACATAAAGAGTCCAACGATACCAATGGATCTTTACAACTAAGTGGATCAGAGCTCCCAAATAGCTAATTCCTTCAAATGAATTCAATTTAGACTTAAGTATACCTCTCTCTTACTGCAAAATTATTGTAACCCTGAATTTGGTGTAGAATTAAGTGTCATGGGAAAGCAGGTAAATATAAGGATTTTTTTAAATGTTGAGGGAGGATAAAACTGCTGGTAGGCAGAGTGCCTGCTCGGTTGGGTGGTGTGCAACCCTGAGCCCAGGATAAGGCAGTGGGGAAGGGGGGGGGCACCTGAAAGCCTGGAAGGAGCTCATGGCACAAGAGGCTTCTCAGTGAGAATGTCTGCATCTACCAGCATTTATACGCTTCTGGATTAGCACATGGGGAGGAATTACCTGCCTGTAGGCATCAGACAAAAAGTAAATTTACATGGAGGAGAAGTCTGGTGGTGAGAAAGTTTTGGGGGGAAGGCAGAGATGGAAAAAGAAGATGCAAATTGCAAGGGCTAAGCAGTGGGGTCACAGCAATCTCTAGTCACTCCTTGTGTAAATAATCCACTTTTCTCATTGAGTATTTTTTGGAAAGGATGGGGAACTCCCATGCAAGGGGAGAAGCTAGTGGGAAGGAGGTGAGCAGGGAAGTGGAGGCAGCGATGGCAGGGGAGACAGGGTCATCCTGCTGGGGTGGAGCTAGGGAAGATACAAGGCAATGTCTTTCTGTTTTCTTGTTACAGTGCTTTGTCCTTTCCTCAGAAACCAGTTCTCAGGTGGCTCATACAGATGTTAAATTCTGGCTGGAGCCTCAATGTCTCTGAGTTGTAAAGCCACATATGTTAAAATTCAGTGACAGAAACTACTGCCAGAAAAACACCAGTGCTGAAGTTCACTGGCTCTCAAATAAGCATTATCGTAGCCTCCTTAAAGCCATCCTTGTAAAAACAGGTCTTAATTGTACTCCACTCACTGGATTTTATGACGGACTCCTCTGATAATCCTTGCACTAGATTGCAACAGCTTCACTCTGTTTAGAAAAATGTTGCCTGCTGGGAAGGCATGCGAAAACCGAAGGCATTAGTGAAGAGTCTCTAGCAACCTCGGAATAACAGAGGTTTTGTCTGCTTTAGATCACATTACACAATGTTTTTTATCTCATTTCCATTTGCATCAGGGATACACCAACCTGAAGAGTGACCTACTTTCCCTGCAATATTTGCCTTGCTTTTAATTATAGCAATTATAGCGCCATGATCACTGGCATAGTCCCCAGAATGTTGACTTTTTTTCTTGATGTTATTGTTATATAGATTACAGAGACTCTTTGCCAGCATGTTGCCCTCTAATTATCTGTCTGAAGTTGTTGCCTGTGCCACAGACAAGCAAGGGAGCTTTGTATGGGGGATTTTTGAGGAATTCTCCTGAGTCTTCTGTACAGCAATCATTATGCATAGACTCCTTCAGGGTACAGGTATGGGCTGTACGTTCCTCATAAAAACCCTCTTCTCTCTTATGTTGTTCTCTTGCTTTTGGTGCAGCCTCTTTAGCAAAGTATATAACGCGGATAGAGCAGTCTGGAAACCAAATGGTTGGCACATCTCTCAGCCTACATGTCACAGAACAATTTTTTACTGGTTTTAGATAGATGTATTAGGAATTTTTTTCCTTTTGAAGTTATTTTATGTCTTTTTCTTAACT
The DNA here is from genome assembly GCA_009769605.1 of Bucorvus abyssinicus. Taxonomy (NCBI): domain Eukaryota; kingdom Metazoa; phylum Chordata; class Aves; order Bucerotiformes; family Bucorvidae; genus Bucorvus; species Bucorvus abyssinicus. Next base: position 128,527,051 of record CM020024.1, read on the forward strand.
AGCTGATGAACTTTTCTCTGTCTCTATTCCATCGTTATTAACTCATTTAACCCGAGAACTAACCTAGGCTGATTATATTATTATTTAACAACAGGACAAGTAGTATGCAGTTCAAGAGATTAGGCGAGTGAACAAAACTGAGCATGATAAAGCATGGTATATAACACCAGAGGAGAATGGAGTAATGCTCTTCCAGTTCATAAATTGACCCAGTATTTCCTGGTTTCAAAGTAATGAATATTTGGGCTTAGAAAAACAGATAGCGGTAAAGATCAATTTGCCAAAAACATACTAAAGAGGGAAAATACTCTTACATCAAAAATATCATAGGAGTGATTGCATGGCTTGATTATTGGAAAACTGCTTCAAGAACTTCCCTCTGGTAGAAAATGCCATTGTTACTGCATCAGAGTCCTCCTCCTTCCCCAGTCTCAATCCTCGCACATGCTGTGTCCTGATTCCTTATTAAAAAAATCTCAATTAAACAATGAACCAGAGGCTTTTTGCTGAGAACTGGATGAGATCTCCATTGTGTCCTTGTCTGGACAATCAGAAAGCCACTGGCAAGCCCAGACAGGGAGGGCACAGCTAGTCACCATCTGATTTTACAGAGGCCTTTCCTTATTGTCCTTCTCTGAAGGAGACTCTACATATGCGTGGGAAAATATTGGTCTCCTACTTTGACAAAATTACTGGGCAAGAATCAGTAAACTGAGAATGTTTTAATATTCCCCAAAGTAATTGAAAGATGTAGTAAATATATTACTGGAGCCAGATCAGAATCACTGGTACCTCTACACTATCTAATAATTTAGCTCCCCAGTTCACTCCTGGGTTAACTGATCCCATAATGGCTCATGCTGCAGAAATGTTAATTAGCTTATGGGAACTCTCTTTTGGAATCAGCTGATGTGTTCCCATTAATAAAAACAAATGAAAACAAAAACCTGGGTTTGCTTCTGAGGGAAGCCTCACTCAGGGTCTAATCCCAGTCAGCAGAATGGAAGAGTGACCCCCAGGCTTGGTTCCTTCTGCCCAACCTACTTCAATGCTTCAATGGCAATTTTTACACCTCTAAATACCCACCTGCCCTCATACCATGCCTCTGAACATACATTGCATACCTAGTATTTCATGCTATAAACATATCATCCTGCTGGGCTGAAATACAGCCCCATGTCATTTCAGAAATTTGCATCTGCAATAAATGGCACCTAAAACACATACCTGTGCCTCATGGCTAGAATGATGCCCCACGCAGCCTGGGAGGGACCCCGGGTTATGTGCTTCACCATGTGGAGCCAGCTGCTCTTCTCTGCAGGGGACTCCAAGGCACTCTGCTCTGAGTTACTTCACTTGGTCAGGAGCTGAAGATCATTTCTGAGAGCAAATGAATTTTGCAGTGTAGGTGCAGCCAGCAAGGATTCCCAGCTGTAACCCTGCCCCTGTGCCAGCTCTAATTCTTATGCCAGACGAGCAGGTCTTGTTAGTATAATGTTGTTCTTGTTCTGGCAGCCCCTGGGACAGATCTCAGGTGCACCAAAATATCTTGCTTGGGGATGGCAGGTGGCCTAAAACTGCCAGGTCACGTAGAGCTCGGTACCTCCTGACAGAACCCTTCAGGTCCTTCCTTAAGAGGTGTCCATGGCCTCTCTTATCCCTTGCCCACTCGAGTCCAGGCATTTACAGGGGGGTGAAAGAGCAGTTTGGGTTAGTTCCAGCTGTCCCACCAAAATATCTTTTTGGTTTATTATCTTTTCGTTTTATTACTTTTGGGTTTATTACTTGCCAGACTTTTGCCCCCTCTCCCTTCCTCTCACCTCAGTTTGCTTTTATTGCTATAAACGCGTGCACATTTCTTTACATGTACATGCCATGCAATGTTTCCACTGATTGCTGCATTGTCACAGCCAGTCCCTTGGTTTTTAAGTAGCAATGTTATATAATAAACATTCAAATCCCATGAACACAGCAGGAGGCTCCTGACAGTTGTAATTATATTCCGCAAGGCATGAAGTTCTCATTGCGTGGTGTTCTTGATTTTTTTTTTTTTTTTTAAGCCAGAAAGGCTTTTTTTTTTGTTGATTTCAGCCATTTAGAAGGTGAGGAGGTGAATTCCTTTGGAGTGCTGTGAGAGGTTGACTGCCTATGCAGACACAAAGAGGGAGTGGGGATTAACAGGGGATTAAGAGGACAGGGCTCTCTGTAAATACAGCAGAGAAAACATCATTTTAAAATAACACTTTTCTTCATAAGGTGCTTAGGTAGTGTCACAACACGTGTGTACAAAATGTGGATAAACTCTGTTTCTATCACAGCTTTCTTGCCAGAAGGAAAAACAGAGCCTTTACAGATACAGACCGCACTGTGAGCTCCACACATTAACTAACTGTAAATGCAATGAAGGTAATCGGCACAGCAGAGGCTTTTCTCAGCGTTAAATGTTAAAATGTGTCAGAGATCTAAATTATTAAATCTCCATCTATACGTGCAAATTTGGTCTGGTTTAAGTAGTCTCTGAGTGTGTATCATCTTTCAATTTAATGGTGATTTCCTTCTCCTTACTTAACCTGTTTATGAGTTATTTAAGCACCACTGAAGTAAATAACTCTCAAGACAGTGCAAATGTCTTGTTTCAATGTCATTAATCCAGTTTAAATCTAGCCCATATTTGAAATACTATGGTGCTCATTTTAGATGAACCTTATTTATTGGAGCAAGACAGGCCAATCTGTCTTTTGTTTATAGATATGTTTCATTTGCTACTAAAATAAAGTTATTTTAGACAAACACTGGTAGCCAGACATACCTGACAATGTTATTTAAGATGGGGACATTTCAAAGAGAGAGGAAAAGTCTGAACAATGGCTCTGATCATTTCAGGAACAACCTTTTGTGGACGATCTTGTTTCTGCCCCTTGACAGGAAATTGCACTGCTGCCAGCATCCCTGCTGCTCATCTGCCTTACCCCTGTGGGCTCACCTGGGCTTGACAGGGCTAAGTTCTCATCAAGGGAAGCCAAAACAATTTATTTCAAAACAGAGCACTATTTATTCAAAGGCAGAGTGCGGGTGTTCAAGAGTGTCACTTCTGTATTTCTTGGCAATTCAGGGAGTTCTGCTTGGTTCAAAGTTCCCTATCCCTAGCTAGGAAGCGGCAGGAAACCCCTGGAGCCATACATCAATGTCTCTCTGTTCAGTGACGCCTCTGCTGCTGCCCACACACTGGTCTTTTTTAGCAGACCAGAAAATCCGATGGATCGGTGACCCTCTGACTACAGGCGTTGGTCTAGAGAGGGAAGAAAACTTTCTTAGCCTTGGCTGGGCTAGCTGACCAGCTCTCATTCAATAGCTATATTGTAAACAATAATTGATAACATTCTCTCTGCTTGTACTTCATCTGGGTTATTGTTTTACTTCTTTTCGTTTCCCTCTCTCAAAATCTAAGACCCTTCTTTTATGTCACTTTAAGCTTTATACTTTTAAAAAAGTAGTAAGTTGCTCTCAGTCAGCACAAGAGTACTGGAAGATGTGGGGGGGAAAAAAAGAAGGGGATAAGAAGCGAGAGAGTCCCAGGCACAGCCTGGAAACACTGGGCAGCTCTAGCTCAGCATGCAATTGGAAAATACAGCCCTTGATTGGCACCCAAAACCACAGAGAATGGTGTAGATTCTGAAATGTCTTTCAAAGGAAAAACAGTATCTACTGAAAATCTTTGGAGAGCCAGCTCTAAGAATTGCTTTCCACATATCTGTCTAACTTAATTTTGACAAAAGAGCTGCCCGAGACAATTTAAAGGGGCTTGTAACATCTTGTTCCTTTCTCACTTCCTCTGAAGTTTTAATGGATTCTCCAAAATTGAATGAAACTGTGGGAAAGGAGATGGGGAAGGTTAGTTTCCAAATTACTTAGATAGCATGTTCTCATCCACATATTTCTTTACTCTTGCCTGGCTTGTGGCTGCGCTACAATAAATGCTCTGCGAGTTATTTGACACTCATGGGCTCTGTAATCTCTGTGTTGAAAACCATCCTCGAGTGTTCTTTCTGATCTGAATCATCTTGCTCTGTGGCAGGTTTCCATTTCAATGGAGAAGTAAGTTCCATTTGGCATCGAATGATTCTGTCACTCTTGCTGCATGGTGGAGAAGGAGAAGAGAGAGGTTAAGAGGTCTGCCGGGGATGGTGGTGATTTGAGTCAAGCCTCTGAAGTTCCAGTGTTTTTAAGAGGGCAAAGAATATATCCAAACAGGATGTTTCCGAGCTGCCCCCGCACTGTGTGCAATGATTTCTTCCAGTCAGTAGCTGTTGGCATAAGATTGCTAAATGGTACACAATTTCTATAAGCCCACTTTTTCTAAAGCCTCAGTGCTGATTTTTGAAGAACCGCACATAATAAGTAGCTAAAAAGAAGCTATAATGGTATATGTTGCTGTAAATATTTTATTGCAAGTTTGAGGTTGTTGCACTGCTCATTAGTGACATTTCTTAGGCCAGTAGCAGGAAAGGTTTTACAGCCCTTCACATCATCATATAATGCTTGTCCCCACAGGTTTTTAAAGCAGGCATTAAAATCCTGTAAGGCCAGAATTTCTGTCAAATGATGAATGAAATGGCCATTTTATGGGAAAAATGATGGGAACATACACTATAACATAAATAAATCTTAATGAAAATAAGAGCTTCTCTCTTTCTGGACAGTTTTAAATAAGTCATGGAAAGTACCTTTTTATGTGTGGCTTTCTTCCCCCCGTTCAAATGAATGGTAACTTTATTGACATTGGTCAACTTTTACAATCTTCATACCTCTCCATCAGCCCTCCTGGTAAATAAGGGGACGATATAACTGTTCAGGTAAAATGTTACCAATTTAAAAGCTTTACGACGCAGATTTGTGAAGGGAGGGCACTTCTCTCTAGCGTAGTGATAAATATTAGGATTAGATTAGGAAGGCAGACTGATAGTGCTTCAGTTCACACCTCCTGCAGCCCACAACACTTTAATTTGCTCACATCACCAACTCCGTTTATAAATGAAGATGCCACGTACCTCAATATTTATAGGTCAGAGATGCAGATCCACTTAGTGACATTATGAATACTGTAAATCAAGTCATATGATAAACTGTGAGGGAGACCAATGGTATAGCAGTAAAACCAGTGAGAATTTATTGCAAAAAATGCAAAAAAAAAATGTTTTAGATTACTTTTTTCTCTTACCTCTAATGAATGTGCTGAGAGGGCAGGAGAAGTGAAATTAACATCCTCAGATGAAGCAGAGCCTTCTGTGAGCAGCCAGGAGTGATGAGATGAACCATTGGTGTGATCGATTGTAACCACTTTTTTCCTGTCTGTCTGGTAAACCCGCCCTGGAAATAAACAGTGCAATTCCACCCAGTTTGGCTAGAGAACATGGATGGAAAACAGAGACAAGAGACCAGAGCATGAAGCACTTGTGTGCTGTGGTGCAGCCCTGGAATCATAGAATCATAGAATTGTTTAGGTTGGAAAAGAGCTTTAACATGATTGAGTACAACAGTAAGCCTAGTACTGCCAAGTCCACCACTAAACTGTGTCTCTAAGCACCACATCTACACATGCTTTAAATACCTCCAGGGACAGTGACTCAACCATTTCCCTGGGAAGCCTGTTCCAACCCTTGACAACCCTCTTGGTGAAGACATTTTTCCTACTATCCAAACTAAACCTCCCCTGGCACAACTTGAGGCTGTTTCCCCGTGTCGTATTGCTTGTTACTTGGGAGAAGAAACCAACAGCCACCTCACTACAACCTCCTTTCAGGTAGTCATAGAGAGTCATAAGGTCTTTCCTCAGCCTCCTTTTCTCCAGACTAAACCACCCCAGTTCCCTTAGCTGCTCCTCATAGGACTTGTGCTCCCATTTGGAACAGTTTCTTTCAAGTCCCTCACCAGCTGAATATGAGCTCCTGGCTTAGGCCATTCAGGTTTGCTCCACCAGCACCTGCAGCAAAAGAGATAATGTAACGTGTGCTTCCCTGTCTCTGAACTGTATGTATCCACATGTTCTGAGCTACAGAGTCACTGACAGTAACATGAACTACTTAATTTAAAGGAAAACTTAACAAGCCAAAATGGTCTGATTGATGCCTCCCTTTCCAGATAGCAGTTTGTGGAGAAAGGAGACCGGCTGACTTCGGGCATCTCCTAAAAACTCCTTTTCAAATCTCCTTAGGAGGAACCAACTCCCTGAAACAACACGGCCAGCGCCTGAAGGAGAAATAATAGCATTTGTAGATTTTTCACTTGCAGCAGCCGTTGTCAGGCTGACATAACCATGTGTAACGCATGCACCTGACCCAAGTGGTTTTGTCTGAGGTAAAATGCTACAGTAATCATCCTGATTATAATTTGCACTGATTGGATTTCTGGGCCAATTTTATTGCTAGGGGTCCTTTGAATTCAGTATTGTTCTTAACCCTGATGTCGTGTTTGGCTTTGAATGTGTCAGCATTCCCTGCTAGGAACGGCTATACGATACTTTATTCCAGACATAGCATCATCTCCAAACCTTCCTGTCACATCCTGAGCCTTCGTGGATAGCCATGTAGTAGCATATCTGTGTCTTGCTGACAACTGCACAAAGGTATGTGCCTTGGGAATCCCATCATTGTTTTTGCAGCAGTATTGTACGTTTTTAGACTGAGCCTGCTTCTATGTTTTTGTATGTCCTTTATAGAATGGGATTTAATTGTCATGGGCAAGGTAGTGCTTATACCACCCCAGAGAGTAATAGTTGTTGTAGTTAGAAACCTACCTTGCCTGGAAAGGATAAAACCTGAAACTTTTATTCTGTATTATTTGTCCAAAAGTAATTCATTTTGGTGGGTTTGGACTCTACATTTTTGAGTCCCAACTGCTGCTGGCCGTGGTTAGTTTCAGAACATGTTGAGGTCTGGGAGCACTTAAGCATCAGATTTCTTTATTGAATGGCAAAGCCAAGCTGGAGGTTGTCATCCTAAGTAGTCACAGTGGAAACTCAAAGTTAGTGAAGTTTAGCTAAATGCATGTACATAGGATGTGTTCTGTCTTTGTTTAAATAAGCACTGTATTGAGCATTAAATACAAGGTACTGAGTAACCTTTAAGGAAGGAAATCTTCTGTTTCCAAGTGGAACATGAATTTCATAGCTAATTATTTGCTTTTTTATAAAAGATTCCTTGAATTTAAATTTATATCTGGCAAAAAGTGGAAATTTTTTATATTTGTGAAATACAATATTGCAGTAAGAGCTGTTGTGTGATAATAGCAGAACTTTACTCTGAGTACTCAGCTAGAACGCTTGAAAGATGCTTGAACTTTGTTGCAGACCTTGTCAACATTGAGCCACAAAATAAGTCAGAAGCTATTGAAAGTTTCATTCTTTATTCTTAGTATATTTTTGCAATCTTTGGGAACAGAGATGTATTTTGAACACATTGGACTTTGGGTATCTATGTGATGTGCAAACAAAGGGGGAAATTAAATGCTTAGGCTGACACAAGGCAAAACTAACAAACATAAATCAAAAGAGGCAAGACAAATCAAAATTTTCAACAGTGAGCTATCCTAAACCATAGACTTTTCTCCCAAGTAAACCTGGGAGCAGAACACACTGCTGAAGGCATCCAAAGCTAGGCTGGACCTGCGTTTATCAATGCCATAGCGTATCAAAAGTACCCGAATAAGCAGTCAAGGCACTACTCTTCTGTGCACGCTCTTAGTTTACAAAGAAGGAGTTGTCTGAAGATCAGACATCTGATAGCAAAACTGGAAGATATTTCTGACAGAAAAGGGAAGCTATTATGCACCAATTATCAGCAGTTGATATTGAGACCAAGTGTTGATGATCTCCATAAACAATCTGGGCCCTGGGAAGGGGACGCTCACTGAGTTAGCAAATGACACCGTGTTGGAGGGAGAGCTTGATATGCTGGTGGGTAGAGTTGCCATTCACAAAAACCTCAACAGAGTGGAAGAATGGTCTGAAAAAAAGCCATGACATTCAACAAATTAAAGTACAAAATCCTGCACCTGGGACAGGAAAACTCCATGCACAGTGCAGGCAGAGGGGAGCGACTAAGAAGCAGCATTGCCCCAAAAGACCCAGGGGAACCTGGTAAACAGCAGGCTGAACACGAATCAGCATCGTGATGGTGAAGACTACCGCAGACAAGGCTGTATTAGCAAGAATACAGCCAGCAAGTTTCTATTCCCTTCTACCTGGCATTTGTGAGGGTGTGTGGAGGGTAGGGTGTCCAGCTTTCGACTTTCCCATGCAGGAAGGACATCAATAAGCAGAAGGGAGTATGTGGAAGTTCTCTGCATGTTGGGGAGCACGTGATGAGTGGGGGAACACTGAGAGAACTTGGCTTGTTCAGCCTGGAAAAGAGAAGGCAAGAAGAGGAGTCTGACTGCTTTCCTTTACTTTGTGAAGAGAGATGGGTGCTTTCCAAAGGTACATGGACAAATGACAAGCTGCAGTAAAGGAAACTTCACTCAGAGATAGGGGAAAAAATGCTCCCATGAGTGTGATTCAGCACTGACAAAGTTGTCTCAGGATGTCACGGAACAGCTTGTAGACTTTCAGCATCTGGTAGGAGCAGATACTCAGCCACCTCACCTGATTCTGAAGCCAGTCAAGAAAAGAAATTTTAAACATATTTGAAATACTGGCAATCTAAGGAAGATGGATAAGGAGCTTTTTTCCACTTGGTCTCATAACAAAAACAAGGACTGTCAACAAAATAAAAGGTGATAAAACTGATTAGAGCAGAGTTTTCTCCTGCATTATGGATTATCAGACAAAACACTGAAGTTTCAGTTTTAAAAGATTGATACAGGTGTCTGCAGAGTTACAGGGGTAAGTAGACTAAGAAGACCTCTATTAGTTACAGTGCCAGAAAAGGGACAAGAGAAGAGAAATAGAACTCCACATTCTGATTTTAAAGAAGTTCTAAACATCTGAAACTCACATGAAGTCTATGTCAGGGCAACTTAGTCTTCAGTCGTCTGCTGCAGAATGTTTTCAGCAGTCCCAGACAGGAATTCATGTTTTGGGAAATCCAAAGCAATCCATTACAGGCTACGAAAGTCTGACAGGTCAAAGTGCTGGAATTCCAGGTATGTCTAACTAAGAGGCAGAGAGTTTTGTCCTACCGATTTGCCACTACTTCGAAAGGCAAACTAAAAATGTGAAGTCAGATGGGCGTTAGACCTACAGCACTGGTATTCATAACTGGCCTCATGATGAAAGACCACAAAATCTTATTGAATTTCATGGTGCTTTCAAAAATTCTATCATTATCTAGGTATTTGCCTCAGTTAAAAGCCTCAGCAGAACTCAACAGACTTTCACTGCCGATTATATAAAAAAAGAAATTTTAGGGAGCAGTAAATATTCAAATTGATATAAAAATGATGAGATTTAAAACTCGCTAAAATACTGCAGTCAACTGCTTGCAGAATTTCTCATCCTACTTGTTCCATCAGAGTTCCACCTCTGAACTGATGTCTGGAATGGTGAAATTAAAAATGAAAGAATTCAAAACACCTCAGGACTCACACTGGTATTCGGACATTTTGCTCTCATTGTTTGGACATGCTGCACTGGTTTACTTAGCTATCTAACAGCGGTTTCCACGCTTCAGGAGAGGGGGCATTTCACAAGAAACAGGCAAGAAGTTTGCATGTGCACTAAGAAGTATTGCAAACATGTCTGGAAATTAATCTATGCGCTCTCCCATCTCCCCTACAAATGATGTCTGTTCATACTACAGCCTTGAAACCATTTCCTTCAAATTTGCTGTGTACTTCACTTCACCTGAATGAACACTTCCTTTCGTAACTGGTGACTCATTTTTTCCCCACACATACTGTTTTTAAAATATCAGTTTCAAGAAAACACATAGCATTAATTCAAGCAGAAAAGCATTCCTCTGATTTTTCTGTAAATGAAAGACTCTATAATAACAACGTTAGTTCCACTGAAAGATAGGACAACACACAAGTTAATTTTATAGCAATTTCCTGATTATTTTTTGCTTAATAGTGATGCAAAATTATTTCAGTTCTGATCTCTTTTGCCCGCCAGCACTATAATCTAGTGCACACCTTTTACTTCTGTTATGTCCTCATTGGACCCTTATCAATATCTTTTTACCACTGAGTTTTGATTTTCATTGACTTAGGAGACTTTTAGTAAACTTTAAGATGCCAAATGTCCCCAATTTTTACTGAAGATGCTTTCACTTTTAGAGTCTCTGTCCTTGTGGTGAGCATTCCCTGGAGAGAGATGTTTCGGGCAATTGGAAAGCTCAACTTTAGCCATGTAAATGTTTGAATTATGGCTTGCAGATCAATGACAAGAAATAGGACATCTATTTCTGGTAACATTGTAGATTTATAGTTATGAGTCAAGGCTAATGCAAGGTGAACTCCTCCCTTTATGATCACTGCCACAAATGCATTAGCTCATCTGTGAATTTAAATATCGACCTCCAGACAGTTAGCTGGCAATTTGGCACCTTGCTTTGATTGTATACAATTTAACAAAAGAACATCCAGCACTAATTCAACAGTAATATTGCTTCTGCCTTTCAGGAATGATTTATTCATTTGGATATGACGTCCAAATTATATTTTCTTAAGGAAGGGTGTTCACTTTGTTTGCAGTTTATTGTATTACTTGTCAAGAACATGACAAAAGTAAAATTGTTGCTACTGATTATTAGGTTGAATTACATTCACTATGTCCTGAACAACATACAGAAAACTCAGGAGGCGGACAGGTGGACGGGAGGATGGTTGTTGCGCCATGCCTTCTGACACTTTACAACCTACCTCATCTGGAATATACTGTCACAACTGTCATCTGTATAAAACAGGCAGGGGTCTTTAGCACCATCACTGCAGACCCCAAAGGATTCACCAAACCTTTGTGCTGCCTCATTCTTGCAGCTGTAGTATGAGTATCTTGGCAATTCTCAGGGCTGACCAGGCAAGGGGCTTTGCCTTGCCTATGTTGAGCTCCCTTTTAGTGTTACAACTGCATTCTTGTGCTGTTGTAGTGTCACAGCTGTTCACCAGTAAAACAGGTTTGGTTTTGTCTAATCCCTTTGGTAGGACAGCTGCCTCTATTTCTGTACAGCAGATCCCATCCTTACTCTTGTCCTAGAGAAAAAGTCTTTCAATTCTTCACCATTGTCTGTAATGGTGATGTAAGACATGACTTCCTACTCTGTGCATATCTAAGAATTTAGACAGTGGGTCATTGCACTTATATTTTCACATTAACAATATGCTTATTATTTTAAAATCACATAACATAAGTGTTTAAGTGTTGGAGACACGCTACATTATAGACATTTCAGATGAACTGTCTCCTTAGTTATTAACCCTCTTCTCAGCTTGCTCTTTCTGACTGAGATTTTCACTGAGTTTATCCACTTGCTGCCTAAACCCTGAGGAAATTCATGCCTGTCTGGTCATTGCCAAAAGAGTATTCTCTGAAGAAGATGGTTACCTGCCCTACTAAGGAGGTCATGCAGCTGTAGGTTTAAGGTGTAAGCATCTCTGTAGCTGTGGATCTCATATCTACTCAGTGAGGGCTCAGCTTTCCCAGCATTGTGTATTGGATCTGCATAGCCGTCTGGACCTGAAACGGCCAGCTGTGACTGCAGGTATACTTGATGAGAAAGGGTATCTTCTTGGACTTAGTTCTCTCCCTTGTTTCCAGGTCAGGCAGATAAGTAGCCCCATCAGTGAAAAAAAAGAAAAAAGAAAAAACCAAAAAGCTAGCATTGCTATCTGACTCCAGCAAATCAGCTGTCAGTGCTGGATGATATAAGGTGGTGGCATGTTGTCTTTTAACCACAGGCAGTGTTAGGGTTTCCAGAATAACAGCAATGGGTGCTCCAGAGGTCTGCTGGGGCTATCACTGTGACACATGGCTTGAGAGCCCAAGCTGTAAATATGTCAGCTAGACATTTTTATGCTCATTAACTAAACCTTGATCCATCAAAGAAGGGAGTTAACAGACATCACTGTTTTATGGCTGATGTCTCATGTTTTAGTGTCTCACAATGCTAAGATGATCCAGCCATTGACTATTTACAGTGTGAGCAATCTGAGGCTTTCCTGCCACTGACTTCTGCTGACAAACCAGTGGGGTGTCTGTGCCCACCGGTCATTCGTTCTGGCTTATTAAGCATTTGATGGAAGGCTAGTTGGAAAGATAGTTTAGCTACCAACTCAACTGGATAACTAAACCAACAGTTTCAGACTGGTGGTGGAGATTGTTTAGCTGGAAGAATAACGCTACTTACACACCTCTTTGAATGTCAGTCTGTTCAGTGATTCCCTCATTACAGGCAAAGCTAAACTACAAGAGTTTTACTGTGGAGCGAACTGATATTTCTGTTGTTTTTGCAGGGCTGCTGCAGGTAACTAGCGAGAGGACATCTGAATGGATGCTGCGCCTGAGACAGCAAGGCAATTTCTGTTCTGTAACTTTACTGTTAACTTTAATGTTCTCTTTCTCCAATGGCTGCATGTGAACAGGGAAAAACAAGAAAGTTTTCACCTGGGAGCACTTTTGTTTCCGTGGTGAATTGACTAGCTCCTTCCTCACCAATGCTGCATATGTGGCAAGGTGGAGAAGAATCCCATAAAGACAGTAATAGATGTTTCATTTGAAACAGCTGAAAGACAGATTCAAATAACAGATCATAATTAAATTTTTTTTTTTTTTAAGAGAGAGAGGAAGAGAGGAGAGTGCAGGACTTCTCTCTCCATCTTCTTTCATTGCTGATTTTCTTTCTTTTTCTTCGGCTGAAAATCTGGGGCATGTCCATCTTGAAGGTAACTAACACTGAGGATCCTTCTCTTTCCCCTTTCTTCTCTCTGCCATTTCTCAGGATATCCTCTTTTACTCTGTAGCCTTCCAGTATTCAAAGACTCCCCCTCCCCTTAACATGTGTAATAAATCTGCATTACTCCAAACTTGACCAGGGATATGTGAAACAGATGTCAGACAGGGGAGCCAAGAAAGTCTGTGTCTCACCTCAAACCTAATTTACTACCTTAGCTAGGAATCTTATGAACTACTTACATTTCCTGCTCCATAAAGATTCTTCTAAGTCATTGCACAACTGAAGATGGGGAACTCAGATGCAGAAGCTGTGCAACAGAAGTGCATTTGTGACACTTCCTGCCTTTGCCTTACATTTCTACCAGCAAAAAATAGGAAATGGACCAACATCATAAAATACTCTTCAAATATTATGGAATTCATTTCTCAGTTGCCTCTTCCACATTTGTAAAGCTAAGACCAGTGTGAAAGAAAAAAACACTACAATATTTCCGTCTTTACTTTTGCTGCAGATATCTTTTTATTCCCACATGTTGATCAGATTTATATTGGCAATGCCGCTTCTGTGGCCACAGCCCTTGTGCCAGGCATAAAGACAGCGTCTCTGTCCTGTCCACCTCCTAAAGCAGAACTTTCTCTTGGGTCCCTTTAGGTGCTTTTTTGAACAGGTCTTGAGATTCTGTATGAAATGGCACTGAGCTTCTTCCTTGCCTTTGGCAACGGCAGTAACTGCTATGAAGGCCTTTTGGTCCCAAAAACTCCTCTCAGAAGTGTGAAAGGAGTGTGGGCAGTGCAGAGAACTCTCTCAGAGAAAGGGGAGATTTGAGAGTGAAATCCCAGACTTGTGTTTGGACTTTGGAATTGCCACTATTTTTTCCTCAGGTTTGTTATTGAATTTGTGCCCTGATGCCCAAATGAATGAAAAATTCCCTTCTTTAAACTTGTTGGGGAGGACCTTGAGCTGATTTCAGGAACAGCCCTCTAAATTATGCTCTGAATAGTCTCGTGGTAAAGATATACTAGGGATAAGTCGACCTCCCAGGCACTTACCATATGCCAATGATAATCTAGATTTCCTAGAATCCAGCTTCTGTGTTAAAGACTAACTAATGCTGAAAGCAAAATTCAGTTCCATTTTGTCTGCTTGGCATGGATGTTAAATTTCCAGCTTTCATTATCAAGCATTTATTAGAATTGCAATTGAGTTATTTTAACCTAGAAAGAGATTTAGCAGACTATAAAAATTACTCTTCTCCTAAAGCAGGGCCAAAGATGACACCATCTTTCACATTCAGGTAGAACTCCTGATGAAATGAAAGGGAGTTTTACTTGTACGAGGACTACAGTGTATGCTCAGGAGCTGACAAAATCGCACCATTGGTAGGCTGCTGGTTTAAAAATGTGACCTGTCTGAACAGGAATTAAAAATCAAGTCCCCAGGCTCCTGCCTTATGTGGGGTGCAAGAAGGCTGTGCTGGATAACACTCTTCTCACAATGTTTTAGGCTTTTTTTTTTTTTTGTAAAGTAACTCATCAAATAGTAGTTTGTTATTAAATCATTTGACTCATTTCACTGGGAACTTCACTGATTTATAAATTGCAGCAGCTGCATTTTTGGATTTGCCCAGCTGCTACCACGTATTACATTTGAAAAGGCCCTGGCACAAATGACACCAGTGTGGTTTTCTTCTGAAGAGCATTAGGTAGGCGAAACTAAAGTTTGTGTTTTAAGGAAAATGTGCTAAACGATCTTTTCACCTTGTCATTTAGTCAAAGGTAACTCTTCTTTCATATTCTGCCTTTGGTTCTCTCTGAACATCACAGACACATCTGAAGATCTTGGTGCTCTTCTGAAGCATAATACATTTGCTAATCTCGCCACTATTTGTAAGTAAAGTTTATTATAAAAAGTTGCATTGTAGTAACAGTAGAAGTTTAATCTATTTCATGGATCGTGAGGCCGTAATACAGAGAGTATTAGAGTTATCCTTTTAATGACTCACCTCACTGCTCTGCTTGGACCAAGAAGTCTTATGTTGGAAGTCTTGCTGGACAAAGAGGACAGGAACAGAGAACAGTTGAACTACTTAAAGAAGGTGCAGAATTGCTGTGTCATATGTCATTATTTTAGTAAGTAAATTCACTGTCCTCCCATAGCTTCATTTTCTTGCCTCCCATCTGTAGATGTTCTTATAACACATATGTTGGCAAAACTGTTATCAGGAAATAAATCTCGATATTATTGCCTTTAAACGTAGCAGGATGCAGTGTTATAAAGTTGTTACAGGTTAAAATTAGAAGGGAAAGGAATTACGAAAGGATTGCGGCTTCTGTAGCCTCAAGGAGAATGTAAACTCACCCGAGAACTAAATAAAAGAGATTTGAAATAGTTTGGCTGATAAAATACAATGGGCTTATCTGGGCTTAGGAAAAGAAAACCAGTGAAAACAGGTTTTAAATTAAAGGGGTGGAATAAAATTGGTTTGATGCTCAACACAATTAAAACCATAAATCAATCTTTTAAATTTAAACAGGACGGATGATAGAAAAGAGAGAGAGGAGAGATGTTAATAAATACATAAGTATATACACATAAATATACATTTTCTCCTGTTCGATCCACATATCCGGTTTAACAAACAAAGCCCCTGCCATGAGGTCTGCCTGGAGGTGGGGTAAGGGGTAAGCCCCGAATGGGAGGCACAGTGTCTTTAACCTCATAGATCTCAGTTCATAAAGTGAACTGTTCAGGCAAACTTTCGCAAGGTCTTTCCTTCTCACCTCTCGTAGAAGATGGCTTGGCACCTGCTTTTCCACTGTCCGTGAGTGGGGGTGTTGTGCATCCCTCAGGCGATGGTCCGGCACTGAGTCTGCCCCAGCAGGATAGCTTCACCACCAGCTTACAGGGGACGGTCCTTTCTCTCATCCCTCACTGGTGGAACTCCCAGTACGGGGTGACAGTTTGCATTCCTCTTCCATCCTCTCTGCAAAACAGAAGACTTGAACATGAAAGATTCTCTTACTGCCAGGCGGAGGTACTGCGCTTTCTCCCTGATGTGATCTCTCTCTCTCCCTGTCCTGGGCAGAAATCAAATGTGCGCGCTCCAGGGGAAAGCCGCAGGTTACGGCTTTTTATACGCTTATACACAGAGGCACTTGATTGACATGCCTCGGCTCCAATGAGAAGCCAAGAACCTGAGAGGAGGGCTGGTTTACCCCTTCCCCCACAAAGATCTCAAGAAAACTTTTTTGCGCGTTCGGGGGGAAGAGAAAGAAAGTGGCGGGGGGGATTAGTCCCGCTGCTGCCATCTTAACCCATTACAAAAGTCAAACCTCTGTCTAATCAACTGAAACTAATTAAATAGCAGCTTTTAAAATCATATTGATTCAACTTTACAGTTCCCCCACTTCTATAACAAGATAATGCTAAACTTCTTATGTAACTACAGAAAAAAAGTGCTTCCAAAAGCTATAATTAAGTCAAATCAAGAAAACCGAGCTAAGCCTTCTTTCAACATTCAAGAGGCCAGAGATGCAAGTACAGGTGGAGAGAGCATTTTCTTCTCCCTCAGGAAACTTTGTACCTAGAGTTCTCTCCACTGTTTCAAATGAAGTTTCATTGTAAAGTGCGAGTAGGTGGAGTCTGAAGCTGGCACAATGTTTGGGAAATTTTAAGTCTGTTTTCTCTGGGACCAAAATCCATCTTCACCTTGATCACAGACATTGTTTCTTGGGAAGTAACGAGTGAGGGATACTGCCAGCTAACCGAGGGAACACAGCCTGATATTGAGCAAAAATTTTGCTTTAGACCCGTGACATTATAAGAAACCCAGGCCACCCTCTGGCTGCAATACAGGCTTGCTGGTTTGCCAGGAAAACACTGCAGAGGAGTCATTGGCAGAAGAGTGCTTAAAACTGCTACAGAAATGTAGAATTTTTTTTTTTTTTTTACCTTAAAACCGGATAGATAGGGGCAGGCTGTGAAATCTATGAACAGAGGGCCAGGTACTTGCTAGCTTGTGTAAACATGGTAGCTCTGATGATGGTGGTGCAATAAAGGATGTAACTTGCATAGAGTGTCGGAGCAGCAGCAGATACAGGATGGCTTAATAGAATGATTCTCCTCTCAACCTAAAAATGTTTTTCTTCATTCTAAGTGAAAGCAGTTATGTGATTCTTTGCTCTGATTGACCTCATGACTTACTTTGTTTTCAAAGAGCCTAATTCTTCAAACAGCAAAAAATTAAGAGAAACATCGAAGTGCAAATCTCCACAGCTTGCAGTTTTAGAAATATAAATACACATAAATCACAGAATCGCAGAGTCATCTGGTTGGAAGAGACCTTTAAGATCATCAAGTCCAACCTTTCATCCTGCACTGCCAGCGTCCCTAAACCATGTCCCTCAGCACCACATCCACACAGCTCCAGGGATAGAGACTCCACCACCTCCCTGGGCAACCTGTTCCAGTGCTTAATGACCCTTTCTGTAAAGAAATTTTGACTGATATCCAACCTAAACCTCCCCTGGAGCAACTTAAGGCCATTTCCTCTCGTCCTGTTATTCGTAACATGGGAGAAGAGACCGACCCCCACCTCACTACAACCTCCTTTCAGGTAGTTGTAGAGGGCAATAAGGTCTCCCCTCAGCCTCCTTTTCTCCAGGCTAAACATTCCCAGTTCCCTCAGCCACTTCTCATAAGACATGTTCTCTAAAGCCTTCGCTTGTTTCGTTGCCCTTCTCTGAACCTGCTCCAGCACCTCAATGTATATATTTAATACGTTAATAATATATGTTATATATCACATATTACATTTCTGCATGCTGGAAGGAATCCTTTCAGCACATTTTAGGACGGGACTCAAGGAAAGAACCAACTAAAATTCAGCCTAATGTGCAAACAAGAGGAGCTGAATTTTATCTTCTAGTATTTGCTTTAAGTGAGAAATGTTAGGAAGAGCTGACTTTGTTCTTGAAGAGAATCTTGCATAAAGTATTAGTAATTTTATAGAAAAAACCAACCAACTAAACAAAAACCCCTCCGAGCAAACAAAATCTTACATGGTGAAGACAGGATGACATTCTAGCCAAGGGCCTTTATACATAGCATAACTCGTGAATGAGGGTCTGTGAGTGACACACAGAGCACCTGGGCAGCCAGCCCTCCCTCCGCCTCTGAATTCACTGGCCTGTGGGAGGAGGCTGAAACCACAGGGCTCCTTCTACACATCATGGAGACAAGCTTGTCTTCCCTAAAGGTGAGCCAAAGGAAAAGCATAATATGTAAATCGTTCTCTGGAAAAAGCCTGTTTCTGCCCTCTGGAGGGGATTGAACCCGTGTACAGCTGAAATCAAAGGCACCTTCGCAGGCACATTCTTCCCCAGGGCGCTTCATAAATGCCCTTTTGGTGCTGTAGCTCAACACAGAGGGAGAGTTAGGCACTAAAACAGGGGATTCGTAGAAAATGCAATGCCAAGAGTGTGTCCAGGGTGCTGAGGAGGGATAAGAAATCTACATCAGTTTCTCTGGGATACAGGAACATACCTTGTACTGCTTGGGATGCAGAGTGTCAAACCTCTTCTGCGGTTAGGTACTTAATGTCTTTCCTTATAAAGTACAAGAGTGATCAGATACTTGTTTTAAAGCCCCGACAACACTGTAGAGTGTTAGCATTTCCCTCATACCTTTATAAAGGTAAGATTCCCATTTTGCTGATTGCTTTTTTAAATCAACATTTACTGCGTATTGGAGAATTTAGTCCAAATTCAATCTGTGCTTGAAGGGAGATGGATGTTTCAAGGAATGCCCCAGCTTCTATCTCCTAGTGCTGTGTAAGCTAAAGGGACTTTTTTTTTAAGCCTTTCTGATTTATACCATGTACTTACACACTCATTAGAGTGACGCCCAGGACCGAAGTCTTCCCCCATACCGGATTGCTTTAACAATCAGCCTGCAGAGTCATCCACCCATTCTCACTTGAGCGTGTCAATAACTCATTTTGTATGGTAGTGGAGGAGTTACAATGGGCAGGATGGACATCCCAACAACTCCCTACCACCCCAGCCCCAACCAGATGCCCTGAGCTGCCAGCTGGCAGAGCCCCAGCTCTCTCCAGGGTCCACCACAACACCTGGCTCCTGAGACCCTCACCTCCTCACCGTCCTGTGCTCCCCTTGCATCCCTGCGCATGCACCCACACCCTGCACACCCCTGTCTCCTTGGCCCCATGGTCCTGCCCTCGTGGCAGGGTGGGTGCTCAGCCCTTCCTTGCATGGGCACAGGGCTGGGGAGCCCTTTCCCAGGGAACCATCAGAAGCAGGGGTTAATGAAGAGACGGGAGAGGTTGCGTTGGCCAGCACAGGCATGGCCAGCTACACAGACTGACTAGGACTCTCTTACACGCCACCAGCCCCTGTTATCGCATTTTCCCTTTGTTTTCCCATGCTTGTTCCTCCCCAGTACCCCTTGATTCCCCTCATTCAGCACCTTTGTTCCCTCCTCTAGACATCTCATCCAAAATGTTCTTCCCCAATATAGTCTTGTGCCTGCAGGCAGTCACTCCCCATCTGTCAAGTAACCCAGGCAGAGCCTTTCTCATGGACTCATCTTGATGTGTCTCACCCAGGCCATGGTGTGGCTGGTCCCCATGATACCCAGCAGGGGCCAGGGCTGGGTAGTCCACTGGCCTCTGTGGGCTTAATGGGCTTATCCCCGCACCCTTGGGCCTCCCTGCTCCTTTTTCAAGCGTTTTTTTCAATCACACAACCTGACAAACTTTTGAGTAGACCCAGTAGATGGTGGAAGCATGCCATGGCCAAATTTGGCAGGTCCTCAAGGAGCTTTATGCCTCATTAGTCTGCTCTCTGGAAGCAGGCAAGATGGCACCTGGAGACTGAGACCCCTTCTAGGAGTGGGAAACATTTTGTGCATGCCAGTCATGCATAGATATTTGAATTAGACCCTAGGAAGCAGTGAACATGCTATGGTTTCCCACAGTGGGGGATGTGGACCAGTTTGGGATCCCTCTGGAAAGTTCCACCAGAGTCAGGAGACTGCATGGGAACAGGGTGGGCTACCAGAGGAAGAAAACAAGGCTCCAGAAGGCAGCAGTAAAAGCATTTTAAAAAGCCTTTTTTTTTTTTTTTTTTTTTTTTTTTTTTAATAAAAATTGGGAAAAAAAGTCTTTGAGCATTGCAAAATCCTGCTATCAGAAGGCAGGTTTTGATAACCTTTCAGTATTGATTAATCAGTTGCATTGTTCATTTGAAACAAAGCCTGTGGCTTGTTTAGGAAGTAGCAGCATTGCAGCTTCGTAGTGTCCAAAATAGCATATCACTATCAAGGCTAATTTAACACTGATGAGATCAATAGGGTTCCTAGGGCTAGGAGTAGATGAAAAACATGGCTCATTACATGCTGCTCTAGTTCACCATGGGAAAGAGGAAAAATGTGCAGTAGGGTGAGAGAAAAGGAACCTGGAATCTGTGGAGTCCTGAAAGTCAGGCAGGTACTTTTGTCTTGCTCCAGTGAGTCACCTGAGGTGACATCTGTCTGAAACAGCGACAGAAAACTGGGAGAGGTTCCTTCCTATATCCATCTTACTTAGGTGTGCCCCTTGGCTGGAACATACTTTTTAGGCTATTGTAGTCAGTGCCTGCTCACTTTCCCTTCTCTCTCTCCCTCTCTTTTCATTTAAGCCACCAAACATCCAAAATCTGTGTTTTCTTTACAGAGGTAAGTATCTATGCAATCCCATAATCTTTGGTGGTACCAACTTTTATACCAAACTGCTTCTGGATATTGTCCTGTAAATATTGCTTCCTGCCATGAAGCTGCAAACTTAGACACAAAAAAAGCACCTGGAGCCTTGAAGCAGGGGTATGGCGATGCTCACAAACTGCAGTGCAGCCCAGCTCCATGGATGGCACGCCACAAGGGCCTGTGCCATGCAAGAGGAGAGGTGGAGATGCCAGAAGAAACACAGGCAGCAAGCTTTCTTTAGGAGGGCTGCAGTCAGCATGATTAGTGGACAGTAGTCAGTAAGAGACACTAAGGAGAAAGATTAAATCCTGGTGCCCTCTGGGAGTTAGGTATCATTGCTGGTCCTGGATGGAAGGTACAGACCCCCAAAGGCAGTAGCTGTGTTCTCTTTGTCAGAATATCAAATGAGGTGAAGGGAGACCGTGGGGCTGATTGCGTCAGCTTTTCATTTTGTAAAGGGAAAACTTCTTTGGGTGTATCAGTTTAATAATTGAACTAGCAATCTATACAGCAGACTAATGCCGTGCTCAGCAAGAAATTGGGAGCAATCGGTTCCCTTTCCTCCCTGCCTGAAAGACTTCAGCCTCTTGTCCCAGCAGCATGGCCAACCAACAGTGCAGCATCACATTCCTGCACGTGCCTTCTTCCTCCAGTCTTGAATTTTTTCTTTCAAGTGGCACTACTACTGTAAGACAGATGGAGAATGGCTCTTCCTTCTGTCTCCGTCTCTAGTACTATTCAAGAGTAACCCCTGTAGTCATTACCTCTTCTTGCAATCACTAGGCTCTGTGATGTTTTGAGGGCTAATATTTGGTTGAATTCTAGTACCTTCTAGTTTAGACAAGCAAAGATGATCGGAAGGACAGCTTAGGTTTGCTGGTCTTTATCAGAGGATGCTGGCACTTCCTGCACAGGTCCAAGTGTATGATAAGTTGACTGCAAAGTGTTGAAGAGATTCACACAGCTGGAGTGTTCCCTTCCGGATGCAGGTTTGTACTCAGCCTGTCATTGCAGTGATGAAGAGGGAACTTCAGACAGAGGCAGAGTGATTTATTAGTGAAGCGTTTATTTATTTATATATTCCTACCTGGCACATACATCACCAATGGTCACATTTCATGGTGATGGGAAAGACACTGTGTATGATTATCTCAACAGGCAGTCATTGCCTCCTTTCAGAGAAAAGTTGAAGAGCTCTGAAGTCAAAAGCACAGCAAGTCCTCCTTCCCAGAAGCACTACTAATTTCCCTGGTAAAATTTTATGTAGTTCACGTAAGAATCTTCCTGTCTGAGAAAGCTAGATGAAAAATGCATTTGGATCACCATTTGTTTTCAATTGCCAAACACTCTAGCATGCAATGGTGGCAGTTCCAGGCAATATCCTCTGACATTTTTATACCTTGTTAGAGATAGTCTGGTTAACAAACTTTTCTACCCATCCCATTTATCTTCTTAGCGATGTCCCAGACTGACACAGAGACTGGATTTGATGTCCTCAGGATCCTTTCTAGCAAGTTATAACAGGATGCTGGTGGGCACAGCACCAGGGCTTTGCCTCTCCATTAACCCTTTTCTCCCCATTCCTCCCAAAAGCTTTGGAGCTGTGCTGGAGGTCGTGGTGGTCCTTCCCATAGCTGCCTCATGTCAAAGCAGCCCCACAGTCTCTGAAGCTCTGGGGCAGAGCCCCACATTGGCATCAGGGAAGCTCCCCTCAGCTGAATTATGCCAGGAGTGGCTGGCTGCTGTGTGCCAGCCCCTGTTCCCAGCAATGCTGCCGCACCGGCTGTCAGCCCATAGGATCCTTCCCCACACAGGACCCCCGGCTGAAAAGGGGCTCAGCCTCTCCATTCCCACCATCCTGCCTATGTGACTGCTTTTTCAGGCTTTCCTCCTAACAGCAGCTCCTTTTCAGGCCATAGGCATAGTTTAGAAGAGTAGGGTCCTATAGATCCCTGGGGACTTCTGAACACTTGCAGCCATGGCACAGTATCCTGGAAGAGGAAAAATGCTCTGCAAAAGGTAACATCAAATTGAATTCAGGGATGTATCAATAATTTCCATGGAAGATAACTTTCAATCAAATAACACAGTCAAAGTTCAAGCCAAAGAAAACGAGCTCAAATAAAAAATGAACGGAGCTCAGCTAAAACTAGAATCAATAGAGTAGCGAACTTAATGACCTGTTCATCTTTATATTATGTAATTGAGCCCAAGTGATATTTAAGCAGAAAGAAAACTGGCCTTATCATTTTAAAATAATTACTCACATTCCAGTAACAGGGCTGCAGAGGTGTTCCTTTAAATGCATGTCATGTGTTAGCATTACTACCCTGCTCCAAGCAGGGGTAGCTGATGAACTCCAGCCATGAGAGAAGAATCAAATACAAATTAAATATTTAATGGCTTTAGAAAATGCAATGGAAGTGGATACATAAATTACAGGGGAAAAAAATCCCCGAAGTAAGGAGAACTTAATTCAGCAGCAACCTGGTTTAAGGGTTTCCAGTCTCTTTTATTTTGGAGAGTTGCACGACAATGACATATCCAGTGCAGCAGCTTGTGAGTCTGCATTTTTCAGTCAGTTTTCATGAAGCAAAATTTTAAGTAAGATTAAATGAAAGTGCATTGCACTTATACAGTACAATTTGCATACTTTTGGTCTGCAAATAATTTCATATACAGGTTCTAAGACTCACAATAGCTTTACTGTAATTGGCCAGTAATACAGAAAATTATGAAGCATTGTATCAAGCCGCACTGTTTAATCAACAGTGATGGTCAATGAAACTAACCAAATAATAATGCATGAAATACATAGGACTGATTAGGGAAAGAAAAAAAGTTTTAATTTCTGAAGAAGACCTATGCATCTCTCAGAGATCAATCTTTTACTGATGACATCCTACTTCTCTGAAGGCTAGGAAGATGGTACTAAATCATGGTGCAATGGGAAGAATTACTTAAGTGGTAGTAGAGTGGGGTTTCCCCCCTCCCTTTTTGTTTGGGTTTTTTGTTTGTTTGTTTGTTTGTTTCTTGAGAGATGAACAGGTTTCTGTGTTTAGGTTAGGACCAAACTGAAGCTCTCTGAGGTCAGCAAGCCTTTGGATTGACTCCAAGGGGATTTTTGCAAGGGATTAATTCTGCAGTTTCACTATGTCACTGGTTGAGCTTTCTTCCCCCTTTTGGAAGATAACAAAAATCTCAGTATCAAGGGGCATGCTCAGAAGTAATCTAGATACAGCTACAGAGCTGGAAGGCACTGTTCCCTAGCCGAGGTGTAGCAACTGACCCTGTTGGCCTTCAAAACCCATTGGAATATGAAGAAAAATTGAATATTTAAATCAACAAGAGTCTTAATGGAACTGTTAGTGGAACACAGACTTCAGCCATCTGTGATATGCAATATTTTGCATTTTGAATTACATTAAAATGGTATGGTAAGCGAATAACGTGTTTTTACACCAGGTAATCAACTGCAAACCATTTTACTTCACAGTGCTACAGCCAAGGAAGATAGTTGGCCACCACACCCCAGTTGAGAAAAAACAAAGTTCTTGCAAGGAAAGCAACGTTTTGGAAGTATTAATTCAACTGCTTGTGCTTATTCAAAGATACCCATACTGGGGCATCAATATTTTCATTACACTGTGGACCTGAACAATCAATTATTGTATCTGCAGCACAGTTTCTCTCTGTTTGTCATATAGATTAAGTACAATTAAAAGATAATGCTGCAGAAACCAGGTGATTGCAGTTCCTTAAAACTGTTATTCCATTAATATCTGTACTCCTTTTCTTCAGATGGTCTTCATGAAATTCAATCTATGTAGAACTGATTCAAATGACATGCAGTTATTAAAAAGAATAGTCTTATCAAACCAGTTTTCTATCACACTTGCCTTTCAATATGCTGGAATATCATACAATGTTCATTTCAATAGTCTTCACGTATTTCACTGTAAATATTCTGACTTGAGGCGTGAAGATAAGTCATTCTTACTTATCATTTGAACAATTTGCTGTTTAGAAGAACTTTGTTTCCCTCTACTTCATTTTACTTTTCTGGAGTTTCAATTTTATGTAGTATGGACAACATCCAACACGCGTGTTTTCCAGCACAGCACTCAGATACAATCTTTTATCTATTATGAAACACTTCTATGGTAACTTCATTAGCTGAAAAAAGTAATAGTAGAGAAGAACTGAAGAATCTTCGTATCCAAAACCTGGGGGAAGAAGCTACCAGCAAAATGATGGCTCTGATTTAATCTGACTGACAAGGTGGAAATGAATGAGAAGCTATATGTGGCCTGTGTTTTGGCTAAGTGAGACTGTGAAATGTTGGAGGATCACTATGCCCAGGAAATAAAGGCGTAAGGTCAGACAAAAAAGTTTTGAGAAATTCACACATTTTCTATAGATATGCAGGGAATTGACCTGTAGATTGGGTACTTGGAAAATTCATCTGAGCTGCTTGGGAGTTCAGGTCCAGTTCCCGGAGACCAAAGACATCATAATATGGCAGAACAAGGCATTTTAAATTGCAGGCTTGTAGCCTACTCTGTGACAAATCATATGTGTTGGATTAATTATTATTATTTTTATTTTATTTTATTTTATTTTATTTTATTTTATTTTATTTTATTTTATTTTATTTTATTTTATTTTATTTTATTTTATTTCATAGTATTGCCCTGGTTTAAGTACAACCAAGGCGGGCCCCTTTCTGGCATTCCTGAGTATTTCCACCTCCTCTCTTGACTGATATCCTTGATGTGGGCTTTTCTTTCTTATCTTGTCCAAAGGCATCAAAACCAGCTCCTTGTTCCAAGCTAGGTAGCACTGGACTGGAGAAAAAACATGGTTTCCTTACATAATATGTCGAAAGTCTGTCATGGGTTTTTGTTCCAGGAACTTTTGATGGGTAAAGGCAGTTGTCAATAGTCTGGTCATTAGGACTCTCACTAGCAGTAGATTATATATTAAACAATTACATTTAACTTTTCCTGCAGCACTAGGTTATGGAACAAAAGTCCATCCCACAGATTCATCCCTGTGGAAAGAGAGTCCTCTTGGTCCTTCTGGAAAATTCTCTCTTGCTTTCTTCCGGAAATAGTTCTTCTGCTCATCTCTTCCATCATTTTTGTAGCATTCACTTCCTGCAGTCTTTCCTCAGTGCCAGAGAGTAGGTATGAATTAAGACATCAGACTATTGTGCTGATCAAAATGGAGATGTTTTCTGCACAGAATTCCCAAACTATCTAAACAGTCAAGGAAACAGTCCACCCATTCAAATTGCAAGACATAATAAGGTAATGGGTCAGGAACCACCTTAACTTTGTCTGACAGCACCCAGCATGATGGGTTGTGGACTGTGGTTTGGATTTAGGCACTGTCATATTACAAACAGTAAATGTCATGGAAAGTTGACTAGAATAGGATAAATTAAAAACAAAAGTTCTTGACAGCATCTTTTATTTGTCTATAATGCATGGAGAAAGATTTTTATACAAATCATTTAACATGGACATAAATTAACGTCTAACACCCTTGTCAGGGAAAGAAAACAAATTTGCATGATGCACTTTGAAGTAGTTGTTAACTCACCCTTTTCCTACTTCCTTTAATTAGAATTTCTTATCCGATAAAATGTATCATTTGTTTCTGATTGCTACGTACCGAAAGAGGAGGGAGACAGTAATTTTAGAGCAAGCATTCACACCTGGTCTATATATATCTAAATATTCTACATCTATTTCATAGATAGCTCGCAGAGTATATTAAAAAAAAAGATAAATTAATGCACCGTTTAATTGACTTTTCAGTAGTGAGAAGGACTTAGAATAAAAGAAATATAGGTCTAATTTATTTCTCACTCTGTTTTCCTTCTCATATTGTTTCTCTAGAGACCTTCTGTCATCTTTGTACTATTAAGAAAATATACAGGTAATTAGGGTTCATATATATTACTTCCTTCTCTAGACACAATTCTAGAAAGAAAGTGAAAAACCATGGGAAGGGCACGGACTCAGCATTACTGCTATGTGTCCCAGCGAGATGGCGAGTCAAGCAGATGGTAGTGCTGAGAGGTGTCCTCCCACTGTGCCAGTGTCACGCTATCTTAAAACTGACCTAGGCCAACTGCACAAGCCCCCCGTGGGCTACCTTGCTCTCAGAGAGCTGAGGCACCGTCCTACCTGCCTGCCTTGCTGCCCCCTTGCATTTCCTTCCCGCAATAAAACCATTCACTATTTGCAGACCATCTCATAGACTCATGGAATAGTTTGGGTTGGAAGGGACCTTCAAAGCTCATCTCATCCGACTCCCCCTGCTCATGCAGGGATGTCTTTAACTAGATGGTTGCTAGGTTACCCAGAGCCCTGTCCAACCTGACCTGGAATGTTTCCAGGGATGGGGCATCTACCACTTCTCTGGGCAACCTGTGCCAGTGTTTCACCACTTGTATCTACTCTAAATCTTCCCTCTTTTAGTTTAAAACCATCACCCCTTGTCCTGTTGCAACAGGCCCTGCTAAAAAATTGTCCCTATCTTTCTTATAGCCCCCCTTAAAGTGTTGAAAGGCTGCAATATATTCTCCCCGGAGCCTTCTCTTCTCCAGGCTGAACAACCCCAACTCTCTCAGCCTGTCCTCATAGCAGAAGTGTCCCATCCCTCTGATCATTTTTGTGGCCCTCCTCTGGATGCACTCCAACAGGTCCATGTCATTTAATTTGATTGTTGCTATTTGTAGCCACAGGGTACTTCCAAATATTATTATTAGCCTAAGATGTGTTATTCTTAAGAAATGACTGTTGCTTCAATCTCCCATTGTTTCCTGGTTCCTCTGGGCTCTGCTTGGTGACAACTGAAACCCAGCCCTCCTGGAAGAGAGCTCAGGACATCTTACCAGAGTATATATAAAGTCATTACCATAAGACCTCTTGTTCAGTATAAACACTCAGCACAGCAGAGTCTTTGAAGGCTACCAGCAACCCAGTGCTAACAGGACATCTCTGAAGCCCACCTGCCATCTGATCAGGAGAAAAGTTGCTATTAGACGGAATAAGCACTCAGGCTAAAAACAGCAATGCAGGCTGTAATCAGTCAGCATCACCCCAAGTTGTCTTATTGCCTTTTGTAGGTAAGTCAGCCAGGAAAAGATTAAGTACAACCTGTCTTTCGGGTAGTCCAGGAGAATATGTCACAAAGGAGACTGAATTGATGAGAAGAGTGATGGCAGAGGCCATTAGAGGTTTAGAGGTTTTGCTTTATTTCCTGCAAGCTGTGGACTGTCTTTGCTTGAAGCACTTTGAAGCAACTTGAAACTAGACTGAAATGGAGAGTTGACTTCTGCCTCTTGGCTGGACAGTCATGAAATCCCACTAGTTCTCTGTCTACCAATTTCTGACCTCATGATGGCAGTTTAACATGGACGAAAAAAGGCAAGGAAAAGGTTTGCTGTGATTCTGTTCTGGTCAGCTGATAGACAAGAGTACTGCAAGATTTTAGCTTATTGGAAATTCAAAGTGCTCTTGACCTCACACAGCTCCTAAGAAATTTTTGCTAGCTTTCCAGCACCAGTTTGTACCACTTCATATCTCGTTAAACAGGTCTCGCCGATTTCTGAGAACCTGTTTGGAAGCTTTGTCACCAGTGGGGTTCTCCATCTGAGGCGTCTACTGTGTCTCCTTCTGAATGCCACTTACATAAGATCACCTTCCAACAGGTTACCCAAGTCTCACCAAAATACATACTTAGAGTGAACCAAGCCGTACCAGGTATTGCAATATTTACCAGGAACCATGGCTCAGGTCTCTGCAGGGCTTTCTAGCTGCTTTATGGCAGGCTTCACATTTCAGACAGTCCACAGTGATGTGAGGACTTTTCCAGGAGAGATGCAGCATCCTATAAATTGTCTTAATTTTTTTTTTCCTCTTAATTAAGAGAATGCATTTGTGAGGAGATATAAGGGTACTCCAAATCTCACATAGCACACACAAGGCAGGAGTAGAGGGAGGGAGAATTAATTTCACCTCTGAGTTAATTTCCCTCAGCTTTTGTCATGCCCAAAGTAAGATGGGCATTCACCCAGGCTCACCAAAGGGTGACTTTAGTGCCCAAGTGCTGAATGGCCTCTGAGCTCATTTCTTTTAATTGGCAATACTGGGAGCCTGGGCTCCTCATAGAGCAGACAAAAGGTAAATGGTGTGGGGAATCTGAGCCAGGGAGCCTGAGGACAAAAACTTTATTAAATGTTGAGGGAGGGGAAAAAAAAAAATCATGTGAGGCTTTTGTAAAAAGCTGCCCTTACAAATGGGTTTAGGGACTATGAAGTTAGACTGTAGAGATGACAGTTCCTCTGAACCTGTTGCATGTCTGATAAAGCTTTTATGTGCCTTTTATCTCCTTTTCCTCCCAGTCTCTAGAAGTTGCAGTGCCTAGAGCTCAAGTGATGCACATACATTTCAAAGTTTTATGGTTTCATAAGGTGTGTGAACAGAAGGTTAGGTCCTGAAATAAGAACCAACACAAACTGAAGATCAAGTATTTTGGGGTCCTGGTTGTAGATTTCCTGTACATCTTCTCTAAAACCCTCTCAGAAAAACTTTACCAGTGTTATTAACAATGCTTCTTTTAGAAAGGACAGTCACTTGAGCTCATAGATGTATAGATGGCTGTAAGACAAATATATGCAGATAACTTTTGCTAGATTTTAAGATCATTAAGAATATTTTGAGTGACATCTGCCCCATCATAGTGGTGTAATAGACACACATTCACAATTACAATCCTTTCACGTGTTTGTACTCCTATTTATTGTGTAAATACTTCTCTTTTCAGAAATTTTTACAGTGAGATTTTAAATCCAATATACTGTTTTGCCAACAAGTCATTGCATATTCATAACTGCTTGTGACATGATGCCAACTGTTGAATTAATTATTTAGTGAATATTTAATGTGACACTTGAAGGAATGTGATAGAAGTGTTGGCTCTAGACCCTATTTTAAGAATTCATATTAATGTGCTAGAAGTACCTCAAGGTATGTTACAGTCCTGGAGATCACGTAATACAACAAAAGGAAGTGGAGCAGCAAAACCTTATATTCTTTATTTTCCTTGAAGTGAAATTATCCTTTAATTTCACTTCCTTGGGGAAGTGAATTCATTTGGAGGGACCTGTGCTTTGCTAGTTTTCAATGAGGAAAACTTTTTAGTCTGGGTAGAAAAAAAATGGTAGATATCTCATTGACACATCTTTGCACCAAGTCTGAAAATGTTAGATGAGAAATTCCTCTTTTTGACCATGCACTTTCTCCTTTGTCCTTCCTTTCCTTTCCTTTCCTCGTTTCTTCTACGTGCTATTTCATGTAAGTATGGAAATTAGATATTGCAAAGGCTTATTCAGTTATATAGCCCAAAGCCTTTCCAATTCTGCATTCCCTACAATAAAAGTAAATTCCTAGAGGATTAAAGTTTAGTTCACTCCAGCGCCAAGTGTCCCAGAGAGTAGATCATCCACTATTTCCCTTAGGAATCCAGGTACTGGTCTAATAGAGCTTCTCTGATGTGCAACTTAACCTTTCTTGCTCTGATTTTATCCCTCTGTTTCTGGCTATAAACGTCCATGGCTTTACAGAATCTCTCTTCAGACTGTCTTTACACTGACACTGTTCAAAACCAGAGTGTTGATTTCTGCTTGTCCACAGATCCTTACATTTAAGACAAGATTTTCTCAATGGGATGTGTTAAGATGGGATTTTGAGATAGGAAGCTGGTATTCTCCTGATTGCTGAGTATGACTGGAGGCATTGCTTGGATCTCAGCACTTCAATAAACTTGGCAGTCAGCCCTTGGCTATTAATTATTTTTAGGCAGCCATATCACATTCAGCTTTCCCTTAATCACATCTCTAGGGACTGACGCTACGAAAGTGGACGTTAGAGGCAAGTCTACCAAGTGAAACAGAGGGTCCACTGTCATGTTTCATGTGCTCTCTTGAGTTTCTCTATCCAAACTTCTAGCTTTCAGTGGAAGAGAGCAACTCAGTTTAATATTTATTATTTAATTACATTACAGACTTTTCCCAAATGAGCCTAGTTGCTCATTTCTTTCCAGAACTGATACTTTCCTTCCAACAGATATCATTCATAACTAGAAGACAAGTACAAAAAACCACTTTTCATTTATTTTCCCATTTTCAAATTCTGATGAACTTTAGTTTCATAGCCTTCACAGGTGTCTCTCCTGCGTCTAAGGATTTTCTGTCACAGTCCAAGAGGAACAGTACTGAGGTCATGATGTGAAAGGTGCTGAAGGCAACTCCAGAAATATACACTAAGACTAATGTAATACATTTATCCATACTTTAACTCCTTCGTGCAAGAAAGAGGGTATAACTTTAAGAAGCAATTTTCTTCTTTAAAACCTTGACATTTGAACACCTAGAAGTTAAAAATATGTAAAAAGATGTGCAAAATTAAAAGGTAAATCTTAATACAAATAGGTTTTGACCTCTGTGTAAATCACTATCTGGACAAGCTCCTCCTGGACTATGGGGCAGATGAGGTGAGGAAAAGAAAGAAATGGGACACTCAGCCAAAAGACAGCTGTGAAATTCCCAGCATTGAGTATTTTCAAATCAACACTCGCATCAGTTCCACTGACTTGAATGTTATCGAAGCGTAACTTTAAAAAATAAGTTTGAAGAATGTAACTTGAAAGGTTTCTGCATCCTGGGAAAAAAGATGTTTGGAAACAATCTCAGTAGCTTAGCTTGAAATCCCTCATCTGCAGACATCTGGAGTGTGAACAGATATTTTTAAAAAGTCGGGAATTTGAAACTTCTGTCAAAAATACTCTTCAAAGGTGATAACAGCACTGTGAATGAGTACATAGAGATGAAATCCTGTCTGCAGCCACTAATACAACTCCTTTTTCGCTTGTATTTTGAAGAAAACTAAGACTTTCTTATGAATGGGGGTGAGATCCTCCGAAAGTCCAAAGAATGGCATTGATCAAGAAAGAGGGAAAAAAAAACCCAAATCCTAGGGAATCCTTAAAAAGGATCTGATAGCTTGCCAGTACTTGATAAACCTGTCAAATTTTCCCTCACAGACTTTTGTAGTCCTGAAAGAAAATGACAAATCACTTTGCCTGGCGTTGCCTCTCTCAAAACATCCTCCCTGTTAGATAGTTGTTGGGATCTACTAGTCTAAAAGGTTTCCTGCACACCCGTGGTTTTGTCTGTACCGTGATGACAACATCCCTCTGCTTGGCATGAGCCATGTCTTCCCCCAGGCACTCTGATCTCCTGGCTAGTTATGGCCTGTGAACCCCGCTGGAGAATTTTCAATGAAATCTTTGCTTCTCAGCATCCCTCTTGCCACGTCTGCTGGGCCGCCTTCTCTTTTCCCATGACTTGTCAAGGTGATGGATATATTAAATACCTGGTTAATTACCTGGATGATGTTATACAAATAAAGAAAGGGAACAGGGAGAACATAATTTCCCAGGAAGCAGCTTGGGACAACATTATTAGTCCACATTATTATTGATGAGCCACAAGTACTTGTTGCTTAATAAAGCAGGGGCAAATATTAACAGCTGCTACCAGCAGAGCGTACTACTGGCAATAATCAGAAACAAGCTGCTGATAGGCTGTGTAATAGAACTACAAATCAGTAACGAAAAAGCAGCACTCCCTCTTGACAGATTGGTGTAGGTAGAGATAAGATAATTATGACCAAATAAATACCACAATAATAACAATTCACAAGGAGGGCAGTGTCAGGCAGAGGCAGACTGCAGTGCAGAACTAATGAGCAAATTGTTGCTAAAATTCAATTCTCTTTAGCTGCAAAATGGAGATTAATTTGCTTTGCTATAAGGCACAGCTATTAAAAACCTTACAGGCCCACAGACACATTGCAGTGCAGACATGGTGAAATAAGTTTTCTATGTCAGATTGTATTCCTACAGTTATGCATGAGGCTTTTGCATATTATTTGTGAAGCTGAGATTATTGATGATTAAGAATCGTTTATATAGCCTTCGAAGTTACATCCTCTTTTACAAAACTGATTAAGACGTACTTGCTCTCTTATTTTCTCCCTTTAATCTTCTTCTCTCTCCTTCCAGACGTGTCAATTAATGGACAATTATTGTTCTCTCCGCTCAAGACAATATCTAACTGCGTTTTTAGGGAAATGTACAAATCACATGAAACTGCCAACCTCTTGAGGTCCACTCATTATCAGACCAGATCATCTATGTTTACTTGTTATCCTGTGTTCAGAAGCTTTTCAGAAATACCAAACATATATCGTTTGATACATAGGACCTGCCAAATGAAGAA
This sequence comes from Bucorvus abyssinicus, assembly GCA_009769605.1. Taxonomy (NCBI): domain Eukaryota; kingdom Metazoa; phylum Chordata; class Aves; order Bucerotiformes; family Bucorvidae; genus Bucorvus; species Bucorvus abyssinicus. The sequence continues at coordinate 128,560,057 of CM020024.1, forward strand.
GGACCATACCTCAACATCACATTGCCTTCCCGAGCCTTTGCCATAGGACAGACGAGGCTGGCAGACCTTACCAGACAGGCTACCAGAATCATAGGATAATTTCAGGTTGGAGGGATCCCCAAAGGTCATCAGGTCCTGCCTCCCCTCAGAGCAGTGCTGGTTTCCATGTGAGCGCATGCGTTGTGGGGAGCAGTTATTTACCGGATCTCCCACATGAGCTTCATTCCAGCTGTATCTGCATCTGGATGTTCCTTCCTGGCTTTGTTCTTATGTCCAGCTATTCTTGAATTCTTGGCTTTTGTTTGGTTGGTTTTTTTGTTTGTTTGTCTGCTTTCTTCATCCCTTTATTTCACTGTATACCAGGGATGAAGTCGATTTTTGCTGTAGTAACATTACGTCCACCTTGATATCACCTCCTTTCAAACCTTTCTAAGTATACTGGCAACAGCTATTATAAATATTATTTCTACTCCATTCTTTTGCCTTTCTTCAGTGTATTTCCTTTAGACTCTGTTTAGATAGGAAATAATTCGGGACAGTGTCTGTCACATCTTAAAACCTCTGTAAAGTGTCATAGGATATCATGGTGTCATCCAGCAAACCAATAATAATGAGGATAATGATTTCTTTCATAGCTGTCAAACTTACTTTGTCAAGAGCTCAATTTTTAAAGATACAGAAAATGAAATGTTTGTCTTGACTTTCTGTCAAAATGTAAAATTTCAAGCTGGTATTAATTTCGTTTCATAGAATCACAGAATGCTTTGAGTCGGAAGGGACCTTCAAAGGTCATCTCATCCAACCCCCTGTAGTGAGCAGGGACATTTAACTAGATCAGGTTACCCAGAGCCCTGTCCAACCTGACCTTGAATGTTTCCAGGGATGGGACATCTACCCCCTCTCTGGGCAACCTGTGCCAGTGTTTCACCACTCTCATAAAAAAATATCTTCCTTGCATCTACCCTAAATCCCCCCTCTTTTAGTTTAAAACCATCACCCCTTGTCCTGTTGCAACAGGCCCTGCTAAAAAGACTGTCCCCATGTTTCTTATAGGCCCCCTTAAAGTGTTGAAAGGCTGCAATATATTCTCCCTTCTCTTCTCTTCTCTTCTCCAGGCTGAACAACCCCAACTCTCTCAGCCTGTCCTCACAGCAGAAGTGTCCCATCCCTCTGATCATTTTTGTGGCCCTCCTCTGGATGCACTCCAACAGGTCCATGTCCTTCTGTGCTGAGTACTCCAGAGCTGGACACAGTACTCCAATGGGGTCTCACCAGAGGGGAGTGGAGGGGCAGAATCACCTCCCTTGACCTGTTGGCCACACTTCTTTTGATGCAGCCCAGGATACAGTTGGCTTTCTGGGCTGCGAGTGCACATTGCCAGCTCACGTCCAGCTTTTCATCCAGCCTGTATTGATGTCAAGGATTGCCCTGACCTAGGTACAGGACCTTGCACTTGGTCTTGTTGAACCTCGTGATGTTCACATGGGCCCACTGCTTTACGTTGTCCACGTCCCTCTGGATGGCATCCCCTCCCGCAGGTGTGTCAACCACATCACTCAGCTTGGTGTCATCTGTGAAGTTACTGAGGGTGCACTCAGTCCCACTGTCTATGTCATTGATGAAGACATTAAACAGTACCGGTCCCAGTACAGACCCCTGAGGGACACCACTTATCACCAATCTCCATCTGGACATCTAGTCTTTGACCACCACCCACTGGATGTGACCTTCCAACCAATTCCTCATCCACCAAACAGTCCACTCATCAAATCTATACGTCTCCAATTTAGAGAGAAGGATGTTGTGGGGGACCATGTCAAATGTTTTACAGATAGGTAACATCCATAGCTCTTCCCCTCTCCACTGATACAGTCACTTTGTCATAGAAGACGGCTAGATTGTTCAGGCAGGACTTGCCCTTGGAGAAGCCATGCTGGCTGTCTTGAATCACCTCCCTGTCCGCCATGTGCCTTAGCATAGCTTCTAGGAGGATCTGTTCCATGATCTTCCCAGGTACAGAGGTAAGGCTAACAGCTGAGTAGTTCCCAGGGTCCTCCTTTCTACCCGTTTTAAAAACGGGTGCAATGTTTCCCTTTTTCCAGTCATCAGGAACTTCACCTGACTGCCAGGACTTCTCAAATACCCTGGAGAGTGGCTTGGCAACCACATCAGCCAATTCCCTCAGGACTCTGGGATGCATCTCGTCAGGTCCCATGGACTTATATATGTTCAAGTTCCTCAGGTGGTCATGAACCTGATCTTCTCTTAAAGTAGGAGGGACTTTGTCCCGCTGGTCCCCATCTTGCAGTCCATCCACTCAGGAGTTGTGAGGTTGCTGGTGAAGGCTGAGGCAAATTGATGTTGACTACCTCAGACTTCTTGTCTGTTGTCACCAGTTTGCCAGTAACGTTCATCAGAGGGGATATGCTTTCTTTGACCTTCCTTTTCTGGTTTACGTACCTGTAGAAGCCCTTCCTATTATTCTTTGCATCCCTTGCCAAGTTCAGCTCCAGCTGTGCCTTGGCCTTCCTGATCCCATCCCTACACAACCAGGCATTGTCCCTGTACTCTTCCCAGGATACCTGTCCCTGCTTCCACTGCCTGTGCAGTTCCTTCTTGCCCTTTACTTTGACCAGCAGGTCTCCACTCAGCCATGCCCGTCTCTTCCCTTCTTTGCCTGATTTCTTACACCTGGGGATTGACAGGTCTTGTGCTCTATGGCAAGTGTCCTTAAAGATCTGCCAGCGCTGTTCTGCTCTCTCGTCCCTGAGAGCATTTCCCAGGGGGTTGTATTGACTAACTCTTTGAAGAGCTGGAAGTTTGCTTTCTTAAAATTCAGGGTCCTGAATTTTCACCTGACTCACATCCCTCAGGACTGTGGACTCCACCAGTGCATGATCATTTCAGCCCAGGCTACCTCTGATCTTGACATAACCGATGAGCTCACTTGCATTGATGATCATCAGGTCCAGTATCACATCCCCTCTGGTGGGGCTGTCTATTACCTGGCTTAGGAAGTTCCCCTCAATGCATTCCAGGAGTCTCCTGGATTGCCTACAGCTCTCCGTGCTACTTTTCCATCAGATGTCAGTGGTTGAAGTCCCCCAGCAGGACGAGAGCCTGTGAGTGCAATTTATTAATATTATTTTCACTCATTTGTGTAATCAAGGTGCAAAAATGTTAGATATGCAAAAGCACATTGACATGTTGTCAGTTTATAACTGGTTTCATACTGTTAGAATAGTGATTTATACTGTGTCTGCTGTGGCTTTCACAATGTGGTGTTCTGCTAATGCTTGCACTTAACTGCATTAGCTTAATAGCATTGCCCGCTGATTCAGGACTTACCTGATTTCTCTTTGAAAGTGTTTTGTTCACATCAGTTTAAAAAAGTAATAATCTTTTGGGGGGGGGGGGGTGGAAATTATTTGCACTTAACAATGTATTTTTGTTTAAGTATTTGGTTTTTTCCTAATCCACTGGGGGATAGTTATGTGTTCCTAAGCTGAAGCAGTTTCCGGGAGCATTTAATTGTAGGAATATATTTACAGAAATATCTCTTTGGCTTCATGGGTGTAATTTCACTGAATTTAGTGAGTTGGTTTCTATATAATTGAGGAAATTATGTGGTCTATAACATATATACATAGAAATTAAGCTTGAAATCATGAGTAAGGCATTTACTTTCCAACTAAACAGGCAGTCTTCACAGAATTATTTGAAAAGCTTGAAGAAAAAATTAACAAAAGTTGAAGTACCAACATTTTGTAGCCCTTAAGGATGATTTTGTACAAAAGCAGAACACAATAACATTTGCCTATTAATTAAACATTCATCATTGTACAAAATACTGAGAAATAACTTCAAACATCTATGAGCAACGGCTTATTTTAGCAGATGAAAGCAGATTTTGCTGTTGTCACATATCTGATCAGCCATGAAGCATCTTACATAACAGGATGTAGGTACATCTCATTCTTTCTTCTTCTGTGATTAGACACAGGATCATCTCATTATACAGCTGAGTGAAACCAGAAGAGGCTCTTCACTTTGTTATAAAACTCAGAGTTGGAACCTTTTTTATCTCCTCTTGTTTCCAAAAATACACGTAAGCACATTATAGGAGACCTGGAAAACATCTCTGCAGTCCTCTCACAAAAATATTTTATGTATATGAACTAGGTACTTGGTCACTTTGGAAGTTATGAGCACACTGAGTTGAACACACTACCTGTTAGAAAGCTTTCAGCAAATTGTGTCACAGGCAAATGCATTTCAGGATGACAAACTGAATATTCTCATCTGGCTTTAAAATGTTTTTCATTTCTGCATTGCTCAGGAGTTGTACTCATCTCAATCCTCCTGCTTCATTAATTTTGTTGTGCAACTAGCCACATTAATGAACTTGTTTGGTCCTTCCAAGAGATCTAGGTGTCCGTTTGTAGGCAGGCTTTGACCCACTGCAACTTCAGATAAATGGGACGTCTAGATACAGGCTGGGGGATAGTCTTCCTGGTTCCTAATTTGGTGAAGAGCTGAAACTGGAGGTTCTGACTGTCAGTAATGGAGTGACAGAGTTGGAAGTGGAGAGAAGAGACTTCTAAACCGTATACTTCCTTCTTTACTATCTCTGGTCTACAAAGCTAGTTCTACATTATCAAATTAATCAGTGCCACGAAGCATCCAGTACCAGGGCTGGGATGGGACTCATACTGAAACAGTCTGGGCCATATTCCTGGGCACAGCTCAGAACATGGCGTGGCCAAGCAACCATTCCTGAAGGGTGATTCGCATGTGTCCATTGCATTTTGGGAATTAAGAGCATCAACGGTGTGCACTTGGGCTCTTCTGTGCCATCTGGCCTAAATGCCTGAGGGTAGTCCTTAGCATACTTATATACTAGTATAGACATAGTCCAAATGAAATATAATCAACAGATTGAAAAGCACCAGTCCTTTTCCTTAGCCTGGCTTCTTGACTGGTTAACCAAAATTGAGTAAGAGTTTGCAACCTCTCTTTACACATTGGTTTCTAAATTGCTTACCTAATACTTTTCTTTAAATTTTCCTTGGCTTAATATCAGAAAAATTGTACAAGTAATTCAGTGTTTAGACCATAAACCAATCCAGGGATTCCTGATACCGTGTTATTTAAAAATGAGTACTGCCAAAGGTAGATTGGGAATCTCTCATAATATTGAGAAATTACTCACTGAAAGATCCTCTTTGATTTCAGTAAAGCTGTAATGGAACAGTGACACGTTAAAATAAAGAAATTTTTGTTCTTAATATTCTTATTAAAAATTTGTACTGCCCCTGCATATTAACTTAATATGACCCAGTGCTAAACTAGAGATTAAATTGGCATTTTAATTAATACTATGTGTTTTGAAATGCCTATATGTAGCATTTTATATGAGCTCTGAAAACAAACGAACATTCTGTTCAAGTATTAAAGCCAGCAATGTCAGAACTGCCCAGAAACTAAATAAAACCAGAGAAAGCAAGAACATTATGTGTCTGTTAAAACACAGGGATGTTTCTAGAGCAGTACGGATACAACTCGAAGCCCAACACTCTCTGTGTATACAACCAGGTTAGCAATTAAGTTCTTTTATTTGCTATGTGTATAGAAAAGCTTCCACCACTTACTGGTTAAGTCAAACAACTTTTTCAACATTCCGCATCCTTTTGAAACCGAATGCGTTGAGCCGCATCAGTCAATATTGAGTCTCTACCATTTATTGTGTTTACAAAAGCTGCTCTGGAAGCTGTCTCTTGCTGTAGCAGAAGAGCAGTTTCAGCCTGTAAATCTTTTGCTAGATCCCTTTAAAGACTTACATATTAATGCATTTTGAATTATGTTTCTGGATTGCATTCTATATTGCTCTACAGTACAAAAAATAATTTATCAGTTTCTGTAGCCACCTCCATAATCTTAACCCAGATGTGAATTGCAGTATATTGACTTATAACTCACTTGTAAACAGACAATCAATCTTGGTCCAACAGAAAAACGTGGAGGTACACTAAAGGCAATGCAAAGATTCTGCATATAATATTATATACCCATTTTGTCTTAGATGGGAACATTTGGGAACAAAAAGTGGCCCAGGGGCTTCTGGGGTATTTATTACAGGATGATTGCTTTTGTTCTTAAAATGCCCCAGATATGTGGATGTAATAAGTCTACTCCCATCTCCCCAGAAATGTCTAGAATATACTGTGCCTGCAGCTGGAAAAGATTTTTGCAAGAGCCGTTAGTTACTCTGTAGTACCCACCCCACCTCATGCCCTACAAGTTGAGCTTTATGACTGCCTAAAATCTCCATGTGATTGCTGAAGTACCTTGCCTGCTCCTGTACTTTGTCATCCCACTCCACCAAGGCCTTCAACATGGATTTGTTTTTCCTGGGTTCAGGATTTTCTGGAAGTATTCTGCTGCACCATACACACTCAAAATGTTTGTGGAAAATTGAACTTTAAAACCTAGAGTGTGTATCTGAAAATGGCTCCTGTGAATGCATATCTCTGGTGAAGGGAAATCCACGAACAGCTTTTTCAGTCCATTGAATCATAGAATCAAGAATTGTTTAGGTTGGAAAAGACCTTTAAGACATCAAGTCCAGCTGTAATCCTAGCACTGCCAAGTCCACCAATAGACCATGTCACTAAGCACCATATCTGCGCTGCTTTACTCTTTCTTTCCACTGCTCTGGCTATCAGTCCTCTCCCTCATCTTGCCTCCAGCTGCTCTGTATGTTTGGGATTGATGGTTACTCAATAACAAAGAATTAGGTACCCTTAGGAAAAGTGCCACTTTCTTTATGAGTTTGTTTTCATAGGTACACATTAAATTTTCTAAAAAGAAGACAAGCTGGAAAATAAAGGCAAATGGTGCAAATTTTAATTGTGTCTAGCTAGTGGCCCAGTCCTGAGTGGATGGCTGGACTGGTCCTGCAATTGGCACAAACATGCTAATGTCTTTGCAGGATCCTAGAGAAGCAAGCACTGTGCTTGCGTTACAAAATGTATCCCAATATTGTATTATAGATTTGACTCTTAGCCTCTTTCACAAAACTGTATTTCCTACTTGAGTTACATCAGTGTAAGTAAGAGGATTGGCAGTCTGAGTGAGCAACAATTTTCTGGTGTTTGTTAAACCTTAGCCTTCTTGCTTCCTCTTCCCTGCACCCTTCTGTAAGGACTGCATGGTCTTTATCAGGAAAGGGGTATTTGTATCATATCTCTCTTAATATCATTATCATAAAAAAAAAATCTTTACCATATTTCATAAGAAATACGTGAAAATTATGGAAAACCTTGTACATGTTGGGCTCCTGAGTCATTACTGTACTCAATTGCGCATAGTACCATTGTGCCACTTCAGAATGGTGTTGTTGAAGTGGGAAAATGCTCTTGAAAATTACAAATCAGGTAAATAGAAAGTCAATTTTAGACATAATTTTTAAAGCAGGCTGGGTTTCAAACTAATAATTCATCCATAAAATATATCCTAGAGATATACCGGGTATGATCTCTTATTATGATAGGGGCCTCTTGGCAGTACAGCACAGTAGTTAGCTGGATAAAAAGCTCTGCTTCATTTTGTTCAACCAAGGGAACCGCAGTAGAACCTCATTTAAGCATCAGGATCAGCCAGAAACCAAGTGTGCTTAATGTTCTTTCCGTTCCCATGAACAAAGGCTCAAGCAGTAGTGCTGAGATGCAATCAATGCCAGAAGACCTTCTTCACCTTCACTCAAGATAAAGGCTGCACTTGGAATTTCATCAGCTGGATCAGTTTTCTTTCCTGGAGTCTGGTTGTAGGAGACCGAGAAGAAGGGTGATGTGTTTATATATTTCTGATTTTAAGTGTATTTAAATTCAAGATAAGAATCACACTTGACTAAGTAGAATCACTTTCCTCTGTCATTAATCATGATGGAGGAAATACATCATTAATCATTATGGAGGTACATACAATAATGCTGCTCTCTTATTTTAAAAGTAACAGAGCTGAATCCTCACATACAATAAGACAAGGTTACAAAGTGGCCTAATACACATGATATGTGTAAGTTCAAAAGGTCCAACGACACTTACATTGTTCTCTACAACTACAGAAATGTTAATTTTCCAGTATTAAACTAAATTATTTCTAAAATTTAAATTTAAGTTTAAATTTCCTTCTCTGCTGGGAAGCAAGGTACTCTTTTCCCAGGTAAAGGAACAATAATCCCTCTTTAGAATTAGCAAAATAGTAAAAGGAGATAATAAATGGGATAATAGCATTTTGGTTTAAAGATTCAGACTAGTCTGTTGGGTTTTTTATTATTATTACTAGACTGCCTATCTAGAAAGAAGTTCAGCTTATTTATACAAAGATGATGCATGTTTACCTCCCTTTTTCTTGTGAGGCCATATGGCTCCCTTATGAGCATTAGGACTGCTAACACAGTCTGAGGGATGCAAAAATGGAACAGATGACTACTGTAAAGTCAAAAGTATTCATAACTAATTCTTTAGCTTCTGGCAGAGTTGCGCCAGTGTAATATTCCCACCAACCTTTTTCCATCTCCTAAAAAAGAATATAAATGAACGGGAACTATGAGGTTTATGGGAGACAAGTTTATTCTGTTTACCACAGAGTTGCTATATGAAGAGAAGACTGTAGGAATAAATTACCATTAAGAGTAACTCTTAAAGTGTAAAAAGCTAAAAATATTTCATCAAATGGTGTACTTTGCATTTCTAGGGTTCAAAACTTTAAAGTTCACTCATAAACACTGCTTTTCACAAATGTCATGGGGTTCTGTCTAATAATTTTTATTTCAGGACGAGGTAAATGGTTAGTGAATTCAGTTGGCAATTGTTATCTCGGATAAGGAAGGCAAGCAGACACATGTAAGAGTAAAAGCATGATCCAATAGCAGTAACCAACATGCAAGTAAAAAAGGCAGTTCTCTTGAACTGGAAGAATTGCATAAATATATTAAAATCAACTTGATCTTTTATCTGCAGGTCTTGGAATGTGGTGGGAAGAGTCAACAACAGGTCGTCGCACAAGAATTGTCCTTGCGTTGTGGTTTAACCCCAGCCAGAAACTAAGCTGAAACCAAGACATCTTGGAAACCTTCTAACTGCTCCTGCTCTGCAGAAACAGGTAGCACAGGTAATGCAGGGTTAAAGTCACAGAGTAAACTCTAAGCAAGGTTATAGGGGCACAGCACTCTCTGGGGCACAGCAGAAAGAGGTTTTGTCCACAGCTTATATGAGAATGATCAGAGAGGTGATTTACGGAGTTAAAAGACTTCTTTCGTCGGTGGCTGGCTACTTGTCTGCACTCATAATATAGGGTGTACAAAATATTCCTTCAGAATTGATTTTCTAAACTCAGACCATGACTGATTGAGTAAATTCATGTGAATAGTTCCAAGGGGAAAAGGATTTTGCCACCTCCCCGAAAAGATGCTTGAAATGCAAGGAGTTTCTTAAGTAAGATCTTACCACGCTCAAGAATGTTGCTCCTGTTGTGGGCAGATTCAAGCTCTTTCAGAGAGTTACGAGTGAAAAGACAGTGTCGGGTAGATGTCATAGAGCCTGAGGACAGAAAAAAGACAAACTGGAGGAGAGATGGTAGGCAAAACTACCAGTGATGCATTGAAATCAATAACACTGTAAAGGGAAAATATGCATCCAGCACAGTTTTTAATTGACAAAAGCTGCAGCTACTCTTAATTGTGAAGAATAAAATGTTGTGGAAGAATGATTGTAGCTATAAAAACCTACGATAGGCTTACTACAGTATTTTTGGCTGGTAGCAAATAATAAATTTATCAGGAAAATAAGGAGACTCAAAGAAAACGGCTTTAAAAGATTAATGAGTTCAGTATCACATAGAGTAACAAACACCCGAAAAATATTCACATTTGATATTGAGACAATATTATGTAAGTGCTTTTGTTTCCACTGTGGGGAATTAAGGCTTGAATTCATTATGTTCTATATAGATGGTGTTTACAGGAGTTTGCGTCTTTCACTGAGTAGAACTGTCTTCTGTCATACTCCAAAACATGTAGGGTGTCAGCTCAGTGCTTTCTGGCTCTTTTTTTCCAGTTAGAAAGACTGAGATTTAAAGTGTATTGCAAGACCTATCATTTTGCCTAGGGTTTGTAAAAGTTATTATTTTTTTTTTTCCCTCTCCTGAGAGTTGTAAAAGATAATTTATTTGAATCCGTGTTGCTGCTTTTACTTGTAATAAATAGGAAACTTTTTAAACAAATGTTCATACAGATACAGAATAAATGTATAGCAGCTCTCATCTCCTTCTCCTGGTAACAAGGCTCCTGAGACTCTTCCTGGTGGGCTGTCCCTCCCTCTTCCCATGCATGGCCCGACTGTCTCCATCCATGGTCACAGGTAGCACAGCTCTGGGGCAGCGCCACTCCATTTTTCTTACACTACTGAGGCCTAGAGGTGGACTTTGGAGTGAGACATCTGTTGCATCCCATTCTCCTTTGCTAAAACTTGCAGGGCAGCAGCTGACAAAGTTCCCATCATGAGGAATAAAATAAGATTCAAGCCAACCATAATCTTATAGCTTCAGAACATGCTCAACGGTGAAAGTCAGACTGAACCATTATAAGGGAGAGATGATAAAAGAGAAGCAATGAAACAAAGATTCCCACTTTGCAGGAGGTCATACTGCATGGAGGAGCACACAAGGTTCCAGATGACATTAGAAAGCCATTTACTGGATCTAGCTTCTAAATCAAGCTGTGTAATTTTAATCAGATGGGACAAGACTAGAAAGAGAAGGACATCATGCAGTTAAAAAAAAAAAAAGAAAAGAAAAAGATAGATCTATTAAAAAAAAGGAAGACTCTAGGAAAAAATGTATGGTGGAGCAGAATTATAATAGAACTGTGTCACAAAGATGGAGAAAGAAAAGAGCTTCTTGAAAAAGATGTCTTAGTTACTTTCCAAGAGGATGACCACAGAGAGGATAGAAATGAACTGTACTTTAAAGAACCTTTGTAGCCACATGGAAAATTTTGCAAAATAGTTTAGGGGTCTTTGATGTGCTTTATCCTAGAATTTGAACATTATAAAGTGTGCAGTTTAATAGTAGGATATTCTCACAGAGTTCATCTCATGGTTTACTGCTTACCCTCACCTGAAAGGGTACTAACATAACAGTGATGACAATCGGAAAGCCTAAGTAGATGTGAAGACCTCCTTCTCAATTTCAATTCAATGCATTCACTTGTTTATCTATTACCCCATATGCAGTTCTCACTTCCGGCAGCAGATTTAGAAGTTGTCTCTATTCCTAGTCTTGCTGTCCGATGGAGGTACCTAAGCTGCTTCAGAAGGAGCTGGTGTGCCTACACCATCCATATGCCACAATGCCAGTCAGACATTGGCTGGAAGCAGTATATTTGTGCTTATAGATAGTAGATGCTGTCCTGTTTAATTGATTAATCCAACTTCTCAGCAGCACTGTGGGTTTGGATTCTGAAGTCCACTTGCTTGAGGGACTGCAAGGTGCCATGCCTATGAATACCAGCAGGCACAGACATCTCCCACTCTGAATATTGATGTCTTCGCTTCAGGTTGTGAGCATTGGGAAAGAGTCTGAGGTCATCTAACTCAAACAAAATTAATCTGACGAAATTTGAGATGTCTGTAGTCCGGATGTCTATTTCAGAACAGTAACTCTTTCTTATAAGTGGGAAGAAAAAGACATCTGGAGAAAGTGGTTCATCTGATGGACTTCAGACACTAAGGATGAGATGAACTGTATTGTGGAGGAGGCCTGTTTCTCTACGGTGACCATAAAAGGAGCACAGAGCAAGCAGGTCAGATATAGATTAACCTTCAGATGCTTGAATTAGGACAGATGACTTATCTCAGCATCCTATTTCTATAGTCAATGAGGAAAAAACCAGGCAACTCCAGAAGGTAATTCACCCCACATCTTAGAAAGGTGGATTTTTTTTTTCCTAAATGCGTAAACAGGGACACAAAACCAGGTTTAAAATGGATGCATACAGTTTAGATAGCTAAAATGAGATGAGATGACTCCTAGCAAAGGTGAATACATTGTTTTGTCCCTCTCTACCTTTTGTAATGGGAATCTAAGACTTTGTGTTTTTCTCAGGAATTATACATTTATAAAATTTACGTGTTTAAATTAAGAGTTTTAGAGTCTATGACCAATGTGCAAGCTTTACGTGTTTATAAGCATAATGGTGTAACATTACTTTCCTTCTTTACTTCATGTCTTCTTATTCACCATTATGCTTATTCACCCACACTTTAAAATGTAATTCTGAAATACAGTAAGCAGTATAACCGTATTTTAGTCATAAATATTCTCTGCGAGAGAAGACACTGGAGTGCTCTTAACGCTGAAGGATGGAAGGCAATAGTGAGCAGAGATTTACATTCATGTCTCTAATGCAATACCGCGGGATAAAAATCCAACGTCATTTTGGGGATCGGTATCCAGAGGATTACTGAAGCAGGAAAGAAGCAGGCCTTTCATCTACTGCACCTTGACTGCTTTCTAACCAAATAAAAAATTGATGGAAAAATGCTGACAGACTGGAGGGGTTTCAGAGAAAAAGGGCTAGAAAGTGCAGTGTGGTAAAACAACAGAGGGAAGTCAACGGTAGTAATCTAAGGAAGAAAGGAGTTGCAAGCTATTTGATAGATCCATCGGTCTAGCATTAAGTGTCCCATCAAGCATGTTTTCCCCTGGGGCATTCCACTTCTGAAAATTAGCATGAACAGGCAATAAGAAGAAAGGAACACCCTTTAAGAATTCAGGACATCCCGATTCTCTCTCTGGGCTACAAGCTACTGCTCTGTTACCTGCTGTCTAATGTGATTTCTTCCTGTCAGTGAGGTAGCTGTTTTCATGACTTTCTTGTTGACACCAGTGGAATGACTGGGCCTTCTGCCTGGTTTGTTTCTCCGGTCTCTATACCTATATGACACGTGCATCAGCAGATGGCTACCTCCTTGCTTGCTAGGAAATGAGTAGCACATCTCCATCTTTTAACACCAGGGTGGTTAAAATTGTACTCTTGCCCATAAGGCACAAACACAGTCTGAACTATAACCAGCAGGGTGAAGGTTCTGGGTGTTTCCTGGAGGCAGAATAAGATGCCAGATTTCCTTCAGTGAAGACCAGGAACCTTGAAAAACTTGAGGGTAAATCGCGTAACTTAGTGAGCTGAGATCAATGCAATGTATACCGATGGCCTAATTTTAAAATCTTGGGTTTTATGGATGGACTAATACTACCCATATTAATTTTGTATTTTTTAGCCTTTTTTTTTTTTTTTTCCTAGAGTTGAAGAAGCTAGGATATCCTCTAGACTTAAAACCTCAGATTGACAATAGGGAGGGCTTGATAAGTACTAATAGAAGAGAAGAATAAACAACCCTTCTGGAAGGGAACTAAAAGTCAAGTTTCTAAGAACAGTCTCTTGCATGTTACTAGAGAGCATAAATATTTCCCAAACAGGACCAGTACAAAATTCTGGAAGGAAGCCAGAAAGAAGGCTGCAAATAGTAACAAAAATGGATATGCATATAACAATCTGAAGTCATTGACCTTTTTCTCAATACAACAAATGGAGAGTCTATATAAGCATTTAAAACTTTTGAGTGTCTTGGGAAACATGCCTAGACTTAAATACAATTATTGATGTAAAGAATCACCAAAGTCATTATATTGCATTAACTTATATAAATGTCACATGTCGCATGGTTTATGGTAATGTGTGAAACAGTCACATAAAGCATATGGCCAGAGAATCGTTTATAAAGTATTGCTGATGCAGAACTGATAAATTGCACTGCTAAGAACAAGAAAAGCTATAGAGATATCACAGTAACATATGCACATAGATGCCGATGAACGTAAGACCAAGAGAAGAGAAGCCTGAGATAGGATTCATCTTGCTTAACTCTGGTGGCTAATTTTGAGGTCTCTTAGTTCCTATTGGTGCTGACAGAGATCTAATAAACATAAGCCATGGCATATAAAAGATGGCTTACGTGGTGGCTATTTCAGACTGCAACCAGTTGTTCTCTAGACTCCATTGACTGGTGTTGACTAGATCACTATTGACTAGAGCGGAGCCAAGCCAATTGCTCACCTGTAGGCATTCGCCTTGTAGCTAACCAGGTTAAGATGAGGTTAATTCAGTCCCTAATTTGAGGTATATTCTACCTTATTGTTGAAGGGAAAGGCAAAAGCTGCTATTGTTAAATATGAAAGTAGGATAAGAGAACCAAAATATGAAAAAAACCTTGAAATTAACTATGCTGGTGAAAAATAAATATTCCTCTCCATTTGACACCTGTCTGGAATGCCAACTCCATTTTAGCTGTCAAGGTTATTTCAATGGAGATGTGATTATATGAGTAGCTTAGCCATCAATTTTTTAGACAATTTTACATTCATATAATGTGCACAATTACATTTTATTTAATTATAATTAGATACTTTAATATTTCTTTTTTGTCATTGGCTATATTTTATTAAAATTGAAGTAGTGCCACAGCTTCATAAATCTCAGGAATTGTTCTTCACTTTGGTTTGCTTTTCTTGTATCCCAACACATTAAGACCTTATGCATTTTTTGTAGCTCTTCAGAAAGGAAATAGAATCTTTCATGACTTAATAAAATTAAATCAATCATAATTATACAATTAGGTTGCAGAATAGACAAGTATTATGAAGGTAATTTATCTTCTAAAGATAACAGTTTCTTGGCATGACTTGAGGTTTCAAAAACTGAATTCAGATCTCCTCAGGTGGCTGGTTGATGACCAGTAATTTTCCTTTGAATTCTAAAGATGGTTAAGATTAAAAACATGTTTCCTTTGCATCATCCCCAAAAAAGAAGAAATAAGAGAAAATCTTACAATCTGGCCAGTAATTCTGAGGAAACACCTTTTTCCTTGGAAAGTGTTACGAGGAAGAGTATTGGCAGTGAGTCTGCTCTGTGGGTTTTGTATATGAGGGGTACTCACACACACATACACACACCAAGAGGGTGCTATTCTGCTGATGGAAAGCATAGCTCAACTGGTTCAAAGCTGCTTTTTTTTTCACTCCCTAGAAAAGTATAGCAGCCAGAAGTCTTAGACATAAACCAGAGGTGAGTAGTATTCCTTCCTCCATCCAGTTCAAGTTGCATCTCTGTGCGGCAAACAATTTAAGAACTGCCTCTACTAAGTAAAGTGAAGATGGCTCAACAGGGAGGTGGTGACGACTTCTGTCTGGCAGGACCTTCTCTGGCATTTGACCACCTAAAACATTTTCATGTTTTGTCACTAGGGTCAAAAACAAGAAGAAGAAAATAACAGTTCCTGCAAGAAGGCTCAGAAAGGAGCTACAATCAATTATACACACATATCCCTATGAATTGTTGAGTATTTTTGACAGCAGGACTTGGTACTATTGGTACCACAGCTACCACTTTCCAGCTCGGTCTGTAATGAAATCAATAAGGGATTTTTGTCTGGGAAAAGAGGATTTGAACATTATGAGACTGAGAGGTCCCTGAGCCCATGCACACCATTCCCCTTGTCATCTCACAGATATAGGCTCACTGTTAGGGAAAAGATCACATATTTTTGAAAATTATGTTATAGTACTGTATTTCATTTTTGTGTTGTCCTCACTGCTGTCAGAGTGACTTATGTGTGTATATATCGAACTCTGTATCATGGGATGACTTCAGGTGAGGTCAGATCTGCCTTTTAAAGACCTCAGCACCCATCGTCATTACAAACTGCATCTACACTAGCAAATAGTGTGATCCAAAAGGAATTAATTTGTAGATAGAGATGGTGTGGATGACCTGATATCTATACCATACAACTTCCTTATACTAGCTCTAGCCTCAGCCCATGGACTCAGTGATCATTACCAAAGGAAAAGCATTTGGTACATTTTGGGAATACATCTCCCAGTTTAATTAATCCGAAAGGAATATGCCTTGAGTGCTGTGAGACTCATCCGTGAAGCATAGTGAGAGGGACAGCCAGGAGATTAGCTTCAAAAGTGCAACGCCATCTGAGCTAAGATGTTAATATATATATATCCACAGAAGAAGAGTGTTAACAACAAGAACTAAGTTGGCCAGCAAACATCTCAGCCTCTGTAGATGCCAGAGGGGTTAGATGGGACTTTATAAGTCATAGTTTTAAGCTCAGACAGCTACATGTTGTCGGAGGGTGTTTTAGGTACCTCAGTATTTCATCAGAGCAAGGACTGAGCCCCTCCGGGCCTTTGTTCCTCAGGTGTAAGGTGGGAGTGATGGGACCTCTCCCTGTCCAAGGGAAACCGGGAAAATGAGGAAAAAGACTGAAGAACTTCAGATGCTATGGTGATGAAAAATTAACCTAGAAGATCTTTTATAACTACAGAAAATACTTCATTAATGATTTTTAAAAGGCTGTCTAATAAAACGTTCCAGTACTAATAAAGTAGAAAAAAAGACCAAAGAGTAAATTACCCAGGCAGAAGCACTGCTCAAGTGAGGAGAGGAAGGTTCGCAGTGTTGCAGAGCTCAGGGAAGAGCTGTGATCTCCATCAGCAGTGCTAGCAGCACAAGGGAGGATCTTTGGGCAGTGCAGGCCAGTGAAGCCGTGCTATTGCTCCGCTTTGCCTGCTGAGATGGATGTACTCTTGGTAGCTCTGAAGACCCGTATACACATATTGAAATTTCCCCACCGAGAAAGACCTGAGACCATAGTGCAGAAAACTGTTTACTTAAACATTGCAAGAATTGTGGATTTTTTTGAAAAGACTGGAAAATTTCAGTAAGTTCTAATTTGTGGGGAAAAAAATTCAAATTCATCTTCTCCTAAATGGCTGATTAATCTTATCCAATACAGAAGTTTACTATCAGGTCTTGGCTAACAACTACAAGTTTTAACAGCTTACATAGGAGCTATGACCAAGACTCAGACCTAGACATTACTCTACAGGTTCTCTGAGTAATGAGACATTTAAGAGAGTTTCCTTGCAGCTGATACATCATCAACAAACAAGATTGAATTCCTTGAGTTCTCAGAGTTACATTCACAGATCTTACAAGTCAAAAACTTACTTCTGCTGGAGTTATGTCTTTTACTGAGATACTTTTGAAAGCAATGTGCCCTTCACTCAGAGATTAAAGCAGACAACCTCTCTGTTAATTTAAATTTACAGTACTCATTTGCTAGGCTATCACTTGTTTTCATTTTTCTAGACAAACAGCTACTGTTCACCAGCCCATGCACTTGAACTGCAGATTGTAACTGCATGAAACTCATAATTCAAACCACAACGGCATGCAAGAGCCCATTTGGAAAATGATGCCCATCAAGAAGAGATTCATTTCTCTGCATGAATTTTTGGCAACATTCTATTCTTCATAATTTGTACTGCAACTGCTCTCGTTTACTGGCACTACAGGTGTACCTTTGTGTGTTCATTTTTAACTGCAGGTGATTAAGGAAAAAAAGAATTTGCCTCAATGATAAGCCATCTATTTCGTCTTCGTCAGATTTCCTAGTGCTTGACTTACAGCTTTTTCAGTCTGAGTCAGCTTGACTATGGCATTAATGAGAAAACCAAGCCTCATCGACCCTCAATCTCGAAAAGATCATCAGACTGGCATTTGGGTGAGGAATGAGTACTATGATCTACAACTGGATGTGACCAAACCAAGTACCATATCTTCACACTACATAACTTGTATGAAATAAATGCAAACCCACACACATTTGTAACAGTGGGACTTCATTATCAAAAAACATGTCCATCCTCCTGGTCTCCTTAAACAGGGTTGTTTAAAGTTTTTGTGCAGGCTGATTTAGTCACACTTCTTCAGTGATTTTACTTAGAGATTGCATATCTGAAAATAATTAAAATGTCTGAGAAAGAACTTTTTTTGTGTTTCATTCCAATTAAAAAAGAAAAAAGAAAAGAAAAGATTATGGAACTAAATAAATATTCTTTGAAATTGATTCCTAGTAACTTATTCAAACATTTCATGGAGGATGAAAAAGCTGAATCAAAAGGCATACCAGCGTACAGGGAATTATCAAGTTATTCACAAGCATTGAGGTTAGGGCATTCCACTGTTGATGTATTTCTAGAGGCTCCAGCAGAGAGTCTCAGGATGAGAAAAATGCAAGCTACTTCTTTCTCTGAAGGTCTTCTAGCCAAAATGTAGGCAAGTATTTAGTCTTCTTTTGATCCAGTTATTGTGAGTGCTTACAGTAAGGCAGCAAATATCTCTTCATTTATTCTTATTGCAGAAATATAGAGCTCCTGAGCCCTACCAGTAAAATAAAAACTGAATATAACTGAACATGTATTAGCAAATGTGAATTGGCACCTAAAGTAAGTTCTGGTACAGCTACACTGAGTAGTTACAGTCACCGAAGGAAAAAAAAGTCCTATCTTGTGAATAGATTATACTCCTACCCATCCCAGCTACTTGCTGCTGAAAGTCTTTGTTCACTTAATACCCTTCCATCTTGAAAAGGACAGATGTTCCAGGTAAGTGCTATTACACAAGTCAGAGAAGAAAACCCATAAAAAGAAACTCAATCTCCAGGGAAATGGAGGATAGATGCAGTATAGGGGAAAGGTAATTCAGAGCTGCATCCAAAACAAGCTTTTCAAAGCTTATTTGGATATTTCATTTAAAGCAGAAGTTTCATTGAATCATGTACAATTTGCATGTTCTCTTCACGTCTCATAAATTTTGTTTTTCTCGTGGTAGAAACGAAGTGGTAATCTTAGCAAAAAATTACTTTGATGGAAGTAATGCACTAGAATGCACTTCGAAACAGTGATTTTATAATAACTTACAAGCATTTTATGTAGTCACATTTGAGGCTAAGTACCAGGTTATGTGAAGAAAGATTTCAGGGAAGCATGGGGAAACCCATCTGGATACACATGATTTGATGAAGCCCCACTAACTGGCTTTGAAATATAGTGGCATATTAGTGCAGCCACTACTGGGTTTGGGACCTGAGTTGACATCTCTGCACAGCACTGTGCTATGCATACTCCCTTCCTTGGAGAGGCTCAAGAACTTCTGAGGAGATGCAGCACCATAGTTCTGACAGCTTTCCATGCAGCCATAGCTATGATTCCTGGTGGAGCTTTGAACAGACTTAGGCAAACTGACAGCAATAGAGGGTGGGATTTAGTTGTTTATCTGCCTTACCATGCCTGGCATTCAACAACGCAGTTTAGACCCTGATGTAGCTGTTACATCTGTGCAGGATTGGCAAATCTAATACAGGAGATGCTTTGCCTTTGGAGTGGCAGCTGGAGGACAAGGAGGTTACTCCATGGCACCTAAGTGGCGTTAAAGATCTATGACTGGGTCCTGGAATACTTCCCAAAATGTCAGAGTGCTTCAGAGCAATGATTTGCTTTGAAATATATCTATGAACTAGCAGGAGAATTGGAGAAATAAAAGCACTATTAGGGTGAACCTTTTGTCTTGCAATTTGTACTTCTGTCATTATCATAATTCTGGGAAATGACAACTTTTAAGAACAAGTTGTTTTGTCCTCTTAAACTTGTCTTCTTAACTACAAGACAGGTTTTATTTTAAAATATTTGGGAACAGAAAAACAAATTTAATAAAGACTGTCTTAGAACAATTTGTGTTGTCTTTTGCCACCCCTCCTTCATTAGTCTTCTACTATTCACTCCATAGTTACAAATAATCCATAGAAGATTTGAGAAATCTCATTGTATATCTTGGCCTGTGCCCCAATGGACAGGACATGCTTAAGCAAGGCACGGAACTTGGGTTTTCTGCTTCATAATTAATTTCTCTAACTACTTAGCTATGGTAAAGAGGGGAATATGTAGCCCCTGCCACCGAAAGCAGTGTGAGTTGCCCCGTTCTTTAGAAAACTGCTGATAGCAGCGTGCTCTTAAGAAGAAATTTGGGCTCTGGAGTCTACATGAACAGAGCTGAATAATCTTTACCTAGCAACCAAAATGTCAAGTTTAGGCAAATATTTGTGCTCAAAGGCTTTCCACATGTTTGGCAGAATCAGATCCCCAGCTCCTCCCATGCACTCATGCAGAACCATTTGCAGAAAACGCACTCTGATAACAGGAGTCTGAACGGTGAAGGTAATGTGCAGCTGTACCTCCCTTTCATATACCCAGGATCTTTACTGGGCTGGCTCCAAATTCTCAGCAAGGGTCAGTCTTGTTCCCATTAATGAGTGAAAGTTTCCCCACTGAAATCAATATAATGAGAATCAGAGTCATTCTCATTAAGTACAATTCCCATGGATTTAAGAGCCCATCATTTTATACTGGCTGCTTATCAGTCAGCATAAGAAATGGACCACATTATGGGAAAAAAGAAAAACCCTGTGTTGAGCTTTGCATTTTCAAAGCATTGTTTAAATATGAACCAATTAACTTCAAAGTTTTCACCTGATGCAGTGACAAATCATGATGACAAACACGCTAGTGCTAGTTATGGGTCTCTCTAATCCAGTCTCCATGCCTTGGAGTTAAGTCTGTAAAAAAGTTTTGAAAGAACTAAGGTACTACAGTCATGTTTTATGAGGGAATATGAATCATTTATACAAAGAAAAATAATGAAAGGATTTTACTCAGAAAGGTATTTGCCTTTCTGTACCTTGATCTTAAAGCACCCGTAAGTTTATATGCTGCTAAGAGAAATGAAGGGAATAGGACAGTTTCTGAGGACATAAAAGAAGCTTTTTTTAATTCTCCTATAGCTGCCAGAAATTTTGTGACTGGTATTTTGTAAGACCAAAAGGAAAAAAATAAAAGAGAAGGAATCTACAGTTATCTCCAGATATCTCCAGAAATTTTTTCTATATGATTTTTAAATGATATTTCATGTTTAAAACATCTTGTCCACTGCTTTTAAGGTTGAATCTTCAGAAATTTTTTTGTGCATGTCCCCAGAATTTCAACTTCTTTAATGTGGAATGAGCATCCCTAGTCTTTCCTTGTTTTTCTCAGTGTTTTGGAAGCTGGATAAGCATGAAGTGACTTCAGTGAATAGAGAAAACCAAACTGCGAGAACTAAGAACAGATACTTCTGGAAAAAAATAACCTACCATAAAAAAAATGAGCCAAGAGATTTTTTTCATCGCCTCTTTTCGTAAACTAAGTTAAAGCTGGTGACCTATATGGGAAGATTTCTGACGACTGAAAAAGTCAGCTGTCTCACAGCCATTTTCAGGAAGAACAACATGTCAGCCTTGCCTTAGTTCCTGGCAACTAAAAGCGAGGAACTCCACCCTCTTCCTGGGTGGAGCAAATCCTCCCAGAAGCTATTTCCAAGCACATGGAAGGAAAGAAGGGGACCTGGAAGAGCCAGGGCAAACCATGGCTGACCAGCCTGGTTGCCTTCCGAGCCATAGCCAACAGGAAAGCATATACTATTTATGTTGACCATGGCAAGGTCTTTGTAGCAGAATTTTGAGAGTCAAATTGGTGAGACATCACTTGGATCAGTTGAACTATAAGATATATGGAAGACTGGACCACCGAGCTCAAAGGATTATGATCAGCTATAGGAAATCCAACTGGTCACTAGCTACTAGTGACGTCTTGCTCAATGCCCTTTTAAGTCTTCATTTGAGATTTGCACAGCAGGGCAGCATGCCCTCTCGGCATGTTTGTGGACAATGCTAACGTGGGTGGAGTGGCTGGTACGCTGGAGGGCAGGGCTGCTATCCACAGGCACGTTGACATGCTGGGGATATCAGCTGATAGGAAACTTAGGAAGATGCTGGACACGGAGTTTAGCAAAGGGAAATGCACTTGCACCTGGGGGTGAATAGTCCCATGTATCAGTACAGGCTTGGGGCACCCGGACACAAGGCAGTTTTGCAAAAAATGACTTGAAGGTTGTGCTGAACAAGAAGTTGACCACAAGTCAGCAGTGTGCAGAGATCATAGAATCATAGAATGTTTTGAGTTGAAAGGGAAGCATAAAGATCATCCAGTCCAACCCTCTGCTTCTCACAGGACTACCTAAAATTAAATCATATGACTAAGAGCAATGTCCAGACACCTGCTGAGAAGCCTGTTCCAGTGGCTAGCAACCCTCTCAGTGAAGAACTTTTTCCTGTATGTCCAGTCTTAACTTCCCCTGACCCACTTTCATACCGGCAAGGGAGGAAAGAAAGGGTTGAAGAGCCGAGAATGAAGGCACCGCTGGAATGCGGGGAGAGACCCAGAATGTCCCCTGGAAACCTGGTGACTTTGAGTTTTGGAACCGGGCTGGTGCAGCTCTGGAGATGCTGGCCTGAGCAGTGGACACCTGCCACAACGTGGAATGGAGGCGGCCAGGCTGAGATATCTCCCGTGGGGCAAGAGGGCCATGTGTACAGAGGAAATTTGTCCCACAAAGCAGCCTGGAACTTCATGCCAGATGTTAAAAGGACTATGCCCCCACCCACCCACTCCTGTACTCCCCTCCACCTCCAGCACCGACCATATGTGTGTGGGCTCAAAGTAAGTGGAGGTGTGGAGTGGAAGGAAGATATATATATATATGTTTTTTATATATATACACATGTATTTTAAGCTCTTACTGTCTCTTTATCTCTGTTCAACCCTAATTAAAGCGATGATCCGTGGTTTTCATTGTTTTGAATTAAATTAATTTTGATCCCTCTAGTCAAGCCTGCTTCTTTGCCCAAGGCCATAAGTGGCATGTTAAGCCCTCCATTCATTCCCAGCTCGAACACTTTAGTTTCTTTTGGTTTTCCTCTCGGAGGAGATAAAACTCCTCCCAGGAGCAATTGCTGCCTAAATGGCCTTTCAGTTTTCAAACCAGCAACACAACTATAAGGAGGTCACCCCTTCTCTTCTCCAAGCTGAACAAACCAAGTGATCTCAGTCACTCCTCATAAGTCTTGCTGTCGAGACCTTCTGCCGTCTTGGTCGCCCTCCTCTGGACACGCTCTAACGGTTTGATGTTCTTCCTATAACGAGGTGTCCAAAACTGCACACAGTATTTAAGACTAGGGCTGCACCACTGCAGGGTGGAGTAGCACAATCACCTCCCTCGACCACCTAGCTATGCCGTGCCGACTAGCTATGCTAGGTGAAGGCTAACCACATACTGGGCTGTGTTAGCAATACAATTAGCCAGCACATTGAGGCAAGTGATCCTTCACCTCACTTCAACACTTGTGAGACCACATCTGGAGAACTGTGCAGTTTGGTGCTCCCTTGTGTGAGAAAGACTTTGGCGTACCGAGACAAGCACAGGAGAGGCTGAGAGTGTACTGAGGAGCCTGGAGCACTGAACAAATGAGAAGAGGCAGAGAGGACTGTTCATCCTGGAAAAGAAACCGTTTCAGGGGAATCTATTACTGGTTTTACTGACCTACTAGGAAGGTGTAGAGAAGGCTGAGCCAGATTCGTCTCAGAGATGCACAGGGATAGGACAAGAGGCCATGGACACAGGTTGAAATGGAGGAACTTACAGATGTAGGGGAAAATTTTTAAGGAAAGGGGAGCTAAGTTTTTAAAGAAGTTGCTCAGAGAGGTTGAATTTCCAACCCTGTGCTTCTAGCATCAGGGTTGTTTTTTCTTCACTTTGCTTTATCTTGTTTGCTGTGTGCATTTATTTTTCCACCTTCATAAGAACAAATGGTTTTGCTAAGGGACAATATTGTTGTACGATAGAGTTTTAGGTCTCTCTCACCCCACATCTTAAAGACCCAAATAAGCTACAAAGTGGCAAACGGACCTAACAAAGAAAGGCTTACCTATAGAAAGATAAGGCAAATAAGAAGAAACATAGGTATTGCAGCGACAAGTTCTGAATGGCACCCACAAAAGCAGGCTGACAAACAGAAACTATGTTCTTATTCCCCAGAAAAGGAATGATAATTTTATATTGAAGAGTAGAACAATCTGAAAAAAAATGAGGGCTCCTTTAATTTTACATTTCAATATGGCTTAAGAAAAAAAATGCGACACAGAAAACCTGGAGCCTTTTTTGTTCCTTAAATTATAGCTTGTAAAGTCATTACCATGAAAATCTTTCAAAATTATCATCTTCTTAGTATTCCTTTGCATAACACACCATCAAAATTGAAGTTCAAGAGTAAATTTTTTAGCTGTGAACCATTTTCCTGCTGAATCTCATGATCCGCAGTTTGTACATGCACCATTTTCCTGCTCCTTTCTCTCTTGCAGATGTGTGGGTGAACTGCAGTAATTGCAAATAGTGATGTTTTTCTACTTGCAAAACTTTTTTTTTTCCACTTAGGCTTCCCAAGAGAAGCTGAAAACTGTTTGTAAATTAATATAATTTGATTTATTTCTTTCTCTAAGGAGCTTCATTTTAGAGCCTGGAGATGCCACTAGGCTTGCTCTATCATCTTGGAGAGAAGGCTGTTATATTCCATCTCTTTTTCCTCAAAACACTACAGCTTGTATTTAACTAAATTATATCTTCTAAAAAGAAAGGGCTTGATCTGCTAGTCTGAAAGGGTCCATTATTTCTTTTGGTAATTTCATCTCATGATTAGAAGTTTGCACCTAACTTCTTATTTAAATGTGTCTGATACCAGATTTCAGCTACTAGTACTTGTTACTCTCTATTAGATTAAGGCATGTTTCATTGATAACATTTTTCTTCCTGGGGTGTGTCTTAAACATTGCCATCAAGTCACTTTTTGATCTTCTTTATGACAATTTTTCTAACATGTGCCATATTACTGTGCACTTCTTTTTCTTTAAATCTCACCCTAAAAGGCATTTGCTTCAGTTTATTGAATAATTTTTAGCTCAGCCTTTTCCAGTTCCTCATTGTATTTGACATCAGGAGTGGAAATTTTTTTTTTGGCTTACTCTCATTTGATGTTGAGAAGACTGCTTCTATATTCTTGTTCATTCCTATGTATTGCTATGAAGATCATCACATCAATCCATCACTCACAATGTTACACAGTGATATTTTACCCTCCCCAAAGTCTTCTGAGAGTACTTAATTTCTACAGTAGAATCTCCCCTTCCCTATATTGATTTATCTTCTTTCTTCCTAAATGCACACTCTCAGGGGATATTCACCTGACCAAAGCTGATCAAATTTAAATGTATGATGTAGATGCCAACACCAGAACTGTCACTTACAAGATAAAGGTACAGATGCTCCTAAGGCTCTACCAATCTTATCCTGAGGAAGGTGTTTAAAGTAGGCCAGGCAAAATCTTGACCTAAATGGCGTATTCTCTATGTTGATGAAAAAGGCAGCTAAGGTGTCTAGCTCTGGTGTAGACAAATAGTAGGCATCTAAAATGAGGTGTCACCCATCATGCTTGCTTGCACCCACCTCACTAAGGAACCGCCTCATATTATATTACTTCTCCCCCTTCTCATGGTTTAATATGTACATAATATATTTAATAAATATATATAAAATGATGCTCATTTCCTCAACAGTCTACAATACCCACAAAATGCATTGGCAGTGATGTTATACTTGCTTCAAGATGAAGCATGAAAATTTGAGTATGTGATGTTTAGCAGTAATGACTGAAGAATCACTGAATAACTGGACTGCTCTGTTCCTACTAGATGTCATTGGGTCATGGCCACAAGTACTGTGTAGCCACGAGTCCCTAGTGCCGTAGTGAATTTGTTTTTACCCTTCACAAGAAAGTCTGTAAGATTTACCTTATATTGTGTGCAACGTTTTGGACATGAAATGTAATCCTTGCCTTTTAGAAATTGGTATGAACTACTGGCTATATGTAATTGTCAGTAACCGTCTTCAAGCTGAAGCTCCTGATGACGTCAATGTGATTTCTTGCTATGCATTACAGAGGAGAACTCAATCTCATCTCTGATTTATACATCTTTGTGGTGCTCTAATACACGCAAACTATGAAACAAGAGCCTAGCAATTTACAAGGTCCCCAACCCTATAGAGGCAACAAAAATTACTGTCTCTGTTTTAAAGGTGATTACTTTAAATATTTAACCTAGTGATTGGTATAAGACACACCTCTTCTAAAGGACAGAGATAAAGAAATCTACAGTAATAAACTTAGTGCTAGGAGAACAGACTGCATCTTTAACAGTAAAGTCACTGAGATTTCTGTAACTTACACTCTTATTTGTGTGATATTGTAGCAGGTTGAAGGAAAAAACCCTGCTTGAAGGCTTACTAATTGAATTATTCCCTTCCATGTTACGATTTGCCCATCTTATGGGATGAGAAGTTTTCTCTCGCGGGTACTGCCCCTTTAAGAAGCTGCGGGCTCGGGCGGCCGGGGGCTACTCGGGACTTCGGGGGCATTCGGCTACTCGGGACTTCCGGGGCTACTCGGGACTTCCGGGGCTAGTCGGGACTTGCGGGGCTGCTTCTCCGGACTGCTTCGGGGGGCATTCGCAGCTCGTTCGCGGCTCCTCGGCGCTCCGGACACTCTCCGCTCTGCGGGAGTCACTGCAGGACCTCAGATTCGCTCCGGGGAAGAGGCTTTTCTCCAAACCCTGCAGCTCAGCTCCGGGGACCTTGCAGGCTGCCGGAGTGGACCGTGCACCGGGGAAGCCCCCGCCACGCCGCCTGGGACAGACTGTTCGCCTGGAGGTTTTTTCTGCTGCCGTAAGGTTTTACCCTCTCTGCCTGCCAGCGCCGCGGTTTCTTGCTTCTCTGCTTTTCTACAAACAACGAGAAAGCGGTAGGGACAGTTTTCTGCATATTACAGCCCGGCGTTCATAAAAAGCCGCCGTTTTCCTTTGTCCACGAAAGCGCACACGTGGCCGGTGCCATTTTTCTGGACTGCACGTGGCCCCGTCCCCCTTTGTCTTTGTTCTCGTGTTTAAAACCCTCACCTTTCCATCCTGCACAGACTCTCAGATTTTGCATTGGTTTTTCCCTGCATGTTATATATATTGTTCTAGTTTTAATAAAAGTTTGTTTCAGTTTTCCAAACGTTCAGAGGTCTCACAAAATCTTTTATTTTTTCTCCTTTTCGTATCTCTGCTTTTGAACCCTTTTCTCTCCCGGAGGAGAGGGGTTCGGGGATAGGGAAGGACTCGTCCCCGTGCATCGGCTTGCCTCAGCCGACCGGCGACATAATTGGCGTCCCTGGGTGGGCACTTCTGAATAATTTAATATTCATATTTTTATTAAAGTTTGGAAACTGAAACAAACGAGGTTTTTCCAGGATGGTGCTAAGCGAGCTTTTGTTTGAAGCTCTTAAGCAGTACGGTATAAAAATGCTCTATGATCTGGTGCCTGGCACACCAACTGTGATGTCAAATTACCTGTTTCTAATTGGTACTGGTTTATGGTTTGCTGGTCTGGGGCACTTAGCAAAGAAGGTGTTCACCCTGGCGTGTGTAATTTCGGTGTTTTGGTCTGTGCTCAGTCAGTTTATAATGCTCCCAGTGTATTTTGCACAGTACATGATAGTGGCTGCTTATGATTCCTCTAGCAAATGGATGATGGGAAATAACACTTCTCCATTTGGTACTGGATCGATGGCAATTGAAACTGGATATTCGGCAAATGGTATTATTTTCCTGTATTTGATAACTTTGTTATCAGTTATCTGTAACATGGTCCAGGGGTGGATAATTATCAAGAATAAGTATCACATGGGCACTACACCCACTAAATCAGCTGCTGCCATCTCCCCACCCAAACAAGCACAGGTTGCCCCTGTGAAAAAGAAAAATAAGCCCTCTGGTGCTAAACACCAGAAAAAGACTAATTATGCAACAGATAGCTCTGATGACGATGCAGGACCAAGCACCTCTCAAAAGCGTCCAGGAAAGCCTTCAGGGAATACTGCCTCAGCGACTCCACCAGCACAGCCCTCCCAAGGATCCTCATCACGGGATGAGTCATCAGATCAAGAGGTAAACACCCAGCCTCAGTCCAGGAAGGACCTGAGAAGCATTAGAAAGGAATTTAGCAGGCATGATGGTGAGTCACTAATGGTATGGTTGCTTCGCTGCTGGGACAATGGGGCTGATAACATCGATTTAACTAGCAAAGAAGCCAGGCAGTTAGGAAATGTGGCCCGGGAAGGTGCTATTGATAGGGCAATTGGCAAAAAGGCAAAACAGTGCAGTCTCTGGAAACGGCTTCTGACTGCTGTGAAGAGCAGATACCCTTTCAGAGATGACATAGAATGCCGCCCTACTAAATGGACTGTCCTGAGCAAAGGTACTAACTACCTGAGAGAGCTGGCTATGAAAGAGGTCATCTATGGTGACTGGAATGTTAATGTCAACCCGGACCAGGTGCACAGTAACGAGCCTTTGCTGCGCAAATTTGTGCAGAGTGCACCCCAGTCATATGCCCATACCTTGGCCACAATGCTGTGGGAAAGACAGGGTGAAAATCGGCCACTCACCATAGAACAGGTGTCTAACAGGATTCGCCAGTATGAGGACAGTCTTTCCCATACCTCTGCCTTCATTGCAGCAGTGGAGAAAGTGACAGACAAAATGACAGAGAAAATATTGGACTCTATTAATAGGTTAGAACAAAGAACCGTTTCCTCTCCTGTGTATACCCACGTGTCAGCTGTTAGGAGAAATCGTCCTCCCAGAGCAAGGCGCAACAGACAGGACAGGCCACGATGTGACCGCCAGTGCTGCTCGAGAGGTCGTGAAGACACGAGGAGATGGGAACAACGACCTGCCGCTAACCACGGGGTACCAGCACATGAGCTGCAGAGCAGACCACACCAACATGACGACTGCAACCGAAGAGTTGTCGCTCCAGTCTTTGGTGAACAGTGCTGCAGCCCAAGGAGCAACTCCTATGATGAAGGTACCACAAGCCGGATAGACCCTTCCACTGACTGTGGACCACACCCTAGGCATTAGAGGGGCCCTGCCTCTAGCCAGGTGGAGGAAAGGGATAACAGGGTATACTGGACTGTGTGGATTCGATGGCCTGGCACATTAGAACCACAGAGGTACAAGGCCCTGGTAGACACAGGCGCCCAGTGTACCTTGCTACCATCGGATCATCAAGGAACTGAGACTATCACGATCTCGGGTGTGACAGGAGGATCACAAGAGCTTACCTTGGTAGAAGCTGAGGTCAGCCTCACTGGGCATAACTGGGAAACTCACCGAATTGTGACTGGCCCAGATGCTCCATGCATTTTAGGCATAGACTTCCTCCGGAAAGGGTATTTTAAGGACCCGAAAGGTTATAAATGGGCCTTTGGGATAGCAACCGTGGGAGCCGATGGCATTATCCGGTTGTCCACATCGGCCGAACTTTCGGATGACCCTTTTGTTGTTAGCAGAATGAAGGTGGAAGATCAAAAGTTGCCTACTGCATCCTCCACAGTTCACCGCCGGCAATACCGCACCAACCGAGACTCTCTGCGCCCCTTAGAGAAAATGATTCGAGAGTTGGAGAGACGAGATGTCATCAGCAGAGCTCGCTCACCTTTCAACAGTCCTATATGGCCTGTGCAAAAGACCAACGGGGAATGGAGATTGACAGTGGACTATCGTGGGCTGAATGAAGTGACACCACCGATGAGTGCTGCTGTTCCTGATATCTTGGAGCTTCAGTACGAACTGGAGTCCAAGGCAGCCAAGTGGTATGCCACGATAGACATTGCTAACGCTTTCTTTTCCATTCCCATAGCACCAGAGTGTAGGCCACAGTTTGCCTTCACCTGGAGGGGTATCCAGTATACCTGGAATCGATTGCCCCAGGGGTGGAAGCACAGCCCGACCATCTGCCATGGACTGATCCAGGCTACCCTGGAGAAAGGTGGTGCTCCTGAACATCTTCAGTACATTGATGACATCATTGTATGGGGTGATACCGCAGAAGAAGTCTATGAGAAAGGTAGGAAGATAATCCGCATTTTGGTGGATGCTGGTTTCTCCATTAAGAGAAGTAAGGTCAAGGGACCTGCCCAAGAGATTCAGTTCCTGGGGGTTAAGTGGCAGGATGGACGCCGCCACATCCCCACAGATGTGATCAACAAGATCACAGCTATGTCTCCGCCTACCAACAAGAAAGAAACACAGTCTTTCTTGGGGGTCATAGGCTTCTGGAGAATGCACATTCCTGGGTATAGCCAGATTGTTAAACCTCTCTATACTGTCACCCGGAAGAAAAATGATTTCACATGGGGCTCTGATCAGCAGCATGCCTTTGACTTAATCAAAAGGGAAATAGCACATGCTATGGCCCTGGGACCTGTGCGAACAGGACCAGAGATTAAAAACATCCTGTACACTTCAGCTGGGGACTGTGGTCCTACCTGGAGCCTTTGGCAGAAGGCACCAGGAGAAACCCGTGGTCGTCCCCTAGGATTTTGGAGTCGTGGATATAAAGGCTCAGAGGCCAATTATACTCCCACTGAGCAGGAGATATTGGCTGCCTATAAGGGAGTCCGAGCTGCCTCAGAAGTAATTGGCACTGAAGCACAGCTCCTCCTAGTCCCCCGACTGCCAGTCCTAGGCTGGATGTTCAAAGGGAAGATAGCATCTACCCACCATGTCACAGATGCTACCTGGAGTAAGTGGACTGCCCTGATTGTACAGAGAGCTAGGATAGGTAACTCTGGTCGCCCAGGAATTGTGGAAGCCATTACAGACTGGCCTGCAGGAGAAGATTTTGGGATGCCACCGAACGAGATAGTCACTCGTACCGATGAAGCACCCCCATATAAAGACCTCTCAGACCAGGAGAAGAAATATGCTCTCTTCACCGATGGATCCTGCCGCCTCATAGGAAACCAACGGAAGTGGAAAGCTGCCATATGGAGTCCTATGCGCCAAGTTGCAGAAGCAGCAGAAGGAGAAGGTGAATCGAGTCAATTTGCAGAGGTCAAAGCCATCCAGCTGGCCATGGACATTGCTGAAAGGGAGAACTGGCCACGGCTGTACCTGTATACAGACTCCTGGATGGTGGCAAATGCCTTGTGGGGTTGGCTGGAGAGGTGGCAGAAAGATAATTGGCAGCGTAAAGGTAAGCCTATTTGGGCTGCCACTCTGTGGCAAGATATTGCTGCCCGGCTGAAAAGGTTAGCTGTAAAGGTAAGGCATGTAGATGCCCATGTCCCAAAAAGCAGAGCCACTGAGGAGCATAGAAATAACCACCAAGTTGACAAAGCAGCCAGAGTGTTCCAGATAGATCTGGACTGGGAACACAAAGGTGAACTATTCCTTGCTCGGTGGGCCCATGACTCTTCCGGTCACCAGGGAAGAGATGCAACCTATCGATGGGCTCGTGACCGAGGGGTGGATTTAACTATGGATGCAATTACCCAGGTTATCCATGACTGTAAGATTTGTGCTGCAATTAAACAGGCCAAAAGGTTAAAACCTTTATGGTACAGTGGACGGTGGTCGAAGTACAAGTACGGAGAGGCCTGGCAGATTGATTACATCACTCTCCCTCGAACTCGCCAGGGTAAGTGCTATGTTTTGACAATGGTGGAAGCAAGCACCGGATGGCTTGAAACCTATTCCGTGCCTCATGCCACTGCCCGTAATACTATTCTGGGCCTTGAAAGGCAGATTTTGTGGCGGCATGGCACTCCAGGAAGAATTGAGTCAGATAATGGGACTCATTTCAAAAACAATCTGGTGGCCAATTGGGCCAAAGAACATGGTATCGAATGGATTTATCACATTCCATACCATGCACCAGCCTCCGGTAAAATAGAACGCTATAATGGCTTGCTGAAAACCACCCTGAAAGCATTGGGTGGTGGAACTTTCAGAAACTGGGATAAACATCTGGCAGAAGCCACCTGGCAAGTAAACACGAGGGGATCAATCAATCGAGCCGGCCCTGCCCAATCAGACTTTTTACATACCATAGAGGGGGATAGAGTTCCTGTGGTATGTGAAAGTAATCTACTGGGAAAAGCTGTCTGGGTTTCCCCTGCTGCAACCCCAGACAGACCCATCCGTGGTGTTGTCTCAGCCCAAGGCCCTGGACACACCTGGTGGGTAATGCAGGAGGATGGTGAAGTCCACTGTGTACCACAGGGGAAGTTAACCCTGGCCGAAACACCCTGAACCAGAGTCTCATGCTGTTAATTTCTGTATAATACAATGTAAATGAGATGCGCATAACGTACATGGTATGGAATAAAGGGGTGGAATGTAGCAGGTTGAAGGAAAAAACCCTGCTTGAAGGCTTACTAATTGAATTATTCCCTTCCATGTTACGATTTGCCCATCTTATGGGATGAGAAGTTTTCTCTCGCGGGTACTGCCCCTTTAAGAAGCTGCGGGCTCGGGCGGCCGGGGGCTACTCGGGACTTCGGGGGCATTCGGCTACTCGGGACTTCCGGGGCTACTCGGGACTTCCGGGGCTAGTCGGGACTTGCGGGGCTGCTTCTCCGGACTGCTTCGGGGGGCATTCGCAGCTCGTTCGCGGCTCCTCGGCGCTCCGGACACTCTCCGCTCTGCGGGAGTCACTGCAGGACCTCAGATTCGCTCCGGGGAAGAGGCTTTTCTCCAAACCCTGCAGCTCAGCTCCGGGGACCTTGCAGGCTGCCGGAGTGGACCGTGCACCGGGGAAGCCCCCGCCACGCCGCCTGGGACAGACTGTTCGCCTGGAGGTTTTTTCTGCTGCCGTAAGGTTTTACCCTCTCTGCCTGCCAGCGCCGCGGTTTCTTGCTTCTCTGCTTTTCTACAAACAACGAGAAAGCGGTAGGGACAGTTTTCTGCATATTACAGCCCGGCGTTCATAAAAAGCCGCCGTTTTCCTTTGTCCACGAAAGCGCACACGTGGCCGGTGCCATTTTTCTGGACTGCACGTGGCCCCGTCCCCCTTTGTCTTTGTTCTCGTGTTTAAAACCCTCACCTTTCCATCCTGCACAGATTCTCAGATTTTGCATTGGTTTTTCCCTGCATGTTATATATATTGTTCTAGTTTTAATAAAGTTTTGTTTCAGTTTTCCAAACGTTCAGAGGTCTCACAAAATCTTTTATTTTTTCTCCTTTTCGTATCTCTGCTTTTGAACCCTTTTCTCTCCCGGAGGAGAGGGGTTCGGGGATAGGGAAGGACTCGTCCCCGTGCATCGGCTTGCCTCAGCCGACCGGCGACAGATATCAAGGGCTACCAGTGGATTGATTAGTCTGAACATTGCTTACATTCCTCTGGTGTTCAAATCTACCTTGCTCACCTTTGGAGGATCACTGAGACTTTCTTTTTATCTGTTAAATCCTCTGTTCCTTACCTCCACCATGGTGCTAATTTATGTGAGCTGCAATGGGTTGACGCGGGTTGGAGTTATCTCACCTAACTTTGTATAGCCTGCAGTGTAATGCTCCTATGTGACTGTATCTTCTCAGGCTCAGTTTAGAGTCACTGAAGCCTGGTTCCTCTGTCTTATTTTAAACATCTGTGTTAAGATGAATTAAATCACACATAGAAAAGCCTGCTGCTTTCTGCTGATAAGCCCAGGACATGAAAGTCTACAGTGTAAATCTGGACATCTGGTCAGGTGAGTCCCATACGGCACGCCTGACTGTAATGGGGCTGGCTGAAAGGCTTCTGTCAGTCCCCTGTCCTTGGTGGTAATGGGGATGACAGGAAGAAAAATACAGAAAATGTGGCTTTGCTTTGAAATAATAACTAATTACTGAGTCACAACAAACCAGTACAAATGCATTCTCAGTGGAAAATTAGAACTATTGTAAGTCATAGCAAAAGTCCTCTCAACTACCGAAACCAAAGGCTGTTCAGTTTTAGGATTCAGTTTAGAAATAACATTTTCAGTTGCAAGTATTGATTCAGGTAAAAGTCTGAGCTTGCTTTCTGTTCAGAATAAAAAAGTTTTCAACTGATTTATTTAAAAGTTAACATTTAGAATCCAATGCTCTAAGCATGCAAAATTACTTTTACGTATTTCCAAAATCTCTCTGAAAAATAGAACTGAAAAAAATTCA
This sequence comes from Bucorvus abyssinicus, assembly GCA_009769605.1. NCBI lineage: Eukaryota > Metazoa > Chordata > Aves > Bucerotiformes > Bucorvidae > Bucorvus > Bucorvus abyssinicus. Next base: position 128,594,032 of record CM020024.1, read on the forward strand.
GAAGGCAGCAACACAGCTAGAACAGGCTATTCAAGTATGAATTATTCAGTTCGGCAAAAAATATTTGTGAAACAATACATATCACAGTGCAAAAAGCACATTACCAACACTTACTATTGCATAACTTTTATATTGCTCAGAAGGGAAAGATAAGTTATGCCAGCAGGCATGATCATGCTTACATGGCCCCCGTTTCCCATGGCAAATGGCCTGGACAACAGCAGCAGGCAAAACAGAGATGTGGTAGTAAATCGTGCATGTGTGGGTCTAATGCCCTACCTGTATGGAGGATATTGTGCTAAAGAGGAAGATGATTGTCTGCTGGGTTAAATTATAATCAGGGAGTTGCACGGACACTTCCAAAACAAAGAAGTCATCTGGAAAATTGCTATAAAACAAGCCTAAAAAATTTGTATCAGAGGAGAGAGTGTTTGGGGTGGGAACAGAGCATCAGTGAAAACCTTTATGGCCCCACAGCTCTACAGTCTCTGCCCAGGCAGCCTCCCCAGGGAACAAGGATGCAGACAGCTTGCAGATGGGGTGACCCTGTGGGTGCAGTGCAGAGGGACCCGCGCCTCAGGGTGTGCCTGTGGACATGCAGGGTCTTCCTCACCGTTATGGAGGTCTGTGGAGTGTCAGGAGCAGCGGGCGTGACGTGCAGCCAGAGCAGCTGCATCTCTCATGTGCACGTGTGAGATCAGACCTTCCCGGGATCACCTCGCCTATGTTTAGCCCATATCTGGGGCTAAACTATAACAGTCGCTCTATCACCTGATAACCCCTCCCCAGCCAGAAAGAGGAATCAGGAAAAGGAGAGGAGAACCGCAGGTTGAAATTGAAACTGGTTTAATGAAACAGCAAAACTAACATTAATACCAATGCAAATATAAAGTTATACTGTTATATACTGTCCCAGGTTAGGAAAAAACCCCAGTTTTTCCTGTTTGGAAGGTTTGTTTTAAACTGACCAATTGGACTATTCCCTCCCATGTCACGTTTAGCACCTCTCATTGGTTGTAAAAGTTTCTCGCGAGCATCCCAGTCCCTTTAAGAGGCGCGTATCACGCTTGCCTCGCTCTCTTGGGACTCTGCAGGACTTCCTGTACACTCCTCTTTGCGCTCCGACAGCGTCCTGTACACTTCCTGCTTTGCACTCCGAGGGGCGCCGCGGGTTTGCAGCTTCTCTTCGGGAAAAGGCTTTCCAGGCTCGCAGTTTGGCTCCGGGGACCTTACAGGCTGTGTTCCCCCGGCTCAAACCTCCAGAGGAACTCGCCTGCCCGCCTGCCTGCCTGTGGCTACGGCACCCCGCGCTGCTGGAGCGGAGCGGTCGCTGGGGAAACCCCCCGCGCTGCCTGGGACAGACTCCCCGCCGCTGGAGATGCCGCGCCTCGGGGCTGCTTTTTTCCCTGCTGCTAAAGCCGCCGCTTTTTGCTGCTTTTCTTCCTTCAACTTGCATGACCAGACTGGTAGGACAGCGTAGCCTGCGGTTTGCACGTGGGATCCCGGCGTTCGTAACAGCCGCCGCTCCTTTGTTCTGCTCTGCGAAAGCCCATGTGACCGGCACCATCTTGGACTCTGCCGCGGTACCGTCCCTTCCCTCACTCGTGTTTAACCCTCGCTGCTCCATCCTGTACAAACCCTCCAATTTTGCATTGGTTTTTCCCTGCATATAATATATTTTGTTCTGGTGTTATTAAACTTTGTTTCAGTTTTCCAAACGTTCAGAGGTCTCACAAATTCTTCTTCCTTTTCCTATCTCTGCTTTTTAACTCTTTCTCTCCCGGTGCAGGGGAGAGGGGTTTTAGGGATAGGAGAGGACACGTCCCCGTGATTGGCTTGCCTCAGCCAACTGGTGACATATACAAAGCTATACTCAGCCCAATGAACGTACAGCGATCATGACAAAGAGGAAAGCAGTCCACTGGAGCAGAACAGCAAGCAAGCCCCTCCAGGGAAGAGGAGAAAGACGAGGCAGAGCAGGAGAAACCCCCCATTGTCAGCAAATTTCCCCCTTTACAATGAGCGTGACGTTTATGGTATGGGATATACCTGTGAGCCAGCTCGGGTCAGCTGCCCTGGCTTTTGGTCCTCCCAGCTTAAGTTTCTGGCTGACTTGAAACTGCCAACAGCCTGTATATACCATCGCTGGCCTATGATTCTATCCCAGTGAAACCAGGACAAGCTGTAGAAGTGTTTTTAGAAATTTGTAGGTGTTTATTAACATTTCATAACTGTCTAGTTTCGTGCTTTATCTGTTCCATTACCAATATTGATTCTGAATAAATGGTTCATGGACTTTGAGTCAATGATCTGTCGTTAATAAATCAATAAACTGTTTCAATTTTGTTCAAACCATGTGAACTGAGCAGTTCTTCCCCGTGGCATCACAAAGTTCTGCAAGTGAACATCTCAGTCTATACTGCCATCCCTACAGTATCTTTGTGAGCTGTTCCAAAGTAACTCTCTTGGCTCCACAGTGAATGAGGTCCCTTCCAGAAAAACCCCACGTTAGAACTGCAAACTCATCAGCGCTGCAGAAAACACTGTCCACAGAGAGAGACAGTGGGCTGCAGCTCCTGGAAGTGCAAGCAAGCAGAGGCGTATTTAGGAATGCCTGGAGGAAAGCAGCTTTAATCTATCTTTCTGCCCTGTGCTTCCCTATTGGTTTGCCAGGAAGCAGCTAGTACAAGCCAGCATTGACCAAGTTCCCGAGGAATCTAGGAAGTATTTCTCCCCAGACACACTTGGTGTCATCTTTAATGGCTCCTTCCACCAAGCCTGGACTGCTACCACAAAGCCTTTACGGCTGCACAATCTGTGACCTTGTCATCGAAATGATCTACGTAAGCAACTGAAAGTGACTGACAGCGGCTTTATGGGATATCCGAAGAGCCTGTTTTGGGGGATGCATGCATATTTGGGACGGGGAGGTCCCAGTCATGGAGCATTTCTCATGCCTCTGTACAGCTGCAGCATCCTCCTGGGCTGAATCAATTACACGCTGAGTTTCTCTCACTTTTGGTAAAGCACCATCAACAGCCACTGCTTTAACATTATATTTTTTATATTCTTTCTTCCTTTCTTTTGTGACTGTCAGGACTCACTTTCCCCTCCGGGAATCTCTATAATGCACATAAGTGCAGCCAGCAGCTAGTCCAGCTCCTAACAGATACATTAACAGCCTTTTCTGGGAAATAGTTATGTTATCACTAACAAAAAAAAAAAAAAAATTTAAACATCTGCGGAAATACAGGAAACTTACAGCAGAGAAACAGCTCAATCCTTTATAATTCCGTAATTTACAGAAAGAAAGCCTTGTGTCTTGCCCAGCACTCTCCTGGCAGATCTAACCTTCAAGACTATGCATGAGATGCTTAGAGACTTGTTTCAAGACAGCCAGTGTGATGACCTCACACAACAGACCCCTACTTCAAGTGCTGCCCTGAGAGAAGAACTCAAATTTTCACAGCAGCGCAGCTGGTGCACAGTCCCTACATACAGGTTGCCTATCGAACAAGCAGGGTAAATAGTAACTGACCCCTTCATTTAGTCAACCAAATACAAGCAGGTGCTTGCTTCTCTGTTCTGAGTTTGTTTCTTTATTCTTCTCTCACCAGCATTTTCATGAAAGTAGTTGCAAGACCAAGGCTGCCTCCCCCTTTCATACATATAGCTGTGCTGTTCCCAGCTTCCCCAGTCCCGGGTATTCGCAGGATCATTTCAACTAGTCTGGATTTCATTATAACACAGTGTCTTCTACGTTATCTAGGTTTGATTGGTATAAGCCAGAGTGAAAATTTATGGGTTTGACTCTAGGTGTTCCCAGTGGAAAGAGGAGGCTGCTGGGTCTGGGCAGTGCATAGTCTGTACAAGCGCAGCACAACAGCTTCTCTGCTGGTGGAAACCAGCAAGCTCCGATGATACCAGTGGTGCAAACTTACCTGACCTGAAATACACTGATACTAGTGGACAATCTGACGCAATATTTGCTTTTGGGGGTAAATTTTGCAGAGGATGAAATCCTGACTTTCAAATCAGAGGGAAGATAATGACTCTGAAGTACGTGAAGCTACATATCTACACTACGGAGAGCAGGAGTACGTGTAAACTGGAGCACTGATGCAAACTGGGGCCCAGCTACAGCTGGTTTGTGCGTAACGGCTATCCAAGAGGTGCAGTGCGTAGTATTCAGATGATCTGCCTCTAAGATGCCAGGCTCATCAAGGGAGATTAAGATGTCCAAATCTGACAATCTAGACAGTTAAAAGCTTCCAGCACTGGAGCCCAGGAAGTAAGGGGGAGGTTCAGATGAGGGGAGAAGAGGGAGGTGGGAGATTTAATGATTCCTTCAGGAAAATTAATTTCCATCATCACCGTCTGTATTTTTGCCAATTTCCGGTTGATAAAATGCATGCATAAAGAGCAGGAGTTTTAATAAGTGACAACACTCTTTTGAATGTAGTTAATCATAATGACCTCTTGCAGGCCCTAGTAAAGGCTTTGAATCCATGATCCTTTGTAAGTCTGTAAGGTAAAATAGCTCATCTGGAGTGGGAGATAGAGTGAGATGCCTGATACCTGAGAGGAGTCACAGCACTGCCTCAATCATCACAGCAGCCGTCCAACAAACGCTCACGAAAGGTTTGCTCTTGACACACGTTTGCAAGTTCCTTAAAATGGGCCCTGAGTTTCTGCTACAAGTCGTGTGAAATTGAAGTCTGGGCTGATTTTTCTTACTGCCGTGCAGCTCCCCCATGGTCTGACAGGTATTCCAGTACTGACTTAAACAGAGGCAAGATGCTACCGAGGTACTTCCCCACAGATCAAAAGCAAAAGCTTTTTTCTTAGCACGTAGGTTTTGTGCCGAAACACGTGTGACTTCGCTATTCTACTGTCAGGTTGGTGCTGCATTTGCCAAACAATTTAATCTGGTTCCACTATTTGATTTGAAGTCACTTTTCTGATGTCCTCAGAGGCCTACAGATCCCCTCTGGATGTCTCAAATTCTCCTCGCTCATCTCCTAGAACAGCAGGCTCAGCATCGTGGTGCAGTTTTCCACAGCATCTTCCTCTCTCCCTCTGCTCGCAGCCTTTTCACTCCGTTCAAAGCGCTTGAATACGCCCAGGTCCATCCACTGGCACCACCGTCTTCCCGCTGGCTGCTTAGCGCAGCACGGGAGACGCAGATCACCGGGGTTCCCTCCTCAGTGCCCCTGAGGAGTTAGAAGTTTTGTACGTAGCTGAAGGTGTTCAGCAGAAATGAAGAGCACGCTCCATGCTATACACCGAGTTGTCTGAGGATAAGGCTCTTTTCCAGGGGTGTGAGTTCAGGAAAAAGGAAGGTTTGTGCTGGGGAGGCTAAAGAGGTTTGGCTGAGCTGAAGTTGTTCATCTGGTTCCCCTTCCTCCTGGTGGATTGTTCAACCTTGGAGGCTAGTGAAAAATTAATTGCTTCGTTTTGGTGTAACAAACAGTGGGGCCTGACTCCTATCTTACACCAGTTGATAGCTTTATGCACTTAATTTCAGTGCTGTTTCTCTTCACTTCTCATGATTAAGAAAAATAGTAAAACAAGGTTAAAATGCTCATCCAGCATTAGTTACATTTCTCTGACAAATGTTGTCGTGAAGTAGCTATTGAAGTTATCTTTAAATACAGTGATACCCGTTGCAATCATTAGATAGAAAAAACCCAACAACGTATCTGGGGTCTGGGAAAAGATCATTTATGTGTCCTTTTTATTTGTGTACATATTTTAACACCATTACCCCCCAAAATGCCAAAGTCCTTTTTCGGAGACAGGGAATTCTCAAACAGAAGGGAAAAGTAATTAAGGATGAGGAATTCTATGCTGGAAATTAATAACTTCTCATTAACAGTGCCTTGTGAACCTGCATGGAACAGATTGCTTGGACTACATCTCTATTATTATTATTATTATTAATAATTATTATTATTATTACAATCTTTTCCTGTTCCAGGTTAGGGTCATCTAGCTGGGTGACAGGGCTAAATCAGGCACATGTATGCCCACTTGCCTCATGATATTCGTTCTTATAAGAAGGAAAGCCGAGTGTGGGGGCTGAGCAGATGAATAGGGTGCTCCAGGAGATCCCTGGGTGGTGGAATCAGTGGGTCATAATCACAGAGAGTGCTGGAGTGAGCAGCAGCAAAGCCTGGTACAGTTCTTGGTGCTAGCCACTACACTTAGAAAATAAAAATTACTGCTAAAAAGATCTTACAACCTGGATGATAAGATGTATCAGCAGGGTGGTGGAATTTGAAGCAGCATAAAGTTTTAGTTATTGGATGGTATTTGTGGAACAGTTCTACAGATGTGGTAAGCAAAATGGTGGCAGAACAAGCAAAGGTTTCATTGAAATGCTGCAGTCAAGGGTAAAGGATATTTTGAAAGTAAATATTTATAAAATAAAAAAGGAAATGGATAAAAGGAACAGGCTTAAATTCATCATCCCCCTATAGTCGTAAACTGTTGAATGGAGCAGAATATAACCACATACCACCAACAGTTAAATCCTAGCCATGGAAGAAGTAGGTCGCTGCATTTTTAAGTACGGACTCCTTCACCACAATATGAGTGGGTTAGCTGATTTAAGAGCATTACCCATTCATTCAAGTCACAAGCCTGCAAGGGATCTGTGCGTACTTGACTGATGCAGTGTCACAACCATGTGAGTTACATGCTTTGACTTTCACTGGCTCTGCTGAGGTACGGGTGAAAATTAAGAGCTTGTGATGTGTCAGACAGTGAGGCAAAGAATATTGGAAGGGAAGGATGAAGTGGTAATGTTGGTGGGTGGCTTGCTAGCTAGCTTGTAGGAAGGCCTCAGCCCCATAGGAATCCTCATAGCAGCTGTGGAGCAAACAATTGGAGAAAAATTGCAACTGGCATGAAGGCTCTGGTACTAACAAAAGAAAAATGGAAAAAAAGAAACCTTGGGATACAAAATGAACAGCCAGCTTCTCAGTATCAGCCCACCAGCCTCGGTGTATAGTGCATTTGGGACTGCCTTGGCTGCCTCAGGTAGCGTGGCTGGCAGCAAGACCAACGGCCAATGGCATGCACATTTTATTTGCTGCAAGTTTTGTCTTTTTGTCACGGTGTAGGTGCAGTTTTTCAAAGAGGTCGTTTTATACGCAGTTTTTCACTGGACATGTTCATGCAAGAATGTGCTTTGCTACCATCTCCCTCTTCCTAAAAGCACTTTTGTGTCTAAGTAAGGTAGCAGAAGTTGCTCCACACACCTTGTGTGGTCAGCGAAGGTGAGCCAGGTAGCCCCTGAAGTGGGAGAGACTGAGTCATCTGCCAGCCTCCTCCCTCTGGTTGTGTCCCACCATTCCTCTGGAGAAAGGCTCAGCTTGGCCTGCCCTATGCAGGTGAATTCTGAATTCCTGCTTTGCTGTGGTGCAGCCTTAACAAACAAACTGGATACCACTGAGGGATCTCAAAACGGATCTTTCCTAAGTGGAGCTCTTCTCCAGCTTGCTAACTTGGATAAGGCGCCATAGAGCAGTGGCACTGCTGAGCTGTGTGTCCAGCATTAAATAGACCTGGTGAAGGAGTCATTCCTCTTAACGTGTTGCTCGTGTTTCCAGTCTCAACAGCCATGTATCTGTCACGGGTACATAATTGTATTAGAGCTCTTACTGTGACACGTAAATCCCTTTTTTAGGAGTTTAAGTGTGTTTTGCTTTCAAAGGTACTTACAATCCAAATAGACTACTGAAAATTTTAAACCAAGATGTAGAAGCCTAAGTTGTTTTGATGCCCTTGAGAATGTTACTGTCAAATGTCTCTGTTAAAGTCAACAGGAGCTGCCAAACTGACACGGGTCTAAAATCAGACCAGAAACACATCCATTGACTGCAATGAATTCTCATTTTATACTCTCTCCCTCGTACTGTTTCACATTTTACTTCCCTCTTGCAGCAGTTGTTAAACGAGTATAATTTTTATTTTTATTTTACACTGCAATGGCACTTACTGGATCTTTTTCTCTTCCTGAATGTTGAGTGTGAATACAGGCAGTTCAGGTCTCCTCACTGGCTTCTTATAGGCAAGCTGATATTGCCAGGCCCAGAAAAAAATTAAAGTTTTCAGTGCACAGAAATACCTTTAGTGCAACATCACTTCACTATGTCAGTTTAGGAGCCACTTGATGTGTCAGAGTTAATTTTAATGAGCATCATGTACCCTTTAAATTTCCTTTTTGAAAAGAAAACAGCAAAAATCCATAGTCAGCGAGCAGCTGTCAGAGAGAGTGAAGGAAATCCACAGATCTGAACCTTCCACATTGCACCTGTCTGGCCAACCACGTTGACTGAACATTTTTGCCTCCTGACGAAGAAAGCCTTATTCATAGCTTCTTTTCAAATGCACAACCACGGCACCCCTCTCTGCAGACTGGAGCTGTGTGTGCAATTGTCCGTACTCCACAGAGTGGTTACTCCTAGAAAACAAGATTTTTTTCATGACTAGGAACCAGGAGTCAGTAACTGGAAGGAATGCAAAAACCTTTAGAAGAAGCTGAATTTCCTAACCCCCGGATTTCCAGGCCTGGCATGCAGTAAAGGCTGTGTGCACAGAACTGGCTCCGCTGTCAGGTTAAAGGATGCAGATTTTGCTCAGTGTTTTGCATTAATGAACAGCGATTAATTTTACTGAAGGAAGTATTAGTGGTATTTAAAGATCTCATGGGAGCAGTCATGGACTGTTCTTGGCAGAATTCCTTCACCATCTAGTTAATAACTTTAGTTTCCTACATTGATGACCCAGAGACATCTTTGAGGGGAGATGGACAATGAAATTAATTTTTCATCTAATCTTTGATTAAACATGACAATGACTTCCTTGGAGTGATACACTTATTATAAGACCTCTTCCAAGGGAAGATGCCATAGGAAAGGATAGACTAGCTTTCAGTTACAAAGCTTTTCCTTACGTATTCACGGTGAAACAAATTTCTCATTGTGGTAAGTGGTTACCGCAGGTCTTACTCTAAACTGAATGTTTGCTTCTGGACTGAGTTTAATCAATGAAATACTTTGTCAAACAAGTAAATCATGATTAACCCTCATAAGCAGAATTTAGTAGTTTTCTAGAGTTAATACAACCTAGTCTAAGGAACTTCTTGAAGTTACATAACAATAGAACCCTTGTCTTCTATGTGCAGTCTCTGGTTTGAGATTGTCGAGCACAAAGTTTGAAAGTTGTAAGTTCTGCTCTGTCTGAAGCAGAAGCAAAAGCAATAGCCACTGGGCACAAATTTTTGATGTGTTCTAAATCTGCAAAATGTCCATCAGATGGTAAAAAAGCATTACTAACCAGGATCATTTTACTTCTCTCTATATACACATAAATCCCTATGCATCTGAAATACTAAGCGGAGCATTTGTGCTCCAACTCAATAGTAGCAGTCCCATCTGTTGCCTACAGCTTACCCTGAAAACTCATGTTAACTAAAGTGACTGAGTACAGACATCCAGGTGACTCTGATCTTGCCTTTGCTGTGCTGGAAGAAGTCGCTGAATGCAGAAACCTCTACTTTGGATAGACGCTGTTGGCCTGTCAGTCACACTCATCTAACAGATTTGTTGTAGGGAAGAGCTATAAAGGCTCTTCATCTTGGGGAATTCTTGACCAATTATTATTTTTGATTTTGAAATACTGAATTTCTCATATTTTAACCCTTTTTCTTTGCAATATGGAGAACTGAAGAGATGCTGTAAAATGTGTCCACTATGTTATAATTTAGTTTTTTCTTGTTAAGTTTTGAAGGCTTAGCCCTACAAATACATATTATTGATCATAGAGCTTGTAATACAGGAAAACCCTTACAGATTTGAAGTGACATAAATGACCAGTAGGATTTTAATAATAAATTAGTTAATTTTTGTAAACTTAAAGAAATGCCTAAAAAAAATGAAGTTCCTTTCAAAAAAGATTGTAATAAGTTGCATCATAGTACTTTCTTTTTTTTTTTTTTATTTCAGGAGTAAACTTTCTCATTTTACTTTACAGCTGTGTTTTGCTTGCTGAAATGATTCACACAAAATGTTTTGATTTCATATTATTAGTCCTTTTCACTGCACTTTCTCACAGGTAAGATGAGATTGAAATAAGCAATTCATGTAAACAATTAAAATAGGGATATGGACATGCAGAAAAGATAAAATGAGTTGCCGATAATTTCTTAAAAAAGCATGTCTCATTTTTGTTTACAAATCATTGGCCAATACATCCTGAGATAGACACATGGTATTCTTAAAGCTGTCAGAATACCCTGCGTAAGAAAACATTGGTACAGGTGTATATATAATTTATGTCGCGTTCCATTTAAATTCTGTTCTGTTCTCCGCTTCTAGTTTGTGTAACCGTTGTAGGTTTTTTGAAAGCAAAACAGTTAGTAGTGATTACCTACACAATTTATTGATGAATTCTGCATTAACTATAACAGTGTGCAACCTAGAACGGTTTTGGGAACCAAACTAGTGCTCAGTGAACATTCAGCAGACGAAAGGCCAGGTGAATGAAGTTAGGCAGATGCATTTGTGAAAATGTTAATACTGCGTATTTTAATATATATGACCAGCTCTTACAACAAAACTGGAGTGTAGAAGGCAGCTTGTGAAAAGCAGAAGTATTTCAAGCATAAGGAAAATAGATGTGCAAGTACATGGTCTCATTCACATGGCTGAGAAACCCCTGTTGATGGCAGCTGGCTTCATGCCAGAACGGGCCATTACCCTCAGGCAAGGGCCTGAGCACAACAGCATATTCTGCTGGAGCACCTCTGGGCACACACGGATCCCCACAACAGCTGGTCTTTCAAGGGAACAGCTTTTGTGGTGTCTGCGTCAGGAGGAGATGTTTGGCCAGCCTAAGAATCTGCACCACAGCAAAACAGAGCGAAGGTCTGCCTCCCTGTCGTCCTATCTCCACCTAGGTCAGTGTAAAATGCTTAAAATGGAAATAAAATGTGATTCTTTTCCTGTTACTTATGCCCAACTTTCAGCAAGCAGCAGTTTAGGGAGGGTCATGTTGCAAGAACTTCCAAGGTGCGATCCAGTTACTCCGTCTTTATGCAAGCTCTTCTACAGCTCATAGCATTTCAGTGGAGAAAAAATTCAGAACAGGGGCAAAATACTCGGCTGTTCCCTTTTCAAGTGCCGTGCATTTTCCATAAAGCCCTTTCCCTTTCAGTAATTCCTAGAAACCTCGTTAACTAGAGCACCATTCAACACTTTTATTCTTCTGTGTGCTGGTCTTCATTTTGCTGATCACCCTCATATTTTTCTCAGTTCTTGCAACCTACCTAAGAGGATGCAGGGCACCTTTGGCCGTAGTTTTAAAAGCAACATGGAAAAGCCTTAGGATACACGTTGAAATGAGCAGGAGAGTACCAACCAATTTGTTTGGCATGTTTCTAATGGAGTGCATTTCATCATGCATTTCCATAAAGAAAAGGATGATCATGGCAACAGAGCCTACTTAAATCTGCTCAGAGTTTATTTTACATCAGAGACATGGCTGAAAATATTTTTTAAAATTAACATTAGGCAAAGTGTTTACTTATGTTCAGAACCTTGCTCAAAAAAAAAAAAAAAAAAAAAAGCAGCAACTGGAGAGAGAACAGCTTCTGCTCCTGAGACTTGACAAGGAAACAAGTGTCTGCTGTGAGAAGTCAGGCCATCTCACTGCTCTTTCCGTTTTCTTGCTCACCTTTCAGTCACACGGAGTTCTGTGATGTCACCCAAATGACGTTACCACCATCAAAGCAAACAAAAGGCAATTTTCCTATCTGATAATTGTGGCCTTTCCCATTCCCTGCTGTGTGTGCTTCTTAACTAACCCGTGTCATTCTTTGACATCAGCAGCTACCAGTACATGTTGTCTCATTTGCACACCGCATGTAACAGAGCTGGTAAGAAATGTTCCTAATAACTAGGAGGCTATTCATCGTCAATTAACAGCATACTTTAACGGCTTTCTTAGCGACACCCGTTACTTTAAGCGTACACCCCTAAGGGATGTGGTCTGTGTTGTCAGACAAACAGCAAACGAGGGCAGCTATTGATTCCCACCCTGCTGGATGCTGAATTACAACATCAAGAATAACCGTCAAAATGACATTTAGACTCGAAACGCTTACAGCGCTCTTTGTTTCCTATTAAGAATGAAATGCCTCTTCTGTTCTCCCAGTGGGACTCGCATTTAAAAGTATGATTTACTGAAGGGATTTCCATCAAAAATTTCCAAAAAGTCAGTCAAATCTCCAGTCGTGAAGTTATAGAAACAAGGTAAAAGCCCAATACCTGCTGGAGAAGAGACCCATGTGGGCCCCAAAGCTAGATGAAAGCAGTTAGTCAGAGTATTTCTAGGGAAAATACAGGAACAAGGCCTTGAAAAGCATTCAATAGACCATCCAGTTATTAAAAAATCCATTCTGCGGTGCAAATAGTTTCAGGGCAAAACTGTCTGCGCGATGACAAAGCTTCTCCGAATGTTTCAAATAATTTTGCATCTACTATTTGCTTTTTCATCCATCTCTTATTCAACCACCTGGGCATGCAGGACTGCTCAGTCCTTTCTTTTTTTTGCAGGTATTGTTTCACATGTTTGAAGAATACTATTTTTCTGAACTAAAAAAGCTTTTATAGAGATCTCATTATTTTCATTTCTCTGGTAAGCATTTTCAGGCGCCTTCATATTTCTTGAAGATGTTGATCAAAGTAGATCTAATACCCTTACTGTGCCCTAACTAGAGTACCTTAGAGTCAAAACCTCCTGTTAGTGTAACAGCAGGGGCTCTGCCTGCACCAAAGGGCTCAGTAACCTCTTCCTCAGAGTCTGACTCTAGTCAGGCCAGCTCTGCTACAGCTTGGTTGAGTAACCTAGGATCACACTGCTGGAAAAGAGCTGGCGCACAAAGATCTGGGAGATGTTTTGCCGGCCGCTCCCCTTTCTCTGGAGCTGCATTTGAGCTCATGCCCTCTATCCTTGTCCTTGCCTGCGCTATTGCTCTAGATATGACTGCACCTGGACATGTACCTCATTGACCCTGACCTACAGACTTGAATTCCAGGATGGACCTCAGCCGTGCTCTGATAGCACGCCCATGCCGACCAGGCACATAGCTCTGGCTTCACCACACTCAGGCTTGCTGGATAGACCCTGATTGGTGAAGGCAGAGCCCTGCTGGCCCCATGACCACCATGGGCTCCCTGCCCTTGTAGGGGCAGTTGGTCCTTGCTGTGCCCTGGCACCAACTCAGGTTAACCCACAGGCCACTTTTAGACACCATCAGTGCCTAGATACAAATTCCCGGTATTGTATGGTGTAGTTCGCTGTTTCACGTGCAATGCTTTTCCCGCTATTGAACTGACTACATCCAAGATAACACTAGTTGGTGTTTCTTCCCAGTCTTTCGGACCACTGTAACAGAAGGAAATTACACAGATTTTTGGAGTGTTATTTTAAAAGAGAGTTGTTATCTACAGCCCAGGCATGCAATATTCTTCAGTTAAACAAAATGTTCATTTTAGTTCGTTGATGTTGTTTGCTATATGCTTAATCAGAGGGTATTACTCATCTCTGACCAGTGATGCTTGCTGGATCTGCCCTGTTTTCCAGGCTCATTCACAGGTGTCAACAATGTTAAGCCTCATTTCCAGTATTTCTTAAAATAACAGTAGTTGTTTGGGCATTATTTTTGTTAAGTTTCCGTTGTCCTTTTGCATGAATGTTAAAAGGTAACCATAAAATGGTAGCGAAAATAAACCACATGTTACCTTTATATAAGTTCAAAATGAGAATTGTGGATAGACAACCTGTCTTCTCACAGGTAGACTCTTTTTTCAAGGACTGTTTATTGAAAAAGAAGTACAATACAATTTTGTACAAAACCCGAACACTACAGTGCAGTTTCATTGAAAAGATGTAATACATTTCATTTTAAATCTCTACTCATGTTTCCGCTCTTGTCAAGTAGGCGTTCTGACCAGGGTAGAAAACTGAGGTTAAAAAACAAATTCAAAGGAGAGCACAGCCAGCACTTACCTTGGTTTCTTTTATCTTTGCACTTTCTGGGCCACTGCCAGGTCCTTAAATGCCCTCACAGACCTCACCATCCCTGCCTGACCACGGGGCTCCTCCCACCCTGCCTAGGGCCCAGGACCCCATGGCAGCCCCCCAGGGCCATCAGCCCCTGCCCCAGTGATGCTGCAGCAGGGCCAGGCTCCAGCTCCCCGCAGCCCTGCCCTGCCCAGCCATGGGCCCTCCTAAGCCGGGCTCACCCATGGGCCCCTGTCCTGGCCTTGGCCCATTCCCAGGAAGGTGACCAGTGCCTGGGACTGGAGCTGCCCCAGTGGCCCCCAGTGCCCTGCTCCAGGCTCTGTCTGCCAGGCATTTAGGGAACCAAAATCTTACTTTGTATATATATTTCAGTGGTTTTAAACTTGACCATTTATTTAATTTATATTGTTCCCTCTGAACGATGGGTGTTGCACAGACATCTCTGCTGCCCTCTGTCCCAGCTCCTGAGGTCAGGGAGAAGCTGCTCTTCATCCTTTTGAAGCCATGTTTCCAAAGAGACCTCCCTGTAGTTTTAGGCAACTCTCATCATGTCACCTTTCTGTGCACTGTATATACATATGTGACTCTAACGGCAACAGCAGCCTCAAGCTGGCCACGCGGTCAAGATGAAGAAGATAGGCAACTGTCCTTGTTTTGGCTGGGATAGAGCTAATTTTCCTTCTTCGTAGCTAGAATAGCGCTGTGGTTTAGATCCAGTATGAGAAGAATGTTGATACTGATATTTGTAGTTGTTACTAGGAAATTAAGGACTTCTCAACTTTCCATGTTTTTTTTCCCTAGTGTGCAGGAGTACAAGAAGCTTGGGGGGGAACATAGCCAGAACAGCTGACCCGAACTAGCCAAAAGGATATTCCATACCATAAATCATCCTGCTCGGTATATAAACTGGGGAGAGCTGGCTGAGGGGTTGGATCGCTGCTTGGGCATCAGTCAGTGGGTGGTGAGCAATTGCATTGTGCACCACTTGTCCTTTTCCTGGGTCTTATTTCTTTCTCTTTTTGTTATACTCCTTTTCATTACACTTATTATTATTACAGTATTTTATTATTATATATATTTTTTAAATTTACTAAATTGTTCTTATCTCAACTCACAAGTTTTTCTTTCTCTCTTTTTTTTTTTTTTCCCCAATCTCCTCCCTCTCCACTGGGAGGTGGATGGAAGGAGTGAGCGAGCAGTTGCGTGGTGCTTAGTTGCTGGCTGAGGTTAAACCACAACAGCAGCTCATACCTCACTGCCATCTGACCCAGATGTCAGGGACTCTCTTTCTCGACAGGTTGCCCAAGGCTACTGGCAGGTTGTGGATTTAGCTGTCCTTATCATAGATCTTTCCTCTTTGGACTCTTCATTGTCTTGTTAGCAAAGGAATGGTTGTGCCCAATTAAACCTGAGGCGGCACCTAGAACTTTCATATCTAAGCTTACTTAAGGAAGTGTTCCTTTCCTGACTACAGGGCTTCAAGCAGGAAACTAGCTTGCATAACTATTTTCCAGTAGTTTGTCATTGAATAGTCATCAGTTTTCTACTTCGCACTTCTGAGATCCAGAACAAGGTTTCTGCCATGCCTCTTCCTTTCCTCTAGAGACAGAACAGTTCAGAAACTTGGTTTCACTGACCATGCATATATATCTACCTTATATCTAGAAGTCCAGGAGATTTATGGATAGACCAGTCTGCAAATGCAAAATTAGATCAGACAGAAAAAAATCTTTTGTGGCACTTTCCTCATGAGATCTTCTACTACACCTCTGTATAGCTAGATCCCACTGCTCTTTTAAAGAAATTAGGGCCAAAATAGGGAGGAAGAAGTTACTATTTGAAGACCTTTTTTTTATTCAGCACAAATAGAAGATAATGGTTTGAAGAGGAAGACAGAACATAAGCTTTACTGTGCCAGCCTCACCTCTCTATTGACTTGACATACTAGTAAATTCTGAAACTACCCAAACATTTCATACCTTTTATGCTAATGGCATAAACGGTCATCAATTATGCTCAAGCAAATAATTTCAGTCCTTTGACAGTTGCTGCATTTTAGTTACCCTTGAAGAGCTGTGATACCATCCCTAGACTGGTACTCAGTAATGGACGAAGCTGCAGACTCAGTGACTCTATGAGAACCAGAGGATGTTTTCTGGTAATTGATATCCTCTCAAGCCTATTAATGCAAGTCTGACCAGTCTAGCCCTCATTTCAGTCACTTTCCTTCAGATTGTTGAGAACACATGCAATGAAAACTTTAACTTTGTTCCAGTAAGAGCACTCATCAGGAGAGCTCTGAAAGTGTGCTCTCATGGAGAAACACATTATGAATTTACGTGCCTACTTTTCATTTCCTTAAGGATATACTTGTTTTTTCCCCACAATCATTTTTTGAATGTTAATAACAACTGCTTTCCTTCAAGATGAACTTCTCTATGGAAGCATTAAATACTAAGTGTTTCAGATTTTTGCAAACTTAAGTGATCTTATGAAGATTTGAGTAGCCTTTTGGAAGAAAGAAAAAGGATTTGACTGTTACTATGGACAGGCAGAAAAGCCTGTTTGCATTTTAGTTAAGATAAAACACGCCACTAAACCAAATAGTTATCAGATTATTCCTGAAAACATCTTGTAGGGTTCTTGTGACTTAAAATACAAAATTTATCTTTGTGATTTGGCAAAGATTACACGGCGGAATTGGCCCTTTTTCTGTGTGTGCATGCCAGCATTATTTCAAGTGACTCACACGATGTTAGCAAGTGTCAGTACACAAAGTATTTCACTCCTCAGCCTATTTGATAGTCATTGCTTCAGTCCCTTTCCAATGGCCTCTTTTTGAATCCAGTCCCCATTCCACTTTTCTGTCAGTTGAGAACAATGCTGGAACTTTCCACAGAGTTGTTTTTTCCTTGCAGTTAATGTGTAGTCTTGATTTACCCCATTCTGTTATTGTCACTGGGCAATGAAGGAAAAAAACAAAGGTTAAAAAATGCAGAATTCTTTCATTTTACTTATGTTCTTTACTCTCTTCTTACAGCTTTTTTTTTTTTGACCAAAAAAAAAAAGATCTGTAAAACAAAGAAATCTTCTTCTGAACGATGTCTTCTAAATGTTGTCTTTCAAGAACATTCCTCAAATTATGAACTATATTTTCTTTTTATGAAGAGATGAAGTTATCTATCTCCTCACAAGTTCAGTTTACAAAACGGTTCTATTTCCTAGTGAGAGAAAGAAAAAATTTTCAACAGAGTCTGAAGAAAACTGATCATGTTCTTTGAGTTATGAATCATTTCAGAAAGTCATGAGCTTTTGAAATTCTGATTTCTGCCTCTTGTTTTGGATCTGTATTTCTTCCAAATTGAATCTATATTTCCCATTAATTTAATAATCCAGAAGTCGCTGTATTCTGTGCCTTTAAAGTTTTAGAGGCTGTAGAGTATATTCCCAAAAGACAGAAGTCAGCATAGCTCCAGGAATATAATTCAACATCTATTGATTTATACCTACTGAGGATATGCTGGTGAATGAGATGATACAAAAAAGAAATATACTCTTTGAAGGACAGAAAAATCCTGTTAAGAAACCAGTTGAAGTTGCTACTTGCCAACAAAGTCCTTTACTACTGCATTCGTAGATAATAAGTATTTCAAAGAAAAAGAAAATACCACCTGGGTGTATTAGAACTATTTTCTTACCCTCAAGCTGCCATATGTATTTTCAAGTATTTTTTAAACAATCCTTTGTGCTGTGTGCCTGATTAGCATGTTTGTGCCTGATTAGAAACATCTTAAAAGGTGTATTTTCAGAAAGCTGATCCTATAGCTTGTGCCCCCATGATAAAAAAAAAAAAAAAAAAAAAATCAAATTATGTTCTAACAATATGTCTAGATTCGAAATCTGCCTTCAGAAAATCTTGGCCATTCAGCTAAAATTATGGTCATAACCACCAAGAAATAGGAGTTTGTTGGCTCTATCCAGCTTCACCAGTCTTGTACTTAAGAATTACAAGGTCATGGAAACAGATGTTGGCAGTCTCCCTCTTGGCCAAATCTGAAGGGATTTCCTAACTCCTTTAGACCTTCAGCCTCAGTGGAGAATACACCCCACCAGCTAACAGGAGGAGGCCATGTTCAGCACCGCCTTGCCCTGTTCACAGAAGCTGCTGTGTCTGATGAATGCATGTGAGAAAAGGGATCAGCAGGAAAAGAGTCTGACAGGAAGTGAGGACTCTTCCTCAAGGCCAATCTTCTTCGCCATGAAGTTTCATGTAGAGGAGGAATGAAAAATGTGTTAATATGAAAGCATTATAGAGCACATAAAGAGAAAGCATAAGGCATTTCACATATTGAAGTTGTGTGAAGAAAGACAAGTACCAAGAAAGGCTGAATACAGTACTGAGCCTCCCTCTGGGATAAATACTTATTTCAGGAGTTCTCCTTGAGACAGTGAATGTAAAGTTGAAGAGAACATGACAGAACCTCCTGGTGATGGAAAAGAAAGCTCATCTCGGTGTAAACTGAATTGGGATTATTTCATTTACTGCACGTATTTAATTGATAACCAGTGAACTATATATTCAGGATCGCTATCAGCACCAGAACAAATATAAACTCTGCCTTATGACCATCAGTGTGGTCTGTCATGTACTAGGATGGGTAGAAGAACATACGTTGCTGTGCTCATGCCCTGAAATATAGCACCTGTTTAAGATCTGGGAAAACCTCAGGATTCCCTGATCTTTCTCCCCGGTGTTGTGCTTTGAATTCTTTCTACATACTGTTCTCTGCTGGGTTTCTCCTGGCTTCCTCACACTTTTTTCCTGAGAAAAAAAAGGAAACAGCATCTGAAAGCTGCTTTGCATGTGGAAACAGATGTGACAGAGCTGTCAGAGTACAGGAGTGGAATACACCTAATAAAAATAGGTGTCCAGAGACTATTGAAATATTCAAAGTAATCCGGCTGCCACTGCAGAGTACCACAAATCTATTCTAGGACAGGTAACCTGAGAAGGTGTTGTGTTGTATCTGACAGACCGTAAGGATTTCTTTCCCAAATGTCATGGGATTCCTTATGGTTAGGTGACAGCACCAAGCCAAATTCAGTGCAGGCAGTGTGGCTTGGAGACTCGTTCAGCTTTCCCTGAAGTCAATGCTTGCACTTGGTGAATTTGGGAAGAAACCTCCTAGTACTACTAAAGGAAAGAAAGCGGGTTGATTATGGTTTGAAACAGCTTAAGAGGAAAAGTCAAAATAATAAATAAGACCTAAGATACAGTAAACATCTTATGGTGTTAGAAACACAGCAATATAATTTTATTTGGTATTCAAATTATTCTGGGAAAGAGAGAGAAACTAGTAAAACCTATTCAGCATTACTGAAAGGGTTGTAGCTTCAATGGCCCCTTCATTCCCTTCCACACTGTAAAGTAAGGTCTCCCATTTGCTTGTGTTCCCAGCATCTCGGGAGGCAATTGCTTCTGGTTACAACACACCTTCCTTATCCTGATTTAATATCCCTATTTCATACTAGGATATTTGATTTAAATGGACCAAATCCTCAACGATGGAAACAGGCTGGGTTACTGAAAAAGTTAGTCTGCCCCAGCTTTGAGAGCTAAAAATGTAAGCTGGACACATGTAATACCTTTATAGTTGGTTCAAAGAAAAAAAGTGCCTCCAGAAATTACTTACCTTAAAATATTTGTCCAAGACAGACCAAGCAAACCATCTCTGGAGGTGCCTATTTTTCTCTAATAACTGTAAAAGAAGCCTGCTGTGACGGGCTCAAGCTTAGCCATCTAACTTTGACACCTCTAGAATAGATGAAATGCCATCTGCCCTCACTGACTTTGTAGCCTCTAAAGTTGTCAATGGACGTCAAAGAGGCAATTCTGGAAAGATCGGGTTGCCAAGGACAAAGAAGTGCCGGGTTTGGATCCCTCATCCTGGTTATCAGGATTGTGAACAATACCACAGGCTCATAGCCTTTGTTTTGTTGGAGATATTTCGGTTTTGAAATCAGAGTTTCTCTGAAATGTCACTCATTTTCACAGTGCTTTTTTCTTCCTCAAATCTTCAGGTTATCTCACACAAAAGTTACCTTCTAACGCTCCAGACTTGCAGCATTGCGAAAAGAGAGGTAATCACTGCCTGGGATTTAGTGTAGTTTGTGTCTTAGTCCCAGGCATCACACACACCTCATCCCCAAAGGGAGTATTTGTTCTCAGCCACTTGCTTTGCTAGTCCTGAAGAAAAGTAGCTCTTACGCTTTCTTAGCTCTGGGGTCCAGCTCTGGGGACAGGGAACAGATACTCATAGCTTGGGTCATTCTCAGAAGCAGCATTTCTTAGCTTCGTATTCCCCCAAGGTACCAAACATTGATTTGCCACTTTAATTTTTCAGCACAAGAACTGCAAAAGCAGTGGAGACACGACTCCACCCCACAAGCTATAGATTAGGGAAGGATAGCAATACAGAGACAACTATATGGAAAGCCAAGTACGTGTAAGCAGTTTTTTTAAAAAAAAAACTTTTCTCACTTACAATCTATAATGGTTTTGTTTACATGAAGTAGTCATGTACCCAGGGTTTGCCTTGTTTACGAAAACAAACAAGATTTATTGTAAATAAAGAGGAAGCTGTAACTTCTTCAGTGAAATGTCTAAACCAATGAAGCATAATAGAAGAAAAGCATCATAGGATTTTGGCACAATTCCACCAGTTATCACTACTTTGAAGTGACATACAAACAGAGACCATCACTGAAGTGACAGAGTCTCGTTCAGAAGGAAACCCATGCCAAATTACAGAGTTTCAGCAGAGGGACTGCCGCCACGAAAATTGATTTAGCAGTAAACCCGCATCTTAGTATGTAAACAAGCGGGGGCTTTCCGAGCAAGCATCTGCAGATTCACGTATCAGTTTTCACTCAGCCTTTAGCTCAGCTGTGCACGTGCTGGACAGAATTCCCCCTGGGACCAGAGAGGCAGGGTGGGTTTGAAGAGAACGTACTCATATTTCAGGATCTCCAAGTCTGGCTTCCCTTTGCAGAAGATTCTGCTGCTCTGGGAACTCTCCATGGCTGTACGAAAGGGACCAGATCCTCTGTGCAACACCCACTCCCTTCAGAAAGCGTGCATGAGGAGGAAGCCAAAACTGTAAGGTGGGCAAAAGCTGAGCACCTCCAGATACTCTGCTACAGAGGACAGAGTGTGGGGGAAACTAGGGAGAAGTGGCTATTGTATAGTAGGTTTCTGCAGCTTGGAGGTGACATGGTATTAAAGAGATCTTTGGTTTAGTAGCCTAGAGCTGCTCTTATGGGTATCAAAAGATGGCTTAGATGTGAAGCAATTTACATACACATTAGGAAAGAATGCTTAGAAAGTTGTCTCAATATGTATTTTATAATCAATACTGAAATATGATTTAAGGTATCCACAGAAGACTTTGAATCAAAGGTAGCTCTGTGACTGACAACTTGGAAGTTAATTTTTACATTTCCGTCTCTTGACTGTTAGGAAGTTAATGTTAAATTTTAGTGTTTACAGTTTTCACAACTGTAATTGTGTTAATTATGGGTTTGTGTGTGTAAGTTATTTTAAATAAATTTGTTTAACATTCACTAAATTATAGGTTTTACTTGCCAAGTCTATCAAGAAAATAAAACTGAGATAAGTTATTTCCCTAAACTACAATTTACAATCTAATTAAATTAAAATTTGAGTGCTTTGATTACCATCAGTGTTTAGCAAATACTTTGAGCCATTTTTTTTCCCCATTTGCTTGCTTCTTTAGGGAAATACCTTAGAGCTGGACAGCAAGGAAAAGCCTGGCTGTTGAATACAGCATCATCCCTCAGAAAAGACTGTGAAGGTTCAGTGCAATCTATTGAAAATGCTGTTCTATCAAAAGAAAATGGAATGAAAATAACTATTTTTACATCTTTCAGGTGATGGCAGAAGAGATATTCTCATAAATTTGGATTCATCTAAGCATAGCAGTTCTTGTTCCCATCTCCATATGTAATCTGTAAATGCGAATTTTGTCCCTCTACCTGCTGCTTACCTGCTCAGACAAGCTAGGGAAGTCTCAAGGCTGAAGAGCTACATGTCCTAAGGGCTTTTTGGTGGCAGAGACTGTCCTGGTGACCCCGTGATCTCTTTAGATACATCACTGCCCTTTAAAAGGAGATCCTTACTCTACGACAGTGTCCTTCCAGGAGTAAGCACGGCACTGTAGCTGTATCTGTACGGCCTCTGTTAGCCACAGCTCAGGATGGATTTGAGTCAACAGTGCCTGTAGGAGCGTGGTCTGAGTTAAAGCCCAACCTTGTGCACAAGCTTGTGTAGCATGTGGGTTGCTCATGTCTCAATAAATTAAGTTGTTGTTTAGGTACTAAGGAGGATCAGGACATTTAGTCTTAGCCCTAAGAAAAAAGATTACATACATTTGCAGATATTCTTTCCACTAACATATCTAGTGAGCATTTCAAGACTTCCAACTCTGTGAGGAGGAGGAGGAGGGAGAAAAGACAGTAAATAATCCTTCTACCCCTTGCTTCTCAATCTTAACTATTGAGGAGGAGACTTGGTCAAAAGGCCTTCAATTCTTAGCAACCCCTGTTCTCCCAGAGGAGGGACTTTTTTGACTGATCGGTTTGCTGTCAGTGGTAATTGTACAAATAACCACCAGTAACAGTGTCAGAGAAAGAGGCTTTGTCACAGCTCTTTGCTCCTGTCCAGGAGTTGATGGATTTCCCAGCCATATATTTCAGGCTGCTCCTTAGATCATACTATAGATGTTACAGCTGTGTACTATTCAGATATTCGTATGCCCAAGCTCTCCTCGTTCTCTTCCCCTTGATGTCTGTTGCACCCACTTTGCTCTCTCTCCATTCCTACCTACTAACACATTCCCCAGTCCAGCACCTACCGGACAGTTTGCTTCCCAAAGCATAATTTCCTTGGGTGAGCAATGCAGGTGCTTCAGCTGACACATGTACCCTGCAGTGACTCTACCCTATGTTGAATTACTTCTTTCTCTACTAACTACCTTTTTACACCTCCCTCCATACTACTACAACAGTGCTAATATGAACTCCATCTGAGGCAATTACCCAACTTTCAATTTTCCTTACATTTTTGTAGTTGGCCTCTTTGCAGTATTTCTGCACGGGGAAGTACAAAACTACCCTTTGCCACACATTGAGATAATTAGATGTCACAGCCTGCTTATTTGTGAATAAGGTCTAAGAGACTATGTCCACATCCTGGTAATATCACAGTAAAAATAATATGCACATATTTTAAAAAAAACCCCTGATTTTTCTCATGATGTTGTCTGGTCCTACTATCCTGCCAGCTTGTAATTCAGTCGTAGAGTTTCTATTTTCTAGCTTTTCACATTCTGGCCATGGCATGATGTGGTTGAATCGTTCTGCAAAAACTCCTTTACACAGTATGACTCTCATCTAGGCTTTCACTATCTTACATCTTTATTAGTACAAAAGTGTTTTCATCCTCTTTGGCAAATCCCTCTCTTTGCATAACCATTCAGAGCGCTGCTGCAAAGTGCTGTTCTACAAGTCATTAATTTTTATCATATTACTCTTGTGTGGAAGCTTTGCACTGTCTTTTTTTTTCCTGTTCTATTTTATCAGGCACAGGCCACTTGTCATCTCTTTCAAGGATCTTAATATCTTTGCCTTTCCATTTCAGCTCTGTTCACTACCAAAATGAATTCTTGCAACTCTTTTCAGCCTATGCTATCGCTTGCATTTTCCACAGAGTCCTCTGTAAACCTTTGCAAAGTTACATTAAGATTATTTTTCAGTCCCTCCTTCACAGTCTCTTTCTCTGTGAGGATAGCAAGGACAATATCCATCCTGCTGATGCACCAGAGCCAGTACCTCCAGTGCCTTTGCGGTACAGCACTTTCACTTTCCCGATACGTTAGCTGGGTTTCTGCAGGAAGTGTAAAAACGGTCTGGGAAAAGGATTAGGTTTTTTGCTCTGTGCTTCTATTTCCCAGTTTTAGTAGAATTAGTCCTTCTCCATGACTGGACCTCCTGACCACTGTGGATTACTGCCAGATGGCTGTGGGACTTCTTCAAAGCAACGTACAGACATGCTGACATAAGCCCGAATGAGAATACAACTACATCAGTACACTTCCTGGAACAGTATAAGCAATGCTGCCATAAGTACTTGGTACAGCTGAACTTGTCAAAGGAGCAAAACATCCTTATCTAGAAAAGCTGTAGGTCTCTCTGACTCATTTCACTGGCAGACACTGTAAGGGTGGCGACAAGAATGTACTGCTGTGAGGGGCACCAGAATTATGACCATGAGGGCTAGAAAATATTTATGTAGATATTTAGTATAGAAGATTATACAGGCAACACAGATGTCAAATCACTTGGCAGGACTAAGAATGTTTTTCAGGGGGGTGACAAGGCCCTCAGTGACCACATCACCATTCATCTTCATCAGTTCCTGTGTCTATGAAACCCTTCTCCTCAGGTTCCCAGCACATGCATGGATTGGTTCCCTCAGATAATTACATTCCTTGCAAAGAAAGTCAGTATTTAGAGATATGACCTTGTCTTCATTTATTTTTTAATTAGTATTCTGGCTTCTAATTGTTCTTCATCAGTTCCCCCTACCACTGGATTTTTTTCCAAAGAAGCATTCCCTACTTCAATTCGTTAAAGCAACATTACAGGTACTTACATCTTCTTTGCCATGACAATGAAATGCTAAAGCATATTTTCCCACAGCTGCAGTAGGTTTAGGTTGCCAGGAACTAATTAAGTCTGGCTGATCACATGTCCGTCCCTAAAGTTTAATAAAATGGAATAACCAAAACAGTCAAATCTGTTTAAAGCACTGGATTAAGAGACGTAACTAGCATGGTAGCAATACGAGGTACAACACTGTGATCTCTTCTCAATGCCCTAGTTAAAAAGAGTGAAAACTTGTTATTTCTGAAAATAAATCCCTTCACCAGATGTCAGCCTGGGTAGCTAAAATGATGCAGCAATAAGATTTAGGAAGAGCTTAGGTGAGGCTGAACTCGTGAGCCTTTGTTTTCATGGGGAGAGGTCCTACCACATATCCCTGCATAGAAATAGAGTTCAGTCAGTACTCCCTCTAGGTTAGATAAAGTAACCAAGAAGCTAAGGCCTTAACTTAGCAAATCCTCTGTTCCGCTAAGAGCGTGCTCAAGTTACAGGCCTCTGTCTTTCTCATGTCGTGTCCTAATTAGTTACATGACAAAAAATGATATGCAGCAGTGGTTAAGGAAGCTGAGAATTAAAGACTGTCATAGGAAATGATTGATAAAACGTTCTGCAGGGGTTACTCCTGCCAGTGTAATGGGGAAAGACAATTGGAGTAAAATTTTATTTACAGCAGCAGCTCCAAGCCCTCTAATTACTCCAGCTCTAATAGTGACATGTTTACTGTGAAATTTGGCTAAATCGTTGGATAAAGAATTAAGCCTACAGAGGTGGATCCAGAGCTTAGTTAGATATGAGAATACCATTTTCCCCACATATGCATATGGCCTGAGGCAAGCTGGTCCTGGATCCCAAGCCTTTAAATCAACATACGTTTGGAGCATGGCATCTTTTTCTCATTTTTTTCATCCTGAGTAAGTATTCCTTTCCACTGAGAGTTGCTAAGAAGTTGGGCACAAGTGTTGATGTAGGTCAAGTCACACCAGTAGTGAATTCGGGACATTGCTAAATACACGCCTTCATGCAAGAATTCTGGATTTCTCCCGGCTCGTTAATGTAGCCACCCCTCTCAATGGACAAGCACAGACAAAATGTATTTGCTTGGTCTGTGGTCTGAGCCAGAGGAGTCATCTCAGACTGTTCCTGACTGTGGTCTAAGAGTGCAGGTGACCCTATACATTTAAGTTTGGTTCAGTCTTGAACCCAGCTCAAACCAACATACTTCATTCCCTCTTCCTACTACAAAATAGGAAAATCATGTCTCTGAATCTTAGAGGGGGGCATGATGGGGTAAAAACACGTTTATTTCAATATCAGCTTCCAAAAAGCACTTAATAAGACAGGACTAAGTAGACTGCAAAATCAAGCAATATAAAGGCAGCAGATGTTTTGACTCTAAACAGAAGCATTTTGATAGTCAAATAGTGAATGGCAACCATCCATTCTTCCTTAATGTAGGGGGGAAAAAGGTTGTTTGACAGGACTACATAATTTGTTGCCTTTTCAAAACGCTGTCGTGTAAATGCCACTTGCATTACGGTCATTCACAAGACATGTCACTTCAGCCAAGCAAGTTTAGGGCTGAGGCTCTGTCATTTTCCATCCGCTTTGCGCAGTGAATCAGGCGCTGTGATACAGGGGAGCAGAAGGCAGACAAGTGAGGTAAGTGGGGAGACGGCATGCTGAGAAAGCTTGGCAAGACAATTTTCTCTCAGCATTAACCAAACTGACAAATGCTAAGAGAATGCCATTTACATTAAAATTGTTATCAGCTTGCAAATAAATTTTGGTGATTCACAAGCTGCCTCTGTCCTTCTGAAACAATATTTGTAGGGCTTTGAAATATGGCATTTTCAAGATAGTGACATTTAAGGTACAACAACACAGGGATCTGCTTATGTAAAAAAAAGCCTGCAATTTACACCAGCCTAAGGACACCCAAAGATGGTTTTGTCACCACAGTTGCATCTCTAATTGATGCTGTGACCCCCATTCACTTCCTCTAGCTGTGTCCAAAACCCCTCCAATGGAACTGGAGCTCCCAGGAACGGCTGCACCATCTTCGGCGAGCCTGAATTTCTGCTGAATGGGACAGAGATATGTAGACCTCAGCAAGATTACTTCAGTTATGCTTTTGCAGCTACTAATAGCGAGATTCAGCCTGGTTCTGGCCTTACTGGTGAGCCCAGCACATAGGGGGGATTAGAGACTCTTTGCAGCTATCCAAAAGGAGTGAGAGCTGAATGAAATAAAATGCTGGCTCAAGTCTTTTCCAGCTCCTAATAGCTTAACTGGAGTCTGTGAGAAATCTGAGAAAACAGTGTGTGGACAAGTTCAGCTTGCAAGACACACCAAGCCAGCAGATTGGTTGATCACTTAGTCTGCCATCAGGAATTTACTGCCCATGTGGGTTAGGCAGAATTTCTGAGGTCATGTCAATCATATGCTATCCAGTCAAGCTTACAGATTTCCCCTGTTTATGTAGGGCATTACTACATTTGTCCCTGCAATACTGTATTTCTATAAATAAACTCTGACTGGTGAGTGAACTTTAGGGCAAATAAAGATCCTGTCATCAGTTTTAGCAAGAACAGGAATTCAAATACACGTGACATTAAATCCCTTCTCCCATCCGACTCCTGCCTAGTTGCAACCATCACCCTAAAAGGAGTGGAGCCTACAGGCAGATGGCTAAATCATCCTGTAAGACTGTGTCAAGGAGCACAGTGATGCTGGAGCAATAGTATCAAAAGCCAGGATAACGATGGTCTCATCCCTGTTTGAATCATCTCTTAGATGAATAATTGGGGGGGGAGGGCAGCATGTGACTCCCGAAAAACTCCCAAAATAAAAGTCAAAACTAACAAGTTAATTGTGGTTTTTCTTCTAACTTTTAAAAGCTACAAGCTGCTGCAAGTTTAGAGTGATGAATTAGACGCTGTTTTTGCCATGAGCATTCTCTGGGGAATCAGTACAGTAGCAGCCTAATACATTTTATTCATTACCTGAGCAGAATTCATCCCAAGAGCGAGCAAGATGGTATTTCATTGAATGCAGTCAGCTTCACTGATCAGAAAATGAGAGCCCGCAGTGTTTAGGAAATAGCCTCTTAGATGAAAATTTTGTAGATGTTAATGATGTAGAGATAATAAGGACCATTTGGATTTTGTAAGGACTACATATTCTATTTATCACAATGACTTTCAGCTTGCTCTTTTAGACATAAAAACTTGTTTCACAAGTGGTTTCAATTCCAAAAAGTTTGGTTTGTGCCTCTGTAGTAACTTTTCCTAATTTAAATTTAGAATCTAGCAGTATCTATAAGCTTAATTCAGCAAACTCTCAAACTTAATTTAGTGAACTCTAATGATTATGACATTTCCAGGGTGGATGCAGCCTATCTGGAACATATGTAATGCAGTCTGACCTTCAGGACGTTTACATTATTACACAACATCTGAACGAATCAGCGACTCATCCAAAAATATTTTTCCTAATAAAATCACGCCATTTTAACAAACGCCATTCTCTTAAGCCAACCAACACTAAATATGGGGTTTATTATCATGGGGTGTAGTTGAACTCTACCTGAAATATTTTAAGAGTAGGTAAAATGTCTATTTTTGATTTCCCAGAAGAGGGTAATTGCATCTTCTTTTGCATCCTCTTTAAATTACCCTAAGTTTATTTTGAAGCGTGTATGTCTTCAAGAAATCTGGTAGGTAAACACATTTTGAAAGTTTTCCTGGGTGTAGATCACAGAACTACTTCATTTCTGGACAAAACAACTTATCTTAACAGCATTAGATAATGGATTTAGTTGTACCATTCAGTATGAACGGCAAAATTAATCAAGCATGATTATAAAGACATTTGCCACTAACCATCATATACGTATAATGCTGCATCTTCATTGGAGCTGCAGATTTCAGGTAACCTTGAGTCGTTTTCAAAACTACGGAAACTTCCTCCAGCCTTTCACTTCTAAAGGAAAATGTGTCAGTGTGAAGCACAACCTTACATAAAGACCAGCAGCAATGACTTGGAAGGGATTTCCTAAGCATAAACATCAGGTGTCTCCAGGCCTTGCAGAATGAGATCTGAGTTGCATTACAGCAGGGATCTGGGGGTCTTCACTCTGACCCTGGAAAGACTAGTCACAGACCTGTTATTGGTCCTAGTCTAAGTGTTTCCTGTCTTGGGCATTTGAGGGTTGTATGCTTTTTGGAAGAGAACCTGCATTAAAAAACAAAAGAAAACAATACCCTATCAAAAAGCCAACAAACAAAATTCAGAAGACAGATTTATGAAATAAATTCCTATTTCAAGTGGGCATTGAATTCCAGAAATATTCCTTGCAGGACTCAATCAGTGTAGAGTATGGGACAGTGTAAGTTTTAGCAGAATATCAGTTATTGAGCCTGCGTACTTCCCTTGCACAGTTCCTTTTACATACCTAGGAGAAGCATCCCATCTAAACAATTGTAATAGCGTATCACAGCATCTGTTTCACTCTTACATCCCTGGCAATTAAAAAATAAAACAGCCACAACCAGCTGAAAGGATCCCCTTCTTTCCTACTCCCCATCAAACCAGGAGGGACAGGTAATAAGCCTGACCCCACAAAGTGAAGCATTTTGGGGTTTGGAGTTCCCTTCACAACAAGAAATTGTCTCATCACTGCAGAAATAGAGAGGAGTTCAGCTGATTAGCCGCTCAGATCTGCATTTGCCCAAGTGTCTGTACTGTCTGTACCCTATTTAACACTGCACATCTCGATTTCACTACCATGTGAGTTGTTTGACAAATTTTATTGAGAAACAGATTCTATCAACACAGTACTCCAGTTTTCCTCCAGGATAACAGACATGGAGAAGAAGAATGTCTGTACGTAAATTAGTAAGTAAATTCCTGCCGCCTTGTAGCTGACTGAAATATTGTCACATGATGAAAACTGGGGGCCAAAACTAACTAAACCACATTCCATAACTCAATAACCTCTTTCCTTAGGAAGGGACGTATGGGTGAGGTCTTCATGGTGTGTGTAGGAATGGTCTTGTTCTGGTGCTGAGTGGGAGCATGACAATGTAAGTTATCAACAAAGCAGCTGCTCCGTGTTGGCTTGGGTGTGTTTCCACAGCAGCTGCTTCCACAGCACCTCTGTGCCCGGCTGTCACCTTTAAGAATCTGCTTTCTGTCTGTCAAACCTTGAAGCAGATCATTGCAAAGTCAGGAAAACTGAATATCTAGTTCCTGATAATAGACTGGAAAAGGGCAGGGGGAAGGACAAAATGTCTGGAATCCACTGTGTCAACTACACATCAACAACAGCGCAGTTAGGCACCTGAGGTGCGCAAGCAGCGTTGGTCTGACTGGTGAGAGTGTAGAGGACCAGACATCAGAAAACCACCAGACTTACCTTGTGACCATGAAAGTTACGCATTATCTTGCAGCCAGGAGTGTCATGAAAAGGACTGGCAGTTAATCCAGGCAAATAATGTCACAATGTGGCGCATCGTGCTGGCCTGAGGAGGTAGCACTCATCAATTTAACAAACGCATAATTGATTCACAAATTCGCTTTCTGGTCCTCAGCGCAACTGAGGCAAAACAAGCTCCTATTTGCACTACAAAATAAAGCGACTGTTTCTGTGCTCCGTAAAGCCATAAATACAGCGCTTTTTAAACTCCTGTTTCTCAGTTCTCCCAAACTCCTCAAACACACATTTTTGTTAAAGTTTCAGATTTATACTCACCAAAGAGTAAGCAAAGCCGCAAGAAATCTAGACTTGTGCAGCTTCAGGTAAGTTGTGTGGTACTTTCCATGGAAGTGTAGGGTTCTGAGGCAGAATTAAATGGATATATAATAACCTCACAGTTCTTCAACTATAGGTCTTCGATAAGAGCTCTGACGACAATAATTCATGTACAAAGAGATATACAAGACTTTCTTTGGGAGAGATATAGAAAATACCTGAAAATACCGCTGCCTACCTCAGCTCTTTCCTGCAGTCACACATTTATCATAGTAAAAATTTGCACAAGTTATAAATAAATCCAAATGTGCAGTGCTTCGGAATGTTCTGATCCTCAAAATCCAAAGTCTTTAAATGTGGTAATAGTTTTAACACAGCCTGAAATCGTCACAAAGGCTGTGTGGTGCACCATGGTATTTCG
The DNA here is from genome assembly GCA_009769605.1 of Bucorvus abyssinicus. Taxonomy (NCBI): domain Eukaryota; kingdom Metazoa; phylum Chordata; class Aves; order Bucerotiformes; family Bucorvidae; genus Bucorvus; species Bucorvus abyssinicus. The sequence goes on from CM020024.1 coordinate 128,625,042, forward strand.
ATTACCTCTGTTGCTTGTGCTGCAAGCAGGTTAAGCACAACCATCCTGGAAAAATAAATACTGTGAAGACTGAACACATCCCTGAGTTGAAGTGGAAGATTCTGCACCTGGGTCAGGGCAATCCCCAGTATCAACAGAGGCTGTGGGCTGATGTGATTGAGAGCAGCCCTGTGGAGAAGGACTTGGGAGTGCTGGATGATGAAAAGCTGGACATGAGCTGGCAACATGCATTCACAGCCCGGAAAGCCAGCCGTATCCTGGGCTGCATCAAAAGCAGTGTGGCCAACAGGTCAAAGGAGATGATTCTGCCCCGCTGCTCTGCTCTTGTGTGACCCCACCTGGAGTACTGTGTTCTCTGGAGTTGAGTATGCCTCTGGAGTCCTCAGGACAGAAAAGACATGGACCTGTTGGAGTAGGTCCAGAGGAGGGCCACAAAAACAATCGAAGGGATGAAGCACCTCTGCTATGAGGACAGGCTGAGAGAGTTGGGGTTGTTCAGCCTGCAGAAGAGAAGGCTCCGGGGAGACCTTGTTGCGGCCTTCCAGTACTTAAAGGGGGCCTGTAAGAAAGATGGGGAGATACTTTTTAGTACGGCCTCTTGCAATAGGACAAGGGGTAATGATTTTAAACTAAAAGAGTGGAGATTTAGACTAGACATAAGAAAGTAATTGTTTACAATGAGAGTGTTGAAACACTGGCAGAGGATGCCCATATAGGTGGTAGATGCTCCATTCCTGGAAACATTCAAGGCCAGGCTGGATGGGGCTTTGAGCAACCTGATGTAGTTGATTATGTCCTTTATATGATTTCATGATTTCATGAAAAATTTTGAAGATTACCCAAAAGCAGCAGAAAAAAAATAGTGAGATAAAAGTCCTTGAAGTCTGTTACACATACAGGCACCACATCTTGCTCAGGATGCCCCCATGTCTCAGGTTGTTGGAGCTGGGAGACTCTTCTAGGGAGATACCAATCTGCATGCCTTGTTCTTCTGCTCTTGACTACCTGTGGATTAAACATTCTGGACTTGTTGAACTTTGGTCTGAGCCATGATGGCTCCTAATCCTTCTGTATTTATGCTGTCTCTTTGTTGATATTTGTGAGCAAACCAGTTCCAGTCCCCATGTCGTCTTCTCCTCAGTACAGCATGTGCTGCTGTGTGTGGGCATCCATCCTACACTCCAGGTCAGTGGTTTTCTAGGCCAAAACTTCGTCCTCTCCTTCAGTGTCTGCCTAAGTTGCCCAGCACAAACACAACACCAGAACTGCCTCTCACATTTGGGTTTTTTGAGCAATGGAGTGAACGGCAAGACAGAAGAACATTTGGCAAATGGCTGCCCAAGCAATTACCATTACAACCTAAGCAGGCAGATGCTAGGCTGCCAGGTCTCCCAGCCCTGCATCCTTTGCATAAAAGACATACCCTGCCCCACTGCTTTACGTGCTTACTAGATGGTTCAAAGCACCATTATGTACCTGGCCCACATACACATGCACCAGGTTGTCTCTTGACCATGTACTTTCACATGAACATCCTTGCCATATTAGGAGCTGTTCTGGCTTGTAGTGACACAGTGACTGAATGTGAGGGGGTATCTGAGCACCTTCAGTGACGACAGGCGTACCTGAACTACTACTTACTCCTTCCTCTTTCTGCATTGTGGCTCCTTTTCTCCACCTGTCTGCCCCTGTAAGCCTTCTGTCAGCAGAGCCACCTTCATTCTTACCACACTGTTATCATGCCAATAATTGTCTAAACAGGAAAACAGAGAACGGGAATTTAAGGCAGATAGAGAAGCATGAGATCATTCGGCCCTTCCATGTCACCTCAAAGTTTGGCAATAATTTATTTGATACAGTTATTCATACAGAAGTTTAGCAACCCCCCTGCCTTACTTCAAGATGCTTAACAAGTATTTTGATACTAATTTATCACATCAGGGCTGCATTTTTTGAGGGAGGAATTCTTTATCACTGATCTTTTTGGTAGGGGGAAAGTTTGCTGGGCTTGAGGTCAGCAGGCCTTTCTTTTTGGGCAAGTGCCAGGATCTCTTTGGATCTGGAAATGGCAATATTGGAAACCTTTCTAAATCTCTCCCATCTAATTTCTCAGTTAATACTTTGACCGCTTCTCTTACATTTACACTACGCTTATGGAGCCTCAGGCATAGATGAAAGTAAAAACCCCTCACTCCTTCCACACGCAATGACTAGAATTGCTTCAGGTTAATTAGTTCCCTAACAGACCTGGCCAGGGATAATTGCTTGGGTTATCTGTCCCTAAACCTGGATCTCTTGCTGTGCCTTGATTTTTGTTTTGTGTGCTCCTGGCTCTTTGGCTTTCCTACAGGCAGCACGTTAAAAGCAATGGCAGAAGGTGCACTGGCTGCAACTGAACCGAAGTGTCACCTGTCATCTCCACAAGAGGTAACTCTTGTGGTTCCCCACTTTTCAGTGCTCCCAGGTAGTCATGGCAGCTATCAATTCAACAATTAATGTTTTGTGTTTCAAAAACAATTACGAGCATTTGGCGAGGGCATTCTTTATTCTTAATCCTGCCTTATCAACCGCTGCAAAACCTCTCCAGGAGCTCAGCTGAGAGTTGAAGTTAGAATATGGAATATAACCATTTCTGGCAAGAAGGAGACACCTGTGAAGATATTAAATGTTCAAGGTGCTCCTGCTTTGTGATTACTGATTAAACAATGTGTAATCTCAATGGTCACACAGTTGCATGCAGCATTTTTGGCAGTTGTCCTAGTGTTGTCTAATTGCCACCTGTCACATCAACATGTCAGGTACTATGCTCCGTGTTCCCTATCGAGAAAGGCTGATTCAGTGGGTTAGAACAAACAAGCCAAGAGACACATTTTAGTTGATTTACAAGAGGTTTTGTTACTGTGGCTTTAGGCAATCTGGGGGAGAGGGGAGCAGAGTTGGGTTTTTTTTTGCATTACCCAAAGGAGGAGAGTAAGAATAGGAAAACTTGTTATCTTAATGCCAAAACCACACAGGATTTTTTTTGGTCACAGGTATATGGCCATGCAAACATGCACACAGGGAGGAGAGAGTAAATTTAAATTAGTATTTTCTGAGGTTTTTGTTGAACTATTAGCTCATTCCCTAACCCTGTTTTGATGTCCTGAGATTGGCTGCCTTCAAAGTAAGTTTTATGTAGGGGTGCTACAATCCTCCTATTTGGCTATGGCACCAAGAGTCAGACTTTGTCCAGCTTTCATCTAGCCCTGCAGGCATAGCCAGAGTGAGCTGGCCTTTGAGGCTAATTGCTCCACATGTCTGCCAGTAACAGGCTTGGGGGGCTCAAGCTTAAGAAGACAGCGGAGAAGGAATGGGAGAAGTTACAGAGATAAAAGCACTGAGAAACAGCACTTCACATTGCACTTACGAGAGAGGCTGGGTCTTTGTGTACTATAACACTACTAGTGAATTGGAACAGGTCATGAACTGATCTTGCCACAGTGAGATATGTCAGAAAACTGTGTTTCAGTTTCATGTGGGGAATGGAGAGACCAGAAGATGTTTCACCTTTCACAGGAGTTGCCCAGGATGAGAATAAAGTCCAATTAATTTTAAACTCTCCACAAATTTTGGAAAAAAAAAAAAACAACCTTTTCCAGATTTCCAACTGTTTCTAAACATTACAGGAAACCATATTGAACTTGGCATATAATTGAATGAGGAGAGGTTAGGATCAGAGTTCCCTGAAGAAAAAAGTACAGGCAACAAAAAGTTGCCTGTGATGAGCTCTGCAGTGCAAACTGCTGTGTTCAGCATGTCCTGTGAGCCCTCATAGGAGCACATTCACAGGGTCCCTGCTGCACCTCCAGCTGCTTGTGAAGCTTCGTGGTAGCACTGGCCATCAGAAGAGTCTGCTTCAGGAGTCGGCTTCAGCCAGACCTGCCACAAACTTCTGTGGCTCTCCATGTGCTCCAGAAACTACACAGATTTGTGAAAGATTTTCTTCAGTCCTGACATGCTGTGAGGAAACTAGGAGTTAGTATAGATCCATAAACATGCTCAAAGTGAGAAATTACTTCTGGCACGTGAATGATAGGCTCAACATGTACACATTCTGAAGTCTTTGTCCCACCTGCTCAGTGCATAGGCGACTTTATTTTTAGCAGTGCAAGTTGTCTGCCAAAGTAGAATTTTCTACCTTTTCTAAATTCACTTTAGCCTGGGAAAGGCCCGGGGAGAGACATCTAGTGGAAGAGTATGGATGGAGAGTAAGCTTGCTTCTAGAAGAGAAAAAGTTTGTACCAAGCTTGCAAATCCAAAAGCTAGGTTCATTAAAATATTTCATCCTGTCATTCTGATGTTCATGAAAGCAAACCAAAATACTTAATAGTGCCCTTCAGGGTCACACTGTGCTTTGCTTCACTTCACTTCTAGCTGCCTCTCCCCGCCATTGTTAAGTGCAAGGCTCCAGCTCATAGGGACATCAAACTTATTAATCAGATTCCACATGAGACCATATTATATTGGACCACCAGGTGTTTTCTACTGAGTCTGATACTTCAGGTTGATCGTCCTTTTCTGGACATTCAGTGGAAACCCATCCTCTACATCAATGCTGATAAGGTATGCGGTATATCACAAGTTGTAAAAGTTTAGCTGTATTTCATATTAACACAAAGCATTTTGGGCTAAAGCAGAAATGCACTGAATGGTGTAGCATGAAAGAGGAAAGTCTTGAAACGTACTCTTATAACATCCCCAAGTTACCAGCAGGGAGACTGCAATACGGAGTTGCATTACGCTTCAGCTGAGACTATGGAATATGAGCATTAATTTCTTCAAAGTCCTTAAAAAAATCTTAAATTGAATCACCCTGAAAAGCCATTCATCACAATGACAGAAGTTGAAGACTATGTTTGTGGTGATAGGAAGTTAAAATCATAATGTTTGAGGAGAAGGCAGATATTTGAGAAATGGACAAAAGTAATTCCCAAACCATTGCACATCACAGCCACAGTGACACACTCAGGAGCCCAGGTTGCTCTTCTCAGGTTCTCCAAACAGTTCTGTCATTACCACACTGCCATGGGATGGCTCCTCATTGGGCCACAGTGTACTAGCAGGAGGTGGCAGACCCCAGTATATATGCTTAGATTTAAGAGGACCTCCAAGCCATTCTGTCTCTGATGTTCTTGGTAACAATCAGTGCAGCATAGCTGGATACTCTCAAATAAGGGATGGCACTGAACAGTGGGACATAGCCGCATTGGTGAGGTGAGGTGGGGTTAAAAGCCACTGTTGCACCATTCCCAAGAAACAGCCTCTAGGCAAAATGACTAGAAATAGGCATAAGCCAGGCGAGGTTTCTTTCTCCAGGAAAAGGAGGAGGTTATGTTTTTCCTGGAACAATCTGAGGGAGTACACAGGAAAAAAAGCTGACCTCCAACTGTCGCAGGTTAAAGAAGCAGTTAAAAACCCAAGGATATATACCATCTCAAGATGGTACATACCACCTCCTTTGCTACCTCTCTCTGTTCAGCCTCAGGACTCCTGTCTCATTCATGAAGGTTGACTGTAACCAGAATAGTCCTGAACACATACTCTGTCTGCCATGAAATTCAAAATCTGTCTCTCCTTATGTCTGAAAGACATTATTTCTTTCATGTTTCCAAGTTTTTGAAGCAAACAAAGGAAGTTAGACCCTTTTCTGGGCCGCTCATCGATTAGCACCGAGAGTTGTGATCCTAGAGTTCAGCTTTTCTCTGAGCCTCTGCTGGTGTCAATCTCTTCTACTTACTTCATTGCCTTCTCCTACTTCCATTTCCCATTCTCCTGTGACTTGCTCTCAACCACTAACAACAACAGAGCAGTACTTCAACAGGTGTACATCAGCAGGGCACCAGAACAGATTTTTTTAAAGAAAGAAGCAGGGGAAGTTCAAAAACCTTGTTCCATTCGGACCACGGGTCCTTCCAAAATAACACAGTATTATTTCCTACTGTTGTCCTCCTAATTTTTTATTTGTTCACCCCTATTGTAAATTAAACTGGAAACTCATTTCTTTCTCAGAAAGTAATGGAGATACAAGCAACAGAATAAGGAGCTCCATTTTTTTGAGACTTCATGTACTTCAAAAGAATAAGAGTCCAGCTCTGCCTCACCAGAATGTATAACTGCTGAAGACACAATAGACTCCTCTAAGGCTTTGCAAATGCCACTAGAAACAAGAAATCAAATGTAAGACCTTCCTCATGTCGTACTGAGTCCTCTAGAGTTACTGTAGCTCTTCTCCTTAAAGCATTTCCTTTCTTCTTTGTCTCAGCTGGATCATTAGATGGTTTCAAAATCTTGGGCCAAGGGGCAAGTGAGGTGCAGGGGAAGGTCCTGCTGTCACGCCTGCAAGGCATGTTATTTCCTCTGATGGAGGGGCAGTGTATTTGTCAGCTCACAAAATTCTTCAGCATGGTCCGTTTTACTGAGTATTACTGTAATATTCAATATTTTACTGAGTTTTAGTGATTTTCAGAGGCCTTCAGCAACATATAGTATTCAATACTGCCAACTCTCATGAGTTTGTCACAATGGGTTTGTCTCCTGAGGAAAAATTATACACCCTGGCTTTTTTTCCCTTTCTCCTTCAGACAGCACAAGCCTTAGAGCCCTCCAGGTGCATTTATAGACTCAGTTAAAGTCAGTCAAGGATGTGAAGACTGCTGAGGAATTTGAGTTCTGAAGCCCCAGAGTAGCCCCCAGAGCTGGGAAGAGGGTCTGAGGCAGAGAAGGCCGATGGCCCAGAGCAGGAGACAGGGTGTCTCAGGGTGAGGAGGTGGGAAGAGGGATGGGGGAGAAATGGAGACCCATGCAGCAGTGTTGCCAAATGGATTGTGACTGCTGTGGGGATGGGAAAGAGGAGGTAGAGATGAAGAGGTCAGTGAGTAGAGAGCAGGCTTGAGGTAAAAACATATTGACAACTTTAGGTTTGGGGCTGACTTATGGAAGGAGATGGAGAACTATATCCTCAAACTGAGTTTCGGTCTTCTCCAGCTGTGAAATGTAACAAGTGACTTGCCACATCTGGTGGAGGTCCCTGAAGGTGGGCCATGGCACCCTTGCTGCTGTGGGAGTCTCCGCCAGCCCCAGGCAAAACAATGACAAGTGCCCAAACCCGTGTCAAAAGGATAGTACCTAAAGGAGCCGTGGGTTTCTCTTCTGTTTGTGTCCTTTAAAAAGCTGTGAAGACTTTATGCAAAACTATTGTAAAATGGAAAAGTAGTGTCTGAAGATGTAAAGACTCTCTCATAAGGCACACACAGAAAAGGAGAGGTGTTACATTCAAATTGGACAAGAAAAACTCGAGTTTTCCCAGCTCATGCGTGCTTTTTTTTGGCAGCGGTAGTAGTGTTATTTTAGCTTCACAAGTTCCATGTAAGCCAGTGCTGAAGTTAATGAGAGGCAGTATACGCTGAGCTGCATAATGACATCTATTTTTACTGTAAGAGTTTGCAGCATTAATGCCCTTTAAACAGTTTTTAGGTTTTGCTTAAATAGTATGTTTATTGTTCAGTCTTTCATATGTTTGAATTTAACCTCTATAAAGTCTATGTACACCGTTTGCGTGTATATGTGTGTAAGCTTACGTAGACAGGTATAATGAAACGTTGTCCCATCAGCTTCCTCAAGCAAACTATAAATAGAATGCTACTTACTGGTTTGTATAGAATATATGTGAATGGCATACGTGTAGCTATGCTAATAACACACGTATGAAAGAGCAGCCATAGAAGATTCTCTCAAAAAATACTGCTTTCTCATTCTGCTGTTTGTATTTCTCTATACCAGGAAGGCATGAATGTGGTAACAGGGGGTTTTTTTGTGCCTAGGTAGCTCATTTATCTTTCTCCACAGCATTTTGACTTCTAGGAACTCTAATTGGTGTTCCATTAGGCTCAGTGCTAGCTTCACTTCAAACAAATATAGCAAACTCTTCCAGTATGCATCATTAATGACTGCATAGCACACAAAATCGTTCTCCATGAAGAAAAGACAGATGGCTTCTTTACGTTTTTAATATTGCACACAGTCAAATCTTGCAATTGCTTTTATTCAATAAAATCTTCTGTCTCCTCTGCAGTAAGATGTATTCTAGCCTTTATGGCCTCACAACTTATTAGATAAATAATTACTGAATTTCCATCTATCACTGAAGGCACTGAGGGCTGTAGATACAGATGGGACTTTAGTGTGTTTATGAAACTGATAGACCATCTTTAATCAGTGGGTTACTGAAATGACCTTCAGAGATATAAATAGCTACCATCAGGTGTATGAGTCTGAAGCCTAGCTTGCTAAGAAGAAAACAGAGCAGGTATGGAATCTCCAGAGGGCAAATAACAGGAGGAGAGTCACCAAGGTGCTTTAAATTGTTCTTTGAGAGGAAGTCTGCAGATTAGGTACAGTGCCTAGGCAAACAGTGTGAGCACCTAAATAAAGTTCCAAGTTGTTTGAGTCCCAACAAATACCAGCTGAATCCTGCCATCTTCCCTCCTCTCCTCTAAGGAGAGTAAGAAGTATCAGAGGATAGACTACCTTGGCAAGTACTTTGCTTAAAATACTTCTTAAGCCCATGCTTAAGGGATCCCATGGATCTCCTTCAAGCTGAGGTAGTTTAGGAGCACACAAGCACACGCTCAGCTTCTGTCTTGATCTCAGAGGCAGTATGTTACCTGTTGATTCTGTCACATAACTGGAAATATATTTTTTAACGGAACTGGAAATGTACTTTCAGGAAGGTTCTTGTGCCTGAAGACAAGGCAAAGCCAGGCTGTTTACTCTCACACTCTGCCATGCCCAGGGACAATGTGAAGAAGATGAGGTGTTCGCCTCTCAAGCTAGACGTTAGTGATCTGCTCTAAGCTATTCACCTAAGCTCCTCTATGAGCTGATGAAGGCAGAGAAGATTCCTTCCCCACCCCATCTCAGACACTGAGACATTCTGGTGAGACACAGCACATGTGAACCTAAACTGAGAGGGGCACATTATGTTTTTGAAATCTTGGGGCACCTGTTGCAGCCAAGTAGCCATTCTCCAGGCCATTGAAAGGCAAAACAAAAATTAAATAAATCACCTTTCCTCCTGTCAGTAACAGCAATAGCAAGAAAATAAAGGATAGAAATCACTGATGCCCTAAAGGAGCAAGGATAAATTGAAGAAAGACACTGTTACCAAGCCCCACTCCACAGAGAGCAGAAGACCTTCATTAGGCAAGTTTTACGTAGCCTCACCTTCGGGCACTGGTTTCGCTGTGGAACAAGCTATTTACTCCAGGGGGACTAATGACTGAAAGCACAAGAGTTCTGCACTGATACCTGCATCATGAATGGCCCAACCTCAGCCCTAACTGCTGCCTAGAGTTTCCTCGGATGTCACTGAAAATGAGGACATCAAATTCTCAATCTGACGGCTCTGATCCCCCCAGAAAGAATCGTTGCTTTCTTTTGCAGCAGTGTAACAAAGTTGTAACATAGGTGGACAATTTTTTAAATGTTGAAAAAGGGCACAAGTAATTCACACTTTTTTTTTTCTTTTTTTCTTTTTTTTTTGTCAGTGGATTCAGTTTTTTTCTGTAATTTTTCAAATCCAGATGAAGAGGACGCTCAGGCCATCTGTACTTTAAGGATAACCTGAACAACAGCTGTTGCTCTTACATCAGTGATGAACATTTTGTTCTCCTCTGTGATTTGTCATGTTTTTTGTTTGTTTTCAGTTTTTACTACTATATTCTTGCCCTACTAGGTCTAATTTTACTCTGAGTTACAGGGGTGTAAACCAACAGTGAGTGCAATGAAGTCAGTGGTGCTGTGTTGACATGGAGACAGCATTTTCTCAGCAGAGAAGTCTTTGGGCATTGCTTCCTAATGCTGTCACACACTCTCCTGTAACTGTGCATGAGCTGTGGAAGCTAGTGATTTTCTGAACTAGCAATTTTAATATCTAGTTACAAAATATAGCCATATGGTCATTTGTCTCTTGGTCCTAAGGGTCCCTATATATTTGCATGCTTCCTCTCCAGGGCCACCACAGATGAAGAGCATTTTGGGGATAGAAAACAATAGCAACATCAACACTCGCTTCCACTGGGTGGGAGCAGATTTATACCATTCCCACGGTATTGTTGGGATCTTCCACTTGTTGGGATGTTCACAATTTTCAAGTTATGTAAGAAGGACATGTGTGTGAAAGGAAAAGAGACATAGACAGAGGGAAAATTCTGTGCAGTGCCTTTGTAAAAAAAATGCATTAACTGGAAACAGGAAAAAAAAAATGCTGTTTTGCTTCAATAGTATCAAATATGTTCTCCATCTCCCCCTTGATCTACCAGCAGATATTTAGGAGTCCAAAGTTCATCTGAATATGGAGCGTGGCCACCACTTTAAGCAATATCTCTCTCTTTCTGCAAAAAAACCCCCCGTTTTTCATTATCCATTTGGTTGCCCTGTTACTGGGTGTTTCATTAGCATGACCCGTACATGGGTTGGAAGCCCACTCCAAAATTCTCAAGGTGACTACAGCCCAGCAGCATCTCCTGACACTGTGTGAATAGGCATGGTGAGTGCTGTGACCCAGAGGACTACCCATATTAACCTTCCTCTTTATGGCAGGTCCCATCTTCCTCCTTTCCCTCTTTTAGATTTGATTTCTCTCTCACTACAAGTTGGCATACCTCTGGATGCTAACAGGTGAAGGCAGGAGATTTGTGACCCTCCTGCTTAAATTTGAACAGTTTTGGTTGGCCATCAAATTGAAAATGAATGTGCCTAAAGTTCTTAAAATTCAGAGAGGGATATTAGTGGTAGGTGCTTTTTTGTGTCCTGCTTCTCAAGTAGTGCTGTGTGTACCCATGGTGTTTATTTGCCTTTCAATCATAAACAAAAGCTCACTACAGTGCCGTTCCTATTCCTCACATCTGCTTACAAAAAAAATCTCTCCGGGCAATGCCGGATGGCTCATCTCAGATACATAATTGAAGAAAGGGAACCTCTGAGGGAAAAAAGCACTTAACTACGTTTAACTTTTTGAATTAGATGCAACAGGATTCTTTGACCCTCAGGATGATTTCTGATATATCCCAAAGAAGATAAATATTCAGGAAGGCTCTTGAAAGTCTTGTTTTTCTATTCTCCAGCCTTCTTGAATTTCCCTCCTAGCTCAGACTAGTCTAGTCTCACATTTCATGCAAGTTGCAACCTCCAAGTGGAATAAAGCACTTAACCATGCTGTCAGGCTCTTACTTCAGGCTCTCAAGAATCTTCTGCTTCCTCTGAACACTAGTCTCTATGAATGAGACTTACAGATATTGTCTGACTAAACAAATCAAACCACCAGCTATTTCATGGGAACTCCTGAGGTAGCTTTACTCCCCTACTTCAAAATGTCAGGATGTCTTTTAAATATGATTGAAAGTCTGATAGAAATGTCATCCAAGGTGTAGTAGCTTGAAAAAGATCAAATTATTGTAGATAAACAAGTTTGATAACTTGGCCCTAATTAGGTAGATTTTAGTAATAAGAACTTAGAAAGGTATGTATATAAATTTGTGAAATAATATACTATAAATATTTTTATATTGTGTATATAGTAAATATGTATATTACTAGTATAACAATGTAACATAATAGCATATATATTGTTAGTCTAGACTATTTCAATTGGAAGGGACCTAAGATGAACCTCTAGTTGACCTGCCTGACTAATTCAGGGCTGACCAAAAGTTAAAACATGTTTTTAAGGGCACTGTCCAAATGCCTCTTAAACACTGACAGGCCTGGAACATAGACCACATGTTCCAGGGTTTGATCACCCTCTCCATAAATAAATGCTTCCTAATGTCCACCCTGGTGCAGCTTTGAACCATTCCCATGCATTCTGTAACTGGATCCCAGGGAGAAGAGATCAACACCGCCCTTTGCACCTCCTCAGGAAGGTGTAGAGACCAATGAGGTGGCCCCTTGGTGTCCATTTCTCCAAACTAGACAAACCCAGAGTCCTCAGCTGCTCCTCATAGGACGCTCCTGCCAGCCCTTCCATCAGCTTTGTTGCCCTTCTCTGAAAGTATTCGAGTACCTCCCCATCCTTCTTAAATCATGCCCAGGACTGCACAGCGTCCTCAAGGTGAGGCCGCACCAATGCTGAATACAGAGGGACAATCATCTCTTTTGACCAGCTGGTTATGTTGTGTTTGATTCACCCCAGGATGAAGTTTGACCTCTTGGCTGCCAGGGCTCACTGCTGACTCACGCTGAGCTGCTGTCGTCCAGCACCCCCAGCTACTCTCCAGCCACTCCTCTCCCAAATTATACTTGTGCCCAACATTAGTCCATCCTAGGTGAAACATTTTGATTTGTTAAATTTTATCCCACTAATCATAGTCCAGTGCTCCAATCTTTCTAAATCCCTCTGCAAGGTCCCTTGTCCCTCATGAGAGTCAACAGCATCTCCCAGTGTAGTATCATCAGGAAACTTGCTAATGGTGCATTCAACTCCTGCATCCAGATCAATACAGTGATAAATATATTGAACAGAACCACTCCTAGAATTTAACCCTGAGGAACACCACTGGTGACAGGTCACCAGCCAGATGTAGCCCCATTCACTACAATCCTTTGGGCTCTGCTCTTCATCCAGTTCTTCACCCATCACCCCATGAACCTGCTCATCTCACATTTGGACAACTTGTCCAGAAGGATGCTTGTGAGGGACAGAATCAAACACCTTACTAAGATCCAGCAAAACTACACCTACCGCCTTTCCTTCATCCAAGAGAAGGGTGACTTCATCATAGAAGGATATCAAATGAATTAAACAGGACTTTCCCATTGTGAACCCGTATTGACTGTGCCTGATTTCCTATACCTATGTAAGTCTGATTTCTAGGAACCCTGAGAAATCTGGGAACGCTGAAGGAATAATCTATATGTGATCAAGAATATATTAAATCTATCCTGAATGACACTTGGAAAAATACCAGGAAGTTACTATGTCTTAAAATATTGTTAATCTGCACCTGAAGTAAAACATCATTTGGTGGATGTTTCACAGACCATCAGATTATCTGGGAATATGGTCCACAGAAGAATAGACTGTCTGAAAAAGTATACATTGATGGATGGTACACAGAATGGATGGGTTATCAAATTAAAGAGAACAGGAACATTCTGTGCGAAAACCAATTAACCTTGTATGTGTATCACTTAAGTTAATCACACAAAGAGTCATCAAAGCCAACCGTAACTAATATGTATATGTTGTGTGTATCAGATTCCATCACATACAGCTGAGTTTTGCAGATGCTGCTTTTCTTCAGAGCTGGGTGTGCAGAATTGTTCATTCTGATATCCTCTACTGTAAACCTAAGTATATCGGTATTTCTTTAGTAATACTAAAGGGAAATACATTTCTATTGCTGGTGTTTGGTTTCGTGTCCTGCCCTTGAGATGTGTCTGTAATTTGTATGTCACGGAGGGATTTCTTCTGCATTACTTTCATAGTTCTTGCAGACCCTATAGAACCACATGCAGACTTACGGAAACATGAAGGAATAGTCTGGACCTATTTTGCTTCCTTTTTTCTTTTTTTTTTTTCATTTTTCTCACTTTCTTCTCTGCTCAGTTTTCTAGTCATGACTGAGACACGGCTCATGGTTCATGAAGAAATCTCAAACAGCCTAACGAATGGCGTGAGAACAAGCTCTTGATGCAGTACTCTTGTACTTGATATCACCATGCTAGCAAGGGCTTACAATTCCCCTTGGGTGTTTCTAATTATAACGTATGGTTCATTAAAAATGACAACAAAGTTCATCGAGGCTGCAATCCTGTGATTAATTGCAATGTTCTCTTAATCAGTTGTTGTTATTTATACCTCTGCCTTTATGCGACTGATTATACTGTACATTTACACCATTCAAAGAGCAATAGAAGGGTCTGTTTACATGATGCAATGGAGCATGGGGTAAGTATTCCTGAACTAGTGGTGACCGAGGTTGTGTGCTGGCACAGCACAGAGCTGTACAGTGCTAGAGAGGCTTGTCTGGGTCTCCATCTCAGAGCAAAAAGGAAGGCATGCCATGCTCATATGCTCTGCCTCTCAGAAGGGTTTGTTAGACTGTGTGAAGAGCTGTGCAGTCATGTTTTTTGTATTTTCAGTTAAGCTCAAGCTGTCTCCGGTTGGTGAAAAATCACAGGCAGCTAAGTGCAGGTATTTCCCATAAACTGCCTTCAAGTGTTCCTGCCTGTATATCTGCGTATATATCAGATATCAGATTTTAGCAACCAAAAGCTAAACTCTTCTTTAAGTGTCCTAAACATATCTTAAAGATATCCTAGATCCACTGACTAGGCACTGCTGTGGACTGAAGAACTCGCTGAACAAAACCTTATAAAAAAATCTCAGAAAATCAGCTCCCATCCGTCATGAGGAACAGATATTTTGAGGGTGCAGAATGCATGAGAAGTTGCCAGTTACAAGATTGTAGTATGACCCACCTTGAGTTTACATTTGTCTGCAAAGGATTCCTGGTTTTCCTTTTACGAACTCTGCTAAGGTAGTAAGCTATTTTAGGGGCCTGTTATTGGACATCCCACCCTGAGACAGACACCACTAACCTGATTTTTGGAGAAACTGCAGTGCACCTATCTCTGAAAATAAGTCAGTCCCTCTTGGATACACTGGATGTGCACACAAAAGTCGTGGCACTGATATGCCGGCTCGTTTTTCAGACTATTTTTGCAGAGAAGCTGAAAACTTCCTACTTCGTTACAGATCGATCTTATGGCTTCCTCTTCTTTTAGTTTTCTGCTTGCTACACATCTGCTCTGCAATTCTCCTGTTCCCCAGATTCAGGCTTTTAGTTGCAATCTAATGCTATTTGCTCAGCATTATCGCCTGGAGGCCTCAGTCAACTTTGGCAAGCCTCCTACTGGCATGTTATGTTAATAACTGATTGGTTTTGTTCTCAGCGAGAGCAATTTGTTCCAACAACTGGGATTCATTCCACTTTTTTAGCAAGTAAACAGCCACACTCTAGCGCAAACATTAAAGGCCAAGGTCTTTAAAAATAGAAAGGGAGGGACCACCAGCATCACTGCATCCAACCCAACAGCTGCAAGCAACCGTGGAGTAGCTGCCTAGTCCAAACTGTACACCCACACCCGACCCCACCATCACAGAGCCTTGCTCCCGAGGGAAAATATACATTTTCAGAGTTATGACTGAAGTTTTTGAGCATCCAAGCATCCCCATCAGCTTCAAATATTTAGACCTTTTTAGTCGGACAGTCGTTAAACCTTTGGCCCACACTGGTATGGAGATAGTACAGGAAAAATCATGCAGATAAGGACGTGCAACTTATTGCACTAATTCATATACAGCTGTGGGAATCGAAGTTGCAGAAAGCATGTTTAGCTGTAATGTATTTGTTCCTCAATATGTGCAAAGTACGTCCCCAATATTACATGCCTTTGTGTTTGTCAAGACAAGGATTTATCTCCATAGGTTAAGCTAGGCATTTTAACTACCTGGGAAGTTTAAAAAAAAAAATATCCCCAGACAAACAAAAAATTCTACTTATAAGCACAAAAAATAGTATGTGAAATTTACTTTGTCATCACATTAAATTTGCATTTTTTAAATGTGTCTGTGAAATTTCACAGTCATTTGCATTTCAAGTCAGCAATTAGATTAAAAAAGCCCACAACTGCAGCTGTGACAATTACTCCGTTACGTGAAAAAACATAAATAATCCTCTTGTCCTCCAGTAACAGCTCTGATGAGAATGAATTTTAGCACAGCGCTCAACTCAAGGTTGCTTTTATCCTTGTTACAGTGTAACAGGAAAACCTAGAAGAATTAGAGTAGGAAGCAGTTATGTATTTGTTAATACAATTTGCTCCTGGTGTTGTGCTTGACCCTTTATAGAGCATCTTTCCAGGTGCAACTTGAGGCCATTTCCACTTGTACCTGGGAGAAGAGATGAACACCCACCTTGTTACAACCTCCTTCCAAGTAGTTGTAGAGAGCAGTGAGTTCTCCTCCTCTCAGCCTCCTTTAACCCAGGCACCCACCTTACAGAGGTTCCTCGAGCTCGTCCTGAGCATTGGTGCACCCAAACCCAGGCAGAGCAGCCAGTCCATGACACCTTTGGGTTGTAACAAATATTCATTGTAGAGAGGACTGACACGGACAATTTAATTGTTCAACATCTGCTCATGGATCAGGTCTCTGTATTAAACGATCTTCGTCCTTAGCTTCATCTTCAGGTGCTTTCTGTCCCACCAAACAAGGCATCTCTCCATTCTGCAGCAGAACCAGCAGGCCATCACTGGCTGTGGGATCACAACTTGTCTTGGGGCACAGACAGTTTTGGAAATCAGGTCTCCATGCAGCCCTGGAAGCCATTGTAGGAAATGTCAGCTTGTAGTCAGTAGTGGGTTTTAAAACACTTCTCTGCATTAGCGGGCAAGCTCCTTTGGCTTCCTGAAATGACGCTGCTCCAGTGGGATGCTGGCTGCACCCGCAGGGCATGACGGATGCTGGGCAGTCGGAGACACCAGCCATTTGTTACAGGCACAGCGCTGCTCTGCGCTGGGCTGCTGCTGCTGCTGCCAGTTTCCCCTGGGTGGTTATGAAGTGCAACATTTGCGAGCAGCTTTTACGTTCAGCTGAGCAGTGGGAGTGGGTGCTGTGGTCTGCCGCAGCCCCGTTCCAAGCACCTTGCTTCACGTGTGGATGATGGCTAGTTTCAAGCCCTGAGATAATTCAGTGTTTAAAGTCTCTTCCTGCCAGCATTTAAGTTCACGTCATAACAGGGGTGCGTTATGTTTGAGACCCAGGACCTCATGGAGGGAATGTGTGGCACTTTGGAAAACACCCATCACCTACCGATGTCTAGTTTTCTCTGTGCTTCAACACTTGTTCTTGCCTTGTCAGGGGAGCTGGATGAAAGATGCAGAAGACTTGGTCTCTGTTACTCTTCAGTGAGAGGAAATGCAAGCTTTCTCTTCACCTTTCATTCAGGGTTTCTTCTTCTCTGCAGTATGTGTTAATACGATTTCCTTTCATTACATCAGAAGGCAAGTGGACAGCGCGGGAAAAAGACAATTGGAGACACCAAAGAAAATTGAAAATAAATTACGAGCTAAGGGCTGGGTAGGGGAAGGGAGTGACAATGGTTATTGGGAGAGCGTGTCCAAACAACACACACAGAGGACATGGTCAGGACAAATAAAGGCCATAGGAACACTATATAATATTTTGGCCATTTATGATCCAGAAAGAGGGTTGTTATTAATTTATTTTTTTCTGCAACAGGTGAGAGAAAGACTAAGGTGGTGGACGGGGAGAAATGAGCACAATGTGACTAAAAATAGCTGAACTTGTTTCAGCTCAGCAAAGCAAATATTGAGAAAGATGTGATTTCTCTCTAGAAATATATCAAAAGAGTAAATGTCAGTTGGAGAAGGGCTATTTAAGCTAAAGGGCAATTTTGGCAAAAGAAAAGAAGTGGGGAAAAATATGAAGTATAAAGACATTCAGTCCAGAGAGCTTTCTAACCATCTGAACGTCGAGAGCCTGCAGTGTCCTCTCAGCTGGAGCCATTGGGGCAATCTCTGGGACTTAAAGGTAGAGCCTGATCACTTTATGAAAAGGAGCGACAGGGCTGCCTGGCTTTAACAAGGCAGAGGATGCTCCTAATGCTCAGACCTTGCTCTTGAAAAAGCCCATGAAAATGGAAATGAGTGGAAGATTTGCTGGCAGCCTTTTTATTAGCCAGCAGCTAGCAATAGGACTGAGTGCACTGAACATTTCCGTAGCGAGCTATCAGGTCCTCACCCAGTCAGTCCCCTGAAGCTCTTTGCCTTCTTGTTTTACCATTACTTTACAAGGGGAAAGGGTGTATCTCTGTGAAGACAGTGCTTCAGCAGTTATCAACAGTATTTCTTATCATAGCTACTAAACACGCTTTTCAAGATCATTTGACTTGCCAGCCAGCACTGAAGTCCAAATGAGCCACCTAAATATTAAAACAGAAATTCTTGCAAAATTGCTACATTATTGGCAGCATGAGGGTAGCTCCCCCTTGCCGGTCCACCTCCGAGGGTCTCACAATTTTTGGTTGCCGTGATTTCTCCGTCCTCATTTGAACCTATAGTAACTCACCCTCGAACTGCTGGGCTGGCGTCAATGGGCAGGAAGCAGCACAAGAATCAGGCCCTGGTTTTACTTTTGTACATCGGAAAACAGTTTCCGGTTTTTTACAAAAATTCTAGGCTTGGGCTATGGTAACCTGGTTCAACATGGTCAGATCTTGAGGTTTCCTGCTTACATGCTTTCGCATGTAATATACCTCTACTATTACTCAATAATACTATTAATATTATGATATCAACATTTGTATTAATAGCAAATATTTAAAATGTAGGATGTCAGCCTGTCTCCGGAGGTGGGGAGAGCTGTCTGACTTGCCAGAGGTGCTCCACTTCCATTTCTTTGGTGTGTTTTATGTGGTTGGCATTTTGCTGCTAAGAAGCATGCCTGGGTTCTGTGGACATCCGTGGACAAACGAAAGTGCAACCTGGCTGTTTGTCACCTTACCAGCAGCAATGTACTTGATTAAACTAGGATCGCACAAGTTTCTATCCCTTGTGCCTATCGCAATTTCAGGTTTCAGTCCTCTACTGTATTTTGATCTGTCCCATAGATGTCTGAAGTTCTGGCATTTTTTTGTATATTGAATTTTATGTAATCAATTAAGAGGAAAATTTTCCATCAGCCTGGTTAATATATTAACTTCAGGTGGTATGCAAAGCCTGTCAAAACCTCTGAGAGGTTTTCTGTTGACTGTAATGGGCTTTGGATCGGGACTCGTAATAGCAGTCATTTGTTTGAATCTATTCTAGTTTAATGAGTGATTAGGAGATGTTTTTTCCACTCTTCACCTAACAGTTGATAAAACAGAATCCGTGAGGAGCTGTGTACTAAATAATGGTATGATTTTACAACCCTCAAATTGCTTTAGAAAATAGATTTATAAATCATGCACACAAAAGTAAAGGATATTGACAAATTCCTTGCTATAAAAGAAGAGGCTTGCTGTGCTTTATCTGAGTCTCTCAACAATAAAGTGTTTCCTACCATGGGACACTGGGAAAAAATACCAGATCTTTATATATCGTGGTGTCTTGGGTACCTCTCCTTTCTATTCTCTTTTATTTGAGATAATTTACATATCTTTGGTACTCCAGCTCAAATACCCACATCTTTTAGGACCAGATTCTTGTTTAAACAATATTTAAACAACTTTTTGTGCAGGGAGTTGTGCAAAGAAAAAAAAAAGTCCTTGATTTTCTAATTACTTGTTGTTATTCTTGGTGAATTCCAATCCAAGCAACATTTCTAACTCTGAAAGATACCGACTATCAGGATTTGTTCTACTCGACCTTTCATGATATTTAGGCATCTGGCTTTCCAGCTCAAGTAATCAAGACGATAATTAAACCTGCATCTTTGTGAATGTCAAAACTGTCATCTGCATTCAGAAAGTTACAGGTCTGCAAGAAATTATGATCAAGAGAAATTTAACATCAGTGAGGTCATTAGGAAATTGTTCCAGCATTGGCTTCACCAAAAACTGCTGTGTCAAAGCAAACGAGGTACATGGAAGTATGCTGTATTAACTGCCCACATAGAATACCTAATCAGTGTCATTATGAACCAAGCTTACTTTGCCAGTATGGTTGTCGACAGTATTTTAAATAACGCCCAAGCAGCAGTAGCAGGATATGGGTACCCTTTAGATTGTTTCACTATTAATACCTTGCATTATGCACAGTTGCATATGCATTTATTACACAGATTAATTACTTTCCTGCTGCAAATGGGTATTGCATTTTTAGTGGAACCAACAAAACCCATCAATGTTTCAAACTAAATAATAAAAACTTCAATGGTAATTGAAGTTTTAAATGAGCTAATGATGCAGTAGCTTCCAGCTTAGAATAAGGCAAAGGCAGTAGTGTTAAGTTCATGGGAAAATGTGTCCTGAAATTGTTCCCATTTGCAAATGAAGTCACATCACAAATTTTCCAATCCCAATAAGCAATCAGAAGGCCAATGTGGTCCTGAGTTTCCAGTCAAAGTTTTAAGTCCACACTTGGTTCTCACCGGTACCGAAGCTGAGGTGAGTGGGACAGGGTTGATTGTGATATGGGATCATTTGCATTGCAGAATGTCTTCTGTCATCTGCAACTCAAACGGTTTAGTCCAAAACGTTATAAATCTAGTCAAGTGTAGGAATTATTTCCATTTCTCTGGCATTATTTCTTTCTTTTGCTCCCTGCCACGCCCAAACTTCAAGCATGGCAACTCCAACTGCTGAGCATCATGCAGCAGCACTGCTGTGCACACACTTGCTTCTGTCATCACTCACAAGTTTGTCTGGAGGCAGGTTTTGCAGTTAGTCAAAGACTTAAAACTAAAAATGTTGACTTGGAACTCCAGATGTGGGCTGTAAATAGCCCTTGGGATGATGGCATGTATTTCCATTGGTTATAAATAGGGTCTACAATGACTGAGAGACTAACGGAGTGCCTCAGATAAATGTGCCGTGTGAGATGGAACAAATTCAGTCCACGTGTCCTCTGCAGCCGCAGGGGAATTGGACAGCTCTGAAGGGCAAAGCAGCACATTCCATGTGCAACTGTCCAGGAGCCACCGTAGGAAATACAGAGCTTAGGGAGAATCCATGCCTTGAAGGCACTCACAGGTACCTGCTTGGCACCCAAAGCCTTTTAATGATTGGAGGCTCCCCTCTATCTAAGATGCAGTTGGATGTAATGCTTTTGTCAGCTCTTTACATCAGAGGCAGATGCCTAGAGCACTTGGCCAAAGGGTGCTCTGGATCATGTCCCAGGACTGTTCTCAGCTGAGCTGGGAATTTCCACCAACACTCTCGAGCTGCTCAGCCAAGACCTTTGAAAGCAAGAGGAGCACAAGCGCCTGGCCGTCGGGCTGCCGGCACTGGGAGATTTACTGCATGCTGGTTCCTGCTCCTTGTGCCTTTCACATTTAATATCCCCGGAAGAAAAAAGGCAGAAAGATGTCATTGCTAGCAATTTTAAACACTTTTGCATCTACCTACATTACTGGTGTTTTTGACTGCAAACTCTTAAGAGTAGCCCTAGGCAGGAAGAATTTTGTACCCAAATTACTTCTGTCCCTGTGGATTAAATGTATAACCTGAAGCAAAATTTGAGCCTGGGTGTACAGCCGAGGAGCTTTTAATTGCCTGACAGCCTGCAAATTCCCCTTTTCCTAGCAATTTTCGGAGGATGGGAAAATGGGGTCTCTAGTGGCAGTGCAGACATTTTAGAGAGAGGAAATGCAAAGCATCAGCTATTTGTTAGACTAACATAGCATCTGATCTGCGAGACACTTTCTAACAAGCAGAATATCTAACGGTACAGCTGAGAAAGTCGTAACTTGGCAGCACGCGTCTGCACGTTTGAGGTCTCCATAACCTGTGGATGGGTGGTGCTGGGGTGATGTGAACCTAGTGCAGAGGTACTGTAAACCCTGACCTGTGGCACGGATGAAGGATGGAGGAAACGCCCCAGGGAGTACAGCTGAATGGTTTTGAAGTCTTCAGAAAACTCCTCGTGCTCTGTTCCAGACTCCCAGGTATATACATAAAAAAAGCATCAGCACCTGGAGACAAGCGTGGTAACTCTTGAAGGCTAGAGCAGAAACTGAAATATATTTAAACACACTGTTAGAATGAATAACACAAAGATTACCACGATGTATCACAGCCCTGACTACACATGCTGTTTGCGGGTGTGTGCCTCCTGCCAGCGAGGATAATAGCTACTTTATCTCCAGGTTTTTGCAGCAGGAGCAGCAACATCTGAAAGAAGCCAACTGCTGGTGGTAAGCTGGGGGATAATTCAGAGTTTAGCCTAAGGCTCCCTCTGGAGTCAAAGAAGAGAGACTGGTGCCTCCAAAGCGGGATTCAGAACAGGGACCTGAGAGGTTTTGGGGAGCTCTGTCTAGGGAAAACCCTGCATTTGGAGGAGTTTGAAGGCACTTATGAGACATTCTGTCTCTGTTCAGAAGTTCAGAGAAGCCTTGGGATTCCCACTGCTTTTATCTTAGGTTTCAGCAGTCTACCGTACTTCTTCTATTAGCAGGTAGCATTTGCTGTTATCACAGTCGTGACTATGAAACCAGCATCTGTGGAAATAGTCTTGATTCTAATAGGACTATACTTATTTGGGGAAAATAGCCAATCATCTCTAACAGAACCTGAACTCCTTTAATATAATGAGCAGTACTGAAGCAATTAATTGATGTTTATCCATACATCCGCTCCAGAATACACAAAGAAACACATCTCTTACCAGATAATCTCAATCACAAGACTAAGCTTGGTGCATCATTAACTTTTTCTGCTCTACAGCATGCAGTGGACTGGAATAAATAGATGTTAATTATGATCTGGGAAGTGCTGCTAAAAGCAAGCAGGAACATGCTGAAATCAGAGGGAGCTTTGCTGTTGACTTCAAAGGCCTTGCAACACATCTACGATGCTGAATATTTTATCTGCTCCTGGAAGTTGTGACATGCATCATTAGCTTCGATGAGATTTAAGCAAGCGTGCCACAGCTTGTTCCAATGGAAAGCGTGGCAATTGGGTTCAAGGATGGTCTGCTTTCCAAATCGTCAGAGTACTTTTTTTGGTGTTGGAGGAAGGGGTTGGTGAACTACTGTAAAGGTGACTTTAAAAACCCCCATTGGAATCTGTCCGTATCCTGACTCCTCTAAAAATAACTAATACTTAGCAATAAAAAGTGGTGTGAACACAATTAGCATTCCCGATACAATTAGCCTAGCTGGAGAAAGTTCTTTTGGTTGGTTGGTTTGTTGGTTTTGAAGTATTTACGACTTGATTAATGAAAAAAATAAACAGAACGCCATTGTCTTCGTTTGATATCAAAAGCTCTTTTGTCTCCTGGGCAGGTAGAGCTTTCATACAAAGCAGAGGACAAACTTCCTGCTCTTATCAGGCAATGCTCCAGCTTTGAGAGGGGTTGGTTTGGCGTTAAGTATCTTGCTAAGTCAGTGGATGTAGTTGTTCCCTCTTCCCTAATCTACCATAGAAAACACTAGGAAATATAGTAGCTTAATGCTTAAGAATCCCTTCTGCTACTTGTGCATTGATAAGAAAATGCTTTCATGTTTTTCTTTAAAATTCTGTAAAACTAACAATTACATGACATTTAACATATAATTAAATATTAACATTTGGCCAAACATACAGTGGCATACTCCCTCCATCCCCAGAAAAAAAAAAAAGGTAAGCGGGTAATCTTTAAATCCTTTTTAATAAATGAATATTCATTCATCAATATTTTCATAAAGCATCTCTTCATCATTCCATTCTGTTACTCTTTTTTTATTATTATTTCACTGCTGAAGAATACCAAAAATACATAGATGTGCCTTAAGCAAAAAAGACTGGGTTTTAGTTTATCTTTACAATGGGATGAAATCAACTTAAGAGTTAAACCATCATAATATTTCTAAAGCTTATCGACCCTTTGGGCTGTAACACAAGACAGTTTCCGTTTTCTTTTTTCTTTTTTTAATGCCTTTTACAAGCAATTGATGTGTAAATGGTATTTATAGTAGTGTTGAGTTAGAAAGGAGTTAATTAGCTATGAAATACATTAGTTGGGTGCAATTTGGTTGAAATTACGATTTTTAGTCTTAAAGCCATCTATGGTTAAAATCATATACTGCAGTGAGCATACATGGACCAGAGCCAGAAAATGGGAGGTCAAGGCAAACACTGTTCTTAACACACTGGTTGTGTGTGTGTGTCTGTGTGTAAGAAGTGGTGCTGGGACTGGAGGAAAGGAATTGGCAAAAAAAGGCACAAAAATGCATGTTAAAGATGAAGTGTTAACCTTAAGCGAGATTTTCCTGGCTTTTTCAAGTTAAACCAAGACTTGGATCTGTTCAAGGTTCAAGCCACTTGGGCCCCAACTCGGATGAATTGATGGATATGAAATCTCATGAAAAAGCTGAAACGTGCAATGCCCACGTTCGGTGATGACAGGCAAGGTGAGGAGCACGCTGTCACGAAAGGGGCTGCAGTAACACATTGCCCTCCAGTTGTGCAAAGGGTCAGAGCGGGAGAGTCCTCAGAGACTCAGCTCTCCTGCCCATGCAGGGTCCTCAAAATGCACATTGTCTCTTTGCTCTGGCCAGACAGTAATTTTCCATCTGGTTGGAAATCCTGGCTGAAGCCACTGGGAACTGATTTCAGTGGGATTTGGAGTACACATTTTTATCACAACTGAAAAGTCTCTTCTTCTTGTTGAAGATCTCTGCCTGACCACATGATTTCTCAGAGCTGGGGCTTGAAGGAAAGAGAGAACTGTGTTTACATCATGAGGGTGGGACCACTCTCTTCTTGAATCCCATTTTTCAGGGTAGTTCTTTAGGGCATTTACTGAAAACTTGCTTGAAGATCATTTCATTAGGGTAATCTTTCTAAAGCAAAGCTTTCCATTTTAAAGTTTTATTAAAATCAGATTGTTTTGTTTAATTATTTTGTTATTAGGATAAAAACTTGGGAGGACTTTTCAATAATTCTCCCAAATATGTACTTTGGGAGGTTGTTAATTGTTTAGTTACTTTGATTATAATGATGACAATCTGCTCTATAGTCCCTTCACAGTTTGAAGAGAGATTAGAGAGCTCATAATAGATTGTGGTTACCAATGGGAGCTAATACTGAGGAGCTTTTAAAAATCACGTTTTTCTGCTCCAGCTATATGGGTTCCTTTGAGGTTTTCCATACTGTACAGTTGTCTGCAGACACGGTGCTTAAAAACTGCAGTTACAGCCACTTTGCACCACTGCCAAGGATGCAGCAGGACTGCGGTGCTGATCCTGCACATGCCGGCAGCCAGGGGTTATGGTGAGCGCTACCAGCCAAGGATCACATTGCAGCTCTGCTGCAAGGCGACGGTGCGGAGCCCACTCCTGTTCAAGAAGCAGCCCCGGGGATGGGATTGCAATGCGGACTTTGCAAGCAGGTTCATCTACAATGAATTTCAGCCCAGAGCAAAGTTTCACAGTTCAGCTGCAAATAGTCAGGGGTGGGAACAGTAACGGACCGTACATGGCAGCTCTACGCACAGATAAATCAAGTACTAGCGAGAACGGGGGTCATCACAGAGCCACGGCAGCCTTTTCAGTTCCATCCGTTTTTGGTGGTTTTGGTAGATGTATATCCACACATTTACCTCCCACAGCATCCAAAGCTCTCTTTCTGTCAAAAATTTCTGTCAATGTCCAGAGGAATTCTACATGCAAAGAACTGGCAGGGCTAAGCCCTAATTATTTTTTTTTTAGATCTATTTATGCTACTGTATTTGTTGTTATTTGACAATGTACATGATAGAAACACTGTTTACAAAAAATATATCTTCATTTCTTTAGAAAGGTTTAGTTCTGATAAAGAACAAATGAAGTTTAAAGATTTGAAATTGGCTACCTTGACGACTACAATCTACTAGACTGGAAAAAGTTGGAATCCTGGTGAGGGAATGAGTTGGGATGAAAACCAAAGTGGTCAGATTTGCATGGAGGATATGTTAGGACACAACGCTGAAACAAAACCGTTTTCTGTCTCTTGTGATCTGTGACAGCAGCACACTAGCTTGATAAGTGTACATGTATATACTTTCAGTATATAAATAAAATATGAAAATGCTCCGTTACTGAATCAAAGTATCAGAAGTGCTCTATTCGCTCAATTCTAGAGAATAAAAAGTTGTAACGTCACGGAAACAAAAATATGACATAGCATGCGGTCACGATAGCAAGCACAGGGAAGAAAAATATTGAGAAAATATACTTATATGCATATTATGCAAATATATTTTACATTAACATACAATGTTATAAGAATGTTAAATAATGTGAATGAATGTTTAAAAAAGGCTACAGCTAGGTGGTTTCATGTCGAAGTAGCAAATAACCTGAGACATCTTCTATGCTTTCACTGGAATAACAATCTTTAAATCTACAGCGGATGTAGAACACATTGACAGTGGTTGAATTCTCAGCTAAATTATAGCAAAAATGTGCTGTTCTCTTTCAAAATGACATGGCAGCTGGAACCAGTCCAAGGGAAGGAAAATATGCTGTGCATTTACAGTATTTACAGAAGATTCATTTCACTGTTGATGGACACTTAAAATGCTTGTTTGAAATATTATGGACATGTATATGTCTCCAAAGACTTGGAGCACCACTGCCATGATCAGCTTGCTTACTTCTTGTGGAAGAGAAAGCAAGAGATCATTAAAAATGATGCCCCTTCAGGGCTGGGACAAAACATATCATGACATATATTAAACCAACGAATTTTAGCAAAGGAAAATAAATTCAGCTTGACGAAATCACAGTTGATGGATCTGCAATATAAACGACTTATTTTAAACTTACCAGTTTATGATTAACCCTACCATTTTATGATTAGTGTGTATGGCAGCATTTACAAAGTTACTAAATACTGACTTTATACACCATTACAGCTGCTTGAAAACTTCTATGACAATCAAAGTTTTGTAGTGATAATATACAATGCTTACTTCCTCAAGGCTTGTTGTTTTGACGACACCTGCCTTTCCATTCAAAAAGTTCCTCTGAAGTGCATCCTATGTTAAAGTGTCCATAACCTCAGAACGAATGTGTACATGTGTGTGTGCATACATATACTTTTGCTTTGCAGTATGTGCTTTTAAGTACACACAATTCCTTGCTACATGTATTCACACATACATGAGTATGGTCTACATAGTAAAAGTTCATATATATATATATTTTTATATATAAATATATATATAAACTCTGCAGGCAAGTAGTACTTCACTTGTTATAATTGAAGTCCTTTAAAAAAGTTCAGTCACTCAGTTAACGTAGTATAGCCAGTAAATTAAATTGAAAAGAGAAAACGTGAATGGAAACACCATTCTTGACCATCTGTCGATGGCATTCACATCTGTTAGATCAGGGATTTTTATTTTCAGTTGCGAAGACCTTCTTCGTAAGTGGCCCCTCTTGCTGTGGGAGCCTGTTCTTTCTGACGAACGCCTTCCAAGGCTTTCGCGATGCGAGCTTTGTTTTCTGTACTGGATTCCTGAGTTGTCAAAGGATATCGTTGAATTTCGGGCATCCGTAATGCTGGTGGTGACCTCGTTGCTTGCCACCTCATTGTGAATTTCAAGGGATGTTAGCAGAATGTTTCCATGGGTGTCCACCTAGGGGGCAAAACCAGAAATATAAATTGTTTCAAAAGATTTGACATCTATCAGCAGAATGGGGGCGTATTTAAATCTCCAATCCCATATATATTTTAAGAAAGCGTGTATTCATTTTAAGCATGTGATAATCTTAGGAAAAAGAATGGCAATACTCAGCTGCTTAAAGTTAGGCAAGTACTTAAATAGTTTTACAAACAGCATTGTCATCATACTACAAACACCCAGTACAAAACTGTATTTGACAAAACCAATCATTTTCCTCTCCCTCTTAACCAGCCGCATTTTAAAAGACGGTATAGTTCGGTGAAATCTCTCATTGCTGGTGAAGGGGGAGAGGGTAAGGTATGGATTCTCCCTCTGCTGCAGTTGAAAATTACGTTAAACTGGACTAGGGTGTGTCTACCTGGCATTCAAACCCAGATGAAAGAGGTGCTTGTGAAGTCTGCTAAAATCACAAGAATAGTTTTGACCAGCTGAACTCTCTGCATTTTGCAATCACAGAGCTTATTTACAACTTTTGTCAAACTTTTCATTCCAAAGTCATTTGCACAGTTTTCCAAGCATGGCAATGATTAACGGCAGATATTTTCTACCTGGATCTTAAAGAGCAGAGACCTTAGATGTGGAAGAAAGCTACTGAACTGAGGAAAGAGGTGTCAGTCTTCCCTTCAACCTCCATACCCAAGAGGCAGTGAGCACAGTGTTGAGCACAGGTGAGCACGGCAATGCCATTTTCAGTAATCAAGGGAAAGGTTCTGATCATTTAGAGTCTTTAACAAATTCGGAGTCAGACTCTGCAGTCTCCCTGAGCAGCAAGAAAGGAGCAGCGCAGAGGTGGGTATGGCTCCTTCAATCCAGAAAATGTTCCAGTTCCCATGGGCGGCACTGATGAAAAATCCCAAACGATGGTGTCTTAGCATTTGGTAGGTTCAGTGGTGGGTCACCACGTCCCTTTGTGCCCCATGCCCTGCATGCTGGAGGATGGGCAAAGAACCCAGCTGATGCTGGGATCAGCTCCAACTTGCCTGCCACTTTTCGGGAAAGGAAAATGATGGCTGAAGGTAAAATAAATGCTCTGTGCTGGGTATTTTCAGCCAGTTAACGCACGTGTGACTCTGTTCCCCATGTCAGAAATAGATAGTGAATCACAGCATACAGGATAATTTCCCATTTTACGTATACAATTTATTCATCCACAATTCATCCCGCAATTAATACATTTTTCTAACCTGCCACATGATCTGACTGTGTTAACTGTGCAGCAGTTGAACAACTGATTCTAGAAGCATCTGTTTAAAAGTGGTTGAGAACACACTATTGTCACAGCCTTTTGAAGTTTGTACAGTCATCTGATACCACGTCCTTTCGAAGCTTTGTGTGACGCATTAAAGATATGCATAGCTATGTGTCTGCCCATATACATTTCACTTCTTTCAGTCTTCTTAAAATTTGGTAAAATGGATATTTCTTTCATTTATTATTGATGCTACAGCTTATCTTTTCTCAGTGAAAACAATTAAGATAGTATATCAGTAATGCTTTGCCAAGCTTCTTGCAAATGGATAAAGAATATAAAATGCTACCAATGACATACGGGCAAGTAGAAAAAAAAAATCCTAAGGCATCCTAAGGCATCCAACAAATCCAACAAATTATGCTGATGAGTGCCTATCATCATCATCATCATCATGGCTTGGCTTCGCAGACGAAGATTTGGGAAGGGCTTTAAACGTGAGTACACCCTTCAAGCCTGCGCAGTGGATTTTTTTTAGGTGAGGCGCAGCGTGCGCGAGACTGGCCCCGATGAGTGCCTATAAATAAAAATAAACAACGTGAGCCAAAATAATGATGCGGAGAAGCCTCAGTGGTGATTAAGAAATTATTTTCCCCATGGCAGAAACCCATTGGGTACAAAAGTATGAGTTTGAGGTTTGTAGAAACGAGTTCATGCTGTTGAGCAGTATCCACAACCAGGGAATACACACAGCTGTAAAATACAGCCATGGATACCATCACTACTTATGGTGGTCTCTGGAAAGACCTGATTCAGTTTTCTCTGGTTTGTTTTCTAATAAAGAGGACAAATTATGATCAGAATTTGTAACAGCGTTGTGTAAACTATCTCCACAACCTGCATTTTCCTTATGAAGCTTAAAACTAAATCTTTCATCCATGCCCCCATGGCATCACATGTCATCTCCTTTCCCATCTCCTCCCAGGCTTTGAGAAATGTCCTTCAGCTTACTAAAAATGCCCCAGCAGAGACCATTCTACTAGGCTCCACCCTGACAGCACTGCCTTCCACGAGCAGGTCTCTACTTCCCTTCCTTCCACCACCGCAGATGTCAGCTGCTCTTTCCCTCAGGGCTTCCTGATTCTGCCTGCCACCTACCTATACACAGACATCAGCCCATCCGTGGGTACTTTGTCCTTCTACACCAAGCCTGGATTTTTGTAAAGTGAGGTGTCTGCTGAAAGCTTGTACTCTGAAGGGTACATCTAGGTATTCAGGCTCCTCCTGCCCAAGGAATTAATTTTATTCCACTTATTTCATTGCACTGCATATCCTCCTTCACCTTATCTGCCAACCTTACATGCCACCCTAACATGGCTTCTGCCTCTGGTCTGCCAATGATGCTGCCACTTTTCACTGCCCGTCACTGCATCTATACATCAAACTAGAAATGTGGTCCAAAAAAGTCACAATGTTTGTGTAAATGCTTTATCTGAAGATATCATTATGTCCTATGAAGTTACATGACTGCATATATTTTCTTAAAACACCAAATGAAACGTATTTGAAAACATACTTTTGAAATGCATCTCTTTGTACACAGAACAATGGATTTGCATGTCAAATACAAGGAAGGAACAGATGGAGAGAAGAAGGGGTCTGCAGAAACTTAAATCAGGCTCCTGGCCCACTAACACTCTTGAGAACTACTCCTGAAAATTGTATCGATTCCTTCAGAGGTTTTGGATAAACCACCTCAGCCCTCCACAACAGTAGAGCAATACATGCTAATGCTTTGTGACAATCTTAAGGTGATGTTGTGAAGTATGAATATGTAATGCACGCCAAGTGTTAAAATGTATTTGCACACGAGCATGGTTTTTGAATGATTTAAGCAACGATGTAAATGACTGACAAATGTACACAAGCTCTCTCGATGAATACAGAAGAAACCAAATAATGGCAGAGTATCCTGTGCAAGTTGACTCACGTTTGCCTGAATATGCAGGTAGGTCAAAACCCTCCATGGGTGAACATGAGTGTTGTTCAGTGGTTTCAGGGAAAATGTTACCCCAGGTACAGATAGAGATTAAGTAGCTGAATGGATTAAAGACAGTCATGGCCACACATGATGAACAGGGCCAATGTCTTTAATAAAACTTTAGTTTTACTGCTTAGGAGACTGAGAATATAATTTCATCACCTGGCTCAAAAATGACACTGTCTGTGCACTGGAAATTCCCCCCAAAATGTCAACAGCAGGCTTTGCTCGTGAACCTTGTTATAAATCAGAGAGATGACATTGTGGATTCGTCCAACTTCCCCTCACTCCTTATCAGCCTTCCTTAACCTAAATATTTCTTTTTTTTTTTACTTTTGCCTTCTCTGCCAACCCTGAGCCTCCATGCTTCTTGTAGTCTTCTTTCTGCCCACCTTGGTTCCACTATTCATTCCTGTTTCCCCACTGTAGTCTCCACTGCTGGTGCTCCCCTCTCCTCCCCAATACAAGCCAGGGCTGGTTTTTTCCATGGAGTGTTTCCCAGTGAGCTCATCAAAGCAGACAGAAAAAGAGGAGTACCAAATCACTAATTAATTCCCTGATGAATCAGCATGGGTCCAAATATGCAAAACCGATGCTCTCATTTCAGAAACACTTTTAATCAAACCCCATTCCTCCCACCTCTGAACAACTACAGCTCCTGCACCAGGGTGAAGTGACTGACTCTCACATCACTCTGAGGACTGAGAAGCATGAAATGCTGTGAGACATTTTATACATGGGAAAACAGATTCACTTTTCAAGGTTCACCATTTCCGAACTATTTATATTATATATAGTACAAATAAAAAGTCCAAAGACCCTAGCAGCCTAATTTCATCACACAAAAATGACAATAAGGTACCCAACTGAAGCCAGAAAGAGAAGAATTAAGATAAGGCTCACGAAGAACCTCTGGTCCTTGCTCTTGGAGGGACACCACATCACCAATACGCTCAACTTGGATTCTGCATTGTAGGTATGAAACTTCAATGCCCTTTTCCACCTGCAAAGTCCTGAATCTGCTTCTTAATTCTAAACAAATAACTGGCTCATACAGATGTTAGGTATTATATTTTTAAAGAAATGAAAGACAAGAGCTGCTACTGAATACCTTTCTCCAATCAAGGTTCTCAGAAAACTTCAGCTTTAATACCAGTTTGAAAACACTTTACTAGGGTTGGGAAACTACCATAAGGCTTGATTTACTATTTGGAAGTGTCTAGTAGGTAGGTTCATTTAGTTCTCTGTTTAATATTCCATAAATCTTAAGGAGTACTTTACAATGAAATCTCTTTTTCCCCCTAAGTCCTTGACTCTACTACACAAAAAGAGGAAGCATTTTGCTCAGATCCCATAGGTATGTTTAGGAGTTCATCAGTCCCAAGTTTTTAAATACCATGTAAACACTTTACATCACATGAAGCAATATAAATGCAAATAGCGGGTTTAAATAACAGTATGAAAAGCTGTCTCTGTAGTTAGTCTTGCATTATTTTACATCAAAATTACTATTCAAGTACATTATCCCACGAAATAGATATTTCCTCAAAATTACAATAAAGTGGAAATTATTTTTAGTGGAAATTGTAATCTAGACTCCAGCTACCTGATTGTCACCTGAACTGCCCTGGTGCAAGTGTCTATATGGTTTTGCAAGGGGTAAAATACCTGGTAGCAGTTTTCATATTCTTTACTTATGTATAAATAGCTTTCCAACACGTAGAATGGAATGCGATCAGGCCCTAAGTGTTATTTGTGTTTAAAGCAAAATTCATTGACCACATTATGCCTTGGATATTTTTAAAATAATTTAAAACTGCAAGCACAAAAAAAATGACAGTGATGTGTGTTCGCCCTGAGTCTAAAAGTTGATACTTTTCTCACTACCTTTTTAATATGTTTAATATTATTGATTAATAAGCACAAAAAACCAAAAGAGAGAATTATATCAGCCTAGTAGATGAGCCCAGGGTAGCCAACAGAACTGGGAAGATGGAAACATCCTGAAAAACAAGGAAAATATGAAGAAAAAAACCATTGGGAACTTTCCTATTAATATCACTGTCCACCAAGCAAGAATGGAATTTGACAGCTAACCTGGATGTATTTGAAAAGTGGAAGAAGAGGAAATAAATGTGTGGACCCCCCCTCCCCTGTATTTCACGTTGTTTTCATTCTTACCATCCCTGGGCTGCACTATGGTTTGCACATACAATCCTTCTCACCGTCTCTGGATTCGCACCATCTGTCCTTGTGCAAAGTAGCTGCAGAACAAAATGAGCGTGCCAGCGCACACCGAATGTCCCCATCGTAAGCGCTGCAGCACCAGAGTTCTTCCCATAAGAACTGCGCTCATCTCCCTTGACAGATATTCTTCAAAACTTGGCACCTACTCATCACACTCGTGTTTCAGAAATCTCCCACTGTTCAAAGCAGCACCGAAAAGAAGTGTTCGGGAAAGATGAAGATGCACAGGAGAATACTGCCAGCTTTGCTATTCTCATATTTCCCGATTTAAACTGAGTGATGATTCTGCCACAGCAGCCAAGATATTCTCAGAATAAAATCCCACTTGTGAGAAGGGTTGCTACAATTAACAATTCTTTAAAAGCACTAAGTAGATGTAAGTGGCCTGAGCCTCTATTCTAAGCGATGCCTGGTGGGAAGCTGCCGCCTTGGCCAACGGCGGGGGTTTGAGCCAGGAATCTCCAAAGCTAAAAAACCACGCAGGGACTGCCTGACAAGACGGGCCTTTTTATAAAGGGTTATGTATTATTTTTATTCTTAGGAAGCTCTTCCCACACATCTGACAGCCACAGGGGGTTGGAGCTTGAATGAGCTTGTGTGATAGTTACCCTCTTGATTGATACCCTGAGGCTGAACGCTTGGTCCCACCAAACTGAAAACGTAAATCGTCCCGTTTGAACTAAGAAGTGACATTTTTAGCAGGGGACTGTAACAAATCATAACCTCTGCGGACTGGCCCAGAAGGAGCAATGTCTAAAACACACACACGCTCACCAGCGGATCATGCCGGTAGCCACTATCACAAGAGTCAACAAGAAGTGAGAACAAGATTGCCTTAGAGCTCTCTCATGCTGATTTAGTTGTAAATTAGGCTGGATCTCAGCCTTATTTAAAAGAAACAATTTATGTAGCAGAACTGGAAGTGCACCGAGAGCTACAAATGAAGCCTGAATCTGCCAACACAAACAGGAGAAACAGAATTGATCCACAGCAATGGTGATCAATTTTTAAGGGAAAACATTTTTACGGGCCACCTATTCTTTTCTGACAGTTTTTCCACAAACAGAGGACTTTAACTGGAGCATCGATAGCATAGGCAGAAGAAATATTTTATGAAAAACCAAGATTCAGTTCTTCCTTTATCTTAGAGCTTGTCCTCTTCTGTCCAGGGCAGAATTTTTCTCTTCCCACCGCTTTTTCTTTGTCACCTCTGCAACGTGAGGACCCCGGCTGTTCCATTTCCATGCTGCGAGCTCTCTTCCTCCCCTTACGCCTGGAGCTATTTGGCTCGTCTTTAACACAGTGGCAGAGCTGGACAGAAAGCCGTAACGGGAGCAGCGAAGCCAACAGACAGCTCAGCGGCAGCCGCTGGTGGAGCCCTCCTCAACCCAGCAAGCCGCCGTGGCAGTGTGTAAGGAATAACTCAGAGAGAAGCACCTAAAGAGCCGGGCTCTGGAGAGGCACGTCCGTAGCAGCAGCATTCACCGTGGCGATGGCTGAGCCAGCTGGGGCTTTTCAAGCCTGTCACGGTTTGAGCCAAGACTTCCTTGTTTTGGAAATGTGCCCAACAGAGTATCGGGATTATTTCATACAAGTTCCATAAACCCGGCATCACATTGGCTAAAAGTGCAGGTCAGAAGATTTCTTCCAGCAGATACTCCTTAAAACCTGCAGCCAGGAGGAGTCTCCTCCTCTTTGGACACCAGACAGCTTCGGAGAAAGAGCCACAGCGAGAGGGCTGGCTGCCGTCCAGGCCGAAAGCCTGCGGCCTGCCCCCCCACCCGGGGCCTAACTCAGAACTGGTTCTGTCTATCGGCGCCCAGCTCTGCTGTGAATTGTTGTGGGACTCAGTCAGCATCTCTCTCTTGTATCTGGTAAGAGAAGAGATATTTCTCACTCGGCGAGAATCTACCGCTGGATTCGGACACGGGGGAAGCTCACCCCCCTTCGCGTTCCGGCCGCGAGGGCTTCTCCTTATCCGCATTTGAAGCCGCCGCCGCTTCGGTCCGGAGTGTCCTTGAAATTTTCTTTTACAGACACTGGAAAAGATCTCCCTGTGAACTCGTTAAAATAATTCTCTAAGCTGTTAAAAACTTTTAATCACTTGGCCTGCTGCCATTTTGGACAGACGCCATCTTCTGAGCGACCATCCTGGCGTGACGCCATCTCCTGGCCTGTGGCCAATCGGCCATAATTGTAGTTTTTCCCTTTTCCTCCCTTTGCAGTGTTTTAACTCTTACTGTATTGTTTTCTTGTTTTGCATTTAATATATAGTTGTGTGATCTGATAGTACTTTAGAATTTTTATTAAAAGTTTGTTTCAGTTTCCCATCCATATATTCCGAGATTTGAGTTTTGTTTCCCTTTTCCCTATATCAGTAAGGGATTTAAGGAGCGTTAGGGACCTTGAGTTTTGCTCGGAGGCTCAACCCCTAACGTTTTTGGTACATTGGCCGGGAAATCGAACTATTTTATATTTTGGAAACTGAAACAAATTCACATTGTGGTCTCAAACATGGGAATGAAAAGAGTACTGTCTGGGTTTGCTAAGCAATATGCCCAGAGATTGCTGTATGATTTAGTACCTGAATCGCCAGGGGATATAGCCTATTTTCTGTCCCTGCTTGGTACCGTCCTATGCATTATTGGTATGGGACATGTTGCAAAGAGAGTGTCTTACTCGGCACTAGCACTTGCAGTGAGTCGGTATATCCTGGGTTCATTTTTGATGTTACCAGTACATTTCGGGTATTACTGTATGGAGACTGCCTATAACTTTACTATCGAATGGATGCTGAGGGATGACCCTGTTCCATCCGACACTGGCAACCCCACTGGACCAGAGGAATTTGAACCAGAAGGTTTTGGGAGTGGTATCACTTTCCCATTGTTGTTAACTGATACTCTATTGCTTATCAGTAACATTATCAATGTGTGGTTTAATGTTAAAAGCAGGTACCATATGGACGCGATTCCCTCTCTACCCCGACTGGTAGAAACCGCTCCTGTGACGAGGAGACAGATGCCTCTGGCCCCTGATTTTGGAGAGGAAAAGGATTCAACAACTAGTGGTCAGACTGGTAGTCCTGGTAGTGATGCAGGACCAAGCCAGTCTGAGAGCACACTACGCCAGCCTGAAAGCCAATCTTCAGTACGGGTAGACCCGGGACCGTCAAGGGCTCCGTCACCGGACGACGATGACGATGACGATGATATAGAACCTTACTCTAGAAGGGACTTGAGAAACATTAGACAGGAGTTCCACAGGTGTAGAGATGAGTCGATTTTGGAGTGGTTGCTTCGTTGCTGGGATCAAGGAGGTGATAGCATTGAATTAACAGGTGGCAAAGCTAAGCAGTTAGGAAACATGGCCCTGGAAGGAGGTATAGACAGGGGGATAGGAGAATATGAGGGAAAACTCAGTATCCTCAGGCGATTCCTGCTAACTGTGAGGAAGAGATATCCCACTAAAGATGACCTCACTATCTGGGTTCCCTTGTCTTGAGTAAGGGTCTCGAATACCTGAGAGAGCTGGCTATGAGAGAGATTCTCTATAATGACAGTGGGGATAGAAATTTGAACCCAGAACGGGTAATTGCTACCGACACCTTAATTAAAAAGTTTACTCAGAGTGCGCCAAAATACCACTCCCACACATTGTCTACCCTGTTGTGGGGTTGGTCAGGCGAAGGAGATGAATTAACTGTAGGGGAGGTGTGTAACCGAATCCATCAGTATGATGATATGGTTAGCCACCACAACCAGGACTCCCTCATGGCAAAGGTGGATAAGTTAGAAAATACTACTAGCCGTTGGGAAAGCCATGGGCTATTCAATGACGCTTATTCTTCTCCAAGAGCTAATAGGAACAAGCAGAATCGGCCACGAGGTGACCAACAGTGCCGGTGCCCAAGATGCCGTTTTGAAGATTGCAAGAGATGGAAGCGACGCAACTCTGATGACCGTGGCCAGAGAAAAATTGCTCCAGTCTCTGGTGGGCGCCGCAGAGCAGGGAGCGTCTCTCCTAGCAGAGATATCCCATGCCAGGCAAATCCTTCTCCTGGTCCCGAACTCTGCCTGAGGCGTGAGGGAGGCCCTGCCTCTAGCCAGGTGGAGGAAAGGGATAACCGTGTGTATTGGACTGTGTGGTTTCGATGGCCTGGCACATCAGAGCCACTGAGGTACAAGGCCCTGGTAGATACAGGTGCCCAGTGTACCCTGATTCCATTGCATCACAAAGGTGACCGAGGGGTGGATTTAACCATGGATGCTATCCGTCAAGTGATTCATGAATGTAATATCTGTGCTTCTATCAAATAGGCAAAAAGGTTGAAACCTCTGTGGTACGGCGAACGGTGGTCAAATACCGGTATGGAGAGGCCTGGCAGGTTGATTACATCTCTCTCCCTAAAACTCGCCAGGGTAAGTGCTATGTTCTGACCATGGTGGAAGCAAGCACCAGATGGCTGGAAACTTATTCCGTGCCTCATGCCACTGGCCGTAATACTATTTTGGGCCTTGAAAGGCAAGTTTTATGGCGACACAGAACTCCAGCGAGAATTGAGTCTGATAATGGGACTCATTTCAAAAATGAACTGGTGGCCACTTGGGCCAAAGAACACGGTATCGAATGGATTTATCACATTCCATACCATCCACAAGCCTCCGCTAAAATAGAGCGATATAATGGCTTGCTGAAAACCACCTTGAAAGCACTAGGGGGTGGAACCTTCAAAAACTGGGATAAGAATTTGGCAGAAGCCACTTGGCGAGTGAACACGAGAGGATCAATCAATCGAGCTGGTCCTGCCCAGTCAGACCTTTTACATACTGTGGAAGGAGACAGAGTCCCCGTCGTATATGAAAATAACCTGCTGGGAAAAGCCGTCTGGGTTTTCTCTGATGCAAACCCAAACGCACCTACTCATGGTGTTGTCTAGGCACAAGGCCCTGGTCACACCTGGTGGGTGATGCAGGAAGATGGTAAAGTCCACTGTGTACCTCAGAAGAACCTGACCCTGGCTGAAAAGCCCTAAACAGAGTCTCATGTTATTGGTTTATTGATTTCTGTATCATATACTGATTTAATAGATGCGTGTTTATGTACATGGTATGAAATAATAGGGGTGGAATGTCCCAGTTTGAGCCAAGACTTCCGTGTTTTGGAAATGTGCCCAGTAGAGTATCGGGATTATTTCATACAAGTTCCATAAACCCGGCATCACATTGGCTAAAAGTGCAGGTCAGAAGATTTCTTCCAGCAGATACTCCTTAAAACCTGCAGCCAGGAGGAGTCTCCTCCTCTTTGGACACCGGACAGCTTCGGAGAAAGAGCCACAGCGAGAGGGCTGGCTACCGTCCAGGCCGAAAGCCTGCGGCCTGCCCCCCCACCCGGGGCCTAACTCAGAACTGGTTCTGTCTATCGGCGCCCAGCTCTGTGTGAATTGTTGTGGGACTCAGTCAGCATCTCTCTCTCGTATCGGGTAAGAGAAGAGATATTTCTCACTCAGCGAGAATCTACCGCTGGATTCAGACGCGGGGGAAGCTCACCCCACTTTGCGTTCCGGCCGCGAGGGCTTCTCCTTATCCGCATTTGAAGCCGCCGCCGCTTCGGTCAGGAGTGTCCTTGAAATTTTCTTTTACAGACACTGGAAAAGGTCTCCCCGCGAACTCGTTGAAATACTTCTCTAAGCTGTTAAAAACTTTTAATCACTTGGCCTGCTGCCATTTTGGATAGACGCCATCTTCTGAGCTGCCATCCTGGCGTGACGCCATCTCCTGGCCTGTGGCCAATCGGCCATAATTGTAGTTTTTCCCTTTTCCTCCCTTTGCAGTGTTTTAACTCTTACTGTTTTGTTTCCTGTTTTGCATTTAATATATAGTTGTGTGATCTGATAGTACTTTAGAATTTTTATTAAAAGTTTGTTTCAGTTTCCCATCCATATATTCCGAGATTTGAGTTTTGTTTCCCTTTTCGCTGTATCAGTAAGGGATTTAAGGAGCGTTAGGGACCTTGAGTGACCTAACAAAGCCCGGAACCTCCACAGCAGGACAACGCAAATGCGTGCATTAGGAAGCAGAGTCACTGAGCATGACCGGTGGCTGCTTTTCAAAGCAATGATCAAATAAAAGACAAACTTAACAACATCTGTGAATTTTGTGGCATAGAACTTGTTCTTGTTATTAAAATTCTTCTGCTCTACAATCAAATAAGACTAGGAAAGCACGAAAAGCCCTTTTGATACTATGGGAGGGGTGTTTACAACCCAGCCTGCTCACTTGCAAGCCAGGTTCAGTCCTCTGACATGTGAAAAATGAACTTCGATACCAGTGTCCATGCTGGTTCTACTGGTCGGACTAATGTTTATTTAGTTATTTGGGTTTGTTTGTTCTCTGTTTTTCTGGTGCCCTGAGCTAGCACTCTAACTCAGTGACAGGGAGCTCATGTACATGGTTTGTATACAAGCAAATTCAGTTACTAAAACAAAACAGCCACACAAATCAAACCAAAATGGCAGTCTTAGAGACAAACTGAAAAGACTGCCTTCCTCCAGTCTTATATTCGAACTCTTTTCAATCTTCTTTCCATTTTGACAGTCTTTAAATAGTGGTGACAGCTACAAAGGGGGCTGCCTGGTTTTAGGCATTATCTCTTGCTTTAAAAATGTCACTCAGCACCAACACATGAGATTTGAAATATTTCCGAGGATTAGAAACCTTCCTTCTCTGAATGGAAATACCCGTCATGGAAGCCTGAAGCCTCACCATAGTCACAAAACCAGTAATTTTATTGAACTTGTACAATGGAGTCTTCATCCATGGCTCCGAGCCTCCCTTCCTGTGCAGTACGCCCTCCGGTCTGCGAGCCTCCCCCGGGACATCCAGGCTCTGAGTCCCAACTCTAAAGCAAGAATCAAGCAACTGCCAAGCAGCTGTTATTTCCATCAGATTCGATGATCTTCAAGGGCCACCAAAGGAAGTTAATGCCTCTTCACTGCCCCTGAGGAGGTCAGAGCCAAGGCTGAAGAGCTTTCAGGTACTGTCTTCCATGGCAAGTACGTTAAAAACTCTGGCGTGGCCACCTCACCTGCTACATCCATGGATGTCTATAGAGTATGGTACATGGTGGGCATGATCCAGAAAGAGGGAATCCATTTTCCTGCTGCAGGGCTGTGGTGTCTGGAAGGCCTGGTAAACTTGGTCCAAAGTAGATCTGCTAGATGTATTTTCCCTGAAAGTAACTGGACCTCTTAGCTGTTCTGACCAACTCCCTCTGCTTTGCGTTTGCCAGCGTTTCTCAAATCAGAAATTCACACTTGACATCCTACATCCACTGAATCTGCATTTTTTGTCTACGCTTTGTTTCAAAGGGAGATTTCCGATCAGCTCTACCTAATGTTTCTGGTTTTTTTGTGTTGCGTGGTGGCACTGGTTCGCTGAAGGCACAGAATCCAGTAACTGCAATGAAGCTCTGTTGACTTCACCAGCTGAGGCCTGGAGACAAAATGTATTCTACGCAGAACGGGACCATACCTCATTATTTATTCTATGTAATTCGAACAGCAAATATTCAGTATGAGAATATGCGGTTCTACAAAGCTGGGATCTCACGGCTGGGACTCCACGGGACAAAGTAACACACTCTTCTTTCAGCTCTGGCATGCTAAATTTGCATCCTGATTTCATTCACGCATGATTGTTATTAAACCAGCAGAAAAGTCAGAACAGTCCATGATATTTGCTTAGGATGGTCCAGAAAGAAAAGAAAGGGTTGTAAGTCAAATGTGAGGAAAAAAAAGGTTGATATATGGTATGATCAGATATAAAAATGGTATGAAAACCCCTCATTTTCATTAGTTAAGGTACTTAACTGTCTTTTGACAATACAGACCAATTAATATCAAGCTAGAACAGTCAGGCATGGGGTGCTATTGGGCCCATTAATAAGACTTGTACTGAATTAGGTAAATCATTTAAATGGATGAGATTCACCAGATGGTTTCCATTGGGAGAACTGAACTTTAGTGCCTACATCTGCATTACCTGCTTGCAGCTAAAATCTTCTCCATTACTTTCAATTATGATACTCTTCTTTTTCTCCCATCTGCTTTTTTATCATTATAACTATTTACTTTCTCAGGAAAATGAATTCATTCTTGCTGCAAGCATAGTCCTAAGCAGTACTGCCAACTGCGATGAGAATTTGGTTTCGTAATATAGTGGACAAAAAAGGGTTTATTGGTTCAAAAATTATTTCACAGTTATGAGTGTCAATAATCAGGTGTAGTTCTGCATTACAATTACTATAGCAGAATCATTAGGATTACAGATACAGCTTGAAATTACTTTTATGATACTGGTATTTAATAAACCAGTAGTAGTTTTGTCACCGTGAGCTCTTCTAATTTATAGCTGATTGTGAAAAAAACCAGTCTTACTTAACAAAACCAAATGAAAAAGCCTCACTGGGAGCCTTTTAGCCAAATAAAGATGTTCTATTCAAACTGACATGGTTTGCTAACATCATATAGTGTTGAATACCTTGAATTTTTCTTTCAAAGGGGAAAAATAAAAAAGGGTATTCACTGGATGAAGTAAAACTCCAGGCAAGGAAATAGGCTGGAGTGTAATGAGCACAGACCATGCCATTACTGTGCTTCAGAAATCTATCTGAAAGTTTCTCCAGGAATCATAATTTTCTGCTGTTCTTAAAGAGCAGCAGTTGATGATGCCACACACAGTGGCTCAGCTATGCTGGCCAATTAATTAACATGGCAGAACTAATCTTTTATCTGTTCTTTCCCATTCTAAATGCATCTGCTCTAACTAAAGTGAGAAAAGGTATGCTCAGATCCTGGATTCCCTTATGCAAGTACTTAAACAAAATCACAGTTAAATTATACTTGACATAGAAAAATAAACATCTTTGTAGATCTGAGCCTTTATTTTCAAGCTAGCTGTGCTCCTATTGTTTTCTTCTCCTTACAGTTACTTGTCACACAGATCACCCTCACTTCAACTGCTGTATGCCTAAATATATTCTTCTATGTAGGTTCTTGAAGACCAGGGTTTGAATGCCAGAGTTTGTCCACAAAAAGAAGATGTGGTTGGTGATGTTTTCATGCAAGCTTTTCCTGTTTATTTCATACAGTTAGTTTTTGTAATAAAAGAAAAGAAAGACTGTATATAGATTAAAGAATCCTACCCTGTTGCCTTCAAACTTTGAGCGATCGTTGTTTGCCTTTGCTGTTTTTTCTGCAAGTTTCTTCTGCCTTTGAGGGCCTTTTCCGAAGAAAATGTAGTTGACAAAGGCGTATTCAAGTAAGGCCAAGAAGACAAATACAAAGCAGCCCATAAGATACATGTCAATGGCTTTAACATACGGAATTTTAGGCAAAGTCTCTCGCAGATGAGTGTTGATTGTTGTCATAGTCAGCACAGTTGTAATTCCTACACAAAGGAAAAAAGAACACATCTCTTATAACTCCAAGCATACCATGCTTCCATTTTATTTTCCTTTTTGGCAAATATGTCTGGTCAGTGTGAAGCAGCAGCTTAAAAATTTGTGAAGGCTATCCCGCAGGTGCCATCACTGCAAATGAGAGCGAAGTTAAAGCTACACGCACTATTATTCTGTTACAGTATTTCGTCCAGGGGCAATGGCTAACAGAGGGGCCCTACCAGCACTGCCATGAGTTAATGGAGCTTCATGGAAGCCAGCGTAGCTGTACTGAGGCTCTCTTCCACGAAGACTAAAATGATCTGCAACAGGAAGGCAGACAGTCTGCCAAGCATTAATCGGTGTGCTCTTCCAGCACTGTGCCGCTCCACGCAATGGAGAGAAGTGTTTAAAAAGTAACACGACTCCTTGCGGGTCTGGGTAGATAGAACCATGTGCACACATTACGCCAGAGTGTTCGTACAGATGGTGAAACGTTCCTCTCATGCAGTTTTCAATTTCTAAGAGTTAAGCAGTTGGTTGAAGTTAGTCCTGTAGGGTCCTCCTGTAGTCGATGGAGGAAGACAGGCACCTTTCTAGAGTAGTGCACCCCATCTATTTTAGACACCTATTTCAGGAAATGACAATTTAGAAGAGGGATTTGAGATGACTAGTTTGGAGCAGTAGTCTAATTTTTACATAGAAAGGGCAGACAGTGCATTTGTGGAAAGGAAACGCCAAGGAGGGAGAGCAGCACTTCTATAGTGATCGCCTGGACATTAAGGAATTACCTAGAAAGAAAAATCTATAAGGTAGACTGAACCCGCATTTATTTTCCTAAGGATGGACACAGCACCTGAAAATATATTACAGAGCACTGTTTTGAAAGGCTGGTAAAAAGAGAAAATTTATTGTCAGTCTGCCTGAGTTCACAATAAACTGCAGGGTCTGTATCTCGCCTGGAAATTTTATCACAAATTGGGAATGGCAAATCACAGGTGGCTGAAAACACTGATTTGTGGAATAAGTCTACATGGGTAAAAGAGGCGAGCCATTCTAATAGGTCGCCTCCATTACTATCTTCTCCAATTCTGTAAGTATACCATCAGTTTGTCACTAAAATGCAGGCAGAACAAAAATAAGAACAAAAGAAAACTGCTACCATATTATAAAGCACAGCTTCTTTTACACCTGAAGAGACAGAAATAAAGACGCTATAACTCAAAATCAAGCTGTCCATGTAAACGGTGTCACTCCAGGGAACTGTATTAGTAGCCTATGAGGTCCTGTAAGAGATATTTTGTGTATTTAGCAGGTCAGAGTCTTACAGTTTTCAGTGCTTTACCTCTAAACTGTGAAACAAGTGTGTATTGATGTCTGACGTTTCATGGCTTGGAATACAATGGAGACGCATGCAGCACAAGCTTATTTAAAAATTTTATTGGGTATAACTCACCCAGCTTGGCAGTGGAAGGAGTAGTATAGCTGACACATTACTTTTACCTAAAGAAACTTTGATGAAGTCTCTAGAAAACCTCCACCCCACAGATTCCTTTTAAA
Source organism: Bucorvus abyssinicus (assembly GCA_009769605.1). Taxonomy (NCBI): domain Eukaryota; kingdom Metazoa; phylum Chordata; class Aves; order Bucerotiformes; family Bucorvidae; genus Bucorvus; species Bucorvus abyssinicus. Next base: position 128,668,934 of record CM020024.1, read on the forward strand.
CACACCCTTGGCATCTCATTATCACCCCACAGATGCTTACCAAAGCCTAGGTCAACTAGGGACCGAGAAGCCTGCCCACTGGGTGTTAGAATGCTCACATCTTTGGTGCCTGTTCCCAGCTGTAATCTCGATTACAGTGATAAGTCCTTAAACATCACACGGGGACAATTTGGTGGCTCTCTTGGTGATCCAGAAGATTAAACACACTGAATAGAAAGGTGGCTACTACTAACCAATAGAAAATACATCCTCTGGGAGAATCCCTGCAGTCAAATGTCCTTCTGGAGATCAGTAATTTCTTTTAAAGCACACCTGGAGGACAAGCAGCTGACACTCATCTGTCATATAAAAATAGGATAATACTGTGATTACAGCCCTTCCCAAAAGTGAGAACTACTGAGATTATTTTTCTCCTCACTCAAAGGACTGAATTTAGGAACTTCTAGAGCTAACTAGTAATAACTCAGTTTTGAACAGAATTGATGGGTTTGAATATTTCTCTTAAGATCAGCCCTATATCAGCCTCTACCTGCACATAGTCTCTGGAATGAGCTGGCCTTTGCTGCATGCCTGGGTTTCTCTGCTGAGAGAACTACTTGGTCCAGTGCCGCCTGGACCACAGACAGCAGGAGCAGCAAGGGACCAGGGACAGGACCAAAACATGGAAGTCCAGGAACTAAAATCAGGCTCTTTCTGAGAACCCAGGCTTCCTACAGGAGTTGAGTAAAAGCTTGTCTCCATGTCCCTAAGGACGTTCTTCCTCTAACAAATACCTAAGCCAGCAGGCCTTATCTTTCTCTGAAACGAGCTTTTCAGAGCTGCTTACGTATGTCTAAAGGTGCTGTATGGCCTTTAAACTTTGATACCATTTCCTATCAGCTTCAGTCTCGTAAGAGTGGCTATACAAAGGCACACAGGATTAGACCCACAGTACCGAACTTCATTACCCAAACATCGAGTGATACAAGACATAATCACCGAGGCTTTAATTGTTTTCCCAGAAGAACCTATAAGATGGATTTTTGTCCTCTCAGAAGTTCTTTCTATCAATTGGAAAGAGAACACATGAGCTCCTTAGCTTGCTTTGAATGCACTCTATGACGTTTTTTCTAATATTTGTGTTATCACAGTATAGTACTTGATGAGCTTGTGCTACACAGAAATAGGCAGCAAGAGACAGTCCTGTTCCTTAAACAAGGAAAAAACATGAATCCACTACAGAAGGGCATGAAATGTCACTGGGTTTGGTAACTTCTGTACAACCATCTGTTCTCTGCAGTCCTGGTCAGCATGTAAAATATAGATGCTGACTGCTGTGCTTGAAGTGCTTATCTTACTCGGTCATAACGTCTCCAGGGTGGATCGTGGTATCCAGTAGTTCATTTATGAACACATCAGAGCTGTTTGGACTCTGTGACTCACCTCCCATTAAGCTACTATTTATCTGCAACCTGCTGAACATGTACTAGTTGCTGAGTGGTAATGCCAGATTGTGTCATGGCCATACGCACCAGCTAATCCACAATACCCGTAGAATTACTGTTCAGTACCTGCAGTTCATTTACAGTATCTTCAGTTACCCAAGTTCAGATGCTAAGACATAATATAATACTGCACAAAGGTACAGCTGTGGCTGCCCAGCCTGCTTTGCTATGTGTGACCTTGGGAGGTATGGGGTACGGAGATGGGGAATGATATGGACATGGGTTGGAGTCCCAGTTTGCCATGGTAGATATCAGCAAAAGAAGGGAACTAGGGAGTGTGTTCTTGTTTTAAGATGAGAAGAGAGTATAGCAGGAAGTTATATCGCACAGGCTTAGTGTCAAGTTTTGGGTTGGAAGTTATGTGCTACTGGGAAGCACAGAGTTGAAGATGGGATTTGCAAAGAGATGAGATGAAATGAGAGGCAGTAGTCGTAAGAATTTATGGATCCATTTAATCTTCCTTGTCTACAGATATTCCTGAGTATGCTTCTGTAATAGATGAAATATTTCCTGTGATGTACTTGGAAGACACCTTCCCTTGTCAAAAGGATACTTTGATCTGAAAAGGTCTAGGACAGGGATCATCAACCTGTGAAAAATCCATGGTTTTGTGCTCTGAGTTAAAGAGCATACGGTGCATTCTGAGGGTTAGGCAGGATGTCATGGTCCATAGCTGACATGTCCCTTGAGCTCTGAACTAGCACAGGATTCTTGAGGTCTGTTCCTGCCCCTGTCAGTTAAAGCACCCAGGACCTCAGAAGAAGGCTTGGAGCCACACTTGTCTTCCCACACTGAGCTGGACTAAGAGCCCACGCTCAAGCCTTTGGAGTATGATTCTGGAGCTGGTCCCCTCACTGAAGCTACTGACAACAACATTAATTTTGATGAGAACAAGGTTGGGACCCATATGAGCAGCTCATGTCAGATTTAGCAGTAGCTACGTTCTTGCATGCAAGGGAAAACTTATCACTTTTGAGGCAATACGGGACGGTAAGATTTTGATGTAAATTATTTTGGAATATCAAAACATTAACATCATGTTGCAGTCTTTAACAACCTCCGAGGGCTACATTCGGTTTGCGATTTTAACGACCCACTCATTCTTAGCACATACCAAGGGCAACTCTTGCTGCTGATGCATCATAGTTGATCCAGAATGACACCCATGATAAAATGGTAATCAGTATGGAGGGCATGTAGGTTTGAAGAATAAAGTATCCAATATTTCTCTTCAACCTGAAGCTCAGTGAGAGTCTTGGATAGGCACCTGAGGAAAGGGAGGGGAAAACAGCGTTACTTATACTGAAGAAAAGATACTTGCAGATAGCCGTCTTCCATTTCCGTAGAAACTAAGGCATGCACATTTTATGGGGTAGTATGACATCTGCAGAAGAGTAGGGAAAATGCCTTCACTGTATTACTGGTTGGTATTAAAAGAAACCTTGCTGTGAATACAGTGATATCAAAGCCATTTGTATTTGGTAAGAAAAGAGAGCGAGAAAGTTATTCTAGATTATTGAACAGATGGGTGAGCACTGATTAGTTTTTAAAAACAGATGCTTAGGTCTCAAGTGAAATGCTTATCCAAATACACAGTTTTATGTATAGTATTTATATTGAGAGGATTAGTAATGTGCATAGCTTTTTATTTACATGAAAGAGTGGTTCATGAGACGGCACTTCTTAATTACAACTGAACTATGAGAAACATGCTACCTGTGGTGTCAAAAATAAATTGTAATGAATCCCAGTGAGGAAAAGCCTTCAGAGCAGATTCTCTAACATCAATTAGAGCCTGGCAAAATTTTTCATCCAAAAATATTTTAAGCAAAAAAAGAGATGATTTTGTATGTGTATATATATGTATACACAGTATATATATATATAGGATTCATGAACTGTTACAATTGAAGCAAATAAATAATGAAAAAAATTAATAACCTCAAACAAAGCATTTTATTATTTAACTTCAAATTAGTGTATTTTGAAATTGGCATTAATCTTACTGAATATATTTTATATATTTAGGAATCTCAAACAGTTCAAAAAATTGTGACTTCTTTCATCAAATGCAAAGAGGATTAAACTGAGTTCAGATGTGCAAGAAAAGGGTAGTCATTCACACAACATTAGCTACATGATTCCAGTGTTTGCGTTACTAGGCTTGGACATTATACATCCAATAGCTCATCTAAAAGCTCTAGTTACAGTCAACATCCTAAAGAACACCCTAAAATACAAAGGGTCCAGCTAGATATTAGATCATATCCCACCCATTCTAATGCAAATATGGACAAGATATGAGAGATTATATCTAGAAACAAAAAATTACAAACTTCCCTTTAAATTGTGTTCCCTTTAATTTGCATATGAGCATAAGAAATTACATTTGCCCACATACACTAGAAAGATGGATTTCCTGAGAGAGAAAGCGAAAGAAGGAATAGAAAACTTCAGATTTCATCACATTCCTGATAGTTTGGTATACTTCTGAGTCATATGACAGAAAAATGCTACACCGCTGCCAGGCTGCAGAAGCATGCAGGGATTAGCAAACTTTATGCAACTATCCGTAACTGTTTTATCAAACAGTCTCAGAAGAACTATCACCAGACAAAGAAATATCTGGTAGATACATTTGGTTGCTGTGATGACTTCAATCAGTAGTACTTTTTTCCCAGGATGAAATGCCTTCTAGTTTCATCAATAGAAGTATATTGGTGGAGTCAGAAGAATTTATTTCATCATGAAAATCAAAGCAAGGTTTTCTGCTAGCTAAAGCAGTCAACATAATTTTCAGCCAAGGATCATTTAGACTTTAGCTTGTTTAACATCTTCATTTTCTAATGAACCATGTTTCATTTAAAAAGACAAAATCTCTCTTTGAAACTGTGCTTGCTTTTTTTGCTAACAAAGCTCCACTTTTTCCTTGAGCGTCTTATGAAAAACAGCTTCCACGGCCCCGTGTCTGCAGACTATGTAGATACAACAGGAGCATACCCTGCCATCATGAAATGCATTAACAATGCAGCAGACCTGATCAGCTTTCTGCAGTAATGGCAGCACATCAGACAGAAATCTTTACAAAGCTCCGTTGAGAAAAAATATTTCATATAATACAGCACCCAGCAAAGGATTCTCTATAAATCTCTTTCTTTCCAAAAGTCCTGTCCAGGACTGAGTGTCTGTGGAGTATCACTGATAGAAGTGATGACTGGAAAATCTCCCATAAAATTCTTATTCTTTGATAAATAGTCTGAGGGATTAATTGAAGAAAGTTCAGCGGAACTGAGTCACTGAATCAAAGCCTCTTCTTGGGCTGCTGCAGTACCAAGGACCCTGGACACATTGGGGAACCTCAGAGAAAGAACAGAGTACTTTGCTATTGCTAAAGCAAGGAAAATTATGTGGATAGAGGAGGCAGGTGTCAACAGTAAAGAGAAGTAACGTCACGTATGTCAGTAATGTTCGGAGATGAAATCCTCAACTGAGAAACAGTATAACAGAGCAAGCTTTAGACATTTATTTCGAATGCTTCATTCGTGACCATCATCCATTACCTCACCATCATCTCCCTCTAATGAGATAAGGTAATTACTGAAATTAGTGGGACCTGGCCTTAAAGGTGGACTCTCCAGACAGATTGTCTCAAGGCCAGAGACATCAACTGAAGAGAGAAGACAGAACCCTAAGAACCATACCTAGGGCCAAGGCTGTTAGTGCTGTCTTGCTGCTCTCACTGGAGTTGGACTGTGACAGAGAGATTCCATTGCGAATCTGAAGGTGCAACATTCCTTTTGAGATGCCCTATGACATCTCAGACACCAGCATGCAGTTGGTGGTTATGACATAGCCCCTGCATCTTTTGGATCAGCTGGAGACTGTGCTCTATGCCATCTCAAACAGCAGTTTATTAAGGGACTCACTTGAACTGCATACACACGAGCTAGGTGTCTAAGCTCTGATTACATTTACGGGAGAGTCAGTTCATCTAGTCAGTCAGTCAATCTTATAAATGAAACCTAGAGAATTATCCATCTCCTCCTAAAACAGACTCCTATGGCTGTCTGTATTGAGTAGTTTCCATCAATTAAGACACCTAGTTCATATATAGACACTTAAACTATATTCACCAATTACATTCACCTTAAACCAGAGCAAGATGAATCCCAGCCTTGCAAGTCTTGGGGTACGATTTTGGCACACTTCTCAGTCTCACAGAGGTAAGCAGAATGTCATCCTGTTTTGTGGTGATTTTCCAAGCTGACATTTTATTGCGAGGTCTGGACCTCAGGAAATTTCAGAATAAGTTGGTCTTTGTATAGTTCAGGTTGAAATTGAAACAGGCAGCCCGAATTCTCCTTTAGGGAGCTCTCCCTGAGACTACAAAAGTTTGTATTTACTCTCATCTGTATTACTTTCATACCTTCACAGATGATCTATCTATTTGCCTTGCCTCTAGTGTGCCACCTCTGCTATAATATCTCACCTCCAGCAAACAGACCACAGGAATCTGTGGAAAAAAAGGCATTAAAAGAAGAAGTATTCCTTATTTCCCCTAATTATTTCCTCTTCTTTGTCTGGATGGCTAAAGCTCAGTGAAAGGGATGGGTCCTAAACTTCACCCATCAAAGACTGTAATCCCGAATCTTTATTTATCTAAGAAGGATCCATCTTATGTAATTTATTTAATAAAAGTGGATTTTTTTGTGAGCTCAACAATTACACTGTAACTTGCTTGATTACGCTTGGATAATGATTGGTCAGTGAAGACTCAGTACATTTAGAGATTAATTACCAGGAAATTCTAGTTGTTAATATTCCATCAAAATTTGAGGTTTTTACCTAAAGAAAAGTGTTGTTGTTCAGGGACCAGATTTGTCACCCTTCTTCCCATCTCATATAACGTGTTTATGTCTACAAGCTAATTTAAATAGTACAGAAATAACAGAATTTGGCCTTACGTATTTAAATCTAACAACAGTACTGCAATTGCAGGCATGAAAACAAATACATAATCAATAACTGAGCCAAAAATATTCCTCTTTCATATATTTGGCCACTTGGTAAGAAGTAATTACTTGTTTCTGTTTCAATTTCATTAAAAGCTACAAGCTGAAATATCTAGCTCCAAGGCTAAATTAGTCTCTTGCTGTTTTATCCAAGTATGAACCAAGATAACAGAGCTGGTCAGTGACAGAATTCGTATTTTAATATGTTCTTCTGGGAAGGTCCTCTGGCTAATGGGAAATGTACTTTACAGATTGATCTTTCAGAATACAGCAAATAATTAATTCTCAAATCTTTGAAGACTATCCTCCTCTGACCATCAGGTTGCTAATCTGGCTCTGACTGCTATGCATCTTGAAGCTTTTAGGTGGTGTTTTACATACTCCCATTCCTGTTCGGTTTCTCAGTATTTCTGGCTAACAAACATTTAGGAGGCAAATTCAGCTCACAGGCACTAGATTTCAGGTGTTTGCATGCAGATATTTACACACGGATGGCGCAGAAGCTCAGTGTAAACCACAGAGATCTAGATTTGCAGCCGGCTGATTCTAAGGGTGTGATTTAATTGCCTATAGAGAGGTGCCTAATGCCATTTGAGATGCATTAGGCTACTGAAGAACGTCGTGCTAGTTAAGTAATTAATACTGAAGAACTAGATCGTCACATAGGACACCAGACTGGAAGACTCTGGAACAGCAGCCTAACTGTTAAGCAGGATGCTCTGCAACATTGCAGGAGGCACCAGATACCTATTGTTTAGGCAACTGTCCTGGGCTCTGCTAGGATAGGATTAATTTCCACAGCCAGGATAGCCAGACTGAACCAGCCAATGGGATATTTGATACCATACCGACGTCATGCCCAGTACATATAAGGGGGACCTAACTGGGAGTGGGGGCAGTTTTTTCAACCAACATCTCTGCACAATGGGTTGTGCCTCGACCCCGGGGCTTGGTGTGGCAGCCGTAAGCAGGGTGTTGTAGATGTTGTTTGGGATTACTTTATTTTTTCCTCCAAAAAAGGTGTTATTGGCTCATGTTCGATCTGAGGTCAACAGCAACCCATAAATTACTACGCACAGAACCCTGGCCTGGTATTGCCTGTCCTGAATGTGGATAGAAGTAATCAGTTGTATAGACGTTGTATTTTGCTCTTGTCCATACTGACTTTTTTACTTTGTTTCAGACCCGTTTTGCCAATTTGACAAGGTAATTTTTAACTCCAATGCTATGCTTCAACATGCACGCACTCCCTCCAGTATTGTTGCAGCCCTGCACAGCTTTCTGTCATTATCTATAGGGTTTTTCCCATCTTACTGTAGCTTCTCAGTAGTAACTATGGGAACAGATTTTTCCATTTGCATTAAGTTACACAAGATTATACAGCACTGTTCCTCATGGAAGATAGGAGAAATAACTACTCCAAAAGCTGTTTGTGGCATGACTCTGAAGTCTTCTTTTAGTTTTATTCAATCAAAGCACACTAGTACTGAAATCCCTGAAATGTTCACTGAGATATTGCACTCAAAGAACTAATATCTTCCCTTGAGACTTCAGTAACCTCAAAGCCAAAAAAACAGTGTGCCTGACTTATTTTCCACAAAAATATAGAAAACGGCCCTAATTACTAGGACCATAATAAAGTGGAGTCTTGAGAAGAACTCTGAAAAGAGTGTGGTGACTTCATTCATCAGATGCACTAGCATGCTTCAGATTTAGAATTAAATATGTGGTTTTGAGAAACAGATGTGGTTTCCCCTGCATGGACATACTTGTCACAAAATTTCATTATTAATCAAACATTTTCATAATGTCCTGTGCCAAAATAATAGTAAATTCAGTATTGTGTCTTCATCAGTGGCAAAAATTATATGCTGCAGAAAATGGTACAAGAAAAGTGATCTGTTCTCTGTGACTGTCTCATCCTACTCCCTAATGTCAAGCTGTCTTAAACCCTGAAGCATGATACTTTTTTACTCCTTCCACAAGTTGTTTTGAGAGAACTGTTACGATTCTGAAAATGCGGTCAATCATATAAGTGTCTATGCCTAGTTTTCATTCTCCCTCATATTTTTCTCACAGCTCTTTGGATTTTCTCTTTTCCCTGAATTTAACAAATCGCTCTCCTCTCTGAATTACTAAATCATGCCTTTACTGAAATATTTCATACTGAACTAAAAGGTGGCTTTGGACTGTCATCTATGATCCACCCAAGTTATGACATCTATGATGTCACCCAAGTTATTTCTCTGTATTCTCATCATGGTCCAAAAGAGGCATCCTATAAAAGCATATCCAGTCCTGTGGAAGGGCAGGTAAGCCCTGGCTGACACAGGTGACACTAGCTGCAGAACAGAAGGATATAGGATTGGAGTATCTTGTTTCTCTACAGAAAAAACCCTTCCATTCACAATGATAAACAAGAACAGCTGGCAAAGCCCCTCATATTAATTTAAATCCAAGCAATATTTACATTTTGTTCTGAAATACAACTTGTGTTTCTGTGTACTTTGGAACAGATGCTGTGTCCAAAGGGTGGATGAAGTGATGCTTGCAATCGTAACAGAGCTGTACTTCACTTGTTCTAGCGCACTGGGTCAGACTGAACAGCACAGTCCTGTGGACTGAAGAGCACTGAAAATCTGGAGATCCCAAACAGAGGCCCCACACTTGCTGATGGCATTCTCTGTTGCTTTGGTCTTGTCACACAACTTTCTCCTATGCTAGTGTCTAACATAAAACATGTAAATCAACATTGTGCTGTGTCACCTGAAGGCACCCAATGCTATGAGTTACAAGTAACTTACATTATGTCTTCAAGGAAACAAGGAGGAAACCCAGAGATTTAATTTTAGAGTCTTAACAATGATAACAAAAGCACTGGCTATGTATAGAGTAGTATATATGCATCAGTGCAAATCAAGATATGGAAGGCATTACATACTCTATACAAGAACAAAACGAACAGGCACTGAAAAGTTGCAGGGAGGTGCTCATAGAAACGGTGGCTTTTTGACCTAGTATGCCAAAACATACTTATGAATGATCAGCAACCCTGTAGGCTACATTTAAACCCATGATTCAGGGGTGAAAGACTTCGTATTTGTTTAGATTACAGATACTTAGGTGTCTGGGTAAGTATCACACACACCCCCAAGAAAAAGATACAAGAAACGCTATTTCATCAGCTCCTTCCTCCAGGCTTTATCACGAAATTTCTCTACCCAGACACACAACACAGACTATATATAATTATGATTAATAATGATTAATTATTATTAATAAACTAGTAATTGACATACGTAAGGTAATTAAACACTAAATGGGTAAATGACAATACATGCCTGTGGCAAAGACAACATTCTTGGACACCAGTCTGTATTCCACGATGGAGAACTGAGGAAGCTCAATCCTCTCCACGCCAGTGACTGCGTTATCTCCACCTCTCCAGTAGAACTCTATGTCGTCAGTAGTGTAGCCATCTGCAGGCAAAGTAGGAGAGGACGTCAGAAACAACGGCAGACTCACAAGTACCTTCAAACACAGTACAGGTGGTTTGTCATTTGAGACAATAAAAAAGAACATTTCTTCTGTATGCCTGTGGGAAGTCTCCCGAAGAGCTGTGCCACTACAGTCTGCCCAGGAATCTTAGGCAAAATACTTCATTTTCCTTTTTTTTTCTTTTTCCTTTTGGTATCACTCTCATAAAATTCACATAGGGATTAATGGCCCCAATGAGACAGATAATGCGACCCAATAATCTGCAAAATTGCAGATTAGCATGATTTAAGACATCATACACATTTAGCACAGAAACTGAGTGTATATTTATGCTGATAATCACCAGAAGAAGTTGGATTATTCAGTGTATACAGACAAACATAATTGGGGCAGATCTTTTCCACTCACCCTAAAGAGCGTGAGTTGCACCATTTCCATTAGCTCCTGCAGCAGAGGACTGCAGTTTAATACAGAGTCTATACTAGTCCTTTCTGTATAAAGCCCACAATCTCCAGCCAGTAGCAGAAATGGAGCACAAACTCCTGAAGCACAAATATACACCTGAATATTGCAATCCTAGGACGTGATTAGGTGGAAGAGAAATGGGGCCAATCTGAAAGCCCAGGGGTCCTGCAGCAAGACCACCCATGCATAATAAAGCATACTGAAAGAAAACGATATCACAGTGTTTGCTCTCCTGAAAATTAATCTGATTAAAATATGAACATTCATTCTCGTGTGTGGAAGGTAAGCATGGAGTCACTGCCTCTGCCAAGTCAGGCTGGAGCAACAAATGACTTCATTCTGTCCTAAACCTGTTTTTCTAGAAATGGATAACCCCTTACCTCTTTTTAAAACATCAAACACACAAGCAAAAGATCCAAAGGGTGATAATTACATGATTCACATAGTGTTTATAGACACCAATGTAAATATTAGCCAGTGCTACAAAAGGAAAACTGCCCTGCATCTGAACTAGGTTTTGTGCGCGTTTTCTTAAGTACGTACAGCTTTCTATTTCCAGAGTACAGTTTTGCTCATCTAAAGGGTATCTTCTCAAGTCCATCATACAAGCTGCAGTGGTTGTGATTCTGAAACACAAACAGCAAACAGAATTACCGTACAGCCAGTAATCCAGGTTTTGTTGTTGTTTATTTTTCAAAGTAGGACTCTCTGAAGAATGCCCTACAGTAATGATCCGCATATGCAAACATTACACAAACACTTGCTGAGATTAAAAAACACGACTTTATATTAGAAAACACGAAGTGGAAAAAAGTCTGCTACAAATGTCAAACAGCAGTTCCTCAGCTGCTCGGCAGATCGGGGGGGTCATCTTCTCTGCAACCGACATTTGCAAGTGCCGTCCCGGACCCTCAAGCAAGGTGCTAGACACAGGGCTATTAACTATGGAGATGAATGTCTCCTCAGTACATGACTACTAGAAGCTCTAGCTAAGTGTATACAACTAGGACTAGCATGGGGTCTTAGAGGAGAAAACTTAATCTTAAAACCATGATGACTGATGAACAAGGTCTCAGCAGTGATCAGCTTTACAAAGTCAATTTGACTTTTACAAAGTCAATTGATAACTGTGCTCAAAGGAAATCATGCAGGAACACTTGGGCATTGCTGCTATGAGGTTTCTATCCCATGCTTTAGTAGGTTCCCTACACTGATGTAGGTGTCGTTTAAGATCCTGCATCAGAATCCACATGAGTTGATACAAGAGGGAGGGTGGTACCAGGATTTAACTAGTATGTTGTGTAACTGGCTTTAAATGCCAGCCATACAGAACACAGGCACTTAAAAATTATTAATTTGTCAGAATTACTAAAAACTATGCAGCCGGCAAAATTACATTCGACTTACTAATTGCCTTATGACTCGTTAAGGAATGTGTTTTTATTGTGGCCTGTTCACATATCACATGTAGTGGTTCTGCGTCACAAGTTCCAGTACCAGAAACTGCACGTTCTTGCTCAAGTAACTTTTTTACACCTCAGCAAAATGTATGTTTTTCATTTCATAAGAATCCACGAGGAAAGAAGATACAGCTAGATATAGACAGAAACAGATTTACCCCATCTACTCAAGGCGAGTTGAGTGCTCAGAGTCCCCCCGGAATGAACAGTCAAGCAACCACATTTTACTTGCATAAACGCTCACCAAAAGCAAATGCTAATTGCTCAGGTTTGTGCACGCTCCCAAGAAGAGCAGGTTTATTTTTTATGGGATGGGATGCTGCCTGACACAGCAGGACAGCCAGCTTTCAAGAACTCATCATTGCAGCAGTGACAGCGAAACAATTACGAGCCAGACAAAGATAAAGCGGTACACAGATACACATGCATTTGGGGTGAAAGCAATACACAAAGGAAATAATTTTTAATTCCTTAAAATACCCTACACCAGTTATCTTTCCTCTGAATACAGATTCTCTATCCTTCTCTGCTACTTTATTACTGGGCTGATTGCCTTTGATTATATTGCTACGTTGTACAGGAACCCCACCTGAGATGTGCTGGGAGGTGCTGCACAAACAACTGACAGAAGGATATTTTCTGTCCCCTAAAAGTTTACGAAATAAATCAGTCTAAGCACTATAAATACTTCTGATGTGACTATTTCACAGTCCCGATGGCTAATTTGATCCTCTTTTCATCTTGATACAGAAATTCATCCAAAAAAGAACAGAACTAAGCGCAGTTGCCTTGTCTTAACAATCACAACTAACCTTTTCACCTTGCAAACATCCATCATGTTTTATATATGAGTGATAACTACGTCAGTCCTTTCAGATAAAACACATATGTTCCTCCACTCTCTTTATTTATAACATTTAGCATTGTACTGCCTGAGAACAAGAGGACTATATATGGCAAACATACGAGCAGTCAGAAAGTATTTTTGATACGCGGACTATGATGCCATTATTTCTTTTTTGGTATATTACCAAAAAAAGCTGTTGTATCATCGTACGTCTTGTATATTGTTCTGAACAAGGCAGAACAACAGTCAGTATTGTGCCCAAAGAAAAAATCCCCAGAAATGAGTTGAACTTCAAAAAGCCACTGCCCCATCCCACCACTCTCATAGACTTTTGCTGAGGTAGCAAACGGTTTTCTCTGAAGTAGAGAGAAATCTTGGATAACTGAAGGTCAAGTCTTTCAGAACTATGATAAATTCTACATTGTTCAGAAAAGAACACAGAACAAGTGTGGTCTCAGGATCACTTCGTTACATTTTTTCTGAGGAACTCTATGGTTCGTATAACCAGTCGCAACCCTCCAAAATTTCCTGTTATTCTCAGTGGCCCTGCGTTTTGCGGCACATAAAACTCCAGGTTCTGGTCTCAGCCCACAGAACGAATCGTTGCCTCCAGACTGTGGCTTGAGGCCAGTGCCGTCAGGATGCTCTGAAGCCACAACACAAGAAGGTAGGCTAGTGGTAGAGCAACACAAGGCGCAAGCCTTTAAAAAACAATGGAGCCAAGGCTCAGACACTTTCTTCCTTCTGACCGCAATGTCCTGTATTTTGCCAAGATTGAATTTCAGACATTTACCCTTTATTAAGTAATTCAGCTGCTTCCCGCCATGCACATCTGACCCTGGATATTGTGTGCTTTCCGAGGAAAGGGAAGGGAAAGTGTGCCACACATGAGCCACCGGCAAAATCCCTGCTAATCAAATACTATCAAGTGAAATGTAATCTGCTTGGGGACATTGATGTTTCGCAGAAGAGGTAGCTAACTTATTCAAATACACTATTTTTTGACAGGTAATCCTCACCTGAATTACTCCAAATGTTTTTAGAGTATGACAGAAAGACATCCTATAAACTAATACCATCACAAAAGCTCTATTCTCCATCACTGTTTTATTGCATTGCTTGTGAGGATGGTTCTTCAGATAAAGGAAACAAAAATACCTTGCACCATTTTTTGACCTTTACTTCTGGAAAGAATCCTAAATCTGCAGTGTTCCACACTGGGTCAATAGCATTGGAGATGAAAGCCTCCTTTTGCTAAAAATAGTTAATTATAGAGACAATAATCCCTGAACATCCTCAACTTCTTTAAAGTTTCATAATAGGCTGAGTCTAATTTTAACTTGTCTAGAAAGACTCATCCAATTATAGCCCATACATGATATGTAATAGGAGTTAAAGAGGTGAGGGGCCAAGACCCAAGTCAGATAAAAAGTTAAACTGATGACAAAAAACAACAAAAAAAAAAGGTACGATAACGATACCAGACATATAACCCATGTGCAGCACTTTCAGATCTCATTCATTTTTATATTAGGGACTCTTTATCCTGCACTTTCTATGTGCAGCAATCTTGGGTATTACTTGTGCTTGAAAATATAAGAACCTTCCAAGGATGGAAATGGATTTCCACCAGCAAAATCTTGTTTTCCTGGTACAGTTTAAACCCCTGGAGCAAATGGAGTAACCTGTTCAAAGAAAGCAACTTTTTGGTATGACTGAGTCTTCCATTACGATTTTTGCTAGGGTAGTAAAGTTTATTAAGGGAAGGATTTTTTGGCATGCCTAACCATAAAAACCATGTCAGAAAACAAAGAAAACACAGACCAAGCCTAAAACAGGTAGAATACAGGATAATGTAAGGTCATGTTGCACCTCTGGTTTGAAATACAACATGTTGCAGAGCTGATCACTGCTTGAAGAAATCACTGAAGGAACCCACAATCATGGTCTTAACTGTGGCTGACTCCATTCAACCAGGGCTGCTCGTGGCTTCTTCTGTATTGACTACAGGCAAAACATAAGCTCCCCCATGCAATCTTAGCGCCTGTATTTTGGATGAAATGTTCAGGTTTACAATTAATGTGTGCCTTTCTGCTTCCTATAGCCTGTGGGCTTTCCAGATATGGTGACTCTACAGAAACAGATAAAACCTGACTGAAGGTGCTTCTGGCAAAATTAAGAAACATCGAGTGTGTCATTTGTTTTCTACGGGCATCTTTCAGAGTTACAGGGAAGGTTACATAATAGGCTACCCAAAGTTTGTCATAACCTTGTACCAGGAAGCAAATATCAACAATAAATAATGACAGTGATGACATCTTCATCACGGAAGCACAGACCTGAGGCCGTAAAGCACCGTTCCATCCGGGTGAAGGCGAATCATTCGATTCTTCACGGTAACACCATGCACAAATGATTTCTTGTCATTTAAGAAGTAAGTGTCAGGCACCCAGAGTTGATCTGCCACTCGGTTATCAAGCGTGAGGTTGAGAGGTATGCCAGCGTAAGCCAGCCTCTTATCTCTCCAGTACTGTTGAAAATACATCGTCAAAGTGTAATCCTAGCGAGAAAAAAAAGAGAAGCACAACAGTCAATCATACTTGGTGTAACTAGAAGAATACTTTTTTCCCTGTCACTAGCTTATTTTGGTATTGGTTTAATTTAAATTTAAATATTTTTTGAAAAAAAAAAGCTTAATAAAATGATTAAATATTCGTAACACTTATTAAATAATTCTAATAATTCAAGTATCACTCTAATCTAAGGTAGCATTTTAAATCTTAAGAAATTCAGCTGGTATTGTTATCTTTTGTTTTGCTCCTCCTTTTCTTTCACGTAGTTTCCCTGACAACTACTCAAAATTATGATGTTTGTGGAATGATAAATGAGATAATAGGTAAGTACTGCCCTCTTCTCCATTTTTAAAAAGGATAGATGGATGGAAAAATATTCAATGGATTTTGAAGCAGTACGTCAATTTCTGTCAGGAAAATGAGCTGCAAAAATGGTGTTTATACATGTGCCTTTGGGTGAGACTGCATCTTGCAGTGACATAAAGATTTTCTCATCAACAGGCTACATCGGTACTTGTAAGACAACAAACTGTAGTGAAGTCCCATTAATGCCAATGTTCGGTTCTCATAATTTTGGCATTTAAGGTTCACGGTGTCTGTTATGAGCTGTGATCACTAACCTAAAAGCCTAAACATGGATACAGAAGCCTAAACCATCCATTCTTTAAAATTCTTTATTTAATTTCAGAATTTGCTAACCTGTCTTAGCCATGTCTTAATAATGCTATATTGAAATACTTTGAAAGTCTTAGACTAAGAGACCTCATTCATTAGCTTCATGGTATTATTAAAAAAAAAAAATTTAAAAAGTCTGGGAACATTTTAATGTTAAGTGCCAGCAAAATTGAAAAAAAAAAAAAAAAGAAATATCAAAATTTCCTGTTAGAAAAGAAAAACCTTTTATTTTTCTTTCCCTTACAACTTTCAAAGTGCAGAAGGACATTCTTGTTTTTAGAAAGCTTGTTTTTATGCATAAAATAAAAAAGGTGAACATCTGAAAATAATACTTCCACATATATGGAAATGAATGTTTACAATTAAAGAAAACACCGGTTTTAGGTATGATAATACTGCCATATTTAACAGTGGAAAAAATGAGACCATAAGCACAGGCCATTAAAACTCTGATTTTCAAATTACAGAATTGCTCTAAATGATAAAATTCTTCATGAAACTCTTCACAAAACACCGAGAAATTTATGTGATCTGCAAACACATTTAAATATTTAGCAGCAGGTGTGCCAGCCACAGGATACCTGCATTTGCATCTGGTTCTACAAGCTGGCGATGCAAAACCCCTCAGGCTTGCTGCTTGTTTGGGAAAAGGATGCTCAGGCATTCTGCGTCCCGGGAATGGTCCATTCTTGTAATGGGTTTCATGCGGAGACAAGCCAATTTCTGGCACTGATCCTGCCCTGCTTCCCTCAAGCCCTACAGCCTTTCCTAGAAATGAAACGAAACTCGAGCGCGCCTTTCACACTCAAGAGGGTTTGCATTTTTTATTCGGTGATTCATCCTCTTTAATGAGGGAGCTGCTATAGCTTTAAGAAATCAAATTTAATTGCTTAGAAAATAAACTATTTTAGATATCAAGGACAAGCCTTTCCCATTTTAGGAAACTAACAGCAGACCTTTGAAAACAAAAGGGCCCCGTGATGGGAGAAAGGAGCTTGCGTAGGACTGCCTGGAAGGAAGCTCATTCCTCAAAACTCAAATCCAACGTGACTGCCCAGGAGAACGCACTCCGACCTTTTTGTCAGAAGCTTTCTTCGGTGGGACTAACGGTCTCTGCTCATTGGCGAACGAGGTAGATGCTACACCGAGTGCACTAGCCTTGCTCCCCTTAGCCCCTCAGGAAGACCTCATCTCTCCTCATGTTCTCTGCAACCAATTTGCTGACACCGATGCATTAGAATTAATATCTCCTACCAGCTCTGTTTTGCCTTAATTAAAGTTTGTTTCTATTAACGTTCAAAATTTGCTACGTACTGGGCTTCTATAATGGTTTGCACATCAATGTCAAAGCTGCAGACACACAAGCAGTACACCACGAGCTCACTATGTGTAAACGCACAGTATATGCACAAAACAATGCTAAACAGGAATAAAGAAACGGGGTTGCACTGCGCGGTGTTGAAAGAAGTGGACTGGTTAGCACCAAAAGGTAAGAGAAGCAGTACATCTGATCAGAAGAGAGCTTTAGGCGATCCTCCTTTTTCCTTTGGTTTGAGATAAAATACACGTTAGCATCTTACGAATGGAGTAATTAGCTGAGTAAAACATATGTAACAATCCAAGCAGAAATAGTCTGTCATTTTATTTTTAAATAATAAGATTTACTATGGCAGGGAACCACACAGAAAGAAGTTTACTAATTACACACAGAAACAGCAACGTCCAGCACACATCAAGTCCTTCCAGTGTCTTGACTGAAAGACAAACTTCCGAAATACATCCTCTAAGGTACAAATTTCATGAGTGCTTTCTCAGTTAACCTTCACTACTTATTTAATCTTAACATTAAATAAAAACACCTATCTATATTTCTGCTAATGTACACGGCTGTATTTGTATGTATTGAAAGCAAGGATATCCTAAAATGTTATTAAAAAAAAAAAAAAAAAAAAGAGTACATTATTGCATGTGAAATATCAGCTCATTCCCAGTTCCGCACTTGGTATCTGCTAAGGGAAACGCTCCAGCAGCACGTTCTGCAATGGCAATGTCCTTCCCAGATACATTGACACGTCTGCCTAACCCCGCTCTCTGCTCTTTGAACAGACACGGCAGAAATAGAGTGCTCGACCCAGGAAAGCACGTGTGCTACCCCACACCTTGAAGGATCACTCTACATTTGTGCTCTGCCTGCCTCACCTGCTCTGAAGAAGATGGGATAGAAAGAATTAACGTGAACCATGCTTGTTCACCATCACACAGTTTCCAATCACCTCAAAGCAAAAAGCAGCAGCAAAATTGTATTAGAACCGCACTGAAACTGCTCGGTTGTGCGAGAAGCGATAAAATGAGCAGGAAAGGTCAGTTCCTTAGAGTGGGTCTACCAAAGTCACTACCAGCAGAAACTAAGCTTATTAAAATCCGTAAGGATGTCAGCTCTCACGCTTTGATTAACTAATTTGCTAGGCTTTGTACTCATAAAATAACTTTTCCCCTTTTCCATCCTACGGAGGGAAATGCAAAAATGGTTTGACTGGACTGGAAAAAATGCACTAGGTATTTGTCAGGTAAAATGAGAAAAGGGATTTTTACCCCTAGGTAAGCAGCCTACAAAGTTTATTAAGGGCCACCTTCCTCTCGGAGAGCTTATGATGACTACTCTGATATGGATGTCAAGAGGGTAGATGTCTAGAGCCAGAAGAGATTAATCCCACTACCCCTTCTGTATTATGTTGCTATTATATGTCAAAGATGACACAGAGCTGCCAGCTTTAGGAAATTCTAGCTACTGCAAAAAGCAGTGGACAATTTTCTCAGCAGCAAAGACCTCCATAAATCATTTTTTTTTTCCCCATACAATACGATGCCACATCCAAGGTCCCCCTTTCCCCTCTACAGTTTCTCACAGTAATACATGCTTCAGGTAACAAAATCACTCAAAGCCCTGACAGAAGGACAAACACGGTGCTTCTGAAGTACAGGAGAAATGTCCTCAGAATGGGAAAAGGTGACCTGCACAGGCAACACGACATTTCTTTTGTGTCTTCAAAGACCAGGGAACATCCTACGAGGATAAAGAATGGTGATGAGCATCCTTGACTTCAGTGATGCCACTAATGTAAAGAAAGACACACAGAAAGGTGTGCTGGTGTTTTTTCAACATAGTTTTCCCTGAGGGGAAAAAAAAAACAAAACACAAAAGAAAAACTGCAAATAGTAGATGATACTTGGGAAGGAATTTAGATACAGTGGAAAAGAGGCTGACATCAAGATTTAAACAGAGTATAATATATCTATTCTTTGTGTGCAGTATCTGTGATTTCAAAACATCTTAAGCAAGAATTATAGAGACTCACAAATATTGTATGTGCTAACCATGTACAAAGAAATTTTGAAGCATGTTCTAGATGATATTTTTCTTTCTGCAGACTGAATATACCATATAGGAAGCACAACTATGATTTAACTACACAGCCACATCAGACAGGCAGAATGTATTATATCACGCTACTGTACCTAATGCATTGACTACAGGACTAATGAACAATAAACACTAATATGCTTTAATACTAAAAGCAAACAATAATCTCTTTTCTATTACAGGGTTTGTTACCTTCCGCTTTTTTTCTCCTGCACTCAGTAAAAGGGAAAGAAACATTTAAAAATATAGTTTGCTCATCCAAATAAAATTAGCATCATTATAGGAACAATAATGGTCTCAAATTGACTATCACTGTTTAGTCTTACTGTGTTGTGTATCAAGGATGTTAAAGTTTTCCATTAGCTGTAAAAATGTTGTGTTTCTCCAAAACGACTGCTAGATAGAACACTACAATTAATAATTTTGACAGAATACTGTTAACATGGCAGTTAAGCAAAAGAAATTATTCATGCAAAATAAATAAATATATTGAAAATTACTGGAAATATTTGAAAATTTTATGCAAAAAAAGAACTATCCCACTGCTTGGGAAGACAGCCTCGTATCCTCTTGAAACACAGACTCCTGTTTTAGATTTGCATTTGGATGTAAACTCACATCCTTGTTTTCTTGACCAACAGACAACTTGTGACTATCACCACAAGCTCCTGGATTATTTGTTTTTGATGAGTTAATAAAGTAAATACTGATACAGAGGACAAAAAGATGTACTGAAAATCCACGCCTTAGTCTCTGCGTAACTGCAAGGTCCCTTCCCTCACCTTCCACACCATTTCAAAACGTAGAAAAGGCTGCTGTAGTGTGAGAAGCTATTTCTGAGGCACTGATGATTTGAGTTACATTCTTCCCAACAAGCCCAAAGTGAGTTGCAAAGACAAACTCAAGAATCCTATGATTTGACAAAACAGCTGTAAATTTGCCCCCCTACCATACACCGAAGAGACCTGAGAAATAGGTTCACGCACGTATTAATTCACATAGCTAAGTATGACTTTAATAAAGATATATTCAGAAAGGCTAACCTTTGGAAGTCAGAATTTACCAGTAATACTATTCGGTTGTGTGAGATGATCACTTAAACTGTTTTCTCAGCATTCGAAATTTTCTAAAAGCTTCAGCTACTTTCATATTAAGGGAGAATTTTATTAAAGAAAAAAGGCACGATATTTTACCTGTTGACATTTTGATTTGCCCAGTGTCTAAACCATACACATATTCAGCGAATGAAGAAAATCACCAAAGTTCTGCAGTCTTTTACAAGCAAACTGCCTGATCAGAACTCTGTGATGTTGGGTGTTGCTCATGAGCAGCCTGAGGGAAGGAGATGCGCACTCACAAAGACGCACACATAGCCACTCTACTCCACCAAAGTACCTTCATCTAACATTCATCTCACCCATAAGTTCCTGGCTCGGACTTCTCTCTGACACCACTCAAAAATCCTACAATTGTGACCGGTTGAAAACACGGCACATATTTTGCCAAGCATGTGGCTAAAATACTCTTCTGTTACGAAAACGCAATGCTAAAGCAGCCCAATTACTCTGATTTCAGTGTGACCCTCCATACATGCATGTTGTCTTGGTACTCTTTTACCAAATGACCGCGACTTTTTTCCTCGTCTACTGAAACACATAAGGATGGTGTTATAAATGGATCTAAGGATATATTTAGCCTCCAAGAACACACTTGATGGTACAAAACACAGTTTTCCAAATAAATGTATAGTTGCACGTGTCTTTCCCGTCCTCTCATACACTTTGGCACATGAGTTTCCATCTCCACTGCAACCACAGTGCCTTCTCCAAAGAGCCTGTCCCCCGCCAAGCACCTCTGGATGCTCCGAGGAGGGTTGCCATACCAACCAACATTCGGCTTTCTGCAGGCAAAGGGAACATGGTTGACATAGCAACCGGCCAAAGCAGCTTCTCCCCAGCTTTTCTGGGACATGTGGTGGTCACTGCAACAGAAGAGAAGCTTCTCAACGGGAATGAGGGAGCAGCCAGGCACCCTCCTGCCATGGCCACCAGAGCTTACTCTTCGAAAGCTGGGTATGGGCTTTTCTCTCTCTGTGTTCCTCTGCCCACAACAAACTGACTGGGGTGCCTTCCCGCTCTTGGGGTGTTCTCTCATGCCAACATCAGAGGACACCCAGCTGACAAGGAAGCAAGTGCTTGGGCTGAGCTTTGGTAGGCAAAGACAGAGAGAGGAAAGAACAAAGTTCCTGAAAATATTTCAGTTCAGGGACATAAGTCAGGACAATAAGAAGTCAGTCTGAGCTATTTAATCCCTGGCAGATGGGGGTGGGGGGAGAATATTTCAATATTCTTTCTCTGATGCAGAGAATCACAGTTTTTACAACACTATAGGCTCCTCAGTAAACAGGAGTTTCTATTCCCAAAGGACTGATCAAAGGAAAAATAACACACACCTTTACACATCAAGGGTATCATACTCTCTGATCTGGCAGCAGAAAGCCAGCCAAAAGAAGTACGGTCTGTCACTACACTTTTGAAGATCTGTCCAGAGACTGTGTGGTAAATTGTAATCAAAATCCACTTGATGATGGACAGAGAGAACATAAAATTCAGTATTTGATGGAGGCCTCCTAAAAAAAAGTAATAGAAACAGAAATGTCAAACGTTTAGATGCTGTACTTGAAAACACTGTAAGAGA
The DNA here is from genome assembly GCA_009769605.1 of Bucorvus abyssinicus. Classification (NCBI taxonomy): domain Eukaryota; kingdom Metazoa; phylum Chordata; class Aves; order Bucerotiformes; family Bucorvidae; genus Bucorvus; species Bucorvus abyssinicus. Next base: position 128,691,066 of record CM020024.1, read on the forward strand.
TCAAGTCAGAAAGAACCCCACCAAATATCCGTAAAAAGAAGACCTACGAGAAAAAAATACAATGCTAGGCACTGAACTTGCCTCATGAAACACAAATGTATTTATTTTAGAGCTCCCAGGACCTCAAGAAAACAGGTAGATTTAATTGCACTAATTTAAATCTACTAAAAACCTACGGGGAAGGAAAAAAATCAACCTTTATCAGCTGTCAGCTGGTTCTCACGATTGATGCAGCTGACCTTAGAGAGATGAGAACTGACAACTAATGGATCGTGACTCCTACGCAGTAGCAGGATGTGCCACCAGTGAGTTGGAGAAACGAGCTAGTGCCCTAAAATCTTAAAGCTATGCGATGTTTTTTTTGAGGTAATGAGATATGAACAGATGCTAAGAATTTGGGATCCACCCAGGTACCCATTTTAGAGAATGAAGGACTTCTCACACTTTTACTTTGTTCTTGCCAAAAATATATCAACTTATATCTCTTGGGCATTACTTGAATTATCAATAAAAATCGGGAAGAAAAAAGAAAACTCAAAGAAAGCCCTATAAATTGATATTATTTGTCATATTTGTTCGGGTCTTTCCATCTCTTAGACTATTGCAAGCGTAATTCTTTTAGTGTCTGCAAAGCATTCCAGGACAGCCGTGATGGAGGTAGTTAAGAGTCTCCGTAGCAGGTCATATGCAGGCGTGTATTAAATACTGTGACCATAAATATACAGCTTCATGCCCCTCTGACTTGATATGACTGAACACGAAAACCATCCAAGGCAATTTTCAGTAAACCCGTATTTCAGACTGAAACGTCTACAGTCACAGTCTTTTTGTCACCATAGAATTGTAGAAAGACCTTTCTAAAGGCACTCCAGAACTCCTGTGGTAATTTTTTAATCACTCCAGGGTTAACAAATAAAACAAAACTATGTTTAGAAACAGAGAGCTAAGGGAAACATGCAGTTAAATGAAAATGGCAATACGAATCTGTTCACATCCACGCTTTGGGTCAAAAAAGGAGCATTTACTCCACTGTGGGGAGAGCTTTTTACATTTTCTCACCTCCAAACCTATTCATTTGCTTACTCTGGCAGCCAGCCAGTCTCACTGGCACTAGAGCAGCACGGCTGACACTGGAATTTCTTCTCTCTGTCTGCAGTTACCTGAACCGCCAGATACTCTCACAGGAAATCCCATTCAAGACACACACCACCAACAAAATGCCCTTTGAGAAAGAGAGTAAGAACACACTGGCCATCAAATGCTTTTAAAATGCTTAAATTGAAATATAATCCATGTATTGTTCAACACCACAGCACACAACCCAACTTTACATCTTGCAGTCAAAAGGAAAACAATGCATTTACCAAAACCTCCTTACCCCGGGTAGGATAAACCCATCCCATGGCACGACTGTGCTCGTAAACCTTGTTAAAGTGCAAAATATACAAAGGGGTAAAAAAAGCCAAATGCTGCATCCACGAGGAAGTATTGCAAGCGTACGTTGTATTCAACCCTGCCCCCAAACCTCTTGCTGTACAGAGACGGGCAAAAGAAGTGGAGAAGAGCATGTGCCCTGTCAGTGACCGTTAAAAAATTAGGCTGTGAGTGATTTTAAAGGGAAATTTCTTGCTGAGGGAGCATCTCCCCTCCTGCAAGTGATCTGAACACCAAAGATCTGCTAAGAGCTTTTGGAATGAGGGAATCAAAATGTGTCATTGCACAAGGAAAAATGAGAAAGGTTTCCCATCGGAATGCTGCCCGACTCCTGAAGTCACAAGCAGGACAGTCTACACAACTGACATGAAACACATACTCAGTCACCAATCTTCACAACTTCCAGTTTTAGTAGCTGGATTTTTTAAAGCAGAGTTCTCTGACGACCGTGGACACTACACAGGGTTTGTATTTACTTAGGACACTTAGAGCAACCCTGATCCTGTTGTGGATAATGTGTTAGTTACTTTCCCCTTTGCGCAGATCTCATGAAGTTCAGCAGGGCCAACCAAGTACAAGGTCCTGAACCTGGGCCAGGGCAATCCCACACCTGGACACAGGCTGGGCCAAGGACTTGGGAGTATGGTGGATGAAAAGCGTGACATGAGCCAGCAATGTGCGCTCGCAGCCCAGAAAGTCTGTTGCATCCTGGGCTGCATCAAGAGAAGCGTGGCAAGCAGGTTGAGGGAGGTGATTCTGCCCCTCTTGGAGTACAATGTCCAGCTCTGGAGCCCCCAGCGTAAGAAAGACATGTACCTGCTTGAGCAGGTCCAGAGGAGGTCCCTGAAGACCATCAGAGGGATGGAGCACCTCCCCTATGAGGACAGCTGAGAGATCTGGGTTGTTCAACCTGGAGAAGGCTCCAGGGAGACCTTACTGCAGCCTTAAAATGGGCTTACAGGAAAGACAGGGAGGGTCACTTTATCAGGGAGAGCAGTGATAGGACAGGGGGTAATGTTTTTAAACTGAAAGAGGATAGATTTAGATTAGGAAGAAATTCTCCACCGTGAGGGTGGTGAGACACTGGAACAGGTTTCCTAAAGAAGCTGGGGATGCCCCATCCCTGGAAGTGTTCAAGGCCAGGTTGGATGGAGCTTTGAGCAATCTGTCTAGTGGAAGGTGTCCCTGCCCATGGCAGCGGGGTTGGAACTAGATGATCTTTAAGGTCTCTTCCAATCCAAACACTTCTGTGATTCTATGATCTATGATCTACATACAGTAACAGTAATTTCCTCAAGGCTGTCATGGCTGTTTTCTGACATCGACATGTATGTGCAGTACAAGACATCTGCAAAGACAAAAACCAGAATGTATTCTGCCATACGTTTGCTTCAAGTAATCGAATGTACCAGGGGCTACTTGTGTACTGCGACATTTCTCCTACTGTGGTACCAACTGGGTGGAAGGACAGAAGGCAAATATTTTTATTTCCTTGGAAATCTGGTGAAAACTTTGAGAACTTAAAAGTCAGATTACACATGTCCCTTACACAAAGTGTTTTCTCCTCACTGGACAGTTACTCTGCTCAATTACTCAATTACTCAATTACTTAGCTAATTCATCCACTACCGTCAAATACCTCAGAAGCAGCAAAGTGCATTTAAGAGGCAAGAAATAATATTCCTCACGAGGCCTTTAGGGGAACAAACTGTGGCTGAGTAAAGAAGCACGAGCAAGGCGCACTATATACCACTGCTTTCAGCCAGGGATCAGTATTCTGCAGAGCACCTCAGTTAAAATAATCAGATGGCCTCCTTGAATACAAAAATTGATCATCCTGATGATCATCTACCTCTGCCCTTGCTCTGGCAGTGCTTTTTCATGCTGGCTGAAGAATCTGTCCTTCTGACACTGGTGTATAGATGAAGGGCTGAGATTCATCAGAACTGGACAAGCTTTGTACAAAGTCTGTACAGCAAAAATAGGATTCAGGTAAAGCTGCTGGAACTAAAGACCGGGAAGCTTACCAGCGAAAGGGACTGAATTAAAGACTATAGGAAAGCCAACAGGTGCAGAAGAAAATCTGGCTTGGGGGATGAATCACAGAGGGGTGGAACTAAAAAACCTTTACATCCTTGAGAAAAAAATAAGACAGAAGCTGGTAAAACTCATTTAGGATACAATTTAAGCTCATTCTGCACCCAAAAATACCATTTAAAGACAGCATAGAAAAATAGGCAACCAGATCAAATGCATAAATGCTTCTGTCGAAATGCTGTAAATGTTAAAATTAGATGGAGGAACTAGGATACCTAGTTTTAAGTAAGAATGTCTTAATAGGACTTGATGGAAGGAAAGCAGTCAGGGGAAACCTGTAAACAAACTAGGTAAGCAGGAAAAGGCAGGACGCAGTGTACGTTAGAGAAAGCTTTACATCAGATAGTTAACTGTAGGGAATGTCACGCATTATCTCCATGGATTGAGACACCAGGCCTACATAACAATTAGAAATAAGTTGTCACTGCCTGATCAGGATGACAATGGTGTCAATGAGGTGCCAAGAGAGATTTAAGAGACAGCGGAAAAAAACAAATTAGTAACCAGAAACTTCAATCACCCCCACACAGACTGGGTAAATGTCAGGTTGGGGTGTGATGCAGAGATTAAATGACACCACCAAGGACTGATTTATGGAGGAGCTTTTGATAAAAGATGAAACAACACAAGACACTCTTGACTTGGTTCTGAGCAATGCGCAAGTCATGGGTCAAAACGCTGTGACAGAACAGCTACTCTATAACCCTGATGGAACTGGGAAATCATTTTTTAAATACAAGAAAAGTCTAAAATGACATAAAAATAGAGTTTAATTTCAAAAAGTAAATTGTTTAAAAGTGAGGCTGCTCATTTTCAGGTTGGAGAAAAGACTGTTTATAGTCATCAAAGATAACAGTTAAGTAGCAAACAAACAAAACCTGGAATGTTTAAAATTTCGGGTAAGTAATTTTACTAGAACTAAAACGATCTACTTCAAAAAGAAGAAAAAATAGGTATAAGATAAACATAGAAAAAATAGGTAACAAGATAAACATAGATACCAAGCCAAAACCATATAAGCAATAGTTTTCTGAAGGTATAAACACTTATTATTTTATGATTGTCAAATGATCCTAAAGAAAGCCTCATAGAACAAGAAAGTAGTTCCTGTCATCGATTAATGACCAGGTAGAAGACAAGAAACAAACACCAGAGCCCAGCAGTCAGCTTTCACAGCAGTGGGAGATCACCTGCATACCTGAAAGGGGATCTGTGCAGGACTCCGTTCTGGTCACGAACCTCATAAACAGCATATACGGGGGACGCACATTAAGGTGCTTGTATTGGCTACAAAATAGTACTTCTCCAAATAGTACAAATGATACGTGAGTGTGAGGAGGTGCAGAAGGACAGCAGCATTCTGAACGCCTGAGTGATAAAACAGATAAAATTCAATGATGGTGCAAAGTAACTGCATATGGGAGAACCCCAGTGCTACCTATGAACTAAGCGGCAGGTTCTGAGCGAAGTGTGACCACTCAGGAAAAAAAAAAAGTTGTGATATTGAGCAGCAGTTTTATGAAAAGATCAGTTCAATATTCTGTAGAGTCAAAATAAGCAATCAGTACGTTACGATTGTTTGGAAAAGAAATAGAAAAAAAAGGAAAAATAATTGTGCTGCATCATTTTAGTCTACTTATATACTGAAGACTGCAGGCAGTTCTGATCACTGTCCCCAACAGGTCAGAGCATAACTAGGTACCAGGGACGGCGGTGAGGAGAATGAAAAGCACCGAACGTGTCCCATGTAAAGACAGACTGAACACACAAGGACTGTTCTGCCTAGAAAAGAAGCCACTAAGAGATATACTGCAGATATCGGTAATAATGTCATGGCGGAGGCCAACAGCTATTCACAGCTCCTCACCTGTAAGAAACAGAGAACAGCAAAAGAAATCACCAGATGTGGGGCTCAAAACAAATGAAAGGATACTCTATTTTCATGCCTATGTGCATGGAAACGCATGTTTAAACTGGGCAGTTCTTACCCACTGCTTGACACCAAAAATATGCAGAGGTCCCAGGAAGCCCCTGAGAAGTTTCATAGTCTGATGCTGGGAGAATATCAAAGAAATACCACAATTTATTCTCCTCTCACTATGATACTCTTCTCGAGCCTTCACCATTGCCTACAGTGGGAAACTAGATACTGAGAAAGGTGGATTTCTGGTCTACCTTCAATGCCATTCTCACGCCCTTATCTTGGAGTGCACTATTAAGTCATTTAGGAGGACTCTGCAGCATTGTTCATGAGCTGATGTGGTTGTCCTGTGGTGTTAATAAGCATTGCTGTTGAGGCTGACAACTTATCCTTCCGGGGGAGAGGAAGTAGAAGTTGTGACCGGAAACACTTACACAATTCATTTTTGATTCAACCGCATAGGAAGACAATTTTGTACATGAGATTTCTGCAAATAGCATCAAGACACCAGTATAGAGTACTTAACTGCCTGTCAAAGTTCAGAAATTGTTTTAGAGCCACTTCTTTATTGATGTTGAGTGATAGTTATGCTCACTTTAATTTGTCTCACATCTGCTCCTGGCAAATGTAAGCAGATGTGGCTAATTATTACCTTTTGATACTTGTATATGCATAGCATGAAGAAGAACATGAAAAAAGAGTTTTGTGAAGCAGAGGTAAAAAGCCTTTGAAGCAAACAACATGGCAATGAATCAGATAGCTAAAATATCTATTTTATAGTTGGGAAGTTAGCAAATAAACACAAGTGATGCATTGTTCCAAGTGAAACAGATATACTTAGTCCGCACAAAATTTAAATCAGTTTGGAGCTCGAAGACAGAACTTTGTTCTTTCTAATTTATGTTGATTGATAGGGGTAATGTTCTGGACCTCACTTTCCAACTGCAACACCATTCACGTTTTATCTGAGGGTTTTTTACATGTTGAAACATTTTTAAATTGGTTAAAGGCCCAGTCCAAGTGGTACATTTACCCTTTTGAACACAACACAACAATTATATAGATTTCTGGTCCACATCACGAGACAGAAGTTTAACTGTAAATCCCCTGCAGAATGACTCTCCACTCGGATACGCCTGCCTTCTCAAATTGGGACCTCCAATCCCACAGCCCCTTCTGCAGCCTCTCCACCGCTCTCACCTACGACTGTAGCCTTGGATTTTGGGTCAGTTGTTGACAGCGCAGCTGCCGTGCCCAGGGGACAAACTGCTGCCACCCCGCTGGCTGCCACCATGCAAGCCTGCAGGCGGGCAATGCCGTTCACCTGACGGGCAGCCTCTTGCTGCTGTGCAAGGCAGTAGCTGCCGGCTTTACGTCTGTATTTCTGACAGACCACCGCCTGCCCTGTCCCTGGCAAGACTCCTGCTCTGCATGGCAGCGTGCTGGAGAGCCTCTGGACTCTTCAGGGTTATGAAGTGTATTGCTGAAAGAGGGAGCGACAGGTTTACAGGGTGACTTGATCAGGAAAAGCCAAACTCTGGCAACTGCTGTAAGAGTAACAGAATCTCGCACAAATCAAGCAGTCGCTCTATTCACACCAAGCACAAAGTTGGTTAGGTTATCACCTCTCGTACACGGAGCCCCGATCATGCCGGTACATAAGAAAACTTTTTACTTTAAAATACCTATTCGATCCACAGATAAATTCTTTTAGGCAGTTCAAATTTTAAGAATGATTGGGTGGCTTTAGATTATCTGAATTTATTCACAGTATGCAGACAAAATGGCTCTCCTCATAAAAAAATTGCAGATTTTTTACACGGTACAAAACCCATAAATAGTTCAAATTCTGCTAGATGAGAAAGATGGTCTTAAAACCATACAGCATGCTAATATAGATCACTGGACAAGCTAAAAATAATTACTCATCCACTTTAGTGTGCTACAGTGAATTTTAATTCCTTTCCTATTTATTCAAACAGATACTAGTTTTATTTTACCTCTTCCACATTTGTCCAGGATCATCTCACAAAGAATTCATTCCTATATGGCCAGCTTTTCTACATGGTTCCAAATTCAGCAGCTCACCTTCAGAGCAGAAACTGCTGGATGCTGAGCACACCAAAACATCTAAAGCTACACTGGGAAAAAGGCTCTTAAAAATCCGGTCGTAATGATGGAAATGGATGCATTTGAAAAATATGGTTGATGATTGGTTATCTTTTACAACTAACTGTAACAAATGTGTTTACACCAATAAAAGAATTGACTTTCTCTGAATTCAGACCGTACCCCAGTGATTTTGTTTTATGCTTAGGAAAGGCCTTTGCTAGAATTATTGATGTATGTGTTATTATTACAATAACAGGACATGGTAGAAATATTCTAAATGGATTCATAAAGTGGGTTCCTAACAATATAATAACTAAATAAAAATACAAAGGATTTATCTTTCCTACCAGATACACAGATTATACATCCATTTGTATGTGCAAGCATGCTGACTTTAAATCCTGGTTCTGTGCTACTGTGAGAGAAATATCCTGTGTCTTCATGTCACACTCATATTTTCAGTAACACAGCTCCCCTACCTAGGCTTTATAAAGTTACCGGTTTATGGTTAACATTACCATTTCAAAAGAAGTAATTTGCTGATTATTCACCAGCCATCATGAAGAGTCACTGCTTGGAGCTATTGTTTCAAAAGCATTACCTGAGACTACGAATTCTAGAAGGCCAATCCAATTAAAATTGATTTAAAAAATACCAGTAGGTAATATCGCTTTATTGGACCACAAGAATTTATTTTCCATACTTTAAGTTTTCCAAATTGACTGACCTTCCTTTGCAGGAATATCTTCACATGACTACAAAATGCAATGCCATTTGTGTTTCCAGTAACGACAAATGCAAATTATATTGAAAACTTTTGGAAATTAGCCCCTTGCTTTTCATAAGGTTAGAGTTTCTTTGACATATGTTCAGGACACACTCCACTTACTCCTACTCAGTTAAGGTCTCCTTTCAGTCAAAGAGGATGGAGGGGTTTGAAATTGCAGACATGGAAGTGGAAAGTCGCGTGTCTCGGGACTAAGAATGACAACGTGAGCGGATCAGTTGGTGGGATGCTTATATAGAAGATGAAGCTGGGTATTTCGGGTAGTTGGAAGAGTACTATGAGCTAGCTGTGAAATGCGTATGTGGAAGATGCTATGGTAATCCTTGCATGCAGCAGGTGGTGGAAGTAGCAGTGCCACCGTACAAAGAGTCAGTTAAAATGTCACCTATAATACACTATAAAGTTCTGGACACCTTTCCTCAAAAACTTACACTGGAAAAGCCTAATTAAAGCCCAAGGTAAGAGAGCTCCTCTCTTCTGAATAAATACTGGTTTGTTTAGCTCAGTGACATGAAAAGCAGAGTGTATTATGACCCTCTCCTGCACCACATACAATGATTTCTTTCAAACAGAGTAACAGGAGATGGAGGGAATGTGTGCACCTACATCTCAGAAAAACACACCCCCAGGAGGCATCTGCATTGCTTGCCTTGATCCCAGGGAAGGAAACACCCCATGTTCAGATGTAATCTAAGACAGTTTACAGTTGATTGCCTCGAGAACCACAAAGCCACATTTCTTCATCAGTTAGCATTAACCTGTCACAGAAAGTCCTAAAATAAATTTCAACTTATATAAAAAATAAATTGGCAACAGGTCTTTTTTTTCAAAGGTGCCTAGGTGCAGCTAGGATGTAGGCTCTTAAATTACTTATGATCTTAAACCCCTTACCAAAGCTCTCATCAAATAAATTGTTCAAATTTTAATGGGAATTAATCAGAATAAATTACTCAGAATTTTTCTAATTTATTAGAAAAAAAGTATTTATTATATTTAGAAGCATCAGTTGCCTACTTGATGTTGATCTGATTCATTGGTTGCTGTCATTGATTGTCACGAATGAAACATTCAAGGTGTTTATTTTAGCTTATTTATAGTGTTAAAAGCAGAAAACCTGACCTACACCTGAAGTTGCAGGACTTGCCCAAGCACACTTAAGGCTAAAGCCACAACGCTATATATGTATCTCAATCCTATTCCAGTGTGTACTTCACATCAGCATGCATTTGGGAACCAAAACACAGACCTCAAGACTGCATGAAACCATGTGCACGGGGTCTGCTGATACTGGAGGGATGACAGGGACAAGCTGCACTTCTGCCGCGTGATGCCATCTGCTGATGGGCTGCCTCACCGAAAAGCGATGTAAAGACCCCGGAGTATGGGAAGGAGAGACAACAGACCACTTTAAGGGTGTAGTCTTCGTGGAATGACGGGTTGGTAAATAGGAGTTGGAGACCTCTGTGCTTTTGGCATTTCTCACGAGCAGACTGATACTCCAGTATCAGGACCCAAGTATGACTGATGCACAGGGAAGGGCTCATGAGAGAGGATGATGAAGAAAGAGACACAAACCAGAGACAAAGCTCAACACTTAGCAAAACCAGGGTGTAAGTTACAGCCCAGGTATAAGCAGTTGCTGCTTTCAGACTGTTTCTACATCATCATGTTAGCACCACTACAGTTTTATTTTAAAATATGCTTATTCTTGCATTCAAGGATTATGTTCAACTTCTACTGAAAGGAAGCATTAAAAGGAGAGATACTGATGAAGACCTGCAACAACAGCAGGAGTGCGCAGTTTACACATAACTACAGTTACTATTGTACATAGGATGAGAGCACATTAATAGCTTTAATGCACCTGACCTATGGCACGGCCATGCCCAGATAAGCGTTGTCTACAACGGGGTCATAGCAGAAGAGCTGCATGTTTTAACATACTCCCACGGCATGATTTGGATTCTGGACTGAGCTCAAAAAATATACAAACAATGGGCCAGATCCAGCTCACGTGATGCTGTTAGAACTCTGCAGGTTCTGATGGGGTCGTACTCCTGTAAAGGAGGTGTAAGTTTCTTCCCATAAAATACAAAATAATGATTCATGTCGAATGCTATGATGCACGACTAATACAACTGAGAATTAAACATGAATGCTTCCCTCCTTTTCAGGGCAAACACTGGCTTTTCCTGTTGGTTTCTACCTGCTAGATATTTCTTTCTCCTATAAACTGAGTTTGTACTCAGGCAAATTCTTCATTTACTGGCTTTTTTTTTTTTGTATTCTACCTATAATCATCCATTATATGGACTATGCACTGGAGCTTTATCCTCTTTGCTGTATTTTTGTTTCTGAGTGTATCTGATTTGGCCTGTGCTTTTAAATACACTCCTCCTTCCACAGATATAATATTTCCTCTGCTAAATGTATTCCCTCATACTTGTTTCTGCCACTATGTGCTTTTTAGATTACACTTGTTACAGTATTATCAGACCACAGCAAGAAATTGCTCCTTATTTCTCTGTGGTGGATTTAGTCTGAATTCACACAGATGAAACAGTGCAGAAACTGAAATAGAACATTTAAAGGTGTTAGAATCAATCTTTTTCCACAAATCAATGCTTGTATTTATGTGAATGTGTTCTAGTAAGTTTTCCTCTTCCCTCTAGAAGTGCTGTGAGTAACCAGCAGTCACGCGGTTCTGCAGGGCTGGTCTGGGGAACCTGGCTGGTTGGGGTGTGTTGGCTCTTGCCACACTTTTGATCATCAGCTGTGTTTGTTCACTGTTAGGTGCAAGCAGTTTAAATGTCACTAACCTAAATCTCTCCAAACCCCATAGGCAGTAAATATAATTCCCTGCCTTGGAAAAAATACAGATTATCGAAGTCACCTAAAAACTATTTTATCAATATGCTCAAGTTTTTACATACCCTCTGAGCCACCTGGGCTCAAATTTACCAGGTCCATAAATTGAACAGACAGAAGGAACAGGCAAGCTGAATGACTTCAAAAGTTCAGCCAAAAGCATTCTGTACTTTATTCTAAGATTTACATGCAGGTAAAAAAAAAAAAGGTAACTGGCTACTGATCCCTCTCTTTCTGGCAGCTTCTACGTGCTGATGCTGTTGTGCCTTTTAATGTTGCATTATAGAACAAAAGTATTCACAGGAGAGACCGTTCATTCAGGTCTAACTCCCTGGACAGTTATACCTCCAGCACTACGGAAATGGTGCTTCATCGTTTGGAGACTTTTCTTTTAATTATATACATTTCAAATCAGTTCCTCAAAAGGACCTCGGGATAAGTGTTGACAGTAATTACAATATTCATTAGCAAGGGGTGAATCACAGTAGATTGCAACCAAACTAATCTGATGCAGTCATTGTACTTCCTTATTTGTTTTCCCTTGTAAACAATACATACCACAACTTTCCCAGGATGCTCAGACTTCCTTCAGATGGATTAGCCTGTTTCCAAGCAATTTTTAAAACTCCATTCTAACAATAACTTTTAAAAATTTCTATCCTGAATATAGTACGTTTACTGAACATTTTATTCTCTTACTCTTCATATGGAGAGAAAAAAAAAAGTTGATATCCTTTACTCAAAACATACTCTTTAAACACAGTACTTAAAAAAATATTCTGGAGTGTACACGCTTGCCCTTCACTGATCACTTTAACTGTGAGGTTGTTACCATAAAATTTTAATCAAAAACTCCTCAGCAATCTTGGCCCAGCAATGATGTTCTTATTCGTTAAGTTTTTAAACTACCGATTAACGTCCAAAGTTCTTTGTTGTTTTCTGTCTCAGAAGCAAACTGGAACACTAATAAAGCTCAATATAACTAATACAACTTCAGCCCTAACCCTTGTTTAAACATGAGGTGATGTTGTTACTAGGGCCTCCAACGCCCACGATGAGATTCCGTTCGTTTTGTGTAGCTATCGCCGCACGAGAAGAAACAGCTTCGCAGAAACCAAAACTGAGTTCCACCTTGTTGTACATGTACAATTTATTTACTGCGGAGAAACAATCCATGCAGCAGAGATGGAAACACTTTGAAAATACAAGGGCTCTGTTTCAATGAAGTCAGACAGAGTGGCTTGAGGGGTTCTGCTCCCTCATTTGGCAATAAAAGAAGGAAAAAATTTTATTATCTCTTACTATCATATGATACGGTGTCACTAGCTGATACATTTTAAACTGGTATAAATAAAATGAACACAGAACGACACCCATATGCAACAGAGATTGACACTAAAAATATTTATCTGTCATATGCCTTTACTGAAGCCAGAGGAAAAACAAAACCAAACTTTAATGCACCATACGTAAGAAGCCTGGCAAGTACTTCTGTCCAAAGGAAACACCATATTTGTGCGGGCACGGTTTTATCAGCAAACCCAGGCTTCCAATGAAGGAATGGAAATAGCCGAAATACTAGGAGGACAACACCTTACACACGATTCAGCTCAGCAAGGAAAAGGATGTATCATATCCGTGTCCAAGTCAGTTTGGGATTGCGGATGCTGGAGATATATATGAAAGAAAGATGGGACCAGAGTAAAAATGCACCATCCGTGAGGAGCACATTGTGTGCAGAGCCCTGGGAGAAATCCGAGATCCACAGAGGGGTTTTTGGGGGTACAGCATTTGTAGACCAATTTATTTCTGAACACGAGGGAGATTGCTCTTCTTTACGCACAGTGGGACCAGGAAAACAGGACTTTGCATATATTCTTGCCTTTGGGTGGTTTTTTTTGCAAATAAACATCACCACTGGACTGAATAACACCAAAGTCCTTCATTTCCCTTTCTCACCAAAAAGGTAACAAGACCCTTATGTTACCAAACTGCGTGAATCTCAGCACAGTAACATCCATACTGCTCTTACAGTTTAAATGATTAATTAATTAGTATTCGCAGAACCAGTGTCATTATTTAGTATTTACAAAACTGATTCTGTCTGGAATAGGCATTATGAAGCACCCGATGAACGGAAAAAACTGTGAGAAACATGCTCATAGGCTGTTGATGTATTGATGTATTATTTGAATTTGGCTGAAATGTATTTTAGTAAAACCTTTACTTTTCACTTCAGGTTTTGCGATGTAAGCCACTGCTGAAGTCGAAGTACTCGACACCCTGCGGATGCAGAACAAAGGACAGTGTTACTTCCTACTTACAATATAAAAAAAGGCTGAACAAGTGAGTTTTCAGCTGCCTGTGTCCTGCACTCCAGAGGTGAAGCAGCTCATTCCTGGAGCTGCGCTACCCTCTCAGTGTCTCCAAATCCGCAGAACATCGGCCCATAACTAACTAGAGCGTGTGGTTAAAATCCAGGATTTGCTCACTTCTTGCTCATACAAGATTTTGTTATTACCATCTTTAGAAAGAAAACGAGTTTAAAAAAGAATTTGTCTGCTTAGAAATCGCAAGCCTCCTCAGCCAAGCGCGGCTGCTGGGGGTAGCAGGTGAAAACACCTCTTTCTTTCAGAATCAGCGACTGCCATTTCAGGCTGCAAAAAATAGAAGGCAGTAAAATGTCAGCTGACACAATGAATATCTGTATAAAAGCAATGATACAACTTGGCTAAAGCTAGGGAGATGTATGTGATAGCTGATGGCAGTAGAGCTGCCAGCCTGCTATGCAGATTTTATTGTATTTCTTGTGAAAACACAGTAACACAGTTTATATCGAGCACTACAGACACAGTATTTTTGCCTTTGTTAGTGCGCACCTTCCTACCAGCACTTTTACTTTTGTCACTGACATAAACCAACAATATTAGGAGCCACGAAATAAAGGTATGCAACAGGACATAATGACTTCATTAACCGGTATCTGCTTGTTCAAGTAAATCATCTCGAGGAAAATATTTTTGACTGAAAAATTAACCTTATTTAGATTTTTTAAAAATGACATTAATCAACTAGAGCATCCACCAAACTTCCATGATGTCGGTTGTAGTGAAGAAGCAACCCCAGACTCCATGGGCAGCCACTCTGATGCTTCTGAGGATATTTGATGTACACAAGTGCACATCATTTGCATCCCCATAAACATGAGATAAGCACATTTCTTGCTTGCATCTGTCCTCTTTTGGTAGCTTTGGACTCTGTCTACCAAAACAATCTGGCTGGCACTAATTCAAAGAGTGTTCCTGCCAAATAGTATTCCCTATGACAAAAATGCTTCATATTTTCCCTTCTGTACTCCCACACAAATTTGCATCCATCTTTGACAGCCTGTGGACTGTTGGGCATTAGAAAACACCCAGAAACTTTGCAGAAAAGAAACTACTTTAGCTGAAGAAAAACTACTTCAGAACATTTTTATTGTCTTAGAGAACATTTTAATATTCACATTGTCCTTAGCAGTTGGTTTGCTGATGTTGCTGTCACTGTCGGTACATAAAGCCCAAGCGCTCACCAAAACCAGGACACTGGTAAGGAGAATACCCAAACGTCCTGCCACTTTGGTAAACTGGGATCACCAGTAAACGCTATGGTGAAACGTTTCCCTGGTACAGTGTGCTGATCTGACTACAGATACAAATAGTGAGGCTGCTAGGAAATTATGTAAATCACTTACTGCTGATGCCAGTACAAGCCTCCCTTTGCCTTTCATAAAACTAATGACAACATATATAAACAGCACAGAAAATCAGCGGCAATGATTACTAGGAGATTTTATTTTCTTTTTGACTTTTAATGAAGAGACAGCACAACAAATTACAAATGAAAATAAAAAGAAAACTCTATCCAACAGACACTGTTTACTTATAGTCTGCAAGAATTTAATATAATTTCCGCTAGATCTATATTCTTTGCATTGTTGCTTTGATGTTTGTGTGTACCCATTACTTGAAAGAATAAATACATAAAAGCAAAATAGCTTTCTTCCTGAAATCCATAAAGTAGTCATGGAAGCACATTTGTGCTGAAATACAAATATGAGAAAGCCTGTTCAAATTTAGAAACATAAATACTGATTATGAGATAAATTAACTTAGTGGATAAGTTGGGTTTTTACTTGCACAAACAAAATCAACTACTTATTTTATATGGATTTCTTAGGATTTTTTCCAAGGGCTCTTTACAAAATAATTCTAGTCCACAGTATAGTGTCTTTCAGTGTGTTACTTATAGCTCATTTAGTGCTCAAGGATTTGCTTTTTCAGAGCTCTCAGAATCTGGCACCCAAACAACAGTTTGTGACCTTGCACTACAGTAACTCATCTCACATCTTTCGAGAAAAAGAACATTTTCATTCTACTAGATACTTAACACGAGCTGACTCATGAACCAAACGCTTGGCAACTTTAGGCAACCAGATTAAAACACCATTTTCTAAACCTTCCAGTAGTTTGCTGACTACTTAATAATCATGCAAATTTTCCCACTCCAAACCATTGCTTCTTTTTCCTCCAGACTTGCCATTTTCCTCTCCCTTCTCTTTCTCCCCCATTTCCCTACACGCCCCCCCCCCCCCATCCCTCTTCTTTCTTACCAAAAGTAACGAAGTTTATCATTTGAGCCATTATGTAGTGAAGGCAATGAGAAGACACTCAGGTGGATGTTGGAGTAGGAATGGTACCCCATGAGAAGCTCACCCAGGATACTCTTTCTGTTATTTTAGTGCTAGTGTATCACACTCTTAATTCTGCAGCCCTGGACCCCTCCCGAGCACAGACGTGCGATCCTTTCGCAGCAGAAAGACGTGATTGCGTATTTCAGTTGCAATTTCCATATTCTGAACAGTTGTGATCATTGAAAAACTCCTTCACAGCCAGTAACACCAAATATTGTTGGACATTAAAAAGCTGAAAGCTTCCAAGGAAAGAAATGCCACATGCTATAAATAAATACCTGAAAGGAAGCCAACCTTGTATTTTGCTGTATGAACAGTGATTCTAAATACCGGCTATATTGCCACCACATTTTCTTTTTCATGAATGACAGGAAAAAGAAAACATCTGTTACTTCATCAGAGAGCATAAGTCCTTAGGTCCAGGATGATCCCGCTGTTTTAAGCACGTACATAAGTGAGATGCGTAATTGTCCCAGGCCAGTGGAGAAAGACAAGCTGTTCTAGAGGGCCATGTAGATCTCAGGCAAGCTGAAGTCTATGGAGGTGCCCTTGTCTTTTTATTGACTGCAAACGTAACCTAAGACAAAGGCATTTGTAATTTAGGCACCTCACATGAACTCCAATTCAGTTTTCACAGACAAGTTACTCAACTTGGACTAAGTAGAGTCGAAACAAAGCCACCTCTGAACTAAATACCCCAGAATATGAACCAAATACCCACTGCAAATGCAGTTTTAGTCTTGCTATTCCAATTTTCACCACGTAACTGCAAGCAACTGTTGTCCATTTCAACCTCTCATTATATTTCTAGAGCTGAAGAATTTATATTTGTTTATAATAGTTTAAAAAAAGCTTTAGATTTCACTTTGCCCCTTTCTCCAAATGTTCTGCAAATACGCAGGATCATTTGTTCTCCAGTTACCACTCAACATAGTAAGCCTATAACTAACTTCTTCTAGTACACTATATGCCTCTGTAAAGTTCTCAACTTGCTTGTAGAAATAATGCAAGAAAAACCACACCTACTTCAGCAAGAATTGGGTTCTGCCAGTTAGACTTGCCAGACAGACTCACCGAGTACTGGACAAGCATTGGTTTGTTGCTGTCATCTCACAAACACACTCTAAATTTTCATCCCAAGGTGGTAAATACATTGTTTGTACACATAATCATTACCTTAATTTTCTTAGACTATCTAAAGCTGTAATTTCATAGAAATGGCCTCAAGTTGTGCCAGGGGAGATCTAGGTTAGATATCAGGAAAAACTTCTTTCCAGAGAGGGTTGGAACAGGCTTCCCAGGGAGGTGGTGGAATCCCCATCCCTGGAAGGGTTTAGAAGACGTGTAGATGTGGTGCTGAGGGACATGGTTTAGGGACCCTGGCAGTGCAGGGTGAACAGTTGGACTCGATGATCTTAAAGGTCTCTTCCAACCACATGATTCTGTGATTTACTGCAGGGAAGAAGAGGGTCAGACCCTAAGCCCAATCTAGGAATCTTTTTATTTCCATAGAGAAATTAACTCTCCACCTGAAGGACTTACTAACCATAAAGCCAAGCAAGTATTTCCATATTAGAGGCATAATGTGAGGAGAAAAAACCCTGTCTGCCAAGCAATTTATTACAACAGGTGTAAGTAGATAAATGTGAACAGACCTCTGACACTAACATTCACTCTTCTGGAACGAAGTGCAGATCTTGGGGTCATCTAGTCCCACGCTTCCCAACACCTCGTAGAAAAGCCTTTGGCTGGCATGGAAGCTGATTCACATATCCCTTTGGTACCTGTGGGCAGGGTTCAGATACCAAGACACACAAACCTGCTCCTCTTGGATATCTAAGACTTCTGCACAAGACTGCGGATGGGACACATGACCGTCAGACGACCCATCCCTTCCTGAGACTGGACCTGGAGGCCAGATGGTATAACTGCAACACCCAAAGAGATGCTGGATACCTGGAATTGAGCAAAGGGCTCCCAAATCTCACTACTACAAAATTAATACAGATTAAAAAAAAAAAAAGAGAGATGAGCAAAAGTTGCACAGACATTAGACTGAAATAGCCAACTGAGTCACACGCAGCAGGCAAACGCACAGGCCACAAATGCTGATGTCAAACAAATTTCATGCCTCCTGTGTAACTTCTCCCACTTTCTGTTCTATTTTGCTAACTTAGTCATAGAAGAAGTCCCGGTTGTTTCTCTATGAGGGTTTCATTTTTTCTTTATAAATGAGTCAAAAAAGAAATGAGATAAAAGATGACTAGAAATACTTAACTGATCCAACTCCTCTTCAGCCCATGTCTGTGATGTTCCTTCGCAACTTTTCCATCCACACATCCTCAGAATAAGTTACCAGAACAGGAATTTCAGCTCCCAAAGCTGTAACCACCCCCAGACAAACAATGCCGGACAATATATGCGCTGATAGGGCAAACACTCCCTTTCCTGAAAGGCTCATTGCCAAGGTCTTCAAAGAGGGCAGGATTTTACCTTCAATAGGTAGACATATCAGTTCCTATTATCTCTACATGTACAGCAAATGATCAGCTAGAAACAGTATCTTCAAAAAGAATTAATCTTACCGGTGTAGATTTTGTCTTTTAGAATCACATGCCTGGCACCTGTCTTTGCATAACAGTGATCCTCTGGTTCAAGCACTTCAGCTTTTTCCAAGTACAATGAGGAATCAAATGTAACTTAAATATACTGATATTACAGTTGCTACCGATTTTATGACCTAAAGCAGATGAAAGGTATATCTGGAGAATACAGGAGTGTTTATATTCTATTTATCTCTTGTGTACAGAAGTAATCTTTGAAAACTCACAAAGCAGAGCCAACGAGGTCAGCAGGAAAAGATTCTCTCATTCTCATTAATTCTACACTGCATTAATTAAGGAAATTAATAGCATAAACATATCTGCCAGTTATCACTCATTTTACAGAGTCATTAAAACTTGATGTAAGAAATATTGCATAGATAGCAGAAGAGCTGTGTAACAGAAGCTTTTAAAAAGAGGGGCAAAATCATACTCTATGCAAACTGTTGTCCAACTAAGGCAATTTTACATTTTATTACTTTTTTGACCACAATTATTGAAGAGCTGTTGAATGAACTTTTGGAATTTGAAAAAGGCAATATGATTTAGTTCTGGGACAAAGCATGACCAATACTTTATCAACTGTGTGCATCCTCATGAAGAAATCTAGTGAGGAGAAATAAAAAGAAGCACATCCTATAGGAGTGACCTTTAGAAACTGGGAAAACACATTCCAGCCATTTCTGAGTATGTTAGCCGGGGGAATTTGTTCAGGATAAATCTACTGGAAAGACACCTCTGTGTTAAAGACAAGCATGAACGTGGTCCTCTACAGGCAAAGCTGCAGTACACACCTTGCAAAAGGTTCTGGCTTCTAACAGGTTCAGCTCTGAGTTGACTTCAGCTGGTGGCTCCCAAGGGACTGAGAGAGGGGGAGAGCGAAGGAAGGTAGGAACTTCGGTAAGATTCAGGCCATCGTAGCCAAGGAGATGAGAAGCTCCATGTAAGAGCATTCCAGTGGGGGAGCTTAAAAGACTGTAAGTCATCCAACTCCTGTGGCTGTAGGCTGATTTGGGTGACAAGCTGAAAATAGTGCTGTCTGGTTTGGTGCTGTCTCACCCTACGGCCACAGCATAGCCACTGCTGTACAGCACTACCTATGCTTGACGCAGGTAAGGGGAGCTTTAACTGGTTCTCTGGAGACAGAAGGGCTTAAAGCTGGTTGCACCATCTGAAAACTATGAATGACTATGCATGGGATCCACACATCAGAGTACAGAGCAGCCCTTGAAGAGTCCCCAAGGATAAGTCATACATCGCCCTGACTGCACCTGTGTTTCTGCTGCCTCGCACAGCGATCCCAGGCTGCCTGCAGTGCACAGAGGGGGCTGGAAGACAACCGCAAAACCGGCACGCTACTGTAGAACGTGCTGGTGCATGAACAGGAACAGCAACTGGGAAGACTGAAACTGAATTTTACCTTTGTTTTCAAACCCAGGAGGAAAACCAAGAGCAGCCTGAGTACCAGCAGATAACATTAGGAGCGAGGATGCAATTTTACCTCCCTGGGAAAACAGGTTAACACCAGAAGGCTTGCTGTATTGATGCCACATCGGCTGTTTCAAGCACCTGTAGATCAAACTGAAGGTTTCAGGCAAATCAGAGACAAATACATGGCAGTGTTCATCACCCACTCATAAACAGTACCAGAGAAACCCAAACCAACCAAACAAGCAGATGCAAACAAACCTGGAGGAAGGACTTCCTGTGTTTTAGCATGAACCACGAAGCGTATTGCTGTAATTTCTTTGTGGTCAGCTACCCCAGCAGGGATACAAGGCAAAATTAATACAGCTAAGTAGGACTCAAAAAAATTTCGATAGAAGTGTGCAAAGTACATAATCAGAAACACTCTGCTGTTAAGTAAAAACACAGATTTGTTTGCACAGGCAAGATTTATAGACATGATCAGAAAAATGTTTGTAAAATTTCAAGTGAACATTCTTCTGCTCCGATTAGCCATGCTAAATGGGCGATAATTTTGCCCTTTCTCCTCACTTCCTCTTTCTTCAAAACTCAGGACTTAACACAGTACCTCTTAATTTGGAAAAATGTGAGAAAGGTCACTTGTGCAAAAAGGACGACAGAATTAATCATTTTTATTAACAATTCAGCAAGAGAACCATGAAATACCAACACTTTGTAAATGGTGTGAAGGTACTTCAGAGCCCTGCTTTGCTTTTTTCCATGCTCTATGTATAAGGTAGTTATTTCAGGCTCAGGAAACAGCCCTATGTATCACCTCCAGGTGAGAAGAGCAATGAGTCTCAGCAGCAAGTGCTCTGCTGCAGACAGCTGCTTCTTGCTGCTCCTCTTGTGCTCCACAAGCTAGCTGCCTGGGAAGGCTGAATCACAGAATCATCTGGTTGGAAGAGACCTTTAAGATCATTGAGTCCAACTGTCACCCTGCACTGCCAGGGTCCCTAAACCATGTCCCTCAGCACCACATCTACATGGCTCTTAAACACTTCCAGGGATGGGGACTCCACCACCTCCCCAGGCAGCCTGTTCCAAGGCTTCACAACCCTCTCTGTAAAGAAGTTTTTCCTGATATCTAACCTAGATCTCCCCTGGCACAACTTGAGGCCATTTCCTCTCGTCCTCTCACTTGCTACATGGGAGAAGAGACTGACCCCAATCTCTCTACAACCTCCTTTCAGGTAGTTGTAGAGAGTGATGAGGTCTCCCCGGAGACAAAAACTTCCCAAAATTATCAATACTGTTTTCAGCACAAATCCAAACCATAGTCCCACACTAGCTACTATGAAGAAAATTAACTCTATCCCAGGCAAAACCAGCGTAACTATGATCTCCATTGGCCTTTCTTTCAAACTCCATGAAGAGCAACGTTCCACATCTACCAGAAAACAATGACTCTGAAGTTGGGAGATAATAGATAGCTGACAAAAGGCTCACTGTGGCATATTCCTCTTTAACTTGAAGGTTCTCTGAGTTTATCTATATATTACCACATATGAGCTAGTACTAATTCATGGTCTGCATTTGTTTCTCCCTGGTCTTGGGGGAGGGAAGACAACTTCTGCCCAGCCAAACTAAGACCCTCTGTGGGAAGGAAAATAACAGCCCAACTCTGTTATTTGGAGGCTGCTACATCACCTTCTGTAATTCTGAAAAGCTAAGTCCTCTCCATCTCGCAGCTGCTGCAGTAAAATATAGTACTTTCGGAAACCAAAATAGATTCTCCAAGGAAAAAGATGTATGAGTTACATGCCAGCCATGGAAACGCTACTTCACTGGTTGTTTTCAATGACACAGCCATAGCAAATCCCAAGCATGAGTCTTGCATAATCCTGCAGCTCATTCTCCCTTGTTTGTGGGTTTAATTATAAATAAGTTATTGCCTAGAAAACTTAAGATACATGAGAAAAAAATAATCCAAATTACACAATAATGTAATTAAATTTCACAGTGCAAATGTATGCCATTTGTCCCATTTGTTTAAAACCATATGCCAAACGCTAACCACCTCTCTAATAACCAACTACTAGCAACACAGGAAAGTTGCGAAGGACGTACAGTTATGCTGAGCGCTGCCTGGTGGAAACCTTAATTTGCATGGGGGCCCAAGTGAATCCTCAGTGCACGTTATGTAAAACTATTACTGAAAGAATAGACAGGGCACAGTGAAAGGGGGTGAACTGAGGCTCCGCGGTCTGCGTTAGCTGTTGGTGTTTGCTACTCCAGAATGTGTTTTGATTGAACAGGGATGGGGAACAGACACTGCCCCATCCCAATACTGCCGTACAGGCTTGAATTTCTCCGCTCGTTTAGCTTGGGACTGTATTGTCCATTCGATGCCACATACAAATGTGTACATCCTCCTTTATCCTAAATAAAATCCCAGCTAGTCTGGTCAAGTCGAGGAAAACAGATAAGGATATTAGAGAAAACAGAGAAAGTAATTTCTTCCTGTTTCCCACCAGCTCTGAAATTCCTTAACTTTTCATCTCCTGCTGTTCACGTCTTCAGCTTGCTTTCCTGCTTTTGTGACCAACAACAGCTGCAACCGCTAATGTAAATGGTTTGAGAGAATTAGTGAGGCAAAGGAGTGATCTGACTTGTCCTGAGCTTGGAAGCACGGAAACTATTGAACTGCAAACAATAGACTCTTCACCATTGTTTACTGCTACTCTCGTTTGCCTCCTTCTGACTTACCTTTGCTAGATTTTGAAAGACTCACCAAAACCTGACGACCATTCATAACAATCTTCTCTTTCCCAAGAAGAATAATTAGTGTCTGGAAATTTCAAGTAAACGTTTTTCTTTTTATCACTTAATATAAAACACTCATTAAGGTATAATTCCTCATTATACACCTATTTTTAATATTTAAATTACCTACATTTGTTATCATTACTCTTTTTTCTAATTTGGTAAGAAAACTAAAAAGAAAAAAGTATCAAAAATCTGAATTGTAATAACTTCAGCATCTTGAAAATAAAAAAGAGATAATTAAAAGGATAATTCAGAAATGCATTCATTCCAAGCATTCATGGCAGCATTGGTGCGGGGACAGTCGCGCATCACCTTTATGTAGTACAGAAGACCAGCTTTGAAAGAACCAAAGCGACCTGGATAAACGTTCACGTCTTGGTGCGTGGCATGCAGCATACGGCAATCTTTGGTTTATACTGTCAGATGTAGATACAGGATGGGTAACATCAAATTATGACAACTACATTATTCAGATACAGCAAATCTAAGTTTCTAAAGCCTTCAGGGCTCTACAGTATGTCAAAGACAGTTACATTCGCATGTTTAGTGGCCCTTAAATGTGCATCCTAATTATGTAAATACCTACACTCTACATAAAACTCCTCAAGGACTTATGGCAGGGAAGGGGACACACCTTTTCTATACACGAACACCCACCAGAAAGTGGGGTCCCCAATCCTTCAGCAATTTTTTATCCAGGACTAGCACAGGGCTGGAGGAAGAGATGAAGAGCTCGAGCTGCCATGAGCAGAGCAATGACTTTCCACTGAGGTTTTTCACCCACTTACCAAAATTCGAATAAGACAGAAATATGACTTCTTGCACTACCCAGGAAACTAATGTTTTTGAAAATGTACCCAGTTCAGCCCAGAAGGAAATTAGCCGCTGTACACTCAGCACCACGGGAATGTGCTGGCGCTGACTAGCCATCTGAGGGTTATTCACGGCTGTGAAACCTGCTCTCAGCACTCACAGCTGATAAGCACACAGTGCGTGGCCTTTTGGCTGTTTGTATTTGTACCGCTCTGCTCAGAGGACTTTGCATTCGCTCAGCATTGGTCAGGTCATCACATCAGGCATCAGCACTTCCCCGTAAAACAGAACGATTGCCTGGAGCGGTTTTCATCAGTTTGTAACTGGAAATGTTCCATACAGGTCAATGGCTATCAATTGTCGGAGCGTGCATAATGTAATTAGCACGGGCTGCAATTGCTGTTTTTTACTTAGATAAGGGCCTTTTTGCTAAAGTCCACAGCTTTATCTGAAAACATCCTGAACCGTCTCTTTCTTGTAGTAGTGGGACAGACTGCAGAGGCTTCCTACTCCACACTACGAAATTTGGACTGTTTAAAGAAATCCGTCATACATAAATACTGCTGGAAGGGGAGGAGGAGGAGGGGGCTGTTTGGCTTTCAAGTCAACACTCTGCTGCCCTTCCTCTGCAGAATTTAGGAGTTGCCTTTCTCTTATTAATCAATATAGAACATGTATTGATTAATACATGTTGGAGGGTGTGAAAGCTGTTACTACTGTTAGCACATTCTTTGTAAAGCTCTCCACACACTGTTCCTTATCATGCCGCACATTATTCACAAGATAGACTCACTTGTCTTCTTCCAGCAGAATACTGGAACAGTAGTTTCTGGGCTCCTAGGTGCCTACAGCCCTAAAAATGTTTGTGAACTAAAAGGACACCACCTCTCCTTCAAGCACACTCCAAGCTTCAGGAGTTCCTGCAGCTCCTCCTCAGCTACACCACTGGATGATTTCTGCAGCACTCTCCTGTGTTTCTAGGTAGTCTGGTAATTAAACAGAGCTGGCTTTGAGAGGTAGGTCACACAATTATTTTGAGGCAAACAAGACAACTTCTCCAGGCTACTGCTAGTGGCTGTTGCCCTCTCAGTGCATTTTACATACTTAAAGCCTAACCTCCACCACAAGGTAAAATTAGCACTGAAGCGGATAATCTTTTAAAGCATCAGTTCATAATGTTAAACAAAGCAAGTGACTTTCCCTTTGAATTTGCACGTTAACATCCGTCTCCACAGTCTGTGTGTTCCTTGTTTTAAATGGCAAGTCCTCTTTGTATATTAAAATAAGTCAGTGGTTTGTACGCCATCATCCTCTCAATGCACTGGAAAGCGCTAAATCTTAGAGGTTTTTCATTGGTATTCCAGCAGAAACAGGTCATGAGCAGACTGAAATGTTACTAGCGATGGAGAACTGCATCAGAAAAGGTGTGGGCATTTTTGTTTGAGTAGGTGAAGGGTGAAGATGAGGAGAGTTCCCTTTGTGGAAGGGCAGAGAGCAATCTGATAAAATACAAAATGAACCAGCCAGGAAAGATAAAGTTTTTTCTAGAAGATGAAAATCACCAAGTAAATGTGATGGAAGAAGAAGATGGGGCAGTGGGGAGATTCCTAGTATAAGAGTTCTGAACCCAAACGTAATGGAAAAAAAAAAACCCACCTGCTTGAGTGTCTGACTTGAAAAAGAATGAAAAATGACAAAGATGTGAGGAAAAACAGAAGAGGAAAGGCAATGTCACTAAAGGACACTGAAGTAAGCTTGGATCACAGAAGAACATGTTTTAGAAACTTACTGTAGAGATGCATGAGCAATTACAAGCAGAGAGAGAAGAAATAAAATTAGTTGTAGCCATAAACAAATATGGAATATGAATGGAAAGGCAAGGCTGGGGCTCCATATTTACCTAATTATTGTTGTGCCTTGATCAAGGAAACCAAAATGTTTGGATCCAAATGACACCAAAAACCAACTAAAAATATACTGACAGTAGCTAGTGCTGGTTCAGGACTGGGCTAGAGAGTTCAAGAGAGGGTTTAACTATCACATATGTACGAAGGAAATTCTTTGGTAATAAATATGGAAGGAAAGAAATCCAAGCCTGGTAGCTTGTCTTAAGAGCCAACACTGAAGAAATCTTTCCAATCACATTCAGCACAATCACAAGTTAAGGTGGGGGGCTGTTTGGTTTTGTTTGTGGTTTGGTTTTTTTAACTGCTGTGTCTCTGACATAATTACTAATTACTCAACGAAGAGCTCTGTTGGAGAGACGTGCCAGTCTGTTTCAGAAGACCAACAGCCCATCACTAATCATTTGTTCATCCTGCTTCTCTGCAGCCTCAATCTATTCCCTCTCCATGATCTTTGCACACTCTTCTTGCCGTTCCCCTCCTCCTGTTCTTGGCAGAGAGGTGGACATTTTGAAGGCCAAGCATGAAAGGAAGCAAGGTAAGACTACTTTGAAGTCCCTCTTCTCCCTATGCTAAGCTCAGGAGACAGTTTTAAGGCTTCTGACTTGACTTCTCTACTTGCAACTTGGGGTTTCTGGAAAGAAAAGGAGAGGTAGGGAGCCATTTGGATTGGTACCTTGTGCCTGTTCTCCTTATCTGTTTGTAGACAAGGGTACCAGTACAACAAACTTTAGAGATATTTGCTGTTCGCTGGCTCTAATGTCTGGGAAGGGAGAAAAGGGGATCTGAATAGCATTTCTACCCAAACATGCCTGCAGATATTGTGTATTGGCTTAAATCTAATTGTAAACTTTAAACAGATCTGAACAAACAAAATTGCACCCTTCACAGAAGGGAGGCTTCACAGGAGTAATGAGTGTACTCCCAGGCATCCTTGTTTATAATAAAGACTAAAATGCTAAGCTTCATAGGCAAGGTCTATTATATAAATAAACTGAAATAGTTCAAGCTGGCTTAACTTGGATTGAAAAGATCCCTTTAGTATGTATATTCCTCAAACAAAAAGAAATCTGTCGACAAATGCTGGGTGTATTTATCTGTATAATTACTGTAATTGTCTCTTTCATGGGCACCCCCTTGCCGTGGGGAAAGAGCTTGCGTGCCCTTGCGAAGTTGAGAGCTATGCTGGTGGTGGCATATGCCTCCGGTAGGGTCTCCCAAGCCTGACAGGTCTCAACTGAAGGGTCAGACAAAGTGTGTCCACGGGCAGGATGGGCTCACTAGCCTTCGGGCAACCATCCTAGGAGAAGGACAACTCTAACTCCAAACCCGGGCAGATGGAGCTCGTTTAGCCCTGTAAGGCCATCCATCTAAGAGAAGGATACTCTAACCAAACCTACGACCTGAGGACTTCGCTGTCACCGTCCAAGCTCGCTAGGCCCTGGCAGATGAACCTCAGGTGTAAAGGGTGGGGCCAGTCTCGCGCACGCTGCGCCTCACCTAAAAAATCCACCGCGCAGGCTTGTAGGGTGTACTCACGTTTGCAAAGCCCTGTAGCGACAGGCAAGGGACGAAACGGCAGGTGGAAAGATGTCACTGGAAGCCGCAGACCCAACCCTGCATGCAGGCGGTTCAGGACATTGGTCGCTTGAGACTGACCCGGGAGATGACAGTCTCGTTCGGCAGCATCCTGAATGACCAAGCAGCCTTTTTCAAGGAGAGCACTGCTTGCTCCACATGGAGAGGGGCCTAGAAAAGGTGGCCTAACCAAAGCTCATCTCCCCTTCCAATCCGGTTGGCTAGCCGCAGCCAACGGACATCTTCTTCTGCGGTCAACCAAAGGCAAAGAGACAAAGGCATACACCTGCCTCCAAAGGTGTGTCCAGATTGACACTCGCATGTTGGAACATCAGAACCATGCTCGATACAGCAGACAGTGGGCGTCCTGAACGCCGTTCTGCTATAATTGCTCACGAACTGTCACGACTCAACATTGACATTGCTGCTCTCAGTGAAGTTCGCCTTCATGAGGAAGGCAGCCTTAAAGAACATGGTGCCGGCTACACACTGTATTGGTCAGGCAAACCCAAAACCGAAAGTCATCATTCCGGAGTTGGCTTCATGATTAAAAACTCCATCGCCTCTAAACTCGAAAATTTGCCAACAGGTCATTCCGATCGCATTATCTCCTTACGCCTCCCGCTACACAACAAGCAACATGTTGTTCTCTTCAGCATATATGCCCCAACTCTCCAAGCTGACCCTACAGAAAAAGACAAATTCTACACCGATCTGCGCCGCCTTACTCAAAAGGTTCCTGCAGATGATAAGATCATAATCCTTGGTGACTTCAACGCCCGAGTAGGTAAGAACTCTGAAGCCTGGAAAGGAGTACTAGGCAAGCATGGAGTTGGAAACTGCAATGACAACGGTCGCCTCTTGCTAGAGTTTTGTGCTGAGCAGCAGCTTACCATCACCAACACTATCTTCCAGCAGAAAGACAGCCTGAAGACAACCTGGATGCATCCTCGATCTAAACACTGGCACCTCATTGACTATATCTTAGTGCGCCAGAGAAATGTTCGCGATGTCTGTCACACCCGAGTGATGCCTAGTGCAGAATGTCAAACAGACCACCGCCTTGTGCGCTGCAAACTTAACCTCCATTTTAAGCCCAAACCTAAGAGGGGCGGCATTCTGAGGAGGAGGCTCCAAGTTAACAACCTTCAAACAGCTGCATTGAGAGACAGCTTCCAGGCAAACCTTCAAACTAGGCTTGAAGACTGTCCCATAGACTCTTCTCCTGAAGCGCTTTGGCAACATATTAAAAATAGCATCCTGCAGTCCTCCGAAGAATTCTTAGGGTTCTCCACAAAGAAGAACAAAGACTGGTTTGATGAAAACAATCCAGAGATCCAGGAATTGCTGGCAAAGAAGAGATCTGCTCACCAAGCACACCTCGCTCAGCCATCTTGCCATGTAAGAAAAGCAGCCTTTCGTCTTGCATGCAGTAAACTCCAACAGAAACTTCGAGACATCCAGAACAAGTGGTGGCTCAACCTAGCAAAAAAGACTCAACTATGCGCAGATTTGGGTGACCACAGAGGATTCTATGAGGCTCTGAAAGCAGCGTACGGACCCACACACCAAGTTCAAAGCCCCCTACTCAGCGCAGATGGCCAAACGCTTCTCACAGATAAAACCTCCATCCTGAATCGATGGTCTGAACACTTTCAAACTCTCTTCAGTGCCAACCGTGTAGTCCAAGACTCAGGAATCCAGCTCATCCCAAAGCAAACGGTGAAAAATGAATTGGATATAGCCCCTACTATGGGAGAGACCCTTAAGGCCATACAGCAGATGAAAACCGGCAAGGCAGCTGGGGTCGACGGAATCCCGCCTGAAATCTGGAAACATGGAGGCCAAACGCTCCATGCTAAATTTCACGAGCTAGTTGTGCGCTGTTGGGAACAAAGCGAACTACCACCAGATCTCCGTGATGCAATCATCATCACCCTGTACAAGAAAAAAGGAGTAAAGTCAGACTGCTCAAACTACCGAGGCATAACTCTGCTCTCCATTGCTGGAAAAATTCTCGCAAGAATACTATTGAACAGATTGGTACCCGCTATCGCAGAAGAACTTCTACCTGAAAGTCAGTGTGGTTTCAGAGCCAACAGAAGTACCACAGACATGGTATTCGTTCTCAGACAACTGCAAGAGAAGTGTAGGGAACAAAACAAGGGTCTCTATGTAACTTTCGTTGATCTCACCAAAGCCTTTGACACTGTGAGCAGAAAAGGTCTGTGGCAGATCTTGGAACGATTAGGATGTCCCCCCAAGTTCCTCAAAATGATAATCCTGTTACATGAGGGGCAGCGCGGCCAAGTCAGATATGGCGATGCACTCTCTGAGCCCTTCCCAATAGCCAATGGTGTGAAACAAGGTTGCGTTCTCGCACCAACTTTATTCACAGTTTTCTTCAGCATGATGCTCCAAAGGGCCACGGCAGACCTCGACGAACAAGACGGCATTTATATCCGATATCGTACCGATGGGAGCCTTTTCAACCTAAGGCGACTGAAGGCCCACACCAAGACCCTGAATCACCTTGTCCGCGAGCTGCTTTTTGCTGACGATGCCGCCCTTGTTGCCCACACAGAAGCAGCTCTGCAGCGCTTAACATCCTGCTTTGCAGAGGCGGCTGAGCTTTTTGGGCTGGAAGTCAGCTTGAAGAAGACAGTAGTTCTCTACCAACCAGCACCACAAGATGATTACCATCATCCCCACATCACCATTGGCGAGTCAGAGCTTCAGCCAGTCCAGCAGTTCAGCTATCTGGGTAGCATCATCTCCTCAGATGCCACGATTGACAAAGAGATAGACAACAGAATAGCAAAGGCAAACAGAGCTTTCGGAAAACTCCATAAAAGAGTCTGGTGCAATAAACACCTGAAGAAAAGTACAAAGATCAGTGTCTACAGAGCCGTGGTACTGTCTACTCTTCTGTACGGGTCTGAATCATGGGTCATCTACCGCCACCATCTGCGACTCCTCGAACGCTTCCATCAGCGCTGCCTCCGCACAATCCTAAACATCCACTGGACTGACTACGTGACTAACGTTGCTGTCCTTGAACAGGCAGACGTCACCAGTATTGAGGCCATGGTGCTGAAAACGCAGCTGCGTTGGGCAGGGCACGTCTCCAGGATGGCGGATCACCGCCTCCCTAAGATCGTGTTCTATGGTGAACTTGCCACCGGCTGCCGCAAGAGAAGAGCTCCAAAGAGGAGATATAAGGACTCCCTGAAACAACACCTCAGCCTAGGCCATATTGACCACCATCAGTGGTCCACCCTGGCCTCCAATCGGGAGATTTGGAGACACACCATACATAACGCTGCTGTCTCCTTTGAGAGCACGCGTAGAATCAAGCTCGAGGAGAAAAGACAGCGCAGAAAGAACCGTGCCTCGACTATACCACCCAAGGAGACCCTCCGGTGTGCTCTTTGCAACCGGTCTTGCCTATCGCGCATTGGCCTTTTCAGCCATCAACGCGCTTGCAATAAGCGTGGGCAAAGCCCTTCCCAAATCTTCGTCCGCGAAGCCAAGCCATGATGATGGTCATGATGATGAATAGCTGCAAATGAAAATCTGTAGAAACACTCCAGAAAACCTGGAGTAACCAATAACAATTACCATTCCTACTGATACAATGTGCTAACTGGTTGAAGAGCTCCCTTCTAGAGACTTTTAAATGTGCTTACTTTTAGAAAGAGCATGAAAAACCAGTTAGCTAAGATCCTTTGCACTGCAGGTCCTTTGTCTAGACCCAGTGCAGGTTACGAGAGCAAGACAGTCGGTTCTGTACCAAGTGTGGTTCACAGCTTATATGAAATACTTCATTCTCCTTAACAAAGTCTTAAACAGCACATCACAAACATGGTTAAGGCATGAATGCTGAGAGCTTCTTAAGAACTTTTTTTTTAAGCTTGGCTAAGTAAATTCATGCTGTCCAAAATATTTCAGCACATTCCTAACTTTATACCTGGGAAGAGGTCACGCGGAAGCAAAGGGGAAAACATACATGCTCCAGGTTGAAGGCACACCTAAGTGAGCTGCTGAATAAGACCTAAATTACACCCTTGTGAGGAAGCTCAGCTGGGAGGCCAAAGTCATAGAGAACAAATTACCTCTTTGCCCTCAGACACACTTCGCTCCAGACACAAACAGAATTATATCAGCAGGGGCTGGGGAGAATTTTGCATTGGTGACAAGATAAGTGTGATTTTCTATCCAGCCTAGAGAGAGTGATAATACAGCAACCCCCTCCAACAGCCCTGCTGGCACTCCAGGAGACCTGGGCTTCTGAAATGAGCTCCTGAGCTGATCTCAGCCTGCCTGTCCACCTCCTGTGTAATTATACTGCTTTTCAGGATGCTTAACGTCATGTTCTTCAGTCAAATCTAACCTTGAAAATCCACAGACAGAATGCTCAAAGTGAATTCTAGTCTAGATTTGAAGGGTTGTTTGCTGGAATTGGAGTAATGGAGGAAGATAACAACTCTCTTAGAAGAGCAGGGTAACTGCTAGTAAGACCTTTGGAAAGCATGTACCATTCAGCCAAGTTTCCAAGAGCTAAGGATACAATTTTCAAGCAGAAATGACTGAATGGTATCTTGGGAGGGAGTGCCACTCACTGACTACATCCACGCAGCGGATGGGTGATGCAGAACCGTTCTCACGCTGCTGGGGCTGAGCTGGCACCAGTGGGTCATACCCT
This sequence comes from Bucorvus abyssinicus, assembly GCA_009769605.1. Classification (NCBI taxonomy): domain Eukaryota; kingdom Metazoa; phylum Chordata; class Aves; order Bucerotiformes; family Bucorvidae; genus Bucorvus; species Bucorvus abyssinicus. The sequence continues at coordinate 128,722,856 of CM020024.1, forward strand.
TCCCTGCCCCAGGGGTAGCACGCTCGGCTTCCAGGAGGAGGATCTTGCTATGTCTAGGATTAGGCTTCTTCGGCTGCCTCTCGTCCTGGCACAGGACTTTCTATTAGTAACTGTACCATTCATCCACAGGAGACTACAACCCTCAGGGCTACCCGTCTGGTTCTTCTCCCTTCACAAGCAATGAAAATTGTATTTTAAAGCTATATAGATACATACCTATATATTCAAAGAGAAGAGGACTTTTTATGCTACTTTTGAGTAGCCCATAGGTCAGCCCACATCTTTGATATCTAAGATGAAATATTTCTATTACCTTTGAGAACCTTGGGTTACCCCGAGGAGTTTTACGCATTATTTTCTGCACATTGTATTACTGGGTTTAGTAGAAAACAAAAGTCATTCTTGTTCTGGCACACTCCAGCTTGCCAGAGGAGATCAAGCACATTGCATGAACAAGAATTCAGACCAAAAAAAAAAAAAAAAGTCTAGCTGCTTGATATGATAATTAATTTACCATAACAAACAGAAAGAAAAAACATTTGGCAGGTGCTGATGGACTTAGTGTTGCTGCTAGCAAATTTTAGTTTACTTTCAGTTAGAGCGTATTCACTGCACAGTAACCTTGAGTTCACTTTGCTAAAATCAGTAGGGAAACAGCCTGTCAACTGCGATAGATGTAGCTGGCTATAGGTAGCTGGCCTACAGTACTCACTTTTGAAGAGGTGAGTTGGCAAGGCTTGACTTCCATTTGGGGGCACAGGACAGGACACCACCCTTCCTATTTGTCTTTATGGGTTGTCCTCCATTCTTTACACAGGGCATATAAAATGCTAACCTGTAATCATCTAATTTTATCTGAGCATTTATGTTTAATGAGGTCCGCATTGTTCCTTCCTGTACATCATAATGTACCATTTGCCAAAAAAAAAAAAAAAAGCCTTAAATGAAAAAAAGCAACAGGAAAGGACAGCTGAAAAAGGAAAGGACTACAGAGTAAAAATTAAAAGAGAAAGCACACCAGTAAGGCTTGGCCATTTAAAACAATTCCCCATCCGAGAACTCTTAGCTTCCCTACAAAGAGAGTTGCTCCCTTGTAAGTATTTTACAAATCACTATTCTGCTGGCAAACAGTGTGTAACCCGTTAAGCTCCTAGAAATGTTGTATCTACAACAAAAAAGAATAGCTCTATTTTTAGCCACAGACATGTTCTGGTTAAAGAAAAGCAAAGTAAAGCCATGGCAATTAAACCTAATAGCTGTGCACAGCAGTCCTGTCAGGCTGCCTCTCTATAGGTGAATGGAAAATGCAGGGGGACTAAAAGCTCTGTAGCTGAAGGAAATTGCACAGTTAAGATGCTTTTTTGATTTGGTATTTTTAAGCTGTTTTTTAGGGGAAAGAAACTACGCATTTGAGATTTTCTTCTAAGAATAGGGGAAACATTTCTGTGAGATTTGTTCCTTCAATTCTATACCTTACTCCTTCCAAGAAATAGAAATACAGTGAGTTTCAGTTTCTTAGAGAGTGTTCTGCTACAGAAGAGAGGAATAAGAGGAAGATGTAATCATTCACCACTTGTCTCTTTGTTTTCCTTCCACCTTCAACTCCACCCCTACTCTTAGATCCTCAAAAAAACCCAAAACCAAGCAGGGAAAAAAAACCCAAAAAACAAACCTAAACAAGCCAAGCAAAACCAAAAGAAACTCCTAACACAACAAAATGCTTGTTTCCTTTTCAGATATTGCAGACACTTCTCATTAGCAGACCTTTCTTTGGCCCAAATTTGAGAATGGCTGGTGAAGCCACTTGTAAGACACGAGACTCAGGATAAATAGGTGTTAATTATGTTTTGAAGATCTCTTAGCACTTTTGCCATGTTGCATCTCCAAAAATTGTCTGTTCTGGAAACTTCAAATAAACCTCATCTGAAGTGAGATGTAGCTGAAAAGGGCCATTAGAAGAAGCAGGAAGGCAATCTGGGATATTTTTTGCTGGTAATTAGGAAAGTAAGAAGGATCTTATGAGTTTTGAAAGATTTTTAAAGTATGCAAAATGACTGACTAAGGTCTGGAGTCCAAATTCTCATGCTTAATGACAGGCGGACACAGCTCCGGAGGTAACAAGGGGATAACAAGATTGTTCAAACAGTGGAACTGAGTTCTCTTCCACCCTGTGGAGACACACATTTTTCAAGGCAACTAGCAAGGAGGTTTTACAGCCAGCAATGCCTTATAATTTCTGAATGACACTAGTGCCTGCATCAGAGAAGCATCCTTCAGGTTATTGCATGTCAAGGCTTGCACCCTATGCTGCAAGGGGTATAATGCATCTGGCCCTTTGAGTCTTATGTCTAAAGAGATGAACCCAAGAGCTCTCCCAGGTGATGCTACAAAGGCCAGAAAGCAATCACAGAACTCACCAGCCAGACCCCAGAACACGACACTGGGGACCAGTGTTCAAGGCACATCCTGGAGTCTTTTCTCCAAGGTTGAGGTATTGCAGTGCTTCTGGGCTGTGTTAACGGTCAGCTGTACATGGGAAAAAATGGCTGGTAACTGAGACATTTAACCAAACTTGTGGCACCTGTACAGGTTTTTCCTTTTTGGGAAACTATGATCAGTAGCAGAGGGCTTCCCAGTCTATGTTTATAGGGATACTGGAACAGGATATTTAAAAAGAGGGGAAAAGAAGATTTCAAACCACAGCTAACACAAGCATCTAATCTCAAGATTGGCACACTGGAGTTCCCTCTTAAAATAAAGGGAACCCATTTATGATCTGAACAAACCTATGCTCTCTCTGAGAATCTCGGTGCAGTCTCTTCTTGATACAGCCACCCTGTTCTTACACTCCAGGCAAGCTGAGCTTCATGGAGCGAAGCACCATTTCATATCACACTCAGTCAAATGGTCTGCTTCCAAATTACTGTCACAAAGATATCGTTTTTCTTTTCTTCAGAGGCCATAGGCTCCTACCCAGTCAAACCCTGAGTCTGAGGTATCTCTTCATCTATAATAAAGGCATATCACAGCGGTTACAGATAGAGATGCTGTGTCAATACACACTGAAGACCACAGCCTTGTTTGTTACAGCTTTGTATCTCTGAAGGTCTGCAAGAAGGGAAAGCAGAAAATCAATACATGCAGACAGCAGAATCTGAGTAACTGCCAAGGTGGACACACACAGCACTCCAGAGACTGGGGGAGAGGCAGGGGAAATGGAAAATCATGAAGTAGTATAGAGAACCCACAGAAGCATGAAAACTCCTCATCAAATGTTCTGTCCCAATGTCTTGCAGAGAAAATACACAGAAAAGAAATTCCTAGAGGAAAAAATCTTTATTAAGCTAAAATCATAGTTCAGAACTTATTTCAATAACTAAAATACTGAAGTATTTCGCTCACAGGGAAATAATCATTAAAAGAGGAGGAAATTGAGTCTTAAACAGAACTAAACACCAAGATTCAAAAGCACTGAAAAGTGTGCTAACCCATGAGCTCTGGGTGTGTCCAAAAGCTATTCACGGGAACAATACTGCAAAAACCACCAGTCAAATAAAACCCAGTTCAGTAAGTCTTGAGATACCCTTTTTCACCAGAACGAAATGAGTTCATCTTCACCAGTGATACAGCAAAATAGAATTACTTAAATTCAACGTTTACAGTTTTATATTAATACCATCCCCCGGGATCCACAGAGAGCTCATAACAGAAGCTGTAACTTCTATCAGCTTCACTAAGAGCAGAAGATGGAAGCCCACCTTCCAAAACGCTTTGCTGTGAACCCTTCCATTACGTTACAGGAGTTCAGTATGTCACACAAAGTCAGGGAGGTTACGTGAAATAAGACTTGCACATATCTATAAAGCAGCAGAGGGAGAAAGAACCTGACCTTAAACTGTTAATTTAACAAAAATACAATTGTGCTTTTCAGCCTGAAGCCAGTGTTACATAACTACACTAATAGAGAAAAATGGTTTCCATGCAACGTAGCTAGATAATCTATCTGAATAAGAAGCTATTTTTAGTTTTCAAGAAAAATTACTTCTTCAGATGAGAGCATCACTTTCACTATACTCAAAAATTACTTCTCATCAGTCATAAGTATAGTGTGCATCATCTATTTACATGTTTCGCAGAGAGTTTTACCTGATACGGTTCTTAAATTCTAAGTTCTATTAAAACACATATAATTTGTCCTTCATAGTAGAATGTTTTATTCCAGTAGGTTCTATTTATTAAAATGAATAAATACAAGATTTTCCTTGAAGACAACTGCATTGTTATGTGCTGTGAATAAAAGGCAGTGATGTTTCTGTGATGCCAACTGTCATTTTTAAAGACACTGGGGCCATTTCCTGGTAAATCAATTTCTGACAACAGCACTATACAATAGCTTAAAACATATTTTTCTTTTTTCCTTTAAGGACCTCTCTTTGCCCATTTAAAAATTCTTTTGCAATGCTGAATGCATGGCACTTCCATGCAATGCTCACCACGACAAAATTCAGAAGATGCTATTAATTATGTCACGGATTTGCATTAGGGTTGCAATACCGGATTCATTTAAAACAGGACCCCACACCAGAAGTCTCTGAGCCAGTCCCTAAACCAAAGCACTTACTGCACCAAGAAGAGTTAAAGAAAGAAAAAGATAAGCAGAGAGGAGAACGGGACAGCAACAGAAGACGTATTAGTGTCACGGAGACAGTGCCATGCTTCCCATACCTAGATACATAAGGCAGGGTGACAAAAGAAGTGGGAAGGCAAATTCGCAGAGGAGAGGCAATGCTTGAAAAGAATAACGTATTAAAAGCAATTGGCTTAGGCAGACAGCTGGCAGAGGAAAGATAATCACAGGTGACTAAAGTCCTGCGATTCCAGTTGTAATTCAGCCACTCAACAGTGATGACCCTCAGCCCAACCCACTAGTGAAGTAAAAGCCACCTAGGACACCAGGCAGGTGGCTTTGACCAATAACGTTTACTTCAAGAACAGGAATGCAGGACTGTGAGTATGGTCACTTGACGCTGAGGTACCACCCAGCTTCTCGTTTCACGGTAGCAGCTCTGTATCCTCAGCAAAAGCAGCTGAGCCAGGGGTCCAGTCACCCCAGGTTTGTTGATGCACACTTCAGTCTTGCCTTTATCAAGAGCTAGTGAGGGCCACCGTGATTGCTCAGATTTATGTTTTCCTTAGCTCGTATATATGCAGAGACAATAATGCAATTCAGCTCTACCAGCTTCTCCTGGGAAAAGGAACAGGTATTTAGTGTAAACACTCTGTTTACAGCCCCAACCGAAAAGTAATGCCCAAAGCATCTTTATGTGACAAAGGCAAACTCCCTCAAGCAAGGACAACAACAGGGTAACAAACAAGCAAATGAGATCTATTGTCCTCATAGCAGTGCAATTAGGATGAGATTTAAAAATGGAAGTACCTTTAAGGGAAAAGTTGAGGGAAAACTTAAATCTGAGCAGTGACTATTTCTAGAAGGGAAAGGCAGAAACCAGAACTCCTAAAGATGGTGGATTCCAGTTCTGGGAAACTTTCATAAGACTTTGCAAAGTCAGCAGCTTGCTCTCTCATTCTTACTAAAACCCACCAAAAATAAGAAAATCGGAATTATACTTCCATACTCCTGTAATATCTTGTTTCAGCTTTCTGTGTCTGTATTTCTCCATCATTGCATGCCGTGCCTCGCTTGTGCCAGTGCAATGGACCCAGAGCTCCCTTGCGAAGCACATTAGTTGAAAAAATATCCAACACAGCTGGGCAAAGCACTGCACTGCCACAACCACCAGCCTTGCACGGCTGTGGCGAAGGCAAGAGCAGTACTTGGGGCCACAGGAAGGAGAAAGCAGCAAAGCCGCCTCTGCCAGTGGAGGAAATACTGCTGATACAGCCTCCTCGCCTCCTGCAGCAGGGAGTCCATCTATCCCTGAAACAAGATGTCAGTGCTTTGTCTTTAGTTTTTAAATCTTTTGTCGATCCTAGTATCGCTTCATTGACACTAAATTCAGAAGGGCAGTATATGTTAGGGAATCAGGCCTTGGCTTCTACGGAATGGATCACTAAGATAAGTTATTATTTACAATGGTTTTTATATCAAACACACAATGGAAGGGGTTTTTTTAATCTTCCTTTATGTGTTTCATAATAAATATTCCTACCAAGGAAAATATCATTGATGCACCAAAGGGAAACAACACTTACAATAACAATATAATAGAATACCCAAGATAGATAAACCTTGAAGAAAAAGCAAAGAATCAAAATGAACAAAACCACAAGTCTATTCATGGACAAGTAGAGAAGAAAAGAATAAAGCCTAAGGCTTTGGGGCTTGGGTTGATTTGTTTGGGGTTGTTTTTTTTTTTAATTTTACAAAATATTTAGAAGAATATGAAAGATACAGATGAAACATGCAGAACATATACATTATCTCACTGAAAAGTATTGTCTCCAGAGCCTTATTTTTAGGCATCGGTCTGGGAAGCAGGATGAGCTCAACAAAGGATATGTAGCTCTGCAGCATGGAGGAGTTTGACTGTCACCTGAGACAGCAAGAGCCAGAAGACTCTGAATAATCATTTTGTGCATGTATGGGGAGATATCTTTTTACGAGTAATGGGGCATTCAGGCAAAACCTTTTAGTACCCTAAACCCCCTGAATGTGTAGTAGGGGAGCTAGTGCTGGTCACTGGGGAACCTGGGAAAATATGATACATCTTTGTGGATCTTTCCCTGCAAGTTTTTTGCAGAATTTAAAGCAGGACACTCCATCAAGAAGTGTGTGTCCTTATGACAGACATAAGCAAAACTTCAGTTAGTAGCTGCAAATTCTTTTTTTATTGCTAGTAATTTTCACCAGGTCTTTATTTAAGGGGTTTCTGTTTGATTTAATTTTATTTTTTTAAAATTCAAACAGTACATTTTAACTGTGTTTCAGTTGGGGTCAGCCTGAACGCTGCTAGAGCAATTGCTGGCACAATTTTTAACCAAATGTGTTTGGACCAAGACAACTTGGTCATTTAATTTAATTAAATTTCTCTACTCTTCTCTCTTAAGCCATGTGTAGAATCGTAGATTAACGCAGCAATGAGAAAGCAAATCTTCCTACTGGCAATTTCTTCAAGTAAATCTTATAGTTAGTGTTAATAAAACAAGTCAGGGACTTAATGAGAACAATCTTACGTTTAATAGTTTTTAAAATATTGTGCACTTAAGGAATAGTAAAAATTCTTAAAGTTAGTATGTCAGTGGTGTTACTTTACACTATGTACTCAGCTGGCACAGTCCCCAAGCATACTGCTGATAAAGCACAATAGCTGAAATCATTATGCTTCTAACACACTTAGGATGTTGGACTGAGCAAGCTGATTGCTATTATTAGCATTTGCCTTTTGATGCAAAATAATAACTCAGAATATAATTGAGTGCTAGAGAAAAAAAAAAAAAAAGAACCAATTTAACTTGTGGCGCAATTCCAGTGAATATACACGAGGAAGACTTTGGACCAATTCATCAACTAAATCTGTTGTATTACATATGTTAACTTAAGCATCAATGACTTTATTTTGGAAGGTGCTGAAGCAGCACAAAATAAGCAAAGAATCTGTATGTAGCAGAAACTGCAATTACCTGAGGTGCTCCTGGAAGCTCCAAGTCAATCTTCTTTAGCTGTCATAGAGAGATTATCATGCAGTGTTTTCTGATATTTTGTTCTTAGTAAACCGCAAAGGCATTCTTGCTCACAACCGATCTTCTAGGGTCAAAGTTGTGTCCTTGCCTCCCATTTTTAAGGGTGGGAGTAATTTGTAAGCAGCATTCTGCCTTCTAGCACAATTTAATTGGAAATTTATAGGCTTCCCCTGCAACCTACAACGCAGCAACAAGGTAGGCAGGTAGCATAGCCAGACTCAAAGGACGTTCTGACAATCCGCTTAGTTGCCTTGTGCTCACCTGTAGCCAATCCCAGCCTACCTACCCTTTAAAACTAAAATAAGGTGAAAAGGATTAGGCAAATACACACAAATGCTTGTATTACGAAAACAGAGAATAAATGTTACAACCAGTAGAAACAAATCCCATTAATATCACAGAACGTTTCTTAACGTGTATAATATTTACTATTCTATGTATTAAACAACCAAAAGAATGTTTTAAAAGAAACAGAGAATTAGGGACTGTGTATTTACAGCATTAAACAGCACCAAACGCACTGAGGAGATTCCAGCTCCATAAGGGGGGAAGAGCCCAAAACCGCAAAAGAGAAATCTGATCGCCCATCATCTGACGGGCTCAGAACATTTCGTAGCCATATATGAAACTCTGTTGCTTTCAACACAGGTTTAGAGGAACTTCTATCCACCAGAATGAACAAAACAATAAACTTATTACTGTATCAGAAGTTTTCTACTTTGCATGCTATTGATTAACTGCTGGGAAAAATTAGTTTACATGTCTTGCATTTTTAAGAGTGATCTATGACTACTGTCCTCTGGACAGTCTGGGTCTCTTAAATTACATCCACTGACGAAGAATTTTAATAACTGCTCCAGCGATTGATGCTTTCTGCATCTTTAGGAGCTGAATACAATGAAGGCAGCACTTCAGTGTTTACTATCAAACACTAGTTTTAAGTAAGTACCCAAAAGGAGAAAGAAGTCTTCAGTGGGAATGAAACCACCTGGGCAAAAATTATCTCTGATTTTTTTTTTTTCCTCAAAACCCAGAAGTTTCCTAATAAGATTTGGAAAAACTCTTCACAGAGAGCAACAGTGGGGACACTATATTCTGATCAGGAAAGCAAGCAAAGGTCTGTAGGTGAGTGGGAACGGGTGGGGGGGATCTTTTAACACAAATTGTTATAATGTAAGGATTATATTATAATGCACAAACTTGTTGAAGTTACTTAAGAAAACTGTCGGGAAGGCTAGACTCTAGTGTTTTCATTCTGCTGCAGTAAGCCAATCACAAGCCACTAGAACCCCAAATGTAAAAAGACTGATCAGTAAGGGTAGGAATTTCAGATTCAGCTCTTACTTTCTCTTTCCAAAGTGAAATCTCATGGTGCTTCTTATTAAAGCACAGATTTGACTTGAAACAAAACTGGAAGAGAATTTTAAAAAATTTGTATTTTGAAATACGCATCCCCAAGCTATTTGCAATTATTTAGGTGTTAACTAACAAATCTCTTGTTTTTTCTTTTGAGTAAATTACTTTTGTGTAAACTTTTGTGAAATGTCCTGGCAAAGTAATAGAGAGAAGTCCTCTTTTATAATTCACTGACTACCAGTCTGATTTCTTAATTCCCGAGAAGTTCAGTGTTTGGATGTGAAGGAAGCTACAGTAGATAGTTGCTATCAGGACAGAAATTAGACCATTTTAACCATGGTAAGTAGCATCAGTGAAAGGGAAATAAGAAAAGACAGAAAAGTTGTAACAGAGATGCCAGTCAATGCAGAGAGAGGGTGAAGGGCCAGGTCTCATCACACTCCTGACTACTCAAAACTTGCACTGGCTGACACAGAGAGCTGGGATTTCCACAGCATAACAGAGTTCGAGAGAAGCAAAACCTCTGATACAACAGTTGTGCTACTTGACGTATACATTGGAAGGTCCTCTAGAACTTGAGTCACCATAAATATCAAAATCACAAAGTGATAATCCTGAGGTAACAAAACAGCAGAAAGATACGTTAGAGTGATCCATCAACATCACGAGGGCTAATCAGCGAAATAACCAACGCAAATTCCGACACCTACGGAAGAACATGGCCTTGTCAAAACTCGTGTTTTGAAAATCCGTCTTCATTCGTGCAACTGCTGAGCTGGCGTTATCCTCATCACTTCAGCTGGAACAGGATGCCTGAATCGCAGAGGAGCATGATTTACAGATTTTACCTTTGCTGGGTAACCAGAGATGTTCTCCCGCTACAAGCATGTTCTTGAGCAGTAACGGTGTGCGGGGTGAAGGACGCAGCAGCACACATTGGATGGTGCACCATGGAAAGTTCTGCAAAAACCGTTTATTACACACAAACCTGCACAGGTGTCCGTGCATCTCATCAGTTTGACTCATCTGCTGCCACATGGGCACTCTCAACAGCATTCAAAGCAGCCATTAAACAAACTTCACCACTGACAGCGTACTCAGTGTTTTTCCATCTGTGGATTGGCTGAGAACTAAGGGAAACATTTCCTACTAATGATTCATTTCCCAAGTTGTACAGATCAGCCTGATGAAAGCCAAACAAGCTTAGGAGAACTGCTTCGGGATGGAAAACAATGATTTGTATCAGAAGAAATCTTTAAAAACAAAGGGAGTTCCCTATGTGGCACAATACAATGTATGAGGATAAACAATACCCAAACAAACTCTAAAGAAAGCCTAGCCTGGTTATTTGAAGATTAACTCAAGGCTACAGCTGCAGTTATAGCACTGTCTGTCTAGGCTAATTTAGCCTGCTGACATTTAGCTATGAAGATATTTTCAGCTTTTTGGAATTCTGAGTCTCATAGGGGAAGGGAACACTTTTCATGAAACACAACAATTAGGCAAGATTAGCAAATATTCAAATAATTTCAGCCTGAACACTGTTCCATACAGCCCTAGCCCTGAAGGTTAAAATTATTTAACTTCTTACTGACCACATCCTCCTAACTTCAATCATGTTTCACACAGGGCATGGTGGAGACCTTTACTCTGCAAATGGCTTAAATATTGGCTGTATTTAAATAAATCTACTACAAATTTACGAGCTTAGGAACAGAGAATGGAAGAGCATCATAAAAATTACTGAATGCCATCCCTTGCGATGGCAGGATTAGATGGAGTCACAATTCCATCCACTACGAGGACTAAGAGTAAGTTACTAACTAGTGGCATTAGAAGGGCAGAAGCAGCCTCTTAGATTAAGGTTCATCAGCTGAAGACTGGTAGAGACATTGTTTTTCCGACTCTACTACTAATCGTTATGAAAAAGGCATGACTTCCACTTTGGAAGCTTAATGTTCCTATGCCCAGCGTATTTCTACAGGCAAAACTTAAATTGCTTCAGTGCTTGTAGAAGGCACACACAGCAGCCGTATAAATACAAGCAATACGTGCTCAGGTAAGCAGTGCAGTGCAGTAAACAGTCCCTTCTCCAAAACCTCAGTAACCTCATTTCTGACTTTTTTACCATAGGATGGAATCATCAGCCGTTCCAGTCAAAATGCATCTGATATTGGCACGCCCGTGGAATCAAGGCTCTTGCATATAATACAAACTGTGATGTGTTTCGAGTAGGCACTTCCTGGTCACCACTGGGACTAAAATGATCCCAAATTCATCTCCTGATTGTGTGCCACGGTTGTGACTTTAACATCCCAGTGAACAGTCAGCGAAAGCTGACAGAGAAAATTTGGCAAATCAAGATCTTCTTGATTAGGTCATTTTAGCGTCTCTATGCAAAGTACCCCATTTCTATGTCTTCAAGTCATCAGCAATGTTTGAGCAGATCTGCCTCCAAAAGTAGTCTGATGGACTGCAAGACAGAAATTGTTCAGACACTACAGGTTTTTCTGCATGGTAGGTGACACACAGGAGGATTCAGTAAATCCAGCAAATAGACCATACAAATGAGAACAGAGAGTTTGAAGATGCCACAGACTACTCTCTTGCCCATGGAGCAGCAGTAGGACTGCATCCAAGGCACAGCAGTACTGTCCGGGTCCAGAAGACACAACAGCTGTATCAGGACAGCGACACCCATCACTCCAATCAGCCACCGAGTGATTTGATACGCCCTTGGAAGTACCAGTACCGCTGAGATTAAACTTCATACAGCCTGCTCGAACCGTCGGTGGTTTGGATGACTTGAGGAAGCTCACCCTATCAAAGTGGATGGCTGCAAAAATAGCACAAGCTATCTGCCTCCCGATTTTGGTTTTCAGTGTGGGCTATCTGCAGGAACGGGACATTAACACTGTCCTATCACTGGCTTGTCCCGTCTCTTGTCTCTATCAGAGAAGTCTGAAAATTTGTAGTAGAAAAACTACAAAAACACTCTGGCATTTTACCAATAGGGAGGAAACTGAAGAAACAAAAAAGCATAAAAACTGCTCTCCAGAAATGTCAGTTAAGTGTCGTGGTGAAAGAAAGCGGATGATATGAGAAGGCAGAAGTGGCAAAGAAGATGAAGAAAAAGGGCAAGAGGCCCTAATATCATTTTTTAACAGATCCGGTTTTGATCACTGCAGCAGAAATAGAGATTTCTCTTGAAATTTATCTTCCATATCTATACTACCACTGCATCGTTCATTTGGAGTGTCTAAGCCAAAAGCTATTACAAGTGCAAAACAAGGAACTATATCTAATGGAGCTACGTACCCATATTTCAGCTGTGGAGAAATTATTGTACCTTTTTACAATTACATGAAGTTTAAAAAGGGGGGTTTTTTGAGATGGCTAGTACTGTAAGATAGTCGCTTGCACAAGCCAAGAACATCCATGTTTTAATGCAATTTTTTCATTATCCAGCAAGCGTATCACTTCAGCCAACGCATTCCTAAACCGGACAGAGCTAGTCACTTAAATATATTTTTTTTAAGTGGTTTGATTCCTCTCACATACAGTATGCAGCAAAGTAAGTAAGACCTATTAACTAAACATTAAAACATCACAAACCATTTCAGGAAGAAAATATTGTGGGATGCAATGCAGCAGGAGAACTGAGTATGCTCCACTACATGGTTTACTGCCAGAAAAAAGGCAGCTCAGGCTGAACGTTTTTGAAGGCAAACATTCAATCCCCAATTACGTTTTATGAGGATACAAGTGATGGCACCATATCCCAACATTTCTAAAAGCAGTACAAACATTATCGAATCATCTGTACAAGTCGAAGCACTCAATCTTCACTTTACATACTCTTTACAAAGGCAAAGCAGGCAAAGAAGACATTTTCATCTGAACTAATCGAAATTCCATCCTGGCGTAAGCAGGGTAAGTCTAAGCATTAGTTTCACGCAGTCATTGAATAAAAGCCTACTATATATCTCAGTAGGATAACGGAGAGCAGAAGAAAGAGTCCTGTACTTAAGATCCAGGTGAAATATTTGCCACATTTAATCCAAATATGAAATTATTAAAATTGTAAGTTGTGACAGGTATTATCATCAGGGAAATTGGAATGATAAAAACAGGGAGTTTATCAGTATTAACTGTTCTTGAACTCCGAATGTAGTAATACTAAAATATTCACTATCACCAAAGTAAACAATTTACTCTGCATTTCCCATATATTTCTGTACCAAATGTTTACTTACATGCATTTGTTTACTAGCAGCTTCTTCTCATGATATTGGTGTTACAGAACATTAGTGTTTCATAGTTGTGAGCATGAGTAATTCAGGCTGACGGTCGCTAAAGTGGGTTTGTTCACCTCAGCAAGTGAAAATCTGAAGTGGGATTTGTGGTCCAACCCTGCAGTAGCACTGGCAGGAGCAGTAAAAGTAAAGAAGCTTCGTTTTACTTTGAAACTGGACCATCAGTAATTGAGGTTTATGCTCACGTCCTCTTTCCTAAACTGCAAAAGCAGCCTTAGTTCTGTACTCTGATCACAGAAACTTCAGCAGTTTCATCAGCTTAATATGTATAACACCACAAAGTTTAAAATAGTTTCTTCTACATTATCCAAACCAAAGAATTTTCCCCAAATACAATCAATTACTTTAATTAAATATACTAGAATGTATCAGGCTGTGAAGTGGTTTGGCAGCAGCTTTCCATATAGACTGAAACCTCTGCAAACAAGCAGCACAATCCTTTCCAACTTTCCAGCAGCTATCGTTCCATCCCTTATTTTTCAAAGAAATGGGGATGGACATGAAACAAATGGTTTGAAGTAGTCCTAGTAAAATTATACTGAAGCTCGAAGTGGTAGACAACCCAGGTCACATTTGCTCTCCCTTCCCTGAAGCTTTTAATTATAGAGCAAAGTTTTTCCTAAACATGCCTTGCAACTCTGCTTCAATCCATTTATGCTTTAGCTGTTACCCAAATAACTCGAGTAATTTTTGTGATTAACAAACACAGGAGGATTGCAACTTCCAACCCAGTTTCATTGCATATTGTATCATTTCAAATCTGCTCAATAAATACACATTTAGTTAAAGGACTGGCAAATCACTGAGTGGACAAACATTAAAGATCCCTCTGAACGGTAAACACTAGCTCTGAATATGCGTGACAGGCATTTATCAGTTCTTAATCTGTTTTCATTGTCTGAAAAAAGGGAGTCTATTGCACATATGTAAATAAAATTCTCAATTATAACAAAAGATGTCTTCAAACCAAAGTATGCCATGTTAGCCAGGTGTCAGGTAAGGATGAGACTACACTACGCTGTCTGTACTCTCGGTAAACATTGTGTGGTCATTACAACTCCCTATAAAAATATTAAACAGTGGGAGAATTATTTATTCTGTTTTCCCAATAACATATGGGTCAAAGGCTTTCAGTGCAACCTGTCTCACTGCTGTTCTCTATGAAGTGGCTGAAAATTTAAATAAAATGACTGAGCTTCAGAGCTGTCGGGCCAGAAAGGTTTCACTGGGAGGAGGAATAATGAATCACAGCACCTTTCAGATAATTTGTACCCCTTTCTTCTCCAACACTTTCAGATATGCTTATTGAAGATATACAGATAGAAATACCTCTGAGAGTTCCAGGCACATAGCTGGTAAGTAAAACAGCTATAAAATTAAGGACTACCCACTTCTATAAGAAAGTCTTTCCACTCCCTACCAGAAGGGAAAAATGAATTTTGCATTATATACAAAAGCCTGACGGGAGACTGAAGAAACTTAGCTACTTACTTTACAGAGCAGAGCCTGTATAATGTGCTTCTTTCAGTCACTTGTGACTCACTCACATTATTGCAAATTCATGTCAAGAAGGATTTTGTAGGGCCCTCCATAAAGACTTTTTAAAGGACCAACCTCATTAAAGAAGAAAACAAAATAATGTTTGCTTCACTAAAAATGCAGGAGGAAATAAATCCTATCAAACTTTTAAGATTTTTAGAATACACTTTTTTCTTTTTTTAATGTATGATGCAAGTTCACCCCTGCAATTCTGCTTCTCAGTCCTGACTCCCTCTGATTTCTTACCCCATCTATACACTTATGGCCATATAGTTTTCTGGACTAGAGAAGTTCTGTTCAGAGGTACACACCTTTGCACAGGAGTTCAGCATAAAAAGGAAAGATACAGGAAACAAACTGGTTTTGGAGTAATATAAATTACAGAAAAACTCCAGGTGTTTTATAAGTTTCTAGCCCTTACAGTTGTAGGAAAAAAAAAAACCAAAACTTACAAAGTTCAATTCTTACTGCACAAAATGCATAAAACAACAAAATGCCTTATAAATTGTTTTTATATCTGACAGGCACTAATACAGCTTTGTAATCGGTTTCACGAGCCGATAGCCATCATTCGACTTCACATCTGGCATCTGGCCGTAAAACACAGCACCGCTGCCCTCCCGCTCAGCCCTGCGTCTTCTGCCAGATGATCCCTGCCCAGCTCAGCCCTCGGCTCCAGTGCTGACTCCTCATTTAGCCGAGAATACAGAATTCACATTGCCCCAGTACCACACCAGTTCTTGGAGGTTAAGATCACGTTACCAATGTGATTTAGACCCTGATTCAAAAACTTACTGAAGACAGCAAGGTGGATTAGTTCCTCATAGGCAAATACTAGAGGTCTAACACTTCTACATTCTCAGTCATTTGGCACTGCTAAGGATCACAACGGTGTGGAAGAAAAATGTTTTATTCAAACGAGGTATGTACACTCAAAATTAGATGATTCAAACCTGAAGTTTAGAAAACTACAAGATCTGAATGCTATTCAGTTTCCCCATACATTGGTACTGACAAGCATCTACAAAAAGACTGCAAATCATCTGCCGCAGAGCTTCTGCGGACCTGGGCTCTCTCGTCTAGACATTCAGATACAGCCCCGAAATGATCACCCTAAAGCTTCAGATTCCTCCTGAAGTTCTATTTAAGGTGTCTGCTGCTGTTCATTTGATTTCACCCTGGATTTTAATAAACAGGTGAAATTTGCTGATGCCTCAACCTTGGAGCCACAGCCAGGTAGAAGCGCACACTCTGCTTCACCTGCAACCCACCCCCCGCCACACACCAAATCAGATTAAACCAAATGAAGATGCACAGGAAAAGAGGATGAGGCAGAGTTACGAGGGCTGAAAGAACGAAAAAACAAATATGAAAAATCCTGCTGAACGGAGTGAGATTTTTTTTTTTCTGCTTACATATGTATCTTGGAGATGGCAAAAGACACTGACTGATCCCACTAATCCTGTCGCTTAAAGATTTGAAATTGCTTCTTCCTGGAGTTTACAAATGCGTATTTCCAGTAGGTAACTGTAAATCTCCTTCCCAGCCTCACATATCCCACTGACCACCTCTCCCTCACGTGTTCTAAACCAACGCCGTATAGGTTATTTGTATGGTATGTGGATATGATGTCTTCCCTAATGAATCTGAATTGCTCTTTATCTTCCCAGTATCTGTGCATTACAAGCAGAGCCTACCTCAGGATTAGGGTGTTAATCTAGAGTGTATCAGGTAGTCAGATAAACTATTCCTGTGCTTTATCGGAGGTCACCTAAACCGTAAGTCAATTTGCCATTCCTTCATTGAGAAGTAAACACGCTCTAATTAATTATCAGCAATTATATTGACTTTCTTTTCTGATCTTCCTACAGAATGTTCATTCTAGTTTTAAAATTTAGAAAGTAAGAAAGATTATGTGGTATAAAACAAAATGCCGGTTAATAAGAAGTACATAAGAATGATGTTGCACTTGAACCAGCCAAGTATGAGAACCACATAAGGGAAAAATAACGCTTTACTCATTAAGTACTTTACTCTTTATCTTGAAGTATAAGCTCATTTATCAAATTCTATTTTTAAATGGACCAAGAATCTTGAAGCTGTGTCTATTGAACTCTTCCACAAATAAACCCTTTAAAAGCATTTCTTCCCCAATTACACCACCAAGTCAGAAAAGCACGTTTACCCACTTTCATTTAGCAAATCGCTTGCCATCAGGCATGCCTTTAACTCTGCTGACCAGAGTGTGCCTCGCAGAGTTGTTGAATCCAGACCTTAAAACATCCCTGCCAGTTTGAACAACCTCGGCAAGGCTCTCCTCCCGTTCTCCATCCCTTCTGCTCCACTCTGCCGTAATGCCCCTGCGAACCAAGGAGAAAGAACTCCGGGGAAGGAACAGTCGCTCACTGCCACATCTGTGCCACTCACACCACTGGCATGACCAGCTCCTTCTGTGATTTCTCAAATGCGTTTACTGGGAGAGTTAAGTAATCTCAATTTAGTTTAATCCAGCGGCTCTGGGCGGACAGTATTTCAAGGTCTATATAATTTCTGGTGGAAGCAGTAGATTTAGGATTTAAGGAAGAATAATTTCTTTTTCCCTGACTCTTCATTTCTCTGCTTCTTCATGATATAGAAAATAATAAAAATAGCATGACAACTTTATCTTTTAAAATAGCTTCTATTCCCAAAAGGTGAAGCCACATCTGCTCACACTTCCACTCAAGAACATGATAAAAATATTTAAGCCAAAATGAAGAATTCTAATCAAAAATCATCCACAAAAAATCCCACAAAAATAAATGGGAAAATTATGCATCAAACAGGAGACCCCGTCTCTGTTTTAGAGTAACGCCTAAAGCTGACTTGCTGCTCCAGTAGCAACCATTCTAATGCAATGACATGGTCTTTACAAATGCCACAGCACTGCACACACCTGAAGCTACTTTCCTGAGCCTGGACCTGCATGACAGCAGGATCTTGAGGAGTAGGAAATTATCCCAGTACACACCCAGTAATGAGTCTGTCCTGAGACTCTAGGGTTTCTGTGAGTTTTGTGATACCTGTGGTCTTCGCTAGGATTCAACAGCCTAATCTAAGCATGCATCAGTTAATGACTTTTACAATCCCAGCGTAGAAAACCACACTTAGACAGGCTCTCCTTCAGTTCAACCAGCTTAACGTGAGTTTAAGGATACACTCTTATATCTGTACACACACATCTGGCTGGTGTAACCGGTCCTAATGCTACACTTCTCATCCTAGACTTCAGCAGGCAAAAAATATTAACATCCCTCTGCACCTGCCCCTGTCCAGAGTGAGAAGGACCAAATCCTGACCCACGTATTCTTTGTATGCTCATTCAGCTAACTTAGTAGAGCAAATAATACTCTAAAATCAGTAGACATCCGTTGAGTGGATATAACTTTACAAAGGATCATAAAGGTCTGCCTGACAGGGTATATTCAGACCCTATCTTTTGAGATTAGTCAGTCAGAATTGGTTGTAACTATAAATCCTCAGAGAAAATTTTACAAAGAGTGTAATGTTTACTTCTCTGAAACTATCTGATGCAAGTGGATTGCACTGCGAAGGACTAACGGTGGTCCCTGGAAGCCTCTTTAGGAAAAAAGTTAACAAATAAATAAACAAACAAATTACCAAGCATATCTATGTAATAAATTGATTTCAAGGAGAGATTTGCTAGAGCATGACATGGAATATAGTTACAAAGCCAAGGTGTGATCATCATGTGCTAGAACTGGTGTTACCTCTGCTGTCTAAAATAACAGTGAAAATAAGAACTTGAAAGCTCAGGTTTCAATGCACTTCTGCATGCCTGGAGTTCACTTGTACTGAACAGATTCACCAGGCACACAGACGCCAGTTCGTTACACGCACACTTTTACTTTGCTAGGAGCACACAGCACCTTAATGAGCAGATTCCAACAGCACTGTAGTTGTTTCTACATTGCTAAAAAAGTTCTATGGCATCAAAATCATAATGTGTCTGCCAGAATATACGATTTTGACAAAATGTCATTTAGAAAAAAACCTGATGAAAATCAATGTTCTGTTGCAATATTTCAGTAAATATTTCTGTATAGTTTCATATTCAATTAGCACTACATTCAAAAAAAAAGCGTTATGATAAAAAATGTTTTGACTGCTCCTGAGATATTTTTAAAATATGTTCTATTGAAAATATTTAAATATTAAAACTTTGTTGATTCTAGGTCAAAACAGATGTGTAAACAATAAAATTGCCATTAAGTAGACGGTCTGGTTCTCATACAGCTCAATTAATGGTTTGCATCTGGAAGTGGCCTCAAGAGAAGACTTCCCATCACAGGAAGTCTACTACTTGGCGTTTTCCTCCCCTACACTCCAGATTTCTTTTGGAAGGCTTCTACAGGGGTTCTTCATACTCTGCAAGAATATGAGCTCTATTCCTTATCTGTTGATAGGTGTCTGTTGTCTGCCTGTCTAATCATCACAAGAATCTACACAGCAGTACGACAACTCACAGCTGTGGTTAAGGAGCAGTGGCGAGCGTATAAACACTTTTGACCTCTTGTACCATCTGGTCATTCTGCCAAAACAGTCTTGGAAGACCTTGCAGTAACCCACTAGAGAAGAATTTGAGCAGTTGCAGCATCACAACAGACTGAGAAAACTATTGTGAGGATTAGTTTCTCCCTTTGTCTGCCCTCTCCATTCTCCTCTTGCTCTTCAGCATACCTGAGGCTACAATGATTGATTTATCTGGAAAAATCTATACTGGTCCCAGGGCAGGTAACAGCAAAGAAGATGCTGAGGTGAAGAACTTAAGAAGGTACATACTGAGAAATTAAGACTGTATGTCAGTGAAAGGTCTCTGTGTGTAGTGGGAACCACAGATTATGTCTAATCTGAGACATCTGAGAACTCGTCACCAAATCCTGAATAAAGGTGCATGTCTCCAGATACCATACCTCAAGCATGCCCTGACCACAGAAAAAAATACCCTGATTTCCAGCTTTTTACAATGCAAATAAAAATTAAATTGTCCATTTCAAGAGATGCAATACTTAATCTTGATCTCTATTTGGTTTTCTGTCTTAGATTTCACAATGACTTAGTTCTGAAGTTTTATCTTTTTGGAAAGGGAGGATTTATGACTTCTTGAAAGAACTCCACTTCTGCTCTTCATTCCTATTCTGCATTAAAAAACCTCCAGATTTTAACAGCTTTTAAAACGTATTACAGATTCTTTGTTTGTTGAAGTCATCAGAAACTCTCTATACACTCCTATGCCTTATACTGTAGAACTCAGTATTGTAGGCAAAAGGAGCTTGAGGACAAGTAGTCTCAGACATAAATTAATCCATGACTGAATATCCAAAAACATTTGGATTTTTTCTACTTGAATTCCCAACAGCACAATTCAAACATTACTTCAGAAAGATACTTGAGGACTAGTGCAATTCAAAGCAAACAGACTGGTGCTTTGAGACTTCCGGACTGGAAAAGTCCAGAAATTTAGCAGAGAGTTCTCCTTTACAGTTGCAGACAGACATACGCTGCTTTATACTGTTTGTGCACTGAAGTTCTCTGGCATTCAGAGGAAATGGTAAAAGCAAGCAACTTCTAGAAATCTGCATGAGTGCATGGAGGTAGATTTCACTGCCATGTCAGTGATTAACACTGGACAGTTTGGGGGATTTAACGAGCACAATCAACAATGATGATGACGCGCATTGTACAACAATATATTGTAGAAAGCATGATCTACAAGGAAAAATGCGGCCAAACCCCTATATATAGAGATATCCTTTATCTAGGTGCCCATTAGCTAAATAAGTGCAATAATTTATTTTAATACCCCTGAGCTTAAGCATTAAGGAACAACAGATATTCCTGAACTGAAAATCATGGAGGCTGGCAGATTTTTTCAGGGAAGTATCACTTTTTTTGCGCTACTAATTAAATATCTGATACTAGCCCCAGTCAGAAATATGATACTGGGCTAAGAGACATTTGATATGATCTGATACAGCAATTCTTACACCTGTGCACCACTGCTTCTCACAAACAGTAGAGAAATGAGACTAAAGAGGAAGGTACCCCTTCTCAATTAGTTTATAATTGAGTGATGAATAAATAACGCATCAGATGGGGATATACTTCAGTGTCCCAAAATGAAATGACAATTCATTCTAAAAGTTGGAGTCAGTATGGCTTTATCTGTATTACCCCTGCAGTTCCAATCGGGATCATGATTTTGAAGCGAATCTGCCAGCTGCTCTCCCTTACTATACCTTGGTTCATTCTGCAAAGCTGTTTGGCAGCATGTCAACTGTACTCCTTTTGGACAGGGCCAAACCAAAGGTGCTTTCCATAAGCATACCTACAGCTCCAACTATAAACTGTTGTGCAGCACGCTGGTCCAAACCAGAACTACTTCTACAAAGCAAATTCCCAGCAGAAGCATTTACTGTGGACATCAGGCATTCAGCTGCATTCTGCATATCTGCACCTACTGGGCTGCATGGTACCAGCCTTTGTCACAAACAACTGGACCAGATTGCCGGAAAGCAGAGTCTGTCACTTGTCCGCTGAAGGATGTAGGGCATGCTTCCTCTCTTCTCTGTGGTCCCACACCATAAGACTACTTAAGTCCTTTAGATGGATCTTAGACCTATCAAGGAAAAGTGGTTCCCACAGTTATTTCAAATGCATGGTTAACATGACATTCTGGTAATCAATTCCCTTACAGATGTACAGTATCGTACCTCGGCTTCGTAAAAGATCTACCCCCTGCCCACACCTCACTTGCCAGGCTCTTCACTAGAGTCGAGACACATTTGGTCAGCATCAGACCATCTGGACCCTATGAGCAGCTCGAAGGTCAGCCTGAAGAGCACGAGGTAGGTCTGATCATCTCAGTGCAGAGAAGGCCTTTTTTAATGGAAATCTGACAGATTGCTGCTATAAATGGAGATGTCAGTTGGTTTCATTCTCCACTGACGTGTTTCTAAAATAGACATCTTCCTGCTTTTGTTAACATAAAGCCTGCAACATAATCCTACATAGCATTAAAAAAAAAAGTACCTGGTTTGATCAGTACACATCAAACAAATTTTCATCTGTGTTAACTTTATTGACATTTCCTCCCTTCCCTCTCATGCACACTGAACATCAAATATTTCTTTGGAGTGCTACAAGGGAAAGGGGAAGGAAAGTCTCCATCACGGAAAGGCTCTAATGGTGCCAAGGATGAAAAGCATAGGGTGATAACATCCATGCAGCTGGCCATCACACCCAAGAGGTACAACCTGCCAGCCCAGCATCAGCTACAGGCCTGAGGCTTGTTGAGTCTGCAGTCATGCATTTCCTTCAGAAAAAGTTTCTTTGGGAAAAGTTGAACTGCAAACATCACTGGAGCCTTTTGTCACAGAAAATTATGGGAAATTTTCACCACCTCTGAATTCCTGCTGAGAATTCACCTTCGTTTAAAAGTTCTGCAGGTGTGGCTTAGTGAGGCTCAATGCAGTACAGCCAGTACATCTGGTACAAAAAAAGAAGCTGAATTTATTAGGCTTATAGGTCAGTATATAACTTCCCCCAAGACACTCTATGGTTATGCCTCTACGAGTGAATTAAACATGACTAGAATATTAAACGTATACTCCGGCACTGAGGCCATCTGGCAAGACCATCTCAAGTCCTTACCATCAGACTTCCTCACCCACCAAAAAGGGGTGGCTGTATGCTAGCTGGGTATCAGAAGCATCTCTGGCCCGTGCAGATTCCTGAGCAGCACCTGGCAAGCCTCTGAGGGAGCACCAGCTGGCAGGGGCCAAAACCACCCTATGAAGCGCTCCAAGAATTTATCAGTAGGGTTGGAATTCTGTTACTTGGGAATATTTTCCAAAACTGTCATGAAGTGACCTATTGGCAGCAGTGTCCATATGTGTGCCCCCGTGCCTTTTTTGTGTCAGTTGAGAGAGGATGCTGAGAGTCGTGGTGGAACAGCAGAAGAAGCACAGACACCCACACACAAACACGTGAATACAGATCAGGGAAATTCAGTTTCTGGATATATTTCTTCGTGCTCCAGCAGTAACTGTTGAACTGTAAAGTCTTTAATAATTTCTTTGGGATGTTCACTAACTCTAAATTACACTAAGCCTCTAGAGATTACTGAGTAATTAATAAAATTGTTTTTCTCCCCTTTTACCAATGACTAATGCTCTGGTTTGCTTACTCCCGTGAAGGGAAACCAAGAAAAAAATGGTATTGGATCTACTGGTAGATACTAGACACTGAGTCAAAACTTTTTATACAGTTTCTATATTTTTCACTGGGAGTTTTGCTTGGAAATAATTAAGAAAACATTGTTTTGAAAATGTAGTGATTCATCAGGTAGAGCTTACAGTCAAAACAGATAAAAGGAAAAATGGATAAAGTTGTCTTAAATCACCTCATTTCTCTGATCCCAAAATGGCCAGACTGAGCCAGCTTCCAGGATGAACTGCAGCAGAGCAAGGACTACAGAAACACAGTGGTGTCGAGTTATCTACATCAGAGCACCTGCTGCACACAAACTCTATTCTCTGCTCCTCCTGACAAGCTTCTCTCCATATCCCACCTTGATGGAAAGGTGGTATTAGTTCCAGAATTTCCACTAGCGTGTCCAAAGGGACTCCTCAGCTTCTGACTTACTCTCTTGCACTGAGACAACAACCAACAGCTAGACTTCAGAAAAAGACCTGGCTATTTCCTAGGATTAAAAACCTCAGGATTAAAAAAGCCCCATTTCATACATCAAACTTACAGGACAACGCTAGACAATGTATCAGCATGGATCATGAGTGGCATTACAGTTTGTGGCCATTAAAGAGAACAACAACAAAGACAAGGCAGAGAGTGATTAAGGCAAAAGGGTAAGTTTTAAAAACACAACAGCATTTGAGAACTCCAGCCCATATTCTTGCAAAGCTAAGGAGTAAGTAATGCCATTCGCATCTGGAGGAAGATGTTGAACTGAATACAAGGGACAGTTCTACCACGCATTTCGCTACTTTAAGAAACAAGAAGGCAGAATGAGACCTTAAATTTGTACAGATCATGCGACAATCAACAAGGATAACGACTGAAAAGTTTTTTAAAGAAATGAAGATTCAAAATATTTTCAGAATTTAGTCTTCTAATTACATATAATTCTTCTGCCGCTTTTAATACACTATCCAATACTCACAAAGCTGTGGTCCTAGTTTTTCAGGGAATATACACAAGGTGGAAGGCAGGGCCACTTCTCCTCCTTCAAAGCACCTCAAAAGGCAGACTATGATACCTAACTGCTTAAAAAATTCCCGTCTTTGCATGAAGATCTGCACGTCTGTAGCTTTCGTGCCATCCTATGAAGACCGTGGGATAAGCTGATCATCAGGACATCACCATTAGCACTGGATTGCTTTGTTCCTGCCAGTCTGTGACAGCCAACAGGAGATGGGCCAAAATCTCTTCTCTTTGACACTACTAAAATTGCACCACTGCATGTAATAGCCAAATTTTACACTGTTTCTTCCCCGGAAAACAAAGGAAAATATGTTCCTCAGAAGTCTGGTATGACATAATATGCTAAAATAGACTCCTTTGGAGTTTTTTCAGTCCATCAGTAAAAGAACTGTCTTGAAGGAATACTGAATAGATGTTTTTGATCACACGGAGCTCCAGCTCCTTCTGAGTAACTGCCTATTTACCAGTGGGGTTTGTGAAAAACAATAAACATACCCTGTCCCTGTTGAGCAATAATAACAAAATAAAATCAAACTTTCACTCCACTACGATCTTATCATAATCTAAAAATTGAACAATTCCCCCCTGCCTTCTTTCCCTGTGTCCTCTAACTCCATCAGAAACAGTTGTGGTTTATAGTATGGCTCACTACAGCAAAAGCACAGGTAGAAGAAAACGGGAGGATTTTTTTGCAAAGGTCTGGTCCATCAAGCCTTTTAAAGATTTGACGCTTCTTGTATTATTTATAAAGCACAAACGTATCCTATTCAAGTCAAAATAAATAAAGAAGTAAGACATAGCATAACAGTATTATTAAAAATAAGCACTTTCTGTTTTCAAATAAATTAACACGCCTGTAGTGACAGCCATGCCACACTAGTAGAAAAGGAGACCCAGACAAGAATTTGAAGCCAAGTGTTGAGCGATAAGGAAGGGTACCCAGCTGTAGGCAAGGGTATCTTGAAGAATATGAAAAAGCCTAACTGGCAGTGGCTTGTGCTGCAAAAACTGATGAAAAAATATCACGCTTCTGACAAAAAAAAATGACCAGAGAGTAATAGACATGAAGATTCAGCAAAGGAGAACAGGGAGAAAAAGGTGGAAATATACTGGTAGTCTCAGTAGAAGCTAGGACAAAATCTGGTGGCAGTGACAGATGACCACAATTCATTGACAGATTGAAAAGCAACCCTGACACTTCCATCCTTTGATTGCCTTCATCAACACTCATCTAGTCAATTCTTCACACCCATTATTTCCATATATCTGAAGATTTATCACTCATCTTTGAAAGGTAGTGTTTCATTCTGTGTCCTTTAGAAACAACTAACTAAATCCATCTTCTGAATCTTCAGCATTGTTACTGCGTTACTGCTGCGTTTCAATCGAATTCCTCAGAAGTGAACTGCCATTTAGTACAGACTCATCATAACATTTTATCTGGGTTGGTTTGCTTTGCTTTTGTTTTATGATCATGAAGGAGGTCACAATAACATATTAACGTATGAAGAGACATATAGGGTTAAACAACGTCAAACACAGCAGGGTGCAGATGACTTTCAATAGTGCTCTGTAACTGTTATAATCAAACAGCATATAGTGTTGCAAAGAATTTTAGAACTCATTTGTTACCACCCTATGTAGTAGCGAGCATCAGCTACAGTCAAACTCAGAAGGACTAGCTAATTATGTGCCAGGAAATAGCAAGCTACAATTGCATTGAGCTTAATTCAGCTGTGTTTTCAGGGAGGGGGAGGGATCTGGTTTTCCTACAACAGGTTATTTTTTTGGTTTTTTGGGGGGTGTTTTGGTTTTTGGTTTTTGGTTTTTTTCATAGACTTCAAACCTTAGGGAAAGGACTAGAAAAATAACGATGAGAAAAATGCAGCCTCCCGCTTTAGAGCACAACAGATGTAAATAACCAAGAGCCAAGAGGGAAGAGAAAGAAAGATTGCGTAAGATTCATACTGGGGTCTCATGAGATTTGGTCACTTTCCTGAGCTACTATTAAAAAAAAAAAATCATTCAGGGACTTTTAAGAAAAAGTGGCAACAAATTATTATGACTTCTTTCTTAAAGACAGCTGTTCAGTGAGCACCAGCAGTCGAATTAATACATACACTTATATCTGTGTGCAATAATTCTTTTTTCAGCTAAACCACTTTGCACATACAGAAGCCTTTGTGCCAGCAGGTTGCTAAATGACATTATCCATGTGTCTCTGTGGGTAAATTAGAGGAATATAAGGGAAGATTATAAATGAGATTCTTTTAGATGTAACTAATGAAGGAAAAGAATAACACCACAAGTGTTAGGGCTAGATTATTTCTTTAGGAGGGCTAGGCAAAAGGGATCTTCTTCAGAGGTTGAAATTTTTTTTTTTTAACTGTAAAAATAAAGGATCATTTCACTAATGGATAACAAGATTACTTTATGCAAACTTCTGGCTTCACTTTCCAAATTACAGCATCAGCATCCAATTTAAAAGGCACCTCACACCACATAAATGGGTATGCCGGGAAAGACGTACAATATCAACCTTGATGCAGTACTTTACAGTTAGGTTAATAATATATGAGCCTGCAACTAAAGTGGGTCTACTGGAAAGATAAGCCAATCAACTATCATAAATGCATTTTCTAATTCACTGCCCATGTTGTTCTTCCTCTTTTTTTTTCCCTGTCAATTTAAGGGGGAGAGTTTATAAAAAGAATTGTAGGCAGATTATCAAGATTTTTAAAATAGCTAATCTATTCCTAAGCTAGCTCAACCACTTTTCTGGAGAAAAAAATTGGAAGAAATGCCAAAGGAGACACCATTTTTTGATTAAAATGAAGTTTTCCTCCTTAAAACTGATTTCTCTTAATCACCTCTTGTTCATCACACAAACGCAGAGGTACTGCTAACCACTTCTCTTCACAGTTCATAATCCCTTACTTCCCAAGGATACCCTGCTTTCTCTGTCACATGAGGTAAAGGCGATGTCCAGTCCAGTTCATTTAGGCAATGAGCTTGCATCTACATTCTAGATGCCTAACGAAGGCTGCGTAGGAGACTCTAGTACTGTGTTAAGTTTGCATTAATGGAGAGGCCAGTACTCTGGAAACCCTCCCTAGAAAGACCATTAGCTACCTAAGCTTGGGAACAACATCTCCTTCTGGATTTAAGTGCACGTTAAGTGCCCAGCGTAGCTGGCTCAGATGCCATCTCAAGTGTCTTCTCCTCTCCATCAGTAGCTATTGCTCATCGAACAGAGCTTTCTGCTCTATGACGCAGCTCAACATACAGCTTTCTAACTGTATAGGAAGTCACTATCAAGGGGTATGAAGGGGTATGAAGGCAAGACCAAAAGACAAGAGCCTGTCCCCAAGAAACAAGTTTGTGACAGCAGTTTCCCAATGTGCAGAGAATACTTTTCCAGGTACTACCTCTAGAAAA
Organism: Bucorvus abyssinicus; assembly: GCA_009769605.1. Lineage (NCBI taxonomy): Eukaryota > Metazoa > Chordata > Aves > Bucerotiformes > Bucorvidae > Bucorvus > Bucorvus abyssinicus. The sequence goes on from CM020024.1 coordinate 128,750,488, forward strand.
CACATTCTCAAAGAGAAACAAAGAGCTCCGACAGCAGGGCAGAGTCAAAAGGACAAGCAGGTGGCATTCACTTCACCTACTGCCAGAAGCCTAACAAGCCGGCACTTGGCCCAAGCCATGCTCCCTACATATGGAGAATGGAAAGCAACAAGCTCTCTATAATGAGTTATCTTCTCATACTACCAGTCAGATAGGATGTATCACCCTCTGGAAGTCACAGTTTCCCCACTAGAAAGGGTGACTCCATAACTTCACATGGATGCAATGAATTGCACTTTTTGGATATGTCTGCCCTAGCACATCAAGTGGGCCAGGGAGTTTTCTGGTCCAAAGCACAAGCAGCATGGCAGGCTTGTTTCTATAGAGATGAACTTACTTATTTCACAGTGCAAGTAGCTGCATCCAAGCTGCCTACTGGAAATGGACCTGGCATGTGCTAACCTCCAGCAGGCACCCAAGCATCATCTGGGAAAACACTGGGCCAAATCCATGCTAATGATAAACAGATGATGAGTGCACGCCTGAGCCCAGTCACCGTGCTCGAGTACAGAAGTCTCTACATTCTTCAGGTTATCAGGAGCATCACAACTCTTAAATCTAGAAGATCATAGCTTATGGGGTCCTTTTGAAAACAATAAGGGTCATATCTATTCTGCAAGTTCTGCCAGCATTTTGCCACACAAAATTCCAGCTGGTTTGGGAATTTGTTATCCAAATAGAAAGCCTACTTTACATGACTGGAAAATGCTTAGAAAGGCCAGGTGTCATTATCTGAATAATGGAGAGGTCAGGAGGTCAGAAGCTAAAGCAAATCACTGCTGCTGCAGAGAAACACAGACATATCATTGTGTTATATTGGAAAAAAAAATCATAATCCTTGGTGACTTCAACGCCCGACGAACAAGACGGCATTTATATCCGATATCGTACCGATGGGAGCCTTTTCAACCTAAGGCGACTGAAGGCCCACACCAAGACCCTGAATCACCTTGTCCGCGAGCTGCTTTTTGCTGACGATGCCGCCCTTGTTGCCCACACAGAAGCAGCTCTGCAGCGCTTAACATCCTGCTTTGCAGAGGCGGCTGAGCTTTTTGGGCTGGAAGTCAGCTTAAAGAAGACAGTAGTTCTCTACCAACCAGCACCACAAGATGATTACCATCATCCCCACATCACCATTGGCGAGTCAGAGCTTCAGCCAGTCCAGCAGTTCAGCTATCTGGGTAGCATCATCTCCTCAGATGCCACGATCGACAAAGAGATAGACAACAGAATAGCAAAGGCAAACAGAGCTTTCGGAAAACTCCATAAAAGAGTCTGGTGCAATAAACACCTGAAGAAAAGTACAAAGATCAGTGTCTACAGAGCCGTGGTACTGTCTACTCTTCTGTACGGGTCTGAATCATGGGTCATCTACCGCCACCATCTGCGACTCCTCGAACGCTTCCATCAGCGCTGCCTCCGCACAATCCTAAACATCCACTGGACTGACTACGTGACTAACGTTGCTGTCCTTGAACAGGCAGACGTCACCAGTATTGAGGCCATGTTGCTGAAAACGCAGCTGCGTTGGGCAGGGCACGTCTCCAGGATGGCGGATCACCGCCTCCCTAAGATCGTGTTCTATGGTGAACTTGCCACCGGCTGCCGCAAGAGAAGAGCTCCAAAGAGGAGATATAAGGACTCCCTGAAACAACACCTCAGCCTAGGCCATATTGACCACCATCAGTGGTCCACCCTGGCCTCCAATCGGGAGATTTGGAGACACACCATACATAACGCTGCTGTCTCCTTTGAGAGCACGCGTAGAATCAAGCTCGAGGAGAAAAGACAGCGCAGAAAGAACCGTGCCTCGACTATACCACCCAAGGAGACCCTCCGGTGTGCTCTTTGCAACCGGTCTTGCCTATCCCGCATTGGCCTTTTCAGCCATCAACGCGCTTGCAATAAGCGTGGGCAAAGCCCTTCCCAAATCTTCGTCCGCGAAGCCAAGCCATGATGATGATGATTGGAAAAAAAAAGGTCCACGCTCATCTTCCGTACCTTTAATGAATAACAAGACTTACTGCATTACTCAGTACTCCCATCTTGAGTTGGTGTATTTTAAAATGCAGAATTTAAATGCATTTTTTGTATTGTCTATCATTTTCAACTTCAAAATATCAGTGCATTTAAAAAGGTACAGTGGCATCAGAAACCACCAAGAAAAATAGCTATCTGCTTACAAAATAACTTGTGATTAAGCAGAAAAATGATTTCCACTAGTTTACATTTTAGCATTCCAAGGCTGGCAGATTCAATTTCTTGCTCTTCCAGACTTATTTCCCCACTGAAAAATGTGACAGGGACTCAGCTTCTCTGCAGAGCCAAGCTCAGCTCTTGGAAGCAGAAATCCTCAGCGCTTTTGATTGTGCACCAGTCCAGTCCCAAAGAGTGGAGGGCCCAGCCCACCCAAGCTCAGGTGGAGTGTGAATTGGATTACAACCTCGACATTATAACCAAGCAATGAGCTCACATGCTAAGCCTATGATGGGTAAGTAACCACCTGAATGGGGGATGTTAAAATATCCCTCGTGTGATCAAGAAACAGCCACGTGTACCGGTTCAGCAGTCTTCTACTTACCCTCAGAAAGGCAGGTTAAAGGGGAACAATAGATGCAAATCATCCCAACACTAACAAAAAGCTGAGCATCTCTCCTAGGACGGTCAACTCCTCTCACTCCCCATCCCCCTACCCTGTTAGCGCTTCCAGACAGGCACTTCTGGAGGGCCAGTCATCCTTACTGTCTTAAATGCGGTTCTTAGAACAAAAAACACTGTCCTGTGGAAGTGCTTCTCTTTGTTAAAGGGAGCTCTGACAATCAGCTCTGGCTGGGTGCTGGTCATATGCTGGGTAATCTATTTAAAGCTTGTGAAACCAGTCACATTCAAGGACCAGACTCCCACTGATAGAACCATCCTGTACAGATCTCTGTATTGACATAACTTCACAGCTGCTAGAAACTGTACTAACTGCACCAGAGGTACCTCTGGCACCTCTGCAGAGTGCTGTATTGTGCCATGGAGACATACCCATGAACTAATGAAAATTCAACATTCATATTAGTATAAAGAAAAAAGTCATTAACTGCTATTGAACTGCCAATTACCCAGCATAACTGCAGACCTCCCAGCACAGCTGTTTTACCTCCCCTCTCTGCTGTATGCAATATTACATTCGTATTGCAGGTTACATTATCACAGCAACCTGTTACCAGTTCCTAACTGCTGAGAGAACAAATTATTTTGCCAAAATTATTGGTTCAAATTCGTAATAGTGAATAATGAATTAGACATGCCTAGACTTGGGGATTTTTTCCTTGCAATATCTGTAGTTATAAGGAACTGTGAAATTCAATTACAAATATTAAATGAACTCTCCTTTTGAAATTATTTTTCTCCCAGCTATTTTTTATGACTCAATGTCATAGGGGAGAAAAAAGAAAGTTTGTCCTGGATAAGCTAAAACCCCTAATGGTAGCTAAATAGTACTCAACCTCTCCCACTGAAAGTTTTTATTATCCTTTATTGCACTCGATATTACGTGAGTTTAAATTCTTCATATAATCAAATCTTTATTAAAACGAAATTTGTGGAGAAAAGTGTATCATTACTAAATGATCTCAATGCTCTGGTGACACCTAAACAAAAACTTTAGACTCTGAAAGTCTCAAGTCACAAATCATGAGAGTTTGCAGGCATACACCAGAGAAGTATTAACACGTGCTTATTTTATTCTCCCTAAGCATCCACTACTGGCCAGTATCAGCCAGGACACTTGGTTGGGTGGACCTTTAGTCAGATGCATCATGGATTTTCCTGTGTTTGCATGTTGTCTTCTGCCAAGCATGAGAGTGTTTGCCATGCCTTTATCAAATTGTTAAGTTTTCTGTATGACTACAGACACTAAATTATCTGACTAAACAGTGCATGAATAAAAATCTTCATAAAAATATCACTCTTTCTCTCTTCTGTCTTCAAAGGAATAGGAAAAATTGCTAGGCACAGAGTAGGTATAAATACATAAAGTTTCTCTGAATCTTCCACTCCTGTATGACTTCTTCATTACTTGGGTGTGATGAAAGGCTGTTGACAGAAGTAAAAATGTACTTATGGTTAAATGCACAGAAGTCCTGGCTTTGTGCTTTATAAGTCTTTTTTATGACCAGTATATTTGAAAGGACATACATGCAACGCCTGTTGCAATCAACGCAAAGATACCAAGAACACAATGACGATACATACATGGTGTTGGTAACTAATGTCATCTCAGATGGCATGGCATATCCTTATGACACGGGCATATACCACTATAGGAAATTCCTGATCTGCAGCATCAGCAGGAGATCAGCAAGGGCATCTGAAACCACACCAAGACACACTTGTGTGTACAACTCAGGGGAGCACTGACAGAAATAATAAATAAATCAGAGCAGGGATGCACAGAAATACCGTGCTGGAAAAGATCTCAAAGTATCAGCTAGCCCAGCCTCTCCAGAGGCAAATGCAACAGCATTGGAAGAGGTATTTTTCTAGTCTCTTCTTGAAAATCTGCAACAAAGGAGATGTTACGACAAACGTAGGTAGCTGAAAACTAATCTGAAATCAATTAATTAATTTCTTCAGGTCTTACTTCAATTGGTTCTAAAGAACAGCTGATCATTCTCCTCTCGCACCAGCTTCCTACATATTGGGAAATTTATGTCCTCTCTCCATGCATTTCAGTGCTAAACAAATGCATTTACTTCAACATAACCGCATACACGGTTTTCCAATTATTTTAATTAGAAACATTTTTTTCCCTTCCCTACATCTCCTGTTAGTTCTGTCTTCCTGAAAGCCAGTGCAAAACCCACCAGACATGGTATTCTTGCTCAGCTTCACTAATGGTGGACTGAGAAACCCTTGTGTCTTGTGAATGACAGTTCTATTTATGTACCCAAGACGTGTCTTTTCTCAACTGTATGGCACTTGTGACTTGGATTCTCTTTTTCACGTGCTTTAGAATCTGGTCCAATAAAACCTCCACATCCCTATTTTCTGTGCTGCTGCTTAGCCAATTCTTGATAATTTTAACTACTGGATTCTTCCTTCCTTACAAAATGTAGCAAGTTGTGCCTGACCGTTCTTTATTCAGGGTCATTCCTCTAATTTGTAAACATAATTTCAAATTCACTTTTTGTCCCTTGAAATGTTTGCAATTATTCCAGATTGATGTCATCACAGATTGTATTTTTTTCATCATTCAAGTCAGGATGATTCAACATTGGCAGCTGGAGTTTGGCTTTTAAAAAGCCTACCGTCACCTCCCAGCAACATTAACTACCTCCTTGTCCCAGCATTAGCAGGTATTTCTTCCCCTTCACAGCAGCCACTTTCCTCTGTGGATAAGCACAAGCCTGTCAACAATTCCCTTGGCCAAACAGGAGTCATTCTCCTATCACAGTCTGCTACAAGCACTTCTCTCCCTCTGCCAACAGGAACTACAAAATGTGACAGGAGTGGAGAGACAGAGTGAAGCAGGCTGGGGGACTTCGTGGTGCTGTCCTGGGGAAGAAAAACGGATGGGGCCAAGATGGAAGGACGCTCTTCTTGCCAGCTGGCAACTAGAAAGCAGGTAACTTGCTAAGATATCCTCAAGGAGGACAGGACCCACTGCTGCCATCTCCTAGTGGATGGCTGCTGGCTCCTCACCAGCACAGTGACAGCACTCTTTGCAGGGCTATGCCGGCCTCAGGAGATGCTTCCCTGCTTGAGCAGTATTTATTTCTTCCTTTTTTCCTTTCAGTATTATCTATCAAACTCATACATATATATATATGTACACAAAATTATTTACGTGGTCTATCTGCTACATTTATTTAGTATGATCTACTAGTCTCCCTATGTACAATAAGTTATAAAATATATTAGAGAAAAAATCAGTATATAAAGTTACATATTCTATACTCTTGTGATTTGTGATCAAGTTATAAGCACAGCACACATGAATCTTCTTCCAGCTAGAAAGCTTGTGTTTGCAATAAAAATTATTTTATTAGTACAACTCATTTAATTTCTCCATCTGAATCTTCAAAGCAAAATATGTCACAATTCAGTTACAACTTCCTGTATGAGGCAACTTTGAGATTCTGTGTGCAAAGTATTTAGAAAGTAGCTGTTTATGGCATGAATTATAAGCTACATTTATGATAGAAAACATAAGTTACATTTCACTGTGCCTAGCTGGAGTCACTCAAAGTCTAACCAAGTTGCCTTGACTCTCTCCATAGCCACTCAGCAAAGATGGACACCACCCAGAAAGACGAATCCTTCCATCTTAAAAAAAACCAAACCACACAGATGTCTAAGATACCTCTTACAAATTAGTACCTGTCTCCTTCTCCTGATTTCAGAGGGAACCTGGAGGATGAGCTTCGGGTGGACACCTAGGGAACAGTTCACCTACCTAAGCAAGGGTGCCTGGTGCCATTTTTGATGCCCTGGATTATGTAGGACCCTTGCACAGGGCTGGCAGGTACAGCACAGGATCTATGGGGGTCCCCTACCCTTCTGGATATGCAAATGGAATCCAAACAGGATACCATGAGGCACGTAAAATATCTAAGAAGCACTATTAAAGCGTCTTCTTTATTTTAAGATAAATAGCTCTCTGGACTCCATCACCTGTATGGACAAGAGTAAGACTCAGCTGATCGAAATTCAGGAGCTTGTCTTACATCTAACACATGCACAGACCACACAGACATGGCAGAGGACTTGCAAGAGATCTGCACCTACCTGGACTGGAAATTGGAGGGCAAGTATGAATCCAAAATGACAGTAGACACCTTTGCCTAAGCAGCCGCATTCTGTTCTAGATCTCCATTAACTGTGGTTGCAGAGCTTGGCAATCTAGCTCTCATTTAGTCATCTAATTGCATACAACTCAATTTACAAAAACTGAAACCCATCCCATTTTTACACATCTAAAGTAAGATGAGAAAGATGTGACAAATCTCATCAGTGGAACTATGAAGGTTCTGCACCTTCAGTAATTCAGGTGAAGTATGAATTAATTCACCTAAAAATAATTATTTATGCATCACTACCTAAGGAAGAAGACAATATTTGCCCTCAGCAAATAAGAACTTTAGTTGACCTTAAAGCAACAACTAAAACACAGTTAGTCAGAAAGACATCAAAATTGCTTTGAAAATCAGCAGGCACCCAATGAAGTCCATATGCGTACCTGCAGATTTATAATGGAACATATGTAAAAATAAAAATTCACAGGGTTAGCATATAACAGGTTACATCTCTTTCAGAAGCAACAACTCCTAAGTTTTATGGTCTGACTTTATGCCAAACTGATTTTCTAAGTACAGTATTCTCAAAACAGCAGGATGACTATATAGCCAGTGATTCCTCCGGAGTTTTGCTGGTTTAATTTTACTGAAATTAGAGCCTTTGAAAAACAGCTGGATGAACAGCTCTGAAGTTCCCTCTATACACAACAAGAATGCAGACAGCACTTCAGAGAGTAGTAGCACAAGCTTCCCTTCTTACAGGAGATCATACTATTCTCTGCAAAACATTATCTCTAAGGAGAAAGGTTCATTTTAGCACTGATCCCCATGTTTTCTCTATATATTCCATAGCTTTACCTCCCATAAACTACAAAATGCATCCTAAAATGATGGTAAAATGAAAGCATGGCACTTTAGACTTCCAGCTATAATGATGAGTTTAAAGAGGGGGTTATTTGAAGACTTGGTATATTGACTATTTCACTTCCTAAGGATAAAAATCTACAGAAGTAGTTGGTTGCTTGAAAACTACATGTCGGGAACACAGACCAAGTGTTGAACAATCCAACTATTAAAAAAAGACAAATTTTGGATGCCGCCTGATCGGAAATAGGCTGACGGACTAGTAAAAAGCACAGGAACTGTTTCTTTTTCAATTCACATCATCTAAACAAAACACCCTTCTAAAACCAGAAAGTACAGAATGCAATCAACCCAAATCATGTAAAATGATAAATTACAAAGCTAAATTATGGGAATCTGACAACAGCAATCTTCTACACTCTGTAAGATGACTTACAGTATTTTCTCAGCATTACATCTGTTACTATTGATGAGCATTTTGCTTGGAGATGTACACTACTGTACAATTCACAGGCTTTTACAGCAGTTTTAAATGCAGTTATTGACGGTAAGCACAAAAATAGGTAGGTGGTTAAGTACCCAATTACAGGTACAATTTGTGAAATATGCAAATAATAATGGGAAAGCATACACAGGTAAAGCAGGGAAATAAAGCACATATGGAGATATACATATATATGCATATATATATCTGTGCAGGTCATTAATAGAATGCAACTCTTCCTTGAACAAGGCACTTCTTACAAGCAACTTCATTAATTCATTCTTGCCACCATATATATGTAAGTCAAAGTATAAATATGAAAGCATATTGTTTTTACTGCATGTCTAGTGTTTTCAGTATCATGTAAATAGTATAGCAGAGTAACAATTTCAATGCTACTCAGTATTTTCAAGATGTTATGAGATCAAATAGAAACCGCTTATTTAAAACTTCTCAGTAGAACAACTTGATGCTGTGCAGTCCTGATACTTGCATCAGCCCTCCTGATCCAGCTTAGCATTTCATCATCAAAAGTGAAAAAATATATAAACTGTTCTATGTAATCTGAGGAGGATGCATATTACTATTCAATAAGTCTATTCTAAAAAATAGCTACAGGTAGTCTGGATGTATAGAGGGCAAAGGATTTTTAATAACTTTCAAGAGAAAGTCTATAAAATGCACAAATATCTTTTCTTAAAATGCTGGAAAGGCAAATTAGTAACTAGTAACTGAAGATTCATAGAGGCATATATTATATATAAGTGTACAGCTTGATTAAGAATAGAAAAGAGTATGACAGAAGCTGCAATTCTTGTAACAAAGAACTGTCATCATATCACCAAAAGCTACATTACAGGCTGCCTAGAAGACAGTTATGATAAAACTTGCTGTAATAACTTTTTATTTATATTCATAAAATTGAAGAATGTTAATTCCCTGGTTATTTTATTTTTAATAGAGAGATTAATTTTAACAAGCTGATTTATAAAAGGTTATACCAATGTCTAGATTTAGGAATTTAAAGAATTAATGTCCATACTATCACAGTGCATGGAGACAAATTCTTGTAAAGATATTTCAATAGTTGATGAGGCTAAAGGTCAATGCTCACAATATCTGCTTGGAATTAAATGAAAGAACATATCAAAGATTAAAAGTTTATCTGGTAGCCAGCATGAAGTCCCACAGCTATGCCTCAGGTCTTCAAACTAAATCACATTTTTTTTCCCCTCCAAATTACTCTTAGAATCTATCTTTCAGCAATCTTGAAAAGCTCCTTCAGTTCATCCTTATTCACGGTATTCTTGATATTTGCTTAAGAACCTTTGCAGATCAGTGTAATGTTACCTAAAATAAACGGAAGTAATCAACTCAGGCAGTACTTGAATATAGCTGTGCTTAGTCAAAGATGACTTCTTTCACAGGGAGAGGAGACAAGCTCAGCCGAAACTCCGGTTGTAGTAAGGTATTCACCAGCCAGAAGCCCTTCCTGCTCATTTTTCCTTACGTAAATTAATACAGCTTTTGTAACAATAGCACTTCGGCAACTCCCTTCAGAAACACATATTTGGTTCTCTTGCAAAACCCATATTTGTATTTTTTGGACTTTGTATTGCCCCATGAGAGGGCACAGGAAAAAGCTCTTCTTTACAGCTCTGGCAGCTAACAGGAAACAGCAGACACTGACCTGGGGGGCAGTTAGAAACTTAAGTAACTGGTACACTGACTCACTGTCCAGGAGAGAGGGATGGCACCCATCCTCTGGAGGAGCTCCTGCATGAATCAAGATCTAATTACCCAGTCCAGCGGTATCACAAGCAGCGTAATTATTTACTTTTCCTTAAACCTCTGCTACAGTAGGTTGGATAAGTTGTTATTTAAACCTAACAGGCTTTCCCACAGCTGGGGAAAAAAAGAAACCAAGCACAAAAAGCAGCACACATCCCCTCATTTTCTTTCCAATCTCAGTCTGCCTTTCACTGGTATTTATTGCCTATGTGGCACTTCACATACACAAAGTGTTAGATATTAATTTAATGCGTAATGTAGTGCCTTCCTAAGTCTGGAGCATAGCCAAAGGTAAAGAAGGTGGCAGTGGGGATAGTGGAATCAGACTTTTCAATTACTCTTCAAAGACTCAGCTTCCATTTCTTTAAGAAGCAATCCTACAGGTACAGAAAAGCCTGTGGAACATGTAAGGTGCCTCTATGGCTGCCTGAATTTGCAGAAAGCCAAAAATAAACTCTTCTCAGTAAGAACTATCCCATTTGACCCTCCTGAATGAGTAGAAAGGCGAAGGGTTGGCGATGCTTTTAACTGCAATCAGGTAACTTTATCTCTGTCAAAACGTTTTTTTAAAAGAGCGGAAGTAGCAGCAAAGTTTCTAGCTCAGAATTTCAGGTACAGCAGGTGAAAGAAGGGATAGGATAAATGAAAATACACAGATCATGTATAAAACCAAGCTATGCCAGCTTGTAACACTGCAATAGTGCATTGAAGGAAGGGTAGTGCAGTGTTACTGTCATATTTACTGAAACAGAGCTCTGCTTCCAAACGTGCAGGTTATTATTCTTAATGCCAATAATGTAACTACAGCATTGCAGAGTAGACTGGTCTTTTTACCTCAGCTTTGCAAAAGGAAGAATTGAAGGAAAAATCGGAGGTATGGAGAGGAGGAGTAATTTGCTCAGGAACATGAAAAATCCACCTCGGATTTAGGATTAGGACAAGAAGGAGCAATTCTAGCTGTCTAACCCCAAATCACCGAACTATGCAGACCGGGGGACCGAGCCTCAGAAACACGCTAAATGCCTCCCTTCTCCTCAGTGAACCCGACAGACCCCGAACAGCACCGATCTGCGAAGCAACGCTGCAATTCCACCTAAGTCCATACGCAACCGCGCCTGCTCTAGGCTCCCAGCAATAATCACCACGCTCGCACATGTCAGAGTTTATCCACTGACAAGCTGAGTTGTTGGGTTTTTTCCCTCGAACGGCGCAAGAAGCGGGGAGGTACTGACGGCCGCGGCCGTCCGCCACCGGCCCCAGGAACCCCGCCAGCCCGCTCTGCAGCCCGCCGGCTGCGAGGCCGCGGCAGGTGCCGGCGGCCCGGCGGGAGCCCCTGCGGGCACCGGCCGGCGGCGCCCGGCGGGGAACGGGAGGGGAGGGGGTGTCAGACGGCCCCGCAAACCCGGGCTCGGACGGGCCACGCACACCCGCGGAGGCGGCCGCCGGCAGCAAGAAGGGAAAGACGGCAGAGGGAACGCGTCCCCGGAGAAATAAAGTTTTCAGGCAGCCAGGGCAGCGCTCGGCGCCCCGCGCAGCTCTGCCGCCGCCCCCCGAGGCACCAGCGATTCGGCGCGAAGGGAGGGACGGGGAACGGGCGGCCGTGACCCGCCGGGCGGCAGCCGGCCGCACCCCCCCGCACCCCCCCCCCCCGCACCCCCGCCTCCCCGCTACTCACCATGTTGACTTCGGAAACCATGTCGATGCTGGCGATGTCGATGTTCATCCCCACGCAGACAGGCGGACCTGCGGGCAGACGAGACCGTTACCCGCCGCCGCTCCGCGACCTGGCGGCGAGAGGGGCCGCGGCAGCGGGAGCTCGGCAGCCGACTCCGCTGTGCGGGAGCTGCGGGAGCTGCGGCAGCCCCGGGCAAAGCGCGGGGCGGGGGGGCTGGGTGTCCCGGCAGCGAGCCCGGGTAGGGCGACTCACCTCCGAAATCCGGCCGGAGGCGGATGTCGTAGCCTTTCAACAATTTATCCACAGTTTCTTTCACGAAGGACATGTTCCCGGGATCGTTCACACTGTGGGGAGAGAGAAACGGGGGGATGTCAGGCAGGGGAGGCAGAGGACAGCGTGCGGGGGGCCGGGGGCGACAGCGGGAGCGGGAAGGGGGTGGGGGACTCATCGGCTTGTTCCCCTGGCGAACCGCATCCCGCGCCGCCGCCGGGGCACGCTGGCTCCTACCTCTGGGCGCAGCAGACCACGGCCACCAGGACGGGAGCGGAGAAGATCCCGAAGATCCTGCTTCGCCCAAAGCCCCACATCCCTCCGCTCCGCGCTCCCTCCGCGCAGCAGCGGCAGCAGCAGCAGCCACCGCCGCGATCCGGCTGCCCCGGCTGCCGCTGAGGAAGAGGCGGAGGCGACAGTCCCCGCTCTCCCCCTCACCTCGCCCTCCCCCCCCCCCAAAAAAAAAAAAAAAAAAAAACCAAATCCCCCAACCCCTGCCCCGACACCGCTGCCCGGCCCGCGGGAGCTACCCGCGCAGCCGGCTGCGCCCACCCCGCGGCCGGACGCCGCCGAGCCCCGGAGGAAGCCGCCCTCCGCCGGAGCCCGGCCGCCTGCCTCCCCTCCGCCCGCCGTCCCCGCACGCCGCCGCTCGCCCCGCCGCCTTCCCGCCAGCCGGGAGGGGAGGGCAGAGCGCCGCCGTCCCTCCCGGCGGAGAGCCCGTGGGGAGCGGGGCTCGCCGGGCGCCGCCTTGGGGCACGCCCGCCCCCGCCTTGGGGCACGCCCGCCCCGTCGGCCGTGGACCCTGCCCTGAGGCGGAGGCTCCCCCCGCGCAGACCCTGCGGGGGTCTGCTCTGCGCCGGCTCCTTCTCTTCGGGAAGGCGAGGGGATCCCCGGGGTGGGAGCGGCGCTGCGGGGCCACAGCGTACCGCCGGGACCCCTTGGAGCCGGGTGAGAGGGGGCTGCCCGACGCCGGGCCGGGCGGAGGGGGTGCAGGCCTGGCCGCAGCCCTGGGGCAGGCTGCCCTTCCTGCCTCTCGACCTGCTCCCCGAGGCGCGACTGTGCCCACCTGCCCCTCGGTGCGTCCGGGGAGCGGTGCCCGGGGAGAGGCCGCTGGGGCAGGAGAGGGAGCTGTGCTGGGAGCCCTGCCCTGACCCGTACCGGGCTGCAGGTTGTCCCGGCTGCAGACAGGCGAGCAGGGTGCACGGACAGGTTACTGGGCCCGAGGCTCCCTTCCTTCAGCCATGCCTGTGAGGATGCCATCAACACAGACCTACATCGTCATGTTTTGCCAGGCAAAACCTCCGTTGGCTTCCATGTGTGTGTAGCTGGGTTTGTTACGTGGGACGGTAATGAAGGGAAACCACGCTGGTGCCAAGGGAATGTACGGTGAGAGCTGTCGGCTCGCTGTTGTGTGGCCTGCGGGCTTCTCTTAACTTTGTATAAAACATTGCTTGGGCTGGGAACCGCACAGTAGTTATTATCGTTAACCTCCTTCCAGGTTAATTAGTCCTTTCAGCAGGACTAATTGGCATGGAAATAGGAGCATGCTGACTTGGCTGTATTGCCTTTGGTTCCAGAGCCAGCTCCTTCTCAATGCCAGACCGCTTCACCATGCTCTACCAATGGTGCAGGCATGCCCTTAGCTCCTGACTGTGGTTCCGTTGGAATCAGTGGCTGCCAGTCCATGACAGAGCACAACATTCCTCTAGTCAAGCAGGAGAAACAATGTCTTTTTTCACACTTTTACCACCTGTTTTTCCTTCTACATATCCTGTACCCTTAGAGAAAGTGCTAGGAAGAGGATGGACACTTGAGGGATGCTCTGGTTTTGTGTACAGAAGAGAAAGCATGGACGCCTTTTCGTCTCTCCTCAACTAATCCTTGAAAAGACACGTGCGATCCATGGCGTACGTCCTGACCTTGTTGCTGTTCATAATAAAGCTCCAAATAAAAGGAGCAGGCTCCGTTTTAAAAGCCATATAAAAGCCTGTAGGCAGTGAGGAAAACTGTAGAGAGACTGAGTGTTGCCAAATCTTGTGATTTCATTTTAAGTCTTGCAATATTTTGATTTTTTAACAGTGCTATAATTCCTATGATTATAAAGTAAGTGAAGATCTTAGCTTTCATTTAAAAACTAATAAGGGTTATAATGAAAGCTTGAGAATTGTGACATGAAGCATACATGACTCAAGGGCTCAAAAATGAAAAGTCAAATAATTAATATACGTGTATACATATAAAAAAGTGATTTGAGGGCCCTGGATCCTGGGGGTTTTTTTAATGGTACGTATGAGCAGTACTGAAGACTAGTTCCTTCAAAGACTTCAAAAAAAGAGAATGTAGGGAAGGGTACCAACTCTGTTCTCTCCCCCTAAGAGCTGAAAGGAAGTATTAACACTAAAGAAAATATTTCTTATGGAGAATTTAACGTGGTTATAAGCGCATTTAAGCACTAATAACTTTTCTTAAATAGATTGTCGGTTTTATAACAGAAATAAAATATTTTAGAGAACACTACTTCTGATTAATGTTCTATCCTGGTACTTTGGAAACACGTCTGAGGGAGGAATGAATCAACGGTGCTGTAGAGTCTGTCATATTTTATCACTTCATTTAAGTATTTGTCTTCTTCATCTTTCAGAATAACTGTTTCCATTTACTTGAGAGTAGTTTAAAGATAATCCAGGTTGGAGCTGATGGGACAAGCAAGTATTTAGAGGGTTATGGAGCATTTGTTCCTTGGGACTTTGGATTCTTTTAGTCTTAGCAGTAATTGAAAGACGTTAAAAATTATAAATGATCAATGAATTTCATGAAAAGTAAAAATAAACTTCTCAGTGATGTGGCATTTACAGTATAAATGGTGCTTTGGGTTTTTTCCGCAGGAAAGACTCAGAAAAAAGCTTCTGTGGCAATGGACTGGAGGTAAGTCCCAGAAAAGTCCTCCACAGTGCAGAGTATTTAAGGAAATAGTGGAGGCAAAAACTTTTGGGGAGCTATTTAATGTGGCCAACAGGAAAAAAATGGGCACAAAAATACTCTCCTTGTCCTGCCCCCAAAATCTGCTACCCTGATTTTTCTCCTGGAATTAGGCTCCTAAACATCTTTCAAAAAGCAAGCAGGTTATCTCAAGGCATGGCAGGAAGGAGTCTGGGCTAAAGTCACTAAAACAAAGCGACCTGGTCAGAACATGCAGGTTCTCTATCCGAGAAAATCCCAACGGTGTATCTCTTGAGATCAGCCCAGACTACAGGACCTCAGGGTAGGTTTGCATCTCTGTTGTTTGAAATGTTCCACTTTTCAGCAAACAGTTAAGGAGGGGAGAGAAGGAAACAGTTAACATGACTCTGTGGCCTAGTGGTTTGGCTCTTATCTGGGAAGTACTGTTATTTCATAAATAATCCAGTAATTCATGAATTAATTACTGGATAAAATAAATCAACATTCAGTGGTGTAAGGAACGGAACCTAATTCCCTGCTCCCTTTAGGTACCTTTGTCATTGCTCATTCTCACTCTTGCTCTTTCTCTAACATAGTCTTTCTGTCCCAGTAAAATTATCCCTGTAAAAGATGAGACTTTGAATGTAGTTCAGGGACTAAAATTCATCACTGTTTCTACTACTCTGGTGAATGTTCCAGCCTCTGGGCCACTGGACAGTGAAGATCTATGCTCCCGATCAAATTTTGTTCAATAAGGTAGGCGCAGCGATATTCTTCCTTAGTATTGCCAGTATTGGTAAAGGCCACTTAAACAATGGATAAGTCTAAACTGCAAAAGCAAGCATTATGTGTGAAGGAGCAAAGGGACTGTCCTTGGGCCGACGCAAATATATGGAGAAGAATACACCTGCCAAGCCTACGCATGAAAGAAGCCCTTGGGGGGAGTGGGGTTAGGATGAATCCCTCAGTTATGTCTGGGTTAGCAAGAACCAAGGATGGTCTGCAGAGCAAAACTGCTGTTGCTGAGGACCTGATGTCCACGCCATACACATTTTGTGGTTTTTTTTTCCCTTAGGGCAAGTTCTAATCTGGTCCCATAGACTAGATGCTCATTAGAGGTTGGAACACATTCAGTGGGTACTGAATGGGCTGCATTTTCCACCTTAGTTTTGCATGAAAGGAATCAAGTTCCTGCACTCTGAGACTGCTCTGAGATGTGAACCAAAGCGCAGTAACTGGGAATGATCAAGTGATTCACTTCACAAGCATAGTCCCGATCTGCACTAAAATGCTGCGTAGATGCATCCATCATCTCCTTTCAGAAAGAGCTGGAACAAGAGCACACTCAGCCAGTGTTAAATGACAGAAATTGTTGAAGGCAGTGGGAGTAGAATCAGAAGCCACTCAAAATTTTGGAACAAATTCCAGTTTTCTTCATCATTGTTGGTGCTAATGGAGATACAGAAGAAGAGGCAATGACAGGAAGGCTAGAGAAGAGGAGAGGTCTGCTCACAACTGATGCATTTGCAGTACTACCACTATCAGTCACCAGACTGTTGGAGAAAGACTGGCTTGTGAACCAGGGAAGAAGTATTTGATCACAACATGCAATACATCACTGAGCTCTTGCAGGTACTGAGGGTTTACCTGACAAAATGAACGAAACCCAACTTACATGCTGAGGTCAGACTCACTTATCAGAACGTTTTCATTTTCCTCTCTAACTTGTCTGTCGTTTAACTGATTATGACAAAGATCCAGTCTTATCCTGAAGCAAACTGCAATCACAGAGGGTTCAGAGATACAAAAGAGAGAGAGACAGAAACTAAAAAAAAGTGGGAAGAATTGCTGCTACAGCTGAAGTGGTGTCTTCTGAGAAGCACAGGACATTAATCTTACTAGGCTGAGACCCATGCTGCTGCTTACCTATTCTGCCTTGCAGCAATTTTAATAGCCTGCTGGTTTAACCTGTTGAGAAGGTGTAATTAATAAAACTGGCTGGGAAAAAATCCACAGAAAATTTTCAACCCCGACCCCAACCCCCAGCCTGACTTCCTTTTTTACTGTATGAAATGAAAAGTTAAGGACCATTTTTGCAAAATATCATCCAACAGACTCTTAGCATTTCCTTCAGAAAGCTCAACTGTCTTACTTTCTGTCCTACAGTATCTCAGCAGAAGCAGAATTGTGGAGTGACAGGAGGATGCTGGGGAGTAGATATGTGACATTGGGGCTTAGGGAATACTCTCTGACAGTTTCATACGCTGTGTTTTCCCTGTTCAGAAAATGAGCTGTGGATGTTGGACATAATATATGAGGAAAACAGTATTATATTTCTCTACTGTGTGTATTTATCAGCTTATGTAATATTTGCTGATGTTGAGTAACACTCAACAGTTTATGCTGAGTTTATAATTGACAATGAGTTTATACTCATTGTCCCCATTTCTGTCAAGCAGATTGCAAACAGTGTTGCACCAATCCGTTTCCTTTTGTTGCATAATCTGATGGTTTTCATTTCATTATACAGAAATATTAATGTTGTTATGTCAACAGTTCTGATGTAGTAGAGATCTGACTCTTTCACTGGGCCACATAGAGAATAAGGTATTAATCAACATGAGTAATGGGGACAAATTTGCCTTTAATAAGGGGCTTGACCCAAATTGTTTTGAAATGTTGTTTAACCATTTTCAGATGGTTATTTTTCTTCATATTCAAGAAAACAGAACAAAAATTTGCATTATCTGAATAAAATTAAGGGTATTCCTGCACTATTCCGTTCCTTATGCAGCAAAACCTCTGGATTATGCACATAATGAGTCAGACACATCAAAATAAAAATCCAGTGACACTTTGGCAGAGGAAGAAATAATCAAGGCTCTTTATAACTCACGTATTTTTCATCATAAAGATTAATGATTATGCACTGAAATAAGAAAAATACATTAGAGAAGCCTGTGGTGCTTTAGAAGTACCATTCTTTAAGTGTCTGTCCTGATGGAAACACAGTCTGTTTAGAAAAACAGACAAGTAACTGAGTTATAATTTCTTTTTTTTTACTGTAACTGCAGTTGAGGAAGAGCTATTTTACAGAGGACTTCTTTGTTAAGAGTTTCTACTTGAGTGTTTTCATCTAAATCCCTTTGTCAGGAGCACATTATTCTTAACAAAAGAGTATGTGGCAGTTACCTTTTTTCTTTAAGGTTAGACAAAAATAGAAGGATATAGCCTACTTCTTTGTGGTTTTGTATTTATCAATATCATTATAAATTTGTGATCACTATTGTTTATGCAATTTTTTACTACAGCAGCCAAAATTCCAAGTCAAGACCCAAGCCTCATTGTGCAGGAGATGATACAGAATGAAGAAGGCAAGTGTGAGTTGCTTGCATTGCTTATGTTTAGTATTATGTATATTTAAAGGAAGATCAAGTCAGGATCCTTACTAATGCATCTGTAAAAGGACTAGCTGAAACACCAAGAGATGTTGGTTCCTAACATTTTCATCCAGATGTCCCTTTGAATTTTAACAGCAGAAAGTAGAAAGACAAAGAGTAAACTCCAGGGAAGAAAAAAGAAAGCCATTTATACATGCAAACACCCCCACATAAAACAGTGTAAGCAATGAGAAGGAAGTGCAGGGAAACGATTTGGCATCAATCCTGATTTGCTAAGATTAGGAAGATTTCTGGAAGTGATAATCCAAAGTAACAAAGAAAAAGCTATGGGTAGAATAAAGTGAAAGTCTGATGTATGTCTTGCTCTTATCCTTTGAATAGATTTTTTTACTTATGCTGGGGACTGCCCTTAACAGTCCACGAAGGATGAAGGGAAAGGAAACGCTTCAGAATGTGGAGAGTGTGGAGATGTGTTTATAGAGAGCCGAGCACTGCCCAGACACAGTGCTCTGCCGGTGAAAGTGCCTCTTAGTCTTTTTAAAGGCATCCTTTTTTCCCAAGGCTGTGCCAGCTAGCCCTTCGCTCTCATTCCCCAAACACTGGCATCGGAAGAGGCCACAGTTAAGCTCATAGTACACAGGTCAGGATCATGCGCCGTATTGCATCCGTGGAATAACATGTAAATTAAGCGGGTTGTGTAACTACATTCTTTGTCATATGCACAAAGGGAAACCACTCTATGTAAAGGGGAATCATTATTAGGCAGATACAGAATATTGTGTATGATGAGCTAAAATATTTGTCATTGAGTCTTAATTTAAAAAATACTTTGTGACACAGGAAAAACAGTATTTTAAAATAAATGTTAGTAATTTTTAACATTTGAAAGGGTTAACATTCCATTTACAGATATTTGTATTTTTTGTTACTCACCTTGTGTCATAAATTGCATACAGTTTTTTGTTTTCTTCAACTGCATTCCTAAAAAGAGAAAAAAAAGATAATATCATTTGCATGCTCTGTGTCTATTACCAGAACAAAACATAGTTTAGGGCCTTGAAGGTTTTCAGGCCATCATTGTAGAATCTAGGGATGGAGAAAAAAAAAAATCTATAAATTGACTTGTTCAACCCCTGATATGACAAGATTGTAGTAATCTTCTGGAAACTGTCTAAGTGGTTTTTAATTACAGATCCATGATTCTGTTGCCAAGAAATGAATAAGGAAAAAGATAATCACTCCTTTTGTGAAAAACACAATGCAACAATATTATTTTGATAAAGCTATGTGAATAATTTTCAGAAAAGGTTTCTAATTGATCCAGATGAATGTTACCCAATACATTTATTTCATCTTTCTTTATAAGCCAAACTAAAAAAATACATTGAATTCTAAAGCAATGTATTCAATGTAAAATGAAGTAATTTATCTCTGATTTTTGAATGCTTTTATGTGTGTTTAAGCACTGAGGTTCATATAAAAAAAGACGTATTAAAAATTTGAAGTTTAAGTCTGTATTTTTGAGCCTTCTCAACTGAATTCCAAGAGACTGCATAATACATTTTGCATTTTTTTACTAGGAAAAAAATTTTTTTTTCCTGAAATTTTTTGTTTGACCATTTTAGAACAAGTGGGAACAAAGGACTCTTCTGAAATAGCGCTACTGATTTAAGGGAGGGCAAGAGAGACATTGTCTGAAATGTGTTGGCTTTTCTGCAATGAGCAATAAAATATAAGTTTTAGCTAAGTAGTTTCTGAGAAGGCGTGATTAATATAAGGAGCACTCCATAATAAGTATTGATTTGTATCTTACAGTCTGATTTATGTCTCTGTGCGTTACTTTACCTGTCTGCTTAGAAAAGTTAAAGAGAAGCAACTAAAAGCATGGCGTAAATGATCCTGAGTTTGAATGCATTAAGCTCCACTTACATGGGAAAGGTAGATCCTGAGTTTGGTCCCTGTTCCTGGAGTGGTTATGCATTTTACATTAAATACGCACTGGCTAAAGGATGTTAACAGCTGAGTACTGTGAGTGCCTGACTCCCTTGTGCGGACGCAGGGCCTCTCCCGTGTCTTGCATCCCCTTGAAATAGCTGGCCATCCAAAACAGAACTGGTAGGGATAGGTAGAGCTCAGGTTAGGTGCCACCATCTAGTCTGTTTAAGATGCCCTGAGTTACTTGAAACACTGCACAGAGCTGTTACTTGCAACACACAGAGGATCCATGTGATACCCACGCTCTACTGGAGAGGTAACAGGAGTCCAAGAGGGATACCTTGAAGCGTCCCAGTGTCTCAGGATGCTTGTGTATGGGAACTGGGCTGAGCCTCCCAGGTCATATTCCACCCAGGAGAAGGATCCCCGGCTTTCTATACATAGGCTCCATTAACTGAGTTGACTAAATCTCTGTTGACATAATGGGAGCACCCAGTTCTCATGTAGACACCTACATCTGATTTTCAGATGAATCCTACTCCAAACTTCACGATGTCTTTTGTTCTTTCGATGGGTCTCGGCAGCAGGATTCACAAGCCCCAGAGCTCTGGATTTAAAGATCATAATATTGCATGCCTGCAAACACACCTGAGCATGTTCTTTCGTGGTTCAGTTGATTGATATTCTCAAGTACAGTTTTGTCTAGCGTCCACACTTCTTAGTTGTCAGGTCTACCGTGACTCAGTATAGGCTTGGGGTAATTTCCTGAGCTCAGCAAAGGAGGGAGGAGGGGAGGAAGAGAAGAGAAGGGGCATCTGAAGCCTGAACACTGACCCAAATATATCCCCAAATTATAGCCACATATCTCATATTGGTAGAATCACATGGTCAATATTGAGGCGAGGAGATGGCTGGGCTCTTTTCTGAAGTACTCGTCGCTACTTGCTGCAAGGTATTGGAGCGAGCACTCTACGTTTGCAGAGGCTGGATATAGACAGTCAGGGAGCATCCTCAGCCTTCATCTTCGTTTAGGACTATGTTACCAGACATAGCCAATGACACCTGAGAGACAGATGCAGTTCACCCCGTAACCATGACAACTGGTGTGGGATTTATAGCGAATTAGCTATGGGTGGAAGAGGGCACCACTTCTAAATGAACATGTACAACATAGAGGGAATAACTGTCTGTTTTCAACCCCCTTACCTCAATATATTCATACACGTAAGATAAAAATAAACTTGCATATACTATCAGTTTCTGTTAATATATTTATTAAAATTTTCCTATAAAATAAGAGTGCAAAACATCTTGTATGGCCACCTTGTGTTTATAACTTTTGACATCCATCAGCAAAAATGCCAATGGCAGGATAGAATTAATTTAGCTTCTCTTTTTGGAAGAGAGATGATAACGGCAAAGGGAGATCAGGAAGACAATTAGGCAAATGTAACAGGAAAGAATCAAATTTAATCTTTTATATGTTGAAGTTTCACAATGAGCTTTTATTCAGACTGATAATGCACTCCGTTTTTGTCTCTCTTACAAAAATGTAGACACATCTTGATGTTGAAATTCTCTTATTCAGCAGAGTGGTAAAATCCTTTGGTCTCTGCATTGAAAAATGACTTCTTGTGAATGATGAATAAATGGAGTTCATCTCTTACAGAGGTCTCCTGCTGCTGCTGTCTGCTGGCACCAATAGAAGACATGCTTCTGAAAGTATTACAAAAGTAATTCCCCAATCACAGAAGCACCACATTAAAAGTACTTATATTAAAAGCACTTTGTTGTATATGAATATCATTATATAATTGATTATTCCCATTAACATGCTTTGCATCCTTATCACAACTTTAATAAAAGAACAAAACTGCTTTGAATATTATACATGGACTTGCCTAGAGCCACTATTAGGCAGAGATGCTCTCTGTGCAGCCAGGCAGTCGTTGATGGTAAATCAAATGGAGGGCATATGGTTTCAGTATTGCTGCTAGTGGAGTTTTTGTTGCTAGAAAGAGCTAATGTTTTGCATTTAGGATTATTAAAGAAACAAAAATAGTAGCTCATCTTTTCCCCTTTTTTTCTCCCCAGGTCTCTTGAAGGCTCACTCAGTATAACACAGGAAAACACACTATGAACAACCCATACTGGAATGTTAGGACTTTGCTGAACTGCAAAGTAAGAACTTTGTGTGCTTTTTTAAAGCCCACACAATTTCTGGATGATACCATGATTCAGAATGTCTCTAGTTAGGATTCCTCTTTGTTGATGGAAGCATGGCAGATTAAATGTGTAGGTTTGAGCCAGTTACCATGGGCTACTGTAATAATCAGTGAGGGAAGGAAAGCAAATCCAAAGACTGAAAGAAACCTCAAAGGCCGAAAAAGGCTAAAATACTGTAAATCAATCACCCTCCAGAAGTGGAACCTAATAACTATGAACATAGCCTATACCTAGCTAGACATCTAAATTTTGGGTCTGTAACATTGCATGAGATAAATCCTATCCATAGTGATTTATTGGGAAGGAAGGCTAGATCTGTTTCAGTACATTGAGCATATTGCCCTCCAAAAGCTTATCAGACCAAGATATCTTGAGTGCCTTTAGGTTGGAGCTCCTTGAAGAGTATCTCTGCTAATAGTAAGAGAACAGCAAAGAAACAGGAAAGCTGCTAAGTTAGTGCTGTGTTTCTGGAATTGCTGGAGTCTTTTAAGTAAGTGTAAGTTAAATTCTAAACAACAATCATTACTTTGTGCCGCATCTTTAAATACTACAAGATCATGTAAAAGCAGAAATTAAGTTAAATATTGTATTCATTTGAAAATAGTCTTGTGCAGAGAGAAATGTAATATCCCTTTCTGGATTAAGGCCAGAACACAAAGCAATGCAAGTGAATCACAGAATGCTTAACAAGTACTCTTGATGTTATGAATCTAACAAAATGATTCAGCTTGAAAATATAGATACAAAGGCTAATATTTATAGCTTGGAAGATAATGCTAACAATAAGAGAGTGAAGACATTTAAGCTTCAGATTCTGAAAGCATCGAACATGACATGCCACTACTGAGAAGCAATTATTTTTCTTCTCTGTGAAGAACTCTGTACACTTCACACAAGCCAGTTGTAAACAGAGAGAAAAACAAACGTGATGCTACACTCCTTCTCCACAGGCTTGGAGAATGCACACCTCATTCTGTTTGAGCTTTTTTCATTTTGAAGTGAAGACAATACTTTGGTTGATTGACCTAGCATCCACAATAGAGACCAATGGCTTTGGTGCAGTAACTATTGGTTGTAACAGCTAGATGCAAAACCTCAATGTAAATCTTCCTCCCTGAAACAGCTGCTTCTGGGCTTTGATCTCAAGATTGCTCAATCCATCTTGCAAACTCCCTCCAGAAGCTTCATAAGCAGTGAGGCACCCGCACCAATGAGTCAATAAAATTCACTTTCCCTTTTCCTAGCAGGCTGAACCCATGCTAACCAGGTTAGGTATTCAAAGGCATCATTGTCACCCAGCATGATAGGCCCTAACAAATTATTTTTAGTACCTACAAGCCCATCAAGAAAAGTAAGAAAGTACAGACTGAAATGCGAAATGCAAAAATGGGAAACTGTGTTTAAAACTCCCAGGATATTATAGACACAGTTATTGAATTACCGTTGTAGATATGCTGAAACCTCAGTAAGCAGCAGACGATGGACTTTTCTGCTATAAATATAAGATTCACATAGCTATCTCTTATTTTGTAAAGTATAAATTAAGTGGATGCAAGCCAAGTTTCATAAATAATGCCAAAAATGTTTATGTATGAGAAGCTTAAACTATGTGGCTCTAGCTGAAATAAATGTTTCAGCGAACATGATTTTAAACATGATTTATTCAAATGTTATGTTAAGTAAGCATTCAATATGCTTTTATGTAATGCTGATGCCCAAGTTACATGTAATTATGATGACATTATAGCATCCTTGATCTTTCATAACCTCTCTAGAAATTCTTTTTTCCCAGCATCAAGCTCCACAAATAGTATGGAAGTGACAATGTCACATAGTATAAACAGTTACCAGAACAATACTTCTCAGGTCCAATTCTATGAGGGCTAGCCAGTCTTGACTCTCCTTGACATCAGCCAGAGCTGGGAAGTTTAGCATTGCTCAGAAACACGCCAATGAATTAGCAAGTCTACAAACCCATTCGTTGGCATGTAAGAGGAAGGTAGGAAGGATGAAGTGAGAATATGTCAAGATGTAGACTCTTGTTTATTTGCATTTTAAATCACTGATATTCCTGAAGGTGTCTAGTTCTAGTTCAAATCCAATAGGTTCTATACTATGATTTTAGTCCATAGAGTTTCTTCTCTTTGTAATGCATTCTATTTCCAAATATAAAAATAATAGGCATAGGGAAGGCTATCAAAATACACACAACAGTGGTGCATAAATTTGCCATTATGCTTAGAGTAAAGATCTCAGAGTCACTGAGATAAACAAGTGCTAAGAACAGTCAGGGAATTAATAGAACAAAACAGGATCAGTACAGTATTGTAGAAACCTGTGGTCTACCCACATCCTTTAAACTTTGTGCAGTTCTCGTCCATCTCAAAGAGCTTGAGAGATAGATAAGCGCATTGAAAAGAGCTACAGGGATGATTAGAAGTATGAAATGGCATTGGTTGGAAGAAAGAGACCTAGGCTGAGACCCTTAAGTCTGGAAAGCAGTTGAGGGAGAAGAGATATGAAAGATGTATACGAAGCTATAGGCTGCCTAAATGATTATTTGTTATTGCTCGTACTATAAAAAACAAGGAGCACTCAGGTGATCAGGCGGTCAGTTTAAAGCAAGCGATATGAAGTCCATTTTCACACAAAGCGTAATTAAATTGTGGAGCTTATTGCCAGAGGAAGCTGTGGAGGTCAAAGTTATAAATGGGCTTAAAAATCCATTAGACAAATGCATGAAAGGGAGCTCCATCAATGGCTGTTAAAATCAATGTTGTGAATGCACCCTCTGGCTGAGGAAGTCCATAAACCTCAGACTGCTTAAAACTGAAAGGTTATACCTGGGGAACATTTGCTTTCTATCTGTCCTGTTGTGCTCTTCCCAAAGTGTGTGCTACGGCCCATTGTCAGAGGCAGGACAGCAAACTAGAGGCAATCTTGGCTTAATTCAGTATGAGAGTGTTTATGTTCAGTGAGATCAGAAGTACGTGTTTCTGGTTACTGTGACCCAGCAGTAAAATAGTGTTCACATCTTAAACTATCCCGTTGTTTTCATTACCGCACTCTCTGGAAATAAACCACTGGTTTTGTTTCTCTTCCTTCAGAAATTGATTCAGTTGCATATTTTTAATTTCTGTTCTTCGATCCCCTGAAGCACTTGCATATGTGCCAGGATGATGCAAAGTTTGCCAGTGTCCCTTCTAACCCTCCTGAGCTATTAGAGGGCCATTGTAAAACACATGCATCATTTCAGAAAGAAAAAATTTCAGATTTACTTAGTGCTTATAAAATCCTGTAGAAAAAAACCTCTTTATACTTTCACAGACCAGAATATATGTTCAGCAAGTGCATCCATATTATAAAAGACATGAGATTTACCCCGTGATCCAAGGATTTTGCACCTTTGATGCATGTTGGAGTGCATTTCAAATTTGGTGGCAGGAGAAATTATGACTTGGAACAAAGCCTGCTCTCTCTGCCTCTTCAATTTTCTTTTTTTTTTTAATTGTTCTTTGAAGTATTTTTTTTATTTTTAGAATGAAAGTTAATAGTCTGGGTAAATAAAATTTAATTCATGAAGAATAATTTATGCCACTTCTGAAAGGGTCATGACTGAAAAGTCTAGAGGGATTTAGGTTTTCCATGCAAAGTTGCAAGGAGGCAGAAAAGAGCCTTGAGTTTTCATCCTGGCATCCTAGTGGGCATTCTATATGTTATTCAGTGACCTGTATTACAAAATGCAGAGGTCAGCTTGACCCAACATTGTGACAGTTTTGACTCAAAATAGGTGTCACCAACATGCTCGGTGCTGAACTCAGTACTGTTGTGTAATAGCCATGCCAATGAGCACCTCTGTTTGACAGGGCCCATTAGGTACTCCTCAGGTACCTGCTCTGCAAAAATTTCAGGTGTCCTTGTTCTCCAAAGAAGTTAGGGTTTCTGTGGGTCATTCCTTGGATTTTGTAGGCATCCACAGAAAACAAAAAATACTTTCTTTTGTTTTGTTTTAAAAATAATATTCTGAATAGAAGGCATTTCCATGAAATACTCAAGTATTTCATTTGAAAAAATATCACGAGGAAGAATAATTTCTTGATCCATTCTAAACCTTGTGAGTGTATATATTGTTATACACAAATACATCATACAGGGTTAGGATTGCCTCTGACACACACTTGTACAGACAAAACGTCTCCAAATTGTGCATGGAAGCACAATTTTAAGATGATAAAAACGTGTCTGATCAGATAATAAAATCACCTGGATATGTACGTGGTAATACTTTCTCATAGGTTGCTACTGCTTTGTAAGTACAGATCAAAATAATGATTCTAAGTGATCTTTAGCTCTTTTGGTTGTTTTGGTTGGAAGTTGTTATAAATTCTAAGGCTGTCAGCCCACAGCGGGTCAGGAAACTTGAATTTAAGAGCCCAGCCCTAACATTTACATTCCTAGGTTATGTTTCAGAGTTGGTTGTAGATGTTAAGAATATGGCCTTTGGGACCTTTAAGTGCATTGTACCATTGCCTCAAGCTGTACTTTCTTTTATCCACAACTCTTCTTTAAACATCAGAAGTTTTGATTTAAAAGAGAAACAAGCTGATAACAGAGTGTATGCATTCCTGTATTTTCCCTACTTCATGTCAAGCGTGAGAGAACTGTAAAGTGCAGTTAAATAGTCCTGGCAGTCTACGAAAAATTGGAAATGTTCTATGAATTGAAAAACATGGAAATGTTCTTTGCTTTAAAAATGAATCAGAAGAACTAACACCATTTTTATTTTACAGGTTTTTGAGATGTGAATGTGTACACTTAAGCTGTCCTGAATATACTGGGACATCCCACCATCTGTTGCAGTGGTTCTTTATCCTACTTCAGTACTTTTAATACAGCTCGGTGGAACTTTAGCAGCTGAAACATTTTTTTTTTTTTCCTAAATGCAAAATCAGCATCCAGTGACACTGGAATACTCCCCTTGACATTGCTAAAAAAAGAAAACATAGACTTAAAAAATGAATTGGTTTAGCTATTTTTATCCAAGTGATGTTTCAAAATTCCTTCCATCTTAATTTTAAAATACTGTGAAGTACTTCAGTTTGTAAAAAGACTGCTGAATTCCAAAGCACACATTTCAACACCTCAGCTTATCAAGAATTTTATAAACAGTTTTGGCTAAGTCTGTAACATTTTTCTATTGCCAGCAAACAACAACAAAAAAGGTCTATTCACACCCTATTATTTATTCATATTCATTCAGTGTTTATTCATCCACTAGAATCTCCAAATTACCTGCCTTTGTTCATCCTCATCTTTATAAATTATACTATGCATGTGAACTGGCTAAAAGGCTCTAATATACTTTTTAAGTATAGTTGGTGTTTTTCTCTCAGAGGTCTCAATGTTGTATATACATACATTAGACGATGTAAAATTGGGGCATCTGAAACCTCAGAGAGGAGAGCAGTTATTCATCTCCATTTAAAAAATCCCACTTGAGGAAAATGGGGCAAACACTATGGAATTAAATCATTTATCAATGTCATGCTGTGAGTTCATGTTATAAGCTTTCCCTGGCAGATAGGGAAGAGAACGTCAGTCTCCTAATACCCAATACCTTGCTCTAACTTGCAGGAAATGTAAGTGGTATTTTCCCCTACTGAAAGCAGCTGTACATTCAATGGTGATTTGGACAAAATAAATCAATTAGACATCCATTTTACAGTATTTCAGACATCCTAATGCTCCTCATTTTGGCATGCACAAAACTTATTTATGGATTTATTACATATGATTAAATATAGATTATCTTATAACTCTAAACTGCAGATCGCTGGAACTGAGTTATGCAGGAGCTGACTTCCCACTGAACGTTGGGCGCCAGACAACGCAGTTCTGGCCCTTGAGCAAACGAGATACTAATTCCTCTACCCCCAGAAAGTTTCCAATTACTCCCAAACTACCTGCCTGTATTTTTTTTTTTCCCTTTCACCCTCCCAAGCCCCTTGAAATTTTGGCACATGGACCTCAGGCAGAGTGGGGACTCCAGCAGAGACCCAGAGCAGACCGGGACTGCAGCGGGAGGAGCTATGAGGCTGGACCCTCTCGCTGCCTTCCCAGCCCTTCACTCAAGCACAAGGGAACTGCCCTCTCTTTTGGTGGCTCTGTAAGTACTTGCCCTCTTCTTACTCACTTTTTGTGAGTTTCTTTGGGGAATCACTGAACAGGATGTTTCGGTTGATCCAGTGTTCCCATTCTTATGTGCTTATAACTGTACAGAGATTTACCATTTCAGTAGGTGTCTTAACCGAATATCTCAGTAGAAATGTCTATAATGAAAATAAGCTGCAGTTCACTGAACTTTAGACCCAATTTCCTTTTTGATTTAGAAATCAATGTCATATTATGCTTTGCAAATTTTCTTCCTTTCCATTCAATGCATACAACCTAATAACTTTCAGAAAGTTTAAAACCTCATTCTTTAGAACAGTAGCAAATTGAACAAAACACATTCTTTATATACTCATTAATACAATCCCTTCAGTATTAAGTGAAATTGCTGCAAGTCCACTGTAACTAAGGCTAGACTGAAAGAGGAACTGATGGAGCTGACCGCGTCTATGTTTCAATGTGGTATGCACTGGCACCTTTTCCAGTTTCCCTCCTGGAAAGATTATTCTAGCTCTTGAAACATAAATCATTTTTTCAGACATTTTTCTTTCTAATATGTTTTCATGGACACTTTTGCATACAATCTACTTAGAACAATAATTTATAAGCAATAATCCTTAGGAAAAAAACCCCATCATTCTGAGTAACAACTTACTCTTTGTTTTTCTGCTAAATTAAGGGGATTATATGAAACTATGGGCCAGATTGTGCCTCAAACAAACATGCCCACTCTGGAGATTATGGCAAGCTGCACAGCCCACTGGGAGCTCTGGAGCTCCATCAGGCACAGCAGACATGTGCCAGATGCTGCACCTTCTCAGGCATAGGACATGCCCTCTCCTGGGGGTTTAGCCAGGGTAGAAGGTGAGTAGGTTTTATTTTGCCATCTCGGAGGATGGCTGATAGACCAGGAGTGGCAATGCATTGCAGACACAGACCTCAGCAAAATGCACGACTGCCTTGGAAAAGCGCGGGAGCGTGCACAGGGGTGTGTCCGTGCCCACACACACGCACGCACACCTCACATGTTGTAGTCACCTTCATGGGTCAAGGGCTGGCTAGCATTAGGTCAAACTTTCCCTTAGGAAGTCTATCTTTTGGATGTTTACGGATTAATAAAAGCACTTGAGATTCCCATCAGCTTTAAAGTGTGATAAAACCAGAGTGTTCAGGGCTTTATCCACATCAGGGTGGCACCTTTTTTAAATTTGACGTGACTTCATCTCTTGTTAGTCGAAGAAAACCCCAGATTAAACCGAGAAGTGTGCTTAATACTGCTCCCCTAAGCCCAGAAAGCTGAGAGCCTGGTAATGCCACGGGGTGCACTGTGGAATCCGGGGGCATGCCAGGCCCCAGATCTTATCTTCTTGTTCCCTACAAAGAAGTATTAAGTGCCAGGGCACAACTCTGCTGCGTCCAGCCTCTGAGCTGTCGCTTTGCCCTGAACTGCTGCCTAACGCTTCGGGGATTGGAAGGGTGCTTAGGTACGAAGATACAGAAAACTTGGACAAGGAGGACGGGAACTGCTTGAGCACTCCAGCCATTCCTGCATAGGGAGCTGGGATGAGAGAGTGCAGGAAGCTGGTCCCAAGTGAAAGTGAATTTGTTACAAGTCTCTACTTCATCTGTACCGCTCAGAGAGAGAGAAAGGGCAGAAAAAACCCCTGTGTTAAGTCCAGATTTCAGGGGAGCCCGGACGCAGGAGGTGGCACGATGGCTTAGCATGGGCACAAGAGACATTTTGCTAATTAATTCAATGGACAGACAAATTTACCCCGTTTCCGCTTTGGAAAGAACCCCGTCATACTGTGGCACTGGATAGCAGCATCTAACGACTACCATAAATAAGGTGGTTAGCACGGATTGCGGGGAACCCAGATGATCTTTGATGACCCTGATATACTATGCGATATGGGAGCTGGGTCATCTTCCTCAGAATTAGATAGCAGGAAAGCTTTATAACATTGGCAGCATGGGATATTCTAGGGGTTTTAATTCGTATATTCCTCAGCAGAAGTCAGAAGATTTTAGCAAGAAAAGCATTTACCTAACATCTAGGACAGACAAATTTTGTGCCCTATCAAAGCACACAGTTTTCCTCATTAATATTTGTCTCCTCATAGAATCACGGAATGGCATGGGCTGGAAGGGACCAGACACGTGATTTGGAAAGATCTGACCACATTGCAGGGTGCACTGAGGATTAATCCATTTGTTCTTCTAAGGTACTTATCTATTTCTATGTGTAGGTGTGCACAGTTCTGCACCTGACTTCGCTTTTTTCCCTCTCCCCCTCTCCTGCTCTACTAGCTAGCTATGAACTGCTACTATTAAAGAACATTTAGTTCATGACAACTGACATTTTCATTAGAAGGGACTTAAACAGAGAGTAGATAATTCAATTTCCAGCTAAGAAAAAGAATAATAAATAAATAATGCTGAAGCCATCTTCTTGTTCCTCCCTAATGGGAGGTTAATCATTAATCTTTTAGCCACTGGGGAAATAGATACAAAGAAAGATTGGGAGGAAAATAATAATAATAAAAGACTGAAAAGAAATTACCCACATTATCCAAGTTACCAATTCCATGGAGTGTCTATGCGCAACAGAGAGAATGTCAGGAAAGGCATTCATTATTTATGTAGGCATCTGAAGCCAGGTAGTAGCAGCCATATCTGTTATTTTTTTTTAAGATAGGAAATCTTCTGAATGATTCAGGCCCTTTATATAATACGGAGCACTGCTCAAGTTTCCATGCTGTTACCTGAGTCTGGCCTTCCAAACACGTTAAACTCTCTCCATGCCTCTCAACAAAAACACACCGCAAAACTTACAGCATCAGCTTCTTTCTGCAGTAAATCCTTGTTTAAAATGTAAACTTGTGTGCAGTCACAGCTGGGTTAAATAATCCACAATTTTCTAGTTCCTGCTTGCCGCCCCAGATTTTGTGGAGTTTAGGCATCATTCTTATTATAACCTTGCTTGCGGTGCTGGCTTACAGCTCTGCACTCCAGCTGGTCCTGCAGTGGTGGTAGATGGTACGTTCTTCCTCTATTCAGCTTCTTCCCTGGTCTCACTGTGACCTTTTCAAAGTATATTCTGTGATATGAAAGATGACGGTGGTCTCTCCTTCCCCTTAATCTCTTTTCCTGACAGCAAGAAACAGGTATCAGTGTTTCAAATTGATTTTGATTACGAGTATCAGGCTGCTGTTCCAGGAAGATGAGAGTTTTATGTTTGACTCCAAGAACAGCCAGGTTATATATATTCTAGCACTGACTTCTTTATATTTAACATGGTCCCAGCTGAAATTCTGCTTGTTGCAATTATGTTCCTCTCCTACCGCTCAATAGTACCATTATTTCAGTGGCCATGGTTTTCCTGGGAGATGGTGGTAGGAGACTTTTTCCAGTGAGCTCATCAGTGGTTAAAGTAAAAGGACATTTTCAACGGGCCTCTCTTCCATGGGGGAGCCTACATGAAAACTCGTATTCAGATAATCCACATTCTACTTACTTTGCTGTGTTTTCTAATATCTAGGTGCCTCTAAAGATGTAGACCTAGCTAGTAGGAAACACTAAGCAAAAGATATTAAATGAAATTTAGGCCATCAGATTCTGTCAGACAGCAATGCAAAGGGTGACATACTTCTGGCAAACTTTTACTGAGCAGCAAAGCTGCTGTGGTCACAATAGGCTAAAGAGTTCTTCACTGAAATCTCTTTCACAGTCATCCTTTTTGTATGCAAACTATTTTTAAAACATTTTCGATGTGAGACAGCAGATGTTTAATTCATAAGTGACTAGAGGTAACATCCATCCTTGACAATAATTCTGTGCCTATTCTTTGTATCCTGCTCTTAGCCGGTAGCATCATTTGTAAAGTAAAAAGTAAAAATCTAAAGGACTGAATGTAGCAAAGATTTTTCTACTGAGTTAATCACTACAACAACTTTGCATATGTGTTCCGTTGCAATGAATTCATATACCCAAAGTGAATCATGCAGTTCGTAACACATGTAAAGATCTACAAAGAGACCTTTATGGGCATAATTTGCTCCAAAATATTTGCTCAGGAAGGTTTTAAATGGAAGGAGCAAGAAGAAGTGTTTTTAAGACACTATTTTAAAATATTCTTTGAGGTCATGTATTGCTTTGTTTTATGCAGTATATTCTTATTATGTCAACTAGATCTCAGACATCACATATAAGAATATCAAGAAAATGCCTAGAAAAGTTTAGAGTCAGATTACAATAAAACATACTCCTTTATTAGATATATTGAAACGCTCTAAGTATTATGCAGTGGATGATTGCCTTTTATGTCAAGACTTCTTCAAATATCACAATTCTAATTTGCTAATTTTAAAATTTTCCTAATTTTAAATCTAGCATGACCAAACGGGGTGGAGATTAGACCAACAAATCCGTCCATACTGTCTTGGCAGAGCTTAGATCTCCTTATGTATAGAGAAGTAAGCATAAGTCCAGCTATACTCAAATGAGCCCCGTCGCGGGACTGCTGTACTGGCACATCATACACACAAATACAAAATAGAAAATGACAATAGAGATCTCTGAACAATGTAATTGTAAAGGGATATTTGGCAGCTTGTTTTGTGGATTGCACATACTTTCAACAGATGTGATAGCAATGGTCTAATAAGCAGTTAAATTGCAGGATAAACATGCTCAGACTACTCTAATAAAGTTTGAATTGAAGTGTAAGCATACCACCATATACAGTGGTCTTCATTGTTTTCCTTGCTATTTTCAACAGGAAAAATCTATTTGTTAAAGAGGAGCCCTTTCGGAGGATTTTATTTGTATACAAAGAGAGAGACGCTGTAAAAAATTGAACAGCTCACCTACCCTAGAACTTATCTAAGAACCCAGAAAAATTAGATATAAGGATATGATGGTGTGGTCAGACATTAAACAAAAAAAGTATGGATTTGGTTTTTTTTTTGTTTTGTTTTTTGTTTTCAGACAGAAATAATTTCACATGAGGAATGGATACACGTGCACAGTCAAAATGCTATTTTTGTGTGAAGCTCTTATGGGAGGGCACAAGTTACAGACCTAATCAGAAGGCAATTGCCTTAGAAGAACATTATGATGGCTGCCAAAATCAAGTGCTTTAAAGCTGGAGAACAGTAGAACCTAAATGGACAATGAAATCCTAACTGTGCTTTCCTGTATATCAGTATTAAGGTTTTTCTTGAAACGTGTCTTCGCTTCCCTTTTTTTCCCCAAGGAACCCTTTATCATTCATTACACAGGGTAAGTAGGTACTGATTACACAGTACCTACTGAATAAGCAGCTACTTAGGAAAGTAATCTTCACCAGCCAGTTAGCAGTGCCTTATTTACTGCATACCCAAAGCCTGCAGTAAATTCAGAATTATTCATTTTTTCATGGTCTTTTCTGAGCCACTCATCACTGTAGTATTTGCATGCCTCAAGAACACAGATGAATTTATCACTGCCGAAAGATAGGAAACCATTATTATTCCCATTTTACAGCTGAAGAGATAGGGACTTGCCTGGAGCTACACAGTGAATTAGCAGCAGAGCAAGGATTAAAATTCATGGCTTGCGACCCTGTGCACATTACTGAAGAGTGCACTGCCTTGCAGTCAGAGGTGCTGAGAAACCACAGCTCTCACCGACTTTGTCTACCACTGCAAGTGCTCTTTAAGCCTTGGGCAGCCTAAGTTGGTCATCCATAAAATAAGACACATGGTTAATAGTCAGCTGCCAGAATATTTGGTTTATCATCACATTAAGAGACTAATACTTGAGTCT
The DNA here is from genome assembly GCA_009769605.1 of Bucorvus abyssinicus. Classification (NCBI taxonomy): domain Eukaryota; kingdom Metazoa; phylum Chordata; class Aves; order Bucerotiformes; family Bucorvidae; genus Bucorvus; species Bucorvus abyssinicus. Next base: position 128,784,877 of record CM020024.1, read on the forward strand.
GGTCTTTATAAAAGAGTCTTCAATCTGGTTCACCAGCACCTAGGTGAATGCCTTAGCTACTGGGGTGCTGGTGGTTCCAGGATGAGTAATTTACTTGTGTTGTAGATGCTGGATCTCAAAAAACTGTGGTAAAAGCACCATCATCTGATTTCAACAAAATGGCTCTTTATGATGAAACATCTTTAGAGTGGAAAACTAACTGATGGGCTTAAGCTCTCTTCGCTTGGATTATTCACCTGAAACTCATTCCCTCCTGCTGTCTTGATCATACCCAGGATTCTGCCCCAGTGCTCTCCACACAAAAAGCATCTGATTAACATATGATGGCTCTTGTTTTGTTCTTTTTAGTAAACTGGGAAAACACCAGGAGATCAAACTGCAACCATTCCAGCAGTCATATTTTATTTAGGTCACTTTTTTCTCTTTGAAGCTATTCCTTTGATCCTGTTCTGTGCACCTGAGATGCTATGATCATTGACCATTCTCACTCTTTGGCTGCCAAAATTAACATGGGTGTTAGCTACCTGCATCCACAAGTGAGACGTCTAGACAAGCAGGTGAAGTTTCTGGTGCACAATTGATCAGCAGTCTGTGATCCGTTCAAGTATACAGCACCAAATTTGAAATTCATCCACTAGGTTTTTTGCTGATGAAGGTTAAAGGCATGGTGCTAAATCCATCTTATCTTATGCAAGTAGTCCTGTTTCTCAAAAATGTGCAGCCAGTGGAGCTGCTGTGGACTTTAAAGAAGGACCAGGTACAATACACGTGCAGCCTGGGGACCTGTGCCACACTATGCCTCCTGTTCGTATGCCTGTTTTCTTCCTTCAAAAACTACGGCACAAGTAGTCAAGGAAAACACTCTGCACCCGGGACTGAACTTAAATCTGCTACATCCTAAATACGCAGCTTGGAGGTAGGGTGCTTTCCTTCCCTCCAGGCAAGTCTTTCCTTGGCAAGGGCTGGCACACAGGTATTCATCTCCGCTGAGAGCTGACCCAGTGAACGCTCAATCATTTCTGTAAAAGTGGAACAGTTTATGAGGAGAGAACAAGGAAAATCCATAGGAAGTTCTCTGTGTCCAAAAAGATAATGGTTGCCCTCAGCAAAAAGTCAATCTGGGTTTCTCACAGCCAAAGGGAATATCTGAAGCATGGGTTGTATGATTCCTCTCAGCTGTTCTTAACTCCTTCTGCAACTACAACCTCTCTTCCATCCTACTGACATTTTTAGAAATATTAAAACCAAAATGTGCAATATCTCTAGTGTCTTACTCTACTTTTATTCCACTGACTAATACAAATTGGCAAATTTTAGCCTGCTCTGCGGCTGTTTTGTGAGCAAGACACCTGCATTTTTCATTGAATAAATTATTTACCAAAAGGAAAAAAAAAAAAGTGCCCCTGCTTAATATTTGTGCCAAATCTCATTCTTCGGATTCAAACAAACTCTGACTGAATCGGAATTCCTCAAGGTCGCACTCAAGAAATAACCTCCGCTGATGTATGGGTGCGGGTCCGCTACCCATCACCTAGCCAGTTTATACTACATGAAGACTGGTTTATTCACTGATATTCATAATGTATGTTATTATTTTTCTCTTTATGAATTCCACCGCACTGGGACTGACAAAACACAAAGCTGTAGGACCGGCATCACCTGCGCTGGTGCGGTATTCTATAACGCTTGCTATAGTTCAATCATTAACGTTTAACATCCCGTTGTGTTATATATAGATCATTGTGAAATCTCCATCAATATGTTTTCCAAAGCAAGGCATTTCCAGGTTATTTCCTTTTTATTTAATTTTTAGCACCTTTGACCGATTTCTGTAAATGTTAATTCTAGATCAAACAACTTAAAAACTCATTTTTCTTGAAATTTTATTAATTATAGCACTTGAATCTATGTAACAGAAGTCCCATTTAATGGGATTTGGAACTGCCGGGAACATTTATTCCCACCTAACCCTTGCCAATAAATTCAGCCTGAAAATCAGTATATTGCAAATCCTAAAATAAATGCAAGTTGTGTGTACAGCTTTCCAAATGGTATGCATTAATGATTTTTTTGTAGCAACAGTAGCTAATTATTGTAATGAATCATTACAGGGTGACTTGAAAGCATTTGTAAGATTTTACAAAAGCGGGAACGAATATTTGCTGGTATCTTTGACAGTTACCTGTGTTGATCAGAAACAGAAATAATGAGTTCTGTCAATATGCCCAGTGCACATGTAAACAACACAGAGAAATGCAGTAAATATGGAAAATATAGCAGCCAAAAAAGACTCGAGTTCATCAAAACAACTTAAAACATGCTAATCCAATCTTATCTTAGCCAAAAACCAGCTGACAGGTAGACTCGATATGTACATATATGTATCAATAGGCATAAATATTTACAGCTTATCACCTAAATATGAGAGAAATATATACATACGTATGTATGTATAATAAAATGCAGATGTACTGTGAAATAGATTTTGGTACCTCTTGTCTGTATTTAATCAATTTCTAAACTTTAAATACTCCGTCCTTAACATCACTAAGCACATGAGGTTACTGGGGTCCTATATTGTCCATGAATACACTCGCTTTCCACCCGTTTCAAACATCTGAAGATGTACTTAATGATGAATTTATCAACATTGATCCTTCCTTCTTAGTTCAATGAATTTCTGTGTTGTTCCTTCTAAGACTTGTTCTCTCTTTCCTGCTACGAAGGAATTACATGTACAGTGGCATATGCATAAACCCTTGAATATTGATGCAGAACTTGTATGCTCTAGTTTAAGCCTGATTAATCTTTATGAATCATATGTACGAAACTGAATCATTGTGCTTATTCTCCACAAAGTGCTTCCTTACTTAGATGCTTCAGAACACACAGTAAGTGGGGTTTTTGCTAAACTGTCTCATGAAAGGCATGCTCTGCCCTCACCGGGAGCGCACTGCGCTGTGTGATGCTTACGGGAAAGATACACCTGAAACACCAGACAGGAGGACTGAGGCCTTAAAGATCAGACACAATTCTACCTTAATGACCCATTATTTTTCAAATATAGCTGTAACTGCTACTCTAGCTAGCTAAAATGCTAACCAGTAAATTCAGCCATTTTGAAGCAATGCACTAAAGGTATTTTCTATGTGATAGGATCATCCAGTTCTAGTTCTGAGGGTTCCTGAGTTGATGCTCACTTGTGTGCTATAAAAAACCCTTCAGTTTACACACAAAACTGTAACAGCTATAAGCATGCATCACCTCTATTTAATACAGAATAAGCTCCTTGAGCACATTAGTTGCAAGCATCTCACGTGTTTAAAGAACACTTATTCATCCTTTACATTATTATTTCTTTCTATGCAAAAAGTGTGGTTTATATATTTCACGTTTAAAAGTTAAATCCCGGAGAACTGGAAGATCCACAGGCAATTGCCTGGGAATGACAGGATACAATGACTGCCACCACGGAGTAAGCACATAGGCTGAGAGAGAAAACGTGCTTCTGTTCGCTAACCTTGGCTTTTGAATACAGCCGCTTCTCACTAGGGCTGCTAAGAAGCGTGAGTACATCTATTTGCACCGTCATCCCAGTACCGTTAGCACAATGCCTATGGTTGCAAAGCAGGGAACCTGTAATTGGTCCAACTCCGAGGTGGGCAAAATGTATCCATTATGTCCGTATAGGTACATTACATCGATTTGTTAATTTGGCCCAGGATGTCAAATCTAAGAGATCTTTGGGTTACGAACTTTGATCAGGTTATTTCAAATCTCCGTCTTCTTGCAATGCCAATCTCACTAGTCCACAGTCTTACCTCTGCTAAAAACACGGTACCAACAAGAGAAGAAACTAGGGACAGATTCAAGGTGAGATAACAGCAGGCACTTGTTTATGGGATGTAACACTCACAGAGGAGTTTACTTGCTGTGGAGTTCATGGATACTCAGAAAAAACAGGCTGTATTCTCACAAAGCAAGAGGAAAGCAAACCAGAAAGTCACAGTTTATACTGAAACGGAAATCTGCAGCCTGTGTGGTGCAGGAGGGACTGCTGCTAGGTAGACCTGTCCATCCCCCAAATCTAAGACCGTGAACTGGCTTAGCTTTTATGTCTCAAGGGCAGACTTTGGTAGATTCTACAGGAACGAGGAGAAGGTTTCACATCTGAAACTGGCAAGAATGTGAATAAAACCTCAATTCTTCCATGGGAAAAGACATCTGTGAGGAGGTTTGACCCCATGCTCTGACTTTTTGTGGCCATCCACTGGGGTAAAGGAAATTCTCTGTTTTCCAGGATAGAGGAGAAACAGGCTATCTCACTGGACATCTGGACTGATAGGAGGCATCAAAACCTGCCTGTGTACAACATTTCCCTGTGCCTCCCTAGGGTTCAGGCCCAGGGAAATGGCCTCGTGCTCCTGCCCGACCTGCTCTAGGCTCTCAAGAGTTGCGCTCTTCTCAGCCACATAGGTGCAATTCAAACTGTGTAAATGTGGCCCGGCTGGGTTAAACTGTAGGAAGGATAAAATCTATAAGGGGGGAGGGAACTGTAAGGGGTCAAACAAGATGGGTTTGGGGAAAAAGATGGAGCCCCTTTTTGTGTCTTTACACAGAAAGACAGGGACGTCATCGAAAGTAACGATGTCTGCTTCAATGCTCTAATCCAAGGCTCTCATCTCAGAGCAGGGACCTCTGTTCGGTGCCTAGAGTGGTTTTTAGAAACACTGAAGCTTAGGGCATGCTACAAATCCGTAACAGCAGCATTCAGGCATACCCTCAACGTTCGCTCCGCTGTTGGTCTAATAGATGGAAATGGACTGAAGCGTCGGTTGCCCATAACAGATAGGAAGAACTGTCAAACAGAAAATGTAGCCTTTCCTTCGTTTCTAAACTGAACCTGTGCAGAAAGCAACTGCTCAGGATTAGCTTCAGATGAAGTTTTTAGACCTTTGAACCTGCAGATTTGGGAATCGCAACAAATAGCACGCAGAAGCATCAGTGTCGCTTGCTAAAGATGTCGCTTTTCACAACCAACTGGAGTTTTGCCGGGACAGGGAGGGCAGTCACCTGGTTCTCTCTCCTAGTGACACCACTGATCTATTCTGTGTCACACAACAAGAGACCAACTCTATCTCCAAGCAATCTTTCCCAATGCTACTCTGACCCCAGACGCCTTTCACAAAGCTCCATTAAGTATTTCTCTATTGTCACCGGGATTCACAAAACAAACCACCAAAACACCAGGTCCTAAAAGCAGCTTCGTCTGCAGTGTGGCCCATCAGACAAGTAAGATGCAGGTCACTGGTTGTGTTTTATGGGTGTCCATGACATTGTAGAGTGGGCATGCATGAGGGAGAGAAAAGGCTTTTAATATCCCTCCTTATAATTCAGAACTACACCAAATGCTTCGAAGCCTGTCAGGCTCTAATACCTCTCATATCAGCAAGGCTGTTTGCATCCTTCCACTATCAGATACAGTCATGAAAACGTGTTTTCTTATGCTTAGATGGAAAGTCACGGATTTTTGATTTGTCCCTTGTCCTATCAGTGGGTATTGCTGAGCAAAGTCTGGCTCCCTCTTCTTCATTCCCCACCTCCCTCAGGTATTCATACACATGGTTAAGATCCCCCTGAGCCCTTCCTTCTCCAAGGCTGAACAGTCCCAGCTCTCTCAGCCTGTCCTCATAGGAGACATACTCTGATCCTTTCATAATTCTCTTGGTCCCTTGCTGGACTTTCTCCAGTATGTCAATGTCTCTCTCATACTGGGAAACCCAAAGCTGAACCCAGCACTCCAGGTGTGTCTCACCAGGGCTGCGTAGAAGCCTCTTGACTGTCATCTCTGCCAATACTGAGAGAAAAGGGATTGGAAACAACACTTTGATCCTTCTTTCAGATCCAGTCTCTGTGTTGAGACTGGCCAAGTTGGTGTTGGCTGGTGATTACGAATTCGTGCCATAATTGAGGAATTTTGACTGCTCTCTATTGGAAAAGGATTTGTGTCACTAAAATCGCTGTGCCAAGCGCTACCTTTTGTGGAGTCTTAGCTAGGAGGCCAAAAAGAAGATTTCAAGAAAACACGCAATCCTCTCCACGTAGATGTTGGAAGTGAAATGTTTTGGCAGAAAAGAATGCTTCTGAAGAGCCCACTGCTTGGGCCCACAGACACATCTCCATGCAACTTCATAAACTTTCTGTAGCTCTCCTGGGAGAAGAAGGAATGGCTTGGGTGATGACAGAGGTGCCTTTGGCTGCTGGAGGAACAGGCCGTTTTCCAACACAGGGCATCACAGGGTTAGGACTTGGGGCATGTTTCCTGGTGAGCTCTCGAGTGTGTAAGTACTCATGAGTGCCATGGTAAAAAAATCACAGTACAGTTTGTCTTTACTATTGTTTCAGTCCCTTGTAGAGGAAGATCCAGCTCAAATGCAGTCATCTTTGCAAATAAGCAGTATTTAATGATGTTGGGAGGAGAAATGTCAAAGAGGGACCATGCAAACTTCTCCCAAAGATGAAATGGCTTCTGGTAGGCTGCGATGGCTTTTGCTAACCACCACCACAGAAAACGATGAAACAAACAAACAAAACATTTCCTTAACTACAATAAAAAGCAATTGCTTCACATACTAAATTCAACACATCCTTTAAAACCAAACAAGGAGGCTAAGAATACAAATAGGGTCAGTGTAAATCTCAAGGGAGTGCCTGAAAAAACACACAGCGGAGGACAACACTGTTGTCTTCAAAGCAGAGATCCCTCTACTGCTTGTAGTAACCCCGCTATCTCGGGTCAGAGCCGCCACAGGCAGGGATGCGAGCCGCAAACGCCGGCAGTGAATGCCAGGAGCTCTCCGGAAGGCTCCTTTGCCCCGCCGTTAACAGCCTGCATTACCCACGACGGGTTTCGGATCTATCGCATCATTAGCTACGGTTAGCTGGCAAGCAGAACCACAGCTGTATCACACTGCTGCCACACAGACGAGGTTATAGAATAAAGAAACCACCACCCGACGCTGCCGTGAGGCGCCCGCAGACCCTTCCCGGCGGTACCACCGCCAGCAGCCGGGCCCGAGGCACCTTGTCCTCCCGGCCGCTTTATTTTCGCTGACGCTTGAAGGCGCCGCACACCTCGCGGCTACACCGCTCACCCTCCTCGGCCAACGACCCACCGCGCGTCGCCCGGGCACCCGCCCCGCTGCCCCCGACCCCGGCCCCCACCGTCCCGCAGGCGCCCCCTCCCTCCCCGGGGCGCCCCGCCCGCCGCCCGGCTTGCGTGGAGCCGGGGCGCCCCCTAGCGGCGGCGGCGCGAACGGTAGCCCGCGGCGGGGTCGCCCACCCGGGACAAGCCGGTGGGGCTCGTCGCGGGGCGGGCGAGGAGCCGCTTCTTCCGCGGCGAGCGCGGCGTTGTGCGTGACGCCGGTATCCATCAGCGCGCCGTGTCGCTGAGTACGGCGCTTTCCGTTTAATCTTTCTTTCCCGTCCTCTTGCCGTTTCGCTGGCCCGGGTCCGAGGTGCGTTCTCCCTTCGGTTTGGCCGAGTGGATCCGCAGCGCATGGCTTCGCCGAGAAGATGCGGCGAGTCAGAAGGATGCAGGCTCGGTTCCGCCGGAGCGAGCAGCCAGAGCGCGCAGCTCTCCGCCGCTCACACGGGGAGCCGAGGCCGATGTCGCTACGGCTTCCTTCTGTAAAGTTATTTAAAGATCACATATTTCTACAACATCACCTATGCGGAGATATAAATAGTTCACACTAGAAATCAAAGCGCTGTAAAAAATCTGGTTTAACTGCTCCTAGTCAAGAACATTATCGTGAGAAAGCACTGGCACTTCGAGCTACTTTACTCCGATATTTTTAAGCACCGGGAAAGCTGTTCTGATAGCAACATTCATTCACAACTTCGTATTTGTTGGAGTCACTGGGGAACAACAAGGAGCAACGCGTGCCTTTGGCTCTGCGTTTAAGATCGTAAACCACTGCTGGAAAGCCCGAACGCAGCTAAGCACCGCGTATCGCCCCCCAAAATGAAAACGTGAATTCGTAAGAAGCAGTTTTTGAATTCAGACCATGCAGACCGCGAACTAGGCACACGCATAGCAGCAGCCTCTGTGGCAAAGAGCTTCAGAACCAGCATCGATTGCAGCAGGGTGATTTATTTCATAGAGCTGCTTTATGGATATAGGGAAAAGACAAATTTGTCATTGATCCATAGTGTTGCCTGAAAGACAGCCATTGCCTTGTTAGCTCTGTTAATATAATAACTGACTTCGGAGTCTTATTTCGAAGTACGGCCACCGCAGTATGTATTGAAATCATATTTATCACATGTCACACGCCTGTGTTACAAAATGTTGTGTGCGCCTCAAGGTATCCACAGGAACTGGGATTATACCACGCTCGCTTCATCTTTTGGATCGTTTGGAAAGCACCAATCCTTCCACGTCTTCGAGCAGTATGTAATATATATGACTTGAACACGTAGCGAAGCGTAATGCTCCCTAGATCGAGGCTGTGAAGCAATGCATCCATTTTTCTGGAATAACGCTACGTACAGTCACAAGGAAACATCCAAGTTATTGCAGGTCTCCTGAAATTTTTAACACCGGTACAAGCCCTGGATGTCTAATAATGAGGATGTACAAAGAGAGTTAATGTTGTGGGTCCAAATTCCCACTTCATCAGCATTTAAGAATCATAATGATTTCGATCAGGACCATTGGCTGCAGAAGAGGAATAGACACAGATCTATGTATATGTGTGTATATGTATGTACGCTTCTATATGTCTGTGTGAGGAGTCTATATACTGGCACGCCTCATCCGTTTCTGGGGACGGCTGTATCCCACGGTTACACGACACCCGCACGGCCGGGCTGAGGCGGGTCCGCTGACCCGCGGAGGGTCGGGGCCAGCCGGGCTCGCCCAGGACCCTGCCCCGGGGCGGGGGTGGGTGGTGACGGAGGCGGCGGAGGCTGCTCCGGGCAGCCGCGGGGCTCCAGTGGGGCCGGGCACCGCCCCACCCGAGGGGGTCCCCGCTAGTACCCCCTGGTGGGGGGGCGCCCACCCACCCGCGCTCCCGGCCGCGGGCTCGGCGCGGGGGCGGCGCGGGCACGGGCGCGGCGCTGCGGCGGGGCCGCGCCTGCCAGCGGCGGGGAGGCAGCGCCGCCGCTCCAGCTCCTCTCCCGCTGCCGCTCCGCAACTTTCGGGCAAACACCGCCCCCTCGCCCTCGTCCCCCCAGCCGGCGGCTGGTAAGCGCCGGGCTGCTGCGCCCGGCCGGGTCGGAGGAGGGCGGCGGGGAATCCTGTCCGCTTCCCCTCCGCGGGGGCCGCCGCTGCGCCCCGTGCCGCGCACACGGGAAACTTTGGCGGGCGGGAGGGGTGGGGCAAGCCCGGGCACACCGCGGGGATGCGACGGGAGGAAGGGAAGGGGCGGCGGAGCGGGCGCGGGCGCGGGCGGGCAGGTGCACCCTCCGCGGAGCGGTGCGGAGAGGAGCTGTGCGCGGCGCCCCTGGGCGCAGTGCGCGGGTGACGGCAAAGGGGAGCGGGCGGCGGTCGCCGGACAGGTGCGAGCGGACCGGGGATGAGCGTGTGCGGAAGGGAGCGGCGGCCCCGCAGTGCCCGGCGCGGAGCGAGCGGGACCCGTGGCGGGGCAGCGGGGACCGGGCGCGGGGAGCCCGGGGTGTGGGGGGGCTTTTGGCTTGGGCTTTTCGCCTTGCTGCGCCGGCGGGGTGGGGGAGAGTAAGTTGCCCAGCGGTGTAGCGCGGGGGGCGCAGGGTTCAGGTGGAAAATCCAGGCAGCTCCCCTCTGGTTGGGTTTCTGGGGGTTGTTCTTGGGTTTTTGTTGGTTTGGGGGTTGGTTGGTTTGGTTTCGGGTTGGGTTCTCTTTTTCTGGTCGTGGTGGGGTTTTTTTTTTGTTGTTGCTTTTGTTTGTTTGTTTTTTTAATAGGGCACAGAGGAAAACGTTAGTGCACAATGCTGAAATTGGTGATCAGGTCGCTGAGGCAGGTATCCGAAAAGCAGCAGTCGCCTGAGCAGCTACATTACTGGCATTCTTCGTGCTAGCGTGAGGTTTATGTGCCTTTGCGAGGAAGGTCACTTTTTACCCCCTCACCCATCCCACCCTCTTTTTGCTAAGCCGTGCATCAGCAGCGTGAATTCCAAGAAGCTGTAGGTGTTTCTTGGCATTTCAACTGGGATTTTGGAAAAAGGAAGCCGGGTATTTAACGGGAAAAAATTGCGATGGAAAGAGAGGATGCGGAGGCTGCACGCAGCCCTGGATTTGCAGGCGTGTGGAAGTTGTTGAAATAGGTAAAGGGTCAAAACTGGCATTTGGAAAATGGTGACTATTTCTTAGTTACTGATACCATGGACGAATATAAGAGAAAACCGGGCCACTAAGAATTTTTTCTGTTTTGCAGTTTGCTTGTCAGCAGAAGGTAAAACATGTCCTTGAAGATATACAATTTTACATAAACAGCTGATGTTTACATAAGCGTAGATAAGTTGTGAAAAACAGAGATAGCAGCAGATACGGTGTTATCTGAACTCAGCCATCCTGCTGTTTGTCCATGTAATAATTTATCTTTTTTTTTTTTTTTTTCATTGTTGCAGCGTAAGAACCAAGTGAGCAGCTGCACCTTTACCAAAGCAACCACCTGCGTTCCTCCTCTCCTCTGGAATGGACAATGGGATGGTCTCTGACTTGATCATGATCAAAACTTCTTCTTCTTCTGCGTTTCCATGAGTTTAGCCAGCCACTTTGGGTGAGTTGCCAATTGCGTTTGAATTTTCGATGCGTGTTTTTTTTTTTTTTTTTTAAAGGAAATGAAAAACCTCAGCTCAGTGTGGTGTGGAGATGAACAAAATAAGTGGAGTTTGTATTCCATCTTAATGTGCAGTGGGAAGAGAAGGGTTTGCTTTTCTTCTCAGGTTTACTGTCTCGTGTCGTTTCTTCATGCCCGTAATGCTGTTGCGGGAAGGCGTGGGGAGCACGGGGAGGCCTACAGCTGCTGAGTGCTCTGACCTGGGCGTAGTGCAGCCGGGGGCTGTGGCGTTCCCTGCCTCCGTGGCGGTGATGAGGGGAGCTTGCACCTTCCCTCTCACCTGGCAGGTGCAGGCTATAGGCAGCAGTGCAAGGCTTGCGACAGCAGGACTCAATGAATGCTGCTAGCTGGTGCAGGCTTTCCTAGTGAGTAAGCTAAGATCGTGACTGCTCAGAAGGATGGCTGAGTTTGAAACTTGCTCGAATAAATAGAAACTGTGTTTCCCTGAGGCGTATAACAAGGAATCCTGTTTCCTTATTTTTGCTTTGGATGTTTTCCTGGTGGTGATGTTCTGGAAACTACATGAAGAAATGCTGCTACTATAGGCTCTTACGAAAAAAAACCCCCAAAACCCAGAAACCCCCTATTTATATATTTTTTCCTAAAGCCAGAGATCTTAGAACTTTCCAAAATCAAGCTATGCAATGGAATCTAGAAAAAGCATTCTGAAAGTGCTTGAAAACGTAGGTCGATTCTTTTCTGTGGAGGAGAACAATTATTTGTGATTCAACCAGAAAAAAAAATGATATCCTCGCAACGTGCTGATTCACAAGCATACCCCTCAGTTCCTTGCTATAAGAAGATACAAAATGGAGATGCAAATCAGTTTCTGATTCAAGCAAAGTGATTTTTTTTCCAGATTGGAACTAGGAGAAAAAAACCAGACTTTTGAGTGATGACTGTCTGTGCTGTAAACAAAACTAGCCCTGTCTCCAGGGTATGTCCTATGTAGGCAGATGGAAGCCTGTGACCACAGAGGCTTATATGAAAGGTTGTAGGACTGCAGTCCGCGAATGATGCAAAGACCTGTGCAGTGATTTATTCACCTTGGGAAAACTTGGTTGTGCTTTCCCCTGTGCTCTAGGGCAAAACTCCCCCTGGACTTTGTGATAGAAGTGAAGAGGGTGTAGACAGTGTGGGACTAGATTTAAGCTTGACTTGACATGGGCATAATGTAACAAAAGTATTCCCACATTGAGAAAATCTTAAGTCCTTCCGATTGTCCATCATCCCTGCAGAAGGCAACACATTGCAATAGTTTGAGCGTGACCCATTTGGTTGTGGGGTCTTTTAACTGTGTTACTCCTCTAGCAAAAGGGTAGAGAGGTGAGACTGTAAAAAACCCCACCAAAAACCACAAGAGGGTTTAACGCTCCCTTTCGACTCCAAAGCAAGTACTGAATCCAAGTCCCAGGTAGGAATTGGGTGTGACCTCTAACCTGGCAGATAATCAGAACAGGACAGTTAAGGGAAACTAGGACACTTGTTTTCTGTGAGTTAACTCAAAAGCTTCTGTGCACTAAAATGAGATCATCATGTAATCTTCCCCACCGCCCCGCCCCAATTTCTGATATAGTAATTTTAGTCTGGGCCTGCGGAGATAAGCAGCGCTAATTCGCTGCGCCATTCACACACTGCCTGAGGGCTGAATTTTGACCCTGCTCAAAAGACGGAGGATGCTCCAGCGCTTCTGTTCCAGAGGCAGAAGCAGTTTCAGAGTATAATTTGCTAAGTGCTTTGGGACTTGACTCTTCAGGACAGAATGGTACAATTACATGTAGGCTGGTATATTAACTGCCGGAATCTAATAGTGATAATACTTGCTGTTGCTACCAGCTTCTTCTTTATTAGCTTCATCCGTGTTTGGATTGCACTGTTACATTGCAGTGTGTTTTGCAGTGTGCTAGATAAAAGTGATTGGTCAAAGGAGCACAAATTAACAAAGCAAAATATAGTAGGAATTTACAGATGAAGGCAGAGATTTGTCCGTGTTTCTCCATAGGCATTCCATATTCATATTAAGTCATAAATACAGTTTTTGCTGACATAGCCAAAGCCACCTTGGGGGATTTTGATGCCTGGTAAAATAAACAGGAATTATGTATCTCACTGTCCTAGGCTACTTAAGAAAACTCAGCAAAAGTCTTGAGATTCATGTTCAACATAAATGTGGAACGACTACTGAGAGTATCCACATTGGTAGGGAAGGATTGTAGGCATAGTTGATAGAAGTTGTTTAAAGAAAATTTGAAGATATAGATGAATGAGAATGTGAAGCCCCCCACCTCTGTTGTTGGTGGTTTTACGAGTCTAATTCTGCAGAAACGGGTCCAGCAAGAGTCAAGGCTTTTTCAAGCTTGCTTGAATTCAGCCTTGAGTTGTATGATGCTGTAACAAGTTAAGGTATTTTACTGAAGCATTTCCAGATATTTCACAATTTTCTTGAAAGAAAACATTAATAATAGAGCTAGAGAATAATTAAAAGTCAAATTTAACCAAGAAGATGTTTTTTTCAGAGGAGACAAGAGTCTGATTCCTTGTGAGCCCCCGGGGAGCCCACGTGGGATGGTCAGCACCATGGGTGACTGCACCAAGATCTCCCTGAGATGAGCTAGCACGTGGTTGGTCCCGTGCCAGCCAACCTTACATCATCCTGACTCTTTTTTTGCAAGCCCCAGGACTGCCCACGGGCGCATCTCTGGGGGGTGATGCTTACACACTGGTGACACCCAGTCTCTGTGCATTTGGTTTTGGTGCGATTTCAGGATCTGTCCAAGAGCCAAAACCAGCAGGGAGGCTGTTGTTGGTGTATGCACAGTTTAGTTGTCATCTGCTATTAATAGTAGAAGCAAGGTGGACAGAAGATCCAATTAAATGTAGCCAGTGCAAGACTTCTCTGTGCACTGTAAGAATCAGTCTGTGGTGTGTCTGTAGTTTCACATACTTTTCCACTAGCTCGCAGCCCTTATCACTAAAACCATAACCCTGCTATTTAGGCTAAACATACCTCTCCTTCAGGCTCTTATTTCAAGTTCGTCTCAGCAACCCTAAGCAGTTGGTTCTGCTGGGTTATCCCTTCCAAGTACTTGCAGATTGCCGGGAGTTCTTCCTCATTTTGTAAGAATTATCATATCTTTATGCAGTCACGCTTGCCTATTTATTTTTTTATCCTGTTTTCCTTTCCTTCTCCATGTCTCCAGATAGCTTTTTGAACCCATTAGACAATTTTAATAATTGGGAAAACTAAGCGAGGACCTGGAACTGCTTAAAGGAGGCAGACAGACATCAGTCAACCCCTCTGCCGAGGAGTAAGCTACCGCTTCAGCATCTCTGCTTTGCATGGCCTGCCAGCTGGCCAAATAGCGGCAGGTACCGCAGGCCACCCAGCTTATGCTTGGTGTAGGGCCAGGTCTGGCAGGCTTTGCCTCTCTGTGAAGCTGCAGGTCAGTGTTGCGGGGAGCCGAGAGTACTGGGAGGTGTTTAATGACCCTGGGAGAAATTCAGGATGTTCAAAGGGGTGTTAAGGTGCAATGGGGTGAGGACGGTAAGACATTACCCAGGGAAAAACAGGCTTTCATTACACTGCTCACAGATTGCTCTTTCCCAGAAGGCAGTAAAAGAACTACTCTTACTAAATAAAAGAATTAAATTATTCTTTAAGGGTCTGCAAAGACCATTAAAGTTTCATCATGGTAGTCAGTCCTGTCCTCCATTCCGAAATCCGATGTGAAAGAATTGTATCTTCCTTGCACCAATTCACACAAATATCAGCATTTTAAAATGCTCAAGATCTGTAGGAAAGGGATAGCAAAACGCTAACTTAGAAAAGTCACATCTATTCCTCTGACGTCTGGCCAGCTGGCAGTATCCAAAGCGTGTAAGTGCTTCTCCACTGTCCTTTCCACAACCTGTTAATTTGTCTGAAGTTCTCTATATTTCCAATCCTATTAAAGCCATTATTGGAAACTAAACTTAGAGAGAGAGGGAGGCAGAAACATACATAACAAAACACTCAGTTTATTTTTTAGTGCCTTTACCGTTTTTGTTGGTTTCTTTTTAGTTTTGGAAAAATCATGAAATACCTACCTACGTTTTCCTCTTATCCCAGCTAAGCTATGAATAGTACCTGTCATGATTTTCGCTAGATGGCAAAAAAAAGACAGTTATGTTTAAAAGGGTAAACAATGAACTCGTTGGAAGAGCTAGCTGAGCATTTAGAGAGTTATCACCTTTTACACTGTGGTCCCCTTCTGTGGCTTCTGATTTTTTCAATCACCCTGGAAATTGCAATATTAAATAATGTGATGAGAAGTATTCCTGGTTGGTTTAGTTTATATTCAATAATGAGCTTTAAATGTAATTGTTTTTGAATTTTCTTAGCAATTTTCCTAAGGTTCATTTCTAGATGTATTTTTATCCATAGCTGAAAATGCCTTGCTCTATAAAACATTTTCAGTTGCAGAGGGCGATAATGTGCTTACCTACTAATATGTGATAAAACCTAATTCTTTAGCTATGTGGAAATAATTAAATTTAGGATAATCACACCGTTTTCTCTCTATTCATAGAGGTAAGCATAGCTAATATATGCATGTAACTTTGCAAGTACCTTTAAAGGTCTTATGTCACGAAAGGCGGCTTCAGCACTTACTGCAAAAACATGTATTTCACCAGCAATGCCAAAATAGAAACTGAACGCTAACTTTTCTGTGAAAGAAAAAGTAACATTTGCATTAATGGCAAACAGTAATCCATCTACAAGCGCAACTTCACATAGCACTGACATTTTGCCGAAATTCAGCATCAGATGCCTTCTTTTCGGGTGAAGCGATCTTGCCAAATCTAAATTGGATTGCAGTTTTGCAGATGAAGTGCAGACTTTTTATGAGTCTTCACCCTAGTTGTTTCTCCATCTTCTCTATCTTTTTCACCTATTAATTAGCTTTCTTGAGGAGATATTAAAGTATTTCAGCATTTGAGGTGTGGGTACTATTCTTGTGAAAAATGTACATAGCTGAGATAGAAGGAAGCAGCATCAATTACTCCTGGTAGATTCAGAGGAGCAGCTATGAGAACTAAGTATAGTTTGTCCCATCCCCACAAAAATAGTTCAATGGAAATATTCCCTCTGAGTTCAGGCGGCTTTGAATTCAGCCATAAGCACTAAAAATAACGAGCTTTTTCATGAGCAGAGAAACTAGTGAAGCTTTGTGTCTTGCACCCCCACTACCTTTGCAATAATCCCGGCTCTACGTTTGGCATCCCTCGTTCCCATGTCCCAGTGCAACACCTGTATTTTACCTCTGCAGTCCTTTTCTCCCAGGATCTTTCCTAATCACCCTGTAAGTCTCCCCCATATTTCTCAATTAGCAGAGAGGAGGGGGGCTGGTTCTGCTGAGGCTGGTTCTGAGCTGCGTGCGTGCTGACTGGCCCAGTCAGTGAGCCAGAGGGAGTGGATGACTGCTGACCTCACATTTTTACTTAATGAGGCACTAATTTAGATCGCTCTCCCCTTGTCTAGTCACAGCTTCTCATGAAGCTTGCGGGAATGAAATGAAGTTTGATTTCTCCGCTTCTTTGTCAGATGCATCGGAAAATGAAAAGGGGTTCCTACATCGGTAGGTGAAGCAGGCAGACAGCATGATGCGTTTCTCATGAAAAAAAGGAGCTAAAATAAATGAGAAAAGTTAAAGTGTATTCTAGGATTTTACCAAAGTGTTAGTTACGGTCACTACATAGGAAGAACCTCTGTCACTTCTGTCTCCTGTTTGTATTTGTTACGCTGCTGCTTGTAAACATTCACCTTTCACGATGAATCACTTGGATTACGATTGACAAAAAGCATATAGTCTTCTGTCTTGTATGGTCTGGCTTGTAAGGATGTCTGATGTTTCTGTAATCGTTTGCGTCTGCTGGATTAACTGCCTTTCATCGTAGTCAAGCAAGTCCGTGACGTTTTCTGCCTCCGTTACTCACTAGAGATTGTGGGCACAGCAGAGAAATCAGAATTGATTTGGTCTTTTGACCACAGAGAGATGGGATGGCCTGAAAAATGGGTGAGCTGTGTGGCTGTGCCTCTCCTGCAGTGAAGGGGAGCTCCTCAGTGGCCTGGGGCTTCCAGTGTTGAGCCTGTTGAGGGTCACAGCAGTGCGGGTGGCACTGTGCCACGAGGAGCCTCCTCAGCCAGGCATTTGCCTGTGCTTCAGCGTTCCTGGGAACCGTACCCATGCTCCCACTCCCATCCGCCCTCCCCTTTCCTGAGAGGCTTTGCAATCCTGCCCTTTTTCAGCAGAAGCACACAAGCTGTGAAGGGAACGGGCGCAGGACTGGGGGCCCCCATGACTGTGAGGGGCTACGTGGCCACCAGCAGCTTGTCCTGAGCCAGGTCTCGTGTCACTAAAACTTCCAGACCCATTACACAGGTGTCAGTGATGTCCCATTAGTGTAAACCTTGTGCAGGTAAAACCAGGTTGAGGTCTTGTCTTCCTTTGTATAAATCCTGTTCTGTTAGGTAAGGCTAACACATGTTATAAGCTTTCTGCAAGGCAAGCTGTTCAGAGGGGTGCTTCGAGGTTCTCTGTTTATTCCCTGATTTATTTCCCTGTGGACTGATAGTACATAAACATGGGTTTTTAAAAATTTATCGCTGGGTGACTGGCTCACACTGAATTCAGGTTGTTGGAGTGTAAGTGATTCCTGTCTGCTTGCAGGGTGCATGAGGCATGGTCCAGCTCCTAGTGGGGTGATGTGCCCTGTCGCAGCTGGGGCATTGCTGGCGATTTCAGCAGAGACTGAAACTTGAATAAGCACTGTGTGTGAGCAAGCTTGCTATCTGAAGAGATACTGTTTGCTTGCTGCAGATTAACCATGCTTACGGATAAACTTAAGGGTCTGTTCTTTAGGTAAGCAAAGGCATTAGTAGGCAGGGGATTCTCCTAGGCATCTTAGAATGAAAATCGAATGGACTTAAAAAGGCAAGTTGTAGCTGTGCTGTGAGCAGCTTCCGAGGTCTGAGCCATGGGTAAAATGATGCAATAATAAAGAGTTCAGAATAAAAACAAACCTGGCCCAAAGATACTGAATGAGGCCCACTCCACATTGCTGTTATTTTCATACTACAAGGGAGGACTAATTTATGCAAAAGAGAGAGGAGGAATGAAGAACTGTGTTTTCTGAATGGCAGTATGTTTTTTCAGATGCCCCAGTGATCTGGGGTGGAGTTTTTTTGAATACAATGGTAGTTCGTTATCCTTAAATAAGCTTAGAGTTCATCCTTTTGTTCTGGCAATAAATTACATACACCGTGGAAATTAGGAGCTGTTCGGCATTTAAGGATTAAAGAGTACCTTCAGGCAGACTTGAAGGAGCGTCCCCAGGCAAACCCATGCTGCTTCATGCAGCTCCCCTGCCAGCTGATGCAGTTCCCAAAGACTGGAGAGCTAACCTGGGGAAAAACAGTAACAGCTTCTGCTGGCCCTGTGAGCTGACCTTGCTCCCTGCAGGGGATGGTGGCATGCCAGCACCGGGGAAGTGGTGAGGCTGAGGTGGGGCAGGGCAGTATAGGGGACTGGGATCTCCCAGTGCATTATGGCAAGAAGGTCAGTGGGCTCAGGTGTGCCCCGACGCGGTGCCACAGGGCAGTACCTCCGTGGCATGGGTCCTTCCTTGGGTCCTTCTCCTCTAGTGACAGCTATTTGTGATTGATCATAGCAGTGATGAAATCGCTGCTGCTCCCTGTGCTGCTCAGCTGGAGCAGCAAGAGAGAGCAGAGGCTTGAAGGCTCCATCACAATGTTCCCTTAAGACTGAAGCCCCTTGAGGCTGTCACAGCGTTTGATGTGTTTCTTTCGTTTGCATAAAATAGCTTCTCGCAAACGCCAACAGCATCAGGAAAAGAGGACGCCAATGATAACATCACTATATTCACCAGGATCTTGGACGGTCTGCTGGATGGCTACGACAACCGACTGCGCCCAGGACTGGGAGGTAGGGTAACACATTTGCTGTGGCCAGTTCCCCGCTATGCAGGACCATTGTCTACATGATGACCTCCTGAAAGGGTACCTGCACGTGACACAAGCCTTGATGAGGAAGTTGTGTTTCGTTAGCTAAATGAATCCCAGAAAGTAGAGTTGTCTCTTGGCAAACAGGGCACAATGCAAAGGCCACTAAAAGTCATCTTCTTTCAGTCATTGAGGTCATCTGAGGTTGGGTTAGGAGAGCATGTGATGCATTTTTTCTGTAATTGGGTACAGTTTGAGTTTTTTTCTTTCTGGTACTTCCTAAGGTGAGCGAGACAGGGTGCTCACAGGTTGCTGCAAGGTTTCCTCACTGGTCAGCATGTATAAAATTATGCCAGTGACAAAAATCTCTCTTAAAAACACATCCTCAAACCACCCATTTTTAGACAGCTACAGCAAATCTATATTGATATGTCATTTTGATAACCTCTACAGCAGCTATTTTAAAACCGTAACATGTGAATAGTTGCTTGCCATCGTAACCTTGTTGAGCCCTCCTCCAGCTCCCTATCCCCCAGATTTCTCTCATCTTCTACCCATGTGTAAACCATCTGTTATGTTTCTTCTCGGCCCTTTTTTAATCTGGCTACCCCCACCCCTTCCTCTTGTGAGACCAACACATTGCTTCCATCCCTTTCTCTCCTTCTCCTCACACTTTACACAGAGATGCTTGAAAATAGGGCTTGATGCTCTTGTCTTATGTAACGAAGTTCTGAAATTTCTGCCCTTAAATTAAATTAGTCCTGGATTTGAAAAGGAGGAAGGACTTAGAGTCTTGAGGGTAGAATTAATTTCACCTAACTTTGGACATCTATAATATAGATGTCTGAGATTGGGCAGATCACCCAAGCCAGCATAGGGGAAAATGTCCTTCCAAGATAGACTTCATCTCACCCTATAGGAGATATTGAATATGAGCCAGCAACGTGCGCTCACATCCCAGAGATCAAATCACATCCTGGGCTGCATCAAGAGAAGTGTGGCTGGCAGGTCAAGGGAGGTGATTCTGCCCCTATACTCCGCTCTCATAAGAACCCCCTGGAGTACTGCGTTCAGCTCTGGGGCCCCTAGCATAAGCAAGACATGGACCTGTTGGAGAGGAGGGCCATGAAGAGGATCAGAGGGCTGGAGCACCTCCTGTATGAGGACAGGATGAGAGCTGGGGTTGTTCAGCCCAGAGAAGAGAAGGCTCTGGGGAGACCTTATAGCAGCCTTCCAGTACTTAAAGGGGGCCTACAGGAAAGATGAGGAGGAACTGTTTATCAGGAAGTGTGGTGATAGGACAAGGGGTATTGGATTTAAACTGAAAGAGGGTAGATTTAGATCAGATATTAGGAAGAAATTCTTCACCGTGAGGGTGGTGAGGCACTGGAACAGGTCGCCCAGGGAACCTGTGGATGCCCCATCCCTGGAAGTGTTCAAGGCCAGGTTGGATGGAGCTTTGAGCAACCTGGTCTAGTGGAAGGTGTCCCTGCCCATGGCAGCGGGATTGAAACTAGATGATCTTTATGGTCCCTTCCAACCCAAACCATTCTGTGATTCTATGATCTATGAAAAAACCTGTTGGTCAGAGGAATCGCACCCTTGAAGGGCCAATTTCTTTCCACTGATTATAAGAAGCAAGACTGGGCTCCCAAAGGTCGACAACTGCATTTGATCAGGGATGAAATGCCTCCTCAAACATCTTCTTTATTTCAAGCTTCCAGGGATTTTTGAGTGATTCAGAAATGCATCACAGGCGTGTATTTGCATCTTAAAGCAATTACTAATGCAGATCCTGTATTTATTACAGAGAGAATAACTCAGGTGAAAACAGACATCTATGTTACCAGTTTTGGCCCTGTGTCAGACACGGAAATGGTAAGTTCAAGCATGTGGCTGCCAACCCCATTGTATTTACATTGCTAAAGTCATTTTTGGAACCATTGCTTCTATTTAGATCCTGCAATACCTTGACTGTTTCTTTGTGCCAGGAATACACTATTGACGTTTTTTTCCGACAAAGCTGGAAGGATGAAAGGCTGCGATTCAAAGGCCCTATGCAACGTCTCCCTCTTAACAATCTGCTTGCCAGCAAGATTTGGACCCCAGACACTTTTTTCCACAATGGCAAGAAGTCTATTGCTCACAAATGACAACCCAAACAACTTCTGCGCTGGAGGATGACGGCACACTGCTGTATACCATGAGGTAATAAATGGGATCAATTTCTTCTGATGCTGATTCCCAACTACCTCTACAAATACTTGTGGGGACCATCACTTCCCCCACTCCTAGTAGAGTCAGGCAACCAATCTTTCACACATATTTATGTGAATATCAAGAAAATGAAAAACATAATTGGTGCCTACAAGTACCAATTAATTTGTAGCTTCTGAATACTGCTAGTGCTTAAATATTTCCTTTGATTAAATGGAAGGCATATTCTCAACAGATTTGGTGATTCAGTCCAGCCTTTTTATGAAGATCTGTTCTGTCTTACTGTTTGTATTTGCAGCTGTAGTGCTGATTGCAGAAGAACTGTCTCCAAGGCCAGAAATTGAGACTTGTTCTGGGGCAGTACATCTTGAACCATTGGGCTTTTATTATTATTTTGTTTTCAGTTTCACTGATAGTGCTAAAAGGCAAATCATCATAGAGATAAATGAAATCGGCTAGCAGCACCGTGAATCGGCTTTAGCAGGTACTTTCCTGACAACAAACCTGGCACATTATACTGGCAGAGAAGCAGATTTGTGTCTCAGATGTTCAGGGTCGTGCTCCTTATCTGATTAGAGGATACGATCAAGCTTCATCATTGCATAACCTAGATATAAGGTATAATATTGGTAACAATGGAGAATTGTCTTGAAATTCTTCTCAGGCCAAATCCTGCATTGGTATATGGCAATTTGCTCATTAAAGGCAATTAGCCTGTAGTAATTAAGACTGCTATCAGCAACAGGGTTTTCTCCAAGAGCATAGTCATACGGACAACACTTGAAAAAGAGATGAAAGGAAAAACCTACCGAGCAACAAAGTGTTATTCTGGGCTTTTCACATATGAGCCCAGACTGGTGCCTGAGAGCTAGCAAAGTGCTCAGGAGCCTGAAGTTCAGTGCTGAAATCAGTTTTCAGCAGGCAGCCCCCAGCAAGGAAGTGGGGAGCAGAGCTCTCACCGAGACTCAGTCCCACTGCAGGGCTGGCTCTGCGGGGCAAAGCCAACAGCCGCCTGATGCTGCATGTTGGAAGGGCAAGCCCTGAGCTCACTCCTGGGGCCCAGTGGATAAGACTTGCTGGGGCTCAAGGAGATTATACTTTAGTATGCAGGCACCTGGAGCTTCCCAGATTTTATTTCAGGTGGGTTTGACCTGTTTTATTTGTTCTTTTATTTTTTCCCCTAGCCTTAAATGCCTTCTTCTGAAAGGAAAAGGGATTTAGGAGATGTAAGGTATTCTTATGTAAGTCCTCACAGCTTTAGACCATCACAGCTGTAACTGCGCTAGTGCTAAAAAGACTTAGACGTGACAGAGGTTATGCTTAAAAGAAGGGAAAAAACCCCTCATTTTCTCTTCTGTTATGTGTTATTGCTGTTCTTGCTAGCCCCAAGTCAGTGATCTCCACAATAATAAACTGAAACAACGCGAGGATCACACACATGCTTAACTGAGTAAAAGACAGAATAACTACAAGAGAAAATTATTTTCCTAAATATATTTGTAATGCCGGCCTTAAAACCAGTCTCACTGCTGCTAGGACTACACTAGCACTACTCCAGAGACTGCTGCAGAGGCAGTTCCCGATTATCTGTGTAAATTACTTGTGTAAGCAAAGTCCAGATCAGGCGTACAGTGAGCCTGGAGCAAAACGTTACGTTGTAGTGGATTCACAGCTGGCATCCAATTTCTGTGCAAGCACTGGGTTTGGCGGTGTGAAATGCAGGAAGGCACAGATTCATGAGGCAGTGAGCTGAGCCACCGAGGTAGCAGAGTGAGACCCAGGTGAGGGAAACCTAGGGGAGCTCACGCTGAATCTGAGCTACTCTGCGGAGGTCCCTCTCCTGTATCGTCACATTAGGTGCTGTAGGTATACTGAGGAAAACACAGTGTCCTGCTCAACATACGAGGCTGGAGAAAAACTTGGGTTTCACACAGACTTTCTCATCATCCCACTCAGTCCCTTTTCCGCTGGTTTTTGCAGGGGGAAAGCTCTTTGGGATTGACATTTTTGTAGGCTACAGAAAGACACAGAATGCTTTTCTAACCTAAAAAACATGCAACATAACATTTTTTTTTTTTTTGGTAGAGTATTGTGTGTGGGTGTGCATGTGTGTGGAAATAAATTCCCACTAACCATGGTGTATGTGATAAGAAATGGAGCGCAAAGCTTTTTAAATAGCTTGCCTTCCACTATTGCAAGTAATAACTTTAAAAATAAAAGACTGTCTATGCTATTCTGCTTAAACACAAGTCAGGAGACTGTTTGTAACGTGCATGGAGCTGTGCTACTTTAGGGATAGCAGTTTTTCATGTTGGGCGTTTCAGCAGCATGAGTGGTGCTCTGATGGGGGCAGCTTGAGGATCCCATCCCAACCAGTGCAGAGGTGGCTGTGACACGCAGGCAGCCTCTTCATGCCTTTACATCCCGATGAAGGCAGTGCTAACTAGGATGGCCTTCCCTGAGAAGATAGGCAGCACTGGGCTTTTGGAGGGGAGAGCTGCCTGTCTCAGTGGTGGTGCGCTGGCTGAAGTTCCTGGGTCTTAGCTGAGGCTTGAGCCCCATCCCTGTAGCTCCCATCAGGCTTACTAGATTCTCAGGATCTGGGGATGTGGAGGCAATACTCTGTTAGCTCTGCATTCCCCTCGTTTCCGAGGAGGAATTGCAAACTTCCCAGACTGTACGTAGGAGTAATCCGTGTGGGGAGGATTGGACCCTCTGTCATTGACAGAGATGCCTGAATTGCTTTTGCAACCTCGCATCTGGCTGCCTGAATGAAGAGGAGGAAAGCAGCCGAGACGATGCTGACCTTCTGTCTTATTTGACTTCCAAATACACAGAATATGATCAGCTGAGCAAACTTCCAGCTTTAGCACTTGTCAGTACATACATTTTCATGATACATGTGTTTACTTATAAAGAAAAATGTATTCTTTGCATATTGCATTTGACGATAACGTTGTCTAGGTCAGAAGTTGATGGGATATATGATGCTAGGGAAACCTGATAAATGGGCTTCTATATACGTAAAGTTTTAAATCCTTTCTGCAG
This sequence comes from Bucorvus abyssinicus, assembly GCA_009769605.1. Taxonomy (NCBI): domain Eukaryota; kingdom Metazoa; phylum Chordata; class Aves; order Bucerotiformes; family Bucorvidae; genus Bucorvus; species Bucorvus abyssinicus. Next base: position 128,808,967 of record CM020024.1, read on the forward strand.
GAATATATAACAACACAACATGCTCTTTAGACAGATTTCATAGGCAGCAGCGTCCTCTGCAGGGAACGACTTACTAATTCTGGTTGTCTTTGATTTGGTAGGCAGTATTTGCTTTGTTTTGCTAATGGTTTACTAATGATACGCTGCTGAAATGAATGTTGCAAATTCTGGTTTTGCCCCTAGAGGGGAGTATTGTCCGTAGCTCCACTTTTAAATATTTTTTTCAATAAGAGCACTGTGGTAAAAAGCACTAGCAAAAAGGCTTCATATTTCACTAATCTGTATAGAAAATAGCTTTGTAAGTTGACGCAAGAATTTTATTCTTTCCCTGTAAAAACTTAAAAGATATTTAGTTTATCTTGTCTCAGAAAGAGTGTTGGAAAGAGCAAAAAAAATCATTTATTCCATGAAACTATTCTGAAAAATGGGGACAGTGATTTAAGCAACCTTTTTGGGCTAAGACGAGAACCAACAAGTCTCAGTGAGCTGCATTTTTCACTCAGTGGGAATTGGCTATGAAGACAGAAGCCCTGATAAACTTTGCTGTAGAACACACCAAAAAAAAAAAAAAAAAAAAAAGCTGTAAAGAAGCCAGAGGTAGAGCATACTCACTAGAGTTAAACTTTTGGACCACAAATTAAATTTTTGCCAGCAGCTCATAGGCATTTTTAAATGATTTCTATCAGCTGATAGATACTGAAAAATCTTTGTGTCATCACAAGGACTAACCCCATTCTCACTGTCATTTTGAAAGCATCCCAAACCCTTTTGCTACCACTAGGACTGCCAGGTATCTGGTACAATTTGGGATTTTAAGTATGAAACGGCCGTATATCTGAAGAGTGTACGAACAGACTTTTCCCATGTTATTATGGCAACTGAAGGTTGCCAGAGATCCTGAAAATGTTTACAGTTAAATTTGTCCAATTAATCTGCAAATGCATAATTTATCAGCTCGAGACTGCAGACATTTGTCAGTATGGTGTTAAGAAACTCCCAAATTTTTAGTACAGCCCTGGAATACCGTTGTCTTTACCGCTCCTGGCAGATATTTAAAGTTCAGCAACGTGTAGGATGGCTATCCACTTGATGGCAGCATAACCACGCTGCTTGCTCTTCTGCAGTGACTGCACAGGCTTACCGAGGCTGAAAATAATTGGTTCTTATATTAACACTGAGCATTAAAATTCTACGTGCAAGCGTACGCGTGTCCTGGATGCATGCTAGTACAAAGTCTGGTGTTCTATGAAGCACTCGATTAGCAAGCTAACCATTTTATGCTGTAGAGCTATTGATTATAAACCCAGTTGTTTGGAAGATAGGGTGCTGCTTTAAAGACATCCATTGGGAAAGGCAGGTTTCGTTTGCTTGATTTTTTTAAAGGAAAATGATTCAATGAAAAACGGGTGGGTTCTCAAGCACTGACTTTGCCAGAAGGCAGCCTCTCCCAGATGCAGGTTTGCTTGCGTGGTCCTAAGCGAGGAGTGACCAGCAAATCTATGCTTTCAAATGAACCCTTAGTTCTCAGTCAGCCAGCTGTCTAGATGGGAACATTCTGTTCCATTTGAATATGTTCTCATTTCAAAGGGAAGATGTCATTTATGCATCCATTTATATTTACAGAAAGGGATCTGTCAATGCTTTTGGGCATTGGATAAATATTACAAAACTAATTAGGAGCTATCAAGCCATACAATTATGCATTTCCTTTCCTTGCGTGAGACTTGCTGCCTTTTCTTTCATATTCAAGCTTCAAACTGCCTGAAGCTGGAAGACAAAAAAAAATTCTTAACATTGGGCTGAATTTTGCAGAGTGATGAAAAACTGCTGTGGTGGCAAGGACTCTCAGCTGCTTTTCATTGATTCAGATTTTGACAGAGTGAGAGAAAATAGGGATATGAAGTGAAGGGCCTTTCCCTGAGGATAGCAGCAGGATTCTTGTTTTAACACCAAGCCTATCGGTTCCTGTCTCCTCCTTTGATTGCACATTGCCCTACTTCTCAAAAGCTGTCCTTCAAGGAACCGAGATTTGTTATTTTGAAAAATCCATGGTTGGAGTTACCCACGGGGAGAGAAAGGCATCAGAGGAGACTGTGGTGTAATACATTCAAAATGCTCGATTATGACCTACCCAAATACAGTCCCTTTGGAAGCGCGTGACAACAGCCCATTCTGCTGGTCATGAAAGTGGGCAGAGCCCTGCAGAGGTCTCCATCACCTCTCATCACAGAGAAGGCAACTCGCGCAGCAAGGGCAGAACTGATTAAAAGACAAAACCCAAAGTAGAACCAGCCCATCCTTGCATGAGGGAGAGGCTTGCCTGGGGGTTACAAAAGGTCCAACTTTAGTTTCAGGTCTGCACTGAGCACAAAGGCAGACCCAACTTTCCCTTGAGGTTAACTGGTACAATTTCTGCCAGATTCCCTTGTGCTCCCCACCTCTTCCCCGCTGTGTAAGGACAAACCGGGAGGGCTGACCCGGTGTCCCAGGTGTGCTTGAAGGGTATGGGGTGAGTGAACAGAAATAGGAGGGAAGCAGTGCCCTGATGGGTACCCCTCAAGCACCCCCAGGAAAGCACAGCTGCATTGGTGACTGTCTTTGCCCAAATCTGTGGATGGGTCCCAGCTTCTGCAGCTGGGGCTTTGGAAGTACCTGGTAGATGCTGAAGAATTGTTATGGCTATGGTATCTTTTTTTTTATTACTGGGGAAGTTTAACATTACAGTGAACTTCCTAGTCATTTCACTTACACTGAAATTAAAATATTCATTTGCCTAATCAGAAATACTGTTCCCTGAAGTACATTTATGTTTGTGCTGAAACATCAGACTGCCAAGGAGTAACCTAAAATACGCTGCGGTGGAGTGTGCCAGGCAGGATGGGTGGGATTCACCTCAGCTAATTTTACTCATCTGTAGTGTTGATGGTTGCAGCTGAGCCTCTTGGCTCGGAATTGCTCCCAGTGCAGGGGAGAGACTTAAGGAGTTAGATGTCTGCATTATTTCAGATGTCTACTTTAGTATGAAAGATGCTTATTTCTCTCCACTCACACTTTAGGGTGTTCCTGGTTTTTTTCACAGTGGCAGAAAAAGAAGCACAGGGTAACTGCTATTAATATTGATGTCTGTGTTTAGTCATATGAAACCCATCCTACTTACTTATTTCCACTGGTGTTTCCCACCCCCATATTCATGTAGCCAGGAGATGAGTAGTGTGCCAGCCACCTAAAGCTGTGAGATGTTCTGGCTAACAGCTGGTCCTGTAGCTGTGTTGTGGAGGACTTGCACAGTTTCCTCTCCGTGCGATATAAAGCCTGGGGTTGTGCAAGCATAGCACGTGTGTGCATACTTAAATTGAGTTTATTCCTCCACTTCTGTCTAGGTTGGTGTGGGCGGGAATATAGTGCACCTTCGGAGGAGCTCAAGAAGCCGCAGTAAATTGCAATCCTGCCTTTGCTTGTTTAGATGAAGGGAAGAGCCCATAGAACGGTGGTGAGGAAAGGGCTGTCTAGTAAGGCATGCCAGAGGCCACCTGGTGGTGGGTGCTGGGTACCTGGGGTTGTGTCAAGAGTGGAGAATCAGAAAGATGCATTTGAGGGCTTAGGTGAGATAGGGTTTTGCAAGAAATGGGGGTAGAAGAGTTTTGGGGAACGGGATACTTGTTACTGATGATAGTCACTCAGGAGTAAGGTCCTGCAGGTTGGGATATAGGTATCTGAAGTAGTCAGAAAGTAAAGGCATGTGTGTGAGGACTAAAGGGCCTAGGGAGGATGGAGAGCAGCCTCAAGCTACTTCAGAAAAGAAGAGGAAGGGCCTGGTCTAAGATGCTTCAGAAATGTCTGATCAGATGAACATATTGTGGTGGAGTGAGAAGTTAATCCTGCATTGTTATACCAAATAACCTGTAGGAAAATCTTGATAATTTGCCCTTCTCTAAAGGCTTCATCAAATCACAATACCAATATTATAGCTGAGTAAAGTTGTGCAATGGGCATGGGTAGGAATAGTCTTCATTGTCCCACTGTGTGCCTTTCTACTTGTCTTGTTCAACCTTTCTACAGGAAAGTGTCTTGGTGCGATGGTGCAGATGAAAAAATGCACATGGCTTGTCCTCTAAGGAGTAGTGCACTGGCTGTGCCTGTGTCTAGTCCTTTGTCTACTCTGTTCTTAAGACATTGCCTTTGGAGACCTCAGTTACTTTCTAACAGATCTTACTATGTTACCTTGTGTTGATGTTCAGCCTGACTTTCAACTGTTAACTTAAAATTTCCTGAAACAACATAACACAAATTTGTATCTTATAGTCATGTTTATATCACTCAAAAAATTTCAAACTCATATTTCTATGTGATTGCTCTAAATGATGAAGCAAGTTCTTCACCAGACTCTAGCTAAAATCCTGAGGTTGTGTCCATTATATGCGCTATCCCATATAAAAGCCTAGGAAGAATTTGTGCGAGCAAGGCTGGCCTTCCGCTTGCATACTCATGCCAGGAATTTGGGCCAGGAATCTTTGGGACCAGAGGGATGATAAAACCCTGGATTATTTTAATGGCTCAGGCAAACTTCATAAGATTGTCTCATTGCTCCACAGTCATCTCTTCAGTGATTAATGCACGCATGTGTCCTGCCCACGTGAAAGAAATACTATGTTTTGACTTGGAAATTCAGCTAAAAGATAAGATAAATTCATCTAAAACCTTTTTAGTCAAAATAGTAAATACCTACTATGTTTTTACCGTTAACTGTGCATCTTAAAAAGATTAGTTACACAAATCGATTTCAGCATCCATTAAACTCAAACCACTATCTCTAGGTTTGCTCAGTCCAGTTGGCAAAATAAGTTTCTCACCCATTCTATCTGCTTTTGCTGTTCTGTCTCTTCTGAAGGCGTCGCTGAGCTGACCTGTCGTCGAGGTGTAGGCACAGCTCTGTCCCTGTTTGCATGCAAGGGCACAGGGTGCCTGCCCTGGGGGGAATAGTACCCCACTGATCTCAACAGGAACAGGAAGCTCCCATCCAGCTACCCAACTGCATCTTTATCTTGGGGAAATCTGGGTGGAGAGAAGGGGCCAAGTACATTGTTGAACGTGGTTTGGCATGGGGACTGTCAAATGTCGTGAGGAGATTCAGCCCCTCTTTCCCTTTATAGCACTGTAGCAAACAGGTGCTTACACCGTAGCAGATGCTAGCACTGGTGGTGGTATAAATAGCAAACAGATGGTAAATTTAGGCCTGTTTGATAACTGTTTATGGTGTGAAACAGCTGAGGGATCAGAGGGCTTTTTCCCTGGAGCAGCAAGCACCCACACAGCCTGCCCCTTTACCTGGCCCTGCATGGCTGTATTGATTAGGAGCCTGTAGCATTTCAGAGACAAGGCAGAAAACCAAGATAATAATGTCCTGCTTGGATGGCTAAACAATATCTTCCATGTACCAATGGGGGTACATACAAATAGGCATGTGCATGTTTCACTGTGAAAGACCGTATCATCAAAGCGCTTGATTCATGCAAGCCCCTTTCACACAGAGGGGTGGAGAAGCATTGACTTACACGAAAGGCAGGAGATCTTGATTGGAAGTGACTTGGGAGGTGGACATAGAAGTACTGTGAGGTGAATAAGAAGAGGCTGGTGTTAAATGTGAGGGGCTGAAAGAGAAACTGGTGAGATTTTGGAGCTCTAGATTGTTCATCTGAACTGTGGAAGATAACCAAGGATTTCAGCTCTGTATTTAGGGTTGCCAGCTCATAATCCCTCCTACCTACCCTCACATGCCTGTGCATCCCAGTCTAGATGTCAGAGAGCCCAAATGGGCTGTTACTGCACATTCAGTCCCCTCAGCCCCTTATTACTTTCTAAATCGAGCTCATTTTTATCTGTAGAAAATACTGCACGCAGGTTTGTGGCTATCCATACAAAAAAACCCTGCACCAATCAAATCATCTAACAGGTGGTATCAAAATTGGAGGAGGGTGTACCGTGCTGTATCCGTCACATCCTTAGCCTCCAATGCCTAGAGTGCCAATGGGCGCTTTCTGTGCTCCCTTCTCCCTTGTGCACTTGGGTTTTCTTCCACTGAAAGCAAGGGTCGGATGACCCCCTCTGCAGTTGGGTAGCACCAAGCATTACTGTCACCAGCTGGTTCTGCCAGTAGCTGGTACTGGCCTGTCTTGAGAGCCAGAGAGAAGCTCGTAGTTCAGTTGTACATGGCACTTCAGGAAGAACTGTACTGGTCGCAATTAGCACAAAGTTGAACATGCCACTGAAGGGCTATGCTGATGAGATCGTCGTCAAAACGTGTCGCATGTGCGGACTTGGGGAACTTGTGGCGAGGCATAATGAACCTGAAGACAGAGTTGACTGCCAAAAAGCTTGAGTTTTTTACTGCACCAATTAGTCTGATAAAAACAGAGCTTCTTCCAACAAGTTTTACCTTGCTTATGAACTTCATTAAACACCTTGCATGGTAAGGATGGATAAGCTTAAACTCAGTGCTCCATCCATTGGTTTTATGCATATTAAAGAAATACTGTAGAATGAAAGGTATTACCTCTATTATAAACTTTTTCCAGGAGCTGGAGACGTGATTCTTTCAGTAACCCCTAGCAAAGTTCAGATAATTTAATTGTCCTATTGGTTATGTCATTGCCTTTCTCCATTCTTCCTGTGTCTAGAAGCTGAATATCCTTGCCTCCATCTAAGCATGTGCTCTGGGTATGCCACTGTACTCCACGGGGAGGTCATTCCTATAGTGGCACAGCTTTTGAGATCAATCCTGTCCACCTCAGATCATCTCAGGATAACTAGTCTTCAGCACAGTTAATCTAGGTAATTAAAGTCTTGTTTTCTCACTTCAGCACAAGCTATGCTAAGGCTTAAAATGAGAGTTTTGCTGTCAAGTACATTATGTATTCACAGCTCACAAAAACATCCGTAACTGGAACTCTTAGTCTTCCATAGTCTCTTCCCTCTAGCATTTTCAAAGCACATTTCAGTGTCATATAAAGATAACACATCTCAGTGTCAGAGAAAAGTTGGGAAAGGGTGGTACTCTTGGCAGAGTATTTATGGGCTAAGATAGAAAATCCTGCAGTCCACCTCACTCCAGCTACTAGCTTTAATTTCTGTTCTGCTTCAGTTTGCACAGTGGATTCCAAGGAAGTGAGAGTAGAACCAGCATTATAAATAAGAGGTAGTGATGAACTGTTCCACATCCCATATAGTGGTGCAGAACAAGGCCCCGGGTCCATATTTTGGCCTCTTATCTAACGCAGTAATGTAGATTCATGAGCAAGGCAGTGTTTGTGTTACCGAGAATAATCCCTTCTCAGCCCCTGAGCCAGGGTGCAGACAATCAGCCAGACAGGGGTGGGTTTCAGGGTGAGACTTACAGCCATCGATACCGTGACTGAATGTGTATCCACATCCTAACACCTCTCTGCTGTGTCAACTAACCCACTATCACCACCATCAAAAGGGTTTGTTAGGACTATATGAGAAGTGCTTCAGAACCAAGAAAGGTCTTTATATATAAATACATATATATATATGTCTGTGTGTATATAAATATATGTTCATATAAACACACATTACACTTCAGGAACATTGAAGGCATCAGTTCCCTGGATCACACACTTACTGTGCTGGGATCTGAAACAAGTCTTGCTTTAAAAGCCTTTGAAAAGAATCATGGTTTTGTTATAAAAGTGTTCCCAAGACTTCACAGTGGGAGAGTGGGTGAATAGTTGTGTCCTGGGTCAAGGCTAAATGAGTAATTTCAACAATATAACAACGTGTTCACAGTTTGAAAAAACCAACCCAATCCAGCAACTGTCCGTTATTCTGTTATCCGCATGACTGCACAAGAGAACATACTGGAGATGCTACAAGGGCTCAAATTGGTCTGCCAAGGTCCTGTTGGAGCAGAGAAGCTCCTCCTGGAGTTGGCTTCTGAGAAAGGTCTAACCTGACCCTGAAGTCTCCTTTTACAGGGAGCCAGCCAGCCCCTTGGGTGGGCTACAACTTGGGGAAGGCTGGATACACTTAACTCTTTTTGGCATTTTGTGGACATGTTGAGATAGGTTTGACATGAGTTTCAAGCCAACATTTTGCTTTTTTTTTTTTTTTTTTTTAAGCAAAATGGTGATGGCTGGCCTCATGCTGGGACGGGCACTTCGGCTTTTCTGTGCCCATTCTGCCCTGAGCCCCACAGCAGGTACAGGGACAAAGCGCAGCGTTAAATTCTCCTTTTAATCAGGGGTAAGGGCAGTGCACAGAGGTAAACAACTGAGATGGAGCTGGTTTGGGGATTAGGACAGACAGGCAGAAGAGCTTCTACAAGCACCTGGGAGAAGCCTCACTATCACTGCCACTTGTTCTTGTGGGTGACTTCAATTTACCAGGTATCTGCTGGAAATAAAACACAGCAGTGAAGAAAGAGTCCAGGAGATTCCCAGAGTGTGTGGAAGACAATTTCCTCACACAATTGGTGAGGGAACCAACCAGAGGAGACTCAGTGCTGGACCTATTGTTCACAAACAGAGAAGAACTTGTGGGTGACATGATGGTTGGAGGCTGTCTTGACTGCAGTGATCATGAGATAATGGAGTTTTGATTCTGAAGCAGTAGAGAGGGAGTCAGTAGAACTGCCACCTTGGACTGCTGGAGGGCAGACTTTGACCTTTTTAAGAGACTATTTGACAGGGTCCTTGGGAGGCAGTCCTGAAGGGCATAGGGGTCTAGGGAGGCTGGACAATCTGCCAGAAGGAAATCCTCAAAGCTCAGGAACAGGCCATTCGGTGAGCCGTAAGAAGAGCTGACGGAGTAGAAGACCAGCCTGGCTAAACAGAGAGCTCTGGCTGGAGCTCAGGAAGAAAAGGAAAGTCTATGTCCTATGGAAGAAGGGTCAGGACACTCGAGAATACTATAAGGTTCTTTTGAGGTTGTGCATGGAGAAGATTAGAAAGGCTAGAGCCCAGCTTGAACTCAGTCTGGCCACCACCATAAGGGACAACAAAAAATGTTTCTATAAAAACGTCAACAGCAAAAGGAGGGCTAAGGAGAATCTCCATCCTTTGCTGGATGTGGGGGGAAACGTAGTGACCAGGGAGAGGAAAAGGCTGAGGGAGTGAATGCCTTCTTTGCCTCAGTCTTTAATGGTAAGACCAGCTCACTGAGTGCTCAGCCTCTTGAACCAGAAGGCAGGGATGGAGAGCAGAATCAAGGCCCCATAATCCGAGAGGAAACAGTAAGTGAACTGCTGCACCGCTTAGATGTGCACAAGTCTATAAGGCTAGATGGGATCCACCCAAGGATTCTGAGGGAGCTGGCAGAAGCGTTCACCAAGCCACTTTCCATTATTATCAGCAGTCCTGGCTAACCAGGGAGGTACCAGTTGACTGAAGGTTAGCAAATGTGACACACCTACAAGAAGGGCTAGAAGGAGGACCCAGGGAACTACAGGCCTGTCAGTGTGACCTTGGTGCCAGGGAAGGTTATAGAGCAGATCATCGTGAGTGCCATCATGTGGCATGTACAGGACAACCAGCTGATCAGGCCCAGTCAGCATGGGTTTAGGAAAGGCAGGTCCTGTATGACCAACTTGATCTCCTATGACAAGGTGACACGCTTAGTGGATGAAGGAAGGGCTGTCGTTGTTGTTTATGGACTTTAGTAAGGGCTTTGACATTGTTGCCCACAGCATTCTCCTGCAGAAACTGGCTGCCTATGGCTTGGATGAATGTGATCTTTGCTGGATAAAAAACTGGCTGAATGGCCAAGCCCAGAGACTGGGTGAATGGAGTTAAGTCCAGTTGGTGGCCGGTCACAAGTAGTGTCCCCAGGGCTCAGTTTTGGGACCTGTGTCTTTATCAATGATCTGGATGAGGGGATTGAGTGCACCCTCAGTAAGTTTGCAGATGATACCAAGATGGGTGGGTGTGTTGATCTGGTTAAAGGTCGGGAGATTCTACAGATGGATCTGGACAGGCTGGATCAATGGGCTGAGGCCAATTGTATGAGGTTCAACAAGACCAAGTGCCAGGTCTACACTTGGGCCACAACAACCCCTGCAACGTTACAGGCTTGGGGAGGAGTGGCTGGAAACTGCCCAGCTGAAAAGGATCTGGGGGTGCTGGTTGACAGCCGGCTGAATATGTGCCCAGGTGGCCAAGAAGGCCATCAGCATCCTGGCTGGTATCAGCAATAGCATGGCCAGCAGGAATAGGGAGGAGATTGTTCCCCTGTACTCTGCACTGGTGAGTCCACACCTAGAATACTATGACCAGTTTTGGGCCCCTCACTTTAAGAAGGATATTGAGGTGCTGGAGCGTGTCCAGAGAAGAGCAACGAAGCTGGTGAAGGGTCTAGAGAACAAGATTAACAAGGAGCGGCGGAGGGAACTGGGGTTGTTTAGCCTGGAGAAGAGAAGGCTTGGGGAGACCTTATTGCTCTCTACAACTACCTGAAAGGAGGTTGTAGTGAGGTGGGGGTTGGTCTCTTCTCCCATGTGACAAGTGACAGGACTAGAGTAAATGGCCTCAAGTTGTGCCAGGGGAGGTTTAGGTTGGATATTTGGAAAAGTTTCTTTACTGAAAGGGTTGTGAAGCACTGGAATGGGCTGCCCAGGGAGGTGGTGGGGTCCCCATCCTGGAGGTGTTGAAAAGGCTTGTAGTTGTTGCACTGAGGGCCTTGGGCTGAGGGGCTCTGGCAGTGTAGTGTGTATGGTTGGAGTTGATCTTAAAGGTCTCTTCCAACCAGATGATTCTGTGATTCTGTGCCTCTGGACCCAGTACCTCAGAGTCAACAAGACTTTCCTTGTGATCCCTTCATCAGTAACTCTTGTTATTCAGTGCTTAATCTTGCTTCTCCAAAAGCCACTGGTGACTCTGCCTTTCTGCTCCCCTCTCCTCCTAAAGCTCTCTGTTTTACTCTGTTTGCATACTATTAGCTGATAAGAAAAAGCAAGTTTCTGGACTATCTGTTGGCTCCCTGGGTAGGTGTCGCCGGTCGGCTGAGGCAAGCCGAGCACGGGGACGAGTCCTTCCCTATCCCCGAACCCCTCTCCTCGGGGGAAAAAGGGTTCAAAAGCAGAGATACGGAAGGAAAAAAAATAAAAGATTTGTGAGACCTCTGAACGTTTGGAAAACTGAAACAAACTTTATTAAAACTAGAACAATATATAAACATGCAGGGAAAAACCAATGCAAATCTGAGAGTCTGTGCAGGATGGAAAGGTGAGGGTTTTAAACACAAGAACAAAGACAAAGGGGGACGGTACCACGTGCAGTCCAGAAAAATGGCACCGGCCACGTGTGCGCTTCCGTGGAGCGAACAAAGAAACCGCGGCTGTTATGAACGCCGGGCTGTAATATGCAGGAAACGCTGTCCCTACCGCTTTCTCGTTGTGCAGGAAGAATATCAAAGCAGCAGAAAAACCTCCAGGCGAGCAGTCTGTCCCAGGCGGCGTGGCGGGAGCTTCCCGGTGCACGGTCCACTCCGGCAGCCTGCAAGGTCCCCGGAGCGAAGCCACAGGATTTTGGAGAACAAGCCTCTTTCCCAGAACGAAGCTGAAGTCCCGCAGTGACTCCCGCAGAGCGGAGAGTGTCCGGAGCGCCGAGGAGCCGCGAACGAGCTGCGAATGCCCCCGAAGCAGTCCGGAGAAGCAGCCCTGCAAGTCCCGAACTAGCCCCGGAAGTCTCGAGTAGCCGAATGGCCCCGAAGCCCTCCGGAAGGCAGCCAGGAAGTCCCGAGCCCGCAGCTTCTTAAAGGGGCAGCACCCGCGAGAGAAACTTTCTATTCCATAAGATGGGCAAACCGTAACATGGAAGGGAATAATTCAATTAATCAGTTTACACCAAAAGCCTTCGGGCAGGTTTTTTTCAACCTGCCACATTCCACCCCTTTATTCCATACCATGTACGTTATGCGCATCTCATTTACATTGTATTATACAGAAATTAACAGCATGAGACTCTGGTTCAGGGTGTTTCAGCCAGGGTTAACTTCCCCTGTGGTACACAGTGGACTTCACCATCCTCTTGCATTACCCACCAGGTGTGTCCAGGGCCTTGGGCTGAGACAACACCACGGATGGGTCTGTCTGGGGTTGCAGCAGGGGAAACCCAGACAGCTTTTCCCAGCAGATTACTTTCACATACCACAGGAACTCTATCCCCCTCTATGATATGTAAAAGGTCTGATTGGGCAGGGCCGGCTCGATTGATTGATCCCCTCGTGTTCACTTGCCAGGTGGCTTCTGCCAGATGTTTATCCAGTTTCTGAAAGTTCCACCACCCAATGCTTTCAGGGTGGTTTTCAGCAAGCCATTATAGCGTTCTATTTTACCGGAGGCTGGTGCATGGTATGGAATGTGATAAATCCATTCGATACCATGTTCTTTGGCCCAATTGGCCACCAGATTGTTTTTGAAATGAGTCCCATTATCAGACTCAATTCTTCCTGGAGTCCCGTGCCGCCACAAAATCTGCCTTTCAAGGCCCAGAATAGTAAGGCAGTGGCATGAGGCACGGAATAGGTTTCAAGCCATCGGTGCTTGCTTCCACCATTGTCAGAACATAGCACTTACCCTGGCGAGTTCGAGGGAGAGTGATGTAATCAATCTGCCAGGCCTCTCCGTACTTGTACTTCGACCACCGTCCACTGTACCATAAAGGTTTTAACCTTTTGGCCTGTTTAATTGCAGCACAAATCTTACAGTCATGGATAACCTGGGTAATTGCATCCATGGTTAAATCCACCCCTCGGTCACGAGCCCATCGATAGGTTGCATCTCTTCCCTGGTGACCGGAAGAGTCATGGGCCCACCGAGCAAGGAATAGTTCACCTTTGTGTTCCCAGTCCAGATCTATCTGGAACACTCTGGCTGCTTTGTCAACTTGGTGGTTATTTTATGCTCCTCAGTGGCTCTGCTTTTTGGGACATGGGCATCTACATGCCTTACCTTTACAACTAACCTTTTCAGACGGGCAGCAATATCTTGCACAGAGTGGCAGCCCAAATAGGCTTACCTTTACGCTGCCAATTATCTTTCTGCCACCTCTCCAGCCAACCCCACAAGGCATTTGCCACCATCCAGGAGTCTGTATACAGGTACAGCCGTGGCCAGTTCTCCTTTCAGCAATGTCCATGGCCACCTGGATGGCTTGACCTCTGCAAATTGACTCGATTCACCTTCTCCTTCCGCTGCTTCTGCAACTTGGCGCATAGGACTCCAACAGCAGCTTTCCACTTCCGTTGGTTTCCTATGAGGCGGCAGGATCCATCGGTGAAGAGAGCATATTTCTTCTCCTGGTCTGAGAGGTCTTTATATGGGGGTGCTTCATCGGTACGAGTGACTATCTCGTTCGGTGGCATCCCAAAATCTTTTCCTGCAGGCCAGTCTGTAATGGCTTCCACAATTCCTGGCGACCAGAGTACCTATCCTAGCTCTCTGTACAATCAGGGCGGTCCACTTACTCCAGGTAGCATCTGTGACATGGTGGGTAGATGCTATCTTCCCTTTGAACATCCAGCCTAGGACTGGCAGTCGAGGGACTAGGAGGAGTGCTTCAGTGCCAATTACTTCTGAGGCAGCTCGAACTCCCTCATAGGCAGCCAATATCTCCTGCTCAGTGGGAGTATAATTGGCCTCTGAGCCTTTATATCCACGACTCCAAAATCCTAGGGGACGACCACGGGTTTCTCCTGGTGCCTTCTGCCAAAGGCTCCAGGTAGGACCACAGTCCCCAGCTGAAGTGTACAGAATGTTCTTAATCTCTGGTCCTGTTCGCACAGGTCCCAGGGCCATAGCATGTGCTATTTCCCTTTTGATTAATTCAAAGGCATGCTGTTGGTCAGAGCCCCATGTGAAATCATTCTTCTTCCTGGTAACAGTATAGAGAGGTTTAACAATCTGACTATACCCAGGAATATGCATTCTCCAGAAGCCTATGACTCCCAAGAAAGACTGGGTCTCTTTCTTGTTGGTAGGCGGAGACATAGCTGTGATCTTGTGATCACATCTGTGGGGATGTGGCGGCGTCCATCCTGCCACTTAACCCCCAGGAACTGAATCTCTCGGGCAGGTCCCTTGACCTACTTCTCTTAATGGAGAAACCAGCATCCACCAAAATGCGGATTATCTTCCTACCTTTCTCATAGACTTCTTCTGCGGTATCACCCCATACAATGATGTCATCGATGTACTGAAGATGTTCAGGAGCACCACCTTTCTCCAGGGTAGCCTGGATCAGTCCATGGCAGATGGTCGGGCTGTGCTTCCACCCTGGGGCAATCGATTCCAGGTATACTGGATACCCCTCCAGGTGAAGGCAAACTGTGGCCTACACTCTGGTGCTATGGGAATGGAAAAGAAAGCGTTAGCAATGTCTATCGTGGCATACCACTTGGCTGCCTTGGACTCCAGTTCGTACTGAAGCTCCAAGATATCAGGAACAGCAGCACTCATGGTGGTGTCACTTCGTTCAGCCCACGATAGTCCACTGTCAGTCTCCATTCCCCGTTGGTCTTCTGCACAGGCCATATAGGACTGTTGAAAGGTGAGCGAGCTCTGCTGATGACATCTCGTCTCTCCAACTCTCGAATCATTTTCTCTAAGGGGCGCAGAGAGTCTCGGTTGGTGCGGTATTGCCGGCGGTGAACTGTAGAGGATGCAGTAGGCAACTTTTGATCTTCCACCTTCATTCTGCTAACGACAAAAGGGTCATCCGAAAGTTCGACCGATGTGGACAACCGGATAATGCCATCGGCTCCCACGGTTGCTACCCAAAGGCCCATTTATAACCTTTCGGGTCCTTAAAATACCCTTTCCGGAGGAAGTCTATGCCTAAAATGCATGGAGCATCTGGGCCAGTCACAATTCGGTGAATTTCCCAGTTATGCCCAGTGAGGCTGACCTCAGCTTCTACCAAGGTAAGCTCTTGTGATCCTCCTGTCACACCCGAGATAGTGATAGTCTCAGTTCCTGATGATCCGATGGTAGCAAGGTACACTGGGCGCCTGTGTCTACCAGGGCCTTGTACCTCTGTGGTTCTAATGTGCCAGGCCATCGAATCCACACAGTCCAGTATACTCTGTTATCCCTTTCCTCCACCTGGCTAGAGGCAGGGCCCTCTAATGCCTAGGTGTGGTCCACAGTCAGTGGAAGGGTCTATCCGGCTTGTGGTACTTCGTACCTTATCATAGGAGTTGCTCCTTTGGTTGCAACACTGTTCACCAAAGAGGGAGCGACAACTCTTCGATTGCAGTCGTCATGTTGGTGGTCTGCTCTGCAGCTCATGTGCTGGTACCCCGTGGTTAGCGGCAGGTCGTTGTTCCCATCTCCTCGTGTCTTCACGACCTCTCGAGCAGCACTGGCGGTCACATCGTGGCCTGTCCTGTCTGTTGCGCCTTGCTCTGGGAGGACGATTTCTCCTAACAGCTGACACGTGGGTATACACAGGAGAGGAAACGGTTCTTTGTTCTAACCTATTAATAGAGTCCAATATTTTCTCTGTCATTTTGTCTGTCACTTTCTCCACTGCTGCAATGAAGGCAGAGGTATGGGAAAGACTGTCCTCATACTGGCGAATCCTGTAGACACCTGTTCTATGGTGAGTGGCCGATTTTCACCCTCTCTTTCCCACAGCATTGTGGCCAATGTATGGGCATACGACTGGGGTGCACTCTGCACAAATTTGCGCAGCAAAGGCTCGTTACTGTGCACCTGGTCCGGGTTGACATTAACATTCCAGTCACCATAGATGACCTCTTTCATAGCCAGCTCTCTCAGGTAGTTAGTACCTTTGCTCAGGACAGTCCATTTAGTAGGGCGGCATTCTATGTCATCTCTGAAAGGGTATCTGCTCTTCACAGCAGTCAGAAGCCGTTTCCAGAGACTGCACTGTTTTGCCTTTTTGCCCATTGCCCTATCAATAGCACCTTCCCGGGCCACATTTCCTAACTGTCTGGCTTCTTTGCTAGTTAAATCAATGTTATCAGCCCCATTGTCCCAGCAGCGAAGCAACCATACCATCAGTGACTCACCATCATGCCTGCTAAATTCCTTTCTAATGCTTCTCAGGTCCTTCCTGGACTGAGGCTGGGGTTTACCTCTTGATCTGATGACTCATCCCGTGATGAGGATCCTTGGGAGGGCTGTGCTGGTGGAGTCGCTGAGGCAGTATTCCCTGAAGGCTTTCCTGGACGCTTTTGAGAGGTGCTTGGTCCTGCATCGTCATCAGAGCTATCTGTTGCATAATTAGTCTTTTTCTGGTGTTTAGCACCAGAGGGCTTATTTTTCTTTTTCACAGGGGCAACCTGTGCTTGTTTGGGTGGAGAGGCAGCAGCAGATTTAGTGGGTGTAGTGCCCATGTGATACTTATTCTTGTAATATCCACCCCTGGACCATGTTACAGATAACTGATAACAAAGTTATCAAATACAGAAAAATAATCCATTTGCCGAATATCCAGTTTCAATTGCCATTGATCCAGTACCAAATGGAGAAGTGTTATTTCCCATCATCCATTTGCTAGACGAATCATAGCAGCCACTATCATGTACTGTGCAAAATACACTGGGAGCATTATAAACTGACTGAGTACAGACCAAAACACCGAAATTACACACGCCAGGGTGAACACCTTCTTTGCTAAGTGCCCCAGACCAGCAAACCATAAACCAGTACCAATTAGAAACAGGTAATTTGACATCACAGTGGTGTGCCAGGCACCAGATCATAGAGCATTTTTAAACCGTACTGCTTAAGAGCTTCAAACAAAAGCTCGCTTAGCACCATCCTGGAAAAACCTCGTTTGTTTCAGTTTCCAAACTTTAATAAAAATATGAGTTATTAAATTATTCAGAAGCCCACCCAGGGACGCCAATTATGTCGCCGGTCGGCTGAGGCAAGCCGAGCACGGGGACGAGTCCTTCCCTATCCCCGAACCCCTCTCCTCCGGGAGGAAAAAGGGTTCAAAAGCAGAGATACGGAAGGAAAAAAAATAAAAGATTTGTGAGACTCTGAACGTTTGGAAAACTGAAACAAAACTTTATTAAAACTAGAACAATATATATAACATGCAGGAAAAACCAATGCAAAATCTGAGAGTCTGTGCAGGATGGAAAGGTGAGGGTTTTAAACACAAGAACAAAGACAAAGGGGGACGGTACCACGTGCAGTCCAGAAAAATGGCACCGGCCACGTGTGCGCTTCCGTGGAGCGAACAAAGAAACCGCGGCTGTTATGAACGCCGGGCTGTAATATGCAGGAAACGCTGTCCCTACCGCTTTCTCGTTGTGCAGAGAAGAATATCAAAGCAGCAGAAAAACCTCCAGGCGAGCAGTCTGTCCCAGGCGGCGTGGCGGAGCTTCCCGGTGCACGGTCCACTCCGGCAGCCTGCAAGGTCCCCGGAGCGAAGCCACAGGATTTTGGAGAACAAGCCTCTTTCCCAGAACGAAGCTGAAGTCCCGCAGTGACTCCCGCAGAGCGGAGAGTGTCCGGAGCGCCGAGGAGCCGCGAACGAGCTGCGAATGCCCCCCGAAGCAGTCCGGAGAAGCAGCCCTGCAAGTCCCGAACTAGCCCCGGAAGTCTCGAGTAGCCGAATGGCCCCGAAGCCCTCCGGAAGGCAGCCAGGAAGTCCCGAGCCCGCAGCTTCTTAAAGGGGCAGCACCCGCGAGAGAAACTTTCTATTCCATAAGATGGGCAAACCGTAACATGGAAGGGAATAATTCAATTAATCAGTTTACACCAAAAGCCTTCGGGCAGGTTTTTTCAACCTGCCACAGTAGGTGAGTTCCCTCACCTCCTGCCTGCCAGCTGCAGATAATCCTCCAGAACGTGTTTTCCTGAGCTTCCAGGATAGCAGAGAGAGGATGGCTTTGCTCAGTGTCCCAGCTCTTTTCCCACGAGCAGGAGGCAGATGCTCCTTGCCTTTGAAGGAAGTCACAGGGAGAGTGGGGAGGCCCCTGCAGAGCCCCCAAACAGGCTCTTGCAGGATGGGGTGCCTTGTGCCTCTGGGACTACTTCTGAGGAGCTCCCACCTCACCTTCAAGCTCACTCTCTGAACTTGCTGCAGGTGTCTGGCTCCCAAACCTCTGCATTTATTTCCTTGCCACATCCTTGACTTTAACACATCTTTCTCCTCCTTGTTAAAAGCAACAGCTCTCTTGAAACCGTTGTCATACTTATTTCTCCAGGGGAAATGGTTGAAGGTGACGACTTTTCTGGACTGAAGAAGTCTTGCTGTTTGAATTGTTGTGCTTTTCTGAGATGGGTATTCACTTACGTGTGTGTTTGTTGAAACAGAACATCAGTAATTACTTTATGTTCTTAAAGTAAGGGCTATACATAATGAAGCTTTGATGAAACGTTCATGTACAATTATGGATGATAAGTGAAACAATATATACACCTACCTTTTTTTTTGCAGAGAGTTAAGGTATCGCTGTAGCATTTGTTGGTTAATTAACATTTGGATTGCAGTGTAAGTATTTGGAGCACTAAGAAAGTGAAATTTTGTCGTTAATAAATCAGCAGCTATAACCAGGTTTTGCCACGTTTTGGATGAATACCAGCCCCGTTGAAGTCAGGGAGAATTTTACCATTAACTTCCATAAAATCCGGGTTTGTCCTCCTATCGTAAAGGACCTTTAACAGCCACTTATAGTCTTGTCAAAACTCTGTTTGAGTGAACTAATCCCATAGGGCTTTTATTAAGACAGAGTGATGGTGGAGGAGGGAAGCTTTTAAATGCTTTTGTTGGAAAGAAACTGCAGTTTGAGCAGTTGCTTGTGCTGTGACAGAAAAATCCTGGTTTTGAGACTGTCTCTAGCTCAGACAGCTGTGCTGCAGTGAGCACAGCAAGATCATTCTGGAGTGACCGTATTAAAAGGATTAGGCAAAGGCTGTTTATATATGCATGCCCATGCTCCTTTCTCTTCTTTCAATAAATGCAAACTGGGAGTAGTTTGTTATAATCAGCTGTGTAAACTAGGGTATGCAAAGGGTACCTGCACTTTAACACAGTGTTAAAAGCCAAAGTGTGCAAGTATCACTCCATGTGATACTTGAAAGAGCAGACCAATCTCAATTTCTTTGTGACTCCTGGAGCTGTAATGTGAATATATAGTTTGTACTCTGCTCTTAGGAGCAAATCTGTATGCAGTGACCTGTACTTCCAGCCCCCAGATTCTAAGAGGTGGCTGCTGTGCTCCTTTTCGTTCTGTGTGCAGTAGAAAAACCAGTCTCTTTGAACCAGGAGTCAATTTAGTGACTCTGTTTTTGAGGTAGGGAAAATCAGCTCCTGTTGGGCACGGGGCACTCTGCAGAAATTCAGAGTGGTGACGTGTATGTGGTGTATCAGAACCCACAGTCAAGTTTTCTGCTGCATTGTCCTTTACAAGATGCTTCACAAGCCTTGGGTAACGCACACTTTGTAAGAGGTAGCTAGGACAGTGTTCACTGAGCACTTCAGCTATGAGGCTCAACTACTTACCTTTAAGAACAGCATGTAACAAATAGGTATAGGTGGTTCATTTGTTCAAGATGGCTAGACTAAGGGTGTCCTAGGATGTGGTCACAGGGAAAGGAAAGAAGCATGCAGCTATCATTGATAATGAGAAAGGAGCTTCATCCAAAGAGCACGTTAATGAAAGGAAAGGGGGTACCCAAGCACATAGCAGCTGCTAAGGCTGATTCTCCCTACTCCTGGGGCTAGACCCAGAAGACTGCACCAGGCACCATCCTTTTGAAGGATATGCCACCTTTGCTGGATGACAAATTCAGAGGGGGCACAGGACTAGCCCCTGGCACCACCAGGCCACTTCTGAGACAGGCACTGACAGCCAGGTGCCCTCCGGCCTTATGTGCTACCCTTTCATTTAAGACAGGCAAAAAATAATTTCTGGAGAGACCTAATTAAATTCCACTAGGTCACAGTCTCTGTGCACTTTCTCACTTCTCTTCCACATTTACAGCTGAGGAATGTCTACAGCCTTCCTTATTATACACAAGGCTCTGTTTCCCAGAGATGCAAGCAGCAGGATAAAATTCATAGGACAACCAGATGAACAGAAGGTCTTATTCATAACTCTGCATTGCATCTTCCTTCATTCCCTGATTCCACAGCTGCAGTCTTGGTAAGATGGATGTAGGGATCCTCTCCTTCGACGTTTGCCAAATGACACGTATGTGTATTAAAATGTTGTCAAGCTGCAGCCTTTGAAACAACATACTTGGTCTGTTGATAGACCAAAGGACAGGAGATGGACTGCAGTAAAACACACCAGCTTTCTTACAGCACTTGGAGCAAGGTTTCTGAAAGTGAGCAAGAAAATTAAACTTGCCAATACTTAATGCAGAAAAAAAATGTAATGGAACATTGGAGGGATGGCAGCCTGCTTTCAAGTACCCATTAGAGTGATTTTTATGAGAAGGATTCAAGTTCTGGTCAGGATACTTTTAGAACCAGCTTGTTAAAGCTCATCCCATGTAGCACTCTTAGTAACTGTGGCTTTCCTGGCTTTGGTGCCCAGGCAGTCTCCACTGGAGTCAATCCAGTGATTTTAAACTTCTTTACAAAAATAAAGTCCAAGAGCAGTTTTGCCTAAGGTGAGGTATCTCAGGCCCCAGTAATTTCTTTTCTATATTGTAGATTTCCTGTCTGTTCTTTACATTTTCTCTTACTGTTTACAGTTTGCCTTTTTCCCTACCTGTTTCCCAGCTCATCCTCATGATACAATCTCTAGCCAATGATGCTATTGCATTTCTCTGTGATTCTTTTGCCATTTTCCAGCTATTGGTAGAGCTCCAGAATATCTGTGTGGTGGCAGAGAGTGGAGCCATTTCCCCCTCTTTATTGTCCATGTAGCTGAAGTGCCCCGGCAAAGCATCATTGTGTTGTACTAAATTGGACTGCCATCTGTATTGCTATGCCATCTGTACACGGACAGATTGATACCCTTTATGATCCTTTGGATAGAAGTTCTTGTAGCAAGAATACCACTTTGGTGTGCTAATATGAAGCGGTGAGTTGATATAGCTGGGGAGTATGGCTGGGGAGTGTGGCTGTTGTGATAGGAAAGGGTACTTTTGCATTCTGGTAGTAAGGTGTTGTGGATTTCTTTGCAGGTTTTTGCTCCCAGGCAGCAGTTTGGTAAGGAAACCAGGCTGCCCTCCAGCAGAGTCCTCCATCACCCCAGCACCAGGCAGTCTGTGAGGCTTTGAGTGTCTTTGGTCTGTTGCCTCTGAGGCAGAATAGCAGCATAAAATGAGAAAGCCATAAGGGTATTCATAATGTAAATGAGATTTGCATCATCACTATCCTGAGCAAACCATCTGCATTATGCAAATATCAAAATGGCATAATCAAAACAGATTCCTATTGTACTATGTGCTGTGTGCCCCTAGAAAAGTAAGCTTTGGCTCTCCTGATATATTTGGTATATTTTATATCAATGTAACTGATATTGCACTGCTCAGAAATTTACCTCAGACTTTTCTTTGCGTTCAGCTTGATCTGTCAATCATACAAAACATCCATGGGATATGTCTACTTTTTTCTAAGAGTATTTCCTTCCCTGCCCCTATGTCCACTATAGCCCAAGAATTTCCACATAGTGGCAAGGCAGTCCAGGGTAGTACTGCTTCCCCAAGCAATACACTGGGGAAAAAGACACTGTTGTGTTTTCCTGACAAGGTGTCCAGTAATTCACGGTATGTTGAGCTGAAATGGACGGCCCTGTTACCATGTGATTTCCACAGACACTAACTGTAGTGCTATATATATATACGTCCTTGACTTTAACTTGATGTATAGTTACAAATATTTATATTATATACTTTTATTTATAAATATTTATTTTTATGTATTTAAATAGTTACATTTATATAAAAAGTCAATGCTTCTTTGTGTCTGTAACAGTGCTAATTGAGTCAGGAGTCAAATTCCTAGTCCAGATGCAGTATCTACAGAAAGCAGGTAAGAATAAGGTGCATGGCAGAGGCCCCAGCACAGGAGTTCCTTCACTAATAAGAA
Organism: Bucorvus abyssinicus; assembly: GCA_009769605.1. Lineage (NCBI taxonomy): Eukaryota > Metazoa > Chordata > Aves > Bucerotiformes > Bucorvidae > Bucorvus > Bucorvus abyssinicus. The sequence continues at coordinate 128,831,004 of CM020024.1, forward strand.
AGAATGATCTTACTGAAACAGCTTACAGAAATAAAACATTTTTATATGTCTCAGCGTTACTAGATAAGGCCGACAGCATGCACACACAGAGGTCCACCTGGCTTGTCTAACAGTTTAACAGGGGGTTGCTGTGATTCCAGCATGAGTGAGGAGCCTTCAGGAGAAGCTTGCTGGTGTCAGCACTCATGTATTGCTGTGAGAAGCCTAAAGGGAAGGCGCTGGAAAAAAAATTGATGTGTTTTCTTTTTACTCCACCACAGGTTGACCATCTCTGCTGAATGTCCCATGCAGCTTGAAGATTTCCCCATGGATGCACATGCTTGCCCATTAAAATTTGGAAGCTGTAAGTTCTCTTCTGAAATAAGAACTAGAAAAATCCATCATTATCTGTCTTTTCACATTCAGCCATGTCTTGCACGAATTGTTTACCTCCCCCTGCCCCTTTCCCCTTTTAACATTGTTCATCAGCACCCCCGGTCTGCCACCCCTGCTGCTACCCTGCTGCTCGTTTTCAGTAAGTGTGCTTTGTCTAGCCCTGCTGCTTTTCAGCTCATGCTCGCGTGTTCCGAGATAAACGGTGAGCTTATGGGTGATATGTCTTATATATCCACATCAAGTGTCACAGCCACTGTTAGATGGAGTAGTAGATGCAGACAAAGAGGTAAAACCAAGATAACTTGGTTTTACATTTGTAGAAAAACGGAGCTTTCGTGGGACAGGTCAGATTGATACGCTGTTGTGGGATTTGTGTGAATCAGACTGCAGTGCAATATCTACATCGCATATATTAAAAGAGATCTAGAATATTAAAAGAGGAAATATCTTTCTATTTGGCTTTAATAAATCCAGTCCTGTATCTTGTTACATGATGTTGTATACACATGTATTTGTATATGTGCACACATTATTCTAAACTGTATGCTGAATGATGAGTTTTCCTCAATTCCAAGCTTCTAATCCACCACACTGCTGCCTTGCCAGAAGCTTACTTTTAAAAATAACCTCAGGGGATCAGATGGCTATATTTAAATACAAAGCTCTTAATTAAAGTACAGATGAACTACTACGGTAGACATCTTCTGTTTCGGTAATCAAATCAGAGGTTCCAGGTGCAACCAGTGTCTCCAAAGACTTGAAAATTACCAGGCAAGGCATTTTGCTAGTCCCTGAAGCCACTTAACTTCAGCATTTTTCAATGTTTTTCCAGTCATATCAATATAGAGTCACTAATCCTAGCAAGATTAAGCTTTGTCTTATCATCTCTATCTGCCTTGGTTTAATATTGGCTATGCATTGTCTTCCAGTGACCACACTAAGCAGTAAAAACACTGTTTACAGTAATGATTACCTAATTACCAAACTTAAGATGAACTGTTTTCCCTTCCCTCTTCCAATCCAAATAGACTTTGTTTCATCTGAATAGCCATCGGTATTTTACAAGATCACTGCAGGTTCAAGTGTGTCCGTTTACTTCAGCAACTTTAATTTACAGCAAAGCTAATGTAAATCTGAAGGTCCGTACACCTTTACACTCAGCTTAAAAAAATTCTGTGCAAACCATCCATTTCATTCCAAATGTAAAAATGGGAAAAACCTAACAGGAAACTGTCATTATTGGTATATAAGATTAAACAAAAGCTACTGAAAAGACTGAAGATGAAAAAGAAAAATAAATTGTCCTTCCTGGTATTGCATATTCTTTACTGTATTGATAGATAAAGTTGAAGTCACACCTGTTTGTCTCTAGTACAAACTATAGAACTGGGCTGTTGGGTAGTTTCATGAAATCTTGCAAAATATGCAATATAAAACTAAAAGATACATGTTTAAACAAAGATCCCAATGCAGCAGCAATCTGAAGCTCAACCTTAAAGTTAAAGGGATGATTCAATGCATTAGTAGATTAGGTGCAGTAAAGTACAGATTCTAATTCTTTTTATAGTAAAGCAAAAAAAACAAAACCAAAAACCAAATGCAAGCACAAGAGGTAACATTACTAGATAAACTACAGACATCTAGAAGGAGTACAGTCTTCAATATCATCAGTATACAGTCCTAGAGTATATTTTATAAGCTGCTACAAGTCACCTCTAAGTTCTTCCATAGCATATAGACTTGGAGCCGTTTGGCCAGTACTAGTCCGCACTGGTAGCCTCTGCAGTAAGTAAATATATAGAGACAAGCCATAGACCATCTTTCAGCCTTGGGAATATCTGTATTACTGATCTGACAGCTCGTTAGTAATTTATTGGGATTTAATATGGAGATGTTTGCAGAAGTAGCTGCCAGTAAGTCAGGGTTTATTGAATTAGCCCAGATGTACTTTAGGCGAGTACAATATTTATTCTCTATTTACAGCAGTACGGTTTGCATTAAGTCCTCTTCAGGCTTGCAGCAAGACAAAGCCTACAGGGCTGTATGTGCGTACACAAGCACATGCCCTTTCTGCTTTAGCTTTCCTCCCTGTCTTTCCCCAAAGCGTTTCTTTTTAATGGCTTCTTTCCAAGAAGGATTTTGAAAAGCCTCAAGGAATAGCATCAAAGTAAATGTTAAACACATTATCTATAGAGCTGGGAGGGTGGAGAAGAGATGAGTGCTGACTGATCAGAAGGTGGAGAGAGCAGGGCAGCAAAACAAAGCTACACATGTGGGTCACCAGCAGAATCGATGCCAAGAAGCAATTGGTGCAGCATCAGAGGCAGGTGCAGGTTATTATTTTTCTGGCTGCATGAGCATTCACCACACTTGCTGTAATTCAGCAAGCAAAAGGCATTTCCTTCAGTATCAAAGAGAAGGAATGTTAATCTTGCTCACAGAAATAAAGGTAGATGTTGAATTCTTATGTCCCTTTTGACTGGCCTCTTTTTATATTGGAATTGTGGGAAATCTTACGGGCCTAGGCAGCATTATATGTAGCAACAGTCTACTCTGTAGAAATAATTAAAAGCAAGGTCAAATAGGGGAAAAGGGATATAAAGTTACAAACACACACCACCAGCCTAGATGCCTGCTGGGCAGCAAAAATGCCAACTACAAAAGTAATACTTCTTAATGCCCTATGGCACGTCATGAAAAAGTATGCTGGCGAGAGGACAGAAGTTCAAGGAGGGCTTCTGGTGAACTGAACAGAGTGGGTTTTAGTTGTTCTCCTCTTAAGTACAATGCCCCAGTGCTCAAAGATGGGAAGATGAGTTGGGTCTGCTCCGGGAAGTGCCTGTACGTGTGTACTCTTCCTCCAGGCTTGCATCCCTCCCTGCTAGCGATAAGGCCACGTGTAGAAATTATCCTGCAGAAATCTCATTTAGAGCTAGGTACAAGGGAACTGGGAACGGTGCATGAGTGCAGGCTCTTGGGTCTCTGCAGACAGGCTCCGCTCCCTTCGAATCAGTGGTGCTTGGTGGAGATGGCCATGGCAGTCTGTTCATTGCCTCACGGTGGCATAGGAAGGATGCTGGTTTCTTCCATGGCCAAGTTTACAATAAACTTTCCATTGCAATTCTAGCGCTGACCTGTACTCTAAATAAATTTGCTGGTCAAACAGGATCTGATGAAAATTTCTGATGCCAGTTTCGCTAGCAGCATCTCAGCCTAAGAAATTTCTCCTGACCCCCGAGCTATTTCTGGTGTGGGGAGGAGGAATTAGGTAAGACAGCAAGGACAGTAAAGCTAGGAGGCTTTAATGTTTCACCTCTTCCACTGATAGGCCTTAAGAGTACATTAAAAGTATCATTTGGTACAGTTTCCAAACACCCATGTGTCACCGGGTAGGTAAACATCATTATCTCTAGGGCAGCTGAGGCAGAGAAGTTAATTGACTTTCCGTAAGGTCACACAGTAAATCAATGTCAGAAAAAGGATTAAACTCAACTTCTTTGGTTGGAGAGACAGATGTCTAATCCACTAGACCATGAAGGCCTCTGCCCAGGCAACTGACTTAACTCCTAAATCTCATTTTACTTATGCGTTAATTATATCAGTGTTACCTAGCTCACAGGGTTGCCCTAAAGATGAATTAGTTAATTGCTATTAGTGAACGTTAACCAGCGCTTTGACAATGTCAGATACCGTAAGGTGGAGTCTATCGCAACTGTCCCTTGAAGGCACAGTGTCTGAGTACACGTAGTTACCAGGTCTTGTGTTGTGACATGAATAAACGTAGGAAGCTGCTGCCCACTGGTCACTCCGCAGCAAAAAAACCCTACTATTTTTAGAGTAAGTGGAAAGTCTAATGAATATTCTGAAAATAATGAGGTCCCCTAGCTCATGATCAGAGGAAAAACAGGCTTGGCATTTATTCCTGATGATTTTTAAGTTGGTCATGAAGATGGTGAAGGTTGATCACTGTTGATCGAAAAGGGAACTTGCCGACTCTAAGAAAACAGCACTAGGTATAATTTTTAGCGTCTGAAGGAAGTAGTTAGCACGGTTTATGTACGTCTTCCTTTTAACAGCTCAAACAGAGTCATGGTGTGTGCTGTGGTCTTTGATAAAGGAAAGTGCACAGGCTGTTTCTGTAGCAGGAGGCACGCTCAAATAATTTTCCTCTAAGGCTGATGAAGTCAGAGTAATGAGAAAACTAACTTTATTGATATCCCAGGATTTTATTGCAACACTTAACATTAAGGCACTCACTGTTCATAAACTATTCATGCACCTGCAGCCACTGAGAAATTTCTCCAAAAGAAGTATTTGAAGAAAATTCCCATTGGTGGTATTTCCTTATAATGCTGAGAAGGCACTGAGGTGAAGGCACCTACAGGGGGGTTCTTGATTTTGTGCTTCCCCCCATTAATGCCTGTGAAGCTGCAGGAGGACTGCAGGTGTGGAGGGAGAGCTTCAAAACAGAGTCCTTCTGAACAGACTCTAATTCTGGTTTAAAACAATGTGATAAAGAATGCATTCAACCTCTCAAAACCTGTGTTTTGTATAAGTTTTGTATAAGAATATAATTAAATTTGTAAGAAATAGAGACAAATTTTAATTTTAGGACATTTTGAAAAGGGGAAATGGCTCTATGGTGAGTTTTCCTGGGCTGCTCACAGGGAGAACTGGAACTGCAGTCTCACGTGTAGAGGCAGAGCTTTTCTGTTACTAATCTCTATCAGCTGGCCAGAAGAGGTTACAGAGTCCATCCCTGAGAGTGCAGACTGGCAGCACAGCTTGTTGGCTCTGCTGGGAAGTGTTAGTGCCTTCTTTACAAAAGGGCACATGGAGAGAGTCAGGGAGGTCCTCTGTGAAATGCTGAGCGGCCAAGTTCAAGTCTAAGTTGTGATTTTGCAATTTAAGGCAAAAGCCAGCTAATATAGAAATGATAGGTTTGGCCTTTATGCAGTGAGTCGACGCTTTACTTGAAGTCAAGGGAGGCGTGCTACTCGCTCCTGTAATGTCTTCCCGTACATTTTCTTAAGGTTTGTCACTGCTTCCTTAGACGCTTCTGTTGCCATAGGTATTAAATGACTCAAATAAGGTGAAGCTAGGTGAATACTATAATTCAATATTTCCAAGACGTTTGATATATTTTTTGGGTTCCTGCTCCTGCCCCACGTTACCACCAGTTACTTTGGTTGGAATTCTTCTCCCCTAATTTTTAGCTGTTTAGAAGCTAGCTCTCTCCAGACACACGCAAAGAGATGTTTGTGGCAGCATTAGACAAGAGTCTAGACAACTAGCTTGAACCAGGGCTGTAATTTCACTTAAGTTTAGCTAGTAAAGCATAGGTTTCTATCCTGAACTAATTTTCCATATAACCCTTAGAATGAGTGAAGGGGGTGGAGACCACCTAATGATATTGTTGTTACTTGCCTCTAGTTTCCTTGCAATCGTAAACACATGATTAGTTGTAGAGCTGCATCGTGTTAAAAAAATAAATCTTTTAGTTCAGAAGTCCTTCACATCCATACTCCTGACTGAAACATACTCGCAAAATCGTAGGAATTCACTAGAGCCACGAGGCTCCACTAGACTGCCCCAGATCTGCCATGTTCCGGGATGGGGAAATGCTCTGTTGCAGAATGAGCATGGAGGTTTGGCCTGTATCAAGAGCCTGGCACTGATAGCAAAACCTTGTAAAATGGGCAGGATGGATCTGTGACAAATTTAGATAGACAAATATGTCACTGTTAGTTGTCTAGACTCTCGTTATGGCCACTTACAGGAAATAACTACTTGTGTAGTAGAGGTTCTTTAGAACTTAATAACTTGAGATGAATCATTTTAGAAGTTCCTATTTTTCTGCAGTACTAGCTCAGATGTAGGTAAATGTATTGTACCCTGGTCACAGTAACTTAAAAGTCCATTTTTCTCTACATTGCTAGCTCAGAAGTATCTACTTCTGTTGTACTTTTTCAGAAGAAACAGTCATTGACGTAGATTAGTTAGGTGTTACACGTGTTGGTGCTGAGATTTTTTATCTCTCCTAGGTACTATTTTAGCTATTTCCGCTCTAAGTCCCATTTTTCAAACGATTTTAATAAAATGGTCAGCAAGGCTCTTCAGCATAGAGACAACTTTTAACATTTCTGCAAGCATCTTGTATGAGCTGTGCTGTTCCTCCTGCATTGAATGGAGTGGGTTACACCAGTAGATACCGAAGCCTTCTCACAGGTGGTGCACCATAGCCTGTACTCATTTCAGGTATGTATGTATAGCAGTATAGACACCTCTTTAGTCCAGCATTTCGGGCAGTTAGTGCTGCCGGCGCCTTCATCCTTGCGTTGATTCCCACAGTCAGGGTGGAGCAATGCAGCCTGAAGCTCCAAAAGGGCAGGAGATTCAGCAAGTGTGGTGTGTGAAAGAAAATACTGTAATATTTAGGTATTTCAGAGATTCAGGAAGCTTTCTTAACAATAGCAGCAGCTATTGTTACGGGACCTCAGTCTGCACCAGAACTTGCAGATGAATATAACCCAACTTCTCACTCGTCTGGTAGGTTTCCCATAGAAGTGATGCCTTTTAGCATGACAAAAGTGAAAAGGGCCCTTTCTAAAAGCTCCCTAGAATTAGCGGATCAGTCAGTTTTTCTTCACCCATTACAATGACACATATTCATGACTTGCTAGAAAAGGCTGGAGAAACTGTGCTCGTATCCTCTTTAAGCATTTGCGGTCGCTCTCACTCATTACCTTTCCAAAGACTTTGCCACCTATACATGGTTACTGTTTGCATGGAGATCATGTTAAAAATACATTAAAACCAACGTGTTTGCTGCCGTCCAGTCCTCTGGGCGTGTGATTGCTTTCCTGTGATACAGTGCCCAGCTCTGGGTCAGTCACCTCCTACTTCTGGTCACACTCTGTTTAGAAACCAGGGAGTTTTTCCCCATTAGGTTCATAACAGAGAGAAGAACGGAGGTCAGAAAGAACAATTGCTCACACAGGGCATTTGCCAAGTGATCCAAAAAAGCTGTCGTCTTCCCCATCTGCCTCGCAGCCAGCTCTAACCGCAGGCTGCAAACTGTGCTGACACGCAGTGGCTGAGGGCTTGGCTCCCTACCAGCCCAGAGCAGCCGCCACACAGACGGGATCACCCCTCTTGAAACCTTTTTTTGAATCAGTAAGGAGTGCTTCCTGGGGGCAAGGGCTGCAGCTTCTGTAGCAGCTGCAAAGAGCCCCCTGAGCAGCCATTGCTGAAAGCCGGTGTCCCACCTGCCCGGGTTGCAAGAGGTGGTCCACCTACATCAGGCTTTATGGGGCGGGCAGGAAAGGTCGGCTGGTGGCATTTTAGAGCTCAAGGAAACAAAAGTTCAGGCCGGGAAGGAGTTGGTGTGGAGATACTCGGCAGTGGGGCATTTTCTCTCGCCTGAAAATGATCTAGACACAATTGCGGCGGAGCATCGTGGAGATCCAGGTGCTTGGCTAATGGTACAAACATCAGCGTGTGTTTCCCACTCTGGAGATTTCAGCCTAAATTTAAAGGCTGTACAACTGCCTGATGACAGGAAAACAGTGATTCAATGTGAGTTGTCAGCAGTCAAAAATAACACACACAGGCTCTGTGCTTAATGTTCTTAAGCTTTCAAATGACCCTTGGGTGCAAACCTGCAAAGACATTGATGCGCCCATAAAGCCCCAAAAGGCACAGCGAGAGCTGACGGTTGCCAGCCATGGATCACGGGTTTATGCCACTGGTAAACGGGATATTATTTGTAAGTGGGTCAAATGGGTAAATGCTGCTCCACTGCTTTACAAGCCTGGTTTTTAATGGCCGTTATTTTCTAAGGTGGCTGTTTCCATGGCTTGTAAGCATTTCATAAATGTTACTGAAATCATTCTCCTGATGCTGGTGTGAGGTTGGTAGGTCTCTGCTGCCTACATTTTGCAGTTGGGGATAAAGGAAGCAAAGAGCAATTACAATCTCTTCTGAGCCAAGATAGAGTGGTTCATTACCTGCTTTTATTGCCTCTGTCGTTATGGGTCCCAAACTTGAATTAGAGCTTCCCAGTTCTACTGCAGTACATTAATGACATAACAACTTGCCTAGGGGTGGTGGGTTTTTTTTTTTTTTGGAGGTGGGGCTGGTGGGGAGGGAGGGAAAGGTGCAAGGCACGGCTGAAACTTGCCTTTTAGTTTGGAATCTGACGAGCTCTTTCATGACAACTTCAGTCTCTGGTGGGCCAGGGAGTCCTCTATCTAAATTGTCAGATTCCACGTTAGCCTCCTCCCCTAAACAGAGCCAAGTTAGCCCGAGGTGTGACCTAGCACTGCTGCAGTCCAGCAGACTTCTTCAAAGGAAACAGTTTTTTCATGTTGTCCTCTGTGAAGAAACAAGAGGGGAGGAGGAGGAGTGGGAAGAAGGAAAGCCTGAAAGGTCTCCTGTTTTTATCCTGGAGTCCCCATCCCTGGAGGTATTTAAGAGACGTGTAGATGTGGTGCTGAGGGACATGGTTTAGGGACCCTGGCAGTGCAGGGTGAACAGTTGGACTCGATGATCTTAAAGGTCTTTTCCAAGCAGATGGTTCTATGATTCTATATCCACTGAAAGTCTCCTCATGGCGAGCCTGTGCTAGCAGCTAGCCGTTTTGCTGAAAGCATCCCAGCGGTAAATCTGTCATCAAAGCTGGGATTTCTCCCTTCTAAATTTATGTTTCTGTAGAGTAAATATATACAGCTGAGCTGATTGCTTTCACCCTCTTATAGTCAGGAGAGAGAAGTAGATATTTTTAGGCTCAGGTTAATCTCCTCCTAAAGCAGATGACTAAAATAGGTCAGCTGATGGCTATAGATAAGGAGGTGTTCTGGTTGTGCACCGGGAAGATGAGACTGTGAGCACCTTTGGGCCTGGCTCTGCGTGACTGGAAGGGGCCGGTTGCCAAAGAAGGGATATGTGCCTGAGTGCTGTGGCAGACAGCAGGCAAAATGGCAGTGCTGATGGTAAGCAACAGCTCATCTCAAAGAGGTTCCTTGTATCCAGGACTGTAGTTGAGCAGTTTGAACCGATGGCCTTGGGAGGTTTTGTACCTTTCTCTTAAATTCAGGGTTGCGCTGCATCCCATGGCAGGAGTCTATAATCAGGCTTCTGAGTTTTAGATGACTCCTCTGGTGTAGGGAGTAAGTTCTAGCTGTTGCAATCTCAGAGCAGTATTAAAGTGTTTGAATAATATTTCAGCCTGCTATCTCTACATACCTATCGATTACAGATTTGCACAGTGTTATTAATCTAGCAGTACTTCTGAGATTCATAAATGTCTTCATTAAGGGACTAGTTTCAGAAACAAAGGTGTATATTTAGTTTTGCAAGTATTCCCAATCACTCTTGGCTAGTTTCAGGTCATTCTGGTTTATAAGTGAACACGCTTTGAATGGTAAGCTCAGCAGATAGGCTAACTGTGATGGGCGAATTCCCGATGCCACTCAAGTGGGTGTGAAGAAGGTCTGTTGATTATGATGAGGTCACAGTTTCATTCTTTAATGTTAGGTGTGGCCAAAAATACCACTTGAGTGAAAACACCCTCCACTACAAGATCATTTCTGAAATGCGCTCAGTGCATCTCCAGTGATGCTTCTGGAGAGCTGATCGCATTAGCTTTGCTGATATTAAGCAGCTGCTTGCAAAATGAATGGACCACTGCAATCAAGATTGTTTAGAGAATAAGGTACTATGTGAAGTGAGTAATGGTGCCAGTCACACTTTGGAGGATACTTTTGTTTGTCTTGCAAAATGTAAATTAAATCTGTAACATCTTCCTTACGACCATGCTGGTTTTCCTAATGAAGCAGTTAATATAGCTGCTTAGTATTGTGATGGCAGATTCAGAGTTCATTAAATGTTAGTACAGCACTCAAACTGGCTGAGTGATTTGGAATTGCCATATGCCTGGCCTACAAAGACCAACAGAGGGGCAGGAAGGTCCCAGGATATTTCAAATTTTTAAATGTCATCCCAGCACATCCTACTGCTCTGTTGCTCTAGTCCTTTTGCAGCAGATATTTATACCAGCCTTAACAGAAGAAAAGAAAGCTTTGGGGGCTGGGTTAGCAGATTTTGACCCGGTCCGTATGAAAACAGTTGTGTAGCCTCCATTAAATATGGGGTAAAATTAATTCTCAGATTAGTTCTAGATCAAGACAGCTACCACTGAATCTGAAAATAAAGCAAGAAGTTGTGTTAAAAATACTGACTGCAATGAGAGAAAGAAATGGGAGGAGGTGAAAGAAGGAAGGCATCAATGTCAGCTCTCAGATGAGAGCAGGGACTTTGGGAAGATGACCTGGTGCCTGGTACCTTGGAGCACCTGGATGTGTAACAGCCCTGCAGCAGCCCCTCTTTAGTCACCCCTTTCAGTCAGCTCATGGCAAGCATCCCACAACGATGGGTGGCACAGTTTAATTTTCTTCACCTGCATGAATGTTGCCTTTTGAGGAGCTCTGGACTGCTCCATGGGAAAACTTGTTCTTTGCTGGTTTTGTTCTCCTTTTCTGAGCCTGAAGACCTGCTATCCCAGGACACATAGCTCAATTTGGAGTGCCATGCCTGGTTTTTAATCCAGGTGCCTATATTGTGAGATTTCCTACTTGAGGTCCGAGTGCTTAGGGAATAGATGCACCACTCTGAGAGCTCCGCAGTGGCCACACGGGTGAGGAGGATGGGGCAGTTGAAGAGCTGATGGTGCCACAGGTGATACTGCCTGTGTGGTGGCAGATGTGCACACCTCTTTAAGCAGCATTGCTCAAATTGCCGTGTTGTCTCCACCATCATCCTTGAGAGACGTTCTGTATTACTCCTCACAGCTCCTTGTTCAGGTCTGTTCTTAAATGGTGGAATAGCATCCTGTGAAGGTGCTGTGTCTGACTGAATTAGCAGAACAACTGTTCATTAGTATTTGCATTGCATTCATCATTGCTATGACTATGATATAGTGTACCAGCTTGCAAATAGTCAATTTGTTGTATTAAAGCAGTCAGCACCCTTGCCTGTGCTAATCATGAATCACACCTCTAAAATCACAACGTTGCTTTCGGGAAAAATCATAAGGGTTTTTTTTTGTTGGTTTGTTTGTTTGTTTACTTTGCTTTATATTTTTGAGCCCTAAGTTGGGTCATGTTTAGAGGTTTTCCCCATGAACTGGAACTTCTAAAATTAAGCAAGACCTTCTACCTGTCTCTTGCTTTGAAAAGCCGAAGAAAACGGCTTTTACAAAACTATGTGTCTCAAAATGAATTTCACAGGGATCTTCAGTTCTGCATGTTTCACCGCCTTGTGGGTACAGTCTGTGCTTCCATTTCATTTCCAAGCCATAGACATTTCTATCACATTCGGATTCCCACCTTTTTCTGGGGTGACTTATAAATTACATTCTGAAACAGAGTTATTTTGATCTATCTTCGGGCTTTTTTTTTTTTTAGTAATGATCAGTATATTAGTGTTGCTTAGTAATGAAGTCTCTCGAGACCTGTCTGGCACATTTTTCAGAATATCCTATTCTACTCCCTGCAGAATGTGACAATAAGATCAAATAAAACTGTGTATCAGGACAACATACAAAATATTGCCTATGTTATCAAATTATATTTTTATTTTAAATTCAGGAAGGACAGAAACAATCATTTTAGTAAAACTGAACTTCCTACTACCCGTTTCACAGCCAATGGTGTCCTATTATCTTTTGTAAAAGTTTTCATACAAGAATTGTTCCAAGCCCATAAATATTTTCCTCTTTGGACGTCTTCTGTTGTCCCATCTAGATGATACTGTTCTGTTCCAAAGAAGTTTCATTCGGAGCATTTAATTTCTACTCACATCTGGAGCACTGTGTTCCATTCTGAGCTCCCCAGTACGAGAAAAATATGGATTTTGTGGAGCGAGTCCGGTGCAGGGCCACAAAGATCGTTGAAGGACTGAAGCATCTCTCCTATGAGGAGAGACTGAGAGAGCTGGGACTGTTCAGCTCAGGGGGACCTAATCCGTCTGTATAAATACCTGATGGGAGGGAATGAAGAAGAGGGAGCCAGGCTCTGCTCAGTGGTGCCCACTGACAGAACACGGGGCAGTGGGCACAGGCAAAAAACCATTAAATTCCATCTGAACACAAGAAAACATTTCCTACTGTGAGGGTGACCGAGCACCGGAACAGGTTGGCTAGAGAAGATGTGGTCTCTATCTATGGAGATTCTCAAAACCCATCTGGACATGGTCCTGCAAAACCTGCTTTTGTTGTCCCTGCTTGACCAGGGGGTGGGACTGGACGATCTCCAGAGATGCCCTCCAGCCACAACCGTTCTATGATTCTGTGTGATGCAATTTTGTAATCCCGTGTATTTATACACGTTACACTTCTTGTCCGTGGCACGTATTTAAAATCATGCATGCTTTTTATCCATATGCTGTAAGCTCATGCCAATTTAAATGATCACTCTTAATTCTGATGGTATCAGGTCCCTAAAATAATTTCCGTAACTCTGAAATTCTGCCAAGAAAAGCAGAATTCATCACACTGTGGCAAAGTCTTCATTTTAGGCTCTTAATCATTGAATATGTGAATACATTTCTCTTAGTATTTAAATAGCTATTTAATAACTTACTGTTGCAAAAAGCTATTCCCCCCCCAGACCCAGTCCATGCATATTTAGTACCATGTCTTGTTATTTTTATGTTTAAAATTACTTTTTTACTAGATCTCTTTTCCACTAGTTCTTCCTATAGAGTGATCTCATTTGTACATCAATTCATTCTTGGCAACTCAATTTAATGTGAAATTCCAATTACAGAACTCAAATCTGGTCTCAGCCGCATAGGCGGAACCATCGACAGATGCTTTGTAAGAGGTTAAAAAGCGTTTGTGCACAAACCACAAGAAACCCAGCCTGACTCTTAGGATTCAAGCTGGTACATGACAGCTTAGTAGCAGCACTTTTACTGCCTGCAGAAGTCTTTGAGAGGTTGTAAATCTGGATCTCTATTGAGTTGTCTAACAGCCTCTTAAGTGAGTCAAATACATTAATGGATAGATAAGATAGAAAGATAGGTATTTCTATGTGTATTCAGATTGTAATTAGAGCTTCTAAAAAAGCTGACGATTTATGCATATCTTTCGGAACCAACAGGCTTTGATGGGGATTAGCGATACTCCCAAAATCAGGCAGTCTGATCCTGTGGCATATACTAAATGTCACGATGATAAAAGGCTCAGAATATAACCGCACAATTGTAATGAATAAAATAGAAAACAAGCCAAAAGTCATCTTTCTACAATATCCCTTTAAGTTATTTCAGCCTCCAACTAGCATAATTCTGAAATAAAAGTTCCAGCCACGGTTTGTGGATACAGGTTTCTTTAACTGTGGAACGCAACTCAAGCATGCAGGGTGGGCTCCCATAGACATAGACCCCACATTTCACAGGCTGCCGTCACTTAATTCTGCAAGCACTGCCTGTGGCTTCCTGTGAGGCCTGTCAAAGGGTTTGGGGGGTGTTTTGGAGAGGTATTCGTTTTCTCCTAAATTATTTTATGCCCTGTTATGAAGATATGAAAACTTACTGGCAGACATCACTGATGACTATTTTCCATGGGGTATAGCTTCAAAAAATCAGTCCTAGAAATGCGTCTGAGTGCCATGGGCTCAAAAGTTTGGACTCAGCTGCATTTAGGTTTACTTGACTTAAGGATCCAAGAAACACTTTTTTTTCCTTCCTCCCCTGGGAGAAAGAAAGGTGAGAAGGGAGAGTGTCTGTCAGTGGCCATAGGTGCCACCACTGCCCTACGGTGGGGGCAGTGACAGAGAAGGCTCCCTGCTTGGGGGCCGCTTTTCCACCGCACAGGAGGATGCTGCACTGCTCACACTGTTCTTTTGCAAATGAAAACAGGGAAAACAGGGCACCCGTCAGTGCCAAGGCGAATGGCAGAGAACATCCAGGGCTTACCAGCTGGCTGCTTTGCTTTATCAGACTTTGTCTTAATGTATTTCCTACCTTTGGCTGTGGTCGCTGCCCTGCCCTCTGTTCACTGGCATAAGAAAGACCATGTCATGCTTTCCTTGGCAGACATACAAGAGCAGGAAGAGAGTGGGAGAAAAGCAAGGGAGATCTTTATCTGTTTTTATATTGTGTGGTGTGTGTTTGACGTTAGAATGTAAGAAAATGAATCTGCTCATCAATAAACAGATATGTGAAGAAATTACTTATTCCATCATTCTGGAGGTGATAAGCCTACAGCCATTTATCAAATGTCCACTAGAAACAAATGTCTGTTGTCATTTTCTCACTTTTAAAAACATTATACCTCTCTGTGATTTTAGCCATTCATCTCAACTGCTACCTTTTTTTTTGTTTTCCCTTTTTGAAAGAATGAGCTGAGACGGGAAAGAATAATTTAATGAGGCTTACCCCTTTCTTTGACAAGCCAGCAAAATGATTGTAAAGAACAGCAAATTAATTATTTGGATTCATAAAAACAGAATAAGCCCACTTGCTTAAAGTAGAAGAAACAGCAAGCAGTCTCACTTGGAATTTCAGTGGCTTTGAATTTGAGTTTGCTTTTACAGCAACACCAACAGCATTCTCCCAGCTTGCTAACCCAAAGCCTCTACTGCATTTTTCTGTCACCCTTTGGGAGACTGTTTGTCTCCACCCTGTGTGCCATGTAGATGAGGGCCATATTCCTTCATCAACAGAAAACCTTTCTTATTACTCTAGAAAGCATGAGCTGAAGTTCTCCAGTCCTTCAGCAAGCATAGTCAACCTACTGGAAGCTTTGCTTAAGTGGAAGATGATTTTTTCACCATTTGGTATGACAGTGAATAACACCTTATCTATCCTGATAGCCAAATAACATTATTCTAGACAACTCCCACACTTTCAGCTTTCAAAATGATGGTGCCTAATTATACTTCAGGAGTTATCAGCAGCAGAGCTGGAGCTTTTGGTAATCAAGTTTGGGTAGCTGGAGTTTGAGGTTTCAGGGAAGAGGCAGCAGAAGGTTTGCAGTAGGAAGACAACTACCTGCTACAAGTACACAGGTTTATCTACCTGAAGGTTTATCTAGATGACCAGAAAAGAGGGGTTCAGTGGTTCAGCTACCCCACCAAATTGTATGGGGCAGCTTTTTGCTGTCAGGGCTGTAAGTTCTCTCAAGGGAGTGTATGGACAGAGGAGGTGGCTGTGTCTTTTTTTACATTCACATCCATGCTTTGACATTTTCTCCATTCTTGTCTTTCTCCCAAGGAGATTTGGACACTCAGAGCCTGGCCTATAGTGAGGAAAGGAGGCACTATACCAAAAATCTTATATTACAGCTTTTTAGAACACAGACCATGTTTTCTTACTTTTCCATGGAAGATAGATGAGGATCATATCATATGTGTGATCCATCACACGGAGTATCTCTAGACTGGGGTAAATTCATCCTATTTTTAATAGACAGACTTCTTCTGAGGGGGAACATCACTGCAGGCTGTATTGGTTTGGACTGGGCTCCACAGGGACACATCTGTTACCCTCAAGTGTCTTAAAGCCCTGGCTATAACCATTCTGCTCCTGCACAAGAACCCCTTCTAGCTGGACTATTTTCCCTTCTCCTGTAGGTACTTTACTCCTGGCCAAGCCGTGACATGGCTCTCTGTCTTGTAGCCTCGCAATAGATATTTTTCCATGAGAGAGGACCTGCAAGCTGGAGTCCTTCTCCCAAGCAAGGACTGGCCTCAAGCTCTGCTCTTGTCCGCCTGAATGCTCTCCTTTCTCACCAGCTGGCCTGAGATGGGCAGCATCCTTCTCTGCCATGGTTTCAAAATAAAGTGACGTCAGGAAGTATCTCCTGGGCATAACTGTGAGATCTGTGAGGAGTTTTGGCTCCTTCTGGCCTCTGTCTGAATTACAGATATTTTTTTATAGGAGAAGGTGCTAGGCTTCTCCGGAGTAGGAGCCTCCAACCCTACACTGGTGCATGTAAAGGCTGCAATTCAAAGCAGAGGCATTGATTTATTTTAGGAGCCCCAAGGCTAGGCAGAGCGGAGAACTAAAGCGTCTGAATACTTGATTAGCCTTACAGGCTTCGTATGTTCCTGTGTGGTTGCAATTTCAGTGGAATTTGGTTACAGTGCTCTCACTGGGAAGCGTCTAGTCAGGCTGAATTATTGTGTGTCATTGGCAGAAACAGGACAAACTCATTTATCCCAGCGCCTGTGATCTTTGCAGTGACAGGGAACTGATGAGGTGGATACATCTGGATCATCCCAGCAAGAGGTCCAATGCTTTTTTTTCTTTTTTCCATAGGAAGTAACATGGGTAAAAATCAGATTCCCTGACAATCCCAAATCTGCCTACACAAATCCAGCATTCACTGGGGATATCAGCACATAAACAACATATACCAGATAAGCGTTTAAAAAGCAGAGCTTTCTGCAGCACCTTTTTAAGTGGACCCATCTCCTCCTACTTGCCTTCTCCAGACCTGGCTTTGGAATTACTTACATGTTGTGAACTTGTAACCATTTCTGAGATGAGAAAGAATCTCAGCTCTAAAGGAAAGGTGAAATTCCATTGCATTTTGTGATGCTAATATTTTTACATAGGGAAGGCATTCCTTCTTAGACTTTCAAAGCAGATCATGAGATGTAATTACAGTAATTTTACTGCACAGCTACAAATACAAGCACATGGAAGGCATGTGGGCAGTAGTCCTGCATGGCCGCATGGCTAACAAGGTATAGAGCATCTGTAGATACTCAACTTCCAAACCCTGGAGCTGCTCCGGCCCTGAATACAGCAGCAACAACTGTCAGATAGATGACAAAAAAGATCTCATCCCACCAGTCTTTCTAGTTACAGGAATCCATATTTTTTTTCTCAGAAGGTTATCCACTGTTTAATTCGCACGTCCGTCCCCCGTCCCCCCCCCCACCCCCCCCCCCCACCCCCAGTTAGGAATGTCTGTCTTGTTTTTCATCTGAATCTGCCTGAAACCATCTTTCATTTTCCTCTTGTCAGTAGTACAAGAAGTTTACTCTGGTTTTAGATTTCTGTATGCAAGTATCTATAGTCAGTGCTTGAGTCACATCTCAGCTTCTTGTGAGCTAAGTAAGCTGAGCTCCTTAATCCTCAGATCATGACTTGTTTTGCAGTCCCTGGGATACTTGTGACCCTCTTTTGAACTCTCTCCCACTCTCTGTCCTCATTATTTCCATATCTTTTCTGAGGTGTGGATGACAATGGACAAATAGCCATAAACAGTCAGACCAAAGGTGTATCTAGCCTAGTGTCCTGCCCCTGGCAGCACTGCCCAAATATGCTGCGGGAGGATTAACAGTGAAAACAAGGTGCTGCTTTCTTCTCTGCTACCTGCTCCAGCATCCAAGTGACCTGCAGCTCACTGTGCTACACACATATGCTCTTAACTGAGATCAGCTCCCATTTCCTGTTTGATGTTCCTGGTTGCATGGGTCCAGGAACTGCCTTACTGGCAGTTTCTTGCCATTGCAGCGCCCCAGAAGCTCACACTGACCCACTGTCTGTGAAATTTTTTAAGTATTCCATGGAGCTGCAGCTTTCCAAGACAGTTTACTATCTCTAGCTAATACCTTCAAGCTAACCTCTTGCCCTCGACTCTCAAGTCCTTACCTGGAAAGCCACTGTGTGATGCCTCCACAGATTGCATTGATCTAGGATGTAAATTTTTCCAGAAGGAAGCATTCTGCACCACCAACTTACAACATACCGAGTGCAGAAGGTGAGATGTTAGTATGCAACTTCAGGCCACTTCCAACTCTTTTCACCTCCTATTTGGAGAGTAAGCCTTGCCTGCTTTCCAGAGACTAGTACAGTAGACTCCAGCCTACTGTAACATGCCTGCAGGAATGGTATCTGAAAGCTTTCAATGATCGAGCCGTTCTAAAATTGTGAGAGCTACTTAAATTAAATAAAATTAAATTTATAGTTGGCTCCTGGATTTTTTGAGACTATCTACAGAGAAGGCTTAAAAAATAAAACCAGCATTGACTGTCTTTCTAAAAGAAAACAGAGATTCCCTCATAATAGCATAATTACTCCAAGTGTTAGGGCATTAAAAATAACAGCAACACTATAGAGGAAGGAATGAGTTGGCAGTCCTGCCATCACCTTTATTTCATAGGACTTCCAAATGAGTGTGAGAGAAATCTTATCACATTCACATCTCCAGGTGTGTAGGTGTTTCCACACCACCACCCATTCGCTCTGTTCGCACACCCCCACCGCCGTTCTCCTTCATGCAGTCTCAGCCCTGAATCCAGTCTCTACTCCTCAACATCACAGGCACAGGCAGACACAGCCCAGCTTCCTTTATCTGCAGCCATCACCTGCGCACGAGACCTACCCCCTCATCCATGCATACATATCCAAAAGTTGGGGCACATACACCAGACCCCACACTTGCAAACGGCGTCACTTAGTATTTTATCCTGGAGACAGGATGGGACACAGAGGGACCCTGTTGTCCAGACACTTAAGATGTCCAAGTCCTTTTGAGGGGGGATTGCAACTTGCTGGGGTTTAGGAGCTGCCAGCTAGGTGAGTATAGGTCTGAGCTGCTCTTTCCCAGATTGAGTGTTTGTGATGGATTATATTTACACCTCCACTGTTCCAGCCTTCGACAAACCATCCCACACATCTGTTATATTAGAAGGCTTCAACCTAGTATTTTTTTGAGCTGGGTATATGGAAACGTGGTTATATCATCTTTATTTGTTTCTCTCCATTCACTCTCATTCCTCCATTCTTCTCTCTCCCCACCATTTATCATTTAAGGATCCACTAAAATATTATGTGGTGTCTTTTACTCATCACCATCTTTTTTCCTCCTTGTTGACAGATGCTTACCCCAATTCTGAAGTGATCTATGTGTGGACTAATAGCACCACAACATCTGTGGTGGTGGCTGAAGATGGCTCACGACTTAACCAGTACCATCTGATGGGACAAACTGTAGGAACTGAAAACATCAGTACCAGTACAGGTAGAGAGAATATTTCCATCCCATGGTTGCTGATAGCTGGAGCAGGAAGCAAGATCCACAGGCTCCAGTTGCTTTGCAAGGAGGTTAGGGAAGTATCTGTGGGTCATGGCATGCTAAGGAGATCCTGGCTACTTAGCAGAAGCACTGAAACACGGAGAGGGTGATATGCTGGCTCTTAGGTACGTCGCAATGTTGGTGCTGAAGTTGCATCCAAGCTCCTGCTATTTAACAGGAGCACTGTGGAAGCTGCACGCAGCTTCTTGGCAACCGCCGTTGCTGAGGCTGCCAGCGCTATTGCTGGGTTATTTCCCCGTGGGAGGAACCACCCTGGGAGGTAAACACCACCCACGCATTTGATCCGTTTCAATCACTGCTTTAAAATGATTTGCTTGATGAAACCGCGCGGGGGCGGAGAGCGGCGGGCGGGTGGGGGCTGTGATGTGGCGTGTCCCTGCAGCGTGGCCGGGGGACCACGTGCCTGCAGAGGAGGTGCAAACCCTGAGGATTCCCATTTCCTCCCGGGCTGCAAACGGAGGTGCCAGATGTGGCAGCATTAGGGAGGCAAAGAAGCTTTAATCCTAGGCTGCGCACCCACGTGAGCCGTGCCCCGCTGCTTCTTAAGGCTCCCACGCAAGGGCAGCCCTGGATGCATGTTGGTGGGGGGACTCCCGGGGGGGTCGAGGCAGGGACAGAGGTCATGTGGGCTCAGCGTGACAGGGGCTTAACCAGGTTACACAATGCACTCGTCTGGAGAGCATTAGTGGCATCCAGCATGGGGAGGGGATGGCACGAAATAGCTTTCCGTGAAGGAAGGAAGGTTTCCACCACTGCTGGTTGTCGGGGGCTTGGGGTGGGGAAAGGGGACAGCCTGTAGCAGCACAGCTGGGAGCAATTCCTGTGGGTGATGTACCCTGTGCCTGGTAAAAAATGATGGGCTCTGAGCCAAAGGCACGATGGTGGAGGACCAGGTATAGATTGAGTTAGGAACCCATTCCTACCCGTAGGAAATTGAGGAGATGTGAGAACAGGTACACATACACTTGTGCATAAAGTTAGCTGGACCAAAACATGAAGGCATGTAAAGCTGTCTGCTCAAACTGTCCAAACATGAAAAAGAGGGGGCAGCTGAGTTTGCTGCTTACTCTCCAAACAAGACGGGAAGTGAGGGAAGCCTTGCCTCGAGCAGAAGAGGGGAACCACTAAACACAATCACTGTCTCCATCCTATAGAGCTTCACCCCTGCCCTTGCCCATTTCGGGATACACAGAGCTGTTGCTAAAGCAAAGGTGCTGAAGGTCAAGCGAAGCACACAGACAGAGTCAGGGAAGCTATCGCTGCGGAGAAGGGACGAGTATGCTACCACCCAGTAAAGACCAAAGACACTTTTTTCCTTACCAGTTTACCATCATAGCCGCGTTGTTTTCTGCAATGAATGGCAGCTCCCCTCTCGCCTTCATTGTTCCCAAGAAAAAGATCCAGAGGATGTACTGGGGCATCTCCTACAAGCTCGCCCTGCTCCTCACAGCAAGAAAACCATCCAGCCCAGGCAGCGAGTGCTCCAGCGTGTCAGCTCCAGGCCACTTCCAGTTTGCAGCTTTGCCTGTGAAAGCTCCTTGTACTCCTCAGGCCAAAGAAACAGAGGGCTCTTCAGACAAATCCCAAGGTTTCTGCCCAGTAACCACCTCCCTCCTGTATCTTAAGATTTGGGCTAGTAAATGCTTGTTTTCCAATGTCAAGATTTTATATTAATGTCCCGGGTTTCATCTGGGCTAGCAGGATTCTGATTGCAGGGTGGATCACAAAGAGCAGGACACAGATTGTAACCAGGGATTAGCAAAATACAAAAATCCGATTTTGCACAGGGAAAGCATCAGTCAGCGATGGATTTTCTGGACTTCATCAAGGTCGTAGGAGGCCAGTAATCGGGGTTACTTATGAACGGTCATCTAAGCCATTTCTTGCTTCTATTGAATTGTTGAATGTGAAAAAGAAAAACCAAATAGCTATTGCACAAGTCCAAGTGCTTGGATCTTTTGTTGGTTTTTTTGACACACAAAACTACACAGCCCTTGCAGTTGCATAGGCAAAATGTTTGTGTATGTCATAGGACAATTCCGCTCTCCTTTCTAGCAGATTTTTTTTTTTTAATGGGAATGCTGGACCTGCACCAATCCCTTGGAATTCTGCTGATTTTGTAGGCGAGCTGCTAAATTTGGCTGTCTTCTCAGGAAAAAAAAAAAAAAAAAAAAAAAATCCTGGCACTCCTAATTCACAAACCAATTTTTAAATGGGGAAAATTTTAGCCATGCCACAGAAGATACCTCTGGCGTGTGTCACATGTTTGGTTTTGGTTTGGTTTTTTTTTTACTAACATCCCCAAATGTCAGTCCCCTAAAAGGGAAGATATTTGACGACTAACACAGCTTCCAACAGGCCTAACATCTGTTATGTCCTGCTCATACAAGTGTTGAAAACAATCAGATACGCGATTTGGGTCCAAGTGGATCTTGCTGCTTTCCACAAATGGTTGCCCAGTTCTGTTCCCCATACCCAGAATCTCTCATCACTAACTTAGGATCTGCAGTGCCACAAAACAAAACAAAAACCCACTCTTATATTCTGCCAGCTGGAGCCTGAGCTCTGAAATATCCAAAGGCAGATAATGAAAGAAGCATTCATTCAACCCTACATTGTGCACCGAATAATTCTGATTTTTCCTTGAAATGAATCTTTCCCCGGCATCACTACAAAAAGGACTCAGATATTTCTCATGGGCTAAAATATTCTGGATGTCAATGCGGTCATGGATGCAGTATCACAGACCTAATGTCAAGATCTCACCCAAACAGCTATTGATACACCTGAGTCCAGGTATATCCAGTAAACGAAGCCTGGAGGATGGTCCAGCCTCATTAAAATACTCTATTGAATCCCACCATAATGAGGATGGAAGAATGTATGTAAGATCCTGGAAAAAATTTAAGCATGATCTCCAGAACTCCATCGTTGAGATACCAAGAAAATAACAACCAACCAACCAAACAAACAAACAAAAAAACCTGTAGCAGCTTTTAAAGCATAGAAAAACCCTTAAGACCAGCAGCAGTGCAGTAGCATAGCTCGGTGAAGAAATGCAGCCATTCCTGCTCCGGGCCTTTTCATTAGTGCTAAATTTGCTTTTAAAATCGTTTTCTAAAGTAGTGAGCAGACCCCATCAGGAGCAGGATTCTCTTTGAAGTGCTACATAAACCTATATAAAATAAAAATCTTTTGCTCAAGAAAGCTTATGGTCTAAAGATAAACAGTGGCCTTACAGAAGTAAAAGGGAGCTTTGCCACTCCAACAGAGCTGGGATTTTGTTCTATATAAACAAAAGGCCATCTCAGGCAACTTTTTTTAGCTTTACTTAAAGCAGTGGTTCCAGAGCATTAAAGACAAAGCTGTGGTGCTTTCTTAGGCTCTAAGTCTGCTGGAGGAAGCATTCCTAGTGTAGGCATTCTTGAAAGGGACAGCATTGGAAATCTGAGAGGATATCGGTTGGAAGGAAAGCAAGTACAAAATCAAGGTGATAGATATCATTATTTCAGTTGAGACAAGAGCTTTGATAGCTTAAAGAAAATGATAAGGTAAAAATCAGCTGAGGAGGGCCATCAAAACGTAGGCATTCATTTTCTGCATTTTAAAAAGAAAAAACAGGGGTCCTGTTTCTCTGCTGAAGCTGTGTAGTTTTTTTTTTAATTCCATCTCTGAAAGCATACTGTCAAAACCAATAATGCACATCGTCAGTCCTTAGCAAGCAGAGAAACTGTGACTCAAACACATCCCGGGGCAGTAGCAACTCAGAAGCAGATTACAGGCACAGAGACCCTGCTGCTCCTGGCATAGGAGTATTTCATGGGTAACCCACGAACTAAATGCTCCTGAATAGAGAGTAAGTGGGGTTCCTCCTGAGCCCACAGCACGTTCAGCATCCCTGGTTCGGAATTACACTAAACGGAAGGGAATTAGATGTTGCTTCACAGGGGTTTTCTCTCCAGTTTCACAGCATTCCCTGTCCATCTCCACATCCCTCTTCCGGGAACCGTTTCACCAGAAAATCATGCTCCAGAAGAAAATCGTAAAGACTGAGGCAGGCTGTCAGATAAGCTATTTCTGTGCTATTCCAGTCTTTCTGTCTAAAATCTCCAGCAAGAATAGGGTCTGTAAACTCGATCTGGAGTAACAGAGCTCCTCTAGCATAACACATCAGTGGAGCTATACCTGCAAAAGCCTTTTTGCTGTAGACCTGTTCTCCGCTAATTAGCCGTATTGTCACTTAGAAATAATCTGCCAAATCTAGCTGCTTAGCAAGGCTGGCCGCAGCTCAGCTCAGGCTATTCCCTCAAGGCAGAATCAGTCTCTGATGTATTTTCCACTTGTGGCTGGTCTATAGAGGCTGACAGTTAAGTCTTGCAACAGAGATTGTACCTATATTTGTTTTATTCTTGGGGGACAACATGTATTTCAGAACAGGCATTTCTCCGATTCCTCAGTACCCAACTGAATGATGCTTGCTTTTAAATTAATTTGATATCAATGTGAGTGTATAAAGGCTTGAAGGGGTCGATTGATTTTCGTTCTTACTCGTTGGTTTTGCTCTTATTTTTCCTAGGCAAATAGTAGCCTGTTTTTAGCTAGCAAGATTTTGGCTTTGGAGAGCAGTTGCCATTAATGAATAGCCTTCTGCAACAACTATGTGGTTTTCCAGGAACAGTCTGAAAGAACCATTCAAGTTTTGATTTTTTCTGAAACATTAGGGAAGAAGACAGCTGGTCTGTCGATTTTTGAGTGCATTTTTATTAGGCGTTTATTGAAATTCAGAGGACCTGACAAAAGACAGATTAAGGCAATGCTGTGAATTTGGCATATAAAAAAGACATGGCAGCTTTCAGTTAGTTCTCCATGCAAGCAGAACAATATTCATTGCACAAGTGAACAAGACATGGCACAATGTCTATCCAAAACCAGATTATCTTTCCAAGGGCTAAGGTGTACAAAATTCTAGGAAAATCTCGTGCACTGAAGGATATTTTTTTGTTGTTGTTGTTCCTGGAGGAGCAATCTGATGGGTTTGGGTACTCAGATCAATAAAGACATCCCGAGATCCATGTGCAAAGCTGCAATTTTAGCAGCACCAACACTGGGACAGGCAGTCCCTAAAGCGTGGTGCAAGAGGCAGTGTCTGGACCAATTGTCATTCTTGAAAACTGATGGCTTGGCAGTAACAGTTGCCCTAATGAGGTTAAGTCCTGCTGCTAAATCAGATTTCTAAGAGTAGATGGCCTTAATCGTTACTCTGATGAGGCAGTTTGTAGGAGTGGGTCAAAAACAGGTAGGACTGAGGCAGTGCCAGCAACATGGATTTTTTTAAGCCTGTGAACATCAAGACATCCCAGGTACATAGAAGGACTGCAACTTTTCAGTGCAGTAGGAGTGGTCAGTCGTCTTCCGCTTTTGGGGACTGAATGTGAAGACTAGCCGGATCTACCAGCACCTCTGTCTCTAATCCTGGTTTTCCACAGCACAGAAATCCATTTTTCATGCAATTAAGAATGGCTGAATGGTATCCTCAAATGGGAGCGTAGGGGCGGGGGGCAGTGGAGCTGGCCTGCTTAACTTCCTAAATCAGTAAGCTTCCTTTATTTTACCCACATGCACATTTGTCTCCATCTAGGTGAATATACTATTATGACAGCCCATTTTCATCTGAAAAGAAAAATTGGTTATTTTGTCATCCAGACGTACCTTCCTTGCATAATGACTGTGATCTTATCGCAAGTGTCATTTTGGCTAAACAGAGAATCTGTCCCTGCTAGGACTGTCTTTGGTGAGTATCCCACTTTCTCCCAACACACAGGAAGAGTCTGGCTTGTGGAAGTGATTTGCTATAACAAAACTACAGTGCACTAATACTTACTTCTGCTTGAGATGTTTTAGACCTTCCCTTGTTCTCTTCTGGTTTAAACTCAAAATCCATTTGAAAACACCGTCTGGGCATTTTGGTGAAGTTATAACAGAAATTGTTCAAGAATCAGTTATATGAAGGCTAAGGACAGAAGACAAAAAAATCAGATTGGTGTGATTTGTGGGGGGTTTTTTCCACTCAGGTAAAATACTGGATGGTTTAGAACAAAAAACCATGTTATTATATTTAGTGTATACTCTAGCTAAGCATTTGAAACAGATTTCATTTTGAGACATTTTGTTTATCTCTGTTTTAAGATGTTTATCTGCAAAAACCATGTAGATGTTAATTAGTGACAATTATCTCTATTATCATCAAACAAATTAATATGATTTTGCATTTAGAAAACATATATTTACTACAGAAGTTGTCATGGAAAAAATCCTTCGGGGTCCCTTAAATTACTTGATTTATCACTAGAAGATTGCAGAAAATAAACACAGTCTTAAGTGAAGGTTTATGAAACACAAAATTTTCACTAGATGAAAAATGAGGGGACTGGGAATGGTTTATTATGTAAACCCTCATTCAGCTGTTCTTAAAAGAGCCGTTCTTCTGTACAAACCCGCTGAAATCTGTCGGCAGCTTTGATCGAAAATCAGTTCAGCAAGCTGTATGGGGAGGGTGCAGGTACCAGCATTGCTTTGCTGACCAGTGGTAGCTACTCTAGGTTTATAAAGCTGTAACTGACAGTGGAATTTTGTCCTATTGGGGGCATCCTTCAACATGTGAAAGTAGGATAGCTCTGCCATTTACTGGCCATTTACTGGGAAGGGAGGAGCTGTGGTCAAGGAACAATCAATAACAATTGATCAATAACATCAATAAAATCAATAACAGCCAATAATTTCATACATAAAATCTCCATTTAAGAAAATAAAATCCTTAATCCCACTTTATTCTGACAGGTACTTCTAAATGGTTGCTCACTGATTTTATAATGTGCCACTTGAGGAGGGACGCGCTCTACATACCATGTATCAGTGTACAGGGATAAAATACCAGTAAGGTTTTGGTTTATGTAACAGCTGGGTTTGCGTTGCCCTTAAAAATACTTATTTAAATACACTATAACCAGAGCTAACCAAAACACCACGGAAGTAACCTCCTGTGGGCAGAGGCTTTAACTTTATCTTGGAGAGCAAAGTATCTTACTCTCCTGGACCATAATACGGAAACACTGACTGACTTCACGTGGCCTTCGTAGGTATCCTACTGAATTGGGGCCTGCTCATAACTTGTTGGGGATCTCATAAGGGCTAGCAAACTGATCTCTGCCTCTTTTTTTATCCTTCTTTGCAGGAGTAACAACAGTCCTCACCATGACCACCTTAAGTATCAGTGCCCGTAACTCTTTGCCAAAAGTGGCCTATGCTACAGCGATGGACTGGTTTATAGCTGTCTGCTACGCCTTTGTGTTTTCTGCACTGATTGAATTTGCAACAGTCAACTATTTCACCAAGAGGAGTTGGGCATGGGATGGCAAAAAAGCCCTGGAAGCTGCTAAAATCAAGGTGCTTACCTTACATTTTTTAAATACCTATAACAAAAAGCAGGTGCTCAGCGTAGTTCAAATAACTGAATGGACAGTTCTCAGATTCTTTGTGAAAAAGCTATTTAATTACCTCATGACATACTTTCACTTTCCTACAGAGGAAAATTTGCAAGGAATATGCCTTATTCTCTTCACAGAGATAGACTACCAGTCTCTACCATCTATATGAGGAGGACTATTTCAGAAGTATATAGGGCATTGAGTTCATGTGGCATGGGATTCCAGTGACCAAACTTCTGATAACAGCAGACATATGCTATGGAACATATCTTTGCAAAACACCCCCTATGGGCTCTTGCAAATAAATGACAAAGCTCCCATCGAGCTCCACGAGTCAGAGCCCCACCACAGTAAACCAAATAAAAAGAGACAAAAGAGCAGTTCTGTGAAAACACACACTTTTGAATATCAGGCTGAAACGAAAATTTTGCAATAGGACTGACTCTTAGCAAACGATCTCCTAGAGAGAGCTCATACCGACAGGCATCCCGAAGGGCAAGCTGTCAGGGGCAATGAGCCCTTCACCACACTCCTTGCTGCAGCCAGGAGGGTGAGCTTTGCATCTTGGCAGCTTCCCACAGGGCAGCAACCTCTGTAGGTGCAGGACTGCATTGCCCTGACAAGGGAAACTGCTAACGCACGCACCAGGTGGGATCCGGGTCCAGCCAGCCGCTCTTAGCTTCCTCTGGCATCAGGGGAAGTTTAACCTGAGTAAGGGCTATAAAACCAAGCAGAAACAGCTGTTTGGTAGTCAGAGTCAGAGCAGCCAACAGGCATTTGTTAGCATGATTGATTATGGTACTTAGGTTTTGGGGGTAATATCTTAAGAACGTGTTTCCACCTTCTGTTCCTGTGGTCTAACATTTTGTTCTTGACACTGCAGAAAAAAGAGCGCACATTGTTGGCAAATAAATCAACTAATACTTACAGCACCGGGAAGATGACCCCCGCACCAAACATGCCAAAGGACTCAGGCCCATCTGTCATCTCAAACACTGCATCTGCTCCAGTGAAGACTGCAGAAGAAAAGCCCGCCGAAAGCAAAAAGACTTACAACAGCATCAGTAAGATTGACAAAATGTCCCGGATAATTTTCCCAGTGCTGTTCGGAACTTTTAACTTAGTGTACTGGGCCACATATTTGAATAGGGAGCCTGTTATTAAAGGTGCCAATTCTCAAAAATAAACTGAAGGACTCTAAAGCCACATGTGAGCCATACTTACAAATCAGATGCTACCAAGGAAAATTTGGGATCCAGACAACTTTCTACATTTGGGCAATATTCTTCAGGAAGTTTTTTGCATGTTTAATAATATGTACAAATAATATTGCCTTGATTGTTTCTACATGTAACCTCAGATGTTTCGGAGACGGTTATATTACTTACAGCAACAGATCTTTGTAAAAGATCAGAAGACATTGAACATGGCTTCTTTGCTGCTGAGTATCTTGCATTGATAGTTTACAAATAAAATAAGTTATATTTTTTAACTGTTCAAGTGTACTACATATCGTGGTTTTTATACTTCAGATGTACAGTCATACAAATATAGGCTTAACCTATACTTTACAGAAGAGCTCCACTATTGTCATCTGATAAGTTACTGAGTAACGCCAGTTGTAAATGCACCAAAATAAGTGTAGGGCTATGTTTGAGCACCTCTACTGATTGTAGGTATTGCTCTACTCCACAGATAAAGCTGCTCAGCCCAATTTTCATTGGAAATTAATACAATGCAGTGAATCCTAATGGGGCTATGCTGATTTTCACTGCTTGAGCCTCTAGGTTGCAGTGAAGTAACACAGGGAGTGGGATGCTGCTTGTGTAAATAAAGGCGGTGGAATCTTGCTCTTAAAAGAGAATGAGAAGTTTGTTTGGATTTTGCATTCCAAGGAGTTTTCTCAAGTGATTCTCAGTATTTATTCCAAAAATTAGAGATACATTGCATGAAATTATCATAGATTAGGAACATTCTTGTGCAAATAAATCTTCTAACAACAGCAGTAGATATTTTTATTAGGGTAAAGTAAATGATGTTTGGACATTTTCCCAAGAAGAAGATTCCATTATATAAGCAGAGATTGACAGTAAAGAATTACAGTAAATCTGCAATAATTATTACTTCTTTCCCACAGTGAAAACCAATCAGTCAACTCTAAGAAGTGTGATCAGAAAAAAAAAAAAAAACAACCAAAAAACGATGTGCTTCATGACAGCAAGGTGTTTCAGTGACAATATTGACAGAAAGGTCTTTGTACTGTCCATCTGAAACTTTTCTATAAAACGCCTTGCTGCTGCCAATGTGTTTTGCTTTCACAATGAATGAGAAAATGCAATCTGAGTTTTCAGCTCTTTCCTTCTTGGCATCCTTTCCTTGTTCCAGAAGCTTTTGTAATTTAATCTTAATGTTTAAATAAAAAATGCATTCAACATTTGATTGCAAAATGTCATTCTTATACTGGTTATCCTTTTAGAGAAACCAAAAAATCACCACGAGAAGAGTAGGTAGTTGTAGGGTTTTAAAATAAAAACAGTTATTGAACACTGATGTTCCAAAGATTAAGGAACTAATTGGATGGTCACTGACCAAAACCACATTCTGTGGGTTCAAATTCAATCTGGAATGTGAAACTTTTGCACAATTCTCTAAATAGACTGACACTATTTCAGGATCTTGAGATGCTGATTGCTAGAAGGTAAAGGAGTACTTGGGAGGAATATCATATATACGTGCCCTGATACTCTCACTCTTCCCAGAAAACCTCTGCTTCTTGCCACTTTCAGAGGAAGGATACTGTGCTATCCAAACCTTTGTCCTGACCCCATACAGCTACTCAGCAAATATTCTTCTGCAAGAGAAGGCTGGAGTGCAGGAGTGCCTAGTCAGACCCTAGGCCACAGAGTGCTTGTGCAAGTGGCACCAGAGTGCTTCTGGGACAATATGGAGGCTGTATTTACTACACGGTTGAAAACAATGAACAATCTATGAACCTCCAGAGGACACCAAGCATTGTAAAAGGATGTCTGAATACACATAAATACCAGAAAAAGAAAGAAAATCATGAGACGTTGCTCTTCACTTTCCTCAGACTTCCACAAAAACCCTCCAGCATGAGGTTTTCACTACACGAATGAGAAACTCAGAGCCATCTTCACAGCATCTTCTCCAGAGCCATTCTGTCTGCCCCAGAGGGTTTTCTGTGTGTTGTTTTATTTGCTTATACCCAAGTCTTTTACCATGAATAGCTCAACATTATTTTCTGATCTCCATTGCAGGACTCAGTACCAGGACCTCTAAATCTGACCTATTTTACTTCTAACATGGAAAGTCTCCTTGTCCTCACTGAATACAGAACGACCTGCAAGCAGTGGAGCTGCATGGTCACAGGATCAGACTCTGTGTTATTTTAGTAAACCAGTTATCGGGGTTTACCCAATGCGTGGAGGACCTGCTGATTGTCTGTCAAAGGCACATGGCACCGCAGACATTCTGTGCATAAGTCCCTTCCAGTTATATTGACTGTCACTTTCTGTGTTTGAAGGTAAAGGCAGAAAATAATGATTAGAGGTCATCCTGTTATCGTGGATTTGTTAAACCACGTTGAAGTTTCCTGAAGAAACCACCTATCGTATGGGAAATCCCACACACTCCTAATACTTCCTGAGAAATGACACGATAGAAGCAGCAGCCACCTCGCAGCGTGTGCTCCTGCCTTAACAGTGTTGTCCCGTAGCCTGGGAGATGCTTCAATAAGCTGATCGATTCCAGGGTGGAGTACTTAAATGCCAGTACCTCGCACTACACAACACCTAACAATTCAAATTTCTCTGCAGGCAGTGGAACTGTTTGTGTGCGAGACCACTACTCACGGCATCTGAACCGTGGGAGATGGGAGCGGTTCCCAGATCATGGCTCAAAGTAAACACGCTGGCCTTGTCCTACTCCAGGCTGGGACGTTATCTGGATATGCATCAACCTCCTCTGGTTTCCCCTGGAAGGAGCTTGGGCCTCCAGGAGTGGGGTGAGCTGTGTCACTGTCCCCAGTACGGGTGAGCTGGGACCCAGCAGGGCATATCTACTTTGCAGCTTAGTCACGACCAAAGAGAGCAATAAATAGGAATTGCTTGTCATTGGGTTTTTCCTCATTGCTTTCATGAAAAAAGAGTTGAAAAGTGAATTACAACAATTCAGCACTGGAGAGTGTGTGCAGTTCCACTGCCAAATTTCCTCACTCGCTCCCATTAAGAATGAAAGAACAAGTCAAATACAATGGAAAAGGTTTTTATTTCTGATATTTGAGCTGTGCCAGATTATTCCAAGGGTGAATTTAGGCAACAATGTATTTTCTAAAGCTTAGCCTTATTCTGTTATCTCGAATTGTGTTCTGCTTTTTTCTAAAGGGAATATGCCCGCTGTGGAATAACTAAACATACTTGTACAAAACCGAGAAAGAAATGATTTTATGAAATAATCCTGTCTTTCAGAAATTCTTGCTCAATGTATAAATTAAACTTTCAAGAAAACTGAATGAAACTGCTTTGCTATTCAGTTTATGCAGACAAGATGAATGTAGCACTTGCACAGCTATTTGGTTTTCAAACCTGGAGATAATGTTCTTTATAATAAGGATATATATCCCCTAACACCCTTGCTCCTCAGAGTGCAGTTCACACTGAAATGTTCAGAGGAGACTAAATTATTCTAAAGGAGTGTTTGATCAAATTGCTTGAATTCTTTCTGGATTTTTATGTGTTTTTCTGTCACTATAAATGCTTAAATATGGCCATCGCATGGTGACAGTCTCAGATGACATCCTTGCCTTACCAATTCTGCATCTTCCTCTATTTTGTTATTGACATTTGTTCAATTTTGAGAAAGACAGAAAGAACGGAATTTAGATTTTATGAAGCCCAAAGGACTTATGAAGGATCTTCCTAGGATTACCTCTAATTTAGACTCAAGCATAAGTGTCCCCTTCTGTACTGCATTATTTGCCTTTTCATTGCCATCCTCAAAAGCAATTATCACATCTCACAGTCATCATGTCTTAAAAGTTGCTGTTTAAATTGGCGCTGGCTAAAAACAAAGTGAAAAGGAAATTAAGAATGTTGATTGAAGACACCAACTCATTTCAGTTAGACGAATTCAGAAGGTTTTTGAGAAATACTCACAGACTGCAATGCATTGGACTGACAATGGTAAGTTGGATTTGTAGGTGGGAAAATTTGATGTACTACACATAGGACTAAAAATATCACATAACTTATCACGTATATGATAACAGATGCTGGAAGCCGCCACCCACAGCAGTCTTGGCCTCAGTGGATCTGGGCTCAGTTCTTAATTCACTAGAGGCAGGTGTTACTGATGTCCTCAGAACAACTGCTCAGGGGTTGTCTGGCCCCAGAGTCCAGGTCTGCCTGCCCTTGATGTTCGTGCTTCTGCCAGCAAGTATACACAAGGCTGCTGAAGAGCTGCAGCACAGCAGCATCAGGAGGGATTCTTCTTATCCTGCCCATGGGCCAAAGACAGCAGTGAGCCCTGCGCCTAAGGTCAGAGCTGAGGGCACACAGGAAATGTCTGGACCTCTGAGGTTCAACTTCCTACCTCAAGGTAGTTTGAAGCCATTGTGCTGCTAGAAAGTGACGACCTGGTTGCCAGTACTGAAAACTTGGTAGGATGAATCCCATGACTGAATTGTGGCTATTGATGGTTACAGGCAAAAGGGACAGAAGAGGAAGGAGAGTCAGAGGCATTGCCCTCTACATCAAGAAATGGATAGAATGTGAAGAGCTGTCCCTGAAGAATAGTCATGATCAGGTTGAAAGCTTATGGGTAAGAATTAGAGATGAGGCAACAAAGGAAACCTTGTGGTTGGTATGTATTACAGGCCACCCAGTCAAGGGGAGCCTATTGATGAAGCCTTCTTACTCCAGCTACAAGAGGCTTTGTGCTCGCAGGGTCTTGTCCTGTTGGGGGACCTGAACCACCTCAACGTCTGCTGGAGAAGTAGCATGGTGAGCAGTAAGCAATCCAGGAGACTCCTGGAATGCATTGAGGAGAACTTCTTAAGCCAGGTAATACGCAGCCCTACCAGAAAGAATGCGATACGGGACCTGATGGCCACCAACGCAAGTGAGCTAATCAGTGACACTCCAATCAGTGAGCTTCAATCAGTGATTGGAGGCAGCCTGGTCTGCAGTGATCGTGCACTGGTGGAGTTCACAGTCCTGAGGGATATGGATCAGGAGAAGAGTAAAGTCAGGACTCTTGAATTTTGGGAAAGCAAGTTTCCAGCTCTTCAAGGATTTAGTCAATAGGACTACCTGGGAAATGACCCTCGGGGACAAGGGAGCAGAACAGAGCTGGCAGATGTTCAGCGACACTTCCCACAGAGCACAAGAGCTCTTGATCCCCAGGTGTAAGAAATTAGGCAAGGAAGGGAAGAGACTGACATAGCTGAGTTGAGAAGGAAGAGCTATGATCTGGGCTTCTGTAAAGCCTTTGATATGGTCCCCCACAACATCCTTCTCTCTAAATTGGAGAGATATGGATTTTATGCGTGGACTGCTCGGTGGGTGAGGAGATGGTTGCATCCAGAGGGTAGTGGTCAATGGCTCAATGTCCAGATGGAGATCAGTGACAAGGGGTGTCCATCAGGGGTCCATACCAGGCCAAGTGCTGTTTAATATCTTCACCAATGGCATAGATAGTGGGATCAAGTGCATCCTTAGCAAATTTTCAGATGACACCAAGCTGAGTGGTGTAGTTGACAAGTTGACATGCCTGAGGAACAGGATGCCATCCAGAGGGACCTGGACAAGCTGGAGAAGTGGGCCTGTGTGAATCTGATGAGGTTCAACAAGGCCACGTGCAAGTTCCTGCCCCTGGGTTGGGGTAATCCCCAGTATCAATACAGGCTGGGGGATGAAGGGATTGAGAGCAGCCCTGCGGAGAAGGACTTCAGGTTACTGATGGATGAAAAGCTGGACATGAGCCAACAATGTGTGCTCGCAGCCTGGAAAGCCAACCATATCCTGGGCTGCATCAAAAGAAACATGGCCAGCAGATCAAAGGAGGTGATTTTGCACTGCTGCTCTGGAGACCCCACTGGAGTACTGCATCCAGCTCTGGAGTCCTCAGTACAAGGAGGACGTGAACCTGTTGGAGCAGATTCAGAGGAGGGCCACAAAAATGATCAGAGGGATGGAGTACTTTTGCTGTGAGAACAGGCAAAGAGACTTGGATTTGTCCAGCCTGGAGAAGAGAAGGCTCCAGGGAGACCTTATTGTGGCCTTTCAATACTTAAAGGGGGCCTATAAGAAACATGGGGACTGTTGCAATAGGACAAGGGGTGATGGTTTTAAACTAAGAGGGGAGATTTAGACTAGATACACAAAACTAATTTTTTACACTGAGGGTGGTGAAACACTGGCACATGTTGCCCAGAGCGGTGGTAGATGCCCCGTCCCTGGAAATACTAAGTCGAGTTGGATGGGTCTCTGAGCAACCTGAACTAGTTGAAGATGTCCCTGCTCATTGCAGGGGAGTTAGACTAGATGACCTTTGAAGATCCCTTCCAACTCAAAGCTTTCTGGGATTCTATGATCCTAAGGCAGATTAAATTATTTGTATGGAGTGCTGCCAGCGGGAGCGACAGAGACCTTCAGACAGAATAAACTGGCTCTAGCCTGTAAAAAAAACTCTTAAGCCTGCAGCTGGAGGACACCAGGAGCTCTAGGCGACAGATTTCAGCCCCTTTCCTGGTTGTCTCGGAGCAGCCCCAGTTCTCTCCTGTGCTGCTCATGGTGAGGGTGGCAGTCTCAGTCACTGAGATGCCAGGAAAGCCATCAGTGAGGGCTTTCCTTCAACATTTGATCACAGAAACGTTTGGGTGCCCAATTTCAGGAACCTGTTCAGTGCTAGAAAGGGGACATCCTGTCCCTTGAGACACTTGATCAGTGAGCCCCATTCCCTCCCTCTGCATTTCCCCCCTTATTGATGCTAACTAGCTCCCTGCACAGCTCCTTTAGAGGCTCTTACTTCCTCCCCTGCAGAAGAAATACCACATAGGTATCCCTTTGATATCACTCAGGTTGAAAAGACAGTTGCCCTCTGTGAAAATGCAATGAAAGGTTAGTTAAAATGTAGCTCCTTTTTACTGTGTTACAGAATATGAGTATTTTACTACTATTACAGGGTATGATAAAATGTTTCGTTAAAATGTGTGCTGGATAATCGTGATCCTTACCCGAGTACACAATTTGAAAAGGCTCAGCAAAGGCAGAGAGTGTGCTTAAAACTAAGAGAAAAACATATGAGTATGAAGAAAAGACGTAAAGTAGAAATGACCGACGGATTGAGATACAGTAAGGGTGGTGCTCAAGTACTCCTTTGGCATTAACACATAGCCCACTGAGCACAACAGAATGGGAATCCTAAACACCACCTTTTCTTATTCTTCACAGCCAGAGGAGAAGGAGGCAATAATTAACGAACCATAAAGCTCCGCTCGAGCCTTGGGGCTTGCTGTCCCACGCCAAGGGAAGAGCAGAGCAGGCAGTCTAACACTGTGAGTGTTTTCCCGGAGGGCTGGGTGACTTGACCACATACAGTATACGTAACGGCACACGGTCACCGAAGAGGGGTAACCGCTGGCTGGAGGCGCGTCGGCAGGGCGACCCGGTCCCGTCCCGTCCCGTCCCGTCCCGTCCCGTCCCGTCCCGCTGCGTTTCCCGCAGCCGCCGCCAGAGGATCCCGCCGCCGCGGGAGCAGGCGGCGAAGGAGGGTCGGGGCTGGCGGGCGGGGGAAGAGACGGAGCGGCGCCGCGCGGAGCCGCCGCTGCGGGGAAGCCACCACCGGCCAAGAGCGGAGGGGGCCGAGGGTCCCCGCGGCGCAGGGCTGCCGAGCGCCCAGCTGGCCGGCCGGGGAGACGGCGCTGGACCCGGGCTCGTCGCCACCGCTCTGTGCAAACCGCCGCCGCTGTGTCCCTCCCCCGGGTATTTCTGCCACGGTACCAGCCGGTCTACTTCTGCCGCCCAGCCGGGCGGTGGCAGAGGGGAAGACGGCCCCCGAGGCGGCCCGGCCGCCCCCGCCCCAAACCGCTGCCGGCAGAGCAGCCCTGGCCAGGGCAGCCACAGCCAGCTCCGCCCGGGGCTGCGGCGGCCGCCGCTGCAGCATCACCCCAGCAGTTTGCTCTGACGGGAGCCCTGGCGGGGGCGCCGGGGACGGGCTAGGCTTGTGTTTATTCGAGTTGAGTGTGTGTGTAAATACACACATTTTTCTGTGTACGGACAGCGGGAGAGTAGCCTTCCCCTCTCTGCAGGCAGGGCTCGTCCTTTCCTAGCTTTCCCAACGCGCAGGCACTGCGAGCCGGGTACTGCGACCTCGGAGCCCCGAGAGATGTTTTAAACAAACCTTTGGGTGCCTGAAAATCCTCGTGGCCGCGGATTGCTCCCGTGCAGCCGTACCGGCGGCAGCGCGGAGCCCGGCGCCGCCGGCACTCACCGGCACCGACACCAGCGGGTGTTTCTCCCGCAGCTGAGAGGCTGTGGCTTCCCTCTCTCGCCCCGTCCCGCCTCCCGCACACCCCACAGCGTCGGTGTTTCTGCAAACTTCACATCAGCGGACCTGGGTGCTGCTCAACAGGACCGCGCCTGAAGGAAGGCGCTCCTTCACATCGCTGTTCGTGGTGAAATCCAGGCAACCTCCCTTCCCTTCCCTTCCCTTCCCTTCCCTTCCCTTCCCTTCCCTTCCCTTCCCTTCCCTTCCCTTCCCTTCCCTTCCCTTCCCTTCCCTTCCCTTCCCTTCCCTTCCCTTCCCTTCCCTTCCCTTCCCTTCCCTTCCCTTCCCTTCCTTCCCTTCCCTTCCCTTCCCTTCCCTTCCCTTCCCTTCCCTTCCCTTCCCTTCCCTTCCCTTCCCTTCCCTTCCCTTCCCTTCCCTTCCCTTCCCTTCCCTTCCCTTCCCTTCCCTTCCCTTCCCTTCCCTTCCCTTCCCTTCCCGTTAGTTCCTCAGGGCACCAGGCGATCTGGAGTTCACCTGCACTTCTCTGCTGGCGACGGAAAAGAGCACAAGTCTTGTAACAAATGATCATTAGCAATTCACAGTAACTGCAATTAGACAAAGTCAACACGAAAGAACTGCTCTATGATCTAGGAAAGAGACATTCAGGTTGAAAAAAAACCCTGAAGTGCATGACTGGGAATTAATTGCCTGGCTCACAGCAGATTTTCTCTAAGCTGTCTCGTTCCTCCAGTAAATAACTTCGGGAACAAAACTCTTTCCAGCCAGCTCTTCTAGGCATCATGTAGGAGTTATTCTAAAAGCAAGATTGCATCTTCCAGCAGAACTTTTTTTTTTTAATGTAATGACATAATTAAATACAACTCCCCCAGAACTTGGAAATTATTTCTAAGGGAGGAGGAAGCAAAGATTTATGATTCTGAGATTTCTGATCACAGTAAAACGATCACTCGTTGTACCTCTAGCAGAACTTTTTTGCTTCCAAATTACCATCATATAAGTGAAATTTTGTCGTTTTCTATTCTGAAAGCAAAGGGGAATATTCTTATTGCCCTGATACCTGGTGCAAAGCTCCACACCTGCAGAGAATTGAAGTCGCTAAAATGCACATCTGTGCTGTTCTTAGTGGAGTAGAAAGACATGGTGTCCAGACACAAACTATTTTTGCCCTGAATACACTTTGCTGCCGTCTCATTCCCGAGTGCTCACAGCAGAAAATCCTCATTTATTCTGAAGTTCCCAATATACACATAAATCGATGTAGCTCTGTCTGCCGCATCTCTCTTCACTGTGTATACATTCTACAGGCGCACCTTATGCGCATATACGCGTATCCATATACGCGTACCGTGCATGCAAACTTCTGTGTACATTCAGCTAGATACAGAGGCATACACACTCTGCGTTGTCTATGTCACTCTGTCTGTCTGTGAAAGGCAGTGTTGTAGGTCCCTCTCTGTCGCCGCACCGATTACATGGATCTGCCTCTTTGTACATCGGAATGCCTGCGGTTCCGACCACCCCGCGGCCCGAAGCAGCACCGACCCTTCTCCCTCCGTCTAAAGGGAGCACCTCCAGCGCCCTGGGGTGCGCATCTGGCAAGCGGCGAATGTGGGGTTTGGGGGCGGGGACAACCCCTCAAAACA
Source organism: Bucorvus abyssinicus (assembly GCA_009769605.1). NCBI lineage: Eukaryota > Metazoa > Chordata > Aves > Bucerotiformes > Bucorvidae > Bucorvus > Bucorvus abyssinicus. The sequence goes on from CM020024.1 coordinate 128,869,151, forward strand.
CCGGCGGGATGCTGCCGCTGGAGGCTGCAGCCCCCTCGAAGCCTCCCCACCGGAGATATGGGGCTGGTGGCGGCGGGGAGAAATCCCCGCTGCCGGCTGTCGTCTGACTGCGGCTGGCGAGTTTGCTGCTCCCCCCTCCCGTGTGCGTTTGTGTGCGCCCGCCGGGGCGGGGGCAGGGTGCACTTTCCGGCTCTCCTCCTTGCCTCCGAGGCGGGTACCTGTTGGGCAGGGAGCGGAGACGAGGCTCTCCCCGATGCGGGGCGGCCCCCGGCAGCGCTCCGGTGCCGCGCTGCGGGGCTGGCCGCGGACGAGGCGCTCCGCGGGGCGGGGGCGAGGTGCGCCCCTTCCCCGCCATCCTCAGCCCGCCCTCTGCCCGGCCCGGCCCAGCCCACCCCGCCCCGCGGCGCCCGCGGCCCGGCGGGGCCCGGGCTCCGCTGTGCCGCGCACAGCCCGGGGGGCACGGCCAGCGCCAGCCGGGGGAGCGGGAGAGGCCGCGCTGCTGCTCGCGGCAACTGACTGCCGGCAAGTGGAAAGCGCTGCAGCTCAGCGCCCGCTCAACACCTGTCAGCCCGTGCAGCCTGATTTATACCTGGCTCTGGCAGCCTCTCCGCTGGGGATTTCCCCCTCGTCCCACTTCTTCTTTTTTTTTTTTTTTCTTTTCACCTCCCACATCCCTTCCTGAAGCCGTGTGAAAGGGGGTATTTTCTTCAGGGTATAAAGCTGAGAATACAGAGGAAAAGAGGCTCAGAGCTTCACCTCATCGCCTCATTCTCCCTTTCATGTGAACATCCTGCAACGTTTCCTTCATCCTGCCGCACCTCTCACCTGGCCAGCGCTGTCCAGATCATGTCCGCTAAGCTCCTGCCGCTTTTCTTCCTCCTCTCAGTGTTTCACGCCTGGTAAGTCCGCACTCCCCTCGCCTACCCCCACGCCTTCTCTTCTCTCCTCGCAGCGGGGCTTGCCGGCTCAGCGGAGTTTGCGAAATACTCGGCGCCCGGCAATGGCAGCGGTCTCTTCCCCCTCTCCTCCGCGCCGTGCTGGGGCTTTATCACCAAACGCGGCTTCCACCGCAGCCTCTCCGGGACCCGCCCGGTCACCCGGACAGCTGCAGCCCCGCCGCTGGCGCGGGGCCCCGCCGCTGTCCCTCCCGGCCCCGCGTAAAGCCGGAGGCCGCCCGCCAGGGCTCTGTCCCGAGCCGGCCCGGCACAAAGTTTTCGCGCTCGGGCGGCAGCCGGGGCCCGGCACCCCGCCGGCCGGCGGCTGGCGCTGCTCGGGCTCCTCGCACGGCGCAGGGTGGCCGGCAGCCCTGGCTTCCCTTGGCGCACCACCCGCGGGGAACCTCGCGGACGGGGCCGGCGTGAGGAGGGAGAGGGCGGCCTCGGGCAGCGTGAGCCCAGCGGCCGGGAGCGGCCGGGGGTGCTGGCAGATGCTCTGGTGCCTGGCGGGGCCAGCTGCGGCTTCTGTTAACCGCCTTGCCCCCGGCCCGGCGGGCGCGGTGGAGGGGGCCGAGAGGGGCGCTTATGGCGGGCCAGGCCGGGCCGGGGAAACCGTGGTCCCTGCCTCAGGGCCAGGAAGGTTCTCCCCAGCGGGGCGATGACGACGGCGTTGAGGGGCCAAAGGGGGACAGCCGGCAGCTCCAGCCGTGACCTTTTGGACTAGGCTTGCCTTCTGTCCCAGTAGTTGTCCAGAGTACTAGGAAAGCCCCCACCTCCATCACCCAGGCACAGGGGACACCTCAGTCGTCCTACCCACCCCCCCAAAAGATCCACCACAAACAGGGCTGCAGGTGTGCTCAGAGGCCCTTCCCTTCCCTTCCCTTCCCTTCCCTTCCCTTCCCTTCCCTTCCCTTCCCTTCCCTTCCCTTCCCTTCCCTTCCCTTCCCTTCCCTTCCCTTCCCTTCCCTTCCCTTCCCTTCCCTTCCCTTCCCTTCCCTTCCCTTCCCTTCCCTTCCCTTCCCTTCCCTTCCCTTCCCTTCCCTTCCCTTCCCTTCCCTTCCCTTCCCTTCCCTTCCCTTCCCTTCCCTTCCCTTCCCTTCCCTTCCCTTCCCTTCCCTTCCCTTCCCTTCCCCCAATGTCTCCTTTTCAGCAGCCTGCCCCACGCCTGAGTGGTATCTCTCTCCCAAATCCCCACAGGAACTAGAGGCTCCTTCATGCCAACCCCCAGAGCAAGTATGGACACACATGTTGCAGGAAGGAAACGCTTTCCCCACAACCTCTCAGGGTTTTCCAGCCTTCCTCCTTTGCAGTTTATGCACTTCATCCTCTCTGACTCCTCAGAGGATCAAAACTAGTGGCCCCTGAGGAGTTTGGGGAAGGTGTGCAGCCTTTCTTCCTCTTCTGTTTGAGAATGGCCTGCTGTCATCCCGTGCTTGTTTCTGTGGATAGCAGCAATATACTGGGAATTGGCAGTCAACAATAAGGCTACAGCTGAAAACGCAACCTCAAGTGCGTTCAAGAAGCTTAGTTGTGTAGAGGCAAGCAAGGGAAGTGAAATAACAAACTCTTACGGAAGGAAACAAACACCTTGAAAAATATGCACCTAGTGTATTATTCTGATCCACTGTGAACCTTCTCCCACCCCCAATCGTAATCTAGAAGGTAGGTAGGAATTTACATGGTTTGGAGGTACTTTCTAGGAAATAAGCTGCTAGAATGATGGAATTTAAAAGGGCTGCCAGTGCTTAGACTCTTGTTAGTGACTGCTTTTAAAGAAGTCGCTCCGTGAAATGGGTATTATGATTCTACCTGAATTCAGTTTTCATTCCCATGTGCAGTCTGAATGCCTCCAGTAAAGTTGTGTTGGGTCCAGCAGGAAGACATGTATGATTTGTGCTCCTCTCCTATCAGCAATTCAACAGCACTGCAGCGTTTCAGCTCGGAAGTATCAACCAGTTTGAGAATGATTCTTTAGCTGCAGTATAAAAACATAGGACTTGTCATGAATCTGAGGGAGGAAAAAAACCCAACCAAACAAAAAATCCTCTTGGGGTTTTTTAATGCTTATTAGGTGAATTATATATATATATATAATAAAATCAAGTTTTTTTTAAAAAAATACAGCTCAGGAACAGAGAAGGAATGGTCATCTACTCATCTATTCAAAATTTCCCCTAAGTTTTCTCTACTTTTGCAACTTGGGTATATGAGCTTTCTCTGTAGAATATCCTTGGGCTAGGCTTCAAAATTATTTTTATATAGAAATTGTACCCAGAGCACTCTCAATTTGTGAGGTCATGTTAAGTGATTCATGGCTAATCCTTAGGGGCGTGCTGGCTGTAGAGCACTTTAAATTAAAAGTTTCATTAAATGCTTGAATGGTAATCTATAAGCAATGTTGAGGGTTGATGATGCTCTGTGATTAAGTTTTTAAACTTGTGTTATTTTTTTTTTCTGTGAATGACTCTTAAGTCTTCTGGGCATCTGAGATATTTTAAAAGACACTGGTGTCATTGTGGGGAGGAGAGAGAGAAAGGAGGTTGCTCTGGTGTGTGTAGCACATCCCATGAATAAGCAAGGCTGGTGCCTCTCATTCTCTATCACTTTGCACCTTGCATAATTATTGACTTTTGTGTAAAAAGGTTGCAAAATGATCACCAGTGACATTGCAGGTCAAAACAACACATGATTACTGCCATAGGTTCCACCACTGAGGTTATCTTTTCTCCTGATAACTTCATCTCAGTTTAACTGTCATAGAATTTCTCCAGTGAGAGATCAAACAGATTTGGTTTCTAAGATACCGAAAGATACATCTTCAAATCAGCATTTTACTGTTCGTGCACAAAAAGCCACACAAATGAAACTAGTCTTGTGTGAAAATACCTCTAGCTGTGATTTCTGGGCAAACTGTAGTTTCACCACATTTGTATTAGCATATTCTTAAAATAAATATAGTCCACCTATGAAGGAAAGAAGTTGCAACTCTCGGTGCAGGACTAAGAGATGTCATTAAAACTGCAGGGAAATGCAGATTCATTTATACAATATATTTGCGTGCTTGTGATAATCCATCTTAAATTCAAGAGGCAAGCTCTTAATTCTAGGCCTTGTAATACATTAAACTAAAATTCAGGCACTGAGAATATAATAATTTATTAATAGGATAAAATGATCAGGAAGTATTAAAAGATGTGAATTTTTAATACTCTTATTAGCCTTTGTGCAAGAGATGAATCAGTTGTCTTGATGTATTAATAAAATAATACTGCAGATGTTCGCTCTTCCTAAGAGTATGTTGTAAACTAACTAGTCAGGATAGGTTAGTTAAAATACAAGTTACAAAATGCTACTCTGATACCTGTATTAACTCCCAGAGTGTGATTTTTTTGACAGACTGGCAGAAGACAATCTCTAAACAATTCTCAATCATGGCCCATCCACAGATACTCAACAACTGTTAATTGAAACATCCTGTTGCAAAAACTGCCTAGGGCTGTGTAGATGAAAAGCCAAGGGAGATACCGAAAACTTCTTCAAATGAGTGTGGAGATTTACCCAGAATGTAAATTCAGATTTTCCTGATATAAAATAACTTCTGTTTGTTTAATTTGTTATTGCAGTTCTAGAAAGGTTGAAGAGGATGAATATGAAGATGGAACAGCTAACCAAAAATGGGTTTTAGCTCCAAAAACACAAGACACAGATGTGACTCTCATACTAAACAAGCTGTTGAGAGAGTATGACAAAAAGCTACGGCCGGATATAGGAAGTAAGTACTCCTTTCTGCACAAGCGAGGAGAAGCATCTATGGGTGCAGAAAAGATGTGATGTTGTATTTTCGTTTGTGTGCACAAAGGTCTGGGAAAGGGGAGACTAAATTTTTTTGGCTGAAGTTCACTTCTAAGTCAATATTTAAAAAATGCTGACTCTCACAGGACGGTGTGGTGGTCACTTGGGATGCTAAACTCTGGTTTGCTTGTGTACTGCTATGGAAGGGTAAGCTCTAAAGTATTCGGCAGGTCTTTGGCAGAGTTAGGAAAAACTCACGTTCTGAGAAGAGATCGAAACCCCAGTGCATTAAAAACAAAAAGTAGGGCACAGCAAGAGAAGAACGTGCATCTGCTCCCTTCAAAATGTGATCATGGAAGTTATGTTCCTTAATGCTGAGAAGGCACTAGGATTTGGCTACGTATAGGGCAACTCTAGAGCTTTTCTTCCCCAAACCAGCAGACATGTCTGAAAGAAATCTGATAGAATGGAAGTGTCTTGTGGGCAGTACTACTACATAAAGACATAAAGTTTAGATAAGAGCCAGAAGATACCTGAGTATAACCATTCTGAGCTATTTTCTTTTCTTGTCTTTTTTTTTCAATTGTGTAATAAGGTTGCATGTTTCAATCCGCTAATTTTTTACCTTTTGTGGTTATGCTCTCTTTGCCTTGTTGGCATCCTTAAATCAGAATGGCTACAGCACAATTGCTGCTCACTTTATTCACAGCAAGTCTGTATGACAGAAATCAGAGACAATTTGTCATTTATCATATAATATATATCAAATAATTTACATTTATCACACCTTGCATATACTTCAGGATGAACTGGGAATGGGGAATGACCCAAACAACCATTTAATATAACTTGCTTTTCCTAAATCTTTGCAGAAAATTCCTACCACTGATTATAAGTGAAACTACTGTGTGCTGATGGTACATGTATTGATATCCTTTATAGGTGATCCCTTTGCATCAGTTTGGGGGGAAGTAAGAGCCATCTGCATGTATTCACTGTGACAATTATTGGTGTTTCATAGCTGCACATTAATAAAACAATTCCAGAAAATAAAAACAAACCAACAATCTATGCTGTGGTATGAAAGTGTTTTGTTGGTATTTTTTCATAGCTATTACTTTGATTTTCTGTAGTATTTACAAAGATCATATTTGATAGATGTGTCTTTTTGACACAGAGTGGCATTTATCTCTCTACTTAGTTTGTCATACTGGATTTAGCCAGTCTTTAATAGCTGATGGAGAAGTGCTTTGATGCAGTTCCCTGCCAATATCAACATCTGGAATACATTCTCAAGCAATTTTTTTATTTTGCTTTGTACACTGTGTCCTGAGATCACTGACTTCAACCTGAATAAAGTATGTTATGCCTTTGTAGGGCAAAGTAATTATTCAAAGTCCCCATGTCAGTTGCCATAAAATCAGTAGAGGTCAGACATACCTTACAGCACTGGAAAATCATTGTTACCAAAATAATTACTTTTGTCTCTCTACAAACTCGCATAAATCCCGTTTTAAATAAAGTAGTTAAATTACACAGCTCCTCATATATCGCACCAAACAGAGATTTTACAGTTCTCAACTATATCTATCTATTTCAATACAGCATCTCAGTCCTAGGTCATTTTTCTCTTTGCTAGGAATCTGGCTACTTCAGAACTTGAGCTGAGTGTTGTTCAGACATTGTTGTTCACCTCTGCTTCCTTCTCTGGTCCCTCTTCCCGCCTCGCCTTCCTTTGATCCAGATAAATATCATTGCCCTTTTGAAGCTGAGGAGCTGCTGCATTTGTCAAGGAGAATAGGAGGGGAATGTTAGGCAATGAGGCTTTATATCTAATTTCCCTGAACTGCTGACTGGTGCCTCACACACAAGCGTATCTTCCTTTCCATCTGGGAGAAGGTTATCTTCCAAACTAGGTGGCTGATTTGTCCTGGCCACTGAACTGTGTTCCTGCCCTGAAGGTCCCATTGTTAATACAAATTATTTGTATTAATACAAATCAGTTAAAGCATAATACGTATCAGTTAAAACACTAGGAATAAATGTAGAGGACCAGGTAGCATAGAGCATACAATAAGAAAATGCATGTTTTGGAATTTATAGAAAGCATGGAATGAAATAGTGGAGGAAGAGAGAAGTAATTCTTAGAATCAAGTGGAAGTGCAGCCAATAAAAGATGCTGAGAGTTAAATCCAGGACTAACATGCAGTTAACGCTCGTTAGGGCCTTTACAGTTGTGCAGTGCTGCCTGTAAGCAAATTGTCTGTCCCACAGGATAGGGGACACTCATCGTTTCACGCCACATCGCTCTTCACTCAGTTTTCCAATCCTTTATTGCAAAGCCATTATGTCTAATAGTGGCTAACTTTGGCAATGCTCCTGAAGAAGTGGTCTTTCTGATTGCAGTCAGAACAGTCTAGGGAAATACTGACTTCTTTAAACTTGCACAGGTTAGGACTGCAGTTTTTTAATCACTTGGGAACACATTTTAGCAAGCCAAAGGCCCTGGGGAGAAGGAGGAGACTGTGGCAAATAGAAGATATTGAAGTGCATGCTGGCCGAGGCAGTGACTTTTCTGTGGTCTTTCATCCTTACCAGGGCAGCTGATATTTTGGTTAGTTCAGGTATGTCTACATTCTACCAGGCACTGTACATGAGTATTCTGAGTACCCACTTGCCATACTATGGGCACTGAGTTCTTCAGTATTCACATCACCTCCAGGTCAGAAGTATAGTCATCGGTGAACAAACTCTTGTGAGCAGACACACAGCACCATCATTCTTCCTCCCCCACCCAGCCCAGCTAAACCACGGTAAATGCTAAGGTGTAAGGCCAGGACATGCTCTTTCCTTTATTTTTTTGCTGGTCTATACTTGTCTGAGGCTTTCATGGAAATGACTGTTGGTCAGATCACATGCTCAGCATACACTCAGCAGTATGGGCATCAGCTGCAAGGTTCCAGGCCAGGATTTTCAAAGAGTAGGTTGAACAACCTAATTATTAGGTAAAATAGTTACCTTGTGAAGGCTATCAGCAGTGTGACACCTCAACAGGACCTCTCTACCTAAGAGGGGCCTTTGGTCTTTGGAAACAATGCGGCGTTCTATCAGCAGGGGAATTTCTGACTGCATCCCCTGTGGCCACACACTTGGCAAAGTTCTTGTCTCCATAAATATCACAGCTTGTGAGGGTTTTCATTTTAACGGTGGCATCTGGCAGTTTTCCATTATACCACAGAACATACAAGCCTTTTGGAATTAAAAAAAAGAAAAGAAAAGAAAAGAAAACACCTTGCACTGAACAGCTTATACTGGTATATTGATTAGATCAAAAAAGTGTTTTACAGAGACAAAGCATGTTTTCCACCCATTTTTTACCAGCTACAATTATAAGGCTGAGAATTGTGGGTCTGTTGTGTGTTATAAAAGGCACCAGTTCCAGATAACAAGTAAAACTGCTCTGAACTATAAAGGTCTTAAAATCTCTTCTGTAGGCAGGTACTCCGGAGTTTGTTTCAAAGTCCTTTGAAGTGAAGACCTGTTCAATGGATATGGAACATTTTCTAAGTGCACTAAGGCTTACTACCCTGCAAGAACGATTTTTTTCTCCTATGTCACACTGGCTTAAGTCATGGCATTTAGCAGAACTAGTTCTGGCACTGAAATTTTGCTTGCTCTTTATTGGTAAAATAAGAAAAGATATAACAGGCAAACCAACATACCACAGAGTAGAATGATGATAATTACAGCTAGAAAAATTGTAGTCTTATTTAGGTTCTATTAATAAGCCAGGTTTTCACTATTGCTCTATTTTTGATTAACTGTTTTAAAATTTATGTTCTATTTAAAAAAAAAAAAACAAACAATGAAGCAAACCACAGGTAAATTAGATAGCACATGACAAAACATATTTCCTTCAAAGTCAGTTTACTTTGATGAAATCTTCCCTCTTACCTTCCTTAATGGACAGCTTAGTCCACAATGGAGTCCTGGAAAATAAAAGCTATGTTCCTGTGGAATGTAGTTGCCTTAAACAGAGAGAAAGTTTGTAACAGTGGAAGTTTCGCCAATGGTATTTCCTGAGTGAGTTTTACATGTGAAACATAATATGCTCTCTTTTCCTTCCATTGTGAAAGTCACCCTACCCATCAGAAAGGTTAGTTATGTGAGAGGTTTGCTGAAATGTGCCACCGATAGCAGGAGGGAAAAAAATCTCCCCCTAGACCAGGGTCAGCGCTGCAGTACTCATTTGGAGCATGGAGAGCAGTAAGTCCTAAGAGTTGCCTTTCAGTAGGTAGCTGGTTTGCTTGCCTCAGAAAACTTTTTTCCTCGTGTTCATTAAGAACCAATAACTAATGTGGGCCAAAATTTCAATGATGTCAAGGCAGTAGTAATGCTAAGATTAGTTCATAAGCTCAGCTAAACTCCAGGCTTCCCTCTTTTCCTCAACCTGCTAATGAGAAAGAAAACATTTTCTTTCACCAGTAATTTGTAAAGAACAAACCCGTTCCCTGAGCACCTCTAACAAGCAGTCAGTTACCCCAGCACTCTAACATTCAGTGCGAAGAGAATTCTAAAATACACATCCTGCAGGCTAACCAGGTGCTCTCCAGCCTTCCTGTTATTATCTCCCCTTTTTCCCAGCTCCTTAAACACCTTCCCCGGAACACAACAGGACTAGAATAAGGTGTTTCACACACTGGTTAGGTACAGACAGAACTGCTGCCCACTACCTTTCTCCATGGTGCTCCTAATGTGTAAAAATGATGTTAGGAAAGTGATAAATTTCTGTTTTAGCATTTTAAAAAAAATGCCTAAAAAATCATAGAGAAATCATAGAGGTTATTTCCCCTGCATTTCAGGCTGTACCAGTGATCTTTGCAGTTATTTATACTCTGCCAGGGAAAGTCCAATACTTTCATTTGATTTCCATTTCAGAAGCTGGAGGGAAATAATGCTGGTAAGAGAAAAGCCATCTAGAAGGGACTATACTCCAGTGTACTCAAACTACCCAGGGAAATAGAAAGTACAGTGTGGTTGTAAGTGTTAGAAATTAAGCTAAAATACGATTAAAAAAAAAAAAAATCACAGAATAGAAAGTTGCAAGACAGAATTTCCTGTCCCTCAGAGTTACTAAGCTGACAGCTGGTTTTTCAACTGATATTTCTTGTAATGGTCGGCAGAACTGAAAAGACTGAATTCCATATTTAATGCAATAGAGGTCTATAAACGTGGTAGTTTATTGTATTTGTTTATTTTCCCTATACTTTCGAGCACTTCATTTCTAAGCTGCCTGCCTTCTTACTTTATTACAAAAAAAAAAGTCAAACTGACATCAAATCAGACTGAGGAGGGGTATGCTGTAGTCCTGGATCCAACTTCTGCGGTACCGGGTACCGCAGAAGGTCGTGGAGATTAGTCTAATTTAGATTTATATGGAAGAAGAAATTCGAATAACCCGTTGGTGAGGATGAGCAGCGTTGTGGCTAAGACTCAGCTAGGAAACAGGGCTGAATATAGTGAAAGCTCAGGAGCTGATAAAGATCGTGAGAAAAAAAAATGTTTTAATTGTTCTGACTGATACTTCCTTTCTGCTTGGGGGCGTATGTGTGTGTTGTTGTGGAGAAGGAAAGTGGATTGTCTTTATTTCAGAAAACTTTTGTTCTGATTCAGCCACCAAACTGGAAATCCATTAACTGTCTGTTTCCATGAGCAAGACAATATATACCAAGACCAAGTGCCAGTCATCTCCCATGCATTATGTGTAAGCACACCCATATTAGGAGAGGAATATTCCTGAGGAAAGGGTGGCTATTCAATGCAAATGAGAACAACCTCTGTTCTAGGTGGGAAGACAGAAAGGATTTCTCAACTGTTTGCAGGAATTCTATTTCTCTAACATCTTCCGTAATGGATGCTTTCTTCTGCACGCTTTGCCTTGAACATTTCTAGAATATTAAAGGCAAGGCTGAGAAGTGAGGGATAAACTACTTTTACGGCCACTCCAAAGTCACAGTTCTAGATTTTGGAAACTGTGATCCATGATTGCGTTTTAAAACATGACATAAATAAATAGGTTTGTTGCACCTCATCCTTGTCTGGTGACAGTGTAGTGCATCAAACATAGGCTCTTTCGAAATCTGGCATGGGAACAGTTCTTATGAAGATAACCTGTTGACTGTGACTTTTCAGGCTTATATTCTGCTTTTCTAATCACTTAACCATGGAGCTGAGTAAAGGGAAATTTCTGACTTTGGTTTCTGACCTGGTTTGACTCATAACTTCTCAACTGCCAGGAGAAACACCCTACTTTTTACTCATCCTTCTCTCAGGTAAAACTCTTAATGTGTCATACTAAAAGAATGCATGGAGAAATTTTATTCCAATGCAGTGACTCTGAAGTCCTCCAATTTAATGTTTCCACTTAAAAAAAAAAAAAAAGTATGCGGTTTTAATTTTTATATTATTTAAGAGGTTTGATTTTTTTTCTTTTTGTTTAACATTTTAGAACAAAATATTTAATCAAATGTTGGAAAGCAATACTTTAATTTGAATCTCAGAGTACTTCAATACATAGAAATATTTAATTATTCAAACACTTTGTTTTTCTGAAACTCATCTCATAATCTAACCCAAGTAATACAGTTCTTTGCAGATAAAACTGCTCTTTTGTATAATTTCTAATGAGCCGCTTGTATCTTTGGTATACTTATGACTTGCATGTAGTCTGTTGGGTTGACAAAGATGTACTGGTTTTGTGTCGGAGAGGCCTTACAACCTTCTGTTTGTGAATGTCAAAAATTCTTTTACATAGAAAGCTTTTATTTAGTTTTATTTCCTGACAGGGATTTCTTGCTGAAATGGCTTGACAGAAACTCAGGCTGAATAATTTTCTTGAATGGTTGAGTTTGCCAAACTCTTCATGTAAACTGTCAGACCTAAAGCTATGTGTACCAGCTGCTAGCTCTTATTTTCTCTTCTTTTTCATAACTTCATCTAAGAAATCTGAGAGGAGATTGGGAGTATAGCGTACAGACTTTTGGGATGCCAGATACTGAAAGTTAGGTATGAGTCAGGAAAAGTCTAAGGTATTAATTACATAAGAAAATAGCTTTTTTGCTCTCCTTCCTTTTGAGATTACTTCTGAGATTCCTTCTGTGCTGGCTTTTCCAAGTGTAGAGGTGTATTTAAAAGTTTGTTTTTTTTTTTTTTTAATTAAAGAGGATTCTGGGCACAAATTTGTAAATTGGGCAGATGTACAGTGCTACAGTTGTTGCCATTTTGAGGTTTTGGCACAAACTAATAAATTATTCTGTCATCCTTAAACAACAAAATCTTTCTGCCCATATTTTTTTTTAAATATTATTGCTCTTTTGTATAGTGTTCTTATGACTGCTGTTGTTCATCCAGACCTTGGTTGCTAGCTTGCTAGGCTTTGCAAGAACAAATTCTATTATTGTTCAGTATTGTTTCATCTTAGGATACCATGTAGAACTCCCGCCTTCTTGAATATAAGTGAAACAGAAGTGAAACTTTAGGGATTGATTGTAAAACCAGCCTAACCATTACGATCTACAGGTTTCATTTCCAAACGATGTAATACTGGAAAAATGACAGCTTGTGCATTAGGGAAAGGTAAATGAAAGATAAAAGTACTGCAGGTTGATTGATGGTGATGGTGGGATATGAAGAATAAAAGTGATTTTTAGTTCGTTGAGAGAGTTCATTTATGTGCACACTGTCATTCACATTCCTGGACAGAATGGTAACAAAACCTAGCATGTGAATAAAATACCCTGTTCAGAAGACGGTTTTCTCATCCAGATGTCACTGTCATCCAAACTTTCTTTCAAGTATGCAGGCAGTTTTTGGTTACCCTTTTGATTTTCATTTGCAGTCCCATTTTGGTAGTTTGATCCTAGAACATAGGGATGACAATTCTGTCAGAGTTTCTCTCTCTGTAGCAGGTGGAGGGCTTTGACCACTGTCTGTTGTTCAAGCCCATTTTCTTCTATGCAGGAAGAATGAGTCTTCTTGTTTTCCTCACTGATACCTTCGTAGAATCATAGAATAGAATCATAGAGTCATTTAGGTTCAAAAGACCTTTAAGATCAGTGAGTTCAAAGGTAAACCTAACACTGCGAAGCTCACCACTAAACCATGTCCCTAAGCGACCCATCTATATGTTTTAAATACCTCCAGGAATGGTGACTCAGCCCTTCCTCTTAATATATCTTTCTTCAAATGTGGTAATTTGTCATATCATATGGAAATTTTAGCTGACCATAATTATTCCTGAGAAGTGACTTGTTAGTATAGCTGTTTGTTTTACAGGTACAAACAGGTAGTTAGATGTTGCTTATAAGGTCATGTAGGGAAATATTAACAGTCATCATCACTACTGTAAGATAAACATTAACACTATAATAACTACTACTATGGTTACTGTTAACTGTGTAATGATTTATTACAGCTTTTTCCCAATTTAACAATAGCAATTTATGTGCTAATGAGATAATGTAAAATATCATTATAGACTAATTTCAAAAAATATCTCATTACTGTAGAGCAAATCTTGTTAGTCTTTTGCATTCAGAAGTCTTGTGGAACTTACTTAGGCAGAGTTTAAGTGGTTGTGTATTTCTGAACTGAGCTCATATTGTGTGTTTTATGTGGTTGTGTGCCTTCTAGAAATCTATTGCTAATTGCTTTGCTTCTATAAATATGTGTACATTGATCCATAACATTTTTACCGCCGCTGTTTTGGGTAAAAGCAGAATAATTTAGACCTGAGAGGTGCTTGAACAATGTAAGAAAGGTTAATGCTCCACAAAAATAAATTTCAATTTTATTTTAAAATTTATGCAAGCTCAGCTAGTTCTACTCATGTTTAAATGAGCTTCCAATAAAAATATTTCTGAACATTAAAATTAAAAAAATTCTAAATGTTTATGGTTTGTGCAGGAACATAAATGCTATTTGGACAGACTTCAAATGTGGAGGAAGCTTTCTGTAGGAAGCAGACAAGGCGGTTTCATTCATGAAATAAGCATCCATTGGGAATAGTGGAGATCTATCAAAAATTAAGAGATATTTTAAAAGGATGGGATAATCTAAAGTACTGAATAAGCATAATAAAATATCAGGAACTTCTTGCAGATTTTTTTCCTACAGGACTTGTGAAATTGTATAGCAGTACCTTTGTTTATTTCCTCAAAAGCCTTTTAAAATTCTCCTGATTTATCTGTTGAGTTTTTTATGTACACGAATCAGCTTGCATAGTCCAAGAGTACAATCTTCACAGATTTTAATGGGATTCAAGCTCAGATACTGTTTATTTCACCAGCGTAAGTTTATAAAGCAGGACTACACAATTCCTATAGCTGGCCTGCGTGGGTGGTCAGGGCATTATTCTAGCTGTTGCTGTGTTTTGTTGTCCAGACATACCTGACCTAGTTTTGCACTAAATGTCTAAGTGTTCACCTGGCTTTTTAAGTGAGCTTTGCAGTCAGCGTTGAACTCATGACTCCTGTGGCTAAGTGCCTTGAGCCGTGTAAAGTTCATAGACAACTTTCACTCCGATGTGTCTTTGCAATGTGATAGTCAAAAGGCTGACAGGAATATAAACACTCCCTCTGTCTCAGAGCCATGGCATTTGGATTAGATGGGGAGTATTAGCTAAATATTGGTGTGACCTTAGTGTTGTTTGCAGGTATTTTGATTGGCTTGATAAATTCCCTCCTCAGTTAAAACCTACGTGTTTGAAAATGAAATGGTTGTGATAAGCAGTTAGCTGTCCTTAAATAGCACTGTGTAGCAGCATAACACTGCAGTTACTTGGATGTGCTTACATTGTCTTTTAGGGCAAGTTAACTAACATATATTAAAGAGTATTTCAAAGAACTTTGAGATGGTTGGTATATTTATTGACATTTAATTACTCTCCTGCATGTGCTATGCACATGGTTCTGCCAGTAATGTTTCTGACAGATCTTTAGAACTATTTTGGGCTAACTATTTTAGAACTATTATAGAGCAGATCATCTTGAGTGCCATCACATGGCAGGTACAGAACAACCAGGAGAACAGGCCCACTCAGCATGGGTTTATGAAAGGCAGGTCCTGCTTTACTAACCTGATCTTCTATGACAAGGTAACCTGCTTAGTGGGTGGAGGAGGGGCTGTGGACATTGTCTACCTAGACTTTAGTAAAGCCTTTGGCACTGTTTCCTGCAGCATTCCCCTGGAGAAACTGGCTGCTCATGGCTTTGCTAGATAAAAAACTGGCTGGATGGCCAAGTCCAGAGAGTGGAGTTAAATCCAGTTGGCATCTGGTCACAAGTGGTGTTCCCCAGGGCTCAGTGTTGAGGCCTGTTCTCTTTAATATCTTTATCAATGATCTGGATGAGGGGATCGAGTGCGGCCTCAGTAAGTTTGCAGATGACACCAAGTTAGGCAGATGTATTCATCTGCTTGAGGGAGGCTCTTCAGAGGGATCTGGACAGGCTGGATCAATGGGCCAAGGCCAATTGTATGATGTTGAACAAGGCCAAGTGCTGAATCCTGCACCTGGGTCACACCTTATCCCTGCAAATCTACAGGCTCGGGGAAGAGTGGCTGGAAAGCTGCACAGTGGCAAGGGACCTGGGGACGTGTGAGCCAGCAGTGTGCCCAGATGGCAAGAAGACCAACAGCATCCTGGCTTGTATCAGCAATAGTGTGGCCAGCAGGAGGAGGGAAGTGATTGTCCCCCTGTACTTAGCACTGGTGAGATCACACCTTGAGTACTGTGTCCAGTTTTGGGTCCCTCACTACAAGAAGCACATTGAGGTGCTGGAGTGTATCCAAAGGCAAGGAAACTGGTGATGGGTATAGAGATCAAGTCCTATGAGGAGAGCCTGAGGGAACAGGTGGTGTTTAGCCTGGAGGAGAGGAGGCTGAGGGGAGACTTTATTGTCCTCTACAACTACCTAAAAGGAGGTTGTAGCGAGGAAGGTATTGGTCTGTTCTCCCAAGTAACAAGTGATAGGACAAGAAGAAATAGCCTCAAGTTGTGCCAGCGGAGGTTTAGCTTGGATATTAGGAAAAATTTCTTTGAATGAGTTGTGAAGCATTGGAATAAGCTGTCCAGAAAAGTGGTTAAGTCACCATCCCTGGAGATATTTAGAAGACATATAGATGCGGTCCTTAGAGACATGGCTTAGTGGTGAACCTGGCAGTGCTGGGTTAATGGTTGGACTTGGTGATCTTAAAGGTCTCTTTCAACAAAAATTATTCTATGATGCCATGGGCTGATGCCAATATCAAAATGGTACTGGAGCTGAGTGTTGATTTGTAATCTTTTTGCCAACTTTTAGTGAGGGATTAACACTTTCGTTGTTCAATTAACAAGACTGTGAGGACTTTCTTAGTGCAAGAAAAAAGACTCAGCAACTCCATGCATGGTTTAAATCAGTTGATGAACAGAGTGTTCAAAAATGAATGTAGCATACAGAAAAACTGAGCAGGCCTTAAAACAATTGATAATGCAAGTATTTATGTCTTTTCGTGCAACTTGGTTTATTTTGAAGGCTGGTAGAGGGTGATTTCTTTCTAAAAAGATGTGATAATTTTATCACTCAGTTATTTTCTTTTTCATAATGCATTTTGGATGAAGTAATCTTAAAATTTTTGCCTCATTGGTGATATTTTTAATTTAAATCCTTTGATAACAAATCTAAAATTTATAGCTGATGTTTGACCAGTTTATATCTGTTTATATCCATAAGAGACCATGTGCAACAAGAACTGTGTTCTTCTGTCTTTTCTTTCAAAACCTGAATGCGTTTGCCATACAATTGTATTATAATTGTTTTTTCTGCCTCTGACTAGGAAACCAAAATATCATTCAAAGGAACTTTTAGTCTTTTTTGTTGTGGTGGTGGTATAATACTTTACCTGTAGGTTTCTTTTATTTTTAGTTTGAATCTCACTGGGAATGTCTGAGGCTAGGTGCTGATTTAATTTGACATAAGTAGCTGCTGCTTATTTTTTTCCTGTTTCAAGATTAGACTTTTACTGTAAGTAATACCAAATTCTCTTTAGCATTAATGAGCAGTGCTTCATTTTTTTGCACCAGAGGACACCTTGGCCCAGCACATTCAGGAGAAATTATCATCTCGTAATCTATTTATATACTTAACTGCAGTGATTAAACAAAAATGGATTCCAAGCACTGTGTTCTCATCCTGAACTTTGTCCCTGATCCTGCCAAGATTCAATTGTATGCCAATTTGCATCACTAAGACCGGTTCCATTAACGTTCACCAGAACTCATTAGTGTTGAACTTCCAGCTAGGTATGTGCATAAGCCCTAAAAAGATCAGAGCCCTTTATTCCATGTATGCTGTCTTGGTAAAAGAGCTAGCTGTACTTCCCCACTATTACCAGTTCCTATGTAATGACATTTATTACTGCATTTTGAGGCAAGTCTCATTACCAGAAGCTGCTAGACTCCTATTTAGTTATTAGCTGGGTACAGTTAGAGTTGCATTAATCAGTTGTGCTTGTTCAGCTGACTTCAAATTTTCTTTTGCTGAAGGGAAGATCTGAGTTTATAAGCCAGTACTTCAGACAACTTGAAACTGTGACCTGAAGTAATCCAGAATGTTCTGACCATATGCAGTCAAAGAAGAGTGTGGTACTTAATGAATTAGAGAGAATGGTTATCGTCTTTAACCACTATTTGTACCCACTTTAACATCTGGTTTTGCAACATTAGATCTAGTCTTCCTAATGATATGTACATACCAAAGTCTTACATGACAAGCCAGCCTGACTATTTTTTCAGAACCATCTAACTTTTCACATACTTTAAAACTCCTTGGCATCTCACTGTTTGGAATTTGGGGGATGCAGGCAAAAATTATTCATCTTTACATCTTTACATGCTTATCTTCAGCTTTGTGCCAGATGGCTTCCTAAGCTTTAGACAAATTAGCTGTTATCCATCTGAGATAAGCTTCTGCAGAACCATGGTATTTAACTGTTCCTCACTTCTCTGCTCAGTTGCTTCCCTGAGGAAAGTTTTCTGAATTTTGAGCGGCTGATGTACCTGCATTTCCTCATTCTAGGGGGCTTGGGGATTAGTGCAAAAAAGTCCCGAGTTCAGCATAGTTTCCCAAACTCAAGTGGTTTGAATTGCTCTCTTTTTTATTGAGTTGGAGAGGGGAAGGTGCCTCTGTGAGAAAGGGAGATATCTAACAGAAGCTCTTGTCCTACTAGAGCCAAGTTAGCATCAATTCTGACTACGCGTGTTAGAACAGGATTTACACTTAGTTTTGGGTCATCTAACCCTGGAGAAAGTAAAATACCAATTTATATCTCAATTTAGAGGTTAATATATACCCAGTGGTGTCAGAAGGAGGGTAGTTATACTAACTAGTTAAAAACTCCCACACCTTTGAGTGTAAGAATGGCATTATTTTAGAGTTAGACTATGTCATCAATAGGAGCTATATGAATAAAGTTCAGCAAGTACACTGACACCAAAGATGGTAAAAGGAAGAAAAATCCTAGGGGCCTCAGCTAAAGAAAGGAGTACAGAGTTTGTCTGTACTCCTCGAAGTGTTCAATCCTCGAAGACTGAAAACATGGAAGATCTTATAGGAAACTTGCATTGACTAAACCAAATAAAATACAAAAACCTTTGGATGAATGAGTGCAAAGGCAACATGGTTCTGAAGGGAGTGAGCCAAAATTGAGTGAAGAAGAGTTGCTTAGGTTTAGCTAAATGGATTTCATAATGATTTTACTCTAAGTTAGGATGATTTCGGGGCTGATGAGATGAGAAAATTTGGAAAGATTTTTTGGTGTGGAACAAGCGTGCTAAAGGGCTGAGGCAGTGGTAAAAAGCAATATATTGCATTATTTCTGGTTTCATGTCAGTCATCTTAGCTTTTGACTTTGAGCCACTGTGCCTAGCACTGAAAGTTTCTTTAACAAACTGATGCTGAGATAAACGGGGATCATGATGATAAGGTGGTACAGGCTGTAATTTACAGCAATTTTTGTTGGGTAGGAGGAAAAGAACCTTGTCTTCCTGAAAAATATATAATCTATATTTCTCAGGAGTTCTACCTGAGGAGTAGACCTTACACTTATTGGGGAAGAAAATATTGAAAATTATTACTTGTGTTTTCTGCAAAATAATGTTAAATAATATTTTTTTCTCTTCACAGTAAAACCAACAGTTATTGATGTTGACATTTATGTCAACAGCATTGGTCCTGTATCATCAATAAATATGGTAAGTGACTTGCTAACAGCATCAATACAAGCTTTTGAAAAAGTCAATAAATACTACAGCGATAAGTTGTTTTGATTGCTGATTTAGTTGTTTTCAGCTATAGCTCTGTTTTTCAGATGTCTCTTTTGTGTCTCTTCAAGAGAAGAACAAACCTAGAAGCAATATTATTGTCTACCACAAAATGCTAGTAGATCTTGAATAGTAAAATAGCCATCATAGAAAAAATTAAGTGTGAAGTAAAGCTATGTTTCAAGGGTCAGTTGAATATACAGAGCTTCATAACGTGGAGTTAATGAGACTCATCACATACTATCAATACATTTATTTGAAATTCATCATCTTTTCAGTGGCTACTTTTCTTTCTCTGGGTTATTAACAATCTTTAGCCTTAAAGCATAATTTTGGAGTAGTTATACACAGCTGTACTACGTGTGTAAAGGTGGGAGAAACTGAAATAATCTGTATGTGATAGTGTGACAATAGTGAATCTAGCAAAACACAACAGTTTGTCAGTTGTTGTGGTCTTAACTCCAGGACATTCCTTAGTTCTGCAGCAACACATTCGAATAAACCTGGAAGCAAGATGGATGTTTATGTGGCTATGGGGGTACGGGTTAGTGTGGCTGCTGCTTGTGCAAGTTTAAGTTTGAATTAACACATTATTCGTTTTTGTAAACTAGACTGAACTTTTTTGTAAAGCAACTGGGAAACAGAGGACCTGTTAATATCTTAATTTACTTGAAGCTCTTATACTAACCTCGTCAAAGCAATGACTTTCTCTTGTTTACAATGACCTTCAAAGGCTGCTCTGTACAATGGTCATATAAGAATCTAATAAAGGTACTGCATGTATGTTTTGTATTTTTGAAACAAAAGCTCCTGAATTTGAAAGGTGGTCATTCAGCCTGCTTGTTTGGTGTTGCCTATGTATATAGGAGAATGTAAATTATTGTGGTGTGTCAAATCCTGGGTGGTCGGAGACTCCTATGCCCCTGGAAATGGGAAATCTGTCAAGTAAAGACAGAACAAATTACGTGCTGGAAGCAACTTGGCCACGTATTCAAAGAGTGTGAAATGCATTGGTCATATTTCATGTGAAGTACTGAAAGTCAAGCAATGGGAGTACCTGCTCCGTTCTTGAACTAAGAAATAGCTAATTATCTTGCCCTTCCCTGACTGCGTACCAAAATGACTTGTCCAGGGAATGATTTATTAGAAGATCTATTCTACTTACGGTCCCCTGGCTTGCATTTATGTATACTCTAGGAATGGATACTCTGTCAGAAGCAATATGGAAAATGGTGAGTATACTCACTTTTTAAAGTCTTTTGGCTCTTTCTCCCTCTGAATTAGCTTGTAAGTAGCATTTTGGAGTGCAGAAAATATATGAGGAACAATAATTAAGACAACATTTGATTGAATCTGCTTTAAGTAGGAAGAAGAAAAAAGTAATAATAGAAGGAACCAGTGGTTCTTGGAATATTATTACGGCACAGTTAAAACATGACTAATTTACTTACTCCTTAACTTTGAGTTCAGGATCTCTAACGGCACCAAGATGGAAAGATACACCAAGATATCAACTTACTTAAAAAAATCTCTTTGATAGTGGATGATCTTATTAGAAGAGTTAATGAGTGTATGGCATAGAGATATTTCTTGGTTACAACTGAAATGTATAATCTGTAAGGGCAGAATGGTAAATAAAACAATGATGAAATATAAAATGTAGGTACCTGAAGTTTTAAGGGCTGAAATTTGCTTAAAGCTCTATTTCAACTTTTGAAGAGAAATGGGCCTTGTTTCAGACATGCTAGTGGACAATATATCCCACTAAAACTGAATCTGAACTAGCTAAACACTGTTGCATTTTACTTCTCTTCTCAAACCTAATTATCAATATAGGAGATTAACATTAGGCACTCGAATGTAGCAAACTTTTGTCCAAAAGCTCCATTTCTGCTCTGTTACTTTGGAACTTGTTCAAACTACATGAGAGAGCAGAAGTGAGTTTTTGGTCTCAAATTTACAAGGAAGAGGAGAAGTCCTGCTGACAAACCTACAAGCTATGGTGCTGTATGATAACTTGTCTCTTCAGTGTCAGAACTGATTGAGGAGCTACTTTTCTCCCCGTCCGTGTTATTTCAGCTGTTTGGCTACAGTATGCAGTAGCTCTGTGATATCTACTAGAAAAAACTACAACCAACCAACCACTTTTTGGAATTAAAAGTAGTAATAAAAACAATCAGTTACTTGTTTTTAATTGGCAGTTTTTCGTGTACCCTGTGAACTGCCAGAGCATGGGTACACAAACAGCTGAATAGTAGGTGGAAACTACCTGTGGCAGGAAGGAAGGGACCATCTTCAGACTGATTCCTGTCATTTAACTGAACTCTCAAAGGGAAAGGAATGTGTGTGAAAATCATGTACAGAATTAGAATAGTATTCTGGGAGGAAAAAAAGGAGAGTCATTGCAAGAATCTACATATGCTACATTTCTCATCAGGACAGGAACTTTTAGCCTTTCTCCCCTAAATTATTATTAAAAGTTGAGCTATTCTGTCAAGGCAACTCGGCAAGATGGCAGTTGATTGAACAAAAAGAAAGAGGATTACATTGATTTCCACTTCCTCTGCTTCAAGAGTGAGAACATCAACCCGTACAAGGAAGACTTCCCTGCTGTGTACTTCCAAACTTATCCCTTACCTCTATAACTTTTTTCTTAATCTGCAGCACTTTTGAGGGAAAATCATGTGGAGCTTCTCTAGAGATCAAACTCTGCAGGTGTATTTTCTTACCAGTTTTTATCAGTGCTTTTTATCCGGTGGGCAAAACCTAGGAGCTAAAATAATTTTCTTGAAGTTAACTGTTCACTGGCTGTTCAGTTGAATGTTCAGGTCAATTTCATAGAGCAAAACCTCTCAGATGTCAAAAACTTTGTTGTAATTATGATTAGTCTTGAGTCTGAATATTAATACCTCACTGTTTCTTTAACAGTCGGGAAAAAGACAGATGCTACCAGACACCTACCTACAGCAAAGATAGCCTCAGATGTATTGTATGTGAATACTTGTGGCCCTGAGGAGAAAGAAATCCACTTAGACTGAGGCAGGAAGTGCCACAAGGGGAAAAAATATCAGGGATCCCTTCAAAAGGGCTTGCAATCAAGGTAAAGGTAATGTTCTCCATGACAAAGATGACATAATCCACATGAATATATGGTTGACCCTGCATTCCAGAGTGTTAGCAGAGGATTTATGCCACTTCTCCTAAAGGCCTGATTAATTTCCCCTAAAGTGATCCATTTCCTAGTTGCTTTCAAAAAAATGTATTTAGTACCTCAAAAATCTATTTAGTACCTCGAAATTTCCAGAAAAAACCAGGAGTGATTGTGAGAAGGTAATGTAGATGTTCTTCTATTAGAGACTCATCATTATAACATCTTTATGATGGTAATAGAAACTTGTTTTCTGGGTAGACAGTGGTGGCTCTTCCTTTGTAGATTAGTAGATTTCTTTGGGACATGGTCTAAAAACCCCTAATGTTAAGTAGCAAGAAATAAGAATTGTGCAACAGTAAAGAAGTAAAAGCAATGTAAGTAATGAACGGAGTGATACTAGGAGGTGGTATCAAGTGGCAGTGGCTTTGAAGAAGAAAGTAATTCCAGCATTTTGAGCTATGACATGATGTTAGGAAATGACAGAAACAATTGATACTAGACAAGAGTATTTTGAAATTTAAAATTCTGATTTAGGGTTGCTTTTTAACAGATAAAAGACATCTGTTGTATGAATATCTTGAAGCCTGCCCTATATCAAAAACATAATAGGATGTGAGCTTGGACTGATTTAAAAGAAGCGTAACCTGGTTGATTTAAAAGTAAATGACACATGGATGTTCTGAACCAAATTAAGTCTTCCTGTGTGCAAAGTATCTCCCTTTGTCTTGGTTTTCGTATCTTCATAAATTAAGTTACAGAAATCTGCAACTTGCCATTTCATGTTACAATGTCATTAGAGAGCCTGACATATAGGATGCACAATATTCATATCTATTGCAAGATTTTATTTCAACCTTTTCTGTATTTAATAACTTCGTTATGTCTGTAATCATAATGAATGTGTTTCTACTGATGTTAAGGATCTTTTAAGTGAGTTTTTTAAATTGAAAATTCATCTGCAATCTTGTTTTTATTTTTCCCCCACACTTTATATTGTAAAACAGGTGTATGAAGTCCAGATCACTCAGTTTTCATATCTTAGTGAGGTTTTTTTTTAACACTTGCCATTCAAAATGGCATTCAGGGAGCATATTCTTTTGCATTAAAATCCATGCTCCAGTTCTTGTCAACAACAGCAAATTGCAAGTTGCTTAATAAAATTTAGATCTTAATATGGCTTACTAAAGCCTTTTTTCTACGTATAAGCAGTACTGGCTTGTGTATAAATACAAACAAAAAACCCCCCAAAAAACAGAGAAAGGAGAGAGACTGTGTCAATATGGAAGTGGGAATCAGATGTAACTGATAGGAAAAAACATCCCCTAGAAGTAGTTTTGTGAGACAGAAATGTAAACACGCTGAGACACATGGACTATTGAATCTTAACAGCACCAAAGTCTGTGTGTTTGTGTGTACACACCTACCGTCTTAACTGCGTAGCTACAGGATTCTGAGGCTGCAGCACAAGTTGCTGGTGATGGAAGAATTTGACACCTATATGGTTTTAGCAATTGGAATCTCATTTTAACGCAGCTGTACAGAAAGTATGTTGAAGAGAGAGTGTGAGTAACAACTTATAAACTGTACTTACCTGTACATAAAATTATTAATTGGTTATCTGCTGGATATATGCTCATTTCTTTCTTCTCAGGTAATCTGCAAAGGAAATTCATACAATGTTTCCTTTGTGTGTTTCATCATTTCATTCTTTTGTGTCCACTCTCCAGGCTGTGTCATATATCTTTATGGATGCCGTATTTCCTTTCTGTTCAGTTAAGTGTTGTAGAATAAAAGCAATCTCTACTCTTTTTTGCCCCTTATGTATTGATAGACTACTTTGAACTTCAAAGTCCCACGTACTCATTCTGCCTCTCCACTAGAAATGATATTTAAGAGAATAGTCTTGATGTGGAGACCTGTCTAAAATATTATTCAGAGCTTATACTTAAGTCTGAATTTCTTGCGGATTTCTAGTCTCAATGTCTGTTTACTTGATAGTTCAGACTATTACTGGAGCATCTGCAATTACAGAAACATAACCAGGTGACTCTTTCCATAAGGTAAAGCTAATTTAAATCTAGATTTCATCTGTGTTTCACCCCACTGTGTAGCCCCAAATATTTCCTTTACAGGCTTCTTCTCAAAGATAATGTAAGAAACTATTTGAGCACAAGCCTGATATCCTGTTGTTCGTTGTTAACTTGGAGTGGTTTTTTCTAATTGTATCTCACTGTTTTACCTAATCTATTTATAAAGCAATATCTATATTATAAAGCAATAAAGTATAGGGAGGTGGTTTTTGAGGGGTGAGTTTTCCAGTTGGTGAGTTCAGATAATCTGTAAGACAGTGGAATGCCTCAGGATGTTTGAATTTTTCCCTGCAAATTTTATAAGCTTCTTTTTTGCTCTGTGACCTAAGAGAACTCTCAAGCCCTGGGTTAACTTTTAGTTTGAATGCATCTGTTCATTTATGAGGACTAAGATACTAATCATACACTTAAAAGTTTTGCTAGATCGTGGTCAAGTTACTATTCTTGTTTCTAGAGCATATTTACATATCATCATTAAGTTTGGATCACTCATGATAAAAAAAAGGTATGAATTACAGAAAACTTTTAAGATGCATGGATTTTTGCTGATAAACCAAAATCACCTCACATACAGACTCATTCTTGTTGCTTCAAACTCTGGCAGTCAATGTGTCACCATGAAAATGTTTCTGGGAGGTAGTACTAATAAGCTGAAACTTAAGTCTATTTATGACGTGTTCCGCCGTTGAGCTTGAGAGAGGCTGATGCAATCTCAGAAGTGAAACAGAGTGGAAAGGAGGAAGCTGGAGGGAAAAAATGAGTATGGATTGATTTTTTTCACTTGTCATCTTGGCAGTTTCTACTTTTGGTCTCTAGATCCCCACTTTATGTAACTTAGTAGGACTTAGCTGATAGACACTTGGATAAAGGCCTTAGGCTTCCTTTGTTTGAGGTGCAATGAGACAGATTAGCATAATGTTCATTTTTTCTGTAATAAAGCTTGTGTACTGTGATGTGTAGCAGTAAAAGTTGTAGAGAGGTGGGGGTTGGTCTCTTCTCCCATGTGACAAGTGAGAGAACGAGAGGAAATGGCTTTAAGTTGTGCCAGGGGAGATCTAGGTTAGATATCAGGAAGAACTTCTTTACAGAGAGTTGTAAAGCACTGGAACAGGCTGCCCAGGGAGGTAGTGGAGTCCCCATCCCTGGAGGTGTTTAAGAGGTGTGTAGATGTGGCAGTGAGAGACATGGTTTAGGGACCCTGGCAGTGCAGGATGAATGGTTGGACTCGATGATCTTAAAGGTCTCTTCCAACCAGATGATTCTACGATTCTATGTTTCTAAAATACTTATGATTTACTACATTGGCAGGAAACCCGATTTGCTTCCCGGAGAAATTGTAGTTTCTGTCACAAGTTGTTGGTAATGGAATGGTACCTCATCTTTGAGCAAATTGGCCTTTGTACAAAGTACGGAAACGACTTTCCATACCTGAATATACTTTCCAGCCTGATGTCAGCTCTTATGCTGGATTTCTCCCACTTCCATAATACGTTTCTTGGCCCTGCAGGTTCTAGGCTTTAGAGTACCTGTATGCACTGCTACAGTTGCTTTAGAAAGTAGCCCTTGCCTTCCTTGTCTCCACACTTCTACATAGCTTAATTTTCTTTCTTGCCAACATTTGGGAAAGTTGATTTAGAAAAGCTGTGGCTAAATTGATGCAAAGGACTTTAAACTAGTTGAGGGTAAATTGAGGGCCTCTTTGCCTAAATAAATTTAGTTTTCGAGTGGTCAAGCATTTATCAACTTTGTTTTAGAGCTTGAACTTCCCATGATTGCTCTATGAAAGAGTACTTACTCTTGTGTTGACCTGTTTATTGGATTCCTGAATGATATTGACACAATTTAAACCGTGGTTTGGAGAGTTTGGTTTTCCTTAGTTCTTTCAGAGTTGGATTTATCCAATAAGCAAATGGATGTTTCTGATTAGTTCTATAAATATTAGAGCAGTTCTAATGACAATTTGTCATAAAATTTCATGGTATAAATTTTTGGGCATGCAAACCTAGGCATTGCAGCATCCATAAAGTGATTCCAGTGGCACTATAAATGTGCTTGTAGTTAGGAAGGAACATCTGACTACAATGTGACCCCATATAATACCTAATTGGACACAGAAGAGTCTTCATGTTTCTGTAAGGTTTTTCGGTTGGTAATGAGTGAATACTATTCATGTCATTTAAATATCAGAAAAATGCCCTTCATTTTTCACACTATTCTTACAATGAATAGAACCCAGAAGAACCCATGTACCTTTTCCAGATGAGAGCTAGACATCAGTCTAATTGGACATAATTTCCTTTATTATCTCATTGTTGAAAAGTAAGGTTTAGAGATATGTATTTCATTTC
Organism: Bucorvus abyssinicus; assembly: GCA_009769605.1. NCBI lineage: Eukaryota > Metazoa > Chordata > Aves > Bucerotiformes > Bucorvidae > Bucorvus > Bucorvus abyssinicus. The sequence continues at coordinate 128,895,823 of CM020024.1, forward strand.
CCTTCAAGCTTTTCTAGTGAACATGGTGTCCCTTGGCTCTTAAGTACTCTCAGATAGGCTTTTTCTGGTACAGACAAGGTATTTCTGCTGGGTGACTACATAGAACTGAAGAATAAAATAAATACTTGGGTTCTTCAATTAAAAAAGTCTACAGACTGCAGGGATATATCTGTATCCCAACACCTCCATACTTTTGTTAACATCATTCATTTTTCTTGTGTTAAATGACTGTAGTCTTCATTTATTACTTTCTCAATCTCAAAAAGGCACCTTTATGTAATCAAAAATAGTAATATTCTAGTTTCTTTACACATTTTTGTAGGTTTCTTTCCCAAAGCCATCTCCACCTCTGTCTTCTTGTGTGTCTGCTTGTCCTTAGACTTTTAAGATACAGGTGGTTCTGCTGCATACTGTGTTGGAAAAGCTGTTTGCTATGCTTAAAACAGCTACCTCCTCCAGAAACTTGTGTTTCTTTTCCTACCACAAATGACATTTACAACCCTTGAATGCTGAAGAAATTTGGTGAGAGGAAGATGTTTTGTAACTGTTACTACCTTTTTACATAATACACAGGAACAGGTAATTTTGTCCATAGAGTTTTGGATGTGTTTGAGTTAAACACCTTAGGTATTACAGTGGAGTCACTCCATTAAAAAAGCAACAAACATTTTAATGTTAATATAATAATTTTACTGAGCATTTTTGTTTGAGTTTTAAGTGCCAGAGATAAGGAGACTGTTCAGGGGGTCTAGGGAATGAGATTCTCAAGGCAGTTGTGGGATTCTTAAACCAGTGAAACTGCTGCCTTCCTTGCTGATCATTTTCTGTGCTTACCCCAAGGCTAGATGTGTGTGCTCGGAGCTTATCTAGGAAACTGCATTCCTTGAAAGACTTGGGAGCAGGGATAACTGATTCTTGATTTTTCTGACTTGCTTTGGCGTATTTTGCAAGGAGAACTGAATTTTCAGAAGTGCTTAAGGAACTTAGTCATGGGAGATATTAAATAGCTAGCTATAACCTGTTGTAATTCTCATACATATGACTTGACATATTTAGGGCCATGTTCGCAAAGGTATGAACGTGTCAAGCTATTTCTTACAGTGCGTAACTTATCATAAATGTCAATGGTTGTTAAATACTTATATCAGTCTGAGTTCTGCTGATATTTTCTTTGCATAGATAGTGAATACTTGATTTAGGTAGGATTAGAAATTTAGAAGAAATCGGTCTAATTCTTGGCACTTTCTGTAAGTATTCTTCCACAGGAATTCTGGTCTTAAAATGTGTTGCAATAAAAAGATAGTTGTACCTGTTGTGATTTCAGATTTTAAAAAAATTAAGTTTGAAGGAAGGAAATTAGGCCAGCCTTTATAAAGAAGGTATATTTGGAAAAATGGAGAAACTCTTAGTCATGCAGACACTTCATCATGTTTGACAACACAGTGATGATTCCACTGTCACGTGATCTGCTTCTGTATTAATATTCTTCTGTGCAGCCAAAAGTTCTGTGAAGGCTGTATGAGAGAAACAGAACAAATACGATGCATCACAGTGAATTGTAACAGAGGAGGAAAGACAGAAACGGTTGACTACTATTTTGAGAATGTTTCATAAGACAGCCATGCTATTTCAGACCTCCTGGTCCTTATCCTCAAGAGAGATTACTAAAACCTTCAAACAAGATGTCTGGGAACAAAATTTCCTGATTGTGTTGAATATGGAAAAGCACAAGCTCAATATTGCCATGGATTTTATGCCTCTGTACAACTTGTGCTCCTGGTAACCTCTGCAAGTGGTCACTACTTGTCACCTTTCCTGTCTGTTGCACCTTTTCCTGATACAATTGTGCATATTAACCTTTATCTTTATTGTCCATTGATTAATGTAACTTATTTTTACCCACAACATATTCATCTCAGCAGGCTTGAAATTTGCAATTTCTTTTTCAGATTAGAAAAAAGGCATGTGTGCCCAAGATTTTGTGATTTTTTTTTTTTTATTTTCCCAAATTGTTAACCCAATAAGAATGAATGACCTGTTTTCAGACCTTACCTCTCAAAATCATTCTTGGAAATAGTAGCTAGTGGACTCAAGAGACAGTGAGCTTTGGCTGATAGTTCATGTATAGTAAACTGTGTGGGTTAACAGACAAAGAAATAACGCCATCTGCTAACACACAATCCATATATCAGACTCTGATAGTTCTGTGCTTTCAAATGGCTTTTCAGGTGGATATTTCCCCGAGGTGTATTTACTGCAGCATGCACAGTATGGTATTTTTTTATCTAGAGGGCCCTAGATTGAGGTTGGATTACAAGGCAATCAAAATTGTGAACTGTAGAAAGTTATGACTTTATTATTCTGATTTATAGAGATTATCTTGTAACAAAACATTTTTAGTCTATGATGTCAGTTACTTAATTTTACTAGTTTTAGTAACTGAGGAACTGAGATCACCAAGCTGTTTTCTGGTGTTCCCCGCTGCAAATGGAAATGAAAAATTTCCTCCTGCATTACTTATCTGCCTCAGTCTTGGTCTCTATTTCTCTGGGTGAAATTGTCACTTGATCACATGCTCACTAAACATCTGGCCATCTTTAAGGCAAAGCAGTTTCAATTTTCCTAAATTGGACTTCATGCATTATGCAAACGTTACTTCATTAGACACTGAGATGAGCTATCAAGATATATTGTTTGGTCAGAATAATGCAGGCTTGCCTCTCCTCTCAGTGCTGGTTTGAAATCAAACTAACAATTTTGGATAAATTCAGTTCATGCAATCATTTTTGCTTGTGATTCAATTAGGGCAGACACAGGGATCTAGGTAAATCAGTCAATGATTTTGTCGCTGTCCCTGACTTACGCCGATACCTATGTGCTATGTGTGAAACAGCATAAACAATAAAAGAGCTGAATAAATCTCTTAGAAAGTGAATGGAACTATGCCAGGCATAAATTTGAGCCACTTTCTCCTACAATATTCCACACTGAGAGGCTAATAGTAAGATCCAAAATAAAGCAAAGTTCATTTTGATTGTAGAACATACTGGATCCTCACTGCCTTCTTTTTTTTAATTTGCACTATTGTGGAGAGTGCAAAGTGAAACACCAGTAAATTGGGGAATTTCTTCTGTGCTGGATGGGGCTGAACAAACAGATGATGGGTACAGTGGCGAGGGATCTGCCTGATGCCTAATGTCGTCTGAGTTTCACAAGGAAGCCCAGGTTCTCACCTGACATAAAGAGCTGACTGCATCAACCATTTTGTGCTAGTCCATAGGCTGTTGATGTAATATTTCTTTTTTCCTAAGTAATTTTCATCATTTCCAGATTAAAAGGTTATCTATTAGGAATTTTTTTTTGCATAATGCTATAATCTATTATATCGTTATTTTGTAGGGTATATTGGGAAAAAAAAAATAAAAAGACTGCAGGATTGATTGCACTCACCTGAAAGCTGCTAAGTTTGTCTTCACTATTTTCCCTGCAATGCGTTCTCTATCTCCCTGGTATCTGAAACCATATTTATGTAAATATGCTCGAACATTTCTTTACCGTATGGGTGGTACTGTAAAAATGCATAAAGAAAAGGAAAGTGGAAACAAACGTAGGAAGCCTAAGGGAATGCCTTAAAAATGTAAAATTGGACCTCTGTGTTGGAAGCTGCCTAACTGGACCAGCACTCAAAGCTTCTGACACATTGTGGGGCAGCTAGATTAGCTAACTATGAAGAGGCAGATTAAAAGAATTGTTTAGCAGTTTCTTTTGGATTTTGAAAAAGTCTGTCTAAGCTGCTGGTGTGTGAATGTGCTGGCCGATGGGAACAATGGTAGCTGATGCATTGAATGGTCAACATCTCCTTGTTCTTCAGATTAGCCCAGACATATGCATGAAACTTCTGCTGAAATAGCAGCATTTAGGACTGTTACTTCTTTCAAAATACCTCACCAGAAAAGCCATCAGCTAGAGTATGTAGTAAAAGCGTTTTCTCATTAAGCTGTCTGTGCTTGGAGAATCAGCAACAGGGTGTAACCATTGGGTACAGAAGTACCTGTGCTGGCAGTTACATTTGCTGGCGCTGTGCAAGTAGAACTGTATCAACAGATATTGAGAGGGTAAACTTATTCAGTAGGAAAAATATAAACATCAATTTACTTCACACATAGAAAAAACTCCGTATTTTCCTAGGTCTCATGGACCTGGAAATGCTTTTTTTTTTTTTTCCCCCCTGTTGCTAATATATCTTAGCCGATAGTTATATATAACCTGTGATAACAGGTTAGCATATCTCAAATTTTAAACTCTCCATAGGTCTAGAGTTACAAAGGTCTTTGTAAAACTCTTTAAATAAAATGACAAACAAACCAGCAATCAAAACCTTAATTAAATAAAAATGAGGGACATGTCAAAAATCTGTCAAATCCTAAATAAATGACCTGATGTATGGAAGCCAAAGGCAGGAACTGGATTAGAAAGTGCTCTTTCATTATTCTTGTGCTTTATTAAACTTTACAAGGCTCAGCTTCCATTTTCATTCCCAATCCGAAGCCCTTCCATGGGCTGAATTTCCAGTTGATTTGAGTATTTTCCAGGATGAGATGCAGGACATGGTCAGTTTTACTTAGAAAACTGTAAATAATTTTAGCCTTACCTAGTAATTTGTTCCAGTGGAACTATCCTGGATTATAATTTTACGATAAAAATTGTGAAATAACTGTCTAAGTACTTGGGGTTGATGTTATTATCTAATTGGACATCTACATAATACTTTTCTTCATAAATACTGCTTTTCAGCTGGGTATTGTAAAGATTTGGGGTAAACTTTTTAACAGCATATCTCCATCACAAAACTTTTGGTTGCCAAAAGCAGTTCAGGCAGTGGTTTGGCTAATTCTGACACAAACTAGTGTCGCCGGTTGGCTGAGGCAAGCCAATCACGGGGACATGCCCTTTCCTATCCCTGAACCCCTTTTTCCCCTGACCGGGAGAGAAAGGGTTAAAAAGCAGAGATACAAAAAGGAAAAGAAAGATTTTGTGAGACCTCTGAACGTTTGGAAAACTGAAACAAACTTTAATAAAACCAGAACAAAATATATAATATGCAGGGAAAAACCAATGCAAAATCTGGGGGTTTATACGGGATGGAAAAGCGAGGGTTAAACGCGAGTAAGAGAGAGAGGGGGACGGTGCCGCGCAGAGTCCGAAATGGCGCCGGCCACGTGTGCGCCCTCGTGGAGTAAACAAAGGGAAACTGCGGCTGTTACGAACGCCGGGCTCCAACGTGCAAACCCCGAGCGATGCTGTTCCTACCAGTCTGGTCGTGCGAATTAAAGGAAGCAAAGCAGCAAGAAGCGGCAGCGCTGGTGGCAGAGAGGGAGACACAGCCCCGAGGCACGGGTCCCAGCGGCCAGAGCAGTCTATCCCAAGCGGCGTGGCGGGGGGGCTTCCCCGGCACACAGCTTCACTCCACTCCGGCAGCATGGGAGAGCCGTAGCCGCAAGCAGGCAGGTGGGCAGGGTCCGAGCTGAGGAGAGACAGCCTGTAAGGTCCCTGGAGCCAAGCCGCAAGTCTGGAAAGCCATTTCCCGGAGCGAAGCTGAAGGTCCGCGGCGCCTCTCGCAGTGGAAAGCCGGAAGTGTCCCGGAGAGCGAAAAGACCCGAAAGCCCAAAAGCCGCCGAAGAGCCTGTGGTACCCGGCTCTTAAAGGCACAGTACGCTCGCGAGAAACTTTCTCAACCAATGAGATGTGTAATCGTAGCATGGAAGGGAGTAGTCCAATTGGTCAGTTTAAAACAAAAGCTTTCAAGCAGTTTTTTTTTCCTCAAACTGCCACAACTAGGAAGAAGTATTTTGTTCTCATTCAGAAGGGAGAGACTCCCCACCTCTCCCCAAACTTTGCTCCCTCATGCTAGTTAGAAAGGACATTAAATTTTAAGTCTTTGGGGAAGAGGGAGAGAGAGCATGGTGCCTTTCCTGTACGTCAGAAATGCCTTCTGTTGTCACTGTGAAAATCTGCCTGCAAGTCTGTTTGCACGAGCTCTGCAGAGAAAAACTATTTTAACAGTTTAAATCTCTGGTTCCACCTGTGCTGCATATGTTTCAGTTAGTGTGGGCCAGATTTCCTGGAGAGCTACTGCAGCTGATGTGAAAGAACAGTATTCTGTGTTCCTAGTGATCTTGTTGCACTACAGCAGCATGAAGAAGGGAGTTACCTGATTGCAATAGACAGGGGGCTCGGGGTAATATCAGGCAGTGGAATGCATGAAATAAATGTGAGGAGAACTGACTGAAGCGTGGGTGTGTTGAAGAACATAAAAGACTGAAGACTGACTGAGTGTAATAAATAGGAGTGGACTGAAGATTTGGGGTATGGAGAAGTCAGGATTGTAGGTAAGAATAAAGAGCAGAGTGAAAAGAAAAAGGGCAGGGAAAATGGATAGGAAATTCTATTAGCAGAGCCCTCATGCTCCTCTAAGATCTAAGAGAGTCTTCAAGACCATGCTCATATTCCTTTTCATAGCTATGTGCACGTTTGGATATAAGCATCTTGATTGTTATATTTGTATTGCCTATGGGGACAACTATTGACTATGAACTAGCATCCATCTATTTTGCCTTATCTGGGTAGCCAGCTGAGTCACTCTGAAGGTGGAGTGAGTGTGCAGGGAAAGCCAGTGTATAGTTAAAACGTTAACCGCACTATCTAGGCTTAGGTCTGGTTATGCTTAATCCTGTACAATATGCTTAAGAACTGTACAATATGCTTAAGACCTGTACAAGTATAGCTCCAAATTCCTTACCATTCTTAACACTAAACCTTTGTGATAGCAAACTCTCCTCATCCTTGAAGGGAACGGCAAACAATGGTTTATAGTTACTGGGAACTAAGATGGTCTTTTAGCTATGAAATTACTCACAAAAGTTATATTTAAAGTTATTTTTACAGTTGAAAATTCAAAGTTATGGTTGAATTTTTTGCTCATTTGCACTCAGGCATGATAATACAGTCCTGCATTTCTTGATAATCTACCATATTTCTGCAAAAGTAGTTCCTCCTTCAGATGCACAAAGCTCCTCTGGTCTGAGATTCTTTGTTCATTAAAGGAGATATCTCTTTATTGCTATTGCAGTACCATCAGATATTAGTAGGGAGACACCACAAGGGTCTTAAGGTTGAAGCAGCAGAATGCTGCTCCAGTAGAACCGGATCCTGCTTCTGCCAAAGAAAATTTGGTAGGATGTGGGACAAGAGGTTTATAGTAAACTTCTCAAAATGGCTATTAGTTGGATAGTCCTTACTTTAGTAACCTAATTTGACACTCTGTGGCCTGATATGCAGCAGAGCTGATGAGTGTTGAAAGTAAATCCTAAGACATTACATATTACCTAATAGAAAATACACTGCAAAAACCCAAGAAAACCTTGAGCGCCAAAAAGTTCTGTGAACTTTTGATTTGCTCTCAGGCTTAGAGGCAGAGATTGGGATGATACTTTTCTGAAACTTCTTTTCAGAGAAAACATCTAGGAAGTTGAGCAAGAATTCTGATAGAAGGGACACACTTGACATAAATTTCTTGGCACATATTAAAACTAAGTGGATGGACAGGACCTTTGTGACATTCTGGACTTTCCTTATAGTTCACTCTTTACTCTATCCTTAAGTGCCTGTTTTCTTACTGTAAATTCGCAGCAGCTACATACTTCATGGTCTCTCCTAGGACAACTAGGAAACAGGGGCTTCCAGTTGGTGTTCCTTCCATATACAACTGAAGACCACTCTGTCTTGTCCTCATTCTACCATCTTCTTCTGTCTGCAGCTGAGAGGTATAAGTTCTTCTGCAATGATTTAGGTAAGACTTAAAATCCAATGGCTGTTTAAATAATATTATTCTTTAATAGCGCAGTCCTGGATTTCTGGGGTGGCCAGTGAAAGTAGCTTTGAGACTACTATTGACTGGCTCTGGGTTTTCCTTTGGATAATGGGAACTGACACACCTATCCAATCCATAGCTTAAAGGCAGGACCTGAAATACTGTATGAAATATTGCATATTTTCTGCTCATTCTCTCAACAGATTCTTAGCAGATCAGTGTTATTTTTCTCTTCATCTAAATTTTCCTCAACCCATTTTTTTCTCTCAAAAATTGTGTATATTTTTAGAAAGCCTCTGAAGTAAATGTGACGATGTTGTTTTGGGGTTTTTGTTTTCTCTAGAGGACAACTACAGAACTCTCTCCTCTCTCTCCTCTCTCCTCTCTCCTCTCTCCTCTCTGTCCTCTGTCCTCTCTCCTCTCTCCTCTCTCCTCTCTCTCCTCTCTCCTCTCTCCTCTCCTCATTTTCTTTCTTTTCTTTTTCTCCATGGCTAGTGTTAGTCATTAAATTTCAAGCTGTTAATGTAAACAATTGCCTATTTCCTCCTCCGTGGAGGAAAAAGAGAATGAATTTCCAAGATGAGACCATCACTGTCTAGCTCCTTAAGAAAACAATGCCATATCTTTACATGTCATACTAAGCCTGACAAACAGGTTAACTGCTAAAAGCAGAAAGAGAGATCTGATTGCTTATGAATACCCCCAGTTTTGCTCGTAATATAGGAAGTTGAATTATTGTCTGTTCTCAGGTGAATTTTGAGTGTGTTTGACTTTTTCTGATGTGATTCAACTGTGCAGGCCAGTAGCTCAATTCCAGTTTTTAATGGATCAAGTGCATGGTATCAGGATCCTTTCTACCCCTATTAGGCTATAATTCTGTTAAGCTAACAGGCTCCAAGAGCCCTGCTGAGATGATTTGTTGATTTGCTGTGGATGTTGGAAGGAAACAATAGAATCCCTTCTTACCTGCAGTCTCCCATCTCTTGTATTGTAATAAGCAATTTTGTGCTGCCAATTATTCCCTCTAGAAATGGTGGCCATAAAATTTTACCAGACCTTTTCTTCAGCAAGGAAAAACTAGTGGAAACATTGAAGTTATTCTTATGTCAGGAACGCAAGACAGAGTACAGTCTTTTTAAAAGATTTAGGTAAATTGGTGTCACTGGTGACTGAAAGAAGTCATGAATGGAAAAAGTATTGGTTGTTTTCCCAGTTGTAATACGGGTAACCCTTTGTGATAGAGGTAATAAAAGATGTACTATAAAGATAAGAGAATGATACCATTACTGTGGGATTGCTAGATGTGTCTTCAAGATAAGGGATATTTGTGCACCTTGAATGCTGTGATAATCTCAGCTGGCTTTGTGACCAGAAGAATCTTTCTATATCATGCTCTTGTAAGATTATCAAGTTGCAGTTACCGTAATTTATAATTTACAGTAGCTGTCCTGACACTTGCTTTACAGACCACAGAATCCTATGTTTGTTTGTAACAGTTGTATATTGATTGGCTAGTTCTTTGTTGTTAGTGAACACTGAGGTGAAAATGCCTCTGCCTTTTGCAGTGCTTGCTACACTGGGAATACAATCCCTCCTTGAGATTTTTTTGTTTGAAGAGAATAAGACAACTCTGTTATGGGGAAAGAATATCTTGGTGTCTGAGAGGGAGCATTAAGTATGTAATAGCAACAACCAAGGCTAAATTAGTTAAAGGGGAAGAGAAATCTTTCAATAATTAGTAACTGTAAAAATTTTGTGGGAGAGCTAGATTATAGATCAGAGAAATGGACAGATTTGCATAAAACATTAAAGCCATGCTTGAAGACTCTATTTCTTTATGCAGGCCAATAAAAGCTGAAGTTACCCTGTGTGTCACTGAACTGTTTCCATGGTGCTGTAGGAAGCCATGTAAGCTACTCCTTTTCACAAATATTCCTTTAGTCTTCTTACACGTAAACAATTGTTTTCTACTTCTGTAGATTGACTGACCAGATTTTTCAATTTAGATCATTGAGATGAACGCAGAGATTAGCATCTCCATCTTTTGGTGGTCTAGTGAGGAAGCACATCATACTCAGTGTAGAATGGCTTTTTTTAAAAATATTTCTTGCATTACAGAAGCGTGTGAAATCTAGGCTTTCAAATGCAATGAGCTGGATACAGTAAATGAGCAGAGAAAGACATGATCTGTATACACAAAAAAAAGCAGGGGGAAGCTGAAGGGAAAATTAGTCACTTTCTGAGTTTTAATTCACACAGTCTGTCATTGGCAGTGGGTGGAAATAAAGCCCAGACACTCTGGCTGTCTTGTCTTTCTTCAGGGTTACTGCTGCAAGCTGCTGGCATTACATGGCTAAACTTAAAGATGGTTACATTTAACATAAGAGAAGCATATAATCAGAATACCATGTGAAAAGACTGAATGAAAGAGCTACTGAAAACCATTACTGATGGCATATTACAAAGGAAGGGTTCTGCTCTGTGTTCCTCTGGTTTCTTTCCCCATCACTGTAACTCATCTTTACTCAAGTTCTTTCTTTATTTCTTACTATTATTTTCCTTGAAAAGTCTTCTTTCTGCCTTTTTATTTCCCTGCAGCTTATTCTGTCCTAACATATGCCACTCCACATCTTCACAACATTGATTCCCCGCTTCCAGCAGAACAGTTGCACAGCTGGCTACTCTTCCACAACTCATTCTGTGCAAGATACTGTGCCTTCTTTCTGCCCTCATTCTGTCATACCTACCCATTCTTCAGGATATGGAACATTTGTAACAGTGTGTATGGCAGAACTGTAGTGGATTTTACCCTTTGTATAATTGCTTGCTAATAAATATGATTAATATTAAATGCCTACTATTAGCCTAATATGCAGTCTGTACTGAAATTAAAAGTTTGAGGGATACTTGTATAAATGTCAGCTCTTGCAGTTGTAACATTTTAAGATTGCAAATGTCAATGTATGCTATGTAATGGTGTTTGCCTGTGTGTGAAGTACATTATAATCACTGATGGATGAATCTTAAAATTTTCCAAAGTTCACATGAGTTAATCAATCCAAAGTTTAGATGCTTTTACAAACCACTGATTTTTTTCAGTGTATAAATGGTGTGGAAAGCAAAGTGGGTTGGAATTAACCAAGAAAATGATGAAGCAGTCAAAATAAAAATTCAAACTCTAAGGAATCTGGATGGTAAAGCATTGCTTAAGGTGTATGATTGAAGAGTCTCATCAGTTTAGACATCCTTATGTGGTATGTGGTCATGGAAAAAATATTAGCAGCAGAGGCCTCTCATTTATTACACATGCAATTACGAAAACAGCATGTGGAAGGGATCAAGGAGGGATGATTTTGACTAATCAGTGAGCTAGCTGAAAAGGACTGTGATGAAATTCTGGTTCCCCATATTTATCTGCTCAATTTCTTTCTTCACAATTGGGAATCTTTAAATTGTGGTTGCAAGAGCACAGAGCATTCCTTTCCACAGGTGGTGTTTTTCAGTTTTAAATCCTGGTCTATTCAAGTGATAGACCCAATATAAGAAACATTAAAAATTCATGGTTAAAGCAGAGTGTATATGTAATGATTCCTTTAGATTTAGTTAGAGAGAATTTTGACACTCAGTTTCTCTGCAGTCAGAAAGAGAAGTCTGACTTGTGTCAGCAGAGGTGGACACCTGGTTAGTATTCCAGTCTAGCATACAGGTTGTTTCAGTTGCAAGGTCAGAATCAGAATCTTGTTTGTTAATCATTTGCCACTGTGCATTTTGTTGGACATTTGATTCAAACAATGCATTAACGCATTTTTATACGTGTCCTTAGCATGAATGCAATTTGTGCTTTCCATCCTAAATTGAGTAGGAATGTGTGAATCAGCTAAACATGAGCTTACCTTGTGTGAGAAAAAGTGGTAGTCAAGTGTAAATGCTTGTTATTAAATAAAATGCTGGTAACATTTTGCTTTCTAATTCACCAGAAAAAAAAAAAAAAAAAGAATATGTAGATACTGATAGGAAAAAAGTAGGAAAAAGTAATTGTGAATTCATGCTTAGAATCATGGTATAATTTAGGTTGGAAGGGACTTTTGGAAATCTAGTCGTCCGATCACCTGTAAATCCAGTCATCTAGTTGCACCCTCCACTGAAAGCAGACTCGGTTTGATTGCTCAGGGCTGCAGCCTGTGCAGTCTTGATCATCTGCAAGAACGTAGATTCCAGAGCCTCTCTAAGGAGCCTGGTCCAGTACATTTGACCAATGCCATTTTTTAAGAAAATGTGACGTATAACTGGAAATTCCTGTGTTCTATCTTGTGTTTATTGCCTCTTGTCCTATCTCTGTGTGCCTCTGAGAAGAGTTTGGCTCCGTCTTCTTTAAATACCCTCCCATGATGGTAGCTGAGGAGCTCCCCTTAGCCTTCACTTTAGGCTGAACAAATTGATTTCTTTTAATCTTTTTTCATATGTCATGTTTTCTGGTCTCCTGACAATCTTGATGGTCACCTGCTGGACTTGCTCCAATGTCTTTAACTGAGGAGCTCCAAACTTGAGAGATGCAGTCTCTTCAGCGCTAAACAGAGGGAAACTATCACGTCCTTCAAGGAACTGGCTATGCTCTTGTTAATGCAGCTCAGTGTGTGGTTAGCCCTCATCTGCTGATTCATGATCAGCGTACTGCTGATTCATGATCAACTTGTCCCTCAGAACCCTCAAGCCCTTTCCTGCAAAGCTGTTTTCTAGCCCATCAGCACACAACCTGCCCTGTTGCAGGGAGTCACTTCATCCCAGATGCAGAACTTTACATTTGTCTATGTTGAGTTTCATGAGTTTTCTGTCAGTTCACTTCTCTAGCTTGTCAAGGATTTCTGAATAGCAACCCAGTCCTTCAGTATGTTGACCACCCCTCTCAATATGATGCATACTTTCTGAGAATGCCACATGTCCCATCGCTGAGGACGTTAATGAAGATGTAAAAGAATATTGGGCTGAGCTACCTATCCTAGACGGATGACAGTAGTGACTGGATGCCAGCTGAACTTTGTGCAACCGATGACAGCCATGTGAGCCCAGTGGTCCAGCTAATTTTCCCTCCACTTTAGAGACTGTGTGTTGAGTCTCTATCTCACCAACTTGCCTGTAAGAATATTATGGGAAAGCAATTCACACAGTGTTTGTATCTCACGGTACTTCTTAGAATTCTGTTTTTTCCTTTTAGGTTATTCACACTGCTATTAACCAGGGTTTAACAATTCCTTTTTTTCTAAGCAATACTGACATTCTTCAGGAAGTGCATAATAGATAAAGGACACATTTTTAATATGAAAATTTACTATTTTTGGGTCAGACAAATATGTGATGAATTCTGTGGCACAGTTTTAGCCTAGCAATGTATGGTTAGTTCTTATAGGGTAAGACTGACCAAGATATGTAGAATGGATATGGGGTCTCATGACTGGTTTGTCTTTTTTGGGCTGTATAGAGGGGCAAAAAATGGATGGGTACTTCCTCCTTTCTTGATAATTATGACAGTGGCTGATTGCTGTTAGGGAATTGATATCCTTTAAATGTTAATTTGAGATTTGGGAAGAGGAGTGGGAAAGGGATGCACAACAGGCTGTCAAAATTTCTCTCGCTAGAGATTATTCAGAATTTTCTTTTCAATAGAATCCTAATGCAGTAACTGATCTTGCTTGTTAAGTTGACTGTAGCAAAAATGAAATGTTAACGGTGCAATGCCTTTATTGGTTGAACTAATCCATAGGTGAAAGAATACTTTTCCATTGGGGAAATAGTCGTGTAGCTACCTGTAATTGCAATATTCTCTCAACCCCAATTGATTTAATTTGGCAATCAGGCAAAACAGCAAGGAAGCTACTTCCCAGCCCTTCTCAGCTTTGATTTATCTTCATTTGGCTGGCTCAAAGAATGCTGACTATCTAATCCGCATGTAGAGACTGCTCTATTTTTAAGTCTGTCTCTTTGTGTCCAAGGCAACCGTTTGAAGCCAAAGAAATCCTAATATCTGCAGAACTTATTCCATGTATGTATGAGTCCAGCTACAGCAGGCTATCTCTCAGGGTCTGCTGGTTTATCAACAGAAACATATAGTAATGCAGATATCATCAGTTTGTCTCCATGGGATTAAAGGTGGCAAGAGCTATTGGGGATTTAATAACACTGCTGATGTTTAAACACAGAGAGCTGCGCTTCCCTTTTGTAATCATTTTTCACTTCCTTGAAGAATAAGTTGGTTTTTTATTTCCTGGGGTTTAGCTTTTATTAATAGATTGGCCATATTAATCACAGAGGTATTCCAGCTTTCACAAAGCATTGTTATAGCTGAGCAAAGTGCAAATGTACATGTATGTATTTGGCCCAATTAGGCAATTCAGTTCTTCATTCCTGATGTTAACCATGGCTTCGTGATCATCAAAGGAGTGTCAGCAAAATGTCCTAAATGTGTGTTAGATACCAGCTTGACTAGGGCAAGATACAGTCCACAAACTCCTTGACAAATTCATTAAAAGCATTGTGAAGTACCTACTTTGGCAACCTGGAAGTGATTCACAGGCAAGACAGCATGGCTGTGTACTACTTCACTTCTTCTTCCACTTTTCATTTTAAAAAAAAGTGCAGCTATATACTAATGTTAACTAAGTTTCACAGCAATCCGCCATGAGATTATAACCCTGTTCTTCATGTTTTAGAAGTGTATGTCCTAGGGCTCAATAAAAGATTATTATGGCAGCAGGCGGCCTCAAGGTCATTCTCAAACCAAACTGGAGAGGTGAAGGGAAGAGACCACAGCATTCTTTGTCACTTTGTCATTACGAACCTTGCAGGTAGAAGACATGCGACAATCTCCCATTTCTCATTTTCTTCCTCTTTCAGCTGCTCAGAAATGCCAAGTGTGTTAACATATTTCTAAACCAAGTTCCCCAGGTGCTTTCCAGTACCAGTTGCACACCTTGATCATGTTGTGAATTCAGGCTGGGAGGAGACCTCAGCCTGCATCATCTGCAGTGTGCTTTGGTCTTCAAGAGAAGAAAGTGGGTTGCATGAACAGGAAGGAATCTGAGGAAGACTGCAGCTTCACTCCATTGTAGGGATGGAAGGGTGTTTCCACATCAAGGGGGCTTCAACTCATCTATATGCTTGCTAAGGAGATGAAAAGAGTAATCATCAAACTGTACCTTATCTTATAGCAAACAGCTCATTGCTCATCATTACAAATATTCTTATTTGTAAAGGCTTGCTTTAGGTTAAAACTATGACTATATGTTTTATACATGAGATAATAAGATAGAGATGAGAGATCTCAGGAAAGATTTCCTTCCAGAAATGACCATATGATTTTTCACTTGAATTCAGCAGAACAATGCAAGGCAATGATATGGTAGGACAATAATAAAAAAAACCCCCAAACCTCTGTTTCCTTTTTGCATTGCTAAACTGCTTTTCAAACATGGATAGTGGCTTCCAAAGAGGTGATGGAGGTCTACCTGTTTCTATGGAGTCAAACCTATTCTGGAAACATTTGAGACCTCATTGGAGGAAATTGAATTGCCCTCGTGGAAAGGCTGGGAAATTAATTCAGTAAACAATTAGAAGAAGTAGAAAGGCAAAAGAGATGGTCACTCAACCTGTTCTGAGTTTTTTTTATTCACCTAGCATTTTAATGGAGTTGATTCTTACTTGACTTTCTCTTTTCGATAATTTTTTATTTGCACTTGTGCAAAACGAAAACATTCTGATTTGGAAGTTACTCTTGCATAAATAATTAAAATAGTGTTTTATAAATTGATGTCTTACATACTTTCCTAGCAAATCCTAACATTTTTATTTATCTATATGCATTTGACAAAGCTACTTGAGGGTTAGTCTGAAGTTTTGCCACTGCATTCTGTTAAACTGTAAAGGTCATAATTTATTAAAAGTAATCAGAAATAATAACCCAACAGAAGCTCTAAACTTCATGTTACTTATTAGAAGCTGTTCATGATCCTTATTATTTCTGCTCCTCTATAAGCTGAGTTCTCAACTGAATATGACTATTGTTTTTTTTTTTTTGTGGTACCTCAGTCTCAGGAAGGTCATGGCAAGAGGAACCTAACTGACAAAGTCCTTGGAGTTTAACTGCCAAATATTAACAGCTTTTTAAAGATCTTAGAATCAAGCTAGGAAAACAAATACATTTCTATAATGTCAGCTGTGACATTCAAGCCAATGCCATACCAGAGTACCAGGTTTTGTTAATAAGGAATGTTGAATAGAGTATTATTAAAATAAAAATGGTTGAATTTGGCAATCTTGTCTCCTATTTCCTTGTCCTGCACATGACTATCCTAAGTAACCCGTGATAATCCGTGGCGATCTAACTCTCATTGCCATGCAATGATGGAATGAATTTTTAAAAAGGTGGTAGATTAATTTAAGGGGGTTTTGAGAATACAAGAGTAGCATGAAAGCCTGACAAAACCTCCCAGACCATATCTAAAATTCTTGAAAATAGCAGAGAGAGAGACTTTTAAAACTCAATGGATATCTACTGGCATCATGTAAAGGTATGTTCGGCTAATTTATGCAAATTTTTCTCATCTGTATTTCTTTTTAGTAGTTTCCATTGGTTGAGTCTCTTTTTGAATAATATTACTTTGTTTTTCTTAAAGGAACTTATTTTACAGTTGCCTTATTCATCTTTATGTGGAAAAATTGTCTTGCTTATTCTGTGGCTTTAGAAAAATCTGTAAGTCTGATAAATATTACTATGAACTATACAAGAGGGATTTCATTAAATTATCAGGATAGAAACAAGCTGGGTAAATAATGGACAGCAAGATACTAAAAGCTGACATACTTCTATTTTTTTGAGTGGATTTCTGAGACTTGACTCTCATCTAAACAGGTTATAAAGTTTGCAGGTCAGCTTGCAAGTATAGCCATAATGTTTTAGTGACTTAATTAGGCATCGTTTAATATAGTAATATTGCTCATGTACATCAGATTTCCAAAAACTGAGAGATACTTTGTAAAATACAAAACTGTCACGGAATAGCTAACAAAAATTGGCTAAAGCTGTAGTGTTTTTACTCTGATGATTTGCAAACCTAAGTACTAATTTCTGTAAGCTTCTCAGTGTAATTTTGACCTGAGTGCAGAGGAAGTGTGAGAATGTTCAGTTTAGTTTGAAATTTATCACACCAAATTGATGTGGAGCTGGGAAGAGAACATTGGAAAGGGACTTGGACCATTTTTATTGTCATGGCTTGGCTTCGCGGACGAAGATTTGGGAAGGGCTTTGCCCACACTTATTGCAAGCGCGTTGATGGCTGAAAAGGCCATGTCGCTACAGGGCTTTGCAAACGTGAGTACACCCTTCAAGCCTGCGCGGTGGATTTTATTTTAGGTGAGGCGCAGCGTGCATGAGACTGGCCCCACCCTTTACACCTGAGGTTCATCTGCCAGGACCTAGCAAGCTTGGACGGTGACAGCGAAGTCCTCAGGTCATAGGTTTGGTTAGAGTATCCTTCTCTTAGATGGATGGCCTTACAGGGCTAAACGAGCTCCATCTGCCCGGGTTTGGAGTTAGAGTTGTCCTTCTCCTAGGATGGTTGCCCGAAGGCTAGTGAGCCCATCCTGCCCGTGGACACACTTTGTCTGACCCTTCAGTTGAGACCTGTCAGGCTTGGGAGACCCTACCGGAGGCATATGCCACCACCAGCATAGCTCTCAACTTCGCAAGGGCACGCAAGCTCTTTCCCCACGGCAAGGGGTGTATTCCAGGCTCATTACACAATCTCTCTACTTTTTCTTACTTTTTCTTGTAGATGAGTAAAGACAACAAACTGCAGTTGTGGCAACATTGTTTCCTGCATATTTGCCCAAATGTCCAATCTAGCACATTGTTAGAAAGTCATAGAATCCTAAAACACTACTGTCTGGTACTGTGCAGAGCTGTCCCAGGGACGTTATAGTCTACATGCTAATTGCTTTTTCCCATATTACTGTCTGGAAAATCCAGAGAACATGTTGCAGAAATGCTTTTCTGTAGAAAAATAGAGTATTTATATATATTTTAATACACTGCATGTCAACAGATTAGAATATTGTGTACTTTGGCAGTTAAACAGATTGATCCATTGGCTGCCAAACCTTTTTTCACCCTAAACCGATCTGATCAGCATTATGCATTTTCAATATCTAATCCTAATAAATAGGGTCCTAATGGGTTTCTGTATATCCTAATCTGAAATAAACAAGGAATTTTGATCCTCAGCATGTTAGTTATAAGATTTCTTGGAATATTATGGTGCTAAGTTAATTTTGTTAGTAGGAAAAAAATTGGTTTATACTGAGAAGCCAAAATGAGAGAAGTCAGCAGATGAAGGAATTTATTTTGGATGCTTTGTTTGAAGAAGGCTGTCTTAAATTTTTGAATGCCAAAACTGTGGGAACTAGTACCTGATGAAAGCTTTCTGTCTTCCACAATTATTATTAATTTTTTTCCTCCGGAAAAGAGAGGATGAAGGCCTGAAATGCAACTGAAATGTTGCCGTGGTTTATATAGTAGCGTGTAAATGGAATGAAAGTTTTCAGTACTACTCAGATATTTGCTGCTTTCTACAAAAGTAGAGAACATGAGATAGATTTTTGAACCAGGAGTGTGATGTGTGGAAATACATGACCATGGTGACAAAGTTGAAGAAGAAACTAAGAGTGGAGGAAGAGATGGATGTATTGGAAACAGAGAAGGAGAAGCTGTCAAAACAGAAGCTAATGTAAGCAATGAAGGCAAAAGAAAATATATGGGGGATTTTTCCTTCTGCAACAGCAGACAGAACTGGCACAGACCTGGGACAGTTTACTGAGAAAAGTATTTGTTAAAATGGAGACTTGAGTGATATGTGGAGCCTTTGAGTCCTAAAGTTGGCAATGGCTTGCAAGATTCAAAATGCTTGTTCCACTAGTTATTAGAAGACTTTTATGACAAAATCTCCTCACCTTTCAGTGGGAGGCAAGCTGACTGGCATCAACTTCTTCAGAACAGCACCCAACAGCTCCAGAGCTTGTGAAAACAGACATTTTACAGAAGTGAGAGATAATAATTGTCTAGAACACAAGTGCTGGTTGTTATGTTCTGTTGAGGGAAGATAGATCATGTTATAATAGCTTTGTTGGTTGGTGATGGGGTAGGTCCATAATGAATTCGTGTTAAGGATGGAACAGACTTGGTTTGAACTCCCTTTTACTTTTGTGTAGAGTTGTTTCTTGAGGTTTTGATTTTTTAAGTTTGTTTTTTTTTTTTAAATGCTCTCCCTATATAGAATATATGGATTATCCTATATATTCTTAGGACTGGGTTTTATTATGAATAGAGATTTTTAGAATAATGCTATGAGGATTTTTTCTAGGAATGGTATAAATGTGTGAAGATAAGGCTTCCCCTCACTATAATGGAAAACCTGTTGAGAAATTTTCAGAAGGTTTAAATATAGTATTTGGTATAAAAAAATTATAGGCAATTGCTTGAAGAAAAAACTTGAGTCCCAAATTGTTGTTTAATATTCTTAATCTATCTAAAGAGAAGATGGTACAATCATATATGTTTGCTTTCTTGAAACTCGGTTGGCAATTTAGATAAATTAGGTAAGATTTCTGCCTACATAAGTCATTCTACTATTAATATTCTTTGAAATAATAATTACATTTGGTTTAAAAGGTTTGTTTTCTTTTTTAGACTCTTATTTTCATTCTGTCTTTAGTTAACCATCTTTTGCACCACCTTCTTATCAGTGTAGCACATCATACCTGATATGGCTCTTTACCCTCGCTGTCTGTACTGCCTAATTAAGTTGTTGGCTTAAAAGAATTTTACTTCTGAACTAAAAAAGTTTGGTCACTTTTGGGCTTGTAATTTTCCCAGCTAATGTGTGAAGGTCAGCACAAAGTTCAGTTATTTCTGGATGAAATAGCAGTCTGACTTCTTTACTAAATAATTACTGAGCCAAAAAACTGTAATGTTTGATTTTGTAAGTACTGAAAAAATAATAATAGTAATAATAAAATAACCCTGTTAGATTAAGGGTTCACACATCAGTTCAACCTAACTTTCACTTCAGACTTGTTTTGATTTTCTTTTCAGGTGATTTATTTTAAAAATAAGATTTCAATAAATTTAAGGGAATTGTTTAATGCAGTCAGGTAGATTTTACAGATCAAGAAATTTAATGTTTAAGAGTCCAAGAGTCCACGTTCTAAAACTATCATCTGAAGCAAAAGGAGTGGGATGGAGGTGAAAGGGATAATGAAGGAGAGGGCTACAGAACTAAGTAAAATAGAATTAGAAGTCAGCAAAGAGCCCATTAAGAATGGCAAGAAGTGGATTAATCACTGAAAAGCCAGCCCATTTATCAAAAGAGTTTGAGGAAAAAGTAATTCAAAATCTCCAAAGAACATTGAAACTCCTAGTACTTTAGCTGCCAAGTAAAAGCAGGATATGGGCAACGGACTGTTGTTCAATGGCAATGGGGTACGATCCCAATACCAAAGGAATACCTGCTCAATTGAGTGAGAAGGTTGTGCAAAGGAAGAATAGCTGAGAGGAATGACGGAATAAAGATAGCTGTGAAGTACCAACATGCAGCTGGGTCAAGAGACTAGCCACTCCCTACCTGGTGCATAAAATTGCAAATTTACCACCAGCAGGTAGGCAGGTCAGCCTGCAGGGCAGGGTTAGGATCAATGAGATCCATGACCAGATTCAAGGCAGAGGCATAATTGCAGTGCAGCTGGAGACCAGCATTCCTACATGGTTGCTGAGGCAGGAACTGACAGCCCTGGCATGGGCTGAAATCAGACCCCCGGGCCTGTGGCCATGGGTCCTGGGTGAGGCTGATCAGTGCAAGCAAGGTCTATCAGCGCGCTGAAGGTACTGCAGACCCCTTAGACTAGACATTTGTCATGCTGCTGCCTGGGCTACAGGAGCACTGTAGTAGCACTGAGAACTAAGGCACAGTAACCCACACTAGAGTCTTGTGCTACAGTTAATGATGGCTTTTCTAGTACCTGTGATTTATGGTCTCATTTTATATGGTGCTGCCTTTGTCATGGATCTATTCTTAGCCTCCTTGCAATGAAAGCAATATTATAAAGTATAAAAGTTTCATTCAGGATCTTAGACTGACAATGATGGCTTCTTTTGTTTGTTACAAGCTACCCAGTTGTGCTTAAGCCCTCATATTTTTTAGCGCAGTCGCTAATAGTTGCTCTGATTATGCAACTGTCCTCATGCTGCATTGTGGATTTCATAATGCCCTACTAGAGCTCTGGTTAGCCAGCAGATCTATCTTGCCACCAGCTGTAGGAAAACACTTTCAGAAAACTGCACTCCCAGTGGAAGTTATTCAGATCTTAATGAGTAGGATGTTTTATGATCTTTGCTAATAAAAATGAACCTGGAATATAGCACTCTCTTCCCAGAATGTGTTCTCCGTATTGCCAGAAATTGCAGGCTACACATAAACTGTTGTAATTCCAAGCATATTCTGTCAAAATATGAATATGTATTATTCAGTTGTTACCCTGTGACCATATAAATAGTAATAATACTGAGTACTGAGATGGGAAATCCCATTGTGCATAATAATACCACCAATGGAATAGAATACTAATGTGCCTTCTTAAACATTCAGTGAAAAGTAGTTAGTGACCTCCCTACTCAGCAGCTCTCTTCAGGCAAGAGACCTAAACTCTTTCAGCTTCCCTACCTCTCCTTTCCATCCCCTGAATTCCCAGAGGAACAGCATATATTAAGAAGTGACTGCCTACAGCTTGTGGGCTTACAAAAGGTCACTTCAGTTTTTTTCTTCATGACAAAAGCTATTTGAAAGCATTTTTTCACTTATAAATAGAAACAGTCTGGACAGTTAATACTTCCTTTAAAATGTGTTCCTGAATTGACACCCTAAACCAAATGCTAATGTAAAATTACTCTTGAAAACTATATCCAGCTAATAAATTAGAAAAATAATGTTTGAGATAGGAATAGATTTTCTTTCTGCCTTGCCTTTTCCATCCCTGAGGAAAATATATTTAAAACAATTCTAATGTATGTGCTGGGGTCATATTCCAAAATTCTTTCTGAATAGAGATTGATTGATCTTGCTGTTAGAAGTGAGCTATGAGTCTGTCTTGCTACCTTGCCCCACTGTATTGGAAAACAGCAGACTGGGATATGGTAGAAGAGAGGCAAGATGCTTTGCTATCTTCTTAATTCTTTCTTTACTTTCATTCTGTAAAACGTAATGTATTATCTATCCTGGAAAGAAGTTTGAGCCTGCAATCTATGTTTTTCAGTAATATCTATCATTTTTATTTAGATGAATAATGACCTGTTATTTTTTGGAAAAGTTTTTATGATGTTTTGCCTGTGCCATGAAATGGTTTTAACCATGAAATACCTTACAGCATCTTCTATATTATATATTTAGGCTAGGACAGGTAATCTGCTTTAATTCTTTACATTGTTGTCTAGTTGGTACCATGTATTGCCTAGTAAGTAAGAAGGTGTTTGACACACTGGGTGTAGAATAGGTGCAATTGTGGTGAGGCTATTCACACCAAGTCAGATTACGGTGGAGATCATCATGATCTATAAATAGTGGAGGAACAAGAGCAACGGTATTTGTAGGTAATGAGATATATGTGTTTTCAGGGAGAAACTCTTTGAGTGTTCTATATCCATAAGGAGTCTAGTGTTGCCCTAATTCTTCTTTCTTCCTTTTTTTCCCCCTCCATCCATTAGCTCAACTGTGATAAGTAGAACCAAATTAAACCTAAAAGCTAGCATTTGGCCATAATTCATTGATCAATGTCTATAATACAACAATACACAAAGATTGAGTATTTAGCTGACGGACTGGCTGGTAACACTCACGTTTGTTGACTGGATGTATTTGTTAGAGCTTGCTTTTGTTTGGGTTAATTTATCAGTGTATCCTTTTCTTGATGACAGACATTTTATTTCAATAATGTATATGGTTTCTTGAGGTATTTTAATCTGTATTTTGTTTTCTGGTTGTGTGTGAAGGCTGAGCCATTTTATATTATAGAATGATATAGGAAGAGCTGCATACTGAGCAGCAGGATGTAAAGCCTTCTACCTGAGGACTCCAATGATATGGATTAAAAGAGGTAGTAAACAGATGCATTTCCTCATCACTGTTCTTGAACATGGGAGTGGGAGCTGAGGAGTCTATTTAGAGAACCATCATGGTGTTAGGGTTTACCTCCAACAGTGAGGGTGAAAGCTGATTTATTTCTGTTTTTGCAGTAGGTGTTCAGCTGCAGAAATCCACAGTATTTAGGTTGGGTGTTTTTTTAAAATTATTATTATTATTTCAGATGTATACCATGTTGTTTTGGGATTATATGAAAAGAAACTTTTATTCCCAACCTCAAGTTGCTTCCAAGAAACCAGAAGTAAGGAAATAGAACAAGTTGAAGAACGTTAGAATAAATTGATAACGCAGTCAGTCATTTGTCAGAATCACATCTAAATATGCTTCAGCACGGTAGCTCTGGAAACTTCAGATGATTTATTACATCTTTGCTGTAGCATTCAGTATCGAATAAGACTTGAAATCAAAACTGGACGAGTAGTGTGCCCTGCATTTACTTTTCCTAGGGACTCTTCTGAGTCGGAAAGAGTGAGACGGGACTGTGAAGAGGGTGTTTTTTGTTTCTGCTCTTGTTTTGATCCTGTGCAGAAGAACACACTGCTTTGCAGGCGGAAGTGTTGGAATCAGAAACCTGGTTCTTCTGTTTAGAAATCTTCTCCAAGTCATGTAAAGATAATTCCAAATGATCACAAGTCTGTTGCTGTCTGTGCTTCTGAAATAGTATTGATCAAATTATGCCTTTCCAGCAAAGAAACCAACTTCAGCTCTTTCATTCAAAATGTTCGATCTATGGGAATGCGTATGTCTGAAAAATCACTTTCTTTTACTATCATGATCATGTCTGAGTATAATTCTAAAGATTCAGGAGTTCAGACAGGTGGCTGTAGACTTGAAACCTTTCTTCATGTAAACCATCTGTTAACGCCTGGGGAGAAAACGTGTGCAATATATTCCACAGTGTTCTGTGGATTACATGGGAGTTAATCTATCAGATTTATTTAATAGCATAAGTCAGGACCATCTATCTGATCATTATCCAACAACTGAAGGTAGAGGCATATTCACCACTGCTTTAAATTGAAACTCTGTTCCTAGTGGAGTCTTTTAACAAAGGGAGAACCCATTCACATGAGAACAGAGTAGAGACATAGGGGAGGAGTACTGGAGTTTTACTTCTGTGCATAAGGCTGAAGCTAGGAATAATAGAATTTCCCCAAAATATAAGACAGAATCACAGAATCATCTGGTTGGAAGAGACCTTTAAGATCATCAAGCCCAATTGTTCACGCTGCCCTGCCATGGTCCTTAAACCATCAGGTCCCTCAGTGCCACATCTTACACGTCTTTTAAACACTTCCAGGGGTGGAGATTCCACCACCTCCCTGGGCAGCCCGTTCCAGTGCTTTACAACCCTCTCTGTAAATAATTTTTTCCTAATATCTAACCTAGATCTCCCCTGGCGCAACTTAAAGCCATTTCCTCAAGTCCTGTCACTTGTCACATGGGAGAAGAAACCAACTCCCACTTCTCTACAACCGCCTTTCAGGTAGTTGTAGAGAGCAATAAGGTCTCCCCTGAACCTCCTTTTCTCCAGGCTAAACAACCCCAGTTCCTTCAGCTGCTCCTCATAAGACTTGCTCTCCAGTCCCTTCACCAGCTTTGTTGCCCTTCTCTCAAGCACCTCAATGTCCTTCTTGAAGTGAGGGACCCAAAATCAAACACAGTACTCAAGGTGTGGCCTCACCAGTGCTGAACACGAGGGAGACAATCACTTCCCTCCTCCTGCTGGCCACACTATTGCTGATACAAGCCAGGATGCTGTTGGCCTTCTTGGCCACCTGGGCACACTGCAGGCTCATATTCAGTCAGCTGTCAACCAGCACCCCCAGGTCCTTGTTCACTGGACATCTTTCCAGCCACTCCTCCCCAAGCCTGTAATGCTACAGGTGGTTGTGTGGCCCAAGTGTTCTAGATGTAGAAGAGAGTGTTCTAGATGCAAAAGACAGTGTTCTAGATGCAAAAGACAGTGTTCTAGATGAAAAAGTCACAAAATGATGAAGGAACCGCTGATCGTGGGATTAGGATAGGAGAGAGGAGCATGTCATAAAAAAAAACATAAAGAACCCAACTTAGGCTGACTAGGTAAGGAGGAAGGAAATTGGCCTAATTTATAGAAATAATGGCTGGATGACTCTCTGGAGATGAAAAGAATATGAACAACAGATATCTAGGAGGAGCTTTGTAGACCCTGTGCTCAAGAATGATTTGGGAAATTTTGTGTGTTTTCTGTTTGCCTAGAGTTTCCTTTTATCTACAGCAATAAAATTGGGGAGCAATTTGTGTGGAAAACTTCAGTTAGATTTTATCTTATTTAACTTCTGGCAGCTACCTCTGAAGTAGCAGCAGTATTAAACAGTAGATAAATAAACATTTTTGGGATTAGGCAACACTTGATCAAACATAGACATTAATTTACACTTGCACTGCACAAGCATGTATTTTTCTCTGCTGGTTTTCAAGGCAGACAGTCTTTTAGTTCTGTAAGTCTATCTCCTTTTAGCAATTGTACATCCTGGAATAGTGAAGTGTAAGCCTAGAGTGAGGATGGAGGGGAAAAACTGTAGTTAAACTACTGACCAATATGGAAGGAGGGAGAGTACTGAGGAAGGTGGGGAACTATCATCCTGGTGGCCTAAAGACCTCATGGTTGCACAGGTTCATTCCATCAAAGGACAGCAGAAGGTGTTTGTGCCCTGAAAATATATCAGAGAAGCTTATCGAAGAGAGTGTGCTTCAACTTACCTGGGTCTAACCAAAGGAACTGTAAGACTCGATGCGTTTGTGTTCTCAGATTCACATTTGAAGGCTGCTTGTGTGTGTGTGTGAGTACATGTCTCTAGTAAAGGAGAAATCTGCCAGGCATGTGACTCTTCAGAACACATTATTTTTAACCCTCCTCTGAAGACCTAGTGCCCTCGACAGCTGTACACTGGCTGTACCTAGAAGGAGTGGCAGAAATACCTTGACTGTCCAAATCAAGGGTTTCTTCATATCATTTTGTGGCTCTTCTCCAGTTCAATTACCTTGACCATTTCTTGAAGAAGCCAAGACCAAGGGGCTGAGAATTGGTTTGTACATGCACCTGGGTGTGGGAGTTCAGTGGTGCTTGGCCCACAAACAAGAGATGGCAGAAGAAGGATGTTAAGTCTGAACTAGTTCCAAGTGAACAGTAATTGCTTCTGGATTCATGATGATAACTGCATTTGTTTTAAACAGGATGATGCTGTTCCTCTGGTAAAAAATGAATGGGTTAAGAACACAACCGTATCCTTCCCCTAAAACTTCAACTCCTCATCCTTCCCTGCAAACACAATACTCCTAGTATTTTTTCTCTCTTCCCCCCCACCCCACCCCGTTTTCCTCTCTTGATTCTTTTCTTTGCCAAATTTTTCTTTCAGCCTGCTTTTGTCACCTCTTGAGTAATTTGAAGCCTACCTTTCCAGTCCCTGAACTAATAGACTGACTTCGCTCCAGCACTGCAGTTAATACTGGTGTGCTTTCTGTGAATGTTCCTGAAGCGGTGCTTACCTGGCTGTCTCTAGTGGCTAGCCGGAAGATCCATAGCTCATGCTAGACCTCCACCTGTAGATCTGTCCCTCTCACTGTTGGCAGAATCCCCTTACAGTACTGGTGGGATTCTTCTCCTGGATGGCAGTTTCGTAACATTTTTTGTCTAGAAGATATTGTAACACGAAATCAAAACCAGTCAGAAAACCTCACACTGTGCTGGATGTGTTGTTACCTGTAGAGGACCATC
This sequence comes from Bucorvus abyssinicus, assembly GCA_009769605.1. NCBI lineage: Eukaryota > Metazoa > Chordata > Aves > Bucerotiformes > Bucorvidae > Bucorvus > Bucorvus abyssinicus. The sequence goes on from CM020024.1 coordinate 128,922,686, forward strand.
CACGTACCAATGGCTCTGGATTTTCTTCCTGCAGCAGGAAGTGTGTTTTTTAGTAGAATACATAATGGATCAAATAAAACTCTGATAAACCTTAAATCCATGACCAGAATTCCATTATATATGGTCACATGCATTTAAAGAAATTTTGTGGCAGGCACTACTCCTTCTGCTGGTTGTTAGACCAGTGGCTTTATCAGGTGAGAATGATGACTGTGTTAAACTAGTAGACATAGAAATGCTTGTGAGCTTGCCCTGTCTGGGTAGAGCCCTAGCAAGATCTCAATTCTATAGTGAGTTAATACGCCAGCGAAGGTGCTCCAACTAGGCACCATTCCCTTCTCTTACATTTAATTGGAAAGATCATAATGGAGTAATAGTCTGCTCTCTGTGAGGTCTGGATGACAAATGACTGGGGCCACAGAGAATGTTGTGACGTATGCTACTTGATCTAGTAGAGAAATCTCCTAAATTTAGTGACGTACACACGGTTAGCTAATTTCCAGAGGGGAGGGTAGCAAAGCATTAAGCATTCAATACACATGTTCTATAGTTAGCTAATTCTTACTGCGTCACGGGAGGCAGAAGACATCGTAACTTTATTTAGCAATAGAAGAAGACATTTTGTACACTGCTGTGTTTAGTTCTCCAAGGTCTGAACTACAGATGAACAAAAAACTTTATTTCTATCTAATAGCTTAATGTTCTTTTATAGATTGAGAGCTACTTTTCAGGTTACTGAAGCTAAGATTTGGCGGGAGGATTATTTCTTCCCCCTGCCCCTTCTCAATGGGGAAATAGCTGGCTGCACTAATTCTGCCAAAGAAATAGAACTTACTAGCTGGAGACAAAGAAGCTAGGATAAGTAAGTATATATATGTAATTCTAGATTTTTGGAAGAAAAATTTTTGAAAAAAGCTCATCTTCTTTCTGCATGTTCACAATACTTGCAGTTGATCATTTGAGGTGATGCTCAAAATAAATATAACAAACAAAAGGTCACCTAAGAGTTTGAGTTCAGTGCAGTTAGAAAGACCATCAACATTAAGCTCCTTTAAAGCTACATGTTGAGTGTCCTTCTTAAATTGAGAGTCATGGAAGTATAAATCCATCAATTCAAAATTGAGTAGCTTTCAGTGCAGATGCATGCATACATATTTAAAGGCAAAATGGATCAAATAAATGACAAAGAGCTCCTAGAATGGATACATGTGCCTAAAGCAAGAAAGTAATAACAGAACAGGCTATTAAATACCTTTTTGAAAAGCCTGTTAACAAGCTACCTAAATAATTTCTTTAATCAAGTGAGGTAAAGGATAAAAACAGGAGCTACAAGAATAGCTCAACCTGCACTATTGTTACATGAAGGATCCAGGAAAAATAAGCCCAGGATAGGGCTGTGCTGGTGCCATGACTTCTGCCTTATAGTCACTATGTCTCCAGAATCAGAGACATGATGAATGTACACAGATCTGACATTGCTCTCGTAACGAGCCATTTAACCTAGTGAAGCAAAAAGAGTGAAGGGGCCATGGGAGAATGGGTATTCCAGCACTACAGATTTGAGGTGAATACGTAAGTTTACAAATCCTGTTTAATTAGTTACCAGAAATACAAACTTTATAGTTCACGTGAGAGCACACTGTCTTACATCCAAAGGCATTGGTCAACTGCCTGTAATTATACTTCTAGAGTCCCAGATGTTGCTTGTTACACTCTAAGACTCTCTTCATAGAATTTTAATTCTCACTTTTGTCATTGTTTGAGTGGCTGTGGATAACTGCTAATGGTGTTAATTTACATTTACATCTCCCCACGGTTTAATTATTTTGGAGACCTGCAGGCTTTACTGCTACCATAGAAGGGGAAGCCGCTTGGGTGGCATGCCTCTTATCAGATCCAAGCCATTTATAAATTCTCTAGATATTTGATCTAAGCTGGTCGTCTAGGTTCCTTGTAGAGCCAACTGAGAGAGAAGATGAATTTCTCTCAAGGTCTCCATTTTAGACAGCTGTCTTAAGTATTTGCAAGGAACAGTTCATGCTAACCTATCATTTTTCATTGACTAAGAGGCATATAGGTGCTAGAATTCTCAGGCAGCTGAAAGAAAGTCACTTTTGGCTACTACTGTTGTGGCAGAATGCTGTGGAAGCAAAGGACAAATATTTTTGTGAGTAGAATATGAAGCTACAAGCGATCACTTAATATTCTCATTAATTTCTTTGAAAAGAGCTTCTTTCATTCTGGAATGATGGCCTAAATCTTTTAAGGCATAAAATATGCAAAGCTTTGAATGCTTTTCAACAGTAAAAGATCCTTCAGTTAGGCATGATACTAAATATGTTGCCATCTGTAAATATGGGTTAGTAAGCATTTTAACTCATGTAGACTTGTTTGTGTGAGCCAGAAGCCGTGATGCTATGGTTTGAGATGAACAATAATGCATTAATGTTTAATGTAAGATAACAGATTGGAATTTGCCTAACCTTAAACATTTAGAAGTACTATAAGAGACCATGAATGGAAACATCAGTAAATAATGAAGTTATCTAACTGAAATCAAGAGCACACTCTATGGCCATATAGGTCATTGGAAAACTATAAAAGAGCTAGATTGAAAACATGATGAGAAATTCAAGCTGGATTCCTGAAGCTCCAAGGGAGACCATGTGAAATATGAGTAGTGTTGCTTTTTTAAAATAGGTTGTTCTATTAATAGAAGCCTAAAGTGATGCTTCCACACTGAAACGCTTTGGCTTGACATCAAATGTAATTTGCTCTCTGACATTTGGAGATATCTCTCAAAAAAATGATGGTAATGTTTAGACTTAGGATGCATTAGAAATTCTTTTCATTAGGATGTTTCTGGTGTATTTTTGCACTTGTTACCTAGGAATCCAGAGAGTATTGTGAATAATAAGCAAGGTTTTATACTAATGTCTGCATTGTTTTCTTTCTACAAAGGATATAAAAATGTATCATGAGACAGCAGACTCCTACAGAACACATTTAATAAATTAATTTGTAAAATTGCCTACTACGGTTACATTCAGATGAATATAAGCATGTATCTGAAAGCATAAACACAGCTGTGCCTGGGTCTTTTTCTAAAAAGATTACCTAATAATTTTGCAGTGCGAATGATGAGTGGTTTCCTTCATAAACAGAAGTGTGCTTTTCACTTTTTTCCTTTTTCATTGACCTCTCCTAAAAGCTCTTGAAGATACTAGGTTCAGCTCCGACAGCCCTGTTTCTGTTAGTGCTGCCAACTGCAGAAGCATTTTACTACATAATATTGAACTCCTGAGCTTTGAGTGACATACATTGCTTCTACATTCTTTCCCATCGCTGTCTGTAATGAGGATATTTGTGCATCTGTTAATGTTTTTCTTTTACAACGAAGAGCAATACTCAGTTTTTTTCAGGGATATTGCAAACCAATGCTCCAGCCATGTGTTTTTTCACCTTGGTAACTTCTGATGTGTCTAACCAAACCTTTTACATGGTGAGTCTACAGCTATCCGTCGAAGGCATGGGTTGGAGAGGACAGCCTTCATGACGTTATGCCATGACTGCTGTATTGCAGGTCAAATATTTGAATAATGTAACTTTTTCACAACTGGGGTCTTGATTAAATAGAATAAATAGGTGGGGTTTTTTTGGTGAGCTTAACAAACAACAGTGAGATGAGACAAATATAATACTGCAAGTGTAGTGTTGAGACTGAAGATTAATTGAAGAATGTAAATAGCATGGCTTGTTTCAGTTTACTTTCTGCTTATTATGATGGTCGTTGTCGGACTACCAAGTGAGACAGGTAGCCTTCTGCCTCTCCTCTCTTGTGCATGTGATATCACCATGAAGGGAGAACTTGGGCTCCAGCAGTACTCACCATGTATTTTTATTGCAATCTCAATAAAATGTCTGGAAAATGTCCATTAATAAACACTAATTGCTCTTAGTGCCATGAAAACTAGCATGCCAGAGAAGATTTGTCTTGGTAAAGTTTGGTACACATTTAGAGCTCTTTTAGAAAACATACTGAAAACTAAGCTATACTGTCTTTTGGTCCTGCCAAGAAAATACTGCAGATCAAAGTTTAAGCGAGGGCACAGGTTCTTTGCCACAATGCCCACCATCTCTTATGTTGTCACTTTTTTGTCCATAAGGCTAGAAATAATCCCTCCATTTGCTTTATTTTTTTCCTCTAGGAGCATGTAGCATCAGAGAATTAGGATGATGAGAGGAGATCTTGGCAAATGAGGGCCTTGCAGAGGGTGCACCTACTATGGTGCTGAGGAGGCACTTGGACACCTATTTCTTTCAGGAGTAGTAGTGTTCTGTGCTTGCCAGGAACGTTCCTCCTTTGGTGATAGATGCCTCTGCATGTCTACTATGCAATCCAGGTCACTCTACCTTGACACTATGTGAGATAAAAGATTTACTGCTAGCATAAATTAAAGTGTTAAAAGTGATTTCTGGAGCTTTTGCTACAGAATTAGCACTAATTATGGAGAGAAAAAAGAACATAATCCGGGATCATAGCTCATACTGCCTTGTTTGTGCCTTTGCCAGAAATCTTCACACTGTGAAAAGTCTCTAACAGAGAGAATTAGGATTAAATCAAGGCTGTTTTCCAGTGGACTTTGAATGTGACTGTATTTAATGCTGCCTTTGTTATCTGGAACACACTTATTTCATAGTGTGTAAAGGCAGTTCTATGTGCCATTCTCTAAGCACTGTAATGGGGAATACCAATTACAGTACCTATTAGTTAAATCCGGTTTAAGCTTGATGGAGCTGTTCATTTCCGTGTTAGCAAGAGTCTGTTTTTCTGATATGTTCTCTGATTACCAAGACTTCTAACCTTGCAAGACACTGACTGTTACTAAATTGCTTCCTATTTTTCTTTTCTGAGAGTCTAAATCTTGCTCAACCTGGGACTATTATACCCTGACTTCCTGTACTTCTCTGCTTTCTGGCTGCAGTGCCACCTGTGAAAAAGACTGTCTAAAAATTTAGCTTGTAGACATTGCTATTGATTGCAAGGGCAGAACTGGATTATCTAACTCTTGTTTTGTCAGCCTAGTTTTTTGCTTTTTTCTTTCATCTTTAATCTTCACATTCTGTTTTCTCTGGTTTGAATTTCCTCAATTTGAAATCATGTCACTAGGAGGCAGGTCATAGACTAACAAGGCATTCTCTCATGCTTGTTTCCATCTATTAAGCATTATTTGGAGTTAAATGATGAAGTATAGATCCCTTGGAAAATTCCCATACGTGCAGCCAGTTGTCAATCACTCATCATCCCTGTAACTCTCCCCAAAGACCACTGTAGTAATCACAAAACCTTAGAGGCATTGACAGTAGGAAAGTGATTGATGCAAATCTCATTTTGGAAAGCTGCTTGTGCTGAATAATAACGCCTGTTAGCTATTTGTAGGTTTTATATTCACTTTATTTGTAGGACTGCTAGCAAGCGTCCTCAGTGTCTAGAGAAGCCAAAGTGGTTCTGAGAAGACTGGAGAAAGATGTGTTCCTCCTTTTTCTTCCCTGGTACTGTTAAAGGTAAATGCATGTAAATTATATCCAATGAAAATGGAACTCTATGCCATAGGCTAGTAGTCTGCCAGTGGATTAATTACTCATAATTGATTTTGAGGGTTGAGTAGTGGTAATTATTGGAATGTAATGGCAAAAGTGTTCTTTTGCAAAAAATGACCAATAGCCACAATTAATGAAATGTCTAGTTTATGGATATGACATCAAAAAGCCTCAAACTTCATTGATTGAAGCCAGTGGTGCTTTAAAAGATTGAGACAAATAGCTCTGGTTTCTTTCCCTTTAAAATAAAATAAAATAAAAAAATGTTCAAGCCCACAAGATTTTAATTAATTATTGACGTACTACTTTAACTGTTTTGTTGTTCAAATTTGAAATCAAAACATTGAAAAGGATTGCATCTCCAAAATGAAATTCTATGTATGAAAACATGAAAGTATCTCAGAAAAGTAAATGTGTAATATAATACACAGAGCTGCTTTAAAAATAGTATTTTCCCAGGCACTGTTATTTTTATTTAGCTCAAAACATTTCTTGGATATCCGTTTGGTAGATTAGGATTGGACTGATACTTCTTTTTAACTCCTAGAAGAATATAAAATTTTCTTTCAGATGATACTTTCATTTCACATTACATTTGATGGGTATATCTCTTCATTTGGGCTGCAAGATGCATATGACAGTGACAACAGGAGTCTGATCATATACTCTTTGAAGTCTGGAAGGACTCAAGGCTCCCACTTTTCTGACTCTAGCCCCACAGGGCTTAATAGCAATTTACTGATGGAATATTAGCAGTGAGTCAATATCTTCCCAGGAGCAAAGGAGAGAAAGGATGAGGAATAATAATGCACACAAGTAAAACTCCCGTAGGATTATATTTCTTGCTGGTGCATGAAGGACACTGCTTATCGATCAATTTCAGACTTTAAACTGTCTAAGACCGAATAAAATCTCAACCAATGAGCTACAGCTAAAGGAAGCAATGTTGTGAGGACAATTCCCATGAAGAATTTACAATTTCATCAAACATTTGCTGTATTCTTCTGTTTTTTATAATGGAAAAAAGTTCTGATAGAAATGTGATGTAAATAATAATCGGCACTGGAAAAGATTGAGCATTTTAAAGAAGGGAAAACATCAGACTTTTTTGAGGGATTTTGTATTGTTGCCTTCACTGAATGCAACTTAGTTTTCATACTTGATAGAATGGTACTGTCGTTTCAGATTAACCCTTCAAGTACGAATTCTTAGTGACTATGTTTTAGGCATGTACTCAACAGGCTCACGCTTTAACCACATAACTTTTTTTTTTTTTTAACATAATGTTTAAATAACGAGGAATAATAAGTAGGAACAATTCCCAGCCAAGCATCTAACCATTTAGCATGATTTATAGGCCACATTTATTAATATTTTTGCGTAATGTGTGGTGTAGTTGGTTTTTTCCCATGTCTTACTTAAACAGTGTTTCTAGCAACCCATAACTCATTACTTTCTAGGACAGTGATGATACACAAAGTCTAAGGAACAAGAGAATATGTCTGATCAGCCTAGTCCTCATCAGCAGGAAAAATAATCCTGTCAAAATAAAGCAATGAATATTAAAATAGATAAGAAAAAAACTGAGGATAATAAATTATTGTAAAGAAAAAAGAAGGAGCTTTATTCAGGGAAATTTAGGAAAGTTTGAATGTGGAATGTCACTGAGAAATGAAGAGAGAATTAGTAATTCACCCATAGTTAATGGTTTGCCTGCTATAAGTAACATTTTACAGAGTGTTAATCCTCATCTTTTCATGGTCTGGCAGCTATTTCTGATGGCTTACAGCCATTTCAGTACAGCCTTGGGAGAAGAAAATTTGCCACCTAACAGCATATTTTCTTTGTAGAAGCTGGGGATTCTGGTTAAAAGAGATCATCCAACCCTGTGAATGACTTGGGGGAGGGTGTTCTACCCAATTTATTCAGTGCAGTTAAGGATGTGAAACTGTTGAATTTTTTTAATGTTCTATTATTCAGACACCAGCCAACACAGAATTCATCACATACCATCTACCCTGTCAGAAAGAAGGCAACTTGTCAGAGAAGTTAATTCTTAATGACTTCGCTCTCTAAAGGCAATGAGGGTTCATCTGTTCAGCTGAGGTGGTTTCTAAGCCAAGCTGTGACTATGTGCTCTAAAGACCTGGTCAATGTGATTTATGACTCCTACTCATCTGCATGGGTGGGTTTCATTTTGAAAGACAACAGGATTTAGGCAAAAGACTATTATTTGCTTGAGTCCTGCCCTATTGTGGGGTGCAGGTAGGATATATGCCTAGACCCAGAATCTTGGAAACATTCCCAAGCCCCAAATTTACATCATGCTTGTATTTATTATTGGGCAACCAATAGTTTCCCTTTACCAAGACCCAAGCCAAAGAAGAACAGGGTGGTGAAGAGGTCGCACAGCCCATTTTGAGTAGCTTTGACTATGGTAACAATCATTGTTAAAGGAAATTGAGTGACCATTTGGCTCAAGTAGAGAATAAGGAAGAGATGAGAGAGACTCCTTGTTCCAGAAAAGAAGCCATTAACAGGAAAGAGACAAAGAAGGAGAACCTGACTGGTAGAAACATGTCAACTACATCTTAACATGTTCCAGAAGAACATGAGAGAAACTGAGACAAGGAATGACACTCACATTCGATTCCTGTGCTTAAATTGAAGCCATTCTTGAGCTGCTTGTAGTACAGAGTGATTACTTTCACACTTCTGGCAAGGATTTTTAACTGTGCATGCACCACGTATATGAATGGTTGTGTTTCATTGTGTTTGCCTGCAACTTTAAAGAGGGAAATGTGGTGGCACCTCAAAATTTTCCCATTCATTTTGCAAGATTTCCCATTACTTTACAGAAAATTCAGTGCAGCCCATAAAAATACCTCTCACTTTCTCCTCTTTCTCCTTCTGTTTCAGTCTTGACCCTAAACTCCCTGACAGGTTTGGAAGGTACCTTGGCAAGACAGTCTTGGAACGCTCTAGTGCTTTGGTGAAAAACCCGATCTTCAAATGTCGTTGGTGCCCCAGTATGCTCATCAGCATGAATATCCATGTAAAATACAGGGGTTTTTGTCAGGAAAAGGGCTTTTCTTTTTTTAAGGCTATCTGCTTGGTATTTGCCATATTCAGTGCAAATTTGGTATAGGCTAAATGTATTAGCTCGAAAATTTACTGTGTGAGGGAGATACTACTTTTAATCTTTAGCCTTAAGTGGTATATTCTGTTCCATTTCTGCTAGGGTATACTGTAGGAATTGCTTTAAGAGCATGGAAAATAGCATGTAACAACTATTATTCAAACACAACAGTAAAATTTGAGAAACTGAGATATACAAATTTGTCAGTACAATCCGGTGCTCATAGTAGGAAATGTAGTCAATGTACTGGATTTTTCCAGTGGCATGTCCGAGTGTATTAGCAAATTAACCTCGTGTGACATTAAGCTGGAGTTAACAGCCTTCCTTGCACAGTGATACTACCAACCACTCCTCTGTGTCATTGAGGGAAACCTCCTGAACTTACGGAGTTCAAAGACATGCACTTATTTAAACACTTGTGCATCTTTTCACAGCAGTGACATTTCTAAAGGTGGTCGGTAGAAATATATTGAGAAACTTTTTTGTAGGTTTTTTTTTCTCTAAGTAAATCTTAGGCTCTGTGTCTTCTTGTGTGAAAGAGTATGCTCTTCTTTCTGTAGATAGCAGAAATTGAGATAGTATGATATAACTAAACTAATCCAAATAAATTCTGAAATAGCATTTTCAGTTAAAAAGCTTTTTCATTAAATTAGCGGTATTAATTGCTTTTGGCTTTCCAGCTGACAACAATCTGCAGTACAAAATCTGAAGTAATTGCTAGTATTTGTAGCAATGAAATCTTTTTGGTTTTGGGATATGAGCTTCAAATTTTTCTAAACTTCAGATTCTAAATAGCTGAAAAGAAGCTCAAAAAAAGAATTGAAAATTATTTATAAAAACATCGGTTAAGCTCTACGAATGACATAAAGAAATAACCCATATTTTCCACAGAGAAAAAATGTTTACCCCTTTGTTGATCTGGTAAAACAAAACAAAACAAACCCCTTGTACCCCAGCTCATTTCTGATTGAGTATTTAAGTAATACTCTTAGCAAGGATTTTGTCCTGTCATTTCAGTTTCAGTGCTGCCTCCTTTTTCTGATTGATGTATCTGTCTAAAAGAATTCTGTGGACTTCTTTTTCATGCCATCAGTCCACATGAAATATAAAGAAATGACGTGTTTTGAATGGGGTGGGGACTGGTAGTGCTTTTTTTTCACTCCAAGTATGAGAAGGTCTACCAGTGTCAAACGTGTTTAATGGAGGTCAACTTTCCAGCAATTTTTGCCAACTGCCATTCTTCATTGCTGTAGTTTTAAGTCCTGTTTGGTTCATCAGGAGACTAAACTGAGTACCTGTGACAAATGTCAGGAGCAAGAACAATTGCATTGCCGGAAAGAAACCTATAATAAGCAATAAGAAATTAGATTTTAATTAGAGTTGGATTTGAAGCTCAAAATGCAGATCTAGGATTGAAAACTAGAGAAGCTTTGAAAACTGTTCAGCCTGTTTAACAAGAAAACTAAGAAAGACCCGCTTTAGTCTGGAAATGTTCCTGCAGGATACTGTATTTTGATCAAAGCTGACTTTTCATGCTTTCTAGTTAAAAAGATTTCTTCCAAACTTCAGTTTCTCACTGGGTGTAATTGTAGCTTTGGAACATTTGCATTTAATATTAGTAGGTGATGTATCTAGCCACATTAATGATAGCTAAAAATGAAGGAAAATGGCTTAAGAAATAAATATGGTTTTAGGATCTTTGGTAGTTGAAGCTCTTGAAATAGGCTGACTTGAAATTTTTTTAATTCCAGAGACTGTGCTTTGTTTATCCTCTCCCCCTAAATGGTCGTTTGCAAGAAAACGATGTTTCAGAACTACAGCTTTGGCCATTAAACAGACTTTCAATGTCTCTGTTCTTATGATCCAGAATAAAACTTCTAGGTGCTTTCTTTTATCACTGAAAGTCAATATTGAATGTACCAATTGTAGGAGGATTACAGGTTTGCTTAGGACTTTTTTTGATCCTCTGACAGTCTTCTGGCATACTGGAATGTAATATGAGAAAGGTTTCTTACCTTTCTTAAATGTCTAAGTTCCAGATTAATCTTTTACCTACATATCTCTCCTCGATTATAGTCCTCATATAGTTAGTCCTTTATCTGCGTGTATTAGGCATACATACTTGGACATTTGCTGCAACACAGTCACACCACAGCAAAAATAAGCTTCTTTTTCCATGTATCACCTAGGACACTATGGAGTTCAGAAAAACCTGTCTGATTTTTAGCAGAATCCTTATGAATTTTGTAATTTTAACAGCAGAAAAAATGCAAGAAGGTAGCAGATGAACTGTGCTTAAGAGATGAGCACACAACTTCTAAGGCCTCATTACATCTGAAGTCACAGATTCCTGCTCTGCTGGTATTAAAGAGGGAATCTGTCACTGAGGGATGGTTTTGCCCTTCAGGTCAGGAACCGTGCTTGTTATCGCTGATGAAAACTGTCTGGGCAGCTTACATGACTCAGCAGTAGGCCCTTTAACTACAGGAAGAAAGAACTTGTAAAATCCTGTATGATGCTTGACGTGTGGATCCTGTGCATGTCTATGGGGAGGTCATATTTCTGATGGATTAGAAACATTTATAGGGATGCTTCTCCCTTCTTTCCATGAAATATGAAATGGGCTCAAAATGCTCATAGCAGATTAGTATCTATCAGTTGCCATGATCATCAAAAAGATGCTCAAGCCACACTTGAGCGCACAAAGAAATTTATGTTGGAGAGACGTGGGGTTCTCTCAGGCCCTTCTGCTCCACCAACTTGCCTGCAGCCGAGTATGATGACTTGCAGTGTGGTGCTACTGGCTTTCAGCAAGGGGAGGCAAATAAAGGCTTCTTCCTCCCTCAAAGTGCCCTCACTGTGAGCTAGTGCTACTAGTAATCATCGCTACACAGTAGGTGTTTATACATTAACTTTTATTGCAGTCCTCTGCACAGGACAGCATGATTACTTCAGCCATAATAGGGGCATACAAAGAAAATAATAAAACATGGCACGAAAATAGGAGAAGTATTGAGGTTATTAAAAATTAAAAATGGGTTTTAATTGTGATATGAAAATAACATTGTAATTATATAATATAGGATATTTTGTATGTTTTAAAATATTTTTAATAATTATATATAGTAATATATCATTATTATAATATTACTTAGATAAAAACTGGTCATGGCAAATCATTAATAAATTTTTGTGCCTTTATAAATATTCGGAATAATTTTAAAACTGATATTTAAAATTGCTTTTTATGATTAAAATACTCTCTTCCTGGATCTAGGTATATGAAAATCCTTCATAGCTTCGTAGTAGGAGTTCTGATATTGTGGTAGATTGAAAAATGTGTGGACATATCATTCTTTAATTATGAAACCTCAAGAGCTTCTGATCCTCTCAGGACTGTAATCAAGAGATGTTGGAATCAATTTCTGTTGTTCTTGTAATTATACATGAGTTTTTAATTTAAATTGGTAACTTATCCCTCCAATCACTTGAAAGGGAAACTGGCAGCATGGTCAATTAAATACAGACTTCTGTAAATTATTTTTATTGCTCACCATTCATGCAACAGCACCTTGATGTACACAGGCAATAACCTGCTAGGCTTTGTGGATGTGGATTTTAATCACTGCGAGTAGCCAAGGAATTTAATGACTTAATGACAAATCCACCCATTTTAATGGGAACTGTGTGCTAATTAATTAGTGGAGTTAGTTTCTCAGCTTTTTAAGAAACATTGATAACTAGTCTGCATTTGCCCTTTGGGAATGTGAATAATTGACTAAGTTTAGCTTCCAAATCAGTTCAATTGGGGGAAGTGGAAAGATTGCTGCAGAATAAAAAAATTCTATGATTTTTCTCTTAATGAAACAAAACCTCAGAGTTTTATGTTCTGTTGAAAAAAAAAACCCCTTCATTCAATCAAATCCAAAATACTTCACTTCAGGTATTAACTTAAAACCAGGATTGAACTAAAGGGAAACAAAAGTCTAAGTTTACTGTACTGTTGGGCAGCAGGAAGCCACCTTCTTGATCCCTTTGTCTAGTAACTGAAGAGGTTAGAAGTAAGGCTTGTGGTAAGACCCTCCCAGGGTCTGACGGCTTTTGCAGTTGGGATGTGGGAAGATCAATCAATCAACTGAAGAGATGCAGGAAAACTCTGGTCTCTGAACCCCTTTGCCAGGGTTTAGGACAGTAATCTGCAGCTGGCACAAAACAAAGTCGAGTTGAAACTCTTCCATGAAAATAAAACTGATTCACATTTGCAGTTGTCAATCCTACATACAGATGACTTGGTATCTATAGTTTTATTACCAGAATACAGTAGATACAGGAAAAGTTCCCTTTGATTTTCTTATTTTTTATAGAATAATTTGCTTTGAATGTTTTTCTTATTCAATCATGTGTTCGATTCCAGCATATCCCAGATTACCACTCTTCATCTTGGCTAAGATGTTATTTTCTTTCTGGAGTTTTTCTTTCTTTTGCAGAATCACAGACTAGTTTGGGTTGGAAAGGACCTTCAAAGATCACCTAGTCCTAACCCCCTGCCGTGGGTCGGGGCATCTTTCACTAGATCGAGTTGCTCAAAGGCCCATCCAAATGGGTCTCAAGTCCATTCACCTTTGAGACTTGACTGGGGCTTCATGTCTCCTCACCTTTTTTGGTTTTGCCCATGAATCTGTAAAAATTACTTTCTATAAGGATTCAGTGGTGTTTATCTACTGACAGTGAGGTCAGGGTGAGCACACCAGTGTCCCAGGGAAGAAAAGGGCCCCAGCACTTCTGAATGCAGCAGGCCTCTTGAGTGAAAGGTGCTTTATGTTCAGAGTTTTCAGTCCTGATTGATAGATTCTTCTGAGAGAGAGATACTTTTACAATTGTTGCTATGCTGCTCTAATACTGACTTGACTCCAACTGAAATCAGTAGAAAAACTCTTAAAATTTAGAAAGACATTACAAGAACAGTAACCGGTTTTAGTGTAAAGTTTGGCAAGAGTCTGAAAAGCTGTAACCCGAAGTAATTTGTACTGCTAGCTGATCCCAGGTTGTTCTGTTTGTAGCTTACCTCACCGCATTACTTGTAAGACCTCTTTGTTCTACGTGCAAATCACGTGCAAGCATAAATATTCAATGCTTTAGCTTGCTTTTATAATAGTTTGTCATTCAGTGCTGCTACCAGTGAAGATATCTATGATGTGGCAAAATGTAATCTGGAGTAATTATTCTTCGAGACTTCTTCTACAATATTTATTAAATATTTACAAATGGCAGCCAGCTTGTGGGTTTTCTGCTTGTTTTCAGATCAGAATGAGAAAGCAGAGGAGAAAAAAGTCTGAAGGCTTTTCCAGTGCTGACTGTGCGTTTCATTTTTGATGGGCAGATAAAGCATATGTTGTTGAAAGGACTCCCCCTATAATAACTAACAATTAAAACAATGAAAATGATTTGAAAGTAGTGCTTTGGTAAGAATGTATATGGAATGAACTAAAAGAGTTTTGAGGGGTTTTTGTCCAAGCACCCAAGACAAGGATCATGTGTTACCTGAACAAAACCAAGAAAGAGCCTCCATTGATCCTGAAGCAGTCCTGCTTGCTAAGCTTGGAAGTATATAGATTATGGAGAGAATCAGCCAGGAAAAAAATAATTCAGCATGAGGGGCCAAGATTCTGGTTGATTCTGGTGGAATCACCTAAAGACCTGCTGAATATAAATGAGTGCCATGTTGAAGGTCAGTTCTTGAATGCTCTGTTTTTCACTTTTTTGAAGTGCGGTTACCATTCACAGTCATTCACAGCCATTCACAGACTGTTGCTGTCATTATTTTATTTTATTTTTTAATATACCATCCTTTAATTGTACTAGCAAGGTTAGTAAATTGTTATGACATCAAAACATAAAATAGCAGGATATTATTTTAGGTGAGGAACAAGCAGTAGACAAATATAGTCCTGAGTGACACTTTAGCTGCTTTTTATGAAGTCCTTTAAAAATAAACTAGTCCCAGTCACCTATAAAATAATAACAATAAAAAGGAAAACCAGAAAACAATGACCAACCAGTATGGTAGTTACTATTTCTCCTTTGTGTTTCTGCCTCTTTATGCAGCATTAGAGCAATGCAGCTTCTTCAGACCGAGAGGCGTAGTGGATCTCGTTTGAACAGTAATGAAGGTTGAATTATTTAAAGTACAAGCTGCACACCTTGAATCCTTTAGCATACAAGCAAAAACAGACCTGAGTGCAGGCAGAAATGGAAAATTTCAGTACAGAAACTGGCTTTAATGCAAGATAATAGTCCGCAATTTTGAAGTGAAGATTCTTCACGTTAATCCCATCTCTGAAACTATCTCCCTATCCAAGGACAGGCTATTTTCCTCTGTTTTCCTAGTTTGTTAAAATTGTCCTAGTCTAACAGTGCTTCCTCTTCCATCTCATGGGATTGTGAGATGCTATTATGGCTGCCTGGAAGCATTATAGCAAGGAGGAGTTAAGAAACTAAATGCTACCATGCTTGTCCTAGGAATCGTATTCAGCCTACTCTCTTGCCATCTCCATTTGACAATCTGATTTTGCACTGCAGAATGGACAGCAAAATCATTGTAAGGTTCATAAAATGGAGATGGGAAGAGTTGCCTCCATGTGGGATAATTTTGCCTTAAGGACACCTCAGCTGTAGATCTTGCCTTTCACCTCAACAAATCAAATGCATTTAGAAATTATGGCACGTTTGTGTATAGTCTAAGTAGTGAATGCTTGCCAGGAAGCTTTTGGAAGATGTTTAATGGTTGTGAGTGCAGAACTACGAGCAGGAAGAAGCTGTCAGTGTTGTTGAAGGCCATAAATGCAGCTCTGTGGAGTTGGAGGCTCTTTGTGAGAACTATTAATTTCCCTATAGATTTCCTTTGTCCTTATGCATGTCTCCTAAGCTCAACAGGCTGGTAAACCTCCTCTTCACTGCTAGCCCATGCAGCAGCAAATCAGAGGTCTATTCCATCTTCCTGCTCACTATGTCAAAGCTTGTTTTATCAGTTATTAAACATGCAAGGATGGAGATTCTCCAGCCTCCCCACATTCCAGTCCTTCATACCTGCTAATCTTAGAGACTCAAAAATCCCTTGCTGCCTGGGGAATTGTAAATGTGGAGAATGAATTGCACCAGCCTTTTAGAAATATATATATTTGAAGTCTATAAGGTCTCTTATTCTTCACGTTAACATCTCTCCTCTCATTCCACAGCTCATTCAGTCTGTCCTAGTAAATTTTAGATCTTCAGTTTCTGTGATCCTACTCTATGTTCCCTTTGAACTTTCTGACAGTCCATGCCTATCTTGGTTCCATGATTGAAAGTAGGTCTCAAAACAATTTTCTAGGTGAGACCTTACCACTGTCACATACAGCAGAAGGATTTTTTTCATGTACTCTTCTTGTCTGTGTAGCTGATGACAGTGACCTACATCTGGAAATTTACATATGTTCTATCACATTTCATCTAGTTTTCCTCCAGCACATTCTCCAATTTTCATGTCCATTCTGAATTCTCATTCTCTCTTCAGCTGCTTACAGCCATTCCCAGCTTGATGTCACCTGATTTTTTTTTTTTTTTTGGTGCATGTGTGTCTTTTGTATGGTTAATAAAACTATTAGATAATTCTGGATCAAGATTAGACCCCAATGGAACCTTCCCTGATTCAACCTTCCAGGTTTTTTTTGTTGTAATCTGATAAGAAGCAAATGTAATGCAGTAGTTTTCCATTACAGCTTCTTATTACCATGTTCATATACATCATAATCCACTGTAGTAGAGGAAGTGTGTTTGAGGGAAGAGGGGATGAGGTTCTATGACAGCCAGTCTATTTCCTTCTCTAAACCCTCTGTATCTCTCTTTTCTCCAGCATCCTATAGCTAACCGAGGATGCTTGAGAGCAAAGCACACTTACAAAATCTTTTAAAAGATTGGAAATGTAAACTAAAGGAAACCATTTTTTCTCTTTTCAACATGCTCAATCTATCTGGACTTTTTTTCCTATCATAATTTTTTACAGAATTTTAAGAAATAAATGTGTATTTGTTTTGAGTTTTACTGAAAGGAAGCTATTTAGCAAAAACATTTCAAGATGAAAGGATTTGCATTTGGCTAACACTTCCACTTAAGCAGAGAAGTCAATACAGTTTAGGCAAAGAAATTTCAACACCTACTCAACTCATTAACTGTTGCTAAAAAACATGTCTGTAAGCGTTCTCTCTATGGGTAAATGCATAACGTGCCACTTGCATAATTCTCTAGACTGTGTATGGTTAAATTCTATTCATATCATTGTAGTGTGCCTGTTGCCAAAAAAACTGAGATGCTTCCAGGAAAGTGACAGCAATATGATCTACCATCTGACACTCTTTTTTTTTTTTTTAATTCACTAGGAGAAACTTGCATATGAGATACTTTTAAGGGGAAGAAAAAATTTACAATATGCTAAATAAAAGCATTTTGTGTCCTCAACGAAGAGTCCTAATGAAGTCTAACACAGTCACTGCCTAACTCAGTCTAAGTTTGTACAAGGTGTGCAACAGGGCAGTGTTGAACCTTCATATATCAAAAGTGTAGTGTTTGGCTTGGATGATTATACGTGGAACATTCAAATTTAATAAAGTCACTTTCCTTTTTTACTTAATCAGAATTTCATATGTGCTTCTCAGGCCCAATAACCAAACTCAGTCTTGTAGAAGATTCTCAGCAAGAATATAGGTTTCCAAGCTAGCCCCTAGATATTTCCAACACTCAAATTCTTTTACTTGTAATACCTGACTCCTGCAGCCATACACTGTTGATTTCTCAACACGCTTCTTAAGTTGGTCTATTTACTTATTTTTACGCTGTTTCCAATTCTAGCTGTTCTCTACTGATAGAGGGAAGTAATAGATGAGATTTGTTTTCATTAACACTTTACGGAAAGACAATCAGCCTTCTAATGGCATCCTGTGATAAACCAATTAAGCTAAACCTGGCAAAACCCAGATGTAATAAATGCTTTTTCCTGATGCTTCTGTGGACAGATTTTTACTCAGCCTCATTCTTCTCTCTCCCTGTTTGCTAGTATACAGACTGAACTGCAAGCTTACCACAATCTGTTTTTTAATGTCCTCACTTATTGCCTTGGTCAAAGTAGATTTGGTCCCGTGTATAAGCCATTGGTCTGGGCACTGTGATCTTGGTTGTGTCCAGGTTTATGGGACAGAGTGAGGTTTTAAAAAACCTCACAACCCTCCTGCCCACAGCATAGTACCAAACTATGACTTTGTCTTCAAAAATGAAAATATTATCATGGCACCTCTGTTGACCTTGCCTCTGTTAGAAACAAATATTGAGGGGTTTATCAAACTGTTTCAGCAACGCTGGAGCTGGGTAGAAAGTTCTCAACGTCCTCTCAGCTTGTAGACTGTTTCTCAACATTGGAGAGAATTTTTACTCTTTTTCCTGTTGGTTCCAGGTAATCAGATTAGTAGAGGACAATGGTAATCTTATTCTGGCTTGACCTCTAAATGGAATACTACTGAGACTTGCATGAAACTGTTGTCCCACGCAGCTCAGATTTGGCTGTGTTTAATTCAAGACATGTTAGTTAAAGCAGGATCACTGCTTGTATGAATGCATTTTGGTTTATGACTGCTACAAACTGGTAACTGAGAGTGCAAGTCAGCTTAAACCTGTATTTTATCAATGCAAATCATTCTCAAACCAAAGCAGGCCTGTTCTTTTTTATCACTTATCCATCATTTCCAGATGGCTCACTTGAACTCCCTGTGGGGTTGCTATGTTCTACAGTGCTGGGGGGACTTCTTTGCTGGAGATTTTTCCACATCTTAGTGGCAGTGAGAAGACAACATAAGACAAGGCATGCTGTTCCTGTGCCACTTTAGTAACAAGGGAATTCTGCCTGGAGGAGGTTTGCTGTTCGTAAAACCAGTCGTGTTTCATGAATGGGGTCAGAATCTGTGGATAGCTAAGGAGTTTGTACCTGCAGGAAAGCTGAGGGTGTCTTGGAGAATAACTTGCACTATCTTGATGAAGTAAAACCTCCACAGTGAGTCTGAAGCAGTGAAGTGTTCACATAGCATGTTCCTGTTTCTTATAGATCTTTATTCACACTTGTTGCATCTGGCCTGTACACAGTCCACGAGCAGTCTGTGGTGGCAGTCATCTCCCACTCTGCTTACTCGGTAAGGCAAGAGTGCTGACCTCTCAGACAGGTCCCCCTCACACAGATGATGAGGGTGATGATAATTTATGTACTAGTTCCTAGCAGCTTTCTTAAAATTTCTTAAGCTTTCCTCCCTTTCTTAAATCCAGGATTCACTGTCATTCTTCCCATCATAAATGGGACATGGCTGCGTGACTGCTACATTCTCAGGCAAAGGGTAGAAAATACTTTCAAAACCCTCCCTGCAACTGATTAGTCTTGCTCTACCCATTACCATTCTCATTGTAATTTGCTGCCTTTGCCCTTGCTTCCAACGAATAATCCATGCTTACTGATGGAGGTTAAATGTGATGAAAGGAATAGGTTAAAAAGAGTGGCAGTCAGTTGGGTCCATACTGACATAATAAAAGCAATTTCACTTAAGAGGCTAGAAACATTGAAAGTGCTGAAGCAGCTCCAGATTCTGGGGCTCAGTAGGAAGATCAAATTACCTGTTTTGGTTTTAGGTTTGGATGGAATTTTTCAGAGGAGGGGATTATAAGTGGCTTCTACTGGGAGAGCAATTAGAATTAACCTGTCAAATAAGTTGGAAGTAATGACCTAAGTACAAAGCTGAGAAATTTTGTTACTAAATGGTCAGGCGTGAGATGACCATATCTAAAAAAATAAAGGTTACTGCAAATTAAAAGCTGAATTGACGTAACGGACTGTAGTTAGGCTTGCAGATGCAAATGGGCTTCCAGGCTCTGAATGTAAATCAGTGGGGAAATGCAAATGGTTTTAGATCTTAAGCACATCATTGTTTCACGGTAAATAGTTGGTGATTTGGGGCCAAATTTTAAAGGTCCGTGAGTTCAGAAAATAGAGAAGCACCAAAATGAATGAAAATGTCAGTAGATTTCCAGTTCCCAGTGTTTCATTGATGGGAACTACATAGCCTCTGAAAAAAATTAGTAGAAATCTGCATCCCTTTTTCAAGATCTAGGGGAAAGCAATAGATAGACATCAGATCAGGGCTGCTCTTGTGATCACACTTCAGTCAGTGTGTGCAGTGTCAAAGTCATCCTGCCCTTAAATCATGGCAAATCTTAAGGCTTTGGAAAAAGCTATAAATACGATAATAGCACTGAAGAAGAACACCAGTCTCTGAATTTCCCTATTAGTTGTAGCTTGGACAATATTCACAGTGCCTAGAATGGAAGAGAGAAGTTATGAGATGGCAAGTCTCGATTCAGCTGCTTATCAGTGCTATGTGTAAGTAAACCTACATAACTCTGTGCTGTCATGAAGACAATTCCCCACTGAGTTTGCAAGTCTGGTATTGCCCCAACTTGAGTTCTTTCCATTCGCATACTTCTGCTTTTGCAGACACAAGAGGCTTTCCACACTGAAATTATGGAGTGGTAAAAAATATTATTGTACAGTGAATCCGCAGGAAATAAAAATCTGGCATCTTCACATGTCCTTCACACGTACTGCTGCGTTTGGCAAACTCTATCCCCAGAGTTTTACAGTTCTGATTTTGGTATGCCCAGTTTCAACCACTGCAGGTTCCCATAGGAATATTCGTTGTTTGTATGCAAGGGAGAAGAGCATACTGTCAGAATTTGCTTGTCATGTAGTTTCTACCTAAATGCTGCTAATGGGAACTTTATCTCTCCACTGGAGAGATAAATTGCTCAAATAGGTTTTATTTTTCCATCTTTCACTGTCTTTAATTATTTTTTTTCATGTACCCCCATAATTTTGGCCCAGGCTTAAATGAATTTTTTTTGTTTGCTTCTGTCACTGGCACTTTTAGTCTCTGCAGGGATTTCTAACCTGTTAGTCACTCAGGATATAGATGTTAGGTAGAAAAAGAGAAGATTCTCCAATTTGCCTCCAATGTCAGGAGAAGCAGAGGCACCCTTGCAGGGGCAGTTCCTCAACAAGAGCAGCACTGCTGTCACAGACTATAAGTAAATGTGAATTCCTAGTTACTCCACAAGGATCATTACTAGATGGTGTTTGCCATAAAAATGCCAAATATAACTGCAACGTTTTTTGAAAAGCTCAATTTTGTTTCACTCCCAGTAGAAATATTCATGTGTAATCTTCCGTAAAGTAGATTTCTTACTGCTTAATACTAGGATGTGCAATTAGTTGATTGAATGTGTATCATTTTTTTCACGATCAGGAAATTATTATGATCCAAAGCAGTGAGAACTTTTTTTGTCAAGGTGTTCTATAGGTCAACATCTAGCAGAACAGCCAGTAGAGGTTTTTGGCAGAGGTTTGTTTTTTTTGGGGGATAGGTTTTTTATCTGTTTGTTGTTTTTTTCTGATGTACGCTGTTAGAACACCTCACAGACAAGGTTTAAACAAGGGAAATGAAAGCATTAAAACCTTGGCGATATTGTTCTTGGTGATACTCACATGTGGTGCCGAACTCCCCAGAGGTGTGATAATGTTGTGAAAAGCGAGCTCCTGCTGAAATATTACTACATTTTGTAGGGAGCTAGGGACAACATTTTTCTACTGATGGGTGGATCAGCCAGTCATTTAAATGTCTTTTAGGACTGCTAAGAATGCTTTTGTTGGGGTTGTGTACCCCTGACAATTTTTTCCCAGTGTACACTAGACCTTACTCCTGAAAGCTGAGGGTAATCCTATGGAACAACTGTCAGTGCAAAGGCACTCAGAGCTGTGTCAGTGTGTGTTTGTACTTCGGGGTTGCACTGTGAAATACCCAATCCTTTCCAGAGGTATTTCCTGTGAATCTGTGACTTCTGAAGGAACTGCCACATAGAACTAAAATTAGGCCTGTTCTTAAACATGTACTGAATTGAAACTTATAGCTAATGTTCTCTACAAGGAACAGCATCCCAGTAAAATAATGCCTCTTTCTTTTCAAACGCATTCACTCAACTCAGTAGGAGTATCTACACCTTTATCTTAGGCAGTCCATTTTTAGAATGACTTTATCTAGCAGTATATTCTCATAATATGCTCATTGCTGGATGGCAGATCACCGCCTCCCTAAGATCGTGTTCTATGGTGAACTTGCCACCGGCTGCCGCAAGAGAAGAGCTCCAAAGAGGAGATATAAGGACTCCCTGAAACAACACCTCAGCCTAGGCCATATTGACCACCATCAGTGGTCCACCCTGGCCTCCAATCGGGAGATTTGGAGACACACCATACATAACGCTGCTGTCTCCTTTGAGAGCACGCGTAGAATCAGGCTCGAGGAGAAAAGACAGCGCAGAAAGAACCGTGCCTCGACTATACCACCCAAGGAGACCCTCCGGTGTGCTCTTTGCAACCGGTCTTGCCTATCCCGCATTGGCCTTTTCAGCCATCAACGCGCTTGCAATAAGCGTGGGCAAAGCCCTTCCCAAATCTTCGTCCGCGAAGCCAAGCCATGATGATGATGATGATGATTCTCATAATATGCTCATTGCTGGAGAATATGTGCTGATTAGAAATCTGTGACACTGCTTCTGGATTCTGTTCTAATACAGGCTGTAAATTTCACTGAACCAAATTCATCTGGAACTTTTAAGTAGCAGTCAGGTAGTTCTGGCAATGTCACTTGTTCAAAGAGATGGGAGGCAAGAATTCAAATGGTAACACTGAAGTCCATAAACTGACTATGTTCACGCCTGGGGCAGAAGAAGTTATGACAGGATTACCTCTAAGTTCCCATATGTATGCAGTGCAATAGCAGTGGTTCTGATTATATGATTTACTGTTTCTTATGTTCTTCAAATTCCTGATACTTTTAGTTCTGATTTCTGACTCCTGAAAACCGCGTTCATACTCTGGAAAGATGCTGCTGCTGCTCTTCTCACAGTTTTCCACTGAAGTAAAGTTAACTTTCAGTCTACTTTTTAGAGCCTTTCTTCAGTGGATGACTGTGTACTAATATTTGCTGTCTCTAGAGACCATTTTTCAAAAAAATATTTAGAAAGCTTTTGTATGGAGGTAGTATTAGTAATAGCTGAACTGACCTGGTGTTTCTGTAGTACCATATTTGTTCTTCCAGGTTCTGTCGAACACCTTGTATGAGGATTGACAGGTCACATTCACCCCAGGGTGTCATCGTGTCCCTTACCTTTGTAATACAAGCTTTTGGGAGGAGGATCTCTTCTCCCTGTGTATATTTAAGGAGAAATGAATGTCTAACTCTAATACGTTCCCAGATTTTCTGGTGGGATTAGTGCAGCTTTAGGATACAGAATAACAAACAGTTTTATATATGTAATAATCTCATTTCAGCCTTGAATATTTGTACCAGTATGTTTTTCTCTATGACTCTCAGTATTATATGCTTTGTCCTAAGCAAGTGTATGTACTGCCAAAGACCACTGCCAGTATTTTCAATTGCAAAGCTATAGTAATCTGTTATATTCAAGTTTTACTGACTTTCTCATTTTTTATCTGTATTGAAACACATATAAGCTCAAATGAGCAAATTTATCATGTTAAAAACTTTGAATCTATCTCAACTTTCCAAGGTTCTTTTAAAATGAAAGAATTTTGTATTATTTAATGATGCTGTGTTTTGCTTTCCTTGTTTTCTGGAAGCCTTTTAACATTCTCACTATGAAGAACATTACTAGCTTGTTTAAAAGAAGAATTTAAACCAGGAAAAACAAAAGCTAAAAAAAGTAATTTTTAATGTTTCAATTTCTTTTGTTTTCTTTGAGTGTCACAGAATCACAAATGATTGAGGTTGGAAGGGAACTCTGAAAGTCATCTGGTCCAACTCCCCTTCTCAAGCAGGGCTTCCTAAAGCCAGCTGCCCAGGACCATGTCCAGATGGCTTTTGAGTATCTCCAAGGATGGAGACTCCACAACCATCCTGTGCAACCTGAGCCAGTACTCAGGCACCCTCACAATGAAAAAGTGCTTCCTGATGTTCAGAGGGAACCTTCTGTGTTTCAGTTTGTGCCCTTTGCCTCTGATCCTGTCACTGGTTACTGCTAAGCAGAGCCTGTCCCAATCTTCTTTGCACCCTCCCTTCAGGGATTTGTATACATTGATAAGATCCCCCTAAGCCTTCTCTTCACCAGGCTAAACAGTCCCAGCTGTCTCAGCCTTTCCTTGTATGATTGATACTCCTGTCCCTTAATCATCTTTGTGGCTCTTTGATAGACTCTTTCTGGTATGTCCATGTCTCTTCTGTTCTGGGAAACTCAGAACTGGACACAGTACTCCAGGTGTGGTCTCACCAGTGCTGAGTAGAGGAGAAGGATCACCTCCCTTGACCTGCTTGCAGCACTCCTGCTAATGCAACCCAGAACACCCATTAACTTTCTTTGCAATAAGGGCACATTGGTGGCTCATGTTCAACTTGTTGTCCACCAGGACTCCCAGGTCCTCTTCTGTCAAGTTGCTTTCCAGATGTGTGGCTCCAGCATGTACTGGTGCGTGGGGTTGTTATTCCCTGGGTGTAAACTCTGCATTTCGTCTTGTTGAACTTCATGAAGTTTTCGTCAGCCCATTTCACCAGCCTGTCAAGGTCCCTCTGGATGGCCACACGACCATGGTGTACCAGCCACTTTTGCTAGTTTTGTGTCATTGGCAAATTTTTTGAGAGTACACTCTGCCCCATCATCCAGATCATTAATGAAGATGTAGAACAGAATGGGACCTGTTATTGATCTGTGGTGTATGCCATTGCTAGTTAGTGGCCTTCAAGTAGATCTCATGTCACTGATCATGAGGATCTCATGGGAGACAGTGTCAAAAGCTTTACTGAAGTCTAAATAGACAATACTCACTGCTGTCCCCTCATCTACCAGGCCAGACATTTCATGATAGAAGGTTACAGGGTTGGTCAAGCATGACCTCCCTTACGTGAATCCATGATGACTGTTTCAAATCACCTTCTGGTCCTTCATGTGTATAGAAATGGTTTCCAGTATTAGCTGCTTTGTCATCTTCCCAGGGATCAAGGTGAGGCTGAGCAACTTGTGGTTTGCCGGTTCCTCCTCCTTGCCCTTCTTGAAGATAGGAGTAACATTTGCTTTCCTCCACCTCTCCCAGTTGTCATGATTGTTCAAAGATTATTGAGAGTGGCCTCGTGAAGGCATCAGCCAGCTCCCTTAACACTCATGGGGGCATCCCATCAATGCCCATGGACTTATGAGAGTATTCTCCAACCTAAGCTGAGTCAATCTAATTATGTTTGTGGCACATTCATGGGTACCTTGTGTCGGCTTACAACTCCTTACTTCTTGAAGAACTCAGAATGTTGTTGCCCCTGTTCTAAACCACAAAGAAAAGTTTGAATGGAGTTTAGGGTACTGTGCCAATATCTGGGCTGTAGTTTCTCCACAGTGTGTCTTAAGGGGGAAAAAACAAGTAGGGGATTAAAGAAAGGCTTTTTTTGACTTGGCTTTCTACCTTCAGCAAATGCTTTTAATAAATAATTACCATACAGATGTCTGTTAATCTATTTAAGCATTTAACTTAATGTAATATTCTGTGCTAAAACCGCACCTTATGCTGTAAAACTGCTGAAGTACAAGCTAGGATTTTAACAACATATATACGGTAAGCAAAAGGCATATCTATAAAGACTGGATTCTAATAACACTTAAAAGCTCTTGAGAAGAGATCACTACATTTGGAAAACTGAACAGTTGTTCTCTTTGCTGGAACAACAAGGATTTGCTTTTGTTTTGATCAGATACTAATCTGAGGAGAAGGATATATAGCCTCTGTTCTCATTTTTTTTCCCCTCAGTCAAAACCATTTGTAGCTTTTCCATAAAATAACTCAAGACTGTGCTTTGAAGTGCTCTGTTTTGATAGAGACCTCAGATGGAAACAAGTTTTTCTTGTGATTATGCAAACACAACATCTTTGGTTAAAATGCAGCAGGAAGAAAAGAATATGGGCCCAAAGAAATGGGAATCTTACATTAAGAGAACAATGTATGTCTGATGTAATTCTTCATCAGAGACGCTTGGGTCCCAAGCAAATGCTAGGACTTAAGACTTCTAATGGTTGCCCAGTGCCATGGATGCCTTGTTCTGTAAAGACTGGGGAGGAAGTAAACACAACTGCAGATCTCACCTTGGTCGACTGTTTTTGTTGCTTCCTTAAGAACAGTGCTGTATTTCAGATTAAAAATGCTTCAGTGTAAACCTGTATTTTATGAAATGTATACAGTTGGACTTGATGGTCTTAAAGGTCTTTTCCAACCTAAATGATTCTGTGATTCTGCTGCAGTGCCGAGAGGAAGCTGTAGTTCCTACACATTTTTCTTGAAGAAGCAATGTCTCTGCTTGTCTAGTATTCGTTCTGTCACAGAATGACTTTCAAACCTACTTGCTGATAGTGAATTAATACAACTGTGTAAAAATCTTCAAGATTTAGTCATTTAATTATTCCATAAAAAATACAGAAATACAAGGTGTAAAAAAGAGAGAATAACAGAAAGGGAGACTTGGTTATTAGAATGAATTTTTTACTTTGAAGTGCAAAGAAACTCTCTGTGGAGGTGATGAGATGATGCTTATGATCAGAGGTTTTGAAGACTAGAATCTGGCTGCATCAAATTGGGTGTGCTTCGCTGCTTGCAAACTGCCTGTGATGGAAGAGAAACTGGTTAGTGTCTTGAGGTCCTCTTCTAACATTACACATTTCACATTACTCACCTGTCCCATATCTGTTTCAGTGCCATACATATTATATAATGATAAAACACAACAAGTTTTATCCTTTAAAGCACCAGTGTAGCATGTTCTCCACATCAGTGACAGAGTTTGATCAGTGTTAAGCTCCTGCTCCTGCCATTTCAGAGTTTCAGGATGGAGCAGGTAACTGGAGGCTCCTCAACTTCCTGCTTCTGTGGATTGACGTGAAAACAAAGAAGTGGAAGGAAACAAGGAAGGTCTTTGTCTTCACTCAGTCTTCTTCGCTGGTCCACAGCAGAATTTTCCATTTTTAGGTAAAGCTGATCAGAAGGACCCAGAATGAGAAATCCCTCTGAAAATACTGTGGTGAAAGCATTCTGGACTCATTTTAAGAAGATGTTCGCTAAATTGGGAGGTCTATGAGAATCCATGATTAACATGGTGTGTGATATGGTACTATTTCCATTCTAACTTTGTGCTTGATTTTCTATTGGGAACAAGGGAGATGTTGATAGAAGTAAGTGAAGAAAAGAGCCTGTAAGACTACTCTTCTTTCTGCACAGACAATACCAATAATGTCAGCACAGATACGCTTCTAGGAGGTTATAGTGATGTTTCTTAGTTATACAGTGCTTTTGAAACAGGAAGGGATGTCAGCAGAAAAACCTTGAACTGTGAACTGTACAAGGAAAAAGAGTTAAATTAGTTTCCTCTTCGTCCTTTCTATCTTAACTATTCATTTGTTGGATCTGTTATAGATCACTCCAGTTTTAATGGTTAATTTCTATAGAGAACTGATAATATAAAACCCTTTGGGGCTAAGTCTTGCCTACAGCTCTCCCTGTTAAGGTACAATCAGGGCTAATAGAATGTTCTTAGAATTGAGAGAAGATGGGAAATAAATTATGTAATGACTAAGCCCGCTAAATATCTGGGACTTTATAGTAATCTAAGTCCATATTCTGCTAGTACCTTTGTGCTTGCCTAGATTATTTACATAATTCTGGAAACCTGTTAGCTTTGAGAACAGAACAAAGCCTGAAGTGCAATGACAAAGCCTAGACATGGAAGACTTAGCTAATGCATGGCACCATGGACTGAGAAATTTTACAAGAAACACTAGTTTGTGTTTCTGTAGACAGTATTAAAGGATCTTAAGAATTTCCAATGTTCTGGTAAAGATCACCAATTAAAACATTTTGGTAGTTTTCACAGCTTTCAAATTGCAAGTTATACCCAAAGATATTCTGTAACATCTTGCTCGTTTTTTGAAGACCAGTCTGAAATAGGGGCTGCAGCCCTTTCTTTTGATCCCCAAAGGCCAGGAATGCATCCATGAGCTATCAGGAATGTTCTCAAAATACTTACCTCATATTAAATGAGCTCTTGATTATAAAGTCTCTGGGGTTACCAAAAACTATCAAATCTTCTAACTATTTATATAATAGGTTGCCTTCAAAGATGCTTGTATGAAAACTATTGGTACTTCTTATGTTGAAGATGCATTAGATATTTTATCACCTGGTGATAAAATAATAATTCGTTATTCTAGCTGAGGTAAAAATCCAAGTTTTTTTGGGAATTTTTTCCCTTGAAACTTGTAAACATAGTTTGGTACTGTTTTAAAACAGTTTTGGTCTGAACGGTGAGCTCACTAATGCTTTTATGTAGTCCATTAAACACAGGGAAGTTTATTCAGTTGTTATAGGAGACTGGAAATGCAAATAAAAGTCATGGAAACAGTCTGCATTATGAAAGAAGTGTTTGAAAATTGCTTTGAAGAGAGAATGTGTTTTTGTCTGTATCTTCTAAAGTGATCAGTAGGAAAATGCCTCAGCCTCTTGTAGACAATATAAAATCCATTGATGTGGAAAGCAGCAAAGGCAGAAAATTGAATATGTCATAGATTGTAACAGAGTGAAGTTCAAACAGCCTGACTGGATGATAGACTCCCATAAATATATCTACGACATGGAATGCATGCCAGCTGAAATTATAGAGGATTTTCTTAGTCTGAGAAACACACATTCCAGAGATTGTTTCTGGTCTAATACTTTCTATTCCAGGAAGAATTAGATGGTGAATTCAAAATATATTTGCAGTTCCATCACAACTTTGATGTAGAGTATTGAGCATATTAAGAGAAATGCTTTCTCTTTTTACACTTACTCCTGTTCTTTCTGTCTTATTGTCATTTGTCCTTATTTTTAAACGATTTTCTGTTCTTCATTTTTAATCCATCCCCTTTCTTTTCTGATTTTTTTTTTTTAATGCTTTGAAAAGGTGAATTGGGGAAGGGTCTTTGTATGGATGAACTAGGGCTTTACCTCTTAATCTAAATGACAACATTCAGAACTGGAACATAAAGTTCATTTTAGTTTAATTTAGTTCATTTAAATTCTTCAAGTTTTCTGTGTATATGAACAATTCTCTTCCAAAATCAACTGAATACTGTCACTGACTTCATCAGCAACCTCTACGTTCACAATTAAGCCTTTCTGTAGCAATGGGAATGAAAATAGGAACATTGCTGCATATATCAATATAGTTTCTAATCTCTTTCTCCTCACATTTTGTACATGTCTTTACATTAGCTCTGACTTTTCAGTACTATGTTTATAATGTGGAAACCAAAACCCTCTGCAAAGTCACAAGTAATGTCCCATTTTCCTTTGTGCATATGAACAATAGTTGTGTCAACCTTTTTACACACCCTGTAAGTCTGTCTGTTGCTTGTCCACCATGACCTGACCGATGTTCTTTACAGTCGCTGCTTCCTGGAATAAAGTACAGCCTCAGTATAGGATGTCTTACAATACGTGATAAATGTGTTTGCATTTGGCTGTATGGAAATGTGTTTCGTGTTTGAATTGTCATAGCTCTTGGGATGCCATACTTAAAATCATAGTTTATCAGTTGCAGCTCTAAATGTAAAAAGATAGACTACTCTAAATATAACGGTTAGACTGCTGCAATTCACATGGTTTGATGGGAGATTATAGCAGGCTACTTCTGTAATTTTTAATAAGACAACTCATTATTGTTTTTATTACATTAGAGTAACAAATACAAGATGGCACTCTTTCACGGGCACTCCCTTGCCGTGGGGAAAGAGCTTGCGTGCCCTTGTGAAGTTGAGAGCTATGCTGGTGGTGGCATATGCCTCCGCTAGGGTCTCCCAAGCCAGACAGGTCTCAACTGAAGGGTCAGACAAAGTGTGTCCACGGGCAGGATGGGCTCACTAGCCTTCGGGCAACCATCCTAGGAGAAGGACAACTCTAACTCCAAACCCGGGCAGATGGAGCTCGTTTAGCCCTGTAAGGCCATCCATCTAAGAGAAGGATACTCTAACCAAACCTACGACCTGAGGACTTCGCTGTCACCGTCCAAGCTCGGTAGGCCCTGGCAGATGAACCTCAGGTGTAAAGGGTGGGGCCAGTCTCGCGCACGCTGCGCCTCACCTAAAAAATCCACCGCGCAGGCTTGAAGGGTGTACTCACGTTTAAAGCCCTTCGCAAATCTTCGTCCGCGAAGCCAAGCCATGATGACTTGACAAGATGGCAAATAGTGCGGTCCTTCAGCCACAGTGAATTTCATACTTGGTTTTCTCCAGAGACTCAGATGGGTTAACAACAGTTAAATATGTCACATGCAGCCTCCAAAAAGATATACTTGTGTTTTCTAACGGTAAAGGTTTTTGGAAGTAAACAGCACAGCAATCATTGGTGTTTTATTTTCTTCATCTTTGTCTAAAGTGACAGCTGTTACTTTTGTCGCTGGGTCTTTTAAGCAATGCTCTTAATTTAAACTTCATTTATCTCCTTACTACAAAAATTGGTTTAATGCAACACAGATTTCTATGCTAAGATTCATTAGATTTTTGGCTTAATTTTATCTGAGCAAAGAGCAGGACCTGACTGCAAATTGCCTCTCTTGCAGATGCAGTGATACATCATCTTCATAAACTTTTTGCATTAGCTTGTCCCTCTTTCACTGACACACTCCTGGAAGGAGTACAAGGACACAGCCAAAGCACAGCACTGACCTTCTGTGAATACAGAAATACAAACACAATGACTTCTTCGTTTTTGTCAGAGTAGTTTTTAATTTCTCTTTGCATTTCTGTAAAACTCAGTGTTTGAGTTTAGGGGTTTTTTGTTTGTTTTTTCAGTTTATTAGATGAAAGATGCATTTGTTGCCTAGTTTATTAACATTCTTTACTGCATATTTAATATAATGTGGTGGTAAACAAATCTGAGCTTGGATCTCTAAATCCTGCTAGAAGACGTAAATATATTAAATTAGTTGCTTTTTAAGGAATAATTGCTGGATTACTGTTATTGTGGCCAGGTAGATATACTTACCACCACCCCCGAAAATGTACAGGCATGCACAGATGCACGCAGATGAGTTGAGTTTCCTCTTATGGAAGAAGATGACCTTTAACCCATGTAGACGAAATCTTCAAGCAGACTAATGAAAGTAATCAGAAACTCTGGGAATGAGATTCAGTGAGTTAAAAATAAGTCAGGAAACAAAACTTGTGATGTTGCACCTGAATTTAACTGAGACAGTGCATATGGTTTGCTAGGATTTGAAACTATTTTTGCAAACACTGGGCAGAAGGCCTGGGGAGGGTCTGCCTGAAGTAGCTCTAGGTAGCCTACTTACTAATGAAAAGTGCTGCCCCTTGGATCATGCAGGGCTCTGTGAAGGACCTTGCTGCACAGGAACGCTGCTGTGCACTTGGAAGTGATGCCCTTTGACCGATGCTGCATTGCAGAGGGTCTGCATGCTTGCCCAGAGTCATGAAGAGCCACCAAGTTACAGCTCTGGCTAATGCAAACTTTTTCATGTAATGTAGCAGAACATGCTCTTCAGGTTAGGCTGTGACAAATTAAAGATGTTACTGAAGTGAGTAGCAATTCATTTTACTTTGACTTCCAGCCTGCCGTCAGCTAATAAAGGCTTTGTCACTAATGATTTGGTGGGAAAGATTTCTTTTTATATAACACCTGTCATCCAGAAGCATCCCAAAGTGCTCTACAGCCTAATTTACTGATTACTCAGAAATTGCTTCCTTCACTAGTAAAACACAGGTTTGGGTGAAAGGTGGCAACTGTCTGCTCCAGCTCAAAACCTGCTTGCCAGTGAAATGGGAGTGGTACTTAGTAGGTAGGGTCCAGGGAGAACAATCTGGTGAGTCCTGGTAAATGAGAGTTTAGCTACAGCTAATATGCTTGTACAAACTTCTAGGTAAGGAGGGAGAACTTGGTATTTGTGAAGAGACAGGGCAAAGCCAAGGGAAGATAAGGTTCTGCATGCAGGAGTATCTTGCTTGTGGAATGGGAAGCCAGGTCAGAAACTGCTTTCTGAGAGCGATCTTATCCTAGCAAATAAATTTAGGGGAGTTTCTCGTGCAGGAAGTCTCATAGATTACAGTGTCACATAGATTACTGCTCATTTAACTTACAATTGTTACAAACTTTGCTAATTGGAAGATTCAGAGGTGAGAATTATCCAACATCTGTTAAATAAAAAGACAATGTACTTAAATCTACAGACTTATTCTTAACAAAAGAAGAGTGGGAATATAGCTACTGTTCATCAAACTACATGATTTTGATGTCAGTGGAGAATGATGGAAACCTCTACACAATTGTGAAAAGTTTATAGTTTCTTTATGGCCTGGGTTTGAAAGAGGAAGAGTACACTGCAAGTTTCTTCTTGAGCAGTTTCTCATAACGACCTTCTGCACAGAGAGAAAAATGGTCTCATGTAGAATATAGGAAGATTTGTGTATGATAATACGATTAAGAGTTTCAACACTGTAAAATACTTCACAGAGAAAGACAGGACATTAGAGTGGAGTATACAGAGGACAATGTTAAAGGTCCTGCCGTTGCATCTCCAGTATTTTAAGCCTGGAATGGTATTCTTTGTTATGTTGATATGCATTTCAAAAAATCATAGAATCATAGAATGGTTTTGGTTGGAAGGGACCTTCAAAGGTCATCTAGTCCAACTCCCCCTGCAGTGAGCAGGGACATCTTCAACTAGATGAGGTTGCCCGGAGCCCTGTCCAACCTGTCCTTGAATGTTTCCAGGGATGGGACTTCTACCACCTCTTTGGTCAACTTGTTCCATCGCCTCACCACCCTCACAGCAGAGAATTTCTTCCCTGTGTCTAATCTAAATCTACTCTCTTTCAGTTTAATGCCATTACTCCTTGTCCTATCACTACATGCCCTTGTAAAAAATCCCTCTCTATCTTTCTTATAGTCCCCCTTTAGGTACTGGAGGGCTGCAGTAAGGTCTCCCCCAAGCCTTCTCTTCTCCAGGCTGAACAAGCCCAGTTCTCTCAGCCTGTCCTCATAGCAGAGGTGCTCCTTCCCTCTGATTATCTTTGTGGCCCTGTTCTGAACTCTCTTCAATGGATCCATGTCATTCTCATGTTGGGGACCACTGAACACAGTACTCCAGGTGGACTCTCACAAGAGTAGAGTACAAGGGGAGAATCCCCTCCCCTGACCTGCTGGCCACGCTTTTTTTGATGCAGCCCAGCATACAGTTGGCTTTCTGGGCTGCAAATGCACATTGCCGTGTCATGTTGAGCTTCTTGTCAACCAATGTCCCCAGGCCCTTCTCCTCAGGTCTTCTCTCAGTCTATTTGCTGTCCAGCCTGTATTTGTGCTTGGGATTGTCCTGACTCAGTTGCAGGGCCTTGCGCTTGGCCTTGTTGAACTTCATGAGGCTCGCACAGGCCCACCTCTCAAGCCTGTGAAGGACCCTCTGGATGGCATTCCTACCCTCCAGTGTCAACATTCTTGGTGTCATCAGCAAATTTGCTGAGGGTGTACTCGATCCCATTGTCCATGTCACCGACAAGGATGTTAAACTGCACCAGTCCCAATACCAACTGCTGAGGAATGCCAATCATTACTGGTCTCCACTTCGACATCGAGCTGATGACCTCAAGTCTGAGTGCTACCATCCAGTCAATACCCTGTCCACTGAGTGTTCCATATGTCAAATCCATGTCTCTCCAATTTAGAGACAAGGATTTCCTGTGTAAAGCTGTCAAATGCTTTGCACAAGTTCAGGTAGATGACGTCAGTTGCTCTTCCTTTATCCGCCAATGTTGTAACCCCATCATAGAAGGCCATCCAATTTGTCAGGCATGATTTGCCCTTAGTGAACCCTTGTTGGCTGTCACCAAGCACCTTCTTATTTTCCATGTCCCTTAGCGTAGTTGCCAGGATTTTCCTGGGCACAGAGGTGAGATTGAGTTGCCCAAAGTTCCCCAGGTCTTCATTTTTTATTCCTTTTTAAGAATGGGGCTTATGTTTCTACTTTTCCATTCAGTGAGAACTTCACAGACTGCCATGACTTCTCAAATATCATAGGTAGTAGCTTAGAAACTTCATCCACCGGTTCTCTCAGGACCCACAGATGCATCTCATCAGGTCTCATTGACTTGTGTATCTTCAGGTTCCTTAGATGGTCTTGAACCTGATCTTCTCCTATAGTAGGCAGTTCTTCATTCTCCCAGTCCTTGCTTTTGCTTTCTGTGACTTGGGCAGTGCGGCTGGAGCACTTGTCAGTGAAGACTGAGGCAAAAAAGTGATTACCTCAGCCTTCTCCGTGTTCCAGGTAGTGATGCCTCCCACTTCCTCCCAGAGAGGGCCCACATTTTCCCCAGTCCTCCTTTTATCACTGACGCACCTACAGAAGATCTCCGTGTTGTGCTTGACATCTCTGGCCAGATTTAATTCTATCGGGGCTTTGGCCTTCCTAACCTGATCCCTGGCTGCTTGGACGCTTCATCTGTATTCCTCCCAGGCTACCTGTTCTTGCTTCCACCCTCTGTAGGTTTCCTTTCTGTGTTTGAGTTTGTCCAGGAGTTCCTTGTTCATCTATGCAGACCTCCTGGTGGTTTTGGCTGACTTCTTTTTTGGGATGCATCGCTCCTGAGCTTGGAGGATGTGATCCTTGAATGTTAACCAACTTTCTTGATCCCCTCTTCCCTCCAGTGCTGTATCCCATGGTACTCTACCAAGCATATCCCTGAAGAGGCCAAAGTCTTCTCTCCTGAAGTCAAGAGTAGTGAGTTTGCTGTGCACCCTTCTTGCCCTAAAGGTCTTGAACTCCACCATTTCATGGTCACTGTGGCCAAAGCTGCCCTTGAGCTTCACATTCCCCACCAGATCCTCCTTGTTGATGAGAGCACGGTCCAGCATAGCACCTCTCCTTGTTGGGTCCTCTATCACTTGGAGAAGGAAGTTATCATCAACTTATTCCAGGAACCTTCAGTTTCTCTAGTCATAACAGTGATGACAGATGTTTCAAAGCTAGCAGCTTACTAGATTTTACCATAATAGTATTTTTTATTCATGTGTTTGTTTTTTAATTTAAATGTTTTTTTTTATTTCTTCTTGTTTTTTTTTTTTCCCGAAAACAAATATTCCAAGATTTTTTTATATACTGAACTCTTTTGAAGAACCTTGATGTTCCTGTTTCACAAGTCACCACAGAATCACGGGATGACTGAGACTGTAAGGAATCTTGTGATCATCTAATCCCACCCCCTGCACAGGGCAATGTTGCCCTAGACTGCAATTTGCCCAAGACCATGTCCAGTTGGGCTTTTAATATATCCACAAATGGAGACTCCACAAGATTTCTGGGTAACCTGTTCTGGTGTTTGATAACTACTGCAGTAAAAATGTATTTTGTTGTGTTCAAATGGAATTTCAACAATAATTTCCATCACAAGGTGAACAACATATTCTTTAAGTACAATACTGCTTTGAAAGACGAAAATGTCTGCTCCCATTTTAGGAAAGAAAATTGAATTCAAAGGATTTTTTTTTTTCCTTTTTACACAAACCTGAATGACTTTTTTTGTATGAAATTGAAAAAGTTGTTTTAGAAAATAAGAATAAAAACACCACGGGAAGTATTTTAGACAGGATTTCAGTTCTTCAAGAACTGAACTCAAGAGTAACTTAAAACACTATTGGATAAGAATAAATTCTAGTGTTCTTGGGAAATAATTCACTCTGCAGGAGAGTAATAAAAGAGACATTTCAACAGTGATCAGATGTGGTGTCTTCCCTGAGAAACGAAGAGCAACACTGATAAAATCATAATTGTCTGGATCCTGGCTATGCCTATCGAGTAACAAGAGTATTTGGATGCCTGCTGAACTACTTTGAACAGCACTAGGAACCAAATAAGATGTTTTTTTCTGTGATGTGATCTCCCAGGAATGCAGAGCTTTTACAAAGGACTCCACTTATTTAGTTGTCTGAAAATACTTTATGGATGCTAACCACAGCTATTAAGTTTGTAAATACTGGTTTGTGTGAATTTTATTTTTCAACTCATACAGTGGTAGAAGATCATTTGAATTATCGTGTCTCATTGGAGCATGAGTTTTAGTGCCAGTGAAGATAACAGTAGAAGTATTCTTCAATGAGACCTTATTTCCACCTTGTGACCAAGCAAAAAAGTGAATAAAAGGTGTGTGGTAGGAAATAACGTGTAACATCGGGTGATGGACAAGAGAGCTTGAGTGACAATTTCATCATCAATTGATTCAATATCAGTGTCAAGGGAAGGATCATACCTGACAATCCTACATCTGAATAAATTCAGAGTGTCAGAGTGATTCTACTTTCCTGTGTCCTTGGACACCACTTCTTCAAACTTAATTACCTTAATTAACTACCATTTTTCCTGTTCACCCTCATCAGTCTCATAAAGAGTTGCTAGAACTTTTCAGACAAGACATTTGCACAAGGTCCCCAAACAGTTTATTTATTTATTTATTTGTTTGTTTGTTTGTTTAGTGTTTATCTAGGTTTTCAAAGTATGAAATGGAAGATAGATTTACTTGAAGAGCAAACCAAACCTCCACACCATCTGGACTGAATCAGGAATTTGTCAGTTTTACCCTTCTAGAAAATTATTTTATATTTTGCTTTTCAATCTTGTTCAAAGAGAAACTGACCTTTCTACAGAAACCAATTATGTTTAGAAACCCAAGCCAATATTTGGAAGCTCTAATAGTTTGTATTGTTAAAAAATATTTTGAAAATATTGACCCTTCTGTAATGCACCATCAACTGTGGGAGCTTGAAGGCTTCATACTCACTTCTAACAGCTGAAGTCACACAAAATTATGCATTATGCTGATTTTCGTTATCATATTTTATGTGGGTGTTTTTTCCTCATCAAGAAGCCCAAGTAAATAAACCCCAGAATAAGTTAGTTTTGCACACAACGTATGCAGAGCTTTGAAGTGGATGTTTTATAAGTAAGAAGTTCCTTCTGAATTGTCATGTAATATAAAAGCCTTCTCACTTAGAAAACAAAACAGATTACAGTTTTCTAATGTATTTTCCAATAACATTTAAAAACTGGTTCCTTTTCCAAATGTTGCAATAAAGAATATCAAGCTACATCTTCTAGAACATGAATTTTAATAGCTCTGCAAAGTTTCGATGTTACAGATTCAGATCACGCTTTACTTTGAACGTGGATTTTTTTTACCTAGTCCTGAAGGATGTTCTTACTCTTATGGAGACTTTTAACAGAAGTAACAGAGAGAGACAGTGTACATCCAAGAGGAGAAAAATGATTTTTGAAAACAACAGTTTAGAAGAATCCTTTGTGATCTCAGCAGTGACAGTGCTTAAAGGCTTGTATTATTTATTCTCCCTGTTAAAATGTATTTCATGATACTGCAGCACAGCATGATATATGTAACTGAAATACAGGGGGGGGGGAATAGGAGAGTTCCCCAACTAAACCTGTAGCTGTAAAACAATAAATACAACCCCCCCTCACTCTGTCTTCACCGAGGTTCTGTAATCTGTGTAGGACAGTTCAAGAGAGAAATATTTCCAGTATTCATCAGGGTGTTTTTTACACAAAAATTTCCAAAGACAGTGAGAGAAGTCAGTGGGAGGAGGTACTGTAACTGCTGTTGGAAGCTCCTAGAGAAGTTTTGTCTTCAAAGGAGTACTTTACTTCCGCCACTTTCCCCCCTGTTGTGGTTTAGACCCGGTGGCCACAAAAACCGCCCAGTCATTCTATTTTCTCCAGGAGGAGAAAATGCAACAACCACTTAAGGGTCAAGGCAGGGAACAAGGAGTGTTCACTCATCACTTGAGGTCATGGACAAAAGACAGACTCAACTAGGGGAAACAAAATAAATTCAAATCAAAACAATAAACCCGCAACCAAATCGCCAATTAAATTAGAGTAGGACAGAAAAGAAAGAGAACAACAAGATCTTAAATACACCTTCCCACCCACCCCTCCCCTTTTCCCGGGCCTGGCTTTACTACCCCTTCCCTGACACACACCTGGCACCGGAGGGAGGTGGGAAACACAAGATAGGGATCAGTCAGTCTTAACTCCTTCCAGGTTGTTCCTGCTGCTTGCCCTTTCCTGGAACACATGCCTCACAGGTCCCTGTGGCCTCATGGCATGAATCTCCCTGCCTCCCTCCCACCATTCCCCCACTCCCTGCCCAGGAGACAGTCCAGCATGAATATCTCCAGCTCACATGGGGGTCTGCGCCCCATCTCGGCTCTTCCTCAAAGTCACCACATTTTTCAGGTGTCCTGCGTCTCTGCCACAAGCGTCGCTGCTGGGCTCTCTGCAGCCCATCTGCTTTTCCCACCAGTGCTCTGTGAAGGTTGCAGGGCTTCCGCCAACTTGCCACGGACTGCAGGAAAAATCGCTGTACTGGCGCATTATTTCCCAAACTTCTGGTTACCTCGGTGACTGCATGGTCACTCTCCTCCTGTCCTACTCCCTCCAAAACAAAAGGGCTCTTTGCATGAAGCTACTTACAGGGATGATGCCAACAATCCCATACCTGAATACTGAAACCCCAACAAACAAAGGCAGCAGCCTCCTCCCCCACTACTGAAACCGCACCAAATCCTAAACCACAACACACCCTCAGAAGAGTTGGAACCTAAATGACAAAGCCTGCTTTGGAAACAAAACGTGTTTAAACTGAGCTATGAGTGGCAGTGAAGACATATGCTGCACAGCTATCCTATAGAAGTTGCAGTGTGTATCAATCCTCAGACTGTTCCCTGCGCCATGCCATTGCCATGCCTTTAGTAGTGGCTAACACCTGCACGTGTTTATTCTTTTCCCTATATCCCAAGGGAAGTGTGTGCAGTGAAATTGTTTGTTATTTTATTAATTTTATCCTGCATACATTTACTGTAAGCTTGTTATATGAAGCAGGGTCAAAGAAATGCTCTTTGAACATGAGAGCTCAAATTGTTATTGCCTTTAGTCATTTGAAAGCTCTCTACATGGCCTTCAGCCATCCCTGGAGAAAGGTCTGATTTATCAAGGACAAACCTTTGCCTTCAGGTTAGAGAGTTCTATTGAATGCTTAAGCTAAGAAATACCTGTTTCTATGAAATATGTAATATTCAGTGAAACAGCTTGTAATAGTACAAATGCTCTAGCCAAGAGAATTTAAAAGAAAAGACTGCATCACATGATAACTCAAATAAGGTTTATATAAATACAACTCTTAATGTAACTAAATTCCAAATTAATCTAAAAATAAGCAGGGGAAGGGAGAAAAAAAAATCTTAAAGTTGGAAAGTCAGTCCTAAAAACTTTTTCAGCCAAATATTCCATTCATTACTATATAAACACAATGTTTTTTTCTAAAGTTGTATTTTTGAACACTATTTGATGTTTAAAAGAAACCTTTGTGTAGCTCACTGGAAAATTTTCAGTACACAAATACCTAAATAAATTTATAAACATCACTTTTAAATACCTGATTTCAAAGAGGAAGTAGATAAAAAAAAATAAATCATTGTAATGAGATTAAAAGGCAAAACCCCCAGAAAGGCTGTTTATAATGCACACTAGAACAAAGAACAGGGCTTTCCTTGAAAGATCAGTATGTGCTGCAATTCTGGTGAAACTGAAAAATATTGCTGCTGAAAAACTAATGGGTAAAATTCTGTAAGAGATACTATAAGGCCTAGCAAAGCAGCTAAGCAGACTGCAGCAGAATAACGTCTCCCTTTCTCCAGGCATCATTAAACAAGTATTAAAACCCTCAACACAGACTGGCAGGAATGAAAAATAGTCGCTGTTCAAATAAGCGAAGTCACATCCTTATAAATCTCAAGGTGATACAAGGTATGAAACAACATAGAGGTTTTCTGGTCCTTTATATGACAACTCATGATTTGTACAGCAAGGATGGTGGCTTGGAAGGTGCGGAGCAAAGAGAGGTTTTCCTTTTAAATGAATATGAAGTAGGACGAGTGCCTAGGGAAGGGAAGAAAGCTGGCCAGTTAGCCACAGTAATTGTGGGGCTCTGTCTCTCACTGAAGTTTCAACTGAGCCTCAATCAACAAGATATTAAAAAACAATGTAACCCAAAGAGGTTCATACCCAGACTTGGTCCTGTGAAAACCTCAGTCTCGGTGGTTTCTGGAAATTTCTTAGTGTATATAGTCCAGCTTTCAAAAAACTTTTAACAGAAGTGTAAAAGCAGAGAGGAAAGAGAGGATTCAAGAAGGTCGAAAGTCCCCTCCAAGCATTACCTTTTGCTATTCACGCTGAATACCTTCATTGCTATTATGCTGGTGGAAAAAAATGACAGATGAGAGATATTCCAAACCAAAGTAATTCGCTATGCCCCAGAAACATCTTTTGCTGTGGTAAACTCAACAGAATCTTTCCGATGACTCTAATGCTCTTTGCACAGGGCACAAAAAGCACAGGGGCTGGGTAATGCACCCTCTTCCTCAACTGGAAAAAACT
Organism: Bucorvus abyssinicus; assembly: GCA_009769605.1. Classification (NCBI taxonomy): domain Eukaryota; kingdom Metazoa; phylum Chordata; class Aves; order Bucerotiformes; family Bucorvidae; genus Bucorvus; species Bucorvus abyssinicus. The sequence continues at coordinate 128,963,078 of CM020024.1, forward strand.
GTTTTTAATGCTGTTCAAAGACTACAGTATCGTAGGTAAGCATCTAAGTCATGCAATCACAAGGATGATTTTTTGAATACAGCTTTGATTTTACTTTGTGACATCAACCTTTCAGTCGTCCTCAGGCAATGACTCTGAAGATGTGTTTGGAACATCAGAACGCATTAAGTGGGTGCTCCTGTGCCGTTGGGATCGGAGTGCTAAGCAACACACTGCTTGCTGACATCATTAATGGACGTGTTAGCTAAGAGCAAGCATGATGTGGACTGAAATGGAACAGAGGACAAGGTGATACCTTTGGTAAATATCTGACGAGGAAGTGGGATTTTTTCCATGCGACTACTGGCTGGTCGATGCTTTATCTGTGTAGTAACATCACCATAATATTATGAGTTTTGCTGGGGACAAATTGGCATAGTTTGGCCTTGCATCACCAGAATCTCCCATTTCAGTTGGATACAGCCAACCTTGCATGCCATTTGCCTGTGAGCCAATCGCTTTGCAGCCGGTGGAGTTTTTCTATCAATCCAGAGACTCTGTCACGGTCATGCAGGTTTTTTTAAGTACATGATTTCATTCTTTGTTGCTAACATCAGTGCGCTACTGCAGTCATATTTGAAGCTTGCCACCTATCAGATTACGTTAATTAGTCCATTTCCTGCCAGTACCCAATCTGTTTAATTTCTTACTTCTGTTTTGGTGGGTGCATTAAGAAGCACTTCAAAGAAGCTCTCTCTTTGCTTTCAAAGGATTCTTTTGAACCTGTGCAAAGCATAAGCTTTTAAGTTGTAGACTTTGCACATAAGAACGCATTTATAGAGTGCCTAATCTTTATCTTTGCACCCTTCAGACTGCTTATCTATCATTGTTTTGACATGCACATATAGGCTACCTTGGATGTAATGTTGTCTTGGGTTATTAACCTCTGCCATTGAATCTCTCTTAGTTGTTTCTCAGTTGATTGTTGCATAGCATAATACATAGAAAACCCTGTGTAAAATATATAGATTGCCATAGGAAAATAGCTGCTCTTGTACTTCAAAACTCAGTTGGCTTATGATTGGAGAGGAAAGGCCTAAAGATATTTTTTCTGAATGTTTTCATCAGAGCTCTCTTTACAGATCTCATTCTTCTATTAGAAATATTAGAAATTTGTAATAATAAATTATAACATGAATTCTTATAGTGTTCCCATCAATGAGGAATCTATACATAGGATTTTCATACAGATGGACCCATATCAATGTGATTTTTTTTTTAATAGCTTTGAAATGGGGCATGGTCAAAGGAATGGGAGAACTTAATACGTAATGAAGAGTTGGTTGTTTCCATCTGCACCACTCCAACCCTTTTCAGCTATGGACGGGCTTAAGTAATGTAACTCAACATTTCTCAATTTTCCTTTTTTAAGATGGGAAAGAAACACAAAGAAACAAACCCAACTTCTTTGCTGCCAGGGTGGTGTGGACTGGCCATGCCATATTTCACTTTACTGGTACATTCAGTTCCAGATTAGATAAAAGCCGAGAATACCAGATTCCTGACACAATAGTGCTCTCACCTATTTCCATTACATGGAATAAAAGAAGTGGACAGTATTGGAAGAGCTCTTAATCTTATTTCTCCCTCTCTCATTATGCTGTCAAGGAGAGCACAGGCATCTTCTGAGAGACTTTACTGGTTATAGAGCTCTTCTTTCTACATCACTCCTGACAGACAAGGACTTCTTAGCTGAACTGTCGCAGAGTACTTAGTACAACAATGACTTTGCTTATAAAATGGTCACAGATACCAGATAATACCAACCTTCATAGGTCTTTTGGCTATTTATTTCAGTATCTACTACACTAACCTTGTACCTCTCCCTGCTATGCTTCTGTGTGGGGTTGAGCTGTCTGCATGGCCTCTGTTCCTCAGCATGAAGAGGTAGAAAGCAGCCCAGGCTTCTCCTCTCCCCACTCTGCTCAGGGATGCTCCTTTATCACTATTCCAGAAAGAGCGAATACTCTTGAAAAGAGGTTAGTGAGGATGGGGGCATTTACGACTTCACCCAGAACTACCCTTCTCTTCAGCCTGGAGATTGATTGATTTTGTGGTATTTGGATGTGGGGTTCTTCTTCCGATGTTAGAAAAAAATGATTTATCATCTAGGCTGTCCTATTTGAGGAGGGAGCTAGGCTTTCTTAATGGTTCTTTCCTGTATGAAATTGAGTGTTGGTGCTATGTGAAGTTTCAGCCTGATGTGAAGTTACAGCAAAGCAAGAGGAAGTAGGGGGCTGCCTTTTCAAAGCACTTGAGCCACTTGGTAAAGGCACATCCAGTAGATATAACTCTGAAGACCATTTGTAAGCAGTATGGCCAGATTACTAAGTTTGTCAGTCTGGTTCCTTTCCGGGTGAATGTAGGGACCTGACATACTTGTAGCCAGAGCTGCTGGAGAAGAGCAGTGCCATGTACCAGCTGCAGATTTGGGAGAATACAGGGTCTTGATGTTGGTCAATGTTATGATGATAAAGACCTCTATAAATGAGGATGGGTCATATGCCAGTAAGGTAATTTCCTGGCCAACTGAAGAAGGTGGGAAGTGCTGCCTATCTGTATTACTTTGTGGGAGCTTAGGGTCAACTGGGAAGCCAGAAATACTTCCCACTTGCTGGCTTGACTGTCTGATACACTAATTTATGTCCTGTATTCCCCAGTTCAACAGTCTATTGCATCTGAAATAACAGGAGTACTGTGGAAGAAGGAATTTCTGACTGAGGTAGGAACAGTTACAGTGATATTATACTACTTCCATGCATGCTTGCTAGTTGCTCTACCCTTTTGAACTATACATATTCAAATTAAAGGTACTATTCAGTCAGAAGCGCTGCCTAGCTTCCTTATTATCTGAGTTACATTTGCATTGTAGATATTTGTATCAGTAAATAAACCCTCAAACCTGGTGGAATGTACATGCCTACATCATGGTAGAATTCACATTCATTTAAATAATTGATAAACCATTACTTTATCACTTTGCAGTTAGTGGAAATCCAGTAAGTGATTTTTTTTTTTTTTACTCTTTTTTTCTCAGTGTTTTTTTTTTCACTCAGTTACAAGAATTGTTGGGGTGGGGGTGGAGTTGGTATAACTGAGACAGCTTACAAAATCACAGAAACCTATTGTTTTGAAAATACTTTCTAACAAGTCAAAAAGATATTAAAGAGGAAATAACCGAAGTTAACTACTTATCCTTCAAAACTACTGTAGTGGAACAGAAAATTAATGATAGATGAATACTATTTGCACATAAAGGTCTTTATAAATAGATCAGAGATACAGGAAGGAAGGGAGGAAATTATGATAATTCAATTGAAAAAGCAGTGTTTTTTCTGTTTTGCTTAGCAAGTGAAAGCACAGTTCTGGCAAATTTATTTGTGACTCTTTACACATTTTGAAAGATATGCTAGCTCCCAACTAAGGCATTCAATTATTTTTGAATAATGCAGCAAGATGTAGACTAAGCAAAGTGAAACAATGAAAAGACAGGGAAGATATGTCACGAACAAGGCTTGTTCAATAAAACAGGTGTAAATTCTACTGTGAGCTCTCAGTATCAACACATAAGCCATCTGGCATCCAAGAGCTTGGTTGTCTCTCTGCTCTGATCTCGGCAGCAGTGCAGACTCCAAGCGGAAGGATTTCAGACAAACTAAGGACATGTTCTGCACAGACCTAATTACAAGTTTGGAGCCTTTTTATTATTACTGTTATTCGCAAAGAAATAATTTTAAAGTTGTCCCAAATACAGTTTCTTTTAAAATAGCTAGAGGGGAAAAAATCAACTTCTTAGGACAACATGGAATAAAATAATAAACCCTCATTGTGTTTATACTCATGCACACCTTGCTTAGGAATCAGGACGAGGATGCATGTGCAGCTAGGACAAATTGCACCGCCCAACGTGCAACGCAGTTTTTCAAAGTGTGTTTTGATTTCTTGTTTTTCTCAGTTAAAGCTGCCTTGCTGCATAATGCCAGAAACCATATGGCAGGTATGGGCAGAATTTGGCAGGATTTGACCCAGGGGAGGAGAGATTGTGGAACTGCTTTCATTGCAAACCTCTGTACACATAATGAGAGGAAACCCAGTGATGCTGAAAGCTCTTAGGCACTGAAATGGGAACTATTTTATGTCAGTTAAGACGCTGGCTTTACAAACACTGCACAAAAGGCAGGAGGTCTCGTGACAGTTGTAGTGAGAAATAAAAGATTCAGTCTTGAAAGAGCTTTTCATTTTTACTTTTTATTCTAGCCACCCCTGAGAGTTGTAATGAGATCTCCTGTGCTAGTTCTTTTGAAATTGTTTTTAGAAGCAGGTTGTAATTTAAAGAGAATAAAGCTGCCAAAATGTTCTGATACTTTGGCCACTGAATATTACCTCTTCCAGAGTCCCCTGAATTCTCTGGGCAGCCATAAGGACTTCTGATGGTGTTCCTCTGTGCTCTTTTAGAAGTAATGCTGTTGCCAAGCTATGAACGGCACAGAAACCCATGATTCATGTCACAAAGCTACTGGCAGAGATGAGTGACTTACAGCCTGCGTCTGTAAAGATTTGTGCATGCTCTTAAACTATGAACTGCAGTGAGAGTGCTGCCAATGACTGAGCTGGCTTTTATTTGAAGTTGCGCATTACGTCATACTGGATCCAAACCAAGATAAGAGATGAGCCCGTTCTTGTTTTACAGTGTTGAATTACTCTTGAGATCAAAGAAGCTGCGAGGAAGAGAGCTGAATTTTTCTGTTCTGCTTGCTGAAAACAGGTGGTCAGGCAGGTTGGGCTGGTGGCAAAGTGTTAAGATATACAATCACCCCCTTCCCAGTAAATTTTGACCTGGCACTTTGAATTACCTCGTGCCTATTTGAAAGGACAGTGTGGGGTTTACTTCTAGTGACTTTTCATTTGGTATTGGGTTTGGGTTTTTGGGGAGTTTTGTTGTCGTCGTTGTTTTTTCTGGAGGCTGTTTAGTGCAGCTCCTGTCTGCACGTTTGCAAGGAAGACACTGATGTATTTAGGAAACCGTAAAAAGCAAAAGAAAGGGGTCAGCTTGCACTGTAACGTTAACAAATTGCTTGGCTTTCAACAGGCCCTCAGGGAGGGAGTATTTGCTAATGTCAGGATAATTTTTAAGATAGCATCTCATTTTACAATTGACATTTTGAGGTAAAACAGTGAATGCAAATAAGTCTAGTTCAGAAAACAAAACTAGAGTGACCTAACTGGGTTCCAGAGCCTCTTGGCAAACACAGCTGTGGCAGGACTTGTCAGCTCTGGAAAGAAACCAATTCAAAAATGACTGCTTGAGCATTTTGGCACAGAGGAGAAACTGCTGAAAACAAGTCTACATTCTAAAAATGTTAAAAGGTTTTGCACTTGCCAGGAATGATAATTAAATTAAGCCGTGGAGGAGTATCTTCTGCCTTTAATGACCCTCTTCTGAGTTAATTGTGACTGGACTGTCTGGTTTTGTGGTGTGATTCTGTCTAGAGTGTTGAATAAGGACAGCTGGAAAAGGACTGCTTTTCATCTTGACGCCAGTCTTCCTAGCTAATATTTCCTTCCCTGTTTTTTATAGAAATAGGATGTGTTTCAATTTGGCCATCTATTTTGCTAGCGGCAGCTTTTTATGAATATGATACAATGTCAGGCTTTTCACACTGAATGTGCTTTGCATATGCTATGCCCTTCAATTCAGACTCCCATCCTTCCTCCGAGAAGTAGAAGCAAATCTCCACACAGCCCACCTCTTGTTCTGAAAAACTCTTTTCAAGAAACATGAAAGGGTCTTAATTCTTCATGGGCTCTTTGCTTCCCCCTTTCTGTTATTTCTTCTTTCATAGCCATCAATGCCACAGTGCTCCAATAAGTATTTCTAAAAATAAAATCTGCAAATGACAGGCCTTGGTTTACCAGTGTTGCACACTGTCATTAACAAACAGTCTTCAAAAGCCACTGGCTCTGCAAGCCATGAGGTAGCTTAGGTCCTCAGAACTGTATTGTTCTCTTTCAGTGCTCCCAGTCACTGTATATTTAACTACTTTTTTTTTTTTACAAATAATGGCTTACTTGTTCCTTGAAGATGATGGGTCCTTGTCAGCAATGAATTGATGTCCTGTCTATCACTCCAATCATTTTCCAAAGAATATGTGGTTTAGAGGATGAATAATCCTCAGGACATGTTCTTACTACAACTTCAACAACTTACTACAACTTTACTACAGCTAGTGAAGTTTTGGGATCTTGTGACTGCTGAGATTTAGTGCTCGGCTTTACACACAGAGTAACATAGCAGTGGTGTATTTTTCCCCTTGCCCCATGCTATGAAATCCAGGGTGGGGTGATGCGTAGCTGGGAAAGAGATCAAAAATGTGCTTTTCTGTGTGCCCTCTTTTCCTCACCCAATACGTGATTCATATGCAACTTATGAGTAAGTTACTTTTCAAGGCTTTTCTGTAAAGTTGGCTGATTTAACTAATTTTGCTTATCTGAGTAAAAGTATGGGTATACTTGAAAAGGTGATGTCAGTTACTTCCAACTAAAAATGACTTTGTGAAATTGCTCTTTATCTTGGGATTATCTAGTCCTCTTCAGAAGGCAGCCTGGGGAACTAGCCAAGTGCTGGGACTATGATTGGAAGAGTTTCAGAGTAGCCATAGGAGCCATCCATAGGAGCCCTTTGAATTCAAAAACGTTCCCAAGACTTAAACACCTGTGTTCACAGCCTGGTTTATACACAGCTCACACAGACCTACACTACAGACAGTGTTGCTTTCATGTCCCATCTACCACCACCTGCCAAGGACTACCAGAGCCTTTTTAAGAGGGACCTGGTGGCAGATGGTTAAACACTGCTGACACTGATTGTACTGACCAGCAAACTTTGGCATGATATTGAAACTCCTGCCTTGAGGACTGTTATTCTCTAGTTGCAATAAATCCTGTGGCTTGTGTGCCTAACTTCTCTCTCACGTATACAATTTGTATATTGTCTTTTTAAACTGAAATGTCATTTTCTTCTTTGTCAAATTCTGTACTTCTGCAGCTGCAGTCATTCTTCTGGAGGTATTCCTGGCCTGAACTGAGGAAAACACAGAGAGGACAATATAGCATTTAATATTAACTAAACTGTAAAGAGATGAAGCATTAATATGGGACTTAGTTGGAAACCTAGTTACCCCAAGCATCTATCCCTGGCAAATTCCATGTGCCAAGATGGGAGGATGAGGGGCAATGTGTATGCTTTGTTTCTTTCTATTAACCACCCATTTACCAAGAATATATGGCCTTCCAAGGTTTAAGTGCCAGTCCCTCTTCCCAAGTGATTGATTGCCTAACTGCTAAGCTAGAGCACTGTCCTTCCCTGGAAGAATGCAATTTGTGTATAGTGCATACAGGACCTAATAGCTTCAGTAACATCAATTACTACTGTTCCTCGTCGTCCAGATCCGGTACTTGTTTGTCTTCCTCAGACTAGGTTCAAGCTGTCCAAGGAAGAGAAGGGAATTAATCTCCAGTCTCTTGTGTAATGCCACAGCTTAACCATCGACCTATAGAACAATTTTTATAGGTGATTTCCATTTCCTTTTCTACCATATATGGAAAGAATCTCCGTGACCGTTATGGCTGCCTTACTAGCTCTTTTGATGATTTTTTTTTCTAAATGAAGGGCTTTGTAAATGTTTATATTCAGGAGGAACTTTGGAGCTGTGAGTCCTGAATAGATGCACATGTCTTGTTATAATGATATGATGTACTTTCTGTTTTGATAAGAGCAGGGTTTAAAAACTAGTCCTTATTTTTACCTTTTGTGTAGGTAATGCTCAGTCAGCTGGTGAGACTTGTCCTGTGTTATAGGAAACGTGGGTGTCTATCGCAAGGCACATCAATACACTGTGGAGGACCATTTCATTCTGTGGTGCTCTGAAATAAACTCAATTCAACTTTTTTCTGCCTCTCTCTATCCTGCTGTCATGCATCTGTTTGGACAACAGGTGACAGACACTTTTATAGGCAAGTTACTAGCAAGGCCTTTGAAAGCAATGGGAATCTTCTGCAGGGGCTTATGGTAAGTCCTTAAAGTGTTACTGCATGTACTCATATACATGAATATATGATTTACTGTATTTTAATTATATGCATATTTGCCCAACAATTTGTATAGTGATGTGCAAAAAGTTTCAGTGATGTGAATTTCTGAAAATACAGATTCCTTTCTTGTTCGCTGACATTCAATTTCTGGAATCTCATTTTTTGGTGGAAAATTGTTTCTGCGAACCAGTAAGTACCTAGAAAAAAATTGTGCTAGGTTGAAATAAAAACTCTTGATAGTTTTTTCACAGTATTTTCTACTGCTGATGTACCAGAGAATGTAAAATTATGAGCAGTTTTCAAAGATCGTAGATTTAATTTCCTAGAACTGTTAGCTTTAACAGTGTAGTTTATAACAGCCCAATTTTAACAAAGACTGCCTACTGTAGTTACAGAAATAAATTTATCAGTAACACTGTGTTAGTCCTCTCAAGGTAGTGATAATTCTCTTTTTTTTCCTCTCCAATTAATGTATGTCTGACCTTTACAATTTCCCTTTATGAGAGAGGGAACTGTTCAAGGTGAATAATTACAATGTAATACATCCTTATGCGTTTTATTGCTCAACTTACAGGAGAGAAATATCATTGAATCACAGAAAGCTTTGGGTTGGAAGGGACCTTCAAAGGTCATCTAGTCCAACTTCCCCTGCAGTGAGCAGGGACATCTTCAACTAGATCAGGTTGCCCAGAGCTCTGTCCAACCTGTCCTTGAATGTTTCCAGGGATGGGACTTCTACCACCTCTCTGGGCAACCTGTGCTGGTGTTTCACCACCCTCATCTCATTGTAAAAACTTTCTTCCTTATGCCTACTCTAAATCTCCCCTCTTTTAGTTTAAAACCATCACCCCTTGTCTTGTCACAACAGGTCCTGCTAAAAGGACTGTCCCCATATTTCTCATAGGCCCCCTTTAAGTATTGAAAGGCCACAACAAGGTCTCCCTGGAGCCTGCTCTTCTCCGGGCTGAACAAGCCCAGTTCTCTCAGCCTGTTCTCACAGCAGAGGTGCTCCATCCCTCTGAGAATTTTTGTGGCCCTCCTCTAGACCCAATCCAACAGGTCCATGTCGTTCCAGAGCTGGACACAGTACTCCAGGTTGGCTCTCACCAGGGCAGATTGGAGGGGCAGGATCACTTCCCATGACCGGCTGGCCACACTTCTTTTGATGCAGCCCAGGATATGGTTGGCTTTCTGGGCTGCAAACACACATTGTCGGCTCATGTCTAGTCTTTGATCCACCAGTGCCTCCAAGTCCTTCTCCGCAGGGCTGCTCTCAATCACATCATCTCCCAGCCTGTATTGATACTGGGGATTGCCCCAACCCAAGTGCAGGACGTTGCATTTGGCCTTGTTGAACCTCATGATGTTCACATGGGATAACTTCTCAAGTCTGTCCAGGTCCCTCTGGATGGCATCCCATCTCTCAGGCCTGTCAACTCCACCACTCAGCTTGGTGTCATCTGCAGACTTGTTGAGGGTGCACTCAATCCCACTGTCTATGCCATTGATGAAGATATTAAACAGCACTGGTCCCAGTACGGACCCTTGAGGGACACCACTTGTCACAGATCTTTATCTGGACATTGAGCCATTGACCACTACCCTCTGGATGTGACTATCCAATCAATTCCTTATTTGCTGGACAATCCACCCATCAAATCCATATCTCTCCACTTTGGAGACAAGGATATTGTGGGGGACCGTGTCAAAGGCTTTACAGAAGTCGAGATAGATGACATCCATAGCTCTTCCTTGTCCACCAATGTAGTCACTTTGTCGTAGATGGTCACTAGGTTGTTCAGGCAGGACTTGCACTTGGTGAAGCCATGCTGGCTGTCTCAAATCACCTCCATGTGCCTTAGCATAGCTTCTAGGAGGATCTGTTCCGTGGGGCACAGAGGGTGAGGCTGACAGGTTGATAGTTCTCGGGGTCCTCCTTTTTAAAAATAGTTGCAATGTTTCCCTTTTTCAGGGATGCCTCTCGTCAAGTCCCATAGACTTATGTATGTTCAGGTTCCCCATGTGGTCACAAACCTGATCTTCTCTTAAGTGAGAGGGACTTTGTCCTTGTGGTCTCATTCTGCAGTCCATCAGCTCCGCAGATGTGAGAAGAGAGGTTGCCAGTGAAGACCGAGGCAAAAATGTTGTTGACTACCTCAGCCTTCTCCTCGTGTGCTGTTATCAGCTTGCCAGTCTTGCTTATTAGAGGGGGTACGCAGTCTTTGACCTTCTTTTTCTCATTGACATACCTGTAGAAGCCCTTCTTATTCTATGCATCCCTTACCAAGTTCAGCTCCAGTCACGCCTTGGCCTTCCTGACCTCATCCCTACACTACTGGGAAGTGTCCCTATACTCTTCCAAGGTTACCTGTCTGTCCTGGCTTGAGTTAGAACAGAACTAATTCTCCTCAGTGATTTTACTTTTCAGCTCAGTCTCTGCTAAGTGACTACACTTTCTGAAGTTAACAGCATATTTTTGCAAACAGTGTCTGCTTCTAGGAGTGATAACGCTTGATGTTTACCGTCACTGCCAGGGGTTGGGGTGCAGAAAGGATCTTGCTTATACTTTCTACTGTGAAGACAAAAGTCATTGCTAAATCCTGTGTGCCACGTTGAGGGTGCAGTAAGTTAGAGGCTGCATCTGTGGGGAGGAATGGGCAGGACAGGTGACCCTACACTGACCAACAAAGTGTCCCATCCCAGAGATGTCATATTCAATGTAAAGCTGAGGAATCACAAGGGTCTCGCTTTCTTGCTCCTCTTGTTCAATGGCTGACATCTGAGGAGGACTCTGTCTGTTCTGCCTTTGATCCCAATCTGCGCATTCCTGAACCCAGTTCTGGAATCCGCCTCCTGCACATGGTTCCCATCTGCTGCTGAGTCCAGCCTGGGCCTTCCTCAGGGTCTGCCCACAGCATCAGTGGTGATGGTGATGTGGTTACCATCAGGGCAGTTGGGTTTGGTACTGGTATTGTATATATTTCTTTTTATTGTTATTATTTTTATTAAAGCACTTTGCTCCTTTTCTGTTTCTCCTCTTTGGGAAGGAGTGGGGGGGGGGGATAAGAGTTGGGGGGTGGGGGTGGGGGGAGGGTAATAGAGAGCATCTGTCATTTGTCTAGTGGCCAGCCTGGCTCTAACCCTTGACACCGACCCTGCTTCCACTGCCTGTGTGTCACAGGTTGGCTGAGGCAAACCAATCACGGGGACGTGTCCCCTCCTATCCCTAAAACCCCTCTACCCTGCACCAGGAGAGAAAGGGTTAAAAAAGCGGAGATAGGAAAAGGAAGAAAGATTTTGTGACCTCTGAACGTTTGGAAAACTGAAACAAAGTTTAATAACACCAGAACAAAATATATTATATGCAGGGAAAAAACAATGCAATATTGGAGGGTTTGTACGGGATGGAGCAGCGAGGGTTAAACGCGGGTTGAGGGAAGGAAAAATACCGCGGCAGTGTCCAAGATGGCGCCGGCCACGTGGCGCTCTCGTGGAGTGGAACAAAGCAGCCGCGGCTGTTACAAACGCTGGGATCCCACGTGCAAACCGCAGGCTACGCTGTCCCACCGGTCTGGTCGTGCGAGTTGAAGGAAGAAAAGCAGCAAAAACCAGCGAGCGCTGGCAGCAGGGAAAAGGCAGCCCCGAGGCGCGGCATCTCCAGCGGCAAGGGGTCTGTCCCAGGTGGCACGGGGGGGTTTCCCTGGCGACAGCTCCGCTCTGGCAGTGCGGGATGCCGTAGCCGCAAGCAGGCAGGCAGGCAGGCGAGTTCCTCTGCAGACTTGAGCCGAGGGAACACAGCCTGTAAGGTCCCCGGAGCCAAACTGCGAGCCTGGAAAGCCTTTTCCCGGAGAGAAGCTGCAAGCCCTCGGCGCCCCTCGGAGTGCAAAGCAGGAAGTGTACGGGATGCCGTCCAAGAGCAAAAAGCTCTCAGCAAACACGATACGCGCCTCTTAAAGAGACAGAAATGCCCGTGAGAAACTTTTACAACCAATGAGAGGTGCTAAACGTAACATGGGAGAGAATAGTCCAATTGGTCAGTTTAAAACAAACCTTCCAAACAGGAGAAACTGGGTTTTTTTTCCTCAAACTGGGACATTCCATCCCTTATTCCATACCATATATGTTATGCGCATCTCATTTACATTGTATTATACAGGAATTAACAGCATGAGACTCTGGTTCGGGGTGTTTCAGCCAGGGTTAACTTCCCCTGTGGTACACAGTGGACTTCACCATCCTCCTGCATTACCCACCAGGTGTGTCCAGGTCCTTGGGCTGAGACAACACCACGGATGGGTCTGTCTGGGGTTGCAGCAGGGGAAACCCAGACAGCTTTTCCCAGCAGATTACTTTCACATACCACAGGAACTCTATCCCCCTCTATGGTATGTAAAAGGTCTGATTGGGCAGGGCTGGCTCGATTGATTGATCCCCTCGTGTTCACTTGCCAGGTGGCTTCTGCCAGATGTTTATCCCAGTTTCTGAAAGTTCCGCCACCCAATGCTTTCAGGGTGGTTTTCAGCAAGCCATTATATCGCTCTATTTTACCGGAGGCTGGTGCATGGTATGGAATGTGATAAATCCATTCGATACCATGTTCTTTGGCCCAATTGGCCACCAGATTGTTTTTGAAATGAGTCCCATTATCCGACTCAATTCTTCCTGGAGTGCCATGTCGCCACAAAATCTGCCTTTCAAGGCCCAGAATAGTATTACGGGCAGTGGCATGAGGCACGGAATAGGTTTCAAGCCATCCGGTGCTTGCTTCAACCATTGTCAAAACATAGCACTTACCCTGGCGAGTTCGAGGGAGAGTGATGTAATCAATCTGCCAGGCCTCTCCGTACTTGTACTTCGACCACCGTCCACTGTACCATAAAGGTTTTAACCTTTTGGCCTGTTTAATTGCAGCACAAATCTTACAGTCATGGATAACCTGGGTAATTGCATCCATGGTTAAATCCACCCCTCGGTCACGAGCCCATCGATAGGTTGCATCTCTTCCCTGGTGACCAGAAGAGTCATGGGCCCACCGAGCAAGGAATAATTCACCTTTGTGTTCCCAGTCCAGATCTATCTGGAACACTCTGGCTGCTTTGTCAACTTGGTGGTTATTTCTATGTTCCTCAGTGGCTCTGCTTTTTGGGACATGGGCATCTACATGCCTTACCTTTACAACTAACCTTTTCAGGCGGGCAGCAATATCTTGCCACAGAGTGGCAGCCCAAATAGGCTTACCTTTACGCTGCCAATTGTCTTTCTGCCACCTCTCCAGCCATCCCCACAAGGCATTTGCCACCATCCAGGAGTCCGTATACAGATACAGCCGTGGCCAGTTCTCCCTTTCAGCAATGTCCATGGCCAGCTGGATGGCTTTGACCTCTGCAAATTGACTCGATTCACCTTCTCCTTCCGCTGCTTCTGCAACTTGGCGCATAGGACTCCATACGGCAGCTTTCCACTTCCGTTGGTTTCCTATGAGGCGGCAGGATCCATCAGTGAAGAGAGCATATTTCTTCTCCTGCTCTGAGAGGTCTTTATATGGGGGTGCTTCATCGGTACGAGTGACTATCTCGTTCGGTGGCATCCCAAAATCTTCTCCTGCAGGCCAGTCTGTAATGGCTTCCACAATTCCTGGGCGACCAGAGTTACCTATCCTAGCTCTCTGTACAATCAGGGCGGTCCACTTACTCCAGGTAGCATCTGTGACATGGTGGGTAGATGCTATCTTCCCTTTGAACATCCAGCCTAGGACTGGCAGTCGGGGGACTAGGAGGAGCTGTGCTTCAGTGCCAATTACTTCTGAGGCAGCTCGAACTCCCTCATAGGCAGCCAATATCTCCTGCTCAGTGGGAGTATAATTGGCCTCTGAGCCTTTATATCCGCGACTCCAAAATCCTAGGGGACGACCACGGGTTTCTCCTGGTGCCTTCTGCCAAAGGCTCCAGGTAGGACCACAGTCCCCAGCTGAAGTGTACAGAATGTTTTTAATCTCTGGTCCTGTTCGCACAGGTCCCAGGGCCATAGCATGTGCTATTTCCCTTTTGATTAATTCAAAGGCATGTTGCTGGTCAGAGCCCCATGTGAAATCATTTTTCTTCCGGGTAACAGTGTAGAGAGGTTTAACAATCTGACTATACCCGGGAATGTGCATTCTCCAGAAGCCTATGACTCCCAAGAAAGACTGTGTTTCTTTCTTGTTGGTAGGCGGAGACATAGCTGTGATCTTGTTGATCACATCTGTGGGGATGTGGCGGCGTCCATCCTGCCACTTAACCCCCAGGAACTGGGTCTCTCGGGCAGGTCCCTTGACCTTACTTCTCTTAATGGAGAAACCAGCATCCACCAAAATGCGGATTATCTTCCTACCTTTCTCATAGACCTCTTCTGCGGTATCACCCCATACAATGATGTCATCGATGTACTGAAGATGTTCAGGAGCTCCACCTTTCTCCAGGGTAGCCTGGATCAGTCCATGGCAGATGGTCGGGCTGTGCTTCCACCCCTGGGGCAATCGATTCCAGGTATACTGGATACCCCTCCAGGTGAAGGCAAACTGTGCCCTACACTCTGGTGCTATGGGAATGGAAAAGAAAGCATTAGCAATGTCTATCGTGGCATACCACTTGGCTGCCTTGGACTCCAGTTCGTACTGAAGCTCCAAGATATCAGGAACAGCAGCACTCATCGGTGGTGTCACTTCATTCAGCCCACGATAATCCACTGTCAATCTCCATTCCCCGTTGGTCTTCTGCACAGGCCATACAGGACTGTTGAAAGGTGAGCGAGCTCTGCTGATGACATCTCGTCTCTCCAACTCTCGAATCATTTTCTCTATGGGGCGCAGAGAGTCTCGGTTGGTTCGATATTGCCAGCGGTGAACTGTGGAGGATGCAGTAGGCAACTTTTGATCTTCCACCTTCATTCTGTTAACAACAAAAGGGTCATCCGAAAGTTCGGCCGATGTGGACAACCGGATAATGCCATCGGCTCCCACGGTTGCTATCCCAAAGGCCCATTTATAACCTTTCGGGTCCTTAAAATACCCTTTCCGGAGGAAGTCTATGCCTAAAATGCATGGAGCATCTGGGCCAGTCACAATTCGGTGAGTTTCCCAGTTATGTCCAGTGAGGCTGACCTCAGCTTCTACCAAGGTAAGCTCTTGTGATCCTCCTGTCACACCCGAGATAGTGACAGTCTCAGTTCCTTGGTGATCCGATGGTAGCAAGGTACACTGGGCGCCTGTATCTACCAGGGTCTTGTACCTCTGTGGTTCTAATGTGCCAGGCCATCGAATCCACACAGTCCAGTATACTCTGTTATCCCTTTCCTCCACCTGGCTAGAGGCAGGGCCCCTCTAATGCCTAGGGTGTGGTCCACAGTCAGTGGAAGGGTCTATCCGGCTTGTGGTACCTTCTTCATAGGAGTTGCTCCTTGGGCTGCAGCACTGCTCGCCAGAGACTGGAGCAACAATTCTTCGATTGCAGTCGTCATGTTGGTGTGGTCTGCTCTGCAGCTCACGTGCTGGTACCCTTGGGTCAGCTGCAGGTTGTTGCTCCCATCTCCTCGTGTCTTCACAACTTCTCGAGCGGCACTGGTGGTCACATCATGGCCTGTTCTGTCTGTTGCGCATTGCTCTGGGAGGACGATTTCTCCTAACAGCTGACACGTGGGTATACACAGGAGAGGAAGTGGTTTTTTGTTCTAACCTATTAATAGAGTCCAATATTTTCTCTGTCATTTTGTCTGTCACTTTCTCCACTGCTGCAATGAAGGCAGAGGTATGAGAAAGACTGTCCTCATACTGGCGAATCCTGTTAGACACGTGTTCTATGGTGAGTGGCCGATTTTCACCCAGTCTTTCCCACAGCATTGTGGCCAATGTATGGGCATGTGACTGGGGTGCACTCTGCACAAACTTGCGCAGCAAGGGCTCATTACTGCGCACTTGGTCCGGGTTGACATTAACATTCCAGTCACCATAGATGACCTCTTTCATAGCCAGCTCTCTCAGGTAGTTAATACCTTTGCTCAGGACAGTCCATTTAGTAGGGCGGCATTCAATGTCATCTCTGAAGGGATACCTGCCCTTCACAGCGGCCAGAAGTCGCCTCCAGAGACTGAGCCTTTTTGCCTTTTTGCCAATTGCCCTATCAATAGCTCCTTCCCGGGCCACATTTCCTAACTGCCTGGCTTCTTTACTGGTTAAATCAATGTTATCAGCTCCATTGTCCCAGCAGCGAAGCAACCAAATCATCAGTGACTCACCATCATGCCTGCTAAATTCCTTTCTTTTACTTCTCAGGTCCTTTCTGGACTGAGGTTGGGTGTTCACCTCTTGATCTGATGACTCGTCCCGCGATGAGGATCCTTGGGAGGGCTGTGCTGTTGGAGTCGCTGAGGCAGGAGTCTTTCCTGAAGTCTTTCCTGAGCGCTTCTGGGAGGTGCTCGGTCCTGCATCGTCGTCAGAGCTGTCTGTTGCATAGTTAGTCTTTTTCTGGTGTTTAGTTCCAGAGGGCAGATTTTTGTTTTTCACAGGAGCAACCTGTGCTTGTTTGGGTGGAGAGGTGGCAGTGGCTGATTTGGTGGGTGTAGTGCCCATGTGATACCTATTCTTGATAATAATCCACCCCTGGACCATGTTAGAGATCATTGATAACAACAAAATTATCAAACAGAGGAAAAGAATACCATTTGTAGAATGTCGGAGAACGATAATGACGGACTGCACGCATTTTATGAAAGTGATAACGCAGACCTTTATTTAGTGCCACAGCAAGCCTTATATACTCTCTGTCTCTCAAGCAGTGATTTTCCACTAAAGCAGTACCTTCCCATTATCTTATCAGTTCAGCCTCTACTCCCTGTATTTCCCAGCGCTTGTCTGCTATTTCCCAGCTCTTGCCTGCTATTTTTTAACTGGTGGTTTTCTTTCTCCCGTGTCTTCTGCAGCTGCTCACTGATCCCACAGCTTCTTGCTTACCAAAGCGGTTATATCTTGAATTTCTGGCGATCCTTAAATTTCTGTCGATGATCAATCGCCGGCTGTTCCCACAGTAGAACACTCAGTTTCAATTGCCATTGGTCCAGTATCAAATGGAGAAGTGTAATTTTGCATCATCCATTTGGTAGTGGAGTTATAGGCAGCCACTATCATGTATTGTGCAAAATATACTGGGAGCATTATGAACTGACTGAATACAGACAAAAACACTGAAATTACGCGTGCCAGGGAGAACACCCTCTTTGCTAAATGCCCCAGACCAGCAAACCATAAACCAGTACCAATTATAAACAGGTAATTTGACATCACAGTTGGTGTGCCAGGCACCAGATCATAGCGCATTTTTATACCGTACTGCTTAAGAGCTTCAAACAGAATCTCGCTTACCACCATCCTGGAAAAAACCTCGTTTGTTTCAGTTTCCAAACTTTAATAAAAATATGAATATTAAGTTATTCAGAAGCCCACCCAGGGACGCCAAATATGTCACCAGTTGGCTGAGGCAAGCCAGTCATGGGGACGTGTCCTCTCCTATCCCTAAAATCCCTCTCCCCTGCACTGGGAAAGAAAGGGTTAAAAAGCAGAGACAGGAAAAGGAAGAAGAATTTGTGAGACCTCTGAACGTTTGGAAAACTGAAACAAAGTTTAATAACACCAGAACAAAATATATTATATGCAGGGAAAAAACAATGCAATATTGGAGGGTTTGTACGGGATGGAGCAGCGAGGGTTAAACGCGGGTTGAGGGAAGGAAACGGTACCGCGGCAGAGTCCAAGATGGCGCCGGCCACGTGGCGCTCTCGTGGAGTGGAACAAAGGAGCCGCAGCTGTTACGAACGCCGGGATCCCACGTGCAAACCACAGGCTAAGCTGTCCCACCGGTCTGGTCGTGCGAGTTGAAGGAAGAAAAGCAGCAAAAAGCGGTGGCTTTAGCAGCAGGGAAAAAAACAGCCCCGAGGCGCGGCATCTCCAGCGGCGAGGGGTCTGTCCCAGGCGGCGCGGGGGGTTTCCGCAGCAACCACTCCGCTCTGGCAGTGCGGGGTGCTGTAGCTGCAAGCAGGCAAGCAGGCACGCAAGCAGGCAGGCAGGCAAGCGAGTTCCTCTGGAGGTCCGAGCCGTGGAGACACAGCCTGTAAGGTCCCTGGAGCCAAACTGCGAGCCTGGAAAGCCTTTTCCCGGAGAGAAGCTGCAAGCCCTCGGCGCCCCTCGGAGTGCAAAGCAGGAAGTGTACGGGATGCCGTCCAAGAGCAAAAAGCTCTCAGCAAACACGATACGCGCCTCTTAAAGAGACAGAAATGCCCGTGAGAAACTTTTACAACCAATAAGAGGTGCTAAACGTAACATGGGAGAGAATAGTCCAATTGGTCAGTTTAAAACAAACCTTCCAAACAGGAGAAACTGGGTTTTTTTTCCTCAAACTGGGACACTGTGCCGTTCCTTCTTGCCCTTTATTTTGACCAGCAGGTCTCCACTCAGCCATACTCATCTCTTCCCTTCTTTGCCTAATTTCTTACACCTGGGGATTGACACCTCTTGTGCTCTGTGGGAAGTGTCCCTGAAGATCTGCTAGCTCTGTTCTGCTCCCTTGTCCCTGAGGGCCATTTCACAGGGAGTTGTATTGACTAACTCCATGAAGAGCTGAAATTGTGCTTTCCTAAAATTCAGGATCCTGGTTTTACTTTTTGCCTGACCTGTATCCCTCAGGACTGTGAACTCCAGCAATGCATGAACACTGCAACCCAGGCTGCCTCGAATCTTGGCATTAAGGATGAGCTCTCTTGTGCTGCTGGCCATCAGGTCCAGGATCGCATCCCCTCTATCTATTACCTGACTTAGGAAGTTCTCCCCAATGCGTTCCAGGAGTCTCCTGCACTGCCTACGGCTCGCCATGCTAGTTTTCCAGCGGATATTGGCGTGGTTCAAGTCCCCCAACAGGACGAGCACGAAGCCTCTTGTAGCTGGAGTAAGAAGGCTTCATCAATAGGCTCCCCTTGACTGGGTGGCACATAGTATACACTAACCACAAGGTGCCGTTTATTGCCTCGGTCTCTAATTCTTACCCATAAGCTTTCGACCTGCTCGTGGCTATTCGTCAGGGATAGCTCTTCACACTCTATCCATTTCCTGACATAGAGGACAATGCCTCTACCCATCCTTTCTTCAGAAGTCTTATTTTGGTTTTATACTTTATTTTAAAACAACCTTACTTAGATACCATCAATGATACCTTCAGATCATCTATACCCTCTACTGTCTTTCAATTGTTACTTTTTTCTGCAGAGTGGCAGAAAAAGCCACTTTTTAAGCAAAGGACAGAGGAAGGCAAGGGGTTAGTTCATTTTTCTTTCCTTCTCTTCGCAGTTGCTTCAAGCTTTTAGATCACAGATGCTAAGATCACACTGGAGGGGCAGGTGAATCTTCACAGTCCTGATCCCCAGGTTATCTATAACAAGAGACATGGGCCCACTGATACAATTATGTTTGTTTTTACAGATTTCCTGGAGGCGTCATTGTTTTTCATCTCATTTGATATATAGTCAGGACATGGCTGCAGGTTACATTTGGAGGCCAGGTCCGTGTAGTGGATCTTAAGTCATCCTTAAGCTATCCAAGATCATAAAGCTCCTTCCCAACACCTCAGACCTCTGTACATCAGTAGAGCTTGAAAAATCTTGGAAAGTATTTAAACTTTTTGTCGTCGTTTTTCACTGCTATTTCTCCTTTGTACTGAGAGTGATCAGTGTACTGAAGAACTGAAAGTGGTGCTGCTGGTGAGGAATTCTTAAACAAGAAACTGGTAGTGGTGGAAATCTTGCAAGAAGCAAATTGTTAAAGTGTTTTCTGGTATGTATTTCAGATCCTAGATAAGTGTAGAAAAAGTTCAGGGCAAGCAATATTTCTATGGTACTATATTCACATGCAAGCGTATTTACTTATGGCTGTTTGGATAAAAGAAGCAAATAAAAAATATAGTAATATGGCACATAAATGAGGAGCTGTGTCATGACCACTCTCGGAGTATTCTGCTTGCTTCATGGTTATTCAGTTCTTTAGAATTTTTAATCAGGAATTAAAAGGTATTGATGTTAGTACCAAGTTTCCAATCCCACAAATGCTGTCTGTACTCTGCTGAAGTTGAATATTTTAGTATCTCCATTTAAATCCACTGAATTACTTATGGCAATGAAGTTTTCCACAGGTTTGTATTAGTAGAAGAAGGGTAAAGTCTGAATTGCCAGAAGAAAAAGCTGTTGATAAAAAATTTTGACTGAGTAGAGACCGAAGAGAAGTACGTCTGAGAGGCAGAGGCTGTCGTTAACATGTCAGTGTGGGAAAAGCCTCATCCACAGTGACCCATAATATGGCTTCTGTGAACTAAGCAAAGGCTGTGTACTTGTGAATAAAGGAGACGCACTGTGGCTACTGCTTCTAGTAGTTGTTTTAGTTTTGAGATGAATGGTTGACAAAGAACCCTCCTCCACTACTGAATATTTAGATCACTGGGGACCCCTTTCCAATGTGACAACCTTGTGCACAGTGAGAAGGACAGATATTCTTCATGAGTAAATGAATGGACATTGCAGATACTTCTGAGACTGCAGTTTAAACTTTCATGCACCGACTTGGTTTCACAGAAGTTATATATGAATAAACAGGTCTGCATATGCTTACATATGTACCTGTATAGACGTCATAGATGCCCCTTTCCCTTTCCTTTTTTCTTTTTTTTCCTTCTTTGTATAGGTGTTGTGCTTTCAAGATCTGCAAAGGGCTTTGGAAATAGTAATGGCAACTACTGATTGTGCTATGATGTAATTTAGCTGTTTTCTCCACTACAGATGCTGAGGGACTTACGCAGGGATTTTTTTTTTAAAGAATCCAAGAACTTCACAGTCTTTGGTAAACATTGCTTCATTCAATGTTGTGTAATAAATATTTTTAGGATCTATTAAAAATTTATTTAAAAAGCAGGTAAACTTGAACTATGTTAGTCTCTGTTCATTCCTAACAAAGGAAATCAGGAATCTTCTGCTTCCTTTATATTTAGAAGAGGTCAAATTTTTTAAAAAGTTTGCATGTCTTTTATTTTTTTTTTATTCTTACTTGTGAAACGCATCCTTAAGTTTCAACTAGTTCAGCTAACGTTCAGAATAATAAAGATAATCACATCAGTAATACCTACGATTCTAGTGTTATTTGTTTGCAGAGTGGCATCAAAACCTGAAAACTTTCTTCTGATGCAGCAAGGCTCTGCTGCCTTTGTGTTTGTGCTAGAACAAGAGTTTGCTTTAAGTCCTGCAATATTTAGATATGCAGGGGGTCTTTTTTCCCCTATTGTTTACTTTTTCTCATTCTTTACTTCCAGCCTGCAAAGTTGTTCCTTTAATATTTTTGGCAATCAACCCAAATGATGGTGATATAAGTATCTCAAGGAGGTCTGTTCAGCCTTGGTTTTTTCAAAACTCTAACATCTTAAATAATTCAGATCTGTGGAGCTTTTATGTAGCTTGGTATAAGTCTGAAAATCCTATTGAGACTGAAGTGTTTAGAGACCTTGTCAATTACTATAAAAACCTCCCTGGTGCAGAGGGGGCTCTTCTTTCTTCCCCTCTGTAAACACCAGTTATGTCCATCGCCTGAAGTATGGTTGCATGTATGCCTCCCACTTCTTTTTTTGTCAGCTACTCTGACCACCCTGGCATGTTGTAAACTTTCATCTGAAGGTTAGGTTTTCTTTTAATTTATTTAAGCCATAGAAGCTCAAAGCATGAGACTCTTGTTAGGCTTTCAACATTTGCTGTACAGCATGGAAAAGGCAAATCTGAGCCAGTGGAAAGGGTAATTCCACCTTTTCCTTGTTTGTCTTCTCTCACATACTGTTACTGGGAGAAGGGAGATAATTTGCCTTTTTTACAGACTTAAAGCAAATATTTCACAGGCTGCTTTGGGCTGGGTGTTGTATAGCACTGCACATTTCCTTGTGGGTTGCTTGGTATGAATAGATTAGTGTCTACAAGCCTTCTGCCAAGTGGCTGCTATCCTTATGTTTCTTAACGGTGGGAACATTTTTGGTGCTGCAATCTGATAGCAATTTCCAGTCAAAATAGCATTGCCTTCTGGATGCTCCTTTGTCTAGTATATGTTGTTCATTCTTACAGAACTGGTCCAACAGGTCTCAAGTAAGCACCAACTTAGTTTCTCACTTGCAACATTGCCCAGAGTAGTGTGTTCTGTTGAATATAAATGTTTGCTACCTGCTCATACTTTAAAATTGGCCTGTAGCTAATTTCTTGTCATTTATCTCTGATCAGTTTGGGTTTCTTTTTTCTGTAGAAACTGTTCCTATTGCATAATAAAGTGATTCTGTGTTTTTAGTAGTCAGATGGGAGTCTTCGGGATTAGTGGAGTTTGTCCGTTTACTTACCTCTACACACCCACATACCTTTCTTCTGATTATGCGCTCCAACACTGGTTGGAACTGCAAACCCATCTCAGTCTAATTATCTGTGGCAAAGACAAGCTGGCTTTCTACAGCATTATGCTGATGTATCCAGTGCAATGGTAGATGAGTGTACGAATCTTACTCTTTGTGGTATGGATGTTGGCTCCATCCTGCCTAAAGCTTCTTTTTCTACATAGATCAGCAGTCCTATAGCAATTTAATCTCTTTCATGTCAGAACAACTTACTTTGATAATAAAATGCTCTTTTTTTCCTGTGGCTTTAGCTTGGATCATGTACAAAACATAAAAAAACCCCAAGCTGTGCTGTGTTATAGCACTTCATATTATGTTACATGTGCCAGAAAGGCAAATTTGTCCCAAACACTTCATTAATGTAAGTGTACACTGGTTTTCATTTTCATCTTAAACACTTTCATTATATTTCCTGTAGTAGTCATTTCATTTGTTCCAGTAGCTGTCAGTTGCACATGAATATTTAGGGTCAATTTGTTCAAATAATTTCAAATAGAACATCAGCAACAAGGCGTATTTCTCTCTTAGTGGTTAATCAGACAGCGAAGTAAAGCTACTTACCTCAGCTTTCACACTTCTACACAAATTCCATGTTTAAAATAGGTGATTTGTACACCTCTGTGGTTATTTTCCCCTTTGGGTGGGGATGGAACATCATACTCTTACTTCAGTCCTCTGGCATGTTTTGTAATAACTCTCCCTACTCACTCTTACAAATGTAAATTTTGTGCTATTATTCTCTGCTTCTTCCAGAGTGCTTCTGTTTGGAATATGAATTACGTTCCTACTGACTGTACTCTGAGCTAACTCTAGGTGAAAAATAGCTGGGCACAAAGTCCCGTGAAGTGGATGAATAAATGTGAAAGAAGACTTTTCCTCCTTTGAGTTTATGTTTTAGTAACGTTCAAGTGTTACAAATAGAACTAGTCAGCACGCAGTTTTAATCTAACTGCAATTGTTAGTATATAGTGCTCTTTTAAACATTTCAGTCTTTTTTTAAAGAAAAGTGAAAAAAATCTCAGAATGTTGGAAAATCTAACAGAGCTTGGCGGGAGTAGAGAAGAGATGCGCTTTTTCTCAAAAACGCACCAACTGATAGTAAGGGACTGCAAAGCTCTTACATATAAATGTGTAGCTTTTCTCAGAAATGCTGAAATGGTGTGAAACTATGTGTCAATTAAAGAGCATGAATAGTCAAAACCGATGAGAACTGTAGAGCAAATACAGTGGATCTGCTCAGTAAACTAAAACCAAGTTGACAACTGTATCAGCACTATGGGCACTTGCTGTCCAGCTCTAAGAGGTGAATTGATGGAGTGTGAGTTATAGAACAAAAAGTATTTGAAAAAAATAGCACATGCATACTGTATGGAATATATAACATTAAGAACTATTAGTTACAGTTGTGAGACTGGAAAAAACAGGTAAATGTATTTCAGTACTTATTGCCTAGAAACACTACAATGTAATGGCTGTATCTTACAGAAACAGAGGAAACTGGTGCAAATATTGTGTGAACCATGGGGATGGGTCATTCTCACCTTCAGCCATATTTTTGGATCCTTCATAATGCAAAAACTGCTGGGTTTTGTCCAGAAAGAGTATTGCCAACAAACCAGATATATGCATATTATCCCCTGTCTTTTCCTTGCTCATACAAATTTATTTCCTCTCTGATTCTTTTGTCCATTTCACCCCCAGATTTTGTAGGAGGAAAGGCGGAAGCTGTCTTGTGATATCCGTAGTATCTTGAAGATATCCAGCTGATACTTTTCCCTTTCACATGGAAGATGTCTGGGGGATGGCCTACTTTTTCAATTAACTTAAGGACAAAACTTTTTTTTTGCTAAGATACAACTCTGACCTCACCATATTGATAAAAATATGACCCTATGGGTCGTATTTACCACTGTTAAATGTTGCAAGAGTAGCCCAATTTATTAGACAAAGGTTGTTCCACTTTCCTCTAGTTAAATTGGCAGAAGGTTGAATCTGTGCAAGTTTAGAATGACCTTGAAAAAACATGTCTATATATCAAGTGCTTGACAATCAATTGGCTACTGCAGTGAGTATGTAGGTTACCCTGACTATAACAGAAAATGCTGCCCTGAAGTTTTCTACCCTGTTCCCTGAAGGATAAAATAGTAAAATAGCTGAAAAGGCTCAAAATACAACAAAAGAAAGTGGCTTATTGGGAATGTGGAGATGACCAAACCAATTACCACATTCTGAAGGCCAGATGCAGCAAAACTTAAAGGTTATTCTAATTAGTTATTAAACAAACACTATGATGCCTGCATAGCTGCAGTGTCCGGAGCTGTTAAGACATATTTTGATGTTGAGACATATTTTGATGTCTCAAAATTATGCAGCATATTTGTACCTCTCCCAGAATATACTTATAGGGAAAATGAAATCCCAACAAAAAGAAAAAAAAATCAAAGCGACTTCCATTGATAAATTTAAGAGTGTGGAAACATTTGGCTAAATCTATGCATAAATTGGAAGTGGTCTACTGTATAAACCTGAAATTTTCCTCACATTAACAACACTGTATGCATTCCAGACACTTATGGGTCCGATTCTTCCCCAAAGGTCACAAGGGTAGACATCAAATTCTGATAAAGACTTCTATACTCAAGGAAATTTATATTCAAGGAAATAAAAACCCCCAGGTGCTTTTAGAGTGTAAATGTTTTAAAGAACCTGTTTTTCTCCAGGATGGCCTAGGGTGAGTAGTTGACATGTGGACAGTTACTTTGTAAAACAGCTGATGTTGAATCAGATTAATCCTGTCTGAGAAATTTGCCTTCAGAGAGGCTTCTCTCTTCTTACTCTTACCTCTGCTTTAAATATGCCACTCACCGTATCTTGACAGTATTTCAGTATCTTCTTTCTTTTGACACATCCAGCAGCCTTAGTTTCTTTGTCGTCTCCCACTCTCCCTCCCCTCTGCTATCTTCGGTCTGTTGGCCATTCTCTGGCAGCAGAAGTGGCCTCTTCTGCATGTTATCCTCCCTTAGCTGGAATGAACCCACTGACCTAAATTGTTGTTTCTGTGGGCATCTGACCCACTGTCAGCCACAGAAGAGCAGCAGGCTAGTTGGTAAAGTTGGATGGCATTGTAGGTCTGGGATGGTAAATTGAGAAATAACCTACGCAGCACATACCTTTGCCCACTCTCTGTTTAATTCTCTTTACCAACAAACTATGTGCTGTTTTGATGTTTATCTGTCTTGTGTAAGAAAGTATGTTGCTAAAACAGGGGCCAAGTCAGACACTCTGGTGGAGTATTTGTGAGAGGTATTACCTTGGAGTAGAGTCTGATGCACAGAACACCTTTCAAATGACTGGATGTACATGGATGCTTGGCAATGTGTTATGCCTTGATTAGATATTAATTTGTCCCAATTGTGCCAGGCGTTTATCTGGAGGGAATTTTAAACCTTTCTCAGTGTGTTTACATACCAATCGTGGCTTTTTGCCGTTATCTATGATTAACTGCTACTTTGAATGCAAATGTGCACTACACTGCAATCACAAATACCTGCCTTCATTGCTGAGAGGTGAAAAGAGGGTGTTGCTCAAGGAGATTTCTAGAGGGTACTTAATAGCTTAGCGGCCGTTGGTGATACATTAAGTATACTGTCCCAGCTTAAAATTCTTTGCTGAGGAGAATTTCTGTATTGTCTTTTAAAGGCACATCTTTCCCTTGGAGGTTTTCAGGTGTACAAGATTTTCCACTCTGAATCTAAATCAGTCAGCTACTTACCTTTATCAGAGATTGACAAGACCTTCTGAGTTGTGTCTAAAAATACCCCTGCACTGCAAGGGAATTTTGATCAGGGCCTGTCCTAATTTTTTGGTTTATCTTTATACCTAAGAGTCCTACGGATTATATGTTTTGTCACTGCTACATGGGAATGATGCAATTACTGACTCTGTACTACAATGTCATAAATTACACCTTGCTTTCATAAATAGATTTGAAAGGGAATGGGATATCTACTCTGGAGATTATTAGTAGTTCTTCTGGAAGTGGGTGATTGTATTCTAAGAGAATTTTTTCAAAAATTGGCTAGCTATGATTTGAGTGGCTTCAACTATTCAAGATGATTGGTGGACAAATGTGAAGACACACTAGAACCTGCCATTCACCATAGTTCTGCACTAACACTTGAGTTAAAAACTCCCCTTCCTTTCTGTTAGCAAGTCTTTTATATAGCAACACCTATGCTAGCAAGTACTCTCGCTGCTTCGCCAACATTTTTCTGCTTTTTTTTTAATCAAGTAGCTAGTTATGAACTGCATGTCCTTATGCCGCATTATAATACTATCAACGCTTTGCTTCTCATTTTGAACTCATTGTGAGTTGTAATGGGGCCTATTTATGCATGTAGGACTTTTTGCAAATTAACAAAATGCGTTGTATCTCATCAGTTTCCTAATATATATGGTTGAATGAGGATGCCAATGATTTCTATAGTGACTTAACTCAAAAGCAAGTACTCTTGCTTTAGATGTACTTTTTTTTATTTGTTTCTTCTTTTTCCAAGATTCTAAGCACTATCACCTGGGTCTACTCTTCAGTTTGCCTTAGTGCAGTATCCCCACTCACATTTTAGATGTTCAAATTGGCATTCACTGTATAGGCATTGACACCAATGAAAACATTTGCATATGAAAATTGGTGCTTGGGTAGAGCAGGACCTTCTGCTTTAGCATTACCCGCCACACTATAGCAGGGTAACCAATGGGTATATATTTGCACTTCATTATATATCCCTCATTTTCCTTTTCAGTTGTAGCAATATGGACTTTTATCTGAATGTATCATGAAGATGTTTTCCTAATTGTTGACACATTGGTAATTTAGGCTTTGGAAGTACTTGGGCACTCAATTGCTATTCATTGGAGTACACAAGAAAAATGCTGTGGACGCTATGGATAAGTATAATGTGAAGGCAAAATAGCTCAGAGTGCTTATAATTTTTTATTTTAAATAGATGTACATGGCTATATATTGCCATAGACATAAGTAATATTACAGATCATGACTGAATTTGTTAGAAGTATTAGACATTGTATCAAAATAAGCACTGCAAATTGTTATTCTCATTTAGTCTGACTTGTGATCTTTGCATGCTTCGATGTGAGATTATGTAAGAGACTGAGATGTTGGATTAGTCTCCTCATGGACATGTCTTTCATCTTCTGTCTCCTCAGGAAAGAGTTAAGGAACCAGCAGACATTACATGTGAATGTTTTAAAGAGATTTTACATTGCTTTAAAAAATAAAATAAAATAAAATTGCAGCAGGAGTTTGAGTTTTCTCAGTGTCTTGAAGTGGGACTAATTTTTATTGCCAGGTTTTTCAGCTAATTGTGTTATGATAAAGTATCACACCTTTAATATAATAGTAATGATTTGGTGATTACTGTACAGTAAATGTTAAATGCAAATCACCTACTGCTAATGTTTTGAAACTGTATTCCATCAGAAGCTTTACTGAATTACAGCTATCAAATAATTCATAATTGCTAATGAAGGTTAAATTAAGGTTTGGGGAAGCATGGTCAAAAATCATTCTGTCAGTACTATCACCTCTGCATTTTGTAGCTACACCATGTAATGGATTAGAAAGCATTCTGTAAAGGTGGAGGAAGTGGTTAGGTACTAGTAGGGAACTGGGATATATCTCGGAGCTAGCACGGTTTCACACCACTCGTCTGTCCTTTGTTTTCCCGTCTCTGAGATACAAGTAAACCACTGCTGAAAGTTCTGTGCTTTACAAATTGTATGTAAAAGGCTGAGTAATCAAACTTTGGAAAGGCTCCATAAATAAGGAAAGGCTTAATGGCCAATATGGGACTTACACAAGACAGAATACTTATGTGAGGTTTTATGCTATGCTACTAGTCTCTCTTTAGTGTATTTTCACTTTTTTAACTAATGTTTGAAAGCAGCTTTTGTTTTCTGATTTTTACATATTTTGCATTTATTGCCTTGGTTGCACACTCTCGGTCAAATGGCCATGCTTACATCAATAGATTACAAGGACAGAAGGATCTTCTTTAGGTCATCCAGCTGACCTCCGGTATCACAGTCACCACAGAAACAATTCTTCTTCCAGCAGCTGATTTAAGGAATTAATGTAGAATCTACTACCTCCATATTACATGATATACTCCCCCACTGGGATCTGAAAACAGGCATCTTCCCTCCATTATTAGGTTGTCAAACCAACTCACCTGGAATCCTTGTATATAAAGCCACATTTTAAACCCCAGGAATAGAGAAGGACTTGGTTAGCAGAGTAGATGCTCATAAATTTTTAAACATAACATTAAAAACTGTATAAAATATTAGTGCCTGGGGTACTATAACTCTGCATCATCTTGCCGTAGGTCCATCTGTATATAATTATTTTTACAGCAATGGACTGTAAGAAAACATTCAGAGACATCTGCAGTGCTAAAAGTACAATGATAGCCCGGGAGACTCCTCCCTCAAAATATAAAATATTTTCCTATAAATATTAATCAATTGATAGTAAAAATTGCCAAAATATTTCCACTCCAACAGCAGCTGTTTGTGAAGCTTTGTCTTGTAGCAGGCAAAATGAAGGAAATGCTGGATAATATTGTATATCTGCATATTTTTATATCGATTTTAATTATGCTTTAATACTAGGACATTTGGAATAACCTTTACTAAATATAATTTTTTACTTTTCTGAACAACGGGTAGTGGTTTTATTGTTACTAATAACAAAACTATAGTTTAGTCATTTCCTTTCCTTAATATGTTTTTTGAGTACTTTCATTTCCTTCACATTACAAAAGATGAGGGCACATACTGTTTTACTGGTTGGAGAAGTGGGGACCTATGATCTATTTTCACTCACTAAGGCAGTCGATATTAAATATAGTTCTCAAATGGATAGTTTTAGTTGTTTGGTTTTGCATATTAATGCAATTACTTCCTTGTCCTACCTAGAGAGTTTTAAGAGTAAAATTACTGAAATCATGTATACATTGTGAACTTGAGAGTTTTGTCTTATTTTTTTCATGTCATGAATAAAGGCTACATCGCTACCCACCTATGTTTGTGATCATGAGATGGTAGACTTTTCAGTTCTTGAGGAAAGGAGGGGGGGTCAGTAGAACTGCCACCTTGAAATTTTAAAGGGCAGGCTTTGGCCTTTTTAGGAGACTGGTTGGCAGGGTCTCTTGGGACGCAGCCCTGAAGGATAAAGGAGTCCAGAAAAGTTAGACATTCACTAAGAGGGAAATCTTTAAGGTGCAGGAACAAGCTGTCCCAGCGTGATGTAAGATGAGCTGGTGGGGAAGAAGACAAGCCTGGCTAAACAGAGACCTATGGCTGGAACTGAAGAAGAAAAGGAAGAAAAGGAAAGCCTATGTCCTATGGAAGAAGGGGCAGGACACTCAGGAAAACTACAAGGATTTTGTGAGGTGTGCAGGAAGAAAATTAGGAATGCCGAAGTCCATCTAGAACCTAATCTGGACACCACCATAAAAGACAGTAAAAAATGTTTCTATAGACACATCAACAGCGAAAGAAGGACCAAGGAGAGTCTCCATCCTCTACTGGATGTGGTGGGAAACAGTGACCAACGATGAGGAAAAGGCTGAGGTACTGAATGTCTTCTCTGCCTCGGTCTTTAACAGTAAGACCAGTTGCTCTCTGAATGCCCAGCCCCTTGAGCTGGAAGACAGATAGGGAGTGGAATGAAGCCCTCATAACCCATGAGGAAATGGTCAGTGACCTATTGCACCACTTTGACGAGCACAAGTCTATGGAGCTGGGTGGGATCCACACAAGGGATCTGGTACAGAGGGAGCTGGCAGAAGTGCTCACCAAGCCACTTTCCGTTATTTATCATCAGTCCTGGCTAACCGGTCAGTTAGCCAGTTGACTGGAGGTTAGCAAATGTGACACCCACCTACACGAAGGGCCGGAAGGAGGACCCAGGGAACTACAGGCCTGTCAGTGTGACCTCGGTGCCAGGGAAGGTTGTGGAGCAGATCACCGTGAGTACCATCATGTGGCACGTACAGGACAACCAGGTGATCAGGCCCCGTCAGCATGGGTTTATGAAGGGCAGGTCCTGTTTGACTAACCTGATCTCCTTCTATGACAAGGTGACTTGCTTAGTGGATCAGGGAAGGGCTATGGGTTTTGTTTACCTAGACTTTAGTAAAGCCTTTGACACTGTTTCCCACAGCATTCTCCTGCAGAAACTGGCTGCTCATGACTTGGATGAGTATGAGGTTCAACAACGCCAACTGCCTGGTCCTGCACTTGGGCCACAAGTTGCAGGGGCAATGCTACAGGCTTGGGGAAGGGTGGCTGGAAAGCTGCCCAGTAGAAGAGGGTTGTTGGTCAATGGCCAGCTGAATATGAGCCTGCAGTGTGCCCAGGCGGCCAAGAAGGCCAACGACATCCTGGCTTGTATCAGAAGTAGTATGGCCAGCAGGACCAGGACAGTGATTGTTCCCCCATACTCAGCACTGGTGAAGCTGCATCTTGAATACTGTGTCCAGTTTGGGGTCCCTCACTACGAGAAGGACATTGAGGTGCTGGAGCGGATCCAAAGAAGAGCATCAAAGCTGGGGAAGTGTCTGGAGCACAAGTCCTATGAGGAGCGACCGAGGGAACTGGGGTTGTTTAGCCTGGAGATTGAGGGGAGACTTTACCACTCTCTACAACTGCCTAAAAGGAGGTTGTAGCGAGGTGGGGGTCAGTCTGTTCTCCCAAGTGACAAGTGATAGGACAAAAGGAAATGGGCTCAAGTTGCACCAGGGAGGTTTAGCTTGGATATTAAGAAAAATCTCTTTACCTAAAGGGTTCTAAATCATTGGAACAGGCTGCCCTGGGAAGTCATGGAGTCTCTGTCTCTGGAGGTATTTAAAAGACATATAGATGTGGTGCTGAAGGACATGGCTTAGCGGTGACCTCACAGTGTTGGCTTAACCATTGGACTTGAGAATCTTAAAGGTCTCTTCCAACCAAAATAATTCTGTGATTCTGTAAATTTCTGTCTACCTGGTGTCCTCAGTCTTGCTAGTGTGATTTTAAATGCCTTTGGCTTCCTCCATTTGGGTCCAGTACATGGGACAAGCTGAGACGAACTATACGTTTAGAGTGCAAATATCTCAAATCCCATTAAAACCCTTTTTGACAGTCTTTGTTGGGCAATGTAGATCCAAAAGCAATAAGCCATATAAAGTGTTATACTTACAAAGCCTGTGCTCTTCTCCTTTGAAAGGTCTTGCTAACTCTTACTTGTTATCATGATTTTTAGTTTATCTATGAAAATTTTAATTGTTTTAATTCTAATCATAGAATCATAGAATAATTTATGTTGAAAGGGAACTCCAAAGGTCATCTAGTCCAACCCCATGCTCAAAATGGGCAAGTCAGATCAGGTTGCTCGGGGCCGTATCCACTGAGGTGTTTAACATCTCTGCATATGGTGGTTCCACAGTCTTTTTGGCCCCCTTTCTCAGTATTTGACCACCTTCATGGTTAAAAACATTTTCTTTGTATCTAATCAGAATTCCTTATGTTCCAGCTTCAATCCTTTGCCCCTTACTCTATCACTGTACACCACCAAGATGGATCTGGTTCTGTCTTCTGATCAGTGAATTGTAGACAGTGTAAAGATCTCCCCCGAGCCTTCTCAAGGGTGAACAGATCCCAGCTGTCTCAACCTCTCCCTGTATCTCACGTGCTTCAGTCTCTGACCATCTTGGGGTTCTCTGCTGGATTTGCTCCAGTGTGCCAATACCTTTCTTGCATTGGGGAGCCCCAAACTTGGAACAGTTCTCTAGATGCAGCCCCACAAGAGATAAAAAGAGGTGAAGAAATGCATCCCTGCGCCTGCTGGCAGGAGTCATACTCATGATGTTACACATTATTAGCATCTGTTTTTATAGCCAACCAGCTGTATTTACTTCTATGAACTGACTACAGTTCACTGGAAGAAATTACATAGTCGGGCATTTTTGGGGGCGCCTTGACGGCTAACATCTGTCTCAACTATTCATCATATGTGCACTCAAAAACCTCACAACACTCCACAATAAATTAGATAGATTTAAAATAATTTGTCGTCACATTTGCAAGGTTGTGTCAGGAAATGAAAAAATGGGGAGAACCTGTTCACGTCCAGTGTGTTGTGGTGAAGTGATTTTGTTCCATGAAAGTACAGAGACTGACTAAATATTTTTTATCAGATTTTCCAAAGTATACCCATATACTGTGTCATGTTCCATGTTATCATTCTGTGGTTAGAGTAATTTAAGAATGTATTCCTTTTGAACACTGAGCAAGAAGTTTGTTTTAGTGGGTTCTTTCAACTGCACTGAATTAAATTCTGCTCTGGAAAAATAATTTCAGCAGTTTGTGAATATCAAAATGTCACTTCTAGAAGTTTTAAGAGCTTTTAAGACAAAAGAGTGGCACAGATGCACTGATCAAGCTACTTCTGTCCACAGGGAGCATGCTGGAGTTCCAGTTGCAATAGCAGCTTTGGGCAATTCTGCAGTTCTACCTCACACTGGGAGAACAGCAAAAGACCGGCTATTCAGTGCGAACACAATAATGAAGCTAGTTTTATTTTCTGTGTGTGAATTATCTACTGTCAGGCATTGCTTTTTTTCTTGGAGGTGTTTCTTTTGATTTTTTTCAGTACAGACTATTTTATGAGCCTTTTCACCCTACAGATTACCTAGAAATTATTTTCTGTGACTATTCCTCATTTGTTATTCATGCTGGGATTGCTCAGCCAAATCAAACAGTTTTAGTTTGTTTCGTAACGGGATGACCCCTACACCCACCAAAAGCTTCTAAGTTAGAAATATGATTATTTGGACTGAATACTAATGTGAAGTTTTGTATAAGCCTTAACAGCCACTTAATGCTTTCCCTCATCGTCTGAGCGTGTATGAGCACTCCCAGGAAACTGATGCTGGTTGCAAAAGGCTAAGAAACATATCTGTGCTTTCTCAAGGGTTGGACACAGCTAGGGTGTGACTTGAGTGACGACTGTGTGGTGGTACAGTGGCTGGCTTGTCACCTGACCTGGAAGATATGGTATGCCAGGGAGTGTGAGTGGTGAGGAGAGTGCCGTGGCTTCTTGTTAAATCACTTCTGGGTCATCCTGAAGAGCTCTGAGGATTATCTTTTTGTTATTGCATTATTGCCTGACTTCTGAGGGGAAATCCTTCTTTCCATTCAACCTTCAGACCCCTAAGGCTGTCTTGATACTGTATAGTCTGGGATACAGAGTACTTGACGATTATGCTATTCTCTTCGTAATTCTATTAATTTTCCTGTACAGTTTCACTAAACTGACACTATGTAAAATGGAGGATTTTTTTTTAATTATTTTTTGAAGACTGAAAAATCCCATCTCTGAAGAGGGTGGTTGATAATTCATATACATTATGTGCATTTTCTCTCATATATTTGCATAGTCTACTTTCAGAGATATCTTGTAAATTATAATACCATATAAATCAGTATATATGTATTCTGATGGGCTCTTAGTTGTCATTTTAGCTTATTCTCAAGTTATAGCTGTGGAAAAAAGGAAGAAAAGTTACATAGAAATGTCTCTATTTCAAATATAAATGGATCTACTTTTTGAACTACATGAATCCATTTACAAATACGGGTCGGTGAATCCTGTAAAGGAAAAAAAAAAAAAAAAAATAATCCTTGACAGGGTATTAGTGTGTAAGAGGTGAAAATTTTATATTAAATTACAATCTATGCTAACTTAAAGGATGACTTGACCAAAATAACTAGAAAACCTCTTGCCATGAGGTTTTTCTTAAAATTAAGTAAGTTCAATTCTTAGCATCTTTTAGAATCAGGGCTGATTGTGACTCAGAATTTCATGTATTACAAAGTTAGCATTAGTGTTGGTGAACTCTGCTTATTTAAAGCTTACTTCCTTTTTTTTGTTTTTTTTACTTATTATAGATGTGCCATGTAGCTTAATCTATTTCATAAATTTATAAAGCTCAGTCTTAAAAGTAGTGAAACTTTTTTCTCCTGTAAGTCCTACTGATACTCTCCTTCAGAACCTTTCTGGTGGTCAAGTGTGTGGACTTGAAGACGCATTTTCGTACCAGATGAACAATAAATTTATTAAACATACATTCCAAGATGATGATTATGGACAACAGTTAAATCATCAGAGGACATCTGCAATATTCCTTTAATTTCTAAGATATTTTCACCTTATGCAAAATTAATGAGAAGTGTTGATATTACTTTTGGATTAAGTTATAAGGAGGGTTGGCCTACATTAGATTTGTAAGGGCCTTATATATGGAAATGAACTTTGCACACATGAATGAAGTTAAGGGTATATTAAATGCTAAAATTAGCGGAGGTAATTAAACCTTTTGTAAAATTTGTAGGTCAACAAGGTGTTTATGTTAGCAAGCTTCCTAGATTGGGGATTACTCAGCTGTTTCTCTAGACTGCTTTTCACACCTTCAGCATAAAAGTCCATTGATGTTCTTTGGATTCATATTGACTGGATGTCCTTCAGCACCCCACTTTAAAGGCTGGTGGATGGCTACAGTTGAGTCCTTTACCAGTTCTTGGTTCCTGGGGTTAAAAACATCATGTTGTGGTTTGTATTACTGTACTCACAGGTGCGTAGACCACTGTGTGCCTGCTTGGGAAACTGATCATTGCTAGTGTCTTCTGAGCTCTGAAGAGAAGGGTCAGGAAACCTTTGGGCATAATCATAACAACAAGAATGTATTTGAAGTCAGTGCTAAAAAGGTGCAGTTACAGATGAAGGTAAGGGAGTCTATACCGGCTTACAAGAAAACTAGAGATGACGCTTTCTTTTATTACAGAGAGCAGCGTATGCCTTGCTCAGAAATAACATCAATTTGCATTTTATTGTGCATCACACTAGATGAATGGAGCCGTTAAGGACTTCAGTAGTAGCCAGGACATCAGTGAGGAATAACACTCTTTTCAACAAAAGAAACCCAAGACCTTTTGAAAGAAAACATCTACAGCTAGTCCAAAACTTTTAGATACCTTTAATTAAATTTTATCACACAGAACTCATATCAAGTGTTTTCATATGTGTCTACTAAATACCACTGCAGTGTTTAAACATTACCCAGTGAGTATTTTGCTGACTGCACCCATGATCAAATGGCTTGGTAAGAGGAACCCTCCCTCTTTCCCATGTGACATCTGTCACAATTCCCTTTCTTGCTTCACATGCTTCTCATCATGATGCATTGGTGCTATTCTTGAAATATTCACGTATTTCTTCCTCCTCTCACTTCCAGATGTTGTTTCTTTCAATTGCCTGCTACAGGAACCTTTCCTTGTGCCTCACATCTGAGAAGCGGCCTTGCACTAACTGTCATCTCTTTTTTGACATGTCACATTTCAAAAATAAAAACCAAATATTAAATCCCATGATGAGCAAGTAGAGCTTAAAACAAATTTGTCCAATGAACTGCTAGGAAATAGAGCTTTCTCATTATCAGATACAGTTTATAATACAGTCTGAAATGTATTTTGAAGATTTTCATCATTCCCTATGAAGACAGACATTTTACAGTGTTCTACTGAGACATTTCTTCCTGGCATCAAAAATAGCTTTCAAACAGTAAATAAACTGATTAGGGTATACATGAAAATGCATTCAGATAGTAAAGCAGCAGTAGCATGAACCGGAGGATGCTCTGAACCCCTAAGGCTTCAAATAATTAAAATAAAACTCTATTTCTTTCACAGCAGAATTTCTGCAGGAGAGACAAAACAGTTTTTCAGGTACAGTGAGTACTCTCTTTTGAATCAATGGGACTAGAGAAAGCTGCTTTGTTGTTGTTTTTTTTGTTTTGTTTTGTTTAAATTCGTTCTTTAATCCTTCAGCTGCTTATGGGTGGAGGACAACATTCTGGTGAATAATATTAATTCACCTCCTGTTGAGTTTTCCTTTGGTTTCCTAATATGTGGATACATCCTCTGTCTTTTGGTCACAGGGATCAGTGACACATCATCCAAAGCAAAGGCTACTAATTGTTACTTTTCCCTTCTTTACTGCAAGGACAGAAATTTGATTAATTCCCTAATGCTAGAAAATATGAGGGGAAACACAAGGCAAAAGTTGTATATTTGGAGAATATCTCTTCCTTTGATCAAAAGAGAAAAGAGAGCTCAACAATAGAGATTTCCGGGTTCTGAAAAGGAGTAGCCTGAACGGAGACAACCTAAACTTAGCCAGCATTCTCCTCTGGAAGTACACAGCACCTTAGAAGTTCCCATGTTTCACTTCCCAAAAGTCTACAACTAAAGAGCAGCAGCTCATGCCAAGAAGTTTTGGGCACACCTCCTCTCCCCTGCTGACTGTTGTGTTGAAAGAGGATATCTCATTGGCTGTGTTATGACATTCGGAAGACACCGTCTGCCTAATCCTCAGCAGCTGACCTTGTGTTGTGGGGGAAGTATACTCTGCACCAGACCACTTCTTCCATCAAGCCAAGTGGGACACCTACAGAAGCTTGCCATAGCATGTCATACTGGCATGTACCTGAGTTTTCTTCCAAAGAAATTGGGACCCATGAAGCTATGATGTGTAACTAGATCTCATCTTGTTGTGCAGTTATAATATGGTCAATATGAACTGCTAGGGACTAGACAGTGGAGGGCACTATGGATTATAACAACCTCTTGTGCACTCACATTAGGTAGGTTTTCTGACTTATATTTTGATTTCATGCTGTGTTTTGCACAGCATCCATTGTAACATAAGGCAGAGATTGCTCAGAAGCATCTAGTTCCAGACATGAATGGAACATTGCATAAATACATGCTCCTGAATACATGTTCTGCCATGATATTTAGGCAGTTCCTTAATATAGTCCAGTTGTCTAGCAAATAGCCTCATCAGCCAGCACAGAAGAGTGTTGCAGAATGTAAGCTCCATTAACATTCACCATTGTCCTGGAATTAACTCACCCCAAGAATTATTTAATCCAGTATGTAATAATTCACTCTGAATTAATTTGGGTGTTCAGTCCAGGCTCAATTAAAATAAAAGACCCTTTCCATTTTTGGTATTGCATACTGGCACAGGGAATATGATTCTAGAAATGGTCTGAGTCAGATCAGAAACTGCTTTTAGCCTATACCGAGTTTACCTTTTCATGTCTTCATCAGGAATGTTGCAGTAATCTCTCTGCCAAGAACAAACTTGTTATCTTTTTGCCAGCAGCGAAGTAGGTATGTCCATTGCCAACTAAAAGCCATTTTCCCAGATGGTTAGGAGAGCTCTCATACCAAATACTGATAACACAGCAGATGGGTGATATCCAGGGATAACTTCAGACTTACACCTGCTGTCATGCTAAAATGCAGCTACCTCTCATGGTTAGCCAAGACTTCATCACTTCCTTCACTCAAGGCTTCTTTTATGGACTTAGAAATGATGTTATACCGAGAGCAGCTGAAATTCCTCTGCAGTTAGATAATCCTTTTCTCCTCCATTTCATGGTTACCCTCTTTCTGTTGCAGTGGACAAATGCTGAAAGGTCTGGGCTTGGTCTGGGCCTGGACTTCCATGCTGAAGTCAAACCATCTCTCACTCACAGTGATCAGGAATAGAGTCCATTGTATCTCTGTTGGTAAAGAAGCATACTTTTCAAACTTCTTCCAGTCACTGTGGACTAAAAAGATGTTTTAATAGGACTGCATGCGAAGCACTACCAGAGTCTGAAAGTTAGACTCCTGAGCCTACTCTTTTTGTTAGTTGTGAGAGGCTTCTGACATTTATGTTGCAAAATGCTGTGGGACAAAAACGCATATCCTGCAAAATGCAGACGTCCTGAGAGAACAGGACTGGGATACCCGTTCACACTGCTGTGGGTCACCACCGTAAAAGCAGTGATTTGGACTGAAGTCTGGTCATTTGGGCAAGTTTGTTCAGGAACATCTGGTATGTTAGTCTTTGAACCACAGGTTACTGTGGGGCCACCTGAGCCTAAGGCTGGTAAATCAACAGCTTTGGGAATAACTATTGGTTTTTCCACATCATGTATCTCCAACCACTCAAAGGTGATACGAAGCAGGTAGGAGAAAGTGTGCGTATGCGTTTGTGCGTGTGTGTGAGTGCACGAAAATGTTTTTTGAATTTCTTTCTCTATAAAGAACTCATGAAAAGAAACATAAGGATTTAATTATTAGAACATTAAAAGCTCTTTGTCCTAATAAACTGACTAATTTAGGAATAATAATGTTGTTTTAGATAATTTTGTGTAGAATAAACTTATTAATTTTCTGTTTCAGCAGTACATACAGTGTGCTGCTGTCACTGATTTCCTTTGTCATAGCATCTTAACCAGTATTCCAGCAAGCAAAATAATCCCATATCCAAAAAGCTCTTTCTCTTTCCAGATTCATTGTGAAATGCTGAAATTCAGCTGCTTAGGAAGCATGTCTTAGAAATGTCCACCAATTTCCACAGTTTTTGTGGTATCCTAAACTTTGGATCTCTGTTCCTTTTTTTTCCCGCCTTCATTGTCTTCTCTGTGGTAACAGAGGCTCTGCTTTTCATGTTGCATTGCTATTCATCTTTATCACTAGACAAAAGCACATGATTACACTCTAAAAAAACCCCCAAAAGCAATACAAATATGATCACGCGTACAAGAACAAAAACAAAAAGCATGAGAAATTTAAACTGCAGCAGCTTTAAAGAGAGCCAGTATCTTGACAGAGTATGGAAAGCTGATCTCAGTTCTAGAGAGCCTGGACAATCCAGTGCTCCAACAAGCTGTACTGAGTGAGTGCAAGGAATTAGTATTGAGACTACTGAAAATAAATAAAGAATGAAAAACATGACTGTGAATCAGTGTTTGGAGTGAAGCAATCTAGATTTAGCAAGTCTAGCTAGCATGCCTGTAAACCCAGCTGAGTTGATAACAGCTGGGATAGTGCTATCTACAACGTGATTTGATAAATCATATTCACATAATGCATAGCATTTTTTGAGTCTGTGGGGTTTTTATCTGTTGCCTAAGATCTATTATTTCATTTAACCTTTCAAGTAACATGTTCTACTATCCAGATGTAGCTTACCTTGGAAGTGTTATCTGATCTTTCATCTTGTGTTTCCCTAGCTGTTGGACTCGTTCTCTGACATCTGTTAAAACTAAGCTGGGAGAACAAGGCACCTGTGGGTTTGATGAGGAGCATGCTGAAAGGATGAATTTCTTTTCCCCATTGCCAGGCTTCTCTGAAACTATAAAACCAAACAAATTATAAAGCTGCCTTTACCAATTTTAACGATGCAGATAAAGAGATGGTCTATTCATCATCCAAGGCATTCAAGGCATTCATTTGTTGATAGAAACCTTGAGCTGCAAAATGTGAAAAGCCCTGGAAAGAAAATCTAACAAAATAAAGGCAAA
Organism: Bucorvus abyssinicus; assembly: GCA_009769605.1. NCBI lineage: Eukaryota > Metazoa > Chordata > Aves > Bucerotiformes > Bucorvidae > Bucorvus > Bucorvus abyssinicus. The sequence goes on from CM020024.1 coordinate 129,003,174, forward strand.
GAACTCGTCTAACATTGTGGCAGAATAGGAAAGGTCAGGTTTGAATTCAAAGATAAGGAAAAGATCAAGCCTCACAGGTAAAGGATGGAGAAAAAAAAGACAAGCTTAAAGGTAGGGAAAAAAACATGTAAAGAGCATGCAACTAGAAAGCTCAGCAAACACTGGGCAGAATAATCCCCTGGTGGGCTCGATATGTGGATAATAACTCTTTTCATCAATATGATGGGCTCTTTAGTAGGTGTATGCTGTGACAAAAGCCACCAACCACCAGAATAAGCAAATAATCAGGATCTAAAATTCTTCTTGAAACTCTGAGGCTTGCCTGCACTTAAAGTTAGTGAGGAAGATGTGTTTATGAGTGTGAAGGGGTGCCTGAATCTGGAAGAGATGAGATCTCACTCTTTTCAGGACTCATAATGACAGCTACTTGACTGAACCCATCTCTGGGGCCGTGTCGGTTTCTATGATCCACGTTCCTGCTGGTTCTGCAGTATGGCTACCTCAGTTTAAAATGTCTGGTGTGCCTGTATTAGTTAATACGGAGATGAGTGTGAATTGCTGCAATTGCCCGCTGCTGTAACTTCCGCTGCTGTATTTGCTGCTGTGTCAGCAGCATCATATATTACAGCTGAGCACAAATTTACGGTAATCCAAATCCCTGATGATAAATTCGGTATGGCTGTTTGGAAATTGGGAGAAAAAGAAATAAAGATGTCAAGTCTTTGTAAGCAGCAAATATCTAGATCTCTATTGTTTCCTAAAAAACAGCGATAATCCCACGTAAGCCCCATATACTGCAGTGGGCTTGGTTTTGCTCATTTACTTGCATCCTTTCTGTAATGCAGCGGCGATATTTCTGTCAATCCCAATGATAATTAGAAAGGAATGGTTCCTGATGCTATGCTGAAGCACGATGTGTCTGTTTATCAGGACAAATGGCGGAGGCAATGGACCATGGAGGCTTCATGTGCGCTGAGGGAAAACCATGACTTCTCTTCAGTTTGTCTCTGAGGAAATCAAATGGAGTCAGGCTTTAGAAGCAAAGGCTGTTGCACAATTACCTATCTTCATGGTTAATTATAACATTTGCAGTCGAACTTGTTTTATTCTTCACCTGTATAAGTAACTACCCAAATCACTTACTATACGCTTCCCCCCCTTTCAATAATTTTCTTTTCAATAGCAATGGTTAGTGCAGGTCCGACACGCCTGCAAAACAGAATCGTCTACTGACAGAGCAGAGGGAATCGACCTGAGAGATTTTCAGAACTGTTTCAGAGGGGTCTCCTCTACAGAATAGCTCTGACCTACTATACAGAGCTTAATAACTTACAGGAGGCATTAATTACCTTGCACAGGCTAAAATGTCTTCCCACACACAACAGTAGTATATTGTTTAAGCTGGAGCATATTCTGCAATTTACCTAAACACAAAAGGGGTTATAGATATGTTTTTGAAACTCTTGCTCAGATGAGAGAGCAGTCTGAAAGCTGGTTAGGCAGTTTGCTTATCTTGTTCTTAGGTATATTTAATGAAAGTAAATCTATTTGTTAAGCAAATGGCAAGTGTTCCTTTTCCATTTAATAGAATTTTCTTTTCATACCATATCTGATTGGAGGGGCAGCAAAGATGAGGAAGGGTTTTATGGTGATTTTTGGGCTTTTTGTTTTAAATATTACTTTTTGCCTCATCAGTCTAAAAAATTAAAGCATCAGATCACCATGTGTTATACCACAGCCCTTGGCATCCACATCCCAGTGGCAAAGCCCCTGTCCCATGTGGCAGTCAAAGCCTGCACACCTTGCCATCTGCCGTAATCCTAAACAGTGCGCTCTGTGGCCAGACGCTCTACACAATGCATGGGAAAAAGTTGCTCGAGCTGAGAAGGAGCTGTCTAAACTGCTCAGGAAAGAAATACAAATGAAAAGAGTTAAAAGAACCAAGAACTGACCTTTGCAGAGAGGGCACCTAGTGTTTGGGTGACAAATACGAAATCTTTCTATTAGGCATTTATAGTTAAGTCAGGGCTGTACTTCTCCACCTCATTTTTGAAAACTCACAGTCAGTGATGGAATAACCAACAATATATTCTTTGGGCACTGACCTGGAACAGACCTGAACTCTGTTCACGTAGTGTTCCTAATCTTTTTAGCTCTCTGAAGCCTTTCGACATGCTGTTGCTGTTTGCTCACAGTAAGTAGCCAGTTCTCAAAGCTCAAGACAGATTGGTCTTGTAATCATAAATGGCAACCACATTTCTGTAACTGAACTACTCCACCACAATCTTCTCTCTGCCTTGTCCATCCTTATAAAGGATCCAAATTCCTAGCTTTGCTTCCCAGGACTTTCCTGAAGTCTGATGAAGTGTTGCCCTGCTTGTCACTACCTTTAGTTGATAAGGAAATTATTTTTCAAGGATTCAACTACTCAAAGCTTATTTCCAAAATGCAAAGGTGATCTTTTTCATACCTTATTTGTATTGATGAACCGATGCAAACTTTGAAAGCTAACAGCAGTTTGTCCTTTGTTAGCATTACCCTCACATACAAGTCCATGGATGATGACTTGGGAACCTGGGACATTGCTGCTTGGAAAACTTGCCATCTTAGGTTTTAGAGGCAGACCATGTGCATTGATATTCACATGCCCTATAGGAGGGATACTAATAATGCTGAGAATATTTCTGAGGAGCCTGACTGATGGAGATGTCAGTGACAAGCTGAGCTCAACATAGGTCTCTGTGCTCCCAAGGGACAAGACCACATTTCACAGTGGGAATCAGCTGTCCTTTACTGCAATTCCATGCATGGTATAGTTGTATGATTCAGATTGAAACACAAGGTATTTGAAAATTAAGTTAAAGCTCAAGAAATGCGCTATAGGTTCACACATGCAAAGCATTCCGCTCATTCAGAGGAAAAGGTAGGTGTCAGGCAAATGTCTAAAGCTCAAGCAACTATGTGTTTTGAACTACTTCTAAATCTTTCGTTCTAGAGTTGTCTTAATTTCGTTTTGTTTATGGGCAGTTTGACAGGTGGATTCAAGAGAAGTCTGTACCAGCCAGATGTGAGCTGGTTTTGAATCAGAAACTCTGCAGACACGTAGCTTCTTGTGCTGTGTTTTGGTTAATAATCTTGGCACTGAGTTCAGACAGACCATGCTATCCTTGCCTGCAAAAGTCTGCATAGATGTTCTAAAAGTACGAGAGAAAGCTATGATGGAACTGTGTATTATTAAATATATTATTAAATCCTCATGTTTTCAATGAGGATTTAATTCTACTTTTATTCAAAGTGGGAATCTCCAAGAGATAGGAAGGAAGGGAGAGACATGATAGTATATGAATGTCCTACTGATGAGAGTACTTTGTGAGTTGGGTTTTGAATCTAGTTTTCCCATATTCCAATTTGGTACTCTTATAGACCAGGGTATGCATGTATTGTGCCTTTCATTGTCTTTTCCACTGGAACTTAGGCAAGTTTTGAAATTGTTCTGCAGGTTTAGAAATGGGAAAGTAAGGTTATTCTCGCCCTTGTTTTCTGTTGAAATACATGAGGTTTATTCCTAACGTGGTGTTAGGGGTTGAGTTTCCGAGTAAAACTCAAGGTCCCTAACGCTCCTTAAATCCCTTATTGATACAGGGGAAAGGGAAACAAAACTCAAATCTCGGAATATATGGATGGGAAACTGAAACAAACTTTTAATAAAAATTCTAAAGTACTATCATATCACACAACTATATTAAATGCAAAACAAGAAAACAATACAGTAAGAGTTAACACACTGCAAAGGGAGGAAAAGGGAAAAAAACCTACAATTATGGCCGATTGGCCACAGGCCAGGAGATGGTGTCACGCCAGGATGGTAGCTCAGAAGATGGCGTCTATATAAAATGGCAGCGGGCCAAGTGATTAAAAGTTTTTAACAGCTTAGAGAAGTATTTTAACGAGTTCGCAGGGAGACCTTTTTCAGTGTCTTCCTGACAGAAGCGGCGGCGGCTTCAGATGCAGATAAAGGAGAAGCCCTCGCGGCCGGAACGCGAAGTGGGGTGAGCTTCCCCCGCATCTGAATCCAGCGGTAGATTCTTGCCGAGTGAAAAAATATCTCTTCTCTTACCCGATACGAGAGAGATGCTGACCGAGTCCCACAACAATTCAGAGAAGAGCTGGGCGCCGATAGACAGAACCAGTTCTGAGTTAGGCCCCGGGTGGGGGGGCAGGCCGCAGGCTTTCGGCCTGGACGGCAGCCAGCCCTCTCGCTGTGGCTCTTCCTCCGAAGCTGTCCGGTGTCCAAAGAGGAGGAGACTCCTCCTGGCTGCAGGTTTTAAGGAGTATCTGTCTGAAGAAATCTTCTGACCTGCACTTTTAGCCACTGGGATGCCGGGTTTATGGAACTTGTATGAAATAATCCCGATACTCTATTGGGCACATTTCCAAAACACGGAAGTCTTGGCTCAAACTGGAACATGTGGTTACAACATAAGATGAAGGACTTTATAATCAGAATTCAAATGCTAGTTTTGATTAAGAATTTTTTGGGTCTTCCTTCTTAGAGTCTGTGTTAACTTAGGGCTCAAACTAACTCTTGAACCCAAACTCCATATCCTGATCATCTGTCTTGCCTCTATCTTGGCTATTGTACTTCTACTCAATCTGAATTAAGTCTCTTGGCAGCCCCGTTTCTCACACAGGCATGGAGACTGGCTCCAATTTTAGTGATGCTCTTCCGGCATCTGAGATGCAACTAGTGTTCTTGGAGGAAGAGGGAGGAAGTAGGATAAGATTCACTGTAATAAATACATATAGTCTCTTTCCCTGCTCTACGGTTCATTACTGAGGATGTTAAATTCTTATCGCTTTGACCTTTTATCTCAAACTCAATTATACTCTTATTGCGTTGTTTAGAGGCCTCTAGAAAGCCCTCTGGTGTTCTGTGATCCATAATAATTAAAAAGGAAGTGGCATAAAAAAGAAAACAAACCAGGAAATTTGGCATCTTATAAAAAAAAAGGCAAGCAAAAGAACTGCTCTCCAGAAGCGAAGGAGTAGGAGGACACAACGAAGAAAAGGTCATGTTTGCTAATCTCATTTAAAGGTAAGAGAAACATCAAAAGAGCAGCTGACTGGAAAGACATCCATAATCATCCTCAGTAAGCTTGAAAAAGAGGTATTTTAAAAATCCTCCTCTGTCATCTCATTTTCCTTGTTTTATTACCTAAACAAGTGAACCGGAATTCTCTTCAGCCACTTCCATTATTTTGTTATGAGTTCCCTAAGTGTTTTAATACAGGAGAGATAAACAAAGAATAGATTTTATGTAAACACTGTTTGCTAACGATGCTATCAAGAGACTGGAGAGCAGGAAATGGGAGGAGTTGATAAACAGGAGAGGTTAATTGAACATGCTGTGCAAAGCTGTTTTCAGACATGGCTTCTGGGTGAGAAGACTGTTGTGTTCCTGCAGTTCATCCAGGCAATGAATATATCTGATTATTTGATTAAAGGCTAGTGTAGTGCAGTAAGGTGTGAGCACTAATGCACCTAAGAGATGATGAGGAAATATACCAAAGACTTCTATCATCTGGGATCAATGAAATTCATGGCACAGGAAAATACATCTGGAGACCCACGCAGCTGTCTTTGTATCAACCAGGTGATGTCAAGACTTTCAGATAGAGGAGCTCTGACCTCCTGTCAGATACAGGAAGTCTGTGGTGTACTTTGTCTCGTTCTACTTCCCTAGGAGTCCTTCAAGCCCTAACCGTCCACATTATATCATTTTCTGCATATTTTGTGCTTCACATGAATGTGGTTTGTCAATCATGCTGGTATTCCCTGAGGCCGCAGACTAGCATAAGCCTGGAGCAGAAAAGCATCTGAATAGAGCAGATCTAAGGAATCTTACCTAGGCATGCTTATTTGGACATACAAACTGTGTTGAAATAGGACAATAGAACATGGAGTTAGAGACTGTTTCAGAGATTAGGGACATGCTTATAAAAGATGAAGTACTATTTGGGAATTTTGTAAGTGTTGTACTTCATGGGCAATAGATGCACAAAATGACACAGAACTGCTTAGTTTCATACTATGAAATGAGTCTTTACTATCTACCAAAAATAAAGCTTTCATAAATATTGATATGAAGGTCGAAATTAGCGAAATGAGGAAGCCGAAAGAGATAGAAAGGGTTCTGTTCCTAGACAGGTATTTTTATATTAATATAGAGATGCTTACTGAAACCTAGCTTCTACAGAGCAAATTCATAATCTGGGAGTTAAAATGGCAAAAATTTTTATCTGGTTTATTCAATTACTAACCTGTAAAGAAGAAAAGATATTGAAATAGCTCAGACTGAAACTACTCTGATGTTACTGGTTACTCCAGTGGCACTGGTTATTTTCATGTATCAGTTGGCAGTAATACATGTTGTCCTGGCATAAACCATGAATGAATGTAAAGAATGGTCAACTCTGAGGAGTATGGAGTTAAAGCAAAAGGTATTAAGAGAGAGTGCACTTTAGTGCAAATCCTACATAAAGAAGATTGGTGATGTTGATTACGTATTTGTATATACATTGACTAAAGTATTATTTAAATAACTGCCATGACTGAACTAGTGACCAAGGATGAGGAAAAGGCTGAGGTACTGAATGTCTTCTCTGCCTCAGTCTTTAAGAGTAAGACCAGTTGTTCTTGAGCTGGAAGACAGAGGGAGCGAAATGAGGCCCCCATAATCCATGAGTGATCATGATCAGTGACCTATTGCACCACTTTGACGAGCACAAGTCTATGGAGCTGGGTGGGATCCACACAAGGGATCTGGTACTGAGGGAGCTGGCAGAAGTGCTCACCAAGCCACTTTCCATCATTTATCATCAGTCCTGGCTAACCAGTCAGTTAGCCAGTTGACTGGAGGTTAGCAAACGTGACACCCACCTACACGAAGGGCCGGAAGGAGGACCCAGGGAACTACAGGCCTGTCAGTGTGACCTCGGTGCCAGGGAAGGTTGTGGAGCAGATCACCGTGAGTACCATCATGTGGCACGTACAGGACAACCAGGTGATCAGGCCCCGTCAGCATGGGTTTATGAAGGGCAGGTCCTGTTTGACTAACCTGATCTCCTTCTATGACAAGGTGACTTGCTTGGTGGATGAGGGAAGGGCTGTGGACATTGTCTACCTAGACTTTAGTAAAGCCTTTGGCACTGTTTCTCACATCATTCTCCTGGAGAATCTGGCTGCTCATGGCCTGAATGAGTGTACTCTTTGATGGATAAAAAACTGGCTGAATGGCTGGGCCCAGAGAGTGGTGGTGAATGGAATTAAATTCAGTTGGTGGCCAGTCACCAGTGGTGGTCCCCAGGGCTCAGTGTTGGGACCTGTGCTCTTCCAAATCTTTATCAACGATCTGGATGAGGGGATTGAGTGCACCCTCAGTAAGTTTGCAGACAACACCAAGGTGGGTGGGTGTCTCTATTGCTTGAGGGTAGGGAGGCTCTAGAGAGCGATCTTGACAAGCTGGATCAATGGGCCAAGGCCAATTGTATGAGGTTCAACAAGGCCAAGTGCTGGGTCCTGCACTGGGGTCACAACAATCCCTGCAATGCTACAGGCTTGGGGAAGAGTGACTGGAAAGCTGTCCAGTGGAAAGGGACCTGGGGATGTATGTTGACAGCTGACTGAACATGAGCTAGCCGTGTGCCCAGGTGGCCAAGAAGGTCAACATCATCCTGGGTTGTATCAGAAATCATGTGGCCAGCAGGAGTAGGGAAGTGATTTTCCCCCTGTATTCAGCACTGGTGAGGTCACACCTTGAATATTGTGTCCAGTTTTGGGCCCCTCGCTACAAGAAGGACATTGAGGTGCTGGGGCATGTCCAGAGAAGGGCAACGAAGACATTGAAGAAGCACAAGAGCACAAGTCCTATGAGGAGCGGCTAAGGGAACTGGTGTTGTTTAGCCTGGAGAAAAGGAGACTGAGGGGAGACCTCATCACTCTATACAGCTACTTGAAAAGTGGTTGTGGTGAGGTGGGGGTCAGTCTGTACTCCCAAGTAAGAAGTGATAGGACAAGATGAAATGGGCTCAAGTTGCACCAGAGGACATTTAAGTTGGATATTAAGAAAAAAATTCTTTACAGTAAGGGTTGTAAATCATTGGAACAGACTGCCCTGGGAAGTGGTGGAGTCACCATTCCTGGAGATATTTAAAAGATGTGTAGATGTGGTGCTGAAGGATATGACTTAGTGATGACCTGGCAGTGCTGGGTTAATGGCTAGAGTTGATGATCTTAAAGGTCTCTTCCAACCAAAATTATTCTGTGATTCTGTAATTTGATATAACTCAGCTGAGTCTGTATAAATTAATAACAGAGTTAGATAAGTAGAAAAATACTCATGCCATGAAAACCCAGCCCATACTGAAGAAAGTTGCAGCTGAAAGAAGAAATTGTGCTGGTATCAGAGAAAAAGAATTAAAAACAGTGTCCGTGCCTGGGTGATTTTTTTTTTTTTTTTTTTTTTTAATCACTTGCTCCTGGCCTTCAGCTCTTCGTAAGCAGAGCGAGCACTACTCAGCCTGTTCTGGTACTCCATGTTGGCCTGAAAAATGCTCTAAACAAAGCCTCTGTACCATTGTCTATATCAGAGGTAGTATTATTTTCTCCACCAGTATTATTGGCCATTCAGACACCCATGCTGTGTTTCTAAGCAAGGAAAGACGGATAGAGTGACTCAGTAATAGAATAGTTGGTGGTATCTGCTTTTGGTGCATTGTAAATGTGTTGACACATATATCAGTTCTGAAATCAGATGGTCAAACAGTGTTAATGTCATTTTTTACAGTTTATATCTGGTTTCTAGGAACTACTTCAACTCCCAGAACATAATCTACTAATGCACGTGAACCCTGTTCCCAGGAAAAGCTTAACCTATTTGCCTTAACAGGCTGCCGGGTTTTTTTAATCCAAATTGGTGCACGGCTTATCCTGCTATTTAGCAGGACGGTGATGACTGGTGTTTTCAGCTAACCTGTTTGACTTTCCTCTGAAACAGGCTAGAAATGTTCTTGCGTTTGGTTACAACAGAGAGGTGGTGTAAGGAGCTGTTGCTTACCGAACCTCGAGTACCTCACCTCGAGTTCCTTGTGTTGCATTAGCGTTCTTGCTCGTCACCAGGTAGACAGTGTTTGTACTTTCCCGCAATAACTATGATCCTTTCTCACCACTGTGTTCTGGCAGATCCCAGTCTATGACCCGGGATGGGAAGCAGCCCCAGCTTGGAACATTATCAGTGAATGTTACCTTAGAAGCTTCTACACTTAAACCCACCCAACCATAGAGGGTCCTCCCAAGCCCAGCTTTTATTTGCATGCTAATATGGCTTTTGAGGGTATGTGAACAGTGACACTTAGTGGCAACTGCCAGAACTATACCTTGATACAAGTAAATTGTGAAGTTGTAACATACCAAATTGGCTAATGTATCTAATTAATCAGAAAGGTCAACGATAGCTTGGCTTCCCAGTGGACTCATTTATGTGCCAGTTAAATCCCGTCTCAAATGGGAAACAAAGGAAAAGAGAACACCAACTTGTGAGTCTGAGTGATTAATATAGATGATGGTTTATGTGCGTGTAAATGCTGTTCTCTCTATATTGCGCATTAAAATTATTTGGTCTTAGTACCCGAAAAGGTTGTGAAACTGGTACAGAGACCAAATTCAATTACTTCTAAATCCTCTTCAGTTTTGTCTTTTCAGTTTACCTGCCCTTTTTAAACCTTTATAGTTACTGCTTTTACTGTCTATTTGATCCCTAGATAAGATAACAGCTGGACAAGTATGTTTGACTGACTTGCACTTATGGAAATGGAAGGATGGACTTTATACATGCCATCTTCCATTATTCCTCTGAAGTCTTGTATTTTTGTTTTCCCCTTTCTTCTTTATTCTTCCCATTGACTCTTGCTTAGTGTTGTTTTTTCTGCATGTCTTGAAGCAGTACCACTGCTGAACAATCGCTCTCCTTTTGTAAGAAAACTGTTAAATTGATGCCAGCGATGTATCTCAAAAAATGAGTGCAGCCAGCTACCTGTGGTTGTGATTTCTCCTTGCATAAATGGAAATACCCTCATTGCTGAGTGCATATCAGCTACAGAAAGTGGGGAATTGCCTTGGAGGTTACACTGCACACAAGGTAATGTGATCGGTGCTGTCACATCCACTATAGAGTATTGTGTCCCACTACATTGCTCCATAGCTACATAGCCTGAAGGGTATTATGACGTGAAGAACAAGATGGTTGAGTGTAAGAGACATTCCATTTGGCAGGGAGGGTTGCTAGCTCTGTGTATCAGTTATTATTTTTGGTCTTTGCCATGGGTGAGACAGAGTGAAAAACAATCCATAGAGGATCTGGATACTGGGGATTATTTAAGAAACAATAAGATTATATTTTATTGTGTCACGAAATCACTTGAGCGCGCGCACTCACACACACCCACGCACCCAGTGCCGTATTCAATAAGTCTCAGCTTCCCTTCCCAGCAGGGAGATGGCTGCTGGTCTGGGAAGGTGGGACAGAAAATGGTATCAGTCTGTGCTGTGCAGGTGCCCAGCTCTTAGTGTCCTGTCTCAGCTGATAGTGGCCAGGTCCTTGGGATGTCCCCAACATTTGTTTCCATGCACCTCCCTGATCACCAGGATCTTCCCCCACCTCCAGGATCTTTCCTCCATTGATGACCTGCACCTTTTAGCCCTTCATTTAGCTGTTGGCCCCCCGTTTTCCCAGAATCTCAAGGCATGATCATCCTACTAATTGGTGATACTGTCTCACGTCTCTTTATTAATTGGAGGATTTAGGATACAGCACTTGCTTAGACCTAGTGTTAGCAAAATTTACAACCAGCCCGTACAGGCTGCACACAGCAAGTTGCACATGTGTACTTGAGAGTTCAAAAGTGCAAGTTTGAACATTTACCTCCCCCCATACATCTAATTACCTATCTTCTATAAGCATTCAAAATTTTTTTTCCTACAACAGTCTAAAAGCACAATTTAAATATTATTTAGAGATACTTTTAGCTGCAAGTAACTCAGTTCTTGCCAGCTCTTTTTCGCTTCCCAGCTCTGGGGTTTGTTAGGTTCGCAAGAATTTTTAATTTGTACCTTTTTTGAGATTTCTGGAGTTGCTATGAGAACATTCTTGTTCTGCTGAGGTGAGAACAGTCTGATTCATAATCATACTTGTTTCCTTCTGGGGCAGGTGAATGTCCCCATAACGGGTAATCCAGACACTTTTCTGTGCAGAAGTGATGTGTAACTTGTGTTCTTCTGAGGAAAAGAGAGAAGAAGACCACATGGAAAGCAGTTGTCTAACTTTCAGCCAAAGAGGTGTATAATACCTTGCTAACAAAACATATACTTTGCTCTTGGAATTTTACTGGAGATGGAAGAAAAAGGAGGTGGATCCCCAAATCATGATGACTCATTCACATTGCGTTATCCTTGAAAGTTCAGAAATGCTGATCTAGAGCCTGAGGAAGGCCAGTCGAATCTTGTATTGGCTGCTTGAATTTTATGACTTGTAGTGATCCTAACAAGAAATAGTGAATTTAAAGAAATCATTCATTACCAGAGTAGGTATTTCTTCAACTAGAACTCCAAATAACACATATAATAGCAGAGGTAAGGAATACTGCAAGGTAAGAGGAAGGATAATCGTGTTGTTTTATAGTCTGCTTCACTGGAATTATTTAAAAAAAGATTTCTGAATCCAAACCAGAAGTACTATAAATGGAGTTAATCTGGTGGTGATTTTCTTCCCCTTTTTTGAAAATCAAAGCCTCTCAGAGTATCTTTCATCAGAACCGCAACATGGAGGTGTCACAAACCACTGGTTACTTTGAAAAAACTGTAGCTTTTAAATTAATTACTCTTTCGAAGGAATAAGAGTCAAAACATAAGAACTGGTTAAATGAATTTTGAAGGAACAGTACTCTGTGGAATTACATATTTTTCTGTAATCACGAATGGTATACTTATTCAGAATTTGGTATCAAAGGAAAATATATAAAACAAGTTCCGAGCTATGTAGACAGGTCAAGAAATGTCACTTTTTTTTCCCCCGCTGCTTGCTTTGAAGAAGACACGTTTAATTCCTTTGTTCTGAAGCCAGTATCAGTTATAGCTGTGTCTGCTTTTATCTGATAACCTCATATTGTAGAATTATTAAATGGACTGGGAGGCACTTCTGGAGGTCATCTGGTCCAAGCCACCATTCAAAGCAGGGACAACTTCCATCAGGTTGCTCAAGCTGTTGTCAACTCAGATTTTTAATATCTCCAATAACTGCTCTTTGTAGACTATTCCAGTGCTTGACACTGTTGTGGTTGTTCTGACATCTAACCAAAAACTTCCTGGCTGCAACTTGCATCTCTTTCTTCTTGTCCTGCCACTACACTCCTCTGAGAAGAATTTGGCTCCATTTTCTCCACACTCTGCCATTCGCTGAAGACAATAAAGCACTTCACTTTACCTAAAGAAAATCTTTCCATCAATGAAAACAAAAATTTAAAGGTTTCTGCTGGCTTTCTATGAGACATTTTCCTTCTGGCATGCCTCAGGATAAAAAGCATTCCTGATGTTTTTTGTATGTTGTGTAACCCCAATGACTGAGGAACGAAAAAATTAACACAAATCCTGAAACAAAAATAAGCTTCTGGGCCTGTAGACATTGTTAAAGAGCACTAAACTGGTAACACAAAGCCATATTTGAAAGAAGAACTTTACATATGAACATTTGCATCCTGAGTAGACATTTTATATTTCAGAATATTTCTAAAAATACTCAATCGTGGAAGGGGTAGAAGTGTAATAATATGAAATTCTTCCTTATATGTTTTTCCTCTTGATGCTGTATATATTTCAACAGGAGAATGGGTGCAGTTAAATAATTATTCATCCCCCTTTCTTTTGATGCTGAGCTGTGTCACAAGTGCTGGTTCTTAAATTTTGCAAGGCAATATCTGAGAGCCAGGATATATTTTGAGTTCCCGACCCTAGAAGGAAGAGCATTAAATTCTTGCTGCTCAACAAAATAGCACTGCTTTTCAGCTTGGAACTCAGTATCCATGTTTTCTCTGTGCAGTCTTCCACTGAAACACCACGTTGCTTTCACTTCCAGGTATTCCAGTAATTGCACCTTCCAAGTGCAGCACCACAGCTTGATGTGATTACCTGTTACGATCCTTGATTACGATGGAAGTGTGTTTCCAGCTACATCACCCCATCACTCCTCAGTCAAATTCAATTGTGGTTACAGGGAGCTCTGCCATCCATCGCCCATCGTGTGCTATTGTCCTCTTTCACTGAGTTCAACCTGTTGATGTTCTGATTGCCAAAGGCATATTATTTGATTTTGAAAAGCCTCCTCCTTGGTGAACGCCTCCGGCTATTTTCAGCTCTATTTAGATTTGTGCATTACAGTTTTAAATTGCTACTTTGGGCTCTATTAAAACAGTTTTCAGAGATAAAATGTCAGTGTGCACAAACAGGTAATGGAAAATAGAACTGCCTAGGAACAAATACAGTTTTTCTGCAGATTTCTGTAGCTCTTGTTTAAAAGCGCAACATTAGTATTATGCTAGCAGGGTTTTCTTTTATTTGGTACAAGTGCTAATCACGATAAAGTGTCGTTGGCTTGGGTAGCTGTATGATGCTTGTTAACATATCCATTTGTGCAAGAACAAATGATCTGTAGGAGATGTGGTGTACACAAATAAGAAATCCCAGGTAGTAGTCCATTAACCTCAGGAGTGCAGTTCCCATTAATTTATGAATGTTCATTATTATTTTACAGCATAAAATAATGCACATTAAAAAAGCATGCACAGTCAGCTTATAGTAGTCCACTGGTCTGTGAGTGGAAAATACTCAATATTCAGCATCCTATAATCAAAAAATATTTTTATTCTGGAGTCACAACTACAAATCTTTTAACTCTGGCAAGCTGTATAGACTGCATAGCTAGTATCTTGGTATCGTGTGCCTTCTGTGCAAATAATTATCATAGAATCATAGAATCATAGAATATCAGGTTGGAAGAGACTTCAAGGATCATCTGGTCCAACCTTTCGTGGCAAAACCATAGTCTGCATAAGATGCCCCAGCACCCTGTCCAGCTGAATCTTAAAAGTGTTCAATGTTAGAGACTCCACACTTCCCTGAGGAGATTATTCCAATGGCTGATTGTCCTTGTTGTGAAAAATTTTCTTCTTGTATCCAATCAGAATCTCCCCAGAAGTAACTTGTATCCATTACCCTTCATCTTGTAAAAAGGGAGTCTCTATCTTCTTTGTGGCCACCCTTTAAATATTAGAACATGGTGATAAGGTCTCCCCTAAGCCTTCTTTTCTCAAGGCTGAACTAACTGAGTTCTCTGAGCCTTTCCTCATATGGCAGCTTCCCAGACCTTCTATCATCTTTGTGGCCCTTCTCTGGACCTTCTTCAGCTTGTCCACACCTTTTTTGGATTGCAGGGACCGAAACTGAACATGTATTCCAGGTGTGGCCTGACAAGTGCTGAGTAAAGTGGGATAATGACTTCTTTACCTGTGGTTGTGATGCCCTCGTTGATACAACCCAGCATTCTGTTGGCTTTCTCTGCTGCAGCAGCACTGTTCACTCATATTGAACTTGTTGTCCACCAGAACCCCCAGGTCCCTTTCCACAGAGTTGCTTTCCAGCCAGATAGATCCCAGCCTGTGCTGCGCTCCTTGAATATGTTTTCCCAGGTGCAAGACCTTACATTTGTCCTTGTTGAACTTCATCAAGTTCTTATTAGCCCACTCTTCCAGCCTATCCAGGTCTTCCTGCAGGGTGGCTCTCCCTTCCAAAGCATCCACCTCCCCACTCACTTCGGTGTCATCAGCAAACTTCATCAGAGTACACTTGATCCTCTTATGGAGATACTAAATAGCATTGGGCCCAATACTGATCCCTGGTGGACCCCACTTGTGACAGATTGCCAGTTTGAAAAAGAGCTAATTATCACCACCCTCTGGATGCGGCTTGTCAGCCAATTCCCCCACCAATCACATGAAACACTTGTCTAGGCAGTAACTCATCTGTTTCTCTAGGGGAAGGCTGTAGGGAACGGTATCAAAAGCCTTGGAGAAATCCAGGTAGACAATGTCTGCTGCTCGCCCTGCATCAACCAAGCATGTTACTGTGTCATAGAAGGTGACCAGGTTTGTCAAGCACAATTTGCCCTTAGTGAGTACATGCTGGGATGAGTCTGTGCTGGCTTTTCCCAATCATGTGCTTCATTTGACTTGTGATAGCCCCCAAGACGGTTCGTTCCATAACATTCCCCGGAACTAAAGTAAGACTGATTGGCCTATAATTTCCTGGATCCTCCTTTAAGCCCTTCATGTAGAAGAGGGTGATATGAGCAGTCTTCCAGTCTTCTGGGACATCCCCTGATCTCCACGACTTCTCAAAGATTATGGAGAGCAGCCTCACAAGAACATTGGCTAGCTCTCTTAACACACTGAGCTGGATAACCTCTGGACACATTGATTTGTAGGGGTTGAGCTCCTATAATAGTTTGCGTACGAACTCTTCCTTCACTGATGGAGGGTCTGTGTTTGCATCGACTTGGATTTTTGTTCCCAAGGCCTGGGGCCCAAAAATGCTGGTAGATAGAGGTGAAGAAAGCATTGAGAGCCTCTGCCTTTTCAGTGTTGTTGGTGTTATGCATAATTTTATCCTTAGCCTCACATTGCATTCCTTTTCCACCTGTGTAAATTCTATACAAAGACCAAGACATTAATTTAGCTTCAGTGGGAGCACTATAGATGAAGGTCATAGAGGGAGCTTGAGGAATTGTCTGAGACAATGTAGATTAAATTTTCTTTAAAAAATTTTTAGTAAAGCATCGTTACTTTCAGCTTCAAAACGTTATTAAAAATATTATTCCAAAACATTGTTAAAATAAAATCCATTAGGATGAAATTGATGTGTTTCATCACAGATTTTCTCCTAGAGCTAAGAAGGCTCTGTAATTCTCAGGCTAACATTTTCTTATTTTACATGTATTATTGACAGGATATTAGTAGTGAATAAAGCATAGATTTCTATTTAATGGCCTACTGAAATTGTAGACCATTTAATTTTCTGTACAAATGGGTTCAGGTCTACCATAAAGCACTGCAGACCCTTAAAGCACTCTTTATATATCAACTGGTGCAATACAGTATTCTGTATTGCATAAAATGGTATAACTGCATGATTCCACAACCTAATCTTTTCTCCTGGTCAAGTCAACTCTGAGTCCTTCACTCAGTGCAGATGTACCTGGAAGTAGCAACCTACTTTGGCAACAAGTGGTCTGTGCTATTTCCTTGTGTTGCTTCAGTCCTCTATGAACATGAAAATTCTGTGTAAAGGAAAGGAAACCTGTAAAATAACAGAAAGGAGAAACCAGAATTAAGTTGTAAATGCTGCAGATGCTCCCAGGAAGACTTAAGGAAAATTGAGGGACTTTCATTGACCTAAGCATTTTGGAAACCGAAGTCAAACTGATTATATCAGTCCTCGGCATCAAGCAGATCATCTCTGAACTAACTGTCTTAATAGTATCATCCAGGACGGGGTGTTGGAAGTAGGCAAGCATATCCTCTGCTTCTCATCAGCTCGCTCTTATCGTCTTAGACATCGTTTGATGTTTGTATAGTGCTAGAGTGGCTCTACGTTTGTTGAACTTGGTCTTAAAATATTCTGTTGGTGTAAAAAATAGGGAGGTTGATCTTTGGAAGTCTGAGTTATTGAAATTGTGTTCACTCCCTCTCAGTCTTCATTCATTCACAGATGCCTCTCAAAGATGGTAAATACGCCTTTTCAGTCAGTGTCTCTAACAATTGCTTTTGGAAATAAAATACTTGCAAATCAACGTTGCCCACATGTCCACACGGGATCCATATGCTCTGATACGCAGCAGGTTGAGGGGGGATCTGCACATGGAGAAACAGCTGTAATTTGGGTATGTTTGACCCAGGTGTTGTTCCTTTGCCCAAGCTAATGCTTAGCTAAGCACTTTGCCTCTCTTAACTGGGCTGTCATCAGGCAGTTTGTGGTGCTTGGATCCTGTGTGCAGACCACTGGTTGGTTAAAGTCCGTTTGGCCCTGCTAGGGAGCGAGTCGGGAGCACTCCCTTGGTCAGGCAGAGCTTAGAGGCAAGAGGAGAAACAGCGGTGTGTTACCTTTCAGCTGTGACGGTTGGCCCTCCTGTGGGGTGGGGGAGTGGCAGCCATAGTGCAAGATCTCCTGGAACCCCTGCCTGCTCTCACACCTTCCTCCTGACTGTCCTCTGCATGGCGTCTGAGAGAGCTGCAGCTGTGAGGAAATGGTTCAAAGCACCTACTTCACAAAACAGGCAGGCTTTCCTCACAAGAGAGGCAGCAAGAAGAAACAGTGGCTGTTCTCACATTTTAGGTAGTATGAGGTACCCAAACTGCAGGATTCTTCCAAAGTCTTTGTATACTGAAACAAAAAGTTTTTACAAGCCAGAAATATATTTACAATATGTAAGTAGAGCATCTACTGCAGTTGGGGGCACAATGGTGAGGGAAGGGCCTTGGAGTGCCTAGATATTACTATACTATGCATAGTAATATCATAACTTAAGATGTGATTTCCTCAGTTTTATTCTCCTCCTGAGCTATTACTCATCTTGACTGCATTGTGTATTATGCATGAAGACAAACTTAAGCTTTGTGGAAAGAACATTCTCTTGGGATTTCCCATGTCCAAAAGTGCATGTTGTTTAACAATGTGTTTAGACAACATCAGCTTCAATCTAAAAGGATTTTGTGTTGGTGTTTGTTTGTGGTGTCTGTTACTTGCAGCACGCACAAGCACAGACACACACACACATACGAGCAGAGCAACCTGCAGGGGGAAAAGGGAAAACCCCAGTCTTAAATGAAAATAATGAAAGCATTTTAAAAAACAATACTGTAAAATATACAAGTGCTTAAAGAGGAGCAGGAGGAAAATATTTAAATGTAACTACATCCATTTCTGCAGGCTAATAAAGCAAACATGTTCTTTGCTTTCTTGAGTGGGAAAATAGAGCAAAAGAACTTCCTTTAGCACTCGTTTCTATAGTGACAGTGTCTTCAAAACCATCTTTATGCAATCAAAAATAACTTGATGGTACAGTGTAGAAATGGAGCTTAATCAGAGTTTTCTATCTTGCAGAAAGCTGTTACCTATCTTGAGGAACAAGAATTTAAATTGCATGAAACATTAAATTCTTCTAGTTTAGTAACTGAATGTTTGTTTACTCCTAATGAGGTGAGAGATGGCAAAGGCTAGGGAGCTGAACCTGGCTCCAGGCTGGACGGGGAGTGGCACAGCTCCCTTGTGATCGCAGGAACCCACCTTTACAGCTGGGGGTACAGTCCCGCAACCCTCCACCCTCTCCTCCCCTGGCAGCATCCCCTGCTGGAACGGGCATCTCCTGCCAGTTGTCACCCCTTTCTTCCTCCTCTCTGCACTCAGTTTCTCTTTCCTCAGCTGCTCCCATAGCAAAATCAGCAACAAAAGCATATCCCTTTTCTTACTCTCTTGCCCTCAAATTCCTTTTGTTTCCGTCAGCCCCTGCTGTCTAATATACACACGATTTTCCTCTTTTGGAATTTTTCAAGTGCATCCCACTCCTGTTTCCAGATAGTGGCCAAAATGTTATTCTTTTTTTTTTTTTTTCCCTTCAGTCTGACTGTAGGGTTCATCCAAACCCTAAATATTTCAGTTAACTTCTGTCTTTCATTATGTATGGGCTCAACTTCCAGACAGAGTGGGCTCTAATTTACAAAGGACTTAGCTAGTTCATGGCTGATTCATTACACACTGAGGCATTAAATATTGAGCAATTTTACATAATTAGCCAGAATTCCTAAATTGCGTACAGGCAGGTTCCTCAGCCCGTCACAGCTGATTATGCTTCAGTTACTGATGAATTGTAGCACTAAAAAAAATGATCAGCTTCCTCCCAGGATTGTTTTCGCAGGCGAGACAGTCTGTCATGACGCAGCCATTCCAGCAGTGTGCTTCTTTAGCTACTTAACTGATTTTACACTCGGAGCTGCAAGATGTGTTAGAGGAAGAGTTTGCTCATTTCCCACAAAGTTTAATTAAAAAGAATGGTATCATTATATTTTAACGTTCTCTTGCATATCAGGTTTCATTTCTCTTCATGGTTTCTGTTATTTGTTTTACTCACATGCGAGTCAATAAATAATTATGAATATCGCAGGTCACCCAAAAGAGCTGAAGGGGAGAAATGATTATTGAGTTTTTCTGTTGCTGGAAAGTGAGAGAGAAGTGGTTGAGTGGTGAAAGTCTCCAAGGTGAAATATGCCCTCTGTTCAAGGTTTCTGACATGCCACCAGCTGTTCAGGGCAAAGAGACCTTTGAGGCTGTAGCCAGTTCTGGCAGGTCTGCTGTCCAGGTGTGCCGTTGTCCTCTGCAGCTGGAGCCTGCAGGCACGTGGGCAGCCCTGGTGAGGAGCCAGGAGTGATGTTACCTCTGTGTGCCCCCCCTGCTCCAAGTTCAGACCCTGCTTCTGGGGGACAAGGTCCCTCTCGAGGAGCAGTTGCTGGCAGCTGTGTCTAGGGAAAGCCAGAGCCTTACTCAATCTGTACATCCCTCTTCTCTGACAGTGCTGCACAGGGGCTTGTAGGATTGTACTGAGGAAATGTTTTGCCTCTGCACCGCTGGTCTGAAGTGTTGTTTTACTTCCAGCGAAGCTGCTGCAGGGGGCTTCCCTGCAGGACGAGGTGGTTTTCTTTTTTTTTTTAATTTTGTAAAAGGTGAACAGAGTCTCCTACTCTGACTTTCCACCTGCTAGCCAAGTGCCAGTCCCTGGGCTGCCCTTCCTGTCTGCTATCATTCAGCTGTGTTGGCTTGGTGCCATTTACAATGACTGAATGTACTCCATTGTCACTTGACTCATAATATGAAGGAGCCACTTGGAGATAAGGACATCAACATAAGAAATTCTGTTGTTGAACAAAATACCCATAAAATCCATCCTCTTAATCCTGCAAATTAGTATGAACTATAACCACTTGCATTCAGACCTAAATCTTGGAGATATATTTATTAATTTGATAATTAATATTTATTAATCCAAGTTTTTTATGAAGACAGCCAGGACAAATTGAATTTGGCTGCTCAAGTTGTTTCTATTGAGCTTTGCCAACTTACTTATGCTTGTCTTTTTTTTAGAAGTGTCGAACTTTAAAGCCTACACTGGTTCCTAGCACGAACTGGCATAACTTCAAATCAGAGATAAGTCAGTAGGATAAAAATAAACCAGACCATTTTCTTGTCTTGGATATTGTAATAATATTATTCCCTTTCCCCTGTTAGAGATCTGAATTATCGATGACCCAAAGGCTATTTTATTCATTAAAACAATTAGTATTACCTTTCTATTCTTCTAAGGCCAGTGAATTTAAAATTCTTATAATTTTGCCTAAATGAAATCACATATTATGCAGTAGGGAAAAAGATGCGCATGTGATTAGTCTATGATTATCTTCTTGTTAAAGTAAATCTAAACAAATGGGGGTTTTATTGTTCCAGTGCAGATTATCTGGATGGTAAATTATTCTAAATTGGTCATACGCCACAGCCCATTCAAGTTTGTTCAGAGAGCACAGGCAAATGTGTGGCTTTTATTATTTTTAAATATTGTCAGGTTTTTTCATTCTTGATGTCTCTTTTCTGGTTGTAGGTAATAAATACAGCTATATATTACTGCTTTGTGTACCTGATATGTCAGCATGATATTCTTTAAAGCACCAGTGTTTCTATTTGATTTGAATTTTTAATAACTAAACACATTGCAGAAGCCACTGTAAGTAAATGGTGGTTAAAAATAGATGGACACATAAAGTGAAATCTGTGTCAATTTGTCTTGGAACTCCGGATGCCTACTGTGTGAGAGGCAACAGTGCATGACCATAGGATGAATAAATAGTGCACACTACTTTTATGATGGAGAAAGAGAGGTTCACTACTATGTTGAGAAGATGCGAGGGCAGACCTTCCCAAGCTGACTTTAGGGTGCTGCCTTTGGAGATGGTGAAGCAATGAACACGCAGAGGCATCAGCCTCAACCACCTGAGCTGGATCTGGCACTGCTGCTGCGCCTTCTCACTAGTTGCTGCGTTCAGACCTAGCATGATCACATCTGAGACAGTCAATATGTGGTGGCCTGGAGTGAATGAGATCTGCGTTCCTCCTTTTTGCAGGTGCATTACCTTGCAGAAGCAGCAACTGCTTCTCCATTAAAAAATCTGAACTAACTGGATCCCCTTTTTTCAGTCGCCAGTGTAGCAGAAAATGGTAGTCTGCCTTATTAAAAAGTGGATCTGGCTTGTTGTGCAGTTAAAGAATATCTGAGGTGGCATGAGAAGCAGCAGATCTGAGAAGGCAAGGTGAGAGAGGGTGACTAAAGTATACCAGGCCCAGATCTTTTCAGGAGATTAATAATTTAACAGTATTGTTTAACCTAGTAGAAATAATAACTGCTCATTGCTAATTGCTTCCTCACATTTACATTCTGCAGCATGTTATGATGTTTCTATAAAAACCAAAAAAAGTTATGTGTTTGCTTTTCTCATTATGTAGTTTAAATAAGTTTTTTTCAGGGGGAAATGAAAATGCAATGAAAACATACCGCATAGCACTCTTGAAATGTTCAGCTGAAAGGAAGAGTCTTGTGCGTGCTTAGAAGCTGGTTAATTTAGTGCCTCAAAATCCCTTGCGCTGTTAGAGAGGTTAGAATAAAGGAAAATAATTTCCCCAGTGTGGATCAGTTAACAAAATGGAATACCTCACGTTTTGCTATAGAAGTACAAAACTGGTTATTCAACCCTAAAATACCAAGCTTTGGAATTACTCCTGTCTCCGTTAGGCAGTAGCTGGACGGAGTGGAGGTGTGTCTGCTGTTAAGTACTGGTGTT
Organism: Bucorvus abyssinicus; assembly: GCA_009769605.1. NCBI lineage: Eukaryota > Metazoa > Chordata > Aves > Bucerotiformes > Bucorvidae > Bucorvus > Bucorvus abyssinicus. The sequence goes on from CM020024.1 coordinate 129,025,211, forward strand.
GCCTGTACAGCCAAGCCCGTAAGGTTTGGCATACTGATTGCAATAGGTCGTATGGATAAATGGGTGTTATTTTGCTCTGTTATATGGAAGACGTCAATCTCATTTAGTTCCCAGTTTTGCTACAGGTGACCTTGTAAGTTTTCATTTATAGACTAAGTTAATGATGTTACTTCCTAAGGCCAGGGAGAAAATGTTCTCATAGAAATGATTTCTAGTGACAAATGTTGATTCAACTAAATCACGGCCTTATGAGGGAATATACCTTTTTTTTAAAGGGACTTTTAGCAAAATATTACTGACATATTCAATGTTCTTGACAAATTTTTAATGTATCAAGAAAAGATGTTTATGGAAAAATTATTTCTAGGTGTTGAAAAAATTATTTTAGAATACTTCACTTTGTGGACAATTCTGATACTTTGCTTTTTCATACTGATCCATGGTGGATACCATGTTTTATGCCTTAGAGCTTTGAAATACATGGACAGTTATCATTTTTGGGCAACCCTGGCTAACTGTGCGAGGATATTTGATAGCAGAATTCTAAGATGGAAATCTCCATGAAACTATCCCATGGAGATGAGTCTTGTTCTGTTAACAAGGTCCATGAAGTGATGAGTTGTACATAAAAATATGTTGTTTCCATCAAACCTCAGAATCAAATAAATCTTTGTCTTAAGTTAATCAGAGATTGATAATGAGAAAGAAATATAATGGAAGAATTTTAGTATTTCCAGGATACTGCTCTGAGGAGATGTAGGTGATCTTCAAAGTGTGGCACAAATCCTGAGGAACTTGCAGCTGTATTGCTGCCTATTGCTGCAGCTCCAGCAAGTACAGTGAGACTTCGTATTGCACACCAGTGAAAGATCTAATGTCAGATGTTTTGTCCTTTGCCTTGAGAACCACTGTGTGCCTGGAAAATTGTTGGATTAGGCACTAATCTACAACTGACCTCTCTGGTTGATGCATTTTTTTTTTTTTTAAGAAGGGCTTACAGTGGGGGCTTGTCCAGGTTTGCAGACACAATTTCTTCATGAGGGAAATGTTACAGAATGACAGATGACAGTTCAGGTAATGCTGTTGTCCTGCGGCCAAGGAAGCTTGCATGAACTTCCTCCTGCAGTAAATGCTTCTCCTGTGAATTCAGCTGTTCCCAGTCATGGGTGAGAATCATGGACATCTACCCCAGTGAGCAAGACTTCTCCTGCCTCTAGGCTGTCACAGTGCTCCCTTGATTCTCTCACTTTCCCCACAGTGCTGCTGTTCCTCGGAGAGCAGCGGACCTGCTGGCTTATGGTTTGGTTTTGTTTTCCTCAGTGGGGTTCTCCCTAGCAATGTTCAGTGTTTTATTATCTGACCTATTTCATGAAATATACTTGCCACCTCTAAAATGTATAGAGTTCTGCACTACTTGTTATTCCATCTGAGAGCTATAACCCAAATAGTAAAATGCCTGTTTGCTTTCTAGACTTCTCTTCATGCCTGTACTCTAAATGACGTAAAGACACCAAAGAGACACCTGAAATACACGCTTCATATATAAAGTGAAATGACTCCATGTATTAATTCAGTGTTAAATAGAGCAAAAGGTATAAAATTGGCACACAAATTTGGCACATACTTATGCAGCCAGACGCATAGTCCAGTCTTCAAAATTATGCACCACTTCTCTATCAGTTACCAGCAGTTGCTTCTCATGTGATGTGTTGATCCCTCACAACATAGTGCATAATTATTGCTATAGGACATACACCCTGACAGCAAAACTGAAAACACTGATCACAGATTTACGCTAAAGCATTTTCCCGGAAGCTTATGGGAAAACCTATGTTTGCATCAAACAACTGTGTCTTATTCTATAGATATATTAAGAGAATATAGAACGAACTTAGGTAAGCACTTGTATAAGGAAATGGTGGCATTTGAATTGCAACCTCAATAATCATCTCTCCTGTAGTTTCAACGTGATAGTACATGGTTCCACATCTTCTCTTCCTGCAACTTTCATGCTATTTCCAGCCAATGCAAAGTATCAATTAGCTCTATGTTATGAGTAGTTTCAGTAATTATTCTATTCCTCTCATTTTAGCAGAATTTCCTCATCTTTATGGACAGAGCTGTGCATAAATCTTCTGTGAGACTTTTAACACTCGGATCAGGAGATGTCTATTAGCAGTTTTCACTCACGTAGTGCCTTCTTATTAAGGCAAAATCTGATATTTATTTTTATAATGACAAAAAGATCCTCTGGTAGCATTTTGGAGAAAAGGCAAACATGTATGCATAAAACTTGATTGCAACCTAACTATGCAGTCAGGTTGCTGGCACACATGAAAATCCTCAACTAATGATACTCTGATAGTATTGATCTGTGTCGTATTTCCACAAGTGGAATTCGTGTCTTGTGGGTACAATAGAGGAAACAAGAACAATCAGACATTTGCTCTTAAACGTAGCAGAAGACCTTGTGATGCTATAAGCAAAGATATTGTTGTTAAAAAGGGTCAAAGATTGAGTTTCAGTCACAAAAATATTTTTACACTAATGCTTATGGATGGTAACTTTGTTCATTTGTTAGACAAAACAAGTGATGATATAATGCTGTTAGTCATCTTGTAATGTTCACCCCTGCTCTCAGCTTTCATCTGCCATGCACAGTTGGCAACTGATGCTCAGGCGTTCTGAGCAGTGAGGTGCTCTTCAGCCACAGACTTATGAGCGTAGCACTGCTGTTGAAAAAGCAATCATGTGCAGGGTAATATTTCAAGGGCTCCTAATTGAAAAAGGAGAACTGATTTCCACTGGGTCACTCATATCCATGGCACGAATTATGGTTTGAAGGAGTTTGTTATAGTGCTTTCCCAAATCATTCTAGAGAGATCGGTTATAAAATCTCTGCCCTTATTTTAATCCACAGAGGACACATAACTGATCGTTGGGAAGGGCCTTCTGGAGACTGCCTTTTGCAGGATAAGCAGACCTTTTATATAATTAATTGATCAATCTGATAACACAATTTTTGTCCGAGCTGGCACTTCTGTAACACAGCAGTTCTAATTTGTGGCATTGCAGTGGATGCCTGGAGTAAACCTAACAAGTGACATAAGAAAATGTATCAAACGTTAACTGCGTTCGGAGGTAGCACTGCCTTTGCAAGTGCAGATGTAGACACTGCTTTATGAAGGTGGCAAATTTTTCACTAGGTGGTTCAAGTTGAAATTGAGTCTTTGGTAATGGAAAAAAAAAAAAAGTCCTATTTGATTCTGAGTTTTGTATTTTGTACTTTAAATAGTTACTTAATGCCGATCATAGTGATTCATTTTTTCCAAATGTACTGATTGAGATGAAGTTCTTAAGGTCAGAAATCATTACCTAGTACTTCAAAATTATTTTACTTGTTGCATCAAAAATACATACTGTACATGTGGAAAACCAAGGCAGTTAGGCTGTTTCTCCCATTCTGTACCAAGCTGCTGTCTTAGTAGAACTGACATTTTAGGTCTTTTTTAGCAACATATAGAGGATAAATAATAGTATTCTGACACAGGAAACATTTCACTAAGTTTATATTGTTGTGTCACTGAAAAGGGTCATGCTGAGCATACGCAGCATGTTGTTACACCTGAGATGTTTGGTCGTTTGGGTTGTTTTGGGGTTTTTTTTTTTTGGCAGAGCTGTACTACAAATAAGTTGTTTTAAATAGATATTACCAATTAGGTAGCTGATCTTAATGAAATTAAATAGATTCAGACTGGCAGATCCCTTTTCTGAGACAGCATTTGAGAAAGGGAGAATCGATTAGCATGGTGCATGGACAGTGTTGTTCAGAGTGTGGTCGCTGCTTAACAAAGCGGGATGCAATCCCACCTTTGCTTCCTACAGACATGGAGAAATACAACATTCTGGTACGCTCCTTGACCTTTAGTGGTCTAAGACAGTAACAAATGAAGGAATAGCTCAATAGTGGAAGATACACTGTTGTTGCAAATACATAAAGGTAAAAATCTTAACTGACAATCAAGAGATGACAGAGAAGGCAGGTAAAAAGGCAAATGAAGTCATAGATATGTTATCGTAAATTCTTGTTTCTTGTTAAGAGGCAACTTTGTACCACTGATCACCACCCTGTGGACCCAACCATTCAGCCAGCTCTCAATCCATCTTGCTCTCTGCTCATCCAGCCCAAACATTAACAGCTTGTTGATGAAGATCTTATGGGAGACAGTGTCAAAGGCTTCACTGAAGTCCAGGTAGATGCTGCTCTCCCCTCATCTACTAGGCCAGTCATGGCATTGTAGAAGTTTATCAAATTGGTCAAACATGACTTTCCCCTTGCTGAATCCATGCTAACTGCTCCTGATGATCTTCCTCTTGTTTATATGCTTAAAAGTGGTTTCCAGACTAGCTGCTCCATCACCTTTCCAGGGATCGAAGCGAGACTGACAAGCCTGTAGTTGCCTGATTCCTCCTTGATGCTCATCTTGGAGATAGGGGCGACATTGGCTTTCCTCCAGTCTTTGGGCACTTATCCCAACCACCATGATTAATCAACGATTATCCGGAGAGGCCTTGCAATCGGCACTTGTGGGTCCTGCTGCTCTGCCAGCACCGTACTCTTGTCCTGACAACATCTGCTCTTTTACACTTGCTGAAGCAGGTGTTGAACTCCAGTCTGCGCCATTTCATAATCAAAGGCTGAGGTTAGGCAGACTTTGAGGGCGTCTAAGGACACTGTACTCCCACAGAATTCAGAGGGATTTGAAGGCGTGCAGACCTTCTTCATGGACAGATCTCTAAAACAACACTCTTGCTTTTGATTGAGCCAGAGCTTGATTCTAGCATAGAGGTTCAGATTCTGTGCTAATGTAAAATGATATGCTAACTGTTTTATCTTCAACTGATAAATTAAAAAGGAAGATCTCTAGTGATAGCCAAGCCTGGAGTGCAGTCTTGAGCTAAATTTTGCAATTTTACTAGCTCCTGTTTAGGTTACAGTGATCTACACAATATGTAATAGCAGGTAGAAGAAAAAATTTCTCTGAATGTAAAAGACAAATAAAGAATAGCACCACTATTTGAGAACGCAAGGATCACAAATTTTAAACAGTTTTAGAAATTATATGGCATATTTCTGCAGTAGTCCAGAGACAGAGCGTTGACATAGCCAGGGAATTTATAAAATGGAGAAATACCCTGATAAAAAAGGAACTGAGCACAAGACATTCTGAATGGAACTTGGACTTCTAAGTTGAACAGTTGCTTTTTGCTCTGTAGCTAAGGACTCAGCACTTCAGAGAACAATTACAAAGAAAGTCCTGTTTGCTGCCAGCAGAGAAAATTATCTATTTCGGATAGATTTTTCAGAAAATTTAGCTGCGAGGTTCTGGAAAATGTATACCAAGGACCTGCAGACTGTGATTTGGGTTTGTTGTTTGTTTGGTTGGTTTGGTTTGTTTCGGTCACAGTTTGGGCAGATTTTCGCATATGTTTCAGGTATATTTTCTAACACAAAACTACCCTTCTTGCAACTTTCATGTTCTTAATCCAAGTCACAAGAACTTCTCTCGAGCTTACAAGAATTTTTAAAATAATGTTAAATATTATGATATTCCTATTATAACTTCATACTCAGAAATGGCTATACTTTTTTTGAGTGAAATATAACCAATAATTTATGAAGTCTGTCAGTCATTTATTTGACACTGATACTGCTTTTGGTATATTTAATGAAAATAAATTTCTACAATGGGACAAGTCAGATCCCATGTTGTCTGATGATATTAAGAACCTCACCTGCAATATACTAAAATGGTTTTGATGTAGAAAAACATAATAGAACTGTATTTCCTAATGAATTTATCCAAACTGAACCTTGTTTAAGTACCAGATTTAGGGTGGTTAGCATTATAATTCTGGAGATATAATTTAGTCCAACCCTAAGCTGAGTTGTCCATGCAGTTCCTAATGTTCATCATAAGCCTTCCTTATCCATCAACGTGTGGAGTGCAAGTCACCTGGATGCATATATAAAAATATTTCTGGCAGGAACGAGGGCTTGCTTGTGATTAATAGCTTTTAATACTTGGGTCCCGATAGGAATGGAGATGATGCTTCAGCTTCTTAATATACTTCTAACATAGATAGCCTCTGTGACAGCAGGTGCTACACTTTGATCATTTACTTCCATTTGGTTGGTATTCATCTTGATCGGTTTAGGCCATTTGTCATTTGATTACATTATGTTTTGACCTACTTCAGAATTCTCACCAACGTAAATGTATTTTAATGTTACATCAGTTTTGTGCCCTTATTTCTTATTTTTTTTAGTTTTCTCTGCAAAAATATGACTGAACTATATAAAATATCATGTTTTCCTCAGCTGGCTTGAATGGCTTTTTTTATTTCAGTCTTTGTTATGAGGAATAATTGATTTCTAAAATACTATGGAAACTTTCAAGGTGTGGTGTAAATGTGCCCTTTTCCTGCTACGTTTCCTGATCTATTGCAATGCCTGTCAAATTGAAATGAGAGGCCTTAAGAGCTGTGGCATTCAGCCCAGGCTTGGATATTCATCACCTGTCTCTGGGAACATCATCCACATGCTTGACTACCTCTCTGCTCACCCAAACACCAGGAAAGTTCTGAGATTCATTCTTATTTCAGTATTTAAAATGGGCACTGTTCTGAGTTGTGGGGTACCTAAATTAACAAAAAGTACCTTGGATGGAAGAGGTCGTGCTTTGAAGCACTGACTTTTGCGTAGCTCTATATACCTCTGTGAAACTGGAAGTCAGGGCCAGAAAGTGCTTTCTGAGACAGGATAGGAGACCTAAGACAGAAGGACAAAGCTTTAGCATGTTATTTTTCCTTTTTTACCCAGTAATTGTCTAACGTGAAGTGCGTAAACTCTTGCTTATGCCCCACTCTTCAGTTTACTTTGCAAGTAGTAGTAGGCTGCAGTCAAAGCAACTTTTTTCTTGTTTTTCCAGCCTTGTGAAACTCATCTTTCTGGTGACGCAATGACACATCTTCAATAGAAGTGGTGAAATGTGCTGCTATCCAGAACATTCTTCTCCCTCAGCCTGTACCCAACAACATTCTGTTCTGGAATGTGGGACCTCAGGGTACAAATCCCTTTGGCTATCACCTGTCACTTCAGCTATTACCTCAGGCCCCTCAGGCTACCTCCTGAGGTGATTCATCTGCCACCTCAGCTAATAAGGATTCTGCTGAGTTTTCTCCGTAGCATATTTTTAGACTTTTAAGATGTCTGAAGCATGTCAGCAAATTCGGTCAGAGCTTTCGTCCAGGTCACACTTCCTACCAAGCCTTCTTGTGTTAGGTGGTTTGATACTCAAAATAGCTGTCTCCCTTTAAGACCCTACTTTTCAAGCCAAAGTTCACCAAATTCCATCTCCTCCTAGATTTCAGTTCATTCTTTTTTTAGTATGAAAGTCATAATAAATCACCTGTTGACACTGGTGATTCTTCATTGTCCCTAATTTGAGGGAAAACTGACACCAGATTAAATAGCAGATGGCTGATTGCCATTCACTGGGCCATTCAATGACAGCAATTTCAGGAGTCTGAGCTGCTCTTTTCGGTTTCATATGAGCACATTCCTCTTACACTCACAAACTCCATCTCCCTCAGTTGGGGAAATTCAAAAGGAGCTTCAAGGAAATTTTCAATACCTGATATCATTAGCAAAAAAAAAAAAAAAAAGGAAAGAACCTGAACAAGAAATTGTAAGATCTATTTTGCAAAGCTCATTAGGGAAAATTGAATATAGTCATGTGTAAGACAAACTCACTCCCTAACACTTTTTAAACTTACTCCCTAACTCAGCATCTCTTCTAGCACTGCAGGGTTAATAGTTTATAATGGGACATAGTTTTTTACACTATATTTGAAAGAATAAAAAGTAATTCTGCTACTACTCGTGAACTCGTTATGCTGTCTTCAATCAATCAAAAGAGATTAAAATGGGTGTTGCTTGCCTGGGAAAAATACTTTATTTCCACTGCAGTTTCACTTTCTAACTAGAAATGAAATAGGGAATATACGTAGGTGACAAGAAGCACTTCTGGTACATCCTGCTTAAACCCCCCAGCACCACCAGGCAGGTAATTAGGAAGTAAGGACAGCTGCATCTCCAATCCAAGTGAGGTAGGTGCTCCATCTGTTGCCATGGTAGCACTCTCACCTCTGCTCCCCCTCTCCCCTCCCTGTTGCTGTGGTAACCACTTGACATTAGTCCCTCTTTTCCCACCCATGCATTCCCCATGGCCCACAGACCCACTTGGACACCCACCCATCCTTTGGCCATGGGCTCAGAGCACCCCCTGCCACCACTCACTGCCACCAGCACCATGCAGCTGGAAACTTAACCAGGGAGATGTAGGGAAAGCACCAGTTTCTCTCAGACAGAAGAGGCTGTGGAGGTTCTGTTTATTTCATTTGGATGCATTTATGCAGAGATATGCTATATGGGAAAGTCAGGGGGTCAATATAATGCTTGTGCGTTGCTTTTTGTGGTACATGGACTCAGGCTGATCCTTTGCTCAGCAATGTATGTCACCAGTAATTAACTCTAAAGCACGCTTTTCGATGGTACTTTTTTCCTTATATATTTAATGACAGAAGAGAAACAATAATATTGAGCCAGCCACGTTTCTCTAACTCAGTGCATTTTGGCTTATTCAGGCTACTTGTCTTTCATTTCTGAATATGGTTCTTAAATTGGTAGAGGTTTTATTTTTATTTCTCTTTCATGTTTTTCTTTTTCCCAATTTCAGTAAAAGGAAGATGAAAATAAATGTTTTGCTCAGACTCTTTCAGTATTTCTTTCTGAATCCTGCTAAAAATTCTCCAGAATTTTTCCACTGAAAAGAATATAAACTTCATAAGATTTCCAGCACAAGTTTTCTTAAACACTTCTTTTAAATCTCTCCCAGATTATTAAAGCTCCTTTCACCAGAAGAATAGGACAAATTTTTCATGGTCTATCCCACTGTAAATAGCAGACAACTGGAAGTCCAGCAAGATGACATGTGGAAGTCCAAGGGTTAACACTGATTTCCATTTTTACCTGATATCAATACATATTCATGCTGTTTTCTTCACTTGAGCATCTCAGACTTGGTGCTGTTGTAGCAGGATAGAAAAATTCAGCACTAATTCAACAACTTATGCCAATATAAGAAAAACAGAGATCTCTTTTCTATGGCAATCTTCTATTTCACTATTATTCTCTAAAACATACTTCATAATGCCCAGCTGTGAAGTTTTGCTTTAAAAAATGTTTCATGAAACAATTCATAATATGCATTTCAATTGCCTATGAAAGGGAAAAGTTATTATAGCAGTTTCAATACCAAAAACTAGTCCATTGTGATCAATATGAAAGAAGTGGACATGCTTTTTGCTAATGGAACCCTGCGTGTACCCTTACCTTTTAATTCCCTAGTATAACAGTAAGAATGAAAACAAACGACCCAAGTACAAATTGTTCTAAGCAGATTCTTCTTATTCTTAAAATGTGGAATGAAAGCCATGAGAAAGGAGGTTGAAATTGCTCTGGAGGCAGTAACTGTGTTGAAGAAATGAACTAAGGAATGTAAGAATTCTTGAAAGCAGCTATTGAACAACTGAATTTTTAATCATGCATTTTTTAAAAGGCAACCATCAGTCCTAGTTGATAAATACATACATATAGGTCAGCTGTCATTAGAGTGATCGGAGCTTGAAGAGCAATCCTAATGCAGTTTATCTCTTTCTCTAAACCCGTAAAGAAGAACACTCACCAGAGTTGCAAAATGGCAACCTGCAGCAACTTTACTCATTTGAATTTAGTGACCTTCCTAATTAAAGTGGCATTACCAGTGTGGGAGAGATGAGTCACCAAATATTAACCCAAAGAGTTTTCTTATGTGAACCTTCATTTGAGGTTCTTTTTGTCTTGTTCTTATTACAATGCATAGACTTAAGAATGGTTCAGAGATGAATGAGACCGAGCGATCACAACCGTTCTACCTGATGTTATAGACTTTGATAATAAGCCAACACTATTTACTCTGCAAGTCAGAAAAATCCTTGAAGTTCTACACATTAAAAACAGTCTCCCAGGGGACATACCCTGGACCGTTGCCAGTGCTATACTGATGAATGCATCTAAAATTGAAGAAAACTGATCATGATTGTGTTCTAAAGAGTAAAGACTAAATGTAAAACTGATGGCTTTTTCCAAAGCATGTCCAAAGCAAAGTCAGGTGGACATTCCTATGCATGTATATTTTTACTAGCTCTAAGAAGCTTAAGTTCAGGGATTACCTGGGAACCACCCACAAAAACAAATCAAAATAATAATAAAAAAATCCAAGAATTGAAGAACCTGAGGGAAGGATAGGCCTTCAGATACTTATCGTCTTGAAAGATCCCTGTGTTTGTGTTGTGAAGCCTACATGAAGCCTGAAGACATTTGCCTGCCGTATTTCCCTCTGAAGAGGTAAGCTGTGAACCAGAGTGTCCTCAGCTTGGAGACGTGGGAAGGCTGGGCTCAACCTGCTGGTGGCAGCCAGCACAGTCTTAGGGGCTAAGTATTTCGAATATGGAGCCTCAGCCTCCCCTCAAAGTATGCTTCTAGCAATGCAGAAGCAGAAAGGGGTCTCGTTTTGCCTGAAACAGCAGTGCAGAGGGGTGCAGGGCTGCCCCGGCTCCTCTGGAGGCCAAGAGCAAGAAAGGCTTGTGCACAGCTGAGACTTTCATCACGGAGTGTGTCTCTGCCTGCGTGGCAAAACAGTCTTGCTCTCATTTTTAGAGCAGTTAAACATTTCCCTTTCCCTCAAATGCAAATGAGGGCTTTTACAAATGAGCTTTTTCTACTACTTTGTGCACAGTTGGCTTTTTCATGCATCGTTTTCTTTAATGACAGTAACACCTATTCACATCCTGTGGATACAAGATATAACTCCCTCCCTCACTGTCGCTTCATCTATTCACTTGATTTCTGTCAGCCAGCTCTTTAAGCTCTCCTTTTGGATCCTGTTTGGACTGTAATGCATTTAGACTTAGTGACCTGGGTATATCTATTTTGGTAAATCAAAGCTGTCCAGGGACCAATACTTGTCCCCAAGACTGAGTGGCACCAACGGGTGTATATCCACATTTCTTAGTTTTAGCTGTCTCTGTTGCAGATTTACCTTGGAAGGGACAGGGTAAAGAACTCAGCTAGCAATGAACCAAGGTGTATGACTAGGTGTGTAGTGCTTGAACTATGTTTGTCGTCTCCCCTTATTCAGCTGTGAGGGTGCAATCACTGAGTTCATGCTTCTTTGGAGGAAAAGCATAACAAATGCAGAATTGTATGTATTTGTTTATTTTGACTCTTGAAAATGTTCACTGATAGGTGGCAGGATGGTTTCAAATGGGAGGGGGTTTGAACAAATGGGGTTTAAATCTCTGGTGAGCTGTAGCTTTCCTGCACAACCCTGGAGAAGACATCGATGCCCTCAATATATGAGCTTCTGAGAAAGGAAAATGAGGTTTGTGGGTTTTGTTTTGTTTTGTTTTGTTTTGGTTTGGTTTGGTTTGGTTTGGTTTGGTTTGGTTTGGTTTGGTTTGGTTTTTTTCCCCAACCGTAGTGTTGTAAGGATAAGAGAGCAACTTTTTGGGACTCTTGGATATAGTGGTGAGTTTTTAAGATAAAACTTAGCCTCAGGAGATGATACCCTAAAAACAACACTGGAGGGGAACGATTGGAACAGGACTTTTACCCATCTGATTTTGCCACCTGCCTCCTTGCCTCCTTATAACATGTTCCTTATCATCTTTCGTCTCACTCATGATTCTGCATGAGACCTTCATTATACCTGATCCTTCAGCCTGAGACAGGTGTCTGTTTTTTCATCACTTCCCTGTCTCCCCTTGCTTTACAGCTGTTCTCATGCTGAGAGTGACAATATGCATAAAAACATCACGGTAAACTCTGCTTTTCCAGCTTACCAATGGCATAAAAGATGATTTAAAATGTTCTTCCACTTCTTTGGCCAGAAATCCCTCTCTCCATCATTAAACCAATCCCATTAATACAGAGATTATGCACATAAAGTCTTAATGTGTGCAGTCTTTGAGAGTGCATTTGTTTTCGTTAACAGGGAAGCTTAGCTTCTGTTTTGAATAAGCTAATGCCTTAAGAACTATGCTTATAAAGTTGATACATCTTTTGTTGTAATATGTGAATACTGAGTATCTTCAAAATTTGTTTTGTATTTTTTTCAGATATCAAGGAGACCTTAATAGCATACTTTGCTATATTAAATACAGTGATTGACATATGTGCACAGACTTTCAATTTTCTCTTTCTTTGTTTCTTCTGTTCAGGGATTGATTATTCATTTTTATTTCTTTACTATTCCCACAGAAGTTAAGTTCACCCTTGTGGGTTTTTCTTACTAAATTCACAAGTTAACCACCTTGGTTTCTTACGACGTCCAATTATGGATTTGGAATTTGACTCTCAAATAAAACCCAACCTGTCTGCTGTCTTAGTAAAGCCTTAAATTACAGGTCAGAGTGAGCACTGTACTTGCTCTGTCCATCCCAACAGCACTGTTTCTTCCAGCAGCAATCTTCTAAAGAGTGACCATCCTGAGTAGCATTTCTAGTTACATTGCACACCAGATAACAGTGGCCAGAAGTCTGCCCACTGCCATGTATTGCCCACCTTTACCTCCCCTGAGACTTCCTTGCATGTTTTGGACATGCCTTTTCCTAAAGTGGCCCAGAGTAAGAAAATATAGTTATAGCTTGTCAAAGAGAGAGCTTCTCATTAGGCCTTGCCTGAAGGAGGACACGAACTCTAGCCCTCTTGACACACCAAGAGAAGAGGCCGTGGAATGGCAGTTCTGGTGCAATCACAGCACTCAGGATGTCTTTGGGAATGCTCTAAGGGAAACAGAAGCCAACAGAAGAGTACAAAAAGAAATGGGAAGCAGTGATATTTGGCAACAGTGAAGAGTCTTCCACCAAAAGGGATGGAAAGAGAATAGCTGGTTTTTCTAAAATTTCATGCCGTATTTCTGATTATGGAACGGTTGATCAAACCAGAAGAGAGAATCCATCAGTGCAAAGTGAGAAGAAGGCATGAAGGGATCTCAGGGGATGGACCAAAATGAACATCTCCATCCCTTCCTTTAACTGAGTGTAAGAAGTAATCTGGCATTGGATTTGAGCTAGCCTCCAGGGAGTCAAAATAGGCACAAGGAGACAGAAAAATGTTTTCTCAGGGAAAGGAAATGATAGATGATAATTGCACATTTTGTTTTTAATGTGAGGTTAGCTGTCTTTCACTCTTTATAATAGCAAGAAATCCGTGAAATAATCTCCTAAACAGCCAGAGGGCAACGCTACAGTGAAGAAGGAGAGCTTCCATCTTCCTTGCTCTGAGACTCCTGCTGAGGCAGTGATGGGAAGACCTCTTTTTTTTTTTTTGACTCAAAGCATTCAACTATGAGACAATTGTGACTGCTTCCTGAAATATTTTACCAGTGTTAACCTGAATAACCATTATACCTCTGGTGACAATCTCAATGTTGGCTTTGCTTCTTTCATTATATTTTCTCCATGTAACCATCTTGCTTGTAATTTTATGAAGGTATCAAAGCAAATTCTCACAAAAGATCAAGTTATTCAAAATATTTCTAGACATAAAACAGTTTGGAAAGTTACATATTTTACCACCATAAACTTAATCATTCTGTGTTTTGGATTATATATTTATTTTGGGGGTCTTTTGAAGGTACAGCCTAAATGCTGCTGGGAAAGATAAATTTGGATTAAGAAAAGAAAAAAAGCTCAAAAATTGGGGAAGTGTTTACTGAGCTCTTCCACCTCTCAGAGACTATTAGGAATAGGGGTGGGAGCTGAAGGGGGAGCAGGAGCAAGGAGAGCGTAAACAAAGGAGGCTGCTGGAGAATGGGAACATGAGCCGCAATATGCCATCCCATAGACCCCAAAACCCAGTGTTGTGCATAGTGTACAGTAAATCCAACCCCATATGGCCCCTGAGCAGCCTCTGAACACGTGAAGCTCCAGGCTGGCAGAGATACTTTGGGGAAAGTTACAGGCAACTCTAATGGTACTACTCTGCTCACCCCAAGCAGTGCTGAGAACACAGCAAACTTTCAGGACACGTGTGCAAGAATTATTGTCATCACAGAAGTCTTGTATTGCTCCTGATGATACCACCAGAATTTCAAATATACACTGCATATGACATACACTTTTTATTTTACCAGGTTTTCTCCAGCAGACTTCATTTACTTTCAGCATTTCCACAAAATTAGAATGTAAAGGATTCAAAATAGCTTCGCTGGAATATGGTAGACCATTTCACTACTTTCTGTTCCTTCCCACAGGATATCCGAGTTTTTTACCAATTTTTGAAACTAGAATGCAAGTTGCACACAAAAAGTACCAGTTGCACAAACAACCAGTACTTGTCGAGGAGTAATGCTAAGGTAACATTTTAAGCCTTCCAGGGCTCTCCTGGAATTGCCTTTCTAGATTCTATACAGTATGCAATCTGGGGAGCAATTCGCACACATCATGCTGCAGTTGCTGTGGGAGTATTTATTTCCATCAAGATCAGAATTAGCCATGAGCATGGCCTGTACCTCTTCAAATGGTCAAAAGCCTGTTCAGAAGATATCCCGCTGGACAAAGGATGATTTTCTCTGTTTTCTAGCCCACTTATCCGGGGTAAGATATGATGAATTAGGGAAGCTAAATGTGGGCTGTGCTTTATGTTTTGATATCAGGCGTGTGAACACTTTGGTTCAGGAAAAGGGAACCACTCCTCCCATGTTTCAGGGAGCACGTCTTTCACTCATTTCTCACACTACTAAAGCGGCGGCTGAATCAATCAGCTAGCCCCTTGCAAGGTAATCTTTGGCAATTCAGTTATTGATTAAACTTGCCTTTCAGTGGTAAGCTGGGCTGGAAAAAATATTATTTTGTTGAAAATGAACTTCAAACTCTGAAAATATTACCTTCTCTTAATATTCTTCAAGTGCACCAAATTGTAGACTAAATAAACACGGCGTCGCTTTAATGCTTGGAACATTTCCTATTAAAACACAGTATCTCAAAGGCTTCTCTTTGTACTTTTAATCCAAGCACGGCAAGGGCATGAAGAAAGCACATTTCTAGATGTGTTCACCTGTGGTCTGTGGCTGAAAGTAGAAGGAGGGAGGTTCCTCCATTCAGAGATTTTGCTCCCATTTCTCTCCTGTTTCCCTGAACAGCTCTGTCCCACGTCCCAGTCTAAAACCATAATGCTTAACATTTCAGTGATGCAGTTTGCATGTAAAGGGTTCTACCGTTACTGACTTCTTTTAAGCATGCTTCATAATGAATGATTTGGACTGAAATAAAAAAGGGAAGTTAAATACTTACTTCCAGAATCGTTTAAGACTTACAGATAGGATTACCCACATTGGTGAAGTCAAGCCTTCTGGTAACTACAGGAGAATTTATCTCTTACACAGTTTATTAGACTAATTTCGAGCTTATGGGAACAGTGTTTGTTGTGTGTTGGTGTGAGATACCAGGAGTGCAAAGGGCACAGAATGATCATAATCTAAACTGGACTCTAATTATTTAGGTATTTTTAGTTGATTGAGTACAAACCTCATACAAATCCCAGTAATAGCTTTAATCAAAGACAGTCTTATTCCATCAACTATCAAGATAAAGGCTCTACAATGAAAATAATTAACATTTTGGAAGAGTTAGATGATAAAAAGTTCTGAATAGATCAGAAAAGATGGCAATAGTTGCACAAAAGCTTCCTACAGTATAGGAAAATGGAGTCTTGAGGTGATGGTGGGTTGATTGGTAGGCAATACTAAGAACCTGGAAAGTATCATGCAAGGGATTCTTGCATTTTTTGTAAGGACAAGACTCTTGATGTTGTTGTTACTGCTGTTGTGAGGAATTGTGGAAATGAAGAAAATCAGAAGGCTGCAGCAGAAGACTGTGACAGCCAATTAAATTCTATTTTCCAGGATTAACCCACAGCTAAAATGATGCATCATGGTAGGAGAGAAGCTTCATATGTTGCCAACAACCGATTATCTCCTCTTTTGACTGAGAAAACAATGAAAGGCTTGGTTGAAAAGCATATATTTTTCTCTGTGACTACAGATGCCTCAAACAATGGCACTTTCAAGGTGTTTTCAACCATTAATCATTCTTACACAGTTGAAGGCCAAATAATTCACTGCTTGCTTGATTGCTTTCCAGACACTAATGAAACCACATTAAGAATGTTTGATAAAAAATATGCTAAAATCAAGTAGTTGGAACCCTGACTATGTGAAGTTATTTGCAGCTAATACTGTTGTTAACTCTGGGTTATGTTCCCCTGTCAACAAATCAATAGAAAATAAGAAAGAAAAATCGCCTCTAGCTTATTGCTCTGTATGTAACAACAAAACTGAAAAATACCATCTAATTAAATCGTCATTTGATTTAGGAAAAAAAAAAAAATCAGTCACCCGTCGTTATCTCATTCAATCATTTTTATCAGCAAATTTTGCAGATTTAAAGGAGAGTTTATATAAATTTGAATGGGAATAATTATTCTCCATGAGACAATTACTTGAATAGTGTACAGGTAGAAGGACCATAACCTGTTTTCTTGGTTTTAGAAGTTACTTTTGGATGTGAAGTGAGCATTGTCAAGAGCCAATTTTAAAGTCCTATTTTTCAAAGATAACTTCATTGGAGGTGATAGAGAGGTTTACAGTGACAAAATGTTACTTATTTTCAGATTGTACTGAGAGTTTCTTGCAAGTGTGTCTTACAGGTAGAACAAACTGGTTTTTTACATGATGAAATGTACAAGATAATGCATTCCTTTATGGGTAAATTGACAAAAAGAACTGATGATAAATTCTTTCTTCATAAGCTAGTCATCATTGGAGAAAAAAAAGAAAACAAAGACACTTCACTCAGGGGCACACATTAGCTGCCAGAAATGAGGTTTTGTATTTTCATATGATCAAACAAAATACAAATAAACTGAATTAATTTTACTTAAAAATATTAGTCTTTCCAAAACCAGTAAAAACTATTGATAATTTAAAAATTTTAAAAGATCTGATGTTATGTAGTTAGAGATTCAACTGAGTGCTTGTATAGGTCAGGAGCCTTGGACTGGGGAATATTTTCATAATCTAGTTTCACATTCTTACTCTTTCAATTTCTAAAAATTGTTTATTTAAAAAATCCCAATATTTTCCTTATGTAATCAAATTTGAACAGATTGTGAACTCCTCAAACAGATTCAATTCTGATGAAATATTTAAGTGTGGGGAATTTAACATGTAACATACTTTATTAATTTACTTCTAAAGCCAAAAATAATGAAATCTATTAAAATTGATAATAAATTATTCTTGTATCAATCACTTCAAGTTTATAACTGAATTTTGCATCAGAGCAATTTAATATTATTTCAGAAATGTGTGATGTACTAAAGGAAATAAGATTTCCCTATATTTCTCTTCGTGTTAACATGTAGACCTATTTTTCCTCTTAGGGTTGGCCCTTACTTCTTCTCAAAGAGAATATAATTTCAGAAGTGTGGCTGCTCTGAACTGTAGCTTCAGTTAATGCATCTAGGCACAGTGTGAATATGTGGTGTAAGTAGGGAAAATCTTGAGTCTGCTCTGGTAGCATGGCAAATTAGGTGTCTGTAAGACAAGAAAACTTAGTGACAGAACACTTTACTGTATATGACCTTGGCATCTGTCACGTCCCAGTTACATGGGTTGATGACACTAAAATAAGATGGTTCGTAATTTCTCCGCGATGAGATTAAGATGCAGATGACGTCAAATTTTGGTTTCAAATAGTCATTACTTTACTTTCCCTATCGGTGAGAGATACATATATATATACACATAGAGTGGAAGATAGAAGGATAGAAAAATAAATAGAAAATAGGCAAGATATACCAGAGCAAGAGATAGTCACCACCACGTGGATGCATTGGTCAAGCGTTCCTTGTAGCTTGGGTGGTGGACCTTCCCAGGAAGGTAAAAGCTGTTCACTGTTACCTTCTTTTATACACCTTCAGCACATGGATAGTTTCATGGTGCTGTCCAATCCGGTAATAGTATGTTAGCAACTTTAAGCACTGTCCATGAGACGAATTTCTCGCTTACTGATATCAGTGCAACTTGGACTAGCTGGTTTCTGATTCCCAGGAGGGTTAGCAAGAAGCGTGAGAAATGTGCAATGGTCAAGGTTGCCTTTGTAGTTATCAGTCCTTGTTTCCAAGGCAGATTGCCACAGACATTCCATTTCTCAAGGTTTGAGACAAAGGCAGACCACAGCAGACATCCAGTTTCTCAAGACTTGAGGCATTAGCAAGGAACGAGTGGTCGCCTTTCCCAAGCACAAGGCATCCTGTTGCTCACAGACGGAAAATGTCACAACCCACAGCTGACCGGCAATAAATGTCCTATTATCGGTGGAGATGTTTGAGACATCAACAAAATGTTTCCCACAGCATCGTTTCATGGAGAACATAGTTCCACCTTTCTAACACTGGGAAGAAGTCTTACTGAAAATTACACTGGTTTTTATTTCTTCCTGTGTTCATTATAATGGTCAATGGTTACTGCCAAAACAATAAAAAGGAAAAGAAAGAGTCAGAAGGATATTAACAACATTTCTGGTGCAGTAGCAGAGCAGAACATAAAGAATATTATTAGAGCTGTAGGACATTGCTTCAATGTGGCATCATTCCATTGAAACTTGATATCCGGCCTGAACTCTCTAAATGCAACCATGGCACTTCACTAAGATCTAAAATGGCAGGTATTACCTAGCAAATGGAAAACATTCCTTTCTTGTATTGACCTGTATAAGAGACCAACACAGAAACCTTTCTTCTGGTGGTTTCTTCTTGGATGCTGTGTGTTGGAGATCACTGTGCCAGCTTTGTGCAAAGCCGTATATGGAAGCTATTGTCTTCACTGGGAACTGAGTACCTGTGGTCAATGAAGATAAAGGTAATTTTCCTGAAGTGTGCACAGGATTATCTCCATTAGAAGTGAAGGTCTGCCAGTTTTGAAAGTGACCTCCATCACTTCGTAGTAGAGTGAATATCTAAATATCATACCCCATTATCTTCTTGGTTGAAGACTGAAGCAATTTCAAGGATTAGTGTAAAAAGTACACTGAGCTAACGTTCACTTCTAAAAAGGATTAATGGAGAAATAAAAAGGGTGACATTCCGGTTCAGAGAGTAAATGGAAATGTGCATTTATTTTTACTAGGAAAATACTGTTTTGTAGTTTGTACATTCTGACTGAACATTGTAAATACTTTAAATAAAAAAAATAGTGGTAAAGTGCTGAAAAAGTCAATGCAACTAATATCAAACAACTTTGATTGACTTTTTAAAATATTGCTTTGCTTTTTATGACCAGTTTACAAAAAGAAAAATGCCTTTTTTTTAAAAAAAAAAAAGAACCAAGTAACTCAGAAGATCTGTGAATCATTTAATTTGAGTTGAAATGTTTTTATTAAGGTGAATGGAGGTACAGTGGCTCATTGCAGAGATATTTTGAATAATGATCATTGCTAACTTGTCCCACTTGCAATAACAAGTAATGGTGATGAAAAATGAGAGTTGAACAGTGGTGTCAGCATGGCTTTACTTGTAGGCTAGTGTAATCCTTTTCTCAGCCAGAGTAGTTTACCTGGATGGAAGTCACAAAGATACGTCTGTAATGGTTCTGGTGCCCACTTTGCTTAGATCTGTCTTCAGTACCTTCTCAGGACACTGTATTATGGAGCTCAAGGTCTTTCTTTCCTTTCACAGGGTAGAAATCTTAAATATCCCAAATCCTAAAACCCTAAATATCATTAAATATATATGGTACACTAGAAATGAATTATGACTACTCCTAAATTTAGTCAGAATAAAGCTTTCATATAAAATAACCTCAAATATGAATATCATGCAAAAACTTGTCCTGTAAAAAGACAGCACTGTCATTAGCCAGCTGTATACATATGGTCTTTGATTCTATAAATACTGATTCTCACATGTGAGCTGAAGAAAGCAACTCTAATAATTCAGCATTTGGAGAAACCCATAGACATATCTGGCGTACTTCTCTCTATAGAAACTTAATGCACCTGGACTTTCAAGGACTAAAGTGTTACAGAGCTGATTGTAAAGAAACAAGATCAGCACTCTACCTTCTCAAGCCTGGTGAATTAAGGGTGTCCTTTCTGAATAGTACGGGTACACTGTGTACATTACATTGCTTCCTTTAATTATGTGGAGATGTACAACTTTGTGTTCATCGAGATAAAAGAAAAGTATCTTCAGATACAAATCTACCAGCTTCCCTGAGAAAATAAAGCTAATCATACAATGAAAAATGGCAGTGAGATAGGCTGTGAAGAAAAATGGTCCTTAATGCCCTTGGTAGCTAGGCTTTAATTCCTAAGGTGATCTAATACCCAGTATTTGTATACATGCTAGCACCACTTACACATCTATCGATTATTTGCCATCTAGAGATGAGAGTCCCGAAGTGTGTTTTGGTCTAGGATCACAGTGTCAGTGAATTAGGTTTCCTGGTTTTGTAACATCAGCTTTGGAAGGATGGCCTGACAAGAATGCAATAAAAAGCGCGGGAGAACCAGATGGCTCTTCGCAAAAACGCTGTCCTTAGTTCAGACTCCAACTCTTCTAAGTATCTATAAATTAAACAATATACAATAGTGTTTGTAGAATAGCATTTCTTTTTGCACCTTCCCTTTTCAAACTGAGGAATAGACAAACAAAAATGCAATCACAGAAAGTTCAGAGTGGTCAAAGGCAAAGACATGCCAGACTTTCCACGCAGCCTTAATTCTCTTTTGTTCAGATATACGAAGAGTGCATCTACCAGGGGACCTAAGGAGATTATTTCCTCTGGATTATCCCCAGCTCCTGTATTACCCTGTGTTGTAGATCATACGCTTTGTGTCACATCAGAAAATACCATCCCCATCACGGATGTGGCCAGCCCTGAGACACTGTCTTTCATGACTTGGTCAGATGGCCATTTCCACAGGGTTCACAAGTACAGCTGTCTGCAAAGAGGAAGTGGAACGTAAGCAAATGAAATGTGACCTTTCCCAGTCTCCGGTGGCTGGATTTCACAATTCAAACATTGGATTTTACAGTTTCTTCCATGGGGTATTAAATGCATAAATCAGTGTGTTTGTATGTTCACCTATATAATTTTGTCCATTTGTCCGTGTGTGTTTTAATTTCTGCAGTTATACCTACTAAGACTGCTTACCTGCAGAAACGCAGTAGTAGACATGGAGTGAAAGAAAGGATGAGATTCACGTAAATTATTATGTTAGCCTATTAATGGCAGTAAGCTAGTGATGGCTCAGTTCTTAGCATTTGGGGTGCATGAAGTGTCTGTAAAAAAGCACAAACTTGACTTTTCAATTCTGCTGTAGTGTGACCTGAAAAAGAGTGGCTTGAACAATTATTTTATTGAATTTACACAACCTGTTCCCCAGAACGCATTGCCATAATCGGGGGAATTTACTATTCTCCAGCTTACATGTGTTGCTCCCTTTCATCTTTCACACCTTTTATCAGTCTGTCCTACGACAAAGAAGTCTCTGCAAATTGTATCTTGTGACTCTTTAGAGTCAACGAAGAGAATGTGTTAGTGCAGAAATTGTTATGGCACAGAACCAAGGCAAGTGAGATGTCTGACCTGTTTTCTAAAGCAACTAGAGGAGGGAAAAAAGGAAAAAAAATATTTCCTCAGGCAATAAAAAAAGAGAACATCGCTCCATTGGCCTGAACAATGTATCCTGCTGCTCTGCACCCAGATAGACTTTATCAAACCTCAGACAGCAGTGGCAAGTGTGGAACTGATTTCAATTTGCGTATCATGCTTTCATTGCAGGAATATCAAATTGATATATTTTTTGCCCAGACGTGGACAGATAGCCGTCTTCGCTTCAACAGCACCATGAAAATACTGACTCTGAACAGCAACATGGTTGGCTTGATCTGGATCCCAGACACGATATTTCGCAACTCAAAGACGGCGGAGGCTCACTGGATCACCACCCCCAACCAGCTCCTCCGCATATGGAATGATGGCAAGATCTTGTACACCCTCAGGTGAGCATGGGTGAAAGCTGCTCCTGCCTCTGGCGTAATAGTAGTAATTTTCAGCAATATCTTTGTTCTCTGCCGTTCTCTTCCTGATGCTTACCTGACCATCCTTGACAAATACTGAAATATTCAGGTGTAAGCGCTGCTGACTTTAAAACACAAAGACTTGTCTTTCTGAAAAAGAAACCTTGAGAATGGCAAGGAAGTCTGTCCAAATTGTAGAAGTTTGGCTTTCTAGTGCTTGTAATAAAATCAGGAACATATAGTTCCATAAAACCTGTCAGAAACCTTACTGATCAGAGTTAGATGCAAGACTGGATAAAGTATTTCTAGATGCCTGCTAATGCCAATACTTAATTCTTCAAATAATTCACACTGAAAGAGAGTCTGTTACATCTCATCACAAGGGTGAATTGCTAGAGGAAAGTCTTTTAAAGCTTTTCTAATCTTTGTCATATGAGCAACTGTATGGTATTAGAAATACGGTATATATTTGCATAAAAAAAGCCCGTGGAAATCAAAATATGTATTTAGTTATGGAAGAGATTAATTGCTCAGAAGGGAGTTTTGCCATAAGCCATATTCCACACAGCAAACTTGTTTCTGAAACCCCTTTCACGCTACATTTTCTTCAGTGACTGTGTTCATCCCTCTCTGTGCCACAGCATACAGTGATCATACTTGCAATTGCAGTTGGGCTCCAATAGAAAGTCATTGGCAAACAATAAAAAAGATTTAAACATCTGGAAAAGCAACTGATGTTTTTAGTACCCTTTCCTTTTTAGGCTTGCTCCATTGTGAAAAGCTCTTGCTGATTTCAGTAGCCTTTAGCTAAAGGTTTCGGTGGTTAGGATGTCAACTCTAATATCCGCTTGGTTGGGTGGTTGGTTTTTTGATTTTTTTCTGTTAAGCCCTGTTTCACTATTTCAGAGCGAGTTAAGTATCTACCTAATAGTTGTTAGACTTACATATCTACCACTAAAGCAAACGTTTGTTGAATGGACTGCAAAATTTGTCTAAAACAGCTAAAAAGGAGGTAATACTTGACCCAGCGGATTGTTTGAATAAATATTTTTAGTTTGTGAAAGGTATTTTAAGCCCTTTTCACACACTCAGGTCAGCATCCTTTTTACATAGAAGGAGCTGTTAGAATGAAAATTGTGCATTGATAACACTGTGTAATTCAAAAACAACTTATCTGACTTAAGTGAGTACCCAGAACTGGTAAGGCATGGAAGCGGGAACTACAGTATGCCCTGATTCTATCAGGTCTTGATGAGTGCTCTGTATTGAGGAGACAGTGTATGAGGTTCAGTCATGCTCCACGCATTTCCATCATCTTCCCTGCCTGCTTTTGGGTGTGAATGCACTCCTGCTGTAATACTGCAAATCCTCTTCTACTATCAGTACAAAAATGCTGTTAAGTTCCTCACAGGTGACCTTCTCCAAGACAGAGGTTTTCTCTGTGCCATCCTAAATCTGAGACACAAACCTCTCATTAGCTTTTGAACTAGATTAAAAAAACAAAAGAAAAAAAAGAGAAGCCAACAAAAAACCCTCATGCCCCGCACTTGCTGCATCAATTCAGGCAAGCGATTAACACAGTGTCTCTTTCCTGAAAACCACTGTGTAATAAAGTAGCACTTAATGCAATCTACCTGGGTAGAGAGATTTACTTTGTAAGCTATCAGACTGAAGATTATCTGTTTTTAAAATCAGCTCCATTCTTAGTGTCCTTTGTGTTAGGAACATCACATAAAACAAGGGGACTGAAGACATTTCTACTGTTTTTTACATCTGAATAACCAAGAATGGCATACAGGGATTTATTAAGTTTTTGACAAACAACCCAAAATGATTTAAAGAATTTTAAGTTCACACTATAAGTAAATGTGGAGGAAGTTCCTTATATGGTTCTTTATGATTTTAAATTTGTGAAATTACATACCACCACATCAGCCATATTTCCTGTTATTTTTGTAAAGAACAGTTGTTTCCATCCCATGTCCTTCAGTAATGAATTGTCTAGAGAAAAACATATCCACACATTTCTTGGGATCAAGAAACTCTTAATGATGTCCTTGAAATGATTTGTGGGTTTAGATAATCATTACTGGTTTGGATCAGGCCTAAATAGCCAATGAACAAAGTGCAAATATGGTCCTTGCCTTTCAGGCCTTACTTGTGGATGCCGAAGAGCTCTTGAATCGTACCTAGGGTTACCCTCCTCCTCTGACTGCTCATTGTGCTGGTGTGTGGTAACAGACCCTTGGTTTCTCCTTAGGCTTACCATCAATGCTGAGTGCCAACTGCAGCTGCACAATTTTCCAATGGATGAACACTCCTGTCCTCTGATATTCTCTAGCTGTAAGTACTGCTTTGATGTCTCGTTGTGGTGTATGACTCGTATGCAGAGGCACGAGTTTAATTTTGATTTCTGTCATGCTATTCAACTGTTTCACAACAGATATAGGAAGTTTAGATTTGCTTAAATATTCAGGGAAATTTTGTCTTCCTCTCATGCATTCCTGGTCGATGGACTTATGCCATGAAGTCATCTGTAGATTTACTCTGTTATTTTCGCCATCCTTTTTAGTTGATACTATAGTCACATTTTCATCAGGAGCAGATATTCATACCAGTCTGTGTTATATTAATCTGGACAATCATGTGACATGCAAATGAGAATAGAAATCACGGTTTTCTTGTGGAGGTGCATATACTGGGGACATGCTCAGCAATCTCTGAACATCTGAGTTTATAGCAAGAAGCAAGGTAATGAGTCTCAGTTCCAGAATAAAAATAGTGGGTGTAACTGCTGCAAATCTCGTTTTCCTTTAATTGCTCAGCTTGTCCAGCAGTCCCAATGTTGTATCCTACATAGTGTTGCTGGTATATTTAAAACATACCTAAGAGACAAAACAAATAATTGGTGAAACAGATGGAAAACAGAAGTCAGAGTAAGTCAATGTTGAGGTCCAATATTAATCTGAGGAAAAGTTATCTTCATGCTGATTCATTTGAAAAAGCTTCAGAGCTGTCTGCTCATGGGTACACCTGCACAGTTTCGTATTCCAAGCCATGCAGTGCAAATGTTTTACAAGTATTTTTAAGTGGGTCTCCACTAAAGATTTATCTTTCGATAAACTCCAAGACTCAGGACCTGTCTGTTTCAGAAGTGTATGAGAAATGTATTGGTTTGTCTTTCTATTTAGAAAACAGCATTTTCTCCATCATCTCTTAAAAAGAGATAGAAGAATAACACTATTTAATGTCTTCATAATATATAGGCTGTTGTGATAGTAGGGTATTCATTTCCATTTATGAAGAGTATACAAACAGTGACCCTCAATCAGAAACTGGATTGGAATTTCAGCTGATCCAGGATGCATTCTTCTTTTTCTCCAGGAAAATGTTTTTAAATAAATCTGCCAGTGTAAACACCTCCCTTTCCCCCAAAACATTATCGCTAAGTTGCCATTTTTTTATGATCTATGTATATAAGTGAGCCTGGACAAAAATATACAAAGGTGTGTTTAATTCTGACGTATGGAATGTATGCATACTCAACTGGACAAGAGGCAGGTAGCTCCTGAGTGAGCTTTCCTGCTAGTGGATGCTTCTCACTGAACTATATGCACCTCAACTATCTTTAGTTCAGCATAAAGCTAATCTTACTTTGTGGCAGTCTGCTGTTGACTCATTGAGGTACTGGGAAAGGAGTGTGTGGTCTTAAAAATGAAATCTCAGTCCAGAGGTACTAATTAAACCTACCACATAAATTTGATAGGTCCTGTACTAGCAATATCTGAAGAAGGTGAACTCTAATAAACAGGAAACTTGCTTCAAATCTTGTGTTCCCTAATAGCTACAGTTGCTGAATGCAAGTAAGTTATGCTCTGCGGTTTTTATTTAAAGAGAGAGTCAAGTGGGAACTTCAGAAGGCTCTGCTCCATGGCAAAATTTTGAATACCTCTTGATTTGCAGAGGTTCTTCCTAATCTAGATCTATTAGCTGAGAGACCTTCTGCCCTTGAAAACATACATGTATTACAATCATACATGTACTACCATCTATGGAGATGGAAATTACATAGGATCACGCAGAAGCTGAATGTGTCACAGTTTTTGTGTGCATTCTTTGTTGTTTCTTGCCAGATGGAAAAAAAAAAGTCCATGGAGGATTATTAAAACAATGTTTTATATTTTTGTCAATGTTTTTGGTCATGTTGATAATAAGGGTTTATTTCTTTAGGATCGTACTGAATTGTGTTCTTTTCCTTGAACACTTGTAGCACTGCTATTACCATGAGAGTAGGATATCTCTTGTGTGATTTGTTTGTTTCATAACTTTGTTGTATTTTCAGTGTTGCATATACTCATAGCAGTCTCAAGATATGTGGCACTCAGTGGAACTCATGAAGTGATTGTCTGAGTGAATGCTTGAGTGATTTATTACTGTCTGCTATGACAAGTTTCTGAGGGGACAAGGTGAATATCGATTCCAAGATGTATGTCTTTGAATAAAATAAAAATAGTTGTAGAACCCACAGCACAGCTCCGCTTTCTTCTACAACTCTTTCATTTATTCCCCAGCACTCAGACAAACCGCAGTTTCCACTGTAGGCAAGCGAAAAAAAGCACCAGTTTTGGAGACTATTCCCTGCATCTCTACACTCACACAAACAAGATTAATATTTGAAATTTCTTACTTCTTATCTAAATTTCCCTTGATATTTCAGAAATGTGATACTAACGTAAAAAAATTTCTAGAGTATTTTCCTCGAGTGCCGAATAATTCACACCCTAACCCTGCTGTTGCTCTGGGAACAGATGATATACCTTTGGTGGAAATACTGAGCTCTGCTTGGTCTGGTTGCCAGGATAAACAAGGAGAAAACAGCAGCTTATAAAAAAGAGACCATTTCAGTGTTCTAATGGTGGTTACTAAAACCTGCCTACCCCTTCCTGTGGAAAATCTCGTTCAAGAACAGTGCCTGGAGCTCTTTTGTCTCTTTCATAGGAATTAGAAAGTATTGAAATACTTTGAAAGCTCTTTACTCTCTGTGTAAGTTTTTATGTGCTTCATGTGACACGATGAGATGAATCATCTGGCATATTAAGGCACATGTGTCTGTTGCTGCTGTACTTACGTAGATGTGAGCTTAGCACAACGCTTATGTGAAAACTTGAGCCCAATGGCATAATGCAGGGCAGCTACGCAATTCAGCAGCTCTTTCCCAGGCTGTGTGATGGATTGGTTTGATCAACCAGATGTGGCAAGCAGGATTCTTTCATACAGAGACGCTGCAACACTGGCATCAATGCATGGTTTGAATGAGTTTCCCTGTGAATGTGAAGGAAGAATCAATGCTGTGACTTGATCCCAGTGTAGCAATCTTTGATAGATTTTTCTCTATAGGATCACGTTTTCTTCATATGGTTTTAAAGTACTATATAATACGGCATAAAAATATTCTGTCAGTGTGGTTCTTCCTTTGGGTTAATTTATCCTCACGAGTCAAGGGAGGCTGTTGTGCTATTTTTGGTACTGAAATAGTATATTAGACTGTCTTGGTTATCTCTGTTCAGTGCTGATTTGAACGTTGTGGAAATAATTTCAGGATTCTGCCATAAAATGTAGTTTATTGAGGTAGTTAGGATTCACATAAGTATCAGTAAGGCAGAGGAGTTATTCTATATGAAGAACAATGTCAGCACAAGGATAAACAATTAAGACATAGGCAACAAAATACAGGCTGGAAATGAAAAGTTATGAACATTTAATTGCGGAACTCCTATCATAGGATACTGTGGGGGCAATAATTTTATAAGGATTCAAAAGTGTCACTCTGTACTAATAGCCACTATTTTTTTTTTTTTTTTTGAATTCTGAGGGAGTAAGAGCATTTCAGATCAAATAACAGGCCAAAGTGTCTGTGTGGCTAAGCCACTTGAAGGAACTGTTTTCCATCAGAGTGGTCACATGACCTGCTGGCCTATATGGTTTTGGTTTTCTTTTGTCATCCCCTGGTGGGACTGCTGAATGTTTTGGATTTTCTTAATTTGGTTAGTCTAGGCATGCTGCCAAATAACATGAGCATGTTTGCACCCTCACCTGCACAACAGCTAATTTTTTGTGGCGTTCATTTTTGTAGCCCAGCACAAACCTTCACTTCCTCTCCCCATCCACATGCTGAAGATGAACTTAAATTTGTGCCATTCCTTCAGGCGACAGCATATGACAGCCATACCAAAATGAAGCTGACAAACCCATTATACCTTGTTTAGAGCATCTGGTCAACTAACTTTTTAATTATGTGCAAGGAACTTTATGGTAAGACTCTGCACTAGCTGCATACCTGATGTCTGAAACAATCTTCAGGCTTTACCAGATGCCATAATATTGACCTGCAGTGCGAGATGCCAGAATAAAATAGTAAGACTAAACTGATTAGTGGGTTTTCATTGCTTTATTTTTCTTGCTGCTGTTCTGATCAAACTACAAACATTGTTGTTCTTTTAAAAAAGCACCTCTAGATTTAGGCTAGAAATTATGACATTTTTTGTAGCCAATTGCTTTTCTATTCCCTAGTGAGGTCTACAATGTCCTGAGTTGCCCATTACTGGAAGATTGCTGCAAGGCAGGAAAAGATGGGCATGCCCAGAATACAATTCCTACTGCAAACACTAAAATATGCACACAAAGCTTCATGAACTATACCTGTGTTTTCAGTTAGTTGAAAATAGAGGAAAGGAAAACTTCCAGATGTTGGTGGTCCAGTTTGCTCAGTCAGGTCTTAAAACACGTCCTTTTAGCCTTCTAAAAGTTCAAGGGGTTTTTTAAGTGATGTACAAAAGCATGCAAAGTATTGCAGAAAAAAAGTAAGGAAATGTGAAATGCATTTAAAAGAAACTCATCTAACACAGAGCTTGAAAGAAACAGAAACCATCTTTCTAAATTTAAACTCAGTTCAATCAAATGTTACCCCTTTGAACATGAAACCTCTTATGGATAAGCAATCAGTACTTTGAGCTTCATATCATTAATTTTCTAACAGAACTAGCTGTCTTCACCAATTTTAATATGTTTCTCCTAGCCTAGAAAAGTAAATGCTGGCTTTGTGGAATGAGCTGTGCTTTGTTTTGTCTCATGTATCATCAACAGAATCATTTGTAAATTCTGAGGGCAGAATTTTACTCTGGATGAAGAACAGGCCAGAACAAACACTACTTAATATTCATATCTCAAGAGGAGTTTCATTAAAGATGCTGGAAAGGCATTGCAACGTGAAGAATGAGCTTTAATCCACATCTGAACTTCCCATCTGCACTCCTTGTAATGGGCTGAACCAGATCATGAGGCATCAACGAAATTCTTGATTCAGGTTTTGTGACGAGCGTATTTTAGCTATTGTAGCTTTTTCCTCTTCTAGGAATGTAAAAATTAAAGTACTGGTATGCATCCATCCTTCTCTTCAGAAGAGATTTTTTCAGAGAATAGTCAGTATAGAGACCTCCCCGGTTAACCAGGACTGTTGATAAATGATGGAAAGTGGCTTGGTGAGCACTTCTGCCAGCAACCGCAGTACCCTTGTGTGGATCCTATCTGGCTCCATAGACTCGTGTGCATCTAAGTGGTGCAATAGGCCACTGATCATTTCCTCTTGGAGTGGGAGCTTCATTCTGCTCCTCATCCCTGTCATCCTGCTCAAGGGGCTGGACATTCAGAGAACAACTAGTCTCACTGTTAAAGACTGAGGCAAAGAAGGCATTCAGTACCTCAGCCTTTTCCTCATCGTTAGTCACTGTTTCCCACCACATCCAGTAGAGAATGGAGATTCTACTTGGTCCTCCTTTTGTTGTTAATGTATTTATAGAATTTATATATTTACTGTCTTTTACAGATATAGTTATATTAAGTTCTAGTTGGGTTTTGGCCCTTCTAATTTTCTCCTTGCATAACCTCATAAGATCTTTGTAGCTTTCCTGAGTATCATGCCCCTTCTGCCATAGGCCATAGACTTGCCTTTTCTTCTTCCGTTCCTGGCAAAACTCTCTGGTTAGCCAGGCTGGTCTTCTACCCCACGGGCTCATCTTATGGCACACAGGGACAGCCTACTCTTTCTTGAAAAATGTCCAACCTTTCTGGACTCCTTTGCCTTTCAGGGCTTCCTCCCAAGAGACTCTGTCAGCCAGTCTCCAAAACAGGCCAAAGTGCCCTCCAGAAGTCCAAGGTGGCAGTTCTACTCACCCCCCATCATACTTCCCCAAGAATTGAAAACTCTACCATTCAACTCTACCAGTTGTTAACTCTACTCAGGTTTCTCTAAAATTCCCTGCAGATGTTTCTTTTTTATGTAACATAAATAGTGTATTGTTTCTTAAAGAGTCAAATATTTATCCAATTCCTTGACCCCACATTTCTGCTAATTCACTACTACTGTTCTGTGTGCGATTCAATACATTTCTCGATACCTAAGAGACACTGCATTAACTATCTTTTAGATTTTTACGACTATTTTATAACCAAGCCAAGACTCATAAAAATCTTATAAGTTAGTTTGCATTGGAAGTTCTGCTAATTTTTATCTAATTGTTCCAATAGGATGTACTATATATCTATGAAACTGGTCAAATTCATACATGGTATAAGTACATTCACTGTGAAGTAGCTCTTTCTAAATGTAATTTATGGTAGATTCATGTCAAACTAGTGCATACTGTAAGTATTAGTGTGGCACTACTCTTTCTGTTAGTCTTCTGTCTCATTGCTCAAGGTATATCAGAGACACATTTCTAAACATTTACAGCTATATAATTCAATGCTGATTTCAAATTTATACAGTATGTTGTGATACGAGAGTAATAGACAATAGATCTGATAGCAACCAATACACAAATGATCTCTGTTTTGTAGAAAAAGCAGCGAAACTTCACTGAGGTTGGTTATCCATTGCCTTTTTGACGTTGAAAAGGTGATGGCAGTGGTCAATTCATATATTATCCCTTGCTCTTTTGTTCTTCACAAAGAGCTACGGATTTGGCTTAGTAGCAGACCAAATGTCTCTCTCCTTTTATAGTGACTCTTGAGATTTTTCTCCATAAGATTCAAGACTCCTCTGGAGAGGCAGCAGCTGCCATTACTTTCAGCAAAAATTGAGACCCTAGAGTAAAATTACAGCAAGTGCTAATTAGTGAAGCTTAAAATGCTTAACTCATGATATCTTGGGTCCTGCAAACTCTTCCAGAGGCTCTCTGGACTGATGGTAGGCTATTCCAGGAACCTGGTAGCTACCCCAGTTTTGCAGCAGTCATCCAAGGAACCTTGGTGTCACCATTGACCCTGCACAGTTGTCTGAGGAAGATGGGAGGCTTGTGTCATGGCACAAACTCTCAAGGCAATCTACTGTAGAGCCAAAAAAATGCTCTTATGCCAAGATCTGAAGATTAGGTTAGGCAACTATATTTCAAGGATAAGACCTGCCCCCCAGCCCTAACATACATTTAAACAAGGAGACTGGAAGTCCTAAAAATCCCAAGTGCAGTCTAGCTTCTCAAAATAACCGGTGTTACTTTTCTTAACTTTATATTAGCAAGATAAAAAAAAAAAAGCCTACCAAAAATAGTTTTAGAAATGACAAAACCTGCCTGTGAGCCATTTTTATTGGCAAGAATATTTGTAGCTGACTAAGTTATGCTTATAGTGTCAGGAGAAAATAAGTAAAAATGCTGAAGCAAGGCAGGTGGCCGGTTGTGTGTCTGACAGCTGAATGTATCAACGAAAGGCCCTGGAGTCTCTGCCATGTGACAATCACTGTTAGTTCCCAAGATTTCATCTCAGATCTTATGATATTCAGTGTTTACTTGAAGCCAAAACCCCTTTAAGCATGTTATCATGTGCCAATGTGAGCTTTCTTTCTTTTTTTTTTTTTTTTTTTTTTAACCAAACATTTGACAGTGTAAAACAAATGCACCACAGACAGGAAGAAAATAGCTTTCTCCTTCAAATGTAACATAATGCCTATTATATACTACATTTTTATACTATTTATTTATGTGATAACTGGTCTGCAAATGAATTTGATCTTTATGGAGAAGTTGATCCATAACTTGTAAACTCCTGCAGCCCTGCATTTGTAACTGCTGACATATAGAGCTCATCTTTGTGATGTACAGAGCATCAAGAGACAGCCACACTCCTTTGCATCATAATTTTTAACATGAAAGGAATAATCGGTTTTGGCGCTCTCTAGGTATTGCATCACAGGACAATGTAGCCATGTTTTACCAGCCGGCTTGTAGCCATCAATGATTGGCTTGTGGATATAAATGGTTACAAGCTGTTTAGAAGAGACAGATGAGGAAAGAAGGGTGGAGGCATAGTCCTCTACATGAAGAAATGGATGGAGTGTGAAGAGCTGTCCCTGAAGAATAGCCACTATCAGGTTGAAAACTTATGGATAAGAGTTAGAGATGAGGCAACATAGGAAACCTTGTGGTT
This sequence comes from Bucorvus abyssinicus, assembly GCA_009769605.1. Classification (NCBI taxonomy): domain Eukaryota; kingdom Metazoa; phylum Chordata; class Aves; order Bucerotiformes; family Bucorvidae; genus Bucorvus; species Bucorvus abyssinicus. The sequence continues at coordinate 129,057,942 of CM020024.1, forward strand.
AGTGTCTACTACAGGCTGCCTGATCAAGGGAAGCCTGTCGATAAGGCCTTCTTACTCTGGCTATAGGACGCTTCGTGCTCGCAGGGTCTTGTCCTGTTGGGGCACTTGAACTGCCCCAGCGTCTGCTGGAAAAGTAGCATGGTGAGCAACAGACAATCCAGGGGACTTCTGAAATACATAGAAGAGAACTTCTTAAGCCAGGTATAGGCAACCCTACCAGAGAGAATGAGATACTGGACCTGATGACCACCAACGCAAGTGAGCTCATTGGTGATGTCAAGATTCGAGGCAGCCTAGTCTGAAGTGGTTATGCACTGGTGGAGTTTGTAGTTCTGAGGCATATGAGTCAGGTGAAGAGGAAAGTCACAACCCTGAATTTTAGGAAAACAGAATTCCAGCTGTTCAAAGAATTAGTCAATAAGATGCCCTAGGAAACTGCCTTCAGGAACAAGGGAGCAGAACAGAGCTGGCAGATCTTTAAGGACACTTTCCATAGAGCACAAGACCTGTCGATCCCCAGGTGTAAGAAATCAGGCAAAGAAAGGAAGAGACGGGCATGGCTGAATGAAGACCTGCTGGTAAAAGTAAAGGGCAAGAAGGAACTGCACAGGCAGTGGAAGCAGGGACAGGTATCCTGGGAAGAGTACAGGGACACTGCCCGGTTGTGTAGGGAGGAGATCAGGAATGCCAAGGCACAGCTGGAGCTGAACTTAACGAGAGATCCAAAGAATAATAAGAAGGGCTTTGTTGTGGTTTAGAACCGTCTGGAGACTAAGCACCACACAATCACTCTATTTCTCCAGGAGGAAAGCATACAACAAACTACTTAAGAGTCAAGACAAGAAACAAGGGAGGACTTAATCACCGCTTTCGGTCATGGGCAAAAGACAGACTTGACTTGGGGAAACAAAATCAATTTAATTCAAAATAACAAAACTGCAACAAAATCACCAACTGAAAACAGAGTAGAACAGTAAGAGAAAAAACTAGCTCTTAAATGTATCTTTCCCCTACCCCTTCCTTCTTCCCAAGCCTGGCTTTGCTACCTTCCCTCCCATCTTGGTGTAGGGGGGACACAGGATGGGGGATGCAATCAGTCCCAGCTCTTTCCATACTGTTTCTGACACTTGCTCTTCATGGGAAGCACTCCTTACAGTTCCTTATGGCTGTGTGGCTCCACTCCTCCCACAGGAGACAGTCCTCCATGAGTGTCTCTGGCTAGCGGGAAGGTCTGCCACCAGGATCAGTTCTCCCAGCACTGAACTGACCCAGCACTGAACTGACCCAGCACCACTCCTCCTCAGAGTCATGGCCTTTTACAGGATCTCTGTCTCTGCATTGCGAGCCTCTTCCTGACTCTCTGCATCGTGGGTCTCTCCCCAGTTCTCTGCATCATGGGGTTCTCTCTGGCTCTCTGCAGCCCAACCAGTTTCCTGCCAATGCTGTCTGAGGACTGCAGTTTCTCAGCCTGCCAACTCGCCAAAGACCAAAGAGACATGGCTGTACTGGCATATCTCCCCAACCTTTCCCTTGCCACCTTGGGTGACCACATGGTTGGTGACCTTGTGGTTGCTTCTCCTTCCACCCTACCCCCTCCAAAACAAGAGTGCTCCATAAACAAAAGGCCTTCCCAAACCGCTTTCCTGTCTTAAATAAGTTTATTCACGGAGGTGCTGACTGGCTCAGTATTGGCCAGAGGTGGGAACAAATTGGAGCTGGGGGAGCTTAATTTGAGAACCTTCTTAAAGAGCCACTCTAGCAGCCCCATCCCCTGCTACTGAAACCATGCCAAAGGCAGCAGCCTCCTCCCCCACTACAGAAACTGTGCCAAATCCTAAACCACCACAGATTTCTACAGGTATATCAGCCAGAAGAGGAAGAGCCCCTCAGATGATCAAGACCAGCAAATTTATAAAAGCAGACGAGGAGAAGGCTGAGGTACTCAATGACTTTTTTGCCTCAGTCTTTGCTGATAACCTCTCTTGTCACACCTCCTGAGGCGAGATAGACCTCAAGACAGGAACCAGGGTAGCTTCTTCCATTGTAAGAGAAGATCACGTTTGTGACCACCTGAGGAACCTCAACATACATAAGTCTATGGGACTTGATGAGGTGCATCCCAGAGTCCTGAGGGAATCAGCTGATGTAGTTTCCAAGCCACTCATCATGATATTTGAAAAGTCTTGACAGTCAGGTGAAGTCCCTCGTGATTGGAAAAAAGGGAAACATTGTATCCGTTTTTAAAAAGAGTAGAAAGGAGGACCCTGAGAACTACCGACCTGAAAGCGTTACTCTCCATGCCTGGGAAGATGATGGAACAGATCCTCCTAGAGGTTATGCTAAGGCACATGAGGGACAGGGAGCCGACTCAAGACAGCCAGCACGGCTTCATCAAGGGCAAGACCTACCTGACCAAACTGGTGGCCTTCTATAATGGAGTGACTACATCGGTGGACAAGGAAGAGCTGTAGATGTAATCTATCTGGACTTTTGTAAAGCCTTTGACATGGTCCCCCACAACATCCATGTCTCCAAAGTGGAGAGATGTGGATTTGATGGGTGGACTGTTTGGTGGATGAGGAATTGGTTGGAAGGTTGCATCCAGCAGAGGTCAATAGCTTGATGTACAGATAGAGATCTGTGAGTGGTGTCCCTCAGGGGTTCGTACTGGGACCAGAGCTGTTTAATATCTTCATCAATGACATAAGCAGCAAGATTGAGTGCACTCTCAGCATGTTTTCAAATGATGCAAGTTGAGTGGTTTGGTTGACACGCCTGAGGGATGGGATGCCATCCAGAGGGATCTGGATAGGCTTGAGAAGTTATCCCATGTGAACACCATGAGGTTCAACAAGGCCAAATGCAAAGTCCTGCACCTGGGTTGCGGGCAATCCCTGGTATCAATACAGGACGTCCTCTATCTGCTCTGAGGAGACCCCACCTGAAACACTGCATTCAGGTCTGAGGCCTCCAGAACAAGACAGACATTGACCTGTTAGAGCAGGTCCAGAGGAGGGCCACAAAATAATCATAGGGATGGAACACCTCTCCTATGAAGGAAGGCTGAGAGAGTTGGGGTTGTTCAGGCAGGAGAAGAGAAGGCTCCAGGGAGATCTTATTGTGGCCTTTCCACACTTAAAGGAAGCCTATAAGAAAGATAGAGAAGGTCTTTTTAGCAGTGCCTGTGGCAACAGGACAAAGGGTAATGGTTTTAAACTAAAAGAGGGAGATTCAGACTAGATTTAAGGAATAAATTTTTTACAATGTAGTTGGTAACTCTGGAACAGGTTGCTCAGAGAGGTGGTAGATGCCCCAAACCTGGATACATTCAAGGTTGGGTTGGATGGGGCTCTGATCACTCTGATCTAGTTGAAGATGTCCCTCACTGCAGGGAGGTTGTACTAGATGACCTTTAAAGGTCCTTTCCAATCTGAACCATTTTATGATTCAATGGCTCTAAGAATGTGGGGACTCTCTGGAATAGACATCTTCGTGCTCTCTTGGTCAGGGATTCATAGCAATCCGTTCTATAAATAAAGAACTGTCTGTAAGTAAGACAAAAGTGCCCTTCTATGGTTTTTTTTTTTTATTTCAACATGAGAAAAACTGAATGGCTGACATGGTGTTGCTCGTACAGGCAACAGTCAGAGGTGAATCAATAGCCTGCAGTGCCCAAACTCTTCACAGTGCCGTGTGTAGCTCACTCATCTTTGGGTTATGGGCAGATTTTGATCTTCGATTGTTATCTTGATCCTTGAAGAAACTTCCTAAGGCACCTTCCAAGATGCATGCTCCATTGTGTGGGCACAGGTGTTACATCATAGGCTTATTTGGGGTTCCTTTCTTTTGGAGTGTTATGCTTTTGTAAATGCCAATATAATTACGTGTTTATTCCTTGTAGCCTTCCTTAATGTAACTGAAATGTACCTCACAAAATACAACATAAAACATGGAAGTACAAGTCAAGGTAATCCACTGCCAGGCAACTTAAAAACTGCAGCAGTTCCCCATGCTTATCCTTATTCGCACATTTCCAAAGGCAAGAGTTGATCTCACCTGAACCCAGAAGGTTCGAGTTATTTTAGGTCCCTAGTGGAACATACAGTGCATTTTAAAGAAACAGAGAGCATATAGTTTTCAAATTACTTGAGATGTTGTAGTAAGTAGATTTTCTTAAAAAAAAAAAAATTAAAAATTGATTGTATTATTGTCTTCCATGGCTACCTCAATGGCCACGCTAAAAGTTACAGTAACGCATCTCCAAACCATGAGACCTATGCACTTGATAGTATAACACTGCAGAATTACTGTAGAACTGCTTCCAAGTGTAGAGAAGCCACCTGGCACTTTGAGTGAATGAACAAGTATCAGAACCAAAATAAATACCAAGTAAAATTGTTGAGGAGGAGAGAAAAGGAGAGCGAAGAGAGACCAGAATTGTCAAGGTCAGCAAGATAAGCTGCAGTATGCCACGGAAGTTTAACAAAAGCAGTGACTTATCGACTCTCAGATTAGACCCATCTTGGCTAGAGCCCAGTCAATGCTTGTTACTTTTGCTAGGCTTGACCGACCAATGATAATGAGGCTAGTGGAAGTGATCAAAGGTTTATTTGTAACAGACTCAAAACCCAGGATGAAAACATCAAGTCATCGACTCATTAGCCTTGTCCTGTCAATTTTATTTACCTTTAACACAGCCTGGAAAAACGAGAGCCTCGAAACATGAAATGCTGCCATGAGAAAAGGCCCTTCCCTTTTCTTGCTTCTGCTTCTGCAAAATTAACATGTCCTGATTTGAGCTAAAACAGAACCAATTTTCTGTTCAGTGATTTTACTTTTCAGCTCAGTCTCTTCTAAGTGACTGCACTTTCTGAAGTTAACAGCATATTTTTGCAGACAGCGTCTGCGTCTAGGAGTGATAACGCTTATGTTTGCAGTTACTAGCAGGGGTTGGTGTGCAGAAAGGCTCTGGATTATGCTTGCTCCTATAGAAGTCAAGGTCACTGCTAAATCTTTTCTGCTGTGTGGAGTGCTGTAAGTGAAAGGGCGGTAAGTAAAAAAATTTGCACCTCTGGCGAGCAGCAGACAGGACAGGTGACCCTAAACTGGCCAACATGTATTTCATTCCATATATGTTGTATTTGGTAGAAAGCTGAAGGATCACAAAGGTCAGGCCCTGTTCTTCAATGGCCAGTGTCCAAGAAGGACTCTGTCCATTCTTCTGCCTTTGATCCTAACCTGCAAATTCCTGAATCTAGGTCGTGAATCCCATTCCCGTCTCCCTCTGAGTCCAGTTTGGGACTTCCCCAACACCTATCCTGCATCATCAGTGGTGACATCATCATCATTGGGAGAATTCTATATTGATTTTGTATATATTTGTATATATTCCTTTTTTTTTCTTATCAATATTATTATATTTTCCTTTTTATTGTTACTGTTTTATTAAATCTGTTTTAGGGTTTTTTTTACCAACCCATAAGTCTCTCTCCCTTATTACATTTCTCTTCCCCTTCTGAGAAGGGAGAGGAGTTAATAGAGAGCATCTGTCATTCATTTAGTGGCCAGCCTAGCCTCAACTGGTGACATAACGGAAAACCAAAAGCATATCCCTAGTGTCTACAGAGCTGAGAAAGGGAAGGCATTCATGCAGTCTAATGTCTGCCTGGCCGGACCTCTTGCTATAAAGGGCAGATCTGTCGCCTTAAAAGAGTAACTTTGTGTTATGGGCATACTATATCACAGATAATAGAACTTTAATCCTTTTTTGTAATTGGTTAGCATTTATGTCTGTCAAAACAAAATACGCTGGGATTGTGTCTCTTACCATCAGATAACCTCTCAGACAGACAAACAAGCAAGTGATAAGATTCAGGCAGGAGAAGGCAGAAACAGAAATTGAGACTTCAAATTTAACTTAATTTTTAAATAAGTATTGTTATATTCTCCCATACGATGTAGATTTTCATTTGATTCTTCTTTAAGAAACACCATAGTTTTGTATATCTAAATAGAGATATTATTTCTATGGAATGGAAATTATGTTGTGAATTAGTGTTTAGGTTACCCAAGTATTTTTTTTCCCCTAATTTTTTCATAATGTGACTTTTGGCAGTTTTAGCATTAATCTTTTAAAACTCAGGAACAGCTGACTTTTCCACAAAACCTTTCCTTCAGCTGTAATAAAGAAAACATAGGGGGGCATGTAGATTGAACAAAAGATACATGGTATTCTGGGGCAATTGGCCAAATCAGAGAGCTTGTGCAGAAGACACAGAGATCCCTCCGTAGCTCCTTCTACCTAAGTTTCTTTCCCAGGGAAACCAAGGCAGTATGGGGAGAGCTGGTGTGTGACTTCATTATGTCCTGATGGGGGTAGGAGCATCTAAAAGTTCAGAAGTTCTCTCAGCTCCACCAGTCACGATGTAACCTTAAATCAGACTACTTGTTTCATGTTGTCTGTGGATTTTGCTACGACTTGCATTGATGTCTTTCGGTGACCACTGGTGAGCAAGGTTAGCTGCACCGCTCTCCTCTGCTTGGTCAGCCCTGAGTTCATCAGTTCAGGGAACGTTCCAGTTAATATCTGTTTTTTCACCCTGGCACCCTGATTTGACAGGGAAAACCACCACCAGTGAAAAACCAAGAGCTTCATTAAAACAAGTCTGATGAGCAGGAATTGGAATGAATTGCAGTTCACAGTATTTAGGTTCTTTCTATTTTCATCCTTAGCAACACAAGTTACTAGAAAACCACATCAGAGCTGTTCTGTGCGTGACATGGGACTTTTATGCAACAAACAGATGTACAAAGTTCACTGTCTGGGTTCCTAAGCTCGAGGTATTCCATACCAGGCCCAAGGATATAGTAAAACCATCTAAATGCCTACCTGAAAGTGTTTCTTGACTAGAACAGAGGAAAATCACATGTGTGAGAGGCTGATATGAAGGTAGTCCTTGATCTCTAGATGAACATCTTAGAAAAAAAGATCCATCCTGATCTCACCATCTCCCGGTCCAGTTTTGTCCTCAGTAAAAACACAAGCAACATAACAAACCTATCAAAAGAATCTCTGTTCTTCTCTGTCTCTCACAGGCATGCATCCTTCTGCACACACCCTCTCACTTACAGACACACCTAGAAGAAGGAAAAAGGATGAGAAAACAGATATACGATAGTTTTCACTCTTTTCATTACTGGCAGGTGCTCAGCTACTAAGGCAACAAGCAATATACAAGAAGCTGCGTAGAATTAAACAGGATGAAGCAAAAAGAAGAACAAATCCTGCTCTGAGTCCTCTGAAATGGACAAAGTGACTGTCCTTTAACTTTCCTTAATGGAATATATGACAAATATTTAGTTATGGCCTTGAGGCTGTCTGATGCTGTTACACTTCTAGGTCTTCTCATTATCTACATTAACTGATTTGACATTTGAATCCACATTTCCTGTAATTGTGCTTTTAAAAAATATCTGTTAATACTATAGTCTCCATGGGTTGCAATGGCATGTTCTGCATATCTCATGTCATTTGAGTTGATGAACGCTGAATGTTCAAGAGCTGATAAAGGATTTTTAAGGAATTTTTTTCTTTTTGTAGAATATACTTTTTAACTTTTTCAGAATTTTTTTGTCCTCAATGGAAAGAAGTATCTGCCCTGTAACATCCTGAGGCAAACAAATCCTGAATATGTAATGTTTAGTTTCAAATCTTGTCTTAAAAGGACAATGGAGATATTATCAGTATACATTTCCATTTGCCTGTAAGTGGCCTGATCACACACTGGCTATTTTACAGTATTATAATAATTTCTAACAGATTTTTTTACTGCGGAAGGTGAAGTAAATACGCTTATTTTATTTCAAAATATAGCACCTCAGGGAAAAATAGTAGCTATTTCTTACTTACAGTACTTCCTATCCATTTATCTGAAAGGTAGCAAAAATACCACTTCATTTAGGAAAAAAAAATGGTAGGCCAGTTAATGTTGCCCAGTGTTTTAATTTTGGAAGGTCAGTTGCTCTTTTCAAGTTAAAAAGAAGAAAAGGTAGCAAGAGGAACATGTTTGTACCATACAGTAATTTTCTTCCTGTGTTGACATCAGATGAAGCTACTAGACCAAATGATCATTAAGTTCGTCTGCGAGTGATGGCTTTCAGCTGAAGGGAGCTTTGAGGTCCAAATGATGTATTTGTTCACAGCAGTTGTCTGAAAAATCAGCATTTCAATAAGACAATATTGCTTGCCTCTGGCAGCCAGAGGAGGCAACCACAAACTTGGATACCATGTCTCATATGATTAAAAGGAAACTGAGATATCCAAGTGTTTCATAACATGGTATTTCCTTTCTTTCTTTTTGTCCCCAACACCCTTCCCCAAAGTCCATACCTGAAATCTTTAAAGCTTTTTTTGTCTAACCAACACAGCACTGCAGAGAGGAAGATGAAATGCTGTTCCCAGCAACTTGCAAACCTCAAAGGTGTTTGACATATTTGTACTGTAGATTTCTATTGATTTATGTGCAAAATATAGTAGAATTTCTTATGTAAAGGCTTAGCAGAATTGGCAGCCAAAAATCCTGCTCTGTGGTACTATCATATTTCAAAAGTTAAGCAAGTTGAAACTGATTACTACTTGTATGGGAATTTCAGTGGGAAAAATGAGGTGTTTCTGTGATTCCAAAATGACAGCAGCACTTTTATTTATAATCATGTTCACTGTGATTCGTTACAGCCAGTGAAGGATGTCTTCCTGCTTTTATCTTACATAACTATGTGTACCAAACCAAAACACATTGGTGGCCAGTGCACAGTACTATTCTTTAATGTTTAGATACTACCCTGAAGTGCATGGTGGAGGAAAGTGACACTGGTCATTACCTGAAGTGAAGGAGGTTCTGACTTGATAGAAGAGGAAGGCACCAAGGACAGTCATTGTAGTATTGGAGCAGGTTGTCTAGGGACATTGTTAAGTATTTGTCCTTGGAGGTTTTCAAGGCACAATTAGTTAAAGCCCAGAGATACCTGGTCTGAATTCAGTATCAATCTTACTTTGAGCAGGAGGTTGAAGAGAGACATCCTGAAGTCCCTTCCAACCTGACTGACTCTAATATAACAACTTTTTTCACATTAAAAAGTAGATTTATGTTAAAATATTCAGTCTTCCTTATAGAACAACTTGTTCATATTCAGAGAAGAAAATCTGTGTTTGTGAAAACCATCTTTCCTTGACAACTTTTAATGAGAATTAGTTTTCAGGGCTGGCTTTCTTAAGGAACTCCCAAAAAAGGGAGGTAAGGGGGGAAAGGTGGGGGAGGGGTAGAAGAATTGAAAATTATTGCAAATTCCTCATTGCAGTTTATTTTTTTGAATGACTGAGTGTATGTCCTATTAGAAATGGCCGTGTTTTTTCTGTATTTTTAAATTGCACGGTGATTGTTACCACCAGCAATCGCCGATACATCCTTTGGAAATAAGGTAAACTTTTGTTGATCAATACTGATGAACAAAACCCTACTTAGAGGAGATGGGCAAGAGTGCTGAACTCAGGGACGGATGTGAGGAATGAACACCTATTATCATCAACATGTATTTATCTCAACACAAAGAGGACTGCAGGGTGACCTTTGTTTTACATATAGAGCTGTACCAGTGGACCGTTTGGTACCATTAGTTGTGTGAACAGCCTGCCCTGTGATAATTAGTAGAGAGTAGTATTTTCCTGAGCTAGCCAGACCAACATGAAGGGCAGAGAATCGCATATATGACTCAGCCCAAAATAAAGTGTAAAAACTGAACAACTATCAAACCGTACTTTGAAGAGAACAAAGGGCTTGAGCTGGCTTTAACACACGTATTCTTCCCCAGCAACTGGGAAGTCCAGCATCATGATGGAGACTGGTAATGGGAATTACATTTAAATTGTGATTCAACTGCATATTGCATTTGCTATATTGTGCTTGTGTTGTCTTTTCAGTATGCTGTAACACTTTGCTAAATCAAAATCCTGTGTGATGTCAAATACCTACACATAAGTAAGTCTGATATCAAGCATTAAGTCCTGATGCGGAGTATCTAGAAGAACCTAATCAGAGACTAATGTGCTCTGGCATCAGGACAAAAGAAAAGTCTGCTCCAGAGTGCAGGAAGTTAAACAAATGTGACAGAAGGCCAGCAAGGATAAATGGGAAACCCCTGACGGACCTCAAATGCAAAAATATAGAGGAGGTGGATGTAGGAAGAAGCTGCCTGGGAGGAGTATGTAGACATTGCTGAAGTATGCAGAAATAGTTAGGAAAACGGAAGAGCAGCTAGAGTTGAAACTAGCAAGTGATGCAATAGCAACAGGAAGTGTTGCTACAAGTACATTGGCAGTGAAAGGAAGGCTAAAACAACTGTGGGCCTGCTACTCAACTGGTCAGTGTTCCCAGTGACAAAGGACATTGGAAAAGTTGAGTGCCTTTTTTTCTCACTTTTTAACTGGTAAGGATGGTTCCCATGTCCCCAAACCTATTGACCGGGTCTGCAGAGTAAACTCGGAGAGGCAGAGACATCTCCAAGTAAAGGAGGGTCAAAAAGTTGATTGACAGTATCCAGCATGAATTTATCATGGGCACATCATACCTGACCAAACTGATTGCCTTCTGTGGTGAGATGATTTGCTTTGTGCATAAGGGGAGGATAGTGGATGTTTGTATAGATCTTTGACATAGTTTCCCATAGTATCCTTGTAGCCAGATTATTGAGATATGGATTGGATAAATGCATTGTACATTGTGTGGAAAATTATCTGCGCTCAAAGGATCCATGGTACAACATCCGTGGTAACTTCCTGTGGTAACTACGGCCAGTTACTAGTGGTGTCCCTCAGGGATCCATGCTGTTTAATAACCTTATTAATGATCTGGATGATGAGACAGCATGTACTCTCAGCAAGCTTGAGGATGATACCAAATTTAAGGAGATTGGAGGTACTACACTGGAGGAGGCTAAGGCTGCCACATAAAGGGACCTTATACAAGCTGGAGAAATGTATACCTTAAATGAAGTTTAACTCAGGGAAAATTCCGTATCTGGGCTGGAATAATCCCATATATTAGGGGGTTACTGGCTGGGGGTTGACTATCTAGAAAGCAGCTTTGCAAAAAATGACCTGGGTGTCCTGGGTTACTTTCTATAGCTGAAGAACCCTCAGTAAAAGACATGATGTGTCAGTAGGAACACTGAGGTTAAGTAATTTGAAAAAATATATGGCAAAGTGGGAAAAAGCCATAAATCTCAGAATTCGTTTAAGAAAGCATTTATTGGGAAACTAAGATCAAGCAAAGTTATTTTAAGTGCCAGCATATGAATGAAATATTTGACAAAGAATACCAGTGAAGGAGAAAGGGGTGGGCAATGTAATATTTTTTTTTTTTAAAGTGACAAATGTAAGTGTAATCTTGGTATCTAGATTTAAGTTCATTTGCAAATCAAATACTCCCCATGAGGGCACATAGTATTCAAAAGAGGCTTTGAAAACTAGAAATTGCTCTTTTTTTTTTTTTTTGCTAGCTTGAATAATGTATATCAAAAAGTTACATCGACTAGTACTTCCATGGTCTGTATTGAAATTAGATTCCCTATATCTATTCAACAAATTCATTCATCTATTCAGTCTTCACCAGTTGTGTTATCCTCCACCTCATTAAGCAAACAAGAGAGTAAAGAAGGAAACTGGGAAGAAAATCTTCAAAATTTATTCTTTTATTTCTGTAGCAAAAAATATTCTCCAGTTTTTCACAATTTCAGTAATAATAGTACTGAATGAGAAATTGAGAAAAATACCTGGTTAGGAAATATGATAGATAACGTCAAGATTCACAGAAGTCTTTTCTTCAAGTTTAAAGGGGATTTTGCATAATACATTTTTTCCACTTTACTGAGAAGATCTTTCTATAATGGTGTACAACCCCGATAATTGCTGACAAGGTAAAAATGACAGGAATTTCAGGGAGAAAAAAATTGATGCCCCTGAAAAAGTCTGGTGAAAAATTTTCCCCAGTTCTGTCCCCAGAGACTTCCCCTCAAGATCTCGTTATTGTACTCTCATTAGGACCACAGCAACACCTATTTTTCCTTCTTTCTCATTTTCCATGGGTTTTATGTCATGCATTTACTGACACCTCTCTGTCTGCTCATTTGCCACCTCTGCATCTGCTTCCTCTTTGCTTTCTCAGTTACTCTGTGGTCAGCTTCAGGCTGCTGCCTGGATATTGCAGAATATGCTGCCTCTACTCTGTTTCCCTATGGATTCAGTGCTTGTCACAGGTGAAACATTCTGCCTACAAAAGCAAAATCAGCATAGCAAACAAATTTGGGAGTATGGGACCATCAGTCTCCATAATTGCCACTTGTTACCATGGAGGAAGAACCGCCTGCCTTCCCATTCTGAATATGGTGCTTCTCTGTGATGAGGTGGGCATTGGAGAATTGGTGCTGTCTATGTGTACATTAAACATAGGCTTACAGTGCTCTACAGCTGCTACTTGTCTTTCCTATAATGAAAATCTTTGATATCTTGCATAGGTTTTGCTCTAGGGTGTAGTTATTTTTCACTCCATTTTGTTGTTGCTGTTATTGGTTTGGGTTTATTTTTTGGAGCATTATCCACATCAGTCTGTGTGCCTGAGTTAATTTTAGAAAAAGAACTCACAGACTCCTAATATAGTGTTCATGGTTCTGCCAATGCTTCTGATTTTCCAGATATCAAATAACATTGGAGGTTATTTCATCTTCTCTAAGCCATAAGTCAACATAGCAAGAAGCAGCTGGCCAGGTAGTGCTAGTCACCCAAACACCCTGTTGCCAGATGTAATCCTTGTACTTCTCGCATATGTCAGTGCTCAGTATCACTTTCTGTCTGTCATTTCCTCTATTGAGTGGCCAAAAAAAATTATTTTTATCTAATTAATATATTTTCTGTATCTCAAATTCAACCAAGAACCATTAGTAAGAACTGACAAAATAAGCAATAATTCTTCTTTGGCAGATATGTACTTCAATTTGTATAGTATTCCTCTGAATAGCAAGTAGAGGCAAATCTCTTTTCAAAACACATACCAGAGAACAAAAAACAGAACAAAAAATGTGTATGCAGGTATGTTCAGGGAGAAAAGACTCTTTCTGGTCCCCAAGTCAGAGGAAGTGCTGTCTGGCATCTATTACTTCACCTAACATTTAGGCAATGTTTTTCCCATTGTATTGCATCTTGAGGAGACATTCCTCCATGGGAATCCATGAAATTAGAGATTCTTCAACCACATTCCTCCTTCAAATCACTCTTGCCTGGCTAGTACAGTTTCTCCTTCTGTCTTAAAGAAACCTTAAAGACTTAAGTCAGAAGTTGTGTAGGGGCAAGTTATTTATTTACAAAGTGCACATCTGGAATTTCACTTGTGGTGTATTTATCCTAAAATAATTTCTCACTTCATTTCCACTTTTCTGAGTGTCTTCTATACATTCCATTATTTGAAACTAAATACAAAATGAATGTATCGCAAGACAACAATAAATGCATGTGTCCTAGTTTGAGCCAAGACTTCCTTGTTTTGGAAATGTGCCCAATAGAGTATCGGGATTATTTCATACAAGTTCCATAAACCCGGCATCCCATTGGCTAAGAGTGCAGGTCAAAAGATTTCTTCCGACAGATACTCTTTAAAACCTGCAGCCAGGAGGAGTCTCCTCCTCTTTGGACACCGGACAGCTTCGGAGAAAGAGCCACAGCGAGAGGGCTGGCTACCGTCCAGGCCGAAAGCCTGCGGCCTGCGCCTACACCCGGGGCCTAACTCAGAACTGGTTCTGTCTATCGGCGCCCAGCTCTGCTGTGAATTGTTGTAGGACTCAGTCAGCATCTCTCTCTCTCGTATTGGGTAAGAGAAGAGATATTTCTCACTCGGCGAGAATCTACCGCTGGATTTGGACGTGGGGGAAGCTCACCCCCCTTCGCGTTCTGGCCGCGAGGGCTTCTCCTTTATCTGCATCTGAAGCCGCCGCCGCTTCGGTCAGGAGTGTCCTTGAAATTTTCTTTTACAGACACTGAAAAAGGTCTCCCTGCGAACTCGTTAAAATACTTCTCTAAGCTGTTAAAAACTTTTAATCACTTGGCCCGCCGCCGTTTTGGCTAGACGCCATCTTCTGAGCTGCCATCCTGGCGTGACGTCATCTCCTGGCCTGTGGCCAATCGGCCATAATTGTAGTTTTTCCCTTTTCCTCCCTTTGCAGTGTGTTAACTCTTACTGTATTGTTTTCTTGTTTTGCATTTAATATATAGTTGTGTGATATAATAGTACTTTAGAATTTTTATTAAAAGTTTGTTTCAGTTTCCCATCCATATATTCCGAGATTTGAGTTTTGTTTCCCTTTCCCCTGTATCAATAAGGGATTTAAGGAGCGTTAGGGACCTTGAGTTTTACTCGGAAGCTCAACCCCTAACAGTATGCCGGTTCCTTTGACTTTTATAAGGAAGAATAATCTGGACAAATGCCACTGACCTAATCTTGAATATCAGTGTTACAACTCTCCTTTAACCGTTAGAGTCAACACAACCAGATAAAATGGATGGCTGCCCTGGAGAGTGCTTACTATGAGTCCTTGGGACCAGTCATCCAGTGGATGAACTGAACACAATGGCCTGATGTTTACAAGGACCTATTGTGGCTACGTTGTTCTTACTACAGAAACTAGTGTTTTGCAGTGTTTTCAACCCACAGCTATCTATGGATTCTGAACTAGCATGTATACTCATAGGCCAATCACAATTCATTCCATTGAGTGGGGACGTAGAAGAAAAAAACTACTTTGATCACAAAGTCACAGAATCACAGGATCACAGAATGGCTGAGGTATGACATGACCCTGACCGCCTCCTTCCTGTGCTGAGAGAAAAAGCTGTATGCAGAAACTTCCATTTTCTCCTGACAGATGCAGCTGGTCAGCCACATAGGTGATTAGTAACACAGAAATCTTGAGGGGGTTTTTTGTCAAATCTTATTTTAGTAAGCTCAACTCTGATTTTTTTTTTTTTTTTTTTTTTTTAGGTGTTTCAGAGCTGGAGTTTTATTTACTTTAATGGGATGCAGTAATTGAAACACTTGATCAATAATGCTTTGTTCTCATTGTTTTATGTCAACCATATGCTGTGGCTTCATCTAGCCGTGAAGAATACTATGTCCTGATCTGATGTGTTGCTTTTAGAATAACACCTTCCCACACACACATGCACAAGCAAGCATGAAAGAGGTAGCGGTAGTTCTTCAGGAAGCTGTGAGAAAGAGTGAAAAATAACGTCTGTTTGTCAACATGTAGTGGTGATCTGGTGATAACCACCTGTGATTAACAGGGACACCTCAGCCCGAGTCTCATAAACCTTCCTCTGTGGTAGTTTCTGGAGAAGAATCTAAGGTAAGGCAGCCTTTGGCCAGGCTATATGAATGTCAGGGAACTGGCTGTGAGTTTAGGTTACTAATGGAAAATACTTTCCCTGTAAACCAGCGTTTTTTATAAAAAATGCTTTGTGTGGATTCCATTAGAGGTGTTCAACTGTCTATTAATTAAACTACCTCAAAAGACTCCTGGCTTTTCTCTGTTAAAGTTAGACAAGGATTCCAATTATGTGTTTCTTAGGCATTTGGTAGCTAATCACAGCCTTAAATTGCACTGCCCAGAAGGACAGTGAGGATGGGATAACTGTCGAAAACTAGGGGAAATCTAATCTAAACTAGTCAGTTTAGACTAGCTGTTCCCAGAAGGCAGGTCATCCAAAAAAAAAAAAAAAAAGGATAAACTGCTTTAGGGCTGAAGCGAAGTAATCTGCATTCATTTTAAAAAAATGTGCACAAGGAAAATGTATTTTTAAATATTCTGATGAGCAGAGGTTCTTAAACTATATAACGTCATCGTACTCAGCACTAATCTATTGAGATTTCAAGATGGGGGCAATCAGCAAACCCTTTTTGTCTTACCGTGTTCTAATTCAGAGAGAATTCATCAGGTAGTGAATGTGATTCTACTTAATGTAAAGAAAATCACATACTGGCATGAAAAATAATTCACGGAGTCATCAGGATTCTTTGCTCATTCTTTCAACTCTATGTTTTACAGATTTAGTAGTTTAGATTATAGGGGTGGTTTTTTTAGATTTTTATAACTTTCTCTTGGTCTTTCAATGCAATATCCTCCCTTGCCATCAGCAAGACACCAGATTTTCTATTTTCTGCATTGATGGAAGGACTGGAGAAATCCTGGCCTTCATCAGCCACGGGAAGAAACCTCAGGAGCAAGCACGGGTGTCAAACCTTTGTTCTACTAACTTGGAGAGTTGAATTTTCTGGAGTGAACTGGGATGTTTTTTGACTACTCCACATCTAACCTGTACCTACATGTTTCAGACTAGAACTTCATTTTTTGCCTGAGCGAGACATATACTTTTTCATGTGCAACAGTACGCTGAATGGCCCGGTACAGAGACCAGGCAGATTTGCAGAATGGGATAAGAACGGAAAGGGGTTTGAAGGTCTGTTCTCTCCTCACTCCTGTGTCAGCGGACGTGTTGTGTCACACTGCTGAGACAGTCTGAGTAAGGTCAAACTTTGCCAAGCACAAGGCCACCATCTTCTTTAAAAGCGTATTTCAATACATCAGCGGGTGGATTTTAGTAATGCAGTAGATAAGGGAAAAGCAGTCCTGCCACAAATCAAAACACTGCCAACCTGTTCCCGTTTAAGCCATTTATCAAGGGCCTTTTTGCCTGTGACTCTCAGTTTGACATGATCTCTAGATAGCACAGTGTTAAATGCCTTTTTTTGTTGTTGTTACTAAAACACATAAATTGAAATCTGCCTGATGTAGGACTTGCAGTGAAAATACAAAATCAGAGGCAAATGAAAATAGTATTGGCTACACCTTGAGCGAATTTTTATCATCTAAATCTTGTGATTTTTCCTTTTGTTGGTGTTTCATTTTCCTATTACCCTGATTAGACTGCTTGTAATTTCAGATTATGTGTAGAAAAATCTAATTTAAATTATTTGTGATTGGATTTTACAATTTTCACAGAAAAAAAAAAAAGGGATGTCTGTGCATGAAGAAACCTTTTGTGAGCTCTCTTTGGGACAACATCTTCTGTTTTACAAACTCTATCAGACAGTAACATTTTAGCACTTTTCCCCAATATATACCTGTCTATATCTTCTAAAAGCTTTTCTTCTAGGGCTGCTTCCTACTTTCATTTTCATTAAAAAAAAAATAACCCCTCAAAATTTTTGCTAGTGATGTTGTTATTTGCAAAGGATGTATTTTCTAATGACATTGTCTCCCTAACTCCATTTTGCTCAGTTTATGCCCCGTGTATGAGAACAATGATGTCATCTTGTTCTCAAGTCAGGCACAACAGCAGGTATCACAATGCCAGTGATTCCTTAAATGACCCACATAGTTCAAAGGGTTTTCCAACAACATACAAACAAAAAAATGATATTATCTCTTCTTGTATTCTTCTGATCATGGATACCCATGGCATAGTGTTGTACCTTAACTATACATAAGTGCATGCATCCCTTTTGATGATTTTACTATTGACGGCAATATCTCTGTTTCAAATAGAGGCAGATTTTTTTCCAAACCCGACTTACGTCTAGAATTTCTAGAAGAAAAGAAAGCAATTAGTTAAAATGGATTATCAGGATATTCTCAGGTTGGTCTATGGAAAGGTTGGGTTTTTTTTTTATTTTTTTGAAAGAGATAGGAAACCAAAGGTATGCTCTCTGTAAAGTTGGAGAGTGTGGGCAGAGAACACTGAAAAAAGAACAGGTCTTCCTCAGGATTTGCTCAGCTGAACATTTTAACACCCAAAACTACAAGCACTAAAGTTAGTATTTATAGTGACTCTCAGAGGTGTTTGGGATTGAATGAGTTTGTGGAAGTGCCATTGTTATGCAAGGCGAATTTCTGCAAAGTTGGTTACCTGATCACTTGTATCAGAAGTACTCTACAAACTGGAGGATGAACTCAAGAGCATCTTTATCTAGCCTGGAACATAGACAAGATATCTGAGATAGGAAAATGACCTGCAGTTTCATGCTCGTGAAAATCAAGAGGTCAAGAATCCCTCTCCACTTTTCCTGAACCCTGGGTTAGCACAGTACTCCACTGATTGTTCCTTTCTGCTTTTTCTCTACATCTCTAGAGTATGGATGCACCTTCCTAAGTCCTCTTTACTTCCCAGCACAACGCTTACTTACTTAGACAGTGTGCAGTATCTACTGTACTAGCTGCATAAATGAAGACTTCAGCTGGAAATAGGGAGCCAAGATTTACATTGTTTGCCTTTAGTGTGGACAGAAAGGGCCATTAAAACTTATTTTTAGTCTAATTTTAATTGAATTCTATTTCCTGAAACTTTCAAATAGCAATGTTTAAGTTCTTCACAACAATGATCACTTTCCTTTTACAATGGCCTCTATACTTATTATTAAACCAGTTACACTAACATAAGTACCCCTAACTATTTCTCTTTTATAAGCCCAGACACAGAGAGATAAACGGTGCATATATTGTTTCAAATCACAAGTGTGAGGGAACAATTATATGTCTGTTAAAATGTTGTAGCAATCCTTTAATTAAATTATAATTTTCCTTCCCATGCTTCGGTGCTGCACTGAGTGTTTAATACTGTGTCTAACCATTGGGTGACGTTCTGAGGCAAAGTAGAGAGTGAAAGTAGATACGGTCATTGGCTTCCTCAGTTAAAGATGGTATGATTAGTTTAAGGCACAATTATATTTTCACAATAAATTGAATATATGATAAGTCAGAAATGGTTTATTTCTAAGTTGCAAAATAAATTAGTAGAGAATACTTCCAACTGCTTTGGAGGAATGAGTTGGAGAATGCAACCTGAGATAAAATGAAGAAAATCCCACTGCACAGTAGATCATAGTGTGTGATGCAATGAAAAAACAGGTTGTATGTACCTGAGAAACATAAAGTACATTCAGCAGTACCTCCAGTATCGTTTCATGACTATTACCACTAGTAACAGAAGGTTATCTACTCTGAATGTAAACTAACCCTTCCTCATCCCATATCTCTAATAAGACTACAGTTCTCATTTATTTACTTTCATCCCAGCATCCACTAACATGTTGATTGTTGCTATAGCATTTTATGACTCTCTTTAGGCTGCACAGTGGTGAAGGGCAGGAGGAATCATAGCGTGGTTGAGTCTGGAAGGCACCTTTGGGGGTCATCCAGTCTCACCCTCTGCTCAGAGTAGGGTCCGATACGGGAGGTTGCTCAGGGCTGTGTTCAGTTGAATCTTGCGTATCTCTACAGATGGAGACTCCACAGTGTCTCTAGACAACCTTTTCCGCTGTTTTACCATGGCTGCAGTGAAAAAAAATGGGTTTTTATGTTAAAGTGGAATTTCCTATGTTTCAGTTTGAGCCTATTGCCTCTCTGTTCATTGGGCACCACTAAGAAGAGTCTGTCTCCACTTTACACTCCCCACCAGGTATTTATGAAGATGGGTAAGATCTCCCTGAGCCTTCTCTTTAGCAATGTGAGCAGTTCCAGTTCTCTTAGCCTTTCTTCACATGTTAAAAAGGTAGTGGCTTGTCTGGATGGAGCTGAACCAAACAGGCTGGAAACTGTATGTCACAGTGGCTTGTAGGTAAATGCATCAAAGTGCAGACACAACCACTCATACACTGAGTATGAGACTCTTGAAAGTGAATTTGTCCCCTCTGCTGGGACTGGCCTTTTTTAACTTTTCAGGGCAAAACTATGACAGATCCCATATGTCTGATTCATTTGGTATAAATAATTTCTTTCACTAATCAGCATCTGTGTCTTGAGTGTAACATCACAGAGCAAAAGGTTGACTATGCTGCTGTACAACAGGCAGAGTCCTCTGGCAAGGATCATGTGTGAGATACACCCAAGAAGAAGCAATTTTTCCACAGTTGCCGTATCTCTCATCTATTCCACTGGGTGATATACTAATGTCTTGATGATGAAGCAGAGGAAACAGAGGGGTTTCTGTGTTGCCTCTGGGCCAACCAATGTTGCTAACAATGCTAGAATGACCCTCTGTACTTTCAGATACCTGTCATCACAATGGTATCCATTGCATGGATGCAGAAGAGTTGAGGAGGACATCTCTGAACACCCAGTGAATTTCCAGAGTGCCTGTTATAAAGAAGCCCTCTGCTCATGCTTGGAACTAATACTGTTTTGTAGCTACATGAATAATGTAAAAATATCTACCATTCAGCATCTCACCAATGCATTAAGAAAGTGAGGAGAAGGAAGGGGGCACATTGCAGCAAATCTTTCTCCCAGACCATGTACTGTCCAGCATTTTATGGTATGCAGGTGACTCAGACCACCTCTCTCCCCTGTCACGCGTGCTTAGCTCATCATTCCTGCCTGGATTTACTTGGAACAAAGACAGCTTGGTAGAATGGGAGAGTAGAAGTTAACTGCTCAGTCAAACTATTTGCTTTCCTCATTAACCATCTTCTCAGACTTGTAGATTAACAAGAGTGGATATTTAGAGAAGGATGTGCCACCTGATTAGAACAAGTCTTCAGGAATCACATCAGTATCTATGAAGGTACGCTTTGCACAGTACAGAGCAACTAATTGGATTAAGGAGTACTAGAGGCCCTAACAGAGGAAGCAATGGGACTTACACTTCTGAAGGCAATGGCAAACTCTCTCTGGCATCAGTAGAGTGAAAAAAAAAAAAGTTCTCTTTCCTGAAATCCTCTGACATTCATTGACTTTGGAAGGAGAAAAAAATGTAGCTCTGGCTTTGTTCATTATTGGGGTAACATAAAATGTCAATTATATGCAAGTTGCATTCAGATTTGCAGGCTATAGTCGAATGATCTGAAAGCGTTAGACATTGTAACATTACGTGAAGAAAATGTGCTTTGTGATTTCTGTCTCAATTCATATACATCTGTTGCAGGTCATTTGCAGCACTTGGTAGAGCTGCATAAGGGCCAACATTTTTCCTTTGAAGGAAATTCATGACTGACTTTTCAATTTGTGGTGTTGTGGAAATCAGTGTGTTACTGCAGGAAAGTCTGGTTCACTGACACTGTCTTTTCTGACAGAAAAATTGTCTGGTAGATAATTTTCAGTGAGTTCAAGTATTACCACTTACGGAGCAAACCCCAAATCTTATTTTAGCCTGAATCAGTATTTTAGCTGTGTCTAGAATTCAGGGTAGGTGCTTCCTGTAACTTGACCTCTAACAGCATCCCATCTGAGGGTACTTTCTGGACTCATTCTTTGTTCATTCAGGCACATTGTTGCCTTCCAATGGGCACAGGTGAAGATAGGTGTCATCACCATGGCTAGGCTGTACAGCAGGGTGAGGGAAGGGAGAAATGTAGGTGGCTCCCCAGTTTCCTTTTTATACCTACAAGTATTTGAATTATTTTACTGCATTTCAATCTCTCCAGGGATTGTGGTTTGATAGATGGTGCCCTCCATCTTTTTTACCTCCACTTACTAAGGCAAGAAAGTGTTCACTGTAACTGGAAGCATCA
This sequence comes from Bucorvus abyssinicus, assembly GCA_009769605.1. NCBI lineage: Eukaryota > Metazoa > Chordata > Aves > Bucerotiformes > Bucorvidae > Bucorvus > Bucorvus abyssinicus. The sequence continues at coordinate 129,079,544 of CM020024.1, forward strand.
AGTGAAAAAGTATGATTTATGTTTTACATTTGAAATTATTTAAAGTATAACAGAGGTCTAACAAACCTTTCCCAACTGGATATTTTCAATATCATTCACCAATATGCTTGAAATGCTGTAGTTTCCTGTGCAAACTGGTGTTTAAAGCAGTGGCATTGAGTATGTGAAATCATCAGCAGCTTGAATTCTTTGGGAAACCAGAAATGGAGTTATGCAGATTTACAAAGTGAATTCTTTACAAAGAGTGATTATAAAGAGGAGAATTATTAGAAGGAGTTATTTGACAGTCAGAAGTCCTGTCATCTTTTGTAATGGTTTTAAGGCCAGGTTCTGATTTGTAGGTTGCTGAAGAAAAGAGCTTTTTTCCAACGTTAGGCACTGAAATGGGACAATAAAAAGAATATGAAAGTGCATGTTCTCAAATTAATTTAAGATTAATGCTTTCTTTTGTAGAAGTCTTTGGGAAAGGTAATTTTCTAATTCTACAAAATTGCCTACCTAATTTACATATACTTCTTTATTTAGGAAAGTGCCTTTAAGACTGTTCTGCATACCCCAGTATTATATCTCTCATCCCTATGGTGTTCAGTTCTGTGCCCTAGTTTTTCATGCATAGTAGTAAAAAGGCAGAAGTGGAGCATACATTTGTTCCCTCAAGTATTATTCTTAAAATATTGCTCTTATTCATTCCACATCTCCCAGAGTTCTGAGTGAAAGAGTACGCTATTTTACTTAGCTTCCTTTCAGATATTAAAATATATTGTGTCTTTTATTAGTAATGACATCGTAGATGAAGCAGGAAACGTTGAAATTGTCCTGTGGCCTCTAAACAGCATTAGTCTGCTGTTCTTCCATTACTGCATACTCTCTAAAACTTTAGGTATAAGCTGTATGTATATACGTGTCTGTATACATATGTCTGTGGGAGAGATGGAGGAGAAGAATGGGGAGATTTGCCTAATCTGATTAAACCACCAAACATCTGAGCCAAGACTCCCAAGGCAGTCAGTGGAAAGAGTTCAGCTATTCAACAGGGTGATTCAGAACACCTGAGCAGTACAGGATGCTTAAAGAGACTACAAATCAGATATTTTAAGTGAGATGGTATAAAGAGCCATTCCTCTTCCACCATGTGTTAAATTTGCCATATGGTCAAATGCAGATTCATGTCTGCATAGTTGTAAGCTAAACGGTTACCATAATCTTAATATATTTCAAGCCATTGTTGAGATAGCAACTCAAGTAGTTATTAATCATCTGTTAACCTCCACCCACACATATTTATTATCTCACAGAATGCAAACAGGCAGAAGTGCTATAAATTTTAATAGAATTTGTATCAGTTTACCTAAAAAGTGCCCTATTCTCTTGGGATATTATGGAACTAATGTGATGATCCCTGTGGAACACTGTGAAAAGTACTGCTCAACCAAATCCCATGGTCACATCATGCTCTTAGTTGCACTTCTTCAGTGTTTTCCATGTGCAATTCTCAACAGAAATGGGTCTTGACTATTTTGGTGGTAGTTGTCTCTATCTGTTTTTAATGCAATTATGCGCATACTTGAATGGACAAAAATATCAGCTGGAAATGAAGAAACTGTATTTCTCTGATAAGATTCTTTTCCTGCAAGTGATGGAGTATGTAGTCTCTCACTGCAAAAGCAAAAAGAACTGCGACTACATTCATCAGGAACTTGACTTTGTTTTTAAGGGAAGCGTATGGGCCACTATAACACTCTGAGTCAAATATGTGGCTTTCGCTGCCTTATAACTTCACCCTAAGTGTTTGGCTTTGTTGTCTCAGGCTTCATGTTGTTCATATTAGCACAATATACCCACAGATCTGGACAGCAGTCTCAAATAACCGTAGGCTAACGAAGAACTAAGCACATGTTGCTGTAGAGTTAGATGGCTGTGCTATGAAATTCCCTATTCAAAGCATTCGATAAGCTGTCTAGCAAGAAGCATTGCACTGCTTGTTAAATCATTTCCAGTAGAAAGCCATGTTAAATTAATTCAGACTGTCACTGTTATAGCATAATTCCATATAGACTAGTGCAATGGAACATAATAAAGAAGGTAATGTTATGTTTGATGGACATAAGTCTACTACAGGTGTACGAAAGGCTTTAGCAGAGGACAGATAGGACTTTGAGTAACATAATTATAGAGATTCAAATACTGTTCAGATGATCTACAAGCTTGACTAACTTGAACACCTAATAACAGTGAGAGGTCACAAAATTGCTGCTAATTTTCAGTGTATATTGGTTTGAATTTTCTTTTTTTTATTTTTCTTTTTTTTTTTTTCCCCCCTGCTTGTTCGAACATCAGAATACATAGTTTATGGGATTATTTGTGCAACACAATTGCATCTTCTAATGTAAGCATGTGAGATATTTCCTTATGTTGTTTCAAAAACGTAGTAAAATAATTGTATTTGAATTTCAGGCATGCTGCAGTTCTTCCATAAGAAATTATCAACAGAGTACATCAGATGTGATCTAATAAATGATACACTTTGTTAATTTGCATTGAAAGCTCCTTTCAAGCCGTATTATAAGTTTAGATATTTATAGCATCCAAGATTTGAATGATATTTACTCTTTATATACTAGAATATTTTGGGAAAAAAGTCCGCATTTGAGGAAAGAACTTGATCACTTAAATCCCAAGATATTACTTTAAAAATGACAAAATAAAGTGTTCCTTAGAGTTCAGTATCACATAGTAATTCAGTTTAGACTGTTGCTACATACATGTTACACCCGAAGGAGCTTATGTCCTGAAAAGTTTAGGAGGAAATTTCAGGTATAAGACATGATGGCCCTGGCACCAGTTAAAAGAAAGGAGCAAGAGCAAGCAGTTACATGGAAATTTAGAGAGGGATATTTCACTATATATATTCTAGAGGAGAATGATTATGTGTGTAAACTCATACTCTAAGCAGTTATCAAAAGAAAAGATAAATATTATTTTGCCAAGTTAAATCTTTAAAGAATATTTAAATAATAAGAGTAATTTATTTTATTTGCCATTGGTTTATTACTATAATATGCAGCCGCCAAGGAAAATATGTTCCAGTATTTGTAAACACAGCAAAACAAATAGATGTAAAACTCTGTTAATAGCGATGCGTCAGAGAAAATAACCACGGTGGTTTATTTAGTGATAGAAATACCTCCTCTTTTGGATCAACTTTGCTGCATTGAGTAATGATTGTTACAGGGGGAAGTCCTTAGCAAGAATGACCGGATGAGCTAAGATGAACTGGGCACAGATTTCTAGTCTTGATTTCCGGCTTGGGAGTTTAGGAGTTTGATCATGCCTCTCAGCTGTACCACTATGCTATCATGTATGTACCATCAACTCTTATTAACAAGGGCACAAGTAAAACTAGATACCTGTAGTATAAAATAATTTTCTAGTTCTCTTCCTTTAAAAAAAACCAAATGAACCATATTTACAAACATTTACAGAAGAAAATGCTATTGCTGTATTTCATCTGCAGGATTTTCTTTTTTCTTTTCTTTTTTTTTTTGCCAGAAGTTGGAGATAATCTATTTAGATTTGGCAAATTTTCAGCATCTCTGAAGCACAATATTTTCTCACAGTGAGGCTGCTGATAAATGCTGTGGAAATTGGATTTTAAGTGGTTCTTTTATGAACAAAGCAGAATATTTCTAAATAAAAAGCAGAAAAAGTTCTAAACATCATCCATTCATTTGGCCACAGATTACACACTATTAAGCAAATTAGGTGACAACTAAAGCGTGTATATTTCTATAAAGCTAAAACAAGGTTTTTCCCTAAATACTTGTAAAATTTTTTTGAAACTGTGTCAACTCATAAATTAATATTTTAATGATTAGGAAAAACACAATCAGCATAGGTACATAAAATAAACAAGGATAAATCTAACTGGTTTTCTGCGTAACTGAGGATTTTGTAGACAAATGTAATGTAACTCAGAGCATATTTGTTATTTAAGTATAAACGTATTAGCCATATCAGGTTTATGTAAAGAATATTTTCTTTCATTCCTGCATGATCTTTAAAAAAAAAAAATTACAAACAGAGGATTACCCCAAGCATGATTTTAAGCTAGCTATGAAATGCAGTCAAAATGATTGGATGGGGATTTGTGCAATATTTAAACCAAACTGAAACAAACCCCTAATTTCTCCAGCGCAGTAGTTTGAAAGTGTCAAAGAAGGGAGAAAATGTTTGTCTATCTTTGCAAACAGAGGCTTAAAAACCCAGGTGCTTCACACAAATTAGGTAACCCTTGAAGACTTACCTCTTGTGACTTCAGTACCTTTATCATGGCCATGGAATTGCAGTAGCAATAAATGCTCTCAATAGGTTTCTCAAGCTACAGAATTCTACCACCACTGAGCTCAGGATACAGTCGTATTGTGGAACTGTTCTGAACCCAGCCAGTTTGGGGACCAAAAAAAGGTGATTTGTCATCTTTGTGTGAAGAGTGCAAACTTAAATTTAGCCTTCTTCCTGGGCTAGGATTCTTCTAACCCCCCTTCAGCCCCTTCCGTTCTCAATGAGCTAAGAAGGCGGAAAAGCAGTAAGAATAGGTAAGTCTGACCACAACTTTTATTTTCCCGTAGACTTTCATCTGTACAGCCAAAAATTATGTAGTTGTGATGGTGCACTTATTGGAATAAATATAATTCTGATCAAAAGAATAAAGCATTTCAGTTCCCCATCACATGGAGTGTGCCCCTAGATCTATCTTTATTTCTTTTTTGTGTATTTTGAGTGTTATCTGATAGGAATTTAATAACCACTTTAGTGGATTTTCCTACTGAATGTAATACTCATGCAATCCCAACATTCTTTGATATTTTATCAGCTGCCTCAGAGAAAGATCTTTCATAGAACTAGAATGTCAATTCTAATGTGTGTTTTTAAAAGAAGCTTTTTGAGCTTTACATCTATTGCTAGACGAATTGTGAGTTCCCCAAGCCTTTGGATTGGTATCAGAGCTTTTTGAGTGTTCTAATCATCAATTCATGCTTAATATACAAATTTGAGAAAGACAATCAGATAACTAATTTCAGTTCCTGTGCCAAAGGATGAACTATAATAAGCTTTAAGTAAATATTAAATGGAAAAGATTAACCTTTCATGAAGCTGAGCCTTAAGCAATTGAAACTCAGTGAAAGATTGTTGAATTTATGCAAGTAGTGTAATCACTTACCCAAAAGTATGTCATCACTATGACAAAAGGGTAGAACAAGGGTTCCTGAAAACACAGCTTCTTGGTGTAGTAAAAGCTAGCATTTTATCCAGGTGTGTCAGAATGGTGCAGCGTTGAGGAACAATAATGATAATATTATGCTACTTTTATAACCATGAGCCACGAACTCCCGTGCATTTTTCTGTTCATTTCATGATCTAAGTTTTAGTTTGCTAGTGGGAGGTGGGGTATATTCCTTTACACAAAGTTGTTCTGTAAATGCAAAACCAACCTTCTTTGGACAACTGATATGTGAAAAAGTTACACTTTAGAGGGTGGGAAAGAAAGAACTAGAAAACCCCACTTTTTTTGTATACATGACCTGACAATCGGAAAAGTGACCTGCAAAGTGTGTGTCAAGTTTTCATGAACTGTAATTCAACCATAGCTTATGATAGGAGGTGAGAGAGGTTTAGATCCTAGCACAGGATTGCTAATACTGAATTTTGGAGTTATATAAAAGTTTCTGCAAGCAGCTGTCACGGTGCTGTCAGAATGGCTACCTGCTGGTTAAGGAAGAGCGAAATGTGGCATCTTGTCATAAGGGCCTTTATTCAATGTAAATTATGAAAAACATGCAACCAGCTTCACCATAACCTTCCAGCTGACAAATGTGACTTGTGCTTTACTCATGCGTTTATATGGAAAGGTGTTCTGAAAGGGTAGTGTCCTTCCTACCCCAGGTTTTCAGGGGCCTTCTCTCTCAGAGAACTTTGTCAAAGGAAAAGCTGCAGAAAGACTGAAGAAACTCCAAATAAAAAGCTAAGATATTAAAAACGTTCTGTTAATGTAACTGTTCCTCTGCAGTGATGACATGCCTGTTGTTGCTGTCTCCCAAGAAAAGAAAGAATTGCATGGGTCTAATTCTGCCATCCTGTGTTTATATGGCTTCTCTTGACCTCAGGAAGAGACACGTTATCACACGGATGCATTATCTGAGGCTAATAACTCAGTGAATGATTCCCCATCTCCCACACCAGGCGAAATGGAAAGCCCCCTGAAGTGGGTATCAGGCATGGGCAAAACACATGAGTGTGCACATGGGTGACAGAGGTGTTCTGCTGATGGAGAAAAACATCTTGCTGCTTTATGTAATGGTGTGTTAAGATACTTTGAGAAATCATATCAATAAAATATTAAGTCTTTTACCAGTATATTCAGTAGAGTGATGGAAGTTAAATGTTAAGGTTCCCGAGAAAGCATGCCTCCAGCCTGAGACAAACCTAATGCAGCCTCACTGACTTCATTTGAGCTCTGACTTTCAGCAGTATCCAAGGGCCCGCTGCTTTCAGCTTATTTTCTTACATGTTTCTAGTTAGAACTGAGATTTTTAAAAATAAATAAATGAAGATAGTCGCTTCACCAAGAGTATCTTGGCAACTCATGGAGAGGGTAGAAGCGAGCACAAAGCAGATGCATCATGAGTGTGAACAGGCTTTTGGAAAGAGGTATAACGATTAAGTCTGAGAGTCTGGTCAGTTTTTCTTGTAATGCCACAGTGCTTGCAGCGATGTACGTTAACGCCCGCTGGCTCACATGCCTGCACATACTTCCTGCAAGTGAGATAGGAGACACTTCCATGCGATGAGACCTCGAGCAGACCAAACCAGGGTAAGAATTTCCACCCTCTCCCACTCCTAAGCTGCCTGTCACTTCTTACTTTCTTTACCATATCTTACAGACCTCTCTGCTGGCACACACGTAGGGATTTACCCCACTGATCAGGTTCAGAGAGCAGACGCGCTCAGCCAAGGATGTGTAAACCATGAGGAGGATGTGAGAGTAGAGGGAAGAAACAGACAGGCGTTGTCTGTGCGGGAGAAATCAAAACACACCTGTAGTCATAGATATTTTCTACAGCTGTACTCTGATACTCCACTGCAGATTAATCTACAGAAGCAGCCTAAATTAATAGCCCATGTTTGTTTTAAATGACATTTTTTATTTGACGTAACATTCTATTTCTGGCTCTGAAGATACTTAAATCATGTTTATGCCAATCAGTGTTAAGTATTAGATGTGCTGGAAGGCAGTGAAAGGTTTTGGCAGTTAAGCAAAGAGGATGGGTTTTGAAGAAGTTCCAATCATTCTGGCATTAATTTCACTAACAAGTAACTTTTAGTTTTACGGAAGTTTTGCAGAATGTCAAAACTTAGCCCTTGTCAGGTATAACTGCTCCCATGACTTCAGAAACAAGGTTCAATTCTCTCCAGGTTATCCATCTTATTCAATTCAACACATGCTTAGAAATGTCTAATCAAACTTTTCTTCCTTTGTCCCATGTCTGCTGAACAAAAGCCCCACACAGATCTGGACTTCGTACATGCTGTAGGGTGATTGCTACTTGGTCTCTGCTGGGATGAAGTCCTGTCTTCAGTTCAATTGTGTCGAGAGCTTGTCCAGGTGTGGATAAGAGCACAACAAAGGAATAATCATAATGACATTATTTGATGACTTTTGTTTTTACTAACCTCTGGAAATTCTGTAATAGTCCTTGTCTCTGAACTGTGGACCCTTGGCATCATTTCATTAACAATATATTGGGGCACTTTATAAATTATATTTCCACAGCAACCATGTTCGCGGTTATCCTAAATACTGCCACCAAACATAAAAAACAAATCTGAAATATTGAATGCTCAGGTTTAGTGTTGTAAAGTCCTTCACTTTAGTGTTTGAAAAGCCATGTTCAGTATCCAAAGTATTGATCTAAAAGTGATGTCAGCACTGAATCATGAACTGTTTGTGAACTCTTATGCCTTAACATTTTCAGCATGTGGAAGAGTGTCATATCTCCGCTTCAGTTGTGCTTCTCATGTCTTGTAAAGGGTTTCAGTCTCCCTGGTGAGCAGGAAAGATGAGGCTAACAACATGACGGTGTTTGTACTCAAAATGCTGGAGTGTTACTCCATGCTGAGTCCAGGTTTACAAGTAAACAGGAAATAGTGGAGAGGCTGCCTGTGGTCCTCATTGTCACCTCGTTCTTTTTGGGTGCAGAAGGGAAGAACAAATGAGATTTTTTTAGTCCTAGATTTGAATGAGGAAAAGCCAGGCATTGGGACTGGAGAGGAGCCATGTCATGCCTCAGTAGGTGTGCACATCCAGAGGATGGTCATTGCCTGTGCACCTCACACCCAACCAACACTCAGATACAGCTGTCTTTATCAGTGCTTTGCCCAGTGCTTTGCCCAGTTCTTAGCCCATGTGTAGGCCTCAGAAAGAGGGTATTTGTCTCTCCAGTGTGTAAGGACTCAGTGGTAACATCTGAGGAATAATAAGAATAGCACTCTGGAGACTTCACGGTATATTTGAACATGAAGTGCCAATTCATTCTGTTTCTGTAGCTAACTTAAGCCTTTCAGCAAAGAGCTGACAAGAACAATCCATCAGTTTATTTCACCCCCTTTATATTACAATGAGTTTGGTTTGTTTTTCTTTTTCCAAAGTTGTTTCATTTTGTTTTTCAAGTGCTTATTTCTTAAACTCGCAAAGCAGACAAACAAGCAGCCCCCTTCCTGTAAGTGAGGCACCGCAGCACTGGATGGGGAGCTGGCATATGAACTGAGGGCAGTCTCAAGAGCCTCTGTGGGGAGGACACATTTCCTGCTTCTAGACCAGGAACAAAATAAGAGACACATCCTTACCGCAGCTCCCAGTTACTGAAGAAAATGGAGAGGTCCAAGGTCAAGCCCAACAAGGTGTGCAGTATCTCCATGAACACGCCCCAAGCCTGTTCTTTAGAGCTTCCATGGGTGGAGGCTGGAACTATCCTGTCCAGGCAGGCTATACCTGTGGCTCACTGTCCTTACCTTTAGGTTTTGTTTTGTTTTTTCTTGAATATCTGACTGAACTCTTCTAGTGCAATCTAAAACTGCTGTCTTTTGTTCTGCCCATACAGGAGATGGATTTCTTCGCTTTGTATCTGTCTTTTTACAAAGTTGAAAGAATTACCTAGCTTGCTTATGCCCTCCATAATCTTCTTTAAACAGCCTCTTCTAGTTCACATACTTCAGGCTGTGCTTGTTATTCCCCTGTCTCTCTATAATTACTTTACAAATTTTTAAGTTCAAGTAAAAATGTATTTTTCCAACCAGCTCAGAGCAAAACAACAGAGGTTCAGCATCTGAGTTGTTTCCCATTGAACTATGTCCTGTTTTCCTCAAAACATTTTCCCCATTCAATCAGTTTTCTTTGAATTTGATGAAATCTGAAAGTTTAATTTAGGTTTATTTCTTTTCTGCTAGTAAAATTACTGAGTAACACTGGATCCAGGACAGATTCCTCTGGAACCCTATCTTCTGTTTTGGCTGCAAAACACCGATAAGCACCATCGAAAGACACAGTGTGTACTGCCCTTGCACTTACTCTTTTGTGGGAGAACTGGCACATTAACACGCTGCTGGCCTAAAGCTGTTTCAATTCCCGAAGTTTGCACAGGCAGGCATCTTGCCATATTGCAGTGCCTGCTCTGTGATTGTACCAGCTCAAACTGCTGATCCTTTAGGGTGCTGGAACGTGGGATATGTAAAGTGAAGTAGAACCAAAAGAAGCGGGAAAATTACTTTGCAAAGTTCTTTGAACAAAAATTCGGTACTGGGATTCAAATATTTTTTTCATGACTGCTACAATGAATGAGAACATGCATGAACTGAGACTAGATTTAATGTAGTTATAATTACGCTGCTCTCAAAGTCATTAGATCTTTTAAGCTGTTGAGCCATTTTTCCAGCCCATTAACTGAATTTAGACATAATTACTTTTTTTAACATGCTGGTCTAGATAACGCCTTGATAATGGTTTTACATATGCTACAGTGCAGTAGATGTACTGCACAACGATGTGTCTTTGTTTGGGATTTCTGTATGGCCCAAGACATCTGATGATTAGTTGTTGTGGGGTTTTTTGGGGAGGACACAGGGAGGTGCTTTGAGGTGGTGATAGGTTTGGGGTTTTTTTGCTATTTGCGTTTTTCTCTGGAGTTTTGACATTCTTTGTCGTGGTTGTAATTGCTTCTCAGGTTGTTGCTTCTTTTCCTTTCATGACTACTGTAATTAACCCTAGCTCTTGCTTCACAGTGGTATTCTGTTTGCCAAAGATGATGGTATTACATGGAACCATTCCAGAATTAAGAGAATCCTTATTTTACTAAGTTTGTGGAATTGTCGTGAAATTTAAAGCTTCATTTACTACTTGGCTCCCTGTGTCCTGATAAGTATTAAACAAGAAGTAAGAAATTGGCCAAGTATTTCTCCCTGCACAGAGGTAACCCTCAAACTTTCAACCAGCAGCACCCTTGTTTGGATGGAGATTGATTTGTTACTTTGAAATACATATGTCACATTTTAAGGAAAATCAACAAGTTTTGCCTCTTAGGAGGATACTAGGAAATCTTTGCCTGTGAACAGAAGTCTCTGAGAAAGGTTAAGGTGCTATGTTTGGATAGTTTCAGGGAGACTCAGGGACAGTTTCATTAATTCCCATCGTCATTGTGAACATTTTTGATTAGGACAAGCACAGTTCTTATTGATACTATGCTCTGTTACACAGACATCTCTGCATTAGTTGAAAAGGCATCTCAAATCAAGCAGAGAGTCTGCATTAGATCCAGTAATATGCTTCTGAGCTTAAAATGAGGCAGCTTATCTCTGCAGTGGAGTCCAGACCACATCCAGGCATGGTCCCGCAGGTTCCCCATGTCAGTGGTGGGGGTAGTTTGGCACAGGCTGACAGGATCCCCACAGGCTGGTACTCAGAGCTGGAAGCTGTTAGATGAAGTAAGGATAGGGATGTTTAAAAGCTTTTTATTTTGAGTCCTTAGGCTTCTTCATCTAGGCTTCAGAACACTGTCTGCTACTGTTGCCCTGGAGTCTCTTTTGAATTAGGCTGAAATAATTTAAGGGTTTGTGCAAGTGGTACAGAACAAAAATATTTTCATCCCTAGTATGTAACAGCTTTTACCGTAGAGATGAGAGAACTAGGTTCAACTCATTCTTCAGCTTCAAGGACTTTAAATCCCCTCACACCATGTAACGCAGATGGTGGAAAAATACAAAAATAGATGTGGGATCAAAGACCAAGACGGTCCTAACCACAGGCCACGCTCTTGATTGATCCAGTGAATCTTGTGTTATTTTTGGCCAGTCCTTACTGGAGGGCTTGGAAGTCCTAATCCATCCAACTATGTTTACATGTGGCAATCCTGCAGTTAGCGGATCGTGTGGATTTGGATCACTAGAGACTGAGAGGAATTTTCTCACAATTTTTCTTATATTCTAGGCTATATTAAGTGAATATCACAGAATGCTAGGGGTTGGAAGGGACCTCATATCCAATCCTCATGCTAAAGCAGAATCGCCTAGATCAGGTTGCACAGGAATGCAGCCAGGCAAGTTTTGAAAGTCTCCAGAGGAGGAGACTCCACAGCCTCTCTGGGTAGCCTGCTCCAGTGGTCCATGACCCTCAAAGTAAAGAAGATTTTCCTTATGTTTAGGTGAAAATTCCTGTGTTCCAGTTTGTGCCCATTGCCCCTTGTCCTATCACTGGGCACCACTGCAGAGAGTATGGCCCATCCTCTTGACACCTGCTCTTTAGATATCTATAAGCATTGAAAAGATCCCCTCTCAGTCTTCTCTTCTCCAGGCTAAACAGACCCAGGTCTCTCAGCCTTTCCTTGTAAGAGAGAGGCTCCAGTCCCCTAACCATGTTTGTAGACCTTCCTTGGACTCTTTCTAATAGTTCTTTGTCTCTCTTGGACTGGGGAGCCCAGAACTGGACACAATACTCCAGAGTGACCTCACTAGGGCAGAGTAGAGGGGGAGAAGAACCTCCCTTGACCTGCTGTTCACATTCTTCTTAATGCACCCCAAGATACCATTAGCCTTCTTGGCCACAAAGGCACATTGCTGGGTCATGGTTGACTTATTGTCCATGAGGACTGCCAGATTCTTCTCCACAGATCTGCTTTCCAGCAGGTCAACCCCTAATTTGCATCGGTGCATTGGGTTATTCCTTCCTGGTTCTAGGACTCTACACTTGCCCTTTGCTGAGCTTCATTATGTTCCTCTCACCCAACTTTCCAGCCTGTCCAGGTCTTGTTGAAGGGCAGTACAGCCTTCCAGTGTGTCAGCCACTCCCCCCAGTTTTGTATCATCAACAAACTTGCTTGAGGGTACACTCTGTCCCTTCATCCAGGTCATCGATGGATACGTTGAACAAGACTGGACCCAGAACCGACCTCTGGGGAACACCTCTAGATACAGGCCTTCAACTAGACTCGATGTTGCTGATCACAACCCTCTGAACTCTGTCATTCAGCCAGTTCGTAATCCATCTCACTGTCGACTCATCCAACCCACACTTCCTAAGCTTATCTATGAGGATGTTATGGGAGACAGTGTCAAAAGCCTAGCTGAATTCAACGTAAACTTGAATCCACTGCTTTCCCTCATCTCTCCAGCTAGTCACACCATCATAGAAGGCTATCAGATTGGTCAAGTGTGATTTCCCCTTGGTGAATCCATGTTCACTACTCCTGATAATCTTCTTTTCCTCCACATGCTTAGAGATGACATCCAGAATGAGTTGTTCTGTCACCTTTCCAGGGATGGAGGTAAGGCTGACTGGCCTGTAAGAAAGTTCCTCCTTCTTACCCTTTTTGAAGACTGGAGATTGGCTTTCCTCCATCCCTCAGGCACCTCTCCTGTTCTCCATGACCTTTCAAAAATGATGGAGGGTGGCTTAGCAATAACATCAGCCAGCTCCTTCAGCACTTGTGGGTGCCTCCCATCAGGGCCCAAGGATTTGTGGGTGTCAAGCTTTCCTAAATGATCTCCAACCTAGTCCTCCTTGGCCAAGGGAGAGTCTTCTTTCCTCCAAACTTTCTCTCTTACCTCCAGGAATTGCTATTCCTGAAGGCTGGTCTTAGCAGTAAAGTAACTCCTTTTCTGTATCATCCATCAACAGGGCACCCACCTCATTCAGCAGCGGGCCCCCGTTTCCCCTAGTCTTTCTTTTCCTAGATGTGCTTGAAAATGCTCTTCTTGTTGTCTTTTACATCCTTTTCCAGATTTAATTCCAAGAGGGCCTTTAGCCTTTCTTGTTGCCTTCCTTCATACTCTGACAATATTCCTACTTTCCTCCCAAATGGCCAGTCCCTTTTTCCACATACTGTAAAATTCCTCCTTCCAGCTGACATTTTCCAGAAGCTCCTTGCTCATCCATGCCTCTTCTACTTAATTTTTTACTCATAGGGATGCACTTATCTTGAGTTTGAAGGAAGTGGTGCTTGAATATTAACCGGCTCTCTTGGGCCCCCCTACCTTCTCTCTCTCATCAGCTCTCTCTTGTCTCATCTAAATGCCATGTGAATCTGACAGTTTCAGCTGGTATCATAGAGATGTGTTCTCCAAATATTAACCAAAACGAGCTTTGAGAGAGAAGGTGTTCCTCTGCAGAGGTTTTGGGCTCTAATCAGGTTTAGGTGTTCTTAGTACAAGCCGCCTTTTGGTCACAGGCAACCTCCTAGTGTGAATTAAAGTCCAGCAGAGAAGCATCTCATGAATTCAGGCACTTATTACATTACACAGGGCTAAGAGAAGACTGTGGGGAGTTAGGAGTGGAACTGGTGCCCTTCGATTCCTCTTAGCACTTTGGTGGATTTTGCTATTTATGACTAAAGCGAAACAAATCATCACAATTATAAGGTTTGTATGAAGAGATGAAACTCACTGATAAAAAGTGGGTAAGCTACAGCATTTAATTAATGAGTTTAATTACTGCATCTAATCATTGCATTTAATTAATTACTGTGTCCAATTAAGATAACATTAGCTATGAACAAGCTAAGTTGGTCTGGATGGAAAACCATCTTTCCACTACCAGTCTCCCAGGAAGAATCTGCCATTACACACTGAACTGCCATATTCTTTGTATAATGCTCTCTTCCTACCATTTGAAGAAAGGAGGCATGCTTGGAGGGTGAGCTGGAGCTTCCGCTGCAGATATAGAAGGCTTGTGCTGCTTTACATCTTCTTGTCTGTCTCTTGTTGTGGTTTATAACTTCAATGAGCTATGACAATTTCACTGCTGGACTTCACAGTAGCCCCATAACTCTCCCAGGAGGAAGGAGTCTGGATTATGTACCTGAGAGCAAGGTATTATACACATGCAAGGTACTGTACAAATTTCAGTCACTCCAGCGATGACTAGTGTTGTGTATTTCTTTCTGATCTTTCTGATTTCCTATATTGTTCTGCTGCTCCTGTAAATACAAGTAATATTTTCTGAAGGGTCTTGGTCTTTTTCATACCAGCATCAGAAATAGTATGTGCATGTGTTGCAGATCACCAAAATGATATTTATACAGACCACAATTTGAGTTGCATGACCTGGGCTTGACATGGGAATGCGTAGGGAGTATGCAAGTACATAGAGTGTTGGGATGGAGCTGGAAGACTGTGATGTGGCAAGAGCTAATCCTAGCCTACATTTATCCATATTGTCTGCTAAGAGTGGTCCCTGGAGTGAAATCAAATCTAGAAGAGTCCTGGATCTTCATCTCAGAGGATGTTAGTGATTCTATTTCAAAGGAGAGTTTTGATGTAAATACACGCAATACGGACAAACAGGGGTCCAGGCAGTGGGAGCTAACCAGATTGCTTAGTCAAGTACCGGTTGATGTGTCCTGAGGTTGTCTGAGGCTACCACTAGTTGGTGGTGGGGTTTGTTGCTAGAAGCCGCTTCCGTTCCTTATTTCCTCAGTCATACCTACCTCAGCAGTCGTCCTGCAAACAGTCTATCTGTGTGACAATAAAGATAGTGGCTCATTGTGAACATGAGGATACTCTGGATACTCTGCTTAGGGAATTTTGATTTTTTTGACCCACAAAGCATTTCTTTTGGTGGGGGGCTGGCTGGATCTCTCTTAATTTGTGTTTTTTCTTGAGAATATGTAGTTTGTTCGCAGGATAGCCATTGTAAGTGTTTGCATTATAAGAACCACCTATCCAAATGAAGTATCTACTGTGGGTATAAACAGAACAACTGTTAGCTAGGTAAAATATACAAATATATACCCAATTTTAATATGTCCATCATTTATGGAAATACACCACATTTACAGTTACAAGGCTTATCTCCACTTTCAAATCTTCAGGAAGAACATAAGAGTTATGATACTTGTCTGTATATGGACCTTGGGCCAAGAAAGAAATACATGTTGAATAAGCTGTATTTGGACTCATTTTTCTGTAAGACTGAATTATGCATCCTTCAGCTAATAGGCTTCAGAAGGCAAGGGTATTATTTTTTCCTTTTGTTCCTGAAAAACAAAGATTATGTCCAGTGGCAAGAGGAAATTAGTTTTCAGAGGAAATTGTGTTTCTTCTGGTATTTCCAAAGGCTTAAAGTCTGCCGTATTTTGTCAGAAGGTACTCAGGTGAAGAAGAGCTGACCGAAGGAAGTTGACAACTGTTATTTGGTGAATTTTTTAGTGTTTCTGTAGCAGATTCTCTTACTCAATTATTTGTTGCAAAGTCTAGGATATAGCTGAGCAAATAATGTGAAGAAATAGAATGTGAATCTGAATTTGTCTCAAAAGTTCCCAGGTCAATTGCAGGCTTTGAATAGAACAGGTATGAAAGAATGCAGAAGATATTACGGTTCATTATCCCTGACTTGTCTTTCAACAAAGCAGAAAAAAAAGAAAAAATTTGCGATTAATTAGTCTAATAATGGGATCTAATAAAATCGGTCTGTCTGTTTTTTCTACAATGACTTGCAGTTTTCACTTACAGTCCTGCACGTATAAAGTCACTGTTTCAGCGCATAGTATTGTTTATAGTGTTTTATTTCTTTTTTAAATATCTAAAGCATTTCTTGTATTGAATTCCTAGGGAAATAAGTGAATGGTTCTGGTGGTATTACACCTCTCAGCTTTTCTTGGCTGATTTGCATCCCAAACAAATGCAGAACTTCTTCCTGAAAGACATTTGCAGGAACACCATGCACAAAACAGTCATTAAGAGCCACAGTAGTGACAAGAACCAAATTAGAACAACATTGCCATTACTGTGCATGTCCAAAATTGACAGGCAATGAGAATGAACACAAACACATACACAATTCCAGTGAACGTCTTTAGCTGTAGAGAAACAGCTAAACCATAGAAATCACATTTCATTCCCTTGCATTTATAGCTGGGAGAGAGCAGTCACTGTCTCCCAACCTTTGTACTCAAGTGTGCTTTAAGTTGAACCAGGACTGATACCTATTGCAACATAAGGTCGGAGATACAGCCAAGGCTATTTCCCTTTTAGGTGGGCAGAATGTTTAAGAAATGTCTACAGCGACACAATCATTTGCTGGCAGTTGGAGGTGAGGGAGGGAAGGGGCAGGCAAAGAGCATAGCCATCCAGTCAGCACCAGCACAGAGATACCGAATACTTACAGCTCTATGTTTGGGGCTTTTGTCTTGCATTCCTGTGCCTCTTCTCAAATTAACTTTGAATTTCCCATTGAAGGCTTAGGTCTCCACCACTGCCATGAAGAGGCATAGATACCTAAGGATTTGGTCAATCAGATTTCAAGAGGGTGAGACAGAAATTTTATTGATGGAGAAATTATGTGTGGATTCCTTGAAAATTTCCTTTTGTATTATTTGCATAATTTTGCCCCTAAGCACTTGCATCAAGTCTCCCTCACCAGCAAAAGCTGCAGCGTCTCCAGGGTTGTGGTTGCTCAGACATCTGGGAAACTTGCTCAACAGCACATTGGAGGCCTTCTCTATAACCATAGGGTTTCTTTCCCTGAAAATCTGAGTTCAAGTGGGGCTGGTGAGCACCCAGATCTTGACCTAGTATGAAGATAGCACACAGTGGGAGCAGAAGCATAGATCTGGGAACCTGAAAGCATCTGAGGATCAAGCATATAAATAGTGTCACAGAGCTGAGGAACTCAGCTGTTACCCCATGGAGCTGCTCACAGACAAGACACCAAAAATCCTCCAGGTGTGGGGAGTTAGTCCCTTTTCCCACAGGACCTTGTGAGAGAACCCTTGCTCCATACTGTCAGGAGTCATGGACCACATCAATACCATTCTGTACCCTGCAGTGCTGTGCTTTCCTGCTTTTAGACAGACAGTGACGGCTGGAAATCATCTCCAGCCTGATATGAGAATCCCTCACCAGCATTTTTATGTGATCTGTCTCATCAATGAACTATGTATTTTTTTGTTTGAAAGACAGACTAAATGAATACCGTTATAATTTCTCTTATGTGCTGTTAGTAAATAGACCTGGTAGGGTTTTGTTGTTTGGATTTCTCATCCTCCCCGAGATTCAGCCACTTGGACTCAGCTAAGAATAATGGTTTAATTTATTTTAACTAGAGATTTTCTGTTTTCAATTATTTTCTGTTACTTCCCAAAGGACTGTTCTATCTGGGTATTTATTTTTCACCTGGAGTTTACTGTTACCACCCTTGGAACATTATTAGCTGATGACGGTTCTTGCTGACTTGGTGGAGAGATTGCCAAGGAAAACTAGTGTACTATCCTTCCTACCATATTAAGGACTTCGAGTTCTTTTTAACAGAAGTAAGAGAAAGAGGTTTTCTCCCTTCACATTTTAGCAGAGATCAAAACCAAATCATGTTTCCTCCTTAAATCGAAAGCAACATCTTTTAAAGAAAGTTTAAGTGGAAAAAAAAATACTGTGCTGTGTTTCCGATTCTTGCTTTTAAAACCAACACACTAAATCCAGTCTTCGTTTCCATATCAGTTACCTAAGGAATGTTGTCTGAACATACATTTCATTATTGGAGATACCACTTAGATTTTGTAAAGCCAGTCTAACAACTCAGTGGTCATTTAATTGTTGCATCAGCCTGGTGAATATATGTTGCTTATTTGTCACAGCACGTAATGAAGGAAGTGTAATAAAGTACTTGAGCCACTTTGAGCTGAAAATAAACTGAGAAGATAATTCCCATCATTCTAGCAAGTTTATTTTTTTTTTTCCCCTGGACCTTAAGTATTTTATGATTACAGCACAGTAAATGTATACCAAAACATTGCTTCCAGGAGCAGTATCCATTAGTCTGTTTATCACATCATGTACGTGCATTAGGATATTCCCTTATATTTTGTCAGCCCTATTTGTTTGTGTTGCTCTGAAATTATATTTCAGCTGAAAGCTTTATGGGAAGCTGTCCCTCATGGATGCAAAGGAAGAGACCCTTCACTTCTCATTCAGTGCCACCCTCTTCCATTTTTCCCACATTCGTCTATGTATGAGTGTATGAATGCGTGTGTTTTATTAAAAAAAAAACCAAACGAACCCAAAACCAGCTAAACAACAAAGTACCAAGAAGGAGTTCATTGGTTTTAAAAGAGACCTTTTCTTTTTTCCCCTCATGTTTTTGACTATAACTTCTCTGTATTTCTTCTAACAACTTTTATGTAGTTAGACCTATGGACTCCATTTGATAGTCTTGTTTTCTCCTTTTCATTGGCAGAATTTCAGTGTCGGGAGAACTCTGACCACTGGCTGCAACAGATTTTGCAATACAGCCCTGACAGCCTGACTGGTCTCAAATTCAGAGTCACGAGAGGAGCTGCCTAACAGATACTGAGTGTTGTAAACGGTCTCTCAAAGGAATTCCTCATTTTCTCTGTCCCCCAGTGCTGTGCAAGCATAAATAACAACAGTAAACCTTTCTCTGTAGGATTTTCTTTGGTTAGAGGTCCTCAGCAATCACACAATCTGACATTCACAGAGTGCAGGAGTAGAATTTATGGATTAGAGTGATTTTTGTAATATTAAAGCCATTTGTGAATGCAAATATAAAAGCATATGTGTATATACATATGTCTACTTTGGGGTTACCATCTGCCCATGGCATATACATGCTACCTGGCATTTTGAAAAAAGCTGAATAATCTTTTTTTGTAATTAAAATATTATCTATCATTATGTATATAGCCCAGCTCAACCGGCATCCAGGGGCTGATTCTGAAGATAGTGAACTCATGAAGTCTCTGTCTTCTTCGTAATACATTAATCTTTTAGGTATAACTTAATGTCAGGCAATTGCTTGATTGCTGTTCCTCTCTATAGAATTCCTCAAGGATGTTAATCTACAACATGATAATGAGCTAATATTTTTTAATGTCTAGTATTAGTGTTCCGCAGGGTAATACCACAAGAGGTCATTTCCAAGTAAGATATTCCTGATAACCAAACTAGCCAGAATAGTAGAATTCAAGCTACATTAAACAGGTTTTTGCTTTTGTTGGTTTTTTGTTTTGTTGTTTTGGGCTTTTTTGGGGGGTGGGATGGTGGGAACTGTGGGGTTTCTGTGTTTTGTTTTATTTTTTTTTTTCTGAGTTAAAACTACAAGCAGCTACACTTGCTTTCAAAGATCAAATACTATATATGTATTTGTGACACAGAATAGCTGCAAATGACTTCACCGGAAGCAGAGGACACTTACTGCTAGATTAGATAAAGCATTAGGAAGCACTGATTCACTACCAGCATAGTCTAGACCATGTAATGGTATTGCTCAATCTTCCTCCACAAAGAATCACAGAGAACCAGTAGAGCTACATCTTAAAACACTGTATTAGATCTGACTGAGATGGAGTTAGTTTTCCCCATAGCAGCCCTTATAGTGCTGTGCTTTGCATTGGTAGATAAAGGGTGTTGATAACACACTAAGGTTTTGGCTATTGCTGAGCAGTTCTTGCACAGCATCAAGGCTGCCTCTCCAACATTCCCCCCTTACCAGTAGACTGAGGATGTGCAAGATTTTGAGAGGGGCCATAGCCAGAGCAGCTGACCCAAACTGACCAAAGTCATATTCCGTATCATATGATGTCTGTTCAGTAATAAAAGCTAAGAGAAAGAAGGGGGGTGGGGGGGGTGGGGGGGGCATTTTTTATTATGATATTTGTCTTCTGGCACAATCACTGCACATACTGAAACCCTGCTTCCTGGGAAGTGTCTGGACATTGCCTGCTGATGGGAAGTAGAGAATAAATCTTTTGTTTTCCTTTGCTTCCCCACACGACCTTTGCTTTTGCTTTATTAAACTGCCTTTATCTTGAACCACAAGTTCTTGTCCATCTTATTTTCAGCCTTCCTCCCTCGTCCTGCTGAGAAGGGGAGTGATAGAACGGCTTGGTGGGCACCTGGCATCCAGCCTGGGTCAACCCACCACAGTCCTTAAATAAGCATGTATTCTGTAAGTCACTCTTCCAGCATGACTGCCTCACTGCCAAAATTGGCTGAACGCCAAGTTTATGCCAGGGTTTTTTAGCTGGAATAGAAAAATGTGTATCTAAAACCCCGGAAGTATCTTCTACTCAGAGAAATCATATTGCTGTCTTTGAAGTCCTGTGATGAATTAGGGAAAACAATAATTAAAAAGTAAGTGTTTTAAATAGCAATCTATCATTCCTTGTAAGAAATGGACAGTACTTGGGTTGTTATTTGTATTTTAGCAGCTGCCCGTGCTGTTTAAGTTCAGACTGTTCTGACAGCTGTGATAACAAATTGTTCCAATGAGCCATGCAGCTAATAAACCCCCATTTCCAAGGCACTTCATCCTCTGTCTCCAACACCTACAATAACTTCACCTTGTGCCTCCGGTCCTAGGGCATCCTCACAATGGGAGACAGAGTCTTACTTTATCTGGGTGCATAGGGCTCAGCCAGCCGTGGACCTGTAGTTGCTACAGGCTTATGAAACCTGTGAAAATTTCATGCTGTGCTCCCTTCTTCCTTTTTTACATTTGACTGAAACTGGCCTGAGAGCCCATAAATAGGTGGGGAAGGAGATCACAGAATATCAGATTTCCTTGGAAATTATTCTAACATTAGCCCCATAAAGTTCTCAGCTATTTTATGTCTCAGTAATGCCATATTCCTCATCCATAGTTTTATAGGGAAAAGACTGAGTTCTCGAATGTGTTTTCTCCTGCATTTGTATGTCTTTACAACACAGACATGAACTCTGTTCTTCTGCTTAATCTGGTTCCAGCTTAATCGAAGGTCTGACCTTACACAGGTTGTTTATCCACAAATTCAGAGATTTCATCAAGGTGCTCAAGTATGTGCTTGTATTAAGCAGCTGAGTAGCCCTGCTGACTCCAGTTGTACATACTTAAGACTTTGATGAGCAAGTTTCTGGATAAAGATCTGGTGCTTTCCCAAAGTGAATGAAGGAAGGAGCTGAGAAGTATAAAGAACCAAACCAACCAAACAAACAAAAAAAGGGTTTAGTGAAAAGAGTGAAAAGATGAATTTTTCAGTGAGGGTAGCTGGAAATAATTAGCTACTTGTTAGCTCATTAGCTGAGCTCTGATGGACTCCGAGGGCTTTGGCAAAAATGTGGTTAGGTTAAAATCAGATGGTTGGAACTGCTAGTGTCTCTCATCAGCCACCCTGCACCTTTGATGCCCTGACTTAAGACAATCTGGTCCACCTGTGAATCAGCTCCAGCACCAATTAACTTTTTGTCCAAGTATATCAAGATGAATCTGAATCGGGGACAGAAGCAGGAATAGGAACATCAGAGTCATTCAAAACTGGGAGTGAGCTTTATTTCCTGTTTTATAACAGATGATGGCCACTCATAGTCTAAGGTAGATTGTACTCTGACTGCTAAACATATAGTCCTGTTGCCTTTTGAGTAAGTGCCTTGCAAACCTCACTGTCTTTGGTGGGGCTTCATTTTTGAAACTAATGGCAACGTTAATCTCAGAGGGAATGATTTGCTGTGCAAGATACTACTCAGCATGAACAAGGCTGTGCATTAAGGGAAAGCGAGTCCTACAGGGGGGTTAAGCTTAGCTCCCTCTGTGATTAATCATCTGCCTTCCAGCTCCTGCTCTGATTTTTTTAATACACTCCAAATGCAAACAAAAGTACAAATAAACCTGGAGCCAAAACTAGCTCACAGCTTTCAAAGTTGTTTTTCAAACATAAAACCAGACACAATTATTAAACAGAAGTACTCCTACTGTTATTTGCCTCAGTATAGCTTAATCCTTGCCCTGTTAGTTAGATAATCAACTCACTCACAGACTAAATCCACTCCTTTATCACATAGTTAATAGGCTGTTTCACTCACCTCAGTGGATCTTGCCAGTGCGGCACTTACGCATCCTCTGTTTGGAAAAAAGAGACTTAGGTAAAGGAAACATGAAATACTACTCTATTGCATGTTCTGACTCCCATTTTCTCCTACAGTCACAAGACCTATTAGCAGAAAACTTTACGGATATTTTTAGGTAGAAGATTCTAGAAGTGTTTACTGGAAATTATTCTGGGTCTCAACTGAAGTATGGAGAGGAAGCCAGATGTAGCCAGGAATGTGACCATTGCTTGAACTTAAGAAGTAGGAAACAAAAACATATTGTGAGTTCTCGCAACAGGAGAGGTTAGCATTGGGTCTCAGAGGGAGAACTGCTATTTAACATATTCATAAATGACCTGGAAAGAGAGATGAGTAATGAGGTTAGAGAATTTGTGAATGCTACCAAATTATTCAGGTTTATTTAAAAAAAAAAAAGATAGCGAAGAGTTGAGGAAAGATGTTATGACAGTTTTGGATGGATAATGTACAGCATATTAAATTATCAGTGACCCAGAGAAAAGAAATGATTGTGTTTCTTCTAATATAAGAGCTCAGGAGCACCAAGTGAAGCAATTGTGAGGCAGACTTTCAACAGAGATATTTACTTTCCTTTATATGCCATGTAATTTGATTTTTAAACTCTCTGTCACAATATAAATGTTTCAAAAAGCACTTAGCCATGCGTCTAGATACTGAGAAAAACCCATCAAGAGTTATTAACCAACAAAATAAGAATATAAAAATAGTTAGATCTAGGCAATTGCTCCCTCAGCAGAAGACACTCCCCCAAAATCCAGAAGAGTTGAAGTCTGAAAGAAACCTTTTTTTAGGAAGAAGAAAGGAGCTTGCTATTCTTTCACAAATTGGTCATCTTTCTCTATTATCACTTGCCAATTCTAGGTCCAAGTTCAACCTCTATTACTAATAAAGCCCCAGTGTTTTACATTTCCTTTCCTCATGGTTGTTCCACCTGCCTTCTAAACAGGAGGTGGTTAGTCTGCCGTTGGGACCTGGCTGCATCCCCTTATGACCTGTTGTAGGCCAAATTTCTTGGCAACCTCACACTGAAAGATCCATAGCAATTGTCATTAGATGGTGAAAGGACAATCATCTTACCATGAACCTCAGTGTGATGAGGCTCAACTGACAGCCAAGCCAGAGGAGCCACTGCAAAAAGCACATGGAGAATCATTAGCCCTGTCCCTGCACTGATCCCTGCATGAACACCTTTTTTTGAATACAGAATTTGCCATGCCGAATGAAGCTATCCAAATCCCATGTTTGCGAAGTATAGTTAATTAATATCTGTCTGTCTAAAGGACAAAAGGTTTTCTTTAATCCACAAAACACTAAATCTTCCTGAGAAATTTTCTAGCTCAAGCTTCAGATATTTTGTATCAGAGGTGCCAATAAGTATGCTGCCCTTCATGATGCTCTGCAAAGCAAGCACTGTTCAACTCAGCTTCACAGGAACTTCCTTAACATAATTTAGCTAGATGAGGGGCTTTTAGTTGTGCAAGGATGTGTTTTATCCCTATCTTTCTAAACAAGACAGTAATCTCTTTTGTAGGGAGCATCAGTGCCACACACTCTTTGTTAAATGCTCTAGCAAATTTGGAAGAGGTCACTGTTCATAGGCTTTCTTATTCTAGAGAAAATTCTCTATTCACCAAGTTGCTTCTCCCACTTGTGATGAGACAGAGACCCTCAAACCCAGTAGCCTCCCTTCTACTGTGGTGCCCAAGTCCTGCACCTTTTGCACTTCCTGACACTCTGCAGGGAACAGGTTTGACACTCCTCTCTCATCTGCTGGATAGGCTTCTCTGAACTCTGCCAGCAAGAAGCAGTGCATCATCTTTAGTCATTACCTCCCTTGGCAAAGTGATCTAGAGAATAGCAGAGCCCTGAAATCAAGTCCCTTTTCTGTTTAGGAGATCCTGCCTATGGGGAAGGGGAAGTTGAGTAAACTATTCCAGGGACTCTTCCCTTCTTAGTCCAACATTATTGTGAGTGAGAAAAGAAAAATATAATACCATAGATGCAAAATTCCATTTCAAGAAGTTCTGTTAGGAAAGTTTAAGAGTCGAGTCAATTCTTGCGTTTAGTCAGGCTTGGTGAATATGGCATTAGCCCAGAGAACAGAGGAGCTTCGTCAGCCTGCCACAGGAGATTGTTAACCTGGATTTGTCTGTTCAGCCAGGCAGATGAACCCATGTTTACCACAATTTTGTGGAATAATAGCCCCATAGTAGCTGGTGAGCAGAAGCTTTATTCCAGAAAGGTTTTGTAAAAAGGATTGTTTGTCTTAGATTTTAAGGAAGAAAATGTGTGGGGATCTCTCAGTCCTTCTGAAACACTAAGTGAAAGGAGGTGGCTTTTCTTATATCAGAGAAAACTGCCTAAATCCAAAAGGGCAGGGCTGAAAATGCAACACTTCTCTGCAGGATTTCTCGTTGTAACGCTTCACTCACTATTACATGATTTTCCTGTTATCCTGTGACAAGATCCCTAGCTGGATCCCTAGAAGCAATCTTGGACTGTGGGTCCTATTGTGTTGACAAAAATTCCTTAGTGAAGTCAGGCCTGTTTGTTTTCTCAACTGAAAGACTGTGACAAACTGAGAATAAATATCTTCTCCTGCCCTGCGTATTGCTCTAGATGGTCTAAAATGAAATATAGCCATTAGAGACCTACAGCCCAGAATGATTACAAAATCCAGGAGCCTTTGAAACTCACTGGATAACTGTTATTTTGAATTCATCTGCATTAATGACTTGTGAGGTCATAGTGTCATAAACATTGAGTTACACATTTTATTACTCATGTAGGGCAGAAATGTTTATATACATTACTTGCATACAAAACAGAAAAAAACTCAAACAAAACCCAATCCCAAACAAGGGAGGCTCTTGGAGACTTACCTTCAGTGAAAACAGCCAGACTTAGACATGATTTAAGAGCTTTATTAGCATTCAGTGGAGAAACTAAAGAATTTCCAAAAGTATGTCTCTATTTTTTCTTGGATATACTTCAAAGACAAAGAGTAGCCTGTAGAAGAAAAGTGTCACAGTTTGAAATTAGAAAGCTGGAATTACCAAAAGGTTTTTTTTCCTTTTGTGACTTTCTGTAGCCTTGGGGAGCATGTGAACCCACCCGAGGGCTGCACAAAAGATTTTAAGTGATTTGTTTGGGCTTGTTTAGGCTTTTTAGGAAAAATAAAACAAGTGAAACACAGGTTTTAAACTAAAGGGGTGGAACAGAAATGGTTTAATGCTTAACGCAATTAAAACCAGAAACAAGTCATTTAAAGTTAGAGGACTGATGATAAGAGAGAGAGATAAGAGAGGTGTTAATAAATACATAAATAAGTATATACAGATAAATACATGTTGCTTCCCCTCCGCCCACCCTTCCACCCCCCCCAGTTGAATGTACATCCCCGCTTTACAAACAAAGCCTCTGCTTAACCTCCGAGGTTCCAGTCCAGAGATGAACTGTCCAGGCAAACTTTCGCAAGAGAGTCTTTCCCTCTCACCCCTCGCAGGAGACAGCTCAGCATCTGCTGTTCCACTGTCCGTGGGCAGGGGTGGTGTGTGTCTCTCGGGTGACTTTCCAGCTGCGTCCCCAGCAAGACAGCTTCATCACCGGCTTACGGGGATGGTCCTTCCTCTCATTCCACAGCGGTGGATCTTTCGATATGGGGGCAGGGACACCTTGAGTGCCCCTTTCCACCCCCTCGAGGCAACGGGAAATTTAACTGCAAAAAAGTCTTTTACTGCTGCGTGGAGGGAACAGCGTTTTCTCTCTCTGATGGAAATCTCTCTCAGTTCTGGGTGAAACTCAAATGGGTGCGCCAGGGGAGTGTCGCAAACTCGGCTTTTTATACGCTTAGTCGCTGAGGCGCTTGATTGACATGTCTTGGCTCCAAGAAGAAGCTGAGAGGGTTGTGGCATTTTCCCCCCAAAAGTCACAAGAAAGTTTTCCCACACTTAGGGGGAAAAGGAAGGGAAAGAGACAGGGGTCTCAGCGCCGTCAGTGCCATCTTAACCCATTACAAAAAGCTAAAAATGCAAGTTAGGGTGAGGCACATGTGTGTGAAAGGGAAAATATTTTATGTAACAGGGAAGACAATAATACAGTATGTTCTTCATTGTGCTGCTAAGACTTATCTGAAATATTCTGTTTACTTTTAGTAATCAATCACTGAATTCAGTTCATTTTTGGTAATCTGTAGTGTAAGAGATTTAAAAAAAAAGTGATATAACACTGAAACTGGTCACTGAGTTTGGTGATATAGGAAGAAATCCTCTTAAATACTGTACAATGTTTGAAGTGTGCAACCAAGAGAATCTTCACTCTGCTTATGTTGCAATGACATCCCTCAGACACACCGAGTTAGAAATTCCTGCTGACTTATTGCAGGTGGCTAGACACAGGCTACTCCTCATTTCCTTGTCAAGAGGCTTTTTCACTGTGTATATGGTTATCCAGTTTATCATAAGACTTTTGTAACCTCTGCTGAAGCCTGGAGTTGTTGATTGTGATGGGCTGCTGCTCTTAGGATGCTGCATGCTCTTTGTTTAATCACTGTGGTAAGCAGTTTTATCATTCAGTTGAATCACTCTCTTAGCTTTAAAAAAATTGATTACAGGGTATTGCAGTGATGTAGCACTCTTTTTTACATTTTAAAGCTCCAGGCAAGCCCCCTCAAGTATCTGACTTCTTCATTAACCTTTTCCTGCAAAAATATGCAATGGACAAATGTATCACATCTTGGAGCCCATTGCATTTAATGTGGATCCTGCACTGAAAAACTTCCAAAAGCTTCCTGTGAATTCTTAGCCCTTTTTTACTCCGGTTAATTCTCATCTTTCAGGTATGTTTAATGAGCTGTGACATTCTGCCGTTGGCATAGTATGTGTACTGCTGCTGGCTTGCATTTTGAGTGCAAGGAGAGATGAGGGAATGCAACTTGAAGAGATGCGGGAATGTGGCTGTGGGGTCTAGAAACGCGATGCCAAGAGATGGACCAGCTCAAACATTGCATGAGGAGAAAAGCATAAAAACCAACCCAGACAATGATTTTAGAACATCCTTAAGAGTATGGTGACTTGCTGAAAGAGCTTGTAACTACAACGGGAAGGTGAAATTCATTCAATCCTTTGCTATTAATTATTCACTGAGCTCTCATCTCCACTTAATGGGAAATTGAACTAAACCTAGTGACCTCTGAAACAATTTCATTAATGCCTAACTGTTTGCAAAATGGTTTCAAACCTGATTTAGTGAAGTAATATTCTCTGTTCTTGTTTAAAGAGTGTCTCTGTGGTCCGTTTCTAATGAAAGGTTACGGAGCTCTTGAAGATAAAACCAGAATGAGCGGTATGTCAAGAACTCTCACAGGCAATATTTAAAGTAATTGTGTCATGTAGTTATGTTTATAGAGTGTTGTCAGTTGATTGCAGTGTTTTTCACTAGACTTTCACTTATGATCTTTCTTGGGAAAGAATAAAAAATGTCACCTCTAAATAGGGATATTCCACACAGTTTGAAGATCCTCTTCAAGGGGTATATGCAGTCACACTGGGTGTGTTCCCGTGGTTTGCTTCCCATGTACTAGATGTGTTTTGAAATAAATGTGCCTCATAAATTCAAACACAGGAGATCAGAAAAATTAATCTGGTACCTAACAAAGCAACAAACAGTAAAGGTGTATTCTGTCATTTCTATGGCTGAACGGTAGCTAAACCATCCGCAGGAACCAGCAAAATTGTAGATTAGGGGATTGTGCCTAGTTTAGGCTTGTCTGCTCTAGCTCTATATTATTCCTGTTTTACGCAGCTGTAAAGTGATTTGAATTAACAGGGTTAAACTGGTTTAAAAATAAAAATATCAGAATAAATATATGTACGAGGCTCCAAACTGTTTTTTAGGGGTAAAACTTCTGTACTGATACAGACTTTTTCTGAAAGTGTACCAGTTAAATCTGCTGAACAGTGACACTAAAGCTCAGCTAGAGACCATACAGGCTGAATTATATCAACATGTTTATGAGACACAAAATACTCAACAAATGATCCTGCAATACCATTGATTGCTGGAGATAAAAAGGTAAATAGTTCCCAAAGCGTTATTAGAGTTTCTGTTTATGTGGCTGATGTTTTGCCACCATGTTTTCCAGTTCCCGTGGCAACTCTGCCTGACTGCCAGAGCCCTAGAAGGCATTTTTAGTCTGCAAACACAAAACCTGGTCAGCTGTCTACAGGGATCAGCTGTCCAAAGGGATGTTGGCACACTGGGTCATGCTGTTGGACAACACAGCCTGAATACCCCTCCAGTGATTAGTAACCAGAGTGGCACCAGTCATTCTTGCCTTGACTTTGATTACATCACATCTCTTATGAAATGGGAGTTATCCCTAAGATGTTTTTTTCAGGAAAGAAAAGCTTTACTGCAGAGATAGAGGGGAAAACACTTTCTTAATCAAGGTTGTAACTTTCCTGAGATTTTTCCCCACTGCAAGTTCTTACCATTTTAATAACCAAGCCAGGCTAGGTAAGAATAAAAAAGATATTAGGAAAAAAATAGCAGATTCTTCTTTTTCTGGCTGCTTATGAAAAATAGAATTATTTACCTGTAACTTACGTGTAATGAGGTTGATTCAAATGCCAAAGATCTGCTAGCAGAAGACCATTGATATCCACCTTCCAGACAAATATTTCCCTCTTACTCAATATCTTATGAATTGTGTTGATACTTAGAAACTTTTTGTTCTCCCTGGAAAAGCCTGTATCATCTTGATTATACTCAAATGTGCATCTGAAAAGAAAGGTATTTTTTCTCTTGTGGTTGCTGTGAGTGAACTTACTTCTGAGAAGGAGTAAAAAACTGGCATCTATTTAGTGGGTACCTCTACAGGGACTTTAAGAGCTCCAGACATCTCTGTTCCAGGAATATCACCTCTTCATAGCTGGAGAGGAGTGCTTCTGATGGCATGGAGAATTTGAGAGTCCCCAAGTCTCCGTTCTTTATAAAGGCAATATGCTTCGCATCACTAAAGCATGGAAATGTAAAGCTGGAGAAAATTTCAAGGGCCATCCAACACCCTTTGCACTGAAATAGGGTCAAGGACACCTACATCAACCTTAACAGAAGTTCATTTGATTAGCTTTAAAAAAAAGAACCTTCAAGAGGAAACTCTACAGTCTAAGTAACTTTTACTAAAACTTTACCATCTTTTTTTTTTTTTTTTCCCCCAAGAGCAAGCAAATAAAATTCTTCCATCATTTCTTCATACTTCTTCAATCTGTTTTCACTCTACTTTTCTGAAGGACTCTCTGCAACTTGTCTGCATATCTCAGAAAGTGTGGTGCACTGAATAAATAGATATAGGCCTTGAATGTTGTTCATGTAGTTTTCTGCAAAGCTGCTGAACAACCATTGCACAGCTACACAGTTAATATATTTCTTTTTAGCTAGTTTCGTCTTGTTGGTTTTGGACTCTGCTGACCCTACCTCCAACCTATACGTATAATTCAAACTCGAACTCAATCCAGAGTGTTTGCAGCTCTTTTGAAAGCTGATGTGATTTACAGAATTTGAGAGTGTTTTTTATTCCATGATTTAAGTGATCACTGAAAATATTAAGTGGAAACTGATCTAGAAAACAGTTGTATCAGATCTTGTTAGAGATTTCTCCCAGCGCTCCTTATAGGCATGCAGCTGAGTGAAACCTTTTTTTACCAATACATTTCAATAGGCTGCATTGGGACAGATAGTCGCAAGATGTCACTGGCAAATCAGGGCATTTCAGGGTCCCAAGGACATATGTGTGTGTAAATCTTGCTCCCTGAAATTCCTGTTGAAATTAGGTTCAAAGTGGGTGACCAGAACAGAGCAAATACTCCTTTGCTGGGCACAGAGCACATGTATATGGCGGGAGCAGAAGAAGCAAGCTTCCCTGCCCAGGTTTCCAAGGTGGCCACCGCTGGCACGCAAATTGGACATCTGAGCAACACAACATGCATCTGCTAGGATGCCCAGCTTTCCTGCTGAGGTACTGTGGTACATTAAGCGTTTATGGTTGCATCTACATTAGTGTTTTAGTTCAGATCAGCTGAGCTTTCCCTTTTGAAGTGAATCTCCCAATTTCTTCCCCTTACTGTGATTTGGTTACACCGTGGAGTAGTCTCAGAGCTCACAAACCAGATACTGCTTTTAGATGAACCAGAAGCTGTGCTCCAGCAGTGTACCAGAGAGACACACACCAACTACAAAAAGACACTTAGTCCTTGGGCCATACTAGCATCAGCCTAAAGGAAAAATGCCAAGAGCTCTTAACTGTAATCTGCAGCACTGCTGTAGCTCCTAGACCTGTTTCTTGTAGTTGAGGTGAAATCCTACTGTATTTCATGGCTCTCTGCAGTGAACTGCCTTGTCAGAGAGCAGATTGTTTGTCTGGTACAGAAAAAAAAAAAAAAGATTTGGGCGTTCTAGCAGGTTATGAAAAAGGTCTTTTTTCTGAATTGCCTGTAATAAGAAGGATCAGCTTATACAAGAAATCCCTATATTGATTTAGTCAAGTTATCCTCTTGTCACAGAATGGGAGGAAAGAGCATCTATACCCCAGAGTGAGTGGCAGGCTGCTGTTGAATCTACTGGATGGAGATTCCTGATCCTCCATAATTTGGGCATGCAGATCACTGAACCATGGGATTCTTCTTTTTAGCAAGTACACTTCTATTTTTCATATACTACAAAACTACAGAAGAAATGCTCTATGAAGTACCTACACATGACCACAATGATGGGATGTCAAAACTAGCATGTGGTACGGATTTACATAATGAATAATGCATTAGCGGCTAGTCTATCAGCAGTTATGTATTAAACAGAGATTTCTCAAGCCACAGGGAGGCTATTTTAAAGCAAGGTTTTGAAAGAAGTAGAGGGAAAATCAGAATAAAATTGATCTGAAACAAGGTTACCTGTGTAGATTTCAAAGATATAATTCCTGGGAGCACAGCAAAAGCTTTATTCTTGTATAACAAGACTGCTTTGAAGTGAAAGATTGATCAAGACTCCAGAAATTTGTGATTCCTTAGTACACATATGATGCTAGGAAGGATTGCCACGTCATCCTGTAAACACTTGCAAGGGTAAATCAACTTAAGTATTTTTCAGGAAAGCTTTGCTCTTTCCAGGCCACACTCCCCATAACCAAAGAAATTCTAAACTGAGTATGGCTTTCTTTTGTAACTCTGTAATAGTGGATACTATTTTTCTAATCAGAATCATTCCTTAAGAATCTTCTCTTAATAGACCCTTCATGACTAAATTAAGCACATGTTAAATGTACCATGTGCTGACACAACCTGGTCACAGTAAGAGTTACTATAGGGCTCTTTTTTGGGACCCCTGTTACCCAACAACATGAATGGCCATTTCATGTAGGTGATTGAGTCTATAAAGATGCAAGAAGATTCAGAACAAAAGATTCTGTGCAGGATCTTAATTTCACAGATTTGCTGTTCATGACATACAGATAGATGATGCGAATGGGATTGGCCATAAAATATGATATGCGGAGGGGTTGGAATATCTTTCCCAATAGTTTGAGCTCTAGAAATACAGCTTTGTTGTTGCTATTTTTGGTGCTGTGTTGTAGGTAGCAACTGGCATGAGAACAAAAGGAAGGTCATACAGGGTCATACCGGAGTTCTAGCTCTATCTGTAGCTAAGAACAGATGCTCAGAGAAGAGTATAAAAATGACAAGTTCATAACATATCCTCTTCAGTACATTCTTCTGTCCTCAATATATCTTCAACCCAAGGACATCTTAAGATAAAGGTGTTTAATAGTTTTAATGCCTTTTCCTTCCATATTTTTTGTGGTTTCAAAACTTTACATAATCTTTCATCATCTACAACACCCTGTACCAATGAATTCCCTACCTTAACCTTGTTTTGGGGAAGAAATACCACCGTCAGTTCACTTGGGAACTGTCACTTGCTAGTTTAATTTAAAACCTCCCTATATAGATATGTAAGATCTATATGTGGGAAGACAATCAGATAAACAATCAGCAGTCACTCCAGCTGCTCTTAGAACATACTTTGAAACCTTACTGAATCTCATTGACAGCTGAGTGCTTGAAGATGCTATTGAAAAAGTGCATCTTGACTCTGACAGCATATATATAAAGGACGCTTTACCTACCTCCTAGAGAAATATGAGTCATGATGCAAAAGCAACATAGCTCTGGTTCTTCCTGAAACAGAGCTAAGACAAGGTTAAGGCAGCACAGACAACTAAGTACTAAAGGTACCAGGATTCAGTCAGACCAAAATTACAAGGGCTTAGACAACTTCATTCTTGTGAATATTGCTGAGATATTGTTTTTATTTCAATGACTGCTCCTCTAGTAGCAGTTTAAGTGATTACATTACTTATTTAAGCTAGATGGCTGAGAAATTCAACTTCCTTCTACTTCACTGCTTCACATGTGGCAATATCCAGGAAAGAGACGATATGGGAGAAATGTCTTCATCTCTCTTACTATGATTCTTCAGTAGA
Source organism: Bucorvus abyssinicus (assembly GCA_009769605.1). NCBI lineage: Eukaryota > Metazoa > Chordata > Aves > Bucerotiformes > Bucorvidae > Bucorvus > Bucorvus abyssinicus. Next base: position 129,112,518 of record CM020024.1, read on the forward strand.
TATCTCTGAGTATCTTCGGAGACTGGAGTTACAGGATGGGAAGAAATCTTGCACTGAGAGGAAGTCTTTAAGAGATTTTTGGGAAGAACTCTGTGGCTCAGCCGGTCTCCCCATTCCTGTTGTCTTTATCCTTGGCTTTGCAAGCTTCAGGCCCAGCAACAATTCTTATAGTGTTTTCATGCAGTTTAACTCCAGCAGTGCCTTGTACTGATAGGTGCAGATGGCAGTTTCCCCAGACAGTGGCTTGGTTGCTCTTCACCACAGCTTAAGTAATATCTGATCCTATACAGAATGCATTTGAATGTGGGGAGCACATTGATTAAATCTATGACACTGATGGTACAGTGACATATTAAGGGCCATCCAGCATCATTCAGGCTGGGCACAGGCTGGTTAAGCTGCAGCTCTGCAAAGGAAATCCTGGTTATCTTGATGGTTGGCAAGTTGAACATGAGTTGGCAGTGCACTCTTGTGATAAATGCACATGGGGCCATATTGAGAAAACAGAGTCAGCAGATAAAAAAACCAAGTGATTATTCCTCTCTCTTTCTCACTGGTGAGACAGTTTTGGGCACCTCAGTTAAAGGAAAATGACAGCAAACTGGACAGAGTCCAGCTGAATGCTGCTTAGATGGTTGGGGAAAGGCTCAGGCAGATGGGTTCATTCAGCCTGGAAAAGGGAAGGCTAAGGAGGAATGTTTGGCTGGGGCCAAGCTTTTCTCAGAAGCACACAGCAAGAGGACCAAATCAGTGATGATAAGTTGCAGCGAAGGAAATCCTGGCTAGGCATAAAAGAAAAAAACCCTGGTCAGAGTAGCTAAATACAGGAACAAGCGCTGTGGGAAAAGCTGTGGGATCGCAGTTCTTGGAGATTTCCAAAACTCATCTGGACCTATCCTGATCTAACTTTGAAGCTAGCAGTGCTTTGAACAGGGGTCTTGAACTGAAGAATCTCCAGAGGTCCCCTCCAATATTAATATTTCTATGACTCTATGAATATGACTTCTTTGAAGTCACAATTATTCTCTTCATTGTATGGTCTGCAGTCAGGTTGCTCTATTAAAATTTAAACAAATTAAATAAGAAAGAAATAATGTCCATTTTTAACACTCAAGAATCCCATTGCAGTTAATGCGAGCTGAGGGGAAATTTCAGAATGTTCTAAGTAATTCCAGCCACCAGTATGGAAGATTTTCCATGTAAAAATTAAACTCTTCTTTTAGCAAAAGGTTTTATGGGGTTTTTTTTAATCTTCCAATATGATATAACACATACCAAATATATCAATATATATGACAAAGGAGAAAAGTATTGGCGTGTACAGCTCATGAACCAAAAAACAAAAGGCATTTGCTCTGAGACTCCAGTCCAGTTTCATAGCTTCAGATGAAGACCTACCGTCTCAAGAAGTTTTGCTTTTTTTTTTTTTCCTTCCATTTTGGAGCGTTTTTTAAGTACAAAGATAAGAGAAAATAAGGTCTCCTCACAAGCTATGCCCCCTTCACTACTGCATTCCATGACATGAAGCAACGCAGTAGCCTATCGTAAAAAATTACTTCTGTGTTATCAAAGAGATGTTATGTTATTTTCTTTCCACTCCAAAGACTGCAAATTCATCTTGGCATCAGATGCAAAATATTCCTCTCCTGCCTTTTTATTCTCTCCAGAAACAGATCCTTCAAAAATTTTGGTTTTCAGTATGATTGAGAATGGAGTTGGAAACTACTAAATTATTCCATTGCTCATAGAAGAAACCCCAGCCCTATCTTTCCATTCTGTATGAGCTTTACTGTGCTATTGGGAACATGCATTATTAAAAAGTTATTTGTCAGTGAAGCCAATGGAAATGAGTTTGAGTTCTCATGAGAACTGTACCTGTTAAGCAATAAAGGCCTTTTCTTATCCGGTCTTTTTGCACAGTAGCATCCCACACAAACTAGTGAAAAGTGCTAATCACTCTTTTTTTAACATAGGAGAGTGCTGTCTGTCAGAGGTAACTCTGTACTTCCTGCAAGGAGAGTCTCAGATCTACCTTTAGATGAAGTTTGTTTATGAGCAAGGCACTCTGGAACTTCTTATACAATGAATCCAGACGCTTCAAAGATTATTACTTCTAAACACCAGTGTACTGACCCACATGCAAACCTCTGCAGTCTTTGGAGTGGCTGCTCAAGCTTCCATTTTTGCTTTGAATTCACATTTTCACTGAAGTTTTCACTTAGTTTGTGTGAAAGAGCAAACTTTTCTTTCAACTCACATATTCCTTTCTCAGAGTACTGCTGAAGGAGCATGTTTTCTATCTGATGGCTACAAAAAACACTGCCATGACAACGTTTGTGCACTGTGAACTTCCCAACTCCTGACAAGCACGCACAGTTCAATGAATACCTGAGTGTTCTTTAAAATGGTTTGATTTTCCTCAAACACCCCTTAACTGGTATTTAAATCATTAATGGAGGAGGCTTGTTGCCTTAAACAGTTACTAAGAGATGGCACAAAATCACTGAAAAATACCGTAAATTTATTGGGCTGATCAAAAAAGTCCCCAGAAGTCTGAGGGAAATTTCTCTATGAATTTTGTGAAGAAAACTTGAGCTGTAGTTAAGAGTTAGTTTTAGGAAACTTTAACAGAGTCTAAAACAGTTAATGAAGAAAAAAAATGCAGTCATAGATCTTAAGGTATGTTTTGTGTAGCATATTGGTAGATTTAATTTCTTTATTTTTCATTTTACACTGTAAAAAACCCTGCATGTGTTAAAACACTGACAGTGATAGTTCACTTCATATTCCCTATATATTTGTAGTATTTCGTATATTAAAAGAAAATTTATTGCGGGGATACATACATTTAGGCACATAACTGAAATTTTAACATCTTCATCAAATGCGAATATGGAATCTGTAACAGATTTTACAAAGTCAGATTTCATAAAACTTGGGGTTCAAGTTTAGTTTGGAATTTGATTTCTTTAAGTTGATAATTTAGCATTAACACATTTAACTTAGCGTATCGTTATGTTCCGTAAGGTTTTTTGTGGTTTTGCATCCTTTCAGATTATTAAAAAAAAGAGAGAAAATAATTGTACATGAAGCACTAGAAGCACTTCATGAGTTATTTCATCAACCCTGATCATGTTCACCAAGAAATGCAATGCAAGCAGGAAATTACTACTTTTAATCTTTTTGACAGCTTCTATATCAAGATACTGACACTTAGGATTGTGACTGATCATTAGCTTAGCATAAACTCGGTTGGTTCCAGTGCTAAATTTGGCTTAATATTTATACTGATCAAAGAGCAATTATTCTGATCAGCTTAACTTTCCTAGATGTCAATTCAGCTCTATGTTCCAATCAAATGTGACCTGTGGAGTCATGTTCATCAGAAACATACTGTAGATTGGTGGGTTTTTTACATCTGACATTTTTAAGCTTCAGTTCCCAGATAGTACTCACTAATATGAAGTGTCAGAAATGATGTCTGACATATACATGGATTAATAGATTTTGTAGCATTGACAACAGGCAGGTTTATTAGTGGTTGTCCACAGTTACCTCTGATTAGACCGCATCTGGAGTGCAACTGGAAGCCAGATTGGCTTCTTGATATGATACAGAGCAGAAAAAAATTAAGATTTTAAGTTGGTGAATGAGAAGCCATCCCCCTCCGCCAAGCCATGTTTCTTAGTACTGTACATAGTTTAAATTTAACTTATCAAATTGTCTTTCACCAGTGTGAACCTCTGCCAACATTATTCCCTCTCCGGCCCTTCTTCCTCTATCTTCTCCTCTGCAGACTGAAAATGTCTTATCCTGCTTTCTGGTAGTAAGGTTGTTGAATGTCTTTCTCCAGCATGGCATTCCAGTTCTGCACCCTGTAGCAGGTAAATGAATCACAACAGATTAGATACCATGAAAATGTCAGCTAATCTCAATGAGAGAAATTACTCATATTTCTGACCAAAATTGGTCTAAAGAAATACATACAATGCAGTACTGATGCAGTTATATACATCTACGTAACAGTAGATAGATGGATAGGTGGTTGGATGTGTGGTGGAATGGATGGATGGATGGACTGACACATCACCTAATTGAAGTAACGCCATCCAAAGAGCAAATGTCATTTCATCCTACCTATTGTGCAGTAACACCACTACTCCCTCTACAACGGCTATGATACATGAAGGCAAGTGATTGTAAGCAGGATTAGTGAAGTAGATCATTGAATAATGTATTGCAGAGCTGAGTATAAAAGGGATTTATTCTACATGCAGATTGTTCTTCTTTGGCTTTTCTACTAAAATCAGACATAGCGCTAATTAAAAAAAAAAAAAAAAAAAAAGTAGTTGCAGCAGATTGGTAACAAAATAAATAGCCAGGGAATAAGGACAGCAGGAACAAAGAGATAAGAGAAAACCCACTGCAAAAGGTGACACAAAGCATGCACCTTTTGTCCCTTCTGTTCTGCCTCTAATTAAAAACAGAAGCAGGAAACAAATTAAATGTACCAAGCTTCTGCTATGTGCAATTCTCAGACCAGGCAAGGCAGGCATACCTCCAGCAAAAAAGTACCTGTGATGAGTAGCATCTGATGGGACTTTAGGTCCTTTTTCATCCCATTGCTATAGGACTGTGGGACAGTGCAACACTGAACTAATAGGTGTACCGGTACTGTCAGCTTGGTTCGCTCCCTGTTTTGCTCCTGGCCCTGATTTCCACCAGCCTATTATTTGTAGTCATCAGACCTTGCCTGTAGGCTTCAGCCTGGAGTACGCCAAGTTGCTATAGAGGTGGGATAAATCTCGCAAAAAACAGGTGATTATTTGCTCTAGGGTCTCTCCTCTCTAAGTGCAGTATTCCACATGAGACAGTCCACACCAGTTTTAACTAATCAGTAGACCAGGCCCCGCTCCTTTGTACCAAACCCAGGTCCCCTTACCAGTGTAGCTCTACAGAAATACATCTGAGTCATTTTGTATCCAGCACTGTCTCCTGTTCTGAGCGTACAGCACAGGTAGACCTAGCATGAAAATAAAAACATACAATTTTTTTATCATCTTTGAATTTTTGGACTCTGAGGATGGAGTCCATCTCACCTACTCATAAATGGAAGAAAATATGCATCTTCAGAATGTTAGAGAACTCTTACAATGTGTTGAATCACCTTGTAAAAGCAAGCACAGAAATATTGTCTGGATAGTCTGAGATGACTAGCTAAGAATTTTCTCTCTCAGTTTTGGATACCTAAATTGGGGCAGATGAATCACAGTAATATTATATTGGGAGATCCTAGAATTTACACTTCCATATATTTTCTTTCATCTTTTTTAAAGGTAAAACTTGCTAATTCAAAATATGTTAGTGCTAATTAATTTCTGAAGATCATATTCTGAAAGTGGACGCAGACCCATGTCAAAGTTATTTTCTGTCCTTTCTGCAATTCATATGGGAACTAAATGTGCCCTAACTGATCTACATTTGTATTTATTTCTGAAAAGATGAGCTTACAATGAAGGGATGTCAGCAGCAAGGTTAAAGAACCTCCAGTTTTGGTAAAATTATGTAAACACAAAAAAAGTAGAAAAGTAATTCGGGGATTCCCCCCCACCAATATGGTGAAATAATGCAAAAAAAAAAAAAAAGAAATTTTGAGGTCTGAAATGAAGATATGTTTTAGGAAAGATGAAAAAAGTTCTGTTGGTAACAAATGACTCCAGTCTTGTCCAGCATGTCACTGACTGAATGGGAGACCTGAATCTGGAAACATGAGCTTCTCACCTCAGACTACACCCTACTTTGGGCTGGAATAAGGTGTTACTGCCTCTTTGGTTGGTGACACTTTGGTAAACTCTGCACTAATGCACTGAAGACCTTTAATGTACACATATTCCAGGTTACATGAACAGTCATCATTAGTGTTACTGAAAGTTAATCTTCCATTATATAGATAAGCTCAGGATCTTGTTAAAAATCTGTGTTGCTTACTTATAGTTAGAGACTCTATATATCTTCCTGGGGTTTTCCAGAGAGAAGTGCATCCACATGCCCTGAAACATCCATGCCCTTCACCAGCACACTATGATATACACACATAGACACACAAAAGATGAAATCTTTAATCCTTAATCCTCAATCCTTAAACATGAAACGTTCCTTTGTTGTTTTCACTGTTTCTTAGCGTTAAAAGGTTAGCACATTTTAAAGAGTAAAAGCTGAGATTTGTCTTCAGTTTTCACCCAGGCCAATTCCAGCTAAGTTCCAGAAAAATGGTAGATCGCAGAATGAAAAGCATAAAGCTTTGAAGGCTAGCTCTTGGCAGTCCTTCTGCAGGTGTGAGAGCCTGCCGCATCACAGCAGACTGTGTTAGGGCAAGATAAAGCTCTAGCTCTGACTTATCAGTACAAAACGGGGTTAGCTGCCTCTCTGCTTCCACAAGGTACTGGTATCAAACCCAATGAGGGGAGTAGAGCAGACCTCTGAAGAGGAAGACTATTGAAAGATATTAGTGAGGAAGGCACACCACACCTCTCAGTGATGTGCAGAAGCAAGCTCATTTCTTTACATTCTTGGAAAAAGCTCTCTGCCATTGCAGGAGCTCCTTGCTACAGGCCAGGTATTTATAGCATAATTGAATGATAAGCTAATGACTTTACTACATAGCCTTACACTTACATGTGAAACACGTTAATCCACAGAATAGTTCTTCTCTGACTTCTCAGATGTTCTTCCAAACTGCAAATACAAACAGAATGCATAACACATGGTTCTCTGAATGTTCATAGTCACTATAATCTTACCATCTAGTGGTGGGCATATCATTCTCGGTCAACTGAAGTCGAGTGTAAACAGTTAATCATTATCATTATCACTGTGCCACTGATGTAGACTTTGCAGGTTTCAGTGTTCTGGAAAGAAGAAGCATTGCTCTGAAGTAACATTAGAAAAGTGAACCACATTTCAAGGAGAGTGTTAATGTCCAGGATGCACACAGAAGCTCTGGGGCCAATCCAAAAAATGGTGAAAACTAGAAGTTGTAGAAAGCTCAGTGTGTCTGACATGCATATTCAGGAAGTACCTCTGTCATTGGTTAAATACTGAATAAAATATGATGCTAGAGGCATTCACAGTTTGAAATAATCTGTTTCATAACCTTACAATGTGTGGCACCTTCCATTTTTTACTGTGCTGTTTTCAAGCTTCTCTCAGGGATGTCATTTCACATCAGAAAAGTATTATAGTGTGAAACCTCAGGTATTGCATCCTGTTATGGTACACGTTATTATCAGTCTTCAGATATTTGTCCCAGGAAATTATTTGAAGCACTTGCACAGCAAGAACTATTCTAGATGTGCTGTTGTCTGGGAGCACAGAGTTTTAGGTAAGAAATGGTAAGAAAGAGAAATTTCTAGCACATGCTGGAAGCTAATCCTGAATGGATGAATTTTGTATTAAAAAAATAAAAGAAGAAAATTCACAGTGCAAAAATAATCGTGTAGGAATATTTGGGGATTGGGACTGGGAGGATTTGCAGAACAGTGGACTGGAAGTTTATTCCTTAGTACTGTTTCAAGTGCACTGTTAACTGCACTGCATAAATGATTTTTATGATTTGGTGGGGTTTTTTTGGTTGTTTGTTTTTTTGTTGTTGTTAAATAAAAAGAGGTTATATATGTCTCATTATGGCACAGGGACATACTTCTGTCACTAGACACCTCTCGGGATGAGAAGCGTGCACCCAAGTCCATACAGCTGCTGAGTTCTCCCATTCAGACTGTTGTTAATGTCTTCCCCAAATATTGCCTTCTGGGTGGTTTTTTGGAGTTCAGATCCAGAGCACCCTTTTCAGTGCTAAGCTGGAACTTTGAAAAAGAGATTCCTTAAAGTACAAATAATCACTTTGCATTGCTGTTTTTCTCTTTCTTTGGAGTCCTCCATATCTACGTTTCTCAAGCCACCTAAACCAAACTCGACATAGATTCTGGAGCGTCAGTTTAAAAGTACACTTTCCTAATTACTTCTTCCACACTAACAATTGATTCCTGGCATTTTAAATTTTTTTTCTCCTGTAGCAGGTGTCATCTTACAAAAGTCTCTGCAGCAGTTAATGAAAAAGTGGAATATTCTGGGAGTTGTAGTCTTTCAAACAGAGCTTCGCAAGGACATACCTGTATTGGAACACTACAGCTCCCTGAACTTCCTCGCGTCACTTTCTGTGAAACGTCCTGCAACGTGACTAGGTGGGGTGAGGGGTGGTGGCACTCAGCGACTTCCAGCGCTGCAAATCACACAGCACCTTGCATCAGTGTATGGGAGCAATTGGGAGCCGGAATGGACACCTGTGAATCTGTGCATCTTTAGGGTAGGGAACAAAGAAAGAAGTCTGGTTCAAGGAAACATTGTAATTTGAAATATTTCACTTTAGAAAAATATCCAACCGAATTTGTTTCTTTACCACAGCGCTCTGCAGGAACCCAGCCACTTGGACACTCTCCAGACACCTACACTTTGGTCAAACATGTTGTACTTAGCTGCTTTTAGATTTTTCTTTGAACTAAATGACTTGTGGCGGTGGCTGTTTTCTTAACCTCCTCTGGATCGTGCCCTGGGAACAGGTTGTCTATCTGCAGTCCTTGAATAGAAGAAAGATCCCGGGGCCACTGCTGCACTTCCATGCCCAACTCTTCCATCATTAAAAACTTTCTAACCTCTGAGACCTATTTTTCATTTTCCTTTTTTTTTTTTTTTTACAGCTTAACTCTCCATGCTAGTTCTTTCAGGCAGACACAGGCTTTGGAGGAATTGCAAAGGAAATCACTCTACCTATCTGAAGATGCATAAAGATCTAAATAAAAATTTTGAAATCTTGAACATATTTCTTACCTCTGCTTATTTTGGCAGTTCCCTGTCCTTATCTCCAACTCCTCTAATGAGCCCAAATTTAATCAGACCCACATTTTTCCTGATTTGAGAACTTAGGTACAAGTAACATATTCCCTGACAGCACATGGCTGGCTCCAGGTGTAGCCTCTATTCATTGACAGAGCAATTGGAGAGCTTTACTAGAATTTTACAAGTTATTATAAAATGAGAGTCCTCCAAATCTCATGTTCATCAATTTGTAAATCTGTGCTGAAACTCCCGCAGCAGCAGCTGCACTTGTGCTGTGAGCATTGTTGGTTTCTGCAGCTGAGCAGGTGGTGTTGGAATAGCCTCTTTCACTGCCTTTTTGCAATCATGATCCTAGGTGGAGAACAGAAGGTGGGAAAAAGCATAAAACTGTAAAATAAAGAATTAAAGATAATGATACTTTCTTTCTTCCCAAGGGTTTGATTTTAGTTTAACTTCTGAGCAATTGTTTTGGGAAATCTTATCGTAGCTAACCAGCCTGATTCTCCATCTCAGTCACAGTTTTGGTTTATCTGTACTAACAGAAAAATTCAGTGCCTGTGCTGTAGAAATATTGTGACTTGAAGGTCACAATATTCATTCAGGTTATTATATAAGCACCTAAATATTTGGAAGAAAAATTGGATTTTAATTTGCAAAAGAGCTATACAAACCCTGAGGAAAGAGGGAAGAGAAATGGATGCTGAAGGAACCAGCTTCCACAGAGATTATTCACTTCATAAGAAGGAACTTCAATTAATTGAAAAATATTAGAAAGTACATGAGGAAAGTACATGAGAAAATTGCATACTATTCAAGTTAATGACTAGTTTTATGCTTCCAGTCTTTGCCCTACATGCACAAATAAATTTCATAGGTATCCAAGACGTAGATCTGGCAGAAGAAGTATTTCTAATTAATGTCTTATTGGACTGAGTGATGCTTATTTGCAGATTTCACTAAGAAATGGCATGTTTAACACATTCGCAAAGAATGCCAAGAAAGTCATGTAAGGTAAAAAATTTACTGTATCTTGGCTGCTTTAGGGCAACTCCAAATACAAAGCTTCATGGGTGATCTATTTTACCTGAGGAAATATACTTTCTGATTTTTTTTAATATATGCTACCACCTGGGCCCTAATGGTGAAAAAGACAAAGGTTTTTTTCTGAGGTGGAGTCATGCAAAAACAAGCAAACAGAAAACCTGGGAAAAGACAGTGGTAGAATAATTTTTTTTAAAATAATACCTTTCTGCAGAGGACAAAGATGTTCTATTATCTTTATTTTAAAAATAATTTCCTAATGGTATGTGGCTTGCTATTCATCAAAAAGCAAGTCTTTGTTATTATAATCCCTAACAAATAAAGAAGAACAGATGCATTTTATCGTCAGTAAAAATGTAATTCTTTCGAAGTCTTCTGCAATAAGGCACACTTGCATGAGATCAGATGCTTTTGAAGATGAATATTCATGTTAAATGCAAGATTATTCATTCAATTAATTAAGCCAATTTATTCAATTATTTATTCTATTAATTTATTCAATGAATAATGAATTAGTCATTGTTTTCTTTAAAAAGTTCAAGAAGTCCTTGAGCAATTCCTGGACAAATACATCATTGTAATTAACTACAGGCTGCACTAAAAATATGGTAAAAGTTTTTAATCTGCTGCTTACAGTGGATGGAGGTGCTGGTCCGTAACAGGCTGTAACAGACTCTTTGGAGAGTGCTATCGCTCTGCACTGCTTGCTGTCTAAACACGCAGAGAACAAGGAAATGAATAATCATAAAATAGCCCCTCTTCCCATTGTAGGGCAATGCTGAACACTGGAGAATGAATGCCACGATTCAAACAATCAAAGCACTACAGGCTAGATCTTCTCAATCCGTCCTTGGTCCTAACCAAGGGAGCTACTTCCAAGGTCAAACTTTGCTCATCAGGAACAGTGACAGCTAATGATCAGTGTTCCAAGAGCACTCAGCTCCAAATTTGTCCTGATCCATACCTGTGTGGCATGGAGTTCAGGGCCAAATTTAACTAGTACAGTGAAGGAAGACATATATTGACCCAGTAAAACTCAGTGTTAACCCAGGGACGCTAGTTAGACTGCATTAATATTAACACACATAATGCAGCTGATATCAGTTACATCCTCCGAGTCTGCAGCTGTCCTTTAAGATACCCTGGATTTATAAACAAATTTGCCCTAGTGTTTGTCTCAATACAGTATTTATTTCCATTCATTATATATTCATTATTAATACAGCAAGGAAAACGTCAGTAAGTGCTATTAGCTATTTGGGCAGCAGACCAGGAAAGTGGATATCCGTCAATCAAATTAGCGTAAAGCATTTGTTAGGAGATCTAGAAACATTAACTAAGATAGTAGCTGTTTAACTAAGGACTCACGTAGGCTTTTTGAAGTTATAGAGTGGGGTTTTTTTTGTTTATTTTTGATTACATCACTGAAGAGCTGAACACACGATGATTAATGTAAAAGAGATTCCCTACATTCAACATGACTTTTGCTTTTAAAACTAATTCATTAATATATTTTAATTTTTATCAGTATGCTACTTGTAATAGTTCATGAATCCTTTCTGCTAATGTACATCTAAGAAAACTTTTACTTGGAAAAAGGTCCTGCATCTGAGTCAGGGCAATCCTCGGTATCTGTATTGACAGCTTGAAAAAGAAGCGTGGCCAACAGCTCAGGGGAGGAGATTCTGCTGCTCCACTCTGCCCTTTTCAGACTCCAGCTGGAGTACTGTGTCCAGCTCTGGAGTCCTCAGCACAAGATAATCATGGACCTGTTGGAGTGGGTCCAGAGAAGGGCGCAAAAATAATCGGAGGGATGGAGCACCTCTGCTATGAGGACAGGCTGGGAGAGTTGGGGTTGTTCAGAGAAGGTCATTCTTCTTAGAAGAAAAGGCTCTGGGAAGACCTTATTGTGGCCTATCCAGTACTTAAAGGGAGCCTACAAGAAATATGGGGTCAGTCTTTTTAACAAGGCCTGTTGCAACAGGACAAGAGGTAATGGTTTTAAAGTAAAAGAGGGGAGATTTACACTAGGTATAGTGAGAAATTTTTTTACACTGAGGGTGGTGAAACACTGGCACATGTTGCCCAGAGAGGTGGTAGATGTCCCATCCCTGGAAACATTCGAGGTCAGGTTGGCCTGGGCTCAAAGCAACTTTGATCTAATTGAAGATGGGGTGTTGGATTAGATGACCTTTGAAGGTCCCTTCTGACTCAAAGCATTCTATGATTCTATGAAAAACTATGAAAAACACCTTTTTTTGTGCATAGCCATTTCATCATTGCTTTTTTCTTTCCAACTGGATGCCTGAAAATAATATGTGAGAAATCAAATATCTCAACTGCAACTCCTCCAGTTTGTATGTGCAACAACATAAAGCTTTTATTGTTAAATAAACAGCATTTGAATATATAAAGTATTTGAATATAAAGAGGGTATTTCTGGGAATCAAACAGATTTTTTAAAAAAAATCATGGAAGAAAAACTTTTGAAGTACATCTCCAAACCTGTTTTGTGCTTTATTTTGACATACTGATTAAATGTACTGGTTCATGTCATTAGGCTAAAACTTTGCTGATAATCAAGAATAATTTATTAATCATAACACACTAAAATATGTTAACATGTTTTTCATTTATATCAATTTGCATAATTATTATTTATTCATATAAGTGAATTTGCTGCTGATTATACGTGGGAAGTGTTGTAAACGTGATCAGTTCAGTGATACCTCTGGAACAATGATTCCCTTGAGCTCTGTGTGGTAGGGAATAGACCACATCCTGTGGAAGCCAGTTTTTCCCTTTCCAATGGAAAGTTCTTGCTATATTCTACAGCTGAATCTTTGAAAATCTCTTCCATATGAATTTTGATTTCTGATTCAGACAAATGTGTTCCAAAGTCTTTTGGACTTCTGATTAACCTTGAGCTATTTCAGGGACCTCATCTACTGAAAATTAGGTATATACTGAAATTTGTCTTTCCTAGGATATACACACATGCATGTATTTTAGCACGTGAGCATTGAGCATTTGGTTTTTATCTTTAATTTAAATTCAATTTAGAACAAGTATGGATCAAAATTATTTGATAGAAAAGCAATCATATTAACATGATTTTTTTTTCTAAAAAGCTTTCAATTAATTAAATTTAAAAAAAAAAAAAATAATCATTTCCCTATATCTTTTAAGGAGCTTTTTCAATGTTTGCTTTGCCTTAAAATTAAGAAACACCCTAAGCCTGAATGTAGTTGTCATGGAAATAATTTTAATTGATATTTCCTGAAAAATAAGCAGCAATTTTCTGCAGACTGTATTAAGTTCCCTCATTTACTACAGCCTTTTCCTCTTGGAACTCCATACGATTTTTGATCTCTCTAAAACCTGTGACATCAGTTACAACTGTTCTAGTTAAATGCTTTGGTACAGCTTTCTATGTAAAATTAAGTTTATCCAGAGGGATCTAAATGCCCTTCATTGTTTTCTTCTAAGCAGAGTAGGTGTTTTGTGTCTGTAGACAGTAGGAGATGGAGAAAATGACAGCATTGCTGTGTTTCAGTCAATTCCACTTGCCAAAGCTATAGTGTTGATGTTGTTGTTGTAGGTGATGCATCATGCTGGTAAGAAGAAGCAGGCTGAAATACAGATGTAGTCCAAAAGAAGCAGAAAGCCAATCATTGATATAGCCAATATTACTGGCAACTGTAAATTTAGACCACAACAATGTGATTTTGACTTCATGTTGATGTACGCAAAACTATAGTACCACAGAGAGCTATAATTTGCTGATCTTGTAGGTAGGATGTGAAAGACATACAAGGTGGTCAGAACATCCCACACCAAGATGTTGTGCCTACACTCACTGAGATGGTAGCTGTGTGCTCAAGGCAAGGGCACAAAGGGAGATGAGGATGCACATCATCCTTCCTCTATTTCTGCCTTTTCTTTTAGTCGAATCTCATTTTACCTCCATAAGAAGATACACAGCAAAGATTCAAAGACTTAAATTGCATTTTATTTTCCCTTCATGAGTATCAGATCCTGTACAGATCCTCTCACTCTGTGCTTCTCATGCCTTTAATATGATGCTATTCCACAGCATAAAAATATAAACTTATAGCCTTTACAAAGGTCAGCTTTTTTTCAGACTGATAGCAGCACAGTTGAGAAAAGTCTCTTAACATCTTATCATCTTCCTGATTTTCAAATAATATACTTATTTTCCCCCTCCCACATCAGGTTGGTGGTAAATAATCTACAATTCACTGAAATGACTGATAGTCTTTCAATGACCAGCTTTTATACAGGGAGCTGGAGGTATCTTTAGTCATGATTTGGGCTGGGTTTTTTTGCATGTGTGAAAATGTACTGTGTATGGGAGTAAAGGGCATCGGTTTTAAATTGATTTTTAGTTTTACTGAAAGCTGTTCAGCTGACAACAGTGGAGAATTGAATTATCTGCCAGCCATAGAAATAGTATAATATGAACAGTGGAGCTTCATTATGCTGCCAAGTGTGTAATTTCCACCTTGGTCAGAAGGAAGAAGGCCAAAAATCCAGCAATGACAAGGAAGTCATTGTCCTCCCCACCACCACCACTGCCCCTATAGGCCTGTGGAATCCAGCAGATAAAATAGCTGCTGCTGTGCCAGCTGTGAGGATGCAAAAACAGTTGGGAAGAACTGATCTGTGTCGTGGACTATATACCCAACAGCCATCAGAGGGTAGCAAAGATCGGTCAGAGTTTGCCCTCTATTTGAACCAGTGATTTACAAAGACAAAAGGCTCTACGTGCCATTGTCAGTTCCCAGAGTCATCCAGTCCTCTTATGGAAATTAAATTTTATTTTCAATACGGCATTTCTGAGCCCTAGTTGAGAGGATAGCGGAAATCAAGGCTGCATACAAGCCTGTCTTTAAATTTATCTATGTCTGGAAAGTGAAGGAAGACATTTATCACAGGGTTTTAAAGACAGAATTAGAATTTGTTTTTTCTTTCCATCTGCTTTATGTGTTTATGTATGAAATATTTTATTGAAAAATAATTTAATACTTTTGTAATAACCATGTTTCTCAAAGAATGTGATGTTGCTATGTCAGAGTCCCTGCTGTGTTATGTAAACTTTGAATTTGTTACTGAGGAAAAGCTATCAATATTTTTTCATTATTACAGTATCCTTTTGATCTGAAATTATCACAGAGAGAGACGCAGGCCAGATGTCATTTGCTTTCATTGACATCCCATGCATTCAAAAGTCTCTCATGGAATTCCCAGGGCAGCCCTTACCCTTTGTCTGATTTTGATTCCTTCTGAAGCAAAGTGTAGATGTTGCTGCATCTTCCCAGGAAACATGCTCAGAAAGGGAGCTCTGAGAGGAAATCTTACAGTTTACCCTACAAAAAAAAAGTAGTGGCAGTAACTGAGCAATTTCCTTAAAATTCTGTAGGGGGAAACACACTATAACCCACCAGCCCCTGACTGGTGAGCAACACCAGTGCTAGTGGTGATTACTAACTTTTCAATGACGTCTCAAGGGCTTTTCACATAGATGTGATTAGAATTGGTCTGTGGCCTAGAGTATTTAGCCACTCTGGAGTAAAAGGAGTCATTTAGCTGGGTGTCTGGGAAACAGTATTACCCAGAGACAATATGCTACATGGAACCTGGAGATTCCTGGGTCTGCTCAAGTGCCCTTGTGCTCCTGGCACCAGCTAGGAGGAGGCTGTGAAATGCTTGTTCTTTCATGCATGGTCCCACCTCAAGGACTAGTGGAAAACGACATCTGGTTTTGGCTGTCTTGTTTCTTAATAACTTGTGTGGATTATTAATGAAACAGCTAGAAAAAATCTGATGAGGAAAACTTAGCCTTCATTCTTTTAATGCTTAATCAGAAAAAAATAAGTCAGCAAGAAATGCCAAACTGTAAACTACTCTACATGTTCATTTTAGCCAGACACATATGCTGTGTTATGAGAGGAAAGCTGATTGATGACTTATATTTTATTTCTTATGAGTAAAGTTTAATTAACTACATGTTGCTGATTATGTAAATCCTTCAGATTTAGTAATTGCAATGGATGGTAAAAGCCTAAGCTTTCATGACTGAGATATCCATTACATTTTGAGATATCCTGAGCGCAAAGAAAAAATTGCTGTTGGCCTTGGCCCATTAAGCTTGTTTCCAGATCATGTACAGAGAAAACTCTTACTGAGTTTTAACAATAGAAAAGAAACCAACATATTCAAGGCTATGAGCTTGAACGTCTAGAGACTAGGAGAGTGTATGGACCTTAAAACAAGCTTACCCTAACAACAGGAACGTTCTGGACGATCATCTCAAACACGCAGTAGTGCTCTCAGAAGCCCATTGGGATAAACAGTGAAGTGCAGTAGATGTGGCTGGAGACACCAGAGCCCTCAGTACTTCTTTTGACACTGTTGTTGGTCTTGCAAGATGATCTGCAGCTGGTTACTTCTCCTCCACATTGCCTCCCCTGCTAGTCTGTGTCCAAAATCGAGAGGACGTCCCATGTTGTCTTCCAATGCTACCAGGGACCTGTGCTTGCCTGCTCTACCCCTCCGCTCACCTAAGAGCTAGGTTGTGGTGGACATTACCAGAACAGGAGACAGTGTCACTTCAGAAATGCAGTTACATTGTGAAATCCTGAAGCCTTATTCCTCTACTTTGTGGATTTTTATAAAGTAGAAGTTAGACTCCATTCTTCCATAGCAGGTAAAGAGTTCAGTCTTGTGGTTCAGCTGCAGTAAGGAGATATTTATTTCAATTGTCTAAGAAGAAGTAAATTTATAAGCCAGCATCAACATTATGTCTGTGAAAGCTTTAAAGATATTTTTTCTGGATATATTTTTGTTCAATATTAATACTAAAGTTGAAACCACTGGACAGCTGTTCAGTTCTTCTCTCTCTGGGACCATACCGTAGAGTGAAAAGTACAGTGGTTAACTACAGGCTTGTCTGGCACAGCAAATGGGATGGTAGCTACCTCCTACAGTCAATGCTCAAGGGCGCTGTGATTGTCAGCCTCTTTATATGCAGCAGCTCTGTAGTAATCATCATTTCAGCAGCAATTGACCTTGCAAATGTAAGGTCCTGAGGCAAAGAATTTATTTACATCATAGCTGCTGGAATGGCATCCAGGGTGGAAAGCTCATCAGAAGTGTAGCAGCACCTAAGATTGATGACAAAAGGGGGTATATTTGTTTTCCAGATATAACCAAGAAATGCATTGTCAGCAAAGTGTGAAGAACATTAAAAGAATTAACGTGTCTCCAAGATATTTTGGAAAAGAACTCATCTTTTTAACTCTGCTTAATATTGCAAGGAAGGAAAATGTTCTGGCTCACACCTCGTGAGTGTGCAAGGACAGCAGAAAAGGAGCACTTTATTAACATAAGTACTCTGTTGTTAAAAACACAAAATGGCTAGATCAAACTGGACCCTGCATCTAGTCCAGCATCATGTTCTAGCAACCTGTCATACCTGAAGTTTCTAAGAAACTCTGCTGGAGAAAATTAATTATTTTGTTAATTTGGGAAGCTGTTTATGTGAAGTTTGTGGGTTCTGTACAAGTGGGAATCAGACCAAAACTTCAGCCAGATCACAAGCTGATCTGTGCTGGTTCTTTGTCTTGCTTTTGCCTTAAATTACAGTTTCTAAAGAGTACTGGGAGACAACAAACATCTGTTGGTCGTTGCTGCCACAGAAACAAAACAGAAATATCCTTAGTAATCTTCTGCTCCTTGGAAGGTTTGTGCTGCCAGGCAGAGCTGCTGTGGCAATGCCCCCTCCCTTTGGTGGGCTTAAATGCTGGGATCCCCGCTGTGGCAGCATCCCACTGCCCAGGACTTCCCAAGGGCTCCCCTTGTGCCTCTTTGCTGCAGGCTGCCGGGCTGGGGCACCTCCAAACCAGGCTGTCCCAGGAGCCTGGGTGACTCTTTGGCAGCTGACTCAGGTATCTCTTCATCGTTTCCAGGGCCAGCAAGCATCCGTACCTTCGCCAGATTAATCATCCAGCAGCCAGAGACACATCAGAGTCTAACCAGGTGATAAAAGGACAAGAACACTGATTTCTCCTATTTTGTGCACCTCTAGATGAAAGGCATGGCCAACATTGGCAGTGTGGTGAGGAAGGCAAGACCCCGCATCCATCAGCACTGGTAGATTTCCTGGCTGCAGCTATGGTAGCCCTTCGACCTTTGTCCCCCTCTGGGTGACTGTCACCATCTGAAAACTCAAGCAGCCCAGGCGACAAGTGTCCCTGGAGCAGTTTTACCTCCTCCGGGAGGAAAACAAAACAAAATTAAGCACTCAAGGTGGGAAATGAATGAAGGGCTTAACACGCCACTTAGAGCCACCAGCAAAGATGCAGGCTTAACTTAATTCAGAACAAAGAAAACCACAAATCCTCCATTAAATTAGGGTAGGACAGAGAGAAAGAGAGAACGGTGAGATCTTAACAACATACATATGTACACCCTCCCTCCACCCCTCCCCTTTTCCCTGCTCAGTTTACTACGCTCACATATGCACTCCCCTGTTGGAGTTGGGGAGGGCGTGGGGTGCGGAATACAGGAGGGGGTTGGGATGCAGTTCCTTTAACCTCTGCCATGAAGGTCCAGGCTGCTCTGTAAGACAATCTTCCTGTGTACACTCTCTGCACTCTTTGTACGCTTCTTCTGTACTCTCTCACCCCACAAGAGGCATCTCAGCACAACCACCTCCATTCCATGTGGGGGGTGTTCATTGCCCAGGGCCGACTTCCCCATTACTGCACCAGCCCTGTTCCAAAGCTCAAAGTCACCATGTTTCCAGGGGCTGTCCAGGTCTCCACATTCCAGCAGTGCCTCCATTCTCGACTCTCCAGCCCGTCCTTACTTCCCCCACCAGTGATCAATCACTTCTCAGTACAGGGGGTGTGGGGGCCCCGGGTCCCTGCATCCCGGTCCCTCTTCTCTTCCCCCACCGGTGATCAACAAAGTTAAAAGTCTACTTGCCACGAGGAAGATCTTTGCTGCCCCAACATATACTGGCAGCAAAGTTCTTGTTGCCAAGGAGACTGCTCAGAGGTTCTCTCTTCTCTATTTCGTCCTTCCCCTTCTAAACAAAAGAGCGCACCGAAAAAGAAACCGGTTCACCACTCCTTATGTAGCATTATTGGAAGAGGTGGTTGTTGATACGGCTTGGGCCAGGGGAGGGCGCAAAAGTGGAGCCGGGTGTTGTGTTTCTCAACACGAGTTACAGGGACCTGTAGCCTCTTCTCCCTGCCACCTCACCCCGACAAAACAAAATGTGGCAAACCCCATTCTGAGCCCAAACAAGGGGGGGACAGCGCCCCCTTGCCCTGGAGCCAATATCCTAAATCATGACAGTGACCCCATCACTCCTCCCACGATGGAAACTTTCTTCCTGATGCTCTTGGGCAGAGGTTGAGATGCTCTGAAAGGAAATGAGGGCTTCTTTCTTTCTCAATCCCTATTTAATTTTTTTAATTCCCAATGTATACATCCTGGTGTCTTAACTGTAGGCTTCTTTAGTGTTTTCAGAGAGTTTTAAATGATAGCTTTTATAGTAATCATTAATGGGCAATAAACTTTATTGTCTAATTGTGTACTTCATTGAAAAATAATTCTACCTTTTTTTAATTTTATGCCCTCTGAATTTAATAACAAGCTCTCTCCTTTTTCTATTCTGTGGGGACACATCTAGAAGCACTCATGTCACCTTCTTGATGTCATATGTTATTTTGAAAACCATCGACAACACCTCTCTTTCTTTTTCCTAAAATAAAGTGTCCCAAATTTTCAATTTCTCTTTATACAAATGTGGTTTCTGAACCCAGCCATTCCCATCATCAATCTCTCAGCTCCCTCTATTTTAATTTTTTTTAAAAAATAGGGCAGCTGGAGATGAGTACCATGTTTCAGGTGACAGTGCACTTTGTAATGGAATTGTTACATTTTCAGGCCAATTTTCCCATTCTTATGGGTTTAACATTTCATTTGATTTGTATTTATTTTCTGACTGCTGCAGCCCTTTGGATGACAAGGTTTTCAATTAACTCTTAGAGTTGTCAGAGCCTTAATTTAGACCCTGGGAAGCTGTTTGAATAACTTCGAGTCTTCCACCCAGTGCATTATACTGGTCAGCATCGAAGAAGTGACAAGTTTCTACCAGCCAATTATTAGAGTTGTTGCAAGGAATTACAGGTACCATATAAGATCATGGTAAGTGAGATGTTTTATATTATTGCCACTGAGTAGTAGGGTAGGTGTGAGATAGATAAAATAATTAAGACAATCCTTGGCAGCAAGGATTTCAAACGCCTTCCATTTCCACTGTGCAACTGGAGCTCCTAGAGGCAAAGTCTGGAATAGCTGCATAATTCCGTGTGGCTGACTGGGGACACACATGTTGCTGGGTTCTGTTCTTTGAAGGAAGAAGGTAAGAATATGATAACCTAGAGAGATACACTGGAGCTGAATGGAATTGACATTGTCTTGGAGAAAAGCCATTCTGTTCCAAGGAGGAAGAAGGGGCAGGTCATTTAGAATATAAGGGTTTTCCCAGATTATGCAGGGAGAAGATTAGAAAGACTAAAGCCCAGCTTGAGCTTAGTCTGACCACTGTCATAAGAGGCAAAAAAATATGTTTCTATATGTACATTAACAGCAAAAAGGAGAGCTAAGGAGGGTCTCCATCCTTTGCTGGATACGGGGGGAAACATAGTGAGCAAGGATGAGGGTAATGCTGAGGTAGTGAATGCCTTCTTTGCCTCAGTCTTTAATGGTAAGACCAGCTCACTGAGTGCTCAGCCTCGTGAACCAGAAGGCAGAGTGGGGAGTGGAATCAAGGCCCCGTAATCCACAAGGAAACATTAAATGAACTACTGCACCAATTAGACATGCACAAGTCTAAGGGGCCAGATGGGATCCACCCAAGGGTTCTGAGGGAGCTGGTGGAAGTGCTCACCAAGACACTTTCCATGATCTACCAACAGTCCTGGCTAACGGGGGAGGTACCAGTTGACTGGAGGTTAGCCAATGTAACGCCCGTCTACTAGAAGGGCCGGAAGGAGGATCCAGGCAACTACAGGCCTGTCAGTGTGACCTTGGTGCCAGGGAAGTTTATGGAGCAGATCACCTTGAGTGCCATCACTCGGGATGTACAAGACAACCAGGTGATCAGGCCCAATCAGCATGGGTTTAGGAAAGGCAGGTCCTATTTGACCAGTTTGATCTCCTTCTATGACAAGGTGACCTGTTTAGTGGATGAGGGAAGGGCTGTAAGTTTTGTCTACCTAGACTTTAGTAAAGCCTTTGACACTGTTTCCCACAGCATTCTTCTGGAGAAACTGGCTGCCTATGGCTTGGATGAGTGTACTCTTCGACGGATAAAATACTGGCCAGATGGGCGGGCCCAGAGAGTGGTGGTGAATGGACTCAAATACAGTTGGTGGCTGGTCACCTGTGGTGTACCCCAGGTCTCACTGTTGGGGCCTGTGCTCTTTAACATCTTTATCAATGATCTGGATGAGGGGATTGAGTGCACCCTCAACAAGTTTGCAGATGACACCGAGGTGAGTGGGTGTGTCGATCTGCTTGAGGCTCCACAGAGTGATCTTGACAAGCTAGATCGATGGGCTGAGGGCAATAGTATGAAGTTCAACAAGGCCAAGTGCCGGGTCCTGCACTTGGGCCACAACAACTCCCTGCAGCATTACAGGCTTCGGGAAGAGTGGCTGGAAAGCAGCCCAGAAGAAAAGGACCTGGGGGTGTTGGTCGACAGCTGACTGAATTTGATTCTGCAGTGTGCCCAGGTGGTCAAGAAGGCCAACAGCATCCTGGCTTGTATCAGAAATGTGTCCAGCAGTAGTAGGGAAATGATTGTCCCTCTGTACTCAGCACTGGTGAGGCCACACCTTGAGTACTGTGTTTGATTTTGGGCCCCTCACTTCAAGAAGGACATTGAGGTGCTTGAGCATGATCAGAGAAGGGGAACGAAGCTGGTGAAGGGTCTGGAGAGCAAGTCTTATGAGGAGCAGACGAGGAAACTGGGGTTTTTTACCCTGAAGAAAAGGAAGCTCAGGGGAGACCTTATTGCTCTCTCCAACAGTCTGAAAGGAGGTTGTAGAGAGGTGGGGGTTGGTCTCTTCTCCCATGTGACAAGTGACAGGATGAGAGGAAATGGCCTTAAGTTGTGCCAGGGGAGATCTAAGTTAGGTATCAGGAAGAACTTCTTTACAGAGAGCGTTATAAAGCATTGGAACAGGCTGCCCAGGGATGTGGTGGAGTCCCCATCCCTGGAAATGTTTAAAAGACGTGTGGATGGGGCGCTGAGGGATGTGGTTTAGGGACCCTGGCAGTGCAGGGTGAATGGTTGGACTCGATGATCTTAAAGGTCTCTTCCAATCAGATGATTCGATGATTCTATCTTTAGCCCTGCCATAACAGGTATGGCATTCTGCTACGTGGCTCCCAGGCGCACATATATCTCATCAGCAACTAGACATGAGGCATCTAGTCTCATGAAACATCCTGTCCCACTAAATGTGAGAAAACTCAAGCAAAATCCGACCTTGAGCCATGCAGGTTACATACCACCCAAAATTATCTGCTTCTCCATTACAAAATTTTGCTTACTTCTTAAAAGGTGGTTAATCCAATGGCACACTGCAAGGGGAAAACAAGAAATCTGTCTCAGATCACCTAGAAACTTTGATAGCTTGATTCACACTTAGCCATAATGCGAGGCTATTAATTTCATATAATATCTGGCATCTCATTAAAACAAGCTCTTATGCAAGTGATGATAATCCCTTCAAATTTAATGGAGTTTCTGAATTTAGTTCTATGTGTCTGCATTGCCACCTATCTGTTTTTCAAAAGCAAAGATTGACAAAACAATACAGACAGGAACACCTTTTTGTCTCAGAACGCTAATCTAGGTGCCAATCTGCTTAAGCGAAGCACATTTTTAAGATTTACAAAAATTAAGATTTACAAAAAGATTTACAAATTTTATTATTTAAAAAACAGTAGGCCAGATTGATATCTAGTGCGATGCAAATTAAAGAAAAAAACTGAAGAATTATAGAATCATAGAATGCTTTGGGTTGGAATGGACCTTCAAACACCATCCAGTACAAGCCCCTCTGCAGTGAGCAGGGACATCTTCAACTAGATCAGGTTGCTCTGAGCCCAGGCCAACCTGACCTTGAATGTTTCCAGGGATGGGGCATCTACAATCTCTCTGGGCAACATGTGCCGGTGTTTCACCACCTTCATTGTAAAAAATTTCTTCCTTGGATCTAGTCTAAATCTCCCCTCTTTTGTTTAAAACCATTATCCCTGTCCCGTCTCAACAGGTCCTGCTAAAAAAATTGACTCCATCTTCCTTATAAGACCCACTTAAGTGCTGGAAGGCTGCCATAAGGTCTCCCCATAGCCTTCTCTTCTCCATGCTGAACAACCCCAACTCTCCCAGCCTGTCCTCATAGCAGAGGTGTTCCATCCCTCTGATCATTTTTGTGTCCTTCTCTGGACCCACTCCAACACATCCATGTTTGTTTTGTGCTGAGGACTCCAGCGTTGGACACAGTACTCCAGCTGGAGTCTGCAGAAAGCAGAGTAGAGCAGCAGAATCATCTCCGTCGACCTGCTGGCCATACTGCTTTTGATGTCCAGGATGTGGCTGGCTTTCTGGGCTGTGAGTGCTCATTGTTGGCTCATGTCCAGTCTTTTATTCACTGGTACCCCCAAGTCCTGTTCCATGATCTTCCCAGGCACAGAGGTGAGACTGTCAGGTCAGTAGTTCCTGGGGTCCTCCTTTCTAGCCTTTTTAAAAAAGGGTGCAATATTTCCCTTTTTTTCAATCACCAGGGACTTCACTTGACTGCCAGGACTTTTCAATATCATGGACAATGGACAGTAAGATCATGTACAGTGGAAGAGCATAAAGATACAGAAAAATTATTAAAGAAGTCTGTCATGTGTAGTCTATGGACTCTTCTGTTGCTACACTAATTTGTGATTATGCATATCTTCAGTACTGCTGTTCTACTAACTCCCTTCTCTTGGCAACGTTCATCTTATAAAGCCATGGAAGGGAATTCAGAGATCTGTGCTCATGTTGTTCTTGTTACAAGTGTCAGCTACCACAGAGTTTAACTTGGCTGCATTTTTTTATATTTTGGCAATCATAAGGATTATAATGCTGTAGCTTTGATGGGCATGTGGGACTCCTCTGCATCAAGTATCTGCGCTTCGTACGGGATATTAGAGCCCCGGGAAATAGAGGCTTGCTGTATGATTTGCATGGTAATCTAAATTGAGATTGATGTCAGGCTCCCTGGGTGAGTTGTCTGCACAAGTAAGGAAGAAGGGAGAACAAGCTCAGCACAGCCATGTTTTGTATTGCACCGCAGGAACAGGGAGCGAGCGAGGGCTTTGCTTTCAACACCCACCAACAGAGCTGACATGTCAGGAACAGCAGGTTTTAATCAGAAGTGTGTGTTTGTATCTGCCTTCTCTGCCAAAGAGACCAGGGAAGCAGATCACAGTGGCTTCCCAGCCCTGCCTCTGGTATAGCACAGTTACGAGCTTCCTCCTCTGCATCTCATGACAGTCATAACTAAGTCTTAAAAATCTCCTGAGGATGAGCCGCATCATCACTGACAGAACCCTAACTCTGCCATAAAATATCCTGCACTCCAGCCACAGGACAGTTTTAGTTTTGCAGCTGCACTTTCTTGAAAAGTGTTCTGATTAGAAAGTGGATTTAGAAATCATGTGAGAAAAACACGTGGCACATTTCCTCTCATGCTTAAAAACAGGCAGTCAAGTCAGTCTCTGCTTTTAATGTCACTAGGGCTTTTTGGTGGTAGTGATGGTTTTGTTTTGGGTTTGGGTTTTTTGTGGGTTTTTTTAGAGTTTTAATTGAAAATCTAGCAGTACTTCGCTGACTGGAAGGAATTTCTCCCTGCAGCCCTTATGTCCCCATATTTTATACAAACTCTGCTACATTAATGGTTAGATGTTGAGGCCCCTTTTGCAGTTAAACATACTTCATATCACACACGTAGCATCTAGCTGAAGCTATCTGCTAGGCAGTCTATGCTGCAGCATCAACCTCTCCATATGTCATAACTCGTTTTCAAAATGTAGTCAGTTTTGGAGGGCATTGCTTGGCTTCATTATAACACACATGAACAGCAGGTGCCAGCTCATTGTAAGATGCTGAGTCTGAAAAAGTAATTTTTCACTCTTAAAATTATCTTGAATTCTGTGTAGCTATAAAGGAAAAATCCTTATGAAACGATCTCTT
Organism: Bucorvus abyssinicus; assembly: GCA_009769605.1. Classification (NCBI taxonomy): domain Eukaryota; kingdom Metazoa; phylum Chordata; class Aves; order Bucerotiformes; family Bucorvidae; genus Bucorvus; species Bucorvus abyssinicus. The sequence goes on from CM020024.1 coordinate 129,137,791, forward strand.
CAAAGGATCTGTAGCCTTTATAACCTCCTATAAATAACTTTCACCAATATCTTAATCTCATCAAAAAGTTTTAGAAATATAAGCTCAAAGAAATTCCCCAGAGATGGGATGACATTTTATTTAAAAAAGCAGTTTAATAGGTCTCCAAGCACCAGAAGCATCTGCGCCACTAGGAAAGAAAAAAAAAAAAAAAGCTATGACTGCCTTTTAATGTAGAGGGAGGACACTTGCACAGTGTCCTTTCACATGTGCCATCCTGTTCTGAAGTGAGGAACACTGCAGCTAATCAGCATCTACAACATGCTAATTAGCATCTCTGGAAACATGAGGAATATATACTTTTCTTTTAACAATACAATGGCTTAGAGGCACAAAATAGTTAAGTACCATAACAGGAAGCATTTCAGAGCAAATATAGACTGATCAGGAAGGAAGGAGGATACTGAAGTTTCATAAAGGTGCCAATGAACACTTAAAATACTGGGCACCACCTTCATGTTCTCGCCAAGGTAAATGATCTGTAGTGAATAGCCCACCTTCTCTGTACCACTGCACAGCAGAAGGCAAAGCTAATTTCTCTCTCTCGCCTAGTTCCTTAGTATGCCATTTCTCTGATTCTTTGCATCCAGATGTGGGGGTGGTGAACTGAAGAGTGAGTCAATATAAGTTATATATGGCTATTGATTAAAAAAAAAAAAAAAGAAAGAGAACTATAAGGTGGAGGTGGTGCTTTCAGGAGAAGTGCTCCTTCAAGAGAAGGACACAGAGGGGGAAAAAGGAGATAATTAAAACATATACCTCTTCCAAAATACTTTCAAGGAAAGGCAATAGCTATAGGCTGGAAAGAAAATCCAGGACTAAAATTTAAGATGAGAAGAGAAGCCCAAAAGTGTCAGAGTGAGCAGTGATCTGTTTGGGGCATGTTTTGAATCATCTTCAAATGAATGTAATTGGCATGAAACAACAGCATGTCATGGCAAAGTCAGCCATTGCAGCTGAAAAACTATGCTTGATGAGAAGCAGAAAGCAGTGTCCAGGAAACCTCCGTGATGACAGATTTGCACCTGCCGGTAGGCTGAAGGATGAGATCCTCTACTTATCAGTGTCCTTGGGCAAATCTGGCTGAGCAATCTAAAGCCCAATTAAATATAACATCTGCCAAATCACTGCATGGTAGTAGGAAAAGATCATTTGGGAGGGATGCTAAAATAACTAGCACTGCTGGAGAAATACGTGATGAAGGCAACACGAAGGAAATGATATACTACAGACAGTGTCAGGACACCTGCTGAGACCCAAAGGTGAGACACTGAGCTCCACAACGTGTGTGGCGTTAGAACTGGATGAGCCCACATATCTATTTTTAAGAGCAGGTGCTCTGTTTCTCTCTTTTTTTTTTTTTGTGGGACCTGTCCTCTTGACCCGTTGCAGTAGTGCAGTGTTCCCAGCATCAGAAGCACATTTGATTGCAGAAGCAATGAAATCAGTGAAGGTTGATATCCAAAGGACAAATGACTTGAGGATGAGTGACCTTTCTCTGATCCTTAATGAGGCTGCAGCCTTTTCCTCCTTGATGGGGGGTGAGGGAGCAGGAGGAAAGTTTTAAGAAATATCTCCCTTGTTTGAAAGGTTCTTTTCACAGGATATGTAATATCTGAAGCTTATTTTCTTCTGCCAAATCTCAAGAAAATTGGTGAATGGATGCAAAAGTTATTGAAGCAAGAACAGATAACACACACAAAAACATAAAGCCTCATTTCCTAAGCAAACCAAGCTAAAAAGATTTAATTACTGTAACTTGGCCCAGAGACACATGAAGCAAAAACTCCTGAGGTTTTGATTTTCTGACTGGGGATTTTTTTTAAATAGTTGTCAGTATGATTTATACAAGGCCTTGAGTAGCCGTGAAACGGCAGCCATGCATTTTTCAGAACAGTGTTCAGACTGGTGCAGGGATATGAGGAGTAGCAAGACTGCAGAACAATGGGCAACTTGGGAAGAAACTGAAATTTGACCTCTCCCAAAAATTCCAAGAAAGGAATTTTCACAGATACAGTCTTGCACAAAGAGTCTCACTGTTTCATAATGACAAAAAAGAAAAAAAAAAAAAAAGCCCAAACAAACACCAAAACCCCCCAAAAATATTTAAAAGCATTTCTTAAGAAGAGTTTTGCATGAGCTGAATAGACAGATAATATTTTCTTTCAGAAACGTGGGCACACGTTTGCAAGAACAAGTGATTCTGAGAGAACCTGGCACCTGCTTTGTGAAACTGGCATCATGGCCATTGTCACTGCTGCAGGAAAGGCGACTGTGAACCAGCCAAGGGCCAGAGAGCACCTTTGTCTGGGATGGGGCTGCCAGGTTCCCAGAGCTGCAGCTTGGATCACCCTTGTAACCATGACATTTGAGGTTTTTTGAGTGGTGGCAGCTGCCTGATGCCCTGGAAGGACTTGGGGGAGCCACAGCCTCTGGAGGATTCAAGCTGTCGGAGATGGTTTTGTTGTATGCTGATGCACTATACTGCTGCTTTAAAGCTTTAGTGGAAAATGAAGCAGCACAAAATTATGTACAGTTAGTACATAGACTTATATTTCCGTACTGAAGAACTTGATTTTAGTACTTCTCAGTTAGCTGCAGGCAAAGCTACCTATTAATCTAAGAGCTGAGAAAAACTGAAGTGCATGAGAGAGGTATCTTGGTTTTATCACGCAAAAGTATTAGTGAGTTGAATTCTTCAGCCTTACCTCCACAACAGATCTTCAATTTTTAGAGCAATAACTGATCAGCTGAGGAGATTTAGAACTTAATTAGTGTCTGGGATGAGAAATTGAAAAGAAACTACCAGGAGACTTAGACTTTACCCTACTGTAAGATATTGAGATTTACAGCCACTGTGGGGATCTGAGGAGAACGGTAGAAGAGCATGACTCCTCAGAAGCTTTAGGAAGGAAGTTTTAAATGAGCTAAAGTAAAGCTAACCGAAATAACAGTTTCATCTGCTTGAAATAATATACCTGGACAAGACATTAAGGTACTGAGATACACAGACACACCTCAGAAAGATTGCTGTAATCAATACCTATATCTCAAAAGGTGAGAAAGGGACATGAAGGATACCTGGGTAGGTGTACTACACAGGAACATCACCTAATTTCCATCAGCAGTATCTTGAGAGTAAATGAGATACAAATACTAGAGTCTGTGGGAAAAAACCGCATTAACTGGAGAAGTGACAGCCCTGAGATGCTTGGAAAGTAGATGACAAACCAAGGCCTTGATAAATGTTTCCAGAGAAAAGGAAGGCCAAATTTAGTGAATGCAGTATTAATGTATTTACCAATTCATCATAACAGTGTTGCTGATGTCTAAAGGAAAACAGTGCAGTGCTCTCACTAATTTAGTTGAGTATGACTATAAATATGTCAGACTCAACAGTGTCCTGTTCATCTGAAACTTCATTTCATCAGATAATCTGATGAGCTGTTATTAAGAACAGGGAAATTATATCTTAGCCATGACCCATTCAGGAACTGTTCATTTTGCAAGCGTGAGGCACAAAAAATATGCTAACATTTATCTCTGGTTGCCTAGTCTTGCATGGTATGCCAATAAGGTGCAGGCAACGCCGAGGGAGTTAAAATTGAAAACTAGCAAAGTGTTACAAAAACCAGAAATCTCTTTGTTGCTTTAATTTATAGAGCTATAAAAACTTTTTTTGTGTGTGAATTTTAATGTGTGTGCAAATGACTAGAAATGTATGTAAATTGCAATCAATATACATACATGTTGTGGTTTAAACCCAGCTGGCAATTAAACACCATGCAGCAGCTTGCTCGCTCCCTCCCCTTACAGGGGTCGGGGGGCGAGGAAAAAAATGTAAAACTGAAATTACATGGGTTAAGATTAGGAGATTCTATGTGAACAACAGAAAGAGAGAGAGGAAACAATAATAAAGCAATGATGTACAACCCACTGCTTACTGCTACCACACCGAGCCCTGGGGCTGAGCCGAGCCCAGCTGTGTTGTGCCACTGTTTGAAAAAAAACCCTGCTCCCTGTTCCCAGTTAGGTCTCCCTCATAGGCACTGGGCATGATATCAGTACAGTATTGCATATCCCATTGGCTGATTCAGTCCAGCTATCCTGGCTGTGGAAATTAACCCTATCCTAGCCAAACCAAGGACAATATAGAGCTGTAATAACTACATGAATAAGCAGATACCACACATCTCTTTGAAAATAGCTGAAAGACTGAAAAAAAATGACTAGAAGAACCTAGTCACAGAATCACAGAATTTCAGAATTGGTTTTGGTTGGAAGAGACTTGTAAGATCATCAGGTCCAACCGCTAACCAAGCATTACCATGTCACCATTAAGCCATGTCCCTAAGCACCGCATCTATACGTCTTTTAAATAGCTCCATGGATGGGTACGCCACTGCTTACCTGGACAGTTTACTCCAATTCTTCACAATCCTTTCTGTAATGACATTTTCCCTAATATCCAGCTTTAAGAACTCCTCACACAACCTGAGGTCATTTCCTCTCATCCTATCGCTTCTTGCTTGGGAGAACAGACCAACCCCCACCTCACCACAACCCCCTTTCAGGTAGTTGTAGAGAGTGATAAAATGTCCTCTGAGTCTTCTTTTCTCCAGGCTAAACTATCCCTGTTCCCTCAGCTGCTCCTCAGCAGACGTGTTCTCCAGACCTTTCACCAGCTTCGTTGCCTTTCTTTGGACACACTCCAGCACCTCAATGTCCTTCTTGTAGTGAGGGGCCCAAAACTGAACACTGGATTTAAGGTGTGGCCTCACCAGTGGTGAGAACCAGAGGACAATCACTTCTCTACTCCTGCTGGCCACACTATTTCTGATACAAGCCAGGATGCTGTTGGCCTTCTTGGTCACCTGGACAAATTACTGATTCATATTCAGACTGCTGTTGACCAGCATCCCCATGTCCTTTTCCACTGGGCAGCTTTCCAGATACTCTACTCCAAGCCTGTAGTGTTGCGGCGGGTGAATAACAAATTTTGATTTTCCAATGTCAGTTCACATGTTAAGTTACATTGTAATGTTAAACAAAGAAATGGGTCTTTCAACAAAAAATGCCTGTATGGGCTTTTTTTCCCAACAGCAACAACACTATTTCACAACTCTTTTAAAAGCTAACCCTGCTTAATCTCACACTTAATGTAATTTTCTATTTAGTTTTGAGTTTATGCTACAAATTGTTGTTTTATTCAATGAAATGGCAGTACTCAAAAAAGATGTTGTACATTCATTTTTGAGTGTTATGTTGTTTCACCTTTTATTATCTGCTTCTGATGCATTCTGAGAATACCTATAAAAAAGTAATAATAATCTGGTATGGAAATCTTTAATTGTAACCTGCTTACATTAATGCTATGTTGACTGAGTATAGTGTATTTCTGATGGGTTCTGTAAACCTACAGTTTTTGCTGGTGTAGCTCCTGTGAAGCCTGAAACGGGTTTCATGGCAGTTCAGAAAGAACATTGTTGATACCTAAATTTTCATTTTCATGAGTCTGAAAATATACCATTCAGGCTAGTCACAAACCCCATGGACTATGTAAACTGAATATATAACTACAATGACTTTTGTAATTGAAATTGGATAGAAAATTTCTGTACATGAGACAATGTGAATAGGTTGTAGTATATTTCCAGTCTAAGTATTTGGGCACTGATAAATAGGTGGATGCTAATACTTCTGTGGATGCTATTACTACTTCATTGCAACAGCTACCTTCAAGTGGTGAATATGGTTTTTTTTTAATCAATGCTCACTCAATTATTATCGTTATTATTTCATATGAAAATACAAAGTCTTTAGAAATGCAGACTACTCCTTGCCAGTTCTTTTTAATATACTTTGTACAACAAATAACTTATTAACTTATATTTACATGTTGATAATAGTACACTTCTAATCATAATACCATATTATTTAACTGCTAATGGATATCCCTCTTTTAGTTGCACTCATACTTAACATACCCGTGCTAATTCTTGAGTAGCAGTTGGAAGATAAGGATTAAGCATGTTTAGCACAATCTTTAAATACTGTCATGTCCTTGTGAGAAACACAAAATGAGTTCTCAATGTTAAAAAAATCTTCATATCAAGCGTTGAAATGAAAAGCTTAGGTGGATTACTTGTCAATGAAAGGAAGAAACCTGTAGGAAAATTTTGTTCTTTCTATTACTCCCCACTTGCATGGACTAAAAAAACTTTACAGATGTGTTTTCTTTCATTTTCTGGGCTATTTATGGCTGTGTTGTTTACTTTACTAGAACTCTGAGGCTCTGTCAGAGTCTCTGCTTGTTCATTATATGTTGTCAGATGAGCCAAAACACATTTTCTCAGCACTTTGTCTAACAAAACCATGGATGAAGTAAATAATGTTATCTTTCTCATGGGGATAGTCTTAAGGAAATCTTAGTGGTCTTACATGGAGGATACAGCTAATTACTGTCATTAAAAGGGTAAATGAAAGTTTATTTTATACAGTACATTTGAAGTTGTTACTGAGCATTTATGGGGTATTTTTAATTCCATTCATATATATTTGTGTTAAAGATCTTTGATGGAATTTAATCAATTTAATTTACTCAGATATTCTGACCCTAAATTTAAGGTGCCCTACACAGTCAGTAGGGGGGGAAAAAAAAAAAGTATTTTTAAAGTCATCTAGAGAACAGTATTCCACTTACACTGGTGTGTTTGAATTCATTTGGCCAGAATCGTTCGATGACACTGCTGTCCATCCTAGTCATAAGGAACTTAAGCCCTTGCTTTAGAAGGACTATGCCACTAAGCATCTTCAATATAAGTGCAGTTTAAGTGAATGGAAGAGGAAGGCTGCTTCTTGGCTGTAGAGAATGTCAGCAGACCAAAGAGTTGCATATTTGACAGATATTCCTTTAGTAAACTAAACTGTTTCGCTTTGACTGTTTTATAGCTTTGTTTTCTAAATTGTCCAAAGCAACCCCTACTAGGTTTGGTTTTAAATTCTTATTCTCTGAGGGTGACGGAGCACTGGAGCAGGCTGCTCAGAGAGGTTGTGGAGTCTCCTTCTCTGGAGACTTTCAAAACCTGCCTGGACATGATCCTGTGCAACTTGATCTAGGCGAACCTGCATTAGCATAAGGGTTGGACTAAGTGATCCCCAGAGGTCCCTTCCAACCCCTACCATTCTGTGATTCTGTCATTCAGCAGCACAATAATGAGGCTGATCTCTCAGCAGTAGTACATAGTTCTTGAATTCTCAGCATCATTCAGTCAGTCATTCCTGTAGGCCACTTGAAGTTCATGTAAAAGAAGGGAGAAGAAGCGAGTCTGACAGCTGGTCATATCTCACCCCAAATCCTCTGGAAAACAGCAAGTGTTCCGGTGAAGCCCCCCATCTCTATGCAGAGCTGGCTGTGATGTACAAGATCTAGGGCAAGGCGAAGCAGCAACACAGCAGCCTCAGAAAGGCCATCACTTTGCCATACATTTCTGAAAATTTCCTCTTACCTAGAATCACCATCTGCAGTCTTACAGCCAGTAGAAATGTGAGACTTACAAATTATCTAAAGCACATTACGAGTAAAGTCTTAGACTATTCTTTATCTATAATGACACACAAATGTGAAGCATCACAAGATTGTTATGAACTAGCTACATTAGCAATGAAGAATCAGTACAGGGAGCTAGAAAATGAAATTCCATCTCTTACCTGCTTCTTTGTTTATAAGCAGAAAACTTCTAAATACGTAGGTCACTCCAAAAGTCATGTCTCCTATTTATGTTGTATTTCCATGGAAATTACAAGAGTTACACTCTTTCACGGGCACCCCCTTGCCGTGGGGAAAGAGCTTGCGTGCCCTTGTGAAGTTGAGAGCTATGCTGGTGGTGGCATATGCCTCCGGTAGGGTCTCCCAAGCCTGACAGGTCTCAACTGAAGGGTCAGACAAAGTGTGTCCACGGGCACGATGGGCTCACTAGCCTTCGGGCAACCATCCTAGGAGAAGGACAACTCTAACTCCAAACCCGGGCAGATGGAGCTCGTTTAGCCCTGTAAGGCCATCCATCTAAGAGAAGGCTACTCTAACCAAACCTACGCCCTGAGGACTTCGCTGTCACGGTCCAAGCTCGCTAGGCCCTGGCAGATGAACCTCAGGTGTAAAGGGTGGGGCCAGTCTCATGCACGCTGCGCCTCACCTAAAATAAAATCCACCGCGCAGGCTTGAAGGGTGTACTCACGTCTGCAAAGCCCTGTAGCGACAGGCAAGAGACGAAACAGCAGGTGGAAAGATGTCACTGGAAGCCGCAGACCCAACCCTGCATGCAGGCAGTTCAGGACATTGGTCGCTTGAGACTGACCCGGGAGATGACAGTCTCGTTCGGCAGCATCCTGAATGACCAAGCAACCTTTTTCAAGGAGAGCACTGCTTGCTCCACATGGAGAGGGGCCTAGAAAAGGTGGCCTAACCAAAGCTCATCTCCCTTCCAATCCGGTTGGCTAGCCGCGGCCAACAGGCAAATTCTTCTGCGGTCAACCAAAGACAAAGAGACAAAGGCATACACCTGCCTCCAAAGGTGTGTCCAGATTGACACTCGCATGTTGGAACATCAGAACCATGCTCGATACAGCAGACAGTGGGCGTCCTGAACGCCGTTCTGCTATAATTGCTCACAAACTGTCACGACTCAACACCGACATTGCTGCTCTCAGTGAAGTTCGCCTTCATGAGGAAGGCAGCCTTAAAGAACATGGTGCCAGCTACACACTGTATTGGTCAGGCAAACCCAAGACCGAAAGTCATCATTCCGGAGTTGGCTTCATGATTAAAAACTCCATCGCCTCTAAACTTGAAAATTTGCCAACAGGTCATTCCGATCGCGTTATCTCCTTACGCCTCCCGCTACACAACAAGCAACATGTTGTTCTCTTCAGCATATATGCCCCAACTCTCCAAGCTGACCCTACAGAAAAAGACAAATTCTACACCGATCTGTGCCGCCTTACTCAAAAGGTTCCTGCGGATGATAAGATCATAATCCTTGGTGACTTCAACGCCCGAGTAGGTAAGAACTCTGAAGCCTGGAAAGGAGTACTAGGCAAGCATGGAGTTGGAAACTGCAATGACAACGGTCGCCTCTTGCTAGAGTTTTGTGCTGAGCAGCAGCTTACCATCACCAACACTATCTTCCAGCAGAAAGACAGCCTGAAGACAACCTGGATGCATCCTCGATCTAAGCACTGGTACCTCATTGACTATATCTTAGTGCGCCAGAGAAATATTCGCGATGTCTGTCACACCCGAGTGATGCCTAGTGCAGAATGTCAAACAGACCACCGCCTTGTGCGCTGCAAACTTTACCTCCACTTTAAGCCCAAACCTAAGAGGGGCGGCATTCTGAGGAGGAGGCTCAAAGTTAACAATCTTCAAACAGCTGCAGTGAGAGACAGCTTCCAGGCAAACCTTCAAACTAGGCTTGAAGACTGTCCCATAGACTCTTCTCCTGAAGCGCTTCGGCAACATATTAAAAATAGCATCCTGCAGTCCTCCAAAGAATCCTTAGGGTTCTCCTCAAAGAAAAACAAAGACTGGTTTGATGAAAACAATCCAGAGATCCAGGAATTGCTGGCAAAGAAGAGATCTGCTCACCAAGCACGCCTCGCTCAGCCATCTTGCCATGTAAGAAAAGCAGCCTTTCATCTTGCATGCAGTAAACTCCAACAGAAACTTCGAGACATCCAGAACAAGTGGTGGCTCAACCTAGCAAAAAAGACTCAACTATGCGCAGATTTGGGTGACCACAGAGGATTCTAGGAGGCTCTGAAAGCAGTGTACGGACCCACACACCAAGTTCAAAGCCCCCTACTCAGTGCAGATGGCCAAACGCTTCTCACAGATAAAACCTCCATCCTGAATCGATGGTCTGAACACTTTCAAACTCTCTTCAGTGCCAACCGTGTAGTCCAAGACTCAGGAATCCGGCTCATCCCAAAACAAACGGTGAAAAATGAATTGGATATAGCCCCTACTATGGGAGAGACCCTTAAGGCCATACAGCAGATGAAAACCGGCAAGGCAACTGGGGTCGACGGAATCCCACCTGAAATCTGGAAACATGGAGGCCAAACGCTCCATGCTAAATTTCAGGAGCTAGTTGTGCGCTGTTGGGAACAAGGCGAACTACCACCAGATCTCCGTGATGCAATCATCATCACCCTGTACAAGAAAAAAGGAGTAAAGTCAGACTGCTCAAACTACCGAGGCATAACTCTGCTCTCCATTGCTGGAAAAATCCTCGCAAGAATACTATTGAACAGATTGGTACCCGCTATCGCAGAAGAACTTCTACCTGAAAGTCAGTGTGGTTTCAGAGCCAACAGAAGTACCACAGACATGGTATTCGTTCTCAGACAACTGCAAGAGAAGTGTAGGGAACAGAACAAGGGTCTCTATGTAACTTTTGTTGATCTCACCAAAGCCTTTGACACTGTGAGCAGAAAAGGTCTGTGGCAGATCTTGGAACGATTAGGATGTCCCGCCAAGTTCCTCAAAATGATTATCCTGTTACATGAGGGGCAGCGCGGCCAAGTCAGATATGGCGATGCACTCTCTGAGCCCTTCCCAATAGCCAATGGTGTGAAACAAGGTTGCGTTCTCGCACCAACTTTATTCACAGTTTTCTTCAGCATGATGCTCCAAAGGGCCACGGCAGACCTCGACGAACAAGATGGCATTTATATCCGATATCGTACCGATGGGAGCCTTTTCAACCTAAGGCGACTGAAGGCCCACACCAAGACCCTGGATCACCTTGTCCGCGAGCTGCTTTTTGCTGACGATGCCGCCCTTGTTGCCCACACAGAAGCAGCTCTGCAGCGCTTAACATCCTGCTTTGCAGAGGCGGCTGAGCTTTTTGGGCTGGAAGTCAGCTTGAAGAAGACAGTAGTTCTCTACCAACCAGCACCACAAGATGATTACCATCATCCCCGCATCACCATTGGCGAGTCAGAGCTTCAGTCAGTCCAGCAGTTCAGCTATCTGGGTAGCATCATCTCCTCAGATGCCACGATCGACAAAGAGATAGACAACAGAATAGCAAAGGCAAACAGAGCTTTCGGAAAACTCCATAAAAGAGTCTGGTGCAATAAACACCTGAAGAAAAGTACAAAGATCAGTGTCTACAGAGCCGTGGTACTGCCTACTCTTCTGTACGGGTCTGAATCATGGGTCATCTACCGCCACCATCTGCGACTCCTCGAACGCTTCCATCAGCGCCGCCTCCGCACAATCCTAAACATCCACTGGACTGACTACGTGACTAACGTTGCTGTCCTTGAACAGGCAGACGTCACCAGTATTGAGGCCATGTTGCTGAAAACGCAGCTGCGTTGGGCAGGGCACGTCTCCAGGATGGCGCATCACCGCCTCCCTAAGATCATGTTCTATGGTGAACTTGCCACCGGCTGCCGCAAGAGAAGAGCTCCAAAGAGGAGATATAAGGACTCCCTGAAACAACACCTCAGCCTAGGCCATATTGACCCCCATCAGTGGTCCACCCTGGCCTCCAATTGGGAGATTTGGAGACACACCATACACAACGCTGCTGTCTCCTTTGAGAGCATGCGTAGAATCAGTCTCGAGGAGAAAAGACAGCACAGAAAGAACCGTGCCTCGACTATACCACCCAAGGAGACCCTCCGGTGTGCTTTTTGCAACCGGTCTTGCCTATCCCGCATTGGCCTTTTCAGCCATCAACGCGCTTGCAATAAGCGTGGGCAAAGCCCTTCCCAAATCTTCGTCCGCGAAGCCAAGCCATGACAACAGTTACAAAGAGCACCATAGCACTATTGGATAGAGGAAATTCTCAGTGACAAAACACTGTTTTTTGACACAGTCACCACCACAGGCTGTGAATTTTTGCCAGCGATGAAGAAGAGACTGCACGCTTCACTCATGTAACAATCTGCACCAGTGCAGGTGACCCACCACCACTGTCACCTCTGCTGAAATGCGCCACCCATCCCCTCACTGTACTGACATCCACTGATTGGTCTTCACAAACGTTCAGCAAGCATCGATGAATGTCAATGGGTGCAATCTTTTCCGCATGGAGGATTTCAGTTACATCCCCTTGATTCATACGCGCTTCAATGTCAGACGCTATGTTGTCAGACTGCCCCTCTGCTGCCGTCTGTCCACAGCAACAAAATTTAATGGAGCATTGGCAGGAAGGTTCAACATATACTGTCATACCACAAATATCCGCCTCTGACGTCGTGGGCCAACATAATAAAATAGGAGGTACTACTCTCGGAGAGCCCTTTGTACACGGAGGACAGAATGATTTCATATTCCAGAATCATTCAGATCAGGAGAGAACTTGAGCTAGGAAAATTTATTTCAGGACTGTCATTTTTCTTTGCAAGGCATTGGTTTTGCAGAAAACCAAGGATGAAATCTTCACATTGTTCCACACATAACAGAACAGGAGGCTGGGGTGAAGTATCTATTCCACAAAATGCATGAACAAGACTGCATATGGCTAGGCAAGTGTTCCATGTCTGTCCTCAGTACACTGATCTGTGCAAGAACCCTCTCCTTAGAGAAGATACAACTTCTATCCAGTAAGCTAGGGGTGAGATGAACCCACTAATCGTTAATGATGTCAGAAACGGGGATGCCATAGGGCTAAATCAGAGGAATCTGAAGATTTATCAGGTGTTCTAATTACCAGCGGAATAATTCGTGACATAATCTGCTGGATCTATCCAAAGCAATGCAAGCTGATAGGCAAAAGCAATTGCTGCACACGAGGCTTCTGAAAATTGCTGTCCAAACAAAACTCATAGCAAACAGTAAAAATAAATATATAAACAAAAATGCATAGCAAAACATTAAAACAAGCTATAAAATGAGACTGGTTATTTGCGGGGTTTTGGTTTGTTTGGGTTTTTTTTCCCAAAAAACATGTAGGCATTTGCAAAACAATAGAAAAGTGTAGTTATAGGGACAAGATATGATAAAAGCAACCATTTTCAAAAAAAACCAAATCACTCTTGGTACCAGTTACAAGTGTGTCAAAAGGAAAACTGGTTGGTGATGGTATGGACCGTGGATGTATGGACAAAGGTATGATGATGCAACAGAATTGCCTTAGTTTCTTAATGTAATTTCAAGCTATTCCACCTATCCTCTCGAACTTGGTACTAGGAACACGGATTTTTCACTGCTAGGGCTGTGTGAGAAAATCATAGCACCCCTATGTGAGAAGTATCTCTCAGATTTTAAAAGAAAACTATGATTTTATTCAGAAAGCAAGTACATGGAAAAGCCACATCTCAAAATATCTTCAAAGGAAAACTGTCTGTCATTTCAATCCAACCCTGTTTATTCTTCTTTGCCTTCCTTCTTTCTCTTCTTATTTTCACCTTTCTGTTCTGCTCTATATATAATTTGTTTACAAGTAGCCAAAAAATGAGGAAAATTATTACCTCATTACAAGAGCTGATTAACAGAAGATCCTCTTGGGACTTCTCTGACTTCTCTTTTACTCCTTTCTGCTTTGAAGGACCAAAAGATGCGTTGATGCTGAAGTTCCTCCCAAAAGCTAAGCTACCATATAATGTATCTGTAAATTGTATCAGCATTCTAGCACTTCTCTCGAAAAAACAGAATTAGTCCTGGATAAAAGGATAATTAAGCATTATTGTTGATGTTGGTGACCGGATCCTCTAGTTCTTAGCCAAAGTGATATCACAATCATATTAAAGCACATTTTTAGATAGAAAAATTTTGTTCTTTTCAATGGGAGATGTATCCTTTAACTTCAGGGCAGTATAAGATCCATTATTCTGCAGTCATGGTTATGTTGGTTGATTTTTTTTCATGTGTTAATGTACTGTTAATAAGGTGTCAATTACTGATGCAAGAAAAGAGGGCAAAGAATAATGTTTATAATTGCTGTAATTATCACCTAAGTGCAATTATCCACAACTGTTGAAATAATTCAGGTTTTAAAGCTATCTTTATAGCATTCACTTTAATCTGTTTTTTATTACAGCTGCCTTTTAAAATACCTCCTTTTCTTTTAATGAGTAGGGAAAAAAGGTAGCACCTTCATTTGTGCAGAGAGCTCAATATGCATTCAATTACAAATACGAGTATTGTTTTCCATATGTCTTAAATAAAAAATTAAATGTCTCCATTCTCTTTTCCTGCTTCTGATTCAGTCCACCCTGATGCATTTCTCCTGAAAAGACTTAATGTATTTTCTATATGCCCCAATTTTTATTTTGTTTTAATTTAAACAAGTTGAACTGAAACTTTGCTTTTTCGGCCATCTAATTGTGCTTAATACGTGCATGCAATCATGAAATCTAAGGTAATATTTTTAATAGGGGAACTTCCAGGATTCTCCTAGTTGGAAGTGCACACACCTCCTGAGAACAAACACTGGACAGGTACAGGAATAGATCACTGAGAAACCTCTTCCTCCAAAATTTTGAGAAGTTTCAATTAAAAATGCAGTTTGCTTGCCAACAAAGAAGCATTTACGAAGACTGTTAATGAGAAAAAGAGCCCAGGCAGCTTCTGTGGAAGCATATGATTTGTCTTCCACAACACGGTACTAGAGAAAGGTGCATTTTATTAGGGTCTTCCTGTTTGTCTGACTGAGGCTGTGTTGACAGAGGTCTCCTGATTAGCCTGAAGAAGAGTTTACTAGGTAGCATTTGAGGAAGCAAAGCACGCCTGGAAGCAGCTGACCGGAAAGTGTAAAGGGCTGCTTATTGCCTGCCTCTAATTTTGTCAGAGCACTGCCCCTCTCCTGACCACCTTCAGCAGCAGCAGTCAAATTTCCCATGCCTGTGGTGCAAACTCTGACCACTAGCTGATGACAACAGCCTGTCTTCCAGATCATGCCTTCTCTTCACTTTGAGTGTATATCTAACATGCCTGGAAAAGCAGAACTTTCTCAGAATCCAGCTATGTCTTGCAAATATATACTCCATTCATAAGCATCATCCCCTGGCAGATACTTAACTGAACTGATCCTTTCTTGCCTGCTTCCCCCACATTTTCAGCTTTGCTCTGCTTTCATTACGTTCTCCTTGCATGCTCTGAGCATACAAATTTTCTCCAAGGCTAGGAAGAAGATATGAGCTTCCTTATTGCATTATTCTTTCTGCTACAACCTGTAGCAACCTCTAGAGTCTGCCTGTGTTACATATGAATACAAAGTGTGGGAAACCAGCAATAAAATAAACTGATTTCACAGAGCGAGGAAAATATGTCTGAAAAGATGAAAGAGGTTGGGTTTTTTATCATGCCTCTCTGAACAGACCCATTATCACAGAAACAAAGGTGAAACAAAGAAATCAAGCATTGATTTAAGATGCCCAGACCAACAACAACATTGGGTAAATCAAGGTTAGAGGCAGTACACACTAACAGACATGGATAGATCAATGGTGGTATAATAGAATTTGCTGATATTCTATCAGTGTTGACTCCTGTAGCAAATGTGCTTCAGGGCCACTGGGCACCAGTTCTCAAGCCACCTTGATTGCATAGGTCTCTTATTCATTCTGGAGATGTTTCTGGCCTTGACCACTTTTCCAGCAGTTTGGTGGAAGCTTCTGCACAGATCAGTCAGACTCCCTAGAAAGTGAAGTAGTATGAACATGAAGAATGAAATATAAATATTTTTAAGCTGTCAGTTATAAATTACATGGTGGTGATGTGAGAAGATGTGATAACATGTGTTCAGTTATTCCAATAACAAAAGAGAAATAAAATCCGCAGAATCTCACAGGCTGTCATGATAATTTGGCTTTGTGTTATAATAGGTTCACCTCCAAAATAGCAAGAAGCGCATTTATTGTTGCGTTATTGGAGTTCAAGTCAATGGTACACTTTGAAAATGTGTATGTTTAAGGCTGTGAGTAAAGTAACAAAGGAACCAATTGTTTGTGTTAACTAGAAAAGCCATTAAGGATGTTTGCCAAAAGTAAACAGGAGGTATTACATGGATACTTTCTACTGAAATAACTTCAACTGAATTTGTTCTTGATTTGATCTTACAAAGGCATGTAGTACCAGTCTTACGAAAAGCTGCATGGTCAAGATGCTCTCTGAAAGTCTTTGACATAGCAGTATATAAATATAAAGCCTGCAGAAGATGCAAATAGCTACACCACAGCCTACAAGATAACCATCAGGCCAAAAAATAGGAGTATTTAAAGGCAACCAAGTAAATCCATGGAAGGGAAAATGAAGGTGTTGACACAGACTTTGGCTGAGAAGCTCTTGAATTGCAGGTTGCCAGAACTTGGATTGCTGTAACACAGAACACACACTCGGTTGTCATGGTTGTCTTCTTCGCATGCCATCCCCCTTGCTGTCCTGCCAGCACCTGCTGGAAAGCCTCCAGGATCCCTGCAGCCTTGCCCTGCTCTAGTACGGATATTCTTACATAATCTAAAGCAACCTAACAGGGTAAACACACTTGATGATAGCAATTTGTTTAGCATGGATGGTTTGAAGCCATAAGGTGAGGAATTTAAGATAATTTACAGCAAATGACAAATGGTCATGCCGGGGAACTCAAAGAAAACAGGTATTTCCATAGATAATACACTCTTAGTTGTGTTTGCAGGCTGAACAGCAGAGATGGCATTTTCTTGTGAAAGTACTGAAGTCTCCAGTTCTGATATTTTCTAGAATGAACCATTTAGAGGGCTAGAAGCACTTAGACTGTATACAAGAAATATTGGATATCACTGAAAGAAGAACCATCATGAATAGTACATTATGTAAGTTAAATGAATCCTAGGAGTGATATACTGTCCACGTAGATGTGTCATCATTCCGTAAGAAATAATATATCTTTTAAATGAATTGAAAAATAAAGTCACCTGGCTCTGGAGCAGAACATAATAGCAGTTATTTAACAGGTTGAAACAACTCCTGTTGAATCACTAGTACTTAATCTCCTTTGAGGTAACTCAACTGTTCTAAGTGCAGATGTCAGTGACTGTGAATTAAGGGGACTACTACTGAAAGGGCAGGATGGTCTCCTGAAGTCGGTTGCTTACTATTTAATGACAATGAATAATACTGAAAGTAGTTATTCTGAAATTGATTCTGTCTCTTCTTAGTTGAAAATATAGGAAAAGTCCTGAAGAATGAGAGTCTCATGAATGTTTCTTGACTACATGCTGCTCATGCCAGGATAAGCAGCTATGCTTTAGATACGATAACAAGATTTCAAGCTTACTGACAGTGTAATGGATTTTTGGTGTGGTGGTCATGTGATGAAATAAAAGGAAAAAAATTTAGGAATAAATTGAATTCAAGTTATAAGTTCATTTTGGATCGGTTTGAAATGAGCTATTAAAATAAACAAAATCTTTGTTACATCCAGGATATTTGAAACATTTTTACTTGCAATGGTTATGATGAAATTTACCTGACAAAAGGGTCTGCATCTACTGCCCGTTACAAAATCTGTGAATTACCACTTGGGGACACCAGTTCTGCAGTGGGAGTTGGTGCAACAGCACAAGGATTTCCTTTCCTCCACATAAGAAGGCAAATCAGGAAGTAGGATTAGGACTCAGACCACGTGGCAGCCTCCCTTGTGGTCCTGTTACTGCTTTGTGGGGCAGGTTCTACTACCGCCACCCAACAGCACAGCCACGGCACCGCGAGGAGGCCACCTGATGCTTCTTCCCTCCTGAACTGTGGGGAAAAGATATCAGAGCCTCCAAGGAGGAAGCCAATTTGAGAAGGCTCCTGAGGTAAAATGTAGGGCTTTCCATTAGAGGGAGGCATTGTTTGGTCAGAAATGCGATCAGAGGGCTCGTCAAATAGGAGCCAGGCTCGAGAAGATTTCACAGCATGCAGGACTAAGGCTTGGAGGGCCTGCAAAGCTTGACTTCTTTCACTGCACCTTTGCACCTCTGACATAATCTGACAGCCAAATAAAATTAACCTTTAGATCAATCTTGCAGATTGACATAGCAGAATTGGCAGTGAAATCTTGGCAGCAAGAATTCTCATGAGAACAGCAGGGCTTGTATTTGTTACTCAGTAGGTTCCTTCATGGGTTATTTCTTTATTTACATTGATGGAAAATAGATGAACATGGCATTTGGAATAAACACATAGTCATTTCCTACAGATTAGAATGGAGGGAGTTGTGGGTACTTGTCATACTGTGTTAGTGAGAGGGATAAATGAGGCCATGCACACCTTACAGCAGTGCCCCAGCAGAGTAGAACCTTAAACAAGATGCAGATGACACTCAGGAGGAAAACGTGAAGGAAATAGCACCATGACCAGAGAAGTTGTTTTGCAATGCAAATATAAAAATTCATCAGTATCCAATGGGAAAAAAGAAATACTGATGAGACAGTTAAATATTAACTGTCTATTGTTGTTGTTAGGCTTTTAATTTGCCTTGTAATCTACATCTACTGTATTAATTATTCGATGAATAAGACTTTATTGTATTATGCATTAGAGAACAATCTAATTTTAACTAGCATGGATGTACTGTCGTTTTCTAGATGGTCTGTTATTATGGTTTGGGCTGGTTGAAGATTCTTTGTTGGACTTCTGTTGAAAAATGCCATTCTCTAACAAAAAGGAAATTAAATATTGGCATGAGGATTAATTATGACTACTGAGTGCTAAATTGATAAAGGAAGACTTTCAGAAGCTTTTCAGCCGTAGAGATCAAGTGATGTTTCATCAAATACCACAGCCATTAGAAGTAATATAATGACATAATCGCTTTAAAAATCCCATACTAATTAAAATTTTGCTTTTTTGCACTGCATTGTGCTCCTTTCAGAAGTATAGTAGCACACACCACGTTAGAATTATTACCACTTTTAAAACAATCTGTTCTTTTCAATTGTTTATATCTTACACTGACACCACCGCCACCCCCACCACCCCACCCCCTACCCCCTTTTATTTTACATTCTATTGGTTTGAACAGCTGCTTCAGAGCATATTTAGAGCAGCAAAATTGTGTGTCTGGACCTTAAATTAGTACAATCAATCAACTGCATCTCTGAAGAGATCTACTTCTGGCAGAGCTAATCAGGATTGTTCTCCATTGGAAAAAAAAAAAAAATGATTGTGAAAAGTCATAGCTTCGCCAATATTATTACTCTAATCTTGTGTGCCATACAAGCCTTTAGCTGAATTATACCACCACAGTCACTGAGAAAGCATCAGATCAGAAATACAGGTATTCCCAAAGAGCTCTAAATCAGTGAACAGATACTGTTTTGCAGTACCTTTTTTTAATCAAATGCAATATACTTATATATATATATATACACATTAATTTCTAGATGGCTACCCTAAAGAGGAAATGATTTACAGATGGAGGAAAAACTCAGTGGAGGCTGCTGACCAGAAATCTTGGAGACTCTATCAGTTTGACTTTATGGGTCTCCGAAATACTTCAGAAATTGTGCAAACCTCTGCAGGTAAGAATGATACACATGGTAGTGCTTGTTTTGGAAAATAAATTATTTCAAAATAGGTGTTTCAAGTTTGCTTTCATTTGAGTGCAGTTTGATTTCAGTGTGTACTAATGTTCGTATTTAAACATCTAAGGTGAGATTTCAAAACTGTTGACTTTTAGTCTCGATTTTTGATAACTTTGCCTCTTATAGTAATTTTACAAACCAGAGAACAAATGCGAACTTGCCATGGCTGTTTGTTATATACTCGAAGTTACTATATGATTCTCATTCCTCAGCTAAGTGTATTAAGCCAATCCTGAACTGAGATATATGTTTTCACTAGACATTAAAGAGAAAGGTTTTAAGCATAATAAGTTAGTGAAACTAGACATTTTTGATAGTAGTTAATCATTCTGCCACAGGTTTAGTATTTTTCTTACGTAATTTAAAAACATTCTTTATTTGTCAGTTGATAAATGCCTTTGCTAGCAACCTTAACAATTGATTATAATTAAAATCTACTGATGCCTACTTTATTTCTTCAGAAATCTTGCTGTTTCTTACAATAGTGGCAACATAGGAAAAAAAAATATGGTTAAATGGAATACATTATTTGAACAGGATAAATTCTCACAAAATTCAAATAATGCCTAAACTTTATACATGACTGCAGTAAGCTCTGTGATTACCATTTTTTCAGTCTTCTTCCGGCTGCAGAAGGAACCTGCTAGAAGCAGCCTTCTCTTTAACTGGTGGTGGAATTTTAAAAAATCCAATTTTTTTTTTTTTTTCCAAAATGTAAGCAGAGCTATTTCATTCT
This sequence comes from Bucorvus abyssinicus, assembly GCA_009769605.1. Classification (NCBI taxonomy): domain Eukaryota; kingdom Metazoa; phylum Chordata; class Aves; order Bucerotiformes; family Bucorvidae; genus Bucorvus; species Bucorvus abyssinicus. Next base: position 129,158,132 of record CM020024.1, read on the forward strand.
TTTGGCAACACTGTGAAGAATAATAATAAAAATATTAATCTGTGAAACTACTGCTGTTGGGTCACAGACCACCTACTAACAATGTATTCTCATGACTAGATAGCAGTTTTTGTAATGAAGTATCACTAAAGCTTTAATGAATATTTCAGGCTGGTAGTTTAGCAGAACAAAATGTTGCAAACAGCTCACACATAAAAGTTCCCTTCTGTTATGGATACAAATCCTTGTAGTCTGTAAGTTTCTCAGAAATGCAAATTTCCCATAATTTGAACCAGTAGTTGGTGGGTAACAGTCAAGTATAAAATATCAAATCATTGAAGTATCTGTGTATGCAGATGTGGAGCTCATTGGAAGGAATGGTAGGAACAGGAGAGAAAACCCTGCTCCCTCTGCTTTGCTCACATCCTGAGTTTGCATCAAGAACTGCTAAATACGCATGCAAGAACAATTACTGAGGCAGCCATATTAAGATATTGACAGCCTTGATAAACAGATCTATTAAACTCTTCCTTTGCACAGAAGAAACCCATTTTTATAGAGGTCTTATTCAAGGAAGTGAATGGTTAACATGGAGCAAGGAAAAAGATATTTTTTTATCCTTTTTTTAGTATATGCCCAGTTCCTATTAAGATGAGTGAGTTGACATGATGTTTTTTCCTGTTATTGCCATCACTACTTCTGCTCACCCATGTTTATGAGTGCAGCACTTAATAGCAGTGATGAGCTGAACCTACTGGAGCCATCACATGAAATTTCTGTTCTCCTAAAGGCATCACAGTGGCAGAAGATTGTTGGCAAACTGGAGTTTATCCAAACACTAAAAAATCCCCCAAACAACATTATCAGGAGGTTGTGGGAACTAACTTTGAAGAAACAATATAAAATGTATCGGTGAGATTGTCTTCTGATGTTATTGGTAGAAAAATGAGTTGTGCCTCTCAGCAGAGGTCTGAAAGGGGCTCTCAGTCAACAACTGCATGAAAGATGTGAAAAACAAAATCCGGCGTTGGCGCGTGGACCTGAATTTGGGTAGAATAGACTGTCTGTTCTTATACTACAATTTAAGGTACTGTCAAGGCCAGATTTACTGAATGTCAACAGTATTTACTGTCAGGAGCAAACCCAGGCCCAGGACTTGGGAAAACTAACAGGGACATTGGAAAAACTTTAGTATGCCCCATGCTATAGAGCAAGGGTTCCCAAAATGGAAGAAAGGGGGCGGGACACAACCCACCTAGGACTGTACAATATGTCTCAGAGGCAAAACTCAAGGTAATTCTGTGGCTACTTGCTGGGGGTGAACGAGTAGAATAAAGACAGTAGAATAAAGAGGCATCTGTGCTGTGGTACGTGGCTGTTTACTGAAGAAAAGTAGCCAAAGCTGTTGTGTCCTAGCATGTGGACAATCTCTGATGGAGGGAGTTGGCAGCTGCTGCCTCCCAGGTATCCCATCTCCTTTACAGCCATGCCATGGGGGTTACAGGTGGTCAAAAAAGAGATACCAGGTTCTGTAACAGAAGATCTGCAGCATATTTACACTAAAGCTGCCCAGAGAGGGAGACTGCACTGGGGCTGCTCCTAGGATGCTATGGGTATAGGAACACCCTGGACTTTGGGCTGCTCCTCAGAGAGACTAGCTCCCACCAGTTAGGCTCTGGGCCTGTGTGGGGCCACTCTGAGCTGTGCAGGAGCACATAAAGGCCACAACAGCTGCCATCCCTTCCAGAGCCTGCCAGACTCGGAACAAAAAGAAGAGCAGCGCTGTCCAGAGTGCTGTGCCAGGAATTGCTCAGAGTATTGAGATGGAGTTAGGAAAAGGGAAGCAGGCAGGATGCTAATGGCAGCTTCCTGATAAAGAGAGGTACTAAACATCACCTCCTCCTCCCAAGGGAAAGTATGGAAACAACTGTTACACCAGGAATTTAAAAGCAGACTGGGCAAAGTATGAGGAAATGTACTGCAGGGAGCAGTCCTCCGGTGACAGGAGTTTGATTCAAACCCATACCGTCGTTGTTTGCTTCTGACTTACACCTTTCTGCTGGTTTATGACACTATTACTTCTCAGGACACTGTGTGTTGATCTATAATGTGAGAGCTGCTGCAGCAATAACTACCTGTGTTCAGTTCAGGGATACCTTTTCTAACCCCTTTTCGGCAGTGTTCTGGCTATAATGTAGAGAGGTCGCACTGACCGCACAGCGACGTGCTGCTGTTCCTGCCAGCCGTTGCGTGAGTCCTTTCTTGGTAGTCATTTTCACCACACAACTACTAGATTTGGTACCCAGCAGAGTTCTGCTATTTGATATTCTTTCAGTCTTTCCAAACCTTTTCAAGACATCCAAATAACCTTTATGTTAATCTGGGTCAATTTTGGAGGTACACAGGTAGGAAGCCGGCTGTCACAAAGAGTGTGTTTCTGAAATCTAACCAAGATGAAAGATGTTGTAATCTCTCGAACCAGCAGTGGCTTAGAGCATTGCCACAGTGGTGTGCTTTACTCTCGCAAGAAGGCTATCATCTTTTACGATAATCTGGCAGCCAAAGAAAGTTTTCATTGCCATCTGGAAGAGGTGCTTAGCTTTCTCTTGAGGATTTTTTTTCATTTCATACTAAGATACAAACACAACCAGATAAATATCTACTGCACATGATGATTGCACGGAGTATGCAGCAGAAATCACTGTGCTCATTCTGTGATCATGAACTTTTATCTTACACCCTAAAGTAAGCTCTCACTGTCAGGTGATATCAAATTAATTCTCAAGTACTGAAGCACATTTCTCTTGCTACAAAGTCAAATAAGGCTGACAAAGATTATTAAAGTAGATGGAATACTAAGCCGCCTGGCATTGAGCTGTGAAGTAAGGAGGAGCTGCATGTAAGGAGAAAATTCTCAAAATTTAAAACTGCAAATCAGGCCGTGGAAGGGTGACCAGGAAAAGAGGAGAGAGAGAACATCATCCTTAAAAGCATTCTGTGGGTAAACACAGAATTCCTTTGCGGTAAACCTCAGGTTTCCAAGTCCTAGACTTTCCAAGTACACTTAGAGGGGTGGGAAGGAAACAAACCCAGGAGAGAATCATGAAGGAATCCGCGAGTAAAGCTCATGGATGAGCTGTAGTGTTGCTCTACACTTTTTTACTGACATATCCCCCAGGAAAAGTTGATTTCTTCTTTTTAAACCACTCAATTTTCCACACTGCTAGATAAACACAAAGGCCTTGTAGATACTGCATCTAATTTTCATTTACTAGAAAACTTCTTTGCATCATACAATTCCTATTTGTGTTCTTCCTCAGATGCCTTTAGCCTGAGAGATTTTTACAGTCCAAAGAATCCTTTGCATAAGTTCAAGATAAGTAATCAGAAATAGAAAACATAACAGTGCCCTATGTAAAAATTTTAATAGCTGATCATTAAAAATGAAATATACAGAATGAGAAAGTACCGATTCATACATTCAGAATAACCCCCAAGCATCAATACCAAACCCAATAAACAGCCATAACTGCTGCCATAAAAAGGTACAGCTTTGCAAACTTACAACGGCCGATGATTAGTGGAGTCTGCCTGTCAAATGACTTCTAAATTGTGCTTTATATTTGCAATTGCTGTTTCATCAAGGACCTCAGTTTACATGATGCTTTCAGTCCTGTATCACAAGGCTGCAAAGGAAGGCTAATATCTGTTGTCATGGATTCACATAAAGCTCTTTGGGGAAATTCTAATAACAACACATTTAAAGCATGTACTCTATTACGGGGGACTCGGTAACTGGCAAATAAAAAACTATCGTAGAACAAAAATAAGAAAGCTTGTATTTTAAGAAAATATAAAGACCTACAGAAAAAGCTATTGGCAGAAGAAGGGAGGAATAGAAATGTTTTTATAGGGAGGCCAAATTTCATTGGGGTAGCCCCCATCAAGTCAAGGGATGGATCAGGCAGAGACAGGCATTAGCTGATGTTCCCTGACCAACACGCTCCCAGAGATTTATCCAGAGGAAAAGATGCTCATGCACCTAGCTCCTTCTCTACGTGAACAAAGAACAGCCGGCTTGAGGAAGCCTTTCAAAACCAGAGCTTCTGCTTGCTTTTCGCTTTTACATGCTCCCAGATCATTTAGCTTGTAGGGACAGAGGGCCTGTGATGACACAGGATGAGCTAAGCTGCCCAGTGGCAGTCTGGGGTTCAGCCAGCAGTCTAGCCATCACCCCACAAGTCTGTACTGATGGTGCAGGACCACCACCCAGCCCAGACACCGGGTTGGCATGGCAAGGCCAGTGTTAGCAGCAGGCAGCTAAGTCCCTCAGCCTGGGGAAGGGTTGAAAGGGGTGTGGCAGAGAAGGATGGTCACAGGCTGATCAGGGCAACTGAAGCCTGTTGATGCACTCATAGCCCTGACAATGAGTGATAAAAAATGCATGAGATGTCATAGTTGCTGAAGGTGGTTGTGTCTGTGCATGTTTGTTTTTAATGATCTGATGCAGTCACACCCTCTCCTGTACCAGCTAACTGATCTGAAGACATTTATTTAATGAATATTGATGAAACTAGTTTTTAAATTCATTGAAAATTTTTAATGTCTCACTGAGTCCTGATGGCACATCAGAGAATGCTTGTCATCTCTGTGTTCTTTCCAGGATAAATGTGAATTTTGGGTTTGGTTTTTTTGCCTCAAATACCAAATTCATTGGGATCCAGACACACTGCCTCACCTAGTTGTGCTGCACAGATTGTCTTTAATCAGACAGCATCCTGAAGCAGACAAGTGGAGACTCAGGTTCATTGCTTGAAAAGAGTGCCTATTTTTACCCACCTGGCATTGCAGGATCTTTGCCTCTTTCAGCCAGGATATCGCACAGCCTCAATTGCTTTAATGGTTAGGATTGGGGTTTACAACCCTCAGCAGACATCTGCTCTGGTTTTCCATGATTCCAGAAAGTGTCCCCTCCTTTTCCATTCTCCCCTTATCCTGTCCTGCCTGACTCCTAATGTGAGAGCAGAAGGGGAGAAAGAGACCATCCCTTCCCCGATGCCAGATAGTATCTTCTGTGTGTCTGGCATTTGTGTGCGGAAGAAGTCTGTCTAACACTCCCCAAAGAGGTAGAATGGAAAACTGTTTTGGTGGAAGACTTCTCCATTGCTCTGCTTTCCATCCCACGCACCTTCCCTGGCTTCAGACACTCCCAGATACAACCCATTCTCAACAGTTGTTGGGTCTTCCTTTGTATCAGGTAGATATAATTACCCTTGTAGCTGTCCTTGGGTTCTTGAAATCTGTGGTCTGAATTGTAGACCTTGTAAACCTACAAACTGTGCTTGCATTTGTTCCCAAGGTTCATTAAATCAGGTTTGGACCTTCAAAAATTAGTTTCTGTCATTTAGAAGGAAATCCTAAGAAGTTAGGAATCAAGCTAAAAATCGGTATTGCTAAAATCCTGTGCTGAATCTTGAAGCTGGATCTAAGATTTTTTTTATAAATGGTGAAGAGAAACATACAGGCACAGTTGATGCCTGAGGTGCCACCTTTCAGCAGAATCTGCTGCCCGCATCACACTTCTTTCTGCTTTCTCACCTCACCTCACCTATACAAACACACACATACAACTTCTCAGAGTCCTTGTACATCTTCTGCCTCCATGGGCCCTCATCCCCAGCACCTCCAGCATTGCCAAACTAGCAGGTACCAGGAGTGCACCCTTCAGAGCCCTTCTTGCCCAACTCTCCATCTCCAATGCTGAAGACATATCTGCTTACTGCCTTCATGCAGGCAGACGTGCACAATGTACTAGCACTTGCAACCTAGTTTGCAACTTGCAAACTCATCATTTCTTTCTTATCTGCCACTTTCTCCACACCTTTGTCCTTAATTAAACGCGTCAGAGCCGTTGCAGTACAAAATCCAATTTAGAACTTCAAATAGGTTGAAAACACTACTTAGTGCTTGAAAATAATGACTAGTACTGACCCACAGAACTGACCCATGAACATATATTGATTTCACTCTTTTATTTTTCCCTGTTCATTTTTTATAGTTCATTGCAAAATATGACTCAAATAACATTTTTAAATCCAGAATGTTTATACAGCTTAAAATTATTTTGTGTGCAACACCAAATACACAGCCTGGATTTTAATTCTTCGATTCCTCCCAGAGGAACAGAGTAATACTGAAAGTCCTTGCCACTGTAATCACCTCTGGAATGAGGGAATGTTGTAGGACTTCTTTTCTGACAGTAAACACTAATTCATGTGAAAACAGAAAAGTAGACTGATTATAAGAAGATTTAGCAATAATTTTTTGTTGACAGTTTTTGTCTCTGATACAGTGTTTGCAACAAATCAAATTCCATTCTAGCACAGATAATCAACAGTGGCTGTATTTACTTTTAGAAGATATTCATGTGTCAGATGATAATTGATCAGAATGAATATGTTGAATAAGCCATAGTTTTCCTAAGAGAAATTTCAATTTTTATTTTTAGCAGCAATTCATCTTGCACTGATATTGTAAACTTCATATAATAGATTCTGATAACTTTACCACTAACCACTCAGGTTAGAAATGTAATAATTAAATACATGATTACTTATAATACTTCTATTAAAGTGTTTTCCTATTTTGGTTACGAGTTTGACTGACACTTATGGGAATCAAAATTTTTATTTGCCCTGCAAATTCAGAACTTGCCTGTCTTGTTACGAAAATGTCTCACAAAACTCATAGTGAGGCAGCTTCTGAAGAGTGATTTATATCTTGATCAATAGCCTACTGCGGTTAATGGAATTTTCCCTGATGCTGGCCTGCGATCAGAACCTGAAATGTAGAAGCCTGAAACTGGCCATTTCTTGCCATTTGAAAACCCAAGCAGCCCAGGCGACAACTGTCCCTGGAGCAGTTTTACCTCCTCCGGGAGGAAAACAAAACTAAATTAAGCACTCAAGGTGGGAAATGAATGAAGGGCTTAACACGCCACTTAGAGCCACCAGCAAAGACGCAGGCTTAACTTAATTCAGAACAAAGAAAACCACAAATCCTCCATTAAATGGACAGAGAGAAAGAGAGAACGGTGAGATCTTAACAACATACATATGTACACCTTCCCTCCACCCCTCCCATTTCCCTGCTCAGTTTACTACGCTCACATATGCACTCGGCGCTGGAGGTGGGGATGGATACGGGGGCTGGAGGGGGTGGGTGGGTGGGGTGCAGTCCTTTTAACGTCAGCCATGAAGGTTCCGGTTGCTCTATAAGACAAACTTCCTCTGTACATGTAGCCCTATCACCCCACAAGAGGCATCTCAGCCCAACCACCTCCATTCCATGTGGGGGGTGTCCATGGCTCAGGATGACTTCCCCAGCACCGTGCCGGCCCCATTCCAAAGCTCAGTCACCATGTTTCCAGGGGCTGTCCAGGTCTCCACATTCCAGCGGTGCCTCCATTCTCGACTCTCCAGCCCATCCTCACTTCCCCCACCAGTGATCGATCACTTCTCAGTACAGGGGGTGTGTGGGCCCCGGGTCCCTGCATTCCGGTTCCTCTTCTCTTCCCCCACCGATGATCAACAAAGTTAAAAGTCTACTTGCCACGAGGAAGATCTTTGCTGCCCCAACATATACTGGCAGCAAAGTTCTTGTTGCCAAGGAGACTGCTTAGAGGTTCTCTCTTCTCTAAAGAACAGACTGAAAAAAACCCAAACATTCACCCCTCCTTATATAGTGTTATTCAAAGAACTGTTGATTGACACGGTGTGAAATTGGAACTGGGGGCTGCATTTTGCAACACGAGTTGCAGGGGCCTGTAGCCCCTTCCCCCTGCTACCTCACCCCACCAAAACAAAAGGTGGCCACCCTCCTTTCGAGCCCAAACATTGGGGGGACAGCGCCCCCTTGTCCTGGAGCCGACATCCTAAACCACGACCCTGTTTAATGTAACTCTTCAGTCACTAAAATTAGAGAAAGCTCAGCTTAGTGATATACCAGTGGACTAAGTATAACATGCTTTAACAACATCTTTCTTCTGCTGTTTACAAATAATACAAAAGATGATTATAACAAGAGGAGTGGAGAAGATGTTGTTCCTCTCCGTATTTTGTAAGTTTGGCAGAACTGCATATGTAACTGGTTTCATTCTTATGCTTTGCCTTGTGGAGACAAATGCTTAGCGTTCTTCATATAGGCATTTACTGCTGCAAATGCCAGAGAGGTTAGAAATAAAGTAACTATACTTTGTAGTAAAAGCAAAAGTAAAATAAAAAAATATACCATGGAAGACTCAGAGGCAAGTCTTTGCCTTATTTCTTAAGGGAAAATTACAGTAGAAAGTGATTTTTTTCCCCTAAAAAATTATCCAGTTGTCCTTATTAAGGGACCTTAATTTGTTCTTCTTAAAGATTTTCATATTGTATGGAAAAAACAGTCTTTTTCCATTAGGTTTTTCTTCAACTGAGGGTTGTATCTGAAAGTTTTGTATGTGTCTATCTTTAAGAGGATTAATGTCCTCATTCACTCATCTATTAGCAGTGTTGTATTTGTTGCTTCTCTTTGTACATGGAGTCCTGATCTCCTGCTCCCTTCTGCTGAAGCTACATAATTTTCCATTCCAGGATAACTCACCAGGATAGGACAACAGGGTTGACTCTGTGCTCCAGTAGCCGTAACCCGGAGATTGGGGTTGTTAACCTGAGCTTTCCTCTGTGCTTGAAAGAGTGATTTAATATTGAATATTTAACAGCGATACCAAGAACTAGATGAACCCATCTCAGAAGTTAGCACGAAGGCTAGCCAAGTCACTCACTTGTGAGGTAGTGACTTTGGTCTCACACATCCTGGTGCTTTAACCAGTAGGCCACAGTGTAAAAAGCAGAAAGCTGGAATTGCTTCCATGATTTGCTAGGAAAAAGAGTTTGGTTCCTTATCTCAGAAGAACAGAGTTGTGAATTCTTCATAGCAACAGAAGCCTTCTTAGCAGCCACTTCTCATCTGCACTTTTTCCTGCTTGGCTTAGATGATACCATGGTTAGCTGCTGGTTTTCATGGATTCATTCTGAGATGCCCAGATGCTTGCTGCAGAGGGTGATGGCAAAATTGGGTCTGTGAGGACAATTGTGGGGCCAGGCATTGCCAAGTGAGAAGTTGCACTGCAATCTGCATGATACCCAGGCCTTTAGAGCTACAACCCTTGGTCTGCTGGGTTGTATTTATAAAGGCAGTAACACGCGGTCTGTGGTGGCAAAAGCTGTAGGGAGAGAGGGGAGTATTTCTGTAGAAAAGACACCATGATTGCAGTCAGAATGCCTTTGCAAGTGTCTTTAATACACAAAATACAAAGTGGAATTGGATCAGTAAGTTGTATTTACTCCCAGAAAAGTACACAATGTAGACAGAATAGTTTGACTCAGATTATGAAACATATCTTGAGACTTTCTGGCCTACAATGCAGATTGATGATACAATTCCTGGTGTTAATATCACCGTAATGGGGGTGGAAAGACATATTATGTAAGAGCTGTGAGCTTCTTTGCGTTTATACAGCTAAGAAAAACTTTCTAGACTCTTGCTATTCCAGCAGCTGTGGCCTTTATTCCGACTTCTGTGTCATTACACTACTGTACTGGTGATTTGTACTTGGCTCAATCAAAAGTTTTGTCTTAACACAAACGGTGAAGGTTTGGCCGTTGCCCGGGTTTGCTCCAATGTTATCTGGAAGTCTTTCACAAGCAGGAATTGTGCTTAATTTAAAACTCACAGTATTGCACAGCGTATTTTATATTTTATTCACTGCTGAATCTGCAATCTTAATGAGAATTTTAAGATACAGAATGGGACAACTATTCACTTTTGTCACAGAAAGGTGCTAAGTGTCTTTTCAGATTTTAATTTACCAGACCTTAGAAAAAGTGCAGCACAGAGTAGTTACCTGCTAGCAAGGTCTCTCTAAGTTTAACCTCCACTCTTTCACATAGGGTTTATGTTTCCAGATTTCTTCCATGTGGTCATGGAGGCTCTTTACCTCTAGGACTCTTCTCTGCAGTTAATATTCTCAACATTCAAGTCTTGTTCATAATAATAACAACCCCATATCAGTCAATACCTTCTGCTTCCTAGTTACACTGGCAAGAAGCAAAATCTTTTCTATGAGTAGTTTTCTGATGCTGGGTTTGCCCACCACCTACTAAAGCCAGTATGCATCTTTCCATTACATGCCAGAGGGTCTGACGAGTATGAGCTATGCTGTCAGATAGCTAAGGAAATGGTACAGTACAAGAATAAGTGTTTAGCAAGTTTCCAAACTTCCCAGCAAATGTAATGAAAGTGATGCTGTGAGATAACATGAGAGAGCATTCCGGAAATGTAAGGAAGCCTGCAATTCCCAGGGCTACCACAGCATCCCACAGAGAACCAGAGGTGAACCCTTGGCACTTGGGTGTGGCAGTTTGTCAGTGAAGGAAATCTGAGCTGGCATCAGTCATGAAGCATTGCAGTGTTTACAAAAGAATTGTGGCAGAAGACACCAAATAGACTGTCATTCATTACATTAGAGAAAGTTAATCATAGTCAACTTGAGACAAACCGAAGATGTGGACCAGAGTTTTATTGCTTCGCAGAAGTAACGTATATATTCCTAAGAGTATAAGAAGGTAGCATTAGAACAACGATCTCAAAACAGTCTTTTTCTTAAGTCAAACTGCCTCCAGACAGTGTCTGCTTTTGGGAAAGGCATCATCAGAAACCTTCAAGGAACAGTCCTGGGCTATTTATTCTGCTTGAAGTCACCAGAAACATTGAAGCAGGAAAGCTGCAACACGTAGTGGGACCATCCCCTTTGCAATGAAGTGCGTCCTTGAGGAGTACGCTCAATACTGGGCTGATGAAAGCTCCTCCATCACCCTCAAGGAACATATTTTTATAGGAAAAAAAAAATTCTTAGGACAGGGATACTCCAGAGAAGTTTGGAGATTAGACCAAACAATACATTTTTCATTGTTCATTTCATTGCTCTTGTTTTCAGTAACTTCTGATTGTCTTTGATATTGAACTGCCAATATACTTCTTTTTTACTCTATACTCAAAACCATTTCTAAAATATGAGCACTGCTGACAGTAATTCTACATCCAGTCTTGTTCCGAGGAGAGAATAATTTTCTCATGTTGTTTTATCTGAGCTTGAACTAATAATAGCATCCTGAAACTTTCAATCCTACTAATACCTTATTAAGCATTGCATTATATGGTAACTTGTGAATATTCCTTTGCAGTTCCCAAATTCATACATAAATGTCAATTTTCCTCCACTGCTTTCCAAAGTCTTTAATGAATTGACAAGAAAAAAAAAATCAGATCTCAAATATTGCAACTTCTGGAAGTAATAATTTCATGAAAAATATTGCAAACTTTGTATATTTAAGGACCATCAGTGTTTCTACAGCTGGGGAAAAAAAAAAAAAAGAATTTTGAAGACTACAGTCCACCATTTTCTTCAGGTCATTTCTCTTTGACGGTAAGATTTTTGTACAACACTATAATTAGTATTTGGAAGTGGGTTTTTTAGTAGTAATATTGGATCAGGGAAAAAAAAAAAACAAACCACAGAAATCAACTTACTGTCTGCTTATCGTAAGCTTCAAGCTTATCCCATAAAGTAGAAGCAAGGTGCTGTTATAAATTTCAGCTTTTCTTCATAAATCTACTGTGAAAGGCCATGACAATGAAGTAACTTCAGCATTATGTATTTCAGAAACACCTTCCTCTCATGCTCTCTCTTCTGAATTTCTGTAAGTAAAGAAGGCCGTAAGTCATTCCAGAGTACAACTGAGTAAGAAAATAAGAAGAAAAATGTTGAAGAATATTTCATTGCATTCATGTTTTTAATTCATGTACTTCGTAAATCTTTGAGTACATTAACACCTGGGTTTGTCATTTTTGTTACTTGTGTTTTGCTTTGTTCTTAAAGACATTTGTTATTCTCCGTTTAGGAAAGCTGTCATCCGGTTAAAGCACAGAGAGTACAGTTGTGCTCGATACATTATAAAAGGCCTTTTAATAATTGTATTGTTGAATTATTTATTGAAGCAATTCAACAAAAATTAAACAAATCCATTTGGCAATACTCAAGGTCAGTTTGAGAATGATCTGTTAAAAAGTGGATGAAGTCTTCTTTAGCCCATCATAGTTCTTAATTGCAATCTTAAAAATTTAGTCATGGCATGGGGTTCAACAAAAGTACAGTTTATGGTTCCTGGTATTGGATCAAAACCACCACAGACACACTGTAAATGGTAGCAATCATTTATAATCTCACTATGTTGGTTTAATGTGATCACAACTGTTGGATTGTGTGTGCTTTCACCAATTTTATGCCAATTCCACTCCAACATGTCAAAGCCAGCTTGTCTTTCCACATCTAGCCTTCAGGACTCTGTGCTTCTTTCTTTTTTTTTCCTTCCCCATTTCTTTGTCTAAGAGACCATTCACTTTCAGTACTACTGCCCTTCCATTAATTAAACCTTTGGGACTTTGCTTATACTTTCATTTGAACACATGGTAGAATAAGAACCTTGATTCTTCTTTGACCATTTGAAGCAGCCCTTTTGCCTTGCTCTTGGCTATTTTTCTTTTTTTCTTTAGCTTAGACCTTGCCATTCTTTCCCTACCTAGAGACATGACACCACCACCAAAGGAGGGTCATGCCATGTGATAGCCATGCGCATTCACTTGGCTCTATCTCCACCCACCAAACAGGACATGGACACAGGCAATGGGTTTCATAGGGCTCTGGAGTGTTCAGTATCCCTCACTGGCAACTCATCAGTATGGCTTATCTCAATTTTTCTACACAAATAATTAAAAACAGAGACCCAGGGAGCTGGAGCAATGCAGGACTAGAGTTCTGAGGAAGCTATCAAAGAAAGTTCATTAATGAACTACTAATGAAAGATTCCTAACATCAGTGTTTGGAATGAGGAGTCATATGAGTATGAGAAAATAGTTCTTGAATACAACAGAAATACATCGTCAAGGGTGGTCCCAGACTACTGGAGGTTAGCTAATGTGACACTCAAGAAGGGCTGAAAGGAGGATCCAGAGAAGTACAGGCCTGTCAGTCTGACCTCGGTGCCAGGAAAAGTTATGGAGCAGATCATTGTGAGTGCCACCATGCAGCATGTACAGGACAATCAGGTGATGAGGCTAACTCAGCATGGGTTTAGGAAGGTCAGGTCCTGCTTGACTAACCTGATCTCCTTCTATGACAAGGTGAACTGCTTAGTGGATGAGGGAAGGGCTGTGGAGGTTGCCTACGTAGATTTTAGTAAAGCCTTTGGCACTGTTTCCCACAGCATTGTCCTGGAGCATCTGGCTGCTCATGGCTTGGATGAGTGCACTCTTTCTTCGCTGGATTAAAAAAAAAAAGAAAATGGCTGAATGGCTGAGCCCAGAAAGTGGTGGTGAATGGAGTTCAATCCAGTTGGCATCTGCTCACAAGTGGTGTTCCTCAGGGCTCAGTGTTGGGGCCTGTTCTCTTTAATATCTTTATCAATGATCTGGACAAGAGGATCGAGTGCACCCTCAGTAAGTTTGCAGACAACACCAAGTTGAGTGGTTGTGTCAATCTGCCTGAGGGTAGGGAGGGTCTACAGATGGATCTGGACAGACTGTATCAATGGACAGAGGCCAATGGTATGAGGTTCAAAAGGCCAAGTGCTGGGTCCTGCACTTGGGCCACAACAACCCCCTGCAAGACTACAGGCTTGGGGAACAGTGGCTGGAAAGCTGCCCATCGGAAAAGGACCTGGGGCTGTTGGTCGACAACAGCTGAATAGGAGCCTGCATCTGTGCCCTGGTGGCCAAGAAGGCCAACAGCATCCTGGCTTGTATCAGAAATAGTGTGGCCAGCAGGAGAAGGGAAGTGATTGTCCCCCGGTTCTCACAACTGGTGAGGCCACACCTTGAATCCAGTGCTCAGTTTTGGGCCTCTCACTGCAAGAAGGACATTGAGGTGCTGAAGCATGTTCAGAGAAAGAAAATGAAGATGTTGAAGGGCCTAGAACACAAGTCCTAGGACGATCAGCTGAGGTAACTGGGTTTATTTATCCTGGAGAAAAGGAGACTGAGGGGAGGAGACCTTGTCACTCTCTACAAATACCTGAAAGGAGGTTGTGGTGAGGTGGGGGTCAGTCTCTTCTCCCGAGTAACAAGTGATAGGACGAGAGGAAACGGCCTCAAATTGCACCAGGAGATGTTTAGGCTGGGTATTAGGAAAAATGTCTTTATAGAAAGGGTTGTAAATCATTGCAACAGGCTGCCCCGGGAAGTGGTGGAGTCACCGTCCCTGGGAATTTTAAAGACTACAATATAGTTCTGGTGCTGAGGGACATGGCTTAGTGGTGAGGTGGCAGTGCTGGGTTAATGGTAGGACTTGATGATCTTAAAGGTCTCTTCTAACCAAAAACGGTTCTGTGATTTCCCTCGGCCATCTGCTACATCAAATAAGATGAAGTTCAGCATGGATCTTCATGAATGTTGCCGCCTTCTGCCTGAATTTCCTCCTGCTCCAATGGTTGTTCTTTCTACATATTGCAGTATAACCGTCCACTCCTTTTCCCTCTCATCTCCACTGGATTCTCTGCCCTGTGCAACATCCATAGTTACATATGACCACCATGTGCTTACTTTATTGTGCCATACATGGGCCATACAGAAACTTGAAATATTTTGGTCACCACTTCAACTGCAAGCACGAGCTATATTGCTGTATTGTTGTGTGACATGTACATGCATTGCAGGAAATAAAGGGTGTTACTCCTGTAGTGGCAGCTTCATCTGCTAGTGGTATGGCATACAGCAGTCTATGAGACTGCTTCTGTTTGGAAGTCAGAACCTCAAGGCTGTGACTCTTCCTCTTTTATCCCTTCACCTTGGGTTGATTCCACAGTGCACAAAGCTGTTATTGTAATGATTTAGCAAACCACAGCACGCATAATGTCTTAGACTCAGTTTTGATTCATAGTGAATTTTTTTTTCTTAAGAAAAACAGCTCAATGGCTTTTGCAGTAGAGGCAACCTAAAATTACAAGGTTGTGTTAACTCTGAAAGGATTCATGGGCATGGACAAATAAATTCAATAAGCCTGATTCCCTCTACCTTAGAGACAGTTTCTGCTGTAGAAGGAAAAGATAGACAAAAGCAGAACAAAGTACGTTGTGCACAAGATCATGAAAAGTTAATTAAAGTGAGAAGCAAAGGTGAAATGAGCTGCCCAGAAAGGCCAGTATTCAACAAAACCAGAAACTGACTCTAACTTTACTGATCCCTGTTTGTATACCAGGTTTCTTCTGAAAGCAATCAGAAGACATCCTAGTGACCTTGAAGTTAAGGTTTACTGGGGTATTAGGCATCATGAAAGACTTTTCGCTCTTCCAGTGTAGAAATTCTGTTTTTCTTATTAACTTCACCTGTCCCCAGTCCTCTTCTGCTGGGGGACTGTGGTCAAGGGGTTACTGCTATTCTGAATCAGAACTGACTCCAACTACTTACAGTTTGACAATAAAAATAGCAATATTTCAACCTGATTCACTTTCCTCAGAGAACTTTTTTTTTTTCCCTTGCCTGTCCTGTTCCCCACTACTTCAGATTATAAGACATTCAGTTATCAACATTGGATACTTAAATCACTTTCTATCAAAAAGAGCAAACCAAACCTGTTTTTAAAGGGTTGCATTAGAAAGTGAGCTTAAAGGATTTTTTCCCTCCTATTTTTTGTTGTTGTTGTTGTTTTTTTAATTTTTGTTTTCTGACACCTGCAACTTTTCATGCTGTAAAAACAATATGGCAAATTGCTTAAGAAGTAGATTATCTTGTATGTTCACACTGCTTCTAGGGACTTTTGTGGAATGTGATCTATGTGTGTATATGTTATGGGAAGAGCACTAAAATCGGGAGAACAAGAAGAAATAGAGGAGACAGGGAACATAGTTCTCTCTTTCCTTGAATCCAGTGTGATAACTTATATCACTTTGAGGGGGATGTAAAAGTAGCAGCCAATCAGTATATAATATTTAAAATTATTTTTCCAAAGTTGACATGTCTTCATAAAAAGGCAAGAGAACATTCTAACTATATAGGTTTTAAATGCACTGATTTCCTACTATAGATGTATTTTTGCCATTTTTTAATGAAAAAACTGAACATGAAATGAGCTACATAATTGGAGACCTGAAGGAACAAACAGGAAGAGGAAAGATTTACTTGTTCATCTGCAATACGTAAACTTCAAGATTTGCATTTAGTTCCAGTCAAATATGGTTAAAGAGAAAAAAAAAACCACAACCAAAAAAAAACCCCAAATAACCCCACAAAACAAAACCCAGGAAAACCTCCCTATAACAGTGTCCATGGAATTAAACATGTACTGTTTTCATTGATGACAAAAAAAAAAAAAAATCTTTTCTCCCTCTGCCATTCCATGTAAATGCAGCCTCAAGCATCAGTATTACAGGATCTCTGATGACTTCCTGCTTTGATTTTCCAGTTCAGAGTTTTTACTAAGTTGGCAACCTTAGCATTAAGAATGAAAAGTGGCAGTTTTATTAATGTTCAGCAGCCCAAACTTCGTTAAAACTTGATATAATCTTATAGTGCAAATGCTTAAGCACCTGGAAATATTTTCATGAAATATAATAAGTGTAGTGCCAAGAAGATATCTAGCCCTGCGCTCCCTTTTTCTTTAACTATGTAATACAACAATGTAAATCATAAACAGACCTGCTCTGGAATTACAGAAGTAATTACTGAAGACTACAGTCCAGTAGCCTGTCCATTTCAGTAGCTAAATGCTAAGCAGTTTTGGTCAGTTAAGAAGTCTGTTTAATGCTTCATTGTTTCTTGATTAAAGCACATGAAATACGGAAGAAGTTATATTTCCAAAAGATTTCACTCCATAAGTAAAACAAGAAAGAGTGAAAAAAACCACAGAATTGTGGAAGTAGATTTATAGTGAAATAAATAATTTTGAGGAAGAGGTCTAAGTAAGTTTAGAATGTCCTCAATTCACCTCGTGAGGTCACCATGCAAGATAAGGCATGCAAGGAAGAGCTTGCACCTTAGAGTTAATAAATCCAGAGTGACACCTTTCAAGAGAAAATGCCTTGCCTCATTCTGTGTTTGAAGAGTTTGTGGATCCAGTCCAGACTCCCTCTGGTCAGGAGATCACACTGAAGGAAAAATGTAAAAATGCCCTGTATGTCCAGGAGGAAAGAAATCCTCTCTTTCAGGTCTTATTTTTCTCCAAACTTAACTAACCTAAAAACATTACTAATGTGGTGATTTTGTCTCATTACTCTTCAGAGTTCATTAATAAATTCATCAAACAATCTTAAGTTTCCAAGAGAAGACAGAATAGGAAGTGATGAGAATCTGGGAACTCATATCAGGGGGGCTGGGTCTGGTTGGACAAGGACAATAATACCCAGGGAGAGGCAAAGTGGGAAAGACGGGACTAGCAGCTTGTGAGAGGAGGAAAATGAAAAACAGAGAATGAGCTTGGGGAAGGCTGGACAAGAAAACTTCTATCAGGAAAAGAAGCCATACAGTGTAGGAAAGACTGGAGGAGAAGGGAGGAGGCAGACATGAGGAGACTGGCACTGGAATGAGCAGCTGATGAACTGGTGCTGGAGCTGTTTGCACAAACCAGCTAGAAGGTTAGAGCTGTGAATAAGAAAAGGCTTTGGGCAGAGGCAGAATATGTTCAGCTTGATGTAAAGACTACATTGTTGTTCAGAGCCTGTGAGTCCAAGTCCTCACATCTCATGAATTCTCCACCGTCAACAAAATACTTAGGAAACCTCAGCATAATGCCTGTGTCCTACCTGTTTCTGAAATCAGCTGCTGGTCACCCAATCATAGACAGAGTATCAGTTGCTGAGCTCAGGTGTCAGTAGGGCTCCAGGATGACCTACAAATAAAATACGGAAAGAAAATGTTCAGGGGAACCTTTTGTTCAGCCACAAAGTGGATAGGGGCCATTCAATAGAGGCCATTGAATCCAGCAAAACCTTGGATGAAAATAAAGAAATGAGGCTGCTTGCTTTATCACAGACAACCAACCAACCTCCTAAACAACCACAAAGATTTGGCCATTTTGACTTTTGTCATTCATTGCTATCTGGAAGGAACGGACAAAAACGTAATATTCCCTGCTGGCAGGGCTTCAGGTTTTGTGAGGCTTGATAGGCTCCTGCAGGGAAAATCAAGGCAATCTACATTAACAATGCACTACTCTGTACTGTAAAGACCCTTGCAGAAAATAGGGAGCAAAAAAGGAAGGTTTCAGCTCTTAACATTGTAGTCTGCTGGTGTTGACATGAACCTGTTTAAAGAAGTATCCTACACGACCACTGCGAGAGAGAACCTGAAGAGTCTTAATTTAGCAGGACAGGCTAACATAAGAGATTGGCACTTTTCTTCAAAAAGTCTTACAAAGGAAATGATGTACAGCCAAAAGCTGAAAAGAGAACACATCAGATTTAGAGCTTTAGATTTAGTTTTAGATTTAGATTTAGAGCTGTTCTTGATTATACCCATCCAAGTCTTCTATTACATTAGAAATATCATAGATGATAGATTAGAAACTCCAGATCCTGGACTGCCTGTCTGCGGTAAGGAAAATAATCCTGACTGTCTTGGCCTTCACCTCATCTTTTTTTTTTTCTTTTTAAAAATATGAGTTACTAAGGCATTATGTACAAATCCATTCAAGGATGGAGTATATATATAACCTCAACATAAGAATATCAGTTATTGCTGAAGTTCATTACTACAAGGTTGAGAAGGTGGGATGGCAAGGAACAATATATGTATATATCAAGTCTAACCAAATCATAATCTCTCAATCTTGAGCTGCCAACTTCATATATTGCTTCTATCCTAAGAGTTATCTTTTATGTTTATTTATTTTCACATTTATGGAACTGTATCAGACATGTTTTTATAATACTGTTTACTACATTAAATCAACGAGGATTTGATTAAAACCACTGAAAATTAATTATTCATGTATAGCGTCATAAAATATATCACGAAAATAGGAAGATATTTCTAAGTACTCATGGGAATTAATTATGTTTGCCATTTCTGATGGAGACGTATGTTATCTTGCAAAAGTGTAGGTCACTCTGGCTGGTATTTAGATGACAGCATTATTCATTGGTCCTGTTGGCTTCATCAAAAAGCTGTATTTAATGATTATTTTGAAGAACAAATTGCATTTTCTGACATTAAAATTCAATGTATAGAAAACTCTTGAAGTGATAATTTCCAAAGCAATTTGTAGACTAAGAGGGAGTATGCTAGAGGAAAAAGTGTGTGAGAGGTTTAGATGAAGCAAAACTGCATATATCTCTTTGTTTAAAGTAGGAAAAGAATTATAATAAGGAAATAATGAAACAGAAATTAAGACTGCCTGAGGACAGGCAGCTCCAGTTGAAATAAACCAGGTAGAAGAAGGTTGATTCAAGGAGAATAGCAAGCAGGAAGTGGTTAAAGATTTTGTAATTGAATTGATTTGAAGATATTCTCAGAATAAGAGGGATTTGGTTTGGGTTTTTTTCTGTATTGTAGTTATTTAAAAGTCCTCTTTCCAAAATATCCAAATCAATTAGTTTTTTTTAATTACAGTACTTGCCATAAATAAGGGTTTAAATCAAACCAGGTTGCAAATCGTACTAAGAAATCTTTAAGCAGTGGAACAACTTTCTTCTTTTTTTTTTAGGGTAATCTTTCTGAAAGTTCTGAAAGTAAAAAGCTCCAAAGCTGCAGTATTGTTTGCCTAAATTCAGTTCTGAATATATTTTCACAGATGGCCCATGCATCTCTAAAAAAATCTGGGAAATACTGACCAAATGCAACTGCACATTAAAAAAAAATAAGAACTCAAGGCAGTGCTCATAGGTGATCTGTCATTTTCAATTTGGTATGTGTCAATATTGCTGTCCTTGTCCTAAAAATACACTTAAATATTAATGGAAAAGCAACCTACTTGCATCACAAGTGATCCTTCAGGCTCTTGCAAGCACTTCAGTTTCAACAGTCTCTCCTATTCATTTTCTGAGTTTAAAGACGTTACACCTCTTAGCATCTCATTAACATTTTATTTATGTTCAAAGACCCAAAGTTTGCCATAACTGAATGGCAGTGCCATAGAAACCTAATTCCAGGAGCTAAACTATGTAGGGGCTTAGCACAATAGCCTTTTTCCCAAGCAGGGCACAAGTGTGTTTATTCACATTATTCCTGTTGCAAACATACAGCACAGCCTGGTGCAGATTGGAGATATCGCCCAGCAGGGGTCTAGATGTAGAATAAAATTACTGGTGGTCAAGACTGAAATTATGTAGTGAAAGAAAGAACATGTTAAGGCAAAACTAATTTTAATATCCAAATATTCAAGCTGTTTGTCTAAAGTATTAAGTCTTTCATGGGGCATCTTGTCATAGTCAGGTTCATCAATAAATGCAACAGTAATTGATCAATGTTAACTCAGTTTCAGGAGGCACTTCTCATTCTATAGGGTATAATCTGCGCACAACAACAGGCTCTTTTTGTAAAGAGTAGTAACAAAAAAAAAAAAGGGAGCGGGGGGAAGGAAAGGGGGTAGACACAATGTTTTGGTCCTTCCCCAGGTTTTTTCCTAAAACACTTTTTAGTGGAACAAATGTACACAGCAAACTTTACTTCTTGTTGACAGAAACCCCTTAAGCACCTGTTTACACAGTGCCAACCTCTACCCTGGGCTAAATCTAATGCCCTTCTTAAATATTGTACATGTTGCAAATCATTGAACCATCAAAAGCTAGCATTCAGAAAACAGGTGCTGTCAGCACAGATCCAGCCACAGCACTTGTTTACTGCACCCTTCACAGAGTGAAACTTAATAGTCTTCTTCCTCGAGCTGACTCTTCCCCTCAGGTTGATGCCTACTAAGCATCGTGAATATTAATTTTCTTGCTGAGACCTGTGACCAAGCTGTGTAAATAACTCTCCATTCTTCTTCATCCTCCAGTCTGTCTGGTGGTTTCTAAAATCAGTAGTGTTATTGGGGAGAAGTATGAAAAACTTGTTTACACTTCTTTCCCAAAGTAAACTGTTGCTCAGGTAGCTCTTAGGCAAAGTAGGTCTCAAGTGTGATGGCTGTTCTATACGTGGCCAGGTTGCAAAGGTGTGTATGTTATTTAAATGGGACCCTAACTATTTATGATTTCCTGAGTTTCTTTCTCACAAGGCTGAATCTTATCTCCCCAGCTAGCTATTTATAACCTGTCACCATTTTGTGCATGTGGTATTTTCTTTCCATGTTGCATTCAGATTCATCTGCTGAAGCAAAGCACAGGGTAGAGACTTCCAACTGTGAAAAAAAGAAGTCTATAAATCAGAAACTTTAATCAAGAATACCAGTGAAATTTTTTTGGCTGCCCCTCGGGTACCTCATTAAACACTTCATTTTTGTGATCCTAAGCCCATCAGAAATGGAAACATTCCTACACTTTCTTCTTCAGGAGACTTAATTTGAGTGAAACGTAGAGAATGTAGGTCCCATACTCTTTTTGTTAGATGACCAATACTGACAGATTCTGTTTGTATATGTAGAAATAATGTACATAGGAGAAAACTCTCAAAAGTGCCTGTTAGTCAATCTGTGGAATGCATAGTCATGAGGGACTTGTATGCTGCAAGTGGTACAAGTGATGCCCAAAAATCTATCGGTATTAGAAAGGCATTCATATGGCTGCAACTTGGGCTGGCCCCAGAGCATGCTGTGCTTAGAGCCTCCCTCATGCTCATCCAATTACCTTGTAAATATGTGGCATAGGAGACTTAGGATTCTGTACCTCATTGATTTCCAATAGAGTTAAGTGCTTTCGAAAGTGCTACCACTAATAGTTAGGCTGCAGTCAGCAGAGGACGTCCACTGGTTGAGAGTTCACACCTAGCTGTTTAATGAAAGCAGGGCATGGATACAAGCCCCAGGCCTGTGAGGCCCAGCAATGAAGGGTGTTCAGGCTGAAAACAAGCAGTGCAACCAGAGGTATGCAGGAATTACAAACTGCCAATCTCCAGCCTATTCCGTATGACCGGTGTAGATCATCAAATTTTTAACTGAGTCCTTTCACATGAATGAAACAGACTCTTTCCTGTCAATCAAACATGCATGAAAACCTAATATTTTACAGACATTTGGGAGAAATAACTTTAAATGGCACAGTCTGCTCTTTCGTTCTATGTGTACTTTGGCGCCTCAGCCACCACAATAGCACAGTCATTTAATAGTTAAAAAATGAATAGATTGTCCCATATTTAGCTATTCCCAAATTGTTCTCCTTTTATGAATAGTTAGTTGAATTTGCTGAATTTTCAAAGACTTTCTAGTGTTACAGTCAATTAGAATTTATCTCATGTTCCCTTTTAATTTTTGTGTATCTGACACAGAGTCCTCTTCACACAAGCCCATGTGAATAGGCAATTAATGGTGATTCATGCATTGAAGTACAGTAGGCCACCCCACCCAAAACTCATATATTTTTAGGTAATTGCATGAGTATTTGTAGTTGAGAAATACTGGAACCTACAAAGTAATAATCAAAGATATTACCATATGTTCTTCAAACAGTTAGCATAGTAGACAAATAAACCGTCCATAGTTTGGTCTGGCTTCATTACATAGAACTGGGTTTTTTGTTTGTCAAAACCAATTAATTTCTGACATCAGTGGATGTCGATAGATACTCTATTCTACAATTCACTATGAATTTTGACTGAAACGTCACTTTAGTGTCACTGAACCAATTATTTTGCTCATCCCTTTCTTCAGAATATTACTCTGCAGTCCTTTGCGGTCACTCTTCCTATTCTGGATCATGCACGAAAGATGTAGAAAAACATGAGGGCTCTTGTCCAGAAATGAAGAGAATGATTGAAAGGTGTTACTGAAAGGTACTCAGGGAAAACAGCTCTATTTCTTCATTTGCACAGCGATACAATTGGTACTTTTTCTGACAGTGTGTAGTTTAACAGGTCTCCCTTAAAAATCAATGCATGTTTTTCTCCTGCAATTTAAGTATTTCACACTGCAGAATATCAGAAAAAGAGAATTCATCAATAAGCAAAAGCAATTTGCTAGAGAGCAAGGAGAGCAATATCAAGAGACGGGGGCTAAATCTCTGATTTTATGTCTTTCACAATTTTAAGCTAGCACTATTGGCAGGTTAAAGCCAAGTTTATTGCCAGTTGAACTAGAAGAAGAAAATACTTCTGATAAAAACAAGTGGAACTTTGAGCATCGAATTAAGAAATGAAAAATATTACTCACAGAGATGAACAGATGAGAAGTAGTTGGATTTAGATGAGATTTAGGCTGTATTTTTTACTCATCACAAAGGAACTGGGAAGTACTGCACAGACTGAATAGATAATCCAGGAGGGCAGTACACAAAGGAAAAAGGGCTAGTAGAAACAGGAAATAAGGGAGCATTTATTTAGCACAAAAATAATTTATTAACAGTGCATCGCAACAAAGGCACCAGGGCATGTGAAGGAAAAAACATAACATGAATATGAGAGTGTTAGGGGTTGAGCCTCCCAGCAAAACTCAAGGTCCCTAACACTCCTTAAATCCCTTACTGATATAGGGAAAAGGGAAACAAAACTCAAATCTCGGAATATATGGATGGGAAACTGAAACAAACTTTTAATAAAAATTCTAAAGTACTATCATATCACACAACTATATATTAAATGCAAAACAAGAAAACAATACAGTAAGAGTTAACACACTGCAAAGGGAGGAAAAGGGAAAAACTACAATTATGGCCGATTGGCCACAGGCCAGGAGATGACGTCACGCCAGGACGGCAGCTCAGAAGATGGCGTCTGTCCAAAATGGCAGCGGGCCAAGTCATCAAAAGTCTTTAACAGCTCAGAGAAGTATTTTAACGAGTTCGCAGGGAGACCTTTTTCCAGTGTCTGTAAAAGAAAATTTCAAGGACACTCCGGACCGAAGCGGCTTCTTCAGATAAAGGAGAAGCCCTCGCGGCCAGAATGCGAAGGGGGGTGAGCTTCCCCCGCGTCCGAATCCAGCGGTAGATTCTCGCTGAGTGAAAAATATCTCTTCTCTTACCCGATACGAGAGAGAGATGCTGGCTGAGTCCCACAACAATTCACACAGAGCTGGGCGCCGATAGACAGAAACAGTTCTGAGTTAGGCCCCGGGTGGGGGGGCAGGCCGCAGGCTTTCGGCCTGGACGGTAGCCAGCCCTCTCGCTGTGGCTCTTTCTCCGAAGCTGTCCGGTGTCCAAAGAGGAGGAGACTCCTCCTGGCTGCAGGTTTTAAGGAGTATCTGCCGGAAGAAATCTTTTGACCTGCACTCTTAGCCACTGGGATGCCGGGTTTATGGAACTTGTATGAAATAATCCCGATACTCTATTGGGCACATTTCCAAAACAAGAAAGTCTTGGCTCAAACCGTGACAGAGAGATATACAATCAGGAAATTAATAGGAAAGGTAATAGTCGTGGGCTGTTTACGAATATGTATTTGAAAAGGTGATATCAATGAAATCTGAAGAGACAAAATAGTCGTTGGGAATATAAGAAAGATTGATAATAATCCAATTAGAAGGGCTAAAGTAGATAAAGAAGGAGCTAAAATAGCAATCAGAAGTGGCATTACCTTTTTCCAGCTGTCTTAACTAAAAAACCATTGTCTTCAGTGGACAGAAATATAATGTGAGATAGAAAGTTAGGATGTAAAAGGTAAACTGACTTTTCCAGGTTTTTTGAATACAAGTAATCACTTACTGGCTTTATGTGTGAAAAATAGAGAATGCAATTTAAGGGTGTGAAGGTCCTTGAATACACCCAGAGGATAGCAACAAAGCTGGTGAAAGGGCTAGCAGGAATGTCCCTTCCCTTCCCTTCCCTTCCCTTCCCTTCCCTTCCCTTCCCTTCCCTTCCCTTCCCTTCCCTTCCCTTCCCTTCTCTTCCCTTCCCTTCCCTTCCCTTCCCTTCCCTTCCCTTCCCTTCCCTTCCCTTCCCTTCCCTTCCCTTCCCTTCCCTTCCCTTCCCTTCCCTTCCCTTCCCTTCCCTTCCCTTCCTTCCCTTCCCTTCCCTTCCCTTCCCTTCCCTTCCCTTCCCTTCCCTTCCCTTCCCTTCCCTTCCCTTCCCTTCCCTTCCCTTCCCTTCCCTTCCCTTCCCTTCCCTTCCCTTCCCTTCCCTTCCCTTCCCGCACCTTCCCTTCCCGCACCTTCCCTTCCCGCACCTTCCCTTCCCGCACCTTCCCTTCCCGCACCTTCCCTTCCCGCACCTTCCCTTCCCGCACCTTCCCGCACCTTCCCTTCCCTTCCCGCACCTTCCCGCACCTTCCCTTCCCGCACCTTCCCTTCCCGCACCTTCCCTTCCCGCACCTTCCCGCACCTTCCCTTCCCTTCCCGCACCTTCCCTTCCCTTCCCGCACCTTCCCTTCCCACACCTTCCCTTCCCGCACCTTCCCTTCCCTTCCCGCACCTTCCCTTCCCTTCCCTTCCCGCACCTTCCCTTCCCTTCCCGCACCTTCCCTTCCCGCACCTTCCCGCACCTTCCCGCACCTTCCCTTCCCACACTTTCCCGCACCTTCCCGCACATTCCCGCACCTTCCCGCACCTTCCCTTCCCTTCCCGCACCTTCCCTTCCCGCACCTTCCCTTCCCGCACCTTCCCTTCCTCCACCTTCCCTTCCCTTCCCTTTTCACCAGCCACTTCCCCAGAACAAACTCTACAATAATTCCCTCTTTACTTAACATACCCTTTAATAATTTGATAACAATAGTTTTAAGAACTGACCAGGGATCACTACTTCCAATTTGTAACAGGTCCTCACGGAAGGCTTGAGGGGAAATAAACCACATTTTTCTTTTTTTCTTTCTTCCCTCCAGTTTCAAAAACCTGTAAATAAAATGACCAAGGTAATTACAGGCTTTTCATCCCGGCTTTGATCTCGAACAAAGTTTTGGAACAGCTGATCCTGGAACAGATTAATACAAATGTAGGGGATAATATAATTAACAGCAATAAACATTCATTCATAGAAAGTATCTCCAGTCAGTCTAGGTCAATATCATTTTCCAAGCCTATACATTTCTGGTGATATAATGTTCATTTGTAAGACACGTCACTTGATGCAGTATGACATTTTGATTAAGAAGCTATAGTGATAAGAAAATCATTGAAGGACACATCAAATTATTAAACTTTGACTATCTGGTAAAATGTGCAACGTAGCTAGTAAAACCTTTATTCATCAGGACAGTCTGTTGAGTTGTTATGTCTTCTGGCTTGATACTACTTAATACTTCTTTGTTAATGATGGAGAAGCAATCATAACATTAATATTAAATTTATAGGTGACACAAAAGCTGAGGGAGTGGACAGTAAGAGATACAAGTCAGGGTAGAGAGCAGTTCAGACAGCTTTGTAGCCTGGATTCAAGAGTCAATAGGTATTTCTGTACTCAGAACATTTTTTCAGGATTGAAGCAAGTATTTAGAGTTGCAGCCTATGGATTTTGCTTTCCCAGAATTGAAAACCTGCCATTCTGGGTGCTGCAGGTCTAAAGACTCTGGGATATGTCATGTCAATTAGTAGTTATTTTAAAATAAACTTCTTGTCTGAAGGTATGGCCAAAATACCAAGCTCGTATTTTGGATGTGTATTCAGAGAAAGATTATGCCTTAGAAGAAGGTCATTTATATTATCTCTACACATTATAATTATGCAGCTGCTATTAAAATAAAACCTAATTCTGATGGCTGCAATTTAAGAGCTATTTTGAAAGGTTGTGGAGTGCGTGAAAGAGCCAGAAGATTTGTTAGAGACTGGAAATAATACCTTCTCTTAAGAGATCATAAATGTTTATCTTGAAGGATAAAGGGGAGTTGATTATAATCTCTAAATACCTGCATGAGAAAAAGAAAACTGATTAAAAAAGGTTCTTCAGTCCAACAAAGCTGTATTAAGACTCAGGATCTGAATGGATGCTATATGACTGCAGTCTAAGAAAACCCACCTATTTTTCACAGTGAGAATAAGTAAGCATTGAAAGAACTTCAAGGAGCTCTATTACTGGAAACGTTTAAACGAACATAGGATACGTTTCTAGAAGATTGTAGCAGGTTGAAGGAAAAAAAACCCTGCTTGAAGGCTTACTAATTGAATTATTCCCTTCCATGTTACGGTTTGCCCATCTTATGGGATGAGAAAAGTTTTCTCGAGAGGGCACTGCCCCTTTAAGAAGCTGTGGGCCATTCGGCGACTCGGGACTTCCGGGTCTAGTCGGGACTTGCGGGGCTGCTTCTCCGGACTGCTTCGGGGGGCATTCGCAGCTCGTTCGCGGCTCCTCGGCGCTCCGGACACTCTCCGCTCTGCGGGAGTCACTGCAGGACCTCAGCTTCGCTCCGGGGAAGAGGCTTTTTCTCCAAAATCCTGTGGCTTCGCTCCGGGGACCTTGCGGGCTGCCGGAGTGGACCGTGCACCGGGGCAGCCCCCGCCACGCCGCCTGGGACAGACTGCTCGCCTGGAGGTTTTTCTGCTGCTTTGATTTCTTCTCTGCTTCAACGAATTCGGTAGGGACAGTGCTTTTCCACATATTACAGCCCGGCGTTCATAACAGCCGCGGTTTCTTTGTTCGCTCCACGAAAGCGCACACGTGGCCGGTGCCATTTTTCTGGACTGCACGTGGTGCCGTCCCCCTTTGTCTCCTGTTCTTGTGTTTAAAACCCTCACCTTTCCATCCTGCACAGATTCTCAGATTTTGTATTGGTTTTTTCCTGCATGTTATATATATTGTTCTAGTTTTAATAAAGTTTTGTTTCAGTTTTCCAAACGTTCAGAGGTCTCACAAATCTTTTATTTTTCCTCTCCGTATCTCTGCTTTTGAACCCTTTTTCTCTCCCGGAGGAGAGGGGTTCGGGGATAGGGAAGGACTCGTCCCCGTGCATCGGCTTGCCTCAGCCGACCGGCGACAAAGATGTTCTACTTTATCCATAAGTTTTGGGTTTGCAGCAGTGATTACTTCAGAAAAATCTCATACCATGCAGACTAGTGCAACCTGATGATCACCATAGTCTCTTCCAGAACGCAACATGTTTGATGGGGATGGTCTTCCAACAGTGAGATGCTATTTAAAGCTTCCAAAAGATTATAAAGGAAATCGGGCCGCGAGCATGTATGTTAGGGACAGTTGAGGTGGACTAGATGTCAGTATGGATAGGAAGAAATGGGTTACCCCATACCATGATTATATAAAGGATGTCACAGTACAGTCACAATGGTGAGGCCAAACTCATGAACATTTTAATTGAACAAAAAGAATATCAGGTCAAGCAAAACATTGCATTTTTACTATTTTTTTCAAATCTGTAAAATTGAATTCTGAGGGAGAAAAAGAGAGCATTCTATTTGAAAATGTTGAAATTGGATTTTTTTTGATAGCTAATTGAAAACTATTTCAACTAGTTTCAAAATCATAAGCTCACCAAATCCAGTCCTGTGAAACTTCACAACAAACTTCAGTTCAAAGGGGTCTCCTCCCACAAACAACAGCTCTTGTCAGAAAGAAATTCAGTCCTAGAAATAAATGAGAAGTGATCAGCACTGACAGATGACATAAACCTGGGAGTTCCCAGGCATGATTTAGTGCTTATTAAGGGCAAAGTGAATGCAAAGGTCATTAGTGTTGTGTATTCGCAGACCTCTTACAGTATTTGGTGCTCTGTGGAGCATGAAGAATGATCTGTGTGAAAAGCATTGCACAGTTCTCCATCAGTAAACTCTGTCAAAAATAAAGATTCCTACATAAATGGCGCTCATTTCCACTCCGATCCTGCATCTGCTTCCACTAATACAGGCAATATGGTAATTTATTTTTGTTTTCACTTCATCTGCTATTGTTCACTTCTATTCTTCAAGCACAAAACCCACTCTAGATATGGTAAATAGCAACACTTCTTAGAAATAGTGAGTAATGGATCACTCGTGCTACGCCATATTTTTATATTGATTTTCACTCAGATTGATACATGAATGTAAACAGAGATTATGTGGGTAACTTTTCTACTGTTCAGATGGAAATCGAACTGGACTGGTAATCATGGATCGAAGTCTTGCTTACGGTATCATACATTTTTATTCCCATTATGTGGCTCGTTGAAACTGCTTTTTTTTTTTGAGGATTTTCCAATATTACTTGTACCTTACAACAGCCAAATTAAAATTCCAATTTTTTTATGAGCAGTCCTTTTGAAAAAACATGCAAAATGATACTTCATGTTGTAAAATTAAAATGTCATTATGCCTAAAGATAATAAACCTGAACATCCTGAGAGCAATTCTGATGCTCGTGATACTGCATAGATGAATAATATGCTATAACTTCACATAGCTTTTGTTGGAGAAGAGTATTATATACAGTAGTAGGACTGGGAAGAAAGAACAGCAGTACAGCTTGTATAAGTACATAAACACATGAGTATGCAAATAAGCAAAACATTCTTGATCATGTCACCAAACACTGTTATAATTATTTTTTTGCAAAGCCTGTATTTTTTGAATTAATTTGGAAGGTCAATTGTGTTCACGTATGTTGATCCATCTCCTGAGTACATTCAAAACAGACACTTTACAGAAGATATGGGATACAGACAGTGAAATGATCACAGCTGAATCAAAAGTAACAGTCTGTGAAAGTACCAGTATGGCGTATAATGAATTGGTTAAAGCACAAGAAATATTGACTAGTAAGTTTCAAATGACTGTGGGACATGGTGAATTTAAATGTTGAAAAAATGGGTCTTTTATGTACTTAATTTCAGTTCTTCATTAAAAGTTCCAGTATAAAACCCATGTATGCCAATAGTTCAAAAAAACCCCAAATAAATCAATACAAAGAAATTAGATCTTTGAACAAATTCATTGGTTTTCCAGACTCAGTATAAATGCCAAAATCAGAGGATGAAATAACTTTATTTGCTGTAAACTTAATTATGAACTTTTAAAAGTAGGCAATGGTTCATTTAACAAAACTATCATTTTACAAAAATATTTTGAAAATGCTACTGGCATTAAAGAAAATGGAGGTTCACTATCTAGAGAGGAACAAACAGAATAAATGCAAAGTTTTTGATGGTGTGGAAAAAATTGATAGCTTCAAGTAAACATATGTTCCTCAATATTATATTCTTGCTATTATACAAGGAAAAAAATCCCACAACTTAATGTCTTTCATTTCTGGTAAGTTAGAACAAAGTCTTGGTCTTATTTGACTTTAAAAAATCTGTTGCTTTCACTCAGCCTGGGATCTGGTCTTTGCTTTTCACACTCTAACGCATCAATATTTGATTATTATTATACATGCTTATGAATATGTATATACTTATAATTGAACATGATTTCTACAAGCACAAACAATGCTGTTGTCTTTGGATTTCTTTTTTTTCCACTGTATACTGGTATAGTAATTTGTCTGTGATAATGAGAAACTTAAGCAATGATTTGGTACTCATGGTGTGAATGCATTTTTGGAAAATTTTCTTTGCAGGTGTAAGCGCTGAAAGCCAAATCTGGGCTACACTGTGCTTGTACATGCATGCACACATACACACGGACATATCCTGATAATGCCAAAGGCAATCGTGAACTCCAAACACAGATCTTTGGGACACAGAAAGCTTTTTTGTTCTGTTTGTTCATTATCTATTACATAACCTTGCCTGTGACCAGACATCTCATAGTCACTCTGGCAATACATATAAGAATGACACCTCTGAAGACTTGTAGGTATTTCTTGCATGATTAAACATGCAGCTTATGCAGAAATTATGTACCTAATAAATGCCTGTTACCACTCCAAGAACAGTCAATTTACTTGGGATGAGATGCAAATATTTTTCTCTGCTGTACAGATGCTCCCATCCAAGCAGGGTGTCTTGGTTACCTAGGTATCACCATGAAGATTCTTAAATGCCAGAGCAGCAGAGGGGAATCTAAGACAATCCCTTAAGCGACAGCATGACCTCGATCATTTTGTTCTTCCTTTTGGCTTGGAAGCATTTGTCCTGGAGTGCTATGGAGCAAAGGTTGTTCCTGGAAATGAAAACTGTTGATGCATGTTGATTGACTCATTTCAGAGGAGTGAGAATAAGCCTGCAATAAGTCCTCAGCATTTCTTCGTTGTTTATCAAGATGCTGAAGAATATAAAGTAATTTTTAATTATACTTTTATGATTCTCATTCCTTTTACATTTCTCCCCAAGAGAATTGCAAAACCCTGTTTTCACCTTTGTCTTTTCTGTTTTGGTAATAGCTTCTTTTGGAGTCTAACCACCTGTGAGGGTGTTCAGCTATTTCTTCGAGCATTTAGCTTAGTTTTTGGATCTGCCAAAGGTCAAAACTCCTCCATACCTGAACCGGCTGGAGACCAAGTATCTATAGGATACCAGCTCTGTATACAGACCAGCTGATGAAGTATTAGTAATAGGCAGCGTACTTTAAGTAATCCTGTCCATCTGTTTTCATTTTAGAAATGCTAGTAAGAAGATAGCTTGAACTTCCCCTGCACATGTCTCTGAGGGGTTCAGATGATAGCCTGGGATGTGAAAAGGCATAGTTCACATGACTTTTCTGTCTGATTTTGAAGATTATTTCTACTCTGCATTGGGCTGGCTTGGGTTTCGTACCACAGTTTCTGTTTCTGCCCAATTCTAACATGAGGTATTCTCTCCAGATGGTGCAAAATCTGGAAACTGAAACCATCTCTTGAACCTGAAACATGCACATCACTGGTTGAAACCAGACAGGATAGCATGTGTCACTTCCAAAAAACCTCTTTTGTGAACAAGTACGTACTGCCTTGGATGAAAATTTGGTTTTTTTCAATTTATCAGCTGTATGACCAATGTATTCAACAGCAGGAGCTGTCTCCCGCTTAAGCTAATTGTTTTCAAGTATTTCAGTTCTACCTTGATATCAGAGGAAAGAATTGTAAATGAAGGCAATTATGATGCAAGAACACCATCCTGGATGACTGATAGGCAGTGGACAAATCGTTAGAAAATTTTCAACTTACTAAGAAAGCAGAAAAACCTGGTTCAGGAAAGAAAAATTGGAGCTTCGGGAAGCAAAGATCAGAAAACAGGCTGGGAGGAAATGAAGAGCAAATGACAGGATTGAAAAGGGTCTTCTCTTGGCTTCCAAACAATTTTTTTTTAAAAAAAGCACTGAATATTAGAAACAGTTTGCTCACTACTAAGCAAATCTGATTTATTAAGGTAATATGGAAAATTCCTCAGTGTATTCTCTGTGGTCTTGCTGATCAACGAAGAAAGACTCTTGATACACTGTGTGAGTCCACATTCTAATGACTAGAACTTTTTTCTGTAATCAAACTCTCGTAACAATGTAGATAAACTCTGCCACTCTTCATTATTCTGTGGTTCTAGAGATGGACAATTAGCATGTAACCTTTACTCACACGCTGAAATTGCTCTGCGTATGCATTTTAGTTTCATATTGCAATCTTTGTAAAGTCATTCTTTGTTCAACTTTTTTCTAGGATAATTGGGATTGTACTACTTGTTAACCTCAAATTATAATGGGAGGATAAATGAAAATGTGTGGTAAGATAGTATAATACGGTTTGAGTAAATGAATGATTTACGGTATATAATTTTATATTTTTTAAATATTTTCTTAAAATAAAAGGGCCACTTGCATTCTACTCAAACATGTAACCTTTAAGGGAGCTGTTCTTGATGCAACGTAGGCCAATACCGGCAATTCAGTCAACCATGCCCTTAGTTTTCAAAAGGTAAAGGAAATAGGCCATAGTTTAAGGTTGTTCATTAAAACCCACTGTAGTTATTCCTTTAAAAATCATTGTTGTTCTAAATAGTGTCCTACTTTCAATCTAGAAAGTTAAGCTAATATAAGTCCTAAGGGTCACAGACGGCAGTCATCCTGGTTTCATGGGCAGCATTGCTACACTATTCCTATTACTCTGGATTTACTGCCTCAAGGTGCATCTTTTGCTCTCATTATAGAAAACTGGTGGGGCACTATTTTGCCTCAAGGTACTTTTCACTATTTCAGTGAACTGATGGTCTGACAGTTCAGGTAAAAGTTAGTTTGCCTTCCCAGGAAATTATTTAAACTGTTAAAAAGTAGAACTCCTCTTTGGGTTTCAAAGTGAAGTTTTTTGGCATTAGCCATTCCAGTGGTCCCTAGCTAGGCAATCTCAGTCTGATTAAAGTACACTGATTTAATGATACGCAATTTAGAAGGAGAATTTTTTTCCCCATCTTCCCTGTTGGGCTTTGTCAAACAATCGATCCCAGTTCATCTTCTAGCAATAGCTGTAATGGCAGGTGGAGCTCTGAAGACAGGCAAGGAGGCACTATGCAGCGCTCTTGAAAGTTTCTTCTCTCCTTTGGGTTGCTCATCTCTGCCAGACATACAGAATAATTTGTAGGTCAGATCTTTTAGAATAGAGGAGAGTTTCTTCGTACAAATTATTTTGTGTGTATAAAGTCAGAAATGTATGTACCATGGCTGCCTTCCTTTATGTTGCAGACAAGTGGTTTTAGATACACTGAGAATAATCACTTCTGGAAGAAGTAATTTAGATAATAATAGCAGTAGTAGTAGTAGTAGTAGTAATGATGATGATGATGATGCAGTTTGAAGTAGTGAAACAAGGAAAATAACCATAGCGCCTACATGCTGATTCTTCAGTATGCAGAGACAATTCAGGAATTTCAACAGAAGTTAACTTGGCTAAAGATAGAAGAACTGAAGTGGTAATTTAGTTGGAAATTGTAAGTTACTGTAGCTATTAAATGCCTTCAGTACATGTACAGAAACATGCTTGCCTCTGATAGCAGTCACAACACTGGTGCTTCCAGTTGAGGCTCTGCATTTCAACAGTGGCAATTTCCTCCTCCAACTAAACATTGTCATCAGCATTCATCATCTCTGATTTGCATCCTCTCTAAGCGTGGTTGGAGTACTGTAGGAGAACCAACAAATTCTCCTTTTGCTTCCACTTTGCATCAGTAGTTCCACTGAACAAAATAGTTCTTCTAATCCTTTGATATGTTATCTGTCAGTGTATTTCCATAAGTTAGAGTACAGCACAGAGGGTACAGTACATAAGTCCATATGCACAGCTGGTGCTTGTATGTGTGGGTCTGCCTTCTTCATTGTGAGAATTTTTTTTTGTATCTCAGACAAGAAAACAGGTTAGTGGTTAAATGAATGCAGCCACTCACTATCCTAAGGTTTCATCTTCATTGGGGGCTTGCTGGACATCTATGGGTCTTTTTGGATACTTGGGAATTTGCAGCTCCTTGTAAAATTTGACCAAGACACAGTTCCTTTATTTAAGTTGCTGGAAGGATGTTCTGCAGAGAATCAGAAAAAGTTATGTTGTAATAAAGAGTAGGGGAAGGAGGGAGGGAAGAAGGCAGGAAGACAGGAAGGCAGGAAGGCAGGAAGGAAGGAAGGAAGGAAGGGGAAAAGTGGAGAACAGAGGAGCAAGCAGAGGAGTTTTACATGTCCTCAAGGATGAAGGCATCAAGTTTAGAAAAGGAGGAAAGTAATGAAATTACCCTTCAAAAGGTTAAAGTCATTACACTTTGGTAAAATAACCTTAGCATCCTCACAGAAGTAGCCCAATTTAGATTTCACCATGGAATCAAGGGGTGTGATTGACTCCTTGGATCATCTGCAAGTGTCTACAATGTCTTTGTCCACATCTGAGACAATCTCTCTCCCTTTTTAATCACAGGAGACAAAATGGAAATGTTCTGGGCACATTCACCTCCTTCTGAAGTGTACTGAAGTGTTCTGAAGAGATTAGACAAACCATATACCAAAAGTATCAATTTCTCTTCATTAAGTACAGAAAGGAGGCCACAGTGTGCAGGTCATCTGTAGTATTAACCTTCTGGATGTCTAAAATCAGAGGAAATGAATCCTGAAGGATACTGAATCCGTTCATGACTAAGTGTGATGATGGACTCTATGTCATTTAATCTCTGCGTCAGTTCCTGTCTGCAATGCACCATAATTTTCTCTCATGCTCAGTTTGTCAGTGTCTTGATTTGAGCTGGGACAGAACCAATAATCTGTTCAGTGATCTTACTTTTTAACTAAGTGTCTTCTAAGTGACTGATCTTTCTGAAGTTAACGGCATATTTTTGCAGTGTATGATTCTAGAAGGGGTAGAGTTTGGTGTTTACCATTACTACTATGGATTAGTGTGCAGAAAGACTCTTGCTTATGCTTGCTCCTATAGACACAAAGGTCACTGCTAAATCTTGTGTATCACATTGGAGTGACATTAGGTGAAGGGGTCATGAGTAAGTTAAAAGGTCACATTTGCCATAGGAGCAGACAGGACAGGTGACCCTATCCTGACCAAAATGGTATTCCATTCCATGTATGTCATATTCAGTATAAAGTTGAGGGATCACAAGGGCCAACCCTATTCTTCCATAAGCAGTGTCCAAGGATGACTCTGTCCATTTCTCTGCCTTCAAACCCAATTAGCAAGTTCCTGAACCCAGTTTCTGAACCCAGTTCCTGAATCCAGTTCCCATCTCCCACTAAATCCAGTATGGGACTTCACCAGTGCCTGCCCTGCAGCATCAGTGTTGGTGGTGTGATCATCATCAGGGGAGTTCAATATTGGTTTTGTATGTATTTTTTTATACTTCATTATTTTCTTATTAATATTACTATCTTTTTATTGTTAGTGTTTCATTAAAGCTGTTTTAGGCTTTTTTTTTTTTTTTTCCCCAACCCATAAGTCTCTCTCCCTTATTTTCTTTCCCTTCTGAGAAGGGAGGGGTTAATAGAAAATATCTTTCATTTGTTTAGTGGGTAGTCCAGCCTTGACCCATGACAATCAGGTTTACTTCAGTCAAGAATCTTAGAAGCGAGGGCTCTGCCTTACTTTCCCAGTATCTTTTTGTCCAGCATTTAGCCTCAGCCTCATTTTCTGTGCTGGGTATCAGAATACCAGTGACCTGTGTGTATATTTGTATTTTGTGTATCATATATCACTGTACACCATGAGTCTGCAGATTGTTTTGCTGTATACTGTACTCAAGCAGCTTATCCATAGACATGCAGTCATAGATACAGTAACTGAGTAAGGGAAATGTAAGGACTTGGCATATTTCCTACAGAGTCTTTGATTTCCTTTTTTGTTCATCCTACTGCCTGGACAGGCAATATTTGAAACACTATCATAACTTTTTTTTTCCCCCCGCAGTTGTGGGTTGGTTCCTGTGTGTAGAAGTACTGGTTACACAGCTTCTGACTCCTTACACTTATTTCTATAAAATTATCTCATTTGTTGTGGTGTAAATCTTTCTTCAGTGTGGCAAACCAGATTAGGGAGTTGATGTAGTCTAACAAAAAGCCAGCAGAACCACTGGTTACTGCCCCACATCAGTTCCATGGTGCCATTCTCTGCACAGAGAAAAGTGCTGGGGATTAATGGACTGAAAATAACCCTTAGCCTCTGAACAACCCATACAGCTCACTATGTCATGACGTACTGCAATACTTCCTACATGTAACAGCTTTGACTTTGTAGCTTATGGTAGTTTACTTATTTTACAGTGGCCTTCAGAGATTCTTTGGGTGTAGCTTATTCTTACTGAATTAATTCCCTTTCTATGTAATATTTAGCTATAGCCAAAATATCCTCTCTATTAAATGCATTTGTTCATATGTTCTGTGTTACTAGAAGATTAAGCTTTAATTTGTCTCAACTAAAGAACCTATTATGCCTCTACTTGGGTGAGTTGTATAAACATTCCTTGGTGGATTAATCATTCTGTGCTACATATTTCTTCAGTATTTGGAAAGTTTGCTGTACTTACCTCCCTATTGCAAATTATGTCCTCTGCAAATATCATATTCTAGGAAGTCAAGATTTGTAACAAGAAGCAATATAATTTATTAGGTCAAATCTGACATTATAAGTCAACACCCCATAAAAGTTCTCAGGCATATAAACTCTTCTTCAGGAGCAACATCAAGAGAAGTACAGAAACTGTTCTCAGTTCAGTTTCATTACTGTTAATCACTGTGACTGTCTGAGAGAAAAGGATAGTTAACATCTATGACGCTAAGGGAGCTGTTAGTAAGGGGAGAGGTGATAAGGTCAGTAGCCTCTACTGAGGGGGGGTGGGGGGCAGGTTATTATCCCCTGTGGAGTCACAGAGGTTAGCAGAAGAGATACTGTGAAGAAAATCATATAAAGTGAGATAAAGTAGCCTTCTTACCAAGCTCTAATTTTTACTATTTTTACTACCCAGCAGAATAATGAACTTTATATCCAGACTCACCTTCTGAAGGTTTACAGATAACACAAGTGGCCACAACTGCTTTGAAATGGAGGAATGCTGACAAAAAGAGACTCTTCATTTTTAATGAGTCCTTTTGAAGCATGTAGTCTGACCTCTCTCACCACCATTGAGGCTCCAGTGTCTATAAATTTCTTCCTATGTAAAGGCATACTCATGTGCACACTATACTTGTCACAGAGACCCCTCCTGCCAAATTTGTATCTCAAAAGAAGATAAGAGAAGTCACTCAAACCTGAAATTAGAGCAGGGAAGACACAGCCTGCAGAAAGAGGGATTTTGTGTGGCTTGGTTACCGGATCTGGTGAGTGATAGTAGCTTCATATTTGGTGACCACAGAGCCATCCATCCAGAAATACCAAGTCTGGAAATTCAAGATACCTTTCAAAAATTTACTCGTCCAGAAAGATTACTGAGAGCCTCTGCCTGTCCAAACTGATGAATGTTTTCACAGAGACCTAAAACGAAAGGAAATTAGAATGGAAAAGTTTATTTAAATTCTATTTGAAACACTAAGAATTATTTCATATGCACTGTTTTGAAGCTTAAAAAATCAGCAGGTCAGTGAACACCTGTCTGTATCTCACCACAATGTCAATTTATTTTCTGTGCTATTATTGCAGGTGATTATGTAGTCATGACTATATACTTCGACTTAAGTAGAAGAATGGGATACTTTACTATTCAAACATACATTCCCTGTATATTAACAGTTGTTCTTTCCTGGGTATCCTTTTGGATTAAAAAAGATGCCACACCAGCAAGAACAGCATTAGGTAAGTTGTTAGTAATTCCTTTTTGTGTTCTCTTTGTGTAGTTCCTACACTATCATTTGAAAATACCAGCCTCCTTTCAAACAGACCACTAGGTATATGCTTGGAATTATTGCTACCACATCTTGCAGACCCAGTTCTACTTATCACTGAAGCCTCTGTTTTTTCTGCCTTTAACAGGATAATTAAAAGTAAACTACTCTGACCCTTTGGAATGACACTGCCACCTATTTTGCATAATACTCTAGAATTAATGTCTGCCTCCTTGTTCTCATTATGATATTTTAGTGACATTTTTGAAGAATAAGTTAATTGCACTGCTGACTTCCTTTCCCTCTGAAACTCTCCCCTACAGGGTATTGTCTCATATATACAGAAAACTGTGGGATATAATATTAACTCATGCAAAGTGTTTTAGCTTGCATGCTTGAAGTTAAGCTCCACACTAGGTACATAGATATTTTGCGTAGATTGTGGAGATTTATGCTGGTACAGGTTTTCCAGCGGCTCATTTATGTCAGGACCAGTGTGTACATTTTGTCATTGTGCTTTAGGAAACACTTAGAAATGTTTAACATTTTTTCTTATATCTGTAGGAGAAGCCGCATGTTTCGCCAGCATCGAGGGCAGAGGGCTATATAATAGCCAATTATAGGTTTACATCAGAACTGAAGGAAAAACAACATTTTAGTCCAGATTGTGGTTGCCAGGGCAGCCAATTCTAACTGTTTCAGAAATCTACCAGTCTAGGAAAAAGGGGAGGCTATGTCAAGATTTACATATCTGTTTTGAAGCATAGAAATTACAATTTCCAACTATTCATTCCTTCCTTTGGCTGGAACTTCTTACCATCTCCAGTTAAGCAGCTGGACTATCTAAATCACTTCAGTTTGAAATAACAAATTATTAAAAACTGACCTGCCTGACTTTTTGGACTGAAATCAGACAGAAAGCATTTGTAGGAGCAACTGAGCCCCCAGGTTTGAGAGAGTGATTCTGCTGCAAGGAAAGACTGGAGGACAAGGGCTGTGAACAGGCTGCACCTCCTTGGAGGAACCCATGAAGGCAGCCTGCAGCCGGCACAGTGTTCTTGAGTGTTGCTGTGTGCTGATAAGCCTTCGTTCAACTACAGTATAGGAGAGGCCGTTTGCACGAAACACCTTTTTTTCCCACTCCTCTAAACAACTGATCAAGAGTCACCCTCTTTCGTTCAAGTAACTAAGCATTTACCAGAGATCGTGGTTAGTTTTGCGTGAATCCTTTTCTGTTTGATCTCTTTCACCATGTAGAGGTGCTCTACTTGATCTCAGGAGGAAAACACCTTGTTTGACAATGCAGGCTTGATACAGTTGTTCAAAATGACTGTCTTTTTCAGTCCAGCTCCCTGCACTAATAAATCTGAGCAACCACCAATTTTGAGGGTGCAGTTGTTTCTAGTGTAACCCCCCTGAAGACCTTGAAGGGAAAAAGAAAAATGAAATGCTGAAGAGACTTTGAAGTCCATGAGATTTTAGCTGCTAAGTCTCTTGAACATGTCCAGAAGTCTGATCCCACTTTCTAAGTCCTTTGCTTATGCAAAAAACATGCAGTCATCTATTTGGGGTACACTAAGACTCAGGTTACAAACATTCTTCCTCTCAGAACCTCTAATGCTTCAATAGCATAGTAACTTTCAGCTGAATGCTGGAAGAAATGCATTACCAAAAATATCCTCAGTGTAACTCCCTCACTAGCCATGGCGTTATTCAAGCAATGAAGCTATATGCCAGCTATTCCTGCGATCGATCCTTAGGTATCTTCCTAGAGCGAGGTTGCATCAGCTTTAATTCTTAGTGCGACAGGGGACATCCTCTACCTCCAGGACAGAGTGAAGATGATACAAAGGTGAGGACAGAGCAGCTTTACAACTGTCTGTTCCTGGATGTGTAGACATGCCTCTGATGGCCAGAAAACTGAGCAATAGGCCTTTAATGTACTTCTTAAATTCAATGACTCAGTGGAGATGGGGAAAGATTGACCATGCTCTGTCTGTTTAAATAAGAGTCTGAAGCTTCGTATGTGTGCAGAGTCACAAGGTATCCATTTGGGTTATCTTCTTAATGCGTGACAGAAAAAGGAGAAAGGGCATTTCACAGTTTGCATTACTGATTTTCCATAAGCAGTGTTCATATCCTGTCCCTCAGGGTCATTTCCCATACCACACAGCTCCATTTTCCAATTAATTAGACATGG
This sequence comes from Bucorvus abyssinicus, assembly GCA_009769605.1. NCBI lineage: Eukaryota > Metazoa > Chordata > Aves > Bucerotiformes > Bucorvidae > Bucorvus > Bucorvus abyssinicus. Next base: position 129,198,592 of record CM020024.1, read on the forward strand.
GAGTACGTTCGATCACTAGTCACAACAGTGTGACTCTCCCTTCCTCACCCCTCAGCCAACAGGAACTTCAGACAAAAAACATATTCATGAAGTCATTAATTTGAAGACAAAACATAAAATTGGGATGTTCCAAGGCTATATTCAATGACTATTATGACTAACTCCTAAAACTGATGAAAAAATAAATTACTTGGCTAAAAAATAACTTTTTTTTTTAAAATAAAGTCAAATGACAAGAGAATTATATATATATATATATATACACACACACATATGTTCACCTCTTTCTGCGATGAGTACTTTTACTCCCAAACAGGCAATGGCCTGTTGACTCTTGGGATGCAGTAAGCAAATGTTCCCAGTTTACTGTACATCTGCTTCTATAATGCAACTTATAAATCTGAGAAACAGCACACATCCACATTCGGATAGCGGCACATGGTGAAATTGTGACTAATACAGCCAAAGGCAAACCATTGAAACAGTCCTGCTAATTAGTTGAAAAGAATTAGACTCAGTAGACTCAGTGCACCAAACCCGCTCCAAGTGTAGCTGCATTAATGTAAAGGGCTAGCATGAGGGAAATAATTCACTCTCTGAAATTAATGAGTACTTCCTAAGCTGTTGGCAACTACTCACAGTTACATGAAGGACAGGTTTTACCCCTTTCTGAGTAACTCTACGTAATAAGCTATTTCTGTACTGAAAAAACAACCACCCTGAAATCAGAGCATTTAGCTGTGAGGGGAAAAATATGCATATCCTTTCAGCAGCGCTGTCCAGAGGAATCAATGTGCTCTTTAGAAACTTGGCATCATAGTCCCTTGTTCTTTGAGGGTCTGAGGTCCGGAGTGGCAATGTGACTCACACCAGGCCACCTGAAGAGTCAGTGAGAAAATGGAAGTAGAGATTGAGTGTTGGATGAGAACTGTGTTCTGTGATCCCAGGTTATTCTGTCCTCCATTCAACAGGAAAAAAATATCTCTCTACTCTTTCTGCTTGTCTCTGGTAATCAAAATGATCTCCCAATGTTTATAGTCAAGGGTAGCCAGCAAGTGTCTGAAGCAAAGTTATAATCTAGAAAAGAATATGTTGTTTTCCTTGAAGATGAAGGGAATTAAGTTAAGCTGAAGCTTTCATTCCCGTTTCCCCCTACTTTTTCAAAATGGATATAATACCAGGCAGTTACCACAGAGCAACTTCAAACTGCAGTTTACAAAAAAATACAGTGAGCATCAAGGACAGCAATGTGTCGATATAAAAGATGATGTTTAACAAAAAATGAACGTTGTTTTCTTTGCCATTCCATCTTAGCTCATTTACTGGAAAACCAAGGAAGTACTCTAACCAGGTGCCAGATCAGAAGGGTGGAGAAATTAAGTTTATAAACAAGTGATATCATGGGTGAAAGCCCTACGCCTTTCCTCTAGTGTCCCACCAACATACCCTTAGGAAAATAAGAAAAAATAAGCTTCACTGGTCAAAGAGTTTCTAACACTGAACTTCCCACTACCTCACTTTGCATAGTGTTGTCCAATAAGCAGCTTTAGTAGTAATAATTTTAAATAACTATTTAGGCCAGAGATCTAAAGGTTAAAGTGTTCTCATGCATTATGTAGCCGTGCATCATTTGATCTCTCGGACAGTCCTTTCTGATTTATCAAATAGCATCTCTGATACAGACTTTGCTCAGAGAATATAAATTTATACACAAAATTGTAAGCTCCCACTTACTTACACTGAAAGTTTTGAAGCCAGGCTACTTCAAAGCTGTCCTTGGCCGATATTAAAATTCTGTTGAAATAGGCGGTTCATGAGCACTGTGAATTTCAATAACAGATGCAAACTCACTTTGCCATACCGGCCTCCCCAAAGCGAGAGACTCGGAACAATTTCATCTGACAAGGTTTACTGCATTTGAAACCACTCCACAAACACGGTTTTCTTAGCATGAAAGACAAAATGAGCAAGATATTCTCTTTGGAAATAATGGGTGATGCATTTTATTCGTATATGCATATCTGTGTTCTGACTTGTGTAGGAACAAAAAACTGCATCATCTCGTGCACCTTCTTTCTCTTCACCCTCTGTATGTATCCCCATAAGACTAATTTTAATACTTTAAAAATTGTGCTGATGTGTTAGATATAAAAATGATACACTAGATAGAATTTTTGTGCTTTCAAAAACACTTTGCTTGCTTACAGTATGAGCTAGAATCAAAGTCCAAGCCTCAGCTTAAAGGAAGAATGATGCTTTTCTATTGGGTTTCATAAAATAAAAGTATTTTGTAAAATAATAGAAGTAAAAATGTGTTTGTTTTACCTTTGGATGTTTCCATCTATGAGGTCAGCAATCTTGCACGCTCTCACCTTAATTCGAAATGTGACATATAATCCAGAAATTATGATGGCTTGTGATAATGGTAAACTTTCCTTTCTCCAAGGTTTTATGTTCTGGTAGCAAAATGTGATTTGCTGTCAAAGAGGCTGAGGATGGACACTACTAATATCTTAAAACCAAAATCTGTCTTACAACATTGCTGTGTCTATAAATTTAGTAGAACCTACATTGTTTCAATCAGCTAAAATTAGTCCATAGCCTCCCAAAACTCCCAAATTCTATATGAGTGAGGCATTTACTACATTATTTAGTAGGCTGTTTTGCTTAGATTTTCACAGTCTCAAGCATGATTTACACAGATATTTCACATTCAGGCTTAAGTTATGGATATAGGGCTCAGGCTGAGTTAAGGACTTCTATGCTTGAGCAGAGAAGCTAATAGTAATTTTTCTTTCACTTCTCTGCCTTCCTGTCCATAGTCACTTTGGAAGCTGGTCATGATTAAAGATATTTGCACAATACTTCTTGTCACAAATAATACAAAGTTTTACCTCCATTTTAGTAAAAATAGAGGGAAAATATTATATTGTCAATACGACATTCAGTAGAAAAATTGCAGACCTTTACGAAAAATGGTTTTGAGCATAGTAAGCTTTTTTAAAATTTTCCTTTCTTTTCAGCCTTTTAATAAAAAAGTCATTTAAACTAATACGAGATCCTTTCACAGAATGAGTGAGAAATAAAAATTTACACTTGAGTCCAGGTAAAAAAGACACTGTATATTGTGCTGGAAGAACACTATAGGTTTTGAGGAATTTTTTTCGAGGTAGCAAAATAGCTGAGAGTAGGTGCATGTACATGTGGATCTGAAAAGGACAGAATGTGTTAGAAATCTGAATGTGGGTTAGAAGGCATTAAAGAAATTATGAAATTAAATTAATTTCATATTGTAAAGTGTGTCATAGTCTGGATGCAGTTCTTCAAGGTCTGAGTTAGGATCATACAGAAAGACTAATTAACGTATAATTAGCAGGGGCCAAATCAAGGCTAGTGAGTCAACACCTTCTGCAGTTGAACATCTTTGCAGTTGACTACTGTAATGAATGGCTAAGCATGGGCTTTGTCTCTGGAGATTTTTCAAGCATCAGCTAGCTACAGAACTAATGCTGAGGGGTCTGGAGAGGTTGCTGAATCATGGCAGCCACGTGTACTTATATCAGGAGGTGGGACAGATGACAGGAAACAGAAATGTTTACCCAATGGCTTTTAGATGCCCAAGGTACACACAAAGTCCACATTTCCCAGTTCCTATCAGCATTGCTTTCATCTTAATTATTGGATTGTGGTTTTTTCAGCAACTTTTTTATTGTTGAGATTGTGGAGTTTTTGTTTGTTTGTTTCTGGGTAGTGGATATCTAGGGAATACAATTAGTTATTATTCATTGTAGGATAAGGTTGAGGCCCAGGCAATAATCTGCCTTCTGGCTCTTCTGGGCACTTTCTGCTGGTTTGAATGAGAAGGGTATTTTTGTGAATCGCTGGGAATCAAATGATACAAATCAGAGGTGGGCATTCCTTCATAAGCAGAAAGCAGTCAAAAGTAATCCACGGATACTACTTTCTCTCCAGAGTGCTGTTTGTGGGAAGTAATTTTACTATAAGGCATAATTTCAGTCATCCCTTGCCATTTCAAACACTGTGTACCATTAGAAAATATCACTTTAACTATAAAAAGAAAGAGTACCTTATGCTTATGTTGTTTTTAGAGCAGGTTCTATCTTGAGACTTATTTGAGTGAAAGCTTTATTTTCCTTCTTAAGCTATTGAGGAGTTTTATTTTATTCTATCAAAAGGCTTGCAGTTCATAACAAATTATTAAAAAATCAGTCCAAAGTGAGAATGACAATTCTTCTATTCCTCAGCAATGAGGAGAAATTACATGAATTGCCATGAGCCAAATAAGCGACACCCCATAGGACTGGTTTTATTGTTTCAGGATATTTCACACTAAGTAATCCCCATTATATTCATTACTACTAAATCAATCTAAGATGTGATGCTTTGTATGAACTAAAAAGGCTATTTCCATTAAGGTTACATTTGAAGTTTATATGAGAGCTTGTTTTCCCTTACTTAGAAGGAAAATAGCAGTGGAGAACTCCCAAGGAATCAGCAATGTGAAAACATATTCTCAAAATTCACAGTCAGAACTTTGCAGCAAAACTTCGTTTCTTTTATTCTCCGATTTTCTTTTTTTTTGAGCACAAGATTTTTTTATGAGAGCAGTGCTGCTGTGAAAAAGGCCATGTTTCTTCCATTGTTTTCTAGGTTTCTTATTTTTTTTTTTTCTGGGTTTAGTATATTTTCTGCTTTATACTTTTCTTCAAAAATTTCTCTCCGGCTTCCTCACCCTCACCTCCAACCTATCTGGGACCAGAAAAGGGAAGAGAGGAGGAAAAGCATATTGAGAGGCATGGGAATGTCACTTTTTCAAAGACAAATATTACAAAATAACACTGGCTCTACGGATATTATTTTTCATTATTTTTTCTACTACCAAATGAAATTAATGAATTATTTGGGTACACTTTAGATTTCTGTTTTGTATGTTTGTTTCCGTGACACAGAGAAATGATTTTGCAGACAATTAAATCAAGTTTCTCTCTGCAGGCATCACCACAGTATTGACCATGACAACTTTGAGTACCATTGCAAGAAAGTCATTACCCCGTGTCTCCTATGTCACCGCTATGGATTTGTTTGTGACTGTATGCTTTCTATTTGTCTTTGCTGCTCTGATGGAGTATGCAACCCTCAACTACTACTCAAGTTGCAGGAAACCAAACTGTACTAAGAAGAAAAAGTCGGTAAGTTGGGAGCATTTAAATTTCTGTTTTATCATGTGGATGGCTCAGAGAGCAGAGAGTCGTTCTGTGACAACCTGTAATCCCATGATACTCCACTCCTCTGAGCTCTTCCCAGTTTGCTGTGTGATCTGCTCTGAAAGCTGACGGAAAATAGTTGCCCATGATAACAGTAGAAACAGTTATGTTCCTGTCGAGCGAGGTCTGTTCCTAACAGAAGCAGCCCACTGACCATGAGGCAACAACCCTGATTAGGCGTTTTTTGTCCTCCAGTTACTGTGCTGGTAGTCATAAAGAGCTCCCAGTGAAACACATTACATAGCTTATTATACAAATATATGCACATCAATGTATATTCAAACGCATCTGCTCTTTCATGGTTTAACAGGTCTAGAAATATTGAGGAACTTTACAAATGGGGTTTCAATGTCTCCACTGGGAACAGTACTTGCTTTTTTTCCCCTGTGCACAAAGGGGTTTCTTCTCAAGCACAAAACAGAGGAGGTTACTTACGAAGGTTTTATACCTGGCTGCATTTTTGGTAAAAAATACACTTAGAAGAGTTATACCCAGACATACACAAAAGCAGTTTATCTAGAATCATTTAAACAATCATGCAGGAAGAATTGCCCTGGTGTACTTCATAACTGACTACAAGACTGAGAGGAGGCAGTATACTGGAGAAAAAAATCTCAGTGCAAGCATAGGGAAGAGGAAAGAGATTGTCCACTCAAGACCAGTGGAAAACCTGACGTGTTTCAGATTGGTGATTGGAGATGTTGGATGCTATTTTGTGTAATGGAGGAAATAGGGACATTTAAAATCAGAAATACAAAGCCAAGTAGGAAAAATGAGAAGGAGGAAAGTGAAGAGAGAGAAGGCTAAATTCAGGGAATAATAGGTCATGAGGTAAAAAGGGGTTGAATGAAGAGCTATAGGAAATGATTGAATGAAGAAATATTGAAGGAAAAGCTAAAATTAATGTGGACTAGGGAAAGCCTAGAAAGCCATGGACTTAAGTCAATGAAAACTCCATTAACCTTCTAATAGCCTCTTATAAAAATGTATTGCACACAAAAGGCAAAAGAGTGTTACCAAAAGAAAAGCATGAGACAATCAAAATGAACTCACTAATGACCAAACTAAAAATTGCCATCCTATAGAAAGCCTGAATGAAAAAGTCATGAGTATCTTTGTGAGTAGGATGTATTTCTGGAAGTGTGAGTGACGATGAGGGAAAGCATGCAACACTCATGAGATTTAAATTAACACAAGAACAAATGTTCACTTACCTATTGTTTGCTAAATTAAAAAAAAAATGATGGGTTGAATAAAGTTTTAAAGTGGATGGAAATTAGGCGTGCATTCTGATGAGGTTTCACGCAGTTTTAAAGCATACAGAATATTATGCGGAATATATCGAATACTCAGCATGAAGTGTTTTATGGACAAATGCATTTAAAGGCTTGGTTTAAGGCATGCTATTGAACACTAAATGCATATGAAGCAATAAGAATATTTTCTTGTAAATAATTCCTTTGTTATTTTTATTTAAGCTACCTGATGTCAGTTTTGGTCATATGATGGTAAGTAAGATATTTTATTCAGTGTGAGCAATGGAGGCGTGAATCGATGGCTAACATTTACTTGCTGTAACACTATGTTATGTTTTACCCTGACTTCACTTTAAATATTGTTCTGCTTTTTGTTAAAAGGTCAGTTTGGTTTTGGCTGTGGCAGAGGAACATAGCTGCTTCTTTATATAAGGACTTATCAAGACTGTTCACTGCCCAGCACCTTGAGCTGGAAAACAGGGATGGGGAGCAGAATGAAGCCCCCATAATCCAAGAGGAAGTGGTCAGTGACCTACTGTGCCACTTAGATGTGCACAAGTCTATGGGGCTGGACGGGATCTACCCCAGCAAAGTGCTCACCAAGCCACTTGCCATCATTTACCAGCAGTCCTGGCTAACCAGGTGGTCCCAGTCTGCTGGAGGTTAGCAAATGTGACACCCATATACAAGAAAGACTGGAAGGAGGATCCAGAGAACTACAGGCTTGTCATACGAAAGGTTATGGAGTAGATCACTGTGAGTACCATCATGCAGTACGTACAGGACAACCAAGGGATGAGGCCCAGTCAGCATGGGTTTAAGAAAGGCAGATTCTGTTTGAATAACCTGATCTCCTTCTATGACAAGGTGACATGCTTAGTGGATGAGGGAAGGGCTGTGGATGTTGTCTACCTACACTTTAGTAAAGTTTTTGACACTATCCCACATCATTGTCCTGGGGAAACTGGAGGATCACGGCTTGGATGAGTGCACTCTTTCTTCACTGGATGAAAAACTGGCTGGATGGCCAGGCCTAAAGGGTGGTGGTGAATGGAGTTCAATCCAGCTGGCCTCTGGTCACAAGTGGTGTTCCCCAGGGCTCAGTGTTGGAGCCTGTTCTCTTTAGTATCTTTATCAATGATCTGGACAAGGGGATCGAGTGCACCCTCAATAAGTTTGCAGATTACACCTAGTTAGGTGGATGTGTTGATCTGGCTGAGGTTAGGGAGGTTCTACAGATGGATCTGGACAGGCCGGATCGATGGATTGAGGCCAGTGATATGAGGTTCAAAAGGCCAAGTACTGGGTCCTGCACTTGGGCCACAACAAGCCCCTGCAATGCTACAGGCTTGGGGAAGAGTGGCTGGAAAGCTGCACAGCAGAAAAGGACCTAGAGATGTTGGTCAATAGCTGGCTGAATTTGATCCAGCAGTGTGCCCAGGTGGCCAAGAAGGCCAACAGCATCCTGGCTTGTGTCAGAAATAGTGGCCCCTGTTCTCAGCACTGGTGAGGCCACACCTTGAATCCAGTGCTCAGTTTGGGCCCCTCACTACAAAAAGGATATTGAGGTGCTGGAGCATGTTCAGAGAAGGGCAATGAAGCTGGTGAAGGGTCTAGAGCAGAAGTGTTATGAGGAGCGGCTGAGGGAACTGGGGTTGTTTAGCTTGGGAAAAAAGAAGCTCAGGGGAGACCTTATTGCTCTCTGCAACTACCTGAAAGGAGGCTGTGGTGAGGTGGGTGTTGGTCTGTTCTCCCAAGTTACAAGTGACAGGACAAGAGGAAATAGCCTCAAGTTGTGCCGGGGAGATTTAAGCTGGATATTAGGAAAAATGTCTTTATAGAAAGGGTTGTAAAGCATTGGAATAAATTGCCCAGGGAAGTGGTGGAGTCACCATCCCTGGAGGTATTTAAAAGACATGTAGATGTGGTGCTTAGAGACATGGCTAGTGGTGATCTGCCAGTGCTGGGTTAACTGTTGGACTTGGTGATCTTAAAAGTCTCTTCCAATCAAAACAATTCTGTGTTTCTGCGATCTAGTGAAATAATTTGGAAGGGAGAAGGGTCAAGTGTAGAATATTGTGTGTAATTTTTACCTCAGAAATTTTGTGTGTCTACTTTATATAATACAGCAGTTTTTCATTATATTTCATAAAAAAATAATAAGCAATATTTATGTTATAAACTTATATGGGGTTTAACTGAGTTTCATGGAAAATAATTCATTTATGCATATCTGTAATATCTTTATTAAGCTTTCATGTGGATTTTAAAATAATTTAGACACACAAATTTAACACAGTTGTACAATATCTGCAAAAATCTGGCTAACTACTTATATACGTAATAGTGGCAATAAAGTTGAAACTGAGCACAAAATTTTGTCTCTAAGTTTCATGAAATCTGAAACCGGAATATATATGATAATATATACAAATATAGAGCATACAAAGGGCTGGTTAATCAGCTGATTGGACGGCCTGCTTCTCTGCTGCCAGATCCAAATAAGAACAGGGACAGAACTAAAACATTGCTTTGACATTTCTTGGTTTGGATAAACCGAAGTTCATCATTTACAACTGCTAGCTCCATGTTACTACCTTACCTTTTACAAATAATGTTATACAATTATTTTTTTTTTACATGAGTTTTCTGATGTATTTAAAGAACTCACATAACACTGAAAGTCTGCTTATCGACAATGAATAATTTACAGCAAGGATTGCATTTATGCACTAGGTACTGCTGTCACTCCCTGCACAGACTTTTCTGAAAGATTAAGTTAATAAGACACATTGAATAAGTAGCAGCACTTTTCTTTTTCCCATTTTTTTTTTAAAAAAAATAAATAAAAAGGAAAAAGATACACAATCAAAACAACAACAGAGTTTAACACTTAGTCTTTGTCTAGATCTAGTCAGCCTGATCTGCTGGGATAGTTTCTGCAGCCTTTTCAAATTTTTCCCTTCCCTTCCCTCCCCTTCCCTCCCCTCCCCTCCCCTCCCCTCCCGTCCCGTCCCGTCCCCTCCCCTCCCCTCCCCTCCCCCTCCCCTCCCCTCCCCTCCCCTCCCCTCCCCTCCCCTCCCCTCCCCTCCCCTCCCCTCCCCTCCCCTCCCCTCCCCTCCCCTCCCCTTCCTTTCCCACTATAATACTGAGCAGGGCCCTCGTTCTATATGTAAACCACTTCCATGTTTGAACTATAGAATAAACTGCTTAAAATAAGCGGTGTCTCTGACTCTCAAGATATCATCTTGTCTTTTCCAGCCTTGTCGTGATGCCACCTAAAGGGTGAAATTTATTAATAGTAAATCCATGTTCAGGTAATCCCACCCCTTGTTTTTCCTCTTAGAGAACACACGTACACTTTGTCTGCAATAGTTTTATTAAGCGTGTCTAACACTGCATCTGAACTGCCTTGTCCAAGGCATCTGAGTAGTGCCTTGCCTTGTCAGATCTCTCAGGTAATACTGGGCTGGTACCCAACACGCACACACCCCTCTCCTTCCCACCCCAGCTCAGCACAGGGCACAGTGGATACCATCCACCTTCACCTGGTAGCTAGTCATTTTAGGACCCCTCTTAGCTAACAGAGATTAAAGCAACCAGATTAATCTCTCTGTATTATCAGGGCGTTTATTTTATCTTCTGTCCTGGGCAGGTAGTTCATATAACAGAGCTACAACAACAAAAAAAGCCCAGACTATTGATAGATGAGAAACTTTCCTTTGCAGAACCAGGGCACGCACTTATCTTCACTTACCAAAATCGTCTGGAGGGATCTAACTTAGCCTTTCTTCCTTTCAACATAAATATTGTAGCTAGGGTTAGAAAATTTCGGTCCCTGAGTAGGAATTTTTTATAATGGCTTGCAATAAATGAGCAATATGTGACACAGTGGTATAGCAGAAGTCTATTTTAGTCATAGCTTTTTTCTCTCCTAAGTGCTACAGTCAAAAAATAATTGCTTGTACAATATCTTAGACCTTTTCCACGTGGCAGCACATTGTAAAGCTCTGAAACAAGCCACCTGAAACTTTACAAAGACGACGACCATAAGGGTGTAATCTCTGTCATCTAATCTCAGATATGAAGCCATTCATAACAAACAGATTTGCAATAATCTGCTTCTAAACTGCAATCTGTTTACAGTCCACAGCACAGTGCACCGGAGGGATTTTCGGTATTTACTTATGATGAGATGAATTATGTCCTAGAAGTAATTGGCTGGATACCATAGGGCATTTGTTCAGATCTAGTTATCTATGTTGGAGATGCCAACATCTAAGCAAAGGGATGCCACATCAAGTTCTTAGCTCAGGGACCGACATTTTTAATCAAATGGGTAATATTATCATGTGCTGTGTGCCAAACCAAAGGATTTGTAGAAAGAAAATGAAGTCAATAGAAAAACCAAAATTTTCACTGAAGCACATCAGTCACATCACTGATCTGTTTCATGTCCAGAGTGGAAGTTTTCTGATATGCCCCAACACTTCAACAGGAATTGTTGAGTACTTTGTACAGTCAATGTGGAAGTGGGGGCCCAGAGCACCCTCCAGAATACGAGCAGGCATGATGCAGAGGTGTGACTAGTTTGTTAGTGCATATCCAGCATGCTCCTGCAGGCAGAGGCAACGATCAGAGCAATCACAAGGAGAGGAAGGGCCCCCAAGGGAGAGAAAAGCGTTGATGGGGCTGGAGTCTGCTGTGTCAGGGTGGTACAGACAGGGAGCAAAGCTAATGGGACATTTCCTAGTGATGCCAGCGAAGGAGGTGGCATTCGTGAGCCTGGAAGGCTTGGCTTGACGAGAGAGGAGACTATTGTGAGAAAGCACCTTTCATGAAAAGGAGATGGTGTGACAGAAAAGGTGACAAAGTGTAAATAGGGAGCACACTGAAGAAAGAGAGGTCTGTAGGCATGAGTGGTACTGTGAGGATGTGTGATACCAAAGTGCCCTACTTCTGAGCGTGATTAACATGATAAGCACTAAGGGGACATGTCTAGGTATAGCATTTTGAAATCCTGTACCGAATCATCACTATCTGTTGCTGACCAGCTATACTAAGTGGACATCATTCTGTAATTAAATGGGGAAGGGGGACCTCTTCCTCATTTTTCAGAATCCACTATTAAATGTAGTAGCTGCGATTGTCTAAAGCAACTTGCAAATAATACTGTCAGGCAAGAGAATTCCTAAGTGTGACAAAAGTTTACTAGGAAATATATGCTTGAGCTACCAAGTAGAAAATACATCTAGAATTATTTAACTTGCCACTCCACAATGTTTCTGTGCAAATTCATCTGAAAAGGCATCTTTTGAGGGAAGAAAGATACTCCCTAAATCTAGAATTCCTATAGTATCGAGCTCTTACTTTCAGCTCCTGTGATTTTTTCCCATGACTATTAATTGTGATCACCTGCATCATCCACAGAAACTTATCAAACTGTTGGTTTCTTTTTCTCTTCTCAGAATTATTCTGTACTTGATATGAGACCACCAGCCACAGTCATCACGTTGAACAATGCCATGTACTGGCAAGAATTTGAAGATGCATGCGTCTATGAATGTCTGGATGGGAAAGACTGCCAGAGCTTTTTCTGTTGTTACGAAGAATGTAAATCAGGCTCATGGAGGAGAGGACGGATTCACATAGACATCTTAGAACTGGATTCTTACTCTAGGGTCTTTTTTCCTACATCCTTCCTGCTGTTTAACCTGGTCTACTGGGTTGGATACCTCTATCTTTAAATGTTGCCTGTAGGGGTGAAGACTGCTGTGTTTTCACACTGCAAAGGGATGGTGAAAGTGCAGAAAAAATGAAGGACATGGTCAGTTTCATCTCAAATTATAAAGGCCACACTAACCTTCACCATCACAGAGCCTGATGAAGAATTTTAATATGTAATTGCCTGAAAAAGAAAAACATGGAAGAATTCTCTCCTTACTGCTATTCATTTTAAGGAAAATATTCTTACAAAATTCAGCTGAATTTGTAGTGTAAGCAATGTTTATGAACAACTATTGTATGTTAGAATCTATACTGTTCTCCCTTGGCGTAGAAGCTATACCAATTCAGGCAAAAGTTAAATGTGTAATTTTTGTTTTTCATTCCCATACTTTCTCCAAAATACTATCATATCGCTGAGGCTCTGAGCAACATACACTGCCACTGGCAAATAAGTCAAAGCCAATGAAACCACTCATTTGTATTTAAAATTGCTTGAGCTATGTCCCATAGGTTTTGGGAAATATTTCACTGGTGATTCCCTTGTTATAGAGAAACCACCAAAAGACAGTAAAAATGTCTGATGAGATGAAAACATTGATTTCATTTTTTGCAAAGGTCTGGGATTCGTGGAGTTAGCCACTTACCTACACATATTGGTTTTAACTTCAGGTGAAAAGGCAGAGTTACAAGAAGGATATTATTTTGATATAAATAAAAGACTTGCCTATCTCTGAGGCAGCTGTAGGTATAACTTCTACAGTTTTTCAAGCTTTTAACTGTCTTTTTTTATGACTGGTTTAACACAGGATGGTCATCGATTTCTAAAGTACTCTACTTGAAGCAGGACGAGAATCCTGCTTGTTTGTGTCATTGTAGCAGATCATAGTTGATGGGCCATGAGTAAAAATCACTATGTAATAACACCAGGAATATGTGACTTTCTTCAGATTGCGATTTACTAAGAAGTGCTCTCATACATTCTTATTTTTTCTCTCAAATTAGAAACACATGCGTGCCAAAGGACATTATTTGTTCCTTCCATAAGATAAATATTGCAAGTTCAATATTGCAGTCCTTACAGTTGTTCCCTGGCTCTGAACTGAAGACTGAACACTTGACTTGAATAGTGCATTATGGGAACTTGATTGTCACACTTGGATTAAACATGGAGTAGTTGTCACATGCAGAAACAAGTTGTTTTTTCCCTAAACTACCAACTATATTTTTCCCTAAAAAGCTGGTTTGTATTTTCAAGCTTTTGACCATTATATTCTTAAACTGCACATTTTTTCAAAAATTAGTTTTACAGCATTAAGCTAGATTACATCTTTCACAGACTGTCTCAAAAAATGTTATTAAGCTAACAAAACAGATTCAAAACTAAATAACAACAGCTTTTCACTACCCTTTGGATGATAAATGGTTACAAAACATTGAAGTTAAAACATTCCTGAAAATAAATTTTTTTTTTTTTTTCCTCTTCTGGACAACTCGATAATTTTTTTATCATCTGTGTGTCTCTTCCACACAGTATTTGATAAAGGAATGAGTAGTAGATGTGACTGAAGAGCAATTCCTTTTTTCTCGGAAGGCAAATCCTACAAACAAGCAAAAACTAATGCAACGGTAATTCTGAAGAAACAGAAATGCTGTCATGTTCTTTGTAACATCTCTGTCATTGCTATTGCTCTGTTTTTCCAAGGAGATTTTAATTGGGAAAAAAAAAAAATTACTCACACAAAAGTTAACTGTAGTTATTGAAAATATGTGCTTCTGTTTTTCACTTGTCTAAAATAGCAGAGACAGAGCTGGGTTTAGGTGGGGAAGGGGAACGACTTCTCTAAGGACTGCCAAAATTCAAATTTAAAGCACAGAGAAGACATATTTTGGGAGTATCAAAACCTTATTTTTAGCAAAATCTCCCCAATCTGATGTCTTCTGAACCAATGGTAACCTTCTGATTTCAAAATACATGTTGATGCTTTTGCTTTCAGTAGCAAATTACTCTGTAAAATCTATTGCTTTGTAAAACTCTGTGCCCTGCACTTGGAAGCACGGCTTTTATCTAAGGATGAGATTTATATTTTCAGCAGTCCAAGAAGGTGATTGAATTGAAGGTGAACACCCTGGTCTCTAATTACGAATTAGCCTGCTCTAACAGCCACCTTCAGCCATATTTTGCAAGAATACTAGAAATATTTCAAGCCTAAATAAAAGAATGGATTAAGTTATCCTTTAAGGGCCTGATCCTGCAATCCCTCTGCACAAGCAATTGATTTTGGTGGGTGTACTGAGACAGATGAAGCACAAGAAGGTGCCTTCCACCATTAAATCTTGAACAGGTAAAGTGAGGTTTATTTAGCAATTACATACTTGAGTTAATGTCCTGGCAGTAAGTGTGGAAGTGGAACCTTCCCATTTTAGGTGATGAGCATATACTTTTCTTACATTTCTGCTTGTGGCTACCCATTTCTGCTAAAAGAATGCAATTCCATCAGATCCCTCCTTGGAAGACTGATTCTGCTAAGTCCGCTCGTACTGTCTCTGTTTTCTGAATGCTTTCTTAAACAGAAGTTGGAAGCACATAATTCCACTTTTTCCTGTGCTCCTAACCAAGAAAGAATCTGAAGACATTGCTGGTTTTTGTTCTTATAGTGACAGCAAAGGACATACTCTACTGTATAATATATTCTGCTCTGGTGTTATGAGTGAAAAATTGATTTATATTCAAGGTGAGCGGCTGCAGGCTGGCAGGTTCCAGAATACATTCCTCTGCTTATTCCTATTTGCTTGGTTTACTCTCTCTGCTTCACTGCTCTGTGCTTTGGTAGACACTGAAAAACTGTAGACATCAGGGAAGATAAGCTTTCTAGGCTCTGCGTCATTCAAAAAGCAATTCTTCTACCCACCTACACAATGTGATCTGCATATATCTATGCACCATATCCTTCTGTAGTAGTACAGATATCCTCATTAACTCCAGATATTCTTTTGCTTCTGTTGCAAATTGAAAAAAATTAACACTTCTGTGCACTGTCCCATGAGAAATGTAAGAACCACCTTTTAGCATTTTAGAACATTTTCTTATCAGATAATTTCGTATTCAGGCTTGCATTTATTCAGCTACTTCTTTTTGTTATGTAGTACTTCCTTTTACCCTTCCAAGGAAAGGAAGGGAATGAAGGAAGGCAAAAACAAATGACTAGTGAAATGAATGCATTTGGATATGTATGTAAAACCACAAAATCAAGTATCTCCACATTACATTCCTTCCTTTTTGAAGTTACAGAAAAGATTGTGAGTGTTTGTTTAGCTTTTCCCAGGAGGATCTAAAGTCAAATTCCTTATTCTCCCCCTTCAATTAAAAGTTGATGGAAAGTGTTTTCCTGCATTGAGGGTAGCATTTTCAAGGTACTTAAGAATGTATAAAAATACTGGTTTGCTTAATTCAGTCTTCTCAGTTCTTCTGGCCCCATGCCGAGCCTACTGACAGCTCCTTCTTTTACAGCCATTCTTCCAAGAATAAGTTTATAAAAACTTGCAGCCGGTTTATGCTGTGTCCAAGTCCAGCAGTAAGGTGGAACTGAAGTACATCACACACCATATAATTTTAATGTAACTTTCCAATCAAGAAGTACAGCTGTGAATTAAAACACCTCATGCACATTGATAATCTGTCTTCTGTTTCAGATGATCATTTTCTCCTTCATCACTCTCAACTGAATATTGCTATATTGTACATACCAATAAAAATTATTAAAATTACATCAGGAATAATCAAAAAAAGCCAGAACTGTCTTCACAGAGACAGTGATGAGTAGCAAAGCTAAAAGAGGAGGAAGAAATTAGTTTTTATTGCTGTGCTGTTCTTATCTGTCCCGCTCCTCTTATTCAATTCTTCCCACCAACTACCCACAGCTAATCTCAAATCATCCACCTGGCAGTTCGCACATTCATCAGCTGGAACAGCAGTGACACATGAGCCTTTAGCTGACAGGCAATGGTGCTTCTGGAACGGGAGGCATCCTGCCAATACTCAGATAGCTATCTCAAACTCTTTTGCAGCCCCGATGTGTCTCCGAGCCTAGCACCTCTTGTTGCTACATGAGTTTATCACAATTCACCTTACCGTGTCATTTCATGAAGGGAAGGATGCTCACCTCCTTTTTACACCAAATTTCACTGTACATCTAGAAAAAAAAAATGACTCTGCCCTTCATATCCTCCAAGTGACCAGGTGCAAGACAGCTCTGGAAAGACTATACTTGCTGTACTGCTGACTGTGGGAAGGGAGGTTAAGTATTTTAAGATAGATTTCATTAGCCTCAACAATCTGGAGGGTTGGTGTTATCATCCAAGCTGTAAAACGAAGTGTCCACTGCAACTTGTAAAGGCTGTCCATAACAGAATGTGCTTTTCCCATAGGCTGCTCTTTCTGGACTTCCATAAAGCACTAAGAAAAGGCAAGCCATGTCCCAGGGTTTTAGCTGCCTACAACTAGATTATATTTTTCAAAGTATATTATTCTTCTTGCTTACAGTGAAATCTTTGTGCCTCTTACATTAGTGCCTTTAGCATTTCTTGATTTTGAAGGATATGCTATTTCTGGCCTGAGAGTTAGAGAGAGGGATAACGACCTTGCTGGAGTTCTTTCTGAGCACCAGAGCGTGTGACCAATATTCTAGGTGTCTTCAACCTACACACTGAGCCTTTTTCTTTGTTGGTTTTTTTTTTTTTTTTTTAAGCAGTCTATAGGCTTCTTATTTCCTAAATAGCAAGAAAACTGCAGTGGGATTCCAGCAGTTAAGAAGATTCCTTCCTTCTTCACTCAGCAACTTCATTCCACCAAGAGATGCAGGGCATAAACTCAAGGCTGAAGTTTACATCATCCAAGTAACTTCCTAGAAGACTGTTTAAAATAGGCAAAAAACAAACTATGTATTGGGAATACATTTTCACAGCTGAAAGGTGAGGTTCTTTTTCCTTTAGAGCTTTTTTTTTCCTGAGTTCATTTTAGATCCTCCCTCTCCCCCTGCCTCCCTTCCTCCCTCCTTCCTTCCCTCCCTCCCTCCTTCCCTCCTTCCCTTCACCTATGCAAATGGCAAGCACAAAATCAGCTCAACTTACACTTACATATGAAAACTTACATTGAAACTTACATTACTTTAAAAAAAAAAAAACAAACAAACACATAGTGTCAGTAGTCTTATGCCGTATTTATATGCCTACACACTTCCTATAGTTCACCACAAATTCTTCTTGAAGGGTTCTAGTACACATGCAAAAAATTAAGGCCTTCTTTCAAGATGCCGTGGCATTACTTTTCCCCCTGGGATCCATGGTTTGTCTGGAAAACAAACAATTAGAGAATCTACTTTCCTCATCATTTAGGCCACTGCTAGAGATACTAAAACCAAAACTATGTTCTATATCTAAAGTGAAATGATTTTTTAACAGAAAAACGTAATCTCTGCTTGAACTTCATTGCTTTGACAAGTTAAACAGTAAATTTTTGTACACTCTACCTGTGATGGATAACTCAAAGAGGTGTGTTACCCTATAACCCACCTAGGACTAAGTCCTGAACTAGGAATAAACACTGTTCTAATCATCCCATTTACCTAGCAGCTGTTTCTTTAAATGACTTCGGATTGTGGTTGACTTTAAGCACTTGGTTAGTGACCATTGACATTCCTCAAGGGACATACCCAAGATCTGTGATGATGTATTCCTTTCTATAAACTTTGCATTCTTTTATTTTTCCTCTTTTGTTGTGGGCCCTCAAGCTGATGTCTGTATGTATCTGGAGTCCTCAAGGGTTTTCCTAGAATGTATGTGAAATTAGACAATAAAGATCATCACGAAGTTCAGTGCCTCAGAGCTGGACACCTGAGAATTCTCTACTTTCTATCATAACATGCATTTTGATCTTCTAATCCTTTGTGATTTATGAAGGACAAAGTAAGAGAGCAGAAGACACATGGTTATGTTTATTCATATTTCCAGGGGTGGTATTTCTCAAGGACTGCACCAGGCAAACCAGGCACTCATAATCAGTTATCTGCTAGGTATTCTTTCATCTAGGTATTGAATGACACTAGCCAGAGCAGTCACAACAGCGTCTTTGATATCATGGAAGCACTCACATAACTCAGCTTTACTTGGAGGCCTAAGTCAGCCTGTAGAGCTTCTTATAGGGGAACACAGGTGCTCCCTTTAGTCTCTAATGTCTCTTTACTTTCTTGCAGCCTATGGTAGGGCTCGGGAGATGAAGCTTTACTGACATGATATATTATAAAATACATTGGATGAAATAATCACAATTAAGCTGGTGACAGCTTGTTATTGAGGTTGTGTTATGATTACAGGTTTTAAAGAAAAGGTCCAAGTCAAAAACTACCTCATCAATCAAGAACACTGACCAGAAGTGAGGTTTAAGTTAAAGTATTTGTGCAAGCATACAGGAAGAGCTTTGGATCATATCCTGGAGGGTTTGAGTATCCATTGACTGGCTTCAAACCTTGTGGAGAGCAGATTTGTAACTTAAGTAGTTAAAGCAAGATTTGAGATTTACGTACTTAAAGTGAGGCCTAAAACAGGTAAATGCCAAAATTTCTAATTCACGCATCAATAGATAATGTATGAAGACAACAATATCAAAGACATATTTTTAAAAAAACCTGCTGACGAATGAATGTAGAACAGAGCATGCCAGAGAGTCCATTCCATACTTACAGACCACATGGGATCCTTAAAAGGTGAACTGTTGTTGAACTTTTGGAAAGCTGATAAAATAATTGTGTCTGAAAGTATTACAGAGGCAGATCATGGAATTATGGCACTGCCAGGCAGAGTGCTCCAAAGGAATCAAAATTTCAGAATAATCTTCCACAAAACAACACTCCTCTGAACAACAGTAGGAAACCTTGTGCAGAGAGATTACAGCATCAGTCCCCCATACTCTTTTTTGTAGTCGCTAAGGAGTCCCATGTCATCCATGCTCACGTGCAGTACCAACCATAAATCATGGGCCAACATGTGGCTGTCACAAGTAGGAACACTAGGCTGGGGGGAATGAGCCCCGTCTGTGGCTATCACCGGCAGTCATCTACCACCTCATATAAGCCTTTCGTGAATCCTCAGTATACTGCACTCAAAACATTTTCCCAACATGACAACGCATGGATTTTTTTTTAATTTTAAGCGAGTGCAATTTTAGGAATTACATGAAAACTGCCAACTATGTGCCAAATTGAACTTTCTTATAGTACACAAATAAAATTTTAGATTTCTAATTAACTTTCCTTCCTAAGTTTTTCTTAGGGGTGTGTGATTTCTTTGCTAGCAGTGCAGCTTGTGATGTCGTAGTGAAATGAAAGTACAATTATGTGCCCAATGTGCCTTGAATAATACAGGTAGCACTAGTACCAGTATGTCATTCTAAGTTAGATAGCCATCCTAGTGATCCCCCAGGCTGACCTAACCAGAAAACTCAAACACCCGTGTGCTTCATCTCCTCCAGTTCTCAGACAACAACTTTCCCTTATCAACCACATCCATTCCAGTTTACTTTGTGTTAAGGAGTAGGGCTGTGTGTCTAGAATACTATTTATATTCGTATTTTGATCCCAACATTTGTATTTCTGGGTACAAATAAACACACATTATCAGAAAATGCAAGTATTGTGTGCATATATTGGTTGTTTTATTTTCTTACGGAAGTCGAGAGCTTAACAAAATAGAAACAGGTATCTGACAATTTGCCTAAGAGGCACAGTAAGTTACCTTTTTGATAAGGTGTTCTTGAATGGAATTTCAAAAGAGTCTTTAAAAATATTTTCAATAGTGAGAATGAACAGGCAGTGAACTAAAAGATTTGAGAATGAGGTTTATACATGAGGCTAACGGAAGTGAGAAGAATATTCTATGAAATTCAGAGAAATCCAGAAATAAGTTGTGCCTTTTGCATAAACTGCTTGTATGTAAAGACTTCATAATTTAAAAATTTCAATCAAATTTTGTTTCAAAACTTTCCCAAACCAAACTTTTTGGGTACATTGAAAGCTAGTTCTTTGGATCTGCTTACAGAATGAATTTTACCAGTAAAAATATACCCTGCATTTTTACAAGTATTATTTCTTTGACAGGCACTTATTGTTAAGTAAGTGTGTCTTCTTGGTTTATCCTCTTTGAATGGAATTTAATTCCTGCCTCTGTACATTCATGACCACAGAACAGCCATTCTTGACCCACTCCCACTTCCAAAGTATTTCATTAAATTTTCTCTTTTCCTTTTAGAAATGCTATTGTTTTCACTTATTAGATTGACATGCAATTCATGTTTTTCCCCCATTTGTGTTTTGGTATAAATAGTTACTAGTACTAACCTGTCTACTCAAAAATAAACATAGATAGTGGACTTCCACAACAGTAGCTGACAGCGTTTGACACACAGTAGCCAAGTAGATGTGGTTATGTCCCACTCCCCAGGGTAACAGGTAAGCATCATTTGTGCCATGACTATATGCCTTTTTCGATTAGTCCTTAATATATGCCATTGTCACAGTGTGAACACATGCCTGCTGTTCCTCCTTGTAGAGCTCAGCCTGGAACAGCATCTGTACGCAACCATTCTGGTGGACTGAATGTGAGTTGAGCACATCAGCCCTTCCAGAAATTTAAGGTGTTTATCCTGCCAACTTCAGAAGACTCTGCTACATCTTCCAATTTAGTAATATTTCCTGCCCAGTAGGCTTGAGTGTGCAATAAAGTACGATGATGAATCGTGCCAATAAGTTCTCCTTTTTATGTTACCCTCTGTCTTACAACCACAAATCTAGTTAAGAACTGAATTACAGCTTGACAGTTTCAGTTCAAGTAAACTCAGTCTGTGAAATGGAAAATGAGCAAAGCTGAACATCAGGGAGCTGTCCAGAAAGTAAGGAATAAACAGAATATAGGTTTGCCCACTGATACTAGAAAACCACTGTTGCTTAATAGCCACAGTAAAAAAAAAAAACCCTCATATTTTTAAAGTTTGTTTATAAATGGAAGGCATCTACATTAACAATGAGAAATAATCGATATATGCTAAGGTTTCACATGCAGCAGTGCATGCCAGTAGGGTTTTTTCTTTATTCATTTGCATGATTCCTTATTTTATTATCATTTATTGTGTGTTCCTCCTAGCTCCAACAGAACCGGCCTTAAAAGAAAGAATTTTTCATGTAAGTCAAATCTGGGCTAATGGGAGTTACATTAGCCCATCCTCTAGTTTTGTGCAACCAATGCGCATCATAGACACACACTTTTAAATAATATAGCAGCTTTAGATTCTATCTTGTCAGAACTTGTGTTATTTTTTATAGAGCAAGTCTTAATCTAACAGCATCATGGATCATAGTAGAGCTGAAGAGGTAGCCTTTGATAAGGTGCAGATAAGTTTTCTGAGGTCCCGTAGTTATCATACAGGATTCAAAGGTCCATCAGACCACCAAAAAAAAAAAAAAAAGAAAAAAAGTCAAACCAAGAGAAAAATAGGTAAATGAAGGAGCCCTTGCTATCTTGTGTGTTCTGTCAGCTTGTGTTGGGTTAGTGATTGTCATGGTTTTGGTAGTGGGGGATGGGGTTCCTGGCTTCTGTTTGGTGTAATTTCGGCAGAGGGGATGGGGCTGCTGGCTTGGCCCCTGAAAGAAGCTTTGAAAAAAGTCCCCACCAGCTCCAGTTAGGTCTCACCTCTGGCCAAGGCTGAGCCAATCAGCACCTCTTTGAATAAACGTATTAAAGAGGAGAAACTGGTTTGGCAAGGGTCTTCGTTTTGGGAGCTCTTTTGTTTTGGAGGTGGTAGGAGAGAGGGAGAGTCAACCATGCAGGAGGCAACCATGTGGTCATCCAGGTCAGTGAGGAAAATGCTGGGAAGACACGTCAGAGAAGCCATTTACCTTTGGCTTGTGGTGAGATGGCAGGCTGAGTCCTTGCAGTTCTCAGAGACCACCAGCGGAGAAAAGGTCAGTTGCCATTTGTGGAGAAGACCACACTGGAGCAAAGTCGTGGAAAGGCCCATGGTGGAGCAGGCAGTTGATCCATAAAAAGGCTCTGACTCTGAGGAAGATTTGTGCTGGGGCAGTTTGTCGCTGGGAGAACTGCTGTCCGTGGGAGGCCCCCAAGCTAGCTGGAGAAGTTCATCAAGGACTGTACCCTGTGCACTGTGGGAGAGACGTTATGTTGCCACCAGGTAGAACTGGGAGGAGTGTTTCCCTTGAAGAAGAGCAAGTGACAGAAGTATCATGGAGCAAACTGGACCTTGATTGTGACACCCTCATTCTTGTCCAAACCAGCCCCCCCCCACATGCCTCCCACCCACCCCCCTCAGTGTGGCAGTGAGGACGTAGCAAAACTGGACCCGAGAAGAAAGGGATTCTGTTGTTTCTCTCACTGTCCTACTCTGATTGGATTGTTGATTTGGTAGTGATTTTGTTGTTTAAATTAAATTTATATTATTTCCCCAAGTCAAGTCTGTCTTTTGCCCATGATCATAGTTGGTGAGTGAGCCCTCTTTGTCCCTTGTCTCGACCCAGAAGTCATTTGTTGTATTTTCTCCTACTGGCATGATAGAGTGGCTGTGTGGTGCTTAGTTGCCAGCTAGGTCTAAACCACGACTCATCTCTAACATCCGTTTTTTCCCTTCCACACCTAAATAGCACTGCTTTAGTCAGGTAGGGCAGAGCCATTGCTGCTAAGTGTCTTCACAGCAGTGAGGGCACTGCAGCCTGTGCCAGCCCTGGTACCACAGTCCTCTGTGGGTAATGGACAGGAAGGAAAACAGCATTGAATCCTGAACAGCTTAGCATGATGGTCACCTGAAATACATGAAGGAGCAGACCCTAAGACACACAGGAGTGGAGGTTGTAACAGTTCATACATAAGGCATCCTCAGAGAAAGCAACCATTAACACATTAATGAAAGATTATATTTTTTTATAAAATACTAGATTTGAATACATCGAACTGTTGGTCCAGGCACTACAGAAGCCAGTGGAAACTGAGTTGTCAAAGTTCATATTCAGGCAAAACCTTAACTCTCCATAAGCCTGAGACATTCTGTCTCCTATATTTTTTACTATGGAATACTGTTCTTTTAAAGATACTCATGCATTTTTTTACCAGAAATGTCAAATGGCAAATTGGCAAATGTCAGGTCAAATGTTTTGACCAACATTTTTTTATAGAACTCTCCTGTTAAACCAATGACAACTGTAAAAGTTAAATGCTAAATTCCCATTGACACTCCTACTTTCTAGTGTCCATGCTAGATGAAATGCAAATGAAAGCTGTAAAGCTTCTTAATTGATTATACCGAGGATGTAACTCAGAATCACTCAAAGATTCATCGCATTCATACTATGGGTATGCTCTCATTAGTACACATTGACACTGCAACTCACAACAGATCTCTGAACGTCTTTCAAATCTAGTGAACTATAAACCATCCAACGATCCCCCGCTGGCCCTTATGCTGAGGATTAAACAGACAGAAACCCCATGGAGTTCAGTAAGAAAAAGCATAACACTCCGTAAGAGAGCAGACAAACCTCTTGCATCAATACAGGGTGGTAACCAGCTCGCAGAGCAGCACGAGAAGCCAGTGAAGAGTGCTGCAGTTACCAGGCTGAATGTAAGGTAACAACGTCTTCTCCTCACAGACCATGCAACTCTGTAATGTGCTGTGCTATGGCTGTGTCCTGCACATCAGAGGACTGTATTACTGCCCTGTGCTCAGTACGGGGCAATAATAAATATCCTGGTTTTGGCATGACCTTCCCACCCACAAGGTCACAGGAGATACTGAGAAACCAGAGGGAATCAGGGGCCCAGAACAGATGAACTATGAGAAGTTGAGGGAACTGAGCTCATTTGGAGCTGAGGCTAAAAGATGTTCTAGTTGTAAACTACAACAATTTGATTGACAAAGACATTGGAGCCAAACTCTCAATGTCTTCTCAGTATTGCTACAATATAGCAGGGGGCATGAGTTTCACCTTGGGAGGTTCAGGTAAGAGGTGTGGAACAGCTTTCCTACAACGCCGAGCTTCAAGAAAGGGGCTGCCTGGAAGGGCTGGGGCTGGACAGAGGCTGACCTAGTGTTGATGGTAGTCCCACTTCAAGCACAAGGTTGAACTGCTTGACCTCCAAAAATGACCCGCATTCTAGTCAACATTTCTATGGTTCTGTAAAAGGGAATTTTTCACCAGTTACCTCTTCCATAAATATTCAACTAGATACACAGTGAACAATGACATAACTAAAACCAACATACAAGCTATCTCCTTTGGCATTGCTGCTAGTGTTCATTCTCTGAACAATTCCCTTTTTTTATATAGCACGTAAGCGACATCAGGAATCAGATTATGCTCTCTCAGCACCATCTGGAGAAATGGCTATTTTATGACTACACAAAGTCCCAGTTTGAACATGTCATTTACGTCAATGAATTTTTTTGAGGTATATTGCTGCTCCAGTTTCATCAAATAATTAAAAAAAAAAAAACCCTGTATTATACAACTTCCTAAAAGAAGCATCTGATACCATCCCAGTCTTATTTTCCCCTTGCAAACTGGTAAATTATACTACTTCCATACTATGTTGCACAAAGGAAAATCCCTAGCAGCTTTTAGTAAGCAATCTATATGCTACATTTCTACACAAATCCAGGCTGCAATAGGCAAAACTATTAACTTTGGACGTTGAAATGGGTGATTAGCAGGTTTAGTATTACAGAGGACCTATTGTGTAATACACCTGTTGTAAGGGCCGAGCCCTTGGTTACCTGACAACAGCACCTCTGGAGACTGTCCCTGACTGAGCAATGTCTCAACCACTGCTGAAATTGGAGCTGGAATGATAGACGGCTCCTCACCCATAGCAACTAGGGTCACCAGACAATCCTGTAGGGACAGGCGTCCAGAAGGACAGGAACCAAAGACAGTAGAGAGGGGCTTGCAGGTGCTTCAGGCATTTTTCGTCTCTCTCTCTTCACCGGAACAGCCCTGCTGGCCAAGTCAGTCACCTGGACCCCCACCCCCATCGGCAGAGTCCGATGCAGGACCAGTGATTTCTGTCTTTCTCTCCCACTGAGTGGGAGACATTTTCTCTCTCTCTCTTTCTCTTTCTTTCCCTTCTTCTTTCTCCCTTAGATGGTAATCTGACCGAGTGGGGCAAGACTAATTACCCTCACCCACTCAAGCCAGGTGGGCTAATCTATACCTCCTCCTTTCTCTCCTTTTCTTTCCCTTTTTCCATTTCCCATTTCATATTATGTTCTCTCTTGCCAAGACGCTATCTCAAAATTGTATAGAGTTTTATAATCACATGTTAAAGTTTCTATGCATAAAAGTTTCTTTACGCTAATGGGCCATGAGCATTGATACCATTCCTTCTTACCACGCAGAGAATTCAAAAAGTACCCTACCTGAGTCCAGCTGAGCCGGGATGGGATGTTACACCTGTGTCCATAAACGTAGGAAGATACTTCCATGTATGAAAATATAAATAAACAAAAAAGCAACAAACAAACCTCCCTGACAGATTAATGACATTTCTAGCCCTTATTGTAATGTAATGTGTAGTAAATCTTCCAAAAGCATAACTGCAATAATTTCATCAAGAGGTGGAAAACAGATGTGTATTTTTAACCTCATTTTATGTCACATATACAAATAAAATAACCTCTATCTGCTTGTGTTTTGCATCTAATGTGAAGTTATATCCAGAAGGGTGAAAAAATGGATTCTCTGCAAGGTTATTCTTGTAAGTTTCCTTCCTTTTGGCCATGTACAATACCAACAGTTCACAAGTGGAAGACTGTATGGATAGATGAACACAGAATTTTAGAGGAAGATTAAGGGGTTGAGTTAGTGAGCACATTTCTAGCCTTTGGCCCAAAGGTTGCTACTCTATCTGTGTTATGTGCGTACACTCATTTGCTTAATAGAGGCATTGAACTTATTAGTTCTGCACATGTGGAACAAAACTAGATTGAAACTGATGATTGTATGAAGATCTT
This sequence comes from Bucorvus abyssinicus, assembly GCA_009769605.1. Lineage (NCBI taxonomy): Eukaryota > Metazoa > Chordata > Aves > Bucerotiformes > Bucorvidae > Bucorvus > Bucorvus abyssinicus. Next base: position 129,224,922 of record CM020024.1, read on the forward strand.
TCGAGTAAATTATTAATTTCATACTTTCATGGAGAAACCTACCGAAACAGAAAATCTCAGCTTTGTGCAAATCAAATCACAGTAGCATCTGCTATACAGCCGATTCAATGAAGGGGATGGTTTGCGTAGTTCATTCCAGGGAAGAAGTATTGGAAATACCAGGGTAGAGGGCATTTGTCAATAGGACTATTCAGTGTCATCATCCCATGGCACTGAGTCTTGGATGAGGCAGTGAAGAGCCGTTTCTGTAAATACAAGCTGGTTCAGGATATATCCCAAGGAGAGTTGAATTCACAGCATAAGCTCCTCTACATTGCACCTATGTAAGGTACCGAAATGCAGCTTAAAGTCACAGCTCAGGGTGGCTTCCCGCACTTGTATGAGACAACACTCCCAGAAATGCAAAACCCAGAAGAGCTCACTCTGTAGGCAGTAGGCACTTGAGTCATCTATGAAGTGCTATCAGCCTTTTCATGTCAGGATACAAGACAGGAGACAGCTGCCTGGTACAGCTTTAAGTAGGCAACTGAGAGTACAGTTGTCCCACCACCCCAGGTGCCAGGTGGTAGAGAGCAATGCACCCCAGATGGAAAGGGGGTCCTGCAGGTTTAGAAGGATTGAATATCCAAGATATCGATAATCCTGGGAAGTAATCTGCATATTCACAGGTTTTGCTCCCTATTTTACAGAACCACAGATATCACTACCACTTCAGCCCTTCCCCATCAAAAACTGAAACCCCACAACTCTTTCCATGGTGCAAGAGTAGATCCATGAGAACAGGAGAAGAAAGGACCCTTCTGAGCAATATGTTGCTTGGATTCCTTTTACTGAAGGTGGCTATCAGGTAAAAATAAATCCCTATTTCCATATCACAAGGGTCCAGTTAAATCAAATCTCATTGGAAAAAACCCACAACGCAACAATATACACAAAGCAAAGTTCATCTGTCCAAACATAAATATAAATATTGCAGATGCTGGCACTGGAGTTAGTAATCTAAGTTCCCTTTACAGCTCTTGGAGAGGCACAGACACTTCTGGATCACAACTCATCTGTCTTAAAATAGACATCTGAAATTGGAGTCATATAAACCATACTCTAAAAGAGTTCATTTCTTTTTTCAGCATCTATAAAAGGATTCTAAAGGGAGTCTAGCCAAGCCATAAACATTTAAAATTTTGGAAGATGAATCCCCCACACACTATCTCTTAAGCAGCAGAAACAGGGATGCTGCACCAAGACACACAGAACAATAAGAGCATAAGAAAGATGCGTAAGCAGTGGTGCAGTTACAAGAACAGAACTGGATGTGTGAATTTCCCAGTTCTTTCTAGGATTAAAGGAAAATACCAACACAAATATGTTGACACTATCTGCTATATTATATTGTGCACATCGTGCTCCTGCAGTATCACAGCACAGGCTGCTGGCATTAGCACGAGTACAAGGAGCCTTTTTCCTCTAGCACGGTAGCATGAAGCTGTGTGTGAGACAACTCACTCTACTGTGCAGGGAGCTCTCAGCTTTCCCTAATTCAAGCCATCTGAAGGAAGTAGTCTCAAATATTTCTAGATTTCATCACAACATGCAGCAGCTTCATAACCTGAGGTACCTATATAAACAGGTATATAGCACAGTGGTCTCGAAAAGCCTGGATCAGCTCTCTGTAACACAGCAACCAAATGTCCCAACTCACTTTCCAGTTCAGTTCTAAATGATATAAAGCCTTTCTAAACAGCGTGAGGATCAAAAGACAATAAGAAGTAGGAAAACAAGATGATGTGGGACAGGAGATAATTGTAATTCTGGGAAAAATGCACAGCCTTGTACTTTTAATGTTACTGCTACTAGACTTGCAATGAGCAATTCTACATGAAGAACACTCATGTAGGGTGAGGTGCAGTGTGCTATACAGCACAGCTAAGTATGTGTCAGACCTCAGGGGAACAATTCCACGGTTTCTGTCATTTTTCTACTGTCATTTTGGAGGTCCATCATCAATCTTTTCATATTGTGCTCTGCCAAATGCCGTCATAAACTGCTTTTCCTTTCATCAAGACTACCCTGAGCCACCCAGTGTTCCTGGTGTTCCTGCTGAATACTTGTTTGTGTTAAAATAACTGCTGAAAATATAGAAACAGTAGGCTACAATGCAGTATTCTAAATATTTCACTGATATATTGTTTGTGTATCTGTCCTGGTTTGAGTTAGAACAGAACTCATTCTGTTCAGTGATTTTACTTTTCAGCTCAGTCTCTTCTAACTAACTGCACTTTCTCAAGTTAACGGCATATTTTTGCACTCAGCGTCTTGCCTCTAGAAGGGATAATGCTTGATATTTGTCGTTACTGCCAGGGATTGGTGTGCAGAAAGGATCTTGCTTATACTTGCTCCTATGGAGACCAAGGTCATTGCTAATTCTTTTGTGCCATGTGGGGGTGCAGTAACTTAGAGGCTGCACCTGCGGGGAGGAGCAGACAGGACAGGTGACCCTACACTGACCCACAAGGTGTTCCATCCCATTGACATCATATTCAGTATAAATGATGAGGGATCACGAGGGTCAAGCTTGCTCTTCCCCTTCTTCAATCGCTGTCGTCTGAGGAGGACTCTTTCTATTCTGCCTTCGAGCCCAGCCTGTGCCTTCCTGAACCCAGTTTTGGAATCCAGCTGCTGCATCCTGTACCCATCTGTTTCTTAATCCAGTCTAAGCATTCTCCACTGTCTACCCAGAGCAACAGTGGTGACAGTGACATGGTTGCCATCAGGGGATTTGGCTTTGGTATTGGTTTTGTATGTATTTTTATATATTTTATTTTATTATTATTTTCATTAAAGCTGTTTTAGTTTTCTTTTCCAATCCATAAGTCTCCGTCCGTTATTTCCTTTTCTTTTCCCCCTTTGGGGAGGGAGTGGGGAGAGTGTCAAGGGTTAGAGCTGAGCCGGCTCCAGACGAATGACAGATGCTTGCTATTACCCCATCCCCTCTTCCCCCCCTTTCCCAAAGAGTGGAAAGAGAAAAGGAGAAAGGGAGAGAGACTTACAGATTGAAAATGAAAACTAAAACTACTTTAATGAGAATAATAATATAAAATGAATTACATACAAATATATACAATACCAATACCAAACCCAACCCCCCTGATGGCAACCACATCACCATCACCACTGATGCTGGAGAAGGCACTGGGGAAGGCCCGGGCTGGCACTTAGCCGCAGACGGCATCTGGATGCAGCAGCTGGATTCTGGAACTGGATTCAGGGATGCACAGCCTGGGATCGAAGGCAGAACCAACAGAGTCTTCCTCAGAAGTCGGCCATGGAAGAATAGAGCAAGAGGGACCCTCAGCTTTATCCCAAATATGACGTCAATGGGATGGAACACCTTGTTGGTCAGTTCAGGGTCACCTGTCCTGTCCACTCCTCCCCGCAGGTGCAGCCTCTGACTTACTTCACCCCCAATGTGGCACACAGGATTTAGCAGTGACCTTGGTCTGCACAGCACAAACTATAAGCAAGATCCTTTCCGCACACCAACCCCTGGCAGTGACCGTAAACATCAAGCGTTATCACTGCTAGAAGCAGACACTGCAAAAATATGCTGTTAACTTGAGAAAGTGCAGTTAGTTAGAAGAGACTGAGCTGAAAAGTAAAATCTCTGAGCAGAATGAGTTCTGTTCTAACTCAAACCAGGACAGAGGATAATAGAGAGCATCTGTCATTTGTCTAGTGGCCAGCCCAGCCCTAACCCTTGACTGTTTCACACAAAGACTAGCAGAAATACGCTGAGAACCTTGTGTGTGGCTATGCAGCAGCATCCCCCTTGTCTTTGTTCTTCACCCGTGCTGTAGAGATCTTGTTTTCTTGAGTAGCGGTACTGGAATGAGGAGAAAGACCTTATTGCCACAACATACTGCCATGTTGTCCCTGTGTGGTTAAATTGTGTGTATTTCTCAAATCCCTGCATATGGTCTCCCCTCCTGTTGCATAACTAACCATCACACTTTCCAGGAACATATTCTCAGTGGATAACAGGGTATGTCTGTGTGTTGTCACATATGAAAACACTTGCCGATGAAGTACGGGGGGAAAGATCCGCGTGCACAGCCACAGAGCATGCGGATTCTCACATCTATATGGTCTATAGCGAGAGTTAAGCTATCCTCCCTTTTTGACTTGTGTTTCATCCTGTACCTGGCACAATGTGAAGAATAACTCAAAGCTGGCAGAACCACACGAATGTAAATCCTAGCCGGAAGCTTTCACACAACATCCAACAGTCTTTTGACAGGGGCTGACCTCTTCACAAAAGGGGATGTGGCCGCTGCTACTGGCGTAACAAGGAGTAGGGCTGCACTTCTCTCTGGACTTAATTGCTACAGAAGTTGTATGAGACAGACAATGGATGTTGCTGCTTAAACACTGGTTCAGTGTGACTCACTGGAAGCAACTGGCTGCTTTAATTTATCCCTCTAAAGCTCACCTGCCAAAAGGGTGGCCCCGCTCTGCCTGTTCTCCAGCTCCAGGGTAACTCTTCACGTGTCCAGCTGCAGTAGGGCTGTTTTGTATTTTTGTTCTCCTCCTTTTCATAACGTGAGGAAACCACAGCACTTAGTTCGACAGTCCACTGGAGTGAACAGTACAGGATTTGTGACCCTCTTTTTGGAAAAGAGTAACACTGTTTAAGTAGTGACCTTCAAGGACTAATAAAGGTAGTTTTCATGCATTTCCCTGGAGGGAGTGAATTCCTTTTCTCATTACTATTTGCCTGTTCTCTACATGAGATTAACCTGATAGACAAAGGTGAGGGAGTGTAAGTACTTGTTTCTACCAGCTGATAGGTAGGTAGCAACACCAATCATATGCTTCTTGGCTGAATCAACAGAGATAACCAGAGCTCCTACCCTTCTTCTTAGGTTCTTCAAATCAAACTTGAGGCACATGGTTAGAGCCATGTGGAGCATTTTGACTGTTTTTCTTAATCTTATACCCTATTAATGGTTAAGTGAATATAAACCCAACACTGCCATTAATGCCAAAATCAGTCTGGAAAAAATATTCTCAGAGTGGTTACTTTCCACACAAATCCACAAAAATTCTAAGTACTTCAGCACTTACGAACATTTTTAAAAACGACATGTGAATTTCAGCAAGAATGTTCCTGGAAGTCAAGTGTTGTAACCATGCTGAGAGTGCTCCTCCATTCTCTTTGATAATTTCAGATTTGTTAGTCAGTAGCGTAATCTCATTGTTCTGTAAATTACTGGACCAATTTTTCAGATGAAGTGCTATACTGAAAGGTGCTTTCTTTCTTATTGTAACATCCTTGTTTAAACGATGCATTAAGACTAGAAATATTTATTCTAGCCCTGTCACAGAACATTTGCACTATTGAAGTATTTTGCATATTAATAAGTACTAAAGGTTTTTAAATGCTACATATGTTATTACAGATTTAGTCACACCCTTTATAATCATGTTGTTTTAATATGTAAACAGAGAAGGAACAGTATATGTAACAAAGATGTATATCACATCTAGTAACACATCACAGTTAATGATATAACAATATTAAATATATTTCTTATTGGTAAGCGTCAACAGGTTTTTGCTTATTTTAAACGTTTGAGTTTCTTCATATCACTAAATACTGAGCTTGTCTTATAAAACATCTACTTGCTTCAGTATTGCCAGAACAGAAAGCATTTGCAGAAAGGGTTATCTGATTTTTTTTTTGTTTGTTTTGTTTTTTGTTACTGTTAGCTTGACTCTAGAATAAAAACTCATACTCAGGGTGGGATTGATCTCAGTTTCAGGTGGCTAAATCTAATCTAGATATCTAATGCCCTTTGTAATTAATGAAAATATGTAAGAATACGCCTCTTTTAGGGGTTTTAATCTCTTGCTCAGGCATAGCATAAAAATTCTTTTCTCACATGTAAGAATACTGGGCCAACACGGGCCTTGCCTCCTGCTGCCTCCAGATGGGCGCAGGTCCCTGGTAGGACCTGTGTCATGTCTGGTAGACTCAAGAAAACCCTAGATAACCCCCAGGGTGTCTCAAATGACATTATATATATATATATACGTATGAGCAACTGAAACAAACCCTAGACATTCACCTTGGAACAAGAGTCTTAGAAACACCTTCTTTTCTCACCTCATATAAATCAAGACAGCTAGAGCTAGATCCAGTACCCAGATAACCCACGTCATGATACAGGGTGTAAGGGATGACCACTGAAGTGAAAGCTGGGATGAGCCATGTTATTCTGTGGCATCTCCTATACCTCAGGAAAGATCTGTTTAGGGCACTTGGCTGAGATCAGCAAAAGCTCACGATTTGGGCACAGAAAAGGCTTCCAGTTCCAGCATTCCAATTTCACAGGATGGCCTTCATCCTTGAAAAACAGAGTTCAAGGTACAGGCTTTTCTTGTAGACTTGCCCATGCTATCATGAACAACAGCTCAGCTGCAAAAAACCTTTTCTATTTGTTATATAAGGACCTTGTCACCCAAGTCACTGTGTGAATAGTACTTCCATAACCAGGCTTTTAGTCTTGTCTATTATTCATTAATTTGTGGAATTTGGAACAGCAGGTTGTAAACCTACATATTTAGCAAACTGCTTTAGCTCTTCTTGTGCGAAATGAAAATAATGCCATTTCCTTAACTCAGAAGCACTGTGAGAAACAGTACAATAAAAAATGTGAGGATCTGTGGTAACAAGGCTCTTCTAAATAGCACAGATGATACCCGCTTTTGTTCCTTCTGGGTGCTAAAGAAGTCGACACCATCACACCACATTTCTTTCATCATGTTAACCACAGACTGGAAAAAAAAAAAAAAAAGAGGGTGAAACCTTTAAATAAGAAGTTAAATCTAACATTGCTTATTTAGGCTTAAACAATCTGTGAATATAATAACATTTATTTGCAAAAAAGCCATTTATGTGGGGGAATTGGTAGACAGCATTTTAGATGTAAATGGATTTCAGACTGGAGCTGTGTGGGTTTTTCTCTGTCATTCATTTAAACAAAAATGTCCTATGCTGTACAGTGTGAAAATGAATAAATGCATTGTAAGTATCTTGAGACACACTTCAAACAATCTTACAGCACATGCACTTCTTCCTCCGAAGTGCCTGAATACTGTGGAAATTAATACCAAAGAAATGCCTATAAAAAATATCAGTCCAGCTTCTTAGAAAAGCTGAATTCTGAATCTTTATTGTGATGTAAATTTGACTAACACTGTAAGCAGTTGTTCCGACAAATGTCACTCTTAGGTATCAAAACTGTTTATTAATGAATTGTCTTCTATTTATGCATTTCCTTTTTCATACTTCATCTATATTTGACTATAGTGCAGTTACAAGATTTCTGGTTGATGGTTCAGGGATCAAAATTACCTACTTAGCTACTGAAATGTGGTCAAAAGGCTAATGAAATCTTCGGATGTCTTAGTGGGAGAGCACTGTAGAGAAGCTTAGTAGAGAAGCTATAGCAGTGTTACCTGTGGCAGAGAACAGTCTTTATTAGAATAAGTCTCAGGACAGGGAGAAACCTTGATCATGATCAAATTTATTACAACCAACCATGCCATACTTATCCATCTCAGAAGCCAGCCACGATCCGTATTAAAATTAGGTATTTTCCCCCTTATACTGTTGGAAGGTGTTTCCAGGAAACTACCAGTTGGATATTTTCTTCCAGTATCCGCTCTAAATTCACTGAAGACCACTCAACCATTTGGTCTGAAAATTATATATGAAATACTATTACTTACAATTCAAGACAATGTATAAACATTGGAGTTTAAAAAACCAACAAAAAAAATACCCAACAAAAAAAGAGAGATTGGCCAAAGGATTGATATATGTTTTAGAGTGCCAAGGTGGGATTGACTGCAAAAAGAAATCCCACATGGCCAGGTCGCTTGTAGACAACAATTTTGTAGAGGCATAAGTGTCACTAGGTGAATAACGGAGATGAATCTATTTAACATGTCAATGAGAAGTGAGGAGAGGGCTGTGTGGGAAGGGAGGTTTCAATCTGGAGGTTGTGTGTGTTGTCCAGTTTCAGCCCGTCAAGTCAGGATCAGAGCAAGCCCTTGAAAGAGGGACACTATCCCAGGCCACAGCGAAGTACTTGGTAGTTGTGACATTTGCTGCGGCCTGGCAGACACAGAGACAGATATTCAGGGGACAAACTGGGAAGGAAATGGCAGCTTTTCCCATCAGCTCAGGCAACAGTCTCACAAGCCTCAGGATGTCCAGAGAGGGTCCAGCATAAGGAGGTACTCCAGGCACTGAGGTGGATCTGCAGGATGTAAGTCAGCAGCACCCAGGTGCCTGCCCCCTTCCTGAAGACGTGGAGAAGGTCTTGGGAGTCCTGAGCATCCCTGAAAGGGCAGGCTGCTGTCCTTTTTCCAGACAATACTTCTTCTGCCAGCACAGTTTCACCAGATGAGGAACCTGCTTGCTCTGCCCCCAATGACCCTTCCAAATGCCCTTCCAGAGGCATGTCCAGGACTTGTAGGACTCATTTATGCCCCCTTTTTCCTACTGTGAGTGCTAGAGAGGAGCCACTACTAATCACACCTAAGAAATTGAACTAGAGGGTTGGTTGCCGGGCAGGGTTTTCCAGGCTTTTCCGTTTTTCCTTCAAACATCACTGACTTCCTCTACCTGTTCTGCTTTCTTTGTCTGCTGCAAACCCAGGCAGGAACCAGAGGACACCATGGCGCCCTTCTGTCTTCTCCCTCCTCAGTCAGTCACATGTAGATTTCTGACATCTATACATACATACTTATATCTATGAACAATTCCTGTTCCAAAGAAAATGGGCAACCGTTCAGGGGTTGCTCCGGGCTCATGTGGGTATAACATGTTCAAAAATCAGCAATAAAGTAATCTCAAAGGACTGTGAAAACAGGTGGGGAATAATAGCATGGGAAATTGCAGATGCTGTGTATGCAGTCAGGGGCTTCCTGTTCCAGGTAAAGTGACGGCTGGTCCCGCCAGCCAGTCACAGGGTTGCCTGTGATCATGGGACACACAGTGTCACCAAAAATGGTGACTCCCTGCCTTAAAAATTGTGGCTGAAACACAACGGTCGCCCTCATGTATATGGTGGAAAGGCTTTCCTGCTCCATTGTCCTTCTGGGTAAAGTGGGAGGGGCAGCTGGCAGCCAGTCAGAGGGTTGGCTGCGAACATTCAGAGTGTGACATATCATGAAGTGGAAACCCCAGGGGCAAAAAGAGGTGGAGTCAGCAAAGGACACGACCACAAGGTGGATGGAATTCCAGGGCAAGTGAGTGGTGCAGCAGCCATCAGAGTGGGGCTACAGCTGAGTTCCCGTTGTTGGCCTTGAGATACATGCCTCTGCAATTTCTTCTACTGATTTCATACTGCCTCTGTAAGACCGGCTGATAAAATGACCCAGCTCTTCTTGTACTACAGTCAGGCTCTCTTCAGCTTCAACAACTTTTGGTTGTTTTTTATCATCGACTTTTGCTCAGTCTTACCTGGAGGTCAAATATTAGTATCTGCAGCAGGGCCAATTTCAAGTCTGATCCCTAAGGAATGTTATTTTTACCATCTTCTTTTTTATCCTGATAATTCTGCTTTAGTCAATTCTGTTAACCGTGAATTCTCTTGTATTGCCGCCAACGATTTCCTATGAGCATCGGGTAAAGTATTTAAGCACAAATGGATTAACCCACTGCATTACCTGTCTCTGAAAAATCTGTTATCAATAAAAAGATATTTGAGTAGACCAACAGCTCTGCCTTTGATATTCAATTTCTCATGAGATTCCATGGCTGCATCTGTGTTGCTTGTCTTTGAAATCTGTCCCAAGAATTGTAAATTGTTGATGTCGAAGTAAGACATTGCTACTTCCTTGAATCACTGACCGCACTGTCACTCTTCTACTTGCTACTACTCTCCAGGTATCAAAATACTCCTGGAATAAAAGATTTTGCTGGGTTTGCAATTTCTTGAGCTAACTCCCTTCACAGTCTAGGACAGGGGTTAGCATGTCTGTCTGGTATTATATGCTTTGTAACACTAACAGAAGTAAGCTTTACTGTTAACCTTAAACTTGACCATTTGAACTCTTTTTCTATCCTAATTTTGTTTCCACAATTCAGAAGTAATCTAAAAGAGGGTACCCTATTTTTTCTAAGAATCCCTTTCATAAGGATTATTCTTGTGAAGCTTGGAAAATTAAATTCTTCCTCATGAGTCTGCATTCTATAATTTTATTCATCCTTTTTTCATACATGTAGCTTCTGCATCTGTGACTTTAATTATCTGGCTCTCTCTTTCCTTCTTTCTGCCTCGCTTGCAGACTCAGTCTATTTTCTCTCCAAACTTCTGGGCATATGTTCACAATACTTTTTAAATGGTCACAGTCTGAGAGGAACTATTCTGAAATGCAATTCAGTCGATTGTTAATAGTAGTCATCAGAGTTCTTTGTAATTATTCCTGTGAGAATACTTGCATAGATTACATGAAAGGATGATTGCAGAGGAAAATAATGGCTGTCTTGAGTGCCTGTTATTTATCTGGAAAGCATTTTTTAATAAAGGAAAAGTTTCTGGCATTCATTACATAGATGTTGCATTGTTTCAAGCCTTGTTCTTAGCTTCTCTCTAATTTTCTAAAATACTTGCCTTTCGTTTTCAGTGCCACTACATTGAAAAATGAAGAACTCTAGCAATTGGTGACAATTAGTGCTACTGGAGAAAGCAAGACCATGTGATCTGGGAACCTGTCATACTTATACTATTTGGCTTGTCTCTTGCCATAAATACAAAATAAACTCATTTCTTCCATGTTTCAGTCTGATATATGAACACAGATGAACTTATATTTCCCCTAGCATTAACATGAGTGTTGGGTGGCAAAATGAGTCAATGACCTAGTATAGAAAGTTTTTAATATTTTTTAATTACTCAACCTAAGGCTAGAAAACAAAAATATGTATTGCTTGTTTTGTTCCTCTTGCAACATGACCTAATAATGCCTTATCAGAGAAGTTCTAGAACAATGACAATGCTAGTGGGACTCCTACATAGTGTCTCATATCTATTATTATCTGACTAAAGTTTTTCATGACATATCATGCAGAAAATTTCATACATGAAATGGGGAGAATGGAAAATCTGGGATAGATCCAGAAGTGAGTCATGGTGGTGCCTCCAAGACAAGAAAGAACAGGCTGGGAATGAATTTTCTTATCTGCTTTTCCACTGGGCTGAATGATCTGGGCTTTTTGGGTCTGCTTGAATTTACAAAAGACTTGCTAGCATGTGGTGAGGATTTTCAGAATGGAAGGAAAGCTGAGCTTTTCAGATCTACTGTCCTACAGGTCCCAAACTGCTTTGAGGCTCTACTCTGTATGTTACTGCCCAGCATAAAGAATCTGGCATGTCACATTTATTCCTTCATACCAGCCATGATACCTGACAAATGTTTTTGTCTGGATTGCTGTGACACCTGAAAAAGTACAATGGAGATTTCATCATCATGGCTTGGCTTCGCGGACGAAGATTTGGGAAGGGCTTTAAACGTGAGTACACCCTTCAAGCCTGCGCGGTGGACTTTTTAGGTGAGGCGCAGCGTGCGCGAGACTGGCCCCACCCTTTACACCTGAGGTTCATCTGCCAGGGCCTAGCGAGCTTGGACGGTGACAGCGAAGTCCTCAGGGCGTAGGTTTGGTTAGAGTATCCTTCTCTTAGATGGATGGCCTTACAGGGCTAAACGAGCTCCATCTGCCCGGGTTTGGAGTTAGAGTGGTCCTTCTCCTAGGATGGTTGCCCGAAGGCTAGTGAGCCCATCCTGCCCGTGGACACACTTTGTCTGACCCTTCAGTTGAGACCTGTCTGGCTTGGGAGACCCTACCGGAGGCATATGCCACCACCAGCATAGCTCTCAACTTTGCAAGGGCACGCAAGCTCTTTCCCCACGGCAAGGGGGTGCCCGTGAAAGAGAATGGAGATTTACAGTGATGACAAATACGTTTTGTTATTTCCATATTTATCAAGTTTAATTAAGAAAGTTAAAGGAAACCCTAATAACAACATCTCAGCATGGGTGCTCACTGTTTCACTGGTCTATTTGAAAATATCATCCCCATTGTAATTGTGCGTAATCAGCACATACCCTTCCTTCACTCACCATCACAATGCTGCCATATAACCAAGCTATACTTCCTACTCATTGTACTTCTACTCTCTTAGCATTTTTCTTATGTCTTTTGAGACAGGAAGAAAATAAATTCTGACCTAAGATTTGCAAGACTCACAGGAGGAAAAAAAAAAAATCCGTCAAATGAATCTGTACAAGTTGAAGATGAATAATCATTTAATCTATTTTGAACTTCTCCACTGATTGCGAATAAATTACCAGTTAATAAGTTAAGCCAGTAGGAAGTCCTCTGCAATGGTCTGTATTATTCTTCTATCTGTTTCTCTTTAGCTTAAAGAAAGTTCATCAATGGGTCTTTTATTCTGGACAGAGATATTTTTATTTGTATCAATCCTTACCAGCTCTGATTACACTCAGGTATTTACCGGGGTTCAACAGCCCATGTTGTTTTTTCCACAGGGAAAGAAATAACATATTTAAGCTCCCCAAAGTGTGGGACTAACAATTCTATTCTAATTTGGTTTACAATCTTTCCAAAGAGGTGCATAGCTGGATGGCAGAATTTACTGATGGCATTTATGTACAAAGGGTAGTAAACTCAAGTTCTGATTGCAAGAAATTGCTGGAAGACCTTGTAGACCAAGTACCTGAGGGGGAGGAAAAAAAAAAAAAGGTAGATAAAATTGAACCTAGCAAATTCACAATAATGTGGGAGGGACAAATAAATTCAGGCTTCATATATAAAATGATGGACTCTGAGCAGACCATTACTCTGTAGAGGATGAAACCCAAATATTTATTTAAAAATATCATTAATTATCCAGTTCAACAGAACTATTATCATCTGAGTCTGTGGTTAATTATCCTCTAAGGCTTTTAGGCTTGCTTTCTGAATATGTCCACTCTCAATTCGAGGTCATTAGATAATTCTTTTTCCTTTGTTTGTCTCTGTTGGCAAATATTTATTCCCCACATTGTGAGCGGTGACCAAGTATCCACTTTGTCAGGCCCGTGCTGAGCAGAGGATGGGCCCTGCACCCAGCAAACAAGGGGCTCCTGTCTCATCCTGCCATCACTCAGGGTCTCTCATGGACCTCCCCCAATGGCCTCTTTGCCTGGCCACAGGGAACTGCGTTGTCCAAGTAGGAGCCGAGCATAGAGCCACCTGAGCAGGGCCAGAGAGGAGACACAGGAGGAGATGCTACTGTAAAGGGACTTTGTTCGGTGGAGAAACCCGTGCTGCATTTTGTTCCTCAAACTCCACTGTCACCCTACACCTATCATGCTTTCTTTGCCTGATGCAAGCCCAGGCAGGAACAGGAAGAAATCGTCGCACCCTCTGTCTTCTCCCTTCTCATTCAGGCACATGGGGATTTCTGACACTTTCCAGAAGGCAATCAATGGCTCAAGCATAAGGAAACACATTCAGCACCAGCACATACCCTGTGTAATGGTCTTACAGGCACCTGTAATCTACCCAACAGTCACTGGCAAAGGGAGCTCCCCCTTCTCAACCTTTGCATACAACTTTCTTCAAAGAACAGTTTCCCATTCATGGGCCCATTGACCAGCTCTTCTGGTTCACGTGGTCCTTTCTGGGAACCCCTCTGGGGCTTTTCCTTATTGTCCCCAGGCACACTTTTTTCCTGAAGTTGACATTTTGTTCTGGTTTTCAATTTGTTTTTTTGCCATGCAGTTTTTCAGTTGTTTGCTGAAGTAGTTGCTGACCAGGAAGACACCTTTAATCAATAAAAGTCTTGCAAACACATGGAAAGATTTGAGAGATTCTGAGAAACAGGATAGAAGCTGCTTTTAACACCTGTACCTTTATCTTCTGTTTCCTTTTGCTATTTATCCAAGCTGGTAATACATGAACCCTTGAACCTCTTTATAATACATACATCCTGGAATGAAGAGGAAACCACAAAGCAGAAGCCTAAGCTGAACTGAGTCCTGAAAATCAGCCTGTAACAAATTTTAAATAAACTGTTGCTAAATGATGTTTTTTTTCTTTTGGGTCAAAAACAGTTTCCCCAACAGTTTTTTGCCTGACATCTCAAAATATGTAGACATAAGGAAATGAAAAATAGTAAGTTTGCCTTGCAACTCACAGAATCTTTATCTAAGCAAGGTTTTCTTAAGTCATACATTTAATCTGTCTCAAGAAGTGGGGCTGCAAGAAAATATCAGTTCTTTACAGCATTACATTTTGAGAAGCTAAAGATCCAAATCCAGCTTGGCATCTCACGTCCATTTCAGAGCTCTTATGGGTATCATTCAGATGCATTAAAATGCTAGCCTTGGTTGATTTTGGCAGAGAAGCAGCAGTGTCAAATAGTTAATCATTACCAAATGAATATGATGAGGAATTACAATCCAAGTAAATCATACAACATGAATAAACAGGAGAAGAGAAAATAAAAATGGTAAGAGGAGCTTGTCTAACGATAATAGCTGTGAATTGCTGATGATGGTCCAAAAGAGCATATAGTAGTTCTGCAGACTTGTTGGCAAGCCAGTAGAGGCAGATAAAAATAAATGAGACTTAAAATAGATAAATATAAAGTAGGGTGTTTATGGAGAAAAAGCAACTGGCAGAGATAGAAACTGGAAAATGTTGTTTAGAAAAGCAGTAATGCAGAAAACCAAGCCGAGAGCAATAGTAAATATATTAAATAGGAGCTCAGAAAGAATCGTCATTGCAGTGTAAATAAATGCCGATCTGTGCAGCAAATAAAGGTAAAGAATCCCTTCTAAGACAACAGGTAATCATAATTCTGCTCAGTCTATCTCTGATTGAAAGCTATTTATAATACAGTGTCACTTTATATTTCTCTATTAGGCCCTGAAGTGTAGTATATAAATTAAAGCACTATTTTTTTTTTTTTAAAGACAAACTAGTGTCATGCATATATATTTATCCATATATATATACTCAGTAATATGTCAGGAAAAATGGTAGAATTGTAAGTACTTGTTTGGCAACATGTGCAGGTGACTTTCTAAAAAACCAATTATGAGGGATAATGATATTTCTTTGTTGCACATATTCAATTAGAACCAGTTTACTAAATCATTCTTAAACATAAAAGCCTGTACCAAGCAGTCAAGGAACTAGTGATTTTTAGGCTTTCTATCTCAGAGTTCTGTTTCAGTGACCTGATAAAATAAGTGGAATCAGTCAGTCAAAGATATAGTTAGCAGAATATGTTGCTATTCAGTTTCCCATGTATGATTAGAAGGCAAACAGATATTCACAGTAAGTTCCTGAGATTTCATGCCTTCCACATGGTATCTAAGATGGGGCTGAACATCATCGTAATCAAGGTGAGCAATCCTACAAAAAAATTTGTGAGACAGATTCTGAAAAAGGTATCCTTATATTCATATATGTCACAGGATTATTAGACCTTGGACATGGATCGGTGTGAGTGCAGCGGTTTGCAGACAAGGATCTCTCTCTGCTTTTTCTATGCTAGCCAGTCTGATCACAAAAAGTGTTTGGGGTCTGTTCCCAGGCGATTTCTTCCCAGGGAAGATCCTTCTTGCTCTGAGGAATAGGACTACCATTTGCAATATTGCCCCTTTCTGGGGTCTGGTATTCCCAGGTGTTCCCTGCTGGTTCTCTGCTTGAAAGGAAGAGGAATGCAGTCACCAGAGAAGGGAGAAAGGAGAACTTGACGCTAAACACCACATGAAGGCAGCACCGCTTCAAGGGATGGACATGGGGAGAAGAGAGGGAAGGTTCATCAGATGGTATGTCACAGGTCTGGGAACAGCGATAATACCAGTAGTACCAGGTGAGTCCTTGTTATCATTTCATGCATTTATAAAGATCAGTGGGGAGGGCCATTCAAAAATCAATACCAAAAAACTCAAAAATTTACTTACATATAAGAGCTTTGACAATACATTGACACACATAACTAGACCCACACCCCCGCCACTAAACCTGGGGGGTGTAAACCCATTACAGGCCAGGTTTATTTCACCGGGTTTTGGATGCTTTTCTTCTCTAGTCTCAAGTGTTTGCACACTGATTCAGCTCATCCCACCCACAACTATCCCATCTCAGATTAGGTCAAATGCCATCTGCAACTATCACAGCAAATCTGGGATGCTTTCTCTCCTCTGAAAGCAAAGTCAGTGGAACCCCGCCAGAGAGCTTTCCAAAAGCAATGTCTGGGTAACACCACCAAACACTCTGAAACTGGAGTGTTTGGGAAAAAGGCATCTTAAAAAAAGGAAGCAGACTGTAAAAATGCCCCTCGGTAACGTGCCTATACCCTGTTCCATGGAACTTCCTACTAAAACCACCATTTCTGTGCTTTGGTTGATTCAGTCAGTATCTGCAGATAAAAAAACTTCACATGGAGAGCAAATGAAACCCGCAGCTTAACAGATATGGAGCATGAAATAAAAGAAACGGGCATTTTCTCCATTGCTGTTGATATACACATATTTCTAGATGATTTGTCTGGATCTTATCCTGCCTTTTCTACCAAAAAATCTATTAAATACAACAGACATAGAATAAGTATTCTATGCAATATGACTATACAGTCTATCTTCATAAAAGAATGAAGTATTAATGTAGTTTTAATGCAAAATCTCATGACCATTACCTCTAAGATCACTTAATTATCCAGAAGGCATTTATCATTTTCTATTATTATTTAAATTAATTTTTTAGTACATAAACTCAGAGATTTCTCCCTCTCAGTTATAACATCTAAAGTGTGAGCTTCTATTTTTTTTTTTCCCCCCAGTGGTTGAGCTTGGTTCTCCTCACATTATTTTTTTAACATAGTAGGATTGCAGTGACTTGCAGAAGAAGCATAGGAGCACCAAGAAATCTCTGTCAAATGAGGGTTTTTTGTCTCTCACCTTCCGTGCAAACATTTCCGGCAGTGACTTATGACATAGGTAGGCAAAAGCACAACACTTTTGCCATCAAGATATCAAAGAGGCCAGTGAACTCAGCTCAATGGTTTTGAAAGAGAGATACAGGCAAGGATTTAACCAAGGTGCAGAGGTCTGACTCCCAAGTGGACGTAAATATTTTTGTCCAAGGTCTCAGTCAAGTGCCTGAGCTCTAGAAAGAGCAGGAGTTCAAATGCATCTCAGCCATTCACTGTGAGGATATTTTAGACTTTCTTTTGAGACAGATGCCTGCTCCACACAGTGCCCTTGGTGGAGAATCTTTGATCATATTGCTTTAGGCTCCAATTTTTATCCTGAGTGCCAGCCACTCTGAAGTATCACAGCATGTAACTCCCAAACACTTAAATTGCCTGGGAAGAGCCAGGCTCAAAAAAATAACTATCACCATCATCACCGTTATGAGCGGGTCTTTGCTACTTAATTTTTAGAGATCCTGCTTCCAAAACATCCTTTTAGATGCATGAGTTGTTTCTTTTCCTGCATATGTTAGTGCTTGCTGTAGTTTCAACCTCAGGGATGATCCAACTGCAGATGTCCACAGTGACAACCTCTTCTAAGCTAGCCACTTTCAGGTCTCCTTATAGTCAGTGGTATGAAAAAGACCCTGCTGGGGCATGATTTGTCTGCTTTATTTACATGGGTACTTTGGAAGGAAATGAATAGTATTCCAGAAACCCTCATTTCTCTCCATTGCCCGTAGCAGGAGCCTAGGTACCTAGCTTAAGGGGAGACACAGACTCTAGGTCAGATGAATCTTACTTCACAGTATGTTCCTGGTTAATTTGTACAGACATGAGCACAACTCCATAACTGATACTTTATAAATTTAGACTCAGAAAACAACCCAGTAACAATTGATTGTTCTTCCTAAGAGCACGTGCACTTAAGGTTTGCTCACATGGCTCCATATGACTGGGTTACGCCACTTCGTGTAGGCGATGACATTTTCAGTGGCAGAAGAACATCCATATAAGATGAGAAATTATATGTTGCTGATGTGTAATAACTCAAGACTTGTGATTGTGTGAACTTACCCTTTTTAAACAGACCTTGCAGAACTACTGTAACAATGCCATATGTCAACTCCTAAAATTAGGACTTGTATTTTATTTCTACTGTTTTCCTCCTCTATTTTGTGTCCTCCCTGCAACAGCATGTCCAATGTTTATTCCTTCTTAGAGTGTATTGGATTTGTTATTTTATCAGAGGCTGATTTTTAATCTGTTTTCTTTCTGTCAGATGGTTATCTTTATGCCAGCCACAGTAGGATTGACACAAGCAAACCCTACTCTGTATGCATAGTTCCAGAAAGCTAAAACATTGTATTTGTTGTGAATAATTTTATTAAGGAAAAATATACCTCTCACCTTCATAATGGAGAGCTCTTTCCAAAAGAATATGAACGTGTGGAAAAAGAAGATCTGTGCACTTTTCAAGAGGAAGTTTTTGAGTGTCCTCAGGAAAAATATGTACCTTTTCTGTCAAACTTCTGGTTAAGACTTAGTGATTAGGCATTCTAGATCTATAAGAAACTTCAGACTATTTTTTCCAAAATAGAGTTCCCTTCCTCCAAATTTGAGTGTTTATCTATTATATCTGTTATGTATGAGGTGAATATTCCACTTTGAAAATAGCACTTGTAACAGTGAATGGAATTTTGGGTCTGGTCATCTCAATTTCAAGACTTTAAAATTTCTGAATATATTTACAAAATACAGCAATACTGTGCTGTACCTTTTGGCATTTCCTTTTATTAACTCTCCACTGCAGCTGGTTATACTGAAATCAACTATGTTTCTCAGGATTTTTTGGCCTAAACTTGAATTATTTATTTTTAAAACCAGTAATATATGTCCCCCTTTTGCTACACAGAGGAGTGTGATTCTTCTGAGTAAATTATCACAAATTAACAAAGAAATGGTAATTTCTTTCTAGATATACCAAGGAAGAATTCTTTCCAAACATCTCCAGTACACTGGTCAGCTTCTCCAGTCAGTCTGTAAACCATATGTTTGCAATCTGAGGGGTGCTAGTGATGAAACAGGGATGTGTAAGTGGATGTGCTTGTGAGATGAGTTTTTTCTCTTGTGCAGAAATTGCAAAGCCAAGTGTCATAGAAAGTAGTTACTTTAAACTTCTATGCTTGGAGAACTGTAGACTTCTTTAAGTCTGTATTGCCAAGCATCCGGCCATTGAAATACATTTAATGTGAATGTCAAATAGATTAAGTATATACACTTGCTAAGAAAAGGCATCTTCAGTGTTGCATATAATTAAGATAATGCATAATCTTAGAAAGACACTAGCCCAGGATTTTTGTAATCACAAACCATTTTCTGATATCCACTCAGACCCATTTGTTTTAGTCACTACTTCATTCACGTCCTTTGAAATTGTTAACTTTTTCTAGCACATCCTTCCATTGTCTGTGTATTTATATGGTATGGAACAATGTTGTGCCTTTCATCTCCACTAAGAATATTTAATAACAATATTTAACTTCAGCCATCTAAGATCTAGTTGTCCACGTGGTCTAGTTGCTCAGAGCTTTTTTGCAATCCGTGGAGAGAGATGGTGTTTTCAAGGTTAACTTTCCGTTGGATGCTTATTTCAGCTTATGAGGAATTGCCTCCCGAAAATGCCTCCACTGGCTGTGGAAGGAGATGAAGACTGAAACTACATGGGAGGCACCACTTTCACTGAATTCTGTGGGGATTTTATAGGTAATATAGCCCACTTTTAGAAGCTTACTGCAAATTCAGAGCAAGGCTTACTGGTGTTTGAGGGCAAAGTCAGACACACATACTTTTCCATCCACTGAAATCAGTTTCTTGGTTTCCTACGGGTCATCTCTATACTGCAGATGCAGAAGTAGTCAGGACCCCAGGACTGCCCACTTCAGTGATTATCACCCATAGCCATAGCATCCAATTTCACTTAACAAAAAAGAGTAGGTCAGGAGTGAAATATTCTACAATCCCATGGTAAAGTAAATGTGAATAGTCTTTACTGAAGACTATCTTTACTCGCGATACTTGGCAGCAGGCTGTTTGCACAGACTTAAATCATAGAATCATAGAATCATCTGGTTGGAAGAGACCTTTAAGATCATCGAGTCCAACCTTTCACCCTACACTGCCAGGGTCCCTAAACCATGTCCCTCCGAGTCACATCCACATGACTTTTAAACACCTCCAGGGATGGGGACTCCACCATCTTCCTGGGCAACTTGTTCAATGCTTAATGACCCTCTGCGTAAAGAAATTTTTCCTGATATCTAACCTAAATTTCCCCTGCTGCAACTTAAGGCCATTCCCTCTTGTCCTGTCATTCATAATATGGGAGAAGAGACCGATCCCTACCTCCCTACAACCTCCCTTCAGGTAGTTGTAGAGAGCGATAAGGTCTCCTCTCAGCCTCCTCTTCTCCAGACTAAACATTTCCAGTTCCCTCAGCCGCTCCTCATAAGACAAGTTCTCTAAACCCTTCACTAGTTTCATTGCCCTTCTCTGAACCCGCTCCAGCACCTCAATGTCCTTCTTGAAGTGAGAGGCCCGAAACTGGACGCAGTACTCAAGGTGTGGCCTCACCAATGCTGAGTACAGGGGGGCAATCACTTTCCTGCTCCTGCTGGTCACACTATTTCTGATACAAGCCAGGATGCCATTAGATTTCTTGGCTGCTTGGGCACACTGCTGGCTCATGTTCAATCGGCTGTCGACCAGCACCCCCAGGTCCTTTTCCACTGTGCAGCTCTCCAGCCACTCTTCCCCAAGTTTGTAACGTTGCAGGCGGTTGTTGTGGCCCAAGTGCAGGACCCGGCACTTGGTCTTGTTGAATTTCATACAATTGGCCTCAGCCCAGCAATCCAGTCTGTCCAGATCTCTCTGTAGAGCCTTCCGACCCTCAGGCAGATTAACACTTCCTTCCAACTTAGTGTCATCTGTGAACTTGCTGAGGATGCACTCAATCCCCTCATCCAGATCATTGATTAAGATGTTGAAGAGGACAGGCCCCAATACTGAGCCCTGAGGAACAGCACTAATGACCGGCCACCTACTGTCTGGGTTGATTGGCCCAGACTGGATGAAGGTGTTTGGGCTCTCTTGATTTAATTAGGTCTGAAGCCTGGCTAAAGTCCTCTTTGAGGTTTGCCATTAGCTAGTGGACAGTCAGATCTAGAAACTGTACTTCTGGCTCTTACACATTGCCTCCCTGTTTCATGTATATTTCTCTGAGCTTTCTTTCACTGTGGTCCTATGTTTTGTAAGTAGTCATTGAGACTGTGGGACTGTCATATGCATTTTCTAATTATGTGATTGCATAAATATATACAATTACAATCCTGGGCCTCATGAAAGTTTTCCACCAAATTTTTGAACTTTTTTTCTTCCTAGTAAGTCAGTTCTCAAACAATTAATATACTTCGGTTTCCGCTACTGCAAGACCAATACTGTTCACATCAGTGATTAGTGTGATGTTCATTTTTTTGTCTTTACTGCCCTTGGAAAGGCAGCAAAAAGCAGAGTTGGATCTAGACTCATGGGGATACTTGTACCTTCCCATCTGCCCACTGTGTGTCCTGCAGTTTCAACAAGTCCAAGGGATCTTCTCATTACCTCAGGTGCAGAGCAATTGCCCTTGCTGCTGTCCTCCAGAAGAGCACATCAGTGAGCTCAGATTGAAGTACTGATGAACATTAGCTGTCTACCTAAGATTTCTGTTACCACTTGAGTAAAGTTTTCTAATTGTTTAACAGTAGTTGAGAAACGATTACCATAGGTAAGGACGGCTGAACTCTGAAAGTGGTATTTGCCAGTGTGTGATTGATTACTCACAAATCTGAAGAGAAGATGAATGGAGGTGAAGCAGGAAGGTGAAGATACTGATGTTAAAAGAGACATTACCAGACTTAGAGAAAGAACCGGAAAATCTGTACATGTCGACAAGAACAGTGAGCCTGTGTCACTGTGGACTTCTTAATCCTTTGAACTTAAAGAAGCAGAATCTGTGGGAGCCTTGATGTACAGCAGGTACCTGAAAGCCCAAGGATAACTGCTGAAATTTGTTTATGAGGACTACAAATCATTACTTCATTCTGCACAGTTGTGTATGTATCCAGTGGAGCTTTCCTGTTAGAGGACAGACTGTCTGTCTCGGCTGCTGACTGCTCAACTTCTCACTACCCAGATTTAACACTTTGGCAACACTGTGTGTGCTGAAAAGTTACCCAAGCATTAGTTATGAGCTCATGGTTCTCATTTTCCCTTTCCTCATTTCGTTTACAAGAACCACTTGAAATAACTTAGCTCAGCTGAATAACGGTGATTTTCTCTGTCTTTTGTTGTGATGTATGGGCCTGGTCTATTCCTAAAAGTTTCCACAACAAGCACTGGCAATGCCCCAAATGATGCTTTGTATTTAGCCCTTCAGGTCTCAGGACCTATTTTGTTCCCACCACAAACTTTCATACCAGTGAGTCGAAGTCCATGAGTCATGGTTCTCTTATCTGTAGCTTCACTCTCTCCCAGTCAAGGTGAACAGCATGGAGGGGAAGAGTGCTGCATGAAGAATACATGGGCCGTGTCGCCGGCTGGCTGATGCAAGCCAATCACGGGGACGTGCCCTTTCCTATCCCTGAACCCCTCTCCTCTGGGAGAAAAAGGGTTAAAAAGCGGAGATAGGAAAAAGGGAGAAAGAATTTGTGAGACCTCTGAACGTTTGGAAAACTGAAACAAAGTTTAATAACACCAGAACAAAATATATAATATGCAGGGAAAAACCAATGCAAAATTCGAGGGTTTGTACAGGATGGAAAGGTGAGGGTTAAACGGGAGTGAGAGAGAAAGGGGGACGGTGCCGCACAGAGTCCAAAATGGCATTGACCACGTGTGCGCTTTCGTGAACAAAGGAAACCGCGGCTGTTACGAACGCCGGGCTCCAACGTGCAAACCCTGAGCTACGCTGTTCCTACCAGTCTGGTTGTGCGAATTAAAGGAAGCAAAAGCAGCAAAAGGCAGCGGCGCTGGTGGCAGGAAGGAGGTCCCGGGCACGGCGATCTCCAGTCCCAGGCGGCGCGGCGGGGGGCTTCCCTGGCACACAGCTCCGCTCCACTCCTGCAGCTCGGGGGAGCCGTAGCCACAGGCTGGCAGGCAGGGTCTGAGCCGAGGAGAGACAGCCTGTAAGGTCCCCGGAGCCAAGCCGCAAGTCTGGAAAGCCGTTTCCTGCAGCGAAGCTGAAGGTCCGCGGCGCCCCTCAGAGTGCAAAAGCCGGAAGTGTCCCGGAGAGTGAAAAAAGACCGAAAGCCCCCAAAACTGCAAAGAGCCCGCGACTCTTAAAGCGACAGATGCGCGCAAGAAACCTTTACAACCAATGAGAGTGCTAAACGTAACATGGAAGGGAATAGTCCAATTGGTCAGTTCAAAACAAAAGCTTCCAAACAGGGTTTTTTTCCTCAAACTGCCACAGGCCTTTATGATCCACATAAATTTTAAGAATCATACAGCTCTCTTCACTCTTTCTGTTAGACAGTGTTCTTTGATTAAAGAATTATTGTAAATGGGGCAATCCCAATAGGAAGACAATTTTCATATATTGTGGGGGTGTTTTTTTGATAATGTGGAAACCATCTCAGATACTCTGAAAATCTTCAAGCAAATTTGAGTGTACATACTTCATAAGTTTTATTTTTTCCTGGTAATATTCCTACCTTTGTCATATGTCTGAATTAATACATGCAGTTTTTTCTGTTATATACATGAAGTGCCACAGAATGTGGCATTCCATCTTTTAGCTTACAAGGCAGATTTCAAATTCAAAGAGAATTTGTCATCCTAGTCCCAAACTGTCACAATTCACGTAGGCTGTTGCTTGGGCTTCCAACTGCCGTTTAATATTTTTTCTTCCCTCAGAGTTCAGAATTTGGAGTTAAATAGATTATGACTTGCATAGACTAGAAGTCCTTTGAAATTTCATTAAAAGTTAGCTGATGCTATGATCTGCTCTGTTGTTACGTTATGTTATGATAGGTTGTTATGTTAGATTGCGTAGGAATATGGATAACATATTTCTGCAAAAGCAATTTTATTTTTTTTTAATCTGTGAGAATGAATTGAAAATGGACAATAAAATTTTATCCTAGAAGCTGGTACATTAACATCATATGCCAAAAATCTATGTTCTTACAGAGCTAAAGTAGGTGACTTCATGGGAATCAATAGTTTCTTGAAATGCATACAGTTATGTAATTAAGAATTAAATTACATCTTGTTATCTCATAAATACTTTATTTCATTATTCTAGCCAGCTTACATAATAGGAAGAAAATGCTAGTTTTATCCTCACAGGTGAAATTCTGAAGGGAAATAGGAGTGGGGATACTTTGGCTAGGAATCAGCTGAGGTGGGTATCTGCATCTGAGCTGGTCACCGTAAGTTCCCATATCAGGCAGGAAGGAAAGCCTCTAAGGAAAGTGTAAATTTAAACTCAAATGTACATCTCTGTAACTGCTCTGAGGATTTATGTCTCTTGAGTGTGCCAGTTCCTCTCCGATACACATCAGAGGATCTCAGATGTCAGTGTTCACGAGGGGTATAGGTAGCTAAGCATGATGAACCCTACAATATGTTGGTGACACATAGGTCAAAAGTCAGTGAGTTCTAACTCTGATGATAGAGTGTTTTCATGCTCAGTCATCCTGAGGGAAGACATATCCTTGCCCACCAATTTTGGATAAAGATTGGTTTTGAAAACTCTACATATGCCAAGCTAACCGCTACAAAAGGTAATTGCCTTTGCCATTCTTACTACTTAAATTTTAGTCAGATTTTAATTTTTCCTGGCAAATGAGTCCAAGAACTAAGCTTCAAAGCAATGCAAGCAATGTCCCTGAAACAAGCTACCGTGAATAAGTAGCAACTAATACTCCACCGTATTCTGCACTTTTGTCTCTGCTGACTTACTGTGTGAGTAATAACCTGCTGAGTGTTACAAAAATACGTTACTCTCTATTAAGACAGAAATACAGATTCCTTCTTTTCATACTGAGCAAAGTAAGACAGAAATTTTACTTATTTTAATTTGGACTGGTTCATGCTATACATATTTAGATTTTCTCTTCTCTTTTTGGAGTGAAAAAGAAATTTCACCGCTCAACCAAAGATGAGATATTAATTCATTTCTCCCTTCAATATTACTTAATTCCTCCCTTCCTCTGACCTTATGTAAACTTTAATTGAAAAAATAATGCAATTGACTTTTTGGACTTCTCCCTAATAGGAAAAGGCAAATTGCAGGTCAGTGTCATAATGGTTTGAGAGTATCTTATTTCCCAATATCCCACCCAGACCTGTGAGCTTGCAAACAGTCAGAAGCTACATTTAGAGAGGCAAGCCTTTACATTTGAGTAGCATCTGAAAAGCATCTTCACATTCACAGCCTCTTTTCCAGAACCAGCATGACCCCTGCCTGTCTCAGGTCAGTGTGCTCAGCAAACCTGCAGCAATGGCTAAGCTTTTCTCTCATGGATTAATGTCATATAGGGTGGCAAATAATCTATCAAGCCACATAACTCTCTCATTGTTCTAAACAATGTTTTAAGCCATGGGCTCTCTGTCTCCTAAAATATTCACCTGATTCATAAGAAAGACTTACAGAGCAGATTGTGAATCTGCGTGACTGTAGCTGAGCTCAGGGGGTTTCACTTTGTGCTCCAGAAATCCTTGCCCAGTCTCTAGCACATGGAGGTACTTCATAGAACCAGAGGATGTCAGAGGTTGGAAGGGACATGGATCTGGAGATCATCGCACCCCCTGCCCAAGTAGTGTCATCTAGCTCAGATGGGATAGTTGTTCCCTAGTCCCTATCCCTGAAGGGGCAATCTTTGCTTGATGCATTGATACATTGCAGTGCGATAAGGACAGAAAGAGGTAAAAATATAAAAGCCCAATGGCAATTGTGTAAATAAGTAGAGCTTCAAATTTAAGAGATGGCACAAACCTTTGAAAGCAAGTATGATTAACCACTGTGAGAAAACACTGAGAGGTAGTAATGTTTTCATCTTTTGAAGTCTTGACATCAAGACTTGATGATACTTCTATTTAGCTAAATACAAGCTATTCATCTCAGGACAGAGGGAAATGCATCAAGCATAGTGCCTGTGTTGTTCAGAAGTCAGATTAGGTGTTCTAATGATGCCTGGTGGCTTTAACTGATGCTAAGCTATTGCTGATTTGAAGCCGTTAATACTGTCAATGCTCCAGAATTCCCCTAAGCTACAAAGACCATTACCCACACCACCTCTTATTCTTCCTTACCTTTATGGAGGAGGAAAAAAAAAAAAAAAAGGTGTTCTTCACATCTCTGAAAGAAAAAAGCATCCTGTGAAGCAAAGTAAATGGTGAGTAAGAGCAGCCATACACTGCTAAGTGCTCCCTCGATTCACAGCAAAAACCCTGGTTCTATATCCTCTGGAATATCTGACATCAGATAAAGGACAGACTTTCAGCACTGTCATCATGCATATATAGCATAAGATGTGTTACAACAAGAAAGGTTAGTAATGACATTATTGGGGGGAAATAAAAACAAACAAACAAACAAACAAACAGACCTATGGTCATTTTTTTTCCCCAAAATTTGTTCTAAATTCTCCTCTTAGTTATCCTACAGCAAATACTGATTAATTTCAGCCAGCTATCTGGCTTCTGATTTAAGACACTGACAAGAAAGCAAATGCAAAATTCATATATTTAGTATGCAGCACATATACCTATACAAATCTGGTCCACAGTGAGTTGCTAATGTTCGTATTATATCTCCTAATAGACCTCTAGAGCTTTAAAATTCTTATCTTCTGCTGTTTGTGAGAGATATGACCTATCCTAGCCTGGCATTCCATCAAATACATAAAAATACGCTAACGCAAATCATCTTTTGCCAACAGCAATATGATTTGCAGCCTGCTGTTTTCACATCCACAAAAAAATTGTTTTTATTTAGTGAGAACAATTACAATAGTGGAAGCTATTGTGCTTCATTTTACTGTGGTGGGGTTGGCACTGCAATATTTAGCAGCGTTTGCTAACTGCGGCTCTTGAATTAATAGCATTTATTGTCATCATTTGAATGAGCGAGCAGTATTTGTATCAGGTTGATCACTTAATGCTGCAATACATAAGTATATCCCCAGTCAAGTTCTTAATTCCAAAAACGGAAATGCTACTAAAGGTGCTTGAAATGCAGCAATAGAAAGATAGATCTTCTCCTGTTGCAAAAAAATTGTCAGCATTCACCAGAAATGCTCCATTCCAAGTTAGTTTCTAGTGTAAAATCCTCTTACCTGGATGCACAAGCAGCATATTACTTGCTGAAATTCACTCTCTAGGGAGGTAATATTGAAGTGGTACAAATTGTTAATAAACAGCATGTGGTCAGATGCTGAAATTTCCACAACATAATCAACTTCAGCGATAACAGTCTAAGCTGATAGCAGTCCAATCTCTTGCCAGAGCCTGGAAGGTCACAATCAAGCTTCCAGGAAAGCCTCGCTTGATGTTTAAGAACAAATAATTGGTATACTATAATGCACAGTTTGAATTCTATGGACAATTCATTTATTCCAAAAGGGCTTTGAACAGAGAGCTCCTAAAAATGTGATGACAATGGCAGAAGCCTTCGGACCCATCAATGAGTTAATTAATTAACTTTTTAAAATAGTGCATGCGTGCTATGGCTGCGAGTATGACTTAACAGAAAATCAAGTCCTTGATAAAACCAATGGTGACAATAGACTAGTTGTCTTTTTTCCTATTCCTTATTATTATTGTTGTTGCTGTCATTGTTATTCACAGTAGACTTTCCAATGAGGACTGGG
This sequence comes from Bucorvus abyssinicus, assembly GCA_009769605.1. Taxonomy (NCBI): domain Eukaryota; kingdom Metazoa; phylum Chordata; class Aves; order Bucerotiformes; family Bucorvidae; genus Bucorvus; species Bucorvus abyssinicus. The sequence continues at coordinate 129,252,901 of CM020024.1, forward strand.
CATGAAAAAGCCAAATTTGAGAAGCTGTTCCCAGAAAAGGATTTTCTTGTCCAGACGCACAGAGCACTGAGGTTTCCAGAGGAAGTAGGGTCATGCCCGCTGCCTGGCAGGTGGTGCGGTGGGGCTGGGGACCAAACAAGCCCTGGCTGGTGTCAACGGAAATACAGGCAGTTCTTTTCAGACCCACAGCTACCCAGCATTGAACCCAACAGAAACGAAGTCTACTTTATTCCATGATTGCTATTGAAGGCTGTGCAGCTGTTGAAGACCCCAGTTCACTAACAATTAGATGATTAAGCTGAGCAGAATCCTGAAAAGAGCTGCAGGTAAGTTTGAGTTCAAAGCATCAACAAATTCAGAGCATTCAGAAAACCCCCAAGAGTAATGCTTTTTTTTTTTTTTTGCCAAAGTTTTTCACCTCACTTTGCTCTTGACCAAGCCTCTGAAGTTGCCAGTCAAATGAAGCTTGAAGCAGTTTTACTTTCTAGCTCATTAGTGATGGAAATGAGTGTCTTCTTGGGAAGAACAATGAGTCCGAGGTGTTGATTACAATATTTATCCTTTCACTAACAAAACAGATGCTGTAAGCTACATTAAAAAAAAAAAAAACCCACCCTTTCTTGTTTAATATAAATCAGTCATACAGGGATTCATAAAGGTATCTGTTCTCTAACTTCTAATAGTGTTAGAAGGTGCTAGCCTTCATGTGAAAGGACAGAAGTGGTTCGGTATGAATACCTGCAGCGTGAGTGACCTGATCTTACATGGGTGACAAAGGAATTCTGTGTTTCCCAAAAATAAATATGACAGGAGTATATGCTGTCTTTCACAGGTGAAAATACTCTAGCGGGATGCACTGGAGTTCTGATGCAGCTCAGTCTGAAGGATTTTTTTCCTGTTCTGTTTAAGACATTGTACAAAACCTTAAAAAGTATTTTAGCTCCTTCTGGGGTGAAGGAATGAGAGATAAAAGCTGTTTTCTATAATACAACATTCCTAATGTGGAAATGAAAGAAAAGACCTACAAACACAGAATAAATCCTTCGATGCGGTGTCACTCCGGTATGAGATCTACCTGCCACCGTCTCCTCTGTGAACAGCAGAAATACTGGATATTTTTTGTTTCCCCTTAGCAAGAGACAACTGAAGCCTTTCTGAAATTATGTGATTTTGTACAGCCTACCTTGCATATAGAGGAAGACTACATGAAGCATCACATATGATTTGTGGGTCTTAATATGGCCCAGATGATCCTAAACAGCCTATAGTTATTTTTATTTTTAATCTATGTTATGTCTTTCCTTTCTATCTTTCTTGGCTAAATGATTAAGATCAGCCACTTTTCAAACCCAAAGGCTCAAAACAATCTTTTGGCTGTTGTGCAGTTAATGTTGAGGTTTTTTTTTTTTTTCAGTTCAGTTTTGAGTTTTTTTGGGGCTTGGTTGCACTATTAACAGTTTGCCTACCACAGCAGGCAGGACATGATAAGTCTATGCACAAAATCTATTTCTTCTATCTAGGAGATAACAGAAAAGTGCAGACGTCCTTTCTGTTGTTTTCATCCAGAATAAATTTCTCCTACTAGGTGTCAATTGTCAGAAATTTTAGTCCAGTCTGAGACATCTCAGTGAAGTCTTGCTTTCTGAAAGGTGATGTCGAGCACTTTCTCAGGATAAGGTCTGTAAAATTCTCCATCTAAGTAATCTCATATTCTGAAGCTGAAATTAACAGATCTACTGGGGGAAAATAGATTTCCTTGTTCCTGCTGAGATTTCTTCATTATTATTCCTCAAGCACCTGTAAGGTTAGAGTAACCATAAGAGCTCACCTCGGATGTTCACACTATTCTACATCTGCAGTAACATACAATGCCTTTCTCAGTTTTGACATGTAGTTAAGCAAACGCTACAGCAAGATTGAGCCCCAGCCAGTTGGGCTTTTAGACTGGTCTTAGCACTGCAAATTTAATTTTCCGCAAAGAGAGCAAGCAACCTCCTGGGCAGTTCCTTAAAATACATGAAATGTCCAAGCCGTGAGGTGATCATTAGGTGACAGACGTAGGTAGCACAGAAAACCATATGCCATTTTAACTTTCTTTCATTTATTTATTTACATTTAAATGACAGTCATAAAACTGTTCAGTTTCAGGTGTATATTAAAGTTTGGGGCTTTTTCCTAAGAGTATTTCTCTAGGTAGCCTCCCAGAAACATCTACCCTTCACAGATATGAAATAGAAAAACCAGGACTGTCAAGAGAAAAATCAAAAACAGAGCCAACTTGAAAGTCGCCAGTACTCAGCATGACAGTCTCCAACATATCAGTCGCACTTCAAGGTTATTGTTTCAGCATAAAATACCTTAAAGGGAGAAAAATAGCATTCATGTGACTTTTTACTAAAGTTAGCTTGATGTTCTGTGGGACTGACGGTTAGGCAGACTGGTACCTGTCAATTGTGCTCTCACTTCAGTGCGTTAAACTAATTTGCTTGCAAGCAGTCCGTATTTCATTAGTATTATAAGTGCTACAAGAAAATAATTAGCTTCTAATGCACCCTATAGCTAAATCACTGGAGCAGAAATCGTCAATAAAACAGTCAGTAACAAATTGTTTGGTCCGATTTTATTAATGCTGCTTGAATTCATGTACTATCCCATCTGGGGTTTATCTGCACATCATGAGAGATAGTTCATGTCATGCCACAAGTTTCGTCACAATGACACAGATCACATATCTGTGCAATATAGTCGAAAAAGCCACCAGCTCTTTAAATCAGTAGGTGTCTGGGAAATCAGTAATTTTTTACATATGCAAAGTTTGATCATGGGCCGTTATGAAACTCTTTGCTAACAGATCTGGTCAGACAGAAGTCAGATGGGGGAAGGGAGGGAATTTAAAACCAGGTGCCAGAGACCTTATCAGGTATGACGGAATAAATGGCGTATCTCAGGATTACTATGAGTCATGAAGGCTCTGCAATCAGCAATCCTGCAGCATCCAGAATTACTGCCTTCACATTTCATATTCGTTGGTGCTGTGGAGGTCAGACGTGTTGGTGACCCTTTTTTCTGTATGATTAATGACACCGGCATTCATGATTTTCGTCCAACAGAATCACATTGATTGGAATTGCAGCAAATAAGATTCCACACTCAAGTCTGCACATAGCCTCTGACAATGTGTATAAATTTGCATTCGCATTATATGTGCATCTGGGGAGAGCCCACATATTATTTCTTTCTCAGTGCAGCTGCAATGTCTTCAGAGCCTGGATGCAGTGGTTAAACATCTGTCACTCAGTGCCAGACATTTTTAGATCTTTTAAAATCATAAGGAACTGATTAGCAGATTAATGAAATACTGCTGTGTTTATTTGTAACTTCCTCACTTCTTCCTCCTCTTTTTGAGCCATCATTTCATAATAGAATTGAAATCCTAATTTTAGTTCCATTTACAAGCAAAGCACTGACTTCGGAAGACAGATTTTGAAAGTCTAGATATGATGGGGTCAAAAGGGTGACAGAATAGTTAGGGAAAAGGAGCAGATGATAAACCACACAAGTGTATGACGAGTATTTATTTCAAGAGTTAGAAGAGACTGTTAGGAAAGGACAAAACAAAGTACCACTTTGTTGATGAAAAGAGAGAACTAATGAAAGGCAAATGAAATGTAACAGATACCAACAACAACAACAACAACAAAAAAAGGCAGTATGCTAAAGCAACATGTTTAAAACAGCTACTGAATGGTTCTACCAGACTTAAAGAAAAAGACCAGAAAAGCATGACTGAAAATAATTGTTGTGTGGAAATGAGTGTTAGGAGAATTCAAGCAGTCACAACAGGGAGCTGCTGCAGCTTTTACTCTACCCTTGAGCCTCAGAAGATGTAGTCTAAATGACTGTGGAAACCTAGGTGATAAAATCTCAGTCTCCAGTCTGGCTTTCCACCAAAAACACGTGAAAAAGTCATTCTTGGCATCACTGGAAACTAAACCAGATAAATCAATAGAAGATTTACTATTAGGGAACAAAGATTTTTAATAGATAATCCCAAAAATTTTTGCTGTCCACTCGCTTCTCAGATAGAACTAGGTGAAAAGGATTTTCCATTATATCCTTTCCAGATTGGTCATTTTTGCAAATAGGAGCAACTAAGGGGAGCAACATTATATTTCTTGTCTCTGATGAATAAAATTAATTGGGAAAATGTAACAAAAATGTGATACTATATAATAAATATCTTTAAGCTTTTCAATATCTTTTACCCAGGGCTTTCTGAAGGTGACTGTTGTCTTTGATGGAGCCACAGTTTCTCTTTTACCCATTAAAGGATCTTGACTTTTGTTAATGTCAAGTGAAAACGTCCCTCTTCATTCCAGTTTATGTCAGCTATTAGACATGAAACAGCCCCATGTTCTTAATTGCAAAACAGTCTGGAAAACACAGGGAACTTTAACATGTTAGACTTACTGGAAACAAATTCAGAGTTCAACAAAATGCTAATAAACCAAATGCGGGTGCAACAGCGCAACAGCTTGCAATTCTGAAATTATTTTAACATTAATATGTCATAGCTATTTATCTCCATCTTCATTTATTGATATAATGTACACCTTCAAATCATTCATTACAGCTGCACATCACATGACATGATGTACCTCCTGAGACAGACAGTCCCTGGGGCCCCTTGGGTTTTGTCCATCTTCCTGCTACCCCAGTGCCTTGCCCAGGAGGAGGGCATTGCCAGGCTGGGGGAAGAGCTAAGCCCCCACTCCAGACCTGCTTACTGCTGCTTCACTCTCTCTTCTCATTCCTGCTTGTTTACTTTACAAAAAACAGTGACTGACAAAAGATACCTTGGCCAAGAATAAGATGGAGTATCTTGGATCATAAGACTTTTGCAATGAACCTTCCCACCCTGCAGTAATCTGTGAGCCAGCATCAGAAGGAGTGGTGGGGTTTTCGTATTTTGTGTGATCTTCTCCCATAAGTTCATCTGGCAACTCTTTGAAGACCTATAAGTTAGTACCTTTTGGTAATGTTTGGTTTAACCGTGTATTATCTGGAGAGTCACTTCCTTTTCACTGTTTTGAATTTTTCTCCTGCTGGCTTACTCGTAGGCTGTCTAGTTCTTACACTGGAATTGTTTCCCACAGCCCTGTCCCATGCCAGCAAAGATTTTATAGACCTGTATCACATCCACCTTGTCAGTTTTCTCATTTACAGGTTGAACAGTCTGTATAAACTTATTCCTTGCACAGAAGCTGTCCTAAAGCTTTGATCGCATTTTATGTGTGTTGCGTTTCATCTGCTATTTTATCATCTGTGCCATGTCAACAGGGCCATCTGCAGTTCTGTATGATCCTTTACCCTAATCCTTTTTATACTGAATAACTTCCTTCACTTATTACCTCCTTCAGCTTGAATCCTGAGCACTTCCTCCCCTTTCTCTTTATTATTGTGGGAGCATGTCCCCTTGTTTCATCATATCTTCTTTAAGAGCTTTTGGTGAGGGATCCTGTCAAAACGTTTTTGGAAAACCAAATAAACACACCAATCAGATCTTCTTTGTTCATTTTGTTTGTTTCCAGCATAATGTTGTAACCTTCCCAAGTTCATCCCTAACCAAGGTAAATTGAAAAAAAAAAAATTCAACTTTTTTGGTACTCCACCTGGACCAGTGGAATAATGTGGTCACAGTGCTACTTCTGATTATTGTGGTCACTATTTTACATGAAATACGCAATGGCTATTATACATATGAGACACAGGAACTCTACAAAGCCAAGTTTGCAGACCAGCAATAATTTACATATGCCTCCTGGCCACCTGATGTTTTATAACATGAATCTCTTTACAGCACAGGTAGAATCTAAATACGTTGGTTTAGATATGAGCCAACACGGGCTTCCTCAGCTGTATTATTATCTTCTCTTGTCTTTGACTGACATAAGGAGACATACACAACTCAGGATATGTTCCTAACTTTTAAAACTGTTTCTCATTTCAGTGCAAATGTTAGGGTTAATCTAGTTTTGTTATTAACTTCTGTAAGTATTCTCTGTTGTAACAAAATATATCTACACCTCTAAATAGCAGTCAGACACTGTCCAAATGATAGCCAACATCACGGTGTCTGCAAAATTCGTTGAGAAACCACTGGTTTAGCAATACATTACCAAAACTGGATTTTATACCTTCCTTTGTGTTTTATCTATCTTCACAGGAAACTCACTTAAAGACTATTTGAAGGCTAGATATTTCCTTATACTTGTGTAGCTGAGAGCTGAATACTGCTGTAAGGGAACTGTGGCTTAAAACATCTGAGCAATACCATATTAACATTTTCTACTTCTCTTTCTGCAGAAAACTATGCCCAAGTATTACAATAAAGTTGACTGAAATCATGATGGAAGTTTTTAATAGCTATTAACGGCTTCATGTATTTTCCTGTAGCAATAATACTTTCAAAACCACTCTGTCTAGTAGTCCCTTCTTGTTGCTGTTGATGTAATAATTGTGTTTTCTTTCTAACCTAGGGAAACATTTGCACTATTTAGTTTTATTTATACTCCAAATATTATGACTCAGTATGGCATAAAACATGAGTCTTAACAGTGATACCATTTACAGGCAATGGCTATAACAAAACACACAGTACTCATTGGTAATTGAGGTCCTTAATTAATAACATCTTAAATCCTAGGACAAACTATTCATTAAACTTTTCAGTAAAATTGCTCAATATTCATGCAATATTCAGATTGTACCTGGAGTCACTGTTGTGCTAATAGGTTTCATCAGTCTCTCAATTAAATCTGACAAATGTAAACTGCTTTGCCATATAGTTGGAAAAACATGTTTATTGTAGAGCCTATGGTAATCCAGGATTTTGGGTTTACATCCCGTTTCAGCTGATAGCTGCATCACTACTGAGCCTCTGTTGCAGCATGGCAGGAGAAAGGACATGGCTATTAACATCTGGGAGACTTCCCTCCCAGGCACCAAATAATCACCCAGAAGGATTTACAGCACCTCCTTACCACGTAAAGCAAGCCAAAACACAGGAACACCTTACAGCACCTCAGTAAGTGTCTGCCACGGGGAACTGCAGCTCTTCTGAGGATCCATAAGCATCCAGTGAGCTGGGGCTTCACTTTGGTCACAGACCATGGCAGGGAGAACACAGTGGAGAGATGACCGAAGCAGGTCTATAATGGGTTTGTGTCAGGTCCTCGTGCACCGCTTTATCAGCTAGAAACTAGGAACTGTTACTTAACACTTGGTAGCTGAAGAGCGTCTTCTGGGGAAGATGAAGCCATTGACGTTTCCATGCTGACTGTCGGTGCTAGCACATGATCCAGCTCATATGACAGGGAAGACTCTGGTCTTTGGCATAACACTTCCACTTCTGTCAGCATTGCAGACTTATCTGTCCTCTGTCTTCTGCTTCAGATCATTATAATTCAAGACTAGCACCCTGACCCTGACGACTGATATTATGATTAGATAAATATTAGAAATCAAGCCTGAAATGAAAGTCCAGCTAAATTAAGAAATATTTGGAGTCAGAAATGTCTGCCTCACCTTCTGAGGCTGGGTTGGTTTGTTTTTTTTTTTCCCCACATCATTTTCCACCAGAAATATTTTCTAGGTAGGTACTTACAGTTCACATTTGAGATACATGTTGACCTTTCAGGTAAATGCTAAGCGATTTTCTTCGCTTTATGACTACTGATGCTTTTTTAAAAGTCAGTAACAAATAATCAGATATGTTTAAATAAACATCTGGACAGTAACAGATGTCATTCATCTGAGTTGGTATGTCAGGATTAAGTTTTCTTCCTTTGTCTATATTATTGACAAGTTTGGGACACTTTGCATTTACTCTTCTGTCAATACAACTGCAGTATAAATTTCCCACTTGAACTCACAGGTTCTGTTCTCAATTTAAGTATTTTCTGCCCAAAACCACGTGTCTTCGCAGTTTCAGCTGAAGTCTTGGTGAGGGAAAACATGACTGAAATACTACAGAGAGAAAAATTCACATTAGTTCTGAGTGGTGCACCAGGACCTGACACAACGCACATTACAGCTTCTTCAGTTTCTTTAAAATTCTTTCCCCTTAAAATATAAGCTCATTCAAGAGTTTGAATATTGCTTATATTGCTTTCTATGGTCATCTTGATGTTGAAGCTTTGGTAAAATTTTCATTCCAACTTTGCATTCATAGCCACCTTGAGCCAGATCCAGTAAAAGCTTTTGGTGCCTTTATCAACTTTACATTTTCAGGTGCCTGAGATGCGTTGCAAAGCATCTACGGTTTCTAGCGAGTTCACAAAGAGCACGTTATGTTGGAGGTGCTTCAAAAATTGTTCACGGCAAGCGGGGAAAAACCCACACCTAAATGCTAAATCTTGGAATATCTCTGAAATTTTTGTTCTGCTCCTGACCGCAAGGCACCCTTCTCTTGTCATTCAAAACCCAGAGCTGAAAACCCACCCCTAAATGGTCCAGGGCAGAAAGGGCAGATGCTGTTTGCCCTTCTTCATGGCAGCACACCTCTTAAAGCCGAGAAGGTAAAAATTCTAAGCCCAGAGAGCACCTGCTTTTTACATCACTCACTTCCACGATCAAACTGGACAGAAAATTTAAAGAAGGTTAACAAAGGAACTCCACTGACCCCATGTATTATTAGCTGGCCATTATACAACTAAAAATAACAGGATTCCCAGGATTAGAATTTCCTGGGAATTCCCAGGACGGCAAACAAAAAGGATCTGTGTCCAGTGGTCAGGGCATACAGTAATGGAAAGATGGGACAAGGCTGGTCTCTACCTACAGAGCTTGCTTATATTCCTGAATGTATTATTTATTCCATAATTAAAAATTATGTACTGTAAAGTCAGGGAGCTGAACCCAATCTGGGATGGCTGTGTTCTCAGAAATGATACAATAGCAGTGAAAAACATGAATTTGGGAGAGAAGAAGCTTTGGATATACATCCCTGCTTCTGGCATATCATTTCACCCATTAGTAACACTTATACTATAAACCTGCAATTTCTCTGCAGACATCAATAGCCAGACCTCAGGGCTGTGGATTTCACAAAGCAAGAGATAAGCAAATAAAGTTTAAACACTAAAATCAAACTAATTTGGATACTAAAATCAAACTAATTTGGATAACAAAAAATCCTCCTTTTGAGAAGGGACAAAACATGTAGAAAAAAGAGATTAAGAGGTAAGAGAAAAGAAGATAATCTACAACAGATTATTTAGAATAAGTGAAAAATGGGCTTTATACAAATGTAGAGTTATCTAAACTTCAATGGCTTTAGTTTAATTAGCATTTTAAAATTGTGCTGTGGTTCTAGAAGGAAAAAAATTTCAGGAGCTTCAAGTGTAAGAAATGTCTTGTTAACCTTCAAGCAGCTAGCCATCCCACCCTAATTCTCGCTTATGAAGGAGCTGATTTGACAGCTGTCATTAAGTCTATTCAGATTTACTCCGAGATGTACACAGGTGTTTGGTTTGGGTAAAGGGAGGGAATGGTTTATTGGGCTGCTCTCTGGAGGGGCTGCTCAAATGCTGTGATGGACAATCAGATGGAGAAGTGCTGGTCTTTTGTCACCAGCTCCAGAAGCTGAAGTAAAATTTCAGATCCACATCATAGATTCCTTTCTGCAAGATTCACCTCATGTTTTTCTTTCTCTTTCTTTTCTAATTTTTTTTTTTTTTTTTTTAAGGAAGTAAAAATCAGGAGATGTGAAAGAGGCGTGTCTTCAAAAGGGACTTCTGTAATTAGCTACAGGCTGCAGGGTAGTCGCTATATTGACATCAGATCCTATTTCAGGTATATGGCATTCCTATTTTACTAAAGACCAAGGAAATTATGCAAGGAGGAGTAAAGATAAGCCATCCACCATAAACTAAGTTCCTGTGGGCCCCAATGTACATTTCCAGACACCAACTATCACTTTACAGCCTTCCCCCCGCAAATCTCTGATAGAAATGACGGAACTGATTCTTCAGCCTGAAATGGGGACAAAACCAATCTAAAGACACTTTTCAGTACAGAAAATGAACATCAGAAATATGTCTAACTGCACTGGCAGTTCACCATAGCAAGTAGGGCCAAAGACTACAAGAACTGAAATGTTTGAATATCTTTTTACATTCATTATTTAACTGGCTTGGGGGGGCAATACACTTTGGAATCCTTGTAGTTGCATACGAAAGAAACTTTGATATTTGCACTGATTAAGTCCTAACTGATTGGGAAATATTTATAGAAGCCTTAACTATTGTCTCTTCTTTAAATTGATTCCTGCTTATTTATTACTTTTAATAAAATTCATTAAAAGCATATTCACTCACTTTTTCTTCAATACATTTTTTTAGAAGAGCCACTGAGACTGAACCAATTACTTTCACACACCTTCAGCTGACTCCATGTGATTCATTAAGACAAACAGTAGGGAATTATCCAGTATCAATCAGTGAATGCCTACTGGTTCTGAGTGCTTGGTAACTGCAGACGTGGCTTGGTAAAAGCAGAGATACCATTAATTTCAATTATATTCAGACTGCTCTTTTCCAGTATGATTTCCTGTCTCAGAATGGCCAATAGAACAAAAGTTTCGGTGCACAAGGATGTTTTTGACATATGATCTCAATTCAAATCAGCTTAACACCAACTTACGTAAAAATTTCCTTTGAAGCAGACATTCCCCAGTGCCAGCAATTGTTCTGTGAAAATTCTTCTAAGTTTGACTAAAAAGAGCTGTAACAATGATTTATGAGAGCGGTTGCAGCAGGTTTCAGTATTCTCCTGCCTACAGCAGATCTGTTGGTGGGATGCCAAGACACTGACCCTGATGCTTCCAGGTTCTATAGCTTTGGAATAGGCACAAACCTGTTTTGGCTCCAGAGGAACTGTGCTGAATTCGAGATGCTTTGAACGAAGTATTTCAGGCTCTCTGACTTAGCAGTTCCAAGCAGAAGTTCTCTTCACAAAATGTCTGGAACTCCTGAAGATAGTTATGAGTTGCTAAAATGTCCTTATATATCTTGCAAACAACTGAAACAGCACAACGTGAATAATTCTCACTTGCTTATCTCATCCTTGGGCTGACCTGGTTGCATTGCAGTCTAGACTTCATTTTGAAAATCAGGATTCCTAATGTGCTCCCAAGATCCTTTTCACCAGTCAAGCCTGCAAAGACACTGAAGCAACAGCTCTGAGAGCTGAGGTTACCCCTCTGGTCTCTTTTGGAGAGTTAACTGGTAGAGGTGGAAGTTCACTGAGCCACAGGTTCAGTAGACCGCACCACCATTACAGCAGAGAATTTTCGGCAATAAGAGAAAATAGTTGCAGAGCCAGCTGGTTCCTCTGCTCCCAGCTGTCCTGGTACTTCAACAGAGAGGAAAATCCAAGTTGCCAACTACTGCCTCCCACGTGGAGTGTGAGCACATACTGTACCGTACTGTAATGTACAACCTATCCAAGCGCTAAAGCAATGGAAATTATCACTTCTTCCTGCAGCCTGCAGTTAACCCTTTGCATCTGCAGAGCAAAATAAAAACAGAAAGCATGGAAAAATTTGTCTTCCAGAGCAATAACCTGCATTGGGAGGAGAAAAGACAGCAGCTGAACAGAAATGGTGAGGGCACAGGAAATTACACAGTCCATTCAGAAGAGATCAGCACTGACAGCCAGCTTTTGCAGAAAAAAAAAGACTGAAGGTGGGATTCACATTCAGACCCCTAGACTTAGGTTTCAGCCATGTCAGTCTACAACGTACAAAATAAGACCAGAGTTCATCTGCTGAAACATAGACATGTCTTAGAGCATCTAAAATATCTGTGTGTGGGTGGTGTATGTGACAAAGGACTAGAGCCTTTGGAACACTGTCTGGAGACCCAGTGGGATTTCCCATAGTGCCTAAAAAGGTGCTAGGTGACTATCTAGCAACAGGCAACTGATTTAAACACTGACTGCTTAAGCTGCCATGCTGGTCAACAGAGAGCTTGTGTCATTTGTCCCCAGTTGTTGCCATCAGAGATGCTCTGGAGTGAGCCCCTGAGACAGCTGCAAGGCACGGGCAGGTGTCACACAGGTCTGATGAGTGTCACATGGATCCTGGAAGGACATCTGGAGATCAGGCAGGATGCCCCAGAGCTGCCTAAATGGCACTGGACACCTACAAATGACCAACTCATTGCAGCTTGGAAGTAAATCACAGTTCATTAAAGTACGGAGACCTGTTCACCTCGCTAAAGTCAAAGTCACTTCTGCTGAAGTGAACAGCTCTCCCTATCCTTTACCCATATCCCCACTGCCTGCAGAGATTAAAGATCTTGTTCATAATGTGTACATTGTAGGTTCACCTACATTTTTAGGTGCCTGCAGCTGGAATGTAGTATGACACTTAATACTTTTTATTTTAAAAACTCTCGGGTTATGTGTCAGATGCCATCAGGACTGCGGAGCTCCTACAAAAAGTGCCCATAGTCCCAGATAGGGCTGTTTGTGAGGCACACTCAATCCTCCTGTTTTACATATGAATCCTGGAGAGCCCTATCCTAGAAGCTGGATGACTGCTTCTAGGAAGGCTGGCACCTGAAGGTTAGATGTTACAACGTGCTGCCCTGCGATGCTCAAATGCCCATGGTGGATGTAACAGGTTAAAATGTTGGCATGGGGGACTACTTCCCCCCCTTCCCTCGTTAGCGCATGAAAGGTTTTTTCTGCCATCTTTTGAAGGAAAGGGAAGGGCCAGCCCTTATCTCAGGTTTCACTTCTGCCTCTGGAGTCGAGACGTGTCAATCAGCGCCTCTGTGAATAAACCCGTAACAGCCACAATTCACTTGGCTTCCCTGGCGTGCGCACATTTCATTTTCAGCAGGACAGACAGAGAGAGAAACTGCAGTCACCTCCACCTGGGACAATAAAAAGATCTTCTCCACTGCAGGTAGTCTTTTCATTTAGCCGATTACTGGCAGGGGTGGTTAAACTGAGTTTTGCCAGAAGAAAAGGAGCAAACTGGCTGTAAGCCCCCAAACCCTGCACAGAGGGAAAAAACTGCTGGTGAGGAGAAAGCGGAAAAAGGTTTCAGAATGCCCACGACGGAGATCCGCCGGAACGCAGGAAACCGAAGCATTCCCTGGAGATCCGGTTAACCCCCGTTCTGCAGATGGGAGGAGCAAGAAGCTGCAACACAGCCCCTGGCAACCTGGAAAACTCAAGATTTGCAGCTGCTCCAGGGAAAGACTTTACATACTGCAAGGAAGTTTGTCTCAAAGAGTTCAATTCTGAACCGAGTTCTATGAGGTTAAAAGAACCACGTTTCCCATTCTGGTTTTCATACCTTACCCCCACCCCCTCCAGCAGTGACTGGGTGTGTGGGCTTTGTGGTAAATCGGAGATGTGGAAATTGAATGGGACAAATCTATATTTATCTGTATATACTTATTTATGTATTTATTAACATATCTCTCTTTCCCTATCTGTCCTATCCGAATTTAAGTGATTAATTTATAGTTCTCATTGTTTTCTGAATTAAATTAAATTAATTTTCTTTCACCCCCTTAGTCTAAACACCTGTTTTGCTGGCTTCTTTTCCTTGCCCAGAGTCCTAAGTCCCATTGTCTTATCAGCCCAAACTTTTCATCTCTTTTGTTTAGCTCTCAGGAAGTTTACATTTCCCTGAGGCTGTATTTGTTGCTTTAAAAAAAAACAAAACAGCTTTTGGTCCTTGTCAAACCCCAACAGTGGATTTGAATGTCTATCTGTACTGAGGTCCCTCAGAAGATTGGTAATGTCTTCTGTGATGGATTTAAAGGAATAGACAAAAGATAAGACTGAGCTTCATTTCTCCCAAATTGTGTAAGCCACAGATGCTTTGTATTTAATAAAAGGTACCACTTGATGTTGGCTTCCTGTGGTCCTTTTTATTAAGTGTTACTTTTCAATGTACCCTATGAGAGAATAATAATAAGCTCTGCAACACTTGCTGCACAGAACCCATTAAAAACATCATCTGTCCTTGCCCTGTGAAAATGTGCCCCTTGAGAGGTGGTGTGAACATTGATTTTCAGAAAATAAAGAAAATTACCAGCCTCAGATTCTTCACACTTAACCTTATGTATTTAAAAAAAAAAAAAAAAAAGAGAGAGAGAGGGAAAAAGAGCAAGACTAAATTTCAGAGGTCACATGTATCATTGTGTACTTTGGCTACCACATTAAAAATTTTGTAGATAACTAAAGTAACCTAACAGATACTTGTCAATCTGAACATTCAAATGCCTATTTGAAAGCTCTGGTTTCATAAAATTAGACTCAAAGTTATCTTCACCTCATTTGACCAGAAACTCAGAAACTCTTCAGAGAATCCTCTCAAAAATTTTAGTCCAGAGTACAGCAAATGTCACCTTTCAGTGACAGTTAACTGGCCTAGGAGAACCGTGAAAGTCTGTACCTGATCTGGTGAACAACACTTGGAAAATCATCCTCCTCCTGTCCACAGCTACAATGAACTGAACACTCGACTGTCTGGCTGCAACGTGCCTTGAGAGATTCAGCTCCAGGAGTTGCAAGTGTGGTTAGACCATTTTCTAGAGAAGCGATGGGACCAGAGTCACAACAGAGGTAACATGATGGCTAGTTACAGTAGGAAACAGGTAAAAAATGTGCAGGCTGTTGAACAGTGGTCTTGGTCTGCTTTGTTCCACAGCAATGACTACCATTAAAAGTCTTGAAAAGGCCTATTAATAATGGGGGAAAAGAAGAAAATGATAAAAATTAAGGCTGTGTTGATAAAAGGTATTAAGAAAGGCTTTTACTTGAATGATATCCTTAATCCTGTTCTTTTTCGCTGAAAAGTTTTGTAAGAAAACCTCTTGTATGACTATATTTTAGTCTGTATTTGAAAAGAATAACTCCTTACTTTCAGGGGAAAAAATTAGTTGAGACAGAGTAGAGCTTGCTGCTGCTGCTAAACCTACTTCCTTTGGAGCCAAGCGAGACCACCACGCAGCATAATGGAGAACGACAGGGCTGCAGCTCTTGCGGCTGGTGATGCCTGCGGCTTGCAAGCCCATTGCTGGAGGCTGCAGGTGGCTCCTCAGTCATGGCACTGATGCCAGTGCTGTCCCTGTGCCGACAACTCTCTCTGGCACTACTACGCTCCCTGACCTCTCTCAATGGCCTTGAACTTGTGGCACCACTGCCTGTGACCACATTGCTTTGCAGTATTGTGCTGTCTAAGTCCAGATTGCTCTGGTGGCACGGAAGGAAGTTAGAGACTGGCACTAGGTTGCTTCCTTTTGAAGGATGTTATTGGAAGGAGTGATAATGATCTGCGCAAAGGCATAAGTACGGCTCTGAACGAGCTTCTTGCAGGACTGGAGGCAAAAGCACCAGTTGACTGAGTTCAGTTTACAAGTCTGTTAATTAACTCATCATCATCATCATCATGGCTTGGCTTCGCGGACGAAGATTTGGGAAGGGCTTTGCCCACGCTTATTGCAAGCGCGTTGATGGCTGAAAAGGCCAATGCGGGATAGGCAAGACCGGTTGCAAAGAGCACACCGGAGGGTCTCCTTGGGTGGTATAGTCGAGGCACGGTTCTTTCTGCGCTGTCTTTTCTCCTCGAGACTGATTCTACACGTGCTCTCAAAGGAGACAGCAGCGTTATGTATGGTGTGTCTCCAAATCTCCCGATTGGAGGCCAGGGTGGACCACTGGTGGTGGTTGGGAGACCCTACCGGAGGCATATGCCACCACCAGCATAGCTCTCAACTTCGCAAGGGCACGTAAGCTCTTTCCCCACGGCAAGGGGGTGCCCGTGAAAGATAATTAACTCATAAGATAAGGCTAATTAGCACAGCACCTTGGCCATGCTCCTTGAAGAGCCCAAGAGAATTGAGTTGCCCAGCTCTATATGGTGCTGCCTCACTACAACTCCACATTAAAATTTGAGAATATCTCCCTGTTTGGCAGGGACCAGGGGACCTTGGGCACCTCGGAGTGGCTGAGCCCGTGCTGCAGGCAGGTACCTACAGTACTCACAGGCCGAGGGCTCATGTTTCTGCATCTACTCCCAGGCCAGATACACCCACCATGTGCTATATCCAGTTTGATGTAAAAGACCCAGACAGATTTTGCTGCCTTGAAAACTGTTAAGTACAGGCCATTCACAGAGGAGCTTAGACCTCTCAGATCCATCCTTTTCCTTATGTGCACAGAGATCAACAAACACAGGTTGTGTTGTTCCATGTTGAAAGAGTTAACAGCTTTTCAGCTCATTCTAGCATCTCCATTTATAGGTAGTGGCTTATGTTTGCCTGAGTTGTCAAAGTCTGTGTCATTCCTGTATTAGTCATGATTTAGTTATATGTTTCTGCATACTTTTAATGTATGTCAAATATGATTCATCTGGGATGCTACTTCTACTATCACGCAGTACTTACCCAACTGATATTTCAGGATGATTCAGATCTTGCAGACCCTTAGAATAGGAAACATATTAAAGCACCAGGAGAAAAAAAAAAAAAAATGGTGGAAAAAAGTCACACCAAAACTGTGAAGGTGAAGACTGTGGTTGAAAAAGGACAAAAAAGTCTAAATGAGCAGGTGCCATGTGTGCAACTCAAGAATTTTAGCCAGCAAAGTCAGTCATCTAGCATCCCAGTTTATCAACCTGTGGATAACTTCACAGATAGAATCACTGCAACTCAGGACAGGCACCTAAAATAAATAAGAAAAATTGTCCTCTTCAGACACTCTCGCTTTTTTCAATAAAGTGAATCTAGACAACTGGTTACATTTTCAGAAGTCAAGCTCTCAGCAGATAAACCCCACTTACGCTAACTCAAAATGGAAAGAACAGACAGGTAAAATCCCATTCCCAGCATTGGCTTTTTTGAGTGATTAGTAGCTGTGAACTAATAACACACATGCTGCTCAAATGCCCTTTGCTTTTCGCAGTGACTGGCATACCAGGGAGAGGCACAAGTGGAGCAGCCACCAGTAACACTGCTATTGAACAAACCAAGCCTGGGTCCTCCAGGGGAGGTATGAAGTGGAAACCTCATGAAGCTCAATGAGGCCAAGTGCAAGGTCCCACATCTGAGTCAGAGCAATCCCCAGTATCAACACAGGATGAACAGATTGAGAACAACCCTGCGGAGAAGAACTTGGAGATACTGGTGGATGAAAAATTGGGCGTGAGCAACTGAAAGACAGTAGATTTAGATTGGAGATAAGGAAGCTATTTTTTACAATGAGGGTGGTAAGACACCGTTTTCACAATGAGGGTGGAGGGACCATGTTGCCCAGAGAAGTTGTGATTGGTCCATCACTGGAAGTGTTCAAGGTCAGATTGGACAGGGCTTTTGAGCAACCTGATCTAATGAAAGATGTCCCTGCCTATCTAGATGATCTTTAAACATCCATTCCAACCCAAACCATTCTGTAATTCTACGCAGAGATACAGAGCCCCTAGTCTCCCACCTCAGCGATATACAACAGATTTCAGAGAGAAACCAGGAATACCTGAGGATTTAAACTCCCTGTTTCACCAGCAGAGCAAGCCGTTCATTTAAAGCATTGGTGATCCTCTCAAACCATCTCTTGACAGTTATCTTATGCAGAAAATTCTTCACTTGCTGTTACTTGGTGTGTAAGAGCTGCTAGAAGGTAGGCACTGGACCACAGTTTAATATGCAAGTTTTTTGAATACCAAGCACAGTCACAGCTCCTGAAATTTTCAAATATTCAAATACTCGTGCCAAAGCATGTCTCATTCGGGGATATTCTACAGAGGTATCCATGTAAACAAAAGGCAGAGAGGCGAAATAAATGTCTATATAGATAGATTAGTAGATACAACTCATTTCTAAGTTTTCTCTTGGAAGAAACTTTAACATCACTGTGAGTGAACAGAGCGGTGGGATTATAGATGCCTTTTTTTCTGTCCAAGTGAAAGTTGAATTCCTGATGCCGCATGTGATATTCCAGCAGGAGACCCTGAAAAAGGCCCACTTCTAAAATTCAGTACCCAATGTCACGAAAAGTGGGGCCAGGAGGGTAGATAAAGAAAATTCCTGGCCCAGAAGGGGGGTTTCCCAAACCCTTTACAATTTGTCCAGCCCACTAGTTTCCCAAGAAAGACGAACTCCTGTCACACAACCTGCCCACCACACTCCGGTTAGGGAGAAGGGGAACCTCCTCGGGTTCTTTACAACTTGGCCAGCCTGCCAGGCACGCTGGCAGCGTCACTGAAACCAAAGTCCCTCTTGGTAGCCCACAGGATTGGAGGATATTCGCCTAACCTATTCAGGGACCCTCACTAGCAGTTACACAAAGACAAATCCCTTCAGTATTAAAATCAACAATAATAGTTTATTGTGCAGATTCGTGACTAAATGCAGGTTCGAATGATACCGGTGAGAGGGTATTGACTGCGAAATGGATTTAGAGCAAACACTAAACACATGCACACATACAAAGCTAAACACACAAGTGAACCTAAACACTAATGATTATTAATAGCTAGCCTAATGTTCATATTAAAGCACACAAAACACAGAGCTCTTACCCAGTAGGCGTCCCTATGAGGGGGGAGAAGGTAGGTTCAGACCGTCGACAGATCCCAAAGTTTCGATGGTGGTCTTCTGTTCCCCAAAATCCCCCTTTCATTCGCCACTTTTTATATTGTTTCTATACTTTTAGGTGGAGCTTGAGTGACTTTAGTCATACATTCTTTTTATTCTGATTGGATTAAAAATCTCTCGCTTCACATTTAAAGGTACAGGTGATAAAGCATAGGGCGCATGCCCAGTGGGGAGTGGTCGCACCTTGGAGGCGGGTAGCCTTTGGGATGGAGGTGTGTTTTGGTATTATAATGACATTATAATGAGCAAAGTTCACCTGGAGGACACGATTTCACCATTTTTGCTGGCACGGCAGTAGCGATCCATCTTTCTTGATAGCAGTTGATGCAGTTAACTGTAGCAGCCCATTGTCACCTCCAGGAACAGGGACAGACCGTATTGCCTCCGCATCACTCCTGTCCTCGTTCGAAGGTACGGCACGTTGCACTCGGCTGCAGTAGGCCTCAGCCATGATAACTGCATTCCATTCTTGGGATCAGCAAACTGCTTCATGGCCGCTTCATGGCTAATTTTCATGTCAAGGTGTAAGCTAAAATCTGGGGAATAGAGTTTCCCTCACCTCCCCATTATCTGTCATTTTCCCACACCCAAACATAAAAGAACTGTGGATTTAAGTTATAACAGAACTAATTGATTTCTTCATGGGTCACCACTGCCTGTTTTCTCTCTAGAATAAAGCCCAAAAGCTCTCTTTAAAAGTGGACTGTCTGTGACAGCCCTACTGAAAAACTACCACAACTAGAGCCATTAATCACAGAGTGACTGTAACACCTTAAAAAGAAATCAATCCAAAATAATTGAAGCCTTTCTAAAGATCTGACGCAGGTTCTCGCATTGATTCTGGCCATGTCCAGCTGAGATCAGATGAGGGATGATGACTTACTCAATTCATCTACTTATTCTCTAAGTCAGTTAAAAAAAAAAGAAGTATGCATGCTGCCAATTATTTATGCTTGAAAATCCTGCTTTTAAATGGAATTACTTAAAAATTGCACCACAAAAAATAAATTAAAATCTCGGCCTTACTTAATATAGATATAGATACAGAGCTATAGTTCACTAGCCATGGCACTGGGAAGCTCTTAGATCATCCATTCCCTGTCCCTTCCCTAGGCAGGTTCGACTATACTTATGCTAGTCCTGACAGATATTGTAAGACTTATGGGTTTTTTGTCCTTCTCACAGAAAGTATGGGGAAGAGCTTATTCCCCTTTGTCTTTATAGTTAATTTTTTGAAATGTGATCTCATGTCTGCCTTAAGTTATTTCTTTTCTAAACTAAAGAACTCCAAGACTTCCTTTAGCTTTTCCTTGCTCACAGTATTTTCGGCATCATGCTTGCCACGCATTTCTCTCCAACTATGCATATTTTAGTGAAATTCGGTAATAAACGCTGCTCACAGGCCTGCTCATGTAGTACCAGGATCAACTAGGAAGAATTATTTCATGTCCTTCACACATAATTTTCAAGAACATTAAATGAGATCGATATGAAATCCCTTGTAACATAGAGCTTGCTACTGGGTTGCATTACATTGGTTTGATGTATGTTTGACATAGATCAGCATATATATTTCTTGAAAGTTTTCTTTCTCTCATCATCTAGGTATTTATACAAGGTTTGCTTCATTGTATTCCAATTTCTTTCTAGAAATTTTAAGTATCTGAGACCATGAAAACTCTGACCTTCTTACAGTCATCTGCTAATAGCTTTGCATTTCTAGTGAGTGGTAGTCTTGCTTTTTTTCTCCTCAGCTAATGAACTTTCTAAAAATCTTTCTTGTTACTCTTTGCTTATGTTTTGCTTTTCCCCTTTTACCTTATGCTCATCTATCCATATCTTGATTAAGTTTCTTTCATTCGGCAGGTGAGGGCGGGAAAAGGGTGAAGAAAGAGTAAACATTCTTTCTGTGCTTATGATCAGTGAAGAACTGACCTCTAACACCACTTCCAGTCTGTGGGCTAAACAGCTGTGTGGTGATATCCTCATTATGATTTTGGTTCTTACGTACAAACTAGCTGCTGTGGCTACTGCTGCATATTAACTGAGTATTTGTATTGTATTGTTTCTTTTTTTTTTTTACTAGACAAAAGCAGAATTCTCTAACACACTGTGCATGCAACAAAAATCTGCCCCAAGATTACCTATGGGATAAAACAACACTTAGGTACAGCAAATGCTAGATACAAGGGAGCAATGCCATTACAAATCAGCAAATATGACTTCTGAAATAGACAGTGACATTATCTCTCACCCAGGCATAGGTCTCACCTTGGAAATAACAACTAACCACTGAGTCTACTCAGCCAAGTGATTTAAGGCACCCATAATTCCACCATCATTTGTGCACTCCCAAATCACCCAGAAAAGCATATTTAGCCTGACTAAAAAAAAGAAAAAAAAAGAAAATTCACAGCTCCATGTAATCACACTCCAGAGGTTTACACTGGCAGCAGGAGGAGGAATGTAACAGACATCATGCAAGTTAACATGGTCATCGAATGCATTTAATGTACTTTTGGCTATTCTAGAACTGTTGCTCCAGAAGAGTTCAGCTCTGTGGCTTATTTGCCACTCTGGATGCCTGCAATATGCAAGAGCATCTCAAGATGCACCAGATGCCTGTGGTTGGGCAACCAAATCCCACCTCAATCTCTGTGACAGGAATCTCATCCAAAGTTCTAAAATGTGGTTTGAATTCCAGACAAAAGTCAAAAGCTGCATGAATATTTGCACATGGGAACTGAAACTGTAAAAGACATTATTAAAGACTTAAAACATGTGAAAGTAAAAATTGTTTTTGAAGAGTAACTGCTCTTTGACTATTGCAAAATTCATCCAGAAAGCCTTCCTTTGCAGCCAAAAAAAGGAGTCAGGTCCCCACAGGACTCATAGGACTCCTGAGTATGCCCATGAGGAGAGTAAAGAACATTTTTGAAGTATCACTGGTGAGAACACAGGAGGCTGTTCCTCTCTACAGTGATTTCAAATTTGCCTTTAAGGCTACACAGCAGGAAGATTTTTTAAACTTGATCTACACTCAAGAGTGGTTTTGTTTTATTAGTTTATGGACAACCTGTCTGTAAGATTGATGAGGTCCAGAGCTATACGCAAGGCAAGAATGAAGATAATGAACAAAGATGTCTAAGAGGGTAGAAGAGGGATAACAACTAATATAAGGAAGCGGAGTCCGGCATGTACATACTTCTTAGTCATCAGCTGCCTTCCAAAGGCATTAACGAATACAGCTGAGATATCTGGCCCCAGGGAGTCCCCAGGGGAGTCAGGTGTTCTCAGAATGTCCTTCCCATTCAGCGGTGCATTTTACTGCGATGGGGCAATGCCTCTGTATGCTTTTACGTATTTATGGAGGGATGGATGTATGTACATGTGAACGGTGCAGACAGACACATGCTTCTCTGCCTACGTTTGCTCTGAGCGGAGCAGACACAAATTAGCTCTGACACAGAAGTCATATGGTGTTATGCAGGACCTTTGTCAGCGAGACCTTAGGCTTAGGCTGAAAACTGTATACAGCATCCACATTGGATGTGGCTCCCTCCTACATAGCTCAGAGTGTCAGCTCAGGCTGCAGTGTCCTGTGGGCCTTACCACTGTGTGTAGAGACTAAATGTGCCCTTTGAAGTGGTGCAGGAGCTCCTCGTTACCTATCCCTCTGCCTTAGCTGCATGGCTAAGCTGGCGGTTTTTCTGTACAAAAACCACACAGCAAAAAACACAGGATCATGGAACTGTGCTCTGCAAAGCTGGGCTCCTAATACAGCTCACGCTGCATGAATAGCGAAGGTGCAGCCCTCACGAAAATGAATAGAAGCAATATTGTTCCTGTTCATGATAATCCAGTTAATTTTTGTTGATGCCATGCTCCCTTATCGACTTCTGTTAAATGAAGAGGCAAACAGATGGCAAAAGAGCTTCCATTTTGATGCCTGTTTCTTGCATCTTTGTTTCCACATTCATCATTGCCACACAATAGTTGCCAAGTTAAGCAATTGTTTCTTCCATTTGTTCGTTTGAGCATAAAGACACAATTCTGTGGCCTCATACGGCTATTTAATTATTTTGAATAAACACAGTAAGAGTGAAAGTAGCAGTTAAAAAATGTTGATCAAAGCATATAATTTTCACCGTCTTCATTGCTTAAGTGATACTGGCTTGAGGCAGGGTCTAGTGGATATATCAGATAAGCTTCAGGCCTATTTTGATCTCAGAAATTTCATTCCCATCACTCTTTTTGTTACAGTATGAGTATGTACACATAATTTATTTTAAGTCTTGAGTTGCATCACAATGGATGTAGGAAAATAGAGTAGGAGAGGTCCGAGATTTCTCACAGCGTGGGTCAATCATTTGTAAGGACCTAAGAAACCTCTTCCAGCTGCGCCATGTCTTGCCAGCCTCATGCCCCTTTCACCTGTACCTTCACTACCTACATAGTATGCACTCTTCTACTTTATCATGCTGAGACAGACCTGCTCAGACAGATGCCGGGCTGACCTGGGGAAAAGCACCTGCCAAATGAATCCTCATGGATTCTGCAAAGGTACACATAAACACTTCTTATATATGCGAATTACCCAGGGTAATCAAATAATGGTGAGTGGAAGGCCGACCCGTAAATGGTGCTTCTCCTGTGACCTACTACAGATCAGAAGAGGTGAGCTGGGAATCCTCTGTGGCTTTGAATTCAGAGAAAAAATCTCAGTATCACAGACTACCTTCTGCTGGCCTTTTCTGTTGCCATGAATTTCAAGTCACCTTGCCTGTTTTTGTTTCACGTAGGGCAATTACTAAACAACCAGACGTAGAACCATACAACACACAAAATCCGCTGAGAGGAAACAAGCAAGCAGGCGATTGTCTTCCAAAAATGTATTCTGTAGGTTCTCATTACTTCTTAAGTACGTTAATATTCTTTATTACAAAAATAAACTGGGTGGACATAAAACTCAGTCAGCTCAAGGATGACTAAACTGTGTCACCAGTCCGGAGGTTAAGAATATGGCTTTTTCTACCTAAAGCTACTGTTGATGGAAGAATATATTGGATTTGAGTCAAAACTCAAGCCCTTCCTATTTCTGTTGTTGGTATGTAACATAGGCGTTATAGTATTTATGAAGCAACAAATGTTTGGGTTTTTTCTTTTGCTGACATGCATTTAAGGAATAATTCTTCAGTGCAAGACAACAAATAAAAAGAAGTTCTCTTCCAAAGTGGTTTGATTTTACATTTTTAACATTCTTATTCCACAATGACTAAAGTTACACTTGAAATGTGTTTGCAGGGGTTGGTTTCCTACGCTGTTTGCTTTGCTTCAGTGTGATCAGAGAAATCATCACATGTCATAATTTAAGTTTCTAGGCTGTCGGATTTGAATTTTACATGAGTTGTGTTAACCTGTAAATGTAGTGACTGCATTTATTGCAATGGCTTTCATATAGTTGGTTCTTTTTACACGCTGATAGTTTTGCCGATTAACATGTTTAGTATTTTTTTTTTTGCCAGATAGCCATAACTGAAGCCCTGGGAGAAGGAAGCTCTGTCAAAGTGACAATTTTCTTCCTGAGGTTGGGATTTTTAAATAGACTATGTGAAGATTTTTGTTCCATTTGGGAAAATTATTTACCTCTATAAGCATTCTTAATCTAGGGAAGAAACAAAAACACAGCAAAAAGGCTTGTACGTTGTGTTTTGTTCTCCCATATTGTATATAACTTTCCTTTTTTTCTTAAGTGTTGGAAAAATAAAAGAGTAGACCTATAAATTTTTAAAAGATTCAGAGATATTTAGGTGTCCCGTTTGAAACAACTAAACTGACTCTGATTTACAGATTCAAAAGGCTGTTCCTTGCGTGATCTGTGTAAAATGGAGTTCCTTTGAAGTAGCTTAAAGTGGCTCTCAAAAATAGAGGTACTCAACATTTTAGAAAGCTTGGACTAAATACACCTCTACCCATTAAGGAGAAGTAGGTTTATGCTCTTAGGAAAGATCTTAGGCCTGATCTTGCAAAACCTTCCATGCATAATTAATGTTAACACTTGCTACCACATGTGTATTATTGGGGTCAGAGTTTCATTTGTGTTCAAGCTAATTCAAAGACCTTTTTTTGCTTCCCACCACAGAGAACCAGTGTTTT
Organism: Bucorvus abyssinicus; assembly: GCA_009769605.1. Classification (NCBI taxonomy): domain Eukaryota; kingdom Metazoa; phylum Chordata; class Aves; order Bucerotiformes; family Bucorvidae; genus Bucorvus; species Bucorvus abyssinicus. The sequence goes on from CM020024.1 coordinate 129,277,737, forward strand.
TCTGGAATTAATGATGAGCGATGGGATAGTGTGTAGTGTCTCCTTTGCACTTTGGGTGATCACACTGGTGCACTTGACCATACAATTCAATTTAACAAGGTTTAAGTTCAAGTGTAATTTTCCTGAACACTTTATCTGAAAAATGTCTATCAATTACAGAATGAGTCATCCAAAAGGAGATAGAACTGCAGAAATATAAATAATTAATGACAATGTACTCACACAGGAAGATACGGGCACAAAGGCTTTCGTGGGAGCCTTAACAAGATAAGTGATGCAGTAAGCTAGTGCTTGAATGGAGTCCACTGAGTATTAAGATTTTAGTCCTAGAAAGACTTCTACTCAAAGCCAGCTGCAAGCATAAAACTCAAACCTGTGGAAGTCAACGTACATGTCCATGTCCATAAAGATACGCTCCTGTATCTGTCTCCTCATTACTATGGGGAAAAATGTTTTGTTGTGAGGTCATCTGTCTGAGACTCCAAAATCAGGATTCACTTCCCAGCTTTGCCACCAATTTGCTTGTGACTTTTCTTCAGTACCAAAGCTATTAAGTGAGAGTAATCGAACTTCCATAATTTATGGGATTGTTGTGACAAAACAAATACAGACTGGAAAGTAGCTACATACAGCAGTAAACACTAAAATGCATTTTAAAAGCCAACAGAGTAATCTAGTAATCATAAAGTGTCTGGATTCTAAACCGTTTTACATTTTTCTCTTGATGAATAATGGTCATCTAAGCTGGATTTAATTTTACTACATGATATAGTTTAAGAGAAGAACTTTAATAACATATGTAATCTATTTCTGCAAAACAAATCTTGACTCAAAATACAGTTACAAAAAACTTGAAATGCATCTCATATTTTGCTTTAAAAGCCTTGATCATGAAGAACTAAAGTTGTTAGGTGGAAATAATTGTATTGACTTCATATTCCAGATGGCAGTACCTCCAGAACTTCAGATGAAATTAACTATACAGAGGCTGGGACCATAATTGGAACCAATGGTTGAAATGGCTTTGTACACACATACACATTATGTTTGTCACGTATGAACGTCAAGCTGGAATCTGAGATAGGAATGCCAGTTTTTCTAACTGTATGTAACCCGACAGTCACGGCAGAGTAGGACTTCTTTTCCTTTGGGGGAAATTCCATGTAATATCCTGCCAGTATCTCTAAATTCTAGCTTTATTAGCTACTTGGGCCAAGGTTCACTCTAAAGCTATTTCCCCCCACGTATAAACTTAGTCACAAACGCACAATTTTTGAGAGGAGGAAATAATAGGATATTGTAAATAATTTTTTCCTGTCCTTTTCCCTATGCTCTGTCAGTGTAACTATAGAAGCCCAGTGCAGGTCACCACTTTCAGATGTGTATCTTCTATTCCAGTACGAGCCAAAAGCAACAGCTAAGTCATCTACTCCGCAACCTGTATTAGAGTGTGCTGTGCGACCTAATCCTCTACAGGCTTGCAGTGCCGGGACATCCATCATGTCCAAACACAGTTGTATATCCAGGGAGCTGTCATCCCTTGTTGTGCAGTTTCTGGAATTTGCAAACTGCTCCCCATGGTTCTGCGGGCATCTGAACAATTAGACTGTTTTTGTTCTTTGTGCTTCTCTAACCTTCTCCTCTGTACCCCAACGGCACATGAGAAGCAGATGCAGCGAAATGGTCCCTCTGGAGTTTTCTTGGGCTGCCTGCCAGAAGACTTCCTCCCACCAGGGATGATGTAGTCTACGCAGGGTAAATTCAAGGAAATTATAAAGCAGTTTTGGTGACTAATATTTGAAGTACTTTTTTTCAATTTTTCTAATATTGCACTTATTTGCTGCACAGCTCTGGTCTTAATAATAAGCCAGTTATAGCATTGTTAATGTCTCCTGTCTCAGAAAAGGTACATCTGGTGAAAACCCTGACAGATTTTCAAGAGCAATACTATCATTGTTCGTATCAGTGGCAGATTTTCTTCTTTGTACAGAAATGGAAATATGAAGAGAAGGACTCAAAGTTAAAAGAAAAGCATTACAGACTATCTATTCTAGTGGGAAATGACTACAGGGCATAAAAATTTCATCTACAAAGGTAATTGGCATAGCATTTTGTGTACCAAGCTGCTGCTTATTTTTCTTGGGAGAGGTTTGGGGTTTTTTTAGTGTTTTGTTGTGGTTTATTCTCTTGGCTATTAACAGGAAACTTTTCTGTGGTCGTTACTTGACTTCGCACTATACTGGTGACCCATGCAGGTTGTTAGCCATTTAGGAATGTGCAACACTGAACATTTTACAAAGTTCATTAATCTTCTCTGCCAAGTAATTAATGTCAAAGAGACAGCGTATTTTTATATGCATGTAATTAGTGTCATTATAAATGGGGGGAGTAAAGGAAGGAAAAAGCAGCAAGCAAAGTAAATTTGTTCTGCAGAGGTCCAGGGAATGAAACAGTAATATTTTATTGCTTGTTCAGAAATATGTGAAGCTTCCTTCTTCAAGGGAACATGAGCAGAAAAATTAATCAAAAGAGGGCTTGATGGACTCCAGAGGAAGTTGATGGACTCCAAAGCAGTTTGACAAGTAAAGCACCAAAATAAAAGCTTGTTTAGCTTTGAATTTATCTTTGAATATGGCTTCAATGGTGAATTTGCCTTTTAAAACTAATGAACATAGAGTGTCAGATTTTCTCCTTACTATTTTCCTGGTGGTGGCCCAGTGAAATATAGTGGATAACTCCAGCACAAACAGCAAAGGGTTCTCAGGAGAAATCCCCATAAGCATGGAGATAAAAGCAGCCCTGATATGCCTTCCCTTTAGCCATTAGGGTATGGAGGAATTCTCTGAGTAACAAAAGGCAGGAGTGTAAAATTACACACAATAGACAATTTCTTATAAAAGATTAATATGCTGTTGCTGCAGCTAGGTGATATTTTAGAACTGGTTTAATCTAACTTTGAATGGGGAAGGTATTTAACTAGACCTTCTGTCTAGACGCAAATTTTGCAGGCTTTTAAGTTTTTAATGGTCTTGTGAGGAAAGACTTATGTAGCCATCAAGCATCATTTGACTTTTAAACTGGAGTGCTTAGCTGAAGAAAGGGATACCAATTATAAATAGAAACACAGTTGCCTGCAGAGTCCTGGATGTCTTTCCTCAGCACTAAAAATAATTGTCCTGGAAGATGTAGTCCCTAGACTATACCTATTGTATCATATCTAATCATCAGTCACATCACACAAGAAGAGATCAGAAGGACACTGCAGAGAGAGAAGATCCATATGTGCTTTGAGATTCACATGGTATCAACTGATAAAGGTGCATCTTCCATGAGAGAAGAGTATGTTTACACTGGGTTGATCTTCTTGAATTTAGACAAGCCTAGATTGTAACTTTGCCTATTTTACTCTTACCCAAACTGTTCGTACCCTCGGCTCTTTCTTTGAAATAGGATTTTTTTGAAAATTTCTTTAAATAGTCTGTGCAAGAAAAGAGTTCCTGTTTTCTCAGTGACACCTATCATGTAAGGCAGTGAAAAAAAAAAAAAATGCTAGTTATAAGCAGTGAAAGCTTTAGTATTTGGCACATTTAAAGGAAGATGTAAACCACAGTAATAGATCTGAAATAATGAACGATGCTACTGTGACACAAAAATAAATTAGAAAAAACAGTAGGAATTTTTCATCACTAAACTTCATGATTTTCAGCTCAAAACACTAATCACCACTGATTTTGAGTTCAATTAAAAAAAAAATTCATCATTTTTTCATACCATTTGACAGAGGTAAAATTTCTCATGAGAAAATTCCACTCTTCAGTATTGCCAAGACAAAGAGCTCAGAAGTAATAAAAGTGGTTTTAAAATTGTAAGTCCTTTAAAAAATAGCTTGTTATATTAAGGTTAGTTTAATTTCTCTACATTATTAAAAAAAAAAACCTTCTAGAAAAGCATCGAATTTACCTTGAAATTCCACTCCCTAACTTTTGTGTGACATTCAGGTCATGATTTGTGCTTGGTTTTAAGGCTGATCGTTTCATTCTGCCTTGGAATTTCACCAGAGATACCTGAAGTTTTGCCACTGTGAGATTAAGATAAATGTCCTAGCTGCAGAGAAAGAAAAATATATTCGGAGACATACCTGTATGAGAAAATTTATACGTCTCATTCTTAATGTACATGGACTAGAAATATCAAAGCACCCTGCTAGCACTGCCACATTCCACCGTGGTGAGGACACGTAAGAGTGTAGGAAAAAAAAAAGACCTTGAACCATATGATACAGACCCCCAATTCTATTCATAATTTTAACTGCACTTTTAATTTTCATTATTTTGTTATACAGATTGTTATCTTGATCAATAACTCTATCATTTTATGAATTACTAATGGTGAAATCAATTAAATACTGTCTGTAAATGCAAATGCATAAAATTAAAAAAACCCACATAATCAGCAAAAAACATACCATAAAAAAGCAAGGAGAAACACAGGGACTGATTCTGAGATTGAGAAGTCTGCCAGAATAACTTTCTCTCTATAAATAATTCTATGGTTCCAAGCTGTATTTTGTGTATATTTGTATTTTGTATCTTGCTAATGCGGGTTAATAATCTTCACATGGGTCAACTTTCTCTGGGATAAACTGGTTATAAAGAAACTTATTGCATTCTTTTTAAAGATAGTGGAAACATTTCCCTTCCCTGAAAGAAGTATTGAACCAAACTCTGAAGTATTTGGTTAGACTAAGAATGATCTTGAAAATTAAAAAAAAAAAAAAACCAGACAACCAACCCCAAAAAAATAAAAACCAACCCTAAATAATGGCATGAAATGCAATAAGGTTAATTCTAAAGTAGTCCACCTGGGCTGAAGGGTGAGTGACTACTGGGTAAGTAGCAGCTCTGCAAAGAAGGCTCTAGTGATGATGAGCACCCTAATGTGAGTAAGGGTCAATAATAACTCAGTGTTAATTGACTTAGTCAAATGTCAAGTAACTCATCACAGACTGAACATATCTGGTCTTGTTTTAAGTTAGGAATCGAGCTGTCTGTAAAGACAGTACACGAGTCAACTTCATAAGCTCTGTTTCACGTGAGCTCCTATTTCAGTTACTGCCCAGTTTGTATCGTATCGCCACAGCGAATGTTCACAGAGCACACCCTGAAGAAGCCCACCCTGCACATTCTGCATTTGTCTAATGAAATTTCTGAAGTACACCTGGATGTTTCTGCAGAGTGTTCACTGGAGGCTTCTCCTCTGGTTCATAGATACTTCACATATCTTAGTTAGAGAAGGAAAATATGTTACTATATTCTGCTGTTTCAAGGAAAATTCTCTTTGGGAATTATAGTCCATTTTAACAAAAATGCTGCAAAAATAATTTGAGGCATTTTCTCGCCTCGCATTTTCTGTGCCTATTTCTCTGTCTCTATAAACATATTTTCCTACTTCCGAAGTATTTTTTTTTCTTCACTGTTGCTGTGTGAAATGTAAAACTGGCAAGGCAAATTGACTTCAGGCCCATTCCTGCAAACACAGCAATGAAAACGAAATACTAACAAATGCATAAACAAGTTAAAAAATATTAATTTTATTTCTGCAGTCTCAGACAGAGGAATACATAGTTCAGCTTTGTCTCTGCAGATGACTTAAGAATTCAGACTTTGTAGTATTTAAAGCGGACAAACTTTCTGCTCTTTTCAAATAAGTTATTTCTTGCTTTGTTTTTATCAGTTACCAGGAGAGCTGCCACTATACAGTTATATCTGCAATTTTATTTTATTGTTGTAGGAAAGCATACAGATAGCAGGAAGTCCTAATAGGCATCCTCCAGATAAGTGCTTTTTGTTCTCTTTTTTGTCTCCTCCGTTCACTGTTCTGTGAATTGGGCTCTACCTTCATCTTCTCGTTTTCTCTGACTCACATTATCAACCCTCTGCATGTTTCAGTTGAATATTTGTGGACATTTCTATGGTATCTCATGGGGGAAAATATTCTTCATTCTGTGTGTCACTGGTTGGCTGAGGCAAGCCAATCGCAGGGACGTGTCCTCTCCTATCTCTAAAACCCCCCTCTGCCCTGACCAGAAGAGAAAGGGTTAAAAAATGGAGATAGGAAAAGGAAGAAAGATTTTGTGAGACCTCTGAATGTTTGGAAAACTGAAACAAAGTTTAATAACACCAGAACAAAATATATTATATGCAGGGGAAAACCAATGCAAAATTGGAGGGTTTGTACGGGATGGAGCAGCAAGGGTTAAACGCGAGTGCGAGAAAGGAAAAAAAATAAAAACAAACTGTGGCAGAGTCCAAAATGGTGCCGCCACGTGTGCGCTTTCGTGGAGTAAACAAAGGATCCGCGGCTATTACAAACGCCGGGCTCCAACGTGCAAGCCCCGAGCTATGCTGTTCCTACCAGTCTGGTCATGCGAATTAAAGGAAGCAAAGCAGGGAAAAACGGCGGTGCTGGCGGCAGGGAGGAGGCAGCCCCGGGGCGCGGCATCTCCAGCAGCTAGAGGAGTCTGTCCCGGGAGGCACGGGGGGCTTCCCCGGCACACAGCTCCGCTCCACTCTGGCAGCGCAGGGGATCTGTAGCCGCAAGCAGGCAGGCGGGCAGGGTCCGAGCCGAGGAGAGACAGCCTGTAAGGTCCCCGGAGCCAAGCCGCGACTCTTCCCAGAGAGAAACTGCAAGTCTGCGGCACCCCTCGGAGTGCAAAGCCAGAAGTGTCCCAGAGGTCCCGGAGAGCAAAAAGCGCAGAGAGCCGCAAAAGAGCAACCACGAGCAAGCCTGCAGTATGCGCCTCTTAAAGGGACAGACGCTCTCGAGAAACTTTTACAGCCAATGAGGTGCTAAAACGTAACATGGAAGGGAATAGTCCAATCGGTCAGTTTAAAACAAAACTTTCAAGCAGGGCTTTTTCCTCAAACTGCTACACTGTGTGAGTTAAAAAATGAGGTATTTGTATAATAGTAGAAGAATCAGCACTTCAGTTCTCAGTGCTCATTCTTATTGGGGCTTTTGGTTATTGTCTTCCAGCATTCCCATATAATTTTCAGATATTTAGAACTAAAAAGGTGATTTTTGTCCCAGCTGTGCAAAAATGGTACCATGGCCACGTCTAGAATTGTGACTAGAAGTTTCTTGTGACAGGTGATAATGAAAGGAGAGTAAAAAATATCATCTGCAGCACGGCTGTACAAATAATTTATTTTTCTATTTAATGGTCACACTGAAGAGAAAAATTGGATAATTTAAAATTTTTCCATTTTCATTTGGCCTAAAATTAAATATTTTGTTAGTAACCAAGAATAGTCAATCATTTAGCTGTACATCACCTCAGTGAGAAAATGTTTCCAAGCAGCACAGCTTGTTGATTCGATGTCAAGGCCTGGATTAATATTAATGCCTAGAAGGATTGCTACTTGCTCTACTGAATTATACCATTTTGTGAGGCACACAAGTATTCTTTTAAGAGAATCCCTCCAGGTGAAGCAGGCAGCCCTAACAGCACCTTTTGCAGGACAACCAGAGATCACAGCAACACCTGAAAGGTGCAACAAACTTGGAAGGAGTCAGATAACTTAAGAGTGAAGGAGCAAAGACAAGTGCAGCAGCAGCAAGGACCGGTAACAAAGGGGAACAGAGAAGCTTCTTGGGATGACACAGAGGAAGACAGCTGAATAAAAACCGAGTGAGGAGTCTTGAAAGCACAAATGCACAAATTATAACTGCCTCTGAAAAGTCATCTGTTGTCAAAAGTTGTGGTACAGCCATGGAATTGATGATGAGCACATGGAGTGGTGAGGTAAATACTGAGTTTTTAATGGCGTAATGCAAAGGAGCTCTAGCTTCATAGCCTGGTGGGAACCATTGCATGGGAATAAATGTACTGCAGGCAACAGCATTTTCTACTTTCTTTGACACTGTGAAGAAACTTGAGTCTTCCTGTGGCTGTGCACAGTACTGCGGGTGTCTCAGCAGCGTGTGTCTTCTCACAGATGGACACAGAAATGTCGGTGTAGTTGTTTCTTGTCAGGGTTTTGCTCTGATTCAAACTCTCAGGAGACTACTTTGGCAGACCTTTACTCAGAAAGGGCAGACTCCACAATGTATCCTGGTGTGCTGCAGTAGGCAAGCAGAATTTGTCAGTGCAGTTATTGTGGTGCTCTCAGTCCACGTGCAATTGATGTGAGAGAATAAAGAAGATCAAAGCCGCAACATCGTCTCATCTTGCTCCCCTCGGTCTTTCAACTCCTTACCTTCACTTGGCAAAGGCAGCTTCAGTAGCTAATTTTAGAGTAGCAACAGTCTATTTTGGTGTTGAACCTGCCTTTGCCATGATGTTGACTGGATTAGTGTTAAAAAGGATCAGGAAAAACAAGTGCACCCTGGGACCTTTCAGAAGGTGCTGTGAAGTTGAGAGTGTTGTGGTTGCTAGGGAGGGTGATGTTCAAAGAGCCTTTGTTGCAGGCAGAACAATGGGTCCTTTAAGCCCACAACATTAATTTAGTCTATTCTTTCTAGCTTTCACAAAATAGGTGTATAATCAGAGGCAATTTCAGTTCTTCTTATCTAGCAGCATGGTGTAGCTGTAAATGTGTACAACAGGATTTGGAAATGTCCAGCAGCTTCTAGGTGTCCTGTGCAGTGAGCTCTGGCCTGGTGGGCATGGAGTAAAGAGGAGGGAGTGGGGACCAGCACTGCTGGAGCCCTGAATAGACTTTTATATTTGATAGACAGTACATTTCAATGGATGGATTTTGTGAAATATTAAAAGCAAAGGCATAGGAGTCACTGGTACCCCCCGTACCCACTGATCCTTTATTTCTGACTCCAGGAGATCCAGAACATTACAGACTAAATTAATCAGGAGACTCTGGGGAGGGTTTATTTAAATTAACAAATTAATGGGGTTCCTATTCATATTAATCTTTCTATTCATCCTGAAAGGGAGACTTCTAGTAATTATCGTATTTTCTTTTTTTGTGCTTATACAGTACTGAAATCACATGATAACAGCGTAGTTTGATTACCTGAAAATACAAATTTTGTTTAAGAATTGAATCTTAATTACTAGGAGAAAAGTACAAAAAGGAACACATACAACTGTTAATTAAAAAGTATTACTTACCTCATCAGGAAAGATACAACTACAATTGACTTCCGTATCTGAACAAATTTTCCCAGCTATAGCTGCAGGTTTTGGTAGAAAAAGAAAGGATTTTTTTTTTCTACCAGTGTGAGCCTAATGTTCATCAATATAAGCACATGGTTGTTCCTCTACTGCCATGGCTTTGTTTTGGAATGGTGAAACGGCAAAGTTTTTGGATCATTGCATTTGGCTGCTTCATAAAGCCATCTGGTTTTCCCAAAGCAGTCGGGCGGCTTTCTATGTGTTGGGTCGCAGGTGGAAAGGAAGGCAGAAATATTTCCTGAGAAGGGAATTAGATTTACAAGGTAGGATTCCTCTGACCACATTAAAGCATCTATATGGGAGCTAGTGGTCCCCAGCTTCTCCTACAACCAAAGGAAATAAATGTGCTGCTGAACTCTTCCTGAAGAGTTGTCTAAAATAGTAGCTTAATCAGGCATTAAAAGTGCCTCTTCCTTTTCATCAGCTAGAAGGGGAGTGAGTGAATAGTTCAGAAGGCGGCAATCTGTAGTGTCAAAGCACAAGAATTTCTATGATCCTTGATGCTTACACATGCCCATGATGAATCTGATTTTCTCTGTCTTATAGGAAACAGTGCTTATCCCTGTGTTATAAAGCACAGACTAGTATTTTATGATGACATCACTGGTCTCTACAGAGGTGTCTGCTATTGGCAGAACTAGAGATCAGACAAAACCTTTGAGGGATGCAGGAGAAATACAGTAAGGACTTCTTTTAAAAAGGTAAGGGGTGAAGACTGAGGACTCCAAGTCTTTAGCTGAAGAAAATTCTTGGTTTAACTAGTTCTCAAATACAAATGAAAGGCATTTTTTAGTTCAGTAGAACAACTTTATTGTGACTTCCAGCAGTGCGGAACTTGGTGCATGCAGATACAATTATTTAATTATTCAGGAGTGACTAATGGGTGAACAAACTGCTGAAACTCCCACCCCCTCCAGCAGTCTCCCCCAGTGCCAGAGATTTACCCAAGAAGACCTGCAGCTCTTCTCTATTTATAAAGAACAGGGAAATACTAAGTAGTGGTAAACACTAGATTTTACATAGGTCAATAGAGAGTAAAGACCTTTCTGTCACTGTGTACCAAATAAATAGTTTGCAATCATGATTTTGAAATAAAGTAGTTGTCATTATCTGCTGAATAAAACCACACTACTCAGAGTCCCATACAATTAATTTTTTTTTTTTTTCTGTAGGAATTCCCATCAAACTCAAAAAAAATCTTCTGGGAAATCCTCGGAAGACATCCTACATCAGATATATAATGAATATCTCTAGGGTGCACTAAAATCTAAAACAATCCGTCTTTTCCATCTAAGAAGAAAGGAGAGCCATACAGAGTGTATACAAATGTATCATGGGAAGATCTGTATGGAGTCAGACTGAAGTTCCATCTAGCCCAGTAACATGCACATAGTGAAGAGTATAAGGAAAGAACCTTTTTTATTATTATTATTAATTATGAGAAGAGATATTTTTCCAGAGTAGTCTCACCACTCCCAGTTATTTGTGGCTCGGGAAGATCCTGAAGCAGAGTTAATCATAATCAAATCTTGTACACAGAGTTTGTCAGATTGATCATTGAATCCGCCTAAATTTTAGAACCCACTTCTCTGAGGCAAGATGCTCCTCAGCATTTTGTAAAAGGGTATCATCAAGTATGGAAAAGTTATGCTTTTTTTGCCTGTTTTGATCTCAAGTGTTCTCCCTTAATATAACCCTGAAAGCTATCTGAGATAGGAAGATACTATCAAGAAGGAAGAAGGATCTTTATTCCAGCATGAATAAACTTTCTGTTAACAGCAACTTTCCCCCAAAATGAACTTTTCTCTTTCTTTCCTTTTCAGATAATTTTAAGCCACCAAATCCATGCCATTTTGTTAAAGTAGGTAGAAGTAATTTCTGAGAGCGCTTTCCAGTATCCTTCAAACTAAACAGAAGTGTTAAGTCTTTCTCAGACACTTGCCATTGTAATCACAAGCCCAGTTGTTTCTTTTGCTGTTTGCAGTTTAGGGAACTGCACATACATCACAGTTGCATGCAACTTTGGGAACACAACTCAGTAACTGCATTTTACATCTTTTGCTCATTAGGCTTAATTACCTTTCTACTGCTGACATCATTCTTTTCATTCCATTCCACAAACTCATATAAGTTTGTTTCTTTAACTAGAAGTGTCAAACCCAGCTCTGTTCAGTGATCCACAATCTTAACTTTATAAACCACATTTTCAAATAGTCTTTCAGAATCAATTTCTACCTGCACAAAACTGTGTGCAGAAATCGTTTACTTTTGCAAGACTCAGCACGCTTAATTGCACAAGCACACACACATACGCAAGAGGAATTAAAACCCATAGGACATTTTTATCTCCTAGGTGTGCTGCATGTGCGCCCCCTTGATAGCATTTGGAAAATTTTAAAGACTTCATGTAAAGCCCTGATTTCATTGAAATCAATGACAGAAGTCTTCCTAATCAACAGAATCAGAACCAGAATTATGCCTTCTATATTTATTATGTTCACGTACAATGATCTGATTGAATGTGATGAAAAATTATGCTTAAATTCTATGAATATTCATCCAGAAACCTTGACATTAGGCTATTTTCCTTCCTCAACACAGCCTAGACCAAGAAAAGAAAAAGTTTTGAAATGCAGAAGTTCTCCCAGATCCTCCTTATCATTTCTAAACTTCTAACTTCTACCTGTTCCATACTTCTTGCTTATCTGGTGACATCTTCAATGATCTTTTCTGTGAGGTACACATCATTCCGTTACATGATCACTCAATCAGAAAGAAGAAAAATCCTATGCAGCTTTGGCCAGAATTTGTCTGATTTCAAATGCTGTGGCTTCATTATCTGCCACAAACCATTTACAGAATATCACACAGTAGGGAGAGGGGAGGAAACGACAGAAAAATATTGACAGGTAATAACAAGTAAATTGATAAGTTATAAACTACTTGCTGAAAGGAACATAAACAGCAAAATTGTGGTTTTGCCATTGACTGAATGGGAACACAACCAAAAGTATTTGTCACCTGTTGGCCGAGGCAAGCCAATCACGGGGACGTGTCCTCTCCTATCCCTAAAATCCCTCTCCCCTGCACCAGGAGAGAAAGGGTTAAAAAGCAGAGATAGGAAAAGGAAGAAGAATTTGTGAGACCTCTGAACATTTGGAAAACTGAAACAAAGTTTAATAAAACTAGAACAAAATATATAATATGCAGGGAAAAACCAATGCAATATTGGAGGGTTTGTATGGGATGGAGCAGCGAGGGTTAAAAGCGGGTGAAGAAAGGAAAAAAAATACTGTGTCAGTGTCCACAATGGCGTTGGCCACGTGGGCACTCTAGTGGAGTGGAACAAAGGAGCCGCGGCTGTTACGAACACTGGGATCCCGTGTGCAAACCGTGAGCTGCTGTTCCTACTGGTCTGGTCATGCGAGTTAAAGGAAGAAAAACAGCAAAAACCGGCAAGCGCTGGCAGCAGGGAGAAGGCAGCCGCGAGGCGCGGGTCTCCAGCGGTGAGGGGTCTGTCCCAGGTGGCACGGGGGGGTTTCCCCAGCAACAGCTCAGCTCCGGCAGCGCGGGGTGCCGTAGCTGCAAGCAGGCAGGCAGGCAGGCAAGTTCCTCTGGAGGTTCGAGCCGGGGGAACACAGCCTGTAAAGTCCCTGGAGCCAAACCGCGAGCCTGGAAAGTCTTTTCCCGGAGAGAAACTGCAAGTCTGCGGCGCCCCTCGGAGTGCAAAGCAGGAAGTGTACGGGACGCCGCCACACGAAGAGCAGTGCCCAGCAGGAAGTGTACGGGAAGTCATCGGAGAGGAAAGAGCGCGCGGCAAGGCGATACGTGCCTCTTAAAGGGACAGATACGCTCGCGAGATACTTTTACAACCAATGAGAGGTGCTAAATGTAACATGGGAGGGAATAGTCCAATTGGTCAGTTTAAAACAAACCTTCCAAACTGGTTTTTTTTCCTCAAACTGGGACAGTATTAAATTTTTTGCTCTGACTTATAGAATTGAATCTAGTTATGAAAAGCTTCTAACTAGAAATGGAACTAGTACTTTTTTTTTAGCAAAAAGTCAAATGTGAGTTTTCTTCTAAGCTATTGCTGTACTTAGGCAGTAAACTAACAAATACCTATCATTGCAAAGTTGAGGCTGTTGTGACAATATAACTGTATATAACTGATGTCACTAGCCTAAATTGATCAGATTAATGTTCTGATGCATTGAGATATGAGAGGTCTCTGCACGCTAACCACTGGAACTGTCAGATGGAGATAGCATGTTTAATTTCCCATGACCCAGGTATCCTGCAGCCTTCTGTGTGTATTTGTGTATAAGAAATGTAGAAGATCATTTAGGCCTCAGTCTTAAAATTGTGTTCCCCTCTACCTACTGAAATTTTGCAACTACAGTCAACCTCCCTGGCATATGATTCTTTCATATACCACAAGTACTCAGAGGAACTGTATACAAGTCTAATAAATCGGGATGTGAGGCAGAATCAGTTAAGATCTCCTGATCTTTCTGCAAGAATCAATAATCTGGGATTATTGTTTAGCTAGTAGGATTAAAGTATATAATTGCAATGCAAGTTTCCTAGTATTTCTTCTCCTTTCCCCTAACTCTAGAAGTATTAAGCTTTGAAAAATGAGCTGTCATCTACTCAATATAAAATGGGGGGAAGGGGAGACTATTTCCACTTGATTCATGTTATGATGATGGGTATGAGAGAATTGTCATTTGCGTTATCAAGATTAAATTGTTTCTGAAGCTTTGTCAGCCATTTGTGGTTTCTGTACAACAGACATAGCCATTTTTGTCCCCAGATTCATGCCACCCTTGAATTATTCCCACAGGGCTTCACATGCCACCACCTGTAAAGGCAAATGATCTCAGGAACTAGTTGGTTTCAGTCTGTCACACAGTTGTCAACATTATGGGCAGATAGAAAGGTTGATGGGTAGTTGCAGGCATTTAAGATACAAATGATCTCATTTAACTCTGTGGACAACTATATTACAGGCAGCTACAACCGAGCTATTCATCTAAACTTCAATATAGCCAGTGGAGAAAAACATTCTTATGTATGATCCAGGCAACCTATTTTGGATATCTGCCTTCAGATGAGATTAATGTCATCCCAAAAATATATCTTTCTTCCCATCAGTTACTGTGGGAGTCTAGACAAGTAGCCCAGATGTAGGGATTTATACTGTACATCCTCATAGTCAGATGATTTGACTTTTCCACTTTCTTCTTCATCCAATGACAGGAGACACTTTACTTCAAAGAGAATAATAGAGAGAAACAACCTGAATCGAAACTGCTTCCCTGCTAAAAGACCTGTAAAGGCTGAAGCCTAGGAAATCTTGGTTAAAAAAAGTCTGGAAAGAGAAGCTGCTGAAAGAAGATCATTGGATTGATAGGAAAATTCAGGTTGGAAGGCATATTGTAATGCCAGCTGGTTTAAAATCCTGCCCAAAGCGAAGTCAGCTATGACATAATACTAGGTTGCTCAGGGCTTTGCACTCTGAGGTCTTGAAATCTTCCAAGGATGGACACCACTTAACTCTCTGGGAAACCTGCTCCTCTGCCTGACTGTACTCTCAGGAAAAAGTTTCTCCTCTCTTGTATCAACTTGAGCCCATTGTTGCTCTCCTGCCATGTACCACAGCAAGGACCCTGGCTCCATCTCCTTGATGACCCCTCATAGATACTGGGGTAGCTGTTAAGTGTCCCCATAAATATCCCTTCTCCAGGCTTAGCAAGATTTGCTCTCCTCACAGGGCAAGTCCTCCAGCCCCATCACCTTTGGGGACTTCCTCCAATTTGTCCATGTCTTCCCTATTTTGCAGGCCCAGAAATGGACATAATACCTAGATGTGGTCTTTGTATTTGTCCTTGTTGACTTTTATGGGGTTTCTGTTAGCTCATTCTCCAACCTCAGGACAGCAGCCCTACCCTTGAGCATACAACTGTTCCCCCAGCTTGGTATCATCTGCGAACTTGACTAGAAGGCACTCCGTTACCTGTGCCAAGTCATTGATAAAGATGTTAAAAAGGACAGGTCCCAAGACAGACCTCTGCAGACATCACAGGGCATGATCCATTAACCACTGATGATACAAACAGCTTTTTACCCATGTAGTTGCCCACCCATTGAGACCTTTAAGTTCTAACCTGGTTACAGATGACAATTGCTCCTTCATATTCTTAGTTACAGGTGCATCATCTGATTGACCGGACAAGAAATAGCCTCATCTTCTAGTCCTGTTTGGATGTTACTCTGTCATCAGAATATTTTCTCAGTGCTCTCCCCATGAGAGATATGAGGGTTATGTGGGACCAACCCCCGGGTGAGCGGGCCTGGGACCATGTGATTGACTGCTCTGCATGGAAGGGGAGATTTAGCTAATCTACTTTCCATGGACCTACACAGTCTTGGGTCCAAAGCTCCTCTGCATACCTAAAATGAGTTGCCAGGGGCTTCTCTCCAGGTTTGCAGAGATGTTCAGCCCTCCCAGGATCAAAACAGGATGTGGTCTTTGGGAAGGTCTGGGAAAATCCTTCACAGGCTTTTGGCCCTTACAAATTATCCTGGAAGGTGGAATACAAAGAAGCAATGTGCATGTGGTATATGTATTAATGCGACCTGTCAATAAATCTCTCTGCTGTCTACTGTTGGCTTCAGTGAAGACAAGAGGCTTTCTGGTTCCCGATCTACAAGAAAGCAAAGAGGATATTTTAGATTGAGGCATTAGAGAAGGTCATACCTCATCCAAAACTGATGACTGTTTTTCTGCATCCTCACTTGTCCTTGTCAAGGAAGGATGATAAAATTTAGCTTTGGCCAGACTGGAGAACTCCGAAGTAGGAGGTTGAGCACTAAAATGTTACAGTTATTTCACATGGTATCCCCCAGGATCTTTGTAGTTTTCAGGGGGATATCAGTTTCTTCTGTAGATTTAAAATACAGGAGCAAAATATACTAACGTGACAATTAGGATTCCCACAGAGGACTATGGTTTTGCTCAGCTGTATATCACAAATCACTTGCTCTGGTTACTCTAGCACTTTCTGAGAATGAACAAAGCAAGTACACCATCAGTTGTGCTGTGGACATAATCACCTCCTCCAAGTACATGACCAGTTTCTCCAGGCTGATCCAAAGCCCATGGAATCACAGATAGAAGATTTAAATTAGTTTTATGACAGTTTATTTTCAAGCTAGCTTGTGGAAGTCTCCTTCAGGAAATTCTGTAATGTCTTTGAGCATCAGATAAAAGTACAGGAAAAAAGAGCAATGCAAAATAAACAGAATTAAAAAAAAAAAAAGCACACCACACCCCACAATTTAGCAATGCTGATGATTAGATAAGTACTAAAAGTAAATATTTTTCCTGTTTTCCTCTGATGTGAAATACTGCCACCACTTGAGATGCTCCTAATTATAAACAGCCATTGGAAACCATCCCAGGCTTCCCAAGACATTCAGCCAATTTCTCATGGAATAACAGAATGCTAGCACATATATCAAAAAAATAGGCTTCATCTGCATGAACTGGAAACCCATGCTGACCCAAAGAAAAAGAAAATACAGAGTTACAAACACAGCACACGACAACATTCATTAACCTGGGAAGTGTTTTTCCAGCTCCTGCTAGTATAAGGATACAAACAAAATGTTGATTCATATAGAGTTCCCCAAACTCTTTATTCCCCAAGCTTTCCTGTCAAGGTGTTTTGTTTCAAAGCAAATCTATTGGTATAGCCACCATATGACATGCAGATCATGATATCTAATAAGAAAGATTTCCTGAGAACACAAGTTCACAGAATCAGAGAATCATCTGGTTGGAAGAGACCTTTAAGATCATTGAATCCAACTGTTCACCCTGCACTGCCAGGGTCCCTAAACCATGTCCCTCAGCACCACATCCACACGGCTTTTGAACACTTCCAGGGATGGGGACTCCACCACCTCCCTAGGCAGCCTGTCACAATGCCCTGTGTAAAGAAATTTTTCCTGATATCCAACCTAAATTTCCCCTGATGCAACTTAAGGCCAGTTCACCAAAAAGGATGGAATGATGGGATGTTTCCTTTGTTTTGGCGGATTGTGGGAACACTTACATAAAAGGGGATGTGTTCATTTTGTTACATGGATTGATTACAAAAAAGGGAAATTGTACATCACATAATAACTTTTCCCTAAATATAACATTTTATAAGTGATTTTTTTTTCTGTTAAATATTCCAATCTCCCCTCATTAAAAGTGAAAAAAAGTGTGCATGTATTAATTTGAAAGTGTTTGGTTACTCACCAGAAAAAAAACAAAAAAAACCAAAAAAAACACAACCCTGCACAGGTTAAATGAGGGAAATCTTTAACTTCGTGACTTGAATGACATTGGTAGCATATCCATAGTGGTTTTTTGTAAGTAGAAATGATCTATCTAACTCATATGATTCTAGCTTTAGGTAGGTTAAAGATATTCCTTGTACATATAACAAATCTCTTCTATTTAAAATTATTCCTATGCATTCCATCCTAAAAATGAAACATGAATACCATTACATTCTTTGAGGCTTCTGTGCTATAAATATTATTTTGTCAACATGTCATATGTTTGTAGCATGTTTACTGATGAAGGTTTCTTCAAGAGCTACCCATCCCTTTTCCTCTGTGTTACTGTAATCAATAGACACAAATTTTGCGGATTCCTAATTTTACGCTTCTGTTAAAACAGTAATTGCTAGGGAAGAGCTAGACTCAAAAATCAAGCACCACATAATCCTTGGCGCAGAAGCTAGGAAGTCACTCAAATTTTGGAGATGTTTAATATCAAAGCAAACTTTTAAGAGTGGGTTCATTTCAAACTCTTTCTAAAAAGCTTCAGATGTCTATAACAAAGTAAAACTCACAGAGGTTTCTAACATAGAACTGTCCCTTATTAAAAGCAGAAGAGACAAAGCTGCTGGTTTCAATTCAAATCTCAAAAAAAAAAAAAAAGGAGCAGACTGGGGATTTTAAGATAATACTTAACAAAAAGTCCTGTCTGTGAAAGCCTTTCTGGATTAAAAATGTTCTTTCTGCACAGTATGTTGCTGTAATAGAATTGCAAGCTGATGAACCTATTGTCTTTTAATATTCAACTAGATTAGAATGAAGCTTAATGTACGTTAAATACAAAAGATGATACTAATCTGAATCAATAGACATGTCATCTCAGTGAATGACTTTATTCTCCCTCTGTTGTCTGTGGAACTCTTTCTGTGATTCACTTCACCTCATCCTAAATGAAGTGCATTCACTGAATTGACTTTTGCCATGTAAACACCCATTGCCTGTCCAGGAGCCCAACTTAGAGAGAAAGATGTTTGTGGGGGACTGTGTTAAAGGCCTTACTGCAGTCCAGATAGATGACATCCACAACTCTTTCCTTGTCCACTGATATAGCACTCTGTTATACAAGGCCACCAGGTTGGTCAGGCAGGACTTGTCCTTGGTGAAGCCGTGCTGGCTGTTTCAAATCACCTCCCTTTGCTCCATGTGCCTTAGCACAGCTTCTAGGAGGATCTGTTCCATGATCTTCCCAGGCACAGAGATGAGGCTGACAGCTGAGTAGTTCCCAGGGTCCTCCTTTCCACGTTTTTTTAAAATGGGTGCAATGTTTCCCTTTTTCCAGTCACCAGGGACTTCACCTGACTGCCAGGGCCTTTCAAATATCCTGGAGAGTGGCTTGGCAACCCGATCAGCCAATTCCCTCAGGACTCTGAAATGCATCTCATCAGGTCCCATAGATCTATGGATGTTCAGGTTCATGAGGTAGTCATGAACAACATCTCTTACAGTGTGTGGGCCTTTGCTCTCCCAGTCACTGCCTTGAGATCCATCCACTCAGAAGGTGTGAGAAGAGAGGTTGCCAGTGAAGACTGAGGCAAAAATGTTGTTGACTACTTCAGCCTTCTCCTTGTCTGTTGTCACCAGTTTGCCACTCTTGCTCATCATGAGGGGTTCACTTTGTTTGATCTCCCTTTTCTGGTTTACGTACCTGTAGAAGCCCTTCCTATTATTCTTTGCATCCCTTGCCAAGTTCAGCTCCAGCTGTGCCTTGGCCTTCCTGATCTCCTCCCTACACAACCGGGCACTGTCCCTGTACTCTTCCCAGGATACCTGTCCCTGATTCCACTGCCTGTGCAGTTCCTTCTTGCCCTTTACTTTGACCAGCAGGTCTCCACTCAGCCATGCCCGTCTCTTCCTTTCTTTGCCTGATTTCTTACACCTGGGGACTGAGAGCCCTTGTGCTCTATGGAAAGGGTCCTTGAAGATCTGCCAGCCCCAGTAGGCTGCTTGCTGCCTCCTACCAGCTTGTCTATGTCTGATACCTATACTGCACCACAGAGAATGCAAAGTCTTTTTTTTTTTTTTAATCTCAATCTCAGAGAATAAGATTTCAGGAAATAAGAAATACTTTTACATTTCCTGGTCTCCCGTGAACACTGATCTAAGGTGGCCTCTCATTTGAGGCGGGCTGTGGAACACTTCACCATACAAGCAAGCAAATAGCCTGTAGCACCTGGCACCGCTCTGAGATAATGAAGCCTGAGGACTAACTAAGGAGAAAAAAGATAGGCACACGTCATGGTGTCCTTCTCTACGTGGATTCTGGCTAAGCAGATGCGGTAGTTTGGGTTTTGGCAGTTCCTTGAGCTCAGTCTTCTGCTGGAGTGAGGTAATACGCACGTCAACACATCAGAGTGATGCAGAGCTGATTCACCCAGAGTGACTCACGTTGTTAAGGATGTTCCTTAGCTGTAGGCTGAGCAGAAGTACCAGAGAAACTGCAACGTTTGTGAACAATGCAAATAACTGAAAAACAAACTAGTTAGAACTTATAAAGTCATAATTTTGCCGAGAGATATTCAGTTCTGCTGGTACAGCTGTTCTTGGGGTTCCCCACCACCTGCAAAATGATCCAGGATAGTTCAGACACCTGAGCAGTGCTCTAACAGGGGTGGGGAGGGAGAACAGCAGATGCAGGGTACTTTGACAAGACCATATTTGGGGGGAACTGCCTGTATGACACATATGTGGGAAATACCAATTTGGTATGTTCTGTCTAGTGGGAGGGGTAAAGAGGAATGGGGGATGCTGAGGGTGACAACCTTTTAATCTGGCTGGTTATCAGCAAGAAGACAGGCACCTGCCTACGGGTCTGCCAAAGCAAGCACACAGAGCACCCGCCTTGATGAGTGATTCATTCACAGAACATGCATAGCCTAGCACTAAGGGATAACTTTATCATGCAATTATCTCATTTCCTTCAGGGTTTGATATCTCGAGTTTATTTTTCTTTTTCCTGTCATAGTTTTTACAACTTTTAGATTTCTCAGTTAACTTTAAACTCTCTTTAGCCTAACAGCTTCGAGAGTCCTTGAACTTGCCAGTTGTGCAACTTGCTTGTATTTTTTTTCTTGGACTTTCCACTTCATGTTCAAAGCCTACATTACAGAGATTTAGAGTGGATTTTTGTACTAATTTTTAGCTATTCAAGTCATAGATAAAATAATCCAGAAAATGAGGAGTGAGCATCACATTAATTTGGCTACTGATTTGATTTGTAAGTTAAAAATTGACCTTTTCACAAAACCAGTTCAGAACCAATGTTGGCTGTTTAACATTTTTAATTGGATTTAAAAAAAAAAAAAAAAAGAGTAAAAAGTCAAAAGAGAAAAAAAATTAACAGCTGGCATAACCCAGTAATTTGTTTATGTGTAAAAGGCTGGATGTGATTTTTGTTTTATAAGAACCACATTTGTTTTCTACTGGTAGCATATGTATAGTACAGTTCGCGGCGCCAATGACATTAACAAAATCTTGAAAGTCATAAAACTTCTGTTCTGCCTGCTGTTGCTCGCCTATTGTTCTGTCAGAGGGAAGAATGTATTACCCGCTTCCCTGTGAAGGAGCAGCAGTTGTTTGCACATGGAAGATCAGCGTTGCATGGGATGCTTCCCTGCTGGAGTGTAGAAGGTGTTAATAGTCTGAAGAGTATGAACAGCTGTTATCTTTACAGTAATTAGCATAATATTTCCTGATTGACTACACTATGCACTCCTTTTTTTAAATTTTTTTTTTATTTAAACTGCTATCGGAGTAATCCGTTTATTCATTCTCTGGTATTATTTTCAATTTATAGACTGAGAAACTTCATAAAATTAATATAAAAATCAGAAAACAGATGTATTGAAGATTATCATGGGTCTCAGGGGAAGAGCAAAATTATTATGGGTTATTTGAGGAATGGTGGGAATACACAGAACACCAGAAGGGTCAAAGGCAGGAAAGGGGACAATAAAGGTGGATCAGAAGCATAAGAAAATGGGGAAGATGGGGCATAAAAGGGGCCATTTGCCTGCAAGTAAGCTGCTGGTCAGCACAGTCACCTGGCAAACCCAGCCTCTGATCACTGCAGTCTGTCATGTCATCTTAAAAAATCCTGTTCTCAACTATTTGCTGTATTACCCTTCCTGTATGCATGTATTTGTGTGGTGCACATGTAATTCCCTGGTGATCTACAAGCTGGACAAGCTGGTGAGTAAAAAATACTTTATTTGGATCACTGTCTATTTCCTCCTCTACCAAAAAGAAGTGGCTGGATTTGTTTCCTTAAAGTATTTTTGTAGCATTAATGTAGTATTATTAAGACCGTTACTCAACACATGTATATATAAACATATTTAAAAATATCACAGGCAAGCAAATCCAGCCTCTCCATTCTGGGGGATACAGAAATACAACCTGAAGTGAATGCAATGATCCAAAGTGCCCATAGGAATGGTCTAGAGCGGACCCTTAACTTCATACCATTCCCAGAAACAGTAACCATCATACCAGTCATGATAGTAATAGAATGACTATGAGCTCTATCTTATCACTGCAGTCATACAGGCATTTTTTTTTTTTTAACAACTGTAGATGTTTTCAGCATTCTTGTCTGTATCTGGACAATTCATCTTAATTGTCCTTTATAGCTAGAATTCGAATAATTTTATCTATGTTAAAACATGTATAATGAACCATGAGAATGTTCTATGTCAGACGAAACGCACAGCTGCTACTTCTTCTCTGTTCACAAAAGCGCGAGCCTAGACCGACCAGCTTGGGTGTGGGCTTCTGCATAGGAGGTATCTAACATGAGTGATGGTTTGATCTTCCCCTTTACCAATTAACTACCACGGTCAGGTATTCTCTGTGCAGTGCCTACAGGAACAGGCTTCCCAGCAACTTAAATCCTGGCAAGCAGACTGTCAGCTTCATGGATACCGTCTGTGCTGATGGTTGGCTCCGCTGAGGCTTCATTAGCCTGTAGGAGGGAGGCTGCAGTTGCAGAAGCTGTGCAAGACATGTTTACCACAAGGCTGATCCTGTATTAATGGCTTTTTGTCTTGAAGAGGAGGAAGGAAAAGATGAAATGGAGAATAACCAGAGAAGCTGTGGTGAATTTTTGCATTCCTCTCAGCTGAGGACAGTGTCTAGTAAGTGGTGTTGACTGTGTCCTAGGACAGAGGGAAAACTATGGTGGCATTTTCTTCAGTAGGTACACATCATGAAAAGTACCATCATCTTTCATATGTAAATAAACCTTAAAAGATTTACTAAACCATCAAAAATTGTGTTTCTTGATTTTCTTTTACATATAAAGTTGGTTTCTTAATAAGCTTGACACAAATACGTCCTTAAACACACGTGTTGCCTTACAAACAGATGGGATGGAAAAAGAAGGAACAGTTATATCCCAAATAAAAAAAATGAACCCAGAATTCACTCCCCAGGTGGACAAATTAGGAAACATGTTGGATTATACAAGTTTCTGTGCAGCTTAAAGGCGCAGGTTTCGTTCTGTTAAGACTGAGACATAGCAATTGGGTAGGAAGTGGGGGGAAAGCTGGCTGATATTTGTTATGCTGCAATACACTGATTATAGTAGACATTTAGTTTGTGATATGGCTGCAGGGTATCCAGAGCATCCATCTGGACATCAGCCTAGCTAATAGTGCTTGAATGCACCTTTGCACAAAATGCATTTCTGTCAAAATAGATAGATTTTTTTAAACGCTGCTGATCTGTGTGTGTTTTGAGGGACACTTAAGAGGAAGTAATGAAGCCCACCTTTTAGAGTAAGCACTATAGGATAGCTGACAATGTAATGCAGAAATAATATGCACCAGAAATTCTAGTAAATAATTTTTATTTCCCGCTTTATGTGTCTTTTCGCAATAAATTAAAATTCAGTGCTGAATTAGTAACGTGTTGTTGCAATAGGATGGAAGGGTTGTTATCATCGCTTCTTCCCCAGTGGTTCATGTTACTGTTTCTTATTCTATACAACTAGATTTTAGATGGTGTTTTACAATGTTCTATTTTTCTTCTGTGCAGTCTTTGAGTCTTATTGTCCTGAAAATATTTCCTTTTTAGTTCTCGATTCAACAATGAACTAAACATCAGGTTGGGTTTGCAAACCAGAGAACAAATTGATTTACTCCAGCTAGAACCGATTGAACATACAGTGTGTATTTTAAATTCTGTACTGGAACTGGCAAGGAGTAGTTTCTCTGTGTAAAGATGACCACTTACTAACCACTTTTCTTAATTCTTTCCTTATTCATCAGCAATGATCCCCACTCTATTTCTTATTTTTATTCCAATTCATCTCTTTTATTTCACAAAAAATGAACTTGTTACTTAGCCTGCCCTCAGTTGACTCTGTCTCCTTCCTCTCGCACTTGGTAGCTGTCCCTTGAATTACACTAAGAAGTACAATAAATCTTGTCCTAACCATTGCACCCCCATCTGGCATCTCACCTGCAGCACCGATTTCACTCGAGAGGCTGATCTTGGAGGAGCTAGCGCAATTGCTTTGGTGATATTTTGGATTACACAGCATGGAAGATGACTGCAGAACTCAGCCAGGTCTCAAGCAATGAGAGAGGAAGATTTATTCTATTTCAGAGATTCACAGGCATTACAAAATTCCAGTCTGCTCTCACTGAAGCCAACAAGAGCCTTTCATTTTATTTCAATAGGAGCTGGATCAGTAGAGAGAATGAAAGGAGAGAGATAATTTCTCACAGTAATAACCTTCTTTCCCTTGCAAGGATAAGCTATTCAGCTTTCAGACTCTCTGTGCACCTTGTAGGTCTCAGTGTTTTCACTAGCTTGAATGGCACCTGTTTCCACTAGAAGTTTTATAGAACAAAGGGCCATTTGACTCTTCATTACCACAGTGGTATCAATAATATAATTCCTCGTATAAAAATACAACCAACCTGCACAAAATGCAGGCTGGTGACAGGAACGCATACTAATGTAAAAAAATTGTTAAATTAAAGAGTCATCTATGTAGGGACAATCTGGAGACAAAATACATTAAAGTCTTAGTTTTAAGCTAATAAAAGGACATTTTCCAAATCATACATCTTATAATTGACATTAAAATATTTAATCTAATCTTAGAATTAACTTTACATTGGTATTTGCTCAGCTTCTTGATGATTTATTCAAATTATAACATGTTCAACCTAGCTAAGAGTCATGTTGCCACTGTGGCTTTGGAATAGATTTAAGCAAACTCGTCGATAAAAGGAGTCACAAGATGTCTTCTTTATAAGCTAACTAAGCAGTGCTGCAATACTTAAAAATCAAGAGAGACTGCAATAGAAAGTGTCAGAGGACATATTGCCATGGTTCTTTTGAAGACCTTTATGAAATTACATATAATTTCAGATATAAAAAAGCATCTACTACACTTCATCACACTTCAGAGAAAAAATTGTATTGCAGAAAACCAGCAAAACCCCAAACAGGCTAATGTGTCCTGCAGATAAATTACCTTTTTTATTATTCTCATTATTATTCTCATTATCCATCTTAACACATCCACTGAAGGTTAGTGGCACATTACAGGAAAGAAATGAGGTAATAGGTTTTGTAGGTTCTGCATCTTCCCTTTGACCTATTAATTCATAGACTGTTTACCCTATAGCCATCTGTGACTTTGAAAAGGACTGAATCATTTGTTTCAACCATCTCAGCCACTTACTGATAGATATTGACCCGTATGGTTTTTAGACGTGGGAAAATGCCTAGGAATTTTTGAAGACCACAGCGCTTGTGAACACAATTAACAAAGACAACAGAGCTCTCTTGCTGAGATGATGTTTTATTATGAGTATAAAAATGGTGCAATTATTTTCTTAAATAGCTAATATGGTTAATGTGGAAAGGCTTTTTAAAAAAAATATACAAAAGGGAAGCAAAATACTAATAGCAACAGTTTATGTAGATCATAGTCTTTACAGCAAATAAGGCAAATATTTAAATCAGTGCCCTCACAATAGTCCGTACTCACCTCAGCAGAAGATTATCATTAGATGACCTCCGTTTTAAACAAATTGTGGGTATGATGTTGTGCAATTCCACTGTCCTGGATTCAGCTAGGATAGGGTTAATTTTCACCAGAAGCTGGGAGGGGCACCAGCCAGGATAGCTGAACCGAACCAGCCATTAAGATATTCGATAACATACTGGTGTCATGCCCAGTATATATACGGGGTAAGCTAGTCGGGGAAAGGCACACAGACAGGAGCAGTGGTTCCAGGCAGTGGCGGTTCTGGGTGGCGGCAGTATATCACTTGTTTTATATATCATTATGGTGGTATGGTCCCCCTGCCACTCAAAGCCCACTCGAAATCTGAAGCAATTTCTCTCCCTCACACCCTCTGGTCACTAACCAGCCCAGGGCAAGTCAGGCACGGATTACAAAAGATGGCAAAACAGAACACTATGGCACCTCCTTGGTGTGTTGGGACTGCTTTCCCAGCCTTGTACTGCTCTCCCTATCCTTGGGAGATAGTCACCACCCAATAGTCTGGTACATGTGTACTTGGGTCATGATAACCTGGTACATCCTGTCACCGGTTGGCTGAGGCAAGCCAATCACGGGGACGTGTCCTCTCCTATCCCTGAAACCCCTCTCCCCTGCACCAGGAGAGAAAGGGTTAAAAAGCAGAGATAGGAAAAGGAAGAAAGACTTTGTGAGACCTCTGAACGTTTGGAAAACTGAAACAAAGTTTAATAACACTAGAACAAAATATATTATATGCAGGGGAAAACCAATGCAAAATCGGAGGGTTTGTACGGGTTGGAGCAGCGAGGGTTAAACACGAGTGAGGGAAAAAGGGGACGATACCACTCAGAGTCCAAAATGGTGCCGGCCACGTATGCGCTCTCATGGAGTGGAACAAAGGAGTCGCGGCGGGTACGAACATGGGGATCCAACATGCAAACCGCGAGTGAGCTGTTCCTACCGATCTGGGCACGCGTGGGTTGAAGAAAAGCAGCAAGAAGCAGCGGCTTTAGCAGCAGGAAAAGAGCAGCCCCGGGGCGCGGCGTCTCAGCGGCGGGGAGTCTGTCCCAAGCGGCGCGGGGGGGTTTTTGCAGCAAACAACTCCGCTTGGGCGGGGTGCCATAGCTGCAAGCAGGCAGGCAAGCAGAGTTCCTCTGGAGGTTTGAGCCGAGGAGAGACAGCCTGTAAGGTCCCCGGAGCCAAGCCGCGAGTCTGGGAAGCCTTTTTCCCGGAGCAGAAACTGCATGTCCGCGGCGCCCCTTGGAGTGCAAAGCAGGAAGTGTACGGGAGGTCCCAGAGAGCAAAAAACGCACGAAGAGCCCGCAGTACGTGCCTCTTAAAGGGACAGACGTTCACGAGAAACTTTTACAAACAATGAGAGGTGCTAAACGTAACATGGAAGGGAATAGTCCAATTGGTCAGTTTAAAACAAACCTTTCAAGCATTTTTTTTTTTCAAACGGCGACACATCAGTACTTGAGTCGATGCCAACAGAGGGACAATACCAAACATCAAAAATCAACAATTTCTGGGTCTGCTCAGCTGGCAGGAAATACCAGAATATTATGACATCAGGGGTGGGCTAGAGTGCAAAAATATCTGACAAAAGTCAATGGTCTCAGACCCTATAAATAATGATCCTAAAGTGAGACCCTCTGAGCTCTCCTGAATTGCAGCGGGCTGCATCCAGCATCTCCCCTGGGATACAGGGAGGTGCAAACTGCATGAAAAGGCCAGAACAAAGTCAGACTTCTGGAGATCCGATAATTGTCCATTGAGATTGCTGAAGCATCGTGAGTATTTGCACTCAACTCGGGAAGGAAATTTTAATTATAGGCATCCTCTTTTCACTCACCTCACCAACATGAGTGTGGATGGGTATATGTTTGTCTGTGTTTGTGTATGTGTTTTGTGGTTGTGTCTGTGCATATGCACATATATATATACACACACACAAATACAGATATAGATATACATAAAAAGGATATCCTACATTAAGTTAGTGTGAATCTTGTCATCATGGAATCTGTAATTAAGTCGCTATTTGATTGTAACATATTCGACTGGGTCACCCTGCTGCTTCAAACTGGTTAGTGGTTAAGCACTGCTACAAAATCTACCCCTCACTGTTAATAAACCTTAGATCACTGCTTAATCACAACCATGTCGATATTTTCTCCTGCAACAATTATGCCATTAGTACTATTTTCCCTTTGTGTTGTTCTGGTAAACTCTTCTTACCTCAACTCTTGGGGTTTTACCTTTTTCTCAAGATTCTTCTTCCCATCCCACGGAGGTGGCGGGGGAACGGAGTGAACGAACAACTGACTGGTGTCTGGTTGCCAGCTGGGCTTAAACCACAACATCCGTGTAACGTATTTGCCATGATTCAGTGTCAGCCCATTCAGTAAGTGCAGGACATGTGTAGGACAGCTACATATTCAGAGAACAACAAATACTGACAGATTTAGTTCCAAAAATTCTCAGTTCAGAAAAGTGTTCAAAGATGAGGTTAACTGTCAACATGCAAATGGAGACTGCCTCCAGATTTGCAATCACACATCCAGATGAAGACATTTGCATCTGAAATAATGCAAATTATTTGTTTTGCCATTGAAAATTTGATAGACTATATGAAGAGACACAATAAAAGGGAAGAGAATCCCAGGACTCTCCTGCTGTGATTTCATTGGCCACATCATAATATTTACTTGAAGGTCTGGCTGATAAATAATGATAGTATGGTTTGCTATAAGGGTGTTTCTATACATGTCTTTACGACCGTCTGAACACCAAGCAGCAAAGCGTTAAAGTCACACAGGCTCTTCAACCTACCAGACAGATATGTTTATGGTCACAGAGCCAACAAAATATCTGCATATGAATTCTGTCTCATCAAAGCTCTATTTTGATGGGCTGAGGGACTTCATAAGTGCTGAGTCCTTGGCTGACTTAGGATGAGTTTAACTCAGAATAAGAGTATATTGACAAAATGAAGTTATTCAAGAGTTCTGTACATCTCTAAAGATTTAGGTCTGCACACATTGCCAAAATCAGATGTATTGATTATATTTTTTTTGTTTGTTTTTCTCAGGATAATTGTGTCAACATGAACGTCTTAGTGATTGTGTTTAGGTATTGGTAAGAGTTGCTCACATAGACCCAAATAGAAAGGAGGAGGTTATTGACTGAGGAAGAAAATACTGAAAATTATGCCTATGGTAATAAGTGATTCATACATATCTTCAGTTAACTTCAGCAAAAGGGCAAGGTGATCTTAAGGCTAAAAATGAAAGAAATCTTAACGTCCATTTTGCCAGTGTGTTCAGTGAAAGTCAAAAGATGCATTTCCATAGCAGAGGAAGAAGTAGAAAAGGTAGTTATATTAGAGTTGAGTATGTTAAAGACTTTCAGTTGATAGTTCTTTTCTTCAATGATTTAAAACAATGATACATCAAAAAGTATAATCAAATCATAATAATCTGCCATTTCACCAGTTTTTGTAAATTAAATAAATTATTCAAAGTGCACAGCCTATTTCATGTGGCCGGGCACAGTCCTAGCATGTACTGCTATTTCTCACAGATTCATAACATGTTGACACATTAAGTATAGCTTGACACATTACATATAGCTGGGTTCTGTTTCCACTCTCTAGTTTCATCTCATTTGATCACCAAAACTTGTCGAGGTTTTGTTTTTGCATCATGAACTTGCCAAGATGAATCTTGCATTTATAGTCTTGAGAAATATTGTCCCATCCTGCCTCATGCTGTCGTTCCATTGTAAAAAAGTCCTTAAACATATGCATAGCCTTAATGTAATTCAGATCGTCTGGATCAAGGCTAAGGTCTTTTAAGATTTTTCTTGATTTTGGATTTAGCTGTACAGCTGAAGTAAAGACCAAGCCCTTCATTTTAAATATTGTTTTTCACTCAAGAGCGGGGAATTGCAAAGGTTTTGTATTTTATGTGTATTTCAATTTTATCTCTAGCAAATACCCACAAGCCTTGAAACACTAGCAGCGTTTAAATTCAGGTGTCTCTTTTCAACTTGCAGTAACAATCTGCCCACTGTGGTTTATTTACTGCTCTGAGTATAAACAAAAGTATAAAAAAACAGGCAAATACTCAGTCAACCAGAGTATTGTGTCTAAAAAAAAAGAGAAAGGTTGGCCTGTTCCAGGAGAATTTGATTGTCCAAACCAATATGTCCAAACCAATCCAGCCATAGCATCACAGGAATTCACGGACATACAGAATAAACCCGGTTGCTGCCGTGGCTGAGATCACTTTGGATGCCCACATTAACTTGTTGAAAGCAAGTCTGGTGATCTCGCCCTAACAAGCCATCCTCCTGCATAGCCTTGGAGCAAAGCCATTGCCAACCTGAATTTCATGTCACTCGGGAGCACAAAGAAAGGCAAATAGCTCCCTTCTTTTTGTATCCTTTTTCCCCCAACCTAATTCAACACACCCTGTGAGTAAGTCCTAGTAAAATCCATGTGGCCTAAGGATGTGCCTATTGGTGAATAAAGAGTGTGTGTTGAATCGTATTTATGCATACCCATGCAAGGGCTGACAAGCATAGGATGAACAAGTGATGTGGAAAAACCACACTGGAGTCAAATTGTGATCAAACGAGGTAGCAAAGCATATATTGATTCTCTGATGAGAAAATAAAGGTGAGGGCTTTTTTTTTGCCTTTTTCCCATTAGAAAAACAAAGTAAAGTCTCTCTATTCTCCACTTGAGTTCCTGTTTTCATAACTGTAGGAAACTCTTCCCATCTGTCAGCATGAATGAATTTGATTCATAGTTTAAAAGCTGTCCAGATCACACAAACAGACACAAAAATGTTGTAACCCACATTTCCTTACAAAATCAGACTAAAAATTGAAAAGGTAATTATAGAAGACTGAGACATAAAATTATCTAAACTAAGCAGAATTTCTGCTTTGAGCAGCACCAAAAAATCTTATTTCAGAGCCGTTCCTACTCTAAATGAAGCAAGTGGCAACATTTTCAGTATTTCAAATTTGTGTTATAACTTCATTGATGACAGAAGAATATATAAACTTACGTAATTTAGGAACGGGCTTCACAACCTCATGTGCTCCTGCATCTAAAGAGCAGAATGTGTGCCTGAAACAACCTAAACCATGGGTTTTGTGATGACTTAGCTGTTTCTCCTTCGCTTAAATAAGGATATACATTCTAATTTACTTGCATTATTCGGATGTTGTAATCAATTGATGTTAACGTGCCTCAGACAATAAAGCTGTACAAAAAATTGTCGTTAACTTTTCCTTATGAAGCCCTGAAACCATTTCCGAGTTGTATATGAAAGAGTTAAAGGCAAAACTCTATACTCAGTCTGTTTTTCTGTCTGTTCTATTTGTCCATGAAGATTGCTTTAATTAGCACTTGCCTGGAAACAATTTTTGTATATATTAACTAAAAAGTGTAATCAGTATGAAGAGAAGCTGATGAATAGTTATAAAAATAGCACCCAAACATCAAAGTCCCTTTCATAAGAAAATTATTTTTACTCTTTGTATGAGTTAGTGCAGAAGTGTTGCCGTGTCAATAGGAAGTACTCTATCTGCATGTCACATTAGCATGGCAACAGGAGCAGTGGTCACTTCATGTTCAAGACACGCTTTCAAGACGCACACAGGGCAATCAGACCTAAGCCTCCCAGATTTTGAGCTGAGGGACTGCCTCAACCACCTTGCTCAAGGGCGTCTTGCATGTCTTCTTCACTGATGGTTGAATAAAACTGAGGCTGAAGTTTGGATTCTTATTAATTTTATGCAGTTTTCTCCATTCTTTTTGTTTGTGAGCACCAGAGCATATGTGCAGAACCATTTTAGAGAGGTGATATTTCCAGTAGTTTTGGCTATTATTTTCTGATTCTCCATAGTCCTGCGGTTGAGTGACGCTTCACCAGGATCCCAAGAGAGTCATACTTAAACAGCTCCATTAAAGTAGGCAGCTGCAGCATTTCCAACCAGGGTACTTATCTTTTCTCCATAACACTGTCATATTTTCCAGTCTTTCCAAGATCTGTATTACTGGTTCCCAGCTCTTTCCCCACAAATCAAACCTTTAGATACACCAAAGGCTCTTGGTGGTTTTAAGCCTAGCCATGAATCTTCTTTAGCTTGCTGCACACACTGTTGCCCTGGGGGGTTGTCTGTACAGAAGGTAATCTTTTTGGAAGGGTACCAAAGACACACCAGGATTTCATTGCCTCTTTAAGGCGAACTTCCTCTGCAGAGTTTTTGTTCTTCTTCTGAAGTTAGAAAGCAGTTGAACCTGCTTTGCTGATGGCTTCCTCATCCCAGCTCTCTAAAATGCAACTCATCATATAAGAAACCGTTCAAATTGGATGCAATTTGATTACCCAGGCTTTTCAACTCTTGAGCATAATCATTACATTCATTCCAGAGGCAAAAGAAAGCTGTTTGCATTTCTGAAGAGAAATGCTGCAAAATGCTACAAAACATATATGTAAATTAGTCTGCTTAGACTTGATCTATTCCAGGCAGTTCTGCTTGCTCTCCATGAACCAATGGGTTTTTCTAATACAGAAAACTTAGAGAGTTTTGTGTTCCTGTTTTCCCTTTTCATTAATGGATATCACAAGGGACCCCAAAGCTTGAAATAGGGTGGAAAAATATCATCCTGCTTAACAGACAGAATCAAAAGTCACTGCTTAATCAAATAATAATAAAGGGGGAAAAAAACCCTCAAACAGCACAGCATCAGCTGACGTGGACAATTAATAAAAGTCAAAAGCACTTTTAGGGGGGCAGATTTTAGATCAAAGTCAGGAGTATAAAATACAAACTGATTCTGTGTTCTTTCCCTGAATTTTCTATTTGGACTCAGTGTACTCACGGTAGGTTCCTGAAAAAGGTTGTTATTTCCTAAAATTTTCTTTGCACCACAGCAGTGGTATTCTGGACTTTTTCAAAGACAGACTATTTGACATAATTAATATGACATAAAAATAATAATTCTTGTTGTTCTTTTTGTTTTGGTTTTTTTTTTTAGCAAATGGCCTTTCTGGATTTAGCCAGAGCCATCTTAGTAAAATTTATCTGCATTTCTACCAACACGTATTCTCATGAAGGACCATTTTTCTAGATGTGGGGGGGAAATCCCAAGAGGCTTTTTGGCTATGAAGCCTTTTGTGTTAATGGCATAGAACTTGATTATCCAGACCAGTCTGGGAAGTCGAATGTGCAGCTAACAGACTACAATTAATACAACAGCAAAAGCAAGGTCTATGTCTTCCTCTTGCTTATTTGATCTTCATTACCATATGCTCAAAAATAGTGGTAGGTTGAACAGAAACACAGCTGTCAACAGGAAACTACGTGAAACGATCGAGAATAGGCCTTCTAAAACAGGCACTCAGGTGTTAGGAAATGCCCTTCACTATCTCTGGCAGTTTTTTTAAATCTTCCTTTGTTCTGTTTTTCGGACATAAAAGGGTATGATCTGTTTGGAACCCAAGAATTCTGAGTTATAATCCTGTCCCCGACTGCCAGTATCCTCTGCTGCTGCCCTGGGTCCCTTACTCCCTCCACTCCATTTCTCTTTGTGTGCACTATGGATAACGATAGTTACCTTTTCTGTTTTAAAATGATGTCAGGGGCTTGATTAGAATAACATTTTTACAGCAGCATGAAGGGGAATGGTATCTGAGAGCATCCCTGTTTTTATTGGCACTTTAATTATGCATTATTTCCCTAAGATTATTTGCTTTCTTTCCAACGTTAGTTCTGTGTCTTATGATTTTTAGTACTCTCTTGTGCCAAATGAGAGTTTTCTGCATGTTCCTTCATGCTTGCTGCTCTTCACTGTTTCTTTCACATTTATTTCTTCACCTCTTGGCAGACATTCCTGAATGTTAAACTGCAAAAGCTGTTACTTCTCACATCTTCCAGCAAGTTCACATTGAGAGCAACACTCCAGTATATCCATCAGAAGGAAGCCATGGAGACTCCTTTTCCCTCAGCACTCCAAGTGTTCCTCTTTGACTCCCTAGGAATTCAACTGCAACTGTCCTGTAAAAGGTCTGTGATATGCAGTATTGTCTATGAAAAATAGTAAAACATGGTCTTTATCCTGATCAGCAGCTTTGGCTTTTCAGTCGGTAGTGTTTTACTCTAGGATGTTAGAATCACCTTTGCAGCGCAAGGAATCTCATTAATGCATCCAGAGAAGCTGGGTCTCTTTCTTACAGCCTACAGAAATGATTGTCCTTCGTACGCCTACTCCTGAGCAGCCCAGGCTGGAGAGGACAAATCTTGCTCTGGTGCTGTCAGAGAGACACAGGGAAATATAAGGAAAAGTAGATGTAGGAATAGAAGAAAACTGCAATTTTCTTCTTAATGCAAATATACCAAAACTTAACTGTCAAAAAGATCCCTGTATTTAAAATTAAGATTTATGAAAGCCAAGTGAAAAAACCTACTGTACTTGGAGAGGTAATT
This sequence comes from Bucorvus abyssinicus, assembly GCA_009769605.1. Lineage (NCBI taxonomy): Eukaryota > Metazoa > Chordata > Aves > Bucerotiformes > Bucorvidae > Bucorvus > Bucorvus abyssinicus. The sequence goes on from CM020024.1 coordinate 129,311,840, forward strand.
GGAGAAGACAGGTGAACTTTAAATGTATGTTTCTGTAAGATTAATCAACAGAAATTATGGTGAAGAAGGAGACTGTCTAGCTAGGTACACTGTATTTTCTGACAATCGGCAGAATGGTGTATCCGCTATTCACAGGTTATACTAGTTTATACGCTGTAACTGGAAAGGAGCAGTTGCTTTTCATTCTTTTAATGCTCAGTCAAGTCAACGACAATACACAAGGTCTCTGGAGATGTTTATTAAACTGGCATTTGCAAATGTCACACATTTTATTATCTCTACTGGACACCCAAGTTTTTCATTAAAGCCATGAAGACAAGATAGGAAAATGAGAAAAAACAGGAATATATAAATAAAATATAAGGGACTTGTCCTCCCCACAATCTTTCTAAGCAAGATTCAGTGGCATTAATTAAGATTCAGGGTCCCATCCCAACTCAAAAAAGTGGTGCATTTCATAAATCAGACTGAGAAGATATTTCAAATAAGTTGAAAGAGACATCACTCTTCTTCTCATGGGACAAAAAACAATTTCAAGAGATATTTCTGTTGTAATCGGATGGAAGCTTTCTTAGAAATACAAAGGTCTCTATCTCCTACACTAGCTGCTAATGGTGCTTCTCAACTTTTGGAGCACTAACACTCCTTTCCCACCATTTTTACCTTTTAGGACCTTGTTCCCAATTGGGATGTATCTGGAGTTTTCCTTTCAGTTAGCTGTATGGGAAACAAACTGTGGTAATGATCTTCAGCTTATAATCAGAAAAGGTCATGAAAGTCCCCCATGTACTTTAACAATTTCTAGCAGGGTACAAATGTTCTGCTCAGCTTCACAAATGAAAAGGGGTTAACCTCAGATTACTTTCTATAGGGGTCTGAATAAAACTGACTGAATGGAAAAAATTTTGTGGGAAGTCACCTCCACTCATACAGTTATGGCTATGTTGTTTATATCTAAGAAGAACTTTGGGTGTTTGGTCACTGGAACAGGCTCCCCAGGGAAGTGGTCGTAGCACCAAAGCTGTCAGAGCTCAAGGAGTCTCTGGATGATGCTTTTAGTCATATGATTTAGATTTAGATAGTCCTGAGAACAGCAGGGAGTTGGACTTGATGACCCTTACGTGCCCCTTCCAATCTGAGATATATGAGGGCAGCTCCGAAATTAATGCCTCCTATTTTATTATGTTGGCTCGCAATGTCAGAGGCGGATATTGGTGGTATGGCAGTAGAGGTTGAACCTTCCCACCAATATATCGTTAAATTTTGTTGCCGTGTGACAGATGGCATCAGAGGGGCAGTCTGACAAAATGGCATCTTTGAAGTGTGACGTGGAAGTGTGTAAGAAGCAAAGGGGTGTAACTGGATTCCTCTATGCGGAAAAAATTGCACCCGTTCATCAATGCTGCTGAATATTTACGGAGGCCAAACAGTGGACATCCGCACAGTGAGGGTGTGGGTGGCGCTTTTCAACAGTGGTGACAGTGATGGTGGGTCACCTCCACTGGTGCAGATTTTTATATGAGCGCGGTGTGCAGGCTCTTCTTCATTGCTGACGAAAATGCACAGCCTGTGGTGATGACTGTGTCAAAAACCAGTGTTTTGTAGCTGAGAATTTGCTCTATCAAATAGTGTTTTGGTGCTCTTTGTATCTGTTGTAGCTTCTATGTAGTTTCCAAATAAATAGGAGGCATTGCTTGTGGAGCTACCTACGTACTATGATTCTATGGCATTCAGAACAAACAATTCTTTCACATCTCAAAATACTGCCATCTGCTGTGTAAAAACACACTGCTTTACAGTTATTCATATCTCATGCTTCACTAATGAGGCTTGCTTAAACATCATCACAGACACAAACTTTGGATAAATGAGACCAGAAAAAATTTTCACCTTTACTGACAGTGTAAGCAACACGGTGGGTCAGAGAGCATGACATAATCCCAGCATAAGAAATGTCACTCTGTCTTAGACTATTAAGCTTTATTAGCTCTCTGCTTTGGAGGTTAATGACCTCTCCAGTGCATATTTGGCACAACAGTAATATTTATACAGTCATTAAAACCATAGGTGTCTCTTATGTTAATTCCTCTTCATACTTCTTTATTCCTCTTTACTAAAGTAAGTAGACTTAGAGCAGGGTTCAAAGAAATCTTGTGCACGTTCTTAGCCTATGTTTTCCATGAACCAAAACCAGTTAAAAAACCTTCACATGGAAGTATACCTAGTTTGAACAAGCTACGGGTACCAACATTGTTAAAAGAATACACCATGCATGTTTTTTTAAGCAGTATTCCCTCAGAAAACAGAATGCAGATACAACCTCATTTTCTGGTGGCATCCTTGCTTTACAGTTAAGATGAAACTAAGTGGGAAAGTCCAGCCATGTTCATCTTGACTTTCTTTAGACAACTTCAATGTGCGTGTCTACTTTTGAGCTATCCAGAATATATATTTATATTGGGATAAGATGTATTACATTTCTAGCAGGCCTATCTAGTCCAGCTGCCCTGCTAAAGCTAAAGTTCACCTACAGCAGGTCGCATAGGATCATGTCCAGGCAGATTTTTAATATCTCCAGAGAAGAAGACTCGACAACCTCTCTGGGAAACCTATTCCAGTGTTCTGTCATCCTCAAAGTAAAGAAGTTTCCCCTTACGTTCAGATGGAAGTTCCTCAGTTCCAGTTTGTGCCCATTGCCTCCTGTCCTGTTGTTAGACACCACTGAAAAAAACCTGACCCTATCCTCTTGAGACGCACCCTTTAGAAATTTATAAGCATTGATAAGATCCCCTCTCAGTCCACTCTAAACAGACCCAGGTCTGTCAGCCTTTCCTTGTAAGTATGAGGTGGGGTTGGCCAGCCTAGATATAGACACCTAGGATGTGATTCAGTTACCATTTTAAACGTACCAATTTATCTCACTTTGTTTCCAGACCTGCTCTTCTGTAGGTCCTGTACCATATCTAAGTGGCCCATGCAGAAATCTCAAATACTGGGTATCTGAAATGGCCCTAGGTAGCCATGGTTGGCAACTGAAACCTGTTCCTACACTTTGATGAGATGAATCCCACCACTTGCTTTACAATTGCATTTGTTGGACCCTCAGAGAATGGGTACCAGGGTATATGTGGAGCAAAGCACGAGGTGCCATGAAGACTTCTGCCTAAACAAAACCATGCGGCACCATTTTAGAAATCATGCGGTGTCCAAGATATGTGGGTGAGGCTGGCAGAAATGGGAGGGGAGTGAGTGAAGGGCTGTATCCTTTAGGAATGGCACCATCAGCCAGATAGATACCTCATCTCCAAAGAGTTGGAACAGGAATATGTACGGGTGATTAGACAACTGAATTATCACCCGTGGAGGGCATTAGGCCTAAGATTCAGACATCATCAGGTGTCTGTGACATAGATATTAGTCTTAAGTTCTCATTATTGTCGGTGGTGATCTAGATCGTCACTTGATCATCTATGACACAGCCACTGAACTGGTAAGTAAAGACACGGAAGCCTAAAGACATCTGCTCAGGTGATGAAACATTAGCAACTGAGCCATCCTTGGAGGACGAGTTGGATAACTCACTAGAGTACATCTCTTGTACTGACTCCGTCCCAAGAGCTTAGGCATCTCTCTCATATATGGACACCTATCATACTTGGAATTCAGTGTTTCAATCCAGGGCTGAATCAAACCTGCTGCTTTGGGGGGTTTTCTGGGATCTCCTTCTATTTCTGTGCCTCTAGAAATGGATAAGAGATCAACTTTCTACATCTAAACATTAATGTCAGCTGTCCCAAATCTCTCCCAAACTTCTCGCACAACCCATGTTCCTCTTAAGACAAGAAAAAGTCTCTCTTCAAGATCTAGTAGAATAAATGCATCATGTAGCCTTTTGTGGGAAATCTGCAAACCAGTACCTCTCACCCACAGACAGGCAATATGGAAAGGCAGCAAAAGAATGCGGTGTACTCTCCCTTTCTAGGAATCCCTAAGAGATATTTCTGTGGCACCTCTCAGCTCAGCGTCTAAGCTTTCATCCTGCAGAGCTCTACATTATCCTTCCTCACAGAGCAGTGGGAAAGTCTTCTCCTTACATCCCTATTTTTGAGGGTCTTAGGTGACTATCCCCTGGTTTATGAATTCACATCCCACATGCAGGGACTTCATTAGTTGATTTCTTTGGGTAACATTGTGAAGGAGCAGGTCCTCTGAGCTGCAGTTGGTGTCTTATGATGCTGCTAAGAGGTGATCAGCTTTTCTTTGCTTTGTTAGCCACCTGTTAGCACCATTTTAAATCCCTGTCCAGCGTGACATACATGATATAAAGATAACTGTGCTAGTACAGAACGGTTTGGTGATTACAAAAAAAAAAAAAAAAAAAAAAAAAGAGAGAAAGAGAAACAGGATTTGTAATTTGGTATTGATAAACCTTTACAGAAACACTGGTGTGCTGTATCTGATATACACACGTGCTCACACATTGCAGTGATGGCCACAGTAAATGAATCTTTGTGCTACAGAACAAGAATGTTCATACATTGCTCATTTACACAGTAAGTAGCCATGCAAAGTTCCAGCTCCTTTTTTCACTTGAAAGGCTTGTGTGTCCCCTCCATTTCAACCCCATTGCGCTGCAAAATGAAATAGAAGTAATTTTAATTTTAAGAATGCAAGATAAGTGTTGCCTGGCAACACCACAGGTAGTAGCTGGTCCCTGTGTGGCCTGAAGCATTCCTCTTCAGAAACACTTTATATAGAGATATCCCTTTGTTACCAAGAATGGTTATTGAGATTTTTTTCTCCCTGGCCATTTAATTGCATAAGTTTTCTTTCAAGAGCAACACAATTAGAGGAATTTTTTTGCTTAATTTTAGGAAGTAAATTGTTCATAATTCATGTAGAACTAATCAGGGGAAAAATTCGTAGTATCTTCCCAATGTACAGTTATTAGCACAACTGCCACAACATACAAAACTTCCCCAGTTAGGAGCCTCTGCACCATTATGTGCTCTGATTTCTAAAACCAATATGTATTAACTGTCATGCATTACCACTATTTATTGATGCTATATTTTCTGTACAAAGCAGAAGACCCACCGTGTCTTCTGACTCCACTGATAACAGGACCATTCTCCTATTCTTCAACAATCTGTTAAAGAAGAAAGAGGCCTAGGTGATTTCTGTGAAAAAGTCAGCACATTTATGGTAGTTTTTAATTAAATGCTATTAAGTGTGTGTGAATTCCAGAAAGGTATTTTGTGGGATCATTTTTAAAATTGTTAACCTTGCAGAATACCTCAAGCTGAGAAAGATAATAGAGAGTAGCTGGTCTAGAGCTCTAGAGGAAAGCTCTTGTGAGAAGTCTTGAGAAAGTACTTTCTGCCATGAATACCAAAGGCATTTGGTAAACATTTCTATCAGTTAGGAAAGGTGAGTCGTCAGAGAGTGGATATTCACTCTATCTAATGTGGCATGTGTGCATATGCTAAGAAGCTGGTCTGGGAATTTGAGCCTCCCATATCAGTGTTGGAATAGGTTAAACTAAACAAGCAGGTCTGCAGTGTCTGCAGACAATACCGTGAGAGGGAGAGATTGGTATGTGTAAAAATTACTATCACTAAACTCACAAACAGTAACAATAAATCAGTCTAAACCACAGTTCCTGTAAGAAAATGTAAGAAACAGTTACTTTGCAGCCCAAGCCCTTAATTCATGAAGTATCTTCTCAATGTTAACCAGGTAACACCTTTTCCTTACTCTCTCCTTAGTCTATTGAGATGTTCTCTCAGCAAGTCCCATATGAGTGAAGAAGGTACCAGAGCAGAGCGCTTGGCCGAAGGTTGGAGATATATTCCCATAGGGTTTATAGACTGAAACCTCTTTCTCCTTCTTGTGTATCATCTCGCTAATTCCAAATTTTAGTTCATCACTTCCTCTACAGGGTCAGGTCTGAGTTTCCATCCTTTTTGCAGAAGACAAACTGCACTAGGAAAACTCTGCGGTGTGAGCTTTATTCTCATTAAAGTTTTTATAGACTTCTCAATTCATAGAAGAAAAAAGACTCAGGTCCATTCCTAGTGCAAAGTTCTATGCCCATATTGATTCACCATTCAAAAGGGATTATTCTCACTGGACTAGGGTAATTTCTTAAAAGTCCATTACGGAATACCTTTTGCTAAATATAGTTGCAATAATGCATTCTCCAGCTTTCAAACTACACACAGCTGGAAACTGTGGACTTTGATTTAATTATAGTACCATTCTAAAGACGAGGCTAGACTTAAATATCAGATTTTCATCAGCATCTGTTGAAGCATCCTTAATTTGTCTACAGAGCCCAATAAATTGCAGTTATTCTGCACAGTTTTGAACAAAAAGCCATGTCTATCAAAGCAAAATAATTTCATTGAAAGAAAGCTATACTGTTTTCACTGTCCATCTATTTCACTCAGAACCTCAGATAATCTCCACATGGAAATCAAACATAACATTACAAGTGTAAGTCATAGTGTAACGAGTTGAGGTGGCATTATGTTCCTTCTGCTACATACAATTAACAATTAACTAGGTGAGAAAAAAAGAATATGTAAAACTCCTCTAACAGAAAGACATTTTACTAGTTATCAAGAATTCAAACATTACCCAGTAAAGCCTACTAAAAATAACAGTATAAGAAAATGCTGGTCTTCTTAGCTATTATGACATACAATGCATGGTGATTAACACGAAGGAATATGCACAGGGTCAATTAGCCAGTGGGATGAGTAACCAAAATTAGCAAGTGATTATTATGCCATTTTTACTGCATCTTCTTTTCCCCAATTTACCCTCCAATTATTATTCAAGTTTCTTTAAAGCATTTGTGAGATTTTTGGAAGCTATTAGGATGCATTCTTTTCTATATATTTTTTATTATTTTTTTCACCACAACTTTATAAGTAAGTTTGCCAGGAAAATTATAAGATGCAGTTCTCCTTAATAATTTATTCCTTTCCATTTGACAAGACAAATATTGCAAGACATAGGACAGTTTCATCTCTCACAAAAAAGATGGACTCTGTACAAGGCAGAGAGCCAGAAGCAAAGCTCTGAAAAGTCTAGTCACTGACACTATAATTATGTGCAATCAATGCAAGGTTATATATAACAAAGAGAAATGGTATCTTAAAATGTTTGAGAAGTCTGAGAAATATAAGTGCTATTGCAGTGCTGGTTACACAATTCATGAAATACATACATTTCTTGTCAGCTACGATTAGAAAAGATAAACTGAATTTGGAGAAGGTGCAGAGGGAGATGCTAAGATATTAGGATAATAAAGATTATATTAGCCAAGATGAGGTTAGAATAATTGATTGACCTGATCTGATGAAGTCTGGGCCAGGAGGATTGATGGCGGAAGCACATTACAAGTAAGGAAGACAGAAAGATAATACTGGCACAAGGAACAGGTGGGTTTAAACTGACCATGAGCAGTTTGAGACTGTAAGTTGGGAGAATGATCACAAATATGTGAAGAGCAACCCAGTGGAGCAAACTGACAGGAGGGAAAGGTGGGGGGAAGGCCCTGAATAAGTTTCAGATTGTGCAGAATAAGGTTATAAATGGGAGAAAATGGTATGGCTGTCTCTCCTGGCTCTGCATGGGAGAAGAGCCAGAAGGTGCCAGCCTTACTTCCCACCCCAGCTGGTTGGCTGGTGACACAGGCCAGCCACCCAATGACTTGCTCCCCCATCTCATGGTGTCCCGCTCACACCCAGAACCAGGGCACCTTGCTAGCTCCGCAGGCGAAGCACAGTATGGGGTGGCACTTCCAAGGTTCATGGGAAGGAGTGAAGTAATGATGTGAGGGATTTACGGGGTGGGGGCATTCCACTTTATAGAAACTATTTGCACTCCAGAATTATATCAATTCAAAATTTTCTTCAAATAAAAGAGATGAGCCAGTAATATATTTTCATTGCCATCACTGAAGTGAGTTTACACAAACCAGGGAGTATATTATTGTCATCTTAAAAAGAAAAAAGACTACTCCTTTTCAGCTGACCTCACTCAAGCGGCAAGTTCAACCATCCAGAATCAGTTATTTAAACACAGAAAAGCTTTTTACAGCAGTAAATAGGAAAATAATAGATGTATATAAAAAGTGAATGAGAAATAATGTTACACACTGCTACCCATGTAGCTGTTTTCAGTGTCTTGGTCACGTTCAAGCCTGCTCAAAATGCTAATGTCATTAGAAAATCTCCCTGTGTGAGTGACAAACTCTTGTTTGTCGTAAAAATCATGAATAGAGGTGAGCACTGAGCTCTAAACTGTAGATCACATATTTAATCTAAATCTAGTTTAGAGTATAGTGTTCACCTGGGTACAGTGTTTGGATAACAATTGCCCTAATATACTTGTACAGTCCAAACAAATTTGAGCTGTTAACTCTTAGTACACAGCATTATATCTGATATGGATTGATAGATTTTTTCTGTCTCACCTTGATTAATCTCTTAGGTCAAAAGTCATGCTGAACATCTATGAATATGGAGGGCTTTTTTAATGAGAGGGTTCTAGGAGGAAGTAAGAGTGCATTGCAGAAGAATGCCCACAGGGAAGATTAAAACCTTGTATAAGGGTGTTGCGGAGGCACCCACAAGAAAGACAGCAGCAGCTATCTGGAAACTGGGAATTTATTGCAATCAATTTTGCCAGGCACTCTGACTGGCCAAAATTAATTACACGATGGGATGTCAGTTGGGAATATATTACTACACAACTGATTCCTGAATACCAAAGCATATTCTTTAAGGAAGACGAACCACAATGAGTACACCCTAACTCATACGACGGAAAATCTCCTACTCAAGGGTACCAAAAGGGTCACTCACCCGCAGAGGGTGAGGACTCACTCAGTCTTTGAGGGTACACTTGGACAGCATCCTGATCCAAGTGGAGTCCTGGGAGTGTTCTCAGATAGCATCCTGATCCGAGGGGAGTCCTGGGGGTAATCTCAAATAGCATCCTGATCCAAGGGGAGAGTCCCCGACTGCATTACCTGCTGCTCCAAAGAGGACCTACTCAAACTTGGTTCTCCAACAAGGCTCCCTTTATACCTTGGTCATGTGTGAGCTGTGTCATCTCAATCACTAAACACAGACCAGCGGCAGCTAACGGACCTAGACCCCAAGGCACCAGATACCTCTGGAGCATCGATCTGATCTTTATTAGGTGCTTGTGCAGGCCCCAGACTTTACGCGAGATTTGTGCAAGCTTTGTGCAAGCAGCCAGGGTGTCTGCACTGCCGTGAAGGGGTCATATAGGTTTTTACTGGATAGTTAAATTAAAATATGCCTATAGCCTTAGCTACTACTATTATTCTTCTGCTAAGAACACAAGTTTGTATTTAATTTTATAATCAAAGAAGCCTAACTTTACTTAGTTGAAATCAAGTTGCTAAAGTTTATTGTTCAGAATTCGTTGTTCAGAAGTTTTAACAAAACTATAGGTGTCTTCAGAGAAAATCCTACCTTTTGGGGGCCAGAGGCCAGAGCAAGGCCTGCACGCTAGTTCAGATCTCCAAAGGCTCACATCTCTGTTTAATTGTCACATCACCGTTTAGGGAGCTTTGGCACAGAAATAGAGTATGTCATCTTCTTGAGAAGTTAAAATAAAGAATAGAGCTATTTCCGTACTCGTAATTAATTCATGACAGCCTTTTATCGATTATTAACCTCCACACAGAACTGTCTAAGAGCATTTAAGAGCTTCTCCTTGAAGCTGTCTGAAGTATATGATCATTCTTCTGCATGACTCCTTGTGTGCCTTGCAGATACACTACATCATCTGCCAGAATCTGTCAGAATCTGTCTATAAAGAAAAATTCATCCAGACTAAGTCAGTTTGTCATAACTACAAAGATTTTGAGAGTCATGCATTTTGGCTAGTCACCTATTTCTGATCAAAAACATGGGTTTTGGTTCTTTTTATCTTGCTTAGCTCTTATTTAACACTCACAGCCTGATGTTGTCACTTCATAAGTCACCAATGAATCATTTAGTGCAGACTTCTCAAATATTTAATCTCCACACTGAAGTCCCCAATCTTTCAGGCTTTTTCTGAAAGACCTGATGTACGATTTTAGAAAATCCTATCTCCCTAACATAACTGATTGATAAATCCATGTTAGAACTGATTTTTTAGTTCTTATTACTAACTCCCACCATTACAAATCAGACACAACAAGGTTCTCCAGGCATGGAGCAAGATGCACAGAAATGCCAACATTTGGCACACACTGTAGATCTCAAGTCTATGCAAGCATGTCCAGGATAAAATTGGCATAAGCTCCTTACCTTTATCACACCTATCAATAGTTACTGTAATGGGTGTTGCACAAGATATGCTAAGAAAAGATGTTTTTCTTATGCTGTAATGAATCAGTTTCTGAAAGGAGTCCATAAGTACCATGTGTCACCACAGACCCAACTGAAAATGCTGATGTGTCACAGAACTTGTCAAGGCAATACAACCCAAAAAGAAGGTGTCAGCATGACTCATAGTAGCTTCCAAAAGTACATGAAAAATATAGTTCATCAGTCCAGTGACATCACTCTGTCCTCTATGCAACTGTCCATAGCAAACTAAGAGCAAGGAAATCGATGATTTATTGGTATAGCACACTTTTGTTCACCGGTAGTTTAGAATTCCTTCAGTGAGTTTTTCAGAGACTTCACCTCTTTACACTTTCTGTGAACAAGATTGAATGATTTGTTCATCTCTAACAGAGAAAATATCAGGAGTCAGGTTCTCTACTGCCTTCTATCTTCCATTGCAAATTAAACACAAACTACCTCATTTTTATTGAATAGCATATTTTCCTTCTTCAAAGGCCACGAGTATCTTAAAAAGGCTCCAGGGAATCTAGTGCTGTATAATATTTATCCATAGAGTTTTCAGTTCTCTGAGTTCTTATGCCACAAGCCAGAAATCAAGAGGCAAAGGTGTTAATTACACTCCTGTTTCAAGACTAGCCTTTCTCTCCAAAGCTGAGCCAGGAGTCATTTAGCAGTCCATGGGAACACCTGGCCTTATAGAAATGTCCTTGTGTCACTGCCCATGCTATAGGTTTTCCTTGTCAGAGATGGGTCATAAAGCCTGAATTATTGCTCATTCTCCAAACTTCCACTGAGCATAGCTTTGCCAGAAATATCTTTCCTTAGTTATTCCTATTATTGAATGTTGGTAAGATCATCACCATTATAGCGATGGGGGCAATATATCTAAATGGCTGTTATACTATACTATAAAACTAAAACATTCAGGAGAATTTAATTAGTGTGTTATTAACTTTTCCTTCATATGTTATTGCTTCACAGACATCCTTTATTAGTTTGTGACCTGTTTTCCCTCTCTTTCTTCTATTTTTTTTCCTGTCCCAGTTGTCCACCAAAACACAGCACAAACAATGACAACAAACAGAGGGAACAAGCAGAGCTCACTCAAGCATGCAGAGAGAAGCACAAGCAGTGAGCACTGGCAACATTTCTCTGAGTTTGTTGCCCTGATTTCCAGCATTTTAATTAAGTAGATGAAGTAAATCTTAGGTATTAAATAATCCTAGAAATAGCTGAATTAAGCGTAATGGATGCAAGGATATACTCTGACAGTCTGTGGAAAGCCTTGCACTATACTTTTGAAAAACTGGAAAATACCTCTTTTCTGTGAGATGCCGAATCCATTGTCCTTATGTGGATACATCACTGTCTGCGTTGTAGAAAGCTACATCAGTTTTGCAAGATGGAAGGGAACTTGAAAATCTGTCTTGTATATTGTGATTTATATCTTATTTTGATGTCAGAACACCAGTATTTGAAGAAAAATAAGTAGGAACTTTTCTCTGTATGGAAAGTGACAAGAAATCTGACATGGTCCCTGAGCATCCTCAAGCCACTGCAAACAGAGCCATTAGGAAGGAAGGAATCAGATCTACAATGTCATCTTTTTTTAATATCTATGCAGTCTTCCAAGGACAGCTTTTGGTTTTGGCAACTTTCTCAGAGCTTATTTTGTACAGTTAAACCTTGTAGGGTAATCAATACCCTTTTCCAGGTTTGCACTCTACGGACTTTTAAACTAAAGAGAAAAAAAAAAAAGATGGCTTTAGTCCTGTATATTCCCTCTAATGGAATGGGTTTTTTTTACTTTAACTCATACAAAACTCATAAAAGACAGACTTACAAGGGACCTCAAGAGGTCATTCAGTCTGATTCTCCCCACAGCTGGAGTTGCTGAAGCTATGACATTCCTAGCAGAGGGTCCTAAACATCTCTAACAAAGAAGATTTTGTTATTCCTCTAAGCAATCTCCTCCAATGGCTACCTGCAAAAAGTACTCAGCCTTGGGTTTAGACTCTTAAAAGGGATGCCAAAGTTTCCTAACCTGTTGGTTGTCCTATATTTATGCTCCTAGTTTCATTACTTCAGTACAGCACAAGAAACATGGGAAATACAGGTCCCATATCCAAATTACATCCTTTGTAAGGATAAAACACAAACACAGGGAGCATAGGGGACAAAGGACCTTGTTACATAGAATCATAGAACCACAGAGTCACAGAATGCTTTGGGTTGGAAGGGACCTTTAAAGGACATCTAGTCCAAGCCCCCTGCAGTGAGCAGGGACATCTTCAACTAGATAAGACTGTGCCCTGTCCAGCCTGACCTTGAATGTTTCCAGGGATGGGGCTTCTATCACCTCTTTGGGCAACCTGTGCCAGTGTTTCACCACCATTATTGTAAAAAATTTCTTCCTTACATCTAGTATAAATCTTCCCTCTTTCCTTTTGAAACCGTCACACCTCGTCCTACTGCCAAGGTCTGTCCACATCTTTCCTACAAGTCCCCTTTAAGTACTGAAAGGACTCAACAAGGTGTCCCCAGAGCCTTCTGTTCTCTAGGCTGAGCAACCTCAACTTTCTCAGCCTTTCTTCATAGCGCAGGTGCTCCATCTCTGTGATCATTTCTGTGGCCCTCCTCTGGACCCACTTCATCAGGTCCATGTCGTTCCTGTGCTGAGGACTCCAGAGCTGGATGCAGTACTCCAGGTAAGGTCTCACAAGAGCAGAGTAGAGCTGCAGCATCACCTCCCTTGACCTGCTGGCCACACTTCTTTTGATACAGCCCTCTTACATACATACATAACATCTCACAGCCTCAATATCAGTCTTAAATCTTCCTTGTAGACACTAGAGCTGGCTAAGGTCTGTCAAAGCAAGCCAAACTCAAACCACCTGAACACCATAGCGTATCATCTTCAGCACCACAGCAGGCACTCTGAACACAGCCATAGGTGCTACAGATATCAGGGAGTTAAAACATCACTTGCAATAGATTGACAAATGTAATTTATCGGAGTGCAATAAGGATACCCCAAAGGAATACAGTCTGAACGAAAAATGTGAAGGGAGTAAAGTGCCGTCAGTTGGACCCTGGTTGCACAGATAATTGAAAGGAGCTCCCAGCATTCCCTGAGGATACAACTCATTCCATTATCAGGATACGGCTGTCATAAACCTGCCCCTCTAGGTTTTTTTAAAAAACTTGATATCAAATACTTTGAAATGTGTAGCAAAAAAACAATTAGGCTCTGAAGTGCTGGAAGACAATGATAAATGAACAATGTAACTGCAGAATTACTAGTGCCTTTTAATAGCCAGCAGGGACGTACTCAGGAAGTCTCAGAAATGTGATTCTTGACACACCATGGTCTTGCAGAAGAAGGAAAGATCTGTGTGAATTTCTCCTGGGTTTTAGAGGATTATATATTTCAGTCTTTTCCACCATCTAATGAGCCTGACTCCAAGCTCACTGAAATAAATAAGGCCCCAAATAAAACACATATGATAGTTCCTACCACTTCTCTTAACCTTTAAATTGGGACTTAAACACTGCCTGTGTGTGATTTCCAATATTTTCAAAATGTAAGGATTTTTTTGGAAAGAAGGAGAAAGGTTAGAGTCTTTTGTTGATCTTCAAGTTAAGACACATCAAGATTATTTTCATGCAAAAATCCAACAAAACTTTCTATTATTAAATAATTTTTGTCAATTTAAAAATGTATGCTTGCTGTGCAACAAACTGCATCAGTTCTTATTTAAAGAAGTAGAACTGCCAGTAGCCAGGATAATTATATTTAATATGAATGTGAAGGTGAATGTGAATCATTCAGCTGACAGAAGTCTTCTGAGTCAAGCTCTGATGCTTTTCATAGGGCAATGAACTAAAAATTAGTGGCTTTTTTTTCCATGGAGAACCACAATCCTCAGCCCCAGCCATTTATGGCTATTAAGAGACTCCCTGGTAGTGTTCATAAGTGATAGGGAGTGAGCCACGTTTTCACCTTGGCACAGCAATTTCCTGATGACCTCTATATGCCTGTGAAGTTCTTACTGAATGCACTACTCTTCATCTCCTGCCTTAAGCTTGTGGTTGAACCAAGGGAAATACCAAATACAGCTTACATTGACATCATGTTGCTTATCTCTCCAGCTTGGACCTGAGTCCATCTGGGACATTCCACATGAGTGCAGAAGGTGGGACGTGTGCTTGGTGGAAGGGCTGGGCCAGGAGAGGGCAAGCCCCCTTCTCTGACCAGCAGATCCAAAACGATATATTACGCAAAGAGTGATAAACTGTCCTTCTGCAGTTATCTAAATGTGCACGGGCAGCAATTTACATGCCTGTTTGTTCTTGTGAAATGTGGCTTTGCTGAGCACCATGATGTGCCTGTGGAGTAATGTAAGCGTTTCCCAAATAGCCTTAAATTAGCTAGCCTGCACACCAAATTAGAAACACTGAGCTTGCCACAGGCTGCAAAGCTCACTTGAGAAGCTCTTTACAGTCCCAAGCACCATATTGAGAAGCAGCTAGCTGAAGCTGTCTCAAGTATGATTGGGCTACAGTAGAAGCAGAAATAAGTGAGCAAGGGCAGGTTTACAACAGGCATGTGAGCTCCTAGCTCATGTACAGAGATCTTCTTACTGTACCATGGAAACCTGTGGCTAAGCTGGGGCTCTACACAGCAAGAGTCTGACCTCTAGCAGGATGGGTCCAGGCATGGTCCTCTGGGGCTGAGCTGCAGCTCTGCTCCCCTGGCTGCCAGCTGCCTGAGAAAGGCACTGAGCAGCACTGCAGAAGAGTTTGCTGGTTTGTAACCTAAATTCTGCTGACTTTCAGGAAGTTTAAGGCAGCTGAACAGCCAAATGATTTTTAAAATAGAAATTTAATTCTAAAGAACATATTGTCTGTCCACACTATAAAATTAATGTGGCAGGTTTAGTCTAGATAGCAGGGGCAGCGGCTGCAACAAGGAGAGGGTAGTTTCAATGTCAACATGTGCTGCTAGAAGACCACATACAGAGTAAGTTCCTGGAGTCAAAATTTTGCACCTTGGCAGCTACGTCAGATAACTTCACTACTTTTCTTATGCCGGTTATCTAAACTAGCAACATATACGTGCACAAAATACGGATACATTAATACTAGTGAACCCTCAGCACAGGACAGGGACCATCCCCAAGGCACATGCAGTTTTCAGGCAGGCAAACTGTTTAGGGAGAGCGAGACCGTTCCTTTGCAGAGGTGCACATCACTCAGTGCCAACTGATAGCAATGCCCAGGATTGTCCCTATGCTCATTTTATTTACTACTATAAATACAGCCTTTGAAAACAGCACTTCCATTTTGTTCTGCGGGCATGATAGACACTTCAGGCATTTCCTAAAACAATTACCCGTAATGTTTGCACAGATATCTCACTTCATCTCTTGCTGCAACTTTATTCCACCCTGAAGAGGTAGGTGTGACCGGCTTTCATCTGTTCAAATAACTCCCTACTTAATTGTTATTATGGACCTCCAGCTGCAAAGACAAATCAGTAACTCACCTTATACACACACAGAGCAATGCTCGTCCACAGAAGGACTATTTGTATGCTATGAAATTTGGGAGTGCTATCCAGGGGTTAAAAATCCTTCACATTCCCAGCAGTACATTAGAACAAGACCTATATACACGGCCTATGTAGGAACTAAAGTGTACTCTTGCAAAGTGTCCGTCCAGATGAGGTGCAGATTGGGATTTCAGGTCTTGAAGCAATTCACACTAAAACTAAAGAGATCTGAAGGGATGTACTTTACTCCTTTCGTTTGGTTGGTTGGGGGTGGGGGGGGTCTAGAAAAACTATTTCTTGATGTGACCAAGTTTAATGGGAAATTAGAACTACAGCATATTAATCATCTTAAAGCTCCTAGAGGCTCAGAAAGGCAAATTATACTCCCTGAAAAAGTTAAAATCGTCTCCTATTTTATATGAAAGTATGGGCATAAAAATGGAAATAATCCCCTCAGGACACAATCCAGGGAGAAATAACAACATGACCTTGAGTTATAAACAGGAAGAGATTTTCAGTGTACTGCAGGGGATTTAGTGAAGGGATCCCCATTAATGTTAATAGGAGGCAGAGGGATGAATCTCAAGCACTGAAGCGGAAATTCAGCCCTTTATGTCAGATGTTCTGAAAACCAGGCAGCTTGCTACCGCCTGTGCAGCCAGCCAGAATCAGAGACGAAAACGGTTAATTGCTTTCTGATGTTTGAGTTGAACTGAGGTCAAAATATAAGACATGTGGAAATAATGCTCCTTTTAAGAAATCTGGGAGGTAAGTGCCTGCTTCACCGCACAGGCATGGGATCCCTTGCTCTGCAGCTCTCTGTAAAAATCTAACATGAACGTCATTTAGATTAGACGAGATTAACCTCAAACTTCATTGTCCGTACAAAAAAGGCAATCTAAGTGCACTAACATATATGCTAACCATTTTTATCAAAACATAAATGCTTCTGTCTGCAGGGCTTTTAAGCAAATTACAAGCCAAAATGAACACAAAGTGCAAAATGACCTATTTAATTGTAAAGGTCTTGTGTTTTTTATATAATTTCTAAAGCTTTTTATGCTTTCTTATGTTTAGCAATGTAAACTAAAATGTTCTGGTGTGTTCTTCATTCACTGCATTTTCTCAGATGAAGTTTGTCTTTTTTATAACAGAAGAGCTGAAATATTGAAGGGAATGCTGGTCTACTGAAGTAAATAATAGATTTCTCACTGTTCTTGAAGAAGTTCAAACTTCATTCACTTCCTTTTTGTGCAATCAAAAGTGAGGGGAGAAAAACAATGGAAAATAAAAATTAAAGCCAGTGGAAGGAATAATGGCACTGCATAACAACTGGAGATCTGACCCTATACTTAGTCGTGTGAATGCACGGTTATGAAATATGCCACAAGCTCCAAGATTACAAACTTCCTTGTGATTAGGGAATACTACCTACTCCTACTGGCATCACTTGAAGAAAGGGAACAGTTTAAGTACAACATTTATGCAAATTCTTATGATTTACAAACTGAGTGAGTGGCTCATAAACTGGAGGGCGGGGCTGCCTTCATGGGCTGGAGAAATGGGCAGACAGGAACCTCATGAAGGTCGGCAAAGACAAATGCAAAGTCCTGCACCTGGGCTTGCATAAGACTGATGTACTAGGACAGGCTGGGGACCTACTGGCTAGAATGTAGCTTTTCCGAGAAGGCCCAGTGGTCTGGTGGACAACAACCTGAGCATGGGTCAGCAGTGTGCCCAGAGATGAAGACCAACTGTATCTTGGGCTGTATTAGCAATATTACAGTCAACAGGTGCAGGGATGATATTCTACTTGCTGATCATCTATGGGGCCAATTCTGAAGCATTCTGTCTAGTTTGGGCTCCCCAGTGCAAGAGAGATTTTGACAAACTTTTAAGTTCAGAGATGTGTAAGGGAGAGGAGGTGAAACATATGGATAAAATATTGAGCTGGGCTTATTTAGCCTGAAAAAAATAAGGCAAAGTAGGGATTTGATTACTGTCTTCCACAAGGAGGGTTGCAGAGAAGATGGGTCAGAGTCTTTGCAGGTACACTACAAAGGACAAAAGGCAACAGGCACAAGCTGCCACAGAAATTCTGATAGAATGCAAGGAAAACAGTGTTCATGGTGAGGACTGTCAAATACTGGAATACCCCAACGAGAGATTTTGTGTGGTCGCCATTCTTGCAGATTTTCACAACCGGACTGAAGAAGGTTCTAAGAAACCTGACCTAGTTTTGAAGCCAGCACCGTTTTGAGCAGAGTGTGAACTAGAGACCTCAAGAGCTCTCTTCTAACCTAAATTACTCTCTGATCGTATGTAAGGTTTAAAATATTGCTCAATTCCATAAGCAATTCTGCAGAAGAAGAGACATTACTAAAATCTGGCCCAGGCCAGGAGAGGACAAGAGGCTGCTGTGTTTATGAATGGATAATATTTAACCAGAAAGAGGCTCAAACTCACATGCAGGGATCCTTCCTTATTTTTTTTAATCACTTTTCACCTGTAATTCAGGATCACATTACTAGAGCAAAGTAATATGTGCAACACCACACTATCCTATTTCAAAAGTGGTCAGGAAAAACTCAAAGGATTTACATCAGAAGCTCTTTCAAGTGTAGTTTAGAAGCTTTTCTAAAGTGAAATCTAGGCATATAGGAAATTCTTCACTATGGTTTCTATTCATTGTTTCCTTGACCTTTTCCTGGTAGGGAATATGAAAGACAAGGTGGTCTAGGTCTCCCTCTCTGTATGCCTCTGTAATTTGTGCCAAGTGTGCCAGGAACGGGAAGCCCCACACTGACATGGCCCAACTGCATAAACTTGGCTCAGACTTCTGAGGTCATGGCTTAGTTTGAGAAAGGGCTGTGAAAAAGTCTGTAGAGCAGAGATAAGGAAGATAAAATTGCAGACAGGTAAGAATTCTGAGACAGGATCATTAGTTACTCCAGGATTCAGGAAGGAAAGCACTGTCAAGAAAGGGTGTAAAAATTAAAAAACAAAGACAATACTGAAGAATAACAACTCCGCAATAGCATCAATACCATGCAGCAGAGCAGTTCAATCCCTCTCTTCCAGACTAATGCCTGCCTGGCCTGCAAACATGCTTCAAGCATCTTATCGGGGTGGGGAGCATAACAAACTATGTGGCTTGTTAAATATAGGCTAACTTTTTTATGTGTTGGCTAAGAGATAACTGTCTCATTCTTTAAAGCTCTGTATACCCTGTTTGCAGGGTCTCTGCACAGAGCTAAACATGCCAGAACAAGCGGCCCAAAGAGACACCATCACAGGAGTACTATTTTGAGCTTTGCAGTAATGTTTTTTTGGGGGTTGGGAAAATAAACTTTTAATCTGTCATCTTATTAGCCAACTTGATTTGATGCAAAAGCATGCAGATTGTGTGAACAAAGCCCTTAGGACTATTCATGCGATTGTCACTGACAGCTTTCTATGTGGTTACTCTACCTGGAATATTTTGTAATTAATGTCATTCCCAAATAGACAATTGAAGACTAGCATTTCTCAAGGGTTTTCAATGCAGAGCCACTCTTCTTTTTACAATCTTTGAGCTCTGAGCCATGAAACCAAAAGTAGCAGCATGGTTTTAGGCAATTTATGCATAGTTTATTGCAGTTTTAAAATTATTAATCTTAAGCAAAATTGCTTGCATTCATTTGATAGTAGTGGAACTCTTAGAACTTGAAAATATTTACCAGAAAGAAGTAGTAGCAGTATCATTTCGATTACCAGAGACTGAAAAACCACCAGTATTTACTGCACACTATGAGGGACCACCACAGACTGTGACAAAGGTATCACATCATCCACCAAAGAAAACACTTTCCATATCTTCTACCAAGATCCTCTCATGCTAGAAATCTCTGCCAGGTTCTTGTTCTTTGTCAATAAAACAGCATTTCAAACAGACTCCTGGTTGGTTTGGGTTTTTTTACGCTGTCTTAACTTTCCAAATTTTTGGCTTCCATCCACATTAGAGCTGTTGGTGTTAAGAACTAGACATGGAGCTCTCTTAAAGAAACTTATTTCACAAAACTTGGACAGATTAAGCAAGTATGTCCTGACTTGTTAAGAAATCCTCCTGGCAATACTTCCCTTCTTTGGGGAAGGATAGTCAAAATGATGGAGGCTTCACAAGAGATGGCCTGAGATTAATTACAATTAAAGCTTTGGCTGACCAAGCAGCTGGGACCCTCACATAGTGGTGGGAGACACCTTTTCATAACAGCAGATGCTAATCATGAAAGCATCACAGAAGCAGCAAGCTTTAAAAATCACAGAATTACTCTGATCCCAAATCTCCTCAAAAAGGCTGCATTTCCACATCCATCAACCACAGCTGCTTGCATATTTGCCATACATCTAATATTTCTCCCCTTTGATACAGCAGTATGTTGCCCATGGCAGGGATCTAAGCTGAAATCTAAATTCCTCAGTTGAAGTTTCAGGCTGGCTTCTTAGCAGTGACTTACAGAGCCAGGTATCATTATTGCTCTGAAAGATGCAAAGGGAGGAAACTGAGCAATTACGGGAGCTTGTAAAACCCCCATCAAGCTGCAGAATGGTCTATTTATTTTCCATTGATCTTGCCTTTCTTTCTTTGAGGAATAATGACTGTCTCATCAAATCCCTCAAGTTCCCCAAGTTTGCATTGTGCCTTAACCTTTGTAATGATAAAGATCTCAGATTTGCAATTCTTAAGTCTGTCTTCCACTCTGTAATCTTCCACCTAAACTGCCATGGTGATATTTCTCCTGTATTGTTCTCCTGCTGTTATCCTTGTGCTGTTATTCTCATGCCCTTGCACCTCTAAACTCAAATACCAGATTTCTGATAGGACATGATTACCGTAGTATGGCGATTGCCCTAGCATGGCGATTGCCCTAGCATGGCGATTGCCCTAGCATGGTGATTGCCCTGGCATGGCTATTGCCCCTTCTTCCCTGTTTTTCCCTGTATTGTGTTGTTTAAAATGGAGTTTAGTTATATATACATGAGCAGTGCTCAGCAAATGACTTCCTCTCCTGTGATGTCCCAGAAATAAGTCTGAAGTGTTCACGTTATAAGTTGTTAAATAAAAGCCTGCTTTAAATTTATTTGACATATGTTGCTGCTGTTCTTCATTTTTAAGGAAGCTACAGGGTATTGTGAAGTGCTTGAGCTAGTTCAACACCAAATGTTATGTGCACTGTAAGTGACCGTAATATTCTAACTGCTACCACAGAGCTTGGGTACTAATCTGAGCATCAACTGTTTATTTATCTATTCATCTTAAGTAAAAAGTATTATCTTACTTTTATATCCTTGGGTTTACAAATACTGAAAAAGGTCACATTTGAAATCCTTTCTGCAGTCATAATTTTTAGCATAAATAGCACCTTACTCTTGGTCTGTCTGTGAGGACTCAGACAACTGAGGTACTGCAGATGTCTCCTCTGCGCAGACAAACCTCTGCTCTTCCAGGACACCCATAGTCAATCTGGCATACGGAGTATTTACTCCTATAGACTTGGTGAACCCTGATGATGACGTTTTGTTTCAGCAGATAAACCGAAAGCAGGTTGAATGAGAGAGCTAACCTGGTTACTAACGGTCCTTAAAAATGTTCCAGGCTAGATGTTAACATGAATAATGCCGGAGTGACCAGTACAACACTGCAGCATCCAAAGCCCTGACTCTTGAGTCAAATGCATTCACAGAAAGACTGTGTCTTGCAGACCTGAAGGTGTTAGAGAAGAGCCAGGCACAAACAGAAATGAGTCTCACTGGGAGTGAGAAAGTCAAGGAGGAAGGGAAATCAGGAGGCCTGTCTAGCCTTTTCCTTGGTCAGATCAGTTGGGATGGCATCATTCCGGACAAATATGTATCTACAAACACTATGGAACAAGCTGTGACACATTAGTACTCTCTAAGCATAATTATTCTTTTTTTTTTTTTTTTTTTTTAATAATTTGGAAAGGAATTACTTAACTCTTCCTCAGTAGATCCAACAGAACAAGGAGAAAGGAAAATCTGAGTATCTGTAGATTATTTGGCTTTGCATTTGAAAAGTGAGGTCTCACAGATGGGTTAAATATGCTTGGCTGGCAGCATTTTAGATGACCTCAAGTCATGGCCTGATGCCAGACAGAGGTTTAAAAACAACTAAATAAAAACCTAGATCTATAAATAAAGATTTAAATCTAGATATAAAAGCAGGAAATAAGTGTATCTCTGTAAATAATGATAATTTTTAAAAAACCCAAACAACATACTTTGATTTATATTGAAATAAATGGTTCTGATTGACTTCCAAATATTATTATTTCTATGTAACTTGAGAGGAGGGCGTAAGTAAATAAATAAATAAATGTTTATCTTTTTTGAGTCTCAGACTTTTCTTAATTTGTTACTCAGTCACCAGAATGAAATGGCTATTATTTGTCCAGTTACATTTCTGAGTACAAAACTTTTGTTCTAGGAAAGGAAATCTAGCCCAGGGTGGTCAACTCTTCCTCTAAAACTATACCTATGATGGAAAGAGTTTGTACCAGAAATTTTGTTTGCTTTCCTGAATTTTTTCGTGAATTGAAGCCTTATTTTTCTTTCAACCATCCCTCAATCAAGACAGCTAATTATCCTAGCCAGGATTTTTTTTGCAATTCTACATAACAATCCAGAATAAAACCAAAAAACCTTCTTTCTCTTCTTAGGTACACTTATATTAAATGACGGATGCCCTATTGCAACACTCAGAATTATCACTCACCACACAAAATGGGCCAGATTCTCTGATCTGGTATCATTGCTTGGCACTGCATTACAAACATAATCCAGAACTAAAGCCTTGTTAGCTGACATGGCGAGGATTATCCTATTGCAAAGATAATGCTTTTGAACGCAGGCCAAGTCTTAGCATTCTCCTGGGACTTCTTCCTTTGCCTTAAGTATAGCAAAGAAAGAGGAGTGTTGCTAAATGACAAGTAAAAATAATTAGTGCTTTACCACATCGCACTAGGCAAACCCTTATGACGGCTTGTAGCCCGACTGTAATAGGATTGACAGAAGGACTTTCCCCAAATCTAGCAATGTGTGTGCAAGGAGGTGGAGAGTATTGAGCTAGATAGCAGAAGCCTTTTCAACTGATTATTTTCACAGTTTGGAGGTTTCATGTTTAGCCTGATTCCAAGTCTCACCTGAGTCCCAACAGCCAGTCTGCAAAGGAACATTATGGTAATGTTTAGGCTAAAAATGCAGAAAGGATTTAGATGCTCTGAACTTTTTCAGTATTTTTAAACTATAAGCAATAAGTATGTATCTTGGGATACTCAGAGATAAAATAAATAGACAGCTATCAAAAAGACCGTATTTAGCAACCTCTAAAACATTTTACTGCTCGAACAGCCCGTGTAAAGACAGCAGCAGTGCCTCTGTGCAAGCAACATCTGAGCACTGCTGTCAGCGGGCGCCTCACCAGTGGGCT
Organism: Bucorvus abyssinicus; assembly: GCA_009769605.1. Classification (NCBI taxonomy): domain Eukaryota; kingdom Metazoa; phylum Chordata; class Aves; order Bucerotiformes; family Bucorvidae; genus Bucorvus; species Bucorvus abyssinicus. The sequence continues at coordinate 129,335,265 of CM020024.1, forward strand.
CTGTGCAAAGCCCTGCAAAAATCCCTGCAAACAACCTGCCTGTTGTGTGGAAACCAGAATGCTCCCTGTTGTAAGGGTAATTTCATTAATTAACTGAAATTTTACTCATTAAAACCAGACTATCTCCCATTTTCTCACATAACCACAGTTGAAAATAATTGAACTAAAAATTAGTTTTAACTAAAGTGGAAAGTGCCTCTGCCAATATTTTCAGGGAGGCTGTGGCAACAAGTCTGAACTGCTATATGCATTACACCAAATGGCTGAGCTGAAAAAAAAAAAAAAGAGGAATTGTTATAGGAAGCCCAAATACTATATGATCTGTACTGACAGGCAAAATCCAGCTACCTTCTCAGGTGTGATTTTGGGTCAACATCAAGTGCCTGTTTAGGAAAGTCCGGTGCAGCACACATTGTGAAACTTTTGCTGGTGCTGGATCACTCTGGTTGCCAGAGAGAGGGTTTTTCCACTTATACAAGGGATTTGCTGCCCTATGCTATCACCTCTTTTTCTTTAGACGCTTCTAGAGCTTCATAAGGTCAGCATGCCTGTAACATTTGAAGAATTTCTACTCATGTGTTTATTTCCTAGAGAGGTATCTGCGAGTGAAACGGTGGATTGAAATACCTCCTTTGCTCTTTACCTCTACAGCAATGGTGTACGAGTGATCTTGCTAATTTGTTCCTCTTTTTCACAAGAGTAAGTACTTGTTATCAGATAAAACGGGGAGATTACTGGGGAATGTAGTTTGTTTGGTAAAAATTCATCTTTGGACAAGTAAGAAAAAAACCAAAAATCAGTATCTTGGTTTTGCATTTCCAAAACCAAGACCAAGGTTCCGTTACCTTAGTAGAGGTACCTGGAGCCACCTGAACACCCCTTGAATACCCCGCTTAGCCCTTACTGCAGAGCAGCGTGGGACCTATGTCCCAGGTCTGTGTAAATAGTTCAGCTATCTTAAGACAGATCAAAGCATGAGACACTTAGGTTTACACATCTGCATCCCATCCTCAATGTTTTGCTTTTAAGGACAAGGACCTTGACACCATACACAAAAATAAGGGAAATGAGGCGTCACTCATTTCTCATTTTGTGTCTCTTATTTCTCCCCAACAGCTCCCAAATCCAGCTTGGTGAGTCAAGGCACTGATCAGAGACATGAGAGATCCAGATTCAAATCCCCATTCTGCCCGACTCAGAGCAGAGGTTGTAACCTTCCCCAAAGACACCTAAATTATCAGGTAAGGGCAGAGTATCTCCCTTCTACTTTATATAAAATTAATATTCATACAAACAGGGATTCAAACCCACATTTTGCAGAAAGGTCCATAATTAAATTACCGCTGAGATTTTCTTCCTCTTTCTAGCTTGAAGAATATTTAGCAATACGAATTGTAACAGCTGTAAGTGAAGAGCCTTATCCCAGAAGAGTTTATAAATGTTTGCAAATGCTTCATTTTAGTGGCTAAAAATTCATACAGTTGTACAGCTCAGATGTTATTGTTCTCTCAGCTTTATTGTGGTCTGTTAAGGAAAAGGCAATAACGATGGCTGATTATGGAAAACCCCAGCACATATTATATGCAAAACATTGTGTGGAGCTCTTCTGTGAAGGAAATCAATACCACCCTAAAATTATGAGAGGTGTATTAGGAAGGAATATGATTTTCTATATCTAAATATTTATTCAGTTTTCAGTATTCTGTAACAAAATAAAAGTCAACAAATCCTTATGTTCTTTTCTATGTTCTTTCCTGAACGAGAATTGCTGATTACAATTTTTTGGCATGGTCGGTCTTACTACCCACTGCCAATGGAAGATGTCACCCTGAGGAAATATCTTACTATATTCAATGGGATTAGGATAGTCTGCATTCACCTTAAAAAAAAAATAATTATAGAGGGCCTTGGGTAGCTAGAGAATGGATGTACAAGGGCTTGTGGACTACATTTAACACCCGAGTGAGAAGTATCAGCTTTCCCAGTCTAAGGTCTTCCAGGTTTGTCTGAGTGATTCCACATTGGTATTTCTCCAGAAGTACACTTTTGAAGCAGATTTCCTTGTTGTGCTTTGGTTCACATTGCTGAAGCATCATCAGAGCGCACTAACTGGATTACCCTTTGATTAAAGTAAACTAGAAGATGTGTGCCAAAAGCATACCTAAAGCGCTCCAGCTACTAACTAGCATGTAGTCCACCGGAGCAAGCAAGACCTAGTCCAAGATAAACTACCCAGAAAAGTGTCTCTTAGGTTTTCACAAACATCTGCTTTGGTCTGCAGACCTGCTTCTATTCGCTTGTTGTACAAAAAGTATAAACGTAGCCCTGCATCTTACCTGTGAAACTGTACATCCTTCCTCTGGAGGGAGCAGTCACGGTGGTGAGGACAGGGAAGATGCATGTTTGGGCAAAGGGCACTTGGTGTCACAGGGTGGGAAGAGATGAAAACTTCCCAGCGCCCTGAGGTGGAATGGCAAGACCCCTTGTGTACAGGATGAGTGCTTCACTACCTGCCAAAACTCATTGTGCATTCAAGAGACCTCCAGGCACAGCTGGATCAGGAGCTGGCTGCTCCTCACAGAACTCAAGGAAACCCAAGAGAGTGGGGAGACACTGTCTGCCTCACTGGGAGGGACTCGGCTGATTTTGAGAACAGTAGGAAAGGCTGCTAGATGTGGAGTATGGGTCAGGGTGCAGCTCCCTGAGCAAGCTCTGCATGTTACAAGAGCAGGGTATGCTAAATGGGGTGTCCTGAGGTATTACATGGTTGTGGGTGGATGGGATGAATGCTTGCAGTGTTTGGTCAAAGGCCCCTCAGAGCAGTGTCAGTCTTGAAAGTTCTGGAAAACGCACCTGGAGAGATTGGAAGGGCCCTGTTGATGTCTTACCTGGATGGCATATGTCTCCTTCCAAGCCTTCCACCAGCCTCCAGACCATGCAGCCAAGCAGCCTGTCAGCAGGCGCTGCTCTCCTGAGCCCTCGTCCATCTCCTCACTGCCATGTCCAAGCACAGCACTACTCATGAAGTCTGCAGCTCTTCAGCTCCGGCCTATTGCTTCCAGATGACGCAAGAGATGCAAGTATCCTATTTGGGGGCAAGTTTCAATACTCTTTTCTGTGTCAAACCACACTTCAGCTTTGCAGAGTGCAATTTTCTCTCTGAAGTTTGCACGGCTGTCGCCAAGGGCAAGCCAAACACCAATTTGTGTTCTTACAAATGCAGTTTATCATCTTCGCACTTCTGCTTTCTAAATAACTGCAAATTCCTTATTTTGGGCCGAGACTGAAAGACTGGCTCTGTTTTCTTTTTCCTACACAAATGTACAGCAGCAGGTGTGGATGGACCGCCAGCCACATCAGTCCAGACCAGCCCCCTCTGTCCGTCCTGCACTGTCCCTTTCATCATCGCTGTCCATGGTGGTGCTGCGACCCCTGCGGCGCACACCTCTGAGCGTAGCCAGGTACAGCCACATCCAGCTGACGCTGAACTCAGTTTGGACTTTTGGAGACATACGTATACACAGCAGTTAAACCAGTTTTTTTAACGCAATCTGTTCTCCGTGCAGTTACTTGCACGGGTTTCATGCTGAAGGAGACAAACTCCGTTTAAAACACTTCCCCTATTAGCTGTCTTCTTTCGAGGGGAAGGGAACAAAGCAGAAGAGGACCAACATGTGTCAAAATTAAACTACTTTTCTGGTTTTCCTCTTTGATCCTCCATAAGTGGGGATGGTGCCTGCAGCTTCTCAAAGCAAGAAAATCATGTATTTAATTTACTGTGTAGTGTACGTTAACTTTGAATAAATGTCCTCATCTTTGCTGGCAATGGAGAAAATCAGGTATCTTTATTGCTTCTGATTATAAAGGCTCCTTTTATCAGCTGAAAGACATACCCATCTCCTATGCATTTTTTTCTTCTGGTCTCAATTATCTGCCAAATAGCAACTGCTCTTTGATGAGCAGATTTAGGTGTAGGAAAAATCTTTACTTAGACATAGGGAGGCCTCAGAGCAGGAGGACAGTAGATAACTATCCAAATACTTCAGCTAAATAGAAGACTTCTGAAATAGCGGGCATCCTCTATTTTTAGCTGTCAGCGGGAATTCAATAGATTGAAAAATGTGGCCAGTAATAAATTCACTCTATAAACTAAAGAGCAATCTTGCAGGAAGCTATTGCAGAATTGAAAAAAGTTATTCCTAATCACATTTTTCCACTTTCCTGCAGACGCCTACAGAAAAACCTGCAAAAAACTTTTATATCCTAATTACAGATTATTGCAACCCCAACCAGGGATGTTCCATGCATGATATTATTTTAATAAATTTAATGTATACATTAATTAATTAACAAACAAAAGGAAAGGACTAAGCAGCAAAATCACTTGCCTCTTTCTGATCAGCCTCTGACTGCATGATGCCAATTGTGTGGTGTTAGCTGCAATCTGCCACTGACAGATGTATTCAGGTTTGGAAGCTGTTACTTAACCTAGAGGCAGTGACAGCATTTGGATAATTCTGATGTTATTCTGAGAGGATTAGGATACAAACACAAATTTAAACGCTCCTCTCCAATGCATATTTGAAGATGATGTACATTTGCAGGGAACCGGCTGTCACAAAACAAAGTTGGCCTGTGATTTGATTTGAACATATGTGGTTTCTCAAAGGAAGTGGATTGTAGGCAGAGATGAGAGCAATTCAATGCCTCTGAACTCTGGGATGTCACTTCCAAACGAGATCACCTTCAGCACATATTTTCCTTCACTGGCACCAATCTGGGAAAGTTTAGAGAACTACAAACACAACCTTATTTTCAGTTTTATGAAATTAGACTAGATACTTACTCATTTATTTTTCTTCAACATAATGCATGTCATAGAAACAATCTGGGGCTTTGTTGTTTTCAGGGTAATGTGATTTCCTGAGACCTGAAGTAAATGGTATTTTCTGAAGACAGATGCAATGATACCACCAAAAGCTTCTATTTCTTAATAAAACCACAACATCACAAAATGCATCTAGAACCCTCCTTTTATTGTCCCCAAAGAAAATTAGCAATGCAAGGAAACTATGAGCCCTAAAAGCATCGCCACTTTTCAGAGGTCAGGTGTAAAAGTTAGACTTGTATTTTGATACAAATATACATCATGAAACCCTTATACACTGAGCAGAGTGAATCTGAGATCAAGTTTTTCCACATCAGAAAGCTCAAAGACCTACTGCTGCTCTCACTAGAGATACCACAAAATCGTCTGTTTCTATTTAATTTTCTCTTTGTTGGTATATTTTAATAAGAAACATCACAGTAAGATCCACCTTTCAAATGACAAATTGAGATGAAAAATACGACCTCTGTTGCTGTATTGTCATGTCAGTAGATATCCTAATTGTTAAGTTCTTGATTTCTGACATCTAACAATTGTATTATGATAGCTTCATGCATCTAATCTTCTCAAACCACTAAAGGGGAGCGGAGTTGCTTACCCCTTAGTGGCTGGTAAAAATTAGTATGTATTACTCGTAGACATGTGGCACACTAAAAATGTTGAAAAACACCAAGAAATTTCCACACTTCCAGATTGCGGACAAAAATTTTAGAGAGCAGGAAGCTTAACTAGGATTGTAGTTTTTCCTGGTGTGATTCTTAGAGCACCATATGGTTTTCAGTTTTATTTTTAGTAAGTGATTCATTTTCCAAATAGAACAAAGAGACAGCATTTGTCACAAGCATTTGCTATAAAACACAGATTTGCTAAAAAGAAAGGCATTAGCAAAGAGCATCTAAACTACATGCTATGCCCCCCAGCCAAGTCATCATTAGACACCATTTGCCATCAGGAAAAAAATAAAAGATGATCTTAAGGTTTTGTGGAAACATGAACAACAGCTTGAGTGTAAAGAGCTGTTTAGTATTTGTTGAGCTTTGAAAATGCTCTGATTTTACTACTCCGTGGTCTGAATTGAAATGTTATTTCTGTTGTGTTAGGCATAAATACTGATTATATAGTTCCACTGAGGACTGTAACTACAGAATGACAAACTGGAAGTGCAAGAGGATTTGGGGCTTAAGCTTACGTGTTCTAAAGTGAATTACGAAAACAGCTAGTTTTTTCCCTTCCTCAGCACTCTCTTTTTATTTCCAGCTGAAATAAACTGTTAAAACTCATTGTAAGTTTGTTTTCATTACTTTCAAATTGCTTGTCCTTAGAGTCTGCTTCACTTTTAAAATAATAATTCACATTTAAATCTTGTTAGATTGCTTTTCTACAACATTCTTCTAGCTATCCAGACTTCATACATTATACCAAGGAAAAACAATTGAAGAGGTGAGTGTGAAAACAACAACTTTTTTTTAAAAAAAAAAAAAAAAATCTATATTTTTGTGCCTTTTATTCTTATTCTTGTTGCCACATTTCTAGTTTTGACAGTTTCAAGTTTCCCTCTGCAATGATGAAAATTAAAAAATGAGAACCAAGGTTCTGGGGCTTTGAGGCAAAGACCAAATGTCAGGAAAGGTAGCAGCTTTGCTTACAAGGATGCAAGAAGAGTTTCACATAGAGAACCTTTTCTTCGTGCAGACGACCTCTGAATTTCTAGGGAATTTTTTAAGCCTGTACAGAAATTGATAGGGTTCTGTTCAGGCAGAAACCTTCAGCCTTATAGGTCATTTCTGGACTTGGATTTGGGCTGTCAGTCTGAATCTGTAGAAAATTGCAGGAAGACTATTTCTTCTGGTATATTGAGAAATTGGAATCACGAACCAGAAAACACTTGTTAAATTTCGTTATTGTAATGCTGACTTTTAGGGAGTTTACCTTTAAACTGTTGAGCTTGTCAGTAAACAACTTTACAACAGTAAATTTTGCCTCATGGCATTGCCTGAAGAGAAAATCTACATTTCAAAGAAGTCCAGTTAGCAGAGGAAGAGTTGCAAAGTTAAAGGTGGTATAGTGGTAAGAATATATTTATTGTTACATTCTATGATAAAAAAATTCTGCTCCCAGGCCAATCACAGACGTCATCAGCCCATCAAAAGCCCATCTCTACAAGCCCAGAGGAGCACAGGGGCACACAGACAGACCAAATTAAGGACTCAAAGGAAGGGACACCTGAAAGGAGGTTGTTGAGAGGTGGAGGTTGGTCTCTTCTCCCATATAACAAGTGACAGGATGAGACAAAAATAGCCTTAAGTTGCACCAGGGGAGATCTAGGTTAGATATCAGGAAGAACTTCTTTACAGAGAGAGTTGTAAAGCACTGGAACAGGCTGCCCAGGGAGGTGGTGGAGTACCCATCCCTGGAGGTGTTTAAAAGCCATGTAGATGTGGTGCTGAGGGACACGGTTTAGGGACCCTGGCAGTGCAGGGTGAACAGTTGGACTGGGTGATCTTAAAAGTCTCTTCCAACCAGGTGATTCTGTGATGCTGTGTGATTCTGTGACACTCTGCCCAGACCCTTCTCAGGGCTGCTGTGGGAGATCCTCAGCCCAATGCCCAGGATGGGGGAAATCCATCAAGAGGAGTCAACTCCGACGCATCTTTTGGACTGAGGGAAGTTGCTGTCTAGGGGTGTGGAACACATGATGGGGTGCAAGGGAAGAGCAGTTTGGGATTGCACAAGACTAATGGGATGTTTAGGGAAGGAATCAAAATTGGAAAAATGGATAGCTTTAGGCTCACTGGGGAGGAACAAGTGTGGAAAATAGAGGGGTATGAGATAAAAGAGACTGGTCATCTACAAGTAGTTGTCTGATTGGTACCCTACTCTGGCCATGCCCTCTGCATGTATGGGCGTCTGAGCTTAGCAACAGGAGTGAGCGTGGGTGTGTGTGTAAGCATGTTATGGCTAGTGAGGGTCAAACCCAATTAGCTGGCAAATAGATTACCTGGAAGCCAAGGCAAGATCAGGGGTGCACTGGACAGTGGGGATCCATGGAGCCCCAGACAGCTGGCAGAGGCATGGCAGGGTCTGGGATCTCTAGAGGTGAGTCTCTTGTCTCAGTGTTTGTGCACAAGGGTCTGTGCCAGCAATCGGAGGGTGGCTGTGGCCTCGGGGTTTCGTATGCACAGGAGCTAGGAACTGGGGAGACTGGGATCCAGGAACAGCTACTGGGCAGGCTGAGAGTCTGAGCACAGTTGTTGGAGGGATGTACTTTGTACATGTATATCTATATTCCTACTAGTGGATCTCCATTCTGCTCAGCCAGAGAGCAGGGGCAAGATGATACTGTTGGTGCTGTCTATGCTCACGTGAATGTTCTGGGTGTCTGCCTGTGAATTATGTGGCCGGCCATTCATATACATGCATGTATGGTGATGTGTGTATGTACGTGCTCTGTGTGCATGTCTCTATTGGGAATGCATCTTCAGCCTCACTGCTGGTTGGACCTGGGGCATTGAGCTGCTGCAGCCTTACCTCTTTCAGGTTATCAGATCAAGCACATATGTTTTTCTCCTACACTCCTGTACCACTGTGTACAGGCATCTTCTCCCTTCATTGCTAGACAGCCAAAAATTAGACTACTTAAAGAACAGACACTAACACTTAGTTTTCAGTTGTGTTTTAAGCTGTCCAATGAAACTGTTGCCTGATTAGCTCCAGATGAAGTGTTTAAAGTGCGTATGTGAAAATTAAATACGATACCATTAAAAGGAAGTTAATTACAAAGTTTTGGAAGGTCACAATTAGTCTTCATACAAAACATAACCAGAACCACAGTTGCACATGCCAAAGCTGCCTGCAGCCTCAGTACAGCAATCCCCTTCTCGTGTATGTCTGCTGGGAGAAGACCGGGTAGCATTGCAAAGGTTCCCTGTTCACCAGCTGGGTGTCAGGAGTGACAAACTCCTTGTCTAGCCAGATGATTTCTCAAGCACTTTTCAGCTCAAGCCCTGTGAGTCTGCTCTGCCTCTTAGCTCAGATAACTGCAGCAGTGAAGAATAAAGAATACTCCTCTACTGCCATACAGTGTCTAGCAAGTGGCCAAAGGAAAGATTTTCCCAGGTTTGCATCAGTAGCATCTGCTGGTTGCATGTTGGGCACCCAGGGATACTTTGCCAAAAAGAAAAAAAAATAGAGGAAAGGAAAAGACAGCAACTTCTACTGGTGGTATGTGAGGGTGGAATGCGTTACAGCAGAAGCTTCTCCCAGAACGAAATTCTTTCTTGAAAAACTCAGAAAAGACTCTGTATTCTCTTTTCAAGAGCTAGCAAAAGAAAAAAAAACTTGGACAGGACTTGTCATTCATCCATATCGAAATGTATTAAGCATAGAGTCAGAAGAGTTTGGGTTGGAAGGGACTATTAAAGGACTTCTAGTCTAACCATCCTGCAATGAGCAGGGACATCTTCAGCCAGATCAGGTCACTCAGAGCCCTGTCCAGCCTGTCCTTGAATGTTTCCAGGGACGGGGCTTCTACCACCAACCTGTGCCGGTGTTTCACCACCCTCATTGTAAAAAATTTCTTCCTTAAATTTAGTCTGAATCTCCCCTCTTTTAGATTAAATCCATTACCCCTTGTCCTATTGCTACAGGCCCTACTAACAAGATTATCCTCATTTTTCTTATAGGCCACCTTTAAGTACTGAAAGGCTGCAGTAAGGTCTCCCTGGAGTCATCTCTCTTCCAGGCTGAACAATCCCAACTTTCTCAGCCTTACTTCATAGGAGAGGTGCTCCGTCCTGATCATTTTTGTGGCCTTCCTTTGAACCCCCTCTGACAGGTCCATGACTTTCCTGTGCTGAGGACTCCAGAGCTGGATGCAGTACTCCAGGTGGGTCTCACCAGAGCAGTGTAGAGCATGGTAGCTTACATCCTATTTTACAGAGCAGAAAGTGAGGCAGGGGTTAGTATTTCCCCGTTAACTGCAAATTGCTGTAAACCAAGCAGAGAAAAGGAAGAGGAATAAAAGGAAAAACTACACATAGAATTAATCACAGATAGTTGCCTAAAGGCCTAAGACTCATTGAAGTGCAAAATATATTTTTATTATTATTTTGATTCAGGCCATGTGCAGACGCTACATGATTACAGTATTATTTCACTGTTCCAAATTCTTAACCACAGTTTGGGTTTTTCATGTTTTGGATGGACTATTAATAATAATGGGTTTTCGTAACAATGCCTTAAAAATATTTCAATGACCATAGGATCAATTTGTTATGAAATACCATGGAACATGACGTAATATAGTAGACAACAGGCCAAGGTATGGAAAAGCACTGGCGGGAAAACAACACTCCCAATATGTAACTGCATTTATCATTTTAATAGAGACAATGAAATGACATTTCTGTGCAGTTGAGAAAAACGACGAACGCCTGTGTGCAACTTAAAGAAACTTGTATTGGGAGAAGCACACAAAAGGGAAGTCCGTCACACATTTCTTCCTGCTGTAAACATTCAGTCCAAACTGTATGTAAACCCAAGTGACATTCTCACTTAGATTCTGCTTGCTCTCCTTTTTTTGTTGAGTCACTGAACCAGCAAGCCAAAAAAACTCACTGCATTTGCAGAATAACCCCCCCTTGAAATGTGGGATAAGAGGAGTCCTGCTTGTGCGTGAAGCTGAACAGCAGCTGGAAAAATATCACTTTCAAAATTTTAGGGTCTCAGTGATATCATGCTGGTGGCCTGGGGGAATGATAGCCCAGCAGAGTGTCTGAACGTGTGCACTTCAGATCTTAAGGCATACTTTATCATTTGAATAATACTTCAACTGGTTCAGTGATTTCGTAACGCTTTCAAAACTTTCACTGAATTTGGCTCTTTTAATCACCTGCTAGTGTGATAGAATCTGTCGTGGTTTCATCTGCAATAGTGCATGCTATCTCCCAGAAGTCTGAGAAATACCACTTGCCATTCAAAAGCTGCAATTTCCATCATAAGTTTGTCTCCACTCTTTTTCGGCAACTTTGAAGTATCAGGATCATATTCTGCTCAGAAATAAAAGCAGCTGAATACATTTGCGAATAAGTCTAGTTATTTTGGGTTTATTCTTTGTAATTGTCTTGTATTGACACCCAGTTTAGCAAGGTATCATCAGATACTTAGCATTTACAATAGGATCAGGCTTCTTTCTTCAGGAGGTTATTAGAAATTTAGGATGCTATTTGTGTTCTTCTGACAATGTCAACTGCTTCAGATTTTGACAGTGTTAGTTCCTGTCTCAAGCATTTTTTCAGTTAGGGAATCCATATATCCCCAGTCAGATGGAGTTTGTCCTTAAATGTTATGCAACACCAAAACAGTTTATATCAGCTGATGTCACAGATATCACCATGATGAAGCCACTAAAATTGCTAAATCTGGATAAGCGCATCCACTTTCTGAAGTGTTTTACATGGAAAGGCATGGTGTGCTTGGTGAAACAGAAAAATTAACTTACTTTCTAGAAACAAAGCTTTTTTAAAAAAAAAAAAATTTTTTTTTTTTTCTTTTCAGTCAAGCATGATTTAAAGTATTTTTTTTTTTAACACCTTGGAATTCTTCATCTTCTTTGCACCCAACTCAATCACTACTCTGTCAGCAGAACTTGTGCAGGCTTGAAAGACAGATATGCAGCCAACACTGTCTGAAAAATGGAAATTTTTACTTGGCCTCTAGTTTTTGCAGCATTCTTTCTTCTTGTTTTTTTTCTTTTTTTTTTCTTTTTTTTTTTAAGAACCTAAAATTAAGGAATAATCTAGACTGCATCACTGGGAGGAGATGGTGCAGCATAAGCATAATGCAGCAGTAATTTGGGATTACTGCTGTTTTCATTGTTCTGTTAAGTAAAAGTCCTCTGTCTAGCAAAGAAGATATTAATGTTTGACTAATAGGCATGACAGCCAGGTCAGAGACATTCCAGACTTCGGGTCTTCAACAGTGGCTGGCTTCTCTTTTCTAGGTGAAAGAAGAGCCTGGAGTCAGACAGGGATGGGAGGAAGGAAGAGGTTATAAAGGTCAGTGAGGAGACTTGGAGACAATCTCAGAGAAATGGCAAGGCAAGCACAGACGTTATCAGATGCAAGAGCACTGCCAAGCAGAGTGATAAAAAGTAGTCGCAAAATGTATGAGAGAAGAAAGAGTTTGCTATACTTCAGAATGTCTGGGGGAGCAGAGAGTGGGAAACAAGCAGAGACAGAGAAAATCCAGAACAGAGACAAATGGGCCTTTTGGGGATTGATTTTGCAGCCAGAGAAGGAAGGAAACTAGTTCCCCAGCAGAGCAGTCTTTAGCCCTGTCAGCAGCAGCTGGCTGAGCATCCATTCCTCTGGGTGTCCCACAGGAAGTCATTTCTTCCACCAGAGTTAGAAAGATTAAAAGCTATTCCTCCTCACATCTGTTCTCCTGTTTCCCTAAATTAGTAACAAAAATGAAGGAGGCTAGGTTTCTCCTGCTACGGAGAGACCTTCCCTTACAGCTGCTTCTTCCTTGTGACAGAGTGGATCAGGCCACGTTACCTACAGACCAACACTCTTGTCCATGATAAAGTAACTTTTATTGGGCTCACATGACTTCTGTCTTTAACTGCCTTTTGTTCTTTGCTTTCCTAAATTGTTTCAGTTTCATCTAAGATTTTTGATAAGGCCTCTGAAAAGCTCAAATATTCATGTGCCCAACATGAAGAAAAGATTTTTCCAGTTAATGAGAGTGGAGTAAGGGGACCTGACTGCTAAATATGTCTTTGGATAGCATTCAGGTACCTGAATATCTAATCTTTCAGCACTGAGTGCTAATGACCTAAACTGTAGAATGTTAAACAAAAAAAAAAAAAAAGGAGGGGGAAAGAAGAAGTTCACTGGTCTTTGAAAGATCTTTCTCATCACAGAAAGGAAAAGGCAAAAAAGCCAGTTTTCTGCTTTCCAGTCTACCTTTAAAGTGTTTCAGATCCAGATTGTGTCCAATATCTAGCTGTCCTCTTGACGTGTCATGGAACAGTTACTTGCAATTGAACTGTCCTTACAGGCAATCATGAGCTTTTCCTGAAAATCATAGGCCTCCCTTATGCTTTAAATGCCTCTATAGCACTCCCCACTACACGACAGGTTTGCAATTCTTGTTCTTGAAAACTATTACTGAAAAACCTCCAGCATGCTCCTAAAGCTGTTAAAGAGTATGAATTATAGGATCTTCAGCAAGACTACACCAGAGAACATTCCTGTCATGTGTGGACAATTGTGAATCCTGTTTCAGCTCAATGGGAATGCTCATACATTGCACTGCAGAGGGTGTGCTTGATTTACAATTTACTATTTAAGTTTTTTCTTTTCCAATCAGTTTTGCTTTTTAAAATTATGACCTGTCAGTACAAGAATTCAGGACAGCAAAATAGGGGAAAATACATTTGACTTTCTTTTTCCATTGTGAGGGATACAGGAAGGCAAAAAGGAGAATGGCTCCACTCCGTGAAAACTTAGTTCAAGGGAGATGTTGCAAAAGAAGAAGAGATAGTTCTTGGAGACTAAAAAAGTGAAAAGTGATTTTCAGGTATGGAATAAATCTGTAAGATCAACCCTAGGATACAACTCTGCTGCTAACATAAAGAATTATCTCAAGACATCTCATGTTCTGCAGAAAAGAAAAACAGATGAGTCAAAGGTACAAAATTAGTTTCCATCCAAGAGCAATTACTTGGCATGAAGAAATAGAAACCAAGGAAAATACTGAGGAATGGTAGCGTGTCAAAAATGGCTTGGTGCAATAAAAAGTGAGAGTGAAGTCTTCAAGACTTGAAGAAGAGATAGAATGCATCAGAAAGAAAACAGCAACTGAAGATAACATTTCAATTCAAAAGTCTGGGTTCCCCATCACTTTGTTCTTTTTGTTCCCTCTACGAGACTTATGAACTGCATTGTTGACCTAGAGGCCAAAGAATCTCCCCTTAAGACATATACATGCTCCCTGTTGCCAACAAGTAGCCATACTGAGGAGAAGCTCAAGGATTTAGGTGCCCAAAACCCTTGCTTGATCCTTTAAGGTGCATCTAGGGTTACTTCAGAAAGGCAGTGGAAAGCTTTATAAGTGGTTTTCCAAGTGACTCTACAAACTTTCCTGGTCTTAGTCCAAAACTATTTTCTAAAATTTACCTGAAAAGAAAGCTAGGGTATGACTAAAACTTGCAGAAGGAAAATTACTTTTCCTTCTGTAATGCCCGGTTACACAAAGTATATGAACCACTAAAAAGCACCCAGGCAGATATGTGCCTGTAAAGTAGGAGCTGAAAAGATCTATTGACCCCATCCGACATGCTTTGCAAAGCACAGCTCCCACTGAACAGAGCGGTGCCATTCAAAGGCGGCTGGTAAGGGGTAACACAGTGTCCTGAGGGCATCACACTTTGTGAACAGAGACAGTGATTATGCTGAAATAATTAACACCTCTAATCAAGCAAAGAATATGCAAGGTTCAAAACACTGATTTTGCTCCTTTTATTGAGGAGAAGGAAGCTGCTCTTTTATCCTAAACACTGTATCAGCCCTGTGTTCACAGGGCTACAAGTTGCAAATCTCTTATTTTTAACAATCCATTCTGAACACACCAAACTGTGCACAGCATGAACTGATAAAGCTTGACTTGAACATTTTTTTCTGAATGTAAATTGCTGTAGGCCTTAAAGGATTCCAGATCTCCCTGGGCTAGGTACAAACTATTTTTAAAATGGATTTGATATGACATCTGTTTTAAAAATCTATTTGAAACAGAATATATCTGTGTGCTAATGGAAATAAATGAGATTGTGAAACATATGCTGCAGGCCATCTTTTTTTTTTTAAAGAATGCAAGAATGTAAGCACACAGATAACAAAAATAATAGCAATACTAATTTACTGCGTATTCCAGTCTCTCTCCATACACACCCAAGTGTATCGACATCACGACAGAGACATACCAGGCAGCTGTCTGTAAATCATGCAAACTGCAGCTGAATTCCATGCTAACAGAAGTCAGTGCATAACATGGGGGCAGAGAGGGTTCCATTATGGAAAAGGTTATAAAAAACTATTTTATATGTAGATATATACATGTGTACATATATAGGTACATACTTTTACTTTTATATATATATATATATACACACACATATATGTACATGCACACACTTACCAGTAAGGTGTCAAAATACCAGCCACTGATATATTCCAATCTTGAAATGTCTCTTCTCTCATCTGAGCTCCCAGAGAGCATTAAGCATCCCCTGAAGCACACAGATGCCTCTAACAGTAAGGTAAGGTGTTGCATTAGGAAAGTGTATTATCTTCAAGGAGGCAGCAACTGTTTGAGGGGACACACTAAATACTGAGGAGAGGAGTGCAAGACCCCTGGACTGTCACTCCTACGAGATTCTGTAGAAATATCTATTTGCAAGAGAAATGTCTGGGGGAAAAAAAAACCCACACAAAAATTAAAAGAAAATAGATCCGTGCATTTTAAATTCTGATGGCAAAACTTCCATCATTTTTAATGGAGCCAAGGATTTCATCATGGCTTGGCTTCGCGGACGAAGATTTGGGAAGGGCTTTGCCCACGCTTATTGCAAGCGCGTTGATGGCTGAAAAGGCCAATGCGAAACGTGAGTACACCCTTCAAGCCTGCGCGGTGGATTTTTTTTAGGTGAGGCGCAGCGTGCGCGAGACTGGCCCCACCCTTTACACCCGAGGTTCATCTGCCAGGGCCTAGCGAGCTTGGACGGTGACAGCGAAGTCCTCAGGTCGTAGGTTTGGTTAGAGTATCCTTCTCTTAGATGGATGGCCTTACAGGGCCAAACGAGCTCCATCTGCCCGCGTTTGGAGTTGGAGTTGTCCTTCTCCTAGGATGGTTGCCCGAAGGCTAGTGAGCCCATCCTGCCTGTGGACACACTTTGTCTGACCCTTCAGTTGAGACCTGTCAGGCTTGGGAGACCCTACCGGAGGCATATGCCACCACCAGCATAGCTCTCAACTTCACAAGGGCACGCAAGCTCTTTCCCCACGGCAAGGGGGTGCCCGTGAAAGAGCAAGGATTTACCACCTTTAAAAAAGCAACGTCTGAAGTATTCCCCCACTGACAGCACAGCGGTGGATGAAAAAGCAAGCAGCAATCTCCCACCTATATTACCTCTTTGCCCTTGTACAGGAACTGGGATGTGTAGAAATTGTAATTTTTGTTGGTAACTTCTGGCTCCAATACCATCCATGCATCCTTTCTCTGCCAGCATCTGCAATCACAGTCTGCCAAACTCAATTCTCTCTCAAAAATAGAATAGCGTTATCTTTTCTTAAAGAAAAAAAAAACAGAGTAAAGAACAAGAAAAAAAGAAAGAGAAAAGGGGCACTTTGGAATATCTTAGAGGATTAAATTGTCACATTTACTCCGAATCGTTTATCTCATAGAAAATATCTACCTGTACTCCTCAGTTTGTTCTTTATCCTTTATGCCACTTCTACAAAACTATGTTACGAAACAGTGGGTTTAAAATGACTGTTTCAGTAATGTTTTATGAGACTGCATGAAGCGGTCAGTTTACCTGGGTAAATCGCTGTGCCAAAAAAACCAAACCAAAACAAAAAACAAAAAACAAAACCACCACGCTGTTTTCTTGAAAGAGGAAGCAAAACAAAGCTATTATTTTTTTCTTCCTATTTAAATGTTTTAAATGTCTGCAGTAGGGGTAGGATTAACATGTTGAAAATGTTCTCTCTGTCCTTAGTGCTGGATTCTTGGTAGGTCTGTAGGTTCTGCAACTCCTCAGGCACTTCCCAGATTGGCTAGAAAATTCCCAGATAACTTAGTTTGATTTTCTTATAATTTCTTAGAGTTGCCCATTGTACAGAGATGGATGTCTATCCCCTGGTCTAAACACTCCTTACGGCATAGTCTGAGATGAATTGGGATCTGAATGACATCTAGGTTTCTCACTAAAGCGTTAGAAGTGATCAGAGCTATAGCTCTTGTAGTAGCAATAACAGCATTTAAATGATAACAGTGACATTTCAGCAAGTAACTAAAGTCTTCCTTTCTTCCCTGACACAGAATTTAAACCAAAACTGCAGTGCTAAAACTTTAGTGTCACAGTGCCTAAAAAAGTCTGGGCTCCATCACAGAGCGTCAACAACATGACAGCAAAGTTTCTTTCACTTCTGAAGTGTAAGGGACTCAAGACAGGCAGCACCCTGAAATACGGGCTAGTACAGCAAGTTGCCTCTTACTGACAACATAGGAGAATTATTAAAGAACCAGATCTCAACAGAACAGACGGGTGGTTATGAAATCTTATGGTATAACAGGAAAATGTCTTTGCAGGCAAAGCTGTCAAGGCTATAAAAATCTGAAAGTAAAATTGGTATAAATAATTGTCTGGAACCGATGAGGCAAGGAAGAAAGGCAAATACTGACAAGAGAGAATAAGGTACAAATATAAAATCCAAGCTGCAGTGAGACGCATGAAAGCCAACCACTGCTATAGAGTACAAGATAAGAGGAATAGTGCTGAGCTGATTCTGCCCCAGCAGAAAAAGGGTTCTCTTACAACACCAGAATATTCATACCTTGCTAGTTAATCTAACTTTGCTTCTCAAGTGTTCTTGTATGCATTTTGAACACAACTGAAGAAGATGAATATGTAGATTAATCTAATCCTGGAATTAATTTTCATTATAACTGCTGAATATTTGTACACAAATATCATATTGCTGAAATGCACCCAACACTTTTAATTTAATACTGTGAATACATGAATGCATCTTTGGACTGAATGAGTGGAAACTTTTTAAAGGTTTATATTATGACATTGAGAGCCACACATAAATGTTTCCAAAGGGAATGCAAAAACCACCAAGGTGAGCTTATCTGTGCTTCACATTCTTATTTTTGCTGGCTTATAAAATCCTTGCCACAGCACAAGACTTTGGGACTGTGGTTAACCTTCACCTAACAGGGATCAACCTTTCCTACATTTGTCCTTCCTGCCCTGGCAGGGTGAAGAAACATCCTGTACCTTCCTCACAGACATGCTAGTGAGGACAAATTCCTACCCTCACCTTTTTTCTCCCCTCTCCCTCCTTCCTTCTCCCCCATCTGGGATGAAGCCTTTTTGCCTAACCCCCGAATCCTTGTGCAGGTCCCAGCTGGTTGTTTCCAACAAGCCTCTTGGCCATCATGGGGCTTCTTCCCACCTCACTCCCAGGCTGCTTTTCCTGGGGTCTGAACAACAGACGGAGCACAGTGACCACCATCTCCCATAGCTGTTGACATCCCCCAGGGCTATCTCTTCCCTGTTCCCTCTTAACTTTTGCTGTTCCTGTGCTGGAAATATTATAAACCCCACAATCTGCTGGGTGTCAAACAGTAATAAACTCTCCAATCCATTGTTATTCTCAAAATTGCCAGCATCTAAGGAAAGGAGATTGTCGTGGAGCTGGGGAACAGAGCCCTTAGTATCCATACACATGAAACTCAGGAGTTACAGTAAATGGAGCAGAAAAAAAATCTCTTCTTCCTTACCGAGACTTCCTGGGTAGGGAAGGTAAACCATGAATATTTTCTCCTCCCTGTATCTCAGCAAGATGTTGCTGAAGGCATTTGGCCTCTGAGAAGAACCAAGCTTAGAAGAGCAAGAAGACGCTAGAGGTCACAGAAGTTTTTCTCTTATGCCTAAGGACAGCAGCTCTGCCAAGAGAGAGCAAGTCTCAGACTTCTCAGCTGGCAGTGCCAGTGCAACTTTCACACCGTACCTCCATGGTGCCTGTTTCGGTCTCAGCTTCGAGGCAGGGAAGCCATTCAGATCCACCCCACAACATGTGACAGTGCATTGCAACTAAATACGCACAGTCCATTAGATCACTGTGACGGGAATGTTTAGGAGACTGACAAACCAGGCCAGATTAAACTTAGAGACACTACCAAGTTTATTCATTAAGAACTAACTGTCTGTAATTACACAAGTCTTTATTTGCCTCTTTAGTGGCCACATACCTTTGCAAAACGCTTCACATTGTGTCTAGCCATCACACTGTCTCAAAATACTCATAAGCTGTTGCAGATCGCACCGTTTTAGCGTGCTTGTATTTGGGTTCAAATCATGCTATTATTAATTATATCCTAATTAGTGAATTTGTGATTTATAGATATCACAGACTGCTGCTGGGACCACAGTAGCATTGTTTGCCCATCCTCATGATTGTTTGTTACTGGCACTTCTTTGATACTGTACTATTGTGAGACACAAAGGCTTTCTTATTTTAAGTGGCATTGGGATCATTTCTAGCTTATAGGGTACTGCTGCATGTGGCATTTACACCATATAGATCTTAGTACAAATAGGTTTTCTATTTTTTAAGTCTCTCTTTGGAGGAAGGTGGTAGTCAGATGAAAATAATGCTGAGGGAAATCCACCTTTATAGGGAATGAGAGGATTATGATTAATGGTCTTATAAACATTCCTGCCACCACTCAACAATCAAAATGTGGCATACTGGTTTGTGAGATGTGGCATCCTCATTTTTCTATCTGGGATTTCTTGGGCAGAAATGTGTGCCGTGTCTGTAGCATGTACAAAACCATTGCAGACAGGTGGCCAAAGTTTTTTTTTTTTTGCCTCAAAGTTAGGAGAGAAATAGAAAAGAAAGGGGCAGGGTGATAGATGACTTGTAAAAGTAGTATCCTCTTTTCCCTTCCTCAAAAGGAAATTAAGGCATCAAATATGCCTTTTTTTTTTTTTTTTTTTTTTTTTTACAATTAACCTTGAGTAGACACCTGATAAATTAAAAAAAGACAAGGAATAAGCAAATAACAAAATGGGCCAATTTCCACTCTCAAGAAGCATGTAAATATATGAGAGAAGAGAAGAAGGGGAATAACTACCACAAAGATAATAGACAGAAGTGAAGCAACAGAGGAAAAAAGAATAGCAAGGAGCTAGATGAAGTTAAGCAAAAATAGAAGTATAGGAGATAAGAGGGAAAAAAACCAGAAGGCAGAAATGGGTAATGTACTCGTCTTAGAAGGGAAAATAAAAAAAATTAGAAAGAAGGAAATGTAGGAGGATTCTAGTGAGACTGGATGATCTTGTATCTGAGGCAAAACAGCCTCAGGGAAAGAATAAGGACGCAAAAGTCGTATTGCTTTAATCAATGCTGTGCAGTTACACTAGTAAAATCCCCTGAGCATAGACTCAGCAGTGTAGATCCAAATGTGTTTGTATCAGTAAAGCATATTCGTAAAAGAAATGGAAAATCCGCAGGGCAGGAATACAGCTAATAGCAGCGAAGGAAAGCAACTCTCAGGTAGGGGAAAAGAGACAAGGAACTGGACATTCTACGGAGCAGTAACATTTTAATGGTGCCTCTTTTAGTTTTTTTGCAGAAAGGTTTAACTTCCGCAATAGAACTATAAATACAGCTTTCAAGAGTTTCCAAACCTTGCGTGGTTCCCTCTCATATCAAGATACTTCCTACACAGACTTGGACTGCACACTTTCTGGTATATTTGCTTTGAAAAGAATATCCTCATCAGCTTAGGCAATTGAATTTGCCCCTCACACACATGGTCGAGGTTCTGGGGGAAGACTTAAAGTTTTGGGCTTCTAACTTCAGTCCACTGCACATAAACTCAATGCCGAAGGTAGAGGGCAGGAATAGCCACCTCTACACCACACAGGGATCCCTGAAGTCAACACTGGACTCTGGGGAGGTAACCTGATATTTACATATTTCGAAGACATTTTCAAATGCAGTATGAATCGCATCAGGGAGAACAAGATTGCTGAGCAAACTAATCTCTTTTTCTCTTGCATTTCAGTGCAATTACACTGCATTTGAAGATTTCAGCTGACTGAACCAGTTCCTGGACTCCAAGGGCGTCTTGATAGATCTGATAAGCCAGATAAGTCATGCACAGATGAACAGTAGTTACTGTTATGCTCATCCCTTTCTGCTATAAATATTTTTGCAGCTGGTTCACTTTCCTAGATAGAGAATAGTAAAGATTCACATGATACAGACCAGGGTCTCTATTATTAGTATGCAAAAGCAATCTTCACTAATGTCTACTGACAGCATGACTGCTGAAGTGATTCTGTCTGGTGTCCTTTAGTCACAGCCTCTTGAGGGCTAAGGCTTTCTAGATAGCACCAGGGTCCACTTCCACACCAAACACTGATGCTCAGTTAATCCAGGTTCTAATTAATTGGTTTTCTTTTACTGTGTATTCATGTCTAAAAGGGATTTTTATTTCAATTTATCACATTTAACAATTCAGCACGAAGCAGAGTTAGAGCTGTTGTAATTATTGGATTCTTTTTCATACTGAGTGAATACAGAGCATCCTGTGTAGTTCTAACATGAGCAGGCGCATCACCCACAGAAGCCCGTTTTGATGAAAGGATCTGGATCAAGAACCTGGGTAGGTCAGGTCACTCTTAAAGGTGACAGGGCTCTGCTTCACTACATTATGTACGTCAGTCACTCTGAAGGTAATGCTTCCTATTTATTTGGAAACTACTTGGAAGCTGCAACAGATACAAAGAGCACCATAACACTATTTGATAGAGCAAATTCTCAGCTTCAAAACATGTTTTTTCAACACAGTCACCACCATGGGCTGTGCATTTTCATCAGTGAAGTGTGTCACGCTTGTAACAATCTGCACCAGTGGAGGTGACCCACCATCACTGTCGCCACTGCTGAAATGCATCACCCACCCCCTCACTGTTTGGTCCCCATAAATGTTCAGCAGCATCGATGAATGTCAATGGGTGCAATTTTTCCGCATGGAGGAATCCAGTTACACCCCTTTGCTTCATATGCACTTCCATGTCAGATGCTATGTTGTCAGACGCTATGTTGTCAGACTGTCCTTCTGCTGCCGTCTGTCACACAGCAACAAAATTTAATGGGATATTGGTGGGAAGGTACAACCTCTACTGCCGTACCACCAATATCCACCTCTGACATCATATGCCTTCGTAATAAAATAGGAGGCTTTACTTTTGGAGCGGATTTTTTATTAAAAAACCCAGTCCAGCAGAGCCAGAGATGTTCCTAAATTTCATAATGAAGTATAATCAGTGGAGTTAAACTCACTAATAACAGAGCTAAGTGTATGTTAACACAACAACAGGCAAGCTAAAAATTATTAGAGAAAAGATACTGCTGGAGAGGCAGATTTGTGCCTCCATCAGGCTACTAACCAGCCATTGCCTGAGAGATGTGAATAAAGGGAGGGTTACGACTCCGCCTCTTTCTCTTGAAAAGACAGGGGCTTTATAACACAGACACAACAGATTTGTCAGAGAGGGTTTCTCTGAGCAGAAAGTACAGGCTGATCTTTCTACGGTTTGAGTCACAAAAGTGTTACCATCAAGTGTGACAAAGGTAACCTCTAAGCAGACCTTTACATGCCAGCTTTCTCTGAACCCTCTTGTGAGTTGCCTGTAGATGTATGGGCAGCCAGTATCCTGGCTTCCATATCCCATCAGAACACCTCCTAGGTTTCCAGAAAAGAAAGCAATTTGAATTGCAGCTGATGGATTAGGTTTCTAGGTATAATTTAATTTAACACTAGCACAAACCTGCAACATTTCCAAAGCTACTAGCTTGCAGGATGAGATAATTTCCTTAGCAGACATTGAAGAGGTACCCATTTATGCTGTAGGATTGAGAAAGCTGCTGGAAGACTTGGGAGGGTTCTTTCTCCTCAGAAATAAACAACAGAATTCAAAAAGCTCTTGTTACATGTGAAGAAAATAATCATTTAGCAAAAATTTTCAACAGGACCGCTTCAGGGCTTCAGACACTCAGCTAAGCCAGGATTAAAAGGTCAGGACATAAGTTATTTTGACAAAAAACATTCTAGTTTGATCGGAAGAGTTAGAATTAGAATTAATAGAGACCAAAACAACTCCTAAATGAACAATGCCACCGAGGTATGGATTGCACTGTTCTGTGTGTGTTGAAGTACTGCCTCAAGAGTATTTGCTGAATTCATAGTCACTTTATATTATACTTGCTCGACTCACTTCTAGATTTGAGAAGGGCATAGGCTATAAGCCATCTTTGTACCACAGGAATCTCTTTTCCCTTCACAGTTCCTTGGGGTTTTTTACCATTTACACCGTCCCATTTCTAGATGCATGCACAGAAAGAGGGCCAATTCTCCTCCTTTACACAATCATTTACTCCTGCAAAAAAGTAGTGTTAAAACCCATCTAACAGCATTTGCAATGACATAAACAACTAAAACTGCTAGGGTATCTGGCAGGCTTTCTGATTGTGGCTTGGTTACCCTTTCTCTTCCATATCAGCTGCAGCATGAGAGAAATTGTCTTCAGAGACACTATTGCTGGAAGTTGCTTTCAGCCATGAAGCTTCATCTGTCGCGTTAAAGGGAGGAGTTTAACGTTTGCCTGCCAGAGCCCAAAAGGGATTGCACTGAAACAGGGTTTCTAAGCCAATAGAAAAAATAGAAGTTCATTAAAGCGACAGGTATAACAGATTCAGAATTGCCATTGATAAATGCACTTACTGCAGTAGGCTTAGTAACTAACGTATAATAGTAACGCTAGCAAAAAGAAAACTATCCCAGGTATTTACACCATGTGGTGAGAGCGCAATCCTTACCAAGAAGGCGACCCTCTTTTGGGTGGAGGAAGAGGAGGACAGCCTGTCGACCATCTCTGCAAAGTCTTCAGTCTTTTACCCCCAGCCAGGTATTACCCCTTCTGGATTTTTATACCCTAACTCAGTCTCTACCTCTTAGGTGATGTTTAGCGTGATGTGGGTGGAGAGTTGAGTAACAGTCATACATGTTAGGCTTGTATTGCTTTTGGCTCATTAGCATATTGAGGGGTGTGAATTTAAATATTTATTTTGCAGTTAATTAGGCAAAAAAAGGTCTTCACTCAGACACTGGGACCTTCAACATTTGCTTTCTCCACTTAGCCAAAACAGTGCCGTCTTATCTTCACAAGACTCCCTCCTTCAGCCATTATTTATGCCAGCTCAAGGAATCTCTGCTGCTAGAAATAATGCAGGAATTTTGTGCTTGCAAACATGTTGGCCTTTTTTGCCAAATTCCCCCACTCATCCCACCCCTCATGGTCTCTACGACTGCACCAGCAACAAAGACCACATAGTTCCAGCAGGCCAAATGATTCAAATAATTTCTTTCCAGGAATTAGAGAGAGTTGGGCAGCTAGGACTTTAGTGGTGTTTCTCTTGCATCCGTCTTCTTCTTGGACCTTTTTTTGTGTTTGTTGTTTTTTGCTTGGCCCTTGGCTGTCCTGAGCAGATGTTTTGAGCTGTCATTGGAGGCAATGACTAACTAAAAAGTTAGAGCAAATCAGAACAACTCGGTGTGAAATGAAGCCGCTATCAGGAGCCACTGGGATCTGTGATCCTCAGGATGGTTTGGTGTGGGGAGATTATTTTCATGCTACCAGTCAAAACTGGTTCCTAAGCAGCCCACTGACAGCAAAGTCCTACTACTTGCTCCATTGCAGCCCAGCAGAATCCATTGCAGAGTCCTAAATCAGGTCTCCTGAGAGGGTGCTACGAAGCCCACCACAATGCAGGTGCAAACAAGATTCATGTCAGACTTGACGGCTCCATCCTGAGAGCTTAGTCTGGTTCATGAGCAAGGCTGAAGAAATCCTCTCTCCTTCCATTGTCTCCCTCAAGCCTTGTCATCCTACAGTTACCAGAGCAAACGTCACTGCTGTGCTGTTTGAAGCAGCTCTGACTAATTCATCTCCCTGATATATAATGATGGTAAAGCAAATAGAAGTGAAAAACTCACAACCAGCTGCTAGGCACCAACTAACCAAAAATGGAGAAAAGAGAGCAGATCTGACTCTAACTGCCCTCTTAAATGTCACAGAGATTGCAAACTGAGCATACATTTCTCATCTGCTGCATAAAACCTCTTCCCATCCGTTTCCTCTATCATCCTCTGAACTGTAATAAGACACAGTGCCTTCACTGTTGCTTACCTCCTGTGATTATGAGACATTTTTCTTTTAAGTACATCATTGAAAAGCTAAATGTGTGTATATGGTAAACAAGATACTTTGCTTAGCACTATAGAGGAGAAAACTGTATGAATCCATTTATGTTCTACCACTGGGATGTGCTTATCATTCCACAATCAAATGTAATGCAAGTTGGCATCGATTTTACTAAGAATAATAATCCAAAACTTAATATGAATACATAAAAAGTGTTGTTGACAGCTTGTTTACAAAATCCAGGGCTTTAATGCGGATTTTGTTTTAGCACAAAACCTATTATCATAAGAACACTGTCTGCTTCAGACAACCTATCCTCAGATGCACTTTTTTTGGAGAAGTCGTACTTTCTCAGACACCCTGAAACTTTATTTACACACATTCCTCGCTGCCACTAGTCCCATTGACTCCTGAAGATTTTATGTAGGCTTTTCTACCAGTAAATATGGATGCTTTTCCCACTTCTCAGGACAGATAGGTTTAGTTTTTTTAAATGCTTGTCCTTTGGGGTCACATTATTTTGTAACCTTCCAAATTTGGATTTGCATGTACAAATGGGGTAAACAGATACAGACTTCAGTAGTTCAGCACTTTTTCAAGGACAGGCTTGTTCCCTTTCTCCAAGAGCTGAGAGGCAAAGTAATAGTACCAGGATAAGTAATCTTAAATATTCAATCTAAGCCTCAGTTCAGCAAAGCGGTTAAGCAAATGTTTCACTATCCAAGAAGAGGACAAATGCCTTTTTAGAAACACAGTATCACTTAAGTATTTTGTAAATAAAGATGTTTTTCTCAATTAAGGACTTGTTCTGAAGAACATCTGCTTAATATATCAGGTTGAGAGAAGCCACTTCACAAGAATCTCCCTGAGCTTTATGTGAGCTCAAATTTTACCTGGTATCTTTATTAATCATTAGAAAAGAAAACATAAACCATACATTTGAAATCCAAGGGAGGACTGCTGCAGGCAACTCTACACAAAGAGAGTAAATGCAGCCATCTATCACAAAGTTGGTACACAGGGATCTGTTTTAACTGTAAAACACAAAGGCACAGCCCAGGCTTGGGTGTATAACTTGCGGTTTGGTGTCCTCCAGCTCCTGAATGCTTGCCTTGAAAACTCTTTTAATGTTTGTGTTTTCAACAAGTAGTTGCACCGTGTGCATTTATCCATCGCACAATAGAAAAATGCATTCTTGGGTTGATTCTTAAATCTATTCCAATGCAGAGATGCTAAGTTTGAGAAATCTTTCACAATGGCATAAAAAAAATCACGTCTAATATGGCCCATAGAAAAGTCATGAAAAATTTAATTATGTTAAGGGAAACTTATAGTAAAGGTTTAGAACATTCTTACAACAAATGCTAAATCTAAAATATAAATATTTACAAATTTCAATACTTAAAATCTCCTATCTTTTTATACACAGAATATATAACATATGTTCTCCGGATTTTGTGTTAGCTAAAGTTATTTACAGTAAATGGTACACAAAAAAAATATTTCCAGTTTCTGTTGGTACTGTAGAATATTTATATTGATTTTGAGTCCTTATTTTGAAACAGATTTCCAAATATAACCTGCATTGGAGAAAATCTAACCACCTACATATTTTTCCAGTCTGACAGTGAAAATAAGATTACAGTGAGTATTTTATTGTGCACAGGAACAAGAAAGAATTTGAGAAGGATGTAGAGTCAAGAAATAGCAAATTAAAATTTTTACATGCAAGTTGAAGGCAACTTCTTTATCTATATCTACTTCATCACATAGTTTTCACTTTCATGATTACATAATTTTTTCATGAAAAAATGGCAGCCGTCTTTCGTTGACAAATGTTATGAATATCTGTTTGGCCTGATGCTTTACAACAGTTCATGAGGAGGACACACAGTATTCATTGAATGCTGTTCAAGCTTTCTTCTCAAATCAGAATTGCAGATTTCCTCACGGACATCCTTGGAGCATTTCACAAACCTTACTCAACTTATTTTCACAAGAGCCCTTTAGTAGGATAGATGAAGTGAGACAATGAAAATTTAAGAGTAAAACTTCAGGCTAACTTGAAGTTTACAATTTGCAACTCTGACTAATCAGCACATCAGAAAAATCAGGTAGTATTTTCTCAGGTGAAAAAAACCTTGCTCAGCCACCAGCAGCTCTCAGATGCAGCATAAGCACTGCAGGGGCTGTCTGAAAGGTTTTAACTGCCAGCTTAAGCAGCAGGTAAGACTTTTCAAAGGCTTATGACAAGGTCAGCTTAGTTGATTTTTCTTACCAGAAACCTAAAACTATGTCTATGACAGTACCTCAGTCCCTGACAAATTTCAAACCCTGAAGTTTGTCTCTGAAAAGTAAGAGCATTAAAGTTCTTCAACAGAAGGGATTGTCTTATAATGTGTTTAATATCGATTCTTCAAGAATTTCCTTCTTGACATATAACTTGAACTGTCAAGTGGCCTTATTTACTGGCAACACTGGAAACTGTGACTATAATGAAAATATTTATTATCTGAAATGTATCTTGTCAAGATTTTGCTGGCACTCACTGTGAATATTGCGCACAACTTACATCATATGCAGTAGTTTAACAGAGGTCTTTGAACTCAAGCAAATTACATTTGGACTCTTCACTGACTTTCAGCTGGGATGGTACAAAACCTCTAGGTGTTATTCATATTATTTTTCAGTCTCACATTAATACTTCTTCCCATTTTCACACAGTCAAGACAGAAAAATATCTTCTTCATATACATTTTAGCCATTCAAGTCACACTGCTTGAGCCCAGAGCTGGTGGATCTACAAGCAAACATTTTGCTCAGAGGTCAGAGTATATGCCCACATTAACCCCCAAAATTGTTTTTTCAATCAGCTTTTGAAAATAAATATTCAGTCATGAGTTTTCTGAGATCATGGACTGACCATCACCCATGGAAATGCACATACCTTTAAGACAGAGAATACATGAAATGGATGACATTACTCACAGTTTTAACTACCACTAAAAATCTGCATCAAAATGAAATAACCTACATGCTATAATTAAACTAGTAGCACAAAGTTTTATGCATTTCCTTCTACCAGGTAACTTACTCCTGATTTATGAAACAAAAAAACCAAAAACAAACACAAGAACAAGAACAGCAAAACCAAACCTCACACATTTCCTTTTCTTAGCCGTTCTGGGAGCTTAATAAAGGAATTCACTGTCTATAATCTGTAACCATCTGAGCTCAAAAGTGAATGCAGGAAAATGAATGAGAAACAAAACATCCTGAAGCATTAACACTCCTGAGTCAATCTGAGGAGAATCTTAAGTTTTCAATTTATGTTCATGAGCCCCAGCGCTGTTAGACTTGCTGCGATTTTTTCCTTCGAATCAGTGTCTGAAACTCTTCTCATGACCAATCCATAAATTGCACACGAGAGGCTATAGGCTGGAAAATGCAATAGGTGATTATAGGAAATAGAAGGATGAAGGAAAAAAAAAAAAAGGAGACTATGCACATCACTGACATTAGGAAATTTAGGAAAAAATAACCCTTTTCCCTATTCTCCTTAAATTTCTTTAAGTAAAAAGGTTTTCACCCCCCCCACCTCCCTTAAAATTTATTAAGGATAAATAGGCAAGGCCATCTGGAGAAAGGGGCCGGAGGCAAAACAAGTGGTGGACTTGAGAAACAGAATGTGAATGGTCAAGGAATAAGGTTCAGAATAGCAGATGACTATAAAGGGAAAATATCTGGTGGACAATGAATTCAAGAGAGTATGGAGAGACATGAGAGGAAGCAGGAAAAAGAAATATCTATAACTCCTCACTGATCATTCCTCTTGTTCATAGCACTCTGCTTCTCCCTTCCTTCTATTACCTAGGACAGTTAAGGCAGCTCATACATCATGGACAAACCAATGTGTGTTGATTTTCTTAAAACTAGCAGTAGGTCTTTTACTCTAGCCAGGATAAGTCACAATGGCCAAGAGCACATCTTGAGAGTGCTTTCTTCCCATTGCCGATTCATTAGGCAAAGCACTAATTGAAACTACTGATAATAAATCATTGCTGCTTATCAAAGATGCAACAGCAACCTGAAAAAAAGAAAAAACAGCATGTGATCACCTTTAAACATAGTGCAAAATGCCTTTTGCTTCTTAGTATTTTGAGTAGCAGCTAGGATATTGCTAATCCTATGATATTCTCCGTAATAAGAAACCTGTGAGAGAAGGTTTCTGCTCTCATCCTCTCCCTCTAAAACATATATGGAGGAAGATTTTTATTCTTCTCTCAGTAAGTCTCCAACACTTGTTGGTTTTCAGCTGTCCTTAATAAATCACTCAGATTTTCATATGCTGGCTTCATCGGAGGTGGTTAGCACTTATTCTGAATTGCTAGGATTTGCTATTGTAAATTCACTCCAGAAATATTAATTTAATGCTTGAGCTATTTCATTATTTTTTCTGACTTGGTTCCAAATAATTTTCTTAGCATCCCATTACAATAAACACAGAAGCTCATGCTTAGCATATTTATTTCCTATCTATCTCAGGTATCACTGTTTTTCTGCCGCTGGAAACCTATGAATTCTTTAATTCTTTAATGGTAGTTAACGTAGGGAGTAGCCATCTGACAGCTGTTACGCTGATGTTTTCTTTTTTTTTTTAGTATCTTTAAAATAATAGATGGTGTTTGCTTATAAGTCTAATTCCCTGCTATTCGATCAAGAGTGTTTAATTTTTTTTACAAAGCCCAAAATATCCATATAGAAAAAAACACTTCAGACAGCTGGGTAAAATCAGGAAAACAAATGCATAAACAAATCCATTGACTATAAAAAGTTTTACACAGAAAGCTAG
This sequence comes from Bucorvus abyssinicus, assembly GCA_009769605.1. Lineage (NCBI taxonomy): Eukaryota > Metazoa > Chordata > Aves > Bucerotiformes > Bucorvidae > Bucorvus > Bucorvus abyssinicus. The sequence goes on from CM020024.1 coordinate 129,365,079, forward strand.
CAGCCCAGCAGGAGATGGATGGAAGACTTTTGTTTCTGAACGTATTCCCATATATTAAGTATTAAATCATTTCCAGTCCTTGGAGGAAGTCTGCAGTCCAAGTTGTCTGAAAACAGTTTTTGCAAATAATTTGCAATTAACTTTTGACTTCTTAGACAAGATTTTCCTCTTTCTGGATGGTCAAACAATTTTCATTTTTAACTGTACCTTTAAAATTTGGGTTCTTGGAAACAACACGCTTTTTTTTTATTTTTGTTAAGAAAACCAGAATTACTTTCTAAGACCAGTCTTGGAGTTAATCAAGACATGGTACAAGAAGTTTTATCATGGTCTAAAATAAGATTTTGGGTAGCTGTGGAACCATCCATTCAATGAGGCAAGTGTCTTTTATAGATATGATCTGGAGCTGGCTTGTTCCTCAAAGAATAAATCATTATCTCTTTTCATGACAGTTGTGTGTTTCTAAATCCTACACTTTGATTCAAGAGGTCTCATAGAATTGAGAAATATTTTTTCAGTCCTACTTCAGTAATATCTGCTAGAAAGGTATTCACAAAACTATTCATGCAGTACAGGAAAACATTTCCAGTTTTTAAACTCATATAGATTTGATATGCGCTTACAATAGAGAGTAAATATGTCCAGTCCAGCAACTCTAAAAGAAATTAAGCTACCACAGGATAAAGGGTATGGCCCTTCCATGAAACTCTAGAGGGAGTCAGGCTAGCTCTGCGATGGTCAGCATATTTTCAAATGGTCTAGATTTTTAAGTAAAAGGTTAAATGTGGAAGTCTATGGGATATTCAGGGTAGGAAAGATGATGGTTAATACTAAAGAATTACAGAAAACCCTTACAAGAGCAAGTGACTGGGAAAAATTGGCCTGTGACGTTCACTGTAACAGTTGTAAGGTAATGTATGTAGAGGGGTAAAAATAACCATAATTTTACATACTAAAAAAAGTGAGCTAATAGTTATCACTCAGAAAATGCAGCTTGTTATTACAATATTTTCTTCTATAAAAAAATATTCCTCAGCTTATTTGTCAGTAACATTCCAAGACCTGAATTAGATCTAAACAATTATTAGGAATAAAATGGAAAAGCAGAAGAAACCACCAATCTGTTGCGTAAATCCATGGTGCATTTGTATCTTGTCTAGTGTTTACACTTCTCATCCTTTCAACTCAAAAAGGCTATGGTGAAACTTCAAAAGGTGAAAAAACAGATGAGCAAAGGTGTGAGAGTATTTACATGTAACAAATAGACCGTGATGTCCAGACTGCAAGGTCCATAAAATCATGATTTAGGAAAAGGACGGCTATTCATTATCCCCCCCCATCAAAAAGATTTGGGAAAGGTGTTGAGGGAGAGGTGCCATAAAACTTCAATTAGCGAACACCTAGAATATTTTTTCCCACAGAGCATAGTTTATCCGTGAAACAACTTGGGACAGGTGTTGACTTTAAACAGGTTCAGCAAGGAGCTAGGTAAGTTTGTGGAAGGACAATCCATTGGGTGCAAAGCAGTAGACAGATGTCATCTCTTATTTAAGAACTCTCTGTGTCACAGAAGTCTCTGAAAGTTGGGGCAGTATTCTGGGAAAATAGCATTTTATATTTGCTCTATTCTTGTGTTCTTCGCAGGCACCCACTAAGCTCCATGGTCAGAGAGATGCTGGGCTGGGCAGACCCTTGGCCACTCGATGCTATTCTTCACTAGATAGCTCAGTATTTGGAGAAGTTCTAGTATGTCCCTGGTTTAATCCTTTCTTTCAGTAAGTGCCCTGCTTATCTGCTGGAGGTGGTTTCTCTTAATGGGCTTTACTTACATTGCCCTGTAATGCTATAATTCATATATTGCTGTTTTACTGCATTTTAAAGCATTCAGAAAGGGCAAATGGATCTCAGAGTAGTCATATATTTATATTTACACTATGGTTTAAAACAAACATCACCAAATGGCCTAAAAAAGTGTCAATGAAAATGAGAGTTCCATCCTCTGAGATCAGCCACGAGCATACTAAAGATAATACACTTTTACTTATTACTTAACTAATACTTTGTTCAGCCTTTTACAGAGAATTTCACCGCAAAAACAAATTCCACCCACTCTTCAAATTCACTCCATTTTTATGGGACTCTATAACCTAGTTCTGTCAAGGATGTAGTCACTGTAACTTATGCCCTTCTGGTGTGCAGATTACGTTGATAACTGTAATGAAAGTCAATGAAAAATATACTTCATTACCTTAAATTGATCTGAAGTACCTGGGTAATTTTTGTTTTAGCTGATTATCCCCTAATGTGAAAAACAGCAGCAAGAGACCAGAAAAACTTGTTTAACACTGTTATTTCTCTGGCTATTGAGTATTAGATTACACTCACAAAAAGCCCTGTGCAAACAAACAACTTCATCGTTTGTTACAATTTGCCTTTTCATATGAGCTCTCACTGAGCTCTTCTTGGCTGTGCAAGAGAAGAAACGAGGTTGTTTAAGAAGGAAGACAAGTTGATTTGAAGGAAATCATCAGGAAAACAGTACATCATTTAAAAATCTCATAGAAGCAAAATTAATCTAGCCTTAGGTTTGGTTGTCTAAAAGCATGATCAATTTGATTTCTGACTCCCTGTGTACTACTTGCCTTCCTTTGACAGGACTAGTAACGTATGAGGAAGAAAATCTTATTTGAGTCCTGTTGACATATCACTTCTGAAGCCAGAGAGATCTCTCTCCTACCAAAGTGTGCCAGATTATTTGCTAAGATCAATGAGTGGAAATGAATTGCTGTACTTCTATCTTCCCCCTTCCAGCAAACTGTAAACGCAGCCGTGCATTTTCATGTCAGCTAATGTCACCACATTATTAGCATGAGTTTGGTGAGGGTTGGCAGGAAGGTTTCTCTCGCCATTTGAAAACTCAAGCAGCCCAGGTGACAATTGTTCCTGGAGCATTTTAATCTCCTCCAGGAGGAAAACAAAACAAAGCAAAAACAAAACAAAACAAAACAAAACAAAACAAAACAAAAGTGCTCGAGGTGGGAATGAATGACGGGCTTAACACTTATAGCCGCCAGCAAAGAAGTAGGCTCGACTAGGAGGAATGAAATTAAATTAATTCAACAAAAACCACAAATCATCACTTAAATTAGGGTAGGACAGAGAGAAAGAGAGAACAGTGAGATCTTAACAACATACATACATACACCTTCCCTCCACCTCTGGATACAGGAGGGGGCGCAGCCCTTTTAACATCTGCCATGAAGGTCCAGGCTGCCTGTGGGGCAAACTTCCTCTGTACATGTGGCTCTCTCTTCCCACAAGAGGCATCTCAGCCCAACCACCTCCATTCCATGTGGGGGGTGTCCATTGCTCAGGCCGACTTCCCCAGCGCTGTGCCGGCCCCATTCCAAAGCTCAGTCACCATGTTTCCAGGGGCTGTCCAGGTCTCCACATTCCAGCGGTGCCTCCATTCTTGACTCTCCAGCCCGTCCTCACTTCCCCCACCAGTCATCAATCACTTCTCAGTACAGGGGGTGTGGGGGCCCCGGGTCCCTGCATCCCGGTCCCTCTTCTCTTCCCCCACCGGTGATCAACAAAGTTAAAAGTCTACTTGCCAGGAGGAAGATCTTTGCTGCCCCAACATATACTGGCAGCAAAGTTCTTGTTGCCAAGGTGACTGCTCAGAGGTTCTCTCTTCTCTATTTCATCCTTCCCCTTCTAAACAAAAAAGCACACCGAAAAAGAAACCGGTTCACCTCTCCTTATATAGCATTATTGGAAGAGGTGGTTATTGACAGGGCTTGAGCCAGGGTCGGGTGTGAAATTGGAGCCAGGGATTACGTTTCGCAATGCGAGTTACAGAGGCCTGTAGCTCCTTCCCCCTGCTACCTAACCACGCCAAAACAAAAGGTGGCAAGCCTCCTTTCATGTCCAAACAAGGGAGGGACATCCCGCCTTGCCCTGGAGCCAACATCCTAAACCACGACATTCCACCCTTTGCCTCTCTGAATAACCTTTAAAGGAATTATTATAACAAGAAAACAGCATTTATCCCTCCTGCTTTCACAAGTACAACAAAAGTTCCCATTAAAGTTCCCAAGTCTGATCCATTCTTTGTCTGCTGCCTTCCTTGTCCCCAGCCCACCCAAGGACGCCAAAAATGTGTCACGGTTTGGCCAAGGCTGGCCAGTCTCGGGACAGACTTTCTCTAATTAGCCCCCTCCCTTTCCCAGGAGAAAGGCTTAAGAAAAGAGATAAGAAGAAAAAGTTAGTGAGGTCTCTGTTGAGTTAGGAAACTGAAAGAGTTTTATTAACAGTATAAAGATACTGTATACAGAAAACAAGATATTAACAAATTGATATAGGATCAGAACCAGTGCAAGGAAGTGGGGGGGGATGGCACCCAAATCGTGGTTAAGGAAAAAAAATGCAGCAATAAAGGCTACCAGGCAGCAGCAGCGGCAGGGCCAGCAGAGCACACAGCAGAGTCGGCAGCACGTGGAGCAGCAGGGCCGGGCAGCGGCAGGGCTGGGAGCAGCAGCAACAGCAGCGGCGGTGGTGGTCCACACGCAGGGCAGGGCCAGCAAAGCGATGGCAGCAGTGGTGGCAGCCAGACCATGCGCAGCGGCAGGGCAGCACGGTGGCAGGAGCACACAGCAGCCGTGGAACAAAAGGTCGCGGTCCCGCCTGCCGACTGTTTTTAAGGAAGAGCCAGGGCGTGCCAAGAACTCCACAACCAGTGAGATGATCTGGTGTCACATGAGGAATACACCATGCTGCTTGATGAGTCTATCAAAGATAATCTAACCCTGTTCATCTTAAACCAGGACAGTTTCAAGTTCCCAGGAGCACAATTAGGTTTTGGTTTGGTTTTTTTACCCCTTAAAAAGAACAATAAAAAAGAATTAATAAGTTTTATTGTGCGACCAGAGTCTCATTCTTATACTCCTACATGCCAAAAAGTGTTTTAATGGAATAGAAATAAAAATAAAACCTTAAATTGTGTGAGTGAAATAAAAAAGTAAAAAATAGATAAAAATGCAGAGGCTGATTTTGCATTCTCTGAAGCTTAATACAGTTCTTGCACAAGCAGAGACTGCACCAAGATTGCTCCAATGTGAGAAATGTTGAAGACTATAAAATATTGTGTGAATATTTTTAACCAGGGATCAATGTTAAGCTAATCAATGATGAGCATAAATGTTTCTTTAATTGAAACGGAATTCCAGTTACTAGAGAGCAAACTTACAAAGTCTTCACACTGAGAGCAAGACAGGCCAAATTCAATTTCAGACAAATTGTCTGGAGGAGCGTTTTTCAGGTTCATAAGTTTGTGGGTTTTTTGTTTTGTTTTGATATTATTTGATTTTATTTGTTTTTATCCAGATTTTTTGAAGAGTTTTGGTAGGTTTGGGGGGGTTAATATAAAAGGAAGTGGAGGTTATGGGAGGTTCTTCTGGGAAAAGATCTTGTGATCTACAGCTAGTCACTGTTAGAGCGGTCTTGAGATTGCTCAACAGTGCTGCAAAATTCAGTCCCGCCACAAGAGATTTCACTGATCCAGGGGACTCAAGCATGGATGGGGCTGGAAGATTTGGTGTGAGATTTTGGAGCAATGGAGAGAGCTCTTCCCCTCCTGCTCCACACATTTCCTCTGCTACCACTGAATCTAGTAGTGGGAGCTGTGATTCTTTTCCATCAGCCTCTTAATAGCATATTTCAGACTTAAAAAAAAAAAATCTAGGTGAGGAATACTGCTTCTCTCACTTACCAGGTTATCTCAAGGACTAAGCACAAGTAAAAGCCATCATCTCTACTTTGATCATCTCTACTGGCTCCCTGTAATTCAGCCTCGTTCACTTGGGTTACACTCACCAGGTTGCCAATTTCTCGTACTCAAGGTAAAATAGACTCACCAGCTATTCCGACCAATCCCACAAAGGCATTGGAAGATGGGGACTTAGACCTTGAATGCCTCACTGAATTCAATATTCATAATAAGAAGTTTGACCTGTTCTGGAGGCCAATTATAGAAAACAATTTGTAGTTTAACACATTATTATCAGAGAGAAGGAAATCGAAGCCAAAGTATGATCTCATTCTTCCATATAGTGTGTTAACCTATTATAAGATTTAGAGTACTCCATCATAGAAGAGAACTATTAATTAAACGGAAGATGTCCAGTGCTTTATCTCTTTTTATGTCCATACTTTTGTAAGAAAAGGGGCATTAGTTAAAGAAAAAAGGTAGCTGAAATCTGGTTAGGAGCTTTAAAATGAAAACCAAAGCCTCCCAGTTCCAAAATAATAATTCCTTCCACAGCATATTTTTATGAGCTATGTTTATTTTTAAAAGTAGATAACGATACATCCTTCATCGTGTACAGACTTTCTGCTTAACTGTCTATTATTACAACCCTAATATTAGTTACTTTAATACAAATAGCTAAATACATTGACAAAGACAAATGAAGCCCTAAAAAGAAATTACTTAACGTCTGCTATTGGGAATGAGGTTTTCATCCGTGAGTATACTAAGATTGTGTCAATACAAACTTTTGGGCACAACATATTCACTTGTGTCAGTGCATTTTCATCTGCACAATGATTGCACTTAGGATTGTATATGGATTCTTTTAATTTTGACTGTTTAGTTCTGCAAATTGTCCACAAAACAGAAGGTTATGAATGACCAAACCTGATGTTGACAATCATTTTGATTGATACCATATGTTGGGGTTTTACACATTTTTTGTATGTGTTCTTAGTGTCCTAATATATAAACTAAAAGAAAGAGAAAGCTTGTTTGAATCTTGAAAGTGTAAATTACTATGAATTCCAACCTACTACGACATGAGCAACAAGAAGATAGCACATCCCGATGGTACAGGACACAATCATCATGGGGAAACCTAACCTGAAACAACAATTTAAAAAAAAGGGAAAGATTAATAAGGATACAATAGTTTGTTCTTCAATCAGTTTATGAAACGGAAATCTAAGTCATCCTACAAATTCCAAACCTTGAATATGCTTATAGCAGTGCCTAAAGCATGGATGTACTGAAAGTGTGACAATGTCTAGAAGCCTCATATTCAAGTTCACGTCTACTTATGGCCTGTTTAAGAGATACAAGGTAAAAACTGACATAATTTCATGGGTTTCAGGACATCTCTTCCAATTTACTGTCTCAGAATCTAGCATGCCTTGTTTTGTTCAGGTTTTTTGTTTCCCCAGATGACATGCAATTATACAGGTAAAATAACAATTTTTACAAATTATGAACCATTAGAATAGATTGTCCAGTGTGTATCATTTCAGATTAGGTGTGTAACCCCTGTATGGCACTTTATAACTTAATCTATGGCTGAAACTCTTTAAATTGCTTCCCTGTTGATCTGTAGTCAAATTCAGCTAGTATTCTTCCACACCTCTCACCAGGTTTAACAGACTTGAATATTAATGGACTGTTGGAAATAAACCCCAAGTAGCCGTAAAAGTGCTAAAACTTTGCTGTTCTATCAAAACAGTTATTTCTTTTCCACCACAGAACACACTTTTCAGACAACAACCAGATTTTATAGCTTTCTTTAGAATGACAAGCACACAGCCGAGACAGGGAACTGGAAAGGATCTTGTGGAGTTGGCTAAGTTGTACTCTGTTAGATTTGTAGGTCTCCCATATCTGCAAAAAGAAGGGAGTTTTCTGAAAATTAAAAGCATTGTTTTATGATACTGAGGGACTGTAAAGAACCGCTGCTGTGATCACAGTCATTTGGTTTATGTTACTAAAACCACAAGGAGTACTGAGATGAGAAATGATCATGCCACAAACGACCTTCCTTACGTACTTCCTTTTGTCAAGTTCAGCCAAGAATTTCTGTAAAAGTCATCAAAGCATGGCAATATTCTCTGGAGTACAGCATTTAATTTATTTTCTTCCTTGAAGTAAGACCTTTATTATACGTGGGTATATTAGTTGTACCTTTTTGCCTTGCTCATTAGGAGCCCTTAGGAAAGTTCCTCAAGCACATTCCCCTCTGCCATTGCTGATCAAAACACTAATGAAGAAAAGTCTATTTCGTAGTGACAAGAGAACACCATTCTCTGAACTTGGCTGGATGAATAGCTCCTTTCTTTAGGAAGCTACAGCTAGAAGACTCCTCTTGGAGAATTAAATCTGGGCCCCAATTTCTCAGGGTATGAAACCACTTGCATAAAATGAAATTAAACTTAATGGCTCACTGCAGTCTGCTGTTTCTACCTGCAATATTGACATTACTCTAACCCTTGAGGTCCTCATGAGTCACATTTCTTTCATTACTGTTTTGCTGAAAAGCTGACTGAAGGAGGCACAGATGCGACCAGCAGATTAGAGATACTTTCACCTTTACCATTAGTTCAAGTTACTGACAACTGAGAATTTACTAGGACTTACTAGGAATTACTAGGAATGAGGGTCAATGCAAATACACAAAAAAAAAATCAGCCCTGACCTATAAAGTGTGCAGGATAATTAGGAAATTAATAAAAGCCAAATACTAAAGAAAATGTTGGGATTATTTAGAGAAGAACAAGTTTGTCCATAACACCTGCTTCATGGCTGCTCTTGACCCACTATCAAAGTGAGCTCATATCACATACCAGTAGAAATGGAGGCAAACCAACAACAAAAGGAAACCCTTGCAAGGCTGGAAATGTAAAAAGGGAAAGATTGTCAGGACTGACAGATCATCTCATTTCTGGCTTTTGACACCGCCCTGAAGAAACTGGTGTGTCCCTGTGTCCATGACCAAATACTGCCTGCAAGATCTGTCCCAGAAGGACAGTTCCCATGCCTGGTTCCAGAAGCTTTCTCCTCCATGTCTCTGGGATTTAGGACCTGGTGTGCTGGCCTCTTCTGTCATTTTAGTAACAGGCATTATTATTGTTATTCTGGCTTCAAAGGCATTAATGTTAAGCTGGTATTTGGGCCTGGGAAAAGAGAAAGGGAGGAGAGAAGAGAGAATCTCTGAGTGGTGAAAGGTATGAAGAATTGTTAGAAAGGGTCATAGGATTGTCACAGCTTTCAAATATTTCCTCAAAATTCTGAAATTCACTTGGAAGATGCATTTTTTTTTACTTTTTTGTTGTTGTTGTTGTTCATATGAACATGCATAAATATACTGCAGATAAGTGTTCCTTCTTTTCCAGACTGACTGGTCAGACCTTTGCTTTTGAATGACTCGTTACCTGAAAGAGCTGAATCGTTATTTAGTCACTAAACTATGATAAAGCTGATAATATCGTAAAACTGCAGAGATAAGCGTCCAATATTTTAGCAAAAGGCAGAAAATAAATAAATTAATTTGATGGCTAGCCAATTGCTTCTCAGGACTTTTCCTTCCTTATCTCAGCAAACCTGATTTCTGACCTCCCCTAATCTCACTTAGATAAAAGTGTCCAGGTAGACCAAAAAGCAAAACCAGCAATGGCTGTAGGAATAAAATAGGATGTCTGAAAAATCCTCCTACATCCTTCAGTATATCCAATGAATGCTCCCTGCAGCTGTATCCACACGACAGGCTGGTGAACTGGAGGTTACCCGTAATAAAATCGGCTGTTTTTTGATAGAAAACAGAATTTTATTGACCCCACAGTTAGCAAGCAATGAGCTGGTATTGGGAGGAGTGGGGACAGTGCTGATCTTAATCCGTACTGATGCAATGTAACGAACATCCTTGGAGAACACACGGCAGCTCAGCAGTGAATGCCAATATAACATCTTTGTGAAGACTGGCAAGAGGAAGGAAGGATCCGAAAAGGTTCAAAGGCTACTCAATTACGGAAAAGATAACAGAAAAGCTAGCTCCAGCTTGGAGGAAGTCTGTGTGAGAAAATGGATGAGTTATAGAGGGCCACATACAAAGATGCAGAAATTGTGATCGTACCCTCGCTATCACAGTGCCAGTCAAATGTATAGCTGGAGCCAGACACAGCTAGTCTGGGGAGGAACCTCATTTCATTTAGTGAGGGGGCTTGCACAGGACACAGCTGCAAAGCCGTTATTCTCATTGCATGGACAATTACCCCTCGACTTGAGGCCTGAATTCCAAGCTCGCTGGCCTGAGCTCTAATGTAATTGGATCAAATTCAATGTGGAATTTGTGTACCAGGGAGAGGGGAGGTAAAGCTCACTTAGTGAGTATTAGTTACTGCAGAGTTAATCGATTAGTTGAGTTGGTTGAGTGTCCTATTATGCTATTACACTACCCATTGCTCTCCCCCAAAGAAAGTTACAGTTCCTGTACCAGGCCACATAAAACACAGTATTTAGGTACTTATGTTTTCATTAGTTATATCAAATCTAAGAATGCATTTTAAACAATGTAAAAATTTCTTCCAGCAACTCTCAATTTCAGCATACTCCTTGGAGTTCAAAAACACCATCTTATTCAGTTGCTCCTGTTCAGGAAAAGGGATCAGCAGAGTTTAGAAGTCACAGAAACCTGTCTTGCGCTAAAACTTCAGATTCGTAAGAAATGCTAATTAGCATCTCTGGCATAAAAACACATTATTGTATCCTGCACTGGGCAGCTTTTTCTTCCCTCTCCCTCTCTGCAGAGAGGAAGTTACTATGCCTTGTATGGTACAAAAAGTTCATCCTGACTCTCCACAACCAGCTCAGGGAGTTTCCATTGCTGCAGAAAGGAAGGGGGGTCAGACACAAGGAAGGGGTGGGTGACAGGATCCAGTGTGCACCCCACTCTTCCCTCCTCCTTTTAATACTAGAAGCTTATACATAAAATGAAATCATCCAGCTTAAATATACACAACAAGCAGATGTTAGTTCAGTGTGAGATAGTGAGAGCATTTCACGTGAGAGCCTAGGGATTTGTCTTGGACAAAGTCTGATATATTAATAACTTCAGTGTTCCAGCAGTGAAAAGCTTGCAAATCTTCCCAGTGCATGAGAGATGTCAGATTCCATGGAGAACAGAATTCAGCATGTTCTTAACAAACTAAAATGAGAGTTTGAAATGAACAAAATGAAACTGTGAGGGTAAGTGTGAATTATATATTAGAAGTCAAACATGGGCACAAAACCAGCAAGGAAAGTGAAGCTTTCCACTGGTAATGACCTAATTATTTCTGATTCTGCCTCACTGCAACATTTCTGGTTCTGTATTTACTTAGAAGAAAAGGAAAGTGGTGTGTGACTATTCCGGAAATAAATTCCATTTTTAATGAGTATCTGCAGATATGCACTTTACAGTTTTCATAGGTAGTAAGTTTATTCAATATTATTTGCTAAATAATACTAGTGAAGCCTTTGGGGTCTGAATTGAGTTTTCCTGGACAAAGTGATCTCCTACAGTACCTCTACAGCACAGTACAGTACAGCTCTATTTTGTGATGTTTCAAGAGCCAGCAGGACCCAAGATGGATATGACCCAAGTTCAGCGTCCTGTTCTGCCTGATTTGCGACGTGACGTATGAAACATTCTCACCCATAAAACCCACACCTACAGGCACTGCCTTCTGTGACAGCTCATAACTTACACAGCCTGTGCATCCTCAGGAGGATCTGTGGAAGAACCATGCCTCCAAGGAAAGGGGGACCCTTCAGTGGTTCCTCAGTGGAAAAGCAACAGCAGAAATCTCTCAAGACAAAACCACTGGTAATAAAAGAAGCCTGCTGGTAGCCAGGAATAACAGTTAAAAAGGAGTTAAAGATAAATTCTACTCCTACTTGTATCTGCAATTCAATGCAAAATTTAAATTCGACTGGTGGAGTTTGCATCAGGCTTAAAATTTTGCTTTTCTAGCTTCTTATCATTTCATACTGCAAGCTCTGTAGAAGGTATAACCTCAGCTTTACAGAAAAGGACCTGAAGGTCATGGTGGACACCAAGTTGAACATGAGTCAGTAACGTGCCTTTGCAGCAAGGAAGGCTAATGGTATCCTAGGCCGCATTAGGAAAAGTATTGCCAGCGTGTTGAAGGAGGTGATCTTTCCCCTCCAACACTGAGCACTGGTGAGGGCACACCTGAAGTGCTGGGGCCAGTTCTGGGCTCCCTAGTACACAAAAGACATGGACACACTGGAGAGAGTCGAATGAAGGACCACAAAGATGATTAAGAGACTGGAGCATCTCTCCCATGAGGAAAGGATGAGAGAGCTGGGACTGTTCAGCCAGGAGAAAAGAAGGCTCAGGGGCAAACTCATTAATGTTTATAAGTGCCTGAAGGGATGGTGTAAAGGAGACAGCACCAGGACCTTCTCAGTGGTGCCCAGTAACAGGACCACAGGCAATGTGCACAAACTGAAACACAGCAGATTTCCTCTAAACATCAGGAAACTCTTTTACTGTGACGGTGAGGGAGAACTGGCACAGGTTTCCCAGGGAGGTTCTGGAGTCTCCATCCTTGGAGACACTCAGAAGCCATCGGAATGTGGTCCTGGGCAATGGGCTCTAGGTAGCCCTGCTTGAGGGAGACTTCCAGAGGTCACTCCAATCTCAACTATTCTGTGATTCTCACCCACCCGCTTGTTCCTCTGTTATTCACAGGATAAGAAAGCATCATCTGCACACCTGAAGATTGGTATGTCATCAGGAAATATTTAACAGAGGACAGATAACAGATAGTTCTTCTCATTCTTGGACAGTCTCTCATTATAGGCAATGTTTTGTTCTTGAAGTTTGATAATCACATGTTCAAAAGAGCTTCTAAATGCCTATGAAAGCAGCCTCAAAAAAGACCCTAGGGTGTGGGTATACTTAGAAGATACATAAGGTTATTTGTGAATGAAAGTTACACCTTTTAATGAAGTGTCATAATTCAATTTGCAAGGTAACGGAATTATTTTTCTTTTCAGCAAAAGGGTGTAACCACTATACTAACGGATCTTGATGAAAAGAACATATCATAACCCTCCTGAACTGAGCTCTAGAAGGGTGGGGTGTTTTTAGTGGAAGATAGGACAATTTTACCTAATGAAGAACAGAACTCAACGAGTTAACAAAAGTTACATAGGTCTACATAAATTCTAGTCTAATGCAGTACAACTCTGTGAGGAAGTTCTTTTTCTGTACCTCAACTACGATTATAAAACCAAGTTAAATCTCTTTAGGGGGAATAAAGAGGACAGGACAAAATTACCTTTATAAATATAAGACCTGCTTTTGAATATTGTAGTTTCTGAAGTTGACCATATTTTTTCAGATTTATCCCCAAAAAATCTATAAATTATTTGTTTTAACATTCTTAGATATATAGCTCATTTTCATTTTGGTTATTTGCTGCCAAATCCTCCTACAGAGATATTTTCTCAAAAGTTTATTTTGACTTCTCATCCTAATTGTTAAAAAAAGAAAACCTCAGATTCTTGGAGGGGAAAAAAGCCCCATTTTTATTAACTCTATTGATTAATTCCCTACCTTTTTTTCTTTGGCTTTGAGAAGGAACAGAAACTGAAAAGAAAGACTTTTAATTTTGTGTCTGTGTTACTCTGAAGTGACCCTAGATATCTCATCTGTAGTCTCCTTTGGAAGATCTCCAAAGGCAGAAAAGCCAATATGATTCCCCTGTGTACCTGTCTTTGCTTTGCCTGTAGAAGTTCTGACTTTTCTCCATCTATCTGCCCTATGGTGTGAAATGCCTGCCAGGGTCTTCAATAGATAAGTTGCTGCTTCAAGTAAAAATTTAGTTACTCTTGACATGAATGATAGAATTACCCAAAGCAACTTACAAGATTGCCCCAAGATAGCACACCACTTTCTACCTGACTACCAGTATCAAGAGTAAACCAACCATGTTGGAACATGGCTGGCATATTTTTCCCAAGAAGGATTGCACCAGCCTTCAGCCAAAGTGAGAGTTGGGAAAACAGAGAGCGGAGGAAGCTCTCACATTGAGGATGGACAGCTGAGCCTGCTCTCAGCACTTTCCTTTTCCTAAGACCTGTGTAACCGGTATAACCTGTATAACAAGAGAGACAGTATCAGGTGGCCATAACAACCTAATACATTCAATTAACTCAGCTGAAACCAACGGGCACATACTAGTCTATGGGTAAGAGTTCACACTTATACTTGAAGTGAGCTCATTTTCCCTTAGTTTCCAGAAGGAAGTAATCTTGTATGCATTGGTACAACATTCTGGCTTCCAGAAGGGCTAACCAAACCCACACTTTGATAAAACAGAAAAAAACCTTTGCAAAGTACAAGACTATGACTATCAGTCCTTGTTTCCATGGGGAACTATGCATTCAGACCTATACTACTGCAGCTTTAAACAAATAATTGCAGCAACTCGGCTTCAGTGTTGCTAAATCTCAAGTTTTTAAAAAAATCCTGTGTCTTTGGTTTTGTTTTAAAAAAATGGGCAAATGTTCATGTGCTAGCAACTTGAACAATAGTTGTATATAGTCAGAGCACCAGTATTCATTCTACTGTTGGGAAACAATTGATATCCTGAAAAAATAAATGTTGCTAATACAACAAGATAACTACTAAAATGATTTACTACTTACTGAAAAGATCTGAGGTTAGTTGTTTTCCAAATTCCAGTCAACTAACTGGATGGACTGGAATAATTTGGAAACATCTTCCTCTTTTCTGTTCAGATTTTTCCCTTCAAAGGTAAAAATTTAACTCATCTCTGTTTTACCTTGTTTTCTTTCTAAGCCTCCATGGAAAACAGAAGTAACTCTGTGACCGTTTTTTGTTAGTTATTATATTTTCTATCATATATACAGTCTCATTAGAGATACAAAGGTCCTTCAAGCAGTTTTACTGGACAGGTTTTTATTTAAGCACTTTCCCCTGAGTTTTAATACTCCTAAATTCTACACATTCCTTTAAAACCTAAATTGCTTTATATCTACTTTTTATCAGTAATTCAATCTGTATAGTCCATTTAAGAGACCATATTAGCTCTCTTTTCCATTACAAATACTCCCAATAAACATACAGTATACAATGTTAAAGCTTCAAAGTGAGCAGTCAAAACTATAAAAGTAATCAAAGTAATAACTCCATTCTTTGACAGGCAGCATTGTTATGACTATTTGAAAACAAGTGATCTTACATGCTGTATGTTGGCAAAAGAAGAGTATGTCACAGACTGAATTTTAGCTTCATCTTTAGCAAGATGATTTTTTCTCTGTGTTGCAGTGTAACATACTTGATTTTGTTTCTAACTTTCATGTTCCAAAGGAAATTCTACAAGTAAATTTAGTTTAAATAGCTTCAATTCACATGAGTTTCTGGTCGACTAATGATGAATTTTTTTTTTATTGTCCAGACTATTTGAGTCCCCAAATTGTGCTTAACAATCCATTACCTGGGGCTTTAATATGAAAGTCCTAGAGGCAGAAGAGCCTTTCCATTCATTATTAGGAGAACATCCGTCTATATAGACAGACCAGTTCTCTTCATGCCCTACTAAAGAAATAGGATATACCATGATAAAGTGTGGCATAAACATTCAAGGTGATCTGCTAGTGATTTTTTGAGTTTATCACAATTTCATGACACTGTTGGATCTGTTGTCATATATTAGCTATATATTTGTTCTCTATATCCTCCAGGCAGACTCCAAAACAAGTTTAGTCCTCAATTTGTTGCTTCTGGTTTTATTATGAAACATGCACATCATTTTAAAGCTGAGGAAATGCGAATATATTAATTGATTCAGGTCCTTGGGAAAGCCATACTTATTCCTCTCCCACACATCTGTGTAACGAGATGGAGTTGTGAGTCTGAGCTTAAGAAGATTAAAATCATCATGGATGACTAGAAAAGAAAGTCAATGAGGTATGACTTCTTTGACAGTACTTTAAAAGACTCTTACTGATTGTGAGGACAAACCTCAGGGTTCCTGGAAGTGAATTGTTCTCACGAATTGTTCGAACGGTTCTAATACAAATGTTCCAGTAATAAGATAGATTTAAACAAAACTAGTGGTATTTACTGAGCAAAAATGAATGCATTAGGACTACTGAAGTAAGTTTTGCAATGTTACAGTGAGTGTTTTTGTATTTTATGAAACATTTAACATATTGTAAACTCACTTTTGACAATTATACGCTTTTTGCTTTGCAAAAAGCAAATTTGAGGCTTACCCACGTTTTTGTTAAAATGCCTTTTTATAAAAGGCAAAGCTCTCTGCTATAGAAATTTCTCAGAAAATAAAATGTTTTGTCTATTTTTGAAACAAACTGTATCTACAAAAAAAATTTTATACTACATTGTTTTTCTACATAGTCTAAGCAAACCAAAGATAATGGATATGGCAAAAATAAACTGATTTATTTTAGTTCCAAATTACTTCAAACCAAATAACCTTTACTGACTCTTCATTATCTTGCTTTTTCTCAGTGAGGATTCAGAAATGGAAGTTGCCTGAATGTTATTTCCCTTAATGTCCTTAATCCCAACCCTCACAAACAATATCTTGGGGCACTTTACTTAGGTGTTCTTTGGGTTTTTTTTTTCCCCACAATGTGCTCTTTTATGTTGATTAAAGCACAAGATAAAAGGAAAATGATATTTTACAATAGAGATTAATCAGTCAATTCTTTAGTAATTTCAACAGAGCACTCTCAACCATTTTAAAAGCCTTGGACTTTGCTAAAAGGCCAGATGCTACCTAAGGAAGAATATGTTCTACCATATTCCCTTCTCTTTCTCCCCACTTTGAGATTCCCCTTCATGTTCCATATAATGTGATGAACGAGAACTCATGTACAGCAGTTTATTGGGACAAAGGAGCAATGTAATTGCATTTTGAATTAAAAAGTAGAAGGATGTTTCCTATGTACTAATGATTATTTTTCATTATGAACTCAGCAGATGCCCCCTGATAAAAGGTTGTTGATGTTGCAAGGCCAGTAATCTCCCCACCACAAACCCTATGCTTTAGGCCACCCATTCTAAAAGAAGAGCAGAAAGTGAAAATTTTCATTCCAGGAGAGTATACTTGGAGGCTTCTCTCCAGCCCACAAAGAAATGACAACCAAAGGCAAATAAGAGAGCAGCTGGAAACTATCAAGCCCTCTCTGACATCATGGTGCACTGCACAGGTCTTCCTACCTCAGAGAAACTGGTGTGCTGTTTAAATTAGTTCATCACCCTTGAGTGTAAATATAATAAGGAAGATAATTTTTTTTTAAGTTATCAAAAATCACTATTAAACGAAAAATGCGGTAAATACTACTGCATCTTTTTTATGACAAATAACGTCTAGTTTACACAAGAAAATAAAAATCTCATTACTATTCCACGAAAAGCACTATTTCCTTAGAGCAGTTCTAATTTCAAATGCATTATAATAAAAATAATGTAACCATTAAATCCCCCTTCCTTCTGATCTTGTTGGGAGACACCAGGATAGTCTGTTTCACACATCATTTAGTTACAAAGCGAAAATCACTTTGCTGGTTCTATTACAAATATCAAATTATTTGAGGAAATGAAAAGCCATGTAAAACTATTATTCTGATGTAATTCCAAATGTCTGAAGGATGCTTTGGCAAACAAACATGAAGCATGGGATAAAACAGGCTCAGATTGAGGAGAATAAATATATCATCTTAAGAAGGCTTGTTAGTCAGGGTTTATATGGCAAATGTATATAAGCTTCATACTGGCAGCACTCTGAGTTTCCCAGACTTCACATTTTCTCCTGCTGTTTGAGTTACATTTGTGTTTGGATCTCTTGCAAATTGTTTTTCAAAACAATGTTTAGAGATACGGAATTTCTCCAAGCAAATATTCTCAATCCATCACTTTCTGACTACTTCTGGTAATTGCCAAAGTCCCCTATTTAATTAGAAAATCACTCTCTAATTTCAACAATGTTTGAATAAGACTCTTGTTCAACAACTATAGTGACCGTCTAATCAAATTTAACATGTTGCAATTAACTGGAAAAATGGAACTTGATGCATTAACTATATGAAGCTGCAAAAAGTAGTAATTTTTTGGATAACAAAAGCAACTTATACCAACAAATATGATATTACATATGTGAGAATTCAAACATGCCTTGCTCAATACAAACTGTATATGAATTTTATATCATCTCCCAGGTGGAATAAATCAGAAACTGAGTTAAGATAGTTAGGATTTTTATCTCTCCAAGTCGAATCACAAAAAGCATGGAAATGAGCAAACACTTCACTAATTCTTCTCTTCTTACGATCATCTCTGCTTGAGTGAACTTGTTTCCTTCTCAAACTCCCCTTCCTCCCTTCTCCCACCAACTCACTTATTCCCGGCTTACAACCCATAGGACTATCTTTTATCCAGCTGTTTATGAGCTCACACCTTGTTTCTGGGCATACCGCTCATAATCTGAAATGTTATTTCTAGAAGTTGTTTCTCTCCATTGACTACAATGAGAGCTGGGTGTGGAAATAAAGGTTTTAACATTGTAGAATGGAAAAGTGAGGTGAGACGAATCTTTCCTTTATGGACAAGCAGCTCTATGAACACTGGAAAATAATGAAGCCTTATTTCCTATCCCTGTAAGTTGGATTGAGCTTCTGTCTAAGTAGAAAGCTCCAGCTGAAGCTCTTTTCCATAGCTTATAATGATGCTTACCTGCATGGATTTTTTCAGTATGTAAAGAAGTGCGGTCTCAGACTACACTCTCCCTCAGTGGGATTACTAATAGGGTTCTTTTCCTCTTCCCAGCCACTGACTTTGATGAAATTTCAGGGATTTTAATTATATTTGAGAAATCAAGTCCCCTTTCCCCTGTCAAAAGTCTTTGAGGTTGATAAGCATGTTCAGAAGTCGTTAGGTGGAAAACACAGAGATACACTCACAGCAGTATGACTGCACAGGAAATCAGATGAAAAGTTATGCTTTGATGGAAAGAGAGGAACAAAAATCTTTTCAAAAGCATTCTTTTTTTCTGAAGCATACTTGTTACAAGTAGCTAACCTATCCTGAGAGGTACCAAAGGCTTGATGTAATTGAAGAATGATTAAAGAAAGGGATCTAGCTTTGCATGTGCTTACATTATATAGTTCTAGTCTCCAACTTATTTTCAGAATCCTTATCGGCATGGGTAGGTAAGGGGGAAGAGAAAGAAATGTGACGTTAAAAAGTCAGTATGAATTAGCATACATTTTGATTTGAAATTTCATGTAATTAAACAGAAAAACCAGAATTCAGTTCAGTTATAAAAAAAAAGAAAAATTATCATCAAAATTCAATTGTAAATTTCAAGGCATTCTTAACTAGTGTGCCACTGTTGACACTGTCACAGTGTATCTCTCAGAATTTAATAAGAAATAGAAAAGTGAAGTTTCATTTACCAAATATTTTAAAACAGCTGTATGACTTAACGAATGATCTCAAACAAGGTGGAAATAAAAGGAGTATTTTAATCAGTTTACTACTCAGACTTAAACCTACTGAACATGAAAACATTGCTGAAGTAGGGAATAATTTATCATTATTACTCAAAGTGGTAATACTTCTGCATGCAGTTTGCATTCTCAACAGTAATGTGTTCTGAATACCATTCAGAAATCTCATAAAGCCAAATATTAATATTACAGTAGTGTATCTCATAACTGAAAAGTCCAATTATTCTTATGATGACTAATAATATCTGCCAAAATACAAAGAACAAGTGAGCTGCCTTTATGTCTTCATTGAAGTTATTAAACAAGAAAACTATCTCTGAAGTTTTTTTCTAAATGTAACTACATCATTAGTTTGCACCAAATGTACTGTGCTCTGGTAGTTACAGTGGAAATAACTTACACAAGTATCGCTGAAGTCATTTAGTTAATTATAAACTTCAGCACACGTTTAGTATTTCAAATTCTTCTATGCATTGACATACTAATTGCTAGCACTTTACAATATATACTGACTAAGTATACTTTGTGTCATAAGAATGTACTCACTAGATTTTCTGTACAATATTCAAAACACGGGATAATGTTAGTAACCATTTAAGTGAGGAAATGCTTGTTCTGTAGCCTGACGAGTACAACGACAGAACATCAAAACCCATGTAAACTTATGAAGCTATTGTAGATGTAAACAATGTCTTTTTGAATGTCAGTGTACCAGACATAAAGCTTCTTTTCCTTGGTATGTATGTACATGCATTTATGGAGGGGAAAGGAAATTAGCTTACACTATAATTTCAAAAGCCCTGCTTTTGAAGCAGGGGCAATGAAAAAGGTATGTATAACATTTTGCCTATTTTTGCTTGTAAAGAGCATAAATCTTATGCAACATTCGCAGCGTCTGGTGGGGTCAGCTATACACTCTAATGCAGGTGATGTAGTTCTCCATGTTACTGTATGTTTATGTATCAAAAAAGAGAATTTTCCTCAGCTGTACTGTGAACTACTACAGTCAAGTGCAGATTTCATTTCAGACCGCAGCTTAGCCCTCAACCTATTTTTTTTCCTTCAATCAGTGACAAAAACTTTAAAAATACTTCATAATATGAGAGCATTTCATTTTATTGCCAACAAAATCACTCTTACTGAAGTCCACTCCAGTGACCTCTTAAGTGAAACTAGAAACAATGTTCCTTCCTCATCCTCCCAGCAGTCACTGGTTTTGACACAGCTACCTGTACTATTCTTGCTTTGGAGGCTGCGTCATCCTCGATCTCTCCTCTGATCTCTCTTCATTTGTGTGTCTGTGTCCTCTCACTGAAGAGATGTTGTCCTTGATCTTCTCCTCCCTCTTCCCTCGTCTCTCATCTCTAGGTGATTTCACCACAGACTCCGTATAATTCAGCTATCTCCCCTGTGCTGACAATTCACCAATCTCATTCCCTCCAATTAAGCTAACCTCTCTCTCTTCAAATCAAAGTTCAGTGCACCCCTCTGCCAAGTCTTTACTGATGTCCAGCTATCAGTTTACTCTCCATGCCAGTCAGCACGGTTTTCATTTTTTTTCCCCACAAATATGTCCATTTGTTTCCTTTCTTCATAGCTGTCATTGTACTCCTTACCGTCACACATCATTTTAGTTTGGATTCATGTCTCTGTTCACATCTAACCTACATCTAAAGCTCTTGCAGATTGGTTCTGTGTAGTTGACCTTCCTGCTTATTCACATAACTAAGATGCTAACCTAGAACTCTCTCACCTCCATTTCTCAGTGTAATTTTCTTTCTCTTTGGCCTCAAGAAATACCACAGATTATCCTCCAGCTCCAAGAGTTTGATGATTGTAGGAGTCTCCCTGCAACCCTCCACTAGTTCTCTTCTGATGAAAGCGGAGGTTTTGTCAACTTTCATAGACCAGCACCTCATTAATTACCTATTTATTCACAGGACAATGCTTCCAGCTGCATCCTGGTGTCAGCCTTCATCACTGTTTGAGATATTTTATGTTACTACCTCACACCCATAGTTCTTCTCAGCACTGGCAGGGATCTTCTACCACTGCCTGTAAAGTCATCTTGTCAGTACTCCTCCATTTCATTTTGCCCTGGCACAACTGGTAGTACGCAGTCATCTTCATTGCAGTCTCGGGATTACATTTCTTTGGGTTTCCCTTTTAGCCAGATTAACATCACTTAACACGATGTGCCTGACACCAAGGCACTCTATTCTAGACAGCAGTCTGTGCAGTAATGTGAAAGAGATGTGCCCACTTATGTGCCCACATGAGAACTGAGGTGTCGATCTATCTTCAGATTAATTTTCACATTTTTTCTCATTATACTTAGTAAATCCGATAAGAGGTTACGTCTTTCTACAAAACTCGTGCTTACTATGTCCCAAAACATGTAGCAACATCTTCCAAGAGTACAAGCACAGGATGACAACATATAAAACAGAACCACAAAAGGCCTGACTGAAGGGAAGCCACCTTCAGGGTCAGACTAAACTGCTTTCAAGGGATAATAAAGAGAGCAACGAAGACGTATCCAGTGTATGAAAAACACTATATGTATGGTTAAAATGCAAAGGAGGTAAGAAGAATTTATAAAAAGAGACACAGCTCCAACATGACTGAGAGCAAATGAAGAGCAGAAAGAAAATTTCTCCCGCACGGGTTCCCTCACATCTGATCAATGACACTACTTATCTGTAGCAGGTCCTTCCTCAATTTTGGTAGAGAAAGGGATCTATTCTTCTGTTTACTGTTTGCAAAGTTTTGCTGCCAGACCTCCATAATGATTTGTAGCATATTATCTTTCACTACATAACTGGGATAAATAAATCACAATTTGAAGATATGTTCTGTGTTCCAACCTTCCAGTTTGATACAGTTACTGGTATGTTAGTGCTAAACTAACATCCGTATGGATACAGTATGACATTTATGATAATCTTCTGTTTATTGTGACCACACAGGAAGTACTAAGCGTACTAAAGCGCACTTCAGTAGCCTAAATTAGCCTACTCTTTGTGTTCTTTACTATTGGACAAACTTACACTCAGGTTACAACTGAGTTGTTACACTCTGATTACAACAGTTGAGATAACATCTGTTTAGACGTGTACCATGATTTTGCTCAGTACTTTCACAGTGCCTGGCCTTTTAACTGTGTTGGGCCTTGGCAAGAACTTGGCACTGTGGTAACAGCCGCTGCACCAATCAGCACAATAAACTCGGGTG
Source organism: Bucorvus abyssinicus (assembly GCA_009769605.1). NCBI lineage: Eukaryota > Metazoa > Chordata > Aves > Bucerotiformes > Bucorvidae > Bucorvus > Bucorvus abyssinicus. Next base: position 129,387,679 of record CM020024.1, read on the forward strand.
GAGTAGGCAGCTCTGGGTTGAGAACGTTCAATCCTCATGAAACTACCTGCACAATAACCCCCCCTTGTACTCGCACACCGTTAACTCAGAAGCACAATGTTTCTAAAGGAAGCCAAAAGAAGCGCTGACCAGAAGAAACATGGTCTTGGTTCTCAGTTCCACAAACTGGGTTGGTAGCAAAAGAACAATGAGATATTCTGCAATACTGAAAGATTTTGCTGTGACTGTTTCAGCTCACAATCCTGACAATCAAGAGCAATTTATTCACCAAACATCCTGCAAGCCTCAAGATCTAATAGGTAACTCCTACAGTCTGGGGTAAGTGAACTTCTGTTACATGCATTTATATACCTGCATCTTATTTGTTAATGCAAGTTTCTGTGAATTACATTTAAATTAAACAAGCACTGAAAGAAAAAGTAGGGGCTATCAGGAACCAACAGATGCAGGTTTATCTATTGCTAGATAAACCAGGTCATTTTGGTCCCAAAGCTAGACAAATGACCCAGGAGTCATTTGTTGTGTTATAAGCAGCCTTGTAATCATCTATCAGCAAGGTATAGCTCTATCTGGCAGAAGACAATTTCTTGTATTAGATTTCTTCTACCACCTCCTGGCTTACGCTACATTACTGAACAGCCTTTGTCTATAATCCGACAGTGCCTGCATTGACAGCACGTGGTCTAAATGTTTGCACTAAGAAAAAATGTGTCCTTTCACAGAAAGAGATAAAACAAATATACAAGAGATTCTGGAAACACCATTAAACTGCAAAGAAAATATTTCTTCTTGTTCAACACTATCATTACCAAGGCTCATGTTTGCTCCATAAACACCTAACCCTTAAAGAGGCATAAGCAACAGCTGAAGTTACCAAACTTCAACTGAGACATACTAGATCACAAATGTATACTTTCAGCAATCACAGTCCTCACCGTTTTATTTTTAAAAATGAGACAGGATCAGCCTTGCCAATAACAACAACAAACCAAATCCAGTTCAGTCTCTGATATTCCCATCTATCTCAGAAACGAGGTTAAGAGCAATAGTGTGTGACAGGGACCTCAGCACAATGAGTGAAATGGAGTTCCCTCATCCAGAGCACATTTTCCATCTCCTCTGTGCTTCAGCCAATCAGCCCAAGTCATTCATCAGCACACTTAAAGCCTGAGCCTTACTGGGCAGTGGTAACAGCTGTTGTCTTAAAATACTAAACTCAGCCACCTCCCACACTGAGGCCTCCTGAAACGCCGGATATTCTGCTAGTCCAACCATTTGTTCTGTTGTCTCTGAAGGTGCTCGCAGGGTGTGGACATGCTGCAATTTTTGGTTTTCCAGTATTTGGCTCCAGGATGTTTGTCCCTGGATAGACACCAGTTGACGTGCCCTAATCTCAAATGAATCAAGTAATTTTTTTGTTCAGAAAACACAGGCTTGTTGGTTTTCCACATTCAGCTGTGGCTGCCATTAAAGGTGGTGGGTTTTGTTACAGCAAGATAGCTTTCTTGGGGTATATGTCACAACAGTTACACCAAAGATCATAGCACAATGTAGACAGCGTGGACAGGGCTGAGCTAGCATTACGTCTGCAAGCAGAGGTACCAGCAGCAGTTTAGTCCCAGCAACGTAGACCTCACTACATGCCCCTTCATTAATCGTGTAATTGTGATTACACTGCGACAGCTGATCAAGGTCAGGAACATCTGCATTACCCTGAAGTCACCTGACATATCTTAGACTGTGGGATTCAATTCCACATTCATCCACCTGAACTCAGATGCCTACTATGTAGACGTCTTTCATGAGAGATGGATAAGTTCTCACTGCAGTCAGTTGAGACCCAGCCAATAGAGCAAATGGAAACTGCAGAGGTGCATATCCCATCCTGCTCTGAGGTCATCTTTTGGTAAGATAAGAAGCTTTTTAGAGATAGCAAAAAAACTCCTGCAGAGAAATAAATTTTCATTTTTTAAAAAAAAAATTGTTTAAATAGGCTGGCAAAGCTAAACTCAGAGGTATTTCTGTCAACTTTCTCTGTTTTTCTATAGTTTAATCATGCCTTCCTTTCACTATGACTGCATAAAGATGCATAAAGTACAACCTACCGTCTCTTTCTAAAAAGCCACCTTCTATGTCAGTGAAATTAAAACATAAACCAGACCCGTGTATTCTCTTCCAGTGTCACCACATCCAAGTATCCCCACTAATATCTAAAACTTTCTTGTAAAACAATCCCATTCATCATTCATCTCTAGACGTGGTTATGACACCATGTAGGGAAAAAAACATTTTTAAGATCCCATGTATTTCCCAATTTATATTTTCGTGTCCGGTCTGGCAAAGTACTTAAACCACCTGTAATTTTTATTTTTATTTTTATTTTTATTTTTATTTTTATTTTTATTTTTATTTTTATTTTTATTTTTATTTTTATTTTTATTTTATTTTTTATTTTTTATTTTTTATTTTTTATTTTTTATTTTTTATTTTTTATTTTTATTTAATGGACTATTCCTGTGCTTAAAATTAGGCATGTTAGTGGGCAATCATGGGATCTGGAACTTTTCTTCATTTTGTGCATCAGTATGAATTTCAGTTATGAAGACAAATGACGTCATACAATCTATATGATAAGCTCACGAGAACAGAAGAAAAGATTAATTTCAGATATAACTTTGGCTTTCAGCAGAGCTTGTGTTGAGCGGGCATGCTTTTATTTTCAATTTTTTCCAATTTGTGCATGATTCAGTCATTTTTTTTCATCAATTTTGAAGATGCTATGGAAATATTTCTAGCTAGCCTGGGTTTAGTAAAAGCAATCTTCATTGTAGTCACCGCCTAGAATTACTTTTGCAATCCTGAACTATATGTAACAAGTCTCAGCAACGGTAAAAGTAAAGAAAGATCACAGTTTATGTCATGAAGACACTAGGAAATAATCAGACAGTATTTGATTTACTGTCCTTGCACCAGGAAGTTTTTGATGATTCTAATGTTAAGTGTTAAAACCCTAACAGTGTTGCCTTTGGAATACATATCGTTATGTGTACAAAGACAGAATGTGGTCCCTTTTAAGAAACATTAGGCTTCTATGAATTCTGTGATTTATGACAAGTATCAACACATATACAACAACGTGAATGCTTCAGTTCCATAATACTGTATCATTTTCAACAGGAATTTATTTCTGATAACAGAAGAAATTTAGCTGCTTTCAATGAAATATGTAGTTTATACATAAGTAGTCATATTTAATGGTGATATCTGGAAACATTAGGTTCATATCTGGAGTTTAACTGACTAGATGATCCTCATTTAAGGAAAAATAATCTACCACTTTTTTAGGAATTTAACAAGGGACGTAGGAAGCCAGGCACAGAACTATTAAAAAGGAAAGTCAGGGTAAAATGTGGAAGATTATTATTAGTCTCATGGAGAAGAATCATTCTGGGACCACAAATGTCTCCATGAGCTATAAACACAATCAGCTAACCTTGCATTTCTTGTGCAGCAAAAGTACCCACTAGCCAATAAAACTTCAAGGTTCTCATTTTATGCATGATCAGACTTGAAGTTTGTACAGATTATGTCTATGAACAATGCATGATTCTTACAGAAGTTATACTCATCAAGTTTGAAATTTGCAGTAGGTTATGCATCATGAGCTTTTTATTTTAATATATTCTTGTCTAAATCTGATACATGCAGAACTTAAATAAAAATGTTATCTGACTACAGAAGCATGAAATAAATTCAAAATTTTCCCTGGGATGAGGATTCTAAAGTGAAACAACCTTAGCAAAATGGTCATTTCCAATAGACTAAATGGTTGACTAGTAAAGAACTGTAGGTTCTTAACTAAATACACTTTACATTTGAGAATGCAAAAACAAGTCAATGTGCTTCCATTTTTACCACTTACATACACTGGACAAATTATGCTTGCTTGCTACATGTGGGTTTTTTACATAAAGTGAAATAGAATGGCTTTTACCATTAATACAACTGATTATTGACCTAAAAACCACTCAGGAGCTTGGGAAGCACTAGGTCCTAATCTCTGCCTTTTTCATTTTTCTCACACATCTCTATGGGATAGGAAAACACTACCTAGTATTGTGCAGGAAAAGACAAGGGAAGAGATACAAATAGAGGGACAGTAAGGGACAAGAAGAAAAAGTAGAGCAAAATGAATGCAGATTAATGTGAGCTTCAGTGTACATATTTTTTTCAATGTACACAGTTTCTACATTAATACATTTCTCTCTTGGTCATTGCTTATTTTTCTCTTTTGTATTTTCATTTGAAGAACTTTTGCACAGTGTGGGCATATGCATGAAACTTATGCTGGGATTCAGCTCCAGATTCAGGCACATGCAGACGGGAACCATATGTGAAATGTTTATTTTGTCCAGGTTACCACAGTAGACAGTGGAAAATCTAGTCAACACAGTAAGCAGTGTGTAGAATAGATGTGTTTGCTGCAGGATGAGACAAATCACATATTAGATTCCATTGAGTCTATTGTGAGATGCTCAAATCAGTTGCCTAAATGCATGCAGTGCTGTTGGAGACGTGAAGCTGACTGTCCCGCTCAGCTTCCAGGTACTGCTTGAGGATGGCATGGGTCCTTGTGTCTTATGTCATATCTATCAGACAGATGAAGATGCCCTAAACACATGACTAGATAAATCTGGCTGTTTAGGCAAGTGAGTAAAGACTTACAACCTCACTGGGAACTCCAATGGAAACTTAAACAATTAACTCTTATCACATCAGGTGTTTTAATTGAAGCTGAATCCCATCTTCAAGTAAACTATTATATTGAGAATCAAGATACTTTTGTTACATGAATATTAGCCTTAATAAAAATTGTGCTAAAACAAAGCATTCATTCACTTTTTTGTTCTACAGTTTTCTGGAATAAATATAACCCAGAAAATTTAGTACTTCAATTTGTCAATAATACTTGATGCTTGCATTAGAATGTTTTGAAGACTAAATTATTTCAAAATTGATGTAGGTTTGATCTATGTGTTTTTTAATCGAAATGTTAATTAAAAATCTGAAATACTCACTTTTAATTAAATACACTATATTAATGTAGAATTATTCTCAGTTACTATGCCTTTCATAGACATACCCACACTCATGCATAAATTCCACTAAAAACTGTCAAGATAAATTAATAGTTTTACCCTTTAGTGCTCATGAATCAGGAAGTAGTAAAAGTAATGTGTCATGCATCAGTATTTCTTTCATATACGTGCTATAGTGCAGATTTTAGAGCTGCTAAAAATTAGCTATGTATATGGTTTACCTAAGGTACAGTTTACATTATTTAGCTTTACAACAAAATGGTATAGGGTTATTTTTAGTCAGCTGAAGGAAAGGAGCTTCAAGAGGGTAATTCTTCCTATCGAAAGATATTTCTTTAAGATGTCAGGACAAGTCTTCCCTTTTCCTCTTCACTGAGTGCAGAAGGAAAGTAAATGAATAGGTTGAATTAAATGGATGAACTCAAGTGTGATGAGTCACATTTCAAGTCAAGTATCCTATTTCTAACAGATGTCCTGTTTTTCACAAGAAAAATGTAGAAAATTCTGGAGTAACACAACCATAGGCAAATCTGTAACTTCTGTGAGATGAAGGTTCATCCAAAAAGTGACCCGAAAATTCACTAACCAGGAAAAACTTCTTTTAAAGTAATAGCACATAATCCATACTCATGAGTTCAGGTATGCGCCCTTTTGTGCTATGTCTTACTACTCAATATACCCCAGACAGAACAGCCTGCAGGCACTGCCCATGTTGGTAAATCATCTAAACTTCAATCACACTGCAATGCCTCCATGGCCTTGAGGGCACCCACAAACGACACTGTCCCTGCACAGCCTCCCCCAAGCTCACCTCCATTCAAGGCCCAGAATCCCATTCCATCCCCCTCCAGGGCTCTTCCACCCTGATGTTCTTAATGTCAGAAAACCATGCTGCACATGAGACAGCAATGTGTTTAAGCAAATGGTGGATCTTTTAAATAGTCTTCTGCATTAAAAAGGAAAATTAATCATTTTTCTATACTACAATAGTTCAGAAATCAGCTGCTTTTCTGAAAAGTATTTTTGAAATTTCTACATAATCAGAAAACTTAGAAATTTCAAAACCTGTAATTCTACTCCATCTGCAACAGTAATTACAAGCAGCACTGGCTTATCACGCTTTTCTTAATAATTTCAGAAATGGTTGTTTATTGTATTTATTTAAATAAAATCATATTCACTGTCTCAAAGCATATGGAAAAGCTGACCACTCATTTGGAATTTGTTTGTATCTCTATCTGAACAGTCTTAGAAATTAATATTTTTGGCAGTTTATTCTGTGCATACAAAAGCGTCAATTATTTTTAGCCATTAAACTAAGAGAAGGCACATTATCTGTCATTGAACTTTTGAGTTTGATATCAAGTACATTTCTCCCATTAAAAAGGAGTTATTAGAGCAACATGAAGACTTACACAATCAATCTGTCAAAAATAAATTCCTGTAAAATATTCAAAAAGTTAACCTTTCTTATCAAACAGGTACAATTTATAGGTAGCAGGCTTTAACTTCAAAATTAAAGGCAAGAGACCCCAAAGACCCTGCTTTACTTCCATGTCAATGACAGATAAGACCAGTTTTGGTTTGGGTTTTTTTTTTAATATTATATTTACTAAAATGTCACAGACTGTACTATACAGGAATACTGCCATGTTCCTCATCTTATTAGCCACTAATTCATATAGTGATAGGTCTAGAAATGAGATATAATCTAAACTGCCTTTATTCTTGTACAGTGTATTTAACTGTATAATACAGAAAATACTATATTTTATTAATATAGTAATGAACACTGGCTGGCTACAAAAGTCAATGGAAATAGTGCATGGAAATATCACTATCAATAATAGTCCAAATTCTTCTGAATTTAAATAGTGGAGACCACTGATTACAATGAGTTCTCTCTGAAGCAACAAAAGCAGAGGACTCCATAAGCAATAAACCTGTATTGGACTGTTCTCCCAGTCACTGCAAATAGCCTTTACTATAAACAGCCTTCATTGATGTGTTATATTTTAAAAATACAACAGAATTTTCTTTTTCTTCTGATTTTTGACTTTTATGCTTTTGGAATGGTCTCCATTTTGTTTTCTCTCCCTGGTCTGATTATTCATAGATATACTGCTCACCTTCTTCTTTAACATTTAAGTTATCACTATCACTACAGTCCAACCTCCTGCTCTTGCTGAGAAGAACCCACTTTTCGCACTTAAAAAGATCCTCATTACACTGGGAGAAGTATAAATCTAATCCAGTCCATTTCAGAGTGAATCCCTTTTGTAATGGGTTAAGATGCTGCCGGTGAGGCTGAGACCCCTGTCTCCTTCCCTTCCTTTTCTCCCTACGCATGGGAAAACTTTCTCACGACTTTTGTGGGGAAAATGCCACAACCCTCTCAGCTTCTTATTGGAGCCGAGACATGTCAATCAAGCGCCTCAGCGACTAAGCATATAAAAAGCCGAGTTTGCGACACTCCCCAGGCGCACCCATTTGAGTTTCACCCAGAACTGAGAGAGATTTCCATCAGAGAGAGAAAACCTCGTTCCCTCCACGTGGCAGTAAAATACTCTTTTGCAGTTAAATTTCCCATTTCCTCGAGGGGGTGGAAAGGGGCACACAAGGTGTCCCTGCCCCCATATCGAAAGATCCACCACCGCGGGATGAGAGGAAGGACCATCCCCGTAAGCCGGTGATGAAGTCATTCTTCCGGGGACACAGCTGGATTGTTGCCCGAGAGACACACACCACCCCTGCCCACGGACCGAGAAACAGCAGACGCCGAGCCGTCTCCTACGAGGGGTGAGAGGGAAAGACTCTCTTGCGAAAGTTTGCCTAAATGGTTCATTTCTGGACTGGAACCTTGGAGGTTAAAGATGCTGCGGGTGTCCTCCCCCCTCCACCCCCCTCCCCTTCAGGCGGTGGCCATGTGGCAGTTGCTTTGTTTGTTGAGTGGGGATGTGGATTTCAACGGGTGGGGGGTGGGGGCAGAAGGGAATGTATTTATCTGTATATACCTATTTATGTATTTATTAACACCTCTCTCTCTTATCTCTCTCTCATCATCAGTCCTGTTTAACTTTAAATGATTGATTTCTGGGTTTACTTGCATAAAGCATGAAACCACTTTTGTTCCGCCCCTTTAATTGAAAGCCTGAGTTTCACTTGTTTCCTTTTTCCTAAAAAGCCCAAATGAATCACTTTAAAACCTTTCTGTAGCCCTTGAGTGGGTTCACATGCTCCCCGAGGCTACAGGAAGTCACAAAAGAAAAAAAAAACCTTTCAGAAATTCCAGCTTTCTAATTTCAAACTGCAACACTTTTCAAGACACATCAAGTCTCAGTCACAATTAAACGAATCAGTAAAAAAGGTTCCCATGAATACTGGGAAAGAGTATCTGAGCAGCAATCAAATTAATTTTTTCAAGCAGTCCTGCCAGCACTTGTGTAAGGCAAATTTTCACAGCTATTTAACGAACTAAATAACAGTGTTTCAGTGCAGCTTCTGCATTTGCTTTTTGAAAGGCAAATCTAAGCACAAAGCAGCATTTAGAACCTTCCCAGAAGACACTGCAGGAATAAACCAAAAATGGTAAGATCAAGAGAAGCATACGCAGTAGTCACTGTCTTTCTGACAAAGAAATTGGGAAAGAGATAAGAAAAATACATAAAAGTAATGGAATATACATGGCTGTGCAACCAGTGTAAAAAGACAAAAAGCTTCCAGCAAGTCCTGCTCCGCACACAAGTCTATACATTAATATCTTGGAATATTTTGCAGGATTATTGCTAGCTCATTTTTTCTTCTTTACGGCTGGGCTATTTGCACTGGCCTAAATGGCCATAACACAGCTGCCCAAAGGCAGGATCTGATCTGACCACTTGGATAACGGAAAACACAGCTCACATGCTCTGCATAAGAGAAAGAGCCTTGGGTTCAAGGTTTCATGCCAACCCTAAAGCTAACCTCCGTATAATTAACTACTTGTGGATGAGGTGTCACTCAAGAGCAAGGAACAAGCTGCAAACAAACTGTTCCGTTGTCTGTTCTAACCTGCAGGATAGTATCAACTATAATGTCCCAGCAAAGATGGATTTCCTCCCAGAAAGTCAGAGTGAGAGGAAAGGGCTTTGTATCTCACCGACGCGTGTTTTTACTGTTGCATCAAGCATAGGAGATGGATGGCTCCGAGAACAATAAATACCATGGAAGGAAAGTGACTTGTACCCTAATTAAGAGAGTAACAAGATTACCTCCTGCCAAGAGACAATAAGAATTTCCAGTGAAAAATAAAGCCAGTGAGGACTAGTGGAACCCTGATGGTCACAGGGAGATAGGGCACAATAGCTGATGTGATTTCAGAAGTAATCCACACATTTCAGAAAAACATACTTGTAACAGCATGGACTTGGTTTTTTTAGTTTCTATTCTGTTTCTTTAAAATGCACCAAAGGCTTCCTGCACATCTTGTTTTCATAAATACTTTCTAAACCAAATAAGCTAAGATTAAGGTCTTGCATTATTAGATTTTTTTCCCCTTGTGTAACACATAGCTCTTTTACCAGTACACAGCACACAGGTTGGTTGGGCATCACATCTATCAAAAGCAAACCCTTTCCTTTTCCATGTGCTACGTGAACTGAGATGGTAACAACAAGAAATTGAACCCAGTTGTTAACTCCAAGACGTGGTGGGGCAAAGCAACAAAGACTACTTCGGTCATACTTTCCTTGTTGCCAGAAATATTCCTCTAATCTTAGCTAGCAAAACCAGCCGGCAATATGAGTTGGGCATGATCATCGGTGAGTGGAGTCCCTCAAAACGGACTGTAGACGTTCTCTCCTCTCTTCTCACATAGTCGTATCTTCTAAGGCTCTACCTAACCTTTCATTTAAGGATCTGCAATGAAATCTAAGGGCTACACCACAATGACAGAGACATGAACACACTAACTTGAACATGGCCCACATTCCCATTAGCACTACTGACATTGATGAATTATCTAGGAAAATAATGCATTGACCTCTCTTAACTACATAAAATATCTATGATTTAATAGGCTCCATTAAAAAAAAAAAAAGAATTTAAATAATAACCATGACAAGCCTAAAAGCATAATGGTACATATGACCTTCATTTTGTGCCTTTAGCATTTAACAAAAGCATATTTACCTCAATGCAAAAGCAAAAAGGCTGCAAATGAACACCTGCCTTGATGCTGTAGAAGATTAATTAACTACAGAGCTTTCCTATTTTCAGTCCAGATGCCCCTAAAACTGGATAACACCTATTTTTATGATATCTTACATCTAACCATGAAATTCTGTACATTTAGATACAACACCATTCAAACTAGTTTTAGACAATCTGGTGGAATTCAAACTCAGTGAAATGAAAAATGAGGTAATTTACTTTCCTTTTAAAATCTTGCTAGAAAGGTGAATATTCTCAGCTGTTTTCAGCCCATATTAGCAGTGGTAAAATATGAATCCTTATGCCCAGACACATTAGCAAAGAATTTTTATTTAAACTCCATCACTTACCAGTGAAAAAATGTTCCCTGTGGATTTTTCTAGGAAATCATTTTAAGTTTTTACTTGACTGCTATTTAAAGAGACACGGAAGAAGCACTACACTGTTCTTTGGAGCAGACATTCTGATTTCAAATCCACTTGTCTGCACAAATCATAATCTGCTACTAAAATCCTGGGCTTTGGAGATACTTCAAGAATCTTTTCATAAAAATATTATTTTGTACTTTTTTTTAAAAAAGTATGGTGTGAACTTTTCACAAAGCACTTCCCAAAACCTATCTATCTCATCCACCTAAATGCAGAAAGACTTTTTCTTCTCTTCAGCTTCATTTACATATCATCAGAAAAAGAAATGCAGAAACATTTGAGCAGTCTAAACAAAAAAGCCTATAAATAAATAATATCTTTCTTACTACAATATTCACTTATGTAACAACCATTATAGCTCTGTAACTTGAAAGAAGAATTAATTTGGAAAATTTGTACAGCCTTGTCATTTGCAAAAAGTAAGCTATGGAAACAACAGTATTAAACTAGAGTCTAAAGAAAGACAAGATTTTAAATCATTCACAAATGCCAAGCCAAGGCAAGAATGAACTTCTCCTTCATTGTTTCAATATTGTTTAAATCTCCATTTTAGAAGAGATCATCTTTTATTCAGATCTTTTTTTCAGGACTTCTCTAGTAAAAAGACAATAAATGTGGTTTCTATGCTTCTATACTTTCTATAAGTTAAAATCCAAATACATGGCGAGAGCTAACTGTGGGTTAGCTACAGGACTCCTTCCATCCTGATCCATATCTGATCTAGTTCATATCTTTTGATATTCATCTGTAGGTCAAACCTCATTAAATTTAACAATTCAACACAATGGTGGTAGAGAAGATGGCCAAGACAGACACATGTGAAGAATAAGAAGCTAGGTGTTAATAGCAGCACAAGAATCCTTGCTCCAAGAGCATGAGCAGTGTGAGCCTCTAAACAGGCTATGGTCTAGCCATGTACCAGCTCCAATCTGAAATGAGACGTGAGACAATGGCTTCTCTCATCCTTCCTTCTCTTTACCTCTTCTCTCCCGACCTCCCTCCTCCCCATCCTCTACCCCCCATCTCCCAGTTTCTATAGGAAGGCAATGCAAATAGGAATGCCAGATTGGAAATGCAGCACATTCTAGGCCATTTCTCAAACTGGAAGATTCATGGGCAAGAATCCAGGGGTAATAGACCTTGTTACGTCACATCTGCACCATGCACCTGTGTTAGAAGTTAAAGAAAGCCTATACATGTTCAAAAGTTGGTGATATGGGCTAGGTGTTAGCTAAAGAGATGAATATAATGTTCTACTATGAAAAATGTGATATCATTTCTTCAGAAGACTTCCAAAAACTGTTACAAGAAGCCAGAAGACATTGTTGTCATGTCCTTGTCTTTTCCATGCTCAGGAATAAAAGGGCTAGCATCTTCATGCCAGACTGCATTAAAGGCGTCCCTTCACATTTCCAGAATGCCTCAGCATAGCTCCTGGTTTCTTTAACTTTTCCTTTCCTACTCTCTGACTTCTCCTTGCCATCTGTACTGAACATGAAGTAAAATTAGAAAATGTTAGTTGGAATAGACAAGAAAGGGGTTTGTCTTGCCAGGCTTTACCCTTGTAGGAGTTCCAGACTCCCTCTGTACTCAATACAGCTATAAGTACATACACAGAGAAAAGTTAATCCCATGTATTTTAAATACAAATCTTTGAACTTCTCTGAGGTTGACGGAGCACTGGAGCAGGCTGCCCAGAGAGGTGGTGGCGTCTCCTTCTCCGGAGACTTTCAAAACCCACCTGGACATGATCCTGTGCAACCTGATCTAGGCAACCTTGTTTTGAAAGGAGTGTTGGACAAGATGATACTCAGAGGTCTCTTCCAACTCCTACCATTCTGTGATTCTGAGGTTCTGTGAAAATAATGCTCATCAGGTGTGCTTAAGCAAATTTGTTTAATGCAGATTAATGCCGTAGAATACTATAGATTAATAAAAAGTCTTGAAAGATAACTCCTATCCCAACAGGCTGTGTCAGGCTAGTGGCATAACTAGTACAGTTGCACTGGGGGAGAATTTCATGTCTTTTCTTCAGTGAAGGTAGACGTAATCCAAAATATTTTAAAAACCTTTCAATAAAATAGTTCGTATAAGAGTAGAACTGTACAAACTCAACAGTATATCTACTTTCTGACACCACTAAAAATATCTAGAAATCATTACTGTTAAAATTATTTTCATTCCAAGTGCTGTTGAGAGGTTATTAGCTTTTGATTCATTTGGTAGCCTGTATTTTCTAAGTACAGGCTACTGTGTCCAAGAATGGGTTATGGTCAATGTTACAAAAAAAAAAAGTAGATATATATTGCATTCATCACTATCCTCACTGTTCATTGATTGGCTTTAAATTGTTAAATTACCTTATACTGCTTATGATTTACAACATCCATTGCATTCTAACAGAACACTCTATAAACATGGTCACTCCTATAACCTGTACATCTAGTAGGAGAAGTAGTGTGATCACAGATTCTTTAGAAATGAACCTAATTCTTCCATCCACATTGGATGCAATGATTATGTTTTTCAGAACAAACCAGGATCAGCATCCTGCATTTCAGCTAACAATAAAAATTAAATTCTCAGCTGGTGTGATCCAAAACAGTCTTTCTGTCTGTGCTCTATTTTTATATATGTATTTATTTTTCTTACTTAGTTTAGTGATACATAATGTCGGTAATCTAAAAAATCTGCAAAAAAAATGGATGGATAACTATATGCACATTAATTATACATATAATACTGAACAAGAGGAAAAAAGTCATACCTGAAAATACATCAGAAATGTGAGGCAACTGCATCTATTCAATGTTTAGGGAAAAGCTTTTAGAATTACATTTCATTACTCATTTGCATGACAGATCAATATTCTTTAGACCTTGTCCTGTAATTCTTCTGAATTTAAGCTTTCAAATTTATGCATTTCTGAACACCTCAAAGATTCTGCATTCCAAAGATCCACCAATTTGCAATAAATCCCAACCTTCTCCACAGATTGTCACTGTCCCATTTGAAGCAGAGTTTTCCCCAACTTACACCTTCTTGAAACTCACACAAGCAAAGTTCAATATACAGGTTTGGAGAGCAGGTATGTATGCAAAATAGCAAAATTCGGAATGCAAGCAGTGGCTTGGACTTTTCTCTCTATTTTTTCATAACCTTTTATATCAGGACATTTCATGGCTAATATGCCGTAGTCATACGAGGCTAGAAACAGTAGCTTTACACTAGTGGAAGGGAAAGATATCTTGAATGCAATTCAGAGATTATATATCAGACCTTCTAAGTGATCCATTGATCCAGCTCTTATCTTGGTATGCCCTGGATATTACTCAACTTGCTTTTTTGTTTTTTCCCTCTAAAAAAAAAAAACTTTTATGTCTGATAGTCATTCCACGGTCAAGTATCTTGACAATATGGGGTTACAATGATTTTACTCACTTGAGGTACTGGCTCTCATGCTGGCCAATACTGATCTATACTCAAAATCCATGTGAATAAAAGGTGTTTAATTCAACATCCTCATGTGTTTCATATATGTGTATACATACATGCATGCACTAGACAACTTATAATCATTTTTAAACCATTCTGAGAACCTTTAGCATGAAAGTCTCAAAACTAAGGATTTTATGAGACATACTTCAATTAACAAAGTTTTGAAAAAGACGGATTATACGAATTGAATGTTGCACACTTTTGTAATTTATACCTTGAGCTGTATAGCTTTGTTGCATGTTTCACATTTTATTATTATTTGTTTCCTTGCTCAAAAGCATCACTTCATTAACTGATGTTGATGTTTTGTAATCAGATCTAATACTTGAAAATCATTTGGGGCATATTTAGTTGGTTTTTTTTTTTAAATTATTCATATAATTTAAATAAGATCAACACAGAATATCAAACAGAAGATCAAATGAGAAGAGTTGTGAGGTTGAATCTAAATTTCCATTTCAACACAAACAGATATTTACAAACAGTTTCTTTCTTATATTGGCACCGTTTGAATACTAATATTGGATGTCTTTGCATACCACAACAGTTGTGGGAAAGTTGCACTGGAAATACTAGGCGATCATCTTATGCTGGTTGAAAAGATGGAAAGCTGGGCCACTGTCCTGCAAGACTTGGACAAACTGGAGGAATGTAAAGACCAGAACTTTACAAAATTCAACAAGGATGTCAGTTCTTGTCCAGGGGAACAGAAGAACCCCTGTAACAACACCATATGGTGACAGAGAGAATGGGGCACAGCTCTTCCAGAAAGGTCCTGGAGTGGTGATCTGCACATGAACCTATGGGAACCCCAGCAACAAAGGCAACCATCAGCCTCCTTGGCTGTATGAAAAGGGAAACGGACCTTAGATCTAGAGAAGGGATCATTCCCTTCTAAAAGGTCATTGTTAGAACACATCTAAACACAGTTTTGGGTCCTCCAACATAGGAAAGACATGGGCAAACTGGAGGGGCCTCACAGAGGGTCCCAAAGACAGTGGGGGCTGGAGCATTTGCCTCTTGAGGTGAGGGTGGGGGAGCTGGGCTGGGTCAGCCTGGAGAAGAGATGACAGCTTCAGGGTCACTATCAGTGAGCCCAGCACCTACAAGGGGTGACTGAGAAGCTGGAACTGTGCTCCTTACAGTGGTACATGACAGGATGGTGAGCGAAAACTGGCACAAGTTGAAACAAGAGAGAAGAAACATTTTCCCTGTACAGACAGCCAGGCAGTGGAGCGGGTTACTGTAAAAGGCTGCGCTGTTTCTCTGCAGCCCATAGATGATCCTGCTTTGAGCCCAAGGCTAGATAAGAGACCTCCTAAGGTACCTTCCAACCTGAATTTTTCTATGATTTTTTCTATGATCCTATGATTAGATACAACTTCCATGAGCTTACATATTTGTCTGAAAGGTGGTGCTTCCTATGGAGCCCAATGAAACACTGGATCATTGCAATTGCATTTTAAATGTCCTTTCTCAAAAACTTAAAGGATGAAACATACATATTTCATAGACTTAAAAGGATAATACCATAATAAAATTTTAATATCTTAATTGCATAACCTTATTTTAAGCTGAGTAAGATAATAAGCAATTAAATCCTGTCTACCTTTACTGGAAACTAATTTACTAACTCAGAAGACTTCACAGTAATAGGAGAAGAAAAAAGCAATACTTGTATATGCACAGGCCAAACAATTCAAAGACTTTGGCCCTTCATAGAAGAACACAGAAGTATTTTAAGTTCCATGAAAATCTTCACGATACAGATAAATCTTATTTCAAGTTGTAAAAGGAAATATCCTCATATTTAATGGCTCAAAATACTATTTCCCCCCCCTTTTTCCTAAAAATAAAGATGTTAAAACCACATTCATTTACATTTCCTCTTACAGTATTTCTTGGCCTTAAATGATATCAAAAGAAACAATAAAAAACACCCCGAAAACATAACTCAGGCATTATTCTTAAAATGCCTTGCACCGCACTGTTGCAGGAATACTTACTTTCATGTGATTTGGCGCAAGATATGTAACTGTTTAAAATAAGAAGCATTCCCTTTATTCAGCTACCACAGATGTCTATGTAACATGAGTTTGTTTGAGAGCAGTCATTAGATCAACACTGACAAGTTAAAATCTTGCTGTGATTGTTCTCAGATAGCTGAAAGAAAACCGGTGTTCTTCTTAACAAACCCAGCCTAGAACCTCATAGTGAAAGATGAATACATGCTGAACCACCTTTCTACTTTGTTGAGTGACCAGCTGAAAATTAAGACTGTTTATAGCTTTGCCCTTCCTAGCATAACAGTGAATAGGATGTTAAAGTCTAAATTACATTTGTTAGACTCAGTTCCCTAAGTCTGATAATAAATAGATCCATATGTAATCAGATTTGAAAGCTATGTCTAAAATGAGCTATTTAGAAAAAAACCAACTAATATTTTCCTTACACATGTAAAGAAACCTAGAGAAAGATGAAACAAGCTGATGTGGTAAACCTAAAAGGTCTTGATTTTTAAAGATAGAAATTTAAGGAAGCAAAAGTTGTGAAAAGTTAAAACAATGAAATTGGAATTGTGCATTAACATGTGTTTGTTGAGTGACCTTTGCTCAAGTGTTGCATTTGCACTTATCTGAACAGAAGAAATCTGTTATCATGCCAAATATCACCATTTAACCCATGACCAATTACTCTTCCTTATTAATCAGAAGAGTAGTGGGAAATGAGATTGAGATAACTTGTGTATCCTAATCATTAAAGCTTTACTCAAGAGTTCATTCAATCTTCATTAGATACTTGGAACATCCCAAAATTCTCTCTTCTGGAGGTGCACAGTTGTTCAGAAAGCCCACAGATGATTGTGTTCAGGTGTTTGGATACCACATTGCTCAACTGAAGTATCTATCACCAAAATTCACATCCAAAATAGTAGGGCTGCTCATTTCTGATCAAAATGAGCCTTAAAACAGCAATAATGTTTGGTATAGAGTGGTGTTAACAGTAAGAAAATAGGGAAAAATTACACTAAATTAACAGGAATGAAAAGGACTACAGCTGTCTAACACATAATCAAGTAGAGACATTTATCCAGCTTTACAGAGCCCAATGCTTTTTCAGAACAGTAATTTTCAATAAGTTGTGTAAATAGGATACACAGGAAATAGCAGAGAACATCACAATTTTCTTCCCACATGGGCAAATGACAGTTCTACAGGAAGCAATGTTTCACAGTCTTTATGGGTGAGTGCTCTCGAGTAGGGTAAATGGGATATCCTACTGTAAATGGTTTTGCTGTGAATATGTCCCAAGACAAAGCCTATGATGAAAACACATTCTCTCCTAAGCTATTATCAGAAACCAATATTTTTTGACACTTCCAAATTATTGTTACTCTCAGAGAAGATGCAGAATATTAATTCAGCTCTTCAGATGACATATAAAAGGAGAGCAATGACAGAATAATGCAAAACCTGAAAATATGCACTTTCAGGATTATGCCCAGCTAACCTTACCAGTGTAAGCTAAAATAGGTCCTTAGGCTCATACCCTGTTCCTCTGGGCAGACTGATTTCCTTGTGTATCAAATCACCTCTCCCATATTTGTATCCCATTACATAGAGTTATCCAATCCATTTTCTCTTGACTGTATAGCCTGCACTGCGATTTTTTCACAGTCAGCCAAAATTTGCTTGAAACAAAGTTAGAGTATTTCCTATAATACCCCCTTTCCTTTTGTGTCAAATAGATTCAGTGTATATCTTTGATTTTTTTTTTTTTTTGGTGACATCATGCATCGCTGACACACAGAGATGATTGGATGGTTGGCACTGAATTACACTAGGATGAAGAAACACGACTTATCTTATGTTTGAAATACCACGTATCTTTATAAGGTTATAAATGTCTTATAAGCATTTCTTTTATTAAAGAGTGCCAAGAGTTAGAGCTGGGCCAGCCACTAGATGGATGCTCTCTATTACCCACCTTCCTCCCCATCCCTTCCCAAAAGGGAGAGAGAAAAGAAGTAAGGAAGAGAGACTTATGGATTGGAAAAGAAAACTAAAACTGCTTTAATAAGAATACTAATGAGAAAAATTAAAATCAAGCTGGCAATTTTATTAGCAAGGGGAATCAGATAATTAAAGTCCCTATAGCAATGATGACTTCTTACACTATGAAGCTGGAACCAAATTTTTCATTGATAACAAAAAGATTTCTGTTGGTCATTTTCATATTCCAGAAGGTGGACTCACCTAGTGGAATACTATATTGCAACCAACAAACTCAGAGATACGTTAGTAAAAATTAAAAAAACTTACATGAAACGAAGCATCTAGACTAGAAGAGACATCTGTATGTCGCCGGTTGGCTGAGGCAAGCCAATCACGGGGACGTGCCCTTTCCTATCCCTGAACCCCTCTCCTCCGGGAGAGAAAGGGTTAAAAAGCAGAGATAGAAAAAGGGAGAAAAGAATTTGTGAGACCTCTGAACGTTTGGAAAACTGAAACAAAATTGAATAACACCAGAACAAAATATATAATATGCAGGGGAAAACCAATGCAAAATTGGAGGGTTTATACAGGAACGGAGAAGTGAGGGTTAAACGCGCGAGAGAGAGAAAGGGGGACGGTGCCGCGCAGAGTCCAAAATGGCACCGCCACGTGTGCGCTTTCATGGAGTAAACAAAGGAAACCGCGGCTGTTACGAACGCCGGGCTCCAACGTGCAAACCCCGAGCTATGCTGTTCCTACCAGTTCTGGTCATGCGAATTAAAGGAAGCAAAAGCAGCAAAAGGCAGCGGCGCTGGTGGCAGGAAGGCGGCCCCGGGCACGGCGTTTTCAGTCCCAGGCTGGGGCTTCCCCGACACACAGTTCCGCTCCACTCCAGCAGTGCGGGGGAGCCGTAGCCGCAAGCAGGCAGGCGGGCAGGGTCCGAGCCGAGGAGAGACAGCCTGTAAGGTCCCCAGAGCCAAGCCGCGAGTCTGGAAAAGCCTCTTCCCGAAGCGAAGCTGCAAGGTCCACGGCGCCCCTCGCAGTGCAAAGCAGGAAGTGTCCCGGAGAGCGAAAGGAGAGAAAACCCCCCCAAAACCACAAAGAGCCCTCGGCTCCTAAAGCGACAGACGCGCACGAGAAACTTTTACAAACAATGAGAGTGCTAAACGTAACATGGAAGGGAATAGTCCAATTGGTCAGTTCAAAACAAAACCTTTCAAGCAGTTTTTTTCTCAAACTGCCACACTGTCATGTTATTTCTTTTATCTTATTCCTCAAGAAAAACAAAGATCTCTCAATTATTCTAAACTGATGTAAAATTGCTACGTTAACCTCCAGAAACCAAGTCTATACTGTCCTTACTCCAAGGCAACAAGTCTATACTGTCCTTAGCCGATCATTTGCCAAGAGGCATAGCACTGTCCTGTGTTTCGGGGGTTTCTTTATGTTAAGCTCTTATTTATGATTTAATGTTTCTCTGATAACTAGATTAAAAAGCATAATATGTATATTGTCTTTCCCTGCCTTCTGCTTACTCATATACGTCCCTGAGCAATTACCTTCATATTGGTAACACATCTGATATTTTCTACAGGGTCAAGACTGCAAAAAAATCACTTTTCTCCAGAGGCATCATGCTCATTTGTTTGCTCTGATGTTTACCCTTGACCATGTACATCAAATATTCCACTGCTTTCCATCTCCTTTTCCAAAACCCATTGACTATTGTTTCCATTTTTACCACTTAAATTTTTGTCTTTGTGTCCATCCTCCTATTCACTTACTAGATCGCATAGCACACCAACTCCCTTCTATTTCTGCCCACTGATGGTATGTTAAGTAGAAATACAATGTAGAAAAAGTTTAAGAAATTTATAAGAACTACCTGAAAGGAGGTTGTAGCAAGGTGGGTGTCAATCTCTTCTCCCAAGTAGCAAGTGATAGCGCGAGAGGAAATGGCCTCAAATTGTGCCAGAGGAGTTTTAAGCTGAATATTAGGAAATACTTCTTCACTGAAAGGGTGGTAAAGCATTGGAACAGGCTGTCCAGGGAAGCACTGAAGTCACCATCCCTGAAGGTATTTAAAAGGCATATTGATGTGGTGCTTAGGGACATGGTTTAGTGGTAAATTTGTCAGTGTTAGGTTATAGCTTGGACTCGATCTTAAAGGTCTTCTCCAACCTGAAAGATTCTACGGTCCTAACTTAGAGGGGGGAGGAGAAACAGATACACTGACACTCAATTAAGTTACATGAAAGCTGAAAGAAACTTGGATTTAACAGTGAATATATATTAAATAAATGGGAATCTGAAACAGCTTAGATTAACCATGAAAAGGCAAATAGCTCTGTATGTTTTATTTAAACTTGTCTTTGTAAAATAGGAAAAAAAAAAAGAGGACTGTGCCTGTAATATTGTGTTGAACTCTGCCTTCTGAATTACTAGAAGGATAATGAAAAATAAGGGTGTATATATAAGATTTTTTCTGGACAAAAGATTAAAATATTTGAATACAGTTTGATGAAGCAATTTCCAAGGTGGAAAAGGAGTGTAATTTGGCCAGACTGACTCCAAAAATACAAGAGCATCTTTAAGCAAATTGGTACGTCTGAGCTTGATCTTCCTAGGACTTTTAATTTTCTTTTTGTCTCAACATCGCTTCTTTTCCTTTGAATTTGAGGTGGTCCAAATGAATCATCCAGTGGCAGTTATTAATTGTATGCCTTCAGGTTTCTGGTGCTCGTTAAAAGCTAAATCCCAGAATGGCTGAGCTTGGAAGGCATCACTGGGGATCATAAGCACCCCTGGACTCACTGCTAGTGACTGACATCCATCTGGACTTTGTGCTGCTGATCACAGCACTGAGAACCTCTGCACACTCTTTGTCTGCAGGTCATTTTTCCATTTAGAGCAGGTTCACCTATCCCCTAATCTTCATTTTCGCTGCAGTTGAAGCCCCTTTTTGTTGCCCTACAAACATGTATAACACATTAAAAAGTTAAAATATTTTCGTGGTGATAAAGTAAGCTTATTACAGTACTTGTATATTCTAAGATTTGTATAATCTTTTTATTTTTTCTTGAACTTAATGAATTATCAAGAAAAGCTCACAGAGGCCAGAAACAGCGAGTTGAATTCACTGAAACCAAGACATCTTTTCTCACAGGCACGCTTACTCTTCCCCTTGTGAGTACTGTTTGGACAAAACTGGTTTCTACATGTGTGAACAGGTATTGTGGGAGAAGGGAACAAGATCTGAATGCATTCTGGACCTGGTATCTCCTCAACCATCTGTGTACTTTGCACACCAGGCTGCTTTAAGGTGTTTCAACAAGGGAGGGAGTACCTATGCCTTTCTCCCTCCTTTCTCAGTATAATCTTTCCCACCTAAATGCCATCCTACTGGGATTTCCTTACAGGCACAGCACTTGCAGCACATGGGCCTGAGTTGCTTAGATGGTGAGGCCAGGACACGGGGCTGGCTGTCTTCCCCTCACATGAAGCTATGTCCTGCAGTCTGAAAGGAGATAAGTGCCCCCAGGTCCTTGGGAAGTTAGGACTCTTGATCCAAGGAAGGAAGCAGTTATATGTGGCTTTGAAGGGATACCTTCGCCGGGATGCTAGATTTATGACAGACTATAGCATTCACGGTCATTCAGACATGCACCTCCCTGGCACAGGATTTCTTCTGCTGAAGGCACTCCAGGTAGAAGCACGTCAAGCTAGTCAGACCACAGCATTCAAGCCATCACACTTGGCCACCTCTAGCTCTGGCTGGGCAGCAGAATAGCACTGTACCATACGCCAGTTGTGCCACCACTGCACCACTTTTAGAAAAGAGAAGAGGAACTGCACCAAGTGCCACTGAGCAAAGACACACACAGAAAAGATCATGAGTCCATCAGCCTTCTTACAGGACACAGCATGCTTCTTGCTTTTTCCTTCCTCTCCCTAGACCAAGAGTCATCGTGATGCCTTTCACCACCAGGCACCCACAGCCTCCAGAGCCTCTCCACTCCTGTTGTGTCAAGGTGTACTCACCAGACATGCTTAGCAACCCTGCCCAGAATTACTCCTCAGAACACCATGTCAAAACAAGATTTGCAAAAAAACTGCTTCTAGTGAAGACCCCACTTAAACATAGTTCTATTATTTTTGTCTTAGCATGCAGGTGAGAAGGAAGGGTGCGGGCAGTAGCGTAGTGTGATCTATGACAACAGATGCCACCTGGGATGGACATGTCACGGGTTTCCTGTACAAAGACCCTTGAGAAGGACAAAACAATACCACCACAGGCTGCACTGAAGATATCTTAGCAAAAGTCAGGCAGCAGAGGGCCATCCTCTCCCCACAGAGGGTATCTGTGATTTTTCCCTGGTGACTCACAGAGGTTTGCAAAATGAGAGAGTAAAAATCTGTGTCTTTACCGGTAGAAGCATCACAGATGACCCCGAATAGGGATGTGAAATATAATGAGTGATACTGAGCAAACAGGGAATAAATGCAGAAAAATCACTTCATGCTTTGTGACAATCTTCATAAATAAAAGTAAGCAAGATCAAAATCCTCAAGAGTTATATGTAATGCCTCTTAATTCCAGGTGAAGCCTCAGAAAATATTGAATTAGGGCACACTCGATTGAAACAAATATTTTCCTAAAACAAATTATGAAAGATCTGCATGCTCAGGGATTGAGAAGCCAGCAACAAGGGGCTTTTATGTTCTTGCGACTAATTAATATTTATTGCTATCTTCCTGTGACCACTCTGAGTTCATTTCTCACATCTTTGCTCACAATAGCTACATCCTTCCCCAGTAATTGTTTCCACTGAAAGCATATGTACAGAAGTTAATTTCAATCTTCCCAAAGAATACATTCCAGTGAACTCTGCTGAAGAGACTAATCAGGCTTTACATACTTGTTTCTGCTTAGATACTCAGTGTCGTGGAAGCTTTAAGAACATTTCACAACAAAATCTGCAGAGAAGACACATTGTTAAGGCTGCATACAAGTTAAATCCCCAAATGACAAGCTGAACACCTGTGAAACATTAACAGAACAATCCACGAGCTCATTATTACTCTATTGCCATCTTTTCTGTACAAGGGCATGACTTTCAAGACGTCTGTTAGCTATCACTGTATACTATGTAAGACTGTACTACAGTCTCAGAGGTCCTGACAACCAAGATTTGATTTGATAGGCATTCTGTCTTTTTAAAACATGTCATCAGAAGACTGTGGGTGAAGAGATAAACTGTGCTATGAGCAGCACATGCTCATAGCAAGAATTTTAGCAAGAACAGTTCAGACCATCTTTCTTTTTAGGTTTATCATTGGCTCTGCTCCAGACACTCTCATATGATTAATCATATTAATTATGCAGTTTGAAGGCTTTGAGGTAAACAGTATAAAGGAAAGCGGATAAAGCTGAGAAACCAAAATAAATAATGTAAACTAAAAAGAGAAAAAAATATTGGTGGGAACTTATCAGTATCTTTTACCTTAAATATGCAGAAAAATAAGCAAGGAATTATGCTTTAGTTAAAGCAACTACACTTTAAACTTTAACTTCATGTCTAGTCTTCTATTTGCCAGTTTCCATTTACAGCTTTCAACCACAGTTTCAGAAACTGGAGGTTTTTGGAAAAATAGTAAACTGTCGTATGCATTAAGTACACTTTTCCCTTAAAACCCTCCTGGTGAATGACCTGCAGAGAAGCTTCCATTATTAAACAACAACTATTAGTTAAACAATTGTTAAACAACAACTTGAGCTGTTACTAGCTGCTCATCTAATTTTCACTCATAACCGCTAAGCAACTGGTCAAAAGAAGTAATTGCTTTTAGATAAATAAGTTTACTCATGGGATCATGAAATAAAGTTCTACTCAGTCTAAATGGGAACATCTCACTTTTTCCTGGCAATGGAAAGCCCATGAAAATGTGTAGCTGAGAAACTATGTTTAAACTGTATTTAACAACAAAGCAACAATTTAGTAGCGATACTGAGCTGAAGATAAGATTGAGGGTTATTAAAGCAGGAATTTCTGAAGCTTTGTTTCTCCTGGGGTTCCACTGTGCTCCCACCACTTCTATGTCTTCTATCCACAGTATGCAAAATCAAAGTGATCTGTCCTCCACCCACATTTCAGTTCTCAAAACCAAATTAACAACACAAGTCTATTTTAAAGACCCTTTCATCAGACCTTGGAGGATCCATTGTTTGCCTAGAGGAAAAAAAAAAAAGAAAAAAAAAAAAGACAAGACAGACTTAACATGAGAACTTCAAAATTGTACCTGAAAAACTCCATGAAAGAGAAGCCATAACCATGCTGTTCAGCAATTCCTGCACAAACAACATTCGCAGATGCTCCAATCAATGTTCCATTACCTACAGTTCAGAAAACAAAAAGCTGTTTATAATTGTGCTGTTTCTTACTCTTCTTTTGGTTTTTTTCGTGCTAAAGTCCTAAGATGTACTAGTTAGAAAAGAAAAATCTTTTCTTCTTGTGTAATCTTGAAAAGAAACATACAGACAATATCTCCACATCGTATAAATAGCATCACACTTTGAAAGATAAACCTGGTGTTATTCTCTGATTTTTCATAAGCCAGAGGAATAGGCAAGGAACATAACACCAACCTAGCAGTTGTCAAAATGACACCAGAGACTTGCATTCAGATAAACTGGCTGATTTTTGGTTTTACGTACAAGAAGGTGCCATTAGAGGAGTTGAAAACAAAAGATGAGATAGTGTGAAGATGCTAAGAAAAATGAATGCCTTTTTTCCTTACACAAACTTGACATTGACAAATTAGTGTCTTTTTTATAGTGAGGGTAACTAATTGCTAAGATTTTTTTTTTTCTTTTACAGAAATTTAAAACAAGGAAAGTGGGACAATGAAGGAAAATGGATCTATTTCAGATCTCCTTGCTAAGGCGAAAGGATCGCTGCAGATGCAAAGTTTGCTTACCAAACCACAACAGTTCTTTCATACATAAAGGAACACAGTTTTATTCAGTGAACTTCATGAAATTAAATTATACAAGACCCTTTAGGAGAAAAACACACCAAAGGAAAATAGTATGTCATGTTTATAATGCATACCTTTCCTCTTAGAAGAACTACATACTTCTCCTAAGTCTTTTCCAGTAACCAATTTATTCCTGTTTTCTCTAAACTTTCAAGAATCTGGCAATGTAGAGAAGTCAGGTATTCAGAGCTCAGAAACACCAACCCATTTTCTATAGTTTTCCCATGAGTCATACCTCAGATTTGAGAAATGCTGTATACTTGACTTCCACAAAGCAGATGTCTTCAGCAAACGTTTCTGATCTAAGGCACGACTCAGGAAGTGACAGTGACTCCTACATTCTGTTCCTTAACTGAAATTTTGAACAAAAGAGGTAACAATCCAGAGGAATTTTTCTTTTTTTCAATGCCATGGCAAGACATCTTTTTTTCTATACATCACTACCTTAACAATCCATTATTCTAAGAAGAAGTCTTCCTTTGCTCCCTTCGGGCTATAGTTACTCTTCTTATTTTGGCCCTGTTAAACATTACTGCTCAGTGAAGACTGTCCTGGTTTGAATTTGAGTGAAAGGGATCAGAAGGCAATTAATGGTTAAGTTAATTGTTTTGACTTAGTAAATGTTTCAGGTCACATAGAGATCAGTATATCAAAGAATAGGTCAGTATAACAGCAGAAGGATTATTTCCCTAAGTATTCACACATAGAACCCATATGGCACTCTGCACATGAAAGTGCACGAGATGAGCAAACGTGAAAAATTCTTAAAAAATAACAGGACACTCTTCAGGTCAACCAACATCCCCAAGTCTTTCTCTCAGGGCTGCTCTCAATCCACTCATCGCCCAGCCTGTATTTGTGCTTGGGATTGCCACAACCAACGTACAGGACCTTGCACTTGGCCTTGCTGAACTTCACGAGGTTAGCAGAGACAACAAGGGCTATTTGTAACCTAGGCTTCTTAACATACACAGTGAACCATGCACATGCCCACACGTGTTTTGGATGTGGAAAGAAAATATGACTAACGTTACTAGAGGACCAGAAACCTTCAAAAAAGTGTCTAGCACTCATCACTAGGAACTGCACAGCTCGTTTCCCTTGCCATCTCTTTGCCTCAAAGTATATTTTAATTACTTTAATGTATGTTTATATCTATGAACTTGAAATTGGAACATCAGCGTTCCTTGTAGGCTCTGGCATGAGAAAGCCAAGACACAAAGCGTGTGGCTTCATGCAAAAGAGAACAAATGAATACAGCTGATGTTATTAGAGAAGTCAGGCAGGAAGACTTCAGGAATTTTCAATTCTAAAACTAATCAGTAGTCTACAGCCTCCAAACATTTCATAAGAGGTTTCTGCTCTATGTGTAGCACAATCAGACATCACCACCATCCCAATAATATTACTGTAGACAAGGAATATAGCTCTGGCATCAAATTAAAGAAACAGGACTTGTCCCAGGGCTGTGACTAGATACAGTTGAGGTCTCCAAATAGTATATGCCTTCATGTAATAAAGTATTATGGAGAGACTTTCTGCTTCAGCAGTGAATTGATTTCCCCAAGTAGATTTCATTTGAGAAGAAATTGTCACCTTAAATGTTATCTGAAAGGAGTAGCTTTTCTTTTTCATTTGTTTAAAGCGTGTGTGCAGTTTAATTAGGTATTGGCTCTGCAGGATTCAAAGAACTACACTGAAATTAACAACAGAGGCAGAATTTTATTTCTCTTTACCGGAACATCTGCCTCCATGGTGAACGTTTAACTCGGTAGTAAAACAGCAACACTGTGACGTCTAAATATCAGAAACCCCAAGACTAGGTTAATGTACATGGAAACCTACATGCATTAAATTCATTTCAATCAATGCTAATGAAAAATAAACATTTTATAGGATTTCACCCAGTCTTGACTTCATCTTCACATCATCTTCAGTCTTAAGAATAGTTAAGCTTAAAAAGCCGAGCAAAGACTCTTACTTGGTTGTTGGTATGCCCAAAATGTAATAACACACAGGTGAACTGTACTGAAGAATAACATTGCAATAACCAATCTGGTCTGATAACTCCTATCATAACTTTTTTTGATGACTTCTACTGTAACTCATCCTTTATCACAAGGTAGATAGTTATTAAGAAACTGGATTCATTACAACTAATTAAATATTATATTTCTAATGTACGAGGTAAGCCAAACATTTTATCCTGCATATCTATTTTGCCTTTTATTCTTGGTAGATTACATGCATTATTGTCAATATTAACTATGCTTAATAATTCATAAGCATGAAATCAAGAAAGATCTTTTTCTTAATGGAAATGTGATCATAGAAAGATACAGACATGTCACTTAAAGAGCTGCTGCTACCTAGGCTATAGAGAAAAAATGGCAGAGGAATACTCATGGATCATATTATTTTTCCAAAGACCTGCCCTCACTTTGCACAATCATTGTAGAAGCACAGTAGAAGGTCTTCTACCGTTTCTGTCCGTAAAAGGTGACATAAAATTATCTTCCTGATATTTCTCAAGGCAAATTACTTTGAATATCTTCAGGGAGTGTGAAATGATCTCCAAGTATAAGTATTCAAAGTTTTAGTTAAGAATAAACCTATTAAGAAATGTCCAAAACCAAACCCCACACATTAAAATATGCCTTTGTATCTCCAGCTAACTTAGAGGTACAAGCAGGAAGATGTTGACAAGGTTTAGTAAGCCTGATTTGATACCTGCAGTATCCACCTGCCCTTTTTCTTCTAGCCGGCTGCTTCCATTTGTAGCTACTTCTTCTTAGCCCAGTGTTCAGCTGTTGCCCTATGCTACATCACTCCTTCAGAGACTGCCAAATTCAAACCAGAACTTGCACACCACATGTAATATTGCGCTTCCCTTGGGCCCAGACAGCTTCTTCCTCTGTAAACAGAGTTTGCCCAGGTGACTATAATCTGCAATGGTCTGCAAATCAATGCCTGGAGAACTGATGAAGCTTACTAAAGGAAGGGGCTGGGGCATCGGGGTAGAATCATAACAAGAAAAGGAAGAAGGTTTGCATAAAAAAAATGTTTCACTTTCAGCTTTATTCTCAGCTCCTGATTTTACTTGTCAGTAGGGCATCTGTTATATCTAAATACCACTAGTTCTCAGGACTTCCTTTGGTATTGCCTCCTCAAGAGCAAGCCTAACCCTTGGGTTTGTTGCATTAATGTGCTTTCTTGGAGAATCACTTCAAAGTGGCCAGCAGGATTAGTGTTTGTTACTCAAAGCACTGAAAAAATCAAAGGCAAGGTATTATTACTAATCAAGCTATGTGGCCTGACATGGACAGCCCTCATAAGCAGTAACGTTCTCAAATATAAAGGAGATAGATAGCACCTTGTGCAACAGCGTGAGGAGTGGACTGCTTACAAAAGAAGTCTTACATTGTTGTGAGCGTTACAGACCCCTTCCCCTCCCCATGCTCTGACAGCGTATAACAAGCTCAACGGATAGACTTGCTGCATTTTCTCTTCCCTGTATCTCTGGATAGCTGATGTAGAAGCAAGAAGACTACCTTGTTTTCATGTCAACACAAGCCCGGAAAACAGCTTTTCCCTGGCCTTGGACAAACATCTGCACCAGGCCCAGTTTTACACAGGCACAGCTCTCTGCACAGCTTTGTCCCAGACAAGGGTCCTCACTCTGAAACCAGAAGTTTGCTCTGGAGTCACGAATAATTTTAGGGTAAGGACTCTCAGCCCTGCTTTTTACTGTAAGTAAACCATCCCATTACAGCATCACAGCAAAATTTATTGAAGGAAGCCAGCTCCTTCTATCCATACTTTTTCAAAAGAAGGCTCTGTGCAGTCTCCCATACTTTACACCATTACAAATACGAGTAGACTGATGTGAGTGGCTTCCTTACCATAGAATATTCCATTTCTCTACTTAAAGCCCAAACAGAGCAAAAGTAACATCTGGCTGCAGAAGTGAACACTGAGCAGTAATGGTTTTGATTAGTCTTACGGGAGAGAACCTTCATTCATAGCTTTCAGAAATTTTCTAACATAAAGCTAATCCAGATTTACCTCATTAAACAAAGCCGTTTATATTCGTCTGTTAAATGTCTACAAGTCTTGAATGTCTTTTAATAATGTACAATTCTTGAGTACCTTAATATTTTTTATGTGTAAAAATTAACAAGCCCTGGATAATCAACATTTGCAGTCAATGAAGAGCTACAGAATCAAGGCCAATTAAACCATTAACAGCCTCTAAAATAACAAGGAACCTCAAGTCATAGGCAGTAAGGAGGAGAAGGCGTTCATTAACTCATTCAACATTGTTACATATTATAGATTGCAGTCTTACAATATCAATATTGTTTTTTGTTTTACTGATGTGGAAAGATTTTGAATTGAATGTTTCTAGGCAGATGCATACACATGGACTGTACAGGAAAAATTAAAAAAAAAATAAATAAAAGAATGTGAATCAAAGTTTTGAGTTAACTTGTCCAAAAAGTTCATTGAACTGTATTCAGTCCAACACTCTTAATCAGGTGAATTTTGCCATTTTTTATCACCACTCCTGTACCCCCAGCAGGACAGTTATTGTAAGTATCTCACTATTCAATGCTCATTTCTTCCTTTTTGCTGAGAGGAAAAGGTGAAATTTAAATTTGTTAATTTTTTACCAGAAGCGTGAAATAAATAAGGCAGGTCGTGAAGATCCTGCACTTACAACTTTAATGGCATAAAGAAGTCCATAAGTTTCTTTCAAATCCAAACACCTGTAAAAGAGACATAAAACCTGAGGTGATCACCAAAGTCACCTCTCTCCTCTAAGTCAACTTATCCAGTACAAGGGTAAAATAAATTAGTACAATGAGGGGTGGTGTCAGCAGTGAACTCCGACATGCCATTCCCTCATGGCCTGAAACACGTATTCAGGTATGTTCCATTTGAAGCCTTGAGTGCTGCTCAGAAGTGCCAATTTGCATATTGTTTTATCTCTGAATTTTAGATTCAGGGGCTAAAAGTATGACAGCTCAAATTCATATCATCTCCTCACATGGCAATATTAGGTACCAAATATTGGAAAACAGTCCCATTTATAGGCACCTGGTATAAAAGTACATTCTTCAACATTATAACTTACTTGGAAGCTGAGAAGAACAAGAAAAAAAAATAATATATATATATAAAGTATCCCTCCATTAAGTTATTTTGGACTATCCAGCTGTTTAAATTCAGTTTCTGACTTTAATCAAATTGTCTTTTGATTGGGCCTTACCTGTTACGATTTTTTCAAGCGCCTTTTTTAAAACAGTTTCACAACACCTGCTAGTGCCCCTCTTTGGTTTAGGTGTGCTAACAGCTACTATGCAAGAGATATTTATTACTATATGTGTAAATAATATCTAGGGGATGATCAGAACTTTCTTTAGTGTCATACAGAGTGTCTGATTCATCAATATAAATCAATATGAATATTGCAGACTGAGGTGGTTTTTTTTTAATCCTCTCTGCTGCACCACTCAGGGTGAAGAAAAGGAGATACTGTCTGGAAAGTGCCTGCAGAGGAAGAGTAGATAGTCCAGTATTACCTTCTGCACTTGTTTAGAACCTTGCTATAGCTTCCCTGCCTTCTGTCTGATGGTCTGAATGCTATCTTCTAACTGAATATATGTCTTCTGCTGATATCTTCTGACAGCTATGCAGAGTCTATGTTCTCATATTGCAGCAACTCACCAATACAACTTAATGAATTTTTCTATTCTATGTAATTCTAAAAACAGAAGTGGCCAAGGTTCCTATAAAGAACCTTCTGTAATGTATGATAAACGAACGCGGAAAACAAGTAAATAAAATTAAACTAAACTCCACATATGCTTTGTAGGAGTCTCTGATGTCATCTATGATCATTATCTTTAATTTGCAGAATTTTAGGGCATGAAGTTTTTTACACAGATCAAAAACCATTAATACAAGCATTTCAAATTCATCAGTATTACAAGCATTATAATCAAGTGATCTTGATGTTTGGTATAAATTCTTTGCTCTAAATCAATGTAAAATAGAATAGAATTCTACATATTACACATAGCTCTCTTCCTTTCCATTTTAAAATCTAAGATTTACCATACAAACTATAAATCTTCATCGGTGCAGCTGAAATGGCATCCTTTACCCCATATACTTCATATTTCACCTTTAATTACATATATACATTTACATATAAATGTAAGTCTTTTCAAGCTTAGACAAATGTCCTTGCTGAGAAAAATTAACTAAGTTTTTTCCATATTAACTCAGTGTCTCAAAGCCAAGCAGGCCTCTGATATTGCCTTCAGACAGACGAAGGTTCATCTGTCACATGTACACACTGTTTTAGTTGGTTTTATGTTTTACATTCAAAACTATCTTCTGTATGTCTTCCGTGACACAGAGGATTACGTTTGGTAATGTTAAAGATGAGAGAATCTCCTTTAGCTGTGGGCATTCTGGTAATGAGCCTGGCTCTCACACCAAGGACTACGTAGGACTGTTGGGCTTCAAGAAATTCATACTGAAAAAGCATGAAGATGGCCCAGAGTTTGAATGTCATAAGAGATCTAAGGAAAACACCAGCTGGATTTTTATAGAAAGTTACAAGTTCTGGCACTTCTAGAAAAAAGCAGGAGGACAGTTTTGGCACCCAAATTATCAATAAAGAGAAAAGATTCCATCTGCTTACGTCCAGTGATGCAGTTCTTCACGCTACAACAAAACCCGAAACTTTTAGTTAGCTTCTGATGAGTTCTTCATGAAGAACAAGCAAGTAGTACTGTCATTTAATGGACAGCAGTCACAGTTTTAGACCATGTTACTCACTTCCATCACTGCAAACATCATAGAAACAGCACAAAGTATACTCAGAAAGTAAATTAGATATTAGGTGTAAGACATTCAAAATACCTGCTGTATTTTTCTTCTAGATCTGTACAATTTAGAGGCATAATACTGCCGAAGACTCCACTGAGGTTTTTAAGGAAAAAAAGAGATATTTCCTAAATTTCCTTATTTGTTCTGCAAGCCTTTCAAAGTCAAGAGCAGCCACACTCTTTTCCTTTTGAAACATCTCATATCACTTTCATTCCCTATACCACCCCTTGATTTGGATTATGAGTTCTCTATCCATAGACAAAATATCTATCTAAATCAGGGCTGTCTCACCCACGAGATGTAAAACAGAGCCCCAGGATTTCACATCATTTAGAAACAACAGGAGCTTGCAACATCGGTGTCCTGGTTAAAATTAAGCTTAGCTAGGCATATTTTCTCCACTAAAAATTTTACCTGGTCTTTCAATTATAGATTGTTTACAACAATTAAGTTCAAAATCAAAGCTGAATAGTGCTTCTCTTAAGTAACTGTTATATTTTTACATCAGTCTTGTCAGACTTTTTGAATCATTCAGATTGAAAAATGTTACACAGACATGGTATTTTGTAACTATAAAATAATTTCAAAGGAACTACAATTGTGGTTTCTTCATAATATTAATTATCATATATTTTAATACATTTTATATTTTATTGAAGGCTCACTTTTCTTTCATATTGCAAGGGAGTCTTTGTTTAAGAATATGAACAATATTTGTAGGTTTATACCTTCAGTGTGTCTGAATCTTTAAAACTAGTTTAGGATTTCATTGAGCAACATCAGCAGGAATAAGAAATCAGTGAGACTCAGCTGTGCAAGGCCCAGTCTGCATCAGGGGTGCCACGAGACAGAATAGCTATAGCACTGGACCACTGAGAGAAATCCCACTGTTTAGTTATGCTGTGGATGGCACTACTGTAGTGACTGTAATTATCACGATGTCCTATGGATAATGGGTTTTATTCACAGGTTTTATTCTAGGTTTTGGCCCTGGAAGGTTAGAAGAAACCTGCCAGTAGCCCTCTCCTCCTACCTCCTTTCTTGAAGTAGAGCCTACAACGAAGATTGTGTGACTGGAAACACAGCTTTTTGTATCCTAGAGATTGCCTCTTTCTGAAGAATCGTGATAACGATGACTTGCAGGAGTTGTCCTCCAGGAAGATACACAGAAAAGAAAAATAGTGCAAAACTATACACTGTAGAAAATCTCCCCTCTGGACACAGTAATAGTCACAGCAGCAAAGAAATACTTTTTGCACTTTACTGTACTAACAACTAAGAACTCAGGAGGTAAGGACTTTCAAAAATTAATTCAGTCTTTTTTCTTCCTCTTCTTTCTCTTTCATTTTTTTCAAAACCATACTTTTTATAAATCATGAAAAAAAAAAGATAAAAAGACAAGTAAATGCCAGCTCTTTAAATGTCAAATGTTCAAAACCCTTTCAAATAATATCTTAGCTATAACCTTTTCAGCTCAGTAAAAAATCCAGTTCTACACAATTGAACAGTCTTAACAGGTGGATTTCTGACTGTGCACCTACTCAAATTGAGTTGAATCCATATTTCATGTTATTTTAAAACTCATGAGCCAACAGAAGCAGTGCAATTAAAGTTCCTCTTGTTCTGAAATTTCTGTAGCTAGCAATCTTCATTTGTCCTCCAAAATTTCAGGGCAACATTCCCTTGACACTACTGAAAGGTCTACACACATCTCAGTTTCAAGAGGTACCATAATTCCATCACGTACTAGGACAGGAAGCATTAATGAATAAAGCCTTATTCAATGTCCTCTTCTGCAAAAGAAATATCTATGCAGATTTGTCAGAACACAGCAGCAACCAAGTGAAGTTACTTGTTTGTTTGTTTCCTCTAGTTCCTTTTAAATTTCCTGTTTTCTTCCTTCCATGGTCAAAACATAATTGAAATACTGGCAGATAGTACATTAAAAAACCACGGGCAGTACAATTTTTCCAGCTACTTCGTCACCCTGACCGTTAATGCCCAGACACATAGGGTCATTCAACATTCAGAAGAACTGACAAACCAAAAAGCCCAAAGGTTCAAATTAATTTGACCTGTCTTTGGGCACCCCTCAGCTACTGAAGTTCTGTGTGTGAGGGGCTCTGATGTGCTCTTCAGAGAGCATCTGGCAATTTCAGCGGATGAGTAAACATCTCTCTCCTTTGCAATGCTGGTGTCCCCATCACCAAACAGGAAGCCTGGGACTGCCACACTCCCAACTCACAATTAATTTCTTAAAGATAGCTATGACAAATATAAACCTAAATTTCTAGAACCAGATCCCCTGAAAAAATACATGTTTATTTCTTAACAACGTGAGGTTGACCTGACCTGAGCAAGAAAACTTCTGCCAGAAGGAAGTGGCTAACTCCACGGAAGACCTCAGGATTTCAAAATTGTGACCAGGAACCATGATGGCCATTGTCCTTGGCTTCCTTGATTAGAGACAGGATTTTCCATTCTTTCTCACCTTCAGAGACACATTTTACAGAGCAAGGAGCATCTGTGCGATATTCGGTTAGTCATGTCTGAGCCCAATGCCAATGAGAGACAGAAATTTAATAGCAGCAGCTTTCTTTTGGGAGACACTGCTGAGGGTGACAACAATGTGATGGTTATACTGGCAAAGGTCTCTTAATCTTGCTTGAGACTGACTCAATCCTTCTTTCATTTCCAGGCCAACAGCTAAAGCAATGAGTGAAAACTACTGTCTTTTCTCATCCTGTCATCTTCCAAAGCCATAGCTGCCTGCGCACTTTGTAACAGTAGAAAAAAGTAATTGCACCCACTGAAAATTTTTCAGGACATAATGTTGCATGGCTTCTTCCAACACAGGCACAAATGCTGACACTCCCTTCACGGTCGCATAAGCATACAGCAGTGTCTACCCTGAACCTCAGAAATGTTATCAAATTCCATGAACTGCAGCTCTGCATTCTGTAGTAAAAAACTAATCCTAAAATATGTAGCTATAATGTATTATTTCATCAGACTCTTCTACAAAATGTCGTGTCTGCAAAGTTCCTCTGGTTGCATATGCAGTGGTAAGGTCCAATTTTTTTGCCTTAAGCAGCAGGCAGTAATAACAGTCATCTACCCTTCCACAATGGGATTAACCTGCCTTGAGGATTCCTTCACATCAGTAGTAATAATACTTCTCTTTGGAAATAATATTTAATGACCATCAACACTTTCTCTTTTTAAAAACCCCCTTATTGGGGGCTACAAGATCTTTTAAAGCAAAAGCTTTTCTACACCTTTCATTCCCTAACAATAAACTGCTGTTCATTTGCTTTTCATTTTAACATGGGAAATTCAGAAGCATATTAATTTTTAAGCAAACACTCCTGTGAGACTGTTGTCAGTATAACTCAGCATATGCTGAGCTTTATCTTAACGGAGTACAGTCTGGAGAGTTTAAGCTTTTGCTTGCTAATAATGATAATGATCTAAGTTTTTCTCCAAACATTTGTATGGAGCCATCTGAGTACCTGGGCACTTCCTATGGATTTCCAGTGCCTTTAATCCTAATAATTCCCATGATACTGTTTATATTTTTACTTTTGTCTCATACTGCATATACTCAGAAGTCTCCGTTACAATCCCAGCAGCCCTTCAACAAATCAAACTAAAGGAATTTGGATTAAGGTGATAATTGATACTTTAGGAAAATCAGCTGAGACTTGTAAAGAATCCAAGACTGGTGAAGTGCATCCCACTCAGAATATGTCAGTGTAACCTGGCCAACTTTATATTCCTTATGCTTCTTTTTTTAAAAATCTGAAAGTGTAATGAAATTAAAGCATGTTCGGTAATTAGCAAGTTGCGAAGAAAGATATCAAACATCTATACAAACATATGTAACATCTATATAAAGATATGTTGGTTATTCAAATCACTGGTTTTAAAGTGGAACAGATTAAAGTCACAATAAAATTATGAGCAATGATGAGTACAAAGAGATATTCCTCAAATTAATAACTGTTGTTTGGTATGAATTGTCCTGCCTTTGCAACATGCTCTTAATATTCAATCTGTAAATTACATTACTATAATCTTTCTTAGGTATTAAGGTCACTTGTACGAGCAAACACCTATCTAAATAAACAAAACAGAACCTGTATTACACACAAAACCAGTTTTAGTTTTAATCTCTGTAAAGTCAAGGAAACTATTTGGAAGGGCATGGAGGAGAGGAAGGCAGAACAGCATTTTATCCATTTTAGCTCTATTTCACCTAACTACCTAAATATTTAGGGATCAAAACACAGCCCAATTAACCCAATTAACATTAAAATTATGAGTAGTAAAAAAATTATTCTAACTTAATTTCTCATTAAGAACTTAGGTGTTTTGGGTGCACTTAGCACACTTGCTATTTGGAAACATTATGTTGTAACACCTTCATAAGCCGTTTGCAGAATGTAAAAGAAAAGTGATCAAGTATACCTATTAATTTATAAACTACCAGATGGCTATTCTCCGTTGTTTGCAGTGGTATGATTCTCCACCACTCTTGGGCCACTCGGTGTATGATGCGAGTCCCCCTCCCTGGGTCACACAACAATTCATTGGAAAGTGAGGTACAAATTGTGAAAGGCAGTGTACCAGTGCATTAAGGCTCCCCCTCAATGCACCTGGTTCCTGCTTCTCCTATTCTTTGGGGACAATAATGTCAATTACCTCCTGCCAATCGAGTACAGATCATAAGCAGTGAACCAGAGCATTGAGGCACCCTCTCAACACACCTGTCTCCTACTCCCCTCCTTATCCCATAGGAACAATCACAACAGTCAATCAACCTTCTGACAGCCTGGTGCAGCTGTACTTCGGTCGTGGCCCAGAGGGAGGGATACCAGAACCCCAAAATCTAGCAAGTTCTGGGCATGTGCAGCTGATGGAAAATACCGGACTATTATATTACCTGAGCTGGTCCAAAATGGAAAAGTATCTGACAAAAGTCAGTTATCTCAGATCCTATAAATAATGATCCTAAGCAAGACTCTTTAGCTCTCCTGGCTGTGACCAGCATCTCTCCTGAGTCGGAACATCTCTCAGGGCTGTCTGCCAGCAAAGTCGACAGAAGGCCAGGGCAAGTCAGCCTCCTTGAGTCTCATTTATCGCCAGTTAAGGAATGCAGATGCGTTGTGAGTATTTGGTCCAACCTGGAAATTTTAACTATGGGCTAGCCTCTTCCATCCACCTCTCTACCTATCTGTGTGTTTGATTGTACACGTTTACATTCACGAGTGTGGGTCATTTGCTAGATCCAAATATTTCTGTCTATCTGTGTGTGCTTGTGTGTTTTGTGATCATACATGAATACACACTTTGATTTAGGATCCCCTACAGTAAGTTAGTGTGAATCTTGTCATTCTTGAATCTGTAGTTAAGTCATTGTCTGATCATAACGCATTTTACTGAATTGCTTGTTAATCTTTAAATTGGTTAATCATTAAGTCATGCTAAAATTCAACCTTTGATTTACCTCATACTGTGAATAAATTTTGAATTCTTGTTAAATAGTAACCATGTCAAACATTTATTCACAGTGGTTTGTTTTAACAAATGAAGACGAAATCCTGGGCCTACAATACATACATAGTACATTAAAAAAAAGTAATGAAACCGTCTGCTTGTTTTGTGCTAATGCACTGACAATAAAAGAAATCCCAGTTAACGCCAAGATGGGTACTAGCAGAATGCTTATTATCTTTCATTATTAGAGGTACATTTCCCCAAAAATGCAAAAATACATTCCTTAGAGTGAGGAGTGCTAAACAAGGTCATAATTGAATACTCAAACCATTTCTGTAAGCCAGCCAGAAACTTTCCAGTAACTTCTGCAGGCTTTGAATCAAGCCTTCAGATCTCAGCTATTAGACATTTTTTGCATTTTTTCAATGAGCAATGATGGGTCGCTCTTCTGAAAGCTAACTGTATTTTCTCTCACAAAATATCAGAACCCTAAAAGCACCATCTGGATTATTTCTTTGTGCCTCTGGACTTTATGCAGATACAGCCTTCAGACACGGACTGCAAAAATCCTATTGTAGCAGCACACAGTGACTGGGATCCTTATCCAGGAGTCCTTTGAAGTCAAAAGGAGCTAGATCAGGCCCTCTCTATGCTTTGCGTAATAAAATCATTGAACCTATTGTGCCAATTGATACATGCCATAATTGCATAGCTATTACCTTATGTCAGCTTTCTCGCATAAATTCTTACCTCCAAGGCATGCACCCATGGCCAATGAGAAGATTAATGGTTTCATAGGCAAGTTAACATCAGGATCTTTACTCAGGTTGAGAAGCACAGGAATCTGTGGTTTAAGAACAAAAGAGAGAGCGATTCAGGAGACATTATCCAACCATCAACACAGCATAAATAAAATTCATTTAAGTAAACAACTAAAACCACTGGCAAGTCCAAAGTATAACTTGCAGGTTTTTTTGGTTTGGGTTGGGTTTTGGTTTGGTTTTTTTTAATTAGTATCTTGGCAACATATTCTTGATCTGTGCTCACTTTTCCTTACTGACTCTGCTAGTCCCACAAGCCATCGTCAACACTAAGCCAAGCCTGACATATGTACTTCTAACAAAACTGAGGTTCGCTTAAGGTTACGAGTGCCTCCCGTTAGATCCTTCTAGTTCAACAGAAAACTGACAACGACTACAAATAAATTCCGCCTTCATTTCTTGAAACGTAAAGGACAGAGTTGTATCCTCTCCTTTTGCTGAAGACAGCTGTAAGAGATGCTCAGACCTTCATAATCAAGATGGCTGTAGATCACATGTCAGTAACTAAAAAATTCTTGAACCCTTGTCATAATCAAAAGTGTCTGATCTGTTAGGGAAAAATTGAGAAAGGTCAATGTGGCAGGCTTCTGAATTCAGAAGCAGAGCTGAGTTATTTTTATTCTAATACTATATTTACTAGAGAATGTAGATTTAGTTCACTGGGAAATATTTGTAAGTTTTATGAGTATTTAATCACTCTAGCAAATAAAATAAAATAAAATAAAATAAAACAATAAAACAAAGCCCCTGACAAGTCAAATGTGGTTTGTAGGGAGATGTAACAGACTTCATTAGGCAATTGGTATACAGCAGGCAGGCTTTCTAGTTAGTAACACTCTTCAAAGCTAAACAACTTTCCCCTTAGTTGAGAAAAGCTGATTTTAATTCAACTTCATTGCGTAACCACTTGGCTTGAAAGAAAGTTGTAATCAGTACCCGTAGAGAGAAGGGTTAGTTTAGCAAGGAGAGAGGTAATAGTGTCGTTAACCTGCTTTTAATCTGTGCAGAGGTTTATGGGACCAAAAGGGAGAGAGAAAGAATAACCAAACAGCAAGGAGGAAGGGATTGAGTGTGATATGCCTTGAAATTAATGATTTCTCGGAGTTCAGGGTTCTCAGTAGTGAATAGAGTTATGTCTTTTAATACTCCAGTTTGTCACTTGAATGTATTTCACAGGTCCCCCATCTCAGAGATGGAACAGCTGCTCCCTGAAAAATGTTTTCACCTTTACTGACTCTGCCTTCCATAGGCTTTATGAAGAATTGCAACCCTTTCCCCATCCCTCCTCTCAGTGGTGCTAATTATTTCTCTTAAATCCTCTAGTTGATTAACCTAGGTAAGTTAAAGTCTAAACATTTTTTCTGGAATTGTACACTGCCTGAAGATGCCTATTTCTGGATTAAGGCCTGAAGAAGGGTCAGCATGCCCAACATCTTGTCTGGTTTTTTCCATGAAATAGTCATTCCTTCCCACAAACTATTTCTCTCAAACAATCACTCCTTGAACATGATATGAAATTCAAACTTCACTTGTATTTATTTCAAAACAGTGTTTTGTTTGAACATAAAACAAAATTTAAACACAAACATTGAAATCACAGGATAAGCCATCTTGCTTAAACTAAAGAAGGATTTTTTCCCTCCTATATAATTTTGACCAGAGAAATAAAAATTATTTCTTAGTTCCTCAGAATTATTTGCAAGTATCCCGATGTACTGCAGTAACTCACTTGTTGCAGGACACAATCCTGAGCTGTACAGGCTAGCAACACTTTTAAAATTAGACTCCTCCTTGTGCATGCCCCACCCAGCACAGAGAAGATGGTTAGGCAGAGGAGATTAAATTGATAATCCTATTTTCTTGCTGTTGAGGTCAGTCCAAAAGCTGTAGCCAGCCGGGGCCCAAATGCAGAGCAAGTAATGCCATTTTCACACCTCACTGGGGAGAACCGTGCAGAAAGCAGAGCCCTAGGGCCTTCCAGGAGCCCCCTCCCTAATTACACCACTGAGAAGGACAGGGAAAGCGAGAAGGAAAACAGAGATCCCAGACAGAAAGTCCATGAGGTAATTCTCTGCTCTGTATTTGCAGCCACACACATGTAATACTCCCATCAGAAAATTTGGTTCTCTGTTTAGTAAAGGAGCTCAGCATCAGGAGTTCTCAGTAAACCTCTACTGATCAAAGACGCAGAAACCC
Source organism: Bucorvus abyssinicus (assembly GCA_009769605.1). NCBI lineage: Eukaryota > Metazoa > Chordata > Aves > Bucerotiformes > Bucorvidae > Bucorvus > Bucorvus abyssinicus. The sequence continues at coordinate 129,428,346 of CM020024.1, forward strand.
CCTAGGAGAAAGTCACTGAATAAAGGTTTCAATTCATTGTGTCTTCTTTCAAACACAAAGACACACTGCAACGTATCAAGGGAAGATGCAATTGTGTAGCGTGCTTGAATCTCCATTTCTTAATGTTTTTTAAACCCAACAAAGTATTTCAGGGGCACAAATATGTACTTGACCCCATTGGTTTTATTGTTGTCTGTTTGATGTAACATTGTTTTTCTTCCACTTAGAAATACTGTGAATTGTTTTTCAAAGGCTTCATAATAATTAATCATCTATGTTAAAATTATCGTCAGTGATGTCATGCTGCTAAATGCATTGACAGTAGGGCTGGGTCAGGAATCTCTGCTCCCATAAATGTCTGGTTTTGCGGCAAGGGACAAACATTGAAACATGCATTAGCAACGCATCTTTGTCTTCTTAAATCTGAATGATTCCCCTATTTAAAGGAATTAATATCTAGCAAAGAATAACGGTTATAAGTCATGAAGGGAACAGAAGTCCTATGGACCTCTGACGTGCTTAAAGTTAGATTTAATATGCATATAGCCTTTTAAAATAAAAGTTATTTCTAACAAGGAATGCCACACCCTAAGTTTCAGTTTTGAATAAGCAGATGAAAGATGAATGCAAAACATTCAGTTAAATTTCTTGTGTTTCAGACAGAAATATTTATTTGATCCATTATGTACACTAAGGTTTTTCGCAATACGTGTGGCAACTGTATGCCACAGAGTCTCCAAAAGTCACTGTTATCTAATTCTTTTGATCTAAAAGTAGGCATAATGCAAACAGGTTGTTCTAATTTTCATCCCAAGAACTTTCCTGCTCAAAAGAAGACAGAGAAGAATTAAGAAACTCAATCGTCAGCAAGAACTCTTGAAGAGATGTTGCAAAGCAATTAAAATCAATGGACAGTTCTCATTGCTTTAGTTTTGAATAGGTAAGGATTACGCACAGGATCAGTTACAAAGGAACCTCTGCCTCTCTGTTTTCCCCCAAAGTCACCTTTAACACTTTTTGTCACGTTCATTCTGCAATTATGTGTTAAGCTACATTTTTACACTATCGATACCTCAAACCTCAGCTTCATCTACTGTTATAATTAAGCACTAAAACCAGAAATGCAAAATATAAAACAGCTACAAGCAAACTTTTCACTGTAGTTTTCAATGTTTTCAAAAAACTGAATTGGTTTTACAACTTGTTCTGGTTCAAGCCACAAGCATTTACCATAGCATCAAAAGCATTCCAAGGTAAGATACTTTGCAATCTGTGGAATACTTGGCTGTGATAAATGTTGTGCACTTATCTCTGTCATATTGATTTAGCTGATTTGGAATGCAGATTTTTTTTATACATATATACAGTTTTACTAAGTGCTGCCCCTCAACAGAAAAAAGCACAAAAGTCAAAGCCCATGAAGCTTCATATTTCCTTCATTATTCCTTCTTCAGATTACGTAAACAGCACCCTTATTAATAGTAGAAAGGGAAAAGCAATGTCTTAGCAGGAAAATAGCTTTCATACCTTATACCCTTTATTTCAACTGTCTTACCAGGATAAATCTCTGTTTGACTAGTTTCTTGAAAACTTGCTAATTTTACGGGAACATTTTATATTGAAGAACCCTACAATGCCTCTTGACTGAGAGAGTTTAGACAAAATTAGTGATGCAGGTCAATAGAGCAAAGCTAAATCCCCCTCATCCACTCATTGTAAGACAATATGCCCCCAAGTATTAAAAGAGGAAAATGCAGCAGTAAAAAATAATGATTTTATCTGGAAAAAGGAGACGGTCCTCAAGGACTTGGTACAGAATGAAGATAGACATTAATCTTGATTCTACATAGGGTGTTATGGGTATTATATACTTTGGAAATAAGCTGATGCACAAAGAACAACACAAGTGTCTACAGATGTTGGCACATTTGTCCCTATAATTATCCTAATTAAAATCAACTCTTGTGAAGAAAATGTCAGTTTATAGCATGTACTGTGGAAGTACGTAGGATATGTTACAAATATTAAAAGAATAGTAGTGGAAATTTATATATTTTCATCTTTCACACCATTTTTAATCTTAAATCAGTATTGCAACCTTTTAAAAATGGAATGGGATTTTATTACTGTTATAATTTATCCACCTTCCCTAGAAAATATAATCTATTAACAATCACTAATATTAGAAATTAAGACTCAAAAAATATGATTCTGCAGGACAGTGTATTTCTTCTTATCCCTCTCAGCTCTCTGACATTCTGAAAATTTAAGCCAGATAAAGCAATCAAAAAGAAAAGATGCTCAATTTTTACTTTAAATGAAGGCTTTGAAAAAGAGAAAATGAGATTTTAGGCCAGAATTATATACACCAATTACTATTAAGCTAAAATTCATAAAATACTTTTAGTTCTCATAACAACCCTTGCATTTGTACTGTCGTATGCAGTCCCTTTTGGTTAAAAGAGACTGGTGGCCATGTTTGCACATCTCAATTCTTGTTGTCTCTTGACAGAGAGGACCTACTTGACAAACCTTGTTCCTCCCAGTCCTGTTCATACAAAATGGAATAAAGAGTCATGAACATTTTACTTTCACACTTACTTTGGTACATAGGCTGCTTTCTTTGTAAGCAAAATCAAGATCAAAGAGTTAACATCATCTTCACACCTTGCTATCACAGCCTCTTTTTCAAGACTCCAAACAATTACCGAAGAACAAATTCAATTAAGACCTTTATCCTATTCACCTATTTTCACGACAAGACTGTCTCATAAGCATGGCATTTCACCAGTCAAGAAGATGAAGAAGGAAGACCTCTTTTGAACCTGTGAAGGCCTTCTTTTGAAAGACAAACAGAAATGATGATCTATCTTTACTAGCTGGAGCCTGGATAGGCGGAGAGGAAACCAAAGAGGAGGAGCACTGTTCCTACTCTATCAATGAGCATCTCCTTCTGGAATGGCAGGAGACTCACAAGAGAGTGAAGCCCTCTCAAATACTTCTGCTTCCACTTGTACAAGTAATCACACACCCCCATTGGGCAAGAAGAGTAACTGAGACAAGTTTATCCTATATCTGTTCAGCAGAGTAGAAGGCATCAGGTCATATTGTCCATTTTGTCTATTTATGCAAACTGGCAATGAAACGGCAATTCACACCTTTATTTTAGGGATTCATTGCTGCTCTACACCATGGGATTTCACAGCACACACTGTGTTAAGAACTGCATGTGGTAAAGATGTCTTCTGCGAAAACTGCAGAGAATATCTGTTAATAGAAAACAAACTGTTCGCAGTTTCCCGATTTGTTGATGATTGGTCTGTCTCTGCAGACAGTTATGGCCCAGTCTCACACTTTTATCAAGCACTGAAATGCAGGACATAGAAAGCTCTGGTAGGGCAGAAGGCAAAGCAGGTCCACTGGCACTAAAAACATGAGATACATATGAAACATCCAGTACTGCAAATGAAAAGCTTGTGATAGTTTTAGAGGCAATAAATAATGGGCCAAAATTTATCTGGTTTCTACAAACACCTGTCAGAAATTAAGTCACCTTGCCAGCCAGGTGGTTAATGGAAATTGATTGTTACCCTATAGTAAGGAAATAGTATTTAAAATCAGCTAAAATGGGGATTTACTATGGCTATAATTTTAGTTCTGGTAATAAAAGAAAAATATAAACAGATGGCTCCAGCATATACAGCTGATAAAAACTGTCAATTAAACTAAAGGGCATACTGGTAATAACATCATGTGAGCTAATATTCTAAGGGCAGAAATCTGCGGCTATTTAAATGACAATGCTAGGAAAATGCAGGCCTTAAAAATGAATGTCTGCCTGACGAGGAATGTCATTGTGAGTTTAGCCTATTGAAAAAGGAGGAGAAATATCAGAGGATTAATAGAATGACACATAGAGCATCACTACAAGATTCACCATGTTTATTCTTCAGGAAAAAAAAAAAAACAACTTACCATTCAAGAATTAAAATATGTGAGACAATATCTAAGTTCCTGGTTTGTAAACTGTTTATGCACAAAACATTTTATGGGTGTTTTTTTAAACAACTCCCAGATGTATCTATACTGGCAGCATAGTCTTTTACATACAGTCAGAGAGTTCGTGGAGTTTACCACAAAATATATCTCAAAGTCAAAATTTGGACACTGAATTTGTAAGGGACTGGTTTTATCAGCTGAATATTCACAAGCTCATGGGGCCTGATGGGATTCAACCCAGAGTACTGAAGGAGCCTAGTGGATGGTATGGCAGGACTTCTCTTGATCATCTGCCAAAGGTCTTGGGAGTCTGGAGGAGTCCCTGTTGACTGGAAGCTAGCAAATGTCATTCCAGACCACAAAAAAGGACATGAGGAAGACCCAGGGAACTACAAACCTGTTAGTCTAACCTCAGTTCCTGGAAAAATTATGGAGAAGATTATGCTGAGTACTAGTGAAAGGCATTTAAAGAATAATGCAACCATCAGGCACAGTCAACATGGGTTCGTGAAGAGAAATACCTGTTTAACTAATTTGATATCCTTCTATGATATCCTTCTAGGATGAGGGTGATGGATGTAGTTTTTCTGGTTTTTAGTAAGGCAGTATCAAAATACTGTCCCTCACAGCATCCTTATGACCAAGTTGTCCAACTGTGAGATGACTGGGTTCATGGCATGCTGGGTGAAGAACTGGCTGAAGGGCAGAGCTCAAAATGTTGTGGTGAATGAGGCTACATCTGGCAGATGACCGGTCACCAGTGGTGTCCCTCAGGATTCAGCTCTAGGGCCAGTTCTGCACAATATATTTAACAATTATCTAGATGCAGGAGTTGAATGCACCATGAGCAAGTTTACTGATGATACCACACTGGGAAGTGCTCATGAAGACAAGAAGGCTTGCAGGGAGCTCTAGATAGATTGGAGCATTGGACTATAATTACTGGGATAAAATTTAACAAGCCAAAATGCCAGATTCTGCACCTAGGATGGAGTAATGCTGGGCACAGGCGTCAACTGGGAGAGGAGTGGCTGGAAAGCAGCGCTGCAGAAAAGGATCTAGGGGTGCTGGTCGACAGCACCTCAGCGTGAGTCAGCAGGGAGTCCTGGCAGCCAAGAGGCCAAACCTCATCCTGGGGTGAATCAAACACAGCATAACCAGCTGGTCAAAAGAGATGATTGTCCCTCTGTATTCAGCATTGGCATGGCCTCACCTTGAGGACTGTGAGCAGTTTTGGGCCCCACGATTTAAGAAGGATGAGCAGGTTCTTGAATGTGTCCAGAGAAGGGCAACAAAGCTGGTGAAAGGGCTGAGAGGAATATCCTATGAGGAGCGTCTAAGGCCCTTGGGCTTGTCTAGTTTGGAGAAAAGGAGGCTGAGGGATGACCTCATTGTTCTCTATAGATTTCTAATGAGGTGGACAGGGAGGTGCTGATCTCTTCTCCCTGGTATCCAGTGACAGGATGCTCGGGAATGATTCAAAGCTGCAGCAGGGGAGGTTTAGACAGGACATCAGGAAGCATTTTGACTACCAGGACGTGGTCAAACCCTGGAACAGGCTTCCTAGAGAGGTGCTCAATGGCCCGAGCCTGTCAATGCTTAAGAGGCAGTTGAACAATGCCCTTAACAACATGCTTTAAATTTGGGTCAGCCCTGAAATGGTCAGGCGGTTGGACTAGAGGGTCATTGTAGGTTCCTCCCAACTAAATAGTCTATTCTATAACTCTAAAATATTCTGCTACAGTAACTTTTCTACATATTGTCAAGAAATGGCTGATTTTCATATCACTTGCAGAGAGCTATCACAATTGCCGGACATGTTTATGCTATGAAGTGCAATAAACACTCACTCATACAAACATCTATTTAATTAAGGAGCTGGATCTTCACTTTCCAATGCTTAAAGAGAAGGGAAAAATCCTGGGACTACAGTTCATCAAGTAAGTTTCAACCTCCTTGTCTTGTTTAAGGACAGTTCACGATCTTTACATCCAGGACAAATTATATGAAACAAGCAATTGGAAGATACTCGGGACTGTTTTGTCTCTGTGCAGCTCCAATGTTTTACTTTGGTGTACAAAACCAGAATTTCACCAAGACAAAAACAGTAAAAGTAATCAACCTATGATGAGCTATGTGGCCTCAGAAACTCATTCCACTGTTTCATGTACACAATTATCTTTCTCTGTAGCGTAATATACTTATATGCTGTGTTCTGAGCAATTTGTGGAGATTCTGTGTTAACGACCTCTGTACATGAATTCTGTATGGTACTGACATTTTTGATCTAGACCAGATTTACTCTTGTCTAGAATAATTTGACCAACAACAGTGTTGCACTGAAAAGATATTTTAAAGGTAAGATGCTTCAAATCGTTAATTAATCTGATTTTTGTAATTTCAGAATTTTTTTTTTAAGAGAGAATTTCTCCATGATGCTGGTGCTGAGGGCTGCTGAAAAGCATTAGTGTGTTCAAAATGTTTAAACATGTGAATATTTTGCACCTTAAAATATTTCTATCTAAAAATAATTGAAAATATTTGAGTTTTATTCTTAGGACTGAAGATAATGTGTTTCTGTTCTAGGATAAGCAAGAATCCTAATTTGTCTACATAGACATTCAGAAACTCCTGAAAATGCTTAGATTTTTTGCTAGAAAACCATTTTCCTTCTTTGTAATGCTGGCTCAGATATATTCATATTCTAACTACCTTTTTTAAATACTGATCTACAGCTTCAACTTTTCACATCCTGTTAAGGATCAGTCAGCTATGAATTTTGATGCTGTTAAATCTGAAACTTAAAATGGACAAGTCAAATTCCTCCAAATACCGATAAAGCAAAATTTTTAGTCTATAGATCCATTAATTAGGCATTCACTTTTTTTTTTTTTTTTAGTACACAAAGCAAGTCACTATGAATCTGATTATCCCACTAGTACAAACGAAGAAGCTGAAATTAAATTTTGGACAACCATACTTCCACTTGATTTTTTTTTAAGGAAACACAGTATCACAGTTACAGAGCTACCTGAGGCTTTTCTCTTTCTCTTTCCTTCAGCTACGTGCCTCATAAGTTAAGCCTTAGGCTGTGGTGAAATTCCATTGAATTTCTTCCATTTCTCAGGTAGGTCCTTGGTCAAAATACTACATATCAACTACATGAGCAAGTAACGTGGTATAATAAGAGATTGAAAGAGTTGAAGTTAATTCTCTTATCTACAGTGCCTTCAGCCCAGGAGGGTCAGTCACCTCACATCGGAGATTCTTACTTCTGTCCACTCTCATGCCATTTCTGAGTTACCACAGTGACTGTGTGTAGCCCATCCCATCTCCTTGCTCTAAGATCGGACAACATGCACTGCATAGTGCTGTAGAGGATTAATGGAAGACTTCATCCAGCAATGGAGGCAGTGTTGGGGACAGCCAATGAATGAACAGATGCCTGTCATTTCGCACCTCCACACCCCTGAAGGAACAGAGCAGTATAACTTTCTAGAGACTCTAGTCATCACAATAGTTTTGTCAACAGTTAGGTGGAGGCTCACAACCAGAAGAGCTGGGATTGGCAAGACAGTTTCATCTCTGGAATATGAAACAAAAATCACAGTATACTCACCTTACTAATGCAGAAGAGACACCATTGGTGTCCTTGACTGTGAGCTGCCACCAAGTCTTTCATCATTTCTGCATGATATTTCAGGAATCCCTATCCAAGGCAAACAAGTTGTCACCCTGTGAGCCTGGAGCCCTAACTCCAACTGGTCAGTGACTCACTACTTTGGGTGAGTAAATCGACTGTAGAGATCTCTGATGCCACCCTTCAAACACTCTTTGCTCAGTCAGAGCATACAGCTGGTATACAAAAAATTTGGGTGGTTTCATAGATATCTGGATTCAAAAAATAGGAGGAACTTGATGGGTCCCACATCCCTACCCAGTACCTGGTCCATCAAGGCTATGGCTACAAAATTCGCAAGAGAGATTGCCCCATTGTTATACAGACATTTGTTCACCACTGAAGAAGATTTTACGGAGCCCTGGAGGGGCTCAATACATCTGTCTTCCATTCCTATGAGCACAGGCTCAGCTGTGAAGCTGGAAGCTTTTGCCAGGAAAGGACGGCATCATTCATGGCTACTCCATAGCAGGTGCCCCATACTCCTATATCACTAGAGTATATGAAACCAAGCTCATATATAGAAGCATATCAGTATGATCCTCTGCTTCAGTGTGTACACTTGGGGTTGTCCTCCAAGCTGTTGCTCCCACTGGGTGACTGTGTGAATTTGCTATGAGGATGGTTATCTGCTATTAACAATTACAGCTCGATTCTGTAAATAGCAAGTCAATAAATAAAAGGACATCTAAGAATACTTGTTGCACTGTGTGTTTATCACACACACACACACTCAGACCCTGATTAGCGAAAAGCCATTCTACAGAAGAGCTGGGTTCGATATATGTAATAGTCCTCAACCGAAATTCATAACTTTGACATATACAGTGATAAATACCCTTCCAAAAACAAATATGCCTTGTATTAATAGTAGGAATCAAGTGCCAGAGAAACAAAAAGAATTTCAAATGAAAGTTTATCCGATCTTACATAAGAACTTGGGATTTATTTACTTAGGAATTTTCTCTATTTTCTAATGTAGAATGGCAAAGACTAAAGTGCAAGCTCATTCACTGAGCTATATGACGATAGGTCTTAACTTTAGTCTGCCACATAACACATTACTGTCTTACAACCTCAGCTAATGACTGCTTTTGCATAGGTGAGGCTGTGCTCACATTTTTTTCCCCGTCTCTTCTATTTTTAAAGAAAAAAACAAAATCAGCAGTCTCTTAGATTCAGCCCAGGAAAGAATGAAAAAGATATACATTCTAAATGTCTAAAATTTTGGCAAGGATCCTTTCCTGTACATCTGCATTTCCCTCCCTCAAAGACACAAATGAAGTTGTTGTCAGGCATTCCAAAAGATTCCTGTATTTCAGTCCCATACCCCAGAACACACTCCTTTAAAAGAGGGTTCCTTTCAAAACCTGTAAAAGACCCTTTGATCCATGTGCATGCAGGTGCTTTTTGGTATTGCTGCAAGCCAGTTTTGATAAAGTACCTGGATATGGGGCAAAACCTTCTAAGCTAAGATTTCTGCATTATTGTTTAATAGTCCTCAAGTGTTTCTGGGAGCTGACTCGTCCTGAACCAATCTTTTCCTTCATGCCTATTGCTAGCAGTCCGTTGCTAAATCAAGATAATTCCACGGGGAATACCACGGTAATCAAACCAAAACATCATATTAGCATATAATTATAGAGCAGTTGTAAATCTGTCCAATCTGTCATATGTCCTGTAAGACGTGACTTAATCCTTGACACAGTTTAAGGATGGACATGACCATTCAATAACAGTGTAAGAAAAAAGGCACAGAAAAATTATACTTAGCTGAGCACAAGCTGTAATAAAGCATCATTCCTATGCTATAAGGCAGGGATGATTGCACTTTAAACAGACAACGTGATTGAATAAACCTGTCTTAATTTGTTATAAATTGATACTTGTCTGATATCAAACCTCAGCTGCTGATAAACATTTGTTATGCTTACCATTATTTGCTGGGTTTTAAACTCATGAGATAAGGTAGCAATAAAAGGTTCAGGTGTTAGAAAAGCATTAGCGCAACTACACAGCACACAGAGGGAAATCATTGAGAGCAGTGGATGGAGAGTGACATTTCCATCAAAATGACAATTTCCCTTTTCAGCTGTGGATGTGAACATGAGAGGGGAAGCGCAAAAATGCAGCCAGAACAGAGCCTCTAGTTCCACAGCTAACTACGTGTCACGGTTTGAGCCAAGACTTCCTTGTTTTGGAAATGTGCCCAATAGAGTATCGGGATTATTTCATACAAGCTCCATAAACCCGGCATCCCATTGGCTAAAAGTGCAGGTCAAAAGATTTCTTCCGGCAGATACTCCTTAAAACCTGCAGCCAGGAGGAGTCTCCTCCTCTTTGGACACCGGACAGCTTCGGAGAAAGAGCCACAGCGAGAGGGCTGGCTACCGTCCAGGCCGAAAGCCTGCGGCCTGCCCCCCCACCCGGGGCCTAACTCAGAACTGGTTCTGTTTATCGGCGCCCAGCTCTGCTGTGAATTGTTGTGGGACTCAGTCAGCATCTCTCTCTCGTATCGGGTAAAAGAAGAGATATTTCTCACTCAGCGAGAATCTACCGCTGGATTCAGACGCGGGGGAAGCTCACCCCCCTTCACGTTCTGGCCGCGAGGGCTTCTCCTTATCCGCATTTGAAGCCGCTTCGGTCTGGAGTGTCCTTGAAATTTTCTTTTACAGACACTGGAAAGAGGTCTTCCCGCGAACTTGTTAAAATACTTCTCTAAGCTGTTAAAAACTTTTAATCACTTGGCCTGCCGCCATTTTGGATAGACGCCATCTTCTGAGCTACCATCCTGGCGTGACGCCATCTCCTGGCCTGTGGCCAATCGGCCATAATTGTAGTTTTCCTCCCTTTGCAGTGTGTTAACTCTTACTGTATTGTTTTCTTGTTTCGCATTTAATATATAGTTGTGTGATATAATAGTACTTTAGAATTTTTATTAAAAGTTTGTTTCAGTTTCCCATCCATATATTCCGAGATTTGAGTTTTGTTTCCCTTTCCCCTGTATCAATAAGGGATTTAAGGAGCGTTAGGGACCTTGAGTTCTACTCGGAAGCTCAACCCCTAACACTACGGCTACTCGCAACGAAGGCCAGCGAGGTGCCTGAACAGTATGAATAAGCTTGTAATAATGATTCAGTCTCAGGGGACAAAGCAAACTACAACGCACCAGGGGTCAAAAAAAGCAAATCGTAATCAGCAAGCTCAGCTCCCTTGCCAGCACCAGGAGAAGGATGTGCAAGTGCTGCACGGACCCTACCATTGTAGCCGTGAAGGGGATATTGTCGATCACAGAGGAAGTCAAAGCAGATACCCAGAGCACTAAAATGATGGCCACCGCCAGGCGCTGGTCCTCAGGAACCACCTGGTATTGAGAGAGATCAAATTACAACTCCAGTGAGATCAGGGCTGCTCTGTTCCACCCCCCAGCATAATTGCACAGTCTTCATGGTTTTAATTTATCAACAGTTATTATTCCTTTAGGCTCTGAGATAGGAAAAGCATCTTAAAGAAAATTGCCCAACATTCAGTAACACAATTACTGCTCTTTTTCCAAGAAAACTCGAACAGATGGAAATACAAAGACCGTTATTTCTAATACTCGATTTCACACAAGAAATACATTGTGCAACTGTGAATTTTCACTTTTACCTGCTTATACTTCTTTCACCATTGTATTTTTTGGTTTTTTTAGACTACAGAAAAGGCTTCCTTTTTGCATGTGTGGCTGTGTTTATTCTAGCTGCGGACAGGCACATACATACTAAATACCACCCACACCAAAGTACGACATGCTTTCTTGATATTGCTGATGCAGGAATGCAATCATTAACGCTAAATTCAAAATGAAAGTATTACTCATTATTCTATCAGAGTAAAACTATTTTCCTTACCTGTTGAAAAACTATAAATATTTTAAACATACCTTTATTAACAAAGCTGTCTGCTCTCCTATATAGTCTATTAAGTGCAGGTGAGCCAAAGCCTAAAAAAAAAAAAAAACGACATTGATATCAACTAATGAAGTACCTCATGCAGTTACATCTTTTTTTTTTTGAGTGGATATAAGTAAATAAATTTCCTTCCCATTCACAAGATGTCGATAGTCATCTCATGTAGCTTTTACAGCAACTTTGCAATTGGTGGAAAGAAAAGACACAGCAGAAATTGGTAGCTGTATTTGCAGAACTGGGATGACTGGTAGGATTACTCGAGAGTGTGGGGCACAGGCTTTAAAGAATGGCTGAAATTTAAAGATTATATTCTTCAGCGGATACACGTTTTCTGAATACCTGAACACAACTGACTTTAAAACAACTTACCCAATTCCACAATGTAGAGAGAAGAATGTCATGTGTTTAAAAGGCCATGTGAAATCAGGCATCTTGCACAAAGAATCAGTCAGCTGCGCTACCTCACCTCCTGACTCCGTTCCCACCCAGAGCCTCGGAAGTCAGGTTTCACCCAACACAACTCCGTATAACCCACACACCTGGCAGACAGACAGAGCCCTTCAGAGACATTAGAGTTAAAAAACCACCCATGCTGCCAAATCCTGTGACATAGATGGGCAAAGAACCTAATAGGCACCAAGCGGTGTGGGATAAGACACAGTAACATCAGAGTGATAAAGGGGCTGTCATTCAGACTGGCAATTCCTGTACCTGCAGGTCATTCGGGCGGCAGCTGAACACTAGTGGTTTGGCTATCAACACATACTAAATTTGGCCCAGAAATTACATTTCCTTTTAACAATATATTACACTAGAAAGTGTATATATACATTTAATGACTCAGCATGCAGGAAAGACATCATAAGACTTTTAAATATATACACATACCTCTTATATCTCTTTTTTTTAAAAAAAAATAAAAGACATTTTTTTCATTACTTTAACTGCCCAGGAGAAACTTTCCTAAGAAATGAATTCTTGTTAGTAATTTTGTTACTATTTTTATTCTAATCTGTCTTGTGTTGCTTTATCAACTCAAATATTATGACAGTGACTTTTTAAATGTATGTAAAAGCATAAATTTTTTTCTGCAATTGCTTTGTGTTTACACTTCAAAATAAACTGTTTAACACATAATTGTGAGCAATTAGAGCCCAGAGCTACATTCGGTTAACATTGCTGCCATATTACTTAATTATCTATTAACAGAACATACTACTTTTCAGAAACACTTGAAATTTGTTCTGGAATTCAGACATGGTACTACAAAGGAGATATTAGGGAAAGATGGAAGGGAGTTAAGGACATGCATGCTGCTCCTGTATGACAGTCAGTTTGCATGTAGCCCATCACATTGATGATGACAGTACCAGTCACATAACCAACTTAGGGTGTCTCTACAATATCCAGGCCAGTACCTAAGTGAAAGTCAGCAACTGGCATCTTGCCACTGGCCTCTCCTGGGTGTAAACTGCACGAAAGGTCTCCTGGATCTTCCTGTGTCTTCTAAGAGGACTAAGTATTACTGCATTAATATGTGTCTTCAAGCGTAATAGTTCCTGTCTGACAGCTCAAAATAGACTTTTACTGTAGATAAAATTGTGCCGTTTCAGATCAAACTTTAATTTATGCACAAAATTTTGCATGCAACTCTCTTACAGACAGTATGTCATGATGATTGTTGTAAATAAACTCTGTCTGAAGGGATTAAATGTCAATTCAACTAGAAAAGTGAACAAAATACAGTATCCCTGACAGGCACATCACAGACACAGAAGAAGAAGAAAGATTTTATAGCCTGTAACAGCCTTGTGAACAACAACTAAAAAGATAGTTGTAGAGATGAATTATCTGAAGGATGTAATAGAAAACTAGACAGCTACAAAGGAATCGCAACCTTTTCATTGCAAAAGATCTACCAGACTGGACCAGATGAGCACCCAAAGACAAGACCTCCAAGAGTTCCCCCACGGCTCTGGAACTCAGATCACATTTTCCAAAGTAATTGCAGCCCAAGTCCCACACAGATTTTTAAATGTGCCTTGTAATAGGAAAGGGGACATTTATAGCAGTAGGAAATCGCTTCAGACTGGGAACCATCCAAGGTGAAAGATCACCAACGGTGAAGAATACATGTTGACAACTGCTGAATGCCTTGATCATGGAAAGATTTCTTATACTTCAGTGCATTTCTTTGCTTTACTTGTTTCTTTTCCACATTCTCAACCTAAAGGAAAGAAAAATCCCTTGGCGAGGACTGTCATCTCCTGCTAATCCAAAGAGTAATAAATTCAGATCAAAATTAGCAGCAATAATAGAATATTTTTCTCATTCTTTTGTGGGGAAAAGTACAATGTCTCCCACTTTTTTCCTGATTTTCTGTACAAGTTTCTTTTACATCCTTAAACTGCTGTTATTCTAAAGAGTCAGGAAAAATATTCTTTCATTAGGAAAATAGTCACTTGTGACCTGAGAAACCATGAAAATGAAGTTCAGTAAATTACAACAGTCGTATCTGAAGTCTGGCAGCACATGGCAAATAACTTCCTGCATGTTTTACTACACTGTTGTGCAGTCACACAGCACTTGAATCAAAACCACTCAATCTAAGATAAAACAATAAATACATCAGGGAATGCAACTAATAAACTGTTACAGCAGCAGCAGACAAAATAAATGTGGCTTCAATATGGATACCCTATATGAGATAGAAAATGCAAGGATATATAGAGTGTGATAAGAGGGACAGGCAGATGTCACCAGTATTGAGGCCATGTTGCTGAAAACGCAGCTGCGTTGGGCAGGGCACGTCTCCAGGATGGCGGATCACCGCCTCCCTAAGATCGTGTTCTATGGTGAACTTGCCACCGGCTGCCACAAGAGAAGAGCTCCAAAGAGGAGATAGAAGGACTCCCTGAAACAACACCTCAGCCTAGGCCATCTTGACCCCCATCAGTGGTCCACCCTGGCCTCCAATCGGGAGATTTGGAGACACACCATACATAACGCTGCTGTCTCCTTTGAGAGCATGAGTAGAATCAGTCTCGAGGAGAAAAGACAGCGCAGAAAGAACCGTGCCTCGACTATACCACCCAAGGAGACCCTTCGGTGTGCTCTTTGCAACCGGTCTTGCCTATCCCGCATTGGCCTTTTCAGCCATCAACGCGCTTGCAATAAGCGTGGGCAAAGCCCTTCCCAAATCTTCGTCCGCGAAGCCAAGCCATGATATCAACACTTCTTCATGAATTTCAGACATAACAGCTCGTAAAACAGCCTCCTAATGATAATCAGAATTTCCATTCATCTTCTCAGAGGTTACCAGATTTTGACTTCCAGTTTGGCATTAATTAGAGTTAGTTGAATTATTCGCTGTTTGTATTTGCTTCAAATTTTTGTCCATTTAAATGTTGAGGTTTTGCTTTTAACAGAACCCAATTTACAAATTCTTAGGCTCTTTGCAGTTACTGGGGGGAGGGGGGAGGAAGGAGGCTGTGCAAGTCAATTTGTTATTACCAGCTTTTCCCAGGCTGCTCGCTCAGACACTTCACTACCCACAGCTGTGCCAGTGGTCTCTTGGGATTTGTTGGTCATGTTTCTACAACATCATTACATGATCTAAACCCACCAAATAACATCTGAAAAATACTGAGCATTCAAGAAGCCTAACTGACAGGCAAGCGTGAGTATTCACACAAAAAATTATCCAAACATTTGGGGTAAAAATAAATCCTCTCAGGCTATACAAAAGTATCAAACAGTAAATAAAATGGGATACAAACATGGATGGACTGTTTCTAATAGTCAAGCAGACAAACACAAACAAACTACACAGCAAGATATCCAAGCATTTCAAGTATCAAATACCTTTTTGAACTACAATTCCAAACTGAAATGCAGTTATATTACCCTTTCAAACCATGAAATCTCTTAGACCATTTGGTAGCCAGCAGGTAGCAGACAGCATTAGGAACATTTTTCAGCTCTGGTTTATTCTTGTTCTTTGTTTTGCTTATCACTTGTCCAAATACTTGCAAAACAAATGCATAAATACTTTTAAACTATCTGCACACATAGACTGCTATCAAACCTGGAAACTAAAATTTCACTTATATGAAAATGATTGTGGCATATACATTCAGCAAACACAGCAGAGAGAGCGAGACCAAACTTAAGAGCCAACTACCACCGCTCTGCGATTTCTCTCTGTACTACCATTGACTACACTCAATCTACAATATTCCAGCAAGACTGAATCTGGAGGAGGCCTCTGCCCAGGAGCATAATTCACATTTTAAATCAGTTGTAGCTCTTCAGGCTTTAGAAATCAGAGAATCTTACCTCCATGAGAACAAACAATGCTGCAAAGAACAGAAGGGTTGCCCACTCAACTCTGTTCAGTATCATCTCAAAATCATGGATGTCTGCTAGCACTAGCAGCCAAATGGCTCCCAACATAGCAATCCAGCCTGCATGAGAAAAAGAGAGAACATTTTACACTTAACAGACTTGTTATGTACTACCAACATAAAAGTTACAGTATTGCGATTTTCAAAGATTTTTGTCACACTTTTGCTTTGACTCTGTAACAGGGAAAGTTCAGGGATACCACAAGATGAATGGTCTCTGTTTTTAAATTAAATTAAATTAGAAAAGAAATAAGTCAAATAAGGCAAATTTGGGTTACCCCCAATAATCTATGTATTTGAGTCGCAGAGAAACCTTTTGGTGTTTAGGAGGTAGGCTGAAGGATTCTGCAGTTCCCAGAAGGCTGGCTGCAGCCTCCGTGACTTGAAGACCCACTGGATACCTGCTCCACAAGATAAACAGAGGAAAGCAAAATCTCTTTAAAACAGGAAAGGCCTGACTTTAAACAGCAAAACCGGCTCTCTCCAGACAGGATCCCTATATACATTCTGAAGTGTTTCAAGGCACATGTTTAGGTGACTGATTTAGAGAAAATGCAAACCAAATGCACAATCCGCCAGAGAATGTAGTCAGTGAATCTCCTGCCCAAGCAAGGTTCACGTTCTCTCTGCACGGTTGAAATGAGCTATTTCTAGAGCTATTCGATTCCCCTGGCACGTTTATCTTAAACAACAGAATGGGATTTCAGATATGAAACAAAAGGAAGCTGGGTGGTTTTTCCTCACAATTATGCTCCTCTTTCTTCCCTATTTTTTTCCTAAATAACAGATTTTTATGTGTGTGTGTATATATATACACAGAAACTAAGGTACATAATTTAAGGGTTTGGGTTTTTTTTGTTAATGGCGTGGGGAAAAAAGCCTTCCACCTCTTCAAGTTATTTCTCTACTTGTTGTGACTAACTCATACCCCTCATCCTATTTCATATATTCACAGTCATAAAGTGATGGATTCACAGAATTGCAGGAAAAGTGAGGAAGAAAGAATAATAATCTTTGCTGACAGTCAGCTTTAAGTCACAAACTTATAAACAAATACCAAATGTGACTTAGGGAGAATAGGCCCCTGCTACAAAATAAACAGATGACTAAAGTGAGCCCTCTCCAAAAGCCTTCATTTGTAAGAAAATTCAGATATGGAAGACTGATTCATAAAGTTTTAGGCCATTCAAATTACAACTTCTGCATAAGTGGTTTTGTATTAAGTTAAAATAAGAAATAGATGCAAAAACATTTAACAGTTTAAAATTAAGCTGTATTCCATTTAAATCCAATTTAAATGGGAAAAAAAAAAAAAAGATGCCAAATGTTCTCATTTTTTGTGTAGCTGTAAACGTTTTTCTCCAAAAAACCCTATACGGTGTCACATAAGTATTCCTTAATTGAAGAATGCATTATGCACTCTCAAGTTGATTGTAGGAGCTTTCAGTGACATACTGCACTCTTTAAATGAGACTTTCAAGTTAACTGTCATCAGTAAGGAATATCTGCTGCAAATCCTGCAGCTCAGTGTGGGCAACCAGACCTGCCTGAAAGCCAAAACTAGAAGATCAGAAGTTTCTCTGCACTGGTCTGTTTGGTAAGGAGAGCTAAACCAGATAGCTTGGCACTAACTCCAGCTTTCATGCTTTGAGGTGGGTTGATTTTCTGCTGTGGTATTTGTGCAGGAGAGAAATCATAATTCTTGCATTGTTTGGCTCCAAAAACACACTCTCTGTGATACCAACTGTTCAGCCAAAGATCTATTTCTCTCCTCTCAATCATCAAGTGCCTCCATCTCCCCAGTTCAGCTCTACTCTAGGTGCCCTAACCTGGCTTCTGTCCTCCCTTCGTGGCTGAAACCACATTTTCCAATTCTACGAACAACTTCTCACTTCCCCAGGTCTCTTCCCATCATCCTTCTTCTTGAAAAGCTTCCACATGGCTGATCACTCTAGTCTTGCTGTTTCCGTGCTAAGTGGTTCTCATAATAAGACTTTCTTTAGCCTTGTGCAAACCTAATCTACAGGAAGATGCAGGGAAATCATTGCAAGAGAGCAAGTATGAAAGACTAGAAAATGTAATGGCTTGTCAGCAGAAATACAACCATACAGGTGGAAACAAAGCCAAAGATAAGCTCAGAGCTGTATAATGAAGGAATTTTGTATCCCAGATTCTGTAGCTTCACCTCATACATAGTTTCCCCATACAGGTTTTGAGTAAAAGCTAATCTGAGGGCTGCTCTAGATCCAAAAGCCATGTCTCACAGCCAGCTCTTTTCATCTCCAAAGACAGAAACGCTGCCGTGCTGCAAGCTGAGCAAATCTGTTCCCTGCTTTGGCCACAGCGATCTAATCAGAGTGAATGGTCAAAAATAGCTCATGGATGAGCATCATGCTGCTAGGGAGGAGGAGAGCAAAAACAACCACAAAAGAGACCAGGGAGGGAATGGCTGGTCCCAAATTTTCTTGGGACGAATGGCATTTTACCACCTGCTGGAAAGACTCCAGGACTGATCTAAGAGTGGTAATACTCTGTACTGCTCAGGATCAATACTGGATTCTGGCATAAACTGAACATGTATGGGTTTGGGTTTGGGGGTGGGTTTTTTTGTTGGGTATTTTTTTTTGTGCACCAGTCTCTGGGTATGTCTATAGACTTTGCAAAAGCAGTTACAAATCACAGGGACAAGAGTGCTCCCAGAAATCCCAAAGCAGCAAAAGAAAGTGAGAAGTGTCTGTTCCTGTTTACCACACCTTTTTACTAGCATAGTTGATTTACTGTCTTTCCAAAAACAAAGCGAATCTGTCCATGCAAATTAGCTATTTGCTCTGAACACAAAGAAAGGGGTTATGGAAATGCTCTGCCTAATTTCCTTCTGATTGTTGCCTTAGCTGTTCTCTGAATTCCCGTAAAGAACAGTGGGCCCAACTCTGCCTTAAATAAATAAAGATGATGGCAATTCCTGTTAGAGGAGTACTGCAGGGGGAAGTAGGTGTGTGCAGATCAGGAGCTTTGTAGCAGAATTTTACTGCTATTTTGTACAAATGTAAGTGACAACATTACATTTCGTCACAGACATTTTGTATGTAAGTACAACACAGTGAAGAATTAAAGAATAACAGTTTCTCAATAGTTCTAGAACAATCTGTAATAATATCTTGGCATTATTTCTACCCCCCTGCTTCCAAATGAAACAAATAAACTTGAACATGCTTTATGGAGATAACAATTATTCGCTAAAGCTAGAGAAATATCATCTTGCTGCGCAAGAGGTGGATGGAGTCAGGCGTTTTCTAGCACCACAGGCATTATCATCATGCGTTAGCTCCATGCATGTGGTGAGAGAACAGTGCCCTGGCCTTACAATATTGTTCTCTGGGAATACGGACAGGCAAGGGAGTCCTCCTGCAGTGCTCCAACGTGTACGGCTCTCTGTGGGCTCAAACACTTCAGCTGCCACGGAGCTTATTTCAGTCTACGCACATGGACCAATTAGAGCGTATTTTCTTTCTTTGCTATGCCTGCAAAGAGGAGATACAGTTGCCCATCTCTCAGAGGAAGTGCAGAAAAGAGGGAGAAGTCTCTTGAGGAGCTTGCAAGACTCCATGCAAGGTGCCCTTTAGCAGCGCAGTTTGACTTCAAGCACCTCGCAGCTGGACGAGATTAAAGTTTTCTTCAGAAGCCTGAAGGAACACTAAGTAGTTAGTGTATGCCAGAACTGCTTGATCAACTCCTCTCTGCTGAGCCGCTTGTCTAAGCTAACTACAAATTTAGCGGCAGCCTGCCTGTCCAGGTGGGCAGGGTTTCTAAGGTTTTCCTAAGGTCCTCCTAAGTACGTTCATGACAGTAAACATACAGGATCAGTGTTTTATATATTTGAAGCGTAACTTTTTTTTGAAGAATTCAAAGTACTGGGGTACATTAAAGACTGGCTTCTCTGTTCATTTATTTTCTAGCTTACTGGGCCACAAAAGACAGCCAGGAGGAAAAGAAATAGAAATAAACTCAAAAACTATTTTCTCATTACTATAGTGAAAGCACAGCCCATTTATAGCTCCACAGACCACTTCCTGCACTGCCTTTTAGTGCCTCCGTTTCACAATTGATGTTCTGGAAATATGGAGATAAACTGAATCTAAATTCCACTTTTGCACTGATATAGTGCCTGTTGAAGACAGTGAAAGTTTCTATTTATTTCAGGAAAAATAAAATCAAATGTTATTAGAAAATGCACCTTGCAAATTTATAATACATTCTTCCTAGAAAAGATTCCCATATCTTCTGCTTTGGACCAAAAAAAAGTACAGTAGACATAGCTTGAGTGATTTGCTTTTCTCACACTCTTTACTCAGTAGGGAAAACCACCTTATGGAAAATAAACAGCTCATGACAACCAAAATACAATTACAATTCTCTTAAAAAAAAAAAAAATGTATTTCAAAATAATCAAGCAGAAGAACTTGAAAATAGGAAATGATCTAATAGAATCAAATAGAAATCTAGAATACGTGAGAGGAAGGTAAGTGAAAGAGAAATAAACGAATGGAAAAAATTACTGTGTATTCTGTAGGCCTTTCAAATGCTCATTACAAAAAATGTATATTGCTTAGTAAAAGTAGTTTTGTCTGACCTACTAGGAGCTGAAAAGCACAATACACTTCCTCCTAGCAACGTGCACATGTAGACACTGTATGTTTACTTTACGTGCACAGAGTTTGAATAATGTATTTATGCATACTGAGGGTACACAGAAATTTCACTTTGGTCAAAACTGAAATGGCACTTGAGACACTTGCCCTGAAAACAATTGCCCAATCTCAGCGCTGGCCTGGGCACAACAGCATGCTGCTCAAGAAAGACAGGTACAGGGTACTATATTTAGGTAGGAAGAGTTAAAACTGTACAAATCCAGGGTGGGAAGCAACTGGATGCCTAACAGCCCTGCAGAAAAATTCAAGAAACACAGTGGGTCACAACTGGACATAATGGCCCACTGAGATACAGAACCGGAGTATAACCGGTAAACCTCTGAAGCAACCTTTGCTCTCTTCATCCCTGGTAAACTCTGAGAAGATAAAAGGAACATGCGTACCCATTAGGAAGTCCAAAACAGAGAAGTAAGCACAATCAGCACCCTGAAAACTTGACTTTTGAGGAAAAATGTAAAGGATGCAGGATATGTAGCTCAAAGATAAGAAGGGGTCCTGGCAAGTCTTCAGGTACGTACCAGGCTGCTCCAGAGGGCAGATAGCAACCTGTTTGTGGTAGCAGTGATGGGCAGGACAGAGGGAGTGAGGAGGTGTAATAGCAGTGAGGAAGATTCAGACTACACAATATTCATGGTCACATATTTACAGTGGTTGAGAAATGAGTAGAATTTTTTTTAAAAAATCAGCTAGATCAGCTTCTGCCAGATGAAAATAGAATACTCCTATCTGCCAACAGTGGTATGACACACTGATTTTTTAGACATTTGTCACTAAGAGAAGTGTGATATGCTTTTCCTGTGATCTTAACAAAAATCTATTTGTCAAAATGGCCACAGCAACTTCTTGTGAACTGCAGAAACCCTTTTATTCTACACTGTCCATTACACATTTACCAGCTAAAACATATTTGGCGGTTACTTTTGAATATTTATTTACACTGCATGTTATGGATATATGAGGAATTAAAGTCCATCACTGTTCCAACAGCTTAATCAGAAGAAGTCTGATTAACTCCACAACCCCCTCAAAATTTAGCCTAAGTTTGTATGTCAGTCCTTCCTATACAGTGGTGTAGTTGTGATATTATTTAAAGCATACACTCAATTGTACTCTTCTACAAGCATATAAAAGTAGTGGGGTGAAAAAGTTAAAGGCATATTTGCAGTAGTGCTTGCTCTACTTGTAAATGTGGTTCATCAGTAGTTCTGAATGTGAATGAAAATATCCCGTATTTCAGTTTCTGTAATTTTTTATTTTATTTTATCAGGCATCCCTGAAAATATATATTCTGAAATCATGCTGAATGTTTGTAAGTAATACTTGCTGTCAACTGATAAGCTCTGTTTTGTCTTTAATAATTTTTTATATATAAATTTGCCCTCTTACAAAGCAACTTGCTGGTCTTTCAATCAGCCTCTTTCATAGGCTTAGCTTCATAGGAATAATTTTTCTGTTGCTCTGTGCTATTTGTAGCACCACGGTTTGAGCTACCCTTTGGGGACAGAACTGTGATGGTGACAGTCCAGGACAGCTTTCACCACAATGAAAAATGCTTGGTACAATACAAGAGGATTGAAAGAATATGAAAATGGTGGTGGAAACTAGAACCCCCTGCAAGGCAAAAGAAACAGAAACCTATGCTGATACAAGGTAATCGTGACATTAAAAACCAGAAGGGTAGCATAAAACCAGGAGGCAGACGACTAGCTGCTCCGTAATCAGCACATGTGCGTTAGGAAAGGCTGGGCTGGACTTTGTTGGGTAGCTCTAATACAATGAGTTCAGAAATCACGTTCCCTGTTGTATTGCAATGTCAATATATTTTATTATTTCTCTAAATGCAATTTCATATATGAGCTAGGATGACATTCGAGATAGAACACTGTAAGAAAGAAACCCTGGTGAGAGGTTGCTATAGCTAGGCACTGCATCTACAGGGAAGATGTGTTAACAGATGTATAGGTGTGCATACTGTACCAATCCATAAGCCTAAAAAATTTAGAGTGTTATCTCAGTAAAGGTCACTGCAAACAAACACGTTCTATTGCCACAGCCTCATTGGCCCTTGTGAATGAAAAACAATTTGAGAAGATGTAAATATCAAGACAAAGCAAAGGTCAACTTTTTTAGACGTAAGCAAGAAGACACAAAAGCTGTTCTAGCACATAGAACTGTTACTGGTTCTTGTTTTTTCTCATCACGTGTATGGGCAACTGCAAGGGCAGAGGATATTTTCCATGCTTGATTACATGTCTGTAAAGATGACTGTGCAATTGCAAGGGCAGAATTTTTTTAAAATATCCTAAAATAAATTAAGACTGCAAGGCTCACGGAAAGTAGATTTCTCTTATTTTCAGGAACAAAGCATTATGCTGAAAAGGAGGAATAACTAAGATCTGGAGCAGACTTTGAGTCTGAGTCAATGCTGACTGCATCAATTTAGCTCCATTCCAAAATTCTTATTATTACAAAATAATCATCAAATTTATTTTTAACTCATATTCATATACATTGAACCAGGAGTTTTTTCAGTGTCAGTATGAATCAAAGATGTACTAAGTCTCTTAAATACAGTTATGCCCATTTTCATTTTAAAACAACAATTTACATCTTCACAGTGTAATCAAATCTCCGTACTGCATACTCAGAAACCAGTAGGTCAGTCCCATGTGGTACTCTACTTGACCTTAATGTGAAAGTACTAGAGAACTTAAACCAACACCATTGCATGCCAGAACAGATAAAATAGTAGATGAATGAAGCAAGAGCAGGGAGGTGAAGAACACTAAATGAGGACAAATAAGCCACACTCCACTGACATTTGTAGCTGATAGCACCTGGGGAAAAGGGCTGCAGATTAGTTCCTGCAAGCAGAACTGCAAGGACCTGGAAGGGTCTCGAGAAAGGTTTGAGGGCTCTCAAAGAGGAGTATCTAAAACCATGGCTCTAATCTTACTATATCTTATCACGTTAGACTGGACACTTGACAGATGATGTAATTCATTGCTCTGTCTACCATCATCACATCAGGAACTAAAGAAACCACTTTAGTCATGGAAAGAAGTGTAGAGTGGACCCTTAATGGAAAAGAGTAAGAGAAGAAAAAAGTTGCCACAGACAAGAATGCAGAGGATGAGTAATTGCAGCTAAGAACGGATTAATGGGATAATTCTAAAGGCCCCCAGTTTAGTAACAATTCAACAGTAGTTAGTTATAGATGATAGAGCAAACTTAGGAGATGATCAAACCCTATTTGAGCGGTATCAAAAAGCACAAGAAACAAGAAGATAACATACGTACAACACACCACATATGATAAAATTTGGTATAATGCAGAGCTCTAGCCCAAATTTGAAAAAGCAAAGTGTAAAGCTCTAGAAAATGTACAGAAGTGGGCTCAAGCGGACTCAAGCACAGGGAGGAAGAAACCATCACCAGCCACACTATCCACCTCCTGATAGAGAGGAGGAAGACACCCCTATCATGCTCAACCTAGCAAAGACCTGAAGCTATCAATACTTTGTTGGGACTCCTCCCAGCCTAAACCTGTGAATCATAGCACCCTGCAGAGCATCAAGGGGTGACCCTAACATCAGTATGTAAGGCGGACACACTGGGCATATTTTGGGGTTCTGTTTTTTCGGGTTTTTTGGGTTTTTTAAGGAGATTTAACTGTACATTGTTCATGAGTTTTGTTCTGTATCAATTAGATAATTTGGACGTTAGTATTATTGTAAGAGGACTAACAATAACTGTTTGCTGTGTTTTGTTTACACTGATACAACTTTTAAGGAGACCAACAATAAATTCTTATCTCCAGATATAAGGAATGATCCCATTTTTGTCCACAGTATCACAAGCATAACATCACAATTGGTACTTTGGAAGCAGGAGTCTACTGACATATATCAAGAAGGCACCCCTAATCTAAATGCTTTGGGGACCAAAATCACCTGCTTTACTGAAATGTGTGAAGGAGTTTCCAGGCAACCACTTTATTAAAGCTGGGACATTTAGCTGTATAGAAACAGTCCATAAATGTCATTTACCAGGCTTTGCATCTGGTTCCTTAATCCATGTTGAAAAGCTTTACAACATAATAATATAAAATTAAAAAAAAAAAATCAAAACAAGGAGAAAAAGAAAGACAAGGAAAATAAGATATCAAGTGATAGCTTTAAATACAGTTGATAATTCAGTATCATTTGAACCATTAGCGGTCAATACCTACAAGCTCTTCTCAGCTAAAACTGATTAATATTACAGGCCCTAGATAACCTGGAGATAAATGATAGATTCGGTGACAAATTAAAGAGCAAATGTGCACTTTTTACGATGAGGATATAGTGATACAAGATGTGAAATATAAGACGTGCCAAAATTAATAATGTGGCTTTTGGCATTAAACCTACGCTTTCTTAAATCTTTGTCATTCGCCATTTTTTATAGTTTAAAAGCTGTCTGTCTCACCAGGATTTTGTTTTCTTAAGCACTAAGCAGTTATACAGCAGTTTATTAAATTGATCTGGTTTTTTTCAAACATTTTATAATATAGCTCCTCAGTAACATTGAGGAGCTCTATAATGAACCTTTCATTTTACCTATAGCACCAATTAACCTGAAACCAAACATTTTCAAAATATGAACACTTTCTCTTTTTCTCCCTCTCTATGGGTACAAATACTTTAAATTTTTAGAGTCAAATTTCTTTGTTTCTGCACACATACCTGTCTTGTTTGTAAACAGTGTCAGCTTTATACAACTCCACCGTCATACAGGATAGAAGCATAACACGGTTTAGTCTATTTATCACTGACAGCAGATGAGAAAAAAGGTCCAAAATGACATTTTAAAGAGTAAAAATAAAAGCCTTATGGATGCTTCCACATTAACATCCCTTTCAAACTGATAAGATCTGTCCATACTTTTCTCCGCTCTGTGCTCCTTCTCCATGATGATTTATAAATCTTCTGGACCTGAGAAGTTCTGCTGTACACTGTGAGATGGGGGGGAAAGCTTAGGAGACTTCTCCTTAGGCAGCTTCCTAGGCTCCACATTCAGAACAAAATCACACACTACGTTTATTTACTTGCGCAATATTAGTTCTTTTTTAGCTTATAGCATTAAATAATTTAGTCAAGATCTCCAAGTTTAAGGTTTCTGTCACTGGTTACAGCACTGCTAACTCTCACACAAGCTTTTACAGATACTGACCCTGACGATTCATCTCAACTCTGTTAGGCAAGAATCATTCCTGCAGCGAGTTCCTCACTGGAAAAGTTGCAGAAAATAAAATTGATCAAGTTAATTGTTAAAATCTTAGTAGGCTGCAGTAATGGAGAACTCGGTTCAGTGTTTCTCAGCCAAGTAAATATTGATGTGGCACTTCCAATATTCTGTGATTCAATAGGAAATGTAAGCAAGTTTGTGAAGCTCTACAGGGGAGTCAGTCCTTTCTTTAGCACTAAGCAAGATAGGAGACAAGTGCCACTCGGTTCCAACTCTATTATTGGTTCAACTATGTAAATTACAGTGTAAGCTGAAAACTGGACACTTACAAAAGCAGGATCAAAATCAAGAGGAATTATACGGAGAAACTTCAGATCCAGCCCACCTCTCTGAATTTGAGGTGTCACTCCTTTCTGCATGTTAATATAAAATTTTTGCTACAATTTGCGTAACATTCTCTGTAGACATAACTCGGGGGAGTTGTTCTGCTGAAGCCCTTTCCAATTAAGGTTTTTAATTACTCATGAATTTCAAAAATTTTTCTGTAAATTATGGAAATGACTCAGAAAATATGACAACTCCTATCCAATGACTGACAATACAAGAGGAGCCTTTTGTATCTACAGCAACTGAATACATTTCTTCTTTAATGCTCTAGCAGTAAAATAGAAAGGAACTCTGCACAACATGGACTGCCAAGCAAATAGAAATCAGCATAAATTAAATTAAAACAATGTTTTCCCTACTTTTCCATATTTCAGCAGCAGTTTTAGAATGTTGCAATGATGCAAGATACAACCAGTTAAGAAAAATAACAAAAAGAAAGTTTCAAGTCCTCAAAAGTATCTGCAGCAGAATTTGCTTCTCACAGTCAGACGTTAAACTACAGTGAATAGATGAGAGTTTTTGAAGAGAAACTAGATTTAACTACATAAATGGGGTCTCATCAAACAAGATAAGCTCTGTCTGTGAATATTGAGGGGGTTTCGCTTTAGAGAAAGGACAACAGGGAAAATTTAGACCTAGGATGTTTGCTTGACAGAAGTGGAATGCTGATTTATAGAACTGGTCCTGTTACCCAGAAAGGTCATAGAGATCACGTTAGTTAAAAGCATAAAACCACAAATCTTTTTAAAGTTCATAAGTTTGGGGTTTTTGCTAACACTGCTTTTGTTAATAATACCAAAATTGATTTTAGTTAGAAGTGAAACCCCCAAATAATCAATTATCAAGCCAAATGTCCATCTAGCTGTTGTGGTTTTTGGTTTGAAGTATCTATGACGAGAGCTTGATACAGCTTGGGAAGGTGCCCTCTGGCATATAAAGAGTAAAGTAGCATAGCGTAAGGTGAATAATTTAATGAATTAGACCTTTAAAGTAGGTCAGATGAATCACAGCTGTTGATCACCTCCACTGATTATTGACCTCCTGCAGAGAATATTTTAAGGGCAGCTGAAGGTAATTAGCTTAAGCATTGATGTCTGAAGGATCACAGATACCAGAATGGGCTCAGACAATACTGTGAATTCATAAACCCTCTACAGAAGAAAAAAAAAAAAAAAGCCAAGATAAAAGCTTAAGGTTTATAATTTGAAACTCTGTCTTCTGCTGGGGCTGGAGCAAGTAGGAGTCTTATTTTGCAAAAGAATTCAGTGAGTCCAAAAATCTCTCCCTGTCCCCTTGCATAAATAATTAAATCATCAAAAGAACATGAGAAGCACCATAGATGGTAATACCAAAGGTTCACCTAAACAGGAGTCCTGTCTCCAACACAGAAATCAGCGGTAATAATGTGGGAATGAATACCCAAATACAGCAAACATAAAATTGCATTTCTCCTGGCATTGCTTCCCAGCTTCCAGCAGTCTGCAGCCAAAACAGAGGCAGCCTCCCCTTCTCTGAAACAGGCAGTATCTTTTTCATTTGTGCTTGGGTTTGCACCCTGTTTCTTGAAGATGAGAGCAGCAGAGTCTGTTGCAACACTCTGAAAGGAGGAGAGAACCTTTCCCTGTCTCAAAAAGTACTCAGGCCTGGCCCTGGGAAAGAGGTGTCCGGAGGTGGAAGGGAGCAAGAGCAAGGGGATCTGCAAGGAGTGGGCTGCCTGCGTTGCATGCAGAGACCACTGAGAGGGGCAGACAAAAGCAGGACCACAGGGGTGATGGGTCCCCCTTCATGGGTACTAGAAGGAACAGCACAGAGTTCACAGCCGTTCTGCAACTAATTGAAACCAAACCATAGAGGAAGTACCTGCCCCACAGAAACAGAAAGAAGTAGGCTATAAATTCATTTTTGTGTATTCTTCCTGACCCAGTGACTTTGAGCATCCTCTATCAGAAAAAAAAAAAACCAAACTAGTTTAAATTTTAAAAAAATCATGCTTTATTTAACTTTTAAAACCTTTTGTCTCTTTTGAGGAATTTTATTACAGTTCAAAGCTCTAGACATGTCTGCCTGAAAGTTAAAGTCAAAATAGGAGCCAGGTACAATCCTCTAAGGGACTTTACATTAATCTTTTGTCATCTTTTCTCAGATGCTTTATCAATAAAGTAAAATCCCACAGGGTCAAATGAAAGCACTGTAGAAGTTTTAAAGTTTGCCTTATTTGTTTAAAGCCTCGGTACTAATCTTTCATTAACATAGATATTTCATAGAATTAGACTAAATAAATTGATGAACAGGTACAAGAAAACTGAATAGGAAAGTGCTCTGCATTTAAAATGGCAGCTAAGTATGCAAATTTTATTATTTAAATTAAAATGTCAGTTCCCTCAAATTATATTAATGAGTCCAAGTTCATAATGAAAAAATTGTATCAAGGCTGGGGACTGATAAAGAATTCTATAATCTTTCTAATTCACTCTACCAAATGCAATTAAAAGTTATTAGATTTCTAACACTGCAGCCTCTGTATAAAACATTATTCTTGTAGAAAATGAAACACTGAACTACAATCTACTTTCATTTTTTACGAGAAAAACATATTGAACAGATTAACCCAAACCATCAGAGTACAAGATGTACTGTATTTTAGGAAATTCATTTCCATGCACTGGAGGACTAAATTCCATACACTCACAGCGGTGGTGTTACTTCAGTTATTGACAAATAAGCGACAGCTCTCATCAAGATAGTGGAATTCAGGAATCACCAATGAGATCTCAGTAGAAGTTTGCAGGTTCCATTAATTGCTAATACAAATTATGTGTATGCTTTATTAATATCTCTTCATTAATCTGACAGGTTTGCCATGAATAGAGAACTGGGAGAAATTATACAGAATACATGCAGCCCCTATTTACTTCCAAGGTTGCAGCTGAAGATCAGCAAGCGAATAATAGAAACTTGCGCTGCCAGCCATGCCATTTGTTTTCATTTGTTTTACTGACATAAAGTAGGACCAAAAAACATCATCAGTTACTAAGTTTCCTCCAGCATTGACTCCAAGTGCTTTGCAGTTTTGAAAGAATATCTCACCGGGAGCATATGCAACCAGTGATATGTGGTCTTAACTGTCTGTGGCTTTTCAAAAACACTTATAGATTTTTGGGTTTAATTTAAGAAATCCTACATGGTTCGGTGCCCACTTGTCAGAGACAGAAAAGTAAGGCTGAAAATTGATTTCTTCAATTAACAGTGTGAATGCCTTCCTTATGTTCTTAGCCACCGTGACTTCAAATACATTCAAGTACCTTCAGTTTGGTCTTCATGTTCCTACACCTTAGTAATATAGCACTTTTGCTGTTTTAATATTTCAATACATCTTTTAACTTCTTAACAGACAATAATCTTAATGGGCTGAAATCACCCCATGTCAAATACTCTGGAACAGGGAAGGTGCCACAGCAGCTGGATGAAATGGGGAAGAAAGCTTGGCCTCTTTCTTAACCTCATGCTGCTCCAGGCCACCAGGAATTCTACTACTTCCCAACAAGGTCTTGCTGGGTCTATCAACACTGTTAGATAATTACTTAGCCCAAGTCTACAGCAAAGTCCCCGCGTCCCAAGGTTCCTTTTGTGTAAGTGTCACTTTGCTTCCAGGTTCTTTTACATTGACCCAGCTTGTTTCATCTCAGTTAAAAATAAACCAAGGTGCAGTTCTGGAGACAACCCATTTCAGGGATCACACCCAAACAGCAGCATGGGTGAGTCTGGATCAGGTTTGGGTCTCTCTCTGCTCTCTACAGTTACTCCCACATTATCTCTCATGGCTTCATCACATGTACCAGATAAGGAAAAACACACCCTCAGCCTCAAATCTTAAAACACAGCTCTGCTAGGATACAAAACTGCCCTCCCTGTGAAGCTAAAAATGAACGCATACATACAGCATCAAGAGGAAACGCATGGCCAACTGTCGTGCTGTGGAGATACGGCCAGTCTGCTCTGAAGGGACAAGGTCTGAGCAGTGTGGACACAAGCCATCCTGCACCTCTAAGGCCTGAGGGGTGGGGATCAGTCCCTGAAACAAATGTGTTTAGCAGCAAATCTATACCTGTTAAAACACATTGCTCTGGACACCATAGCCCATACCCTCCCACTGCACCAGCAATACGCAACACTGGTATTTCCCTAGGTCCCAGCAGAGAGAACAGCCTGCTGCTACTGGTATCTTTCTAAGTCAGTCAATACACCAGAATTGTCAGCAGCGGATGTGGAAGGTCTCATTTACAACTTGATCACCATTGTAAAGCAATAACTAGCTCTATATTGTGCATAACAAAAATGGGTTTCAATGTAGTATCTGTATATATGATGTTTCAATCAATACTTTATTGATTATGAGTTAGTCCTCTTCAAGACTGTTGCATCCTTCAGCCAGTGTGATGGAAGTACCCAATGGAGCAATTCAGTTTGCACAAAAAAACATGAATCTGAAATTCTATAGCTTTCAAATGCTCAGAAGCCAAAAAAATAAGTTTTACTTTTTATAGGGCAATACATAGCTAGGTTTTATGACTGTCCTGCTGTTAAATGTGAGCTTTAATTTGATTCTGTTTTCAGGATATGCAGAGACTGTCCTCCTACAAGTATACAACTAGCTGTATAGAAACCTGCACGTATAGGTCTATACATAGAAAGTATGCATACAGCTACCTTCATTTCACACATACACAGTGTCTTCTAGATTTTATTTTTGATTTTATTTTCACCAGAAATGATGTGTTCTGGTGATCGTGTAATGGAGACTGGAAGTTACACAAAGACTTATCTGAACTTAAGAAATAATGCCAGATTACTTTTTCATTATTCCATGGAGTGGTTATTTTCTGATCTCTATAATGCATCTTGGTCATTCACTCAAACCTACAGTCTAAAGATGCCAAGGTCAAATTTGTTAATTCTGCAATGTTTATCCAGGTCATTAGTATTGGGAAGTCAGAAAAATTACGTCATGAGCACTATCTGTTATTCCTCCTGGGGTGACTGGGACATGACTGGGTTTTGAAAACTTGTCTGAGATACTGGTCTTCTGATTAAACTGGTGGAAATATGAGGCCAGAGACACATGGAAAGGGGCTTTCTGAAAAGATCCAGACTCATAAAAATAAAATACTCATTAAAATATTACTGGGGTTTCCTGGGGAGCTTGGTTGTTTTACTTAGGACAAAATTATGAAACTTACCAAGATCTAGATAGATGCCTGGAACAAATGAGTTGAGAAAAAACATAAGAATAACACACCCCAGCACAGTCAGGCATTTGATGAGAAGAATTTTGTCTGTTATTCTGTGCTGTAGACAGGGAGAAAGAAATTAATAACTGTATTAAAGAAGGAGCAATCTCTTCATGCTCATCTCCTCAGACCCAAAGCTTTTCCGTCATACTCTGCTTTTCTGCTCTGATCTCACTTTCACCACAAACTCAGGAAATCACCTTCTTCCAGCCTGAGTCCCTCTCTCATTTCACATAGTTTAAAACTCTACTAAAGTTAAGTCTCTGTTCTTTAAAAAGGTAGCCTGTTATGCAATGCCTTGGAAAAATTGTGAAACCTAATGAGAAAACCAGTTGGTTTTGTTCTGTTTTGATGTCACACATAGGACAGTGATGTCCCAGTCAAGGACTTGAGCTCCCAAACAAAGGTCTGGACTCATTAGTGATGCCAGTGAGGTGGAGAGGATGTGACATTTAGACAATTAAATTTAGGTGAAATTAATTCCACCACAGAGTTTACATCTCATCAGACCCAGCTTCAGTATGAGGATTTAGGCAGAGTTAATGTGTGCACAGCAAAGAGATCAGGATTTATACAAGTGGCTCATCCCCACTGGAATAATAAAGCAGGGATGTCATGGACAGTGTAGTAACTTAGAGTTGGTATTCGGTACATCAGCAGGAGTGTACTCTATCACCGTGCATCACAGTTATAAACAACCTATTGATAACTTCTGAGTCTTTCTGGCCATAGATTAAAAATTTAAGAAAATATTGCTGATCCTTTAAACGTTATTTTTCTGAGGAACACAACTAACAAAACCTAACAACGGGGCTCAGTGACCCCATTCCCCTGAGAAACCAGACAACCTGCCAGCTGCCAGCTTTTCTGCTATCATGAGAGCTATTAAATTTACATTAAATTCAAAGCACTCTCTCTGTATGACGGCATAGGTCCACTTAGATGAATACCCAGAAAAACTGTGATCTACTTACCTTTTTCTGGAGTTCCTGAATATTTGTTTCCCAGTTTTTATCTTCTTGTGATATTTGCCTGAAAGAAAATGACACCTGCTTTTTTCCACAGTGAAATGAGAGCTCTGCCAAGAGTGTTGGAGTAAATCCCTCTCATCACAAGCAGATCACCCTTTCCGCCATATGGAGTAACTCATACCACAAAGGAGTCATGGCCTTCTTACAGCCAGCAGCAAAATTCCGATGATCATTTACTTAAGGCTCCACTTCTGTAGCATGCTCCACTAATACACAAACCCTTCAGTTCATGAAGGGTGCCACAGGCTGGGAAGGAGTATGCTCCCTACTCACGCTCCTCCAGAGTAAGGACCTCAGTACAGGATGTGGCTATAAGCAGTATGTAGTTCCCTTAATAGTTCCCCTTAATAGTTTCAGGAGTTGATATGTGCCCTGCTGTGATAAAACAATGGGTTGTTGCGTGCTAACTCCAAGTCAGAACATATGTATTTTACATTTGCATTTTATAATGAAGTTTTCAATATCCAGATAACTTCTTTGTGTTATCAGCATAGTCAGCCCTCCAGCACAAAGCCTTCGGGTTTGCAGTTCAGGAGTGCTGCTAGTAATGTTAATGGGTTTTTACATTGCTGTAAATGTAATGTGCTGGAGGAAACCTGATTTTCAAGATTAAAAATGAAATTTCTGTTTATATTTCAGAAAAGTCTTCTTTAGAGAGTCATAAAATCTAATAAGCTGTTGTAACTTTTTAAAAAGGAGGTTATTTTAACAGCCTTTTTTTCTTTAAGTATTAATACTCTCACTCCATTCAAAGTGCACAATATCAACAAAAAATTATGTGAACAAAAGTCATCTTATTACTGGAATAGTTTAAGAAATTATATTTACATGTCCTTTCTTACACTGCCTATTTAACAAGTTTATTCATTAAAATTATTTCAGCTTCACTTTAGTCAATTCACTTTCAGTATTTGTCACTGTTATTCTCAGGCATCAAATTTCATAGCATAACAGCGGGTTTTGCCAGAATGTAAACAGAATAAGGTTAGCATTTTTGTTAATCCTAGTTTATATAAACCCCTTCGCTACACATAAACAGTTAATTGTGCCTGCACTCAGGTTCACACTGGAATTTTGATTATGAAATACTTTTAAAAGATGGCAATCCACTGGTGACATATTTTTCAAACTCAGCGGTCCACTGAAGAACACTTGAGTTTTTCAGTAAAGAAATCAGGGCATTTTACTATGCTGAAGCCACTACTGCAAGGAAAAGCTTAATGCCGTATTTGCGATCTTTTTAAACCAAAAACTACCTGAAATTTCAAGGCCTTTAAATCTGGGTCATATTGATACGTATTTTCCATGCCTTACACAATTTTTTTTTCCTAAAATACTTCATGTTTTGCTGAGGGTGGCTCTTCCTATCTGCCCCTACACCCATCTGATCAAGAGACAACTAAGAATATAGGTGTTGTCCCAGTGGAGATCCCTGAAAACCTTCACTTTCAGCTCTGCCTAAAATTCCCTGATACGAGCCCTGGCTGGTTGAAGCAAACAGAAATATTAACTCTGAAGTTAGTAAAGTCACGCTATTATTCCTGGCTGTAGCCTGAGTTGAGCAGGAGGTCCCTGACAGTCTAACAAGCTGCTTGTGTCTGCAGCTTGTCCCCACCGAGGGTCGAAGCAGGGGAGGTGGGCGAGACACGCTGGTCCCCACTCACCTGTGAAACGTCCTCAGCTTCTTCCTCAGGAGCATCTCCAGAGTCAGCACCTTCTGCATCAAGAGACATTTCACAGCAGTCTCCTCTCTGCTGGCTGGGTTAATGCGCTGTGCAGTCAGTCTCCAAACATAGATCTCATGTTTCAGCTCTAAAAAGAAGCAAAATTTCTTATCTTAAAGCAGGTATAATGCGTATGGAACCAGAGGTGCACAAATTATGTGTAACATACTCTGGATTCAAAGCTGTTAAAATTATTGAAAAGGTTTCCCAACAGTTTCCCACTTAGGAAGTGCTGAAGGGAATGAAAAATAAATCGTAATTTTTCAATATTTTTCAATATTTTAAATAAATTAATAAGAAAGTCCTTTCCAAAGAAAAACAAGTACTGTCTTCAAATACTTGCAAATACCTTCCACAAGCTTTAGTGCTCAAATAGTAGCATATTCATATTTTCATCAGAAAATAAACTGCAAATATACATTATTATACTGCTAACAAGATACTAGTCACTTTGTATTTGGGAATTACAGCAAGGGCTCCTTCGTTGTGTTCAGAACGGACAACATTTCCACTCAGTCTGTGTTCATACAAGAAATTTTATCAATGTAAGGCAAAACTGAAATTTAGCACTGTCTTGTGGAGTATCGTTTACTAACATTTTAAAGGTTTCCTAAGCGAACTTAATTCTTATGCACTGAAAATATCCATAAACACAGCTACTATTCACCTGCGTGATGACCTGAATGATAGCTGATCCTGTGTAAGTTCAGAGTGATTAACACTTGAAAACAACCTCCAAAATCTTGTCAGGATTTTCAACACTTTTTGATTTTACTTTTTCCCAGCATTACACTTTCCAATAAACTATTAAAGAAATAAAAGCAGAATATTCATTCAGAAACTGTCAGCCCAAATGATTCTTGATGAAGCAGCAGGATGTTTCCTCGCCCTTCTTCTCTGTTTCCCTCAAATTTCATGTCATTGAAGACAATATGTCAAGAATTCAAGGCTTTATATCTTAAGATCCCAGTTAATCAACACATTGTTCTTGTACTAGGAAATGGATGTGGAAGTCTTTGCATCATGTATGCAAACTATATGCATCATTTATAACAAAATAAATTATGTAGTAACATAAGGAATATTTAAACACTTGTCGGTGTAGGCAGTGATATTAACATTTACTGCTGCAAATCCCCAGTGGTTCATGGTATCTACTATCAAAAAGAAGACTAAACATGTTTAATCCCACCCCCTTCCTTTGTTAACCAAGTATTTATAATGATAATACAGAGTGAATCATGTAAAGATTGACCATAAGAGGAAATTATATTTGACAGAACTCCAACATCTAAGAGCAAAAGTAAATGTGTCCGGACACAGCAGAGTTGACACAAAAAAGGGATCTGAACAGCAACAGACATGCGTTTTTTGTGGTTCTTGCCTATAGGTGGGCACACATCCATCAAAATGGTAATCTTTGCCTAAGCTTTACAAAGCAAGACCAGAAAGGTAAATTCACACTATCTAAAGCCCAGTGACTATCGCAGGTTATGAAACAACTAGTGCTCAGCTAAAGCTTTTCTTCCAAGGTGGGATTCATTCCTGAAACACAGATATCAGTGAGGTGCAGAGCCTGCCTCTTTCCTTTGTAATGTATTTCATGGTTCTTGCCAGGAGCGTAGTCTGGTACTCAATTACATTAAAACACGAACAGGTCCTGCTTGTGAAAGCATCCACATAACTTCATGTGGAGACCCAGTCCTGCCCATCATTTACTTTTTCATCAATGTTTGCAACACACACAAATGTATCAGCAGTTATTTTCCATTCTCTTCCAGAATGTAAAAAAGAAAGAGACAGATCTTTAGGCTTCAGCTAATCTTCTGCTGCCCACAGTAAAAAAAAAAAAAAAAAAAAAAAATACAGCTCTTTACAAGGATTAGAGTGAAAAGGAGCTGCACAAAAAACCAGAATTTTAAAACCTCAGAAATGTTGATCTTTTTCTTTAATAAGATGGCAAGATTAAATTTTATCTTTCTGAATTTGCATATTAAGTTCTGAAAGAAACTAGTGACCAGGTGTTTGGGGTCTGCCTCAGCTCCACAGCTTCTGGTCAATGGGACAACAAGCTATTTTAAATGCTAACTTCCTCCTTATAACATCCACCTTGAAACTGGTCTGAAATTATGAGCTGGGTAGTTGTTCCTTCCCATATAGATGAGCAAGACTAGATGGAGAAAATTTAGAACATGACTTTCTTGTACAGTCTCCTGCAAATTTTTTTTCTTTGAAAAAGTTTCCTGAGTCCTTTGGGGTGAAAGACGAAATTCTACGATTCTGCATGCTGCCCTGTAATGAATGAGATAGAATATTTGTATTTAATTTAAGCAAGTGAATGGGGAGAACCCCCTCAGTAGGTGAACAGTCCTTTCTGTACTGTTTTCACATGATCTTTTTCAAGTCAATTGGACTGTGGCTTTGAAACTCTTTCATCATCAGTCCAAAAGAAAGAATGTGGGTTTTGTCTTTTTTCCAGCTCATGAAGCATGATTATCCAGTTCACCATCCTGCTTCCCGAGAGCTTGTCTTTGCTGCAACACCTTGTCTGATCATCTGTTCATCCTGCCATAGAATTTCCGCCCATTCTTTCCAAGTGAAATTTCACTAAGAGTTTTGCTGGTGGAGGAAAGTAGAATCTTTCATCATGTAACAGAGATGTGGATGGCCGGCACGTATTTTCATACAAAGAGTCTTTATCTTCTCTCCTTCAGAAAGGGCCAGCTAACATCACTGTATCTGTGCCACAAACAAACCCGCAGAGCAGAAAGCAGCACCACTTGCGTTAAACACTCCTGTTCCATGTCTGAGGTGCTTTGGGGCTAACCTCCAGGTTCAGCAAGGTTGGTCAGGTGCTTTCTGGTCTACGTTTACAAATATGCACATGTTCTCGCATGGCTTTGATCTTCCCTTTATGTACAGCAAGTTCATGCTTGATTTTTCAGTAATTAGTTTTCTAAACATCCCAAGGATGTGAACATTGAACCTGCTGTGGAATTTACTTCAAAAGCAAAATGTCCTTTGAAAATCAGAACGATTGATATATCCTTTATACTGCGACTCCTGTTGCAGTAATAATTTGTGAAGAGGTTTTCCAGGCCATCCCACAGAATGTTTCTCCTATTTCTCTTTCATGAACTCTCTGTACTAACCCATTGTGGCATCGGGTGATGCACAAGTATTAACAGTAGATTTTGTTTTGAAGGAGACACAATGGCAGGATCCTGCGTTCAGTGGGAACACTGAGCATGGTCAAAAACATCTGGGCCTTTTTACACTTCTCCCATTTCAGGTTTGCAAACCTATTCAGGGAGCAGCCCCTAGAGGTTGGGAACATCTGATGTTTTATGCCATACTATGTTACACATGGACCAGAGCTTAATGCAACGGCGGGGTCTTAGCAAGCACCTTGAAATTACGGGTGAGGCTGCCCCTGAACGGGAAGGTGTCACGCCCCATTTCCCTGTGTCCATAAGCTCCTGTACCCTCCTCAGATGGGATCTAACGGCCACGTTACACCAAGGCAAGCTCACTCCACTCACTCGTCCAACAAAACCCAAACTGCAGTGCTTTCACAGGGTTAGCTTTACGGTGGGTCAGCCTACAAACAAATTTATCCTACTACTGCTAGGTTTATTGCTAATAATTGAAACGGTATGCGTGTGTGGCATACACTCTTCATGGCCGTTTATCATTAAAGCAGCTAATTAACATTTAGCGCAACTGTAGTAGTAGTAGACAAAGTGATGGAAACAAAGTAAAGTTTAGCATGCAGTGATCTGGAGTAAAAGAATACAGGAGAGCTGCAGCTCAGGAATTCAGCCCATTATGACACTAAAATCTTTGTGAACAGGGTACATTCATAAAGTCCACAAAGCACCACAGCGATATACACAGCATTATTATTTCACAAAAATTTTCTTTTTTTTTTTTTTCCCCCAGAAGGTTCATTTCCAACTAGAAAAGAATAATTTTTGGCTTAATTCTAGGGTCAAATAAAGGATCAGCAGATATGTAAATCCTATGCTGCTAATCTGTTCTGGTTTTGTCAGTTATCGTATTTTGCCATGGAGTCCACAGATATGATATCCTGGACCCACTGAATTTAATGGGGTTTCAGCTACTGACCTGAGCTGTGACATTTTAGAAAACATTTTCTGCATTTTAGAAAACATTTCGATTCATTTAAAAATGCATATTCTTTCCACAATCTGCCAACTACTAGTCAGATTGTTTTTCCACTTAGAATAATCACACATTCCATCCTACCTGACTGCCAGTAACAAAGAAGACATCCTCAAAAACTGAGTGCAATTAATTTCCAGTTTCAGAATCTGAAAAGGCCACTCTTGTTAATTGAAGATACTCAGAAGAGCATGACCAACCTTGGTGAGATTATAAGAATTATCATAAAAAGGCAGTTTTTAACTTGCAAGTGCACTAAACATATTAACTACCATTTTGCAAACAACACAGGTTTGCACTGCTAGGCTGTGACTAACGTGAAAAGCATGCTCCTCTGAATGTGTTGGGGTTTTTTTCTTCACGTGCCATTGTAGCCTAACTTTTGTCAGTAAAGAATTTTTTTTTCTTAGCTAAGTTCTCAGAACAAGAATAATTCTGTTTAAATGTTAACTGAAAAGCAAATTAAGTACCATGAATTATAGCTCAACCTAGAAATCAAGTAAAGTTAAACCCAAGTGTAGAAAGAATTCACCTCAAAGGACATTCCGCCTCAATAATTCATGCCTTTCTCCTAAAGAAAGAGCCTCTCAACAAGACACAAGCATAAGTCTCTAATTATGAAAAAGAAAAGAAAAAAAGAAAAAAAAAAGCAAAAAGCCTGAATGTCCTTGGTTTTACTCCTTCAAGTAGTCCAGTTCATCAGTAGTGGATAAAGGTAAGTAGAAGCATAAACTTCACAGGGTCTTCAAGACCACAATAAAACATACTTTGCCTGATTCAGCTAAATACTTGGGAAGGAATGCAAGAAATCTGCACGGTGCTGCATAAAGCAATACAGAGCATTTATATAAGCTTTTTGACTCAAAGTCCAACAGCTGGGACCTTGTTTAGTCACCAAGGCGC
The DNA here is from genome assembly GCA_009769605.1 of Bucorvus abyssinicus. Lineage (NCBI taxonomy): Eukaryota > Metazoa > Chordata > Aves > Bucerotiformes > Bucorvidae > Bucorvus > Bucorvus abyssinicus. The sequence continues at coordinate 129,467,839 of CM020024.1, forward strand.
CTAACGCCAGTTCTGCGTGCCCAGCATGGGATTGCATCCACGGCACAAGACTTGCAGATATCCTCATCTCTGCAGCAAACCAGCTGGAGCCCGGGCGGAAAACTGCAAAGCTCAAAGAATGCCACACACCTAAGACACCTCCCAGGAGTCTTCGTCTGGGCAAGCTGAGGCAAATTGCAGCAGCCCCAGGATGTGGCTGTTCAGAAAGCTGCAAAACAGCAAGTATGCTTTTCCTTCGAAACATAACTGGAATTTTCCCTCACTGTGCTTTGAATTTCCCTCTGTTATTGTAGCTACTGAAAGAATCTACAGCCCTACAAGTCTACTCCTGCATTTTATAAGGGAATAGTCCATTTGATACCTCTATGACGGTCGCATAACACTCAGATGGAGTAATTTGCAGATATAGAAGAGAGTTAGATCTCTCTTAATATTTCAGGATGATTGATAAAGACATACATTACTCTTCAGCTGGTTTGTCCCTGAATGAGGGACAGACTGTTCCTATCTCTGGGTGAGTCAGGCTTAGAGCCACAAAGTTATTTCAGTCCTTGTGGTTTTGTCCCATAGTTTCCCCTACTACAATTCCCCGTCTTTTAAGAGCAGGAATCTGAGTATATTTAGGTTTTGTGTGTGCTCATTAGCACTTGCCTAACGTGATCATAGTACTCTGTTCTGTTACACTGGCACTGGGTCATGGGAAGTAAAGAGTCAAGTATTTTGAGCATTCATGTATCTAAAATTCCAGTGTAGTTTGTTTCAGAATATTTGCATCAGGTTTGAAATCTAGAAAAATAAATCCACTTTATTCAAAAAATTATAATTCAAAATGCCAGACTTACTTACCAATGAAAACCAGTTTAGCCAACGCTTTCCATTAAAGTACAAGTCTCAAAAATTTTAAAAATCTCTGTTCAATTCATTATACTCTGCTCAAAAGTTAAGAGATACATTCCAATCATAAAACATTTTGTGCCAAACGTAACTACTGCTGAGGTCCTTCAATACCAGGAAAAAAGAAAAGAGAGAGAAGAGGAAAAAGAAAAAAGAAAAAAGGAAAAAAAGAAAAAAGGAAAAAGGGGGGGGGGGGGAAGGAAAAAGGGAAAGAGGGGGAAAGGGGGAAAAGGAAAAAAGGGGGAAAAAAGGGAAAAAAGGAAAAAATGTTGCAAGCAACTACTTGAAGATGGTATTTCCAACGTCCTATTAAGGAAAAAAGATTGTGAAAAGCTACAGCCTCAAGAAGACAACTCTCATAATCCAAAAAAAAGCGCCTCATCTAGTGTTTTTAATAGGACAAAATGGGGAGCAAAATAACAAAGCACACTTTAGACTCGCCATATCTTTCAGCAACTGGTTTAAATGTAAAAATCATGACTAATACGTTCAGCTCATTTTGATAAATAAAAATGCAAGGAATAATTTAAAAATCTGTCAAGGTTGCACTTTTATTTGAAACATCATCACAGTGAAAGCTCCATGCAGCAAACAGATACAGAGCCTATGTTAAATTAGCCTAAACCGTTCTCTTCAACTCCGTTTGTTAGGAAGATCTCATGAGTTTTAGAGCCATCAGAGTAAAGCGCAAAATTTTGTCTTAGCTTCATCAAAACACTCTTAATGAAAAGGCCAGGTCTTGCCAAGCAGTGTCTATCTGTACAATCATTTCACAATTTTGGTATACGTACAAAAATGGAGGGGGACAAGTTCTGTAAAAGAAACGGGAGGCGTCAATCCCTAAGTTCTAATCTCCCATCAGTGATTTTTCTGTCCTGATTCCTTCTATAAAATATGTGTATAATAAATTGTGAAGTGCTGCTCTATTGATTCAAAATGCCATTATATTATACCTTCTTTCTGCACAGGACAGGTAAAGTAATGTTACAGCTGCCTTCTTGTGATGGCTACATTATAAGTTCACTAAGCAAATATATATTGTCTTATTTCCCTTATTCTTCAATGCCAGAATACTATTTTTATCATCTGAAAACAAAACAAGACAGATCAACAGTTTCCTCTTTTCAAGGGGAATACTCCATCAACTCTAAGGCAATACGAAGGACATATACAGGACTTTAAACACAAAATTATCTAAAATGCTTAAAAATATAAAAATCTTTCATCTGTGTAAAAGTAAGTAACTACACTTATTTTCATTCCTGATCATTAGAAGCCCTAATGAAGGTGCAAATAAGACAAGTTTTTTTACATTTTCAGACATAAAACCATGACCCTGGTGGATCCTGATATATTATCCAAAAAGGAGTATATGCGAAGTCTGTAGGGACCATAAGATTACCCAGTTCCTTTGAGACTGAAAGTCTTACAGTTCTTTAAAATAAAAGACACAATATATATATCAGAAAGATACGATCTTAGATCCCAAGAGAATTCATAACAAAGCTGCATCTTTTAGTTTAGCATGTTATCATCCATGGTAGGAGAGTTAAAATGTTAATTATTCATTGTTAACATATACAAGTGATTCGAGAGGAGAGAAAACAAAAACAACAAAAAGGTTTTGCTCTTCCACATTTTTCTTCAAGACTTAAAAATGTTTCTCATATACTCCCATGAATTTAGCATCTTGGGTGAGGACTGTAGAGTGCAATGTATATTGCAAAACTGCCATTCAGATTGGCAGTTGAATGCTTGAAAATACCTCAAAATATTCCCTTCTTTGGAGATTATTCTTTGCATAATCTACCTGTTGGTTCTCTCAACTGAACCAAGATTCAAGTGAGGACAGCCCACTACTTTCGAATTTACATTAAAATACCAGTAATTCTTTACTGGCAGTCAGTAAATCACCTACGTAGGTACAGACATAGCTCAAGACTGAGATTTGTTGATGTACTTATTTCAACTACGTATCTGATGTACCGCTCACTAATCCTAGCAAGAAATGGTTCCGACAATGACAAATATGTTACTAGCTAAAATAGGGCTAAGGACTGGAGCACCTACACTATGAGGACAGGCTGAGAGGTGGTGTGGTTCAGCCTGAAGAAGAGGAGACTCTGGGGAGACCTTATAGCAGCCTTCCATTACTTAAAGGGGGCCTACAGGAAAGATGGGGAGGAACTGTTTATCAGGGAGTGTAGACAAGGGCTAACGGTTTCAATCTGAAAGATTTAGATTAGATACTAGGGAGAAATGCTTTACTCTGAGGGCATTTTTTTATGTGGGCTTTTTTGTTTATGTGGGCTAAATGAGTTTTTCAGTCCTACCTCGTTTCCTCTCTTGACCATCCCCTTAGCTCTGCCCTTCTCTGCACAGTTTCACACAACATGAGGTCCGATCTGAGCAGCAGGTACTCCAAGCCCAGGAACAACTCCTGGACATCTTGCAGGCAGCACGGTCCTATCAGTTGAGCATGTCTGACAACCCTCAGTTACTGCTCCCCTACCCCTTTCCTCCTCTAGACTCTCTACCTTTTTGCTGCTGGTTTTGTATCTGTTTTTTCCTCTCCTCTTCCCCTTTTTCTTCTCTTAGAGAAGCAGCTGTAAAGTTCCACATGGAAGAAAGAAACAGATTTGCTAATTCATCTGGTTACCACGTTTCATGTTGCAAGAAACAGCACCGTTTTTCACACATTAAGCACTTTACAGATGACTATGACTAATTAGAAAATTACTTCTGTTGTCGGCGTTCCATACTATCATACTGCCATAGCAGGGCTTTCCAGCTGCTGCAGACAGTGAGCTACACCAGAGGGAATGATGTGTTCCTCCCTCCCCTGGCATCAACACTCCTGCTTCAACAGTGGGTCTCTCTTTCAGCCAGTGAGACAATCAGAAACCAGAGCAAACAACACGGGAGAAACAGGGAGCTGGTGCCAAGTAAGTTGTTGCGCTAGGAGAAAGCTCTTCCTCTTCGGCAAAATGGCAATAATAATACTTGACACTAGACCACGTGCCACCCACTGTCCTGGGCATTGCAACCTTCTCAAACACCGGTTTCCACATCTCCACAGCTTGATAGCTGAGACATAATAGAATATTGTCTTCCCAAGGACTAAATACTATATTGTTAACACCTAAGGGAAGTGAAAAATTAGTTTTCAAGCTTTAGAGTGGAGGGGGAATACCAAATTTAATTCCCCCTTACACTCATATATTATTATTTCCCCTTACATATTCTTTTGGAAAAGTATATATATACTTTTTAAACCTTCTCAGCTTATTACCCTAACCCTAGCACATTTTTCTGCATGACACAGAATAAAGTGCAGGTTTATCAGCTCAAATTTGCACTCAAACAATCCTCAAAACATCCCTTCAATCTTAAAAAATTTTCGATTTTTCTCTCTCAGGGCTGAGTTCATCTGATTTTTTTTTTTTCTTTCGTAATACGCCCCACTTCAAGCCACTGCAGGTAGATAGTGGCTCCTGGGAAAGAAACATGCATTTTTTTTTTCTGTACAGGTGCTGCAACTCGGTCTGAAAGCCAACAGTTTAAAGGCACTGATAACACACAGCATTGAAATGAATCTGCTGATTTATCGTCACAAAACCAGCATTGTCTCCTCTTAAAATTAGTGCTTATCCATTCTCAATAATCTGTGTAGCCCAAAGCAGCAGAAAAAAATCTTAAAGCACATGGCATACAAGGAAAAAAATCTGGGGAGAATAATATACCAATTAAGTCTTATATATCTAGTTTAATTGGTAAGTGGGGGCAGGGTGAGGGAAGGCTGGTATTTCATAGATTAAAAGAGCTGCTTCAAACAAGCCATCTGAAGTTATCACAAAATCATTGCAACCTGGGATGGAAGTAGCCCTGAAAGCACCTTGGAGCACATTCTGTAAATCCTGACCATGACAGCTGCCACCTAATGGAGCTGTGTTGGTCACTTTCTCTTCCACTTCCACACAAAAATTCAGTAGAAAGAGTGGCTCTTCAGCCTTTGCCCTAATTGGAGAGCTGCTGATCAGCTTCCCGGCTATGGAGGAGCAGCTGATTATAAGAACACATGGTATACTGATTAGGGGGCTGCTATATCTGAACATACCAAGCTGCAAGTAACAAAGATTGCTGAGAGATGACTTGAGGAAAAGTATTTCACTTGTACAGCGTTTCACAGGCAAAAATATTATGTTAGTGAATAAATTGTGCTATTGGAATTAATTTTTTAAAAATTGTTATGAGTGCCTCCATCGACCTGTTAGCCACGCTTCTTTTGATGCAGCCCAGGATACAGTTGGCTTTCTGGGCTGTGAGGGCACATTGCCAGCTCACGTCCAGCTTTTCACCCACCAGTACAAAAAGGAGGAGCAATAGGAACATGAGCCAACTCCCCACCTGTTCAGATGATGCATTTCAGTAGTTTATTGGGGACAACTTGGGAGTGAATATTGTTTATTTCATAGCTTTTTCACCTCTCTTCGAAGTACTAACTTCGATGAGATAAATAGGTAGATCACTCACCCATGTAACACAGTTTGCAATGCTTACTATTAATTTTTTTATGGGTATTTATTTTAGGTACTGATGTCTTCCCAAAAGAAAAGAATGCAACATTAGTGATTTTAAATTGACAAATTTAAGAAGCCACGTCTATGGCTAGGAGAGAAGTGCATCCCTTTCTGCATGTTAGCGCTGCCAATTTTCAATTGCTTACTTTCTCTAAAGGCATTCCTGGCACCCAAGAAAAAATTCTAGCTATTTGAATGGAAACTGATGTAGTCTAAACTGAGGTGAACCAGAAGCGTCCTATTGGTAAATGAAGTCTTTCCTCTCTTTGACCCAGAAGTCTATAGTCAATAGATTTATTTATCAGGTAAGGAAGACTTCTTGAAGCATCTTCCCTGGTATTAGAAGGCAGGAAAAGAAGATTCTTGACAGTTTTCTGAAAAATCTTACTTTGTAGTGCCACAGGGAAATATCTAGGCAGTTTAGGGACTGAGTTCATTGCTTTGTTTCTCTTGCTGTCGGGATCAAATCCCTAAGGGTGCAGAAAGCCTCAGCTGTTTCACAATGGCACAGTAATGAAAATGCACATCTCATATGAAGCAAATATATAGAAGGAAAATTATCCTTAATTCTCCTAGTTAGGTAGTATCGCCTCTAGAACACCTCAAAAACGCTTTGGTTCTTAATACTGGGAAAGACTTTGGCCCCTAGAGCTATGAACGGGTAGGCTGAGACTTCTGCTGAAAGGGCGCTGAAGTCCCTCAAAATCAAATGTCTGCACAAGAGCTAACTTCCTAAGCAGTGAGGTCCCTCCTCTGAGCTTCCTATCAAGTGGGAGTCAAGAGACATGGTACAATTCACTGAGGAGAAGACTTCTGTCTTTTTAATAAAATCCTTCTCCTAGAGCTAATTTTCCCTGGAACAAGGCAAGTCACAAGTGGTAACCAGTTTGCCTAAATTAGTTACATCTCACATTGATCTCTACCCCTGCGTTAGTCACCTTGAACTCCCCTTATACTCGAAAGAGAGAAACATACTTTTGGGGGCTGCAATATGTCTGTTCTATCGTAGACAGCTACAGTTAGTCTTTAGAAGGCCTTATCTCTCCCCACGGATTACAAATGGAGCCAGGTTATATTAACCCTCTCAAAAGCTGTCCTCCCCATGCTAAACAGAACCCCCACGCGCAGGTTCAGAGATGTCATACAGCACATTAAAACATTTATTGCATGGGAAGTGGAAGTCTGGATCCTAAGTCTTCTGGAGCCAACAGTGCAAAAAGCACCATTCTTAGGGAAGACTCTGTTATACTCAATCTTTGTACAAAGTTTGCTAAGAAATTATATTTAGTGAATTATTTCTTATTTCGTAAAGAAATTGTCAACATTTGGGGATTATTATTATGTTTCATCACTGAAACAGAAGCCTGAGATCAATGACGAAAACTTCAAAACAACTGAATAGAAAGGCATAAAATCATGAAGACAAAAAGGGACTGACATAATCAACAGGCATTGAAACAGCTTTACCACGACTTTAGAGACTACTGAGGTGAGCAACCTAAAAAAGACATAGTTCTAGTCCTACAGAATTATAGAAGTTATACACCAGGGGAAATTAGGGTGGAAGAGCCACAGAGGCAAGCTGGAAAGAACTTGAAAAGTTCTACTCTTAATGAAATACCCTTCTCTGATCACAGACCAAAAAAAAAGATTGGTGAAAAATTCCAGTGGAAGAAAACCAGCGGTAAGAGAACGCATTAGCGCACTATGCCTAACAGGAAAACCTGGGGTATTTCTAAAGCTAGGTTGTGAACTGAGCACCTTGAGCAGGTATTTTCTGGTTTAATACAGAACACCCTGGTATTCACACCTAAGACTATAAATGATGCAAAATATCCCTATAAACTTTGAAAGATATTTAATATTCATGTCCACATCTTAACATTAGCACCAGAAACACATCCGCTTTTGAAAGTCAGAATATACCAAGATTAAAAATAAAATCTAAATTATTAGTTAAAAAATTAATGTTCAGAGACTGAAGGAGAGCGAGCACTGAGGACATCTGAGGACAGCATTGTAGTCGGCACCATTCAGTTCCTATTTAGAACATATTCAAAGTAGTGATAATAAAAGTGTTTTCACACTCAAACTTACCAACAATTTCACTCGGCTCCTTATTGTAAAGTTTTTTATTCCAGTAAAGAAGTCTGAGAAAAGGAAAGGAGACCAGAACAACAAGGCAGATGCCAACAAACATATGCCCTGTGAAGGCCGCAAAATCCAATCCCTGGAAATAAAATTAAAACCTAAATTAAAAATCAGTTATTTTTTTATGTTACCTACAGGCAAAAATATTCTAACTATATATATACTTCAGCAACCAGTAACAAAAATAAAGCAATAAAATAAGTACCAAGTGCAGTATATGCTGTATTTCATCTGTTTCAAGGAGATGAGCCACATTACAAGTTAATTCAGAGAACTAAAAAATAGCAATATTAGTTATTCTAAAATACAGTTAGTGTTCCTGACATGAATAGAAAAAAACCACAAAATGAATCCTTGACTTTCACTTTTAATTTAAATCACTGTAAATTCATTTCAAATCACACTGAATCACAGAAATAGTTAAATTTTAATGACCAGTTCTTGTTTTAAACTGATGACATCACAGCTTTTTACAATAATTCTCTCTGAACGAGGATTCTCAGGGTTCTCAAAAAGGTTGAGCAGAATATGTTAAAAAGCTACTCTTTTAAGGAATAAGAATCAATAGCAACAACCCACCCAAAAACTTTCAAGATAGCCATGCTTTGAGTAGGACATTGGACTGATGATTTCATCTGAATTATTTCATGATTCTGTAATACACACACTGTAGTAGATCAAGGTTAGCCTTGGGACTATAATTTTCTAAAGTAGTCATGACTAGCCTGTCCAAAACAAGTAGTCCTTGAAGCTCCAAGAGCAATCACATCCAAGTACTCTGGTAGCAAGGAACTGTGGTATATTCACAGAGCAGAGGATGTCTGAAATGATGATCCCAGCAAAGCAGCTCTGTGACAGTCGGAAACAAGCATGGTCTAAGCCCTGGATAGCTCAGGTTGTTCAAACTGGATTTTCAGAGCATCCACTCATTTCCCAGAGACTCTAGAAAGTCATGGGATCTCCCTGTGCCACACTTCTCTGTCTCTATAGTGACTTGCCTTTTATCAAATGCCTGTGTGCTACCTATAGACCCTTCCATAATGCAAATACAAGTTAAAAATCTGTTCCTATGCAGCGTCAGCTGATATTACCTCCCGTGTATTAAGACTGTTAGGGACTTAGTACCTTAAATGTGTGCTCTTCTATATTGTCTCCTACTAAAAGAACTTATATGGAAATGTCCCAGATGAAATGTCTTTGGTTCAAAAAAGGAAAAAAAATGTTTCTCTGTTGCACCACAGGGCATAGTAAAAAGACACACAACACAAGAAAATGATTAAAGTCATAAAGAACTTTGATGGCCAAATAGAGATTAGTGTTCTTTTGCAAAAAAATCCATTGTTTGCAGACAGTTAAATAAATCTCAGAATGTAAATATGCAGACCCAGGATTAGAATTTAATCCTATTAAAAATACACATTTCAGCTTCATGAGCTTAAAAAAAAAAAATCATCCTTAGTTGCTATTTAGTAGTAGATTCCTTGTCTTTTCTGCTCTCCAGCCACTAAGAGGTGAAAATATGTACCTGTTCATTCACTGGCCTCGTAACTCATAACTCAGCTACGCCCATTTCTTTTACGAAAGTAGAAGGAAGTTTCTTCATGAATTGGAATAAGATTATTTTAAGAATTGAACAAAAACCCATTATACCACGAAGGAAAATAATATGTCTTAATTCAGTTTGCCTACATAATAGGTTAGCCAGTCAAATATCTGACATCTCTGCAAGACAGTATTTACAAGTCAATTTTTATAAATGCTCAGAAATATTGGCCTTGGGGCATCAAGTCAAGATTCAGAGCTACAGGAGTCATTTCTGTGAAGGATGAAATCAACATTCATAACTCCAGAAAATTCACAAATAGCAATGAAGAAAATAAATAACTGAACTTCTGCAAAGGCTCAATATTTGTAAGACCTGTCCCCAAAGTAAGTCCATATCCCCCGTGGGTATTTCCTTAATTCCAGCCATTTAAAATTGCCAATAAAGCTAATTTATAAATGGGTTGCCTCTAAGATTATAGTAAAAAAATAGATCAGAAAATTTTTGCCAGAAAAATCAGAAACCTTAAAAACAAGGTGAACTCTACTTGCTTCAGAAATTGCTCTGACCTTGACAATGTGCCGTTAAACATTCTAGAAGTATATAAAGTGAGTATTCAGCTTTGTATGGTCTCTAAAATGGCCTGAGAAGAGGTAGGAAGCTGAAAGGAATTAAGCTGTAAAACCACTGAAGCTACAACAATGCCTAAATCTGCCTGCAAAAAAATTTGTTCTCTGAAAAACGAAATGACTGAGAAACAGCTGGTTAAGGACCAGTAAGGTAGTTAGAGGAGGTCAGGATATACTCAAACCAGAATTGCTAGAACCAGGAAAACTCCTTTTGCACTCAACGTAGTCTGACAAAGAGCAGCAGAGATGAAGCTCTTCCTAGGCTGGCAGCAATGCACTCATGTCACAAAGAGGGATGCCAGCTACCGGCAGAGTGTGCTTGCAGAAATTCTCTGCAGAAATACTCAAGCATAAGGATAATTACTAACGCAGGAAATTAAAAAGAGAAATAGGAACTCGATGAATTCTTGGAAACTCTCAAGTTTAAACGCATGATGTCTCCATCGCAGGTTAATGGAACTTGAATTTAAGGAAGTAGCTCGTTGCAAACAACTGTAGAGATTTACAAAGTCACTCGCTTCTACCTTTTTAATATCACACCGATTTCAGAACAATCCAGTTGTGCTTTGATCCTGAAATGCCACAATGCAGAAGCTTCTCAAACAAAAATTACAGCACAAGAAATGTGTCACTTGAAAACCATTAAATTAATTTCTCTATGAAAAGAAAAGTCACATCAACCTAGAAGGCAAGCTAAAATGCTGAGGTTAAGAAGCAGGTCTCTGGTCTGACTGATAGCTGAAAGGAATTAAAATGATATAGAGACCGCAATACTCTTTAAAAAAAATTCAAGATTAACACAGCTTTGTGACGTAGAAGCTGACATAGATGAGTCTTAAAAGTGATTTGCAGACACCATCACAAGAGAAAAAAGATGTCTAGTAGATTTTTTTTGGCATCCTACCCAGGAGCTTACCCAAACTTTTCAAAGAGAGTAGCTGGGCTGAGATTCAGGATTTTGTCAGGCTTCATAATATCACCCCATTGATCTTTCCTATCTCTGAGATCCCTGGGGAAAAGAAAATATGCTGCTCTGCAGTGACTACAGAACAGCTTTCTAATTCAGCTGAAACAAATAATTTTCTAACATGGAGCGTGCTTCTTTCAGGAAGGAGCTTGCATGACAGTATTGCATGTGATAGTGCAAACCTGGATTCAATTCTCTCTACATCTCTTGCTCCCAGATTTCCTCCCCATTGCCTCCTTGCACTAATCCACAAGAGCCAGTGAGTGAAAATGAATCCTCACAATCTCTGGCCTTGGGCAGAGAAGTGGTACCCTGTAACCATGAGGAGGCTGAGGACTACCAAGGGCACTCCTTTTTACGGCTGATTCCAGATGAGCTCATGGTGAAAAACTGCCCACCCTCATGCTTTGAGCTGTGTGCTTAGCACCAGCCACTCTGCAGCGCACAGAATGTGCTTTCAGGGAAGAAGGAGGCAGATTTCACACCAGACATTGTCAGGTAGCTAGAGGTCAACTAGCATCCTCCGGGGAACTTTAAGAGAATAAAGAGTATACACTGTACTGCAGATAGAAACGATGCAGCAGAGGGTACCAGCATGATGGCACAGTTACTTCATCAGTTGCTCCTGCTCTCTTTCCCACACCCTGGGAAGGACATGCAACGTCCCCACAGAGCCTACATTCATACCCTTTGATTCTGTGGATAACACATGTTATACCTTCTGAGTCCTCTGCACTGCTGGGACCAGGATTCAACATTGTAAAAAAACAATAAAGTGCTCCACATGTCTGCTGAATACAAAAAAATGTCATTTTCATAAATATTTTATTTTTCCTGCAAAATAGACTGAAATAGAATTGACATCCACGATAGACAAGAAACACTTTTCTTCCAGGAGATTTCAATCCATCAGACAAATACAAGATATGCTTCAAATGTCCCTTACTTGAGGCTGTGCTGATTTGTTAAATTTCTACTGCTTCCTGGTCAAAAGTAAATCTGAAGATTTTGTTTTAGTAAGAAAACAGCCTAAAGGTTCCCCTGTCTTCAGATTCAGAACTGAAACAATGTGGGCATCTTTCCTTGGCTTATAGTTTTAAATGCAAAGTCAGATATATCAATTTCATATTAGGAGTAACACACCGTTTTCCTAAAATACTAGCTTACTATCATCCTGATTTTTTTTTTATTGCTTTTGGAGGTGTGAAATTAAATTCCAGTAATTCAGACCTTTCTGGAAGAAATCTTCCATTTTAAAGCAAAGAGAAAGCAGAAATTATAGCTAAGTGCAGCAATTCAGGGGGCTGGAAATACTGTGCTTCTAGCTAGAATGTCCTTTGTTTAGTATTTTATAACTAATAAAATGAGAAAAAGCACGAGTAATTTATTATTTCTATGCTGGTTTAAACATGCCTTCTAGCTGAGTGATTGAGATCTGCATTGTCTTGGGATAAACTACTCATGACGTCTCTGAGCCAGGAATCACTAATGATCTAACACAGTTACATGAATGTAATGCTTAAGTGAGGCACTGATGAACTTCCTTTTCTGCCTTGGACTACACTCTTTAAAGATTACTACAGGCAGAGATGTTTAAAAAAAAAAGAAAATTAAATTGGCCATAAACCCATAAATTTTATTTCATGTTCCTTACCTAGGATTTCATTTTTTTCCTGAGAAAATGAATCAGTGAAACATCAGCAGAAAAGGTAAAAGTTCTACAAATTTATTAGAAGTTTTAACAAGCTTATATCCAGGAAACTCAACAAAAATAGCCTAGTAAATGATGGGAATGCATTTCACAGTCTGCCAGTGCTTGAAATACCTTTATAGATTCATATATAGGATTTTCTCTTCCATTTTTCAGAATTACCTACTTTAATTCATAGAATTTTGGTACCACAAGTTTTCATGAAATATAATCAACTAATATCACATCATGCTATATTTCACCATGAAGGATGAAAGTCTCTGAAAGGCAGAATTGGAGAACATGATGGCTGTCCGTTTTTCAATGAATTCCTGTTAAATGACAGGAATAAGTCTGAGCGGGATGCTGAAACCTCCAAACCCTCAGCAAACACCAGATTAACAGTACGAGCTTTATCACATGCTAACAAAGTAAAAAAGAGGATATAATCCAGTGGCTAGTACATGTTAAAACTGCCCTTGCTCTTATCGTTACCCCTTCTAGGCAGATTAAATCTAGATAACACTGTGTACACTGTGTTCACAGGATGGTTTTGCTCTGGAGACCTATTCACCATCGGTTCTCTGAAGAACTTGTACTCACAGACCAAGTATAGAGCACAAGCAACTTCGGAATTCAAAGATGTGACATGTGAAGTTCCCAAATATAGAGGATTTAACGTTCAAAATTTCTGAAAGCAAAGACCGTTTCAAACCTGTTCATGCGCTATTGTGCATATAAAAACAGAGTTCCCAAAGTCTGAGGCACATATCTCTTCAAGATAAAAATATAATTTTGCTAACAATGGCCACTCTGTAACAGTACTCTGAAGGTAATAAAAAATACAAAACATTTTGTATTCACTGAATGTGTTTTCCATTTGCTCTTAATGAAAACTTTTATTTTCCTTCCCTAAAATCACAACATAAATGCTGGTTTTTGTGAAACCTCTTCCAGCTTCAACTAAGAACAAGGAAGAGTACAACAAATCTTCCTCTCCTATTATGCAAATGTTCCACTGATTTCAGGCATGATGGTAGGGAATACGGCAGCATTATAAATTATCCACTGCTACAAAGAAAAAATCCTTTTGGCATCCATCTGCATCTCAAGACAAATAAACAGACTTATCCTACATTTTAATGAGGAAACTGTAACAAAAAGCTTATTTATTCAAACATACTTTAAATAAAATATTCTTAATATGACATGAGTTTTCCCCAGAACCAAGGGAGAAAAATCTCTCCAGCACTGCAGTAAACAAAGAGTAAAGCATTTCTAACACTATAACCCAACAGCTCCCGAAGTAACAAGCCTGCACTTCATTTTGTATTTATTCAAAAACCCAGGTTTCCTAAGAAAGCATGAACTTCCACAATATCTTACTCAGCTGCTGTTAGAGGTTGGTGTGCAACAGCAAATATTCAGGAAGACAGGTAAAATTCTCCTCCTGATCACACCTAATAAAATACAATAAAATACTCTCTCTACATAGAGCAATACGCTGTTCAGCCTCCTACAGAGGCATTGTCCAAGTACTCCTGTACTTACTAGGCTGAAAAGGAAGTGCAAGGGGATGAAAAGAGGCATTTCAGTTACAATATCGAGGAGAAAAATTTCCTAGAATGATAAAAGCAAGAGGTAAAAAAACAAAACAGATATTTTCTGTAGAAAACCTCATAATAGATACTATGGAAAAACTTCATGAAGTGCTGTTTCCAAACTTCCATTATTGCTTTCAAGAACTTTTACCTCTGAAACACTTTAAAAAAAAAAAAAAAAAGAATAGATTTTACTTGGTACAAATATACAAATATAGCAGGCACCCGAAGCATTTCAGATTTGTGGTCGTTTGTAAAACCTTTCCTCACAGCAGCCTTTGCTAGAAAAGAGACTTCCAGAAAGAAGACAACAGTGTCTATGTTTATTCTTGTGAATGAAGGAGAGCATGCTGGCGCCGGCGGACAGCATGAGGAACTGAGCTATTAGTTCAACAGCACAGACCGTAAGAGCCCAGGAGGTTCAGCCCCCTCGCCACGCTCACTCTTGGCTTTATCCAGGTGCTCCTGCCAGCGCTCTCCCAGGCAAATCTCCTTTAGAGGCGGGGAGCCCTAAGCAGTGAGGACATAAGCCAGTCCATGCCGTGCAGCCTCAGAGCCAAGGATAGGTCTTTGACCCTCTTCTATTTACATACATTTATATACAGCTGAGAACAGGGAAAAGAAGCAGTACAAGCCCCAAGGTCCTGTGTTGAATCTGACCTATTTTATCACATCCTTATTTCTGCGATGCAACAAAAGATCTGAAACCAATCCAGAGTGAAAACATTTTGAGAGTTTTTGTGCTTGTTTCAAATACAGAATTTGTTCTGTCACATTTGCTGGAGTATTTAGACATCTGAGTCCTCCTGAAATTACCAATAGCTCACTCAAGAGAAAGGTAAAATTATTTCCTTTCAATGTGTTTGCTTAATTGCTTACCATGTCTATAGCCACTTCTAAAGGTTCTGCAGGGATTATGAGTTTCTGGACATTTAGGAAAATTTCCTGCATGGCAGGTGTTAATTGTGTTAATTGTTCTGTTTTAGAAAAGAATGTTTAAATAGTGGCATAGATTTCATATTTTAAAATGTAAAATTTAGCTAACAAATCCTCAGTCAGGAATATTACAGTCTCCAAAGTCATCATCCAAACATATTGCAACAAGTTTCAAATATTTTGAAGGCAAATGTTGAATTTATTAAATACTATGATTTTCAAAGACATTTTCCAGGCTCGATAGTCTTCATTTTCACTTTTTGTTGTTTTTTCTAACTTGCTACCCTCTCTTTACAACCCTCCATTGTTTTGCTTTCTTCTTCACTCTGCTATTGACAAGGACATCCTCCCCACCACCACCAAAAAAAAAAAAAAGAAAATAGTATTCTTGGTCCATATCAAAAAGCCTATTCTTCATCACTATTTTGTCCCCATAGGATCACTCTCCTCTGTCTGATCATCCTACTAAGAAACAAATAGCGTGGCAGAAAAAGTGGATTATGGGTTTTTTTTACATGACTGTCTGGGAGAAGAGAAGGTTCAACACTGACTAAGTCAACATCAGTACTTAATTTTAGTAGCCAAGCAGCTTGCAGTACACACCTTCTTTCTCAGCTCCCGCTTTGA
Source organism: Bucorvus abyssinicus (assembly GCA_009769605.1). Classification (NCBI taxonomy): domain Eukaryota; kingdom Metazoa; phylum Chordata; class Aves; order Bucerotiformes; family Bucorvidae; genus Bucorvus; species Bucorvus abyssinicus. The sequence continues at coordinate 129,483,457 of CM020024.1, forward strand.
AACAATAATCACATTTGGAGGATCCCCAACAGCTGTGGCAGCCCCTCCAATATTTGTGAAGATTACTTCTGCAATCAGGACATGCCTAGGATCAAGATTAAGCACTTCGCAGAGCCTGCGGTATGAAGAGAATGAAATTAACCTCTTATGACTAAATTACCTTAAATCTTAAAGTTTATAAAATATACGAAATATAGTCATTTTCATTTAAAAATTGGAGGATTCTAAACATGAATTTTTGTGTGTGTATGTTGCTAAAGTTTCAATTGTGCTACATTATATATGCTACAGTAATTATAGCAATATAAATGCAAAAATTATTTTTTTTACATTTGTGATGCAATAATTAATGATTACAAAATGAATGCATTTTTAAAAACATTTCATTTAAAGTAGTCAACTATTAAAAGAGTTGAACTACACAGAAAATAGCATTTCAAAGTTTCAGCATCACACCACTTTTTTAGTCATGGTCCCCAGCCAGCACTGACCTATGGAAGACTATTCTAGGCATCCACAAACTCCGCACTCAGCATCAGTTATTAACTTTCTTGTGGGGAGCAAGCAGTGGTAGAGGCTTGCACCAGCAGCCTATTAGCCATGAATTATCCATTAGAGTCCTCAGCTTTCAGCCTAGGTTTCTCCAGTTTATTCTGTTCCTATTTTTCTCCTCCTCTAAAGCTCAATCATGAGTATTTCCATTTGTAATGAAACAAGAGTAGAAAATACATATTTCTCATTATTAAAAAAAAATCTCAAAATGTTTTAGCAGGTTAAAAATATTTAATGTTTCTTTAGTAAAGATGCTTCTTTAATAAAAAGAAGTAAAACGCTTCTGTAAAAAGAAGCGTCTTAAAGTGCTCTGGCAAATACTGGGATTGACTCATGATCCATTTCAACTCAGAGCCTACTTACACACAGTAATCCTCACACCGATCACTTCAACCTGCACAAATTCCATTTATGCACGGATCTGCACAATTCGCTCATTCTGAAGCACGTATTTGACTTTAAACTTGGGCCGTGGCATTTAAGGCTGAAAGTTAAGATCACACCTAAGCACTTTGGAATAAGCAATGACTGCTTTCCTACTCATGGCTTGTCAAAACATCGCTCCAGTGTGCAAGGATAGAGGCCCCCTCTACCTAATATGGGATTTGAGGAAGAGTGGGCAGCAAGTATGCTTTCTCAGGATTGCTTTCGCTCTAGTGCTGTCACAAGTTTGCCTGAAGGAAGGGTTGAGCTTTACTGTTCAGTCTAAGTCTGTAGTATTAAAACCTATATTTCAAAGAGAAAAGAGGGTATTGCACAAAAGCTTAACTTGATACACTTACGCTGTCACCAAGAGTGTCAATTTAAAACTCGGAAAAAACACTGTGAGATGACACATATAACAGCACATAAGAACTCCAGAACAAAATAACTGTGCAAAAATACACTATTTTCCCAACTGCATAAAACTATGCAGTTAAAGGATACTTCGTAGTACAACCAGCCCAATTGTATCAATTGTGGTACAAGACCACAACTGTAATTTTAACTTTATCACTCCTTGACTTCCAAATGTTTCAAAATATAACCTCAACTTTTCTGTAGTGATTCTTTCCTTTTGATGGGCCTAGAGATATCTTAAAGAAAGAACCTCTGATGTACATGAAGTATAAAGCCACCCGAATGCATTGGCTACATGGTAGGATCAAACTTATTCCATTTACTTAACCCTGGTTATGTAAATCTCCATATGAACAATCATTAGCCTTTTCCAGTTCCCAATAACAAAGTATCTTGGAAATAAAACGCAGCTAAAAAGGGATCGTTATTAATTTTTTTATCACCTTACTACAAAGTGCAGAGTGAAACAAATATCATGTTTTATGTGTTGTTAATGGAAATATAAATCTTTATATTCATTGAGTCAGTAGGATTTTCTGCAAGCTTAATCTCCATGGCAATGACAGCACAGTGCAACATACTGAAGCTGTAGACAAGGGCTGAAGAAAATGGCATTAAGGAAAAACAAAAAAAAAAATTACCTGCAGCATGAAGCTTTTAGAAGTAGGCTATTATTTGATTTTACTTGGTGAGAGAAATATTTATTTCAACTTTGATAGTGATTCAAAAAAAATGTTTTCTGCATAGTGAGTTTCCCTTTCTTCAATGTTACAAATGCATTTAGTATAAAACTAAAGTACTTAGTATACATTTAGTATAGAACTCCAGTATTTAAAGAGTGGCTACAAAGATTTCACCTCAACATGAGAAAACATTTTTTATGTTGAGAAACATTAACCACTGGAACAACCTCCCCAGGCACGTGATAGACTCCCCATCGCTGGAGGTTTTCAAGATGTGACTGAACAGGGTGCTAGATAATCTCATCTAGGCTCCCTTTCCCATGAAAGGTTGGACCAGATGGTCTTTCGAGGTCCTTTCCAACCTGGGGTACTCTATGATGCTTTGAAAATGGAATAAATGCTACAGTAGCTCTGCCTGTGAATAGCAGCTCATGATACATTGACATCTGAATTTCAATCCATTCCCAATTACAGTTTATTCAAAATATTCTGCAACATGGCTAAAGAAAACTCGGTGTTTAATAGTTCAAGTCTTGCTTACTGCTAGAGGTGAAATTATTGATTGGAGTAGGGCAAAGTAGTCTCTTTAAAATAGAATCGGACAGAAGGCAAATGGAGCTTTCATTCACCAGCTGTTTCCCAGTCTAGAATAAATTGAACCTGCAAAACTGTTTTTACTGATCTACGTTACATTTTGGTAGCGTATCTTAATAGAATTTTGTGTACTTTAATGTGATAATGACTGCAAGCATTACATCACTCAGGATCATTTTAAAAACACACTAGATCTTTCTGAAACTGAATTGGATTAGCCAGATTTGCCTGGCCAGACACAGGTTAAATTCAGGTTAAACAGTGTTTTATAATCACACATTGATTAAATGTAGTTGCAAATCACATGTTATTAATTTACAGAAATCTGAAGTAATTAAATTCACTGTTCTCTATTAAAAGTTCCAAATACCTAATCTCAAATTGTGGAATTAACCAGTGGCTGTACCAATGTCACGATCACCAGCAGGAAGCAAATTCAGAGTTCTCATATTCCGAAAAAAACTTTTTGTTGAAATCTGGAGAGTTTTTAATGTATTTGTCACCAGTATTAGAATGGATAACAACTTCACTAAAACATTAATTACTACCTAAGGCTGTATATTAGCCAGTAAAGAACAAGGCAGCTTTGCTTAAAAAATTCTCCCTGCTTACAGGACAGGAATTTCAGCCGCTAGGGAGCATTTGGTGTAATGGGCTACTGCACTTCAGATACGGTGACAAACCAGAGCAGTTAGCTACCGAGGCAGTACAACAAGCTTCAGATATGTGCTCACTATCAACACAAAGGGAAAAGGCAACCGATCCCTTTGAAAATGCTAGCTCTACCCTGGTACAACAGGAGTATTTGAAGCTGTGATTTCCATTTAGATGATCAAAAAAAGTCCAAACAAGCACTTTGCACACATGTCTACTACTGATTGCTGGCTGTAAAAGACCTAATCCAAAACAATAACAATAAAGTACCTTATGGTTACTGGAGTAAAGAGCAGCATAGTGGTAACGTTGTCCAAAAATGCAGAAAGGATTGCAGCAATGAGGCACAGAAGCGTAATCATGGCCCACACCTTGCCTCTAGAGAATCGATAAGCCTAATAAAAGCAAACAATTATAAACAAAATTAAGAAACTAGATCACTCCATCTTAGTTCTCAAAAAATGATAGATGAAACAACTTCACCGAAGATGAGGGAACAGTAAGCTCCGAGCATTTCCTACGCCATGCACCTCCAACAGCACCCTCTCCCATATTAATTAATTTAGCAAGAAAACATTTGGAGGAATTGAGCAAACATTTCCATCATGTGAGGAAGAAACAAGTGTGAAAAGACACCATGATCAACACCAGGGTTGAGCTGCCATCTTCTGCCTGTATGTTTGGGTGGACTAATGTGGTTCAGACCTCCCACGCCCTCCACGTACTGGAACACCTTCCCCGTCCTTAGAGCTGCACTACTGGGGCTGCACAGTCTGAGCGTCTGTGTAAGCAGAGGCTGTGTCCACCCATGTTGTGTTTAGGGGTTCTGAGCTCAAAGCAGTCCTCCTTGTCATTTTTGCTTGCTTTCTTTCCACCTATCTCAAGAAAATGAAGCTTTGCAGCAGGTGGAGAGGTGTCTCACCATGTGTAATAAATGCTTTACAGCCAATCCATCAGAATTACCCTTTTCACGTAATCTTCAGTTCTGCTACCGTGTAGGTCTGTGGCCATTTTTCATGTGCGATCATAAAGCTAATGGCAGTTCCCATCTTTCCTCTCTCTCACTGCCAGGTGTAAATACAGATTGCAGCTTGCAGTGGAATAACTCATCTTTATATTTTCCATATGCTTATGTACCCTCCTGGGGGCCTTTATCTTTCTGCTGTAGAAACAGAATGGCATTAAGGGCTCCCTTTCTTCCTTAAGAGATTTTTCAAAATTACAGGCTGACCACTCATTTCTATTGTGATAAGTATACACTGTCCTAAGAAAGGTTCTTCAAAGATAGTGTTTGGTGTAACAGATCTGATTAAATACTAACATGATTAATCCAGTAATAATTAAGAGTACCAAAATGCACCTACCTTTACTGCACAGTAGTCAAAGAATCCAGTCTCTGAAAATATGGCCACCAAAATCATCTACCAAAAAAATAAAGATAATTAAGAAAAAGAGAATAAATTGCAACTGAATTATGACACAAAAAGAAAGTGATATCGTTTGTGAAGAAAAAATCCTTCTTATCTGACAGCTGTGAGAATCTGATCACCTTCGTGTTAGGATATTCCCTACAGCATCCAGATATCTCTTGATAATGTGTCATATGGTGAAATTTAGTTCTCAACACAAACAGTCTGCAAATGTCATGCTAGTCTGGTTGAATTTTATTTGTAGTGAGTAAGTGGACATCACACATTATTCAATGTATCTCCCTTATGTCATTAATCAAGAAAAGCCAATAAGTGTGTTTGCTTTCTGCACTAATACTCTACAGAGTGCAGAAGATAGTGGCTCCAAGAATTGCCTGCATTTTCCCACGTTTATGAGAGGTTTCCTGTCCTTCCACCTTTGCTCCCAACAGATATTTTATTTCTTTTTTTTATCTGTGGGGAACACGAGGGGCAGGGAGTAGTGTTGGGAAATAAGAAGGGCTCAGAATGGCAACAGATACCTGTAATTTTATCTATGTATGTTGTATATTTTGTTAGATTTTAATAGTACTTAGACAACTTTTTTTTACCAAAAATAGGTCTGGGTAAAGTGATTAAAATAATATATGATTATAATCTAATCAGATATTTCTCCTCCACTTCTGGTCTGGTTTTTTGGGGTTTTTTTGGCTTCAAACACAGCACTTAGACAAAGAAACCACTTTTTCAGCAGTGTGTTTGAGGAAAGTTTTGAGTAAACAACATTAACAAGATAAATAGAAGTGATAATACTTGGCTCTTAAACGGGTCTTTCCATTATAGACCTCAAGGACGGTTTTAGTATGTTATCAACAAAATTTTACAGGTTTTAAAAGAAAGTAGAAAAGCATGAACATTTTCAAAGGTCTCCTTCAGAGGTCTGATAATCCTCCTTTTCGATAAATCCCTCAGGGCCCAAATTGTCATCATAACATGTCTCAGTAAAGTACAATTAACAAAATGTTTAAAAGGGAACCATCTCTGTATTGAATGTGAGGATTTCAGCACATTTAGAGCAAAAGACACGTTTTAGTTACCATTCCAAACAGCAGCGCCAGCGTGTCATAATCAATCCACTCTACCACTTTGTTCATACTGGGCCTCTGCAATCAAAAAATACAATTACCAGTGAATGCCATGAAACACCTAACTTGTGATTTAACTCTGAAATATAAAGTCCACTTGATTGACGAACCTTTTGAATAAGCTATGATGGAGAGTAACATGTTTCTACAAGGCAAAGACTCTTTATTATTACCATTATTACTATTATTATTACTACTATCATTATTATTATTATCACTAACTCAAAGTACTGCTGGTATCCTAAGTGGGTCATTATCAAAAGCCTACATTAGGCTACTGGTTTATCTAGTTATTCCTTAGGTAGCATTACAGAAATAAATGATAACCGAATTATATGGTACACTCTGGTTTCCTTTTTGGTAAGCGAACAAAAGCGTACTGCTTCACTCGTGAACAAACTGCAGGGAATTTAAGGCAACATAGCAATGATGTGGTGATCAGTTATGGGAAAAACAGAAAATCTGTCAGGGGGTTTACTAAATATCAATGAAGAGTAAGTGGGAGGGAACCAAAAGGTTTGGAAGGTCTAAGCCTGAGGTGTAATTATTTAGGGTAGTATAAGGCGATGTATTTCCATTTAGGTTTTCTTGGTAACTTGACATTGCTGAAAATAACAGTGTTAACCTAAGTCTGAATTAAGTAAAAGTGGTTGCACTCAGCTTCCTGCAAATCAGAACAAAATAGTATCAACTGACTTTTTTCTGCTCTTCTTGTCTATACCCTAGGCTCACTAGTTTTTCCCAACATATTTCCCCATCCCAATATCTACCCTACCATCTCTCGCTCTTAAAAACCACTGCTCTGTCCTGTGCTCAGTCACAACAGGACAAATATGGAAATTTCTTATGTCATATTCAGAATCAAAGTGAGCACTTACAGTTTGATAACTTACCTCCCCAACAGTAGCTAAGGCGGCTAAAGCTGCCAAAGCGCCCAGCATCGCTGCAAGAGTTCTGTGAACAATCTGCAACGAAGGATAAGAATTGACCAGAGACTTCTCTAAACAACTCCTTACTATTGAAAAGGAGGGGGAGGATTAAAATTCCTGTAGTTAATTCTTTCCTTGATTTGTTTGGGGTTTTTTTTCCTTATTCTGCCCCACTCCCCTTCAAAAAGCCCTGACCAGAGAATGAATGATTACCTTGCCTCACTGTAGGATGTTATTTAAAAAAAAAAAAAAAAAAAAAAAAGGCAGTAAAAGCCATGTATGTGCGAAACCCTGCTAGGAAGTCTCAGGGCAGAGAAGGGACTGCAGCACCAGATTCTTATTTGCCAATGGGGGACCCAAGAAGGAAAGTACTTGATTTTTCCTGACTTAAGGATCAAAAAGCCTGGTCCTGCTGGCTGCCCTTTACAGCCCATGGGAAGAAGACCTGTGCCCAGGAAGTGATCCACCTCATTATTTATGGGTGCTTGTTCATCTCCAGTGTCCACAGAGCAATTCTCAAGCAAATAGCTCAGACAGGGGGCAGATGTATCCTGCACATACACGAACATACTAGACTGAGTTTCCAGGTCCAGTTTGTAGTCTGGGGCACTGATAGATCTTTCAAGCCTGTACATCTGCTTTCTGTCTCAGACACACAGAGTTTTCTTCCTTCATAAAGTGTTTTATAACATTAGCATTTTCTCTACAAAGTGTTTCGGCTTCAAGAAAGCCTTCAGCTAAAATCTGCTGGACACCTTTGTCGCAGTCCCTCAGTTCCTCAAAAGCTGTTTTCACCAGTGCATAGACTAACCCAGCCTTGAACAATGTTTCTCCTCCATCTCTAATGTTTCTCTAGCAGACAAGCAATGCACTGAAAATAGCACCCAGACTTCTGACCACAGTACATTCATTTGATGCTGCAACAATTACTAGACTAAATGGACATTTGTCCTCCTCTATGTATCTAACGAATAAATTGCACTTAAAATTCTCAAGAAGAAAGTGTAACAGCAAGCATGGCCTGAAAACGTTCTTTTTCCTCCAAGTACTCATTTGTAGTTGTTTAATTCACCACGTCTGGAAGATCACAGATTGTGTAAATTAACTCAGTTAAAGAATGTAATTAATGAAAATCATACTACAAAAGACCAAATCTAATTAACAGCATTAACTATTAATGTGTTTAAATATTACTCAGACACAAGTTAGAATTATTTCTGTGAAAGAAAAAAGGTAGTCTAGAAATATTTCATTTGCTGCTAATTTCATGAGAAATATTTTGCTGATAAGAAACAATAGGATGTGGACAACTCAGGGATCTCCTGCCTGCTTGTAAAAGAAAAGAAAAAGGAAAGATTTGGCTTTGGTTTTTCTCCTTGAACATAAATTTTTAACAACTAAGCAGTTTACCAAATAACAAATGACTAATTTAGGAGTCAAAGTAAAAATCTGTCTCATTCTCTTATATTTTCCTTCAAACTAGTCCCCCAGCACCTATCTCAGCAGGCTTTGCTTTCTCCATCCACTCCACGTACCTTGGTATCCTTTCCAAAGCATACCCTTCTTTTTGTGATTGAAAAGCATTTATCAGGGAGACAGCAAGACCCTCACTGTATTTGCATTTTCAGGATGTTTTCTGAGAAGGAAGATGCCACCATCTGTATTTCCCCAGTTATCTCAGCATCCTCAAGATTAATGAGATTCTGAATTTCTAGTGCAGAAATTACATAGAGCAAATCACAAAAGTGAGGGGAAAATATTTTAGTTTCCTTGTGTGAATTTTTGTCAGCTTCCTTTAATATTAGGGTAATACAACCATACGGAATTACAGCCATGCACTATGAACAACAACAGTACGGCAAACTGCAGCGCTCACTTCGCCTTTACAGGGGGCTTTCTCCTCTGGCCAGCAGTTCTCTGGAGAGTCTTTCCTCCCCGACATCTCCTCTCCTTCTCACTCTAGTTTTCTTCTCTGGTCTCTTTTTCCTCTGTAGATCATGCCATTGCATCTCCCTCCAAGCCTGCTCTCTATGCTCGCTTTTGTTTGTTCATTCACTTTTGCCCTTGCTCTTGCTAAAAGGAAACATCATTTGAGGCCCCAAAAGAAGCTGAGTGATTCTTGACCCTGTTTGTGTGCATTAGAAGTGTATGTGTGTTCTAACAACGTGTTAAAATTTTAAGAATTCTACCCTCACGTTGCCGTAGGCAGGGTAGAAGCTGAACGACAGCACTCGGTTAAGGTAAGTTAATGTTCTGTCGCATGTCTGAAAGAGAAAGGAAAAAAACCAGCCCACAACAGACAGAGCATGCACGGCAAGGCAACGTGCTTGACAGTCTTTCACAAATCGAACAGAGTACAGTTCAACATTAGTTTTAAAAGGCAAGAGAAAAGAGAAAATGGACATGTAAAAATCAGTTTTTACTGTTGGTGTTGTAAACATGACTCCTATTATTTCAAAAATTAACATTTTGCAAAAAGTGGAACCAGGGTGACAGCATCTTTTAAAGCAGACAAGCTTAATGTGTCTTTAGAATAACAAGCAGCGCCATCCAGTGGAAATTTTTTCCTCCTAAGTTCTTAATTAAGGCCGGTTTACATACTACAGGAAGCACCATAGCACCCAAAAGAAGATCTTTTTCCTTAAAACACGCATATTCAGAGGACAGCCAGGCTTCCACCAAGATAAATCTAACAATCAGACAGGCAATAGCCAGAGCAAAATCAATATTCATATGGATTAATAATACAAAACTCTTGTTATACTGAGATTCAGCTGAGGATTTTGCTTGCTCTTATACTGTATTTTTGTTTGAATTTAAACTTATCCTATCCTTGTCTTACAGCACTCTGCTTCCTTTACACTTCCTTTGTTGCAGTTATGGCAGGTCAATATAACTGTGGTTTATTTAACTGATGCTGGCTCTGTCCTTGTTGGAGCCTTCTCGTTGGCAACAGTGGCCCTGCTCTACCCAAACAGTAGAAATCTCAGCACCTCAGGGGTACTGATCCAATGCTCCTCACAAGCAACAGCTTGTAAGGCTCCTGCACAGCTGCTTTAAAGTCATTTGGAGCCTCTCAAAATGCAAAGATGTCTCAACATCCTCCTAAATAACAGAAAGGCAGGGAATGACCATAAGCCTTGATAGTCCATACCGCTTAATTGCCAGCTCAGTCACACACAGGCTGTTCTTTCTGGGAGAACATCTAGGTTACTGTTCGGTGAATATTTCACTCTACTGGACGGGACAGATGGACCCACTCCATATCTCAATCCCCTTGTTCAATCCAGTCCTCCAGCACCTATCTCAGCAGGGTTTGCTGCCTCCAACTACTCCATGTGCCTTGATACTACTCTCAATGCACCCCCTCAGTTTATTTCCTAAAAGCATTACTTGTGGGGACTGCAAGACTGTGGTCATTATAGTGTACATTTTCAGCTGGGGGGGTGGGGGTGTGGGAAGGAGAAAAGGAAAAAAAGAAGAAAAGACTAGACTTTTGAATGGTAATGGTGCTTTAAGGTTATGGGGACTCCAAACCAAACCCACAATAACATGCTCTCCAGGAAGGATGGAGCCAGCCTGCTCCCCAGAGAATTACATTTTTCTTAAAGATAAGTTTTTCTGGTGGAATTTATGGTTTAGGTTTCAGTACGCTGGATTCAGGTTCCGTGCAACCCCCAGAGTTACATCATTTTATGAATCCTGCTTTGGGCTGGGAAGTTTGCTCTCCAGGCCCTACCTCTTGGCTTCATTTCCACCTCCCTGTAAAACACCGCAGATAATCAAGACAATACCAAGGCAGCAGTCTCTCTCCCCTAGCCAGGACCAGTAGTTTCTCAAGGAAGGAAAAGTGTGCAGGAGAGCATTCTTACCCTGCTGGAAGGTGGCCAGCACACCCAGGGACAGCGGCTTTCACACTTTGCCCCAATCTTGGGCTCCGTTTCTGTCTCTCCCACTTCCAGATAGGAGGACACATGAGGGAAAATTTTATTCTTGCTTGGACTCTTCATCAAAGAGGATAGATGGTCTGTTCCGATAATCTGCCCCTAATTTTCTGCTAAGTCCTGCAGCAGTATTTTAATTCCTCTTCACAATTTTCCCATCCTAGCACAAATGAAAGCAATAGCAGCAGGAATATATTCTCTCCCACAAAGTCCAGGGAAAGCAGCAGCTATGATTTTCTTTTTTACACCGTCTTTTCCAATAAAGGCTATGGATTTTCTTCTGTCCCTTTGCTACCAATCTTTTGGTAGGATATATGCGGAGGTGGGAACGCTCTAAACTACACTCTGTCTGTATTTAAAGGGAGATCAATATGAGAATGGATGGGAAACGAGAAACCATGCTGAGTGAGCTGATTACTAGTTCCAATGACTTTTCGCATCGGAAAAATGCTCCCTTAAGATGAGCCCATTGCCATCACTTACTATAACATTTTGTGTACTGGTGAATATCTCTCCTGTATTCCTATGCCCTCTCTGAAGCATAATTTTCCATGTGCAAATAAATAGCCACATATTACTTGAGATAAGCAAAAACTGGACTGTGTGAGCGTAGACAGCAGTAATAACAAACATCTTATTTCATTTGTAAAAATGCTTCCTGCAAGGAAACAGTGGTTCAACCGGCCCACAGTGCTAGAAGAATGGTCAGACTGAACCACATAAAAGGTTTGCTGTCTGCAGCTAATTTCTGCTGGTTAGATGCTATTAAAAATCATTCTGCTTTGAATTAAAGAAATTAAGCTTAGTGGATGTTTATTCATAATTTAAGCTAATTAATAATAGAAAAGTAATATGGAGAGAAACAGACACTCTCCATTTCCATTAAAGCAATAAAAATTGTGATTATAAGGCCATACTTCATGCTAGTAAGAAGCTAGAGCTTTTAAGGCCAGATCTTGCACTTTCAAGTATTTATGTTTTAAGGAGAAATACAGACATGTAAATGTGATTTGAGATGTCAGATCGTTAAAATGCCATTTGAAATATCCTGGCAAGGTGTTTCTCAAGGCTACCTACAAGACAGGATATGAAACTAAACGATAGTTCCTGTGATAAAATAATCCTTATGGAGGCTCTCACAGAAAGTCTGATACTTGCTGGTATCATCTTTCTTCCATTTGATGTGCTATTGGTATATCTTCCTTTTTGTAATTTAATAAAATTAATGTTATTCTACCTTTTCTCCCAACTAAATAAAATGTATTATAAAATACTTTTTAAAAGTCCATTACCTTCATATTTTTTTCTGCTGGCTCATTTAAGTATCCCAAACAGCTCTCACTTCATTTTAAACCACAACACAAAACAAATATATGATTAAAGGAAAATATTGGACAAGTGCACACAATAATTCATTCCAATTCACGAGCTATGTCTTTTAATACTAGAAATTTAACATTTATAATTAATGCAACTCCAACATTGCTGCAAATAATCACTAATAAGAGCTTTATCAGCTCAAGAAACAGTCCTAAATACCAAGAAAACTTCATAATACTAATAGCTATTTTAAGATATAGATGGGCAGATAGATTTCAGGGTAACCAGTGTATTTGTTCGTGCTGTATGTATACAAATATGGGCAAAAGGGGAGGAATCAAAGATCTCGTACTGTACTGCAAAGAGGAAACAATGGGATTTTATCCGCGCTACTTTGCCTTGACTATGCTGTACCACCAGAAACAACCATATGCCGCTGCTTATTGAATCTGAGTGAATGGGGTATAAATAGTCACTTTAGTTATGTACACAGAAAAAGGCCTGGGAGGGAAAAGACCAAGTCAAAAGAAGTCAAGAAGGTAAAGATCAAAATGCGCTCAGCTGAAAGAACAAATATGTTTGGAGCAGAAAAGTGGAAAAATTAAATTTTCTAAGATTTTTTTTGTTTGATTTTTCTTTCAAGTTCTCAATCAAAAGAGGCTACACATTTTGAGAATCAAAACTAGAAAGAGCCTATCTGCAAATACATTGTGAACTAATTTAGTACAGCAACACCAACGTAGAACTCTGTATATCAGAGCGTTACATCAAACGTCTCTGTAGACCAACATGCGTATAGCCTGTCTTATCCTCAGTAATTCTGAAGGGGCACACAGTTGAGCCAAGATCAACAAAGCTAAACCTGGAACACTTTTTTTTTTTTTTTAAATATACGCTTGTTTTAAATTCCTGTGACTGTAGGCTCCCAAAACCAAAATGAAATACTTCATTGTTTTCAACAAGTCTATAAAATAATATAGATTAAATTAATCCAAAAATACCACAAGAATCGGAATTTTTTTTCCTCCTTTCTCCTCTGGGAGAAGGGGAGGGAACAGAAGACCGAAATGCAAAGAGGGAACTGATCAGTATTTGAAGAAAAATGAAATTCAGGAGAATGAATGTCTACTTACTGAAGGAAAGGAAGAAGCAGTATATCAGAATTTCAAGAGGCAGAGTAGGATTGTGAAGTAACAAAATATTCATATTTGTGTTAAGCATAAAAAAGGAAATAATTAGAAATTAAAGAGGAAAACCAGGCATCTTCTTTTACCAGAAAAATATTGGTATTTTATGAATACATAACATATAGTAAGTTTCAAAGGAAACAACACTTAAAAGAAATGTCTGAAGACATGAAGTTCAACAGGTTAACAAGTTTTCTAAAGAACGTCACATCCTGAGACAGTGAGACTTCTCCGGTGACAAGGATTGGTACTTGACATCTATTAACCTCCTAGAAATGTGATGCCAACATAGAGCTAAACAGCTGCCTCAAAGCAGAATTTACCATGCCTTTACAGTGATATAAGTTTGGAGATGACTGTTTACAGTAAATGGACTTTATTCTCCAACTGGTACCTCTTAATTCATCAGCTTTTCCCACCATTTCTATCTATCTGCAGGAGGCAGAAGCTCTTGCTTTCCTGTACATTCCCCCGTGACTAAAGTAGCAAAGGGCGAGGGGGGAAGGGGAAGGAAGGGTTAAAAGATGAGAACAGTGGGGTTGAGGAAGTTGTGGAGACAAGATCTACAATTCATGTTTGGGAAAAAGGGTTGTGCAGGAGGAGCAAAAGGCAAGACTTCAGCTGGCTCCCATGAGTTGTAACAGATAACATGCTTACTCGTCCTTCATTGTTGTAAGAATATATGTGAAAATACAGCTCCAAAACTTGTCAGGGTGTCCCCACTGTCTGAAGTTGAACCTGTATTGCCAATGATAATGAATAAAATACAAGAAGCTAATAAAGACTGATAAAAGATAGGGAGCAGCAACACTGCAAATGAAAAGCCAAGAGAGATTGCTCCTGCAGCAACACCAATTGATTTCTCTAACGGTGATAACTGCTAATGGAATAGAGAGTGAAACGTGTTGAAAAAGCAGGACTTCAGCCACTGAAGTTATAAAAACTGAATATAAGGTAAGAGGTAAGCCATTACATATTCTAAAAATATTAACATCCATCTCTTACAATAGATCCATGACGGACCCAGAAACAAAACTTGGTTGTTGTTTGTGATAGTAATTTCCAGCTTATGTATTTATAGTTTAAAATTTACTCTGGTTGTAGCATTTGTCATTCCTACAGATTTTACGGAGAAAACAGCTGACATCATGATGCAATAGTTGACTTTCCACATTTTAAAACTCAAAAAATTTTACTTATAATTATCTACTTCTACCTTTGAATTTGCAGATGTAATTTTTCTGCCAACAAGAGAAGTTTTTCCTTGATCATTTCACAGAAACAGCAAGTTAATGAGTGGTTTTAAAGCTTTCTCTTAAAAACAGCAGGAAAAAAAATACATGCTTTAGTTGCCTTTGCTTTCATTTTCAGGCTTTTATTTCCTTTTATACATGAATTGTTCCAAAGCAGCTTTCTAGAATACAACAAACACAAAACCACACTTTACATACATTAGAAACCTGATGTTTTTGCAATTGCTTGAGGGTTGCATGGTTGGGCTTTTTTGAAAATAAAAGCTGCATTTGAAAGTATTAAGATTATTTCAGTGCTGTGCTGCGTGCCTACATGTATTTATAGTAAAATCTAGTCCAATCCTGCTCCACAATTAATATTATACCTCTTTGCTCATGTATTATAAAGTAGAGGCATTTTCAGCTTCATAAATAAATCATCATTGCTGAATGACATAATCTAAAGCATCTGTCATGTTGTGTGTTCCTATTCTTGATATGGGATTAGAAAGTGCTCAACTATCCTACCATTTCAATGGGTAACGGCATAAAAAGCTTGGTAGTAAATATGTCCAGCATGCTCATTTTTCCTGTGGGACATCTTGTAGACTTATTTGATTCACTTCTGTTTCATACTAGTGTAAAGCAGGCGTGATTCAACTTGGAGAATGCATTGACAGCATCAATGCTCACAAGAATATATAAAAAAGAGTTACCCCCACTTATCTGTTCTTTACTTCCAGATAATCAGGCAGTGTTTTCAGTCCATAGAAGTCAGTTGGAGCCCTGTGCTGTTCCTGACATGTTTCTCATTCCTAGCGCTGGTGCAATGCATTTTCATTGGATTTGGTACCTCAAGGCTTTGGAGTTGTGTTGGAATATATGTTTAAAGTTCCTTGTTCCTTGACTTCTTTGTGTTAACTCAGACTACATTTCCCTTTCAATAATACAGTAAAAGTATTTCTAAATGTCACTCATTAAAAATTGTGCACAGTGTAACCTTTTAAAAGTACACTAAATTCATAGTTTGAGATGCCTTAGAGAAGGGAATAAACAAAGGTTTTTTTTCTTTTACCTCATCTTGGAAAATAACTAACTTAAAAACAGTTTTTCCACACCTTTTCTAACTCAGACTTATTTTCACTCTCACAACCAATCTCATCATCATGGCTTGGCTTCGCGGACGAAGATTTGGGAAGGGCTTTAAATGTGAGTACACCCTTCAAGCCTGCGCGGTGGATTTTTTAGGTGAGGCGCAGCGTGCGCGAGACTGGCCCCACCCTTTACACCTGAGGTTCATCTGCCAGGGCCTAGCGAGCTTGGACGGTGACAGTGAAGTCCTCAGGTCGTAGGTTTGGTTAGAGTAGCCTTCTCTTAGATGGATGGCCTTACAGGGCTAAACGAGCTCCATCTGCCCGGGTTTGGAGTTAGAGTTGTCCTTCTCCTAGGATGGTTGCCCGAAGGCTAGTGAGCCCATCCTGCCCGTGGACACACTTTGTCTGACCCTTCAGTTGAGACCTGTCAGGCTTGGGAGACCCTACCGGAGGCATATGCCACCACCAGCATAGTTCTCAACTTCACAAGGGCACGCAAGCTCTTTCCCCACGGCAAGGGGGTGCCCGTGAAAGAGCACAACCAATCTATAATCCTGTTAAAATATTAAAACACTAATAGGTCCTAATAGAAAAATACGCAAGATCACTGTTAGTATAACTTGCCAAAATCAGTTACAATTCAGAACTATTTCCTCACACATGTCTTATTCCTGCCATTAGCAATGTTGATGGTACAGCCAAGATTCATATACATATTTTAAAAGTATACCAAAGCCCAAGAATTAAATACTTCCTTGTGCTCCATTTATAATGTAGGGGGGAAATAAAATCAAAGTACAAAACTGGCTTACTTCCAGTATGATCAGCACGTAGACACCCACTAAAATGATGGATGCAATTGTTACTTGTGCCTCTATATTTGCATGAAGGTATTGGTGCTTTACGGAGAGAGGAACACTTCCAGGCTCCTGAAGAAAAGCTTGAATGTTTACGAAGATGGTGCCTCTGGTGAAAGAAAGAGAAGTTTTGTTTATTTCTGGAATGTAATACCATTAGTTTTATTTATGCATTAATTTAATATTGAGTATCTTTAAATATATGTGTGTGTGTATATATATGTATCTATCTTTTCATGTGTGTATATATATATATTTTTACAATTACAAACAACTTTTCAAACATTTTCACTCTATCCCTTTAAATAGCATTGTTTGGAAAGTAACTTAAGTGCAAAACAGTCTTGTAAAACCCTTGAAAAAGCAATAAGATGTCATCCTTTCCTTCCTGTCTGAAACAGGCAGTGATAGATTATTTTTAAAAAACTGTCTGATCCTTCATAGTCAAGTGTTTCATAGCAAACTACTACTTCAATGGATCATTTCTCATTCTCTTAGCCAACCTGTTCGATATCTGAAAGGTTCTAGTTGTGATGATTTGCTGATTTCTTCTTGAACTTAAGGGTAGAGACCAGTTGTATACCACCTGCAAGAGAGTCACATTTGGCAATATTAATAAAAGTCAGTGAAGGTGATAAGCCTCTCATCTAGCAGTTTTTTCCTCTTTGTTCTCTCTCTTGTCCATTTAGGAGTATTTTTTTTTAGACAGAGCATAACACACACCAGCCTAAATTAGTTCCACCTGATGAGGTATGATACAGGCACTCAGGTGGGAACAAACTCATCCTCATTCCCTCACTGAATCTATGAAGTGAGAGACACCTCCAGAAGGTGCTCCAGAGAGGAGATGCCAAATCACATGCGGCATGGACTGTAAGGAGAAGCTAGGGCAGCTAGGCTCAGAGACAACAATATACTTCACTCCCACAGGCTGCTTGGGAAGAAAATTAGCATACATGAGGTACAGATGATGAAAGGACCGGAGCAACATCACACTCCCAGACATTATAAAGAGGACATGGTAGAATTTCAGTAAACAAAATTCCTGGTTGTTGATCTTATAGAAAAAAAAATCTCAAAAAATCTTCAGAAAATACTTTCTGAACCTTTGCCCATTACTACACGCTGATATTCATGCAAGTTTAGCCAAATATACTCTTTAAATGTAGATACAGATATTGCCTCTTTTTAAAAGAAAAACTTTTAAAAAACCTTAAAATTTGGTTAATTGTAGCCTGAATCGTAAGCCTGTCCTGACCTTGGATGTTACAAAGTGTAGAAAAAACCCCAGCTTAATCAGCACATGTGGAACATCTGACATAGAGAAATGCCTGAAGAGCATGCAGGCAGGGAAAGTTAATTTGTCTACCTACTGCTTTGGTCATGTCAGGACAACTGCTGGCATGCCAGCAGAGGTGGGCTGCTGCAGCCAGCTGTGCACTGGCTGCCCTGCTGCAGCCTGCTGTGCACTGGCTGCTCTGCAGCCAGCTGTGCGGTGGTTGCCCTGCTGCAGCCAGCTGTGCGGTGGCTGCCCTGCAGCCAGCTGTGCGGTGGTTGCCCTGCTGCAGCCAGCTGTGCGGTGGCTGCTCTGCAGCCAGCTGTGCGGTTGTTGCCCTGCTGCAGCCAGCTGTGCACTGGCTGCCCTGCTGCAGCCAGCTGTGCAGTGGCTGCTCTGCAGCCAGCTGTGCGGTTGCTGCCCTGCAGCCAGCTGTGCGGTGGTTGCCCTGCTGCAGCCAGCTGTACGGTGGCTGCTCTGCAGCCAGCTGTGCGGTGGTTGCCCTGCTGCAGCCAGCTGTACGGTGGCTGCCCTGCTGCACATGCAAAAGCTGCTTGGGGATCACTGCCAGCAGCCCCGGTTGCAGCAGCCTCCTCATCGGGGTGGGGGGTGGTTTAAGAAAGGAATTGTCATTGTGGTGGTGTTCGCCATGCTGAGGTAGTGGGACTGATCTGCTGCTGTAGCCTGAGATTGGGTGTAGGCGGGAATGATGAAGGCATTGTTCAGCTGTGCTGTCACTGGTAGAGGCAGGCCACCCTGTCACGTATACAGAATGAGAGGCAGTTGGTTTTATGTCAGTGCTATTTATTAAATTATGAAGCTTATTTTTATTTTTCAGTGACACACAGTCATAGGCTGTAAAAGATCCTACTTCACCGAGGCCTCTAGGAGGGAGCAGCAGGTCCTTGTTACAAACAACAACAAGACTGAGAAGGCCTGAAGAGAAATAAAGCCAATGAAGGTGACACGTTTGAGAAAACAATTTTCAACAAAACGTGAAAATGTATTTCAGTGAGTGCAAAAAGGCACTTTGCACTTGTTTCTTCCTTCTAAGACAACTTCTGAAGTGTTGCCTATTTTAACACAAAACCTTCCACGCCAAGTGTCAGTCAAGAGGCATCAGTTTTACAAAATTTTAATATGGGAAGCTAAAGAAAGTCTTACAAAGACAAAAGAAAATGTAACTTTACTCCTATGAGAATAAGTTTTCTAATGCTGACATTGACACACTTCACAGCAGGGAAAAGCACGGCCACTGAATCCACCCAACAGTGATGGGAATCTAACTGATAAAACACACCTTAGAAAAAGGGAAAGCAAATTCAAAGACCATCACCTGCTGCTGGTGCCTCCTCCTTGATCCAGGGTCTTCAGTCTGGCTGATTTGTACTACAATGTATTCCTCTGATTGCTGATCAACTACATCTGCTACAAATGGGCCTCCTATGTCTAACTTCAACAGAGCAGAATCACGGAAATCGGTCAGGTTCATAGCTGTTAAAAAAGTTAAGGTGCAAATCTACAGTAAAAATGAGTATAGGCGGTACAAACTCCAGAAAGAGAAATGGATTAGTCAACTTCTATAGAAAAACACGTACGGTGTCAGCTGAAAGCGCTGTGGATGTACCTGACTCAAAAATAGCATCCGGAAATACACAGCAAGGTAAAGGCTCTTTAAGTGCTCGTACTAGGTAAAAGGCTACATGATTAGCTCAGCACTTTAAACAACACAGAATTGGTACTGGGGAAAACACTGTGGAAGCTCCAGCCATGGGGAAAACTAAACCAGAATCAACATCCTACACATGCCAGAGGACTTGCTTTTTTGTCAAAACTTTACTCACGACTTTTCAAACCCTTGAAACACATATTTTCAAGCTCCTCTCAACTGGACTGCTTACAGACTCTTGCTCCACCAGCTCCCTCGTCTACTTTTTGTTTCTTTCTCTCTTGGATATATAACATGATGTTCTGTCAAACTAAATTCCTAGTCTAATATAATCTAATAATCCGCCAACCATGATCCACAAATCCGTTGGAAGTCTGGCTTTATTAGTCACAATACATCTAGGGCTATTTAAACATAGTATTGTGATAGTCCACGTCTGACATGGTTGAGAAAGAAGCATCCCTGTACGTTTGGGGAAGTGAGAAAGCCTGAGCTTTTAAACCCTTCACAGTCTGTTACTACAACAGAGCAATACTGTAATTGTTTTGCACCTATCCGTGACCAGATAAAAAGCTAAGACATCACAAAAAATAAAATAAAATAAAATAAAATAAACCCAGAACATAGAAAGGCAAGAGATTTGATTTTACACATATATGTTGGTTGAAATCATGCAGTTGAATCACATGCTTGAGTACCTTAATAGTTTTAACATCTCATATTTAATTGAGAATACTACAAAGAGTGGAACTTGCAAAAAAATGCACAAGGTCATATATCTACCAAAGGATTTTCCTGGAAAGACATTTTGTTGCCCACAAAACTCAGAAATTTTATCAGAAGAAAAAATACGATATAGTTAGAGCGGACTCAAGACAATGCTGTGGCCTGCTTCCCAGTAAGCCCATCCATGGTGGACCAGTGTCTCATGGCGAAAGCTTTGTGGCGTTATGCAGGGCTCCTTCATCTTGAAAAGAGTTGCTGCATCTGTCCACATTCCCAGCAGGAGAGCTGGATCTAGAAAAGAGATTTCTCTCAAACTAACCAAAAAAAGTTCCTAGCAGATGTCGCAGCAGGTGAGCAGACAATGTGCTGCAAAGAAATAAAAATGTCAAGTTGCTTAGCACAAGCAGAGCCACCACCACAAGGGTCACCTACATGCCATTCATTAAGAAAGAACACCCCAGGCATCTATTTGAGCCAAGGAATCACACAGGAAATAACATAAAAAAAACCCCAAAACTCAGACGCAACAAATTAGGAGACCAACTCCAGTCAGAGAACTTACACACACAGCCCTTAGAAAGAGTAAATACAAATTACCACAGTTCTGTTCCCATTCTGAAGGTTTTGAGTGTGGTTTGACATCACAGATTTTCTGTGTCCTAATTAATACATAATCTTAGTCTCAACTGGAACTATAGCTGTCCCCTTAACAAGAGGCATTAATTCTACCTTCTAAAAGGCCCGCTGACCTGGAGTCATTAACCCAATGACGTGGGACACCTCTTGACAGTCTGCCTTTTTTTTCAGAGTTTAGCCAGTGATTTATGTCTTGAGAAGGTTTAGATGCATAAAATTATGACAGTTTCCTTTTAAGTGATACTTTTAAAATAAATCCTGTAATTACTTAGATGACACATTCAGGAGCTATTACAACAGATGCTTAAAATTAAAAGGGGAAAAAATTAAACCTTATTTTCAAGAACAGAGGTTCTTTCCTCCTTTTCCTATAAAGAATGGTATACTTAAGTTTTTTCCATTCTTTTCTGCGCCTTTATAAAACCATCAGAAAGAGCCCTAGCAAACCAGGTTCTCCATTGACAGCAAGTGGAATTGAATATCATTCACCCATCTGCATTGAGGGGCTGAAATCCCACCACAGTTACCTTTCTCCAAATGGTATCTGGAGACTCCATCACAATTCCATTGTTGGACTGCAGCAGATCACAGCCTTTATGAAAGGTAGAATCAAAATAAACCAGGAGAAAACTTGAGCCGTGCTTATATGAATCAAAAGGCAATTTTTTAATTTTATTTTTTTTTAATCGAGCTGCTCTTCAGAGTATTTTTGTTCTGTCTTATCCTGGTTTTATACGTCCCTTAAATTCCCAGAATGTGATTTCCTCTACATTTTAGTCGTTCAGATATTACTATCTTTTCGGAAATCTGTCTTTTTACTTCTAATATCCCCTTTTATTCCGCAACTCCATCATGCTGGGACATTTTGTCTTTTCTGAACGTTTTTTGTAATGCGGCTTCCAGCGTGTGCCTTCAAAGCAAAAAATCTCCCTGACAAGATTTACAGCCAGAGCTGTTATTTTTTATTTCACTTCAGCTAAGCTGCCTCATTTTTATGTAGTCACATTCTTGAAATTATATTACTGCTGTGAATTATCCTGTCAAGGGATTTGGGTTTATGTATGCTTTGTGCACCGTTACAAAGCGTCTCTCTGTATTTATGTCTGGCACCAGATTGCATCCACTGCTCAGAGCTAAACCAAGAGCCGTTTCTTCTGACCTCGGTTTTCTGATTAGCCGTTCCTAGAAGGTATGGAAGGGTGTGCAAGAGTCACCTCATGCCTCTCCAATTTTTCATAGCTTATGTAGACAACGTGACGGAATGAGATGCAGTGGCTGACTGTTTAAACTGGTATTCATTCAGCACAGTTTACACTTCTGAATCTGCATCTGAATTGGTTACTCCCTTAACATCAGTGAGAAGAGGGTGCTTTTAAGACGGAATCTGTTGCTTCATTTCAGACCGCCACACAAAGGTGAGAGGAATCAGCCGTAAGAAGCGTTGTTTCTCTCTATAAAGAGCCTACGATAACTAACTCAGATGTGGCTGAGATGAGTCGTTCTCTAAATACTGAGTCCCTGCTCTACCCTCCGTCATGCCGCTAACTCAGTGTGTACAGAGCCAGCTGAAAAGTCATGACGGACAGAGGCTGTTAGTTATATTCGTATGCAGATAGCATCTACCTGTATCACCTACTCTTTACCTACTGTAAAACATACCTTAAGAATACAATGTCTATTGATTATTTTTCACCAAGTTTCTTTATATACTATTTATGACCAGGCCACTCATGCTAGTTTCTCCAGGATATTATGATTTTTAAAAATGCATTTTGCCTGGGTTTGAGCATCTATTTTTACATGTTATCCTTAACGGGGGTTATTTTATTTATTTTTATATCCTACCTACGTTTGTAGCTTATGACACTGTTTTTACATTATCCCTTCACTATATACCAAGTAGAACAACCTTTTCTGTATCTATTTCTATACCTAATGGTTTCCCCATCTGAAGAATGTTCCATGGCTTTTTTTGGTTTTTTTTCATTTTTGGAGTGTCAGCTAGCTGGTTCCATTTTTGTCTACATTGGATCAATCTTCTCTCTGTGCTCCATCAGTTCAGAGGTTTTGTCAGTCCTTAATAAACTCCCTTTTCTACAATATTTTCTCAATGGTGCCTTGAGATTCTGCTTCTTTGCCTGCCTCTACATAGTCCTGATCTTCAAACATCTACTTAGCAGCTTGAACATTGCTTGCAGGTCAAAATGCTTAGGATGTTTCCAACAGAACCAACAAACCTAAATGATTTGTACACGTGTTCTGCAAGGAAAAATGATGGAGGAGTGTCTGACAGTAGTGAACTGGAGTTACAAAATTAAAAAAAAAAACAAAAAACCCCAAAAAAAAAACAAATCAAGGGGAAAAAGAACTAAAGATATTAGAGAGGTTATTTTATTCATTAAGTTAATTTATGCTCCATGGGAAAAGAACCCATTTTTAGGACCTCCATGGAAACTGAAAAGTCTACTAAAATCTGATTACATTCTTCACCTCACAGTCTTTCTTTCTATACATACTTGTGTTTCAGGGAGTGAGAAAGGTGATTTTCAGTGTCACTAAGGGTCATAGCATGATTACAAGTTTTCCTAGTGACCTTTTCTTGCTCCATGATTAACACAGTTGCACCAATCATTCAAAGTCATGCAACTTCAGCAAGGAAATTGATAAGGTCAGCACATTTACCCATCGTATGTCTGCTCAGTCTAGAGCCTCCCTATCAACTTCCATATGTAGAATTGTTCTAACTAGTTCCACTGAGTCAAAATGAAGTGAAAAATCTAGCCTATGATGTAAATTTCAACATTTTACTGCTGTTGAGAGACATCTACTTTCTGAATTTGATAATCCTGAACTGGATGTGATGAAATCTCTCAGAGCTACTGAGGAGGGAAGTAAGTCTGTGAAAATGACCACTAACTAGTCAATTTGATATCTCTGGTTTTGTCTGGTTTGGATTGACCAGGGACCCATTCAGCTATGACTTGGGATGACATATTTTCGTTAAGTTTTTTCCTGCATGTAAAGAGGAAGTGCATAAGGAACCCTTCACACTGGGTGTTGGGCAAATACATACCTCGCAAAATGTAAGACCTTGTTCCGAAAGTTTTACTGAGAAGTTATCAAATAATTAAAGCAAACAATCAGATCAGAACCAAAAGGTTTTAAAATATATTTATAAAAATGCAAGATCCTTGGCCAGACTCAGAAAGAATTCACAATCCACTTCCCAGTTATTATCAGGTTTCAGGTCCAAGAGAAGGAGGTTCTGACAGACAGTCTGAAAATGATAGACGAAATTACTTCATCTGGGCTGATCTAACTTTCCCTCACCTATAACAGGAACTGGAAAAGGTACAGAGGCTGAGAGGGAAGCAAAGATTGTTACTCAAATACTTGTCAGGGACAGACTAAAGGTGGAAATTCACAGCTCAATGAGGTAGGTGTGAGACCCATTGCACAGAAACATGTGTGAAGAAGATTTACCTTTGCTTGTAAAAAGGAAATATTTCTATTATAGAGAAGTGTGGAAATAGCAATAATTGTATCAGGTACAGTGAAAGAAAAAAAGGCGCTTTATCAGGAAGACAGACACTTCTTTAAATGACAGTGAGGTAGCATAGAATTTGTGTAATTCCTTCATAGCATACACAGATTCCCACTACTTTTTAATTTCATAAAGCCTAGTTCAATTCAAAAAGTCAGTGCTCAGTTCTGCTCCGGCTGTCTGTTCCCCATTGGTGGAGAAAAATTTTAAATTTTGCTTAGAGCAGGGCAGAAATTATTAGAAACAAAGGGATGAACACAGAGTATATTTAGCATTTCAGAAGTTTCTTCAAGTCTGAAAACCTATGTAAGTTGTGGAGAAGAACAGGAATATTTCTCATTCACTTTTTGGTCAACCAGTTAATGGAGAGAAGTTACCTGAAGGTTTGAACAGCCAAACATTTACAGAAACAAAAAAAGTGTTCGTCTTAGAATAGGTACGTAGACTCTATTTCTCTTCTTCTGTTTTTATAATCCCCCTTCCAAAGGCACATCATTTCAGTAATTATTGATGCTCCCCACTTAACCTACAGCCTTTGAGCAAAAGATCTGAAAATGCTTCACACATTTACATCAATAGGGGTATTGAATCTTGCTTCTTGCAGAAAAAGGTCCTCTAGCCAGTCTTCAGTATAAACTTACTCCTTTCTGCTATTAGAGAGCTGACTGTTAGAATTCATAAGCCAATAAATCCCAAGTGTTGTCAAAAGGGAACAATATTACCACTGTTTTGAAAAACTATACTAAATTCACTGAATTCGTATCTGGTGCCAATGATAGGGAAATCAGTATTAAAAAACAAAACAGGCAAAGCAAAAAAACCACCTCCACAAAATCTTACAGACTTAAAAACTTCTATTAATTCATAGGAGGCAAGAAACTGCAGCCAACACACGTCAGTGCTATATGCCAGGCTTGTACTGACAAGGATGAGCAAAGGAAAGGGAGATACAAGTGGGCTAATGAAAAAGAAGATAATGGGAAGAAAACCACCTACAGTAAATCCAAACAAGAGAGAACAGTATAGAAACCTTAGAAACTTAAACAAATGGGAACTAGAGCAAGTGGAAAAGTGATAAAGAGGTGTCAAATGAAAAGCATGTCACCCCATGCCAGCTGATGAAGATCTCTCCCAGCACCAGAGACAGAAAGTCCTGCCTCTGAGCAAGCCTGAGATCTAATGGGCATGACAGAAAAACCACAAATATCTAAGTGCTACCAGGATGACAAAGGACATGTAGTCCAAAGAGGATCACTTGATTTGTTCTTTAAAAATATTTCAAACTTTCCTTTGGTTTTTCTAGTCTATGCAGACACATTGGGCGCCTGAGCACACATCCATAAAACACACATCAATGTGCATGGAAAGGAATAGAAGTGAGAGGAAAAAATTTTAAAAGTACCCATTCAACACTTCCTAACAGCTTTTGAGGCATAAACAAGAGATAAAGAACATTCATTTGCATAACTTGGCATCAGATGAGCTAAGAGACTGATTTTCCACCCAAAGCAGGCTCATATAATAACCTCTAAGGGTTTGTTACAAGGAATACTGCAGCACACCGGCTGGCTACCATGAAATTCTGGCAGATGTTCAGAGAGTAGCACCTGACATCCACTGGGAATACCGCAGCCTGTCAGCCAGCTTAAATCACGTCTCCAGCACTGCTGTGTGGGTAACGTTCTCCAAGCCGAAAAGGTGAACGCTTTCTTCACTCTGCGACAAACTGGAGGACAACTACATGAGCTTACTTCTGCACAAGTGAAGGCCAGCAACAGCAGTGAGATGCCATTCAGAATTGCTTGTGCCTTTTCCAAATCTCATTTAGAAATGCAATCTTCCTCCTCGACCCTTCTGCTTGAATTACCGTATGACCTTGAAAGTGAAACGTGGCTTTGCTGGATTGCTTGCCTCTCATATTTTCCCTCAGCTCAGTGACCTCAGATAGGAGACATAACATCCGGTTTTCAACAAACATGACACAAACTAAGAAGCTTCAGCTCCAGGTTTGGCAAGTAAGAAGGGGAAATGCTGTATTCTCACTGTCTGACAGTTGTTTGGCTCAAGCATCCTGACATGGTAGGTAAAATGTGAAATATAGGATCAGCTGTTTGTGCTCAAATTCCTGTCCCACCAACACTTGCCTGAAACAAACTAAAGGAATAATGGGTTGCAGGGTCAATGTATTCAGTGCAGCAGCTATGGTTCCAACCCAAAATCTGTGGAAAGAGTGGAGATCCTCAAGCCGTGCTGGGACAGTTGACTAAAACTTGAACTTAAAGACTCGCTGCCAATACAACCTCATGTGGCAAACTGGGCCATGACAGCCCTAACGCTGTTCAACACCACATACATATAGGAGCTTTCAACAAGAGGTTCAAAGAGAACAAAAATATTGATGTGAACAGGATGTTGATGAGAGTTTACAGTTGAAGTTGTTGCTGGTCCTACTAAATGTTGACTTGATTTCCTCCAAAAAGCCATCTCGACTTTTAATTATAAAAGGCTCTCAAGCACTAACAAGCTCTTCCTCATTTACCCTACTAATTACTGCGCTATTTTATGTCATTATCGGTGTCGGTGTGACTGCAAATAATTAAATCTATTTAAAACAGACTCTTACTGCTCAAACCCACGGAACTGCCCAGTTAAATAGAAAAAAACATTTCAAAAACTAAATCTTACAATACCTTTTCAAAACAAGACACCTCCCAGGGGCTTTTGAAATATATCTGCAGATGAATCAAGCAGATCGCAGACCAGACTGATTAAACTAGAAATACAGTGGGAACAAGAAATGGAATTTGTTTGCAAAAGTTTTTGTTTGTTTAGTCACTGAATGTTCATCACATTCTCAGGTCTCCATTCTCTCACAGGTCTCCATTCACCTGGGATGAATAATTTTTATTTTGAGTTATTCTATCGCTTGTTCTTTTGAATAATTTCTTGGCAATCTGTGGACTTAAATTCACTAATGAGCAATTTTTCATGGAAAGTTTGTAAAGGAATCTGCAACTCCACTGAAAAATATCTACAGATCTACGAATCCATACACACAGCTAGGCTAAGCTCTTCTGGAAACATATCCATGAATTATCTAGTTTCCTGCTTTTGAAGGATTTCACTGGGTAACTTCATCATGGTACAAGTACACACGACAGATATGTTACAGAAGACAGTATACAATTCATCTGGGTTGCAGTTGCTGCAGCCAGGTGCATGTCCTAGCCGCGGTCCCAGCTATTTACTGGGACTTGATCCCACTGAGTCTGAAACCTACTTCCACACTCCTTACTTCATGCAGAGGCTGCACATGAGGACTGGATGTGCACCACAAGACACCGCAGACAGGTGCCATTCAGTATGACTTGAACAGGAAGCACGGCTGTGGCCTGCATCAAAGGAAAAGTCTAAGTGCAGCCCGGACTCAGAGGACACCCAGTGCTCTCAGGGTACAAGGCAGAAAACACCCACCCATTTAACCAGTTTTATCAGTGAAACTTTAGTTTAGGGTTTTTATTTTTTCCTGTGAAAGAAGGATACAGAAGCTTTCCAGAGGTGATACAGCCAACATCTGCCAGGACACACCTTGATCTGGATAAATGCCAAATATAATCTAGGGCAAGGATAAAAACCAAACATTCATTAATAACACAAAAACCGAAAAATACCTGCTGAGCCTATCTCAAATAGTTAAACAAGTCTCTTTCAAACTGTACATTAAATTGTAAGATTGTTTTCAGTATTATCAAGTATGTTCCCACCACAGCTGAAAAGCAGCCCTGGGACACTTAACAAGGACAAGCAATATTCTTTCAGAAACTTACTGCAAAAGTCACAAGTATTTTATCCAAGTGTCTCTTAGGACAAAGTTGTAATATTAAGGATCTACCTGGAAAGCAACACCCACATCTGAGGAAATAAAGTGTCATCTATTTTGCCTCTGATACAGAAGTCCTGATAGCCAAAAAAGAGTTCCTCACAGCAGCTAAAAGGATAAACTCCAACTTTTTGAAATGTTTCTCAAGTCTTGCAGTTCAGGATTTTGCCAATTTTTAAGATTGTGGTAGAGGAGGGCGGCACTCTATCAGTCCCAGTAGGGAACTGCCTACCTCCCCATGACCTTCTGACTTTCACACCATGGAGTGCTGCCATTGCTGGTCCACCCTCACCAACACAGCTTTTCTCATGAACATTCCTCAGGTGTTAGCCAGTATCTAAATTATCATCCTAAATTCACCAGGCGACCATAAAGGACATTCAAATTTAAGTTTAAGCTGCCTCCTCAAAGAACTGCTTACCCCATCGTATTGTCCACAGTGGGGTGGCTAGTGCACCAAACAGCAGTCTGATTAGGCGTGAAGCCCTGCACAATATTTTCATTTTTTACCATCTTCCCTTCACTCTTGAGCTATTCTTTTTACTAGCTGAAATAATCACACTTCATTTTGAATTAATTCTAAGGAAACAGGGCTAGGGGAGGATTGCAAATTCAATACTTACTGAGCAGACAACTACAAAGATAAAAAGGCCTGAAACTTTTAGGAATTGTAAACAGCATCTGAAATGTAAGAAATATGTATTTACTATATGGCTAGTTTAAAACAATGGTTGTGTTTTTTTCTCTTAATAGCTCTGACATTTCAGAAGCATCATGGTAAGCACTTATGGGTGATAATATACCATGTCAGAGTATGGACACCACCAGGCAGGGTCAGCAGGGTCTTGGGAAGCCTCGGGAACTACAAGGGCTCCTGCCCAGGTCTCCTGCCAGCTTCCCATTGCATGGGAAGAAGGTTTTACCCCTCAGGTGAGCCAAATGAAAGCTGCACCATGCGGGACCTAGAGCCACTTCTCCGCTGCTATTGCTCACCCCCGACAGACCCCGAGCCCCATCAGCTCGCCCTGGTCTCTCCCAGGGAGGCAAAGGAGCATTGCTCCTGCAGGGAGGTGGCACAGCTGAGCAGAAACCACAGCTTGAGGCGTAGAGGGGTGGTGCTATGAATGACTTCCTCAAAACTGGACTTCTAATACACATCCTGAAAGGCACTGGGGAAAGGCGGTTTGAAGACAAGAACAAGCTTGAAGAATCTGCTGGGTTTAATAGTGTCTCTTTAAAACAAACACACTTCATGAACATCTCTAGATAAATAAACTAGCAAAACTAGCTATTTTTTCCATAGCAAGTCTGTGCCTTTTGAAGGAATGCCCAGTTCTGGAGATGTGATGCCACCAAATCTTCTGAAGTGTCAGAGCTTACTACTGAGTGGGTTAAGCAAGAATAACGCTAAAGTGTGGGTGTTGAAAATGCATGCTCTCGAGTAAGAAATCTTAAGATTTAGTGCTTCTAAAATAACATTTTTTTAAATCTTACCATAAAAGGTAACTCTTAACTGATTATTTTCTGGCTGCCCATCAGTGTGTTACACGGATGTCCTAATTTACAGAACTCATTTTGGTGATTTGCCCTTATTACACCTTTTCATTAATTGAAGGCACTGATGCTCTTATTTCATTTTTTCCAAAATAAACATTCAAACATTGCTTTTCTGTCAGAATGACAAATGTAAGGTTTCTTTTATGCCTGATGACAAGCAAGAGGGAAAACATTGCAAGTTACTAGGATAATTAGTTGAGAAGGGAACAGTGCAATAAATAGCTGCATTTACAGACACTATAGAACAAAATATTAAAGTCAAGTAGTCTGAAGAGAGTCAGAAATAATTTTTAATCACAGTGGAAATAAGTCCCTACATCAAATTCATTGACTGAAAGCAACGTAAGTGATTGGAGACCCATTTTTGAAAAACATTGCTTTCTGAAGGTCTCTTCCTCTAGAATTCAGGCAGGAAAAAAAAATAGAGGTTAATAAAAACATGTTGCCACAGACAAACTGGTACAAAGGGGCTACAGCATCTTATGAAATACAAGTGATAGCAGCTTCGCACAAACGTTGCACAACACAAAAATCTAGAGAAGTCAGAGGAAGAAGGGAAGAAAGCCAGTTAGGTGGCTTCTTCCAGAAGTGCCACGTAGCCCCATTCTACTGAAAAACAAGGTGATGGAGATGGGAAGAGGATAATACAGACTAGAAAAGAGACGAATAACAACAAAAGCCATTATCAGCACCTCGTAAGCGATAACTTCTTCTGGTATTATGTGACTTATGGAAAATACCTAGTACGAACTTAGTCGTGTTCCCCCTATCCTGTTTGTCTATTCTCCCCATCTCTACATTACAGTTCAGTTCTGGTATTTTTGAGAATTTATTACGTTATGAATTACTACAGCCCAGTCCAGGTTGGTTTAGTTTTAATGTACTTGATATTTTCTGTTTTCACTTTGAAATTATAATTTCTAATAGTAATAATAATTCAAATTATTATTGAAGCAAGGAACAGCATTTAACTATTTTAAGACAATAAAAGAAATTTAAAAAACATAAATTAAGTCTTTATAAATTCATAACTACTTGTCTGTAAAGAACAGAAACTCATCTAAAGGAGTTGGGAAGATAGAATAAAAAAGCTTTTGGAAACTGTTATTTTTAAAATGTAGAGTTTAGAAGGTTCTTTTCCTCCCATGTGTTTGTTTTCATGACATTTTGTATTAGGGGAGCAGCACTTTTAACAGCTTATGGGTGAGAAGTGATCAGCCTTTGACTTGCCCATAGTTTGCAGTCTGTCTCTCCTTACAGCACTAAGATGGCGCAGTGATGCAAGCACAAACCCTGTGCCAAACCCTGTGCCAAACCCTGCACTGATACACGCCTCTGGCACAATCCTGCTTGACTTTGGTTGGAAATGCATGAAGTACAAGTCTATGAAGAACTTCGCTCCCTGTTCTAAACCAAATGATTTTCAGTTTGATCTATATGCGGTGCCAGGCAGTTTAGTTCCATTTTTTATCTCAGCAGAGTTATGCTGATTTACAACAGCCAACGATCTGACCCCACGTACGTGGCCCCATGGCCATACGTACAACCTGCATTACAGCAATGAAAATA
Organism: Bucorvus abyssinicus; assembly: GCA_009769605.1. NCBI lineage: Eukaryota > Metazoa > Chordata > Aves > Bucerotiformes > Bucorvidae > Bucorvus > Bucorvus abyssinicus. Next base: position 129,514,754 of record CM020024.1, read on the forward strand.
TTTAACAGGAAGTTCTGCCAGAATAATGCACTACTCCCCAGATTATAAACCTGTGCTGTACTGGAAACAATGGATTCTACACTACTGCTCTACACCTCTGTTCTGTTGAACACCCAAGAAGGCTATCACGAGCATGAAGAAAGACGATGGCCAAACTTCTTCACATCTGCTTATATTGCACTAATTGGAGTCATTGAAATTCTCATTCTCTGTTCAGCAGCAGCACAGGAGAGCAGCACTCCACACAATACCATACGAACAGTTAAAGGGGGAAAACAATTGTGAAGTGACGAGCTAACAGAACGTACAGATTGGGAAAAGATGCACGGACATCCTGTAGGAAAGACTCTACAGATCAACATAGATGTGTGGATGTGCAGCACTGGGCTCCGTGCAAATCTGCAGAGCTATTTGCAGAGGTCAAACCAAACTAGTAAAAAGTTTTGAAACTCTAGAAGGGGCAGAAAGAATTAGTATCCAAGACTAAAGCGTTTGCTGGTTAAATCCCAGGCAAAAATATCCTGAGAAAATTTGAACCTAAACTCTTATCACATTGGTATCTTTTAACATATTAACAAATTTAACATATTAACAAATTTCCTCCATGCCTAAATGAGGCAAAAGACTACTTCAAGGTAAAGAATGAAATATATTAATGTAGTTAAAGATAGAAAAATGCTCTGTTAGATTTTGTATATGTGAAAAGCTACTGTAATGACTACAGAAACACTGTTGTATATTTTAATTAAAATGAAGTATTTCATAGAAGCAACAAAACACTGAAGAATAAAGCTATGGAATCAACTAAGGGGTTAATAAGAGATGGTTTCAAGAGCAATAGAGAAGGTAATTACAAATTTAGAATAAGTGCTATGATCGATGCTTGTAAGAATGAGAGGCTCTTGGTCATTAGGTAGAGGTGGCAATCAATTTCACCAGGGCTTATTTATAAACTATCAATGGCAAGATAAGGCCTAAACATTGAGTGTTACTTAATTCATTTGCAGAAAATAAATAATTTTCTAGACATATATACTTAAAAACTAAAAAAAAGGAAAAATAAATTAATGTTTGAATACAGACCTCATCTTTGATAAATTGAACTTGACTTGAAGGTTGTCCAAGATTTCATATTTCTCAGAAGAAGCAGCTCTGGACAAACTTGTCGTTTCACTTCCCAATTGAAATCTTTGCTCAAATTCTGCAGAGCTGTTGTCCCATGAATCATCATCTATGGTAAAATCTGGATTATGAAGAGGCATGCACTGCAACCTGTCACATATTTTCAACAAACAAAATAAAACAAAACAATGGTTTATTTCAACACATAGTGGATAGCACAGGCCTTGCATCTCCTTAGGTTTACTGTGAGAAAGTTTTATGGAAAAAATAATAGATTCATTCAGAACAGATTGAGCTCCTCTTGGTGACACAGCTGGGTAGACTGGGATCCCATGATGTTTAGCTGCATCTGGGAGAACCAGCTCTCTGACGCACCAGGCAGATGTACCTCAGGATTTGGTGTGTAAATGCCCTATAAGGACCTTTTCTACAACTCTGCTGTGTCTTCCAGTGAACCTGATGTAGCACCACATGGAGGAAATAAAAACACTTGACCTGCAGCTGCCTATCCTTAGACCTCTCTAATCACCCTGACCTTACAACCTTCCCCTCCCCATTTACAGCCCCTTCTTTCCACTCAAGGTCCTACAGAGTAATTCTCCGCTCACAACCTCTGCCACTTTATTTCCCAGCAGGATCGTTGTCAGGATATAAGAAAGGAACATGCACAGTTAAATGGAGGAGAGCCTAGAAAAAAGTATTTTGAGTAAAATGAAAGTAACTCACCCATTTTCCTCTGAGGAAACCTTCAGTAGTGGTGTCTTCTCTGTAAAGCCAGTGTTTTTTGACCTTGAGCTGAATAATTTCGAAAAATTGAAGTGATATCTTTGGAGGGAAAAAAAAAAACCGACCACGGTAAGTCTGCAACACAATTCACTACTGTTCTACGCAACATTTTGCTACAAGTGCATTTAACTAACTAGTAAATATTCTTAAAGAATGGTTTAATTAAATTAAGGTTTTCATTAAGTTTGAACTATTCATGGTAGTTCCTTCCTTATAGTCATATGAGACTCTACTGCATAAAATAAGATAAATTTACCTTATCCTAAAAGCGACATCTAAAATAATTAATTAAATTCCTTCTGAATGTCAGAAGTGCAAGACACCTAACTTACACACACATGCTTATATTTTAGACATCTAAAAGTACAGTGGAACTGCATTGTAATATTAGTGAGGCAAAATTCTTATGGTAAACAATTACATATAATTGTATAAGTTCACATTAATATACTTCATAAAGCATAAAATAATAAGATAATTTCTGTCCCATAAATGTCATTTGAGACACGGATCACCAGAAATGTACTAATCATCTCTACAACAACCTCAGCACTCTGTACTAAGGAAGACAGCTTTATCGGAAGTACAAGTACTTCATTCCTGCAGCACAACCCCTTCCGGTTTCTGTCACGTCCTGCTGCTGCAGATGATTAACAGAGAGTAAGCTACTTCTTGCCATTTTGCAGCTTAGCATTGTTAAGAAGCCTTTTGCTAAAATATAAATCCCAAAGCTTAAGAAACAACTGAAGAGAATCAACGCAATCACAGGGGTCTGGCTTTGGGGCAGGCTTCTGACAGATTAAGCAATTGCGAGATTTTAGAACACTCTCCAAGACGTGGCTCTTCCAGAGACATTTCCCATCAAGACCACCATTATTCAGACACACTTAGATTTATTCCATTCAAAACTGCAACCACCCACCACCAAAAAATCTCAAAGAAATCTGCTAGACATACAGCCAATATGCAGATTTTATTACTCCCAAGGACACTTAGAGGAAAGATAAAATGTCATCTGCTATTGATGGACAGTGGCAGGGAGAAGAAATCATAAAATAATAGACAACTGAACAAAGATACAAAGGTGACTGGTAATTCAACCTTCTAAATACAAGACCAAGAAGAAGGGTCTGTGTATTTAACTTTATAACACAATGGAAGACAGTGGAATTTCTCGCAATTTGTAGAGGTATGAGCGAACTCAGACTTTGTAAAAGCAAAACCTCCAGTTAATGCTTCAGCTTGCTCGTCTTGTAGTGTTATCATTCAGAAGCCATGCTAGGTGTGGAACAACTGGATGAGGTTATTTCAGCCTTGAGTGGCCACAATGCTCATCCAAACACTGCTGCAAGCACCGCATTTGCCTTTTCAACAGAAGAGAATGAATGAGTTGGAGAGACTGAGTTATTCAGTACCTCGTGTCAAATGTCGGGCAGATTCAGGTTCTACACTGAACTGACGCTTCATCTGTGAAGAGATGGTTGCACAGTCTAAAACTATCAAAATAGGAGAATATCATTCACATTAACATTTTAAGTGGAAAAACTCTGGTATTTTGAAGCAAGTGCTATTTTAGTCTTATCACAGCCTTAGATCTAAAAGATTACCTAAGGCTTTTACAAAATGGTATCCATAATGATAGCAAAAACACTATCAGGACTTTATATGTGGGCCCACCAAGCGTGACTAGTATGCTCCTGGCTAATACCTGCATCCCGCTGTATTCAAAGTTTGCATTCAAAGGTGACAATTTTTGTAGAAATTCTGATGGCAGACCTTGAACTTGTACATTAACTCATGCAAAGACTGATTAGTTGTTGCTGCTTTTAAACAAAATGATGCCACTTGTTCCACAAAAAAAGGCTCCAAATGATATATACTCTGATGTTCTGATCTAACACCACATTGCACATACCATTAACCTTTCCACACTTACTTTTCTCCTTTTCCTCCTAGGTCCTGTGCAAAATCTGAGATTAGTAACCAGAAACATTTCTACAAAACGTTCTGATTGGTAGAGGTTCATACCGACACCGCTTTGTGTTACATAGTCATACGTATATCTACCGACAATCCCCCACCTCAGCAGGTCTTTACTACTGCTGTGAGTGACCAGCATGCAGAGCGTGGAAGGGCAAAGCAGTGGCAACCCAAAAGGTTTGGTAGAAGGTGGATTAAATGACAGAACCTGAGGTGAAGGATCCAGAAGGCTAGTTAGAAGACATCCTCCTTGCTTTCTTTTTGCACATTTGTTATTCCCTCTTGCTGGTATAGGTCTTGCCACTTCTAAATGGAACAGTAGTGCTTCACAGATGCCGAGAATGGCCAATACAGTAAAAACAGAAAAGGTCTTCAGAGAAATTGAAAACAAGTATTACATGACAACATCAACTTGCAGAGAGTAAAAACTGACGGACAAGAATAAGCAGCAGAGAACAGACAGGTTGACAAAACAAAAATAATTAGAGAAAAAGCAGAAGAGCCTCGACTCCCCTGTGATGTGATTACTCTCATTAGAGAATGAAAGTAATATAAACAATAAAGCTAATTAAGGCACAAAAGAATCTTGAAGACTGAAAGCTCTAGGAAAAAACTTGGGAAAAAAAATCACAAAAAAATGTATGGATTATAAAAATGAAAGTCATCTCCAAAAGAGAGCCTCTGCAAGCCTCTCTGTGCCTCTCATACTTCTGCAGGGACACTATTGGAGTAATTTGATTATCCACTTCATCAAAAGACAACAGAGCTCATCTGAAAGCAGAACCTAGGAAGGCCCAAAGACCCCCTGCTATTAGAGGAGCAAGTCTGCAGTGCTCAAAAAAACCTCTTAGCATCACTCGTGGTGCTCCTCAGCCCTGCGAGCGGCTGGCAATTGTGACACTGTAATTAAGGGAAAGAAATCAGTGTGACACATTGCATAACCTAGGATAAATTTACGCTTTGAATGTTTCTTCACAAACAAAAAAGCTAGAAACTTTGGTCATACCTACATGTTAGAATGGAGTCCAATCTATCTCTACTGAGCAATTCAGCAATATTACGAAGGAGCTAATCACCAGGCCACGTCATTAGCCCGCTGTGGAAATCCGTTCACAGGATGAGAAGACTGCTTTGGTTTTATAATATGTACTACGCTGGACGCCAGTCGTGTCCGCTGTTCTTTCAGGGTTCAGACTCAAAAATCATTAGCATTTTATGCATCAAAAATAAGAAAAGACATGAAATAATTGCATTTACAAAGGTATACATTTATATGTAGATATGCATGTAGATCTTCGTGCAAAAATAATTAACATCCTCATTTCCCTTTCATTCAAAAGTTATAGGAGAAAACTAAACCCAAAAGCTATGGAAAAAGGTATTTGTTAAGGACTTCTTCAAAGACTTGCAAAGCATCACTCGTACAGAAAGGTCCATGTAGAACTGACACCAGAAAAAGGAGAGCACGTCCTGCCTCCTGTACTACCACAGCTGTGGCCACACTCAGTCTCTCGTTTGCTTCAGCTGGGCATTTCTTTTGATTTAGAGAAATCTTCTGAACAGAAGACTGTGTTCTTAACCACTTGGTTACCTCTGTGATTGGCATATGTACAGATTTTGTCTGTCTCTGCCGGAGTATAGGTTTATTCCAAGAAAGGATGTTTTCTGAGCAGTCAGTCTTACTTTTGCGTCACTAATCTGCCAAGAAATTACAATTTGTGGCTGTCTCTATAGCAACCCAGAAGAGGAACCAGTGTCATAAGAGGGCTGTCCACACCCCAAAAGATACAGCAGGTTCTGCCAAGTCATGGAGGTGTCCACAGATGAAGCTCCAGTTCTCTGACAGCAGTGGGAGAAGGATCTCACCCACAGCATTAAAAAAACAAGGGTCCAAATGCAAGTCCCAGGCATCTATTGCAGAAGCCCCCACAACCTGTGGCTGTGCCACTGCTTCCGTGGATGAGGAAGGTTCACACTCTTTTGGTGGCAATTTGTACTTCTGTATGGCTGTACAGCAGAGATACAACCTTCAATCTTCTACACTCATTGAACATTTTAAGGAGAAGGAGGCTCCCCCTGCCTTCCTGGCCACGTGGAGAGGTACAGAGAGAGCAGGAGAGGAAAGAAATAGATGTGGGAAACTCCAGCTGCTCCCACTGATGGGATGCTGACTCGACGGACATCATTCAAAGTCAGTGGCTGAAGACTGCTGCAGGTTCCACCTACAACACACCACTGTTTCCTACTACCTGCAGTTGATAACTTCTGAAGGCTTCCAGGGGCTTGGAATGAAGTCCAAAGAGAGAACAGGATTCCTGCCATTGAGCACCAGACCTGCCCTCTGACCACATTTTCAGGTATTTCCTAGTGTGTTTACTCATGCCACTTTAAACGAAAGGAAAAGGAAGACTTTCTGGTAGGAACTGTTGCTCTGCAATAAGCAACATTTCAGTCTGTCATGGTTTAAGACCACCCAGGTGGCAACAAACCACCATGCATCTGCTTGCTCACTCCCATCCCCTTCTGGTGGAATGGGGAGGAGAAAATACAAGAGGCTCCACAGTTGAGACAAAGGACAGGGAGGGCACACTTACCAATTATGGTTATGGGCAAAAGACAGACTTAATTTGGGGAAAAAAAATCAATTTAATTTAAACAACAAAACCACCATCAATTCACCAAATGAATCAGAGTGAGAAATACAACGGGCTCTTAAAAACACCCTGCCCCTACCCCTACCCTTCCCTGCTTTCCTGGCCTCAGCTCTGTTCCCAATACTCTACCCACTCCACTCCAGCAGTGCAGGGGGACAGGAAATTCGGGTTGTGGTCAGTCAGTCCGATGTTGTTTCTGCCAATCCTTCCTCCTCAGCTGGAAAATTCCTCACAGTGCTCCCCTACAGCAACAAGTCATCCCTCTCACGGGTCACAGTCCTCCACAAACTTCCCCAGCTAGCGTGGGTATCTTCTGCAGGCTGTCGTCGTCCCAGTGACAGACTGCTCCAGCGCAGACTTCCCTCAGTGTCACAGCCTTCTTCGGGCGCAGTCCCCTGCTCCGGCATGGGGTCCTCCATGGGCTGCAGGAGAGACTGTTCTCCACCTTTGTTCTCCAAGGGCTGCAAGAGCTCAGTCCACCATTTCACCACAGGCCAAAGGGGAATGACTGCTCTGCTGTGCCTCCCTGTCTCCTTCCTCACTGACCTCGGTGTCCTCATGGTTGTCTCTCTCTCTCTTCCCACTCTGCTCCCGAACAAAAGAACTCCCAAAGAAAAGAACTAGCCCAACAGGTTTTCTCCTCTTAAATATGTTTTTGCAGAGGTGCTGATTGGCTCAGCCTCGTCTAGAGGCTAGTCTGACTTGAGATGAGGGAGCTTCTCCAAGCTTCTTACGGGAGCCATGCCAGTAGCCCCCTCCTCTGCTATCAAGACCCTGCCAGACACAAACCTAACACACAATCCCAAATACACTACACAGAAGACACCAAAAGAAAGAAGCATCCTACAGGAACCTGAGAAAGGAAAGAATCACAGAATCACAGAATCATCTGGTTGGAAGAGACCTTTAAGATCATCAGGTCCAACCGTTCACCCTGCACTGCCAGGGTCCCTAAACCAAGTCCCTCACCACTACATCTACACGTCTCTTAAACACCTCCAGGGATGGGGACTCCACCACCTCCCTGGGCAGCCATACTCATCCTAGTTAGCTGGCAAACACTTAAAATAATCACTAGGTTTGGCTGGAACCTATCATTCAGTCTTGTATTGAAAAACTAATCATGGCGCACAACGCATTAAGTTTTTACACCCTGTAATAAAAGGCACACATTTTAAACATCAGTTAATATAATGCTTCTTCTGCCATACAGTATGTCATGCATGCAGCTATCAGTAAAAGAGCTATTTCTATGACAACAGAAAGCACTAATTCTCATGTCTACAGAAAGGATTTGGTCAGTGTTGATGAAGAGGTGAATATGGAAGCATACATATCATGCAAGAACAACAATAGTTTTGAACACAATTTATTGGAAATTTCACTACATAGAAAATTAAAAGCAGAACCTCTTCACAAGAAAAAAGTCAGCATGCTTCCCTGAATTAGTAATCACTAAAACCATTACAAGGGTGATGTTACCTCTTAAACAAAAGTCCAGGAATGCTACTAAGCCCAGAGATTATTAAAAATACAATAAAAAATGAAGCAAAGTTTCCTAGAGGAGAAGAAGGCCAGAGTACAAATATGGGCGATAATTAATCATGCAAGAGACTAGGAACAACAGTAAGACTTTAGTTTATCATTTCTACATTCTTATAGGCTAAAACCTAATTTCAGAAACATCATCTTTCCTGAGTAGAGAACATATATGCAAATCATATGTACTGAACTAATTACTCTTATCGTAACTATAAACAAGTGCAATGCAGAAATAAAAAGAGAGGTTTTTACCAAAAAAAAAAAAAAAAGAAAAAAAACCCAAGCAAAAGAAAACCCCTCACCAGTTTTTGATCACACTTGAAACACATTCTTCTAACACTTTTGGTATTTATTAGTTTCTGATGAAGTTCACTTTTGGACAACAGTTGCATGGTACAAGCTGAACTGACCGACATCACAGCGTTCAGCTTTTGAACATTTGCAGTGTACTGAGCAGCTGTATACACACACCTGTCAACATTAGGATATATATATGGCTACAGAGACACAACCCTCTGTCACATTTACTCCTCAGTGGTAGCACGTCACGGGGGAACTCTTATGACTACCCACTGCAAATGAAGCATGGTCAACTGATGATACACTAAGAGTCAAGGGAAAGGTCAAAGGCTCACAACTCTAAACGGGCTCCAGACGTTTTCTGATGAGTGCTTTATGTAGCTTCAACTAAATCAGCAAATAACTTCCTGACCCTCTAAAAGCACGCACCATTAAGATGTCAGGAAAAAATTAGCAATGAAAGCATTACTTAATACACACTCATTTTCTCTTTGACTTTCCTAATTTTCTACTAGGCAGGACTGTACAGGATTCCCCAGAGGACTGCGGCACTGGCACTACCTGACAGCAAGACACTGCAAGAGGCCCAGCCAACAGGCAAGTCTCATATTGAGAAGCTTCTGCCATGCCAAGACACCAGGCAAATACAGAACATGCTTGAGAAAGATGTAGTGATATGTGTGTCAAACTTTTCCAAGATAGAAATGATTACTTATGAAGGGCACATACAATGTGCTTGCTTCATTCACTTCTGCCGGATTTGGAGAGTGAACATGTCCTGCAAGAGCACGTGGTAGTGGTCTTCCTTCATTTGTGCAATATTTTGCTATTTTAAGAAGTAGGGCAATTTAAGTTCAGAAATGGCTTGGAAAATAGAGTGTTTCCTGTGTTTCTTTTTTTTTAATCAAATCAGGTTTTGTAGGGTTATTGTACTTCCCTGAAAAATGAAATTTTTAGATACCTCCAGGACTCTGTCACTGCATTTCCTCAAGATTCTTTACCTGCCTCTGTCATGGGAAGGGTCAAGAAGACTCTGGGATGTGGTTAACAGACCAGGACCTCTCTGCAGTGAGTGAAACTAAAAGAAAGTATTTAATCCTTAAGCTGCCCTGACGTTCCTCTGACTTTGCCTAAGAGGACTAAGCTGTTCTCCACGCATTTTTCACTCCCATGTCAGGGCACCACAAGGTCTGGCTGCCCTGTAGGAGAGAGCCAGGAGCAGAGGGTGGCTGTGGGTCTGCAGGGTCATGATGTCCCCAGCCAGGGCTGTCCCACAGCACCCAGCAAGGGAGCAGGGATGGGGACAGGGACCCAGGTCAGCCCAGATCTTCATGACTATCCAGCAGGGCCACAATCATGAGGCAGGTTGAAAAAGCCTGCCCTTTGAGAAGTTGCACTGACAAGGTGTACCTGCTGTTTCCTCCTCTCCATTTTCTGCTTCAGCAAAGAAAATTGGAAAGCTACAGGAGAGACCATGCAAAAGCTGCAGACAGTCTGAAGGAGAAAATACATTTCAGGAGCAGGCGCTGCCAAAACAATTTAGCCATTGGTGACTGCCAGCAAGATGCAAATTTGAAATAGGCAGCAGTAGCTGCCTGATTGGTAGCAGTCCAAATTCCAAAACCCCGGGTTCTCTGTGCCTTACACAGATAACCTGTTAAGCGGTATTATTCTCAAATGCTTCAGAGCATACTGAAAAATAAGTCTGCGATAGGGAATTGTCTGCTTTTAAATGCCAGCATTTCTCTTTGGCATTCACAATGGGCTTTAGCTTAACCAGCTGTGATGCTAACTGAATGTATGGCAAATAAAGGTGGGTTCACACTTTTTTTGTAGTCTGTGGGGCAATTCCAAGAATCTCAAAAGTTAAGGAAGTGGTCACAGCTTAATGATTTAACTTTATATCTGACCAGACTCTCTTAAACATGCAATATGGGGCACTTGTATGACAGAAACACAGAGAGAAGGCTAGGTCTGAGAAACAACTGGACCAGCTCTACAGAAGGTTACTCTTCAAGAATTGCAGCGATGTGATGCTGTAATCTCAAAGGTTTGGGGGCACATATGTTGAAGTATGAAGATTCACTTCCACACTAGCTAAATTTTAATGATAATACAAGAAGAGGTAGCACTGTTAAAAGAAGACCGTTGTCAGTTTCCCAGATGAGGGAACGCTTCCCTACACAATGGTTAGACAGGGTTCTTTTGATACAATTTTCCTTAATCCAAGAGATGTACTGACAAACCATCACACATAGTTATTCTTCTGGGCTTGCATAGTCTTATAATGTACTCTTATGCCACTCACCCCAGTTTTGGAGATTGAAAAGAGTAATTAGTGAGCTGTGCTTTAAGATGAATTCATGAAAAAGCTATTTTTCTTCCTTTTTAAACTTTTATTTTCAAACTGTAATTCCATATGATTCATTCCAAGAATTTGAAGATAACATTACTCACATCTACAACTTTCAGAGAAAAAAAAAATCACTAAAAACAAAGTGTCTCCATTGCTCTGAGTTAAAAAAAAAGACCCAGACAGATGCACAAAAAAAGCTCATTAACAACATGAAAAAATGTGACTGATTTCTGTCCCTGCAGAGGTGTTAGGGAGAGAAGGTTAAGACAAGCAGCAGGCCACCGCACAGCTTAAAAAGTTCAAGTTGTCATCAAATTAAGCTTGTTTTAAAAGAACACATAATGGAGCTCAAGTCTTGTAATCTTGCTGGGACTTGTACTTCGTCCTTTGGTCACAATAAAATGAAACAAAGCAAGTTTCAAGAACCCTCATATCTGGTAAATAGTCAGGTTTCTTGTAAGATACTGTAATATAACTAGGACAATTTATATGGCCTTTATGTAGATCCTGATCTCAGTGGACTGGACCCAGAAAAATGCTAAGATTTGCTCCAAAGTTAGGGCATAAGTACTCGGAGTAGACAGAGAAGAAACAGCAGTAAAATTTTAAGATAAATAATTTGTAGGGGGAGATATCATATTTCAAAGTAACGCTATTAAATTGATAATATAAGGGGTATTTTTTCACTATAATCAAAGTCCTTCCATTGTATTTTATTTTCATTATATTAATTAGAATGGAGGCACTAAGAAATCCCTCCCAGGTTCCAGCTGAGCATAAGACACTGAGGTTATTCATATAACTTTTGCCATCTAAAAGTCTGCTGTAGAACAGTTACCAACACTGGCAAGACAGAAACCTCCTCAAATAATTTTCATCCTCCTTGTCTCCCGTGTTGACTATACAAGGAACCTGGAGAATTAACTTCGAAGTAAGAGAAAAACTTCTTCACTAAGTAATGTATATGTCTCACACAATGTGTATATTATCGTGTACCTTTTTCATGTACTTCTTATTTACTCTTAGATGAAATCTCCTTTTTGTACAGAAGACTTTTCACCAAAAAAGTTATTTAGTATCAATTAAATATGCAAGGAACTGTCAACAAGTCCACTCAAACCTGATTTTCTCATAAATTCCTAACAAGTAACTCCCAATACAAAGTGAATCCACATCACTGGTCATTATATTCCACCCCAAGTTATAACAGAGACAAAAATGTTTGAAGTACTGAAAATCCCAAAGGAGCAAATTAAAGAAACCAAACAGAATAAAAAGGTAGCTGATAATAATACAATATTTGCTCTTGCATTTGGAGAGTGTTCAGTGAAACCAGTCAAGAATAAATGCAGAGAGCATGCATAAGTGTTGCTCTTCCCTGCAATAACCCTGCATTAAAATCACTGTAACATATGCACTTTACAAGCCTCAGGAAATTCATTCCAACAGTGCTGGGCTCTGTTTCGCTACCAGACATTTTTTTCTGTTTTGAAAGGCCTCAGATATCTATAGGTATCTCAAGGCTACAAAGTCAGAGGAGGAGCTCTCTAATTTAACCAGCAGCTTTAAAACACAGATTTTTGATTCAGTGCCAGTGGGAGATGAATTTGAAACACAAGATCTGAGTTCATAAATGCATTCTTAAAGCAAAAAAAAAAAAAAGGGAAGAAAAAACAAAAAACCCCCAAGAATTATAAATAACACATTCCAAAGAAACTCTGAGAATTTCCTTGTCTTATGCAGAGTAGCATGCAAATTATATTCGGCAAGTCTCCCTCCAGGCAGGGAAACTGATCACAAAAACAAAGAATAATGATGCTATTTCAGCTTCCCTTTCTCCTGATTTAAGCTGTAAACCTTCCCCATGTAAGAACATATTCCTGTGCACTGAAAAGTCAAAAAAACCAAACCCATGCCTCAGGGTTCACAAGGAAATTCCTTTTCCTACATGGCAGATGACTTTGTTCTGACAACACGGTTTAACTATACATCATATTTCTTGACAGCAGTGATGCCCATCTTCCCTCCCAGTCGCACAGAAGCCAGACTTTCCTCTCAGACACTGTGTTCGGTTTGGCCCTATACAGAGTGATGCTTTGGTTACTCCATAGTCTCACAGAGGTGATTTCCTTCCATTTCTGGCCATCCAGACATGAAGTTACATAAATAAAACCTCATGCTGTGCTCCCAGAGAAGAATAAAAGAGAAAAGTGTCAGTGCTGCTGACTTAAAAAAAAATAGATATAATTCTTCAGTTAGAGATTATCTGCAGAAAAGGGGAAAGCCCATGCTGACATCGCTGCCCATTGTCATCAGCTTCTTTCTGTCTTCTTCCTCTTACTGAGGCAGAAGGCTCCAAGCCGCTATACAAAGAGACAAATGAAAAAAAAACCAGCAGGGGATCATAAATGAACCCCATTAAAGAAGTAAGACAGGCATGTCTGTCTCTGAAAGCAGAAGAATCGAGACGACGGATCTCTGTTGCTGGTCCCACCCTGACAGAGATGCTGTGGAGCACAGCTAATTTAGACAGAGACAGAAGAAAGTTTACAAGTGGGGTTTTTTCTTTAGATAGATATAGTACTCAAACAATCTATTAATTTTCAGCCAGAAACACTGGTTAGCATTTTTAAAAGCATTAAAAATCAGACTTTTCATTGAAAAATCATCCCAAAGCTTGTCCTTTGCTATGGTTGGACCAGGCAGTTATGCAGCTATTTGATTATAAACTCCAATGGATCCAAAAAGCTTACTGCTTTTGAAACAACAGCACCTTCAAATAAGAGAAGCCTGAAACACACATCAGATGCTGTAACGAAGGATGAAATATAGTCCTAACATAACACAACTTCTCACGTATTTGTTTTGAATAAAACAACTCCAGAAACTGTTGCCAAGATAAACAGCCACCGCACCAACAAATGCCTTTTTAATACAGTCTGCACAGGCAGGTTGCAAAAAGAAATCATCTGTAGAGTGTGACGCAGCAGGAAAACTGACACTGTGGAAATGCAAGGGAAAAAGATAAGTGGATACTCTAGGCAGCAGAGCAATAAACAAAGTAAAAAAAAAAAAAACGAAGACAAAAAATGAGAAAGCCACTAAAATGCCCATAACCAGACATCGTTCTTCAAAGCAAACGTAGAGGTAGCTCTTCTGCACCTCAAAAATCAACACAGAATAATAGTTGTTCCTATACACAAGAATAACAACTTACAAGCCCAAATAATGGAGTCTCATTTGAGTCACGACTCTTAAAAGTTGGTTACAATTGCAAAGAAAAGTTTTGAAAACAAACAAAATGTTTACGAGCAGCAGAAGTCCATAGCACGCTGTCACAGAGAAAAAATCATTCTGTACTATTTTAAGGTTATGTAATGCGAAAATCAATCAGAATAGGGGAAGAACTAAAGCTACAGGAATTATCTCCTCCAGAAGCATGGGAAAAAGCATGGGCCGGAGAGAAAAAATATCATGACACTTGGCAGAGCTAAAAGAACAGATTTTAACTTAAGACAAAAGCATATAGAGGCATTAAATTTTTTCAAAGGCCACTGATTTAGAAAGAAAGGACGGACTCCCTCGACATCTGTTCTTCATTGCAAGAGGTACGGTTTGGGTATCAGTTATGCAGAGTTATTCCAGTTTAAATATTAATTTATTTTGCTTAATAACAAAACACTCTAATCTCAATAGAACAAGGTATGCTCCTACTTGCAACTTGCTTGTTAACGAAGACTGAATGTGATGTAGACCGTGAGACCACGAAGAACTCAATCTTGAAGAGATAAATACGCAGCATGGGTAGGATTCTGCATGCAGGTAAATAAATTCTGTTACATATAAGGAAGCTTGTGTCAATACTTCATTCTTAGGATCTCAAAGCATTATATGACCTGAACCTCCCCAGATTCATACAGTGTTTAACAAGTATGAAAAGCTAGAATTCTCTTTTCTCCATCCTGTCTGCTTGAGCCTGAAGTATTTGTTGGATTGACATATCAAGAAAATTAAATTATCAGTGCTACTCTAAATTTTAAATAAATTGGTACATTTTTAATTGCTTTTGGTGTGGAGTTCCTGTGTGTTCTGCCTCATAGACATCACATTTCCAGCTTATGGGAAGCACGACAGGCCTAATGACATCAGTGGAGCTCTTGCAACTTTTATTGACAGACCTATAGGTTCAAAACGGTGATTAGCACAATACCCATATTTTCAAATCCTTATGACAGTCTATCATCCTTTTCCACCTAGGACAGTCTGTCTTCAGTCAAAATAAGCTAGCTGGAATATTTCTGGCCCTATAACCCTCTTCAATACTGTCATACAGCTACGAGAAGCTTTGTAATGGGTGCTTTTTGCCATTTTAATTGTGGTTAAAAACAACAGTTTTTCACACTCTGATGTTCCAAATTTGTACCCTGAAACATCCCTGCTCCTTACGGTTCTGGCTTAGGTTTCTTTCTGAGGGGGGCACAGGCTACAGTATGCCAAGTAGGTGTGGGCCACAAAGCGTGTCTAAAATGCACCAATTCCATTGCACCGCGCTGTGTAGAGCATTTGCTCTTCTGGCCTGAGCTGGAAAGCACCAGAAGGCACATCATGCAGCACGTGGAGCAGCTCAGCAGAGAAGCCCTGTGCTACCAACGGATGCAACAAAATCGGGTATTTATGTAACATTATGACATAGACCTGCTGTTTCAGTTTACACAATTAAAGACACATCAGAGAAAACAGAAGTGCATTACTTGTTATTCTCCATTTTGGGTTTACTCTTCCTTTTATCAGACAGATTCACTAAATTCGGGTTCATGCTTTTTCTGTAAGAGGTTTATGTGACAAACCAGCTGTCAACAGACTCCTAAAGAGGATTGCATCTCATGTGTCATTGACATGGCTAAGAAGGTGGAGTTGTTCCTATCACTCCTGAAAAGATTAGAGACAAAAGAATATTGGAAGCTGCTTTTACTTTATTTTTGCAGCAGCAGGGAAAATAAACTACAGAAGACCACAACAGTGGGTGGAAAAGTCGCTGTGAAATATTTACCTACCCTATTCAAGCAAGTATTGTATTAATCCAGGATTAGACTTCTTACAATAAATTCATCAATAGCATAGCGCTTCCTCCTCAAACAGCAAGTACGATGCCCTGCCATACGTACCAGTCCAATATAACCCCCAGCACGGCCATCTGCGAGAAATGCTGATGTATTGCACCATTGCCAGAGCTTCACTGTAGGCAGGGGAGTCCTTGCAGAAACTCTGCTCAAGGATAGCAGGGACTGAATGACAGATGGACTGTGTTTACTGTCTTTACTGACTAGCACGGAATAGGGAATAGCTCAGAAAGTGTGAGCAAAACTTGCAGCTTTTCACAGCTGCTTCTGAATGATGTTAATTCACAGACAGTACTGACTCAGTAACTTCGGCTGCACTTCTGAAAACTGTGAGTTGCTATAACTGCCAGTCTGTTTCCTACTTTACCCTGCCCAAAAGACATTATATAAAAATGTGCAAAGGAAAAAAGAACAAACCCAAGTGCATTATTTCTGAACCTATCCAGTACTGACAAAACTGGCTCCAGCTTACCGCGCTATCCTTGACTTAGCTCCAACCTGCTGTGGACAGAGCTCTACATGGTCTCTGACTTCTGCTGGTCCATTAGCACAATTATTGCAGGGTGCCCCTGCAGACCCATTAGTACCTATCGAGCAGATAATTACTTGCTTGGTCACTGTAGGCATTTTGGTGACTCATATATCAGCTTTCGCTGTATTTCAGAGAGTAAATCTCTTGAGCTCCTTATGAATAGCAGGTTTAAAAAAAAAGAAAGCCATATGATTTGCCAGACTGCAGACTGTGACCCTTTTTCTTTTTTTTTTCTTTTTTTTTTTTTTTTGTAATACACTGGCTAATTTCTTCCATCTGCATTAATCTGTTTTTCCATCAACTACATTCAATTTAACATGAACTTAAGTTCTTAAATGTATGGCCATCACTATCCTGGAAATTTTTTGCTGTGACTGAGGAATGATTTCCAGTGCTTCTAACACAAGAGGACAAGCCACTCTGATGCTAATTAATTCTAATGGGAGAGACATTTAGAGTGCTGGGCAAACTGAAACACATCTGTCGGCAAGTAGAACTATGCTCTAAAACATCTACTCCTAACAGTAAGCTATAGAAAAAAAAAAAAGGAAGGAAAGGTTTCTTTCTGCACCCCTTGCAGGATAGGATTGGTTTGTTTTTTGAGGGATCATGGCCTTCCACGTTTCTATCTTGTTAACGTGTTATTTTTGTTTGGAAGGTCAAGCAGTAGGCACTCACTAGTCCAAGGCATTAAGGGTAAGCAAGGAATGCCGTTAACTCCGCTGCCTCACTTCGAGAGTTGGAACTGACATTTTCGTACTCTTTTGTTAACTGCAGATTTGGGTGGAAATATGATTTTTTATCATAACTGAGGACTGATTGCATTACAGTCTGGCTTACAATCACAGCACTGACTTGCTTTAAACTAATTCACTCCACAGCTCATTACTCTCTGCTCTCACTCCAAATTTCTGTTGTATTACAGCTTCACCCAGTGTCTCTCTGGAGCCACATGGAAGGGTTTCCATTCATCCTTCTCACTATTCCCACCATCTCTGCATGTTATTGATAAGTCTCCTTCCAGATGCTTCTCCTTCTGCCTGTGCCTCAGAGCCATCTCTCCTCCCTCCATGCTTGGCAACAGCTCTCCAGTAGCCTAGGCAGAGGCTGAGGCAATAATTTTGAGCAAAGACTCAGTATGAACTAAGCTATCCAAGCTCTGACCTGACTGCCCTGACTCTAAGAAAGACAGTAGCCTGCAAACCCTTTCTCTCCTCTTCCTTCAGGCATTTACATTCTCAACAAAAACATACTCGCTGAAAGAAGCAAGAGGAGATAAACAAAACAGGGCTGATTATCAATAAATTTACTTAGAAAATAGCATACCTGACTTACAGTTGCTCTTTCAATTGATGTTTCATTATTTATTCAGAGCGATATAAGAGTGCCCTGGAGTGTGGTGGCCCATACGCTTACCCAAGAGTGAGAAGGTGTGTGTTTACTATCCCTCAGAGCAAAGTGGAGATGGTACATCCGCCTTCCTACAGGACATTTACAGGAAGGGAGCCCCACTGGTATTACTTCTTTTTTGATTGGGCCGTGAAGCCAAGCTGCCCTTGTCCTTGGCTCCTAAGCTCTGCAAAGTTCAACGACTCCTGCCCTACCTCGGACTCACTGAGGTTTAAGCTTTAAAGCTAAAATGGTCAAAACTTACTGTCAAACATCAGACTCCTCTCAGTGACTCCCTTTCTCAACTATTTTTGGCTGGACTTTCAGGTTTTGTCTTGCTGTATCCTTCAACTGCAGGGAGAAGTTTGACCTCTGTCTTTCACCAGCCCATAGAAAAGTTGTCATGTTATCACACAGGCCAACAGTGCCGCAGTGGCTGCCTATCCGTACGTCCACCCGATGCAGTCATACATGTAAGGGCTGTGGGTTTCCAAGGTTTTATTTTTCTTCTCCCCAGTCACTGTCAGCAAAGACTCAATTGTTCTTTCCCGCATAAATCTCTTGCACACCTACGCTGCAGAAAATTGGGAACAAAACTGAATTCTTATTAATTAGTATCATTTGACCACCTGCTAGTGCAAAGTTCTGATTCCCATAAATAGTTTAGTGTGTCTGGACTGCCACCTGCACATAGGCATATCAGCCAGGAGCAAAGCACACAGAACAGTTTCCAAAAAAACATCTTCACCGAGGGATGCTGAGTGACTGAGTTATTTGCTCCATCTTGAATGGATAGCTACTCCTCAAGTCAGCTATTTCAGCCCCATGCATGCCCTCCTGCTCAACTGTGACTGCCCCTGTGCCACATATTTCTTTTCAAAGTCTGGCTGTCTGGTTGGCTTAACCCTTCAACCTGACAATATTAAAAAAATTTAAAAAAAAAAACAAACCAATGCTGACATTAAAAGCCTTCCCCCCCTTAAACAGAGGTTTACACGAGGAAACAGCTGTTCAGCCCCAAAGAGGATTGAAGCTTGTATGTTACTGGCATCTTTCCACAATTGGCCTAAGATGTCTAATAACGATGAACCCCACATAACCATGTTATTAACCATCAGCAACAGAGCAGCTGCCTGCAAAATTTAACAGGTTTGTGCAAGGTCATAGAGACCCAACTGAAACGGTTGATCTCTGGAGGTTGGTACACAACAAATTTTTCACTGAAAGCTGAGTTCAGTTTTTAGCCTGACAGTTGGAAAAGTGTGAAGCGATTAATTGGTATCCCCTAATACTTTCACAAAGCACTTAGAAACAAAAATTAATAGTGGTGGATTTTCCTTTACCAAAACGTCCTGTCAGAATGAAAACGCATTTTGAGTGGCTACATGGGAGTGCTACGGTTTTAGCCCAATGATGACAGAATGGAAATTGTAGTACATGACCAATCTGAGATAGGGAACAACTATAAGAAATAAGCACTGAGATGATGAATAGTACACAGCAACAGAGAAATTAAATAACTCTGAACACAGGGAAATTTATCGTTAGTGAGGTCTGTTTCTGCACGTTTCACTAACAGCAAAAACTAAGTTAAAATCAGTCTTTTGCTGAACACTCCTCTTTTACTAAAATGAAGCCGAACACTCTGCATAAGTTACACCATATGACCACATTTCTGTCTTCCTTCCGTTACCACTCCAAGATGCTTTTTTCCAGGAAATGGGAAAGAGCGAGTTAGAAGGGGTCAGCAAAACTTGCCGGTAACTTACTTACTTGCCTATTGTGGATAATGCCTTTCCATTATACTTCCTACCATTCAAGCTAAATGTTTCCTAGAGCTGCTTATTGCTTCTTTTGAGTTTTTCAGGGTTTGAGTTTTGAACGACATTTTGTGTTGCAGTAGGGGCAAGAGCAAAGAGCTGCAATCTGAGCTAAAATAATGTCAGCAATCCCAAGCACAGTTTGCTCATGACAAGCTCTGTTGCGGCCATATACCTCCATGTTAGCAACAAAAGTTTGAGAGAGTATATTCAAAACCAAATGAACCAAACTAAA
Organism: Bucorvus abyssinicus; assembly: GCA_009769605.1. Classification (NCBI taxonomy): domain Eukaryota; kingdom Metazoa; phylum Chordata; class Aves; order Bucerotiformes; family Bucorvidae; genus Bucorvus; species Bucorvus abyssinicus. Next base: position 129,534,590 of record CM020024.1, read on the forward strand.
TTAATTCATAAATTAATAATATTTGCTCACTGTAGTGTCATAGCATTTAAAGATCCTGACAGGGAATTCAAACTCAGAAACATTCACCACAGATAAGAAATGGAAAAAAAGTCAGAAGTGTAACCGTTCAGGCAGCAAGCAAGGTCATCAGAAGCCACATGAGAATGATGAATGTGGTGGTTTGCTGTGAAGTAATCTATCTGTCCTGGACTCTTCTCTAAGGTTTGTATGATTGACATGAAAAATCAGAATGGTTCCTACACCAACGTGCAATTATGATGTGAAAATGACCGCTTTCCTTGTTTGACTGTTCAACAGAAGATGATCCCATTCTATTCTAATAGCCAAAGGCTGGTCTTAAGATATAAAATACATTTTTTGTGTATGTTTTTGAGGGTTTTTTTTTCTCAGTCTTTTTCCCCTGTCTGAAGAAGCTTTTAAATTGTCACATAAATTTTACTTATTTAGACAGTAACCATGTCTTTTTGACATCTAATACTAAGTCTCATGAATGTCCCTTAAAAGTAGCAATACATCAACATAATTAAAAATCAAAATTGAGATTTATAACCACTCACTGCTAAAGACATAACTTCACATTCATATGAACTTTTCACTATACAATAGCTTATCCTCTTCCAGCTGCTCCAACTAACAGGAAATACAATTGCAATCTTTCCGTTGAATTGCTGCAAACCGAGGATTCAACAGATATTTTTAACTCGCTGACCTTTTCATTGCAAACCCATCTCCCTACTGATCCTGGGACCACAGATTCAGGGCAAAGGAAGTGTTGGATTTGACTGATTGTTTTCACTTTTTCTTACGTAAGTGAGCATTACATAAGTGAAACTGGGGGACAGGAGAAATGCTGAGAGAAATAGTTTTGTTTGATGAAACACAAATTCAAGCAGATTCCAATAAAGAGATTATTTTTTGTTATCTGAGATGAATCTTATTAATGAGGCACAAAGGTTAAAGGAAAAAAAAAAAAACTTCCAGGGACTATCATATTAAATGAACAACAAATTCCAGGGCCAAATTCATCCAAATATAACTTCAGTGGAGTAACACTAGAGTTTGGTTTCATCACCTTGCTTTCACTGTCTAAATTTTCATTAAAAGTTCATGACATAATGAATGCATAGCTTCCAACTTTTTTTTTTTTTTCCTAAGAAAATAAGGTTATCATCTGACCACCTAAAGGAGGTACAGCCAGCAAATACACCAAAGAAAGAAAGGGACCAAAAGGCAACATGAAACTAATGCCACAGGGCCTGGTTACTCTCTTATGCCCCTCTTCCACCACCTACCGCTTTCATATTACAACGAATGCCCTTCTTTTTTCAGTAGCATATGTTTTTAAATAGCAACACAAAGGAGTTTGTTACTTGGGATTAAGAATTACTATTCATCTCATTTCTACAGATGACCTTCAAGGCTCACTAACCCCTAAACCAAAAACAGCTGACTTCATCCCCTTCCCGTGGCTCACAAAGGAGAATTTCAGATTTGGCTGTTATAAAGCTATGCCATTAGGCTTTTACCATGGAGGTAACACTGATAAGACCAAGACAACCAAGGGGACTTCTTTGGGGCCACACCCCGTGTGTCCAGGGACGCAATGGAAGGAAGTAGCCTGTTCTTTTGGAGATGTCAGGGCTGACTTGAAGAGCATTGGCCATGCTGCCACAGAGTAGTGTGAAATCTTCCGGCAAGGTATGGCCTCAGGAAGGTGGGTTGGACTAATGTCTGCTGACTGCAAAAGCCACTTCCATATAACTGTAACGGAAAAGAGCCTGGTCAATCCATCGTTTAAAGGCTGAGGACAATGAGAAAAGTGCAAAACCAAAATCCAGACTTCCTTGCCATTTTGCAGTACTTCAAAACCTGCATTTCCATTAGACCAACAGGTCAGTGCAAAGGTACCCCCAGGCCAGGTGCATTCCCGCTGAACACCACCGGAGCTCGTTTGAAGTCCAATTCAGAGAGGCATCCTGCATCTCCCACAGTGAGCAGCACTGAAGAACATATGTTGCTCACAAGAAGGCAGACAGGCTTATTTCAAGTGGAGGGATGCTGTGGAAAGACAAAGGCACTGGAGTGGCCACTGTGGATGGTCCAGACCCCAGGGAGCCTCAGGCAGTGCCATAACAGCTGGAGTCAGACGGTACCGTTCTTAAATACACAAAGGAAATGAGAAGGTATTTTGGCAGGCAGGCAACCGAAGACAATACATACGCTGACCACAGAACACTTGCAGGATTGTGCCGCGGTCAAATGGAAACGGTCAGTCTGGAACAGGGCGGACATCTGTGTCCCTGGGACAAGGGCCCCTCTTAACTCATAAACACTAACTCAAAGGAAAATCTAGTGGCCAAGACAAATCCCGTGTTTTGTTAAATAGGTTTTTTGGCAAGTCTTGTCTCAGTGTATATTTGCACAATTTAAGAACCTGGGAATCTTATCCCTGAAAGATAATTCAGCAATTTAAGTTAAGTAGATGCATTAAAACAAACCACACAGACATGCCAATTTAGTGAACCTCTTTATGCAAAAAAAAAAAAAAGGATTTGCTCTTCTCTTTTTTAAATCATTAGTAGTTTTCTTTGCAAGGAAAAGAACAATTTATATTAAAAGCTAATTCTCATTCTAATGAAACTAATCAAAAAACTTGTGAGTCTGCAAAGGTTTATCCGAGTTTTTATCTGCATTCTGTTGAGTAGTTCAATTGATTTAAGGGTAATTGCTCATAGTAGAGAGGTCACACAGATCATGTGAGTATTTTAACTGCACCTAGAGTATATGGGTTAAAATACATGCTAAGAAGAGGCAGGTAAGAGTCTTCTCCGTATTAAAAAAAAAAAAAAAATCAATGCTGGAGGAGCAAGAGAGATAAAGATCAACAGAGATCTTTTCCTGACTCCTAATATATCAGTATAGAAAATTAGATACACAATCTTCTGTAAGGGAGCGTGGAGATGGCTCCTTAATTGTCCATCTATTCCTAAACCAGACCCAATGTCTACACTTTACTCAACAGGAAAACACTGCTAGCAAAAGACCTGGAGCTACTCCCTGCACTTGTAGAAAGGCCGGCTCCACTGTGATTTATTATTTTTCAACTCCGTACCTGTGACCATCCTTTCCAAACTGTGGTTCATAGACTCACAGTTAGTTGCATAGTACCATTACACAAATTCATATCACTCACAGGAAAATAGCAAGAAGTTTAGCCAGAAGAGTGAGAGTTGGTGCATAAGACCAGAGTCGTGGGGTTTGTTCTTCTACCAGGGTAGTTAACAGGACAGTAAATAGCACTGGTAAACATATCCATAGCAAGACATAGGTGTGAATTCGCAAAAGAAAAACTTTGTCTCCGGATGCACCCAGCCCTTCCCTTGTCCTGCCTTCCTCCCATCCTCACATATACGTTGTACTTACCGTGCACTTTCAAAACATTAACCCACCCCCGTCACATGCTGAACTGAAGAAATTTTACAAGACGTGATTCTGTCCGTAAAACTTAGTCCACACAACAAATCCTCAAATACTCCAAAAATCATTTCTAAAAGATTCATATAGCTTTTGTGGTCAAGCTGTCAAATCGATTATTTTTTTCTATCTGGAAAGCACAGCTATAATGATTTCCAGTTCTCACTCTGATGGCAATACTTTCAGATACATATAAAACCCTGACTTGGTTTGCTGCAGCCTTATAGAACTCACTTACAATGTAGGTAAGTAAGGGTTTGAGCAAAGCACATCCTGGCTCACCCTTGCCCAGATCCAGGAACTTATCAAAATGCCCCAGACATCCTTTCCTCCCAGTACTGGCAGATTTCCTTCTAGCTTAGATGCAGGTGCGTGGGACAGATTTCAGCCCTGCTCAGCAATGCAGCGATGTGACTAGCAAGCACCAGAACTGTGGGGAGCGCCCAGGACTGCACCTCCCACCTGACATGAACAGCTGTGGAGAACCGCATGAAGAGGAGGAAGGGGTGAAGAAAGTGCAATAACAAGGAAATTCCATCTTTGGATGAAAAGTCTAGCTGACAGTAGGCAAGACCTGGGATTCTGCTCTGCGTTAAACTTTTGATCCACTTTAATTACATAATTAAATGAGTTGTACTTTTATGTTTATATAGTTTCAATTACTTTTAAAAATCTGATCTAAACATTAAACTGCTTTTAAATCCACCCTGTTTTCTCCCGATTCGTAGAAGTGCAACAGGAGTCTCCAGCATCAGGTTCTGGAAATTGCGCTGGCACTGTACTTCACCACTGCACAGCGTAAGCCATTGTGCTTAATGCAGACAGCATCAGGCAACGATTCAGGGCCTGTGCCCTGCTCGGATTGGGTACAGCATTGCTCTCACTTTAGGCTCTGTCAAGTCACCTCTACAAATTCTCAGAACTACCCAAAAATGTTGACAGTCTACCCTGCTTGCTTTCCACGCACAGTCGTTGCTGCTTGTGCAAAGCTCCTGATATCAAAGGAGTTTATCAAAGTGAACGTGCGAACAAGAAAGGTTTAAAAAGCCACCTGAAATATTTTGACGTCTATAAAATATTTCTAAACACTTACAAACAGAACTGCTGATGTCGTATCTGTCGCACCAGGAAAGACTAGCACCCCTGCCCCCAAATCTGCACCCTTCCTGAAGCAGGAAAGTGTACACGAAGAGCACACATTCCTTGTGCACTCGATATGTGGTGCGTCAGCTGTCACAGTTGTGTTATTAGTTTCGTTTTAGTGTTTTTAGTCTTCACCACAGTGATTCAGTTTAAGGCTTTACAATATTTTTCTAAAAGAGTTGATGGGTGGGACATGAAAACTGCTTTATCTGTGTGTGAAGGGAAGAAAAGGCACGTGAATGATGTTGAAAACACAGCAAAATGGGCCCATGGCAGCTATTAAAGCCGAGATTAGTTCAGAAATCTGGGGGTTCACGACACACACACTCACACACACACACCCCCGCAAACACACACACACAGAAATTAAGACTGCTCCGGCGTCCCATTAAGCTTGCTGTTCTCTGTGTGGTTGGGAGGAACAACATGCAATTAATGAACAGGTATCTCCTCTACAAGGAAATAAAGATTCGTTTGGATTAGGAGAAAAAATATTCTGTTTGTGTTTATTCTTACCTTCCCTGCATGGGGACAGGAGTGAAATCCTCCCCCAGCGCAATGCAGCCATCCTCTGCTATTGCTGGCTTTTCACAGAGGGTCTGTGGCTCTCCAAGACTCGCTACCACGCCACGATACTCTCTGAAGAGCCGCAGCTCATTGCAACTTCTGGTCACCGGTTTGGCCACCGCTTTCGCAGTTTGATGTAAAGATGTCTGATTCAGCTCCATCTCTGGTTGTCTGGAAATTGTAGTGTTATCTTTGTTATCCAAGTACATCTGTCCCTGGGGGGTGCTCTCCTAAAGAAAGTGAAAACAAATGTATTAGGACTAAATGGAACTGACTCAATGTTTACTTCAGTACAAACCTGTTAAAAATGTCAAGCAGAAGATTTTTTTCTGCACCTCTGGATATGTCTCTTGTTGGTTTATTTCCACCAGAAGTAATTCCAACATTGTAAACATTTTTGCAACTTCAAAATTAGCCATTATAAGAAGCATTGAAATTCATAAAAAGATGTGTCTTCCCCTGGTAGATGGAAGTCTACCACGATTTTCTCTCCCAAATTTCCCTGCAACTTGCACTGGCCTATCCCACAGAATAAGCCAAAATCACCTTTGTGAGAGAGACACAGGAACCGCTGGTGCAGAACATCTTGGCTTATAACAGCACTGCCTCACCACCACAACATGACTTTTCCTGGCAGCTGCACTTGCAGCAGCCCCGCGGAACCCACCTCTCTCCTCCCAGCCCCTGTGCTCCCTCAGAAAGCTCCGTCACGCTGAAGCTGTGCCACAGCTGATGGCCCCTCATTAAGCAGAGCAGGTCCTCAAGATTTACGAAGACAACGAACCATTTCAGCAATTGCCAGAGGTGTTTATGAAATGTGAATAAAACCTTGATGAAAATTAGGTTCTATTATATGATTATTAATGGTGATTATAATAAAACTTAGTGCATAATAGTCAAAAAGCTTTTATGCTCTCATCATTAAAATTCAGCGTGAAAAGTTATAAAAAACACTTCAGAATCCCACAAAGTGCACAAGTCAAACACAAAGACTGAATTAAAGATCAGCCTGTCTTAAATGCATGCTGTGGAGTCTAATCATGAGAATATTTCAACATAAAGTGCCAAAGCCACCACAGAGGACAACAACAGCTCAGGAAACGGGGCTGTCAGCCTCCGACGTCCCTGCAGTGAAGGAGTGCAGCCTTGTTGGAGCACATACCTGCTCCTCCCTGCAAAGATTTCAGCACAGAACACACAGATAGACCCGCAGCGCTGCGGGGCAAAAATAGCGCAGTAATAGGGAACAGGCTCTGCTTCAGTCCCAGCAGGAGAAATCACTAGAAACAGAAATAATAGCATGCTGCTGATGATTTTGTGCAGCTTTGAACTCTCATGGCCTTGCAGTTCCCCAAGAAGGGAACAGAAGCTCCTGGAAAACAAAAAAAAGACTAAACATATATAAGATACCACAAATGTAGATCTTGGCTCCAATCAAAACCAGCCTTGCTAGCTAAGTCTAAATCAGCGTTTCCCTGGGTGGCATTTCTTTCCCCAGTCCTGCAATTCTTTTTCTTTCTATTCCCAATGCCTTTAGCTTTCCTATCCTAACCTTCTTCACCTGTCCTTACAAGTATGTTGACAAACTTCATTCTTCCCATCATTACACAGTAGCTGGAGTTCTGTATCCAGTCCTGGTCCCCATAGTTCAAAAAAGACACGGACAAACTGGAGGGAGTCCAAAGGAAGGCCACGAAGATGCTCAAAGCGCTGGAGAATCTGCCCTTTGATGGAAGTCTGAAGGAGTTAGGACTTTTCTTCCTGGAGAAGAGAAGGCTGGGGAGGGATCTCATTGCAGTGTTCCAGTACTCAAAGGGCTGCTACAAAGAGGACAGTCTCCCTCTTCACAAGGGAGCACATGGAGAAGAAAAGGGGCAATGGGTACATGTTGCACCAGGATAGGTTTCATCTCAGTATAAGAAAAATTTTTTACAGTGAGAATCACTGGAACATCCACAGGGATGCAGTAGCGTCCCCATCACTGGAGGTTTTCAAGACACAACTGGGCAGGGTGTCAGATAAATTCATCTAGGCTCCCTTTTCCACAAAAGGTTGACCCTTTTGTCACCTGGTGTAAGGACAATAAGCACAGCTGATGTAATACCAAACGCAGTGCAACTGAGCTGGTCCTGGGCTTCTCCATGGCCTGGAAAGCTCTGAGTTTTGGTGATCCAAGATAAAACCCTGAGTGAAAGACCCGGAAAGCCAGGCCTGCCACTCCTGCACCACGGGATCTGAGGCTGGATGTGTTAGGAGGGCCAACGCACATCACACGGGGCCACCACTGCCCTACCAACACGTTCGTGTTACCTTTGGTAGCCTGCTGCCCTACCAGGCAGCCTGTTTTGCCTGTTGTAAATTCTCAAATTGCCCTCCTTCCTAATAAATATCTTCGAAATGCAAATACTCCCAACTCCAAATGGAAAAGAAAATTGCACTTGTCTTCGGTCTCTCTTTATATGTTTACGTACTGGTTTTATTAATACTCTATAAATTGTAATTGAGATATCTGCCCACTTATTCCATATTTTGTAACATTTGGTTTGTCTGAGTGCCTGTCGTGAAAATACACAGATTTTTAAATGATGTCAGGCTGTGGAAACGTGAGCAGTAAACCTCCAGCAACTCAGGCCATACCAGTTTTCAAAAGATGAGAAGCTCTAAAACTGATCCTGTCTCACCCCGAAACTGGGAATTTTTTATCTTGACGTAAGGACTAAATTAGTCAGGCTTTCAATATATACAAAGCCTTTGCATGAAAGACATTTGTTTTCATAATTAACATCAGTGAGAAAATAAAAGAATGCCAGGAACAAGAAGCTTGAGAGAAAATTTGATGCCTAGATACAGAACCATAAAACACATTATTGCACATTCACAAAAGATTTGCAAAAAAATAAAATAATGTTGCATCATTTTGCCACAAAAGACAGGTTTGATTGTGATTACCTACGTAGCTAAAACATTGCTAAGCAACTATCACCATGGTATCTAAGCTTCTAAGACATCGGTGCATTTACCATTTAAAAAACTCTCAAACGATCACATTTCTCAGTAGTTACAGGACTTCTTTCCATTTTTATTCTTCTTCCTTTTTCTTACCTTGCAATGCCTCCATCCGCAACGAGGCACAGGCGAGATGTTACCGTGTAAAGGTGGGGACAAGTTTTAGCCAGGGAAAGTTCATTTGGGGTTCATCTCTCTGGAGCCATGCACCAGCAAGGGTTTTTTAGTGACAGCTAGAAAGTGATGCAGCAACAACTCGTCTGAAGTTTGACTGCAAAAGCCGTGTTTATTATCCCTTTTCACCCCTTTCATCCCAGTCTAAGGAGCTGAACACCCACTTTTAAAGTACTAGTGCAGAATTAATTTTTTCTTCAACTTTTCAGGTGCTAATAAGATCAACAGTGTTCTTTATTTAAGAAGCTTTGTGTAGCCTGCTTTTTGGCTACAGAATACTGAAGGCAAATTATGTAATTGGCAATACATCATTATTTAAATTATTTATTTTCCTGGTTATCAGTAAGCACAGCATAGCATTTTTGCAATCAAAAATGAAACACAGTTTAATCTCAGGGGCCATGACACTACAGATATCACATCTGCTCCAGATAATGCCCAGAAATAGCACGTTTCTTTATCTTATTAACCAACAAAGCTTCCCTCCCACCAAGACAGGAAAAAACATTACCTGTGCGCTACGTCACCTTCCCATTATCAGGCAGAAACCCAAATTCTGAAAAATACCTAGCTGAAGAGGGAGGGTGTGGTGCTACTGAGAGGGGTGCGCCCACCCGCCTGCCTTACCCAGGGGAAGGAGAACACTGCTCTTCAGTAACACTCACCCTGTTCCGCGCAGCCCCCGGAGCTCGCATCTGCTGGGGACCCTCTCTTGCAAGGAAATTTCGAGCTAAATCTCACCTGCCTGGGAAGGGTCTCTATAGCATCTGAAACTAAATAAACTTATCTCCTGCTCCCACTCCTCTCTCAATGTGCCCCTGTGCCACGAGCACTGCAGGAGGCCACTCACATTGACTGAGCATGCCAAGGCAAGCCAAAGGTGACACCAAGGCACATTTCTAGATATGCATCTCCCTCTAGATACGCATCTCCTGACAACTTTCCAACAAGTCAGACAGGTGATATTGTACTGGCCTCCTGTGGCAAAGACTCCTTAAACTGATCTCAGCACAGAGAGGAGGGTTGGTATTCACAGCCTGTGGCCTGGAGAAACAGAGCAGGGCTTCACCTCAGCAATCCTCCCATCTCAGGCTTGTCCTTGCACAGTCATGCTGCACCCTGCCATCCTAGGGACAGTGGAGAACCATTCCCAGGACCAGTAGATGAAAACTCAGCTGAAAACCTATCCCTAGATCTGCAATCTAAAAAAAAGACGCCACACACATGCACACATGGTGCCACACTACCACTGCCGAAACATATTTATATTTATTTGAGTAAAGGAAAGGTACTGCAGTGTCTAACCACTCCAGGTTATTGTTTGTCCATTGGCTTGCAAGGGGTTTCTCCACAACATGATTTTGTCTTGTGGCCCTCAATTCATCTCCCTCTTAAGCTGTTCAAACCATGTCTGTACACTAAGCTTGCCCCCTGGGCAGCCCTCTCTACCATGACCATCACTGCCATCATGATCAGCCCCCGAACTTCCTGCTTGCGCCCTGTCACCAGCCATGCCCAAATCCCTCACCTTACCTCAACACTCCCCTGGGACACACCTCTCACTTACTCGTTCTTACTCTCCAGCCCAATTTGCCCGCTCCCTTCCCCACCAAGGACTTTCTAGCCCAGCCACCACGCCACTGCAGCAAGGGACTTTCATACTGCCAGGCTTTCTTCCCGGGGGACATTGCGGAGCGGACACACACTAACCCTTCATGTTATTTTCCTTTTTAAAGTGCGGCCCCACAGACAGTAGCATCAGTGAAACTCTCTGGGCAGCAAACCATAGCAGAGGAGCAAAAACAGTCAGCCCGGGTGGGACCTCCTTGCAGAAAGTAAAAGTGGTTTCTAACTGCATCGCAAGAAAGCACAAAACCGACGGGCTGCGCTGGGTAAATAGCTGAGAAGTGAGGATGGGAAGTGAGTGTGACAGAGCAGAAGGAACAGAGAGAGAAAACAGCGTTGACACAATGCGGCAACTCCTTTAAAAATCATCCTTCCGGCAAAACATCACCGGCAGACGGTGTCGTTCTTGGGTCGCATCTCCGTGACGGTGTCCCGCTTCATGCGCGATGCTCAGGCGTGCAGAGCTGTGACAGCAGCACTCCGGGATGCTTTTGGGGTCGTTCTGCAGGGCAGCGCTAACCATCAGCGCTAACCATCAGCAGAAGAGCTTCAGCGTCGCCGACAGCCTTGGGCATTCATTCAAAACGGCCGCAGCTGGTGCTCACCGGCCCTTGCTCCGGTCCCGGTGCCGGCTCCGGTCCCGGTCCCGCAGCCCGGTGCATCCGCGGGCACAGGCTGACCCCTGCTGGCAGCCTGACCGCCAGCCAGAAACCGGTTTTCCTCCAGAAAAACACAACAAAACGAACAAACAACACACACACACACACACACCCCAAAAAAAAAGGTAAAAAGAAAACCACCCACGTTTGAGTGGCGTCGATTTTTAAAGCCAGGCGTCCCAGGGGAGGGTCTGCGAGCCCGGGCTGCCCGTGCGGCTCGGTCCTCGCCCCGGCAGGTCCAACTGCAGCATTCACCTCATCTGTGCCAGATCCTGCACTTGGGCCACAACGACCCCCTGCAATGCTGCAGGCTTGGGGAGGAGTGGCTGGAAAGTTGCCCAGCAGAAAAGGACCAGGGGGTGTTGGGTGACAGCAGCTGAATTTGATCCAGCAGAGTGCCCAGGTGGTCAAGAAGGCCAACAGCATCCTGGCTTGTTTCAGCAATAGTGTGACCAGCAGGAACAGAGAAGAGATTGTTCCCCTGTACTCACACTGGTGAGGCTGCATCTCAAATACTGTGTCCAGTTTTGGGCCCACCGCTACAAGAAGCACATGGAGGTGCTGGAGCGTGTCCAGAGAAGGGCAACGAAGCTGGTGATGGGTCTAGAGAACAAGTCCTATAAGGAACAGCTGAAGGAACTGGGGTTGTTCAGCCTGGGTTAAAGGAGGCTGAGGGAAGACCTCATCAGTCTACAACCACCTGAAAGGAGGTTGTAGTGAGGTGGGTATTGGTCTCTTCTCCCATGTAGCAAGTGATAGGACAAGAAAAAATGGCCTCAAGTTGCACCAGGGGAGGTTTAGGTTGGACTTTAGGCAAAATTTCTTCACCAAAAGGGTTAAGCCTTGGAACAGTCTGCCCAGAGAAGTGGTGGAGTCCCCGTCCCTGGTGGTATTCAAAAGATGTATAGATGTGGTGTTGAGGGACATGATTTGGTGGTGGACTTGGCAGTGCTGGGTTAATGATTGGACTCAGTGATGTTAAAGGTCTCTTCCAACATAAACAATTCTATGATTCTATAATTGTATGTGGACAAAACATCTGTAATTAGTCAGCAGAAACTGTTTCTGCATAGGCAGGAATGACCTGATAGGACAGTCCATGCACGGCTGCAACAGGAAGTGATTTGTACGTATCTTAAGGTAATTACTAGCCGTGTGTCATGCACAGGCTACTGTGGTTGGGCCAGGTGGATTTTAAGAATTTAAAAAAAAAAAAAACCAAAACCAGTGTAGGGAGTCTCATCCAGTTCAAATGAAGAGGGCATTGACACAGAGACTTCCACCATGATCTAGGCCGTAAGTGATCAACCTGTTCAAGGATTCAGTTCCCCATGTAAACATTTCCCTATGCAAAAGTTCCCCATAAATCAGGATATTTTTCTTTAAGAAAACATTGTCCCTGAACATCTAAGTGCCAATGTCTTGATCTTGTTCAGTGTCTAGTCTAAAGAGATAACTACGTTGCAATACACTGTAAGGTGAGCCTCCGCCTCACCAGCACCCTTACATCCTCGGTCCCGGTAGAGCCCAAGGAGAGAGGCAGGCACGGACTTAGTCAGCCAACGTTATTTAAGTGTGATAGTTGCATCACCCGAGCACAGGGCCCCTGAGGCACCCTCACTGGAACCAAAATGGTGCCCACATCTTAGACAAACAGGAGAGAAAAGCAGCTAACTACTAAGCAGCCAAATACTATCTAAGTTTATAAGCCTGGAGATTCAGGGGGCTGTGTTAGAAGTAGGCTGGATCAGAAGGAAAAAAGTGTAACTTTGAAATAGACTTTTTTGGATTTAGGTCTTATCTGGAGGAAAAAAAAGAAAGAGAACCCAGAAGATACTTGCAAAATATGGCTAGAAACCATTCACCACATGCAGCTTGTTCTGATTAAAGAGTGCTGAGAAACCAGGCAGGACTGAAAGGAAAACCAGTGTCCTTCCCATCATGACCCAAGTCTAAACCCAGAGAGGGTTTTCTTCTCTCCCTAAGCTCTGAGAATTGCTTTTTCTGCCATGAAGTTAATGTTTCTACGCTGTCTTAAAAATGAGATCGACAGCAAATGTCACGTCTCAAGAAAGCTAAGTAGCCTGCTGAGATGCCAAAGGCATTTCACAGCACCTGTGTGCAAGAATGTGCAATGGTCCACACCAATGAGTAAAACCCCAGCACTAAAGCCTTGCTAGACGACTTTTAAGAGCTTGATACTTCTCTTTTGCGCTTTCATAACCCACCATTACATGGTCATGGGAAGACAATGAGAGCTCACATTCTCAGATCATGTTGAAGAGCTTTTGTGGGTAACTGCTGAGGTCTCGAGGTACCGACAGGCACTAAACACTCAGCCCAGCAGCCGCTGTGAGTGTCTTTGGTCTCCCCAGCAGCTGCAGGTGAAGGCAGCACAAGGTGACAACAACCCAAGCAGGAAAGGCTCTTAGGAAAGAGTATTCTGAAGTCTTAAATATCTTCCAACAGGTCTTTATTGATTGTTACAGATTGGTGATGTTATTTTTACGTGGGTTCTTTATCCTTCAGACATGTCAGACTAAGTATATAGCAGGGCTCTATCTTGTTATTTGGTGCATATAAAGGTCTGGATATCTTCCTTTTTTAGTTACAAGCAAGACAGTAGAAAGGTGTTGATTAGCTGACACTATTTTGACATCATTATAAAAAGCCTGGTTAGTTTCGACTCTGTTTTAGAAAAAAAAAAAATTGTGAAGTGGAAAAGGAATACCTATATCAGGGGTTGCTTTTTGTTAGTTTTATGCCCATACTCTACTAATAAATGTTACAAGTTCTTAACAACTCATTCGACAGACTTTCAAGCCGAACATTAAGCTCCCTAGAACAAAGTGCAGGGAAAAAATGGGATATTTCCCCCCGAATGACATGTCTAGATGATTGTTATTCCCATGGTGACAATCACGTCTAACTTGATAAACTGCAGGTGCTTGAAATTGCTGCTGCAACTAGAATACTGATAAGCAGTAAGAGTTCATGTCACATATCTCCTGTCCGCTGTTAGTCTAAATTTACCTCATAGAAAGGATGATGATAACGAGTCTCTTTGCATGAAGGAATTAGAGCCTCCATATGCCTTGGCAGCTGTACCATAGAAAAAGATAATACCAACAGGTGCAGAAGAGCAGAGTTCACGAGATTGCTGGTTTCTCCTTTATTCCAAATATGCAGCAAAGCAGAATAAAATAGATCTTTTTCTTAAAGGACCCAGGTGTAAATGAAGGTAGCGCTGAGATAGACTTGGAGATTTTAGCTGGTCTCTTTGTCTTAATATTATCAGGCTGGAGTTTGGTTTGCGAAATGCCCTTTGGTGCAGCAACTATTTCAACTGACAAACAAAGCAGCATACTGCATATGACCATTCTATTCAAAGTGGATGTAAATTTTTCATAGCCTGCTAATGTGGAAGGGGTTTGTTATTCACTGCAGGCAAAAATAACTGCTACATGATTTGTTGACACCAGCCATAATACACTCATGGTAATTAAACCAAAGAGGGGACATTAAGGAAGCTAGTTAAGTATTTTGTATAGGTCCATTTCCATGTTCAATGCTCAAAAAAGTTGGAGTATTTGTTTACTTTTAAAAATTTTTTTTTTTATTTAAATAATTGTTTCCTTCCTGTACTAAGTAGTTTTATGGCTATATTCAGAAATCAATCATCATCCCAGGACAAAACTCTTTCCTATTTCTCAAAGCAATGAATGTAAAAATAATACCCTCTGAGACATGGCAAACAGCAAAACATTCCAGGAGCCGGACAGTGATCCTGTAAATGGACATAGCTGTACTGATTTCAGGCATCATTAGTACTTATTCTTCTTTCCAGACAACTGAAGGTATTTGGTTCTGTTCTTATCGAAGTTTTGCTTTGATTTTAGCTGGGACAGGGTCAGACTTGATTGAGCTAATAAGCCTCAGTTTGGATTAGAAATTTCAGTGCTATTCTAATAACTTGCTCTGGTATGAATTAAAAATTGTCCAATCCTACTCTGAGCAAGCAAGGATGAAAATGAAAACAAACGTCTTTAGAACTTCTTTTGTTTTGGGCACTCCATCAGCACCCTACGCTCTACACCGCTTTTTACCTGTCTCATGTCGTAAGTGAGCTCGATTTCACATACATTCATATTTCTTAGATGCCAACAGTCATGCTGGAGGAAAACACAGCATCTTCAGTCAATGCTGTTGATGACACTCGTTCATGTTACAGTCCTGAGAAATCCATTAACTTCTCTCTTAGCTTAAAGCATTCTTACAACCCAAGGGGCTGAAAACACATGCTACGAGACGTAGACTTGTGAGGCTGGCAGCTTTTTGAAGTGTTAAGGCTTATGAAAATCCAAATCCAAGCTAAAATGTATGGAATGTGAGCTTTGCCTCAGGGCTTTATCCAAAATGCACCGAGGCTAGTGAGAGTCCTTTCACTGTCTTCACTCAGCTTTGGACCAAGCCCTTCAAAGATGTAAAAAAGGCTTGCAAAGGCTTAGCTTGTGAGAGATACTTGGTTACAAGAAGAAGTTGCCCAAGTCTGTGACTCTGAGGGGAAGGCTGAATCATGCGATCTTAAGGCCAGAAGGCCAAAATTACAGAGAGAAACTGCACCCTTCGTGTTGGCAAGTTGTCAGCACAGGCAGAGGGATGGTGGGAAGGGAAGGACACCAGACCAGCCCCAATCCACAGCAGAAGAGGCTGTCTATGAACAGCGAAGCTGTGGCTGGTGCATTTCCATTTTCTGGCACTGCTCCCTGCAGATCACAGTGTTTCCTCCCCTCTTACTCATGACAGATACTACTTTCACGTTTCATTTGGATTGTAATTATAAATTATTTTATTTGGGTTTTCCTGGGAAGAAGATATCTCATATATAGAAACAGAGCTTTCCTACCACAACAGAAAGGAAGAGCAAGAATATCTCCAAAGTGATCAAGCAATTTAAGTGTTCCAGCAACCGGGGATTGCTTTAAGCATTTAAGAGAAGAGGGTGAAGGCACAGCCCAGCAGCTGCCACAGCACTGGAGACAAGAGATGGGATTTTCTGTTCCCTGCTTTATTATGTGTTTAAGCTTGTCTCAGGGCTAAGGCGTGCCTTGTCTGCTAAATAACATTTGTCCAGTAGGCTTCATTCAGCAAAGCTGTAAATTATTGTGATATTTTGAGAAACCACATTATAGCACTAACCAGAACAGCCTCTGCTCCTCAGAATGTTTGGACTCTGTGTGCAAGTACACCTGAGTGTGTTTCCGTGAAAGGGGGAATGAGGGTGGCCTCTCTGTTCAGATTATCTTAAGCAAACCACCGCCAAGAAGCGATTGTGTTTGTTGGCACTCACAGAAGACTGTGCTCCTGGGCAGAAAGTTCACTGCACAGAAGAGCCATTAGCAAGCCCTTCTGTGAATTCCTCCAAGTCTCCAGAAGGTCTGCAGCAAGAATGCATTTCTGAAGCAGCTGCTTAAAGATCTGAGAGAAACTTGGCTGGAAGAATAGCCACGTGATCCTCCAGTCCCTTGAGTATTTTTGGCTTTCAGATGCTAAGTCCAACGTGACATGACAGCCTTACACAATCCAAAACTCACCATTGACTGACTGAACAATGCGACATGAAGACAGCTGAACAGAGGTGAGAGGGGGATGTGCACCCACCTTTCCCTGTATTCATTAATTCCCATTTGAAGGTTTTTAGTCTCTAACAGCTCAAATGGGACTGAAAACATCCGACAGTGAGTCTGGCTGTCATGCAGGGCAACACGCTTGCTGCAAGCAAGTTGCCCGGAGCACATGGGAGCACCATGATCACCTTGTGTCAGGGCAGACCCACAGGCACAGCCAGCTCCAAACTTTTGAAAAGTTCAGATGAGTTTGTTTCATTTCTAGCTCTAGCCCTCCATCATCTTACTATCCCTTTAAATATCCCTATTGAAAAATAGCCCTAGAAAAATACAATTTGCCAGTCATAGAGCTCAGCAGAGGGCTGGAAGAAACTATCACCTTGTTGTGTGACAGCTGGCTCCACTCTGCTCTTGCTCCCTATCTTCATGTTCTGGAGGTGACACCCTATTCCCACTGTGGGACACAGGCACAAAGAAGAAGGGGGAAAGGAGACAAAACTCTTGGGCCTGACACTCACACTAATGACTCTTTGTCCTACCATAAAGCTAGAGCAAGATACATTTGCACTTACTTTAAATCCTATTTTTACTGTCAAAGCAGTGTGAATGAATGCTAGGGTTGGTGAGAATAAGTACTATTATCTTCAGAGAGATAATTTGACCTATCTAAACTTTGCAGCAATTTCACTGGAGTACAGAATTTTCTTTACCCTGATACAATTTGGAAATCTCTCCCTAGCAGTTTTAAGGAAGTGGAAGACAATGGCTAGATAATTTTGTGCATCCTAAAGTCTTTAATTTAATCATGGATCGTACGTCAGGAGACATATTATTCAAAGATATGTATGACATTCACATCAACTGCAAACATTTATTTCTTTTGCTTCATACAAGATAATTGCTAGATTATGGATAATTGTTAGATAAAATAGTCTTCATTTATCAAAGTTCACAAAAGTTATCTCCCAGCAGAAACAGTTCTGAGTTAACAAAAAATTCTAAATCAACAAAAAATTCTAAATCATTAACTTTCTCTGACATCCAAGTTGTCTGTATTTTAAAGCTAAATATCAGTTATTTGAAAGTAAATCAATCTGTCTGATGCTCAGACTTGTAACTCAACTAATTTATTGCTTAGTAAAGTCCAAAATGAGTTATGTTTATTCCATTCAACTTTTTTGGAAGTATATGCTACATTCGATATGTTAAACATTTTTTCTGATTTGAGGGGCTTTAAAACAGTCTGTGGGAAGAGGCACAGTAATTTGTTTACCAAAAAAAATGTTTCTCTTCCTTTTCATTAATAGCCAGAAAGTTGGACTTCTGAGCTGATTTCTGAAGCATAGAGTAAGTGGCTAAACAAAACCAATTCACATGAAGATGGTGTCTATAACCTATGAATGACTGATACATAGACATAGACATAGACATAGACATAGACATAGACATAGACATAGACATAGACATAGACATAAACATATGCACATACATAGACATAGACATAGACATAGACATAGACATAGACATAGACATAGACATGTAAAGCATTTGTAGAAGAACGCACAACTTTGTTCCTTTCAAGATGTAAGAAAAAACAGTAACAGCTCTTTAGCCCAAGTATTGCTGTGAGAAGTTTCCCTTTGAAAATACAGTCACCTTTAGCTTAAGGTTATATGTCCCCAAATTCCTGAGGTACCTTTAGCTAGTTACTAGGCTACCTTGACAGAGAGGGCTCTTGAACTTATCGGACAAGGCATGACACAAACTTATGGCTGGAAGCTGAAACCAGATAAATTCAACAGGAAATACAGCACAATTTTTACGACTTTTTTTTTAAGTCATCACATTGTTTAGCTACTGAAACAAACTACTGAGGACAGCAGCCTGGCAATGTCTTCTCAACTAGAGTTATCACTGGGACCTCTGCTTAGACAAGGCACACCACTCAGTCCAAGACTTGGAGAGCTGGCTGAAATGTGCAAATGTGAAAGAAAAATGTGAGAGTTGGGAGTCAAGTGTCGCCCTCGAGCCCCGGTGCTATGAAAATCCGGCTGTACAAATTTCCTTTCAGTCCATGATCTCAAAATCATTTGGGGTTAATTTTCCAGCTCAGGAAATAAATCAGTATCAGTATCAACTGGAATTTGATTTTTAGACCTTGGTTTTGCAGATCTTTGATAACAACCAGGGAAAACAGAAATGGTTATCACAGTAGAAAAAGTTTTTTCAAAACAGTAATCTGCTCCTTTTGACCTATGAAACCTTTAGGAGGCACAGGCAAAAAAAAAGCATCCAGTTATTCAGATTTTTTTTTTTTTTTTTTTTTTTTTTACATTTTCATGCTTAAAAAGCAATGCTTCTGACAGCAATTTTCACTGAAGTCTGTTATTTATAGAGCCACTTCAGCAATGAAATAGGAAGCTCTAATCACACTCTACATGCTTTGGCAGCCCTTGACACGGGCAGGATGTCTGAGAGGTGCTGTATTCAGGCTATCTTTTTTTCCTTTCTTAATAATAAAAAAGGTTATGAAGATCTGTCTTCAGAGTTTCCATATAAAAGGGGAGAGCTCATTAGCTGAGAGACACACAAAATGCAAAGAGCTCATTATACTTTTGCAATGAATATACGGAGTTTAGCCAGATATTGTATTTTAATTGGGTTTGCCAGCAGTAAAAGCAGAAGACTCTGAAAATGAACCCTCCAAGGGAGGAAAGGAGCGACTTTGCTCTTTCTCTTTGAGCCACTGTAGCCAACAGGACATCTCCAGGTCTTTGTTCCTCATGACTCCAGCCCCGGCGGAGCAGCTCATTCACCCACCCTGTAGAGGAGGAAGCTGATGATGACAAGTGCTGGTGCCTGCAGCCTCTCATTGTAGTCTCAAGGTGCTGAACCTGCAGAAATGCTTTTCAATAGGTGGGGTCAGTGGGACCCACGGGCACTAATGCTTGGGCTTCTGCCCTGCTGGGAAGGCAGCCTTGCTGTCCAGGTAGACTCCTGCCCCTCGGCACCCACATGAGCACACATGCTGTCCTGCAGTACAAGAAGGGACTGTCCAACAGCCTTGCAGAGGAGGTCACTGACTCATGCCATTGTTTTAATTCACTGCATGCATAATAAAGGATTCTGGAAAATGCTCATAGCCTGGCTTTTCTTCCTTTCAACACTCTGAATACAGCTAAAAAGCAAACAGCAAGCTGCTTTCTCACATAACTATGTGATATGCACCAGGTTGGAACGGACCTGTGGAGGTGTTCTAGTCCAAACCCTGACCAAACCAAGGATAATGCCAAACTGAATCCAGGTTGCTCAGGGCTTTGCCCTGCCATATTTTAAATATTTCCCAGGACGGAGATTCCTCAGCCTCCCTCTGCCTGTTGCAGTGCTAACCCACTCTCAGCATGAGAAAAAATTCCTTACATACAAGCAGAATTTTTCTCACTGTAGCTTGTGCCTGTCACCTCTTTCCTTTCACTGTGCACCCCTGAGAATAGCCCTGCTCCATCTTCTCTATAACTGCCTTTGATTGTTGGAGACAATGCCAAGATCCTCTCAAAGCCTTCTTGTTTGCAGGCTCTCTCAAGAGAGACAGAGATCGTAAATGCAAAAGCCTGCACATCACACATTTCACAGCCCTGATACCTGTGTGAGAAGTGAGCATCGACTGGCACATGCAGCCCAAGGAAGTGAGGGCAGGGGGTTAAAACGGAGCCCTACCAGCCACAACATATCACCTCTGGTCAGTGCCACTAACATCTTGGGAAGCCCCAAGAAAACCTTTTAAAACCTCTGTCTCAGATCTCCTATAGCTAAACATTGCATCAATAAACTTTATCTCATCAGACATTGAAGTCTGTAGCTATTTGAGATTAAACTGTTCTTAAGCCACTGCAGTACTGCAAGTCCAGCAGCAGCAGGGTTGTCTGTGGTCAGCCAGGCAAAGAATAAAATATTCTGTTGTAATTTGAAATGGCATTCCAAGGATACCTTCTCTTGTTTGTACCAAGCACATAAGGGAGAGAGACAGGACTGCCAGTCCAGCAGCAGTCCCGTTCCTGTCTGCTCTAACCCCAAGGGGTTTTGTACAAGGTGAATTGTTTCTTGCTGTCAGAGGGGTTTTGTAGGACTCAGATCAGAGGAAGACGCTAGAGGAAAATGCCTTACTGGAGCCAATATCAGATTCCCTGTGCTGTTATCCATAAGAAATGCATCTCCAGAAACATTTGCCTGAGAAATGGAGCACAAAATCACTTCCATCACAGCAATGACCAGTTAATGTCTGCCTCCTGACTGGCTAGCACCTAAAGCTAGCAAAAGAGTAATCACAAGCTCCGTGGTGACAGTCTTTGGACAGGAACATAAAAGCATGTTACCACTGCGAATCTGGGACTGTGGTCACAGTGTGATGGTTCTTCCCCCAGCACTGCCCTTCTCATGATCCTCACCAGGACCTCTGTGTCAGACCTGGAGTTGGTAACCACAGGGGCACCTACTGCAGAATACCTGACACGTTCATTGTCACACTGTAGCTCTTCCTCCAATGACTTCTTTGGGTATTCGTATCCCAAAGCTACTTTAGAGGAACACTTTGGATGAAACCTTCATTTCTCTGAAATTAGAAGATATTTGGCCTTATTCAAGTCAGTGGCAAATATTTCCTCCTTTGTACCTCTGGCAAAACAGAAAATTATACACTTTTGAATACAAAATGAAGTTTTCTGGCTTCATAGTTTCAGCCAGACTGCAATGATTTAGCTTCATTGTGGTTCCTACACGTGTGCAAATGAACTGTTTTACTATTATTTAATTTGGAGCATTTAAGTTAGTGAAGCTGAAGCACATATGTTGTGACAGGGTTGAGACTTAAGCCCACTTATGCCATAAACAATAAAATATGAGATGAAAAAAAGTGCTATGAGGAACAGCAAGAAGAAATGAACAAAACAGATTCACTGTTGACATCCTCAGTCATAAAATCTTCAGTACATGCAGAAGTTTCATCAGGATCTTGGACATGTCACCTAGGATGATTTCCTTACACTCTTCCCCAAATACACTGGGTTCCAGCACTTGAAGAGCTTGTATGTCCAAGACAAGAAGAGAGCCATGTAACGAAATCTGATGCACAATAAATTATTAGCAGAAAGTGGTATTCTCGGTGCATTACAAGCATGCAGTCTTTATAAAGACATACATACACTAAAGTTACAACCTTCATATATTGGGCACATCGAGTGTGTGTATGCAACACCAAAGACATCCCATGCCAGCCAAAGACACCTGACCAAGAGATGCACTGCATAAATTAGTACTTACTTGCTGAGAAATAACTTGAACACAGAAAAAGGAGCATATGAGGATTGTCTCCTCATACTTCACGTCTCTTCTTAACCCCAGACCAGGTTAGGTGTGACTATATGTAAAGTTACTCTAGTTTCTTGATGGCCATTTACCATTTAGATTATTGAGAAAGAGATTTTCTGGCCTCTAGCTAAAGTATCCAGTGCCCCTGCAAAGCACAGTTAGCCTGGTGAGGAGTTTCAGAGACTGTTTTCAGAATTGGGAGTTGAAACATCAATTGCATTTGAGTGCATCACACACAGCCAGTCTGAAAGAGAAGCCAAAGCAGATGTGAACATGGATAAAGAGAGGTATTAAAGAACTGACCTAGTAAAGAGAGAAGCATTTATTCTGGGCTGGAAAAACACCAGGAAAAGGCAGGAACTCATATATCAACCTGCACTGGCTCTATTGCCCCAAATAACCATCAAAGACAAAAGTCCTGCCCAAGCTGCCTGTATTAGTAAGTAACGTGGCACAATGGGAATGAAGCTGTAGAGAGAAGGACTGGTACTGAGGACCTGAAGTCCATGCTACACACATCTCAGAAAGATTTAGTGTGGATTGAGCCCTAGTCTGGTCCCGTGGACTGAACGCCCATCAGCGGTGTGAGTGCACCTCTTGGTCTAATTTCAGCTGAAAGTAAAGTTCGTGCACTCTGAGACTGCTCCACTGTACAAGCCAAAGCACAGCACAAGGAGGTGGGGGCGAGACTTGGTTCAGACACGCACTTCTGATCCGCATGAAAATGCACCCAGTAGGACTTGGAACCAGCATCTACAAGTAGTCACGTCAAATGGAGGAAAGGAAAATGTGAGCAAAAATTCGCACTCACATTCCAAAGAGAAAAACAAGGATGATGCACAGAAAATGTCAAGGAGAAAAAGAATAAAATTCATTACCACAAGGAACATGAAAAAACCCCATTAGCTTATTAATTGATATCAAAGACTGTATTGTTCACTGAGATTACTCAGCTTCCTTCAGAAGAAAAACGTTACAGCATTGCGCAATGCTCGGGAGGGAAGGAGTGCTCCTAACATCCTGACAGTCCCTCTCTACGAAATGCTCATGCATCATGGGTCACCAAGGATACAGCCCTTAAATTCTTAAAGCAAATAAGAGTCCTAATTGCAAGTGGTTATGTCCATGTGACTGTTATATCTACTTTTTCAAAGAAGATGCTTCTTTCAGTCTAAACTCACTTTTACTGGTTTTAAACTCCTTTTGTTTCCTGTTTTTCATTTTTACTCAGCTGGCAAAATTGCTCGCAGGCAGGGACAAGCACGATGTGCATGATGTAAATTACGTACGCAGTGAAAAGTCTGCAGCCTAACGACACAGTAAATACACAACGTTACAAGAAACTGCTTTCATTCCCTTCCTCGTTTGAAGTCAGGATTATAGAAGAAGTGTTTGCAAAAACCTCTCTTCTGAAAAACGTGTGCATTAGGTTGTAAGACTGTCATTAGGATATGTGATCACATTAGGGTGTGGTGTGTGGAGGAAAATCACAGCACTGCTGCTGAAATGCAGCAAGATTAAGATTAAGGCACAGTTTAGCAAATCTGGTCATAGATAGCCAAGACCATACTTACAGGCTGGCCATCTGGTGATGTCAGAGCTGCCCTTCCTCACCGTAAGTCCTGTGTCCTGCCTTCCCCAGCCTCCAAGAATTTGTAGCTCCTGAGCAGGTGATGGTAGCTTTGTTCTCCACAGCCCTTGTTGCCCTTCCATGGCATGAACTCGTCCAGCTGCCTTTTGAACCCATGAAAATGTTGAGTATTCCCTACTTCCTGTTGCAAAGAGGTCCTGATCCATGACACTTCACTGCAAGTGATATTTTATTAGAGAAGGTTTTCCTTGGACATCTGCAGACATTTTGGTTAAAAACAGACTGAAAGAGGACCCTAAACATCAGATAGACCAAGAGCTCATTGGGAATACAGGGAAGCTGAATTAGAATCTCTGGTCCAAAACTACGTTTGCATCTGAATGTCCCACCAGTCCAGCATTTGACCTGACTTTGGATATTCTGACCTTAATATCTACTAGTTTAAGCTGTTGGAGCTATACCAGTTTCTACAAACTGGTCAGCTATACCAGTTTCTTCATATCTCTTGTGTCAGGGAAAAGAAAACTTGTCAGACTGTGGTCAGGGCACTCATTTCCTGTGGGTTAGGTGCAGCTCGAATTTCTGTCTTCCCTGCAAGATCTGAAGCCACTCAGGGCCCCACTGCGAAGGAGGACACAGAATCTAGAGCAGTCCAGGTTGGGAGGGACCTATGCAGATCGTCCAGTTCAGTCCAGCTCAAACCAGGCCGGTGTTCAAAGCTGGTTAAGGCAGGTAACAGACCAAGGTACCATCAGCTGAGGTACCTAAAGCAGTGCAGTGTTTGGGCCAGGCATTCCCTGAGTATGTGAACCTAAAGTAAGATGGGAATGGGCTTCCAGTAGGTAGGTTATGGTTCCTGGGAGACACAGATGTGGAGTTTGTGTATCCCGGAGCTGAGTTCAGCACAACCACCAGACTGCCCTCTGGGGAGTCTTTATCTGCCTCTCATTCCTGAATTCATTATTTCATTACACTTTCTGAGGACCGGGTGCCTAATTCCCTTTCCAAAAGGGTTTTGGCAGTACTGGGTGTCTCCCTATTGATCCATAATGTCAGTTTTCAAAGCTAATATAGGTCCTTATTTTATCAAGGCACTTCTGAAAAGTTTGTTCTCCACCCATCCTCGCAAGACACCAACTGAAACTACACCCATAGGCTGGGACCGAGCCCACCTAGAAGGATGTTTTCTTGAAACAAGATGGTGACAGCCGTAGCAAACCGTACCAGGCAAGGGCCAGACCCCAGCGCACATGACAGCGGCGAGAGCGTTTGGCTGACGTTCATCCCTCAGCTGACTGACCTGACTGTTATATAAAATTCCTCATACAGTGATGCGGCATTCCTGGTTAGACACAGACAGTCTGAGGAGCAGCTGGATGCAAAACACTCTGTGGGAAGAGGCAGGATTTGTTTATAGGCTCCCCATTTCCCCACAGACTTAGAGAAACCCGCCCTGATCCTCTGCTCTACCACAGCACCCCTCAAGCTGTCGCATGAAAAGTCATCCGTGGGCAGCAGGTTCTCCAAGCTCTAGCCCAGGCAGAAGACAACTGTCCACTACCGGCTATAGTCAAGCACTTTCTCTATCGTGCTTCTGAGCTGCTTAGAGTAACGCACCAGGAAAGATAACTTCAGTGGAAATTGTATCTGCAGGGTAAACCACCATTTATGAACTAAATTAACCCCCTTCAGTGCACTAGGAGACTGTAAAGTACATCAAACACCAGCCTGCCGCTTCGAAAAAATGTGTTAGCAGTTACCAAAGCAAGTGTTAAACACCAGCACAAAAAAACCTAAGGGGCTCTTGTTTTAAACCGATTGTGAAAGATTGAGATTATTGTTGAAAAAGTCAGGTCCTGACTGAAGTTTGAGCCAGGTTTGAGGGTATTTAAGACTCTCCCAGTAAATTTTCTGGTGCCTGTTCTGAGTGGGTTCAGCTGCCTCGTTTCCTGCAGAAGCTCTGTTGAAGTGCCTCTGCCTCTATCTCCCTTGCCAACTTTCAGGAGCTTTGGTTTTGAGGCGCACCGCTGTCTCATCCACAGATATCCCAAGGTTTTCTCCAAGCTTTTTTCATTTTCTCCGCTGATATTTGTATTCAAGGCCCGGTAATTAGCCCACTGCCCTTCACAACTGCCAGGTAACATTCTGCTACCAATGAGACAGAGCAAGGAAGTTTAATTTCCTCATCAGGAAATTAGAAGATAATTAACAGAGATTTATGAAGATGTGTTGTGTCTTTGAAAAGGTAAAAGAAAACATATTGCCAGAGCTACCAAACAGGTAGAAGCTATTACTGTTTTAAACAGTCGCCTTATTCCTAAATACGAACGGCAAATATTCAGAAGTGCTCCATGGTATGAACATTACTGATGATTAATGCTTTGACAAAGATTCCTGCCTACAGAATTCAACTTAGCTTGATTAAAACAAATTTCTAAATTACCCATCTATCACAAGATCTCCACAGTGTCGTGAAATTTGCAGCAGCATTTATAGCCTGGGAACTACAACTAAGTGTCCTTGCAAAAAGCCACAATGACCTAAATTAACAGGCGCTCTTTGTACAGATCAATCACGAGGGACAGACGTGCAAGCACTGAAATGGCTCCATCATAATTACACAGTTTTTGGACGATGACTTTACAGACAAAGAGATATTACCGTGATCATTCGTATGCCTATAGGTTATGATTAACGTCTGACATAGGAGAGGCTGTAGCTTAATAGCAGCGGTAGTTTGAGAGTATTTTGTAGTGCTAGATCCTGAACAGTTGCAACATCTCTCCAGTTTGTACTTAGTGTATCTTTTGGTATTTTTCACCTTGTACACCATCCTGTTCCCAAGAAAATGGAAAAAACCTTGCATATTTGAGGCGTTTGTGTTACGACTTAAATACAGTTTTTACAAAGTGTTTTAACAAATACAGCTATTCTGCTCAAAAAACAAATTACAAACTTAAAAACCTATATAGCATAACGAAAATGTATTTCTAGGAAAAGCAATTATGAAACGCTGCGTTTCATTACTTCTCTGAAAAAGAACCTCTTTCAGAGGGAAAATCACCCATAAACGCCCTTTGGGAGTGTTCAAGGAAGAAGAACCGGTGCCAAAAGTCACACGTATTTCTGCTTCGATTTAGTTTCAAAGAAACTCCCTTCCAGCAAGCTTCCCAGCACCCCTGCTGAAGCAGCTCCCTCATCATGCAGCTGGAAGAAGCACTTTGCTGCTCCAGCCCGGGAGCACCGGCAGAGCACAAAATACATCCCAGCTCGTACCTCGTGGGACACTGCTCCCCTCTGCAGTAATTAACAAATCCTTGCTAATCGCAAATCCTCAAATCCAAAAGAAGTCATGTAACTGTAGTGGCTTTCTGCCGCTGGACTGGGAGGAAGATGTATTCTTCAAATCCTCCCGGTCTGATGACAGGTAAAAAAAAAATTGAGATTTTAAACAAATGATCCCGTGAAAAAAGGAAAAGAAAATACCAGACAGTCCAACGCAAGGCCTGAACCAGGGCAAGCCTCTCCCTTATATTTGACTGTACGTTTCTCAGGGGTCATTATTTCAAACAGAGCAAAGTGATGACACCAGCACTAATGCTGCTGAGGAAGAGCTCTAGGTAGGCAATCCCTGAGGCTGCTGAGAACTGCAGCTCGGTTGTGGCAGCAGCTGAACGAGGCACTACCTCATTCTCCAGATCCAAACCTCTGGTGGCTGAGCCGCAAGCTGCAACACCACAGCAATATTAGCATAAAGCAGTTTTGTTGGGGCTGAGCAGAATTCAATAGCTGGGAAATATTAAAAACCAAAAGCAACAAAACAAAAATCCCTGCTGTCTTTTTGTGTGAAGCAACGAGAGAAATCATCTAGGCTATGGCCCAGTCTACTGAAAAACGAATAATCAATGCTGTTGTCAATTTTTAAATTACAAGTTATAAGGCTCCTTATGCCAAGATGCTTTATTTAATTAAAACAGAAATTAACAGATCGATTTTCTATGTTAAACTAACAATTGTAATGATACGTGTAAAAGAGGTGAAGTTCTCAACTATAAGCAGCTCATGTCAGAGAAGAGAAATGGTTAGAGGACACTTCAAGCATAGCATCCACAGGATGTGCTGGTAGTTCCACAGATCACATAAATGCAACAATAATTAGCCCTCCCAAGAGAGTAAAAGGTCATGTGTTTACGCAATCTACTAAAAGTCAATGAGCACCAAATGAGACCTCTACAGTGTTGAGCTACATGACACTGGCTCAGTGGATTGATGGAGTTCAATCCAGTTGGCAGCTGGTCACAAGTGGTGGTCCCCAGGGCTCAGTGTCGGGGCCTGTCCTCTTCAACATCTTTATCAATGGTCTGGATGAGAGGATCGAGTGCACCCTCAGTAAGTTTGCAGAGGACACCAAGGTGGGTGGGTGCGTCAATCTGCTTGAAGGTCAGGAAGGTCTAGAGAGGGATATGGACAGGCTGGATCAGTGGGCCGAGGCCAGTGGTATGAGGTTACATAAGGCCAAGTGCCAGGTCATGCACTTGGGCCACAACAAACCCCTCCAACGCTACAGGGAAGAGTGGCTGGAAAGTTGCCCAGCAGAAAAAGACCAGGGGGTGTTGGTTGACAGCTGACTGAATTTGATCCAGCAGTGTGCCCAGGTGGCCAAGAAGGCCAACAGCATCCTGGCTTGTGTCAGAAATAGTGTGGCCAGCAGGAACAGGGAAGAGATTATCCTCCTGTACTCGCACTGGTGAGGCTGCACCTCAAAGACTGTGTTCAGTTTGAGGCCCCTCACTACAAGAAGCCCATTGAGGTGCTGGAGCATGTCCAGAGAAGGGCAATGAAACTGGTGATGGGTCTAGAGAACAAGTCCAATGAGGAGCAGCTGAGGAAACTGAGGTTGTTTAGCCTGGAGAAAGGGAGGCTGAGGGGGAGACCTCATCCCTCTCTAAAACTACCTGAAAGGAGGTTGTAGTGAGGTGGGTATTGGTCTCTTCTCCCAAGTAACAAGTGACAGGAGAAGAGGAAATGGCCTCAAGTTGCACCAGGGGAGATTTAGGCTGGATATTAGGAAAAATTTCTTTGCAGAGAGAGTTGTAAAGCATTGGAAAAAGCAGCCCAGGAAGGTGGTTGAGTCTCCATCCCTAAAAGTGTTTAAAAGATGCGTAGATGTGGTGCTTAGGGACTTGGTTTAGGAACCCTGGCAGTGCAGGGGGAATGGTTGGACTTGATTTTAAAGGTCTCTTCCAACCAGTTGTTTCTGTGATTCTGTGACACTGCAAGCCTCTGAAGTGACTTCTGACTCTGGAAGAAGATGAGAGTATCTGCTCTCGATGGAGGGGCAGGCTGGCAAATGATGAGCTGACTAAAACACCTGTGGAGGTCAAATGCCTCCATACCCTTGTGCTGTGCCATGTAGCTCATGAGAGTCTTTTATGAGATTTCAGCAGCCCTTGGATCAGGTAACTTGTGCACTTACTGAGGTTCCATTTTAAAAGCTAGCTTCTCCAAGAGAGAAGCCCAGAGCCTCAGAAATCTTTGCTGTGACTGATGTTACCTATTATCAAAGTCCCATCTTCAGCATTGGTTTTACTCTTTCTTACAGGCTCCCGAAATACCACAGACCTGGTACCTAAGTGCATTGAATGCTGTGGGAGGATTTCTGTCAGCCTAAGAATTCTCTCAAAAGGTGTCATGAAGCTGGCTTCAAAATAAGGTAATGCATGCAAGAAAAAGTCATCAATCAAAAGATGCTGTACCCCACATAGAAACAGGTTCATCCATTCAATTGTCGAACAGGAATGTAACTTTTATTTCATTCTATTGCTATCATTTTTCCTCTAAAAGACACCCCCTTTTTTGCCTCTTTTGATAGGAAAATTCTGGGTGCAGTTATATTCCTGCAGAGATCAAGAATTCCAATGTTTTCAACAATATCACATGTCTAGGATCAGGACTAAATCATGGAAATGCGACAAACATAGAAGTTGATTTATGGCTGAACACAGTTTTTATGTTCAACGTATCTTAGAGTGAATGGATGTTTTTGGCAGCACTACACAGCACTTCTAATGGATGAAGAATGTTTTCTTTCTTCTCTTAGACAAATTAAAATATCTGCTGGTCCGTTCCTCTTTCCAGTGGGTTCATTCCTCTTTCCTGTTTGATCTGCTCCTAGCTGGACACACAGATTGTAGAGCAGATGATGATCCTGCAGTGACTACATTACAAAAGCGAACATCCACCAACCATTACCACACAGCAGTGTCTGAGATAATGCTCCATTTGTCCCTTCTCAGAGCAGAGACACACACAGTGTGTGCCTGTCAGAAAATAGTAGGATTATTACAGTATACTGGCTCTTCTGCCAAAAAATCATAGAAAAGGTCATCCAACCTTTGGTACACAGATTACAGCGATTTTCTTTTGCAAGTAGGACAGGCTGACAGAGTGTCGTAAAGCTCTTGAAGAAAAAAACGGGTCATCACTGTATCAATAGGCAAATTCTATTGCACTATTAACACAATGTGGAAATATTTCCTCTCGTCTCAATTTCAGATTTTTTCCCTTAGTTTTTAATTGAATGAAATAACCTGAACTGAATACAGTCGTTAACCTTCCCCTAAAAATAATATTGACTATGTGACTATTCTGCAAAAGCAATTTACCAAAACTCCAGCGGTTTAACCTATTCTGTGAGAGCGACAACGGCCAAACCTTAACAGTAAGAACCTGAAGGTTTTCTCTTTGTAACAGGATTTAGCAATAACTTTTAATTTGCAGTTCAAAGTTAATCCTCAAGGGAAAATGTGATCTGGCAAAAGCACCCAGTCACAGAAAGGAAAAAAAATATTCATTAAGCTGAGGGTTTTTTCTCAGTATTTCTGCAGCTATTGTTATTGGGAAACACTATAGAAATAATTGCTGCATTGTCTCAGACTAACAAGGCTCTTCTTATGTGATATATTTTATGTCTTTTGTACTTTATTTCTTTACTAATGAAAAAGAGAGCAAAATTTTAAATTTCTCAGTTCTCCTAGTAGGCTATAGTTTTAACACACCTTCTGAAAGGAAAGATAAGCAAATCCATTCAGCTAACACTCTGCTCTTCCCTGCATCCCTTGACATTAGTTTCACACGGCCATAAGCCTGAATTTTTCCTCTGTTTCTGCATCACCAAAGGCTTGCAGAGAGGAACCATCTCTCCTCCCAGGTTTAGCTGTAGGAAAAGCCCATAATCCAGACAATTCTTCTCATTAACTCATTAGGATCTGTTCAGATCTAAATTTCAGCAATTCTGTCATCCATGGTTTCCCTTCTTTGTTCCAGTGCTGTTTAAGACTAACTCATGGTGACCTGCTTAACTCAGAAGAAAGCATATGGACGCTGCAAGAGAGAACTGATGAGTTCCAAATTAGCCACCCACCGATAGATCAAAGTCTGCATTGAAAGCCTAGCTTTCGGCAGCAGTTCAGGAGCTGCCCTTATGAAGCTACCAGGAATTTTGATGGCAGCATGTGAGAAGACATGTGAGCGTTTAGGCAGCAAATAAGCGACCATGTTCCATCTATAAGTGTACTGAGAAATACAAAGAGATTCCTGCACATCAGCTGAACCACATCTCTTGAAAGTTGCAGATCTTCAACATCTGTTTTATATGAGTAATAGATTCTATTCTCAAAAAACCCAAAGAATATTCCCCATAAAAATAATGTAGCTACATTTAAGTGACTAATCCGTTGACCTCTTGCCTTAAGTTTCATTGAAAACAAAACATTCGCAGCTCATTTGTAAAATCTCAAGCCCTTGGGAAGCGGGAGTTTTAGCCCCTTCCTCCTGTAGTAAATGCAGAGCTGAGCAGAACAGACCAGCCCATTGTTGGTCTGCAGACTGCTCTCTTGCTAGCAGACTACTCCAGCAGGTTGATTAGAAAAATCACAGCAGTTTGTTACAAATACAGCCAACACGAGTAAAATCCATGGAAAGGAATGCTTCGGAAAAGTAATGGGAGTATATCCCTGCTTCATTCTTTTTTTTATTAAAACCTTTTATTGAGAGATGTATTCACTCCCCAGCATCAATGTGTTATCTTAACATACAGACCTAAACATACTTTTTAAACATGAAGGTTCATGTTTTACAGAATATTTAGCCCAAAAAGTAAGCCTGAGCTACTTCCCTTGCACATAAATAGAATAGGAGGGGCAAAAAACTGTACATTAAAAATTGCGTTAAGTTTCAGTCCCTGAAGAATCTACAATCTAAAGTAAGTTAAAACAGTCTTTTAAATA
The DNA here is from genome assembly GCA_009769605.1 of Bucorvus abyssinicus. NCBI lineage: Eukaryota > Metazoa > Chordata > Aves > Bucerotiformes > Bucorvidae > Bucorvus > Bucorvus abyssinicus. The sequence goes on from CM020024.1 coordinate 129,566,130, forward strand.
TTCTGGGGAAGGTTAAAGTTTGAAACAATATAAAGGTAAAAAGAAATGCAACTAAAAGAACCACAGAATGTTATAACAGACTCAATGTGTCTCACTGAGGTTTTAAAATGCTGAATGCTCAGGTACATATAAATACTGTCCAGGGATCCTGCCCTATTTGCACAGTTTGACTAACTTTTATCACGTAATATTTTATTGCACATATTAAAACTAGTCCTCACAAAACAACAGAACTGCATTAAACTATTCTAGAAAACATTTCTTATAGAAAAATTGCATTTTACCTGCTCTTTTGAAGAATTCTTGAAGTTGTTCTTTTGTTCCAAAATAAAAACTTCCGAAATGAAAAAAAAAAAAAAAAAAAGAAGGTGCACAGATGTTAAAAATAAAAGACTTGGATCAGCTGAGGGAGGCACAAGATGCCTGATGTTTTCTGAATTGAGAGTTTATTTGGGTAAATGACTTTGTCGCTGAGGAATTCAGCTCAGTTCTTTGTAGTAAGCATCTCTGGATGGGGAGAGAGTGACATTGCATCCTGTGCACACTCATAAATGAAGCAGGAATTCCCAGATTTGCCATCATGTGATTTCAGTGAGGAACTAGCACTTGACTTACTCCCAGCATCCGTAACTCTCTGCCCTAACACAGCTCTTCTGAAGCCTGAGATGGTTGTAAGAAGCGGCAAGGAGCGAAAAAGTACACAGATCAGGATCAGCTTCAACGAGCAGACACTTCAGGCGCTGCTCTGAGTCAGGGAGGAAGCAGGAGGAGAACACAGCAAAAGTACCATTGTTAAACTGCCACAGAAGTTATAAAAGAGCAGATTTAACAGTTCTTGCTGTGAAAAACTTGTTGTATTTGAAAGGGGGGAAGGGGGGGAAAGGGGGGGGATTCACTTTTTCTGCCATCAGAAAGTACTAAAAAGAATATCCTCATTCTCATTCTTTATACTGGGATTTCAAAGATTTAGAAATTACACTGCAGTTCTCAATGCCGTGTTAATGAAGCACCACTCCAGCCAAACTCTTTCTGCCTGTATGAGGCAAAAGCTAATAAAAGATAATATAATCTACACTCCCCATATGGTATGTGTCAACTGGAGAAACAGATGCGACATTAATATCATAGCTGCAAGCAGAATAACACAGAGGAAAATAATACAAAATTCATTCCTCACAAAGAGAATGATGCTATTGACATTTTGCATTGAAGAACTGTATGTTATTAAGTGGCAATGATGGTTTCTGCTAGCTGAGGCTTCCTAAAGAGGAAATTGTTCTCAAAATTGACCTTCTAAGATTCAAGGCAGAGATGAAACTTCAAGCTCCCTAAGGATTATTCATAAGGTCATCAACGGTTATCTCCACGTTCTCATGTGATGTGCATCACGGATGTACATACAAGGCCTGTGTCTTCTCTCTCTTGCTGCCGGGGAGAGGCACTTACTACGCGAGCGTGGTGAGGAAATGCGATAAGGTGAATCATTGTGCAGTTCCTGTTAAATTGGTCTATTTGTGTTGTCGCTGGAGGTACTTAATTGTCCAAAAGTTTGTTTTTCAAAGACTTTTTTTTTTCCTAGGCTGTAGAGCACATGTAACGGAACCTATTGTAAAATAGGTTCTAGTTTAATCTGATTGCCTACAAACACCAAGGTGACAATAGCTTAGGCTCTAGGAAGTTATTTACACCCTTGTAACTCAAGAAGTGCCTAGTCATGTTTTGTGAATGCAGATCTATTTATATCTCTCCCCAGTACCTCAGGACAGCTACTCCCTGACGGCTCTAGTGTGACAATAGACCTGCCACTTGAGACAGGACTTTTTAATCACAGAAGACATAATTTCAATTGAAATATTAACTTACAGCTAGATTATAAACATACAGGTGTCCTCCCATCCAATTTTATGCAGACAAGTGAATCCAGTTCTCCTTTCAAAGATTATTCTGACACAAAAAAGAATCCCTTAAAGACAAATTATTCACCTCCAACATTATAACAATTTATTTGTGTTTCTGTTGCTTAGATGCTTCAGCCATGGCTGAGGACCCCAAAGCAGGAGATGCTGTAAAAAAAACACAGAAAAAGATGAAGTTTCGCTCTATAGAGATGATTTAAAACACAGAAGGCAGCAAGCAGGGTAAGGGGCAAGTGAGACACCGCTGATCCCCGTAGTAATTGTAGTGTTTCAAGGCGGCACCCATCAAAGGGATGCAGACTATTCTGTTTGTCATAAGAGGTCATAAACACCCATCACCTCATTTAACCCATATTTCCATTAAGATTTGTGCTACATCACTGAGATAGCCATATTTACAGCGGAAGGCCAACCAGAAATCCTGAGAAGTTAAAAGAAATGTTTCCTGTGAAGTGTATGTTAAATAAGCAACTTCATACCCTCTAATGAAATGGGAAATTAAAGTCATGCGTTTGCAACTGTTTCCTATAAACCTTTAACTAGAGACCTAGCCATAAAATTGAGGGCATTTCCTGGTAAACGTAGAACTAACCTAAAATCTGAATATAAATCTGTGATAATTTAGAGGCTGCTGAGCACACAGAAACTACAAGTTCCCACTGATGCTATGGACTCACTGTGCCCTTTGAGGCTTTCCAAAGCTGCATACCCCACCAGGTTGGAAGGAGCTGCAGCATTTCCCTCCCAGGTTATAAAAAGCCTGGAAAGGTCAGGTCTACCCTGACACCCAATGCACTTCAGTACCCTGAGTTATGTACTGAGAAACCGATGCTAATGTCTGAGCGAGATGAGAAATGGGAGAAAAATGCATCCAGGGTTTATTATTTTCCTAGATCCATGAAGCAAGAGCAATAGGAACTTCAGAAAAAGGCTTCGTGGGTTACAGAGATGCAAGTATCCACACAGAGGATGGAGTGTAAAGTCTGAATTAATACAGTGAGTCCAGTCAGTTGTTTAAAAAGTCTATTCCTAGCAAGGCAATCAAAAGATGGCTGAGGGGAAGAGGCAGAGGACAGAATATAACCAGTGGAGAGCTGGGGCAGACAGGCTGAAAAATTAATGCTGGAAAGCAGAAAGCAAGGCATCAGCAAAAAGATCCGGATGAGCACTGAAAGTCTGAGGGAGGATGAGGCTGTCAGGAGTGAACATGACACTGAAGACCACACTCCAGCACACGTGGATGATGGAGTTGGCAGAAACACTCCAAATTAATGTCAGGTTATTGGCGCGTGAAATGTTGTGGCTTTTATTATGCCCGTATGTTGGTTTGTGACATTCTCATTCATTCCAGGAAGATACTAGGCATAGGAAGTTGAAAGCTGGGAATGCAATGCTGTTGGATATGTTTATATTGCTAGTGAAAAGTATTTTGCTTCCCTAATTCTATCAGTAAGTTTAAGAAAAAACAGCAAAGTAACATCATATATTTTTACTAGAGAAAGAGATGTTATCACAGGCTCTCTGAAAACAACGTATTCCACATGCCGCTGACGTACTACGTGGAACATCATACCTTGTATTCGCAGAATAATCTGCAATGGGAGCAAAAAGAAGCACAAAAATACTTGTAAATTATGAAATCACGTCTTAAAAAGACTGCAGAAACAAAGCTGTGATGTTGCTCAGGGTTTTTTGTTGGTTTTTTCTTTTTTTGCTGGGTTTTTTGTTTGTTTGTTTGTTTTGTTGTTGTTGTTGGTTTTCTGTTGTTCAGAATTTCACATCCATAAACCTGTACAGCAAAACAGGAGCTAATTGGGCTCTGGACTCAAACTGATCATTTTTCCAATACTGAGTTTTGAACACTCTCAGTTTCTGTAGAACTGACCAGAGCTGGGTAGAAAACCAGGCTTGGTTCTGGTTTCATTACCCATCTTTTCAGAGCAAAACTGGCACTTCCAACAGCCCCTGTAAAGGTTTTTATGGAGAAAATTCTGGTTTTGAAGTCAAGATAAATAAATAGATAGGTAAACAAACAAGAGCAATGCCCACGAATTCCAAACGAGTTCTCTGTAGGGACTTACTTCTCAGTAGGGAATAACGCGCCTGCAAACAGGCTGGCCATTGTGTGAAACTCGCACGGGTCAGACCAACAGAGAGGGGCTTTGGCATTCCTCACAGACTTTCCAGGTGGGAGACCACTGCCTGCCAAACCCCAGGGACTGGGGGTGGAGGGGAGTGGTGGGGAAGCCCTCCAGTGGTGCACTCCACCCATAGAAGGAGCAACTCCACCACTCGGCGTCTCATCCCCTCCCACTGTGCTGCTGTTGCTCTGTGAAAGCTGGGTGTCTAGCCCAACTGCTCTCCTACACTTCAAGTAAAGATACAGACAGCTGTAATCAACAAATCATCCCAGCCTGAACTAGAGAGGGGTTTGTGCTGGCAAATTTTAGGTGTCTACATGAAAGCCACAGGTCTTGTGGTCCCAGGAGATGAAGGGTCAATGCAGTCAGCAGAGTCTAGGAAGGGACGCCTGAACCGCAGCCAGCTGTCTGCTGCAAGGTGAGACCAAAAACTCTCCAGACTGTATCAACTGTGCTGATTAAGCCTTCGCATCTCAAAATGGGGACAATAAACACTGAGTTCACATGTGGACACCTTCAACTTAGATACCTAGATTTAGGAGGGATCTAGCCTTAGGTTACACAATTTAGCCGTCTGCTGGAGTCAGATGCCTACATCTCCTGCGCAATGAACGGGAAGAGTGAAATGCCTTTGCAACAGGTCTTTCTAACCAGGAGCAATTTGATCCCCCTAAGGCGAGTGTCCACGCACACCACCCTGTAGCCCTACTGCTGTTTCCCTGTGTTTCCTGGAGCTGCCCTGAGCAAATGCACACCAGGCTCAGACAAGTCCGAGTCCAGCTGTGGCTAGGCTCTTTCCTCATTTGTATCTTTGTTCATTTCGCCTCTAGTTACCATTTTTCTACTTGTATGCTCCTGGCTCTTCCTCTTTTTTCCTACCCCCATGAGGGCCTGTCTGCAATACAGAAGAGATCTGGAGGGGAAAAGGATGGTGAGAGGAGTGGGAGCAAGCAGAACTGGTGGAAACACAGGGGCAGAAAAGTCCATTTGCTGAACACCATCCTGAAATAGAATAACTTTTTTCAGAAAGGGAAGTTGAAAGGTGGAAGTTTATACCTGCAAACCATCTAGCTGCAGTGAGTGTGACAACTGGCTGGCTTCCTCTGCGGTTACTGAACAGGAACAGTACAGTTTTCCAGCAACGCTGCCTGCTCAGGGGCAAGTTAGTAGCTGGATGTTGATTTGCCATCTTGAACTGAGCACCTGAGAAGCCTGTGCTGATGCATGACAGAGCTGAACAAACCAAATTCAATTAATGAGCGAACTTAAATGACAGATTCGCCTTCTGGAGCACGTGGGAATGAGCAGCCTCTCCAGGCAGGGCTGCAGCAAGGAAAACTGTAGAAAATCCATCTCTGGCAGCCAGGCCCATGATCTTTTTCTTTCAGGGTGAGGCTAAGACAGTACTGGTGGTCCTGTGATTCAGTCCCTGGTGATATAAAACAAACTGTCACCGCACTCTATATGGCTATTATTAGGGGTCTCTGAGAGTTTTGTATCAAGATACAGTTTTCCTTACACTGGTCAGCCCAGCACTGAGTGTGCCTCAGCATCAGTGAGAAGGCCCACGCCGTGAGAAGGAAGAGCGGACCAGCCATGAACTTTCAATCCTTGCTCACAGGATGCCACTGGCAAGGAGATGTGAGCGTATCCCAGCCCTGTTGTCTGTGCCTGGATCCGCTGTGAAAGGCTCCACGCACCAGGTCATGGGATGCAGCCGGGGAGGGATGCAGATAACAATGGTACCCTTTCAGCTCTGGGCCCTGAAAGGTGGCATTCACTGACTGCCCAATACTGCTCCTGCTCCTGGCCATAGCCTCCTGCAGTCGCAGCCACCCTGCATGCCAAACGCTGCCTGTCTTTGCAGGCCAGGGGTCTGCCAGACATCTATATCTTGCTTCAGGAGCACAAGGACAGGAGAACGGCCTCCAGGTGATACAGGTAGTGCTACTAGGACCATTACGCGACTGTCTGTATAAGTAGTTGCAATTACAAGAGCAAACACCCTTCTATGCATCAGCACATACGTCAAAACAAGCATGAGACAGTACTCATTGCACAAGAGGAACTTTATGTTCAAAAGTCATCCCATATCCTTAGGATTAATCATAACTCAGCTGAGGCAATTATAAAGATAAATCTTCATCCGGGCAGTTCTCTCATCTACACAGAGAAACAAATTCTGAGTGGCTCCCAATTCTACATCTCTCTGCACCTATACCAGTCTCCACAACTATTCCAGAGTAACCCTGACTGCCCGTCTCCACTTCCCTACCCTGCACTGGTCTGGAGTGGGGCAAGAAAAGTCATTACTCCAGGGTAGTTACACTGGTGCCCATGCAGAGGCAAACCTCAGTCCTATGTGGGGTTATGGAGCCATTATATCTGTGCGTGAGGCAGAGTGCAGAGTATGTCTCTAGGAGACATGAAAATAATTTGCTTAAATGAAGGAATTTCTCTGAATTTTACATGAAAGAAGGTACTTGACTACTATAGTTTTTCAGTAAAGTTTAACAGTGGTTCACAATTTTTTTCTTCCTCTCAAAGTTACATATTCCTCTCTCTTTTTTTGTCATATATGTGTACAATTAATAATAATACATAGTGATCATTAATTACACACATGTACTTTATATACAATTCTGCTAGGGAAGTTATAATGTTATTACACGTTGCCTAACATGTCCCAGCACTGTTTCACAGAGTCCGTCATGTTAGGCTGGTTGAGCAGAAACATCTCTGCAGGCAGGGCAAACCCCCCCCCTGCAGGGCTTAACTCAACAACTGCCAAACTGGTGAAAAGAATTTTCTTTCCAGGCTCTTTAAAGCATAGCTGGTTCCCATAAGCTCACCTATAAGAACATTGCACCGTAAATCCTTGTCTCCACATCAGACTTGAACAGTGCAGAGGTGTATTTCACCTCTGCTGCAGAGGTATCTGTTTCAGTGTCTGTTTCAGACACTGTTTCGTCTCGCTTCACAGTATGTGTTTCTGACCCTTTATTTTCCATAAGAAAAGTGTTCATGTCTTCAGGAATGGCAGAGATGTCTCTCATTAACATCAACGGGTTGTTAAAAGGTCCAGATTCATTAGTGCCGACTGGCTAGTTTCGGCTTGTCCTTTTCTATCTGTTATATTGGGGTTTTGTGCCAGCCACAGACTTTGTCAGGTCTCTTCAAGACATTCATGGGTGGCCTGTGCCTTCCACTTCCTTAAGGGTCCAATATCCTGTAACAGAAAACTGCAGGGTTATAATGAGTGATTAACAATTTAGTAAAAACTCTATTCACTGATGTAACTCCATCAGACCAAAAGCCATATCAAAAGAAAATGAGCTCTGCACCATCACCAGGGTCCTCCACTAACATGTCCTCCATTTCTAAGTTACGTGCAAATGCTCCTCTCTGAGGACTGTTCAACTGGCTCAAAGTCCATCTCAGTGGTAGGAAAGCATCATTTAACTTCACGTCAATTCACAACTCACCAGATGAAGGACCTCCATCATGCTAAAATCTCACGCCCACATAGTATAGCCCCTTCTCAGAGCAGTCTGTCATTCCCAAGGTGGCTTTTCAGGATACTGATGTTTAACCCAGAGCAGGTATCTTGCAACCCCTCTCAACACAGCAGTAGCACGGTTATGTTATTATTATTAGGGGCTGCTGTCTTCTTCAGGCAACAGACAACCTACTAAAAATTCACTAAATGACCCCAAGACCAGCCACGTCAGTAAATGAGTGCTCAGTAGTTGAAGTTCACCTCTTTCCTAAAAGCGGCGGGAAAGCTGGATCTAGGCTCTGATGGGTAGAGGCGACACTGACTTCTGCAAACACTACTGTCTCAGAGTAGTTTTGAGACCATAAAGTAACCTGAATCCCCCAGAGGTGCCACAGAGCAGTTCTTTTACCATCTCCCGTAAGGTCTTAGCAACAATTGTCACCACTCTGTAAGAGACAGGAGGGTGATAAGATAGTTTGTACCACTCCAAACGGAGGGAAATACCGTGTACAGCTACCTTTCAAATTAAATAGCCTGTAAGTTCTAGCTAGGGATTTTGTTCTCCTCACTTCTCCCTTCAAAGCCTTGCATAAATGGATATCCCAAAAGCATGCTTTGAGTATGTGAGTCGTTTCTGTGGCCAACTACCATAAACAAACATTTGCCCAAGCTGTTTTCCATTAGTCGTCTCTACATTCTCTAACTCTTCCATCTTTGGCAAAAAATACCGAGATCAGCATCAATTTGTTTATAAACACGTAAGGCCAATCCTACTTGCTTTTCTTGGCCGTGGTTATGCTGACCACATCCTCCCCAGCTCTCGTGACACGGTGTGACACAAGTAAGCACAGACACCTTTTACCTGCGTTTTTCTCTTCCCACTCAGTGCGCATCACATGGAGGATACTTTCATGGACAAAGCGATGTACATTTTCCTGGACCAGTGATCATCGGTGCTGCTTGTCCTTGCTCTCTTTTCAGGATAGCAGCCTTTTCTAGGTGGGACGGGCCAATTCCCTGCAGTGCATTGCCTGGCAAGAACGAAGCCTTGGCCCCATCAAAGAAATGTGTGTAGCGCTCCTACGGTATCACTTTCATCAATGCAGCCTACGTGCTGAAATAACCTTTCTGCACAACACAGGAACTTTGATCTCCTGACTCTGGGTTCTGTGCCTTAACCACAGAGGAAGCTTGAAAAACACTCCCACAGGCTTCTCCTCCCCTGGGCATGCCTATACATGGGTACAGACACTGCAAACACCACTGCAAACTCTCTGGGACCAGGCAAGTCCATCTTGGAAGCAAACATCAAAATGGTATTGACATCTTGCAGCATTGCAGGTAGTTTTATTTGTTGAACCAAGACTGAAAGGTAAACCCAGGGACTGAAGCCAAAAGTGATTTCACCTGGAGCCAAGCCTGTCATCTGGAGTCATACTCACATACTTTTTACGAAGATTTTACAGCAAATACGTTTCTTACTCCTAGGGGCTTTCCTTCCCCTGGCATATAATGGCCAATATTTGTCTTCTGACAGTGCAAAAAAATGGTTAAACAGAAACTGCCCTTCAAAATAGTTGCCATTTTCACAACAAACAATTCAGATTTGTCCATAACAAACTGGAAAAACAAATTACCTGGCCACAGGATGGTATTCCCACTGAAGCGGCCAAGTCCTGCAATAAAAAATTCGGGTCAGCCTCATACTGGTGCCAGGACACATGGTAACTAAGCTGACACTAAGCTTGATAACATCTACTTTACCCACCACCGTAGTCATTTGAGCAAGTTTGAATTGCTAAAATGAGTTCAAACACATTTAGTTATCAATGCCATGGGGCTGCGGCATTTTCAATCCGCCAATAAAAGCCTTGAAGCTGGACTTCCAGCCCTCTGACCCGACAATGCCAGGTTATCCCAGCAAAGGAGCTGGCTAGCATGCAACATTGAGTTTGGAAATGGTATCAGGACGAAAGGCTTCCACAAAACAGAAATAATAAGGAGAAAAAAAAAATACATTGGAAACAACAAAATGGGGCAGTTCCAAAATGCTGGAGGTGCCCAGGGCTCCCTGTATTGCAGGGGTTCCCCCAGTACCACCCGCTTTACCTGATGGACAAAAGGCATCCCTTGTCCATGGCCTCCCTGCCTCTTGCGGGGCACTGGGAGGATCCAACTGCTGCAGGTGATGGGGGCAGTCTTGCCTCCTCACCTTTCCACACACAGAACCATGGCTCCCACTGCTTCCCCTCCACCTGCCAGGCTCTGGCCTCGCCACATCCCATTCACCAGCAGCTGAAGCAGCAGCTGTCCATGAGGTTGTGCTTTCCTGACAAGAAGTGTGCTCACAACACAGCAGGACTTACCTCCCCACAACCTTAAAAGAGTGAGCCAAGGCTGGTGCACAGCCCCTGCATCCAGGAGGACAGCAAGCATTTTGGCAGGTATTTGCAGTCTTGGAGGACTACTAAAGATGAATGATAGGAAGGGCTGAAGAAAAGACCTGGCTTAGTAATGCTTGCTCTCCCATCCCTATCTTACTGGGCCAGTGCAATTGCTTGTGGAGCCACTGACTAAACCAAAGAAAGGTAATGATCCCATTGAGAAACAGCCACCAATGGCTTTTGGGCAGGGGGCGAGGAAGGAGTCACTTTATTGATTCAGCAAACAGGTCTTTCCTGCTCTGAGAAAGCAGCACCACAGTCCAACCAAGGCAGGGGGCAGGCGGAGCGAAACCCCTCTGCAGGGCTTTCAGTAGCATTTTAATGTAATGTGGTCTTTGAAAAAACAAAATGCTAATTTGACAGCTTAACCATTGCTTCTAGAGCTGCCTGAAGGAGTGTCATTTGCTGCCTCATTGCCCCACCATTTAGGTTCTCCTGCCAGGCTGACAGGTGTATCCACACTGCTGTATTAAACTGAGGATGTCAACAAGTACCTCAGTCTAATGTAACTGTGAGCAGTCATGCTGTAAAGCCATAAAGCAGAAACACCGCTGGGTGCAACTGGGCTGCTGTGGGGCACTCGGCTCGCCTGGGGCAGAGGACACGGCTTGTCCCCCTATACCAGGCTCAGCCAGAGCTGTGGCGTTCCCCCAGCTGACACATGGCTCTGACTGGGGCTGCAAGGAAGGCACGAGAGAGCTCTTGCAGCTCAGAACAGCAGCCTGTCTCCATCCAAAATGGTCAGCAAACCCTGATGGTGTCGGGAAGAACTGTATATGTAGAGGAGTTGGCATCTGGTTAAGGAAGCTGTTATTGAAAAAGAAAAGATCCCGTTGAGTCAATGCGGGTCCATGCTGGAAAAGCAGGCAGCTAAAAATCTTCAGTGTCTTCACTTGTAGCATCTAATAAAGATTTCAAAGGTCTTGTCTACAGTAGTTAGGATGTCTCAAGGCACCTCGGTTAGAACATGATACTCAGGATAGCACTGCAGAGTTTATTCTACTTACTAGAAATTCATGTTTAGAGAAGCTAATAATGAATAGATAATTGCAGGAATAACAAATAATCTGAGAGGGCTCGAGGAACCAATCTGGGCAGCTGCCTGCCTGAGGTTATATCATCAGATCATCACCAAGAGATGCCTAACAAGGTTTTAAAAACTCTTACAGACCGCAATACACTATCTGCCTAGACTGCTGAAATGTCTCTAAAGTTAGAAAGTGTGAGGGGTGGGATGTTAAATATCTTTGCAATAGAGATACTATTTCTTCTTGACCTCCTTTGGATAACTGCTGACAACCGATAATTCCATTTATTTTATCCCAATGTTTTACATATTGCAAGATTTACTATGGTGTTTTTATCCAGCATTTCTGTGTCAGACATTCACTCTTTTTCTCTTCCCATTCTCCTTCATCTCTGTTTTCTAACACTGCCAGATATGTGCTCCTCTTTGCACTTTCTCCAGGAGCATGCTTGTGTCTTGGGGAATATCCAGGAGTACTCAGCCAAGGCTCCATCAGGTTAAAATGGACTTCCTGGCACTGAAACTCCCCTGGAAGGTGTGTGTTACCGGTTGGCACTGAGGTGGGACCAATCACGAGACAATTCCTCTCTCCAATCACCCCTTTCCCGTTTCAAGGGAAAAGGGTCAAGGAGAGAGAAGAAGAAAATGTAGGTGAGGCCTCAGTTACGTTTAGGAAACTAGAATGGTTTTAATAACAAGAGAACAATACTATATACAAAACCACACAAGGTCTTAACAAGTATGTGCATAGGGATCAGGGGTCTGGTGCAGCAGGGCTTGAACCGCGGGTAAAGGGAACAAAAGCATTTTAGAGGAAAAAAACTACCGGTCTGTGATGGCCGATGGCAGGTGGCGCAGACGGGGCCGGAGCACGCCGGACCGGGGAGCGGTGGCTGGAACACGCGGCAGCGGCTGGGAAGACGGCGGTAGGAGCGGTGCGGTGTCCCCCCAGGGCAGGAGCAGCTGTCCGGCAGCGGGCAGCAGCAGCGGCAGCTCCAACAACGGCAGCGCTGACGGGCGAATTCCTCGCGGGTCAGAAGGAGGAGGGCGGGGGTAGCACAGCGTCCCGCCAACGAGCTCCCCAGCCAGTCAGATGCCGTGACGTGCAGGGGGAGGAATACTGTAATTGGCTTGATTCTATGTCAATCAAAACAAACCAAGCTGTTTTCTCTTAACCCAGGACAGTGTGCAGTCCTCACATCCTTTTGTTTACTAGCATTGCTTAATCAAGAAATTCTTGTGATGTTGTTTGGCCCTGACTGCAGATAAAGGGACAACGCACACTCCTGACCTGCTCATAAAGGCATGGGCCACAGCTTCACTTACATACATCGTGGTATCTAGAAAAGCCACTGTTCCCTGTCTGTGTGCGAATTGCCAGTATAACCCACTTCCAATACAGAAAATTTTATCCACTACACCAGCAGGTGGAGACCTTTGGGAAAAGCTCATAGTCTGGTAGACCTCAGAGAAATCCTGTCAGCATGGACCCATCCTCAGCTATGGTTGGAGCTCCTGCAGCCTGTTCTCACAGCTTTCACCTCTGCAGGAAGGGACTTGATCTTATTACATGGGAGCCAACTCATAAGCCTACTGTCGGTGGGCCATACTCTCCCCAAACACACATCCAGTCTGCTGGACGGCGCTGTGCCTCTCTGCATATCTCCCAGCTGTCTGCATGGTCCTTGTCAGACACACGCCAGCATTGTAAAACTGTTCTTGAAGGGAACATTTCACCCTGACAGGTATAAATCTGCTTCTTCGCACGCTTGCCATCGATACTGACATTTTGATGCCCATCTCCCCACGCCTGGGTGATCACCTCCAGATGAGGAACCATACAGCCAACTAATAAATCATGTATGACCATACTTGCATGGGTATGTGGAAGGAGAGTGTCCGTTCCTTTGAGGGTATCTGGTCAAAGGAGCCATAAACAAGAACAAAGATAAACCTGACTGACACACGATGGGGAACATCAGGATGAGAACAAAGCTGGTCAGTCACACTAATTGGTGTTCCGTGTAAGGAGCATGGGAGTGGTTATTTTATCAGTCAGGAGGATAAGGACAGGAAGGGATGCAACCACACAGAGCCCTGAAACCTGAGCAATTAGCATTAACACAATAACCAGAAATGAAGCTGGTTGGTCAGTCACAGTAACTAACGTGCTGGCAAGAACCTACAGGCAAACTGGGACTTTGCAACTCAGAGGGATGCAAACCTGAGGGTCCATGGACTGTGCCCACTGATGAGGCACATGCAGGGGAAGGTGAGCAAGGAGGGACAGAGGGGACAGACACAGAAGAGTATAAGGGGGCCGGTCAGCACGTTTGTCTGGCTGAGCCCTGCACCTGATCACCACAGTCAGTCTGTCCTATCTTCTTATATCTTCTTATCAAATCTTTTATTAACTATTTCTCTGTGTGATCGCACTCTATCCCATGTGTACGTGTGCCACAAGAACTGAGTGCCAGCTACTGGTGAGATCTGCATGGGTGTGCGTGAAAATTGGTGCCAGCTACTGGCACAAGTGGGTTCTCAGCATCAGCAACTGGAGCAGGTGGGGTCTTTAACCCTTAGCCACTGGGGTGGGACCTGGCAATGTCAGTATCTTGCGTGTGTTCATGTCCACGTGTGTGTCTCTGGGATAACAGGCACAGCTTCGCCACTGGTTGAACCTGCAAAGGGGAAAGAGGCAGCCTGGATTCCTGTCCCTGGGTTCCTGGGGCAGGCTTCAGCAGCTGGACAGGAGGGTCCTGAGCCAGGGTGGCTGGAAGAGGTGGCCACACTGTTAACATCCCTTAACAACACTGTAATAGATATAAAATATCCCGCCACATTCCTGTCACTCTGCAAAAGTCACATGCATCCCCAAGGGGACCAACATCCTCCTAGGCAGCTGGTTTCTAGACTATACTCGCCACTGTACAGCATATTTTCTTTCTCTAGTACTTGGAGCATGCTCCATCATATGACAGGTCTGTCAATTTATTGCAATGACAGAGGCAACATGACTTCCCTGGGTACCACCAGCCCAAATCCCCAGTCTCTCCTACTGTTGTCAGTGACTCAGTGTACAGTAGATCCATATGTACAACTAAAATGACAGAATCACAGCAGGGTTTGGATTAGAAGGGACCTTAAAGACTCTCTAGTTCCAACCTCCCTGCCATGGGCAGGGACACCTTCCACCAGACCAGGTTGCTCAAAGACCCATCCAGCCTGGCCTTGAACACTGCCAGGGATGGGACATCTACAGTTCCTCCACAGGGCAACCTGTTCCAGTGTACCACCACCCTCAAAGTGAAGAATTTCTTCCTTAAATCTAAATCTACCCTCTCTCAGTCTGAAACCATTACCCCTTGACCTATCACTACTCTCCCTGATAAAGAGTCCCTCCCCATCTTTCCTGCAGGCCCCCTTTAAGTTCTGGAAGGCTGCTATAAGGTCTCCCCAGAGTCTCCTCTTCTGAAGGCTGAACAGCCCCAACTCTCTCAGTTTACCTTCCTATGGGAGGTGCTCCAGTCCTCTGATTATCTTTATGGCTCTCCTCCGGACCTGCTCGATCAGATCCATGACTTTCTTATGCCGGAGGCCCCAGAGCTGATCACGGTATACTGGGTGGGGTCTCATAAGAGCAGAGTAGAGGGGAAGAATCACCTCCCTTGACCTGCTGGCCCCACTTCTCTTGTTGCAGCCCAGGATGTGGTTGGCCTTCTGGGCTGCAAGAGCACATTGCTGGCTCAAATTCAGTTTTTCATCCACCAACACTCTCAAGTCCTTTGCAGGGCTGCTCTCCATCCACTCCAGACTGAATTTGTGCTTGGGATTGCCTCAACCCACGTGCAGGACCTTGCACTTGGCCTTGTTGAACTTCACGAGGTTCGTACACGCCCACCTCTCAAGCCTGTCGAGTCCCTCTGGATGGCATCCCTTCACTCCAGTGTGTGGACCATACCACACAGCTTGGTGTTGTTGGCAAACTTGCTGAGGGTGCACTTGATCCCACTGTCCATCCACTGACAACGTTAAATGGCGTCCCTCCCAATACCGGCCCCTGAGGAATGGCTTCTTTTGTTCCAAAGTTAAGAATCCCGAAGGCTGCTAAGCTCTACCCACATGGCCAACTCTGGTCGTGAATGCCACAGACTGGAGCCTGGTCAGCGACTCTTGCCATGAAGCAGCAGCCCCCAGGATCACAGGAAGGAAGGTGCCTGATTTGCACTACAAGAAGTCCATTTCTCTCCTGTTTTTGTCCAGGTAGTCCTCCCCCAGGAATCTCCCATCCTCTGCATAAGCACGGAGGAAGAGCAAGTCACTCAAGCCAGCCTAAATCCCACCTGGCCTTCCCACACAGGTATTTCATGCATTTGATTTCTTTCTCCTATGAACAGCACTTGGTAATCCATTGCCTTTCGCATTGCTCAGGTCAGACAGCCCTTCTCCTATCAGCTTCATTTTGGACATGGACCCTGTTCTCTATTTTCAGGGGTGCTTCCAAGTGATGTGAGGAAACCTGTGAAAAACTTGAGAAGCAGCAGGAAGGACACATGCAGGAGTCTTACTCAAAAAGGTTTTCCAGTTTAGGAAGGACCTTCACGCTTTGTCTGCAGCTTTCCTTCCACTTCATTTAAGAGGTCTTCTTAGTTTACTTATAAAAGAATGTTACAAAGGGAGAGTATCAAAAGCCATACAGCAGGCCTGCCTCGTCTGTTAACTACTAGGTCAAAGCATGAGAATGGTTTCATAATTTGTGGTTGACAAACCACATGTTCATGCCACAAAAATGTCAAGCATATCAGAACAAATTGACACTGGGAAATTATGGAAAGCATTTGCTCAAAGCAGATCAGTTTCTGAAGATAAAGAGTATTTTAATTTCAGGCACTTTGATTTCACACTTCCTTGCATTTTCTTTTTGTAAGAGTTGCTGCTGAACAAAATAACAAAGCTCAGCTGACCACCAAGACCGAACCACATCGGCACTTTTTGCCCCCGCACAGTGATAAAGTTGTAACAGTGAAACAAGATGGTGTACTCCTATCTTGGACTTTATTTTCTAGAAGTGCTGTACCCTGTCCCTATAAAGGCTTATCATCAGTACTGAGTATACAGAAGTGCCCAATAGGAATTAAGTTTCTTTTCACCTAACACCAACCCATTTACAGAAAAGAATGCTAGAGGATTTCGTATTATATCATGTGCGCGACTCCACATCCTCCACACAAACTTCTCAAAACCCTTCTGCTGAAACCTTTTGCAATTCACGATGCCAGTGCCCCACACCCAAACTCAGTGGAAAGCGCTGATCAAGGACAACCAGAGTCAGGAAACAGCTGAGACAATTCTACTCTGTGTTTCTGTGAGATCTTTGCGAAATCTTACTCGCTTACCATCAGATGACTAAATGCAAAGCTGAAGAATGGTGCCTTCCAGGTACATACCATCAACAGTCACTCCTGAGGCAAACACACAAATCAGCAGAATCTTTTCCAAGTATTAGTAGCATCAAGTCACAAATAGTTTGTCACATTCACAATTGTGTTGCTTTACTGCAGCTTTCCCTTAATATAAGGACGACTCCACAACAGAGTAACTTTTCCACCAATCTCACATCCTTGAGCCCCAACTGAGTAAAAGAACCATCTTGGCATCTTTTAGTTAACTTCATTAATTTTTAACTGTAAGATTCATCAGGAGATTAACCTTGAAAGGCAACATGTACAGGAAAGTACACATCTGTACATTTTCTTTAAACTAAAAAATGAAAATGGTATCAATGAGATCTTTGGAAGCCACTGCTTCCCTTTTTTCTAGAATAGTGCTGCATGGTTTACTTTTAGAATCTAGAATTGTTTAGGTTGGAAAAGACCTTTAAGATCATCAAGTCCAACCATTAACCCAGCACTGCCAGGTCACCACTAAACCATGTTCCTATGCACCACATCCACACGTCTTTTAAATACCTCTAGGGATGGGGACTCCACCACTTCCCTAGACAACCTGTGCAAGGGCTTGACAACCCTTTCAGTGAAGAAATTTTCCTAATATCCAGCCTAAACCTCCCCTGGCACAACTTGTGGCCGTTTCCCCTTGTCCTGTCACTTGCCACACAGGAGAACAGACTGATCCCCACCTCGCTACAACCTCCTTTCAGGTAGTTTTAGAGTGTGAGGAGGTCTTCCCTCAGCCTCCCTTTCTCCAGGCTAAACAACCTCAGTTCCTTCAGCCACTCCTCATTGGACTTGTTCTCGAAACCCTTCACCAGCTTCGTTGCCTTTCTCTGGACATGCTCCAGCACCTCAATGGGCTTATTGCAGTGAGGGGCCCAAAACTGGACACAGGATTCGAGGTGCGGCCTCACCAGTGCCAAGTGCAGGGGAACAATCTCTTCCCTCCTCCTGCTGGCCACACTATTGCTGATACAAGCCAGGATGCTCTTGGCCTGCTTCTACTTTGCACATAGTCTGCTGATAAAGACACTTAGAGGGGAGGCAAGTACCTTTACATGCTGGCCTGAAGCCCTTTGACTAACACGATGTTAAGGGACAAACACCCTGTTATAAATGGTACCTGTCCCCTGAACTCCCTGATGGGACTCAGTGGCTCACGGGTTTTCACAGGTAGCAGCCACTGAGTGGTTTTAGAGGGATCAGGAATTTACCCAGGCAACAAAGCGCAATTTTGAACATGTGAAGGGATTTTTCTCTCAGTATTCTGCAATTTTATAATGGTGAAGCTTTATAATAAATCAATCCACCATCTTTGGTTTTACAGGAAAAAAAATGTAAGAAGGGAAAGGAGCACTAGCAATCGATTCTTCACTTGCAAGGCTGAGTCCTTTAGTTGAGTCCTTGTCCTTCTCAGACTAGGAATTTGCATCTAAAAGCCAACTGAGAGCAAATCTTATTTTTTGCCCTCTCGAAGCAGTGGTTTTTCAAGAACCGGCTACTCAGAAATACTGAACATCAGGCCACAAGCAACGAGCATTTCACACTGTGAAAGGGCATCTGAGACTCTTCTGTTAGGATGGGAAAGCAAAGGAGGCTTGAAAAACTTTTATGCAGTTCACTAATTAGCAACATAAACTGCTTCCTTGCATGAAGGATACTTGCTTTTTGCTTTGCTTGAAACTAGATCTGAAAGGGGAAAGGGATAAAATAAAGCTCGCTCGACAGATGAGCCTGAGAGCAGCACATCAATGTTTGTGTGACGGTGTGCTAGCAAGCTCTTTGGGTCTGCCACGCCAGTGGGGATAAAGGACGCTGGGCTAAGCGTCAGCATAGATGCGAGGGGTGCTGGGTGCTAGGAATCATGGCAGTGCCTGGGAATGATCAGGCAGGAATCAGGCCTTCTCCCCCCAGAAGAGGATGGAACCAATAGCTCAACTGAAGTGCGTTTACACCGATGGGCACAGCACGGGCAACAAACAGGAGGAGCTGGAAGCCTTTGTGCAGCCGAAAAACTATCATATAGTTGCCGTTCAGAGACATGGGGTGACGACACGCACAACTGGAGTGCGGCGTTGGATGGCTACAGCCTCTTAAGGAGGGATAGGTGAGGAAGAAGAGGAGGGGGAGTGGCCTCGTATGTCAGGGAGAGTTTTGATTGCCTGGAGCTTGATGAAGGTGATGATAGGGTAGAGTGTTTAAGGGTAAAAATCAGGGGGAAAGCCAACAGGGCAAATATCATGGTGGGAGTCTATTATAGACCACACGACCAGGATGAAAATACAGATGAAATATTCTGTAAGCGTCTGGGAGCAGTCTCATGATCACTGCCACTTGTTCTTTTGGGGGACTTCAACTTACTGGATATCTGCTGGAAATACAATACAGCCAAGAGGAGACAGCCCAGGACATTCCTGGATTGTGTTCCTGGAACGACAACTTCCTGACACAGCTGGTGAGGAAGCCAACCAGGGAAGGCTCCCTGCTGGACCTGTTGTTCACAAACAGAGAATGACTTGTGGGTGATGTGAAGGTTGGAGGCTGTCTTGGCCACAGAGATCATGAGATGGTAGAGTTTTCAACTCTTGAGGAATTAGGGAGGGGGGGTCAGTAGAACTGCCACCTTGGACTTCCAGAGGGCAGACTCTGCCTTGTTTAGGAGCCAGAGTCCCTTGGGAGGCAGCCCTGAAGGGCAAAGAAGTCCAGGAAGCCTGGACAATCCTTAAGGTGGAAATCTTTAAGGCTCAGGAGCAGGCTGTCCTGGTGAGCCATAAGATGAGCCATTAGGGTGGAAGACCAGCCTGACTAACAGAGCTTTGGCTGGAACTCGAAGAAGAAAAGTCTACAGCCTGTGGAAGAAGGAGCACAACACACAGGAAGACTATCAGGATTTTGCGATGCTGTGCAGGGAGAAAATGAGGAAGGCTAAAGCCTGGCTAGACTTTAGTCTGGCCACTGCCATAAAAAACAATAAAAAATATTTCCATAAACACATTTACAGCAAAAGGAGGGCTAAGGAGAATCTCCATCTTTTGCTGGATGCAGGGGGAAACGTAGTGACCAAGGAAGAGGAAAAGGCTGAAGTACTGAATACTTTGTCTCAGCCTTTAACAGTAAGACCAGTTGTGCTCTGAGTACCCAGCTCCTTGAACCAGAAGTCAGAGACGGGGAGCAGAATGAAGGCCCCATAACCCGAAAGGGAATGGTCAGTGACCTATTGCACTGCTTAGATGTGCACAAGTCTACAGGGCCAGATGGGATCCACCCAAGGGTACTGAGGGAGCTGGCGGAAGTGCTCACCAAGCCACTTTCCATCATTTATCAGCACTCCTGGCTAACCAGGGAGGTTCAGTCAACTGGAGGTTAGCAAATGTGACACCCATCTACAAGAAGGGTCGGAAGGAGGATCCAAGAAACTACAAAGCTGTCGGTTTGACCTTGGTGCCAGGGAAAGTCATGGAGCAGATCACCTTGAGTGCCATAACATGGCATGTACAGGACAACCACATGGTCAGGCCCAGTCAGCATGGGTTTAGGAAAGGCAGGTCCTGCTTGACTAACCAGATCTCCTTCTATGTATGACAAGGTGGATGAGGGAAGGGCTGTGGACATTGTCTACCTAGACTTTAGTAAAGCTTTTGACACTGCTTCCCACAGCATTCTTCTGAAGAAACTGGCTGCTCATGGCCTGGATAAGCATACTCTTTCTTTGCTGCATAAAAAACTGGCTGGATGGCTGGGCCCAGAGTGTGGTCATAAATAAATGGAGTTAAATCCAGCTGGAGGCCGGTCACAAGTGGTGGTCCCCAGGGCTCAGTGTCGGGGCCTGTGGTCTTTAACATTCTATCAGATCTGGATGAGAGGATCGAGTGCACCCTCAGTAAGTTGACAAACGACACCAAGTTAGGCAGATGCGTTGATCTGCTTGAAGGTCAGGAAGGTCTACAGAGGGATCTGGACAGGCTGGATCAATGGGCTGAGGCCAACGGTATGAGGTTCAACAAGACCAAGTGCTGGGTCCTGCACTTAAGTCACAACAATCCCCTGCAACGCTACACGCTTGAAGAAGAGTAGCTGTAAAGTTGCCCAGCAGAAAAGGACCAGGGGGTGTTGGGTGACAGCAGCTGAATTTGATCCAGCAGAGTGCCCAGGTGGTCAAGAAGGCCAACAGCATCATGGCTTCTTTCAGCAATAGTGTGGCCAGCAGGAACAGGGAAGAGATTATCCTCCTGTACTCGCACTGGTGAGGCTGCACCTCAAAGACTGTGTTCAGTTTTGGGCCCCTCACTACAAGAAGCCCATTGAGGTGTTGGAGCATGTCCAGAGAAGGGCAATGAAGCTGGTGAAGTGTTTCGAGAACAAGTCCAATAAGAAGCAGCTGAGGAAACTGGAGAAAGGGAGGCTGAGACCTCATCCCTCTCTAAAACTACCTGAAAGGAGGTTGTAGTGAGGTGGGTATTGGTCTCTTCTCCCAAGTAACAAGTGACAGGAGAAGAGGAAATGGCCTCAAGTTGCACCAGGGGAGATTTAGGCTGGATATTAGGAAAAATGTCTTTACAGAGAGGGTGGTCAGGCATTGGAACAGGCTGCCCTCGGAGGTGGTTCAGTCCTCATCCCTCATAAAAAACGTGTGAATGTGGTGCTTAGGGACTTGGTTTAGGGACCCTGGCAGTGCAGGGTGAATGGTTGGACTCTATGAGCTTAAAGGTCTCCTATAACCAAAATGATTCTGTGATTCTTGGGAGAAAAATTCTGACATTTTTCGCTTCCTAAACAAGTTACAAAACTTCTCTACGGTCTAGTAGCTCAGATGTTCCAAACAGGGTTTCAAATTCAAGAATGGCAATTGAACTCAGTCTCAGTCCTTGGACTGTGCCATTTAGTCATGACTCATTCACCCCATCTCCTGAAAAGCTGTCTGCAGAATCTCTTTGATCAAGGTGGTTGCCTAGAGGGCTCCAGTGTTACCATGGTGAAGGACCACATGAGCACTTCCGTACTAGATTCTCCACTCTTTACCCTCAGGAGAAATTCAGTTCAGTAGCAAAGATAAAAGCAGCTGCTTAAGGTTTTTGGGTTTTCCATTTTTGCATGACCACGGTTAATATCTAAGTTTACAGAAACTGGAAGTCAAATGCACATGCTGATAAAAAAAAAAAATCAACTCTGAATTGTAAAAAGTTAAATACTCACATATACCTGTCCTAATGATTAGTGAAGAAATAGTATGACATCACTTTGCTTTGGCACAACTTAACCTCATTTTCCTATTTTGAAAAACCCCTGCATACACTGTGTAGTAAACACGTAATACCTGCCCAAACGCCACTTGACTTAAATGAGTTATTCAAACAGGCTACTCCGGATGCACAGTATTTCAAGATCAAGCCTTGTAAAATGATCCAGTTTTCTGAGAGACACTAAGTTATATGTGTGTCATCATACTCTTCCATTCACACTGAAGACATTGGTCCCTTACACTTCCTCAAAAGCAATTTTTCCCCCAGGTATCCAATAACAAATTTACCATTACTGACAACAGCAGCATTAGGAACAACTGCATAAACCAAGTGTACCTAATTGCTACCATTAACATGTTGTGTAGACTTGCTCCGAGTTCACTATAGCCCAAGTTCTGCCTATGGCAATGCACCTACTATTGGTGGAACAACTCCAACAACGTTCGGTCAACAGCTGTAAATTGCAGAAACATTTCTTAGTAGAGCAGCTGCAATGCTCCTCGTCCCATTTAACAGCTGCGTTACCATTAAAAAACCACATATTATTTTTTGTGTGTCAGAACGTTTATTTGGAGGGAAATCATAACTTTTGCATTTACATGGCACAAATTATGTACAGTACACTCTCCATGGTAAGAATTATGATGTTGTTCACAGAAAGGTATCAAATTTGAGATAAATAATGTATAAGCTAAAATATACAAACCAGGGGTGGAGGTGAAACTATTGGCCATTTTTATTACCTATAGAAGAATTTCAAGGAATAATGTTAATTCAATGTTCAAAATTTTTTAACAAACTTCTAGTAAAGTTAATTGAAATATTTATAATACTATTCAGTTGTTGCACAGTATTTCCAATATACAATCAAGAAGATGCACAGAACACAACACTTAAGATGAAAAAACCTATTGCACCCACAATTTAAAGGTTTCACTGCCCTTTGGATGCTGCACTACCTTATTTATATAAACATTTACAACACTTCAGTAAACGCAAAGGTTCTAATGTAGTGCAGCATTATGGGGGGCCACTTTCAGCTCTTAAAATAAATGTTAAATGCCCATATACTGTGCCATTTATTCTAAGCTGATGGTTTAAGCTGTAACCCTTAATTCCTACTGTGAGTAGCAAGAACACTTCCCCCATGTTCAGAAGATTACCACCCCTCGGACCACATACCCTCTATTCTGAGACCTAAACTGTCCTTGGCTTCACTGTCATTTTGGCATTTTGCCTCAGTGCTTGTGACAACTATCCCTTTTTTTTTTTTAATGTCCTGTTAAGTAGTCTTGCGTAGAATCTGAAGCAAAAGAATCTGCATCTTCATTATCAGAATCATCACTACTGTCATCAGCCACTGGCTCCCCTGTCAGTGCTATCCGGGCGTAATCATCAGTGTCTATGGACTTGCAGAAATGAATGGCATACTTCAGTTTTTCCTCCAGTACTTGCTTACAGGAATACCTGGGCAGCTTCAGGAGAAAGAAGCATGTGTATGACTCAGGAAGGAAGTGGTCTGGAGGATTGTACTTATCCAATACCTGTTGAAAACAAAAAGTATAATATTTTTGATTCGCTGTCCAAGCCACAAGTAAATGTCAAAATAATACTTGAGAATTTTTTTAATAGCATGTTAGATCTGTGACTCTGATGCTGAAGTCTCTTAAGAGAACAACGAAAAGACCAAATCCATTTTCCCTACACTAAGTAAATAAATAGAAACAGACATATGAGCTTCTTTGATTATGAATATGTGGTTAGGAATAATCTAAGAAAATATATTACTTCAGCAAATACCCAAATATGATTTTAAGATTGTGAGTTTTTTATGTAGCTGAAATGATTAACTGAGCTGAAAGAAATGCTAAATAAATGCCAGTAAAAACAGATGATGACTGACAGTGGAAAACTATCCAAATCCAGAGAAGTAAATGGCTGGGAAATTAAATGAGTATCCACTTGCCCAAGTCAAGTGAGAAAAATATTTATATACACTATAGGTCTCTGCTGCACTGTCAAATCTACAATGTAATGTTGCATAGATAGTTAATGAAATCAGCCTGGTCTTTTGTTACGTCATGCTACTACTCCTCCACTACCAGCTTTTTAAAATAGAACCTCCCACCCCCTCATCCCATACACCTTACCTGAATAACAAAGTCCCTCCCTCTAAAATCTGCAATAGTCCTGGGCAGTCTTGTTCTGCCCCACACAAAACGCAGGAAGAGAGATCGCTCTGTGTTGGAGAAGGACTCCATCACTTCCCAGAACCACTGAATCAAGGAAGCTGTTGGTTCAATGCCTTTGTAAGTTGCTACAGATTTCAGAAGGTGAAGTGGAATATCCGGGCTTCCACATACCTGAAAAATAAAATTGAGCGATAGGCTACAAAAGTCTGATCAATTACAGGTGATTTGTTCCCACCATCCCTTCAAAATATTTAATCAGCTTTTACTCTGACAAAATGAACATTCAAATATTTGAAGCACTGTTCACAGTCTCCTATTACAGTAATACTAAATATACATCTTCCCATCAGGGGACAAGAGTGAACCTTCTTTCATATTCCTGAATCACATAAAGAATTAAACATTTTACTTGGGACGAATATGTCCCATTCAACTCCTAGGTCCCTGTTTAGCGGGGTTTTGTTGTTTTGTTTGTTTGTTTCTTCCAGAAATAATTCACAAATTATTATCACTGCTCAGCTATATCAAAATACCCTTATTAACACCAAGAGGGCAATTAAACATTTTCTTGTCTTTCCATGGACAAAACGCTTGCAATCACAGTGGTCATTGCAAACAGTATTTTATGTGGGGGTTGGATTAATAAGATACGAGTGAAGAATCTCACTCCAACTTAGCCTGACAGAGGTAGCAAAGCAGAAATTGATACCATAGTTTCCAGTTCATATCCTGTAAACAGTGAAAGCAGAGGAACTGGAACAACACGGGCCATCCCCTCACGAACTGCTGCAACTTGTTCGTCAAATTCATGAAGCCTGCAAAGACACAATTTTCAGCGTTTCTGTGAATGCCATTTCTAGCAATTATTTCTAACAATTACAGTAATATCAAGGAAACTTTAACCCTTCTCCTCAAGTCTCCAGCTATGTGCCAAGGAACATTAATAAACATTCATCACACAAGATACTTGACTTAAAACAGTTTCTACACCAATTCACATTGCACAGCAAGCTCAGTATGGAGCGGTACCTCCCAATGTTTAGGGTATTTTATTTCCAGTATTATTCATGTGCTGTGCCTGGGAAGAATAAATCAATACCCCATTTGGAAACAACATGCTCTTGGGCCTTTTAACTGTAAAATGCTCATTTTGTCCTTTGAGGATAGCCAGAACTGGCAGGAGAATAAAACCATTTCTTCAAAAGAATGTAACATTTTATAGACATATAATTTATCCATTCCAAATGAAATTTCTCTCTACTGTCAAAAATAGGTTTAAGTATGGGTTCATAACGATTTATAAAAAGAGAAAAAACCCTAACACTAATTCAGTACTCATTGGCAGATGCTGTAACTACAAACTAATAAGCAAGTATACAGTGATGACACAGTCTTGCTCAGGCTCTCTCTTAACAGTTAACTGTGGCAGAGAAGATAAAACTATGAATCAGTTTCTCACCCAAATTATCTAGATTTCCATATTTCAATAGGCACGAGGTCCACTGCTTCACATAAGATGTCTATGGTTTCTTCTTAGATGTACTTGTCTAGATAAGTTATCTTGGTGTTTACGTAACCAAAGGTCTGTCTTTTCAAATACTGAAAAATTATTTCCCACTAATTTCAGTCCAACGTTCAGCTTTTGGAACCCGTGTGTGAAGCTACTTGTCTGCACATAAGTATCAGACTTATTTTATGGTGTCCAGGGAATGAACATTTTGGTTTGTGTATTCCAAATAAGATAGAATAGAATAGTAGATAAGAATAGAGTAAGGATTCAGCTGGGACTGGTGATAACAAAAACTGAGGGAGCAACAGTACTTAATCTAAGCTCTCTTCACAAAGAATGTAATGATCAAGGCCTATTACTTTATCGCACAAGAAAAACTAGATGGATGCATTTCTCCACCTGTGAAACTGGTTGCCAAAACTGCTCTGTCAGGACAGCTATTCAAATATAGAGCCTTATCTGCTAGTTTATCTTGTTTCCTAAAAATTAAGTTTAATCTTTTCTCCTTGGATAGATTAAAAGGAAGCAGAAAATCAATACTGTAATCACATGAAAATATTGAAATACTTGTACATAAGAGGTTGAAGTAGTATATTGTTCAAAAGCTTTGACATATTTTTAAAAAAGAAAATGCTTATTCATGTCAATAATTTGAATGACTTATTCAACAAACCTGTAGTTTATTGCCAGCCTCACGTATTCAGCTCTATTATCCAGTGTAATATGGGTGTACTTGGAACTCAGCTGAATATCTTGACCACTTGCACTAGGCACAGTGAATGGGAGGCTCATAGCTTCAAACTCTTCTGAAGTAGCTTCGTTGTCTCGAATGTACATAAGCCCAGGAATAAAATCTTTATCAACCTTTTGAAAATAACAAGCCCGAGTTAAAGTCAGTTACTGGCACTATACAATGGCATCTCTTGCACACCAAAAGCATCATGTGTCATCTCCCAGAAGCATTGTCAAATGTCTGACCACAACCCATCTAACTCAATTTCAAAGCCATAAAATGGCTTAGTCTTTTACATAAAATTTCATTATGCCAGTACGTGGGAGGATGCATGTGTTCTAGATTTCCATGATTCTGCGGAGCGTTTGCCAAGAAAGTGTGTTATAAAAGAAAATGGATTTAAAGGTTAAAAACCTAATCGTTTCTATGAACTCCAGTGCTGGGTTTGGTACAAAAGGAATCCCCTTACTGACAAGTCAAGGACTCAATGCTTTTACATTAGGTACATTTCTACATAACAGTATTTGATAGGGAACTCTTCTCGGTAGTGAAGACCTAACTCTTACTCCACATTTTCTGAGCTCAGTAAACAGAAATTAGAAGGTTTTGATGTTCAGTATGTGGACAGAAACTATTTTCAGTAGTAGTTTGAACTCATTTTCTTTTACTTCAAAACAGCATAGGCAGGTGCACCCAATCTGTTACTGCATCTTGGTACAACAGAGAGTAACAGCTACAGAAAGGTCTACTGGAAAGTAGGAGTTCGACTACAAACATTTGTCTAGTCAAACCCTTGAGAAGATTTGAGAATGTTCTAGAATTCAACTACCTTATTTATCTACTTCTGAATGACTTATATTTACTGTTTTAACAGTGAGTACAAGTCATCCTTTTATACTGGCTCAAAATGTAAAAGGCCAATCAAAATACGAGTATATAAAAACCAGGAAAGCTAATCACTGAAGAAAAGTATATGTTAGAGTCTGCTTGCCTTCTGTAAGTTATATCCTACTTAGGTGCTTGATACTTACCTCACTGAGATCAGCAATTGTTAGGTTCATTCCTGCAAGCTGTTTCCACACTGGCTCAGCCAGATTGAGGCTCAGAGGGCTGCCAGTCCGAATAGCAATGCCCAAAAGTACACCTGTAAGTTTAAACATAGTATTTTTAATTGGTTTGGGTTAGGTTCCCGATATTCTGATCATGTAATGCAAGTAGAATGTCACAACGTTGCTAAGAAATTACCAAGAAAACGAAACATGTTCATATGCAAGAGTGACTTGGCAGCAGGATTTAATAGGAAACAATCTCTGTTTGCTCCAGATTCATCTCTTCCATTTGGCGTCACAATTAACAGAGGGGTCAGCCCATTCTGAAGCTCCTCACACATTTCTGCTATTGATTCACTATAACCTCCACCACAATCATCCACAGATTCACCTTGGAGAAGAAAAAAGGCTCAAAATTAAATGCTGCTTCAAAAAAATTAAATATATTGAATATTGAAACAAACTGTATTTCCTTCCACAGGGATAACTGAGAAAAAAAAATTTTACTAACAGCTGCACTATCATATCTGTTCATATGAAAACCTTTTATGTTTTGCTTTATTTGGATATTTCCAGTTCATTGTAAATCATATTATTTGGAAGGTTATACAATATATCACAGTGTCAAAAAAACCGTATTTTGCCAGAGTGTAACTAAGATTTTTGTGTTAAACATCAATCAAAATAGAGGTAGAAAAAGAACGTAAAAGCAACATGGTTCCTAAGTAACATTTTAAAGCAGATAAGTTTTATATACCTTATATACAGTAGATAGAATGGCTCTTCAATCTAAAATATTTTTCATCAAAAAGCTCAAAGTGAAATGTGAATCGTAAAAACAGCCCTACCAGTAAAACCAGATAGCCAGGATTATTTACCAATTTAGACAGCTGAAAAATAAGTTTAGCTTTTGCAGAATGTTTGTTGTAGGCAGAAGAGTTGCCCCTGGAATTTGAGGAGAATTACAGACACATTTCCACAAATCTTTAGGTTTTTTTAAAATCATCAATTAAAAATGCTTTTTTACTTCCAAACACTTCAAGCACTTTCCTCTGCCTACATACATACTGTTCTCCTATATCCCCTTCCTTCTTTCAGGTCCTTCCAAAAAAGTAAATCTGAAGAAAACCGTGAAGTTAAGTGCAAAACAGGGCAGAGCGGGTGGAGAATCCTCTTACCAACAAACTTGACTTTCCAAACACGGTGAGGAAGCAGAAGGCTATCAGGGCTAAAGGAACTCATTTTAGCACACATCTGTCCAAACACTGACTTTGTACCATCAGGGCCAGCCAGTCCTCCTTTACTCCTAGAACGTTTTACCTATTGAGTAAGCACATTAAAAAAGCCACTGTAAGAACATATTTCAGCTGTCTTCATCATGCAGATCAGACCATAAGATTAATAAGATAGTAACGTGCTCAGTGAAACATTTGCAGAGGTCCACAGAGTATCTTTATATATGTGACATATAGAGAAAAAGAACCAAATTTCAAATTACGGCACTACAGTATTTTTCAGTACCACCTAATACCCATCCCCAGATACAGGTATCACAGATTCCTATTATATATCCTAGTCCTCTCCAGGAGGACAAAAGCACTTAAAATCTCAGGGTATTACAAGCCTAGAGCTATTTCAGAACCACAGTATGGTTGAGGTTGGAAGAGACCTCTGGAAGTCATCTGGTCCAACACCCCTGCTCAAGCAGGGTTACCTAGGGCAAGCTGCCCAGGACCATGTCCAGACCGCTTTCAAGTATCTCCAAGGATAGAGACTCTACAGCCACCCGGACAACCTGTGCCAGTGCTTGGTGACCCTTGCTGTGGAAAACTGTTTCCTGATGGTCAGAAAGAACTTCCTGTGCCCTTTGCCTCTGGTCCTGTCACTGGGAACCACTGAGCAAAGCTTGGCTTCATCTTCTTTACACCTTCCCTTCAGGTATACAAAAATTTACATTAATGAGATGCCTTCTGAGCTTTCTCTTCTCTAGGATAAAGAGTCCCAGCAATCTCAGCCTTTCCTCATAGGAGAGTTGTTCTAGACCCTTAATCATCTTTGTGACCCTTTGCTGGACTCCCTCCAGTATCTTCATGTCCCTGTTGTACTCAGAAGAGCAGAACTAGACACACTTCCAGGTGTGGTTTTACCAGTGCCGAGTAGAGGAGAAGGATCACCTTTCTCAACCTGCTGGGCTCCTAACACAGCCCAGGAAACCCACTAACCTTCTTTGTGGCAAGGGCACTTTGCTAGCTCATTTTCAACTTGGTGTCCACCAAGACCCCCAGGTTTTTTTCTGCAAATCTCCAGCTGCGTTAACCCCAGCATGCACTGGTGCATGGGGTTGCTCCTCCCCAGGTGCAGGACTTTGCACTTCCACTTGTTGAACTTCATGAGGTTCCTGTCAGCCCAATTCTCCAGCCTGTTTGAGGTCCCTCTGGATGGCAGCATGACCCTCTGGTGTATCAACTAATCCTTGCCAAATGTACACTCTGCCCCATCATCTAGATCATTAATGAAGATGTTGACCGAGACTGGACTCAGTATTGACCCCTGTGGTACACCACTAGTACAGGCCTCCAACTAGACTTTATGCCACTGATCACCACCCTCTGAACGGGGCCATTCAGCCAGTTTTCAACCCACCGCCCTGTATGCTCATCCAGCCCATACTTTGTCAGCTTGTTTCTGATATAAAAACAGGACATACCTAAACATTAAGGAGAAAGAGTTACTGGTTCCATGATAGACTGCAATAGGTCCTATCTCTGTGACATAGCTGCTTAACTGACAGTGATTACTACGATTATCAACATTTATAAGCACTGCAAATCCTAGCGCCTCTGTAACAGAAGGAATTTTTCTACTAATGCTTGGATTTGCACAAACATGAAAAACAGTATTTGGTTACCTACATGCTTCCACTACACGTCCTGAACTGACCTGACAATGCTGAATGATTGTTCTAGGTAATTTCTATGACCTGACATAGTTATAACTACTTGAGACAATCTTAGTTCAAATAGAGCCAGTTTTTTTAAAATGAAACTAAAAATTTGGAGATTGATTAGGCCTTAGTAATTTTACTGTTAAAGGTAGACACATAAAAAAACAATAGGTATGTTCTTTGCAGCTAGACGGAATGATTCGTACCATTTCAGTTGACAACCCTATGGGCTTTCTTCCCTAGATAAGGATTTTTATGTTCTCCCAAGCACTAACACCTTACTTATCTTTAAATTCCAACAGTTTCTTGTTTATCTCTCTCTACTCAGCATTACATCTGTTCATCTTTAAAGGAAAATGGAAAGACACAGGGTTATCAATGATACAACTTGTTCATAAAGTTTTCTTCCCCTACTTCTGGAGAAGTAGCCAGTGCCTTGCTAAATTCAGTTTTTCTGGATTGCAATTCACTTAGTTAATGCATCCTATCTCTACTCATACATTCAACTGTCAAAACTAGGTCAGTTTTTCCATACATAAGAGAGATCAGAGTCTGTGTTGCTGGCCTGAAAAGTGAATACATGTTATTTTTATATTCATTAATGGTATTTAAATATGTATCTATGATACTTATTAGGAGCCCCTAAAAATGAGTAAGCACTACCAAAATATATACGTATATACACAAAGTAATGTGTATCTATTGGCATCTACAGAAAAATTGTATTTTAAGATCTGATGAAGATCCGTAAGAAATGGCATGCAAGAAAAATCCCACTCATTTTGCTGCAAGATTCACTATTCCTTTCAACTGCTGTGATAATATCTTTCATGTAAAGGCAAAGATATGATTTAACAGCATTATGAATATGTCTGCCCATTTCACACCACCTGACCTACATCAGTACTTAAACGCTAGGTAAATCTGATTTGCTAGTAAGAGCACTAGAGTCCTGCCCAGAGAAGTAACTGTAAGTTCACTTTCTGGTTCAGTCTTCAACTACTTCTGTTATACCTTTCCAGAACAAAACGCAGGTGCTGTTCTGGAACACTTCACTTAACCATTTCCAAAAAGCAGTAAGGATAAAATGGCATCATTTGGTTTCTTCTGCCCTACACATTCCTCTAACAATGTCCCAAACTGTGTCTGTTATTTGAGCTTGCTCTCATGCTACACCTCAAAGCATAAAACATCTACCCTCAATTTTACGCTACAGAAATACGAGGCTGGCACTTGGGTGAGTTGCACAACAGCCATCATATTGTATTTCACAATCCTGAGCAAGAAAAATTCATAAAAATACTATGTCCTACTATCAAAAGGCTCCCAACAGAAAAGATCCAGGGCCAAGCAGTATGCAAGGTGAATGAGATCTACTCTAAAGGAATCTGGTCCATGTAAAACTTGACATCAGGACAAAGGAGTGGTGTTGGGGTTGTTTTTACGCAGCAAGTTAGATAGCTGTTACATCCAGTTCTGGTACTTCCAAAGAAACTACTGAACAACATGGTAAGCTGAGGAAATTTTTTTAAAAAACAGGTCAGTATCTGGAAAATAAATTAAGAATTCATCTGTTTATTTTATACAAAGGAAGATGATGAAGTGAATTGACTGTAAGAAACTGTAAGAAGAGTCTTCTGAAAGCAAGGCGATCTTAAAGCCTAGCTGCAGTTACACTCACAATTGCAAATAAGATAAAAATTTTTAACACTGACAATTAGCTGTTTGTCACTATGTAAAGCAGCTTTGAATCTTCTATTAAGTATTATATAGGATCAGTTTAAGAATCCACATTTTCATTCTCTGGAAAAGCTAACTCAAGAAATTGTGACCCATACTTGGTACTGCGTAATCAGGCCTGATTACAAACACGGGTTTTTTTAGCCTTCACTTGGCTAAATCTAGGACAGATTTGTGTTACGGCAGTATTTCATTTCCTCCAGAAGCTATGAAGAAGGAAAGCTCTTTGCTACAGTTCAAGAGAGATTCAAGCACCAAACTGGAATACAAGGGGAAGCCTATCTTAATTAACTAACTCAACAGTAGAAGGAGGACACTAGGAGATGAGCCCGAAACCTAGTCGCTAGTTTCCTGCTTCAAGTTAAATACTTGCACTGCTTTATTGGACTTTCTGACTTCACACAAAGTAGTGAGAAATTCTCTGGCATTCTCTTCAGCCTCAACTTCCCAGATAATAAACCAAATCCACACATTTTAATCACATAACATTTCCACAAGAAATTGAGTGTCCACAGAAAATGGCAAAGAAGCAGAAACAGGGTTCAGCCACAATATGATGTACTTCTGTTCACTAAGACAAAACTAATTCGTCAAAATTCTTACAATTTCTCCATTCTAACCTTACAAAGAGTAGGTTTTCTTACTTTTTACAATATTAAAAAAAAACCCCACCACTAAAGAAATGCATAAGGACTCTGTAAGACCAGCTTCAGTCCATTTAAACAAAAACAATGTTTTACTATTCTAGCCTACAGAGATATCTATGGAAAAAAAAGACATACCTGGCCTAAGGCACAACATTCCATTTTCTAGTGTCGTGATAAGGAAGAAAGGCCCTTTCGTACCAGAGTTCAGCAATCCATATGACCACATGTGACAACCAGCAAAGCACAAGAGTTTATCAGCCTGATTTTTTATTATATTAGAGGGCTTTTTTTTCCTTCATGATCTGTTATGAATGCAACAGCTAAATAATTCATCTGACCATTTAGAAAGCTAAGGAAGGCATCAGAATCACTCCTCTCTTAAATGTAGTGAGGTTTGAAAAAACAGTCCTTTGTCAAGAAGGACACACTTTGCTCATTAATCTAAATCATTCACTTAATATTTCGACAAGTGTCCCCCTCTCCCAAAACAACTAGAGTGTGTATAAAAACACACTGAGAAGAAAATGAGCAGCCCTTGCTGCATTCACTTCCTTGTTTGTTTCTCTGATAAAAATTCAGTACTCAGATACCAAGCAGCTGAAACAAAGAGACTTGACAGCACTACAGATACTGAAATAAAACCCTTCAGCTTAAGATACCTGTATTCTGTTGAGCTCTACAACTGGCCCATGCTGACGATCTCTCACCATAGTTGCTTGCACAACTTTTCTGAAAGCTGCCTCCTAAAAAAAGGAAAATACAAAAAAAAAAAAAGTGGAAAAACTTCAATGAAATAAGAAAGCTGCACATATTTCACAGACAAACACATATATAGTTCAACTCAGGAAAAAAGACTCTTCAGCAGAATAGAGAAAATGATCCTGCAGTATTATCCTTCAGCAATTTCCTCCTGAGAACATCACAAAACACTAGAAAAGGTATAACACCCCTGAGTCTTTCTTCAGAAGAAAGAGAAACAAGCATCAAATACTTTCGAAATACTAAAAATAAACAAAAGCAACAGAAGATAAAGCTGTGAGATGTTATTTAAAGCTCCTGTTATTTGTGCTAATACAATTCAAGTCTGAAACAGTCAGGATACTAAAAAAGTAGAGAAGAAAGTCTCTCCTGTACCACTCAAAACCATGGCTTGAAAGGTGGTACTGCACCCAGATTCAGTTATTACTAAGCAACCAACATGCCACTGAGTGCAGGTATAAATTGGTTTATACCACAATAATATATGTATATGGAGAATAATTAATGTCAGAAAAAAACAATCAAAAAAGCCAAAGATGAGATCATCTTGCTATGGAAGGCAATAAATAAACCACAAATAAAAATAAAAAAATAAACTTTTAATGCAAATTCAAGCATCTGAGGTTCTCTCACTAAATATTTGGATCTAATTTTACACACTGACAGTTTCAAGCAAGCTTTAAAAAGATTCTTACATCTTTAGAATCTCTGAAGATAAGCCTGGCTTAAATGCCTAGATATGAATATAGCATTGCAACTTCTGGCGTCTCTATTGATTGCTTTTGACATAGAATATACCTGCTATCACATTCTGCAACTGTTCTGCAGAGTCTTAAAGTAAATTATGTTGAATTCGCCTCCTGCAAATTCACCCATTCCTACACTTAATATAGCTAAAGACTCCCTTTTAATAGCACTATCATATAAAAATGTCATGAACAGAATAGCTAGAATTTTCCTTTCTTTTTTTCCAATTTAGGTTTTGATGGAAAATCTGTGGTCTTCTCTTGGTCTGTGAGGCATGTATTCTGCTGAATTGCACTACTACACAATTTTATTGGAGTCTAGAGAAAGAGCTCTTGACACAATACATGCTAAGGAGTCTAGTTACAGGCCATGTGTCTTATTTAAGGACATAAAACAGCACTGCACAGGGAAACTTAACAGCTTCTCTTTTCAGATATATCTCCCAGCAGATTTGTCTGTTTATATAAGGTTATCTTTTTTTTTGTTAGACAAGTTGCTATGACTGAAAAAATTCAGATCCAAAACTGCTGATCATACTGAAGGCAAGTCACATTTTTAAAGGTTTTCCATATCTCAGGTTTTGAATAGGTATTGTAGCCTTGAAGCATTACAATTATCTAGATTTTTCTCTTGACTGAGAAACTACTTACAACTATAAACTACTTAGAACTAAAAAAATCCGCTTTCTTTACTTACCGATTTGAGATTGAACTCCTAGGTATTCTGTCCTCACATTTAGCCCAGTTTAAAACAAGTTTGTACCCGCACATAGCTTTGGATTAACCAGTGTATCACCTTGTCATGACAAATGTAACATAAAAAGGAGATAATGACCATTTCATACCTATCCTTTTCTTTTTCCAGGATAGCATCTACTGAATAGAATAATTCAGCTACACTACAAACTGAAGATTTACAGTGTTATTTTCAAGATCGACACACAAGAGCACTATTACAAAGAACTGAGGAAAACATCTCAAAAAGAATACATTTACAAAGAAAGAAGTTTGCATAATCAGAATGATATACAACTTACAGAACCAATTGAAATATATAGTTCTATTTTCTTCAGAAACAGTTTAAACGGTAAATTTTACTTACAGTTACAAATCACTCCCTTCAAAAAACATTCTGATAAATACCTTTCCCTGTGATATCAGTATTCCCCGTAATGTGTCAAACCCAACTGAGGGTCCTTGGCCAGTTTCATCAAGTCTTCCTTCGAGATCAAACATTGGAATGCAAGGACAGAAGAGTTCAGAAATGTGATGCAACAGCAGAAGCCTGTTTCTCAATGAAATTATGGGTATTTCCTGCAGATGATTGTACTCCATAGGAACCTATGATAAGGCAATGATATCTGAATGTTATTTAAAATTATTATATGTTTTATTTTATTAAGCAGAACAACAGTTTATGTGATTTGTAGGCATATTTGTATAGAAATTCAGGTATTTGCTTATTCACACTGTCAAAATTTAATACAGAGTTCAGTTGTTTATAAAAGATACCAATAGTATCCATCTAAACTGAAACAAGTATTAGAAACATGACAGACTATTCTTGCTTCTCCATATTTTACAACTCTCTTTATCCATAAACAGACGTTTTACATCCTGTTATCACTACACCCAGGCATTATAGATGAAAGACAGAATATTCAAAAAACAATCTTCTCAACATAGAGGAAGCAATGAAGGATTCTCTTGAAAGGTGTAAGATTTTCATAGCTAGAATACAGAATTAGAATTCCTGCCAATTTGCAAACTGAGTTACTGTTCTGTATTGGATTATCAACTGAATGAAGAAGCTTTCTCACCTCAGAAAACTGGAATCCTTCTTTGGAAATATGGAAGTAAAACAATATAACTGGTTCAAATTCAAAGACAAACCAAAATACATGGAGTTTATGCTGAGATCCAGAAAGGAAATACATATGTTTAAAAACTGAATGCAATAAGCAAAAAATATTACCTGTGTAGGGAGCTTGCCAGCATTAGCAGGTTTACTGGTTGACCAAGCTAAAGTATGTGCTGAGCCACAGGCTACCCTGTTGATCTTTTTACCCTGAAGTGCTGCAACCAAGCGTGGTCTTTGGATGGCATTAGTTGTTCCATCTCCAAGTTGCCCTTCATCATTATCTCCCCATGTATACACTTCCCCTAAACCAATAAAAATAATTAATTGACCTAAAGTTAAGATAGAAGCTTTTTGCCCCCTTTTTTTTTAATCAGCATTTATAAATCATTTATAAATCATTTAGCATTGAACTGTAATCAAGATTTCTAGAACTGATGGCCATCCTGAAATCCACTATCTACTGCAGATAAATCTAGAATGACATGGTTAGGCCCATGGTCCATGTAGGGCAGCTAGTATAAGATGCATTCACTTCCTCATAGTTTGCATAACTTAAAAGTTCTGTTCCAGAACAGAAGCAAACATTGCAGCAGAATAACAACAGATACATCAGAAACATCCTATATTTGATAGTTTTTGAGCACAAAAAGGAGCAGATACTAAAAAAGGAATTAGAAAAAGCTTAACATTTTGTGAGACGAAAGAAAAGATCCTATAACGAGTTTTATTTCTAGAGAGGACATTAAAACAGGAGCATACTCTTGCAAGATAATTGGAAAATACTTTTAAAACAGCAACCTTGATTCTGAGCACTCATTTTCTGCAGCTGTATCCTATTTCACTAGCACTTATAAAACAGTTATTGTGCAGGCTTGTTAATTACATGTGAGAGTGAGTCTGCTACAAATATTCAGTGTCTTAACCTGCTCTGTAAGAAGCAATATTGTTTGTGCAGTGTTTCATTTTGCAAGTTAAACACTTCAGCAGGCTCAGAAGACCCTATAAAAAGCCAAATCCAGAATCTGTTGTTCTGTGATTCATTCTACTGCTTGACCAATCTGTAATTACTTTTAGAGCTCTGTATTTTCCTTTGACCATCAGCATTTTTGAAATTTAAGCTCTTTATTTTTTATCAATTAAAAACTTTCAGTTGGTTTTATGTGATCATTTTAATTCAACGACATGCTTGCTGCTCAAGAAATATGCAATATCTGCAAACATAAAGCATGTCAATGCACACAGAAGACCAGCATTTTTAGCAAGGGCAACCTACCAATAGATGACTAAAAAATAAAGTTTCTTTTTTTTTTTTTAATTCAGTACTAAGTAAATTATTTTATTTTTATACCATCTTCAGTGCAGCAAACGCAGTGCAAAGACCCAGTAGCAATTGCAATGACTTTCTTTCCTTGCAGTCCCTGCACTTGTCGTGGTCTTCTAACATGGTCATCAGATCCATGGCCCAACCGATGATAATCTCCTTTGCCCCTGCACAGAGAAGGCAAAACATTTTAAAACTTTAACTGTGGAAGAAACAGAATGACAGACTGTCTGATATTTGATCTGTAGATATATTGATAAACAGTGCAATACCAAATTATCCTCCAAATATTCAAGATAATCATCCCTAGCTCGTATGACACAGATGTGATTCTGCTGCTATGGTAAAAATACTTAAACATCCAACATGCTGTTCCTACTTATTCAGTGTAGGTCCTTCTACCACTTTTCGAGGCGGTTGTTTGGTTTTTACCTCTTAAAAGGGTCAAATATTAGAAGCATTCATCTGCAAAAACAGTGTGTTTACTGACCTCAGTGACTGGAACTTTGCACAGTTTAAGGCTATCTCTAATGCCATGCAAACGAGAGCAAAAGGATGTGGGGAAGGTATTTTGCTTAGTCTTTTAAACACGTAGCCTAGTAGTTTAAACTACAAAATTCGGAATGGTGTAAGAAGATTAAAACAATGAACTCACACCAAATTGTCAGACTATAGCCACCATAAGCTAGGCACAATTTTGATAATATATAAGATTGTTATTTCTGCTATCATCTTCCACCCTGCATGACACTTCAGGCTTATAATTCTACTGACCTTCCTGGAACTTTGGCATCTTGCAGTGGTCAATGCCTGAAAATGCCAACGCTGTGCTTAGGTCTCCAAGACAAAATACTTTGATCTTTCATTCAAACAGCACTATAAAATGTTCCCCAAAGTGGTAAATTTTATTACTAATGAGACAGAGGAATTAAAAAACATTTTTGATGGGGGCGGGGGGCACATCAAAACAGTGAAGGCAGCATAACACTAATGGCTGTTGCAGACAAGGTTACATCTCACACTTACCACGTATATACTGCTCCAGACTTGGTAAGAGCCACAGAAAATTGTGATCCACATTCTACTTTAACCACTCCAAGGCCTGTGAGGGAATCAATCTAGGAAAATAATATCAAATGAAATCAAAGTTAACTGAGGAGGCTATAGTTTCATAGCCTGCACTGTCTTAAGTAAAATATAATGTGCAGGTGTAAGTGTCTGTATGTATGTTTATAAATTAAAATGGGTATGTGGATCATTTAGCAGAATTCTACTCCTTTCATCTTTCTACCATTTATTACTTCAATATTAAAAAGAAGCTCACATTTGGCAAACTGCTGAAGAGCATCTCTAACTTACCATTTGCCCCTTAGTAGAAACAGTAAGGCTCTGTTTCCAAATACTCAACTTAATCAGTCCTAGCTTGTGTGACATGGATGTGATTCTGCTGACATACTAAAAATACTTAAACCTTCAGTACACACCTCCTATTTATTCTGCGTAGGTCCTTATCCTTCTTTACTATCAATCCTATAGGACTGATGAGTGACAAAACATAAACAAGCTATTTTCGTATTGTGTTACATCATGCATTAAAAAACCAAACAAACGAAAATATGATACTTGGGACAGGCTGGTAGACTTTGTGCATTTGGAAACAGAAAGGGGACGTCTGTATCCAGGTAATAAACTGTGATTCTGGACAAAGAATCTAAAATCTATAGTGCGTAGGTATACACGGTGACACTCACATATATTTCTCAAACACAGATAATGTTCATCTTTATAATAAGTGTTGGAATTCAGATTAGATGGCTACATGGACTTTATTTGTAACATATGAAGAAACTCCAAGTCAACCATGTATTCGCATGAAAGGTTTAATACAAAGTAACATTACTTTTTAATAAATTGATACGCTTTTCTGGAATGAAGTTATGACTTAAAACCAAAATTAAAATAAGAAATATTGATGGAACCAGCAACATTCTCCAAAGAAAAAACATTCAAGTGCAACTTTAACAGTCAGCACAAAATTTAAAGACTCATCATTGTAGCCTACAAAGTTCGTTCTTATCAACAATCAGAAGAATTCTGATGTCCCAGGATGGGTCGAAGTTTGCACATACTGGCAAAACAGTCTTCAGCATTTGCCATGAACTTCATGGTTTCTAAAACAATGAAAAAATGACATTCAAATACCTTCATTGGTACTTTACAGCCATCGCTGCCTCCTCTCCCAAGTTTTCCATAATCTCCATCACCCCAGGACCAAACTGTATCATCATCAGTCAGGCACAATGTCTGTGCATCTCCACTGCCACAGGCTATGTCAATCACACGGTAGCCCTGGAGAGCTTCCACCTGTAAAAAAAATCACCCATTTTTGTTCACAATAAAAGACTCAGTCATTTAATTTCAGAAACGATGATACAACCAACTTGGAGAGGTGCTTCACTGGAACTACAAATCTGAAACACCGCAAGAAAAAGCAAATAAAGGCAACGCAAAGGGCTTTGCTCTTTTCAAACCAGAAAAATGAAAATTAATTATGTATTTTAAATATTTGATTATTCTTTTTAATTGGTGAACCAGTTGGTTTTTTGACCTAAAAAGTCAGGAAAAATTGAATACAAAACATAAGGTTATCCAAGGGTATATTCTGTTGAAACAATTTCAGGCTCTCTAGGTGAGTATTGTATATGGTAAGAAA
Organism: Bucorvus abyssinicus; assembly: GCA_009769605.1. Taxonomy (NCBI): domain Eukaryota; kingdom Metazoa; phylum Chordata; class Aves; order Bucerotiformes; family Bucorvidae; genus Bucorvus; species Bucorvus abyssinicus. The sequence goes on from CM020024.1 coordinate 129,606,065, forward strand.
AGAAGTCTCATTTTCACATACTCTTTTACTGGTTTACAATTTTCTAGCACTTGCATCATAATCGGAATTTAACCAACGTCTTTTGAAACGCTGCCATCTAGTGATGAAGTATGGGATTTGGATTCACAAAGCAAAAGGATGGTGGCCCACATCTATCATCGCATCCTCCCCATCCTCAACCGTACTTGAAATAGGTTACAGGAAGCACCATCCATCATCCCATGGAGCTTCAAGTACTTCAACTCATCTGCAGATTATGTTTTCATACTAACCAAGAACAGGGAGGGAGAAAAGATCCTGTACAAAGATGTACAGGAAAGGTGGTTAGGTCTTGGGTTTTTTGGGGGAGCAGGGGAACGAGGACATCTGGATACAGTGATAAGGTCCTAAAGTGGACCAAGAATGTATCATACCTCATCTCACAGATTCAAGCGCTGGAAAAAGTTAATGCTTGTATGAACAGAAATATATGCACAGAGTTATAAATAAAACCAACAAACTTTCAGTATGATTCAACTAATGCAATCTTATCTGCTGTATTTTCAAGCAAGAGAACACAGGTAGCAAACTGAACTCTCATTTCAAAGGCAGGGCAGTTTTCTTAATATCACTATTCTAACTTAAAGCTCTTATAGTCCACAGGAGTACAAGGAATTACAACTCGTCAGCTCATCAGTGTACTCGTTCTTCCTACATTCATTCATACTGTCCACGCTCTCAGATTAATCACTTAATCAAACAGAAACAGCTATCTTCATCAGCAACTGCTTAACTCCAATTTCTTTAGCAAATAGCAAGTATATACTTCATAAACACTTCTTAATTTAACTAGGCTAAATTCTTACTACCTCAGTACATATTTCAGTAGCGCTTCAGTATTCAATCATAAGAATTAAGAGTAATTATTCTGTCAGGAAAAAAAGCAGTTTGCAAGTGACTAAGTGGCTATCACTGTAATCACTGGTATATTTTCTAGGAAGCAAACAATGAGGGGACAGAGCAGAGAAGGAATTCACTTGTCACTTTCAGTGCAAACTACACATGTGGATGAGTGGAATTTACTTACTGGGTGGTGGGGTGTTTGATTTGGGATTTTCTTTAAGTCTTCTCAAACAAATTCCTTATAAGGTGTTTTGCGACTTCTCACAAAGTTTTGCAGCTCGACGTTAATTTTATTCTTTCAATTCATTCCTGTTTTCTAAAGCAACTGCTCATTTCTTACAAATAAATGCCACTATTTTGCCCTTTCATTCGGTAAAAACTGGAGTAAGACTGTACAGAACTCCAAAGGTTTCTTACCAGTTTAGGTTTCAGTTGGTCCTCACTATCTCCATGCCCAAGGCGTCCATATCTTCCCTTTCCCCATGTAAAAAGGTCTCCTGCAGCTGTAATACACGCGCTGTGTGCTCCCCCAGCAGCGATGTCAACCACTTCTATACCTCTCAGAGATTCAATAACACGAGGGCGATCACAAGGGCTGAAATGAAAATATTTTTCTTGAAAAAACTTTTAGAATAGAGCACTCATGTTCACCAATGGATGGAGAGAGGTTTTTAAAAGGACTATGAGGACACCTAAAATTACTAAGTATTTGCTTTTGCTCCAGTTTAATAGCCTAACTATTTATGTTTAATTGGTCATTCAGAAATATTTTTAGAGGCCTATAAAAGTTATAACGTATGGTAAAATACTTCTACTACAGCATTACAGATAAGCTGAAACTATAAATCCACTTCCACTAGAATCTAGTCAAAGCTAAGCATTTACACTGGAAAATATCAGTCCAATTTAAGATACATTATCAAAATTTCTAGCATAAAATACACTGTTTCCCCCCATGGACTTCAGCATTCCTTTTTCTTTTTGGATCAAAACATCGTTATCTCTAACACAACAGAACTTCTCCTTTAACGTAGGCAACAGTGCACACGGAAATGAGAAGCAAAACGGTAGTTTTGCTCCCTGAAGTTCCACATACCTACAAGACAGATCCCAAAGGAAACCCACTGGACTTTAGCATCCACGGGTATGTTAGAACACAATATCTAATTACAGAAATCAGAGTAACTGTTTATCTGAAAAGTATTTTGTGGTTCTCCAATTTAAAAATGCACACTTCCACATACACTTAACATTTAACTACTACATACAGGCAGTACTCATACACCACTTCAAATACTCAGCAACTGTAATGAGTATCCACTAGTAGCTTTTACAAATAACATTTCAAAGTGTTACTTACCTTCGGTTTCCATGACCAAGTTTACCATCTTCTGCTTCACCCCAAGAATAAACTTCTCCCTCAGAAGACAATGCCAAACAGTGCTTTCCTCCTGAGTTCACTGCAACTTTCTTTATAAATACATGTTGAATGGATTCCAGGAGAGTTGGAGTAGAAACTGACTCTGTTCCTCCAATTCCAAGCCTACCACCTGCTCCATATCCAGTGGCATACAGCTTTAAAATGAAGAATAAAATTTAATTTTGTTTCTCTCTTGAAGAACATTCACTACAGCTGTAGAGAAGAATTCTTAATGAATGTGTGCTAGAATACAGTTAAAGGAAAGCCTGAAAGACAAGTTTCTCACATGCCTCTACGCCCTTTTCTGGAAAATAAATATTTTTAAGTATTTCAGAAAAAAAAAAAAAAAGTAAAAATCTAGCTACATTCACGTCAGTATGTACTGTCACTGACCTAATGGAATTATTTTTCAATCCTAAGGCTGATTTTGTAAAAGTATCAAGAAATCATAGCTTTGCCTGATAACATCACAAAAACATCACCTGTAGGGTCTCCCTCAAGCAGCACTATTCTAGATTTCTTTCTTCTGTGGAGTACACACACCTAAATGCAGTTGATTTTTCCTCTCCCATCCCATAAATACAGTTTTAAGTACTGCTTTTCACTCTCTTTGTCTGTTGAAAGTAATTCCTCTCAACAGAATAATGTCACACAACGTCATTAATCTGTCCCTTACCCTTCTGTGAGTCATTAATGATGATGATACTGACTGCTGAGGAATCATTACAGTATCCACTAGATGAATGTACCTGTTACAAAAAGTTCTAGCTAAAATTCTTGATCACATCCTTTAACACACAGCTGCCACATGTATCAACATAATAATCACCATCAAATTTTATTCTCTGTCCTGTTTTATGGGACTCTGTGAGCATGTTATTTCTATTCAGCTTTGTTTTCCAAAATCTGATCACCGTTTTGAATTGAGAACGAAAATAAATGTCTTGTTTCATGCCTTTAATGATATAATACACTGAATTCCTAGACTGGACTGGAAGAGTTAGTATAGATCGGTTTCTTTTAAAAAAAAAAAAAACAAACAATACTACTAATAAAATCTGTGCTATGCACATTATTTTTTATTTAGCCAAACGCATTCTGACTGACGATGAAATATTTCAAGGGAGTCTAACAAACATAATTGGTTGTGTCCTTACTTTCCCATCAGCAGTCACTGCAAACAGAGTCTGTTCACCGCCAATTAACTGCACTGGTCTAAGGGTAGCAAGAGCTTCACATGGAGTTGGGACTTTGACTTTTGCCCCTTCAATCCCACCAAGTTGTCCTCTGTGATTATGACCCCAACCATAAATAGTTCCGCTGCCTCCAGCTGAAAGTGTCCAATCATCAGGTCGTCTGCAGAAAATGCAAAACAAAGAAAATTTTAAAAGAGCTTTTAAGAGTCACCAAAAAAATGCAGATTATCATTGCAAAACAACAAAGCATCACAAAACCAAACCCATAACAGTTGAAAGAAATAACCTGTTCATCCACTGGACAAGCTGCTCATCTTGTTCTCTCTTAAAGACATCATGGCACTCATGAAGACCATCCATATTTTCATTATCTGCCATTAACTCTCGGATTTTCTTTGCCACCTGTAAAGTATTTTGGATTAAACAACATTATTCGAACTATAAGTTACTCCTATCACAGCTGGCATAAAACACTTCAAACTCAGTGTATCTTTTTAAGTGAAACACTTTCCTATGTTCCATGATCCATTTAAAATATTCATGCAGTACCTCATCAAGGAAAAGGCGAGGTAATGGAGTCCTTTTATCAAGAGCCACAGCAACCCTGGATGCCATACAGTATCTCCTGAACCAGGCCCACTTATGCGTCTCTGCGCAGCAAGGGAGTGTGTCCAACTCCAGATCACAAGCAAGAGCCACAAGTACCTGTAGAAAATAAAAATAATTTTAGAGATCTATCAAAAATGTGTAATACAAAGTAATATGCATGTGATGTAGTTTAAGATCATAGACCAGTAGGGTCTGAACAGTTTCAAACACATGTAAAGTGCAAGGGACATTAAGAGACACCTTCATTACCCCCACTGATGGGACAGCACCAAGTGTACCCATGCTATCTCACATGGTTATATATCTAATTTCCTCTTCCAATTCAGAAATTTTCACAATCCTAGATTAACGACCGTTTCTATAGCAAATACCATGTGCTGAACTTTTTACCTTCCATTTCTAAATTAAGTCTCCTTCCAACAATTAAGTCACCTTTTGATTTAACTTGATTTGATTTCAAGTCAATGTTACTGATGAAGGTTGTGAACAATAGATTAAGAATTTCTTTTCCTGTAGATAGATAAGTCCCTCTTAGTTTAACTGTTTCTACATGCGAAGCTTTTTCAGCCTTTTATTCTTCTTGCTCTTCTCTACATATCCTTAGCTTGTTTAATTTTACTTTGAAGTATGGGATCCAAAATTGAAAATAGCCTTCCTTTTAAAACATTCTTATTTGTTCCAACTAGATGTAAAAACCTTCAGAGTATTTAAATAAATAAATAAAAATACGCAACAATCCTATTAGGACAACTCAGAAATCACTTATCCAAAAGTGTAGTACACTATTTGTAATATGTTTTTCTGAGCTACCTATCTCTGCCTAGCTAGGTACTCCTAATTTTGTATTTGCGTTTTTGATTCTCCTGTTAGAAGTAGTATTCTGATTTTGTCAGAAAATATTTGTGATACAGGATTAGGTGAGCTTACCACATACCACAAAAAATCCAGAACTATATTAATTAATTTCTACTACTAGTACTCCATTACCTTAAAGAAAGGGCTGTGGAGCAATTGTTTGCCACCTCTCACAATGGGGTCTTCATAGTCAAACTGTCGCTGCAAAGCTTCTGGAAGACCTTTAACCAATGCAGCTAAAGCACTTCCTGTGAAACTCTACAGAAACCACAAAACTAGCAAGTTAGTCTTACTGTATGTATTACAAAAAGTATATTATTTAGATTACCATACAAACACATTAATAGCCAACTGTTGTTTGGGAAGTTATGTGAAATACCATTTCCATCCATTTCCTAACACAGAAGCATTCCTATCACTTTCTGGCAATTCCAAAATCACACCTATACAATATTGGAATTAGCCATTTTTTTCTAAAATGGAGTAACTTTACAGACTTGGCAGACCTGTGCAAGAAGACTATTCATTTGTGCATTTCCTATTTTCCATTAACAACAAAAATGTTCTACATCAGGGCTAGCATGTCAATGCTTCACATACATCTTAATGTAAGAGGGGATTGTCACCGCCTTCTTACCAAAGCTCGTGTTTCTCCATCATTATCCCCCAGAATACGGTTGATGTTAATAGACTGGCCAAATTCTGTTGTGAGCAGTTTCCGTAGTCTCTGCAAGGCCCACATTCTGTGGCCAGCAGCTAAAGGAAAACAAGCCACAAAAAACGTCATTGCTTAAAATGATCATTTTAACTTCAAACAAATATGACTTTAAGACTGCACCTACCTAAGGCACTCAGTTGAGCACAAGCTGCAAGAGAAGCTGCCAACCGAGGAACTATACTCCTGTTGGAAGCAAAATTTAAGCGAAAATCCAACAAACACGTAACCAAATCCATTGAGGGACATGAAAGAATGCAACGATCTGAGAGAAGGTCTTTAGGGCCTGCAAGAAACAAAAAGCAAAAACTAAAAACAAACAAAACAAAAGGTGGGGAAGATTTGTCCTTAGACTGAAATAAGAACAGAACACTAGGCAGGATTTAGCTGACCAAACACAGCAGTTTAGAGTGCCAGTCTGTTCTGAGTTGGTCTATTCCACCTTCTAATCCTTTGAAGGGACTGGATGAAACAGGCACTTGTATAACATTATTCACCTAATTCCAAAACAGATGCATTAAAAAAAATAAATTCAGATTAATTGTGCCTCAAAAGTATCCTCTCCACTGATGAAGAGGCTAACTAGAGTTACTACAAAATATTTTTATCTACTCCCTATATACAAGTGCACCTCTCAGGACTAATGTTTCTTAAGTATGAATGAAAATATTTTCTTAGTATGAATGTAAGTGAACTATCTAATTTCAGCATTTAAATATCATGCAATAAATGCAACTGTAAAAAACAGACACAGAAGTGTACTTTCTTGCCCTTCTGTAAGCATCACATATGATACCTTACCTGCAGCTGGCATGATAGGGTAAACAGTGAATCGCCATCCCCATCCATTTACAGAGCCATCACTGATGAACTTCCACTTTAGTTCATCCCCTGGAATTCGCAATTCGCTAGACCAATCTGACCACTCACGACCTGTTACAGTAGGCAATATGAACACATTCATCTACATTGTCTAAGCCAGTATGCAAGCCCTTCATCAACAGTAACTTCTGTCCACGGTTATATATTATAAACACCACATAAACACATTCCAAGAAAAAAAAAATAAAGCTATGTAAAGCATATTAAGTTTCTTTAAGATAGATTTCATAGGTTAAGTCTTAAACAGTTCAGTTAGCACTGCTAACAGATACCCTCAGTACTTTTAATACCATTCAAAAGACAATTATGTGATCTTACTAAAATCCATTGTCCTATTTTCAAACTATCTTTTCATATTACAAATATATATAGCAACATAGACATAAAATAAAGCTTTACATCTTTTTCCAACTAAGAATCCAATCAGAAATACCTCAATAACGAAATACATGTCCATCTGAAACAGTTTTGGGGAAAATGGTCAACAGTAAAAGCCCACATCATGACTGCTCAGACATGTTAAGCACAGGCAGTAACTACCAAGATCCTTGCACATGATGTAATACATGGGTAGGTTCAATGTAAAATTTGATGAGATTAAAAATATTTCTCTAATATCTACTGCAAATTAACAGTTCTTAAAAATGAAATCAGAGATAACAGGATAAGAGGTGTGAAGATTTCATGTAGTGTCACGTACATAGGCCAGAGCAGAAAGCAGCAGGAGAGAGCCTAGCTATTATTTTGGGCATTCGACAGCGAAGAGCATTTGTCTTGACTGTATGAAGGCTCAAATTTCTATAAGCTAACAAAACAAGTATCCTTTTCCAATAGTTTCCAATTTGTTAAAATATACTTTGATTATACAGAAACACACACGTTGGGAGGGGTGGTAAGATTTTCCACACTAACTGCTCTTAGGAAGAGCATGACAACATGCTCTGCTGAGAGATTCTCTGTATGCATAGATTCTAGATCACTCTGAAATGTTTATGTCTAGATCCTACATCTTTTTTAGTCTAAAACAGAATAGCAAATTACATAAGTTTTCTTCATTTTTTTTTTAATGGCTTATCTCTCACAAAAAGTCAGTCACAGATGGTGGTACATTTCATTCAGCATTTAACAGTAAATCATGCAAGACATTTTTGAAAAGCACTAGCTCTCATAACCTGATCGGACGGAAACAATTCTGTTGACACCATCCATTATGGTGAGTGGATCGTGACGCCGCTCTGTAGAACACTGACGATCAAATTCTACCCTCAGTCCCTCAGCACCTAAACAGCAACAAAGAATTCACACATTTCTACAGAGCAATCAATACCACAAACAAACACAGTATTTTAGAAATTCACAGGAAATCAAACACAGTCGTTTGGAAGCCATAGCGCTCATTAATAAATATAACTTCCTTTGGTTTAAGTTGTCCGGAATTTCTTCTCTTTGAAAGGTTTACATCACAGCAAGCTCATGTGAGTGGTGTTTAGCAGACAGAAGACTATATTCAGAACATTCCAAACTAAAATTGCAACAGACAAAAATGCCTATTTACAGTTAAGGCAAATAGCTCTTTGTTGCCTGTACCTTTTGATATGCACTAAGTAGCATACTGAAGGAAGCGTTAAAAAAGAAAGGCGTTTCCCTAATGCTTAAGACTAGAAGATACATGTTAATTACTGACTCTGAAAAGGACTCAGTCCTCCTCAGCTTTGTAACTGAACAGAAAACAGCAATAATATACAGTTGCAATCACAACCAGTGAACCCAAAAATATATATTTCACAGAACTGAGATGTTCAGACAGTATGTGTTTTAAGAAATACTTGATTATAGTGTGTCCCAGTTTGAGGAAAAAAACCAGCTTCTCCTGTTCAAGAGGTTTGTTTTAAACTGACCAATTGGACTATTCCCTTCCATGTTACGTTTAGCACCTCTCATTGGCTGTAAAAGTTTCTCGCGAGGGTGTCTGTCTCTTTCAGAGGTGCGTATCGCGGGCTTTTTGCGGGCTTTTGGCTCTCTGACAACTTCCCCGACACTTCCTGCTTTGCACTCCGAGGGGCACCGCAGACTTGCAGCTTTCTCTCCAGGAGAAAGGCTTCCAGACTCGTGGCTTGGCTCCGGGGCCCTTACAGGCTGTCTCTCCTCGGCTCGAACCTCCAGAGGAACCCGCCTGCCTGCCTGCTGCTTGCAGCTACAGCATCCTGCACTACCCGAGCGGAGCTGTTCCTATGGAAACCCCCCCGCGCCACGTGGGACCGACCCTGCTGCTGTAGACGCCGCGCCCCGGGGCTGCTCTTTCCCTGCTGCTGAAGTCGCTGCTTCTTGCTGCTTTTCTTCAACCCACGTGCCCAGACCGGTAGGAACAGCTCACTTGCCGTTTGCACATTGGATCCCCGTGTTCGTACCCGCCGCGGATCCTTTGTTTACTCCACGAGAGCGCACACGTGGCCAGCGCCATTTTGGACTCTGCGTGGTACCATCCCTTTTCCTTTCACTCACGTTTAACCCTCACTTCTCCATCCCGTATAAACCCTCAGATTTTGCATTGGTTTTTCCCTGCATATTATATATTTTGTTCTAGTTTTATTAAACTTTGTTTCAGTTTTCCAAACGTTCAGAGGTCTCACAAAATCTTTTCTTCCTTTTCCTATCTCTGCTTTTTAACCTTATCTCTCCCGGTGCAGGGGAGAGGGGTTTTAGGGATGGGAGAGGACATGTCCCCGTGATTGGCTTGCCTCAGCCAAGCGGTGACATAGACAACATGGCTTGAAAAGTTCAATATACGTTTTTGCAAGCTAAGGAAAAATTTCATGCATGCAGGCTTGAAATTAACTGAGTTTTAGTAATATAACTCTAAGAATTCTATACCTGGTATTTTAACTGTGCCATTAGAAGATGTATCATCAGTATACGGATGGCTGCTTTCTATCACAACTGGTTGCGAAGAGAGGCGACCACTTTGTGAGTCAGTTGCTACATCTTCTAGTTCTGTAACGCACAGCTCCAACAACATATCAGCAACCTAAGAACACAAAAACATACACTTTAAGTTTGATTAGTCCAAGAAATCTAAGCCAGCTAGCATTCTTCCCAAATTTAAAATAAATATATCACTTATTTTCTGAATTCTGATTCATGAACCATCATATTAATTCAAAAATATTCTTTTTAGTGGTGTTAAAGCAAGAAAAACTCCTAAAACTAAAAAGCAAACAACGTAAGTTTCCAGTAGGTAAATGACGACACAAATAATTGTTTTCCCTTACATAAAGAAACAAACTGTAAAATCTAAACTGTAAAGCATAAGACAAGAGATTAATGAAAGGTGTAAATATTTAACCAGTAGTTAATATTGCAAAACACTGTTTAGCAAGAAAATTCCAATAGTACGCATTTTTAAAGAACAGTTTCAAATAAAAATTCTGATTTTTGAGGTTAAAAAAAAAAACCAAAACAAACCTGAAAAACAACAAAACCCCACAAAAACCAGCCACAAACATGAAATTGTTCAGCTACTCACTATTAAGGCTAGAAGCAAAAAACCAAAATTAATGTGTAAGTGCATATATAGCATGCATCTAATTGGGATGGGAGGGGGACACCTACATCTCAAACCCAGAACATGGGTATACATAGCTGATCACTGAAAATTTGAAGGGGGGAAAAAAAAAAAAAATCACTAAGTTTGAAACATATCACTCAATTGCCTCTACATGAATCACATGTTAGGTTCTCATGCAATCTAGTTTACTCGGACAGAGACACCGTAAGATTTCATTCTTTACAACTGAAGCTGTCTTGGAATTTATACCATTAATAAATACATTTTCTCTCAGTTCAATGCACACTCCTTAGCAAAGTCATTATTCATCTTTTTGGTTAGTGAAGCCAAGTTTAATGAAAAAATAAAAAAAACAGCTTTGCATAATCACTTCTGATGTTTCAAACCAGTATTTAAGCAGTGCAAAGCCATAAATTAACTACCTCATATGAATATCTTAAAAGAAATGAATTGTTACTCAGTAGAAAAATGTATTTGAGTGGTAAAACTACGAGACATATTAAGCAACTTTCAGTTCATTACTGTAAGCAGATATTTGGTAAGTAATTTATGATTTCTAACGTTCTTTCAAATACCAGCTGGGATCCAATATTACAGCATTTATTAATTCTGTTTCTCGGTTGTCCCAAAAAACCCCACACTCATGGATACTTTGTAAATTATTAGAAACTTCAATACATCAAATGTAAATCTTAAATATTAAGTACAATTACTATATTGTTAACAATATATTATCAGCATTTTTAGCTATCTGACTGCAATAATGACTACATCAATTTGAGAAATACAACTCAGATGCAGAACAAAACCAACACGGAAGCTTTTAAACTATCGTACAGATACAGGGAATAGGGCTTGGCTAATTCAGCTTTATTCCAATAGCCACAGCCACTTGTCCAATACATAAATACAGCTCATTAAGCTTCTATTTTAATGTCTAACTGCAGCATGACAAATCAAGAAAATAGTCTATTACTGATATTACAGAATCACAGAATCACCTGGTTGGAAGAGACTTTTAAGATCACCCATCCAACTGTTCACCCTGCACTGCCAGGTTCCCTACACCATGTCCCTCAGCACCACATCTACGTGGCTTTTAAACACCTCCAGGGATGGAGACTCCACCACCTTCCTGGGCAGTCTGTTCCAATGTTTAATGACCCTCTGCGTAAAGAAATTTTTCCTGATAGCCAACCTAAATTTCCCCTGATGCAACTTGAGGCCATTTCCTCTCATCCTGTCATTCATAATATGGGAGAAGAGATGGACCCCCACCTCATTACAGCCTCCTTTCAGGTAGCTGTAGGGGGTGATGAGGTCTCCCCTCAGCCTCCCTTTCTTCAGGCTAAACAACACCAGTTCCCTCAGCTGCTCCTCATAAGATAAGTTCTCTAAACCCTTCACTAGTTCCGTTGCCCTTCTCTGAAGCCACTCCAGCACCTCAATGTCCTTCATGTAGTGAGGGGCCCAAAACTGAACACAGTACTCAAGGTGTGGCCTCACCAGCACCGAGTACAGGGGGACAATCACTTCCCTGCTCCCGCTGGTCACACTATTTCTGATACAAGCCAGGATGCTGTTGGCCTTCTTGGCCACCTGGGCACACTGCTGGCTCATATTCAGTCAGCTGTCGACCAGCACCCCCAGGTCCTTTTCTGCTGGGCAGCTTTTCCAGCCACTCCTCCCCAAGCCTGTAATGTTGCAGGAGATTGTTGTGGCCCAAGTGCAGGACCTGGCACTTGGTGTTACTGAATTTCATACCACTGGCATCAGCCAATTGATCCAGCCTGTCCAGATCCCTCCATAGAGCCTCCTGACCTTCATGCAGATCAACACACCCACCCAGCTTGGTGACATCTGTGAACTTACTGAGGGTGCACTCAATCCCCTCATCCAGATCATTGATAAAGATGTTGAAGAGGACAGGCCCCAATACTGAGCCCTGAGGAACACATATATTTGTAGCACATGCATATATTCATGTAATATTTCCAGTAAAATCATAAAGGTTCACAGGCATTTAAGTTCAGCTCTAAGTTTCATGTTTATTTAAAGTTTCTCAGTATGCTGAACTGCTCTTCAAATACAATAAAATATTATGGTAAGCTACTAATAAAAATGACATAGTTAAAATGCAACAGAAACAAAAACTGACCTGTGGGTAAGCCGTGCCCATTCCAGACAGCACAGCTGAAAGAACATCTCTTCCCTTTTCACCTGCCCGGTTGGACACAGCAAGCTTTAGCAGGTCAACCATGACTCGCGTGTCATCTGGTACTAAGAGACTAGTAAACTCATCTAGGTACTGTGGTTCTGGGCCAGATACTTTACTTTGACTTTCTACGTCCTACAAAACAAATTGCAGAAATATTTAGACAGTGAAGATGAAAGAAGTATTTCACTGAATCCAAACCAGTTAACTTGTTCAAAGATAGTTTAAAATATGATTTGTAAATCTGGGATTCTGTGGTTCCAAAATTAACCGTTAAGGCAATTTCTCAAATGAAAGAGCTTTCCTAAAACTAGCCTCTTTTAACTTCAGACAGAAAAAAAAAAAAATCCCTCTGTCTTTGGATAGATTGTAAAAATGCAGTAATTTATAGAATAACTTTAAAAGCAAAAAAAAAAAAAAAAGCAGAACTAATTGACAAAAGCATGGTAAGGACATCAGTTTTAAGGAAGGTAGTCACAACATTACTTCTTTGGTTTTTGTCATGGTTTCTGCAATGATACTGGCAGCTCCAGGATCATCTGTGACTGGAATGAAAGGACGGGAAGAGGCAGCAGCAGCTGAGGGAGTTACAGCAGACGGTGTCACAGCATCTTCTGAAGAAACAACCTAGCCAAATCAAATAATACCCATCAAAAGCTGCAACAAGACACTGTAAAACTTCTAAGAGTAATTATTTTTTAGAAGGGCTTATGTTTAAGGACAGCAGCAATTTAAAAACAGCCATAAATTCAAAATCAGATTCACTCCCTGCATTTTTAGCTTCTATTTTATGTTCCTAGCATGGTAAAACAGCCAACAACCCCCTCAATGCCAGCTGCTATAAATACAATAAAACATGAGTGGTTGCAGGAAAGTCTACAATGTAGAAGACAAGCCATAACAATATGTGTCAAACTAGTGGTTTGTTAAAGATCTCTTCAGTAGCAAGCCTTTTCTTTTTTTCTGCTTCTGTTAGCAGTTGGGAAATCAAGAAAGTAGAATTCCTTTCAGGCCCCCCTCTACATTAGATGATATAAGTTTACAATTACACTTCATTAAATAATTATCAAATATTCCCTTAGTCTTGACCTTTTTTTTTTTAAAGATCACTCCTGCAAAATGAATTTAATATCTAGTCAAATGGTTAGTAATTTCATGTTAATGCCAAAATACTACTAGAAATCATCACAATTGCAATTAAATGACACAGTTCCTTCTGGAAGTTCAAAACCAATTTTACACTAAACATTGTTTTTTCCGAATTTGACAAGAGTATACACTCCTGAAATTAAGAGCATGAAACAGCTGTTTAACCTCTGTTATTATTAAACTAAATGAGACAGTATTTTTCAGATTTACTGTTAAACACTGATGAAAAAATTAGTTTGATACTTCACCTCCCCTCTCCTGTCCTGCCATGGGTTTGGGCTCAGCCTCTCTTCTATATCACCAACAAGCATGCATTCATCCCCATTTGCAGGGCTTCCTGTAGAAGTAGCATCTGATGGAGGGGCTGGTGATGAAGAGGGACATTCTACTGGTGCAATCATACTTGCAGGCATCAATGCTCCAACAACTGCATCCCTGAAATCATTTAGAATAGAGTAACATAAACCTAATTATACCCCCTTGTTGAACTTAGAAAAAACCTATATTAGCTTGTCTTCTTAAAATAAGGAAAGATTTCCAAGCTCTGGAATTCAGAGTAGTTTCTCTCTACTCTTCTTTGGGCTTCATGCTTAAATATTGTGTTTTAAGGCCACTATTTTACCCTGAGTTCCTCTTCATAAATTTTAGGACAAATTCTCTACCAACAACAAGCAGGGCACTGTAAAGTTTTATTGTTGTTTCCACTCTGCCCCCCACTGCTTCCTCCATATCATCTGTTGTGATTTACTTATACTCCTTTTACATTATTTACTTGAGCATTCCTAAATAAACAATTTTTTTTTTTCCCCATGCACTGGGATTTCCCATAAAGAAGACATAACAGCATAAAGCTAATAGCAGCGTCAAAAGAAAATCTAAATGAAGTTTAGGCCTATCCCAAGAAGTCCATTTATACCTGACTCAAGAGATCGTAACAGATGGTAAGCTACGTCATCTTTTGCTCTGCAAAAGACAAGAATGTTTGCGTGCCTACCTGGCATACATGATTTGTAATGCCATCAGTATATGAGATAATGCCTGCTGCTTGGCAGCATTCCCATCAAGCGATAGGAGAATCTTAGCAAGGGAAGGGCGATTCGGCTTGGAACTGTTTGCCCCACTGATTTTATTACTGGCAGCAGAAGAATCTGCATCTGAAGGAACACCTGGAGTGAGGGGGGGGAAAAAAAAAAAGACAAGCATTTTTTTAATGGTGTAATACATAGCGGAACTGATTCATCTGGTTTCTTGTTAAGTCAGAAGGATGACTGTAAAACTAACTCTGCAGTAGATTCTTGAACTGCAGTGCCTACAGTTACAACATTAAAGTCAATACTTAGGCTTTGCAGCAATGGCTTCATAAAATAGTGTTCCACCTTGTTACTTACTCATGAAGATTAAGGTAATAGAGATATGTGTGTTTTGGTGACCAGCATCTAAAACAAGTTTTACTTACACAGAAATTTCTCAAATAGCAAGAATATTTTTTGGTACTCTTAAAAATACTAGTCGAATACTCTGTATATGTAGTTCTTGCTCTTTTTTTAAATACATTGCCCTGTTCATGAAAAAGCTTAATTAGCAAAATGTTTGCTGGTTTTATATGCAACACGGAACATTGCTGTTTTGCCTCCCAAATTCTGAAATCACCTACTTTAGAAACAAAAGAGTAATGGTAGTATCAAGACCTATAGTAAGATGTAACATGTAAAAAGACCAATAATAGAATAGCGTCCATCTACCATTACCTCCATAAAGCTCTATCCCATATTAAAGACAAAGTCCTTGGGCCTTTGATAAAGCATGTTGCATTTTAATTTCCTGAAGAAAAAAAATCAAAGTTCAAACCAACACTAGTTGTGAACAAGTCCTTTACAACTTCCATTTACAGGAAGAGGTTTTGTTGGGGTTTTTTAAAAGGTGCGTATCACTTTTATTGCTGTTTTGCGGTGGTTTTTTTTAAAGACAGTTTTCTTTTTGCACTCTTCTACCACCTATTAAACCTCACTCACAACTAACACTCCAATGGCATAAAAAAAGAAAATTACGTAAAGCAATAAATACCAACCAAGATAGGAAGCACCTAAAGGGTCCCTCGCTGTCTGGAAAAGTACTGGTTCATGAACAGATGGTGTAGCTACATCCACTGTTGTCCATGCTACACTGTGGGAAGACCCGCAAGCAACCCGTGTGATTTTCTGGCCTTCCAAGCCCTGGACAAGCGTAGGCTTTCTATTGACTGTAGTAGTTCCGTTGCCTTGTTGCCCATGGTCATTGTCACCCCAAGCGTAAACCTGCCAGTAAACATTTCCACATATTACACTCCAGTTGCCTCACTGGTTGCCTCATTTAATTGTTTTTTTTTAAAATTCCTTCAAAGAAATCTTAGTGATTTGTATTATTAATCTAGGATGCTTTAGAGAACCTCCTGCCATGACCTTTTTTTCCCCCTATAATCATACATGAAAAGGGAAGAAAAAAAAAAAAAGGCAAAGCAACACTTCATCAGTTGATTATTGCCAATTGATAAATCATCAGTTGATTCATAAATTACTCAATGTTCACAGTCAACAGTAGTTAGAGGAATTAGTTGCATAGCAATGCCATTGGGGATCTGAATCAGTACTACGATAATGATAATGCTGGATCACAGCAGAAAAATCTGTCCAGAACACTATGACTGCTTCTGCATTTCAAGAGTGAGAAGCAGGAAACTGATCATGAGATAATACATAAATTAGGAAAATATTACAAAAGCTACTACAACAACAATATTTAAACTACTATGAATAATATTTAAATACTATGAAATAATATATAAATATTAAATATTTAAGTATTTAAATACTTAATATACTTTAAATACTAAAATACTTAAAATACTTTAAATATTTATATACTTAAATATTTAAATACTATGAAAGCTATTATATTTTAAACTACAATCATGCTTATATTTATTCAGGACTTTAAAAAGCAAATAAATATAATTAGAAATTTTTATTCCATTTAATCAGCACCAATACTATTACACTATTCTTCTTCAACAGTTTAATTTACTCCTTTCTGGATCAAGTTAAAAAGAGAAAGGAGGGTGATGCACAACGTACCTGTCCTGTGTCAGTAACCGCTAGACAATGGAGCGCGCCTACAGCCACGTGCACAATCTTTTTACCCCTCAGTCCTTCCACAACTTGTGGCTTTCGTACATGTACATCTGTGCCATGACCTAGCCTGAAGTAGTCGCCCTTACCCCTGCAACAGATAGCAAATGTAAAATTCAGAACAATGACATTGTTTACACATCCCTGTCAATGAAGCTTCCCAAATCAAAATTCTTCATTTATCACTGGGATTAAACACAAGCACCAGCTAGCAAATTCTTCAAATATGAATTACAAAAGCCTAAAAAAATAACTGCAGTTCTGTGACTCCATAACTTTTCACCTCAGTATAGAACAGGCATCACTATGACTATTTTTTTTACATAGTGCAACTACGATTACATTGAATTTCCTATGTTGCAGAAACACTGCAATTTTAAATACTTACAAAATTGATGTGTTTTGATAGCCTTGAACAGATTTACACTACCGAGGATAAACCTCACAATAACAGACCCATTAACAAGTCTACTCACATTAAAAAAAAATATATGGGAACTAACATGTTTTCAGAATTGAGTTTTTCCATACTCAATACAGGTTCTCAAAAATATATCATATGCAATATATCATATATAAACACCTTAAAATGCCTCTGAGAATGTCAGCAAAGAAGGAAAAAAACCCTGAGATTCCTTCCACTGTGTTTTTAGTAACCATTCATTCAGTTCTGCTCTGACTACAACCAGCACCAATTTTTTTTCAAGAAAGGTTATGCTATGCTGGACATGAATATGACATATAGTACTGTTGCCTACCTAAAGTTATACACAGAAGTTGTGATTTTTCCCAACTCAATACAAGTTTCCTTAGAAGCAACTCAGCCATCCTAAAGTGTAGACATGGCACAGCTGAAACATACTCAAAAATCTCCTTGTAGACCTGTAATGTCATGAAATACCTATAGATTTTATGACTAGGTGTAACAGTGTTAAGACAAACTGGGGGAGGAAGGAATGAACAAGAATTTTGCAAAGAGTTCATAAAGACCGCCAAATTCTCTTTCCCCTTATTCCTTTCATCATTACATAAAAAAAAAAGTAAAAGAGGGAAGAAAGTGAGAGATAAATAGTTTCCAGTGGCCACTCTGAGAAACAACATCTCTGCTAAAAGCTTTTCTCCCTTCTAAGTATAAAAGTAACTTATAAAAAATGGAAGTTTTGTGGATTTCTCTTCATATCATTCATCAATTGCTGACAAATAATACAACAAAAATTACCATTTTAAGTTATCTTAGCTTTGATATAAATCAAACAGGTCATAGTTTTATTACACAAGGATAGGGTAAGACCTTGACCTGGTCAGAGCTCTGAAGTTGATCTGTCATACAGTAAGTTCTCAAATTTTACAGAAAGGTTTATAAACTCAAAAAAGCAGGTTTAGGTTCAAAGCAAAGCAGAAGCAAACAGACAAATAGATGAAAAATAAAAAGGGCTTCTGACTAACTCTCAGCGATCACCTCATACCAGCTTTTGCTTCGAGGCGTCATTACTGACAACTCGGTGGCCTTCTGAGAAGCAGTGAGCTCTCTAGAGACCCTGTGTTTCTAAGGAAGTTCTTCCCTTCTCCTCTGAACATCAGCTTACTTCCTTACTCTATTACATCTTCACTCCCTGTTTTAGCTGTAGGCTACATCCTCCTAACAATTCTCAGGTTCTCTTTTTCCCATTCCACTCCAAATTCTTGAATTAACGTTGCTTTACATGCTCCATTGCTCCCAAAAGAGGGAATGATCTTCCCCTTCCTCCTCTAATTCCCAGGCATCCTAAGAGAGTACGATACACAACTGAGCATGCTACATGACACAGAGTAACTGAACAGATCACAGCTTGTCTCAAAGAGCTGCCAATTTAAAAGACTAAGCTCACATATAAGGCACAGATGGAGTTAAAACAGTCAAACAGCAATAAATACAACACATACTTAGCTATTGCTTTGTTAATAGTTTCTGGCAAATTTAACATACCATGTCCATACCACTCCTGACTTGGTCAGTGCCAATGAGAACTGTGCACCACACTCAATCTGACAAACGCCTTGGCCGTTCAGTCTTTCAATGTTCTGTGGAATGTTGCATCCTTCACTTCCTCCTCGGCCCAGTTTTCCAAAATCACCATCGCCCCAAGAAAACACCAAACCTAACAAACAACAAACTGCAGGTCAAACAATGATCACAGTATTCCCATGCACTACAAAGCTTCTGGAACAAGATATTCCTACCTTCATCTGTCAAAGCAAGAGTCTGAGCATCTCTGCTTCCACAAGCAACCTGAATGACTCGGTGACCAAGGAGCACTTTAACCTACAAAACAGAAAAAGTAAGCAAGATGTTTCAGATGTTTTCAAGCTCTTATGACTGATCTTGTCCATTGTGCCCAGCCTGAGCATGCCATTTAGCCAAGGATTTTCAAGCCTTGTTCACTGTGGATCCAACATTGCTCAACGACAGTAGTAGCTCCTAGCTATGTATCAAAGTCGATGCAGGTCATGAATGTTCAAAACACCACTAGCCACCTCACATCACTTCCCAAGAAAAAGAAAGAGACTGGATCTTTTTGGCCTTTCTGAAATAGCTTGCCTTTTATTAGAGGTATGTGTACAAAAACCTAATTGAGATCACTCCAAGATGATGTCTTCATACTGCTCTCATGGGTTTTGGCATTACTTCAGCTTTATTTTATCATTTATTAAACAAACAGATTCACATTTCATCAGAGACAAGAAACATTTATTTTACCATCTTAGGCTTCAGCTGTGTGGTATTATCTCCATGACCTAGCCTCCCATATTCGCCAAGACCCCATGTATACAGTTCACCACTAGAGGTAATGGCAGCACTGTGGGAACTGCCACAAGCAATATCACGGATGCGTTTGGTTTTCAATGCCTCTATCAATCTGGGTTTATCACAGTTCCTACAGAAAATGAGTAAAGAATTCATTGTGTTAATTATGAAAGAGTTGCACAATATATTTCAACCTTCATAATGCAAAAAATTTTGTGCAATAACTAACAGTAACTTAAAGATAAAATAAGACGCAACATTATGATTCCAAGATATACTCTTTAGTAGCACCATAAATCTAAAGTTTACGGTATTGTAACGTACTTCTAAGTACACATGGTATATGCTGCAAAACTTAGGTAACAAAGCCAACATCGAAGTGATGAATCCATTAAAAAGTGCGTAATACAAAATGCAACTGATATGCCATCATTGCCAAAAGTCGAGTAATTTGTTAGCTGTGTCCACAGGGACAGTAAGATTAAGAGAAGACACTCCCATCTCAACTCTGTTCTTTATGAGAGAAAAATTAGAACTGCAATTTACTGTTAGGCTTCTATGAAAGTACTGGAAACTTCTAGAATTCACGTGGTTACAATAACATCTAACTTCAGAGAAGAGTTTCAACTCAATATTTTCTAATATTGACTGTTTATCAGAGCCACTATTAAAGTTCTATAAAATTATGCATGGCCTCTGGAAAATTTGTTCCGATGAAATACCCAAGAGTTCCAAGTCTCACTTTTAATAAAATTACAGAAAACAGGAGACAGTTGAACAATAAACAACAATACTGCTCTAATCTGGATTGCCCTTTCCATTGATCTGACACACATGCCCCTACGAATAGTTCTTGGCATATATTAACAATCTGGGTTGGGCACTCTAATTTTGTACGTATTCTTAGCAGGTCTTCAAAATACATCAGAATAATAAACAAAGATTTTCCCATGGGCTATGTTTATCAGTGTTTTTCTTTCCAAACATTGTTCTGTGGTACATACAAAGGAAAATCCTGAGACAATTCAAATTTTCCTCAAAGCTGACTTGTGGAGGATTAAACTATGTATTACTGCAAAGTGTGATAAATTTATGTCTGGGTAACAAGTTTGTGAACAGAAGTCTAAAGAAAAGGGCTAGAAAATACTCTGTTGGGTTTACATTATGAACTTACAAGCTCAGGGATGTAAAACTGCTATGGATTTACACCTCAAGGCACCTCTGTAAACCTTGTCTTGTAATAGTAACCAAAAGCATGCCATTTCATCAGTGACATCCAAAAGTACTATTAAAGTCTTTATCCACTAAGTATGTTTCCAAGTATTATATTAATTGAATGCCTCCTTTTTCAATTACTCAAGACTGCTACAAATGCTGCACCATAAGTTGACATATGCTGCTGAAAAAGATCTTTTCATAGCACAATTTTTTATTCCCACTGTATTAAAAATCCTGTCATGGTCAATAGAGGTGGTCAGCTGTGTTACAATGTGCAACACAAGTGTTCTCTTACTGACATACAAACAAATTTGGTATCCTTACATTCGACTGAAGTGACCAAGTTTTCCATCATCTCCTTCACCCCATGAAAATATCTTTCCATCAACAGTTAATGCCATAGCATGGCGGCCACCTAAAAGAGTAAACAGAAATTTAAATTTTCAAGCAGGCAGCAGGTCCAGCAAAATTCTCATAAATTTGACACTGCCGTAATTCTATGATGTAATTGTACGAGCCTTTCAACCGAGTGCACGTTACTTACTTTCTTCGGAGTTTTTATGTGATTTAATTTAAAACACAAAACTTTTGTGAGAGTATGTTTCCTGGCACATTAAAAAAAAAAGAAATAATCACTTAATTTGCTATTTTCAATGCTGCAAGAAAAAAAAGAAAAACCAAACCCACCATTTCACCATATTCAAAAAAGAAAACACTTTCTGTGGATCAGACTGAAAAACTATTCATTTAACTTCCAGCAAGTAAGAAACAGTGCATGATCTAAATTCATAGATTTTAGTAACAGAATCATTAGATTTAATCTGACGTTTTGTGCAACAGACAGAATTTTAAAAGTATTTATTTTTTTAAAATTTTAAAACATCAGATATGCTGGGGCATCACAGCACCCAAGAAAATTCCACAGTAATTCTTCTCAGGCTTAGTAGGCTATGTTTATGTATATAAGAATAACAGTAGTCAGTACCTGAGTGAACAGCCACCTTCTTTACCACATAGTTACTGAGAGCTGTAATCTGGCGGGGAATAGGCACAGTTCCACTAGATATTCCTAAACCCAGCCTTCCGTTTGTGGCTTCTCCACAGGCATATACTTTACCCTCTACAGTCACTAAAATGAAGAAAAAAAAGTTTGAAATACCATTAATGTTTCACAACTAGAAATGTGTTTCTGCCCTTAAAATATTATATTTTGTTTAAAATTGTATTACCTGCAAAAAGGCTTTTGGATCCTCCAGCCACCTGTACAACATTCAAGGCAGACAGGGTTTCGGAAAAGGAAGGGACTTTTATCTAGAACAGACAGGGAATAAAATTCATTAAAAAACACTTCAAAGTTTTATACTTTAAAAAGAAGAGCTGTACTTAAGTGACAAACCAGTTAATTTAACAGGTGCTTTTATTTTTATTATCATATTAAACTCCCCATACTATTTAGACACTTCACACATACCAGTTAACATAAACAAGGCAAAAGACAGAAACAAAGAAAAAAAATTAATACTGAAACCATGATAAATACAAAATCTGAGGAAAAAGTGAAAAGTGATATAAACAAGGATGTCCACTTTAGTAAAATTTTCTTGAGAAAACCATAGAATACAGTACGGTTAACTTTTTGTTTCTTGAAAGGCACTCTAAGGATACAATAGTAAACATTTTGTTTACAACATAAATTAAAGAAATGCTCTCTTACAATCATTAGCATATCACTAACCTGAAAAATTGATTAAACATGTGCCATATCTCCTATCTTGTAGCATATTAAAATTATGTAAATAATAAATAATAATAAATAATAAAAAATAGTGACACACAGGGCTGAAATTCCTCTCAAACTACATTGAATTGTAATCAAGTCACACCAATCAAAAGTTAGAATTTAACTTTTTTGAAGACTGCACCAGCTCCAGGACAAATACTACATAGAGAAGTTCACCAGTATCTTCATTTCAGGCATACAAACTCAAACAGAACAGAATATGTTTAAAGTGCTATACACTTTTAGAACAATTAGTTCACTACTGTCTAAAAAATTAAGTGGCTGCTAAAAATCAAACTTCATTCAGAGTAGTGACCATAATGCAAATTTTCTTGAATTTTCTACCCCGCAGACATCTAAGCCTTAACAATAAAAAGCCAGTAAACCCTACTCTTCATAGCTTTTGATAATAAACTGTTGAACTCTGATTATATTTGAATTAATTTTGAGTTGTATGGGACTTGTACATTTTATTTTTAGTATTTTTTGTCTTGCATCGACATATGAAAACAAACATACCTTGGAACCTTTTAGTCCTCCCAACTGGTCTTTGTCATTCAGTCCCCAAACAAAAACTTTGGTTCTTATTGTAGCTGCCGATTCAAGCCCAGCTGCCTTCTTTCTAACAAGACTGAACATATTGAGGAAAAAAAACAAAGTCATTTTAGCAACCTGCTATAGTATAGACATCTTTTTATTGTATTTATTAATTTTACAGTTTGGAACAGTTTCAGTACTCAAGCTACACAACTGACAGTTAATCGGTGGCTGTAACAAATAAAAACCCCCCAAAAACCCAGAATGTTTTGCTGACCAGTGGTAAATACACACATGCCACATACCAAATTTAACAGATCAAGTTTTTAGCTAGGTTTTGAAATCCAAATATACAGCAGAAGCAGAAGAGTTGTACAAAATGCTACTACCTTACCAGTGTGATAACCTTAAAGAAGTTATTTACCAACAAATGATCTACTTACAGTTCTGACAAACTAAGATGCTGACTTCTCTTCGATACCATACAGCCTAATCAAGGTGCTCCTCTTACAAATAATCTCCTTAATTATAGGAAAATATAGACATGAAGTTTCATTATCATTTTCCCACTACCACTGGAGTTGCCTACCTCCCTGTGTTAGCTTTATCATCATCCTCTTCCTCATTATCAGAAGCAAGGAAAGGGACTGCAGCCAAATCTTCATCCTCTGCACGTATACGTCCCAGTATGCTGAGGCCATGTATTTTGCAATCAATCCCAGAGCTTCTGCACTGCTTGATTGCAATCTCAATATACCTGTGGTACTAAGAAGAAAAAAACTAACTTGCCATCTTCTGGGGGCCCTACGTAACTTTATAGAATATAGGAAAGAATTACAACATTTGCTTGTCTTTTTCACCTTAACAAAAAGAATCTGTAACTTTAAATATTTGGCTTTTCAGACCTACACAATTCATACTTGAAGATAAACATACGGCCTCATTCATCTGAGAAAGATTTAACTGACAATCTTCTAAAAATTTGTTATGCATTCCTCCTTGCTGTTACTGAAAAAGATCAGAACTACTATCCAAAATAAGCTTTATCATCCACCATATTTATCCCTAAATTTAAGTTTATTGGGATGTCTTCTTGGTTCATAGGTATATCGATTTACCTCAAAAAAACTAAAATATCTTTACTACCAAGGCTATTATAGAGTTACACTGTGATTATGGTAAAAACTTACCAGGATAATTAACTTTACTAAACTCCAGAAATAGTGCTAATTTAGAAGAAAAGTAAAATACCATGCTTTAATAATCACAATATCACTTTTAATCTCTCTCTTGCAGCAAAATATCCTTCTATTGCACACGAGTAATTCTCACACAAACTTCACTTACTTCTGTACAATCACTGAGAAGAGGCACTGTGGTGTCTGTAGGATTTATATTGATTGTCTTTAGCTCTATAAGGTTATTTAAAGAATTTCCCCCTAGAAAACAAAACATGGAAAGAAAAACGTTTTAAGATATGGTGTTTGATCCATAAACAGGCACTGTGCCTGTTAAATAGATAACTATGTTAACCGAAACCAGATAAATACTTACTGTTCAATGTTCAAAAAACCGTATTTTTCAGACTTCTCAGATAATATACACATACCTGAAACTACAACTAAAGAGGGCATGTAACTGCTGTCTGCAGGGTCCACTATCATCTTTAGTCTGTGAACAAGAACATCTGGAAAAATCTCCAAGCGAATCCAGTGCTAGGGGAAACACATAAAATTTCATTTTCAGTAGTACTGTTAGGACCACTGTATGGTTAATAAGAACAAATGTGTGTTGTTTTTGAAGAAAGCATAAAAAATGTTTGTGAATGGTACACAACAGCTGCAACGTATGGGAACTGGTCCAAGGCAAATGACCAAACTTCTTGCCTATCCAACCTCCAAAAACATAAGAAAGTTGCAGCCAATGATCTACTGCACCCAAGAGCAACACAACAGAGAAGACTGAGAAAGCACAATAGCACTGGAGATCAAGAAACGGGACATAATGTAAATCTTTGGTTACAGTCTGTAGGCAACCTGAAAGAAGGGTACTTCTGAGCATGGATATTCTCAGCATGGCCACCCATAGAGCATCAAAACACAATGGACAGAATCCTAGCTGCAAATCCCAATGCCTAGACTGGCCACAAAGCAGTGCTGCAGGCCAATAAAACTGGTAAACCATAAACTAAGGAACAGTGCTTGTTGTAAACAATCTGGATGCAGGAGTCAAATGTACATTAAGCAAGTTTGCCAATGACACTAAACTAGGAGGAGCTGTGGACTCCCTCGAGAGTAGAGAGGCCTTAGAGAGATCTGGATAGACTAGAGAGCTGGGCAATCACCAACTGCATGAAATTTAACAAGAGTAACTGCCGATTCTCCACCTGGGACGGGGTAATCCTGCTTATATTACAAACTGGGGGATGAAAAGCTGAAGAGCAGCCCTGTAGGAAGAGATCTGAGGGTTTGGGTTGATGGCAAGTTGAACAGGAATCATCAATGTGCCCTGCAGCTAAAAGGGTCAACCATGTCCTGGGTGCATCAAGCACAGTATAGCTAGCTGGTTGAGGGAGGTGATTGTCCCACTCCACACTGCACTGGTTTGGCCTCACCTTCAGTACTGTGTGCAGTTTTGAGTACCTCAACAGAAGAAGGACATCCAACTATTAGTTTAGTGTCCAGAGGAGGATGACCAAGATGGTGAAAGATCTCGAGGGCAAGACTTATGAGGTCACTTGGGTTTGTACAGCTTTGACAAGGCGAAGGGGTGACCTCATCGCCATCTACAATTTTCTCAAGAGAGGCAGCAGAGGCCGAGGTGCTGATCTCCTCTCTTTGGTGATCAGTGACAGGACACGAGGAAATGGAATGAAGTTTGGTCAGGGGAAGTTCAGATTGGACATAAAGGAAAAGGTTCTTCACTGAGAGGGTGGTCGGTCACTCGAACAGGCTCCCCAGGGCAGTGGTCACAGCACCAAGCCTGTCAAGAGTTTAATGAGCATCTAGAAAATATTCTTAGTCATATGGTTTAGTTTTAGGTAGTCCAAAACCAGAGGAGCAGAGGGTTGGACTCCATGATCCTTATATCTCCCTTCCAACTCAAGATACTCTATGCAAGTGAGGAGTGCTGGGAGGGATTTTTAGCTAGTGAGAGCCTAGACGCTTTCTGTATTGCAACAAACTCTCTTAAGTAAAAAATAATCAATGTGATTATTCAGAACAACTGTCATCAATTATTATACTGAAAAGGCAATTGTGACCATATAACCAACTACAGAATAGAATACTTACCTCATATTTAAAAAAAGACACAAGTTCTTTATAATTCACATGAAATAATTAGGAAGCTAAAGCACACCTTTCTAAGAAATAGTCACATTTACTAAGAAAAACCATAGTTTTGTACTTCAGATGTCCTCTATCTTAGAAGACAACAAATATATTTCACTAAGGTAAATACTTATCCCCTTCAGAAGAAAGCATGCCAGAATAAACCAGTTATGGCTTTTCTCTGGACAGAATAAACCAGTTTTACCTTTCCTTGTGAGCCAGAAGACTGCCAGCACTGCTCACTACCATCAATAAGACGAGAAGCCTGATTCACAGAGGATGAGACATTCAAATTCTTAACTATTCTTGACCAATCATCCAGTAACATTCCCCGCTGGCTACTATGCCGTCTCTTCAGCTGCTTTCCAGAACGCCCACAAAATACTGGAGACTGACCTGTATGGTTAAGCGAAATGTTCTCAAAGAAAATTGCTTTTATTAAACACATAAACAATGTGAAAGGAAATAAATCAAAGATTTCAGCTATGTAGTCTAAAAGTAGAGTACAGAAGCATGTCACATAGGCGTGGTAACACTACTCGTGTTTAAAAGGGCATAGCTCAAGATTTTTTTTTTTTTTTTAAAGAGTTTCAAGCACTTTACCTGTCTACCAGTTTTCATGTTTGTCATTTGGGATAGTCACACTTTGTATTCTTATGATTGATTTGTACCAAGAAATCAAGCATAATTTAGTAAAAAATATAAAACAAATAAAGGAAAATTACTCTTTTCAGGAATATCAGATATACACTAAATAGCCACTTGAAAGGGTCCTTCCTTTTGAAATACAAATCCAAATTTATGGTACATATTTCAAAATACAGGAATATGAATTTTGTACACCACCAGAGCACAGGAAAAATACACAACCAACTCTCAACAAAAATCCCTTACAGGAGAATAGACATAGCTGAGTTACAGCACTCAAAAATTCCAGATCTTGTTCAAGAATGAGGTGGTTTAGTGAGCTGCTGATCTCCTCCCTGCAAAAATGCACTTCTCCTTCCCTTCATTTATCTTCGAAGCTTCTAGAAAGCCTGACTAAAACAATATTGTAACTCCTCTACCCTATCCAGGGCAATGGGAAGGATTACAGATTGACATCATACTACTTGTACAACCATTAACTGGTTTATTAGTGGAAAGTCTTTGTTGCCCTTTAGACAAACCATCATACACATGCAATGCATGTTCATGATTTCTAGTAAGGAATCAGTTCCATTCATTTTCCAAACCAAATAGACTGTCTTTGTGTAAATATGAAGAGGTTTAGTCCAGAAGCGAGCATCGCCTTGCAAATACTAGGGATCAAACTGATTTTTAGGCAGGTGGAGACAAAAGAAATAAAAGCTAGTGTCAGGTAAGTTTTGCATAACAATGCAAAACCCAAAAGTTTTGGAGTTAAAATAGCTGCACCTACTCTTGCGTTAGGAAAAAAAATCTGATTATGAGTCTTTCAAAAGGCTTCCCTTTCCTACCACATCTCTCTGGAGTCTCCACATCATGGAGGAAATGAGGCAACAGCCATCACACACTGACAGGCAAAATTGTTTTGCAAAACTGCAAAAAGTGCACCTGAGCTGTAAGAATGTATCTTCGGTATTTCAAGCTGCACCTGCTGTCATGAGGATTCCACTCACCTATGTTTAGGCTGATAGCAAAAAGAAGGAGAATTAAAGAATTATATGTTTTACTCTTGGTGTAGCTGAAAATTCCATTCTGACAAAAAAGCTACTGTCATATAGCCACATTTTTTAAACCTTTTTAACACGACAAAGAAAGCTTAAGGGATGATGTTTTGGTGTAGCCCACCATGTGCATTTTGTTGTCTATATGCTCAGCCTGAACACTAATTTCATTATGTAAAGGAGCTGAAATATAAAACTTTCTTTTTTTTGTTAAAAAAAATCCAATGCGTTTTAAAATTAATCTAAGAAACATTTAGATTCTGAAGCTTACCTGGTTCATTTATTCTGCCAAAAGTATGTCGGGTGTTATGCTTCCTGGTTTTAAAACAGGTTTCACAAAAATCAAAATCATCACAATTTCTGCATTTGAACCTAGGCCCATTGATAGGAAACATCTGACAGCCATCACACCTGATTGCACAAAAGATCAAGTAAATATATTTCCAGCAGTTTTTATGATACAGGTTAATTGTAACACAAGTCAAGACAATGGAATCAAGACAGTAAGGCTAAAGGATAACCCATATTCATGAAGAAAAATGTAAATCATCACTTACGTTACTCCAGGATGAATGCTGGGGACCAGTTCCATTTCTGACAGCAAGCCAGTCCAATGAGACTGCTGAGGAAAGTCTACAATGACATCTTTTCCATTGGCACTAAAAGCTGTGAGAAAAACATACAGAAAATATGTTTTGCAAATCTCTACAAAATGGAGCAGAAAGGGTCCAGTGCACCACCGGAGTAGAAGCACGTAATAAAAGTTACTTTCAAAAGTAATAATCTTTTATTTTAATGGAACTATGTATTAACTTTATCAGATAGCTTGGAAAGGGGCAGAGGGAAAGGGAGTTCTAAAGATTTTTTTTTTTTAAGATATATACTATTCTATATAAACTCCTTGACTCTTAATTTTTTCGTATTTTTTTAAACAGTTCCCAAAGGGAGAGAGTACTTCCAAGCACAAATATAGTACAATCGATGTCTGTACCTCTTCAAAGAAACTGTGCCTCACATACTTCTACAACATCCTTTACAGCTTGACACTAGTGCACCCCACTTTCTCCTCACTTCCATATCAAGTCTTCAAGTTAAATTTACTTCTTGAAGAAAAACCATTTGTGGTTCATCCAAAGTATAAGTAAGAACTACAATAGGAGGCTGCACGGATCCTTAAAGACCTTTACTATATGTGAATGGAGTGGCTCAAAATTAGATGAACACACTAACAAAATGTGCTGCCACACACTATAAGTCTATAAATTTATCACAGACATCAAATGCCCTCCATACTCTTATCATCATGGAATAGTCCACAAAACAGTGTTATTTGTAACCGTGTCAGGAAGATACTCAATCACTCCAGAAAGTCTGTGTGGTTTCCAGTTTTATTACCTCTGCATGCACCATTTTTAACATACGTTACCTTTGACAACTCCCACACTTCGGTGAGTAACTGATCCCCATTTGTATTTGGGTGTGGCAACAGAGCTTTTCACACGCACTTTGTCACCTATCTTGATATGAGAGGCAGAACTCTGCGGTGGGAATCCTAGCAGTTGCAAGAATAAATGCATAGTGAGTGAGTTTTTCCCCTCCAAAAATAAGCCTCCCTTAGTGTACAATTCTTTTTTTTTTAATTAAAAAGCTGTCAGCCATGAACTTACCTAAAAGTTCAACATGGATATATCTGACCCAGTAAGTACCACCCTTTTGTTGCCAATCACACTGCACGTTCAGGTCATGCAATCCATCTCGATCCAGCTTAATAACTTTGCCTACATCTCCTTCACAAACCTCCTGATAGGTTCTGCCGCACCTAACCATCATCCCCACCTAGGGAAAAAGGACAATAGAATGCCATAGCTATGCAAAGACTTCTGTACCAGAAGGAAAGTAGTTTCAGTATAGCTTTTGATTATCATGCTTACCTGAATATTCACCCTCACATACACAGCATACTCATCATTACTTAGGAAATCAGCTCGTTTCTTATAGGTCTGGCTCTCTGTTACAATAGCACCACTTGACTGGAAAAAAATTCAAAGTAAACATATAACAGTTACAAAATTTGTTTTCAATTCAGATAAATAAAATTGCTATCAAGAGACTGAAGATAACCCAACAAAAACAAACACGTGTAGTATCCAAGTTGTATGCCAAAATGGGAAAAATCTTCAACAGGTCAACTCACTAAATAGCTCACATTTATCATCTACTTTACTTTAAAATGAAGTTAGTTTCCAAAATTATTTGCCAGGGAATGTAGCTGCAAATTTTCTAAGAGTGTGTAATAAGCTGCAAGTTGCTTTTATGAAATCTGCTTGCCAAAGACAACTAGAACAAAGAGGATTTGTGATTAGCCTTGCAGACACACGTACACATTCCGCTTCTTAGGCTACTTGTTTGGAGAGGGGAAAAAAAGAAAAAAAAAAAAAGTTGTGAAGAGTAATCTACCTAAAGTACGCTACTATTTTTTTTTTTGTTATATAATACAATGAGATTTAAAATATTCCCTTAGAAAAACAAGCTAACAAGAAAAAAAGATTCCAATTATCAGAAATTATTCAAGATTTGATTAACTTAATTTTAAGAGAACTACTGCATTGCAGCTGTAATGAGAATTTTCAGAAAAGTCTGCTGTGTTTTGAGCATTAAATGCTTTTTCATTCAAGGCAATATATACCACAGTTTCTCACTGCAATACTGACAAAGATATCAGGACTCAATGTCAAGTTAATTTCCTTCAAATTATAATGCATTTCTTTCAATTACAAAATCCAATACGTGCTAGAAAACTCAACATAACTCCTTAAAAAAAAAATAGAAATATAGAGTCCATTTCATTTTGTTGTCAAATCCTTACTGAAACGGTTCTTGAAGACTAATATAAATTCATATTAAAGCCATCACACTCAATAGTCATCATAAATGTCACTGTCACCAACAGGTAAAAAAAGTTTTTATAAGGAAAAAGCTAAGTTATTTCACTGGCATATTTTTGCCATTTATTCACTAATTCCTCAGCCATTCCTTGTAGCTAACACATTTGTTTTTCAGACCAAAGGAAGGGAGGCAGAGAAAAAAATTAAAAAAAACCAAAAAAACATGAAGAAGGAAAAGAGTCCTTTAGAAACATTACACTACAAGACTATTTCAGATGACACTGAGACCAACTATGAGGGATACTGACAGCTAGCACTAGAGAAACATCTACCTGCATTCCACTCTTCCCCTGTGCTACTCATACATAAATATTAATATATTATTCTTGAGTTCTTTTATGACATGCCTTAGAAACATTACAAAAAGGGTCCTTGTAACAGTATTGAAAGCTTGGGACAGGAGAGTGTCCTCATACTCTAAACAAGTTCATAAAAAGAAAGATTTGCAACATTTGCTGCTAGCTAGCATGATTTAGGTTTTAGTAAGTTGATTCTTACCACAGGGCAAGCAGCTTCAGCTTCTTCCACCTCCTCTGCCATTTCCTCATCTGAATATTCATCAGAGATAGTATCGGCATCAGAGAGATCCGTAATTTGAACATCAGGGTGATCCAACAACCAGCCAACCAAGGCTTCCACTCCTGATACAGAAAATAGACTCAGCATCTAAAGGATCCTCTGACATTAAGATAGTATCCAAAAAGAGAAGTAACTATTGCTCCCTTGTAAGTAGCCTTTTAACCTGCTCGCAACTTTTCTTCTCCTTCTAACATCAATAATTTAACTGAATGAAATACCTGGTAACCCAGAAGCACTTCCAGTGGTTCCAGACAGAGATTTTAGTGCAAATTCTATGTTTTTCCTAGGAAATCCCATCTCCATAAGTTGAACTACAATGGGGAGGGGTGGAATTGGAGATTGCTTGCGTTTCTTCACTCTTGTGGGTCGGATATGTTGCACCGTGATGGGTGTTGTAGCTTCACTAGAGCTGCAGTCTTCAAACACTGGAGTTGAAGGATGTGTAGACTCTACAGCCAGATACTGGCACACTGCCAAAGCAGCAGCCTAAACGAGAAAAAATAAATCAGCTGAGGTAAGAAAAAGCATATTTATTATGTTTTTTTGATATGCGTGCACAAAATTAGAGGTTATTTGCCAAAAAAGGGTTCAAGTGTAACTTTTTTTTTAACCTATAGCTTAACAAGTTTCAACTAGAATGTCAATCAGAAAAACTCATTTATTATGTTACTTAAGCAGAAAACACAGACTCTACCTCAAGCTCTTGTTTGTCAAATATTGCTTTCACAGGTGATGGTTGCGTAGCAGCTGTCAAAAGTTGCTGTAAAAGAATCATGGGAGGCTGAGGTCCTTCAGGAGACATATCTCCTATGTCGGGAGAGGCAACTGCTCCATCCTCTTGAAACAAAAACATTATTTTAACCAAAACCATATAATGTAAGTCAATCAGGAGACTTATTCTGGGGTCTACTGGTTGGTCAAGCACATTGTTACTTCTCCACAGGAATCATGGGTTTAAGATTAAATCACGTGTGCCACAATCTCCATACAAAAAAAGCAAATGAGAAATTTGTAGATAAAAAGTAGTTTTACTAAAATACACCTAGAACATGTCTAGCAGAAACTGCTCAGGGGACAGTGAATTTACACAAGTATATTCTGAGTTTGCCCTTTTACAGTGAGATTATTATAAAGAGGTCCTCCCAGGATAAACAGCTTTATACAGACAACGAACAACTTCGTTTATCCCCAAAACCAAGGTGCATATTTTCTGGACTGAGTCATTTACCCCTTTAATAACATCTCTTGGGAAGGGCTACCTCTAAGTATTCCTTGGCCCTTCAAGAGAGAACACCCTTTTAGAATCAACTGGCTCACAATTCTGCAACTTTTATATTTGATTTAGTATTCTTGTTGGCATAAACATTCATGGTTCCTAGACCTTTACAATGGCTATCTCAGGAAAGTGTTCTCACTCTTTCTTTAACTCCAACGAACTAAAGTTCTCATATTTGAAACAATAACAAAACAGTTAACAGTCCTCATGTACTTATGCTGTTCTGGTTTTAAAAAAAGAAGTTGGGTGTTGGGGTTTTTTTCTCCCCCTTTGAAAAAAATGGTGGTAGAAGCAAAACCATGTTCCACTGGAAAAAAACTCATGATTCTGTTGACTTAAAATTTGGCAACTGACAAAAAAAAAAAAACCACCCAGAAATATACAAATAAATCAAGTATATTAATATATTGAAAAATACTACATGCTATATTGAAAAATATTACATGCTTCACAAACGCCTGAAGAATTAATATAAACTATAAAGGCATGAAAAGCTCTCCTGAAAAGCTGATTTATTTTCATATGTAGAATGAAAGTATATAGAGAATAAATTCAAATTATTAAAACTGTAAGTCCTTAAACTCTTTTTAAAATTATGCTTAAGACACTGTATCCTGGTATTTGTTTCACTGGAAACTGCAAAACTTTTGAAGTCAGAGGAATAGCTAATTGAGAACTTACACTTTAAGCTTTGAAGCAGAAAAAGAAATCACTGCCAAAAATCCACAAATTTTTTAAAATTACTTACAAAGCATAGTAACTACAGGAGACTTAAAATTTAGCTAACTCAAATTTCAAGGTTCAAACACTTGATCCACTTAGTCTTCAAAACCTAAGTTAAAAAGTCAAAATGCTTTTAATATATAAGCTTAAAACACACCTGAATATTAATTTTTAATTTTTAGTCTTTAGAGGGCAAACCTAATTTTTACCCGCCAGCTGCCATTAGCAAGGGTTATAGTCACATACTCCATCTGCCATCTAAACAAACAGCAGCAGACTCAGGTTGTATTTCAGAATACCTGCAGGATTTAATGCACACTCCTGAACAGCTGGCTGAGATAAGATCTGCCTTAGTGTATCCTGGTGAGAAAGCAGAGCTCGGCCTGCTTTCAGTATGTACAGCTTTAATTGCTGGCAGCGCAGTAGATCCAAATCCACTTGCCCTAAGAGAAATATTAAGCAGCCATTAGCGCTAGGAATCTCTTTTATTAGGAGAAGAAAGACTATCATTGATACAACCTAAGTCAGTTTATATCTTAACTCACTGTATGAAAGTCTGTGAAATATTGATATGAGGTAGTTTGAAACAGCACCAGGATAAAAAGTCTGCACACATTCTAAAGACCCATATTAAAAACACTGCCTTCCTATTTTTCACACCAGAGACAAATCACACAGCTGACATATAGCACAGTATGTGCAGTTAAGATGTTATATGGTTCCAGTATTTTCAAAAATTTAATACAGTAAGTCCAGCTCCAAACCTTATTTACATTTTCTTGCCAAATTAAAAACAGTATTCCATTTGCAGTGCAGAGCAATTCATCTCACAGCTAAACTTGTCTCATAAGTGCATATTACTCAATGTTGACTAAGAAAAAATGTACAGTTCCAGAAAAGCCTTTTTCTTCCGTACATTTTCTGTTACCAGTATTTTTCCCGGAGTACATCCAGCTATTCAAAAACAAAACAAAACAAAAAACCAACAGAAAAACCCCAACTGTACCTGAAAGACCCTGACTGGGAGACTTCATTCGTTGTTTTTCTATTTTACTTCCAGCCAGATTTACTAGTTGAGCCCAAACGGATAGCATAGGTTCAGTGAAAGGCAAGTTGTTCACATTAAAAGCCACAACTGGAAGCTAGACAGTGGGTGGAGAAAAAAAAAAAGAAACACAGAAAAAAAAAAAAATCACAAATAAGCGTTTTCCAAAATTATTCAAAAGTTTCAATGGTTATTAACCGAAGAGGCGAAAAAGTAGCATTCATCTTACTGCTCTCAACCAGGAACAACTGGAGAGGATTTCTATTCCCTACATAGCTCCTAAGCTTGTATTTGTATCACACAACTGCAGGTCTACTTGGTGAAAAAGCAAGACAGAGTCTGAGCAAGGAAGAATTGCAGACCAGGCACTTTGTGATTTCACTAAAGCCACATTAGTCAACTTGAGATTAAGATTCAAATGAAAATACCCAAGACTTTCCACATTAGTTAGTAAATAAAGTTAAACACAAATAAATAAGCTCCTCTCGTGTAAGATCTAAAAATCACACTGTCATGACTTGGGACTCTACCTCAAGTCAAAGAACTTGAGCTCAAATTGCTTCTTCCTTTCAGCTCCTCAGCAAACAAGGATGGGCTTTAAAGACCCTACAGAGGTTCACATTCAGATCATTCTATGTGTTGAATGTCACAGTATTTACCCAATGAAGGACAAGTATCTTCTTTGCACCATATCACAGTCTTAACCGTACCCTTCCCTGTATTAAGCCTCAATAAAACGAACTTACTGGTTTTAGTTGATTCAGAGGGCACACTCTACATGTTCGCATGTCATAGAACTGTACAGTGATTTTCCCTTTTGGGGTGATGCGTGTCACTGTGCCTTCTCCAAATTCATCATGAACTACTTGTCCACCGAGTCTCAAGCGACTGTCTATGCCACCAATCACTGCTAACACTGCCATCAGGCCTCCCACCTCTGGATTCTCAGTGTCAGGAAAGTAGTCATCCAACAGAGCCTGATAAAGAACAGTAGAATTAACTGTAGGGAGAAAACATAGACTTCTATCTGCTTTAAAATACAAAGTTAATCACACACACTTGAATTTAAAAATTACAAACACATAAATACATATATACAAAAATAGAAAAATGGTTTCAAAATTACACTTAAAATTATTTATAAACATTTAATATTTATAATTTCAAAATAAACATTGCTATAAAAATGAGCTTATTTTAAAACGTGGAAACTACCCCATCTGACTGTTTTCCTGCAAAGATGTGGGTGATGGAGGTTAGCTGAGAGTTGATGTACTTGTTTATGAGTCCATTCCACTGGCTGAGCGAATGGAGTGTCCTCAGCAGTGCCACTATCTCTTCTGCTAAAGTACTACTGTGAGTGGCAGTTAGAGATGCTTGGGGCCTGGCCTTTCTCCTTCTCAGAGTAGATTCTGGAAAGACAAAGTCATTGCACAACAGTTACCAATTTAACACACACATTTTCTATCCATAAAAATAAGCCACTGAGGGAAAATTCCTCTACCTCTGAGCAGTGGGATATCTGAAGAACAAGTACTAAGCAGGCTGCCTAAAAATCCAAACAGTTTTTCCACAAGAAACTTCATGTCTCTTGACCTTTCATTTTTATCCCAGGATGGAAGTACTGCTTTCAATAAATGTACAGCAAGGATCTAAAAGGAGAACAAAATTAGTGTTATTTCATTAAGTCACCAAATAGTAAAGAAATTCCCAAGCAAGTTAAGTACGGAAGAAAGACATTTTAAAAGTTAGCCTTCCTTTGTAGTTCCTTCTATAACGCCGATTTCCTTCCAGCTGTGGAAATTACAGAGCTACTGATCTTCTGTTCAGTTTGCTAAGGAGTATTTTAAAAGAAGTTGTGACAGTTCAAAGTCAGTAATAATTTTATAGGCACTTTATATTAGTGAATCCAACCTCTTCAATACCCAAGATGCGAGACAGACACACACTGAGAAACACTGTAAATGACTGAAAAACACATAGGAAAAATAGAAATACAGAAAGGGGAGGTCTGTTGGGATTCCAGACTCAGAACTTAGTACTAAGATGTATTTCAGAATAAAAGTGTCCAAGCATTCACACCACAGACAATCATACAGCTGACATATAGCACATTCTGCAATGAAGGTATGATAATTAAAAATCATGAGATATAAAGCTGAATGACAAAAGAAGGCATAAAGCAACACAGTGACATCCAGAAGCAGTTACTGTGAAACTAGGGCCTTCAACACAGAACACAGAAGGAACAGGCTGGCATCTCCAGACCTAGACACTCAGTGCAGGACTGACAAGGAACATGGGAAGATGCAGTATCAAAGAGCAGATAAGGTTGCACATTCTAAACAGAAGTGTTTCAGGTTTTGAACTTCCTCATCTTCTACCCAGAGGACCAAAACAAGTGACCAACAACAGTGAAGAGATCTCTCTTCTTGTAAACCTCTGTCAATAACATGTCTGTCTAAAACTTCAAGGTCCTCTTTTGCTTGTTATTAAGTTAGAAACTGGTACATGAGGAATGCTCATTTCACTCGGGTATTCCCTGAACATCAGAGGTGACTCTAATGCACTAAGTCCTGGATGATGACAGAAGTCTCATCATATTAAAAACACTAGCAAGAATTTACTGGAAGATTACACAAAAATGCCAGGCCTTTATGATACAAGGCGTTAGTTAAAAGATGCTGATGCCTTATCAAGAATAAGATTAAGATATTTTGATCCTTGAGCCTTTAAAATTTGGAATAGTTATTCCATAATAAGGTTTCTTTTCAATCTCATGAAAAAGGCACTACAAGATGCTAAGGAAAGGAAAAAGAAAAAAATAAAATTAAAAAAAAGTAAAAAAAGTAAAAAGAAAAGGGAAAAAGGAACAAGGGTAATACCAAAATAAGATGCAAAGATGCAGCTTCTTAAGAGAGACTAATTAAAACAACAATAACAACAATAACGTCCCTCCTATGGAAGGAGGGACACTAGGTAATTCACAATTCAACAACTTTAAAATGAAACTGCACATTTTTCCTAACCATCTTTTTGTTATTCTCCTCTTTATTCAACTTCTACGAAACATTTTATAGGAGTTCTGGAATACATTTTTGGAACAGTGTTTTGGCCTCTCACCTGTACAAAACTTTCAGGAATTCAATAGACCAAGGAAGTCTGTAGTGCCCCAAAGGCTCAAAAACTTACAGATGTATATTTAAAACAATGAATCCTAAATATAAGAAAACATTTTATCTTTTTTCCCAATTAAAAATTGATTTAAGGACATTTCCCATCTGTCTTTTAAAATACATTTTTTTTTTTTAAAGATGACTGAAGTCTACTAAAATTCATTGCCTATCAAAGTAATTTGGAAATACACACATTACCTGTCTCTGTAGTGAAGCAGCAGTGAAAGATTCATGCCCCTCAACAATTTTCATTAGCAAAGTTATCCACTGAGATGTACTAAGAGTGCTGCACATCTGAGGCATGAGTGCTATACTTCGAATGAATCCCAACGTGCACCAGCTCCTATGCTGTTCTTTGTAAACTAATTTATTTGGCAAGGAAGCTAAAAACAAAAAGATATATACAAATAACAGTTGTCTTTTCCGCCAGCTACATAATTCTCTATATACTACACGGGGCTTTTTCAGACAAATCATAACACTGTCTTTACATGTTAACTTCAGTTTTAGAGCCTGTAAGTTAATTTTATTAAATAAGCTTTTAAAACAACTCTCATCCTTACATTGTTTCCTCATTTCAAAGTAGTTAATAGCATTACTTCTGAAATTACAAAGCAGCTATGGAAATTATTATGACATAGCCAGTCATACTGTTGTCCCCAAAGAGAACACAACGGATAAGAAATTCACTGTCTTAGCCAAACATACACATTCTGATTCTCCACATCTCATGCATTTCTCCTGCTTTTACTGCTTATGTTCTAAGAACGCTCAAGATCACTTATGTTGCATTTGCTAATAATTAAGATTTTTAAAACTCTGAAAATGCATTTTCAACCTTTTGGCCTCAAAGGATTAAAAACTAGTAACAAAAGATTTACAAAGTTACAAGACAACAAAGCACAAAACAGAACATTGCTGAATCAGGCTGTTTCTGTATAATATACCTGACTTATCTATAGTTCCACTCTCCACAAGCATACGGAGCAGACCACACAAAGTCCTAGTAGCATCACTTTGCATGACTTCAGCATGGACGCCAGCAGAGAGACACAGTGTTTGCAAGAGGTTCACAGTACTTGTCAGCATCATGGCAGTAGGGTGGAGATTCCTTTCAACTTGCTCTCCTTCTGAAGAGAGACACAAAAGGCAAAGGAATACGTTAATATTGAGTTAATGTATTTCACAAAGAGTTCTGAAACAAGCATGGTGTGAGAAATTTCTTGTAAATATTTTCAAAGATGATTTGACATGAATAAGATTCCTTATTTCCAACTGCAAGAACAAAATATAAACCAGGTGTTTTGTGAAGGTATTTTCAAGTTATTTTCTAGCAGTACACAACTTAAAAGAATTCCAAATACAGTGCCAGGAATAGGGAAGTAGCGTGACTACATGTATAACTAGGCCACATAATAAACGCACCTTAGGATGGCATTCACATGTTAAAATGTATACCTCCTGGTATCTGTAACTGAAACTATTTCAGTCGGTTAATACTGTTTTCTTTGGTCCATGAATATGCAACAAATGTTATAGCAACCTTTCTATCCTTCTTTCACACAGTAAAGCTATCTAAGAAAGATTATGGTGAGAAATGCGCATCTATTAAATTAACATTCTTTGATGAATTATTTTCTCCTGTGAAAGAAGCTTTTTCATACTATAACAAACCAATTCTGGAATTCAACTAAAACTGTGCCTCTACTTTTATTAAAAAATTGCTTTTTTTACCAGAATCAGACTCAGTGTCTGAATCCTCTGTTGTGGGCTGTGTGGCCGGCGGTGGCTCAGCTAGTTTGAGATCATATTTTCCCTCCTTCCCCATTCTGTAAGAATTTGTACTTCCGGTATCCCACTGCACTCTAATCCAGCCATCTTCTCCCAATTCTCCAATCACACGACCCAAACCTGGAGCAGGTCCATCCTGACAGAAGAGAAAGGTTCAAGTTATATAATCAACAACACAAATTCATATCCAAAGTACACAAAATAATAATGCAATTGCTCCTGTTTGCTGCTATCCTAATGGTTAGGTAGTAAACATTCGATAATGTTTCAAAATCCAGCATAAAGTTGGAAAGCATTTCAGTCTTCAAAAGAAATCACCCCAGTAAATTGCAGCAACATTCATGCTTACATCTATTATACTATGTACTACGTAAGTGCCACACACACAAAAGTGATACAATTTCCTGTTAACTTGTGAATCTGAACAGTCTGAATAAAAAACAACTCTCATCTCCAAAAATTAAGTTAAACAAATAATTAATACATTTCACATTCATTCTACAAGTCTACGAAATGTAAAATAACTTTTAAAGTTTGAACATGAAATTCACACGGTCCACTGAATTGAGACTTTAAATTTTAGCACACTCAAACCTGTATGAAACAAGTTGTACCTGATCACCCCATTTCCAGTCTACCCCTCTCACCACTCTGGTACCAATTTTCATCATGGCTGCCAGCTCTGGTCCAGAAGCAGGGAGCTGAACAGGTGTAGTTTCCTTTCTTGATTCTTCTAGGACTGTGGCAGAAGCTCCATGAGAAGAGGTAATCATATCTTCTTCAATGTTGTCAGAACTAGGTCCTAAAGAGGAAATCACACAAAAAAATTTAAAACCTGCTACAAGTTTTTACACGTACCTTTGTCATGCTTAAACTTTAAGGCACATATGGTTTGCAATATAAAAGCAATAATAAATAGGAAAGCTGACTTAACAGGTGATACAGTCAGATGAGCTTTTAGGAAACTAGGATACATCGGTTTTGAAAGCACATATTTTAAATACTTCATTTTGAACATAATTTAGTGACAAATAATAGAGACAGTATAATGTCAAGTCCAGTGGATAATTGTTCTACTAACAGTTTTTCTAGGGAAAAAGTTCTTAGGAGTATTCCAGTTAATTACAAGCTAAGAGAACAAATACTTGCTATTATCTAATAAAATCAAGAAAGAAAAAGCAGGAGAGCTTGAATCATAGCAAAAAGCACCACAGAACTTCCTAGAACAAAGAAAGGAAGCTTCCAGCTTAAATATGCAGACTGGGAATGGTTTCAATAGGAAGAACACACGAAACAACGAGTAGGGAAAGGGCAGTTTTTAACGTTACAATTTTAAATTTTCCATTTTTAATTTCTTTATAATGTTTCCACCAAAACTACATTATCCCTCATAAATTATAGTGAAGAATGGCAAAAGCAAAGGCTTAGGAGAAAAAATCATGACTGAATAAAGGCTATAGTCAAACTAACTTCCTTCTCAGTCATGCTTACTGAGGTGGTTTGTGTACTGGGGCAAATAGCATTAAGTACTATCTTTAAGCAGCAAAGTCATTGTGCAGTTTGGGTACACCAACAGGCAAAAATTAGAGGAGATTTACAAAACACATGCTTTCTTCCAAAGAAGAAACAAGAAGATCTCGTACCTATCAGCCGCAGTGTTGTTTGTGTCAATGCCAGCATGCCAGAATTTAGGAGGAGGCTCAAGGTATTAGCACCGTGCTGCAGCGTCAACATGTTGAGCATGACCAGCAGAAAACGTGCTTGCGGAATAGTTCCAAGACTTGGTCCTGCTGGATTCTCATTAGTAATTGTTTGTAGAGGAACAGGCTGCACACCTAATCCAAAAGTAATATAAATAAAGTCAGTTGACATTTGGGAGCTACAATAAAACAGGTTATAGATTTCTTTGATTGATGGTTTAATAAAGTATTTTTTATTTCCTGCTTGGCTTTAAGAACTTACAAGCTGAAGTTCCAAAAAATTTTTTATTAATTTAACATTTTACCATTAAAATCTACTAACGAGTAATCAATCACCTGTTGCTGGGAAACCAGCAACACGCTCCCAAACACTGAAAAGTGAGTTAAGGGGGGGTTGGGGCAGCGCGGGCATGGAACGACACATGGACAGACAGAAAGTCAAAGTAATTCTCAGCACAAACCAAGGGAACTGATTTTAGGATCCTGACTTGGGAATTCTAAAAAAAATGCAATGATTTTCATTTAAAACAGTTTTCTCCCCAGCCAACAGCAACAAAATGAGATTCACCTAGTTCTTTAAATTTTGCATTAGCATCTAGCAAGATGTTCCGGACATTCTGAATAGCCCATGCATACAACTTTCCAAAAGTTACTTCCAGCAGCATTCTGTTAAAGGGTGGGATCAGATCAACATCCTTCAAGCAGTCTGTAAGAGGCTCCCTTCATAGAAAAACAATAATAACAAAAATAAGTATTTTTTTTTCTTACTGAAGAATTGTGAAAGCAAAAGCAACAAAAAGGTTTACCCTATATTGGCTCCTTCTGGAATAAGCCTCTGCCATCCACAGAACATAGCATACTGCACAGATGGAAGCAAAAAATTTTTTGCTGCCAATTTCAGAATAGTATCTATTCCCTCCAGACGAACTTCTGCTCTTTCCAACTACAAAAGAGAAAAAAAAAAATTGTCATACTTACGTAAACTGCTAATACATGTAAGCCCACTTTCATCCATTTTACCTGTTTTAATAAACATTTTCTCATTTTTTCCACATCCACTGGCTCTTCTTTAAGTGCAAATTCAACAATTGTGTTAAGGAGGGCAGACTGTGGATACAAGCCTTGGACATTTTGCTTCAGCCATTTGTATTTGTGGACACCGGTAACTGTACTTAAAAGTGGCTGCCACTTATCCTGAAAAACAGGAAGGGAGCATGGTAGCATGTTAAAACATTTTCAACAATTTAATGTTAAACTACTGAAAATATAAGCTATTTCATGTAAAACCATATCCAAATTTAAGATACTAGGAGAATTTAAAAAAAAAAGGAAATTTCTTGAAAGCCAGGAAAGAGCTTAAGAGAGTCTAGTATTACATGTAACTCATTATCTTTTTGACAATTTCTCCATAGAATTTCAAATGCATTAATATTCAAAAAGAGGAAGTAACCCATCACAACCCTTTATTTTGAAATGAAGCTTGATCTGAACACTTCTAAGATTATCAACAATCTAAAAATCAGAGAAGGTATCATTACATATTCTAAATACGCAGTACACAAGCTTATTTTCAAGAATTACTCCAGGTTTCATTAAAACAATGTGCCATATTTAATTACATATCACAAACACCATTATCAGAATATTAAATGTCAAGTTACAGCAAGCATGCTTTTAGCTCATATTTTTCCTCGTTATTTTTATTCATAAGGTTGATTCAAAATCTGCCATCCTACCTTGGGCGATTTGATTGGTATGGGCTTTTTATCTATAGGTACAGGACTGTGAGCTACTACACAGGGTTCTTCTAAATCACTCTCTTCATTTCCAATTTTGGATTCTTCCACATCAGCAGATTCAGATTTTTTTGGCACTAGAAATAAAAAAAATATTCTTCCATGTAATCTGATAGCATTTTACAGTGTCACATTTTTAGGTTTGCATGATAACCTAAGCATGCAGAATGCTTCACATCTGCCTGTAATAAAATGGAAAAGTACTCTTGGTGAACTCTATGTCCAACTATTATCAAATTAGTTCTGGTAATACCTGCAATATGCTTTTATCTTTAAAGATCAACTTCAAAAGCACTTTCATGTTTGATCATCGCATTAATTTAATTCCAGTTAAGCAGTTCTTTGACTACACTGCTCTAATCAAACATGATTTTTAATAAGATGCCACTTCTGGTTTTTTTTCAGTAAAGTTTTCTAACTTTCCTGAAACCAGTTCAGAGGGACTGATACTGATGGATCCGTTTTAAATACACTGGAACACAAAGAAGCATGCCTCACCTAAACTTGACTCTCATACCTGCCTGTTCTTGCAGCAGGAACTGATGTGTAACCACTGATTTAGAAAACTTCATGAAAATGCAGCAGAAAGCAAATGGCTTTGACATTTTAGCTAACAAGAGTCTCCAATACAGAGCAGCAAACCTTGGAATGAGACTGATATTCACAGTTTCGACAAAAACACAACATTAATGTTGCCTTACCTCTTTTTTTCCTTTTTTCTCTAATTATTTTCTGAGCTACCCTCCGCCATCGGGGCAGGGAACTTAGAAGTTTAAATTTAGACATTATAGAGAGATCATTGCAAACTGCAGGACGTAGTTCATTGAATAAGAATCTCAAACGCTCAATGACAGGAGCACAAACTTCCTTGTAAGAACGTCCTTGTTCTTGATGGGTCTAGAAAAGGCAATGAAAGATTAGGTTACTGTCTAATATACAATAAAATTAACAATATATAAACTTTTACTAGAACTCTTCAAATGAAAAATAATCTAATCTTCAGCAGGTAAGAGGCTTACCTTAATCAGTGA
This sequence comes from Bucorvus abyssinicus, assembly GCA_009769605.1. NCBI lineage: Eukaryota > Metazoa > Chordata > Aves > Bucerotiformes > Bucorvidae > Bucorvus > Bucorvus abyssinicus. Next base: position 129,650,119 of record CM020024.1, read on the forward strand.
GCATTTTGCTTGGTAGACAACACGACATACATCCACTACAGATTTTGGTAAGGTTTTGTGCTTTACCTGGTCAACTCCAAGGGTACCAGGATGAACAAGAGACAGTGCTATGTGACCTTAATGGGAAAAGATAATCTCTAAATATGCATTTCCAAAATCATCCACAGAATAGTTTACACTGACCCAAAATGTATTCTGGGACAGCTATACCACAGGCCTACCTACCCAAATCTTCATGCTTCAGAAGACAACATAATAACAAACGTCCTACTTCTTCCACTGGATGCTCAGGAGGGAACGTGATTGGTGTTGTTAAGTGACACTGTTTACAATATCTCTCTATTTGACACAGGAAGTCCTACAAAAAACACACAACAGCTGCTATTTTCCTTTGGTTTTAAAAACAAAGGACCCAAAATACTGCAGCCAGCATTTAAATAACACTGAATAACCTCCACAATCTGATCTAACATTAGGAAGTGAGATACCACACGCAGCATCTACTGTTTAATACACAGCAATTACAAAGGAATACTACAAAGAATGCCCTGTATCATTCTTCTTGTATCAAGAGCAACATGGCTCAAGGAAAAAAGCTACAACTGCTTTTATCTCTTCCCAGGATAGCTGTGTCATCTAACACAATTTTTAATGGTCTTCTCCTGACTCATCATTATTCCTATGCTACACTCCCAAGGACTTATTTGAGGGGGTTTTGATAAAGGAGCTGAGTTGAAAGGGTTAGAAAATCTGAAGGTTTTACACAAGTGATCAATGTAAATTGTAGGGGTTTTCATAATACCTATGATTTTAACTATGTGAAACTTGAACCCCAAGACACAAAGGGACTTTAAGACAAAGACATACATGCACGATACACAAAATCCATTCGCACTTTGACAAAGAAAACTCCATCTTAGTTCAACTGGAGTTCAGCAGGATCTGTCAATACAACTAAAACTTGACATGGAAAGTACTGCATTATTAATTTTTTTGTAAGAATATATTTAAGATTTTTAGATCTTCCACTAAAAAATTCAAAAGAAAAAACTGTACTGTTATGATATTAAGTGAAATACGCAAATTTTACCCATTAATAGTACTCAACCATTCCTTTCACAAAAAGTAATTCTGAAATAACTTTTTCAATTGTTCTGCCATAACTTTTGGAGAATTTTCACTAACAAAACTGTTTCAGGCCACAACTAACACCCTTCAGCAACATTTTTTGTGAACAGAACTACTGAGGGCTTACCTTCACAGTGTGATCCTGAATATTATTATCTGCAATAGCTTGGAGAAAAGGTTGTGAATGGTCACTCAAAGTTAATCGATGTGTATAGAGTTTTGATTTATTTGGGGTAGTGTTACCAGGTGAACTGCAATGGTCTTCATCTTTTTCCTCATTGTAACTGTAATGAATCTGACTAGTTTGCAAGCCCCCAGAAAAGATAGATGACTTCAACCATTCTACAAGAAAGAAAAGAAAACGCAAATATATATTCTGAGGAAAGATTAGGCTATCAAGGCTCAACATGTCCCTCAAATAAAAAGCATTCTCAGCTTCAAAGAGGTTTAGCAGGTCTTCCATTTGCTGAAACTTTTTCACAGAAAAAGAAAGGTTCTGCAACTAAGAAACAATTAAGAGGGCAGCCATCACCTCGTTAGAGGTAATAGGGCCTTAGCTATTTTTCTGTGATTAATATTGAATTACACTCTCTATTCACCAAACTAAGACACCCAACAAGATAGAATCCAATACCAGATGCTTCAGGCAGTCTTATCTGAACACAAATTAGCAAGATAATTGTGCTATACAGTCTCCTTTCTCTTCTAATATTCTCTCTATCTTGCATATTAAAAAAATCTGTGTATTTAACTGTTCAAAATTATCTAATTCCCATTTAAATCTTGCTAAATTATTGGACCTTGATGAGTGAGGTAATTAATGTTAAGAATAAAGAACTTCCGAAGAAGGCAGCAAGGCTAAACAGGTGCTGGATTTCCAGTTAATTTATTTGGCCCGTGTCTTTTTCTTACATGCTTTGACAAGTATTTATTACTTATTTAAGCTCAAAATGATGTTCCACTTACTGGCACATTCAATTTCCAGAGGAGAAAGTGGTGTGCTCATTGCCAGGTAGGAAGCGTGCAGTCCAAGGAGAAGACCCAAATTCCTTTCTGTGTCTATTAGAGGTGATGACAAAGTACTGAGATCTGGGGTTGTAATCACTTCCTGGTCAGGCTAAGTAAGAGAAATAGGAGATGAAAGCTAGAAATGGGCTCCAGAAAGATTTTTGAAAGCAAAGCAATACTCTACTTCACAAACTGTGTATCCATTAATATATAACATTTTTACCTCCATATACTGGCCAACACAAAAGGCATGCATTGACTCTCGCGTGTCCTCAAACTGCAAGGCAGCTTCCAAAGCAACAACTGGGTCCTCACCTGCAAACTGAGCTAACAAAAGAATGACGCAGTCAGTATAAGATCCAAAACCAGAAGCAATTTATGTCTTTAATACAGATGCTGATTCTCACCAAGTATGCTACTGCCAGTTAAAGATTGGGTTTGGAAGTCCTTTATATCATACACTTTCCCATCAATGACTGTCCAAAATCCTCCATCTTTGTTGTGGTTCTCTAGATCAGCTTTACGTATAAGTGTCACCTCCTCATTATTTCTGCAACTCTGGCCAGTAAAAAATGAACCTACAGGTATAAAACAGAATAGAGAATTTATCAGCAGAAAAAAGAGAAGGTAAAAGTACCTTCTGAACATTCTTTTAGTAGATGCCCAACCAAATTCTTCATTTCTGTTCAAAGGCTGCTTGTCACTTCATATGCTGAAATGTCAAAACAGCTATTAATATGTTCCTGCCTACATATTATGCAATTAAACTGTCTGTATGCTGTATTCTTTTATGCACTAATCTCCAATGTCACACTGTCAAAGACCTCACGTTGCCCAACTACATGACTGTTTTGTTTGGAGATGGAACAGAATAACCAGTGTACTGGCAAATCACTGCTCTAGTCGATTCTCTCTCTACATTACTTCAGTTTTAGTACATGCTTGCCTGCAATGCATTGGCTGTATATTTAACTTCAGTCTAAATCCAGACTTTTTTTTTAAATAGAAGAAGGTCATTTCATCCGGGCAAGAAACATCAGAGTAATGTTCGAACATATGTACCCTCGTGTCAGTTCGCTCTATTAGAGCAGTAACTGAATTTTCACCTGCTTTTGCTCTCCCCAACACACTACTGCCTAGCAGTGTAACTTTTAGCTCTCTTGGGTTATGCCAACCACGTTTCATTCCTTCCTCCGTTAGTAAAATGCTTAGTCAGAAATGCACATTTTCTGCTTCTCTTTTCACCCCAGACACACCTCATATTGTAAAGAACCCTGGGAAAAGAAAAATTCCTTATTTCAAAGCTCTCACACTACTCTCCCCCTATATTATGGATAGAATTTAGTAACAAAATGCACAGATGTCCTACTAGTTTTCACTGCAACTTTTCACACTCAAAATGCAAAATGATGTGAACTACTTCTTTCAAAAGTTGCACTTGTACTCTGCTTAATCCTACCTCTATACATAACTTCCTTAAGAATTTACTGACAGAAATAAATACTTCCATTTGACTGCCATACAAATTAGTTAAAATTTGTACTGTAAAGCAGAATACTCTTCCTGAAAGTATTTCATGAACAGTCACCATTTTTATATAGCTACTTTATGAAAATGTAAATAAATAGTCCAGATGCTACTAGTACATACCCATTATTCCTGGCCATGCTAAGTCCTCATTGTCATCCCTTTCCTTTCCAGGGGCTAAATGGTTAAATCTGTCTAAATGATCTAGCAAGCCAGCCAACAGAGGGATAGCACCAGCTTCCTGCATTAATCCAGCATTTTTACTGAGGAGTAGCACTACAGAAACCACCAATTCTGGAAGAAGAATGCCTAAAACACAGAAAACACAGAAGTTATTCAGATTTAATTCAAGATCTACATTTATAGTATCACGGAAGTATATCACTAAGCAATACATTCTGCCTTCTATTACTGCTTTTGTACAAAGCTCTTGCTTCCCCCATCAGATCTGCCCTCCTCCTCTCCCATCAATCAAGAGACTAAATTAACTCTTTTTTAGTCACTTAAAACTTTCAAGAACACCTACAATATAACGTTATAATTTCATGGAACAGGAGAAAAGGAGGACCGCAAAGAAAAACCTACCTGTTAAATCTCCATCCACGACACGAGATACTTCTGCAAAATGCCTATGACTAGTAGAAGCAATGCTGGTTGCCACAGGAAGTGTATCACCAATGTGCGTGCACAGAAGAGCAGTGTATTTCTTCAGTAAAGAGCCAACACCTAAGAGGTCAGGACCTGTATAAAAAGAAGGAGGAGCACAGACAACCATCATGTAGTCATATTTAAGAAACAAATTTCAAAAGCTGTCCCAACTCTTCTGAAATGCAGTCATTCAGTATTAGCACTGAATTAAGAAACATCTTCCTAAAACTTTTTAAAAGTTTATAGAAAGTTTATTATCTAGATCCTGTTACTTTCAAACAGTAGATTACAGAAAACAATTTAAAGAAACTACTTTTCAGTGCTTTTCAAACAGACTCAACAACTGAATTGATAAATGACACGAGAAGATAAAATAACAAATTGCTATCCTGTTAAAGAGGCATTATAGAAATGCTTGGGGGTGGGGAAGAGTTGTTTTTTTTTTATTACAATAACTTACTGTATGTATTAGGGACCTGCCCAACACAATCTCCTGGGTAAAGTTTACTAACAAGTAGCCGCTGAAAACGGAGCAACAGGTCCAGAGAAGCAGATCTCTCTTTGTTACAATGTTCGTGGTCCATACAGGAAGAAATGCGGCGAGCAACATCTTTGAGTTTGGCTATTGTCTGTGAAGCGATGTTCCTAATTGGTACAAAAGTATTGTAAAGTACTTAAAGGGAGCTGATAGTGAAGTCAGTCCACAGAAACATCCATTACATTTTTTACTAGAATTTCACACAAGAAACCTATGGAAAGTTTCTTTATAGGATGTTCCCCTGTTTGTACCATAGTACCCAAAAAGTCAACGGGTTTTGAGGAGGCATTTTTTTACAGGATTGGTAAAATGTATCAATTTTGTATTTTTTTTCATCACTCACTACAAAAAAACCATACTCTGACAATTTTCACTGAAAGGCTGCAATGAAAGTCATGACTATGTAGCTCAAAAGGGTCTCATTACTGATTAAATTACATGGTTACAGTCACAATCACGTGAAAAAGCACAATAAATTTCTCAGTAATCTTGTAATTACTTCCTGCTACGTATTAAATACTGCTGTAGCTGACATAAAGCAGCTTTTTTCTCAGCATTCTACTGGTCAGGCATTCACAATTCTTTCTCAGTGTCAACAATTTAAATTTCAGCTTTCTTTCCCACTTAAGCCACACCTACAGTCTCCTTGAGGCAAAATACTCTGTTCTAAATAAATAAATTTGTGCTGATTCTCATACTTTGTAAGGACAGGCTTTTCAACATTTGTCCTGTATTTGTCACACAGAGTTTCAGAGTACAGGAACAAGTATCAAAATCCATAAATGCAAGGCAGTCTTTCTAAAATCAGGTAATTAAGTATAGAACTTTATTCCTTAGCAAACATAAAATACCAAAACTATAGACAAGCTAGAAGAATGTTCCATATTTCAAATTCTGAGGATCTAAACTGCTAGCAGGAGACTATTTATTTGCCAATCAAAATTAGCTATCCTTTAGTCGATTCGTTCATAAAATATCTGAACAGATCTTTTGTACAAAAATAAAAGACAAATTCAAAGCAATTACCTTAATAACTGCTGAATTAACTGAACTAATGGTAAACTTTGTTTTCCTGCAGATTCATAGATTCCAGTGTTAATAAGGTCTTTGTCCAATGGAGTCCTGCTCCTATGAAGCGTTGATGCATTTGCTTCTTGTTCATCAATTTCTTTTTCTTTCTGTGCTTCTTTTTTTGCTTCGATATCCTAAAAAAGTAAATCAAGCTAAAGAAAACACGCAGACTGCTCCTGTGATTATGAAACATTTTGCTCGTGAGTATATGAATATCACAAGATCAAGTTACTTTTCCTATGCCAGAAATGAAAAAAAGTTCCTACCAGACAAATGTGTATTGTATATTCCATAACAGCCATATGGGTGCACTTTTTTGAAATAATTACAATAGAAAAAGGAAGGCGGGGGAAGGGGTGTGTGTGAAAGTAAACAAGAGTAGACAAACTCCAAATTCAATTTCCACCAAACCAGGTTAACAATTGATTTCTGTCCTATATACGTTTAAACATACATGTAGCTGCTGCACAGTTCACAGCTGAGGGCATGTTTATTCTGCATTTATAAAAGTTACAAATTCAGTTCACTGCAGAAGAATCTGTGTTAGATTTGCTGATGAGCTATATCCATACAGAACATATGGAAACAAATTCACCCAGGCTTTAGACAATGTAAATTAATCTGTGCAGTGCTGTATGCTGCCGCCTAGATCACTTTCAGCATATATCTGAAGTTGGCTCCAGCATCTCTGACCTATGATATAATGCAATGTGCCCTTTGAGACTTGATTAAGAATAAAGGTCCCGCATGTCTTTATATACAAGAAAAAATGCTAATGCTAGACTGCATTAAAGCAAAAACTTAATACACGCATTTCCTCTGCATCGTAAATTTCCCCATTTACCAACAGTGTAGAGAGAACAAGAATAAAAAAATTAAGCAGCAAGGGAAAAGCATGTTTGTTTCCACAGTGTACACAGATGCAGCAATTTAAAGCAGTCTGTGCAGAGGATGTCTCATCTTTGAGAGGATAATGGAGAAGTTAGTATATACAGAACATTATTTTCATCCTTTGGGTAACTAGTCAGCACCTCTTAAACATTCAAACCAGTCTGAAATGGAACCTATAGAAAAATCGGGATGCTGCAAAGAATTCATTCATCTTGAATTCATAAGTAATAAGGTTGAAACTTCTGCTGGAGAGATATGGGTGAAATCAAGGAGGTGAAGAACTCAAGAATCCCACAGAAAGGTACAAAGTGCTTTGTAAAATTATGTTCCTCCTACAAAGCCTTACAAAAAGTTTGTTACCGTTGTTAAAATCATCACTCCAGGCAACAAAAAGAAACACTACTAAAAAGGCAAGTATATTTCATGCTTCCATACAAACATTGGCTCAAGTTTCAGGTTAAAAGAGGACAACACCAATCCACAAACTTCAGAAAATGCCCGGTACATCTTTTTATTCTGTTTATGCAAACTGCAAAGCTGCTCAAACATACCTGAATTTCTGCAGTAATAGCAGTATTCAGTGCAGACTCTAAGCCTCCATCAGCCATCAAACTGCCCACCAAGAGGTCAATCATAAATCTACGGCCTGGACTTACATTCATTTCATTTCCTGAAACTAAGAATGGAAGAAGCCATTAATGAACTAAAAATGCAAGGGCAAAACATATAGGTTTAAATCTGAGGACCAACCTGCACTGGGTAAGAGTGCTGAGAGCGCCCTAGCCCGCTCCTCTGCTGTTGGCAGTAACACAGACCATCCGCTCTGGAGCACTGCTTGAGCAGCTGATTGCACAGTATTAAGAACACCAGCATTGCTTGCTAATGTTACGACTGTCTGCTTCAGGCTATTGAGCAGAATACTGCCCAAACCTAAGCCAAGGCATTCCGGATCCACCTGATGACTAATGGCAGCATGAAGCTGAAAAAAAGAAAGGAGAAAAATGGCAAATTCTCCTTAGTAAGAGATGTGAACTTAAATTTTAAAAAAAGTGTCAATCCTGGAGCAACTGAGTAAGTTCACTGACCAAAATACAAACTTTCATCTGTAAATCTGTAAAATCAAAGGGAAATGATGGCTTGCCCAAACACATGCTGAATTTAAACTAATATTCAAAAATTATGAACCCTATTTCACTATATCCCCTAAAACTCTGAACTATCATAACCTAAAAAATAAGCTAAACTGTTTCTATTTCACTACACTATGCTAGGAAAAGTAGCACATCTGACTGTCAGATACCTCCTAAAGAGGACATTCACTCTTAAAAATTCCATTTAAAATTCTTAGGAAAAAAAAAAAAATCAAAGCCTTTGAGTGTATGGGCTTATTGAGTGAATATAGAAGGCTTAATCCATTTACAGTTTATTTTTATAGTTCATTTTTCAGTAAGATCCAAAAGCTGCCGAGAAGAAAAATAAAACCAACCACTAGCTGCCAGAGTAGAAAGTGATATTGTACTTATTTCACTTTTTAAATCAACAGAACTGTTTTAAAGCATATTTTATCCAAGCAATTTACTGAAACATTTAGCTCAACTACTGCTCAATGTCTAAGAAATTGAAGGTACCTGAAGCCTTAGAAGGTTTAATGTTGCCACAGCCATACACTCCTTTTCCTGAGGAGGGGGCCAGTCAGAGGATCCATCCATTCCCTCTGTCACTTGTCTTAGTAACAGATCCAGTTGCTCAAATGTCATGGGGCAAACATCCACCACAAAAGGTACCCGCAAGCCTATTGACCATTCTGAACATGATGACCAAGCAAAACTCTATAAATGGAAGCAATACAAGTTCAACAGCTCTTTCCCAAATATAGAATAACACTGATTAGAGATAGGAGTGTAAAGCTAACATCTGCCTTCAAAGAGTAACAGAAGATGCAGAAATAATATCAGCACATCTGTTGAAGAGAACTTTCCACTTGCATCCTTGCTCTACTGCCATAGCACCAACATCCACCTCTGACATCAGGGGCCAACATAATAAAACAGGAGGCATTACTTTCGGAGCGGCCCTCGTACATAAAATCTCATAAAAGAACCCTCTTATCCCATTTTCCAAAGTGCTGTTACGTTGGTCCAGATAACTCATATCTTTGCTGCAGAAAACATTCTGCTTGACAACTCTTCAATTGCTGTACCAGTTGAAAAACAAAACAGGTAAATAGCTAAAATAGGTACTTTCTCAGAATACCCAACAGAGGAAAAACTAGTCATCCCTTTTTGGCAGAGAAACTGCACACGATTTGTTTTTTCCAAGCCCTTATTTATTCTGAGTAAGAAATAAGAGTAAGAGAAGTCATAAAAGCACAGAAAGAGGGACTGGGTTTAGTATACAGAACTAGTCTCAGTAAGAGACAAGGACAAATTGTAATTAACAATTCAAAAATAAAACTTACCTGAGCAGGCCCGCAAGCAATTCCAACGATATGCTTTGTATCTAATCCTGGGAGAGCTGCGGGCTCTGGTTTGGTGATCCGCAAAGTATCAAAATGTTGACACTGGTCATTGCTTCCCCAGCTATGCACTTCACTATCTTCAGTCAGTGCTAAACAATGGGTAGATCCAGCTGCCACATCTATCACTTTTTTTCCTGATAGGGAAGTCAAATATTGAAAATATAACTTAAAGATTGCAGTCATTAAAAAAAATCAGAAGTAAGGAAAACTGTGCTAATTACAGTCATACTTAACTATGAACACATTATGGATGTCAAGAGACTCACCTTTGCCTTAGTAGTGGATTGGAAGAGTACGGCGAAAGAAAACCCAAAGAAATATTTAAAGATTCTTAAGAGAAAGCTTAAGTACAAAAGCCTCCAAGTTTAAAAATACCTTCTATTTTGTATCCCTTCTACTTAGATGCTTTTTCAGGAAAGCGTTATTAAAAGATCTCTATCTATAAACAGAGACTGTAAAGTTATATTGTAGTCATTACTTCAGATGTTATTTTCCTTTACATCATTCATCATATATGAATAACAATTTTACAAAAGAAAGCGCAATAAGAGGTTTCTTCCTCACCCTCCCCTACAGATCCTCAGATTTCTCACAAGTGCAAGAAATAATCTTCAAACTGTTACAAACTAGTCAAAAGCACTGACACGAGCGCAACTTTAATGACATTACTTGTTGCCTGTGATTTTTCACTTATTCCATTCACGTGTCTTAATCTAAGAATATACATGTATTTTATATATATATATTTACTTGCATGACAATGCAAAAACACTTTTTAAGTAAGGGTTTCTGTGAACCTAAGAAAAGCAGTAAGAATAAAGAGAACACAAGACAAGCAGCATTTAAAGTAGTCATAACATAGTATCTCTAAGTCTGCTAGAATTTTAAAGGTATGAATGCAGAAGCGATAGGAAATGTGCACTATTGCCTTTTTCAATGCAACCAGCATAAAATACGAGAGAGTACATGGTACAGTTATACTTAAAGTTGATATCATTAGTGTTCGGTAAAAGATTCCAACAACAGCAAAAAAGAACTTTGGAATATTTCCAGCTCTGGTAGTTACCTTTCAAGCCTTCCAGCAGTTTGGGGTATCGAACATGCTCTTCCGTTCCATGCCCAAGTCTCTGATTGTCACCTTTTCCCCAAGTGTAGACTTGGCCATCTTTGGTTAAAGCAATAGAAAACTGACTCCCACAGCGTACTTTCACAATGTCCAGATCTTGAAGCTTTTCTATCAACTTGGGAGTCTTGCAACCATCACTGCCTCCTCTTCCCAGTTTTCCATAATCTCCATCACCCCAAGACCACACTTGACCTTTAAATCAAGAGAAAGAAACCAAAAAACACTGCATCGCTTTTTCACACAATGCACTTACCTGTTTTGACAAGCAAGTTCTTAAAAATCTGAGATTCTATAACAAGCACAATTTTCAAATCGTAATTTAACCATAGCAGTTACGAATAAATTTCTCATTGTTCGTGAAAGTAAGAAAAAGATTTGATAAGTTTTAATGCTGATAAAACTAAACATATAAAGCATAACACATAACATGCACTGAAAATTCAGTGTACAGAAAGTTCTTCTGAAAAACATATGAAGTATAGGATTTACTGCAAATCAAGCCTGCAGTATGATCTTTAATTAAAAACTGGCTTCTTTCATTATATGCTGTTATTTATAAGAAATTGTGAAATCTTTTTCCACACCAAACGGCCGACGTGTCTGCGAAACCCGTTTTAATTTTTCGGTTGTTATTCAACCATTTCACAAAATGAAATTAAAAGTGCCATTGTCTACCATGTGCTTTTGAAATACACTACTATATCTAAGCCTTGATGTAAGAACTTAGAAATAGTCAAGTCATTCTGCATCTGCATTAAATAAAATTATGGTTCAAGAATGGTAAAACCACGCATGTCCAAATAAGAAAGTCTTGGTTTACTTTCTGATGCATTTATGTTCCCTACTTGCATAAGCCAGTCTGTAAGGTACTCTTGACAAGCAACAGAAGCATACAAAAAGCGGACTAAGGTGGGGGATGGAGATTAAAATCTGGGTTTCCATTTCCTGGATGAGCAAATCTCTCAGCTTTTTAAATACTGCACATCACCAAAACCAACTGTATTTTAAAAGAACAACTAGCTTCCAAGAACCATCTGCTTTATAAGGTATGACTTTGAGGCTCAACCTCACAAAGCCAAATTCAGGTTTTGAATTTATCTCACCCTAGGCACCTCGCTCAGGGATTGTGGGAAGCAGAATTTCAACAGAGCCCCTCTTTGGCACCTCCCGTGAGTTAACACAGACAACTATCCTACTCAATGTTCTAGCTGTTGTGACTACATGAGTTATTTGCACTCACGTAATAATGATTAAAATTTGTGTGTATATTACACATGTAGATACATGGGTATTTTAAATATATATACCATGAATGGAAATATACATTTGCACACTGATAATTAATATATTCCTTATCTATGCATGGAAATACATCTGCAACATCATATGCAAAATGTGTAAATGCACATATATTATTTTCCCAAAAGGAATTTCAGCTTCAAATACTCACAGAACTCAAGCCACTAGAAATAAGCATAACTACAGAATGAAAGAAAGAAAAGATAAGCTTAAAGTGTTAAGTCATATTTTGATACTAACCATTTTCAGTAACTGCAAGAGTCTGCGCATCTCCACTCCCACAGGACACATCAATAACTTTGAGTCCTTTCAGCCCCGTGACCAGCATTGGAATGGTCTGATCTTCACTGGAACCTTCAAAATAAAGTAATTCTCTGAGAAGCAAAACCAAGAAGGCCTGGTAGGTTCTTCTGCTTGGGTTTTTTTCTGTTTGCTTCCAGGTCTTCTATTGTGTGAGGGTGGGTGTGGGTTTGGTTTTGTTTTCAGATTTGAGCATCATGACTAAGCTTCCATAAGGTTTCCCAGGTACCTAACATGCATTTTACCCATGGATAGTCTTTGCTTCACAAGAAAGGGAACAGGGATCAAAGCAGATTTTTCTTCTACATCCAATTGCTTGTTTTGACAAAACTCAGAGCAATTTAGCAGTTTCGAGACAATCTCTCCCGTATCTATTTCAAATCATGTAAAACTACATATGGTTCTCAATTCAGCTTTAGGTAAGTGGGATAAAAGATCACTTGAGACCAGTGGGATAAAAGATCACTTGAGACCAGCACTAAACAATTCTTTGGCAAACTTTATGGTATCAAGTAACATACCATGACCAAGCCTGCCATAGTTTCCTCGTCCCCATGTATACAGCTCTCCTTCAGCAGTAATAGCTGCACTATAGGTGCTTCCACATGCAATATGAATGACATGTTTCCCAGTTTGCTTTCCAGATAAAGCAGATATCATCTTAGGTTCCTCCAGAGGGCTATTTAAAGAGAAAGTGATATATTTTACAAAAGGTGATCTGATGAGTAGATAATAAAACATGTGACATACTTATCAGAAAAAAACCTGCTGCAACTCCACCTGCAAACCACATTACTCGTCTGAAGTATCAAGATACAAATAGAGCTATAAGCCAATAATTAAGTTCAGATTGTTTAACAACATACAAACCACTGAAGGAATGTCTGACAACTGTGATTTCTACTTCTAATTAAATTAATACAGCGTTTTTAAAAAAATATTTGTCTACTATAAAAAAATATTATCTCTAATTACTATATCTGAACAATTTCATGACACTGCTAAACCTTGTGTAGTAACTCCCATGCTTTACTGGGAATTCAGCACTTAAAAACTCTTACATATATCGATGTACATCCCCTACAGAATATCCTGCAGAGCACTGCTCCTGTAGAAAAGCAGGATAGTAATGTTCAACACAGGAAGGAATTCCTTTAATAAAGGAACAATATATGCAACACGCTGCATAGGAAATGATGACGCTACTCCACCATTTGAGTCAATGTTTCTAGAACAGATTCATAAAACCATGACTAAAAGTCCTAATAACAGTGCAACCACTAATACACCCTCTATCTACAAGTGTTTCAGAAACTAGCATTAATACAGAACTGGGAATATTACAGGCAGAGAAAACATGCAGGGAGAATGCAACTTCTATTCAATAACAGAAACAAATGTGAAATGCTGAATGTGCTTTTATATACACAAGTAACAGTTTTTATTATGAAATCAGAACACTGGCAAATAAATGTTATGATTATTATTATTACATACACTGTATCCCCATGACCTAGTCTTCCACCATCTCCACAACCCCAAGAGAAAACTTCACCATTTGCTGACAAAGCAAGATAATGATGCCCATCTGAATGTGCTGCTATCTTCACAATATTTCTGGAAGCCAGGCTCTGCACCAGCTGTGGTCCCTGTGAACCAAACAAAAGCAATACACTTACAAAAACTGCTTGCATTTCACATCAATTGCCTATATAGAGAATAACTAGGTACAATTTTCCTAAGGTTTTATCAAAACTGTGCACCCAAATTAGTGAGGTAAAGGTATGAAGAAAAAAAAAAAAAAAAGATCAAATCTACTATTTGAGTCTGACAAAAATAATGCTTTGAACTTATTTTATTACTACCCTTATAAGGTCTTCCGTATATATGAAAATGGTGTTTATCTTAATCTTACAGGCAATCTTAGTGACAAATGTTTCTGTTATAGTTTTGATTGAGAAACTGCACATTAAAGTAAAATCCATTTCACACCTGCCAATTTCTAACATTGTTACCAAGGCCAGCATACCAATGAAAGCAATTTTCATTGTATTCCTAACCTCTAGCCTGATAGAAATTACAGAAACCAGATGCATCGAAGAGATTCAAAACCACTATTTCTGAAACTTCAAAAACAATTCCATAGAAGCTCACAAAAAACAGCACATGTCCATCTGCTCTTCCAAGTTACTGTAAATAAAGGAGCAGACTTATGCTATGAAGTAATACAGAAGAGAATACATTTTTAAAATACGCAAAAAAACTCTTACCAGAGTATCGCTGTTGTATGCTTGTGTATAAACTCGTCCGTTCCTAGATAATATTAGGAAACGTTTCTCTGCACAGGCAACCTGCACAACGCCAAGATTGGCAAGTCCTTCACACTGAATTGGACCACTCACATTAGCATAGTATTTCCAACCTATTAAACCCCAAGCAATGACCTCTTGCAGAGATCCCTAGAAAATAAGAAATTCTGTAAGTACTAATTTTGAAACATGCATCTTAACACAATGCATAGAGCAGATTATTTTTTAAACTCCTATAGGCCGAATATACTCAAATCTCTGACAGCCATACTGCCAATAGTCAATAAAGCTTACCAAGAAGATACCAAGACTTGCACGCATCATATTCAGTTTAGTCTGGTACTGAATAAGCTATAAATATCTACAGTTAAGTGTTCTGAGATTTTTCAAGTTGAGAAGTTTAACATTTACTTTTTTTTTTAATATGCCACATCCCCAACATTTATAAAGTCTGGTCTTCAGCATTTACTCTGATATACACAGGAAACAGCTCAAAATATGCTAGAATTAGCCAGTGTTGTATTAAGAAAGAATGGTTCACAAACCACAGAATTGTACTCCAAGGCTGACTGACAGAGTGCTGATGTAATAAAAGATACCCAAGAAAGACAAATTTAGGCAAACTTAGGTAACCTTAGGAGTTGTTCTCCTTGCAAACTGAAAATCAGTTACGCTTTTATGAAAAATATTTTACTAAACTTGACGTTGCAAACAGTTACCTTATGAGATTTAGGAGAGCTACACTGTGGAGGCATACACGGGGTGGCTAGACGATCTAAATGGGCCATGATCACTACTGCTGTTTGTCTCAGATCAATCGCTAGCTCACTGTCCTGTGGTAAAGCCAGATACCTTAGAAAACTTTCATTTGGACTCAGAGGGTAAGTTAGGAGCTAGAAAAGAAAAAAGAGCAGTCAGAATATTCAAGGTTATTTCTATGCCACTACACATATAGATACACAATATATTTTAAACATACTGAGTATCTGCACAAGTTGAAGAGAAACCAAACTAGCTCTGCCTATCTTTTCTAACAGTAAAGGAAAATTCCAAACACACTTGTTCAGAAAATATAGTCAGATTGTGAATAAAATAGAAATTTACAATCATAACAAAACTGATTTACTACATTTTATCAACCTCAATAATATCCACTAAGAGCCCTAGTTCAATTAGCTTCAAACACAACTATATAAAAACAATGCAAATATGCAGAAAAGTTAAATGGCCACATCTCTAAGCTAACTATCACAAAAGCATTAACTCTGAAACACAACGCTTACCTCTAACCATACCATGACATTCCTCCTCCTACCTCAAGAAACTCAAATGTATACATGAAAACCAACTAACAGTGGTGCATATACAGTCACATGGAAAACACTACTCCCAATTTTGTTTGGATAATTACATAATTAGTTTAGCCAGCAAAATGAAATTCGATAGCAATATAATGGCTCTTTCAAATAATCCAAGGGAAAAGTACCTGAATCTCTTCCTCGGTATTGGGCACATCTTTATTACATATTATACTCTGAAATCTTTGTAGCAAAGGCAGAAGGGGTGCACTTGTTCCCTGTGCAGATCGCTCATTATCTGTTTCCTTTGTTCTATTATCCCAAAGTTGAAGCAACAACATAACTGCAGACAACATTTGGCTGAAAGAAGTTTACATCTTCAATTAATAAGCATTCCTGAAAACATTTTAGGTTATCCATACAATTCACTTTCTACATTTTAAAGTTTAACAATATCAGATGTCGCAGCTTCAATTTTACACAGATTATCACAACTGCAACCTTGCTAATATAAGATCTTGATCACCTCTGCATCACAGAAAAGGTTCATTGTGGCAGTTTGAGAAAAAAAACTGCTTGAAAGGTTTTGTTTTAAACTGACCAATTGGACTATTCCCTTCCATGCTACGTTTACACATCCCATCGGTTGTGAAAGTTTCTCGTGCGCGTCTGTCACTTTAAGAGCCGCGGGCTCTGCAGCTTTTTGGGGGCTTTCGGCTCCTTTTGCTCTCCGGGACACTTCTGGCTTTGCACTGCGAGAGGCGCCATGGACCTTGCAGCTTCGCTCTGGGAAGAGGCTTCTCCAGACTCGCGGCTTGGCTCCGGGGACCTTACAGGCTGTCTCTCCTCGGCTCAGACCCTGCCCGCCTGCCTGCTTGCGGCTACGGCTCCCCCGCGCTGCCGGAGCGGAGCGGAACTGTGTGCTGGGGAAGCCGCCCGCCGCACCGCCTGGGACAGACTGCTGTGGCCGCTGGAGACGCCGTGCCCGGAGGCTGCTCTTTGCCTGCTGCTGTAACGCCGTACCCTCTCTGCCGCCAGCGCTGCTGCTTCTTGCTGCTTTGCTTCCTTTAATTCGCACGACCAGAACTGGTAGAACAGCATAGCTCGGGGTTTGCACGTTGGAGCCCGGCGTTCGTAACAGCCGCGGTTTCCTTTGTTTACTCCACGAGGGCGCACACATGGCCGGCGCCATCTCGGACTCTGCGCGGCACCATCCCCCTCTCTCTCTTACTCGCGTTTAACCCTCGTTTTTCCATCCCGTATAAACCCCCAGATTTTGCATTGGTTTTTACCTGCATATTATATATTTTGTTCTGGTTTTATTAAAGTTTGTTTCAGTTTTCCAAATGTTCAGAGGTCTCACAAAATCTTTCTTTTCCTTTTCGTATCTCTGCTTTTTAACCCTTTCTCTCCCGGAGGAAAGGGGTTCAGGGATAGGATAGGGCATGTCTCCGTAATTGGCTTGCCTCAGCCAACCGGCGACATTCATTAATGCATAAACTCAAACCCATGAAAACCGAAGACAGGCACTGCTCAGGCCATTCCAAAAGACAGGGCTGTTTAAAAATGGTCATACTTCTCACCTTAGTGTACCCCTCTGCACCGCCAGTTCTAGCAATATGGCAAGTGCCAAGTGCTGGTCTTGTAACGGAATGTTTCCTGGCCCTTTGGTACTGGGAGCTCCATGCACATCTCTATTTAAAAATCAAACATACACATATTAACTAAGTAGTAATCAGAAACAATATATATTTTTTACCAAAAGCATCTAGAACAGAACAAGAACCACCAAACTTACAGAAAAATATAAAATTGGTGATGAAAGCAGTGGAAAAGAAAAGCTGACATATGCCACACAAAATTAAGTTTTAGAGTGGCAGCTGGGCTTTAAAATTGCCCCAGGATTCACTATCTACAGTTCTATTAAACATGCTAAGAACATGAAAAACAATTTTCATAGGCAAAATTCAAATATTCTTTACAATATTCACTATAAGGATGTAGTTTCAGTATTCAAAAGACAATTAATTTCTGGTAACTACTGTAAAGGGGTAACTTTAAGCTTCCTTAAATAACAGGGAAGAGCAGGGGAGTGTTTGAAGTCCAATATGAGTGTATTCTCCCTCATATGCACATAAATCTGCATTTTTTTTACTACATGAGAAAGGCAAATGAAGTGTACACTTATATTGTATTACCATAGCGCTCTTCATGCACCTATTCAGAAAACTGAAATTCGGATTTTTCTTAAATAGTTAAAGGAATTAAATTATATTTAAAGAGCATCATTTCAATAGTTCATGTATTTTTTGCTTGCTTGTATAACAACATTAGAGAAGGAAAGCAATCTTTTTAATCTTCCATAAACTTATGTTTATATCATCAGCTAAGAGATGCAAGTTTACCATTTAACAGCTACTTCAGCAATCTCAAAAAAAATAAAGAAAGAAACTTACCCAGTCACAACAGACCTTAGGAATTTAGTCGCTCTTTCCACCACTTCCAGCCATACAGAAGATACTGTCCCTTCATCAAAAAGGGACGCCTCTGGTAGAGCTCGTAGTGCATCAAGTGATTCCTGCAACAATTCACTGCACAAGTCTGCATCTTCACCTAAGGAGCACAGTAATATTAGTTCCTCTCCCATCTTTACAGAAGTAATACAGATTTTTGTATACGATGCTTTGTGGATTTTTTTATTACCTCAAGCTTACAAGTTCCTTAGTAATACGTACAAAGTTCTCAATTTTCACATGAACATTTTGACTGCAAGACTTCTGAAGAACTATCTGCTTAACAAAAAATACATTCGGAAAGGTGACAACTCTCAAACCAGCTCGTCCCACTAGGCGTCTGCTGTGGAAATCAGAACAACTAGGGCTGGCTGGACAAAGAGTGAGCCAAACAGCTACCGTCTGAACAAACAGTACAGGCTGAGATAAACAGGTAGGTTAAAGTGGCAGAGATGACAATTCTGCCAGCCTCTGCAATTTGACAATCACTGACAAGTACACAAACTAAACACATTGTGGCAGTTTGAGGAAAAAAACCCTGCTTGAAAGCTTTTGTTTTAAACTGACCAATTGGACTATTCCCTGGCTACGATTACACATCTCATTGGTTGAGAAAGTTTCTTGCGAGCGTACTGTGCCTTTAAGAGCCGCGGGCTCTGCAGCTTTTTGGGGGCTTTTGCGGCTTTTTTGGGCTTTTGGGCTTTCAGAACACTTCCGGCTTTGCGCTGTGAGGGGCGCCGCGGACCTTCAGCTTCGCTCCGGGAAGAGGCTTCTTCAGACATTGCGGCTTGGCTCCGGGGACCTACAGGCTGTCTCTCCTCGGCTCGGACCCTGCCCACCGCCTGGGAGATCCGCGCCCAGAGGCTGTCTCTGAGTGGAGCGAGGCTGTGTGCTGGGGAAGCCGCCCGCCGCACCGCCTGGGACAGACTGCTGTGGCCGCTGGAGACGCCGTGCCCGGAGGCTGCTCTTTGCCTGCTGCTGTAACGCCGTACCCTCTCTACCGCCAGCGCTGCTGCTTCTTGCTGCTTTGCTTCCTTTAATTCGCACGACCAGAACTGGTAGGAACAGCGCTTTGCATGTTGGAGCCCGGCGTTCGTAACAGACGCGGCTTCCCTTTGTTTACTCCACGAAAGCGCACACGTGGCGACGCCATTTCGGACTCCACGTGGTACCGTCCCCCTTTCTCTCTTTTCTCGCGTTTAGCCCTTGCCTTTCCATCCTCTACAAACCCTCAGATTTTGCATTGGTTTTTACCTGCATATTATATATTTTGTTCTAGTTTATTAAAGTTTGTTTCAGTTTTCCAAACGTTCAGAGGTCTCACAAAATCTTTCTTTTCCTTTTCGTATCTCTGTTTTTTAACCCTTCCTCTCCAGGAGGAGAAGGGTTCAGGGATAGGAGAGGACTCGTCCCCGTGATTGGCTTGCCTCAGCCAACCGGCAACACACACATTTCACACTACTGCTCCAAACTCCTTTTCTAAGCTGCAATCATTGTGTAGTAATACAGTGGATCGACCCTGCCTGAAGAATAAATCTAACTTTTCTGAAATCTGGCATTAAAAGTACATTCTCTTCACAAAATCCCTATCTGTCTTCCTAAGCATAGAAGCATCCTAGCACAACACAGCATTGGCACTGGCTTGGATGGCTTCGACCAGCAACAATATTGTTGAGCATAGTACCACGTAAACATAAAACACAATTGTGCAAATCTAACATTTATAAATGTATAGTTCTATGCAAATATTTAATACAC
The DNA here is from genome assembly GCA_009769605.1 of Bucorvus abyssinicus. NCBI lineage: Eukaryota > Metazoa > Chordata > Aves > Bucerotiformes > Bucorvidae > Bucorvus > Bucorvus abyssinicus. The sequence goes on from CM020024.1 coordinate 129,670,051, forward strand.
ACACATGCTTTAATGAATCATCTGTCTTCTAACGAAAAATATATGCAACATGTTACAGAGTAGACCTACCTGACCTCCAGGCTCTACGAAGGAAAGCAAATGCAAATGAAAGCGCTGCTCGGGATCCGACTCGTGCAAGTCCTTCTACTCCTTTGCCTGCAGGTCTTGGACTAAATAAAATTATATATACACTGTCTTGATATAATTTATATAATAATAATGATGATGGTGATATATTTATATTAGTAATTATTTGTATAACTTGTATATTTAACAATAATTTAGCTATATGCATGCATATATAACTACACAGGTTTTATTTGTAAAGACTTGTAATTGTCACTTGAGAATGAAGGTGATCAACATCAAAATGTCAACAACAAAAATTCAACTTCAGCTGCTTCAAAGGACAACTGGTTCAACCTCCAACATCAAAAAGCTTCACAGAGAAAAAAAAAGAATCTATTAGAATGGTATAATTAACTGCCATCAGAAAGATGCCTATAGTTACTCAGAGTGAAATTTTGATGGTGAGTGGAAAATACACAGACATGATACTTCACGTACTCATTATTTACTCAGGAAGTTCATAGTTCTAGTAAATCTGCACTGCATAAACTATGCTTTTAGGCTTTTTAATTAATCTTCAATTACTGATAACTAATTCCATCAACTTTGTCATTTTTTATCTTTCCATTCAAGTGTCAATATTACAAATCTCTCTTTGCAGCTTCTGAATTGGTGTGTGTAAGGAAAAGAGATAGCTTGAACTTTTGTTATTGCCCACTGGACTCACATACATTAACTTTTCTTCTTATGCAAACTATCGCATTAAGTAAACTTTCCTTTGTACTTAATGACAGGAGATTCCCTACTGCTTCCTCTTCAAAAGACATAATATATGAGATATTTTTAATCTCACATCAAAAGAAAGTAAACTGCTTAAGACTTTTTCAAGTCTTAATTTAAACCGGCATTTTTAGCAATTTCATAATTTAAATATACCAGTACTCTTTTTAATCAGAACTGAAAAAAACCAGAGTACAGACTATTCAGAGAAAGATATCACTGTCAGAACTTCAATCCGAGAATAACTAGTCATGATACCTACTTACTGTCTCCCTTCATTTTTAAAGCTAGAAACAATCTAACATAAAAATTTCCCTGGCTGAATTGTCTGTACTGTCAGACAGCAACCTTGTTCAGCTACGGAATAGCTTAACACCTCATCTAACAGTTTTTTCTATTTTTAGGTGAATAAGCTATCTAGACATGGAAAGCAACCAGACAATTTCTTATTCAGTTAGCTCTGTGGAAACAGTTTCAAAGAAAAATGTATGATTACAGCACTTCTCACCTAAGCTAAGGAAAACTATGCTCAACTTCTATGTACTTGTATTTTTAAATGTTATGTACCTTAACTGAGCAAATATTGGAAAAGTATATTAATTAACAATTATTATCAATTATTAGAACTTGGTAACCTCTATCAGAGTCATTTCTGAAATAGGCTTCTCCATACTTTCTAGGAAATAGATTAGGAATAACTCAACAAAAGTATACTTAATAGCTCAAAGAAGAATATCTACAGTAATGTATTACAATAAAAAACCACCAGTACAGAGATACTATAAGCAAGCATTGGCCTAAGAGGAAAACAGCATGGCGGATAACACCACATAAAAGCACCTTAAGAAATAAGAAGAGTTTCTTTATGCTAATGTTTCATGAGGAGAAAGAAATCACATTAAACTCTCACACATAGGCTGATAACCTTTCAACAACTTTCCTAATGTATTAACTTGTCCATGCATGTGTCATTACCTTTTCTTATCCACAGCAGGCAGAGGAATACTACTGCTTTTCCACTTAACTTTGATGTTTTCTTGAAGAACTGTTCTGCTCAGTGCAATGAAATAACGTTCCAGGATAACTAGTCTCTGCTTTAGCCTCATAGCTGAAAGAGCTGTTGTAGCAGTTTGAGTGGCCAGAGTTTGCTGTTCCTTTACTAGGACCTGAAGGCACTCCTTCAGTTCATTCACGTCTGAGAATCAGAGAAAGATATCATTTAATGGGTGTTCATCTTTGTTATATATAGTATCAAGAATAATCAAGACAAATTGAAAACTGTGAATCAACCAGAAGTCTGAACTTCAACGTCCAGTGAAACTCTGTTTGCATATTTAATATGCATTCTTCTAATCCACAGCATTATATAATAACAATCATAATTAATAGGTGTTTAGACAAGGGTTATCATCAAAACTGGTTTTGTGTGAACGCATCTGAACCTTCATATTTCATGTCTGAAATTAAAACGTCATAGGAAATATTTATGCGTTTAAAAAAAAACAAGTTAGACAGCAAAGTCTTATCAGCACCCGACCTCAGTCAGACTTCTCTTAAGGGCAGGCAACAACCTTGCAAGTCCCCACAAGGATATGCTTTCATTTTGCACTGATACACATTATCTTAAGTTTCTCAGAAGTTATAAAACTACTCTCAGAAGCTCTAGGATCACTGCCAAGAGCTGCTCAGCTGCTGAAACAAATAATGTCAGAAATTTAAGATGCTTGCAAGTACTATTAGCAAATAAAAAATTGACTTATGTACCAACACTACAGAATTAATTCTTCACTCACCAGAAGAAGTCAACAGACCAAAGACCTAGTAATCTAATAACAGATGGTAACAAGTAGAGTGTCAAAAAAGAACCCAATGATTTCTAATAAAAATTTGGAAATTGTGTATTTTTACATTCTCTGTAGCTTTAATTCCTAGTGCAAACATCAAAGTGCATTCTTAGAAGCGTTCTTTTCCATCCGTTTATTAACAGTCTAATCACTGGGCCACCCCACTCCGCTGTGCACTGAATTACTGTACTCGTCCCCAAGCCAATGACATTTGTTGCCTGGCTGCTGCACAGAAGTAGCTTTGTTTTAACTGACACCTGACTAAGGGGTACGAAAAAACCTTATGTCTGCATGTATGTAACAGTGTTTGTGAGAAGAGAAAAAAAATGACCACCACACAAAAGCAACACATTTTTTGGAACAGCTCCCTCCTTCCAAGCTACAGAAGTTTAGACACATTTATGGTAGTTTCTGGAGTTAAAAATTTTATCTAATGAGGCATAACTTTTTTTGTAACTGTACAAAGTATTTCAGAATTTTGTCCCCACACTGCAACACATCTTTGTATACCCAGCAGAAAATTCAAGTGGCCTTCTCTGCCACAAGATCGCATTGCCAGCCATCATCCCAGCCTGTTTTCAACATTGCTGCTCACATTTCATCATTTCATAATGTGTTACATTCCTTTCCCTGAGGCAATTTACATCTCTCCACCTGCCTATGAGGAACAATTTGTTTTTTCAATGAGTAAGAAATAGATTAAAAACTGTTCCTTGCAGTCTAGACCTTAAAAAAAATAAAGACAAAAGGAATAGCAGACATTATACATATTCATACCTTGCCTCAAACAAGAAGAAATATGACCAAAAAAAGCCACACTGTCCCTAATATTGGCCCTACAAAATTCCCCAAAGAACTCTATAACACAGTCAAATATCAACAAGTTACATACATACAGCTACTTCAGATGACAATGTAAAGTAACACATAAATAAAACAGATGCCTGCCAAAGGCATGTTCGATTTGTTTAGTTTGGCTTTTATAGTGTCCCTTAACATTATGGCCATACAGAATTCTACTTGAAAGTTTTCATGAATACTGTATCAGTATTCAGTGTGAAGCTTCGGTATACCTCCAGGTTGATCTAACTAAAATTTTGTTTCATTAAATACCATGATTTTGAGGGGAAAAAGTCAGTTGCCAAGTGTTAGCATTACTCAGAACACCAAAGAAAAAACTACAAAATACAAACTACATTGTTCTGCGCCTGCTGCTGTTATCTTAGGTTTGCCTTAACCTTTATTTTGTAAGCAAAAATACAAAAAAACCATCTTGCAGCTCACAGCTTCTGCACTTCAAAGTATCATAACAGAACACAGTCAATGCTGACATGCCAGTTCCATGATCCCTTTAAACAAACCATCAGAAGAGATAAAAATGGGGGGTTGTTTCTTCCTTTTCTGAACTCTAAAGCCCTATCAACCTCTAAATACACCAACAATACAGTAACACCAACAACGCAGTAAGAAATGACTATACTCTCTACTTGTCTCAACACTGTTCTCTTTGGCAACTGATTTCATTCTGCAGAATCATTCCTCACATTATGGTCTCATGTATCTATAAGAAAAGTAAAGAAATAGTCAATGAAGAAAAAAACAAGACACTTCAATTAGTACTTATGGAAGAAGGGGTTTATGTTTGGTGCTACAGAAATCAAGCACGAGGTACCAGACTCAGAGTCTGTAAGTAATACGGAGCTACAGCATTCATCATTCCTTCCTGGCTGGCAAGTTCTCAACATGGATACCCTCTAAAATTGTTCCTGAGAGTTGACAAATTAAATGAAAAAGCTTATCATTTCAAAATAATACGCTTTATTAAATGTATGTCATGGGGACTACTGGAAAAAACCACTTAGGACAGGCAGAGACCACCTACAATTCTCCAGCCATGACTTTACGAGGAACTTAGCCTAGAAATGTCCAACTGCATACCTTTCAAACCACTTTCAACCAACAACAGCACCACTGTTATCAGCATGCCAGCCATTCTGATGCAAGAAGTGACACAAACTACTGTATGAACTCCAAATGCAGAGAAAAGAGAATCTTACAGAAATACATACAATGTATGCTCATCAAGCAGTACCAGTTTTGAAGCTGGCCATTGTATACACACAGAACACTCTGTCTCTGCAGAAAAAAAATTAATAGTTTCATAACAGCACTTACAAAATTAATTCCTAATGGTTCAGCAATACATACTGAGGGTAACCTGTAAGATACTCAACATCCTACTCAATGATCTCATAAGACAACTGTCTCATTTGACAAAAAAAAAAAAAAAACCAGCATTATTGTAGGTTTTAAATACCTCAAAAGTTTGATTCTCTTTTAATACAAAAACAGTCCATAGTTCTGTGGACTATGCAATGCTTCACAAAATAAAACCTCACAGGAGTACTTTCTACAGTAAGGGATTTTAAAAGCAGGTTATTTTGCTTTCCTGTCAATTAAGTCAACATCAACAAATAAAGTCAAATTAAGACAATACAAAAAGATAGAAAGGGAATAAACTAAAATTGTCTTCACTTTTTATGAAGAAATGGAAATAATTCAGTTTTCAACTGATTAGCCCTAAAAATCAGCAAGTTTTCATATTCAGAAACTAGTAATATGAATAACTGTTCAGTTACAACATCCTGTTTTCAAATACGTAAAAACATTGCATGCAAAAGTATTTTTTTTCTAATAGAAAGTTTGATTTAGTCTCACCAAGATTCAAACCATATAAAAATAATCTGCATGAAGCGTAAACTTAAGTTTACTGAATTTAGTCATGATAGCACAAGAGGTAATGGCTTTAAACTGAAAGAGAATAGATTTACATCAGATACAAGGAAGAAAGTCTTCACTGTGAGGGTGGTGACACACTGGAACAGGTTGCCTGGAGAGGTTGCGGATGCCCCCTCCCTGCAAGTTTACAATGCCAGGTTGGATGGGGCTTTGAGCAACGTGCTCTAGTGGAAGGTGGCCCTGCCCACAGCTGGGGGTTGGAATTAGATGGTCTTTAAGGTCCCTTCCAACCTAAACCATTCTATCAAAATTCTTTTCTTTTCCTCCTCCTCACTTTGCCTTCAGAATCTCAAAATGGCTAAAATTTTAGGAAGGCCTTCTACCAAAAATACATAATTCCACTCTTAAATATTTTATACGTACTTCTTTAGTATTTCAGGAAAGCAAAAGAAAGTTCATACGCAAAGTGTAGTGTAGTTTGGAACGGGTTACACTAGTCCTATAACTCAGACATTTCAAAATTGAACCAAGGACTGTTTTGCTTATGAAAAGTAACACTATTTTTAAGTGAGATATATCTATACACTTCCTCGCTTTAAATGTCTTCTTCCGTAAGTAAATTTATGTTTACAAAATGCAGTTCATCTTTAGAAAGATTTAAATATATCTGGGAATAAACCCAGTGAAACTGACTTAATAAACCCTCAAGTCTGAACACTACTTATTACTGATGAACTAGACTAATGATAGAATAGCTTATTAATAGTAACGATTCAAGTTCCATCTGAGAAGGTTACAAGGAACCCTCTAAACCAAACTCTTCATATGCCACTATGCCAGCCCTTGATGCTAACCATCCCTTCCAATGCTTTGCTTTGTCAGTTATTTTATGAAGGGTGGAGACACATCATTCACCTAGTCCATATCTACAACATAAAAGTTGAAGTCATACCATACAAGTTTAAATTCTCAAGCTACCATTAGCAGAATACTTGTTAACTGACAACTACGGTCAGATATGTTTCTGGCTTAGTAGAGATAGGTAAGAGCTTTACGATCTCCTGTTAAAATTTATCACATCTCTACCTCCCCTCAGTAACTAACATAACTACATGTCTTCACTTCTTATGTCCTTCTGCCAGAAGTTCTCTGCGTTAGATCATTTGACAGAACAGAGTTAAGAAGTGACACTTTATTTAGGTATGCCACCAAAACTGGGGGGCAAAACAAGCAGTTGAAGAGACTAGTTTCTTAAACCATGCAGGCCGCAGGCAGAACACTAACCTAACAATTCAAAGACAGGTAGCCTGCCCAAAGGCATGTTTGCTACTGTTTCAGCAGCTCAAAAAAAAAAATTAAACACACTAAATTTCATCAGCTCTTGTAGGGAACACCACCAGCTTCTAACTGGTGAATTAAGGACCTTAAAATGCCAAGAAGAAACTGGAAAGTCAAGGACTTGAGTTGAGTCATAAGCTTTAGTAAAGGCAAATACAGATGTTATGGTGCAGCAAGATTTCAGACCTAAAAACTCAAAACACACTTCAAACAGAATTTGACAAGAATCAACTGTTATAATAAGCACACATTCCTGCCAACAGCAGAACTAATGTGCTCTAATTTCCTAGAGATTTTTGTCTCCTCTTTCCCCTTCCACTATGTGGTATTTCCACCAGACAAAGAGCAGATAGATGCAGTTGGCTTGGCTTAACAGGGATCTAATGACCCTGCAAGCCATTGCCACAGAAAGAGTGGATTCAAAAATTAGAGAGAGAGACAAAACGCAATCGCATACACATTGTTTCATTCAGAAACAAAGCTAAAAATGCTCCCAAAATTACTTTATACCAACCAATAGCCTAATTGCTAAAGTGCATCTAGCTTTTAGCTTCCTTCTGTCTGCTCCCTTATTCAAAAGACAACCGTCAGCAGACCTCATCTTATTAGTATTCAGCAGGAGAAATAATGAATAGTTGCATGCACATTCAAAATGCATCTAACTCTTTGGCTGGGTGCTTCTTTTTCCAAGTTTTATATCACGAGCAAAACTTGTTTAAATTGATGCTCAAATACTCCTGCATAGAACAAAATCGTAAGAACTGAGACTCGTGTGTGTGTAAAATCATACACGTGTACACACATAGCCCCTAAGAGCATATACAGCAACCAAACTTGGAGCTGAATAGATTTCAAGTTGGGGGTGGAGAGAAGGAGGTGAATTAAAATCTGTTCCAAGTGGTAAGAAAGGAAAAGAAAAAAAAAAAAAACCCATATGAAAGAGTTCTGAGAAGAGAAATGTAAAACAGAGGAGGTCAAATTTCATCATTTGACTGAACCATTCTTTTATCAGCATTTCTAAATCTAAACTTAAAAGCATTGATCAAGAAATTTTATTGAAGTAGAAAATGTCACTATAAAGGAAATTAAAACCACTGTTTTCAATGTCATGACTGCTTTTAATTACTTTTGCACACAGCACAAATTTAGATTTAATTATGTAACTAATAGTCCTTACAGAACGAAAGCTCTGCATGTCTCCTCTCTAAGAAAATACAGAGAGATTCAGCTGCTGTTGGTAGTGACATGTTATCCTAACAATATGTCCACTGAATTCACGAGGGTAATTTTAACCTGCTGCTAGGGGTTGAGCCTCCGAGCAAAACTCAAGGTCCCTAACGCTCCTTAAATCCCTTACTGATAGAGGGGAAAAAGGGAAACAAAACTCAAATCTCGGAATATATGGATGGGAAACTGAAACAAACTTTTAATAAAAATTCTAAAGTACTATCATATCACACAACTATATATTAAATGCGAAACAAGAAAACAATACAGTAAGAGTTAACACACTGCAAAGGGAGGAAAAGGGAAAAACTACAATTATGGCCGATTGGCCACAGGCCAGGAGATGGCGTCACGCCAGGATGGCAGCTCAGAAGATGGCATCTAATCCAAAACGGCGGCGGGCCAAGTGATTAAAAGTTTTTAACAGCTTAGAGAAGTATTTTAACGAGTTTGTAGGGAGACCTTTTTCAGTGTCTGTAAAAGAAAATTTCAAGGACACTCCCGACAGAAGCAGCAGCTTCAGATGCCGATAAAGGAGAAGCCCTCGCAGCCGGAACGCGAAGGGGGGTGAGCTTCCCCCACGTCCGAATCCAGCGGTAGATTCTCGCCGAGTGAGAAATAGCTCTTCTCTTACCCGATACGAGAGAGATGCTGACTGAGTCCCACAACAATTCACACAGAGCTGGGCACCGATAGACAGAACCAGTTCTGAGTTAGGCCCCGGGTGGGGGGGCAGGCCGCAGGCTTTCGGCCTGGACGGTAGCCAGCCCTCTCGCTGTGGCTCTTTCTCCGAAGCTGTCCGGTGTCCAAAGAGGAGGAGACTCCTCCTGGCTGCAGGTTTTAAGGAGTATCTGCCAGAAGAAATCTTTTGACCTGCGCTTTTAGCCAATGGGATGCCGGGTTTATGGAACTTGTATGAAATAATCCCGATACTCTATTGGGCACATTTCCAAAACAAGGAAGTCTTGGCTCAAACTGGGACGCCTGCCCCCTTGGGTATTGCCTGTAAAATGTTTCTTAGTGCAATCAGGTATACTAACTATCAGAAAAACAAGATGCAGCACTGTCTGTAAACAAGCTCTCACTCATACATGAAGAAAAGCCAGAATTGCTATGTCATGATAGATTTACCAGCATAACAGGTTAATTAGTTTAACCAGATCTGACTACCCAAGAAAACCATACTCCCAATTCAACTGTGCATTGCTTATTCATTTAAGGGTGCTTGCATTATTTCCTCATTTACTTTTTTGTTCTACAGGGAAACAGAACAGCAGCATTACTACTGAAACTTCCAAATATAAAGTAGAATTTTCTAGTCAGACAGCAATTAAGGTGAATTTAAACTAACTTTGTCTATAAGTATGGAATATTTAGCTTCTTAAACATACAAAATAGATCGGATTACAGTGAATTTGAATTACAATCTATTTAAGAGATCTTAAAGCTAAGTTTTACACATGTAATTGTTTCACCAGTTGAGCTGTTACTATTTTTTTCAAGAAATAAAGATTACCTGACCTCAAGTGGTATTAAATAAATATTCAACTATACCCACATTCAAACTGAGCTGGCTCTACAATTTTAAGCTTTGAGAAAGATTTAGCCAGTGTTTTTTCCCTAAGACAAAAAAAAAAAAACCCACAACAAAATACGACAACAAAAAAAGAAACAGAAGAAACAGGATTCATCTGAAGGGAAAACTGCACTTTCAAATGGAAGTCAACTAGACTGTCATTTGGTTTGACTCAATACAGCCAACCTTAAGCATATCATGACAAAGAAGCAGCTGCCCAAGAAACTGAAATACTGCTGTACTTTCTGTAGGTTTTGAACAACTGCTTCAAATGGTTTCCTCTGTCTCCCCATATCCAGGCCTGAACACCTGGTCTTCTCTCCAGGTCATATAAGATGGTAAAAACCAAACATTTTTCAGAAAAGAAAACTGATGAAAGTAGTAAATAGAGATTTTTCTAGGAAAAATCAGAAGAACTGGTTAAACAACACACAAGGAACAGGATAGAGGGAAGGTGTTTTAAAGAAGCTCTCATCAAAAATGAGGCCTGAATGGTTCAACAGTGACATCAGTTAAGAGCTGAATATGCAACGGACAACACTAAAACACAAGAGAGAAGGAAAAACACCTGAAAGTCAAGTAACGGCTTACCCATGTATTTATTACTATCTTACACAATTTTACAGTATTTGGCATAATACCATTCCAAAACAAAAAAAGCTATGACCTCTTTGCCCTGTTCTGGGCAGAGTAGTGATCTCAGCATAAATTAGAAACAGAGAAAGCATTTTGCTTCTCTGATCTTGTGCCAGGATGACAAGACAAGTGCGCAGTTAGGGGGGCACAAAAAGTACTGCTCCTCAACACGTTTTATGAACAGGTGGGTTTGTGTGCTCTCAAAATCTCTCAGCCCTCACGACGAGGGATGTCATAAGGCCCACTGACCTGAATTAGCCTGTCAAAGTTCAATAGCACGTTCCTCCATGCTCCTCGGCCAAATAAGATTGTATTACAGCACTTCTAAAACCTAGATATACACTATCTAATGTCTAGAGACTATTTTCACAATGTAAGACTGGAAATCATTTAACTCACTAGAAATAATTCAGGTTATTGACCTGAAACATAGACTTTAAATGCCTCTTCAGTTCTTTTCGTAAAATAACTTCAAATTCACATCTCTGAATTATACCTTACTTATAAAGGAATATAAAACACCAATGAGAACACAGTAAGTCTAATTCTTACTTGATCAGCTACAATATATTCAAGAAACAATTCTCCTTTTCAGAAGTTCCTTCGTGCTTTTCACAGGCAAATGTTCAAAGGTTCATTTTATTTTTAGGAAGGATGACAGAAGAAAAGCTTAAGTTTTAAAACTTAAACTTTAAAAAGTTTTCCTCATTTTATGAAACACTTATACAAAGTATCAAAATTTAAGTTATCCTCTGTATTACATTCAAAATTAATTACCAAGCCACAAAAACTAGGATGGCTGAAAAGGCAGCCTTTAGCTGCTTTTTTTGTAGCTGTATTTGTATTTACAAACACAAAAAGTTACCTACAATCATCAACAAAAGCCACCTGTAACACTTTTATAAATAAACAGCAACTGTGTTTGTCATATTGTTTAAGGATTTGCATGTCACAGCTAGGTGATGGAAACTTCAAGCACAAATGGTAATGGAGACTGAGGAATTATTAAAAATTTATCTAAATTCATTAGATAAAGTCTTCCTAAGTTATTTCTAGAAATAAGTATCTATGTGTGTACCAATAAACCATACTACCTATAAGTACTAAAAGTAAACACAAGAGAATAAGTTATTTCTTTCTGAAAACTCCAAACACAGATATATCCCTTTTTTTCTAAACAACTTGTTCTTTCAATTTTTAAGAAATAACTGGAGAGCGAGCGTAAAGGTCAGGTCTTAACCTACACATCTTGGTCAGTTGTGAGAAATTTGGTAAGGTGGTAAGAGATGTGGCATTTAGATTACCATTTTGTAAAATAGTTTTATTTTATTCTTCAGCAACAAACTCTAAATAAAGTATAAAACAAAAATAATGTGACCTTCAGCTTTCATCTCTTCAACACATTCAATTCTCACTCCCTCTTTCACTGTAGTGGCAATTCCTTTCATTCCTCCTACATTGCAAAATTCTGTCCCACTACTAGAGTGACAGCAAGTCCATCTGTCCTCCTGTCCTTAAGGAAGTGGAGCAAGCTGCCTGGCACAGCAGAGAGTACAGCAGACTGGCAGCTGACCTGTGGCTCAACAGAAACAAATAGCTTCTCTAGCAAATGGGGTTACACAGATGCGGATGCTGGCACTGAAGAGACAATACTTTTCCCAAGGATCTTCAAGAGCTTCTGTACGAGGGGAAAGGAAAAGGGGCACAACAGAAGTCTCCAAAGTTTGTATACGCCGGCATCTATATGAAGTAATATCATGCACCAGAACCATAAAAAAAAACCACTGAAGTGAAGCTTCTTCTGATCTGCTGTTTTTAAATGCGGACTATTTTAGACAATTAATTGCTGCTCTGCAATAGTAAAGAGCCATGAACTTCAACTGGCTTCAGTACCAAAATCAGTATTTGAGAGTCATACATGAAGATGTGAACACACAGACCATTTTTCCACTGCCATCATAGGTGAGGTTACTGTCAGCAAAGGTCAGGACAAACAGTTAATTGAACTAACCATTTCAACCTTCTTCCTGTGATTCACGCAAACTTATCTACCAGAAAATGAAATCAAAAAGAAAAATTACCTATTAAACCTTTATCGACTGAAGAAAATTCAGGCTTCAGAAACCAAGCAATTTCTTTTTAATGAATGCAACTGAAAAGAAATATTCTCAAAATATCATAACGTTTCACTGTATAACTGCATTTGTTTCAAGTCAGTTTATCATTCCTTCAAGCAGTGTAAAAGGTGTAAACTGACTCTTCAAGTCATGAGTCTAATTAAACCTGAAAGTAACTATAGTTAACAGTTAACCACTTATGCAACTTATTCCACTAACCTAACAGATGCATCTTTCAGCAAGTACATTTGATCCAATGACTTTCTGGTGCTACAAAAGTAGCGATCAATATAGGATACGTAATGCTTAAGTGAGAATGACCAAAACCAGCTGTAATACCTGGTTGTTTGCCCCACACCCAACTCTCAACAATCGATTTGGCCCTGTAAGTGGGCAGCGGAGTCTCCTCTTCATCTTTCTTTTCTTTGTCGTTTTGCTCTTCTTTCTTTGATGCAGTTTGGCATTCAGTGCTATCATCTAAAGAAAAAAAAAAGGGCAGGAGGAAAAAAAAAAAAAAAGACCAGTTAAGCTAATTCCCCCTTGAATTCAGTTCTAGATTAGAAATGTAAAGGCGAAGTGCCCAGCCCACAAGTTTACAGCAATATTGTCTATCATTATGAGTACAGGGCAGAGGAAAATAGTATTTTACCAGGTTAACTGTCACAGGTGCTAGGTCTCAAGTTACATTTTGTAAGACAGCGACCTTAGAATCCAGAAATCACTGCTATAACCTTCTAGAGAAGATGAACATTTAATATTAATACCATCACATAAGACTTCCAAAGGATTTGCAACACATGGTATTGCAAAGGATGCACGTTAAGTCAGATTTTGCTCCCAGCTATCTGCATTTCTGTAGTATTTATTTGTTTTCATATTCCAACATAGGAAAAAAAAAAGATAACAATTGCCTTAATTTTAAAATCAAGGAGAGCTATATATTAGCATTTACCCTATTTTTATGCTGCAGTATTTCAGCATCAGTAATGTATCTACCATCTTAGTAATTACCAGCAAGTAATGAAAATACCACCACTTTCTGCCCAAGCAACAAAACAGCATCTGCAATCCTTTTGAGATTACTTTTATAAAGACAGAACGCAGACATTAGTCACTTATCTCTGTAATCAAAGCCTGCATGAAAGTCCCAACTTCCTAAACGCAGTAGAACTAGACAGCTGAAGTCTCTCTTTATTCATACTGGTGAGCTGGATTTCCATACCCATACCTCCAGTCAGTTCAATGCACAAGGTCGCCTTGCAATTAAGGCCATGTTGGCTTTCCTCACCCTGACCTTCTTTTCAAAAAGTAGCTCCCAAAATTTCAAGTCCAGCATTTGCAACTTACCCATGAAAAGTTTAGTTCCAGCCATTTTCACCAGGCTTTTAGAACTGACTGGTCCTCTATTGCTATCCCCCCACAAATGTTCCAGCCACAAGAAGCCAGACAAGTATTAGAATTTTGTCTTTTTTCCTATCTCACCCCTCACAACCAAAACACATGCATTTGTGTCAGCATATTTCAGAAGAAAACAATAAGCAAGAGATTCACAGCGGCAACCAAACACCGCGCATCTGACTGCAGTCTGCCTCAGATTTGCCATGATCCCACTTGGAGATCAAAGGCTCTCATTACCTTAGAAAATACAAAATACACTTATTGCAATGTACAAAAACATTTAACTATTCTCTCCATCTAGGTTCAAAAAAAATTGAATGCCTAATCTGGTTGTGCCTGAATCTGTGATTGCCTCTTTGTTAAAAATTTGTTAAGACTGTAGACAGCAGCACCTCCCAAAATAGACCTTTTAAAGGTGCCTTAATTATACAAGTTTTAAATTAAAGCCAATGTTTCCTAATCTACAACACACACCAGTGGCTCTGGAGGTGGCAGACAAAGACTGAAGGGTAACAGGAAAAAAAGGAGACATAACTGCAGCATGCATACCACAGCTGAGATTGTGGGCTAAGGAAGGGATAGCAAAGTCACTTGAGAACAGCAAAAAGCAGTTTGGATACCCCACTTGTAAGTGGCAATCACAGAGAGTACAACCGCTTCTGTGAAACACTGAGGAACAGCCAATAGTACAGCAGTCATCAGCATGATAAGACATGTCCAAAACGTGACTGAATCTAGCTGTTTCTATTCCAAGGCACAAGCAAATAATATTAAAGGCAGAGATACCATTGAGTTAAATCAGTGACCAAAGACCCTGTTTAGCTCCAGTAGTTCAGAATATTCCTGCAGTAACACTATAACCTCCCTGTTTCTCTGCTCACGCACACATCTAGAGACACACTCCCCAGGGTCTGGGATTTTAGTTACTGGGTAGAAGGGTGCTGTACAGGCAGTTGCAAGAGAATTTGTTCTATTTTTTACAGATCTTTGGCAAAGGATGACAACAAAGGGCTACAAACTTAGTAACTTTGTTCAACTCCTTGCTGCAAATAGAGAAGGTCCCAACCCATGTGGGAACTTAAGCTTTGTATTGTATAAAAACAACCTTGACACGCAAATCTACGAGAAGGAATTTTTTTTTTTTTTTGCATTGTCTGAAGGGTGCAATGAGAGAAGTGGGAAGGAGCTGAGCTAAACGTCACATTAAAACCCCACATCAAATTGCCACAGAGACTTTTCACTATACTTGGAAAAATAACCCCACTTGTCCTGTAAGGGACAAAGTTGGTATCAGCCTAGATTGAAAGCAGCACCACAGAAATCGTAATTGTGAAAGCTCAGTTATGCTTAATGAAAGGGATGCTTAAAAAGGGACCTCCAAAGATTTTTCAGAAAGCGGGGCAGGGAGCGAGAAGTCTTGAGTGAAGCACAGGCCAAAATAACAAGTAATAAGACAGTTTTCAAAACAATGCATGCAGAACCACACTGCAGTGTGACAACCTGTTTTAACTTCATTTTTCTCAGACTGAAGCAGGAATATTATGTAACATTTCCCTGAGATAACTTTCTCTTAACTATGTTTTGGTTTACAATCCTAGGCCTCCAAGCTGAAGTAGTCATGGTCAGCCAGTCAAAAACTGAACATCCTCAACTAGAAGCTAGCTCCCAAACTGAAGTTCAGTGGCTTACCACGTGTGCTTGCACCGCAATAGCCTAATCCAGCATATATGGAGGATAAAAAGCAAGCAACTAAAGGTGGAACTTACATGTCATATTCCACGAAGAAAGTAACTGACACCGCACAGTCGCCTTCGGCACCTGTTACGGCATGATCTTGCACTGCTCTTAAATGCCAATGAACTGATATAGTTAGGAGTCCCTTAGCAGAAAAAAAAGTCTGCTACAGTAGCCCAACAGATGTTGCCATTCACAAGGAAAAAAGTGGCACAGTGTGCTTTCGGCACAGGTTGTATTTTGCAACTACTCTCAAAGAGTATTTGGCAGTCCCAGATCCAGGAAGTATTTCAGCTGCAACATAAAATAGTAATTTGTTTTCTGTCAAAGAGCTTTTATATATATATATATATATAAAAACTTCAACTGATAGTTAATTGTGATGGAAGGATGCCTGCCTAACCATTTGCAAACGATGTTTACACAGCCTTCCAGGTGTAGAAGTCCAGACAACACAAGATTCTGATCTAATACTAATCTGAAATAGTTGCTTTCCTTCCCTGGTATACTATTTTTTAAAATGTATTCTGTTGAATATGCAATAAAGCACTTTATACTTATGAAGTCAAACTTCCAGCGGGGTTACTACAAACTTCCCTCTGTCCTGCAAAAAGAGTACAATTATCTATGGCTGAGTACTGAACATTTGAGCCACTGGGTACAGCCAATATACCTGGGTTGGGGGAAGCAGAAAAGAGAGAAAGAGGCATTTCTCACTTTTAAGAAGTTCTTTCTTACACAAGAAAGGAGGCTTAAAGCAGGTGCCAGCCTTACATGTCTGCTCACTACTACAGTTTGATACATATGTGGTCTGAAAGGTAGCCACCATAACCAATTCCCACACACTGGTATTCTTATGATAGATTTGGGTTCCGCCAGCCTCTCTGGAATTGCTTGTGGCATTCAGACTTTATTATCTATTCACAGGACCAACACTGAAAGAGGTTTGTTGGATTCAACAGCACTAGGCTGACAGAAGTCCAACTTTCAGAAGAGAAGAGGCAGTGCACAGTTTACCAAAGGCAGGACAGAAGCACGAAGCTGACGATTTTATATTTTTGCCCTGGAATTTAAAATAGTTGGTTGAAACAGAAATTCCCACCTATACAGAAGTTTGGGAAGTCAAATATAAATAAAAAAACAACCCACAAAGAAGACCTGCATAGTTGACAGATATGTCTTAGAAGTTTACAGTAATTGCTCTCTTGCTTAAAAAATTAGTAAGAATAATATTATTTGATACTTATTATTTTCAGTACATGGTTTCCAGTATACAAGGTATTAATCTCATCCAAACTTCCTGAGGGCAGTCTGATTATCTTTTTAAGTACAGGCCATCCTGCAACTGCACCTGTATTTGGACATCACTACTGTCACAGCTGTGACCTCAGATAACACTTGGAAACATGCAAGCACATTCTGCCAAATGCTTTTATCAAACATGCTTCTCTGAAAGTGCCATGAAGAAAAAACAAAGAGGTTATTCCTAACCAAATGTTCTTGCTAACAAGGGGAAAAAATTACACTATTTGCATATTCTTCCTAAAGAAAAAAGGGATGTTTTTCACTATCAGCAGCATGTTCTTTCAGCCTATTGCCTCTGCTGTTATCCACTGAAAGAATGAAGTGCCTCTTCTGAGCAAGCCCAGGCACCACCAACAGAGATCTATAGCACTAGTGAAGAAAAGGAGTTACAATGGATGGGCATAAATCAAAACTTCCTAAAACAGACTGAATAGAAAGGGCTACTTACAGCAACCTCTTATTTATCTCCAAATTAGTCAATTTCACAGCAAAATCTGATTAAAATATATTGCTTTTAATATAAAAGCACTGGGGTTTATATAAATCTCATTACTTGTACGTTCTATTCCCTCTCCTCTTGAATTACATTTGTAAATCATTTATGCAAAAAAGTAACTACCAGCTAAACAGACTGAAATACTCTACATTTTAATTTCAAGAAACTCAATTTGAGCTGTAAGTTCAGCAGTGAAAAGTGACCATGAACTTTTCTGGTACCATGATTCACTACTGCTTAACAGAATCAAATACACAATCTGACTGACATTGACCAAAAATAGTCTTGATTAGCTGCTGCTTCTCAAAGCTGAAGTCTAATAAAGCAAGATGATTGTATCTGTGCTGGCCTACAGGATTCGTAAATGGCATTTATGAAGGCTAACTTCACTGCAAGAGAATTCATACATTAATTCCAAGAGCTAAGAGCCTGAAAAAGCTGTATTTAAATTTCTGAACTACTGTAGCTTTTCAAGAAATCGATACTTTAGAAGTACCGGTGTAGAAGAACATAGACACTCCAGTTGTGGAAAGTTACAGATGCAATCTGTGCTATGTAATACCCACACTTAACCACTCCAGAAGGAAGGGCAAGGGGAAGGTGGTGTTTTAATTTTTAACTTTTGTTACTCACTATCCAACTCTATCTTAATTGGCAATAAATTAAACTAATTTTCCCCAAGTCAAGTCTGTTTTACCCATGACAGTTAACTCTAAGTGATTTCCCTGGCTTGACCCACAAGCTTTTCCATTTTGTTTTCTGCCCCCATCCTATTGAGGAGAGGCAGAGAGCGAGAAGCTAGGTGGGCAGCTGGCTAAGGTCAACCCACCACAATAAAGTACTGGAAACAAGTGGCAGTCTTGCTTTAACAAAAAAACCAAACAAACAAACAAAAAAAAAACAACACAAAAAACCCCAACAATAAAGAAAACATCATCACAGATATAAGAAAGCCTTTGAAAGCTTCATCACAGCTTGGACCACTGACATTTTAAGGAAAAAATAAATGCCTTATTTCTACAGTAAACCATCAGAGTTTCTCTACTTTTAAGTAACAGTATCCTGCAGCCCTTTAACACTTTATACCTTTTTGAGCCTTCAAAGTCATGTGTACATACACATATCCAGCATTTAAAAAAACAACTTCACATCATTATTCAGAATAGGTGTACCAAATGTGGATGAACATGTGAAGTCAGAGATGTCTGACTTTCTTAGCACTTCTGGTTTTTTTACTTTATACTGCTCTCTACATTTTCAATCAGAATTGACAACTGACAACTTTTTCTAGTTGCTATTTCAATGATACCTGTGAAAACAAAACCAAATTGTACTGTGTCATCTTTCTATAAGCTTCCTCAGAATCACTGAAAGCACTATAACTAACAAAAATCCTAATTCTCTGTGGCTACTTAGCTATAAAGATATTGGAAGAATAGTCTTATGTCAAAGAACAGCACAGATACAACTCTAAAAACAATGTGTAAATATCTGGCACAAAAAAAGGAAATTGTATCAATTTACTTTAATATATTGTCTTTATTATTATAGATGTTTGTTACCTTTCTGCTACATGAGAGCAGAGTGCATTGAATCGCTATACCACAATCATCACAACATCTCTATCATAAGTGGTCAGTGAATGCGAAAGCATTTCTCACAGCTCATTTAGGGGACAACCCTTCCCTTCATTGCATCAAGTTTATGATGCCTTTTAGTAATACACATGCAACTAGCCAATCCTACAAAAAAAAATTACACCACCTCCACTCATTTCACTACCAGCTGTTGTAGTTGCCTTTCTGGTAAGATCAGCTCTATTTTTGTCCAGTGTCAACAATAATATTTAAAATGGCCAGCAGAAGAAGTAGGACAAAGGAAGTTTTCTAACCCTGAAACAGTTAGTAGCATAATTCTAGTCCTTACTACAGCACACAGCCACTCACCACCTACAAAGCTTATACTCTTGATAAAAATAATGTATAATTCATTCTCCTCTCATAAACTATTTATTATAGCTTCTTTCTTGTAGAAATAACTTCCTCTAGTCAAAAAGACTTCCCTCTCCTCCCCCCCATTTTTTAAAGAAGATAAATCAAAGGCACAAAAAAAACCCCCCAAACCTCTCCATAAGGAATTGAGCATTACTGGTTTGAAATATCATGTCTATCCAACACTATCAGAAGCTGAAATAATAGTTCACTGCTACCAAAGGCAGTATTTCCACCATTCTCCTAGACAGAACCTTATTTATTTGGAGGTCACATTAATTACGGACAAAAGTTATCTGACAATTCAGCCAGGTTAGGATACATAAACCTTTTCCCTTTTTGACCAGTTTAATATTCTGTTCAATAAGGAGTCCAAAGACCACCACAATCAGAAGATTCTGCAAGAGCAGAATCATTCCATTTTGGCATAGTCCATCATGAAACAAAATCCACTTCCACCAAAGTAAATCTTCTCTAAATAGATGCATTACTCTGCCATTTGCAGAATTCACAGTGTTTGAACCAGTTTCAAGTACACTAGAGGATGACTAACAACAACAACAACAAAAAAAGCAGCACTACATTGTCAGATTATGGACAGTTTTTTAGCTGACCTTTTAGTTACTTTATGAAGACTGTAAACAAAATTAGAAATAGCAGTATGAGCTTTACTCCATTCCACAGTCCACTTCTTTTAAACAAATGCACCAAGCATACCAACAAAAGGATACTGCCAAGCCCCTCTCATAATAACATGCCTAGTTATGGAGTTTAATTTCAAAAGGCTGGAACAGATTCAGCCTTCATTTGACATTACCCTTCTGTACACTTTTAAGAAATTAATTTCAATCATATTTAATTCAAAAGATGAACACCTGCAAATTGTCTAGAGAGGTGACAACAAACCCAAGTTCTGTGACAGTATGAAATTAGGGTTCCATTTTCATTATTGCAACAAAAAAAATGAACAAAGGGAAAAAATCATTTAAAAATCCTTACCTTTTCTTGGAGGTAGTTCAACGCTTTGTGTTAATTCTGTTCCAGGATATACAATCTCCCCATCTTTTACCATTTCATTCCACAAGCCACACAGTCCATCTCGTGTAAAAGCAAGCTGTTAAAAATAATACATTATATATAGTTACACACAAAAATTGCCTCTTAAGCCAACTCAAGCTAAATCTTCAAATAAACCAGATTTTCTATTTTGCCCCAGAAGAAAGAAAATACATGTGTCGCTTCACTGGTACATGTATACGTCATGTGTGTGTGTATGACAGGGATTTAACAGATCTTTAGGATCTCTGATTCTCTAGCTATGCTATTTTCAGACTAAAAGCACAAAACAGTATAGGCTCAAACAGCAAGAGGAACTTTATTTCCGTGAAAAATTCTCATCAAAAGCATGGATTTGGTCACCTCATCATTCAAGCTCTCATCATGTAATAATGGGGGGCAGGGGAGGGGTGTCATGGCATGGGGTGTCCTTTTTCCCTTCAGGAAAAGCTATTCAAAGTCAAGCTACATTGAAGTCACAAAATGGGGAAGCATGAAGTCAGTCAATACAGACCCCTTTCCAAAACAGCAACTGGAAAGCTGGGCACTCAACCAGAACACACGACATCAAGGCACATACTCATAAATGTATTTAACCAGTTCAAACTGGTCCTGCTGTGCAAAGCACCTCTCACAGCCCTCCCTCTTCCTTCCCGCTGCTACAGTGCTTCCTCTCACATGCTGGCTAATGCACATACTGAACCAGATTACGGAACCGACCAAGACTAAAATCAGCTGCGCCTGGGGGAAGAGCGAGGGGCCGCCTCAGACTCAGCCCCAGGCCGGGTCAGTTCCCAATAGGCTACATGTGCAATAGGACTAATACTCGCAATAGAACAAATGCGACGACTGTGCTAGCTGGAAGCACTATAAGAGCACTGGCTGTAATCCAAGTCTCCAAATGATTTATGAATTTGGATGTCCCTTGAAGAATTCTGATGATCAGTCTAACTTGTCTTCTACTGATGTTGTTCTCCGCTTTGTAAAACGCTGTGAAACAGATGTCAATATCCAAAACAAATTCCGTAATAACCAGGCGATAATTTGTAACTGTATAGCATAGGGAAGAAGGGGAGTACATTCTAAAACAGAATACATTTATCATACCAAAGAGGTGCAGTGGAGACATTTTAAAAAAAAAAAAAAACAAAACTGCTGAAGGCTTATTGAGAAGCATCTTTGTGTTATGTAACTATTCAAATCCAAAGTGTTTTAAGTGAGGAGCTATACAAAGACATTACTTACACACCTGCTGTAAAATATTTACCATTATACACAGAAGTCCGCTTATACTTTATTTTGATCTATTTCCTAAAGATATTTTAATGATTAAATATTACAGGTTTTAAGAGTCACAACCACCAGCAGGAAAGTCATTTGCTGATCTAGCTAATCTCAGTTAACATGAAGAATTAAAGACAAGTTGCATGCTCTGACACCTCTGTAACACACTCAACTACCATAGTAGTTTCTTGACTTCACATTGCATACTTCAGAAATTCACTCCAACAAGTATTAATGATTTCAATCATTCTTATTCCAGCATAAGATATGAGCTGACACATGCATCTATTTGCCACTTGCTATTTCCTGATTTCAGGGGGATAAGAGGGAAAAGAATCACAAAGCATGAGCTAGACATTATTTAACTTATCTGCGATTTATCAATTCTGCAGCACAGAATTACACTGTGACCATGCTTTACTGAAAAGTACAGCTCTTGTTCTTCAGAGCTAGACCACATGTAGAGCTTTTGCAAAGATTCTGTGTTTTGTCCAATGTTTTATAAATTAGAATGCTCTGAAGTTACATTTCACAAAGAAAAAAAGAAAATCAATCATTCACCACTGACTTAATTTCTTGCGTTGTTCTCAGCCTATAAGTATTTCAAAAATATATGGCATTCACCTTCTCCTTCATCAGATGTGGTCATATACTTTGAGGCATTTAAGGAATCTATTTTTCTATCTTTCTTTTCCTGCAAAAATAGCTAAACACAACTGTTTCACTATTTGTGGCTCATATGTGATAAAGATACATTTTTTCTTTAACATTCACCTGTTAAATGCTAACCTATGCTAAAATACAACCTTGAAAACAGTTGAGTGAGGCAACCCTGCAGATGGATTGCATAATCATAGAATGCTTTGAGTTGGAAGAGACCTTCAAAGGTCATCTAGTCCAACTCCAAGGGACATCTTCAACTAGGTCAGCCTGCCCAGAGCCCCGTCCAGCCTGACCTTGAATGTTTCCAGGGATGGGGCTTCTACAACCTCTCTGGGCATAATAAATTATGGTTTTCACAAAGTTAAGATTTTTGCCTAATAAACTGTCTTTTCACCCACTTTATTTTACATTCTCAGATCACCTTGGTATGGAGAATGATTTTCACAGCCCTCATGCTCACAATATAAAGGCCTACAGGCTTTGCATTCATAACACAGCATTGTTTCATTTCTGAAAACTTACTACTTTTGTAAGCATTGCTGTAAAGTAGAATCAAGAATTGTTTTCTCCGTTTTAACCTCCAATCCTTTTACATGGCACAAAGTTCACCCATGTCTTTCAAGCAACTGGAAAAGTAAACAAAATTTCTTCTGCCTTGGGTTTGGTGTTCAAATTCTTATCATTTTCTTGGTATGTTGCATAATGATAGAGCAACCACCAAGATTACAGGTCACAGAGTTCTCTCTCCTTCCCCAAATACCTCATGCAGAAGCTTACACCAGAAGCAGCCTTCAGATAGACAATTTTATTTAGGTTGTAGTTAAACATTTTGCCACTGGTATATGTGTTGGGAGAAGGGGAAATGGAGACATATTTGAAAGTAAAGGAATGCTTGAAGCAATAATCAAAGCAACCAACTGAAAGGACAATTAAGAAACAGTATTCAGAACCAATCCATCTGTCATAACTGAGGACAATTCAGCTCCAACTGTAACAAGTTCATTATTAATCTACTTGACATTCAGCAGATGTACTAAACAGTGAAATGCCACTATGGTAGCCAAAAGAGAGAAAAAAGCCTGAGTTTTTAAATGATAAATTATTCAAGCGATTTTATTTCCACGTTCCCAAAATTCTACAACCATACTAGAAGCTTCATAACTCCATTAAGTGAAATATTTCCCTTAATGCACAGAAATAGGGAAGAATGGCTAATATGCCAGATGGTCGTGCTGCCCTCCAGAGAAACTTCAACAGGCTGCAGAAATGGGCTGACAGGAACCTCATGAAACTCAACAAGTGGAAGTGCAAAGTCCTGCACTTGGGGAAGAACAACCCCATGCACCTGTACATGCCAGGGGTAACCCAGGTGGAAAGCAGCTTTGCAGAAAAGAACCTGGGGGTCCTGGTGGACAACAAGTGGAACGTGAGCCAGCAAAGTGCCCTTGCCATCAAGAAGGTTAATGAGTGTCCTGGGCTGAAGCAGAAGCACTGCCAGCAGGTCAAGGATGGTGATCCTCTTCTACTCATCACTGGGGAAGCCACACCTAGAGCACTGTGTCTGTTCTGGGCTCCTCAGCACAAAAGAGACATGGACATACTGGAGAGAGTCCAAAGAGCCACAAAGATGATTAAAGGACAGGAGTATCAATCATACAAGGAAAGGCTGAGACAGCTGGGACTGTTTAGCCTGGAGAAGAGAAGGCTTAGGGGGATCTTATCAATGTATATAAATCCCTGAAGGGAGGGTGCAAAGAAGATGGGGACAGGCTCTGCTTAGCAGTAACCAGTGACAGGATCAGAGGCAAAGGGCACAAACTGAAACACAGAAGGTTCCCTCTGAACATCAGGAAGCACTTTTTCATTGTGAGGGTGCCTGAGTACTGGCTCAGGTTGCACAGGATGGTTGTGGAGTCTCCATCCTTAGAGATACTCAAAAGCCATCTGGACATGGTCCTGAGCCGGTGGCTCTAGGAAGCCCTGCTTGAGCAGGGGAGTTGGACCAGATGACTTCCAGAGGTCCCTTCCAACCTCAGTCATTTGTGATTCTGTGAAACTAGCAGCTGAAGACAGCAGTGAGTCAACTGTATGATAGAAAAGTCAAATATCTGCTTCAGCTACTGTAGTGATTTAGACTCAGCTGGCGACTAAGCACCATGCAGCCGCTCTCTTACTCCAGTAGGAGAAAATACAACAAAGGGCTTAAGGGTCGAGACAAGGGACAGAGAGAGCTTGCTCACAAATTATGGTCACAGGCAAAAGACAGAGTCAACTTGGGGAAACAAAGTCAATTTAATTTAAACAACAGAACTGCAACCAAATCACCAACTGAAATCAGAGTAGGACAGTAAGAGAAACAACTAGATCATAACAACATCTTCCCCTCCACACCCCTCCCTTCTTCCCAGGCCCAGCTTTGCTACCTCCTTCCTACCACATGGTGCAGGGAGGGCAGCGGATGAGGAGTTGCCGTCAGTCCCAGTTTGCTCTACACTACTTCTTCGCTCGCTCTTCTTCAAGGGAAACACTCCTCACAATTCTACCATGTGGCACCTGTCCCACAGGATATAGTCCTCCATAAACTCGTACAGCTAGCCTGGGGGTCTTCTGCCAGTAGCAGTTCCCCCAGCAGTGAACCACCCCAGTGACAATCTTCCTCAGAGTCACGGTCTTTTACAGGATCAACTGCCAGCTGCAGCACGGGCATCTCCACCGCTCTCTGCTCTAGTGTGGGCTTCTCCATGGCCCGCTGCAAAACAACTTCTCCACCAGCGATCTCTGAGGACTGCAGTGTCTCAGCCTGCCATCCCACCATGGCCAAAGGAAAACGGCTGCTCCTGCATGTCTCCCCAGTCTCTTCTTCACTACCCTGGGGGACCACACAATTGGTTCCCGCATGGTTGCCTCTCCTTCTGTCCTGATCCCTCCAAAAGAAAAGAAAGTTCCCCAAAACAAAAAAAAGCCCTTGTGAAACCAGTTTCCCCTCTTAAATAGGTTATTCGCAGAGGTGTGGATTGGCTCAGCCTTGGCAGAGGCGGAATCAAATTGGAGGCAGGGGGGAAAAGCAGGGGGGAGCTTTTTCATGAAGCTTCTTACATGAGCCAGCCAGTATCCTCATTCCCCACTATCGAAACCACGACAAACACTAACCCAGCACGACTATACAATTCTGCCTTGCTTGCTTTCTACCATGTATCTTAGCCAGCACAAGAACATATTACTTTTTTCTTTTGTTCCCATCAATATTTCTTGCATTCAGTCATTTGCAAGGAGTCTATCAGCACATCCAAGTGCTGAGACAGGGAAACTAAATTTTTGTTCAGAACAAATTTGGAAATTTTTTTTTTTTTTAAATAGAAACCAAAAAGAGAAATTACTCTTATTCCACTCAATTCTTTAAGGAAACTTCACAAGGCAATCGATGATGCAGTGCAAGAGAAGAAAAACACATTTGGTCTCCTCATTGTTTCTGACATACTAGGGTTACAAGTACAAGAGTATCTACCTGTGTTCTGTAAAGCCTAACATTGTCTCACTTGATCGCTTGATTTATGGGGACATCTTTCCCCTGTAATAATTCAGTAACTTCATTTGTGAATATTTAAAGGGATGAACTTGACAAACTCAGTAAATTAACAGATTAAGAATAATTTTCACTGAACTTTTGCAACTGGTGACAGTGACAGATATACACTCTCTAAAAACCCCACAAGGAGCCCAAGTCCTTGCTTGCCCCACCACCTACACGCCCCCTTCTCTAGACTGAGACAACAGCAGCTCCATGCTCCATCACCACTATTCACTGTACACTGGGCAACCCCCACTCTAACTGCAGGAGATAAGACTAGCAAAACTGTAATTTATTCTGTCTGGTACAGCATTTAATTAAGTCAAAGGGATATCTAGTTTGGTTGCTGGCATATGCTGCTGCCATCCTCTAACGGGGCTGACAGTGAAATTCCCATCCATCCCCATCAACTCTAGAGAATAAGTCACTGCCATTAACATTTCCTTACATTTCAAGAAAATTAAATCTTGTAACCATAACTGGATAAGCTTCTGAGAATTCTCAAAGAACCACTACAGTTTGGCTTTTAGTAAGTTATTTTAAGAGCAATCAGCAGCTGTAATTTTGTTCTAACGTCAACTGTTTAAGCCAGACAAATGTGGTACAGTAGATCATATTCTTGATATGGTTTCATAAACTTTCCTACTGAAAGCATAGAAGCCACCATAAAAGTTAAGTTGAGCTCAAGAAAAATGAAGCCAGGAAAAGAAATTGACACAAAAAGACAAGGATTGATTCAGGTAGGATTCCTGATTATATAACTGCACTGGAAATTCAAGAAAGTGACATCATAATCACAAAACGTCAATATGGATTTTAAATATAAGCTACTTAAATAATCTTCACCTCAGAATTGCCAGCAGGGGAGAGAAGAGGATCTGTTCTTCCATTCAGTCTCTCTGCATTAGCCATTAGCTGTATTTTGCAGTAAAACACAGATTTTCTTTAGAGTTAAAAAAAAAAAATCAAAACTTTTTCAACCAGGTAATGGTGAAAAAAACCACAGAACAGTAAGTCCTTTCCCAAGTCTCTCTGCTGCTTTTGCTTTTTTGAATCCATTCAATTTGTGTTTCCTTTTTCATTGTCATCATCAGTATTTTGTCTTAGCTTCCTTCCTCCCCTTACGAAGCATGCCCTGAAACCACAGCTGCTTATCACACCTATGCAAAGCACAATGCAACATCATTAAAAATAAACATACTGCTTTAAAGCTCCAATAGCAAAGAAAAAATAAGAGAAAGTTCAGCAACCCCACATTACTTCAACAGATTTGGAGTTAAACTAGAAATGTTCCCATAATAATAGTCTACTAGTCCCCCATTTGTTGCAAGATTTTATTAACAGTTAATGGTCTTATGCAAAGAAAAAATATGCAATTCCCTCAAACACAGAAGATAAATTCTCTAACTTTCTCCATTTGCAGAACAGTAGTTCTGTTGAAGCCCAAATATTTGCATAAATGTTAAATGTAATTTCTCTAGCCTATCAATCCATATATGGTCCTCACCCCTCCCTGTAGAAATCACTTATTTTGGAAGAACAGCATTACTTCATTTAAATTATTAAAAAATTCCCTATGGCAAACTTCAGTTTACAAATGTAGGAGTTCTCATTTGCAGTTAGCTGTAAGAACTTCCACATAAGTCTTTCATTTTGTGATCAGAAAAATCAAAACTATGATGACAAATAACAGGAAATTGACAAAATAGAGAAAGCCACTAACATCTTGCTTTTGATAGTCAAGACATCATTTATTTACATTACTTTCTTACAAGAAAAGACATTGCTCTAGATACTAGAAGAATGGGATTTTCACGAAAATCAAAATGCCAAATGGAACTTTGAAGGGAAGGTAAAAAGACCAACACAACTCTTACAGGTGGCTGTTTCATTTTAAAAATCTCACTCTCATCTCTGTGGCAAAAGCAGATGACAGAAAGAGACTGCCAAGCATGAACTCAATGAAAAAGCATCATATTCCTCTTGTAGGCAGCTCCTGCACCTTGATCGTTGCCTGAAGGTTTTTTTCCACACTACAGGTAAATCAAAGTTTTTTGCCCCTAACTTCTGCTATTAAGCCCAACAGTTCTTCGCAGGATTGAGAATAAGCAGACTAATTAAACACCATTTGAACACACACAGGCATCCCATTACCCAACAGCAATTCTAGTTTTTCATTATTCAGCCATCACTACTTAAAGTTCTCCGCATAAGATTCTAAATTAGTAGTACAGTACATCTATTTAATTCAAGTTGTTTTAAGCAGAGTTTGATTCAAAGTGGGTATCTAGGTGTAAGTAAACAATTTTAATCTTCCCTTCCATTTGTATTTTTTTTTATACTTCTTAAAAAAGATGTCTTCCTTAAGAACGGCTATTAAAACAATCTCCCATGACACTCAGATTTTGCTATAAATGTGATGGTTTCTACTAGTGATAGACATAAATAGGCACGTGATTTTAAATGTATTAATTCAAATTTCCCATTTTTTTTAGATTTAAGCGATACGCTAACCTCTCTAGCAATTACATTAAACATGACCCATGAAAAAGCGGCCTTTACTAAAATCCACCTGTTTTATAACTTCATAGAATTACTTTATTAACAGTGATGTTAAAGTATTATTGATACATGTAACATGAGAACATATGACATATTGTACTACCAATGTTGCCTCATATTGAGCTGAACTAACCTAATTTTTCAGCTGCTATAACAGTTTGTTTTTTCAGACAACACAAAATATCTTAATTTTGCTCCACCAGGAAATATACATTTTAAACAAAACAAATGTTTCTAATCAGTTCAAAATTATACTAGCATTCTCTAAAACATACAGAAGAGGTCAACAATTACATAGTTAGTAAAAAGACATGGAATAGTTATAGGGTGCACTTGGGTCTTTGTAGAGCATTTTGGTTTCCTATAATACTGATTAGTTTCAGATAAGTTAATATAAGCAAAAAATACACTGTCAAGATAGTAGTTCCATTAACATTTCACAACACTTCAGTTAATCCTGCAGGCTAGAGGCTCACTGCTATTAGAAAAGGGCTCATGTCTTTGATAATTCTCTTAATAGCAGTAATAATATGCTACATCATGCTGGCTTTGTCTCTTAACAATAACATCCCAAAAATGAATAAGAATGTTTAAATTTGGCCTGGATGACAATTGGAACAGTGACGCACACAGGTGATTAAACACAATCCATGCTAAAATCCACGAGTTGGTTTTTTTTGTTACTTTATTAGTACCACTATACTGTGGTATTAACACACTTATTAATGCACATAGTGTTACAATATAATGTATTACATTATTAACACAGAATTGTCTTGAGCTAAAGCAAAAAATAATCCAATGATTTTCAGAGAAACTCTACTGGTTTAATCCAGTTGTCAAGCCTAAAGAGTAAACTCTGGCAACAGTGACAAATGAAAAAAAAAAAAAAAAGCCCATCAGACCAGACTTTGGAGAATACAAGCCCACCAAATGAAACATTTCAATTTCAACTCTAGCTATACTCCCAAAATTTTGCAGCAGCAAAGAACTTCATTTAAAAACAAAAAAATGTTAGTTTTAATGACTAATCAATCTCTGTATGTCTCCTAAGGTAAGAATTCCCCAGTATAATTCTGTTTCTCCACAAACTTTCACCTACCCACTCTTGGACCGCTGTACAGTGAGAAGTTAAAAATCTAGCTGCAAAGCGAAGAGATTCTGGGTCTAATTCCAAACAACAGTTTGTAGTTGGCTTGATTAATTCACAAAAATTAGTGTGTCTTTTTTCAAACCTCTCCTAGGCATTATGTTCATCTTTTCAATTCCTGTTGACAGTTTCTTGAACAGCAATAAGGCCTTGCTATAGTTAGCCAGTAAAAACGTACGCAGTAGGAAATCAGCATATTCAGTACACGTAGAGCTTAAAGGATTAGGAAACAAAATTTATACCTATGAAGAAATTTCTCAGGCAGTTAAGTCATGCTAGTCAACCAGTAGCTAAAATAGTCAATCATGCAACAGAAAAACTCCCCAGAGCCCCAAACCCCTTCGCTTGACAGAAGACATCTGCCATTTAATGCATTAAAAAATAGCAATTCAAGATTCACATGCGCATTTTTTAAAATACAGAGCACATACACCCAGGTAGAGTTATGATGAGGACCTGTGTAATACCAAACCAGTTAACCTAATATGAAAATTATATTATACAGCTAGTCTTCAGATTCCAGAGAAGTGATGTTTGCATCCAGCAGATCACAAACGATTACTGTTCTCTTATTTTGTTAATCTCACTACTTTGACTACAGCATGATTGGAAGAAAACAAAGAAAGTACTACTCATAAAGAACATAAAGAGATCTTATTCATAGAAACGTTCTAATTAAGATTTTTATTTTTAAAAGGAATTATTACAACACATTAAATACACAACAGTTTCACAAAAGAAAAATATTTTGTTGCATTTATACATACTCAGCTGAAAATAATCCTTAAAGTTTAGATGGGAACTGAAACCCTCTCGTCAAAAGTTTACATAAACAGAAAGAAGGGATGTAAAAAAAAAAAAAAGCACTACAAATGAAAGGAAAAATCTGAAAAATCACATGAACAGTCACATTTTTCAACCCGTATAATACAGAAGAAAAATAGGAAATGCATAGTCAGCAGCTGTTACCAACAAAGATTGACACTTTTTCAGCTAAAATTTTCCTCTATTTTACTGTCGTTGAACCAACATATTTGGAATCTAAAAGCCAGCCTTCAGGGAACTCAAAAATATTTCTGTATTTCTTAACATGCTTATCTTCAAATTGTTTACTACTACATTTACTTATCACATTAGCCCAAATATCTAGCTTTGGATCAAAACTTTGACAAAAAAAAAAAAAAAGATGAGAATAGAACTAATCCAGCCAAATCAAGAGCAAGCCCTGCCACTTTATAGCATTTACATACAAGATCTATTAAACAGAGTAACCTTTAAGGCTGTATCTGTCACTTCAGATTCCGATTTATCTTGTTTGATGTAAAACAATGGAGAAAAGCTGCTTTTGAATCACAACCACACAGGCAAAAACCCTGGCCTAACCACAAGAACTGCCGAACTCAACCATTCAGACTACAAGCCTGTAATTTGGGGTAAAGTCACTCAGGATGCAATTTTTAAAAAATTTTATTTTTATTAATCTGTAACAAAGGAAAAACAATGGCTGGCCCATCTCAACAAGAATTTCAGAGTTTTCAGCAGTAACTTGAAAAGATTATTCAAAGCAAGGTATCTATATGCAACATCTGGGGGAAGGAAGAAGACAGACAAGGACTTTACTCTAGTCAACCATTTCTTCTTAAACAAACACAACTGACCCAAACCACTCTGCTTCTCTGTATGTTTCACTTAATTTTCAAACCCAAATTGGGGAAACATGACAGTATCCTCCTCCCTTTATCACACAACTTTAATAAATGAACAGATCATCTTCTAAGACAAAAGAAAACTTCACCAAACTCCAGCACATTTCAACAAAAGACCAGTTCCATTTCAACCACATACCTTTGACAAAAAATTAACTCCCTTCAAAAAGGACAAAATTTAAAGGAAGTCTATACCCATTACATAAACAGCTACAGTAAAAGACAATCTGAATTCTTCAAAACATAGATTGCCATCACTTTTCACTTCAGTTCTCTTGTGCATTAAGCACAGCATCTCTTGTAGCATCTTCTGCTAGCTCATATGCAAGCAAGAAATTTAACAACAGCCTAAATGAGGAATTTATAGTTCTAGAAGCAATGCTACAAACTCAGCTCTGTGCTTTGACACTCTGAAAAGATAACACACATATGTAGTCCAGCTTGTTTCTAAGCACAAGGGACTGAAATCACAATACAGATCTATTTACAGCTCAGAGTAAGTCAGTGTTTCTTCAAGATCAGTTTTCAATCAGCATACTCACAAAACCTCTGTATATCTATCTCAAGAGCATGCTGCAGTCTTCCATTTGTCAGCTATTTAGACTAAAAGCATCCTTGATCCGCATCTGAAAGGTCACAATGCAATACTATCTAACTCCTTACCTGTAAGTCTGTCTTCAACCATTTGGAGTCAAACCTAGCTTGAGCAGCCAGACAAAAAGAGTCAGAAGACATGTTTCCTTCTCCAGCCTTCTCTCCAGGCTGGCTGAGCAGCCCAACCTGTCAGAGAGTTAAAAAAAATAACAATCTAGCTCATTAAATAAACCACACAAGGTTATTTTTGTTCAGACTAGCATGGCTTTCACTTGATCTTTAAAAATTTATTGTGAATAAGGAATTCCCTCGTTCACATACCCTGAAATTGCACAGGGAAAGGAATACGCATTAAGAACACTATTTGAACGCCAAAAAGCCCCACTTCCTTTTCCTATAACATTCGTAGAAGGAAGCTTCCCTTCTGCTGCACTGAGCTATATCAAAGGCCTAACGCTGTCCCGCAGACCCATAAGTGGTGCATTAAATAAATAATTGATCGCAGATTACGCAAGCCGCAGGCCAACATAAAGCGATTATCACGGTCACCCACACCCCCTCCTCCCCTCACGTCGGCAGTAGCCGAGGCCCGGGGGCTCCCCCTTAGCGCACGACCTCCTCTCCCAGAAGCATTCCCACCCACCCACCCCCACGGCCCACTGTCACCACCGTTACAGCCACCAGCCGCGGCTTTAACCCACCTCAGCCAGCCCAGGGGACCGAGACGGCCGCAGGCGGCCGGGACCTCAGCCGGCTGACTGGGCCCGGCAGGAGGGGCGGGTGAAGGCTCCGCCCGGGCAGGGGTCGCTGCACACGGCGCGGGGACTGCGCTGCGACGCGCCGCCCCGCCCCTCCCCTCCCGCAGGGTTCCCTGGCTGAGGGCAGTGAAGGCCCCTTCCCCCGCCCCGTCACACGGAGGCCGAGCGCCCACCGCTCCCCACGCTGCGGCCAGCTCCACGGGCCGGACACGGGGGAGGGGCCTGGCTCCCGCCCTCTGTCTCCCCACTCCCCTCTCCCCACCGAGCCAGATGGAGGCGTCGGGGCGCGCGCCAGGCTCCCTCACACTCACCGACCGTCCACAACGGCGGCGGCTCCTCGCCCCTTGCCTCGCCTCGCTCTACTGCCGCCCGCTCGGCCCCGGGTAATCCTCGCCCCTCCTTCCCTCGCCTGCCCACCCCCCCACCCTCCCCTCCGCCAGCAGAACCACTCGCCGGTCCCTCCCTCCCTCGGTACTGGAGACGGGGAGAAACTTGGCCAATTCGCGGCTCAGCCCCCATTAAGCTGACAGAGCTCTCAGCCAATCAGGAGAGGCGGGGGAGGCGGGACATCCTGTCCCTGCTCCGGCCGCAGCGGAGAGGGGAGGGTGGAGTGGGGGCTGGGCCTGGCCTGGGGGGCGGGCCGCGGGGTCGGCCCGGCTCGCGGATGCGTCGGGAATTCAGCTGGTAATAACGAAAAACAAAGTCTCCGCTTAGGTGGGATGAAGTGATTAAATGACGGAGAGTTTGGGGTGTTTGGGGTTTTTTTAAAAGTCACTGTAGGGACCATCTGCAAGCTATACTGTTAAGTTCATTTCTAAAAAAATAAGCTTTTAAATATTTCAGAGCAGAAAGGTCAATAACAAGTAGTTCAGAAGCAACCAAAATGGCAGGAACAGCCTGGAAGAGTCGCGGCTGGAAATGTGAAAGTGGTGCCACTACACACGCGGGGAAGAAAGCAGGAACCTATGAAAGGCAGGCGGGGCCGGGGGGCTGGAGGCTGATGGCCCAAGTGGGAAACTGCACTGAGGCAAATAATCGTGGGTCAGCGTAAGGTGTTGGGCATGATTAAATGTGTCAGTAGTTTTAAATTCAAATTAACCAAAAATAACATTTCATACGATACTTGGAGTCCAATTCCCCAGCAGCTAACGAATTACAAAGGTAGGAGCAAGGCTTGGCAGACAGGACCACGATTGGCTTTAGCCAATGTGAAGCGACAGACTGAGTGTCAATGTAATTCTAACAGAACTGAGCCTATTTGCTGGCATTTAGGCAAAAGTACGCAACATTTAGTTACTATATTTATGTTAAGAAGTCTTGTAATAAAACACGGTGAATTTGATTCTCCTGGGTTCGTTTTCAAAGTAACAAGTGCAACCATGACTTAACCGTTTAGCCTGTAGCTTGGCACAGACCTTTCTCAGATCAAGATACAGTGGTCGCTTTAAGTAAAACAATGTACAAAATTTCTGAAGTGCCTGAAGATCTATATAAAATGATAGAAATATCTGATTTCCTCAGGTTACTTCCTGGAACTTTAAAATACAAACCTTCAAAAGCAGTTTCCCTTGAAAAATCTGCCCAAATGCCTACATGTCAAAGCTTTGACTGGAAGTTTTGTCATGCATGTCATGTGCGTATTCTGACTAGTCCTTGGCTGAGCAAGAGCTAGCACACTGGGATAGGAAATAATTTAGTCTCCTCTTACCTAGTAGAGTGTAAGTAAAAGAGAGTAACACTGGAAGAGGTTGCCCAGAGAAGTTCTGGATGCCCCATCATAGGAAGTGTTCAAAGCCAGGCTGGCATCCTGATCTAGTGAAAGATATCCCTGCCTATGTCAAGGACGTTGAACTGGATGATCTTAAAAGGCCCCTTCCAGTCTAAACCATTCTGCGATTCCATAATTCCATTAAAATTGTCATACTGTCATATTTGAGTAGGAATAAAAAATACTTTGCAATGTATGGAGCCCAAACCACAAAGAATTCCACAGTTCTCTCTGGTTGTGCCTACTGCTTGCTTAAGTGATTTGCAAGTCAAATCTAAATGAGGTATTTTGCATGTGCAACGTGCGCTGCTATTTTTTGTGTGGCTCTCCATGACGAATATCTGTAGACAATCTGCATTTATTTCAGAGACTTTTCTTACTTTTGTTAAATAACAAATGACAATAGCCATGGCACTCTTGATGTGAACAATTTGAAGAGCGCATAACTAGCTAAATAGTTAGGCTTGAATCACCAGCCCAATTAGCAAGTATGCACTCACTTCAAGAAAAAACAAAACATATTTGGGTGCAGTAACCATGGAAATTCAAAGCTAGCGATACTTCTGAAGAATTTATGGATTATTTTGTATTTCTGGATTTAGATTTCACTTCTGATTAATAGTTTTTGTTTGCATTTGAAATGCACTGTAATAGCATGGTGCAATCTCAAATATCATTCTCATTTATAAAAATACATACCCACCAAATTTTCCAGAGAGAAAAGTATGTCTAGTAGGACAATATGAATAAGTACTTTGAAAACATTATTAAAAATAACTTTTCTTTTTACAAATAATGAGAAAATTCAAAGACTCTGGCACCTGAAGTTTGTCTCTATACACAGTGTTTACAGAATGAAGTCCATCAGTTATTCTGATGTTATGTAAATAACAATGGCATGTTGCTTCACTTCAGACTGACCAAGGTAATAAAGGTGATGTACTGGTCTGTCAGAATTTGGAAGGCATGTTCAAGCCAAACAGTTGAAGTGTAACCACTCCAAGCTATGTGCTCCACTCTTCTGATGCATATTTCCATCTTAAAGCAGGGTTATATGATTCTGCAAATCAGTTCTCCAGCCATCATGCTTTGTGCCCCAGCTTGCTGAAGTAAACTACTTTACACCCAAGAAAATCATTAAGTGGATCTGATGGCCCTGCGTTAGAGACATCAACATCCTCAGAGGCTGCAGGGCAGACCGCTAATGAGGTGGAAATAACTTCAGCTCTCTGCTTTCACTGCAAGTCTGCCGAAACCCTCACACATCTTTCTCGCTTCCTCCATAGACCTGGAAAAATCTAGTTTCTGTGGACAGACACCTTCAATCATTTGCATGTATCTGCTTCTAGGCATATGGTCAAATCACTGTTATTATAGACTAAAGCAAAAAGTAAATACATCAGGATGAAAGGCACACTAAAACCAAGGGGTCACGTTTTCTGGTTCACCTCTTAGAAGACCTACAGGCAATACAAAGTGCTCTAAGAGTGTCTGGCCCTGAGCAGGAGACCTCTCTTTCACTGTAAATGTGGTGGAGAAGCCATACTAACTTCTACAAGAGGTGCTGTAGAGGTGCAGGATGTCAAGGAAAAGAAGGATGTTGGTGCACGTGGCATCTGTGTAAACCACAAAAGGCTGAAGAACGTTGGGTTGGTAACATGAGCGGTACCTTCCCCTCGCCTCTGTGCCGTGCCAGTTTGTAACACTGTCAGGCAGGCCTAAGGAGGTGGGGAAGAACAGACACTGATTGAATAAAATAAAACTATCACAGCAATCTAAAGCAGAACAGGCAGAAGGAAGAGAAGTATCTTTGGGCAACCTAGACAGCACCGTTTTGTTTTGGTTTTTTTTTTTCACTTGTAACAATGGGATCGTAAATATTGGCAAGATCAGACTCAAAAATTGAGGCAATTGCATTCTCAAGTAACTAAATCCAAAACCTTAAGAGCCAATGAACAAATGGTGAGAATCAACGTTTTTTAATGAAAAAGGACCAAAAACAAGCAAGTATATGTTTACACAAAAATAATACCTAGTCCTACCTGCAGGACTTCTAGGTATAAGTACAAAATCTTTACTAATTAATAATTATTTTAAATGTGTGAGCTCTAGGGAATCCATTCTAGTTATAACAGCAGTGGAACGTTGGACATTTTTTTCTCTCATTAGTGAATATCAATAACCATTATGCATGCAAATGGGACACAAAACCATCTCTGTAAGAGCAGTGCCTGACTGTTCACTGCAAGACAATGCCTTTTTTGTTCACAATTTTTTTTCAAGAGTCATTTGTGTTGAGCCCTCCCACCGAGTTTGGAAGCCTTTGTGTATTATTATCCACAAAATGCAAAATCCAGTCCACTCTTGGCTTGAAACAGGTCTCAAAGCATTTCCTGGCTTACTTTTCAGTGATGAAGGCTTTCCCAAACTTCTACAATTAGCCTTTATTATTTTAATACTCTCTGAACTGAACTGTTGGCCAAAATTTCAGTTTCATACAGTTAAAAACTCATGATGAGCCCCATTATTTCTTTGTTATATTATTTACAAAGAATGCCATCAGTTCAAATTGGTCAATACATATTATTATGCCACACCAGTGCTTTCTACAGCAGGAAAACAGGACTGTAAGGACATAAGAGGATTCTCCTCCTTCCCACACACACTAGCCTTTCTAAATAGTCAACAATGGCACTTTCTTCTAGCCATTTTTATTACTGAATAAATATTATTTACATCAGCAGAACAAACAAACAAACAAAGCATCTTCCATGTTCAAAAACCCAAGCCTCTTTCAATCAATACCCTAACCCTCTTTCTTCATGCCTCCTTAGGACAATGAAACCAGATCTTCTGTCTCTGAGCATGGCTTTCTGCTCCTTTCTCACTTTCAGTGGTAACAGCCCCGCTACTTCTCATCTTTCACATTCATCCACACTTCCAAGATAATTTCTCTCCTAACTTTACTGGGCATTGATACATACCTGTTCTAGTTCAGAAACTGTATTGTTCCTCCATTAAACAGAACTAGGTTAACCCCTTTCTGCCTTTTTTTACCCTGATTTTAAACAATGAATATTGCTTACACCCAACTTTTCAACAAGTTCTTCTCCTGAGACAATTTTTCTTTGCGAAAACGGTCATGTGTGAATCACAGTATATTGTACAGCTGACACAGCTCAGTTGCAGAAGTGGTGTTGGAAAAGCAATTCAGAGTACAGAGAACTGAAAAAAAAAAAAGGATGGAGCAACTAAAAACTGTCACCCGAAAGGCACTTTTTCCACAGGTAGCTAATTAGAATCCATTGTTAATTACATTTTACATATTTAATTATTTTTAAACTTAAAATGGATCCGGTCCTTCTTAAAGCAAGCAGTAACGTTTTCTTTGACTTCATTAAACTCAGAATTCAGCCTTATATATCCTTTATTTTACTTGTCCAATGCCGAACGCACTAGTTTTTAGTCTCCCAGAAAAACACAATCCCAGAAGCTTGCTTTCCAGGTTATGTCTCCCATTACAGAGAAAAAAGGTTGTTTTGCTTCCCCCAGGCCAGCCCCAGTGTTTCTATCCAGGAAGTCTCTTGCTTTACAGCCCAAACCAGTCTGATCTGATTTTATCCTACATGTGTGAACTCAGTAAAAATAAAGAATTCTCCGTGGCTGTTCTTGTTATTTCTTTAAAATATCGATTAAAAATAATCGTGTCATAAAATATTTGGATGTGATTCTCTGACTTGGAAAGTAGCTTTGGAAATGCTGGTTTGAGTATGCTCATTAGACAGACCTTCAGGAAACTTTGGAAATAAACACTACATAAATATTCAGATATCCATTACACACCTGTTGAAATTAAAAGTATTTGCTATACACTAAGGAATATACCAGAAATTCAGATGGAAAATACATATACTCCATCTACTAAAAAATAGCAACCTCTTTAAGCTCTCTATCATTTTCAAATTAAATAAAATTATTAACTTAAGCAGAAAATGTTTGCATTTAAAAGGCCTTTTCAATTACAGGAATATTCTGTGTAAGATTTGCTAATAATATCATCGAAAGTTATAGTACAGTACTAAGCTACATTCATAAAACTGTTCACCTACAAATACTAGATTTGCAAAATGATCAAGATATAATTTAAAAATCC
Source organism: Bucorvus abyssinicus (assembly GCA_009769605.1). Classification (NCBI taxonomy): domain Eukaryota; kingdom Metazoa; phylum Chordata; class Aves; order Bucerotiformes; family Bucorvidae; genus Bucorvus; species Bucorvus abyssinicus. The sequence continues at coordinate 129,708,563 of CM020024.1, forward strand.
ACCTAAACCCCAAGGCAGTGCTAAAGGTAGCAAAACTCAACATGGTATTAAACTGGAAATTTAAGTGCCTCCTCATTATTATAGTAATCTATATATTGAGGGCAGAATGATTCTTTATTATCATAATGCCATGCAAATAGATTATCAGTAGTTGAATCTATTCTCTCTGGCAGGAGGCTAGTTGCCCAGCTAACATTTACAAATTAACGCATCAATGTGCAATGCAACATGCCCCACAATCGCTTAACTTGGTGGAGGGATGTTCAGTGGACACTTCGAGCAGCAAGAATATTTCAAATTTTGAGTTTAAGCACATAAACAGGAATGTTGCATTTTTTCCCTAGACTATTATGCAAAGTGTAGTTTGTTGCAGAATACTTAGAAACAAAATGGAAATAATTTGGCAAAATGAGAAAAGCATTAAATCCATTAGATGTCTGAAATAAAAAAGTCTTATGCCCTTTAGTTAGAGTAGGTGGATGCAGTAGGAGGAAACTTTGCTAGACAGAGATGTGAACAGTGTCCTTTAGCCAATAATCAGAGCACAAGAAAAATCTCCTAATATGCAAGAAGGAAGCATGATGCTAATTTAATTCTTTCCATTTAGAAGCTACCAACTATTGAGTTTTTCCTAATGCCTGGAAGGTGGCCAAAAAACTTTAGCTTTTATACATTGCTTAATATGTAGGGAAACACTTTGTGAATGCTGATAGGAATCTTTACTCATTTAGGTAGGAAAGGAAGCAGTATTTCTGTGAAGGGTTTGTTAACCTACAGCCATATGGTATCCTTTCATACAAAAATGCTTCTTAAGGGAAAACAACTTACTTTTTTTAAAAAAAAGATAGTTAGAACAAGTTGGGCTTATGCCATGTTTTGTCCTTGCTGCAGGGTGTTGGGAGAGGCATTAGCAGAAGAACAGGAAGGTCAAGGACAGGTTGGTCAAAGCTCAAGCCCAGAGGTAATGGCTGGGGCAGGGAGAGGAGTGAAGGGAATCAAGACTAATTGTTATGTCTGTCCTTAACATGTAAAATGAATACCAGCCCAAAACACCCTCAGTCTGCTTGGCTTATGAATCAGGCAGCTGTCCACAGCTCCCTTTCCACAGATGTGTAAAAACAGTTGTGGAGAATTTCTGCTGTGTTTCTCAACGTGCCCATTTATAAAGGCAGTTTTTTGCATCTCTTCTGCTTTGCCAATCTCCCCTGCCACTTACTACAATTTCATTCTCCTCAAGGGAGAGACTCACGTGATATTTCAGACACGCTAATGTATATTGCACCCTTAAGGTTCGGGGAGGGGATGCCAACAATGTTAGTGATCTAAAATGAAGTCATTTGTTCAAACAGGAAGGAAAACAATCTACCGAGACAATGTGTGCTTCAGGTTGCTCCAGCGCTAGTCTTCTGTTGATTTTGTGGTCAACACATGTGCTTTCACTGCAAACACAATAAACTCTTGCAATCAACAGCATTCACACCTGTTATCTTTTCTGCTTTCAGTACAAGAGTATTAACACCAGTAAATACTGCATAGCAGCTGGACCCATCTTTTATGCTTTCCTCAGAGCTGTGGTTTTGTGTCACCTCTCAACCAGATCACAGAGTTCTCTCTCTCTCGTGTCACTGCAACATACCAGTTATCAGTATTTTTGAAAAATCAGACTTTGAATGTCTTTCATCTTATCTTGTTCATAATCCTTTGAAGAAAATTAGATCCTGGGAAATCTGCTATGAATCTTCTCTTCCATACCAATTTCAAATTACCACTCCGTTAAGAGACAATATATAAGATTTTAACGAACATTTATGAAACCTTTACTATAAGGTTGACTGACTGCTCCACTATGATAGAAAGCTGTGATGTCTTTGCTGAGGTGGTAAGTCTCCAGCTTTATCACAGGGTCCTTCTACTACAGGATCCCTGCCACTCACACAATGTCCCCTAGTAATTGTGTGCACTTTTGGCTCTGTATACGCACACAGTTCAAAACACTAAATGCATGTTTACATCCACCTGGAGAGTCTGACTCCTGCTCCTACTTCTGTCCCAGACGGACTCTAACTTTCAGCATAATACATTTGAGACAACAATGATTTTTAAAGTGTTTAACCTTTGTTGCTCATAGCATCATCCCTCTCATTACTGATGGCATTTTAAATTCTTTTCAGTTGCCATTTTATCATCTTTTCTCTTTGATACTATTATTTATTAACAAAGCCTCAAGAGAACCTGAGAAAATCTGAGCTGGCTTTGACAGTAATATACTACATTTGAAAGCTGACCCAAAAGGTAAATCTAGTTTTACCTCCTGACACATTTATAATGAACTAGTTCTGAGGCTGACATTAATGAAGTTTTTTATTAATATGTCATTAATGAACAAAATTTCATAGGTGAAAAGATCCCTTTACTTTTATGAGTTACTCAGGTCATAAGATCTTGTTTCCTGTTTTGAGGCAAAAGAGCTGCAATCCCATTTGAAGGTTGAAGTTGTAATTACTTCTTGCCTGGGAAATATAATTGCAGACACAAAGTCTGATGTAGAGTAAATCAGATATAACATATTTACAGTAGTGTAAACTAGATGTAACTGAAGGGTTATCATGAGGATTATCATCATCATCATCATGGCTTGGCTTCGCGGACGAAGATTTGGGAAGGGCTTTGCCCACGCTTATTGCAAGCGCGTTGATGGCTGAAAAGGCCAATGCGGGATAGGCAAGACCGGTTGCAAAGAGCACACCGGAGGGTCTCCTTGGGTGGTATAGTCGAGGCACAGTTCTTTCTGCGCTGTCTTTTCTCCTCGAGACTGATTCTTCGCGTGCTCTCAAAGGAGACAGCAGCGTTATGTATGGTGTGTCTCCAAATCTCCCAATTGGAGGCCAGGGTGGACCACTGATGGTGGTCAATATGGCCTAGGCTGAGGTGTTGTTTCAGGGAGTCCTTCTATCTCCTCTTTGGAGCTCTTCTCTTGCGGCAGCCGGTGGCAAGTTCACCATAGAACACGATCTTAGGGAGGCAGTGATGCGCCATCCTGGAGACGTGCCCTGCCCAACGCAGCTGCGTTTTCAGCAACATGGCCTCAATACTGGTGACGTCTGCCTGTTCAAGGACAGCAACATTAGTCACGTAGTCAGTCCAGTGGATGTTTAGGATTGTGCGGAGGCAGCGCTGATGGAAGCGTTCGAGGAGTCGCAGATGGTGGCGGTAGATGACCCATGATTCAGACCCGTACAGAAGAGTAGGCAGTACCACGGCTCTGTAGACACTGATCTTTGTGCTTTTCTTCAGGTGTTTATTGCACCAGACTCTTTTATGGAGTTTTCCGAAAGCTCTGTTTGCCTTTGCTATTCTGTTGTCTATCTCTTTGTCGATCGTGGCATCTGAGGAGATGATGCTACCCAGATAGCTGAACTGCTGGACTGACTGAAGCTCTGACTCGCCAATGGTGATGTGGGGATGATGGTAATCATCTTGCGGTGCTGGTTGGTAGAGAACTACTGTCTTCTTCAAGCTGACTTCCAGCCCAAAAAGCTCAGCCGCCTCTGCAAAGCAGGATGTTAAGCGCTGCAGAGCTGCTTCTGTGTGAGCAACAAGGGCGGCATCGTCAGCAAAAAGCAGCTCGCGGACAAGGTGATTCAGGGTCTTGGTGTGGGCCTTCAGTCGCCTTAGGTTGAAAAGGCTCCCATCGGTACGATATCAGATATAGATGCCGTCTTGTTCGTCGAGGTCTGCCGTGGCCCTTTGGAGCATCATGCTGAAGAAAACTGTGAATAAAGTGGGTGCGAGAACGCAACCTTGTTTCACACCATTGGCTATTGGGAAGGGCTCAGAGAGTGCATCGCCATATCTGACTTGGCCGCGCTGCCCCTCATGTAACAGGATTATCATTTTGAGGAACTTGGGGGGACATCCTAATCGTTCCAAGATCTGCCACAGACCTTTTCTGCTCACAGTGTCAAAGGCTTTGGTGAGATCAACGAAAGTTACATAGAGACCCTTGTTCTGTTCCCTACACTTCTCTTGCAGTTGTCTGAGAACGAATACCATGTCTGTGGTACTTCTGTTGGCTCTGAAACCACACTGACTTTCAGGTAGAAGTTCTTCTGCGATAGCGGGTACCAATCTGTTCAATAGTATTCTTGCGAGGATTTTTCCAGCAATGGAGAGCAGAGTTATGCCTCGGTAGTTTGAGCAGTCTGACTTTACTCCTTTTTTCTTGTACAGGGTGATGATGATTGCATCACGGAGATCTGGTGGTAGTTCGCCTTGTTCCCAACAGCGCACAACTAGCTCGTGAAATTTAGCATGGAGCGTTTGGCCTCCATGTTTCCAGATTTCAGGTGGGATTCCGTCGACCCCAGCTGCCTTGCCGGCTTTCATCTGCTGTATGGCCTTAAGGGTCTCTCCCATAGTAGGGGCTATATCCAATCCATTTTTCACCGTTTGTTTTGGGGTGAGCTGGATTCCTGAGTCTTGGACTACACGGTTGGCACTAAAGAGAGTTTGAAAGTGTTCAGACCATCGATTCAGGATGGAGGTTTTATCTGTGAGAAGCGTTTGGCCATCTGCGCTGAGTAGGGGGCTTTGAACTTGGTGTGTGGGTCCGTACACTGCTTTCAGAGCCTCCTAGAATCCTCTGTGGTCACCCAAATCTGCGCATAGTTGAGTCTTTTCTGCTAGGTTGAGCCACCACTTGTTCTGGATGTCTCGAAGTTTCTGTTGGAGTTTACTGCATGCAAGACGAAAGGCTGCATTTCTTACATGGCAAGATGGCTGAGCGAGGTGTGCTTGGTGAGCAGATCTCTTCTTTGCCAGCAATTCCTGGATCTCTGGATTGTTTTCATCAAACCAGTCTTTGTTTTTCTTTGTGGAGAACCCTAAGGATTCTTTGGAGGACTGCAGGATGCTATTTTTAATATGTTGCCAAAGCGCTTCAGGAGAAGAGTCTATGGGACAGTCTTCAAGCCTAGTTTGAAGGTTTGCCTGGAAGCTGTCTCTCACTGCAGCTGTTTGAAGGTTGTTAAATTTGAGCCTCCTCCTCAGAATGCCGCCCCTCTTAGGTTTGGGCTTAAAGTGGAGGTTAAGTTTGCAGCGCACAAGGCGGTGGTCTGTTTGACATTCTGCACTAGGCATCACTCGGGTGTGACAGACATCGCGAACATTTCTCTGGCGCACTAAGATATAGTCAATGAGGTGCCAGTGTTTAGAGCGAGGATGCATCCAGGTTGTCTTCAGGCTGTCTTTCTGCTGGAAGATAGTGTTGCTGATGGTAAGCTGCTGCTCAGCACAAAACTAGCAAGAGGCGACCGTTGTCATTGCAGTTTCCAACTCCTTGCTTGCCTAGTACTCCTTTCCAGGCTTCAGAGTTCTTACCTACTCGGGCGTTGAAGTCACCAAGGATTATGATCTTATCATCCGCAGGAACCTTTTGAGTAAGGCGGCGCAGATCGGTGTAGAATTTGTCTTTTTCTGTAGGGTCAGCTTGGAGAGTTGGGGCATATATGCTGAAGAGAACAACATGTTGCTTGTTGTGTAGCAGGAGGCGTAAGGAGATAATGCGATTGGAATGACCTGTTGGCAAATTTTCAAGTTTAGAGGCGATGGAGTTTTTAATCATGAAGCCAACTCCGGAATGATGACTTTCGGTCTTGGGTTTGCCTGACCAATACAGTGTGTAGCCGGCACCATGTTCTTGAAGGCCGCCTTCCTCATGAAGGCGAACTTCACTGAGAGCAGCAATGTCGATGTTGAGTCGTGACAGTTCGTGAGCAATTATAGCAGAACGGCGTTCAGGACGCCCACTGTCTGCTGTATCGAGCATGGTTCTGATGTTCCAACATGTGAGTGTCAATCTGGACACACCTTTGGAGGCAGGTGTATGCCTTTGTCTCTTTGTCTTTGGTTGACCGCAGAAGAAGATGTCCGTTGGCCGCGGCTAGCCAACCGGATTGGAAGGGGAGATGAGCTTTGGTTAGGCCACCTTTTCTAGGCCCCTCTCCATGTGGAGCAAGCAGCGCTCTCCTTGAAAAAGGCTGCTTGGTCATTCAGGATGCTGCCGAACGAGACTGTCATCTCCCGGGTCAGTCTCAAGCAACCAATGTCCTGAACCGCCTGCATGCAGGGTTGGGTCTGCGGCTTCCAGTGACATCTTTCCACCTGCCATTTCGTCCCTTGCCTGTCGCTACAGGGCTTTGCAAACGTGAGTACACCCTTCAAGCCTGCGCGGTGGATTTTTTAGGTGAGGCGCAGCGTGCGCGAGACTGGCCCCACCCTTTACACCTGAGGTTCATCTGCCAGGGCCTAGCGAGCTTGGACGGCGACAGCGAAGTCCTCAGGTCGTAGGTTTGGTTAGAGTATCCTTCTCTTAGATGGATGGCCTTACAGGGCTAAACGAGCTCCATCTGCCCGGGTTTGGAGTTAGAGTTGTCCTTCTCCTCGGATGGTTGCCCGAAGGCTAGTGAGCCCATCCTGTCCGTGGACACACTTTGTCTGACCCTTCAGTTGAGACCTGTCAGGCTTGGGAGACCCTACCGGAGGCATATGCCACCACCAGCATAGCTCTCAACTTCGCAAGGGCACGCAAGCTCTTTCCCCACGGCAAGGGGGTTCCCGTGAAAGAGAACCAAGACTATTATTTGCCTAATAAAATACATTATAATTCTATCCAAATACAGCAACTATTATTACTAATTCATTTACAATAATAATAATAATACAATCAAAATTATCTATGTAGTAATATTGAAATCTCGTTAACAGTATCAAAGTTGAAAATAATGGGACAAAAAAAGCCCTTTTAGTATCTACCCGTTTTCTTCTGGTGTTATGTTCAACTTTTCATTGCCATTCAATGACACCAGACTTCCTTAAGAGGAAGGCAAGGGGGACGCCATGAATCATCAAGGTACGGAGTTCTTTGTATGATATAGTGTGATGCTAAAGACAAACGCCTCTTTTCTTCTTCTAAGGTTCCGTTGATGTCCTTGTGTATTTTCTAATGTGCTTCGCACCATGTTCTGTGGGAACAGCCGGCGATCGATCATTGACAGAAATTTAAGGATTGCCAGAAATTCAAGACATAATCGCTTTGGTAAGCAAGAAGCCGTGGGACCCGTGAGCACCTGCAGAAGACACGGGAGAAAGTACACTGTGCAGGAAGTCGTGGGATCCATGAGCAGCTGCAGAAGACACGGGAGAAAGAAAACTGCCATCTAAAAAATAGCAGGCAAGAGCTGGGAAATAACAGACAAGCGCTGGGAAATACAGGGAGTAGAGGCTGAACTGATAAGATAATGGGAAGGTACTGCTTTAGTGGAAAATCACTGCTTGAGAGACAGAGGGTATATAAGGCTTGCTGTGGCACTAAATAAATGTCTGCGTTATCACTTTCATAAAGTGCGTGCAGTCCGTCATTATCGTTCTCCGACAAATGGTGAGCCTGACGTGATTTTTCCAACGCTGAGGAAGAACGATCCTCAGGGGATGACTGCGACCGACAAGCAGCAGTGCAGGGAGAGACTGTGACCGACACGAAGCGGCGCAGGGAGAAGCTGCGGGGAGACTGCGACCGACACGACGTGGCGCAGGGAGAGACTGCGACTGACACGAAGCGGTGCTGGGGATCAGCGACCGACACGAAGCGGTGCTGGGGATCAGCGACCGACACGAAGCGGCGCTGGGGTTGTCCGCAGGGACCTTAAAAAAGGTGAGCACCTGAGGCGTGGTATGGGGCAGGCTTCATCGACTCCAGAAGAAGTGGCGATAGCTGAACTCCTGCTGCATATCCTCTCTAAGAGAGGGATTAAATACGAAGAACATGCCGTCCGGCGCCTGTTACAGTGGCTCCAGATGCAAGGCTTGCCAGCAGAAACAGCAAAGGCATTCGACCCTGCCGTGTGGGACGAAGCGGGCAAACTGTTGTGGGAGGCAGTCTCGCGCGGAGATAAACGCAGAAGGGCTGGCAATTACATGGAAACTAATGACTGAAGTAGTTAAGAGCGTGAGAGCAGAAAGGAAAACTGCGGCGGCTTGCATTCTACAATGTCGCGGGCCTGACGGGCCTGTGTGCTCGGTCAAACCGTACATTGCAAGGATTCCTGTCAATCTCCTGGGAAGAGGTGTGCTGGGACAGATGGGGTGTAAATTGACGATGCCGCCTTTTGCGGAGCGGTCATTGACAAGCGACTCGAAGCAAAACGGCAGAAATAGGAAAAGCGGCGCGGGCGCCCACAGATCACTCGCCCCCCCTCCGGCTTCCGCACACCACACAACCTGCCAGGCACCCAGCCTGATCCGGGCACAGCCTCTGCCCTGAGCCCGCCGGGGGATCTCGACTGCCCGCCCCCCTGCCCTGCTCTTGGTGTTGAAGATCGGAGCCTCCCCCGCTGCAGCTGCCCCCCCTCCTTGGCCGGTGGGCAGTGTGCTTCTGTATGCTTGGTACGCCGTTTGTCCAATGCAGCGCACCGAGCGGCCTTGATCTCCAAAAATGAAAAACAAAGTGATGTTTTTTTCCCGCTTGCAGGATGGCAGTAACGGTGGGATGGTGTTTTGGGTCAGTGGTTCTGACTTGCTGCGCCCCACCGTGGCCCACAGGATTTAGTGGTGACCTCGGTCTGCACAGCAGACAGTATCAGCGAGTTGTGTCCGAAATGCAGGGAAGCACGTTATCTCTCTCCTGAAAACGGGAAAAAACAGCGACATGCTGAACACATAATTCCTATTACGAGTCCATGAAATTCTCCTGTCTTCGTTATAAAGAAAAAGAGTGGAAAGTGGCGTTTGTTGCATGATTTACGGCGAATGAATGCCGTCCTCAAAGACATGGGGGCCCTGCAGCCAGGGCTGCCCTCCCCATCTATGATTCAAAAAAATTGGCATTTGACAGTTATTCATTTGAAAGATTGTCTTTTTACTATTCCATTGTCTGAACAAGATGCACCTTGATTTGCATTCTCGGTCCTGTCAATCAACATGGCCGAGCCATGTAAAAGGTATCATTGAACTGTCCTCCCTCAAAGCATGAAAGACAGTCCCACTATCTGTCAGCGGTATGTGGCGAGGGCTTTGAGCCCAGTGCACAAACAGCTACTTCATATTGCGATATAACATTATATGGATGACATCCTTGTGGCTGCAAGAGAAGATCGATCATTCAATATCGAGTCATCAACAAATCCAGTTGTTACAGGACTTAATAAAAACAACTGACTGTCAATACCGGATGGAATCCATTTGCCAGATGAACATGGGGCTGGCCACAGTCACACAATTTATTATTAATTGCATCCTATTTCTGTGGTATTTTCCTGTGCATTGCCTGTTGTTTACCCTGTTTGTGATAAAGATGAAGTCAAACGACCACCAAACAGCGACCCCAGTAATGAAATTGGGCATGCATGAAGTTACAGATTATGTCATTGACAGTTGGAGTTTGGGGCGGTCCACACATACGTACTGGCCATACGTTATGTGAGGGGCGGCTTTAACCTCTGCTATCAAGGTAGTGCTGTTTGAGCACAGGGGCGAGGTAGTGGACCGGTACCTACCGACGCCTCATCCCAAAAGCAATCTATGCTGGGGACTCTGTGGATTTGAACATCACTTGCTATATGCCCTTGCAACTTTAGGAGTACCACGAAAAGTCAAAACAGACAATGGACCTGGGTATAGTGCACAACACTTTAACACATTTTTGCAACTTTGGGAGATTTGAGATGTTACAGGTATTCCCTCCTCCCCCACAGGTCAGGCAATCGTTGAACTAGCACTCCGAAAAATATGCTTTTAAAAAAAAAAAAAAAAAAAGAGGGAGCAGGAATGGGCAGTATGAACCCTCATGAAAGACTGGCTAAAGCCTTATATGTACTCAATTTTCTAAATCACTGGGATGAATCAGGACCTCCATTTGTTAAACATTTTATGTCCATGGAGGGAAGCCACAGACAAGTGGAGAGAAAAGCTTTAGTGAAAGTGAAAAATTTGGAAACAAGACAATGGGATGGTCCATTTCCTTTAGTAACTTGGGGAAGAGGCGATGCTTGTGTTTCCACAGGTAGCAGACCACAGTGGACACCAGCACCATGTGTGCGACCGTACATGTCATCATCGGATGGATCCAAATAGCTGTGAGCAGTGCTGCCTGGATCCCACCACAACCAAAGACCGACGTCTGGATAACATTTAGCAAACATGACGGGTCAAGACTCCCTTTGTCTTACGACAGCATCGCCAGAAAATCCCTTGTACACTTGTTTAGTAGACCACCCATTGGATGATTATTCAATTATCATCCCTTTCAATGCTGTGGGTTGTCCCTGTAGTTTAGATCGATTAACTTTATTAACGCCAAACACATCTATGATTTTAAATCTCCGAAGGTCATGACGGTCATCACGAAGCTTACATACATAGAGCAACCAATGTGATGACCGGATTAAGTTTTGGAGTTGTAGCAAAGTAATCGCTACTTCTTTTTACGCCCGGGGTGGCTACTGCCAAAGCCCTGGCGACATTCAATAAATTAGGGTGTTGGTTAGCAAAGCAGAGTAACGCGACTTCACGAGCTTTGAGTGGATTATTATTAGACACCGATTCTATTAGACATGCCACGCTTCAAACTAGAGCAGCCATAGATCTTTTATTGCTATCACAAAAACAAAAAGGGGGAATTGTGGGAGACTTTAAGGAGCAGCAGGACTTGTTGCTGTCAGATTTGTAAACAAGGATGGACATGAACGGACAAGTACGGACATGATGAACGATGGCTGAAGACAAGGCAGAGTGACTCGGCAGAAGAGCTGGGTGAAGTTGGCTTGAACATCTATTAAATAATTAGGGATTGACAGGGTGGATTAAGTCAATAATTAAAACAGCCTTAGCATGTGTTGGGATATTTTATGTATTCTTATTCGTATACCGTGTTTTATGCAACGTGTGCAGAAACTAGTGGACAGGTCACTCAAAGCAGTGTTGGTTCTAAACAAAGAAGGGGGAGATGTGGGAACAGCTGGCGATCGATCATCGACAGAAAATCAAGACATAATCGCTTTGGTAAGCAAGAAGCCGTGGGGTCAGTGAACAGCTGCAGAAGACACGGGAGAAAGAAAACCGCCAGTAAAAAATAGCAGACAAGCGCTGGGAAAAACAGGGAGTAGAGGCTGAACTGACAAGATAATGGGAAGGTACTGCTTTAGTGGAAAATCACTGCTTGAGAGACAGAGGGTATATAAGGCTTGCTGTGGCACTGAATAAAGGTCTGCGTTATCACTTTCATAAAGTGCGTGCAGTCCGTCATTATCGTTCTCCGACAAATAATTTCTACCAAAACTTTTGCTGACCTTACAGAGCTATTGCAAATACATCCATTTTTTAAGCTTTTTTGGAGTAGCTAGTATTATATAAATAAATAATTGACCAATTAGCGTTAGCTAATATGCTGTCATTAAACATGCTCACCTTTCCCAGTACTAACTTGCAATTTTAATTTCATTTTCATCTTCAAGTCTGTAAAACTTTACCTACTAAGAAAGACAAAATAATATCATAAAACACTGATACCCCATGTTCTGAATGATATTAAGAGATAATCAGATGATATAAAGCTTGTTTTCTTCATGCAGTGTAATGCATTTCTACTCATTACCCTACATCAGGAAGGTGACATGGAGGAGCAGTTTTTAAGTACAGATTGATGAGATACCAGTGTGAATTCTGAAAAAAAAAAATCTGTTTTTCATTAGTAAAGAGAACACTGATCAATCTGTACAAGGCTGCTGGTAGATCCTCATCATGAAGTTGCTGGATCTAAAACATAGTAGGGTTTACTTTAGAGTCAGGTGGTGGCACAGAGCAAAGATGACTTTTGGCTGTGACCATGGTTTCATATTACAGGCTACTGCTTTACCAGGTAAAGCAGGGGTGCTGGTCAGAACTACAGTAATAATACTGCTTTCTTATTTCCCAGTTTATATTAAAAAGCTGTTGTAATTATTTTTGCATCGTATTTTACACACCATCGTTGCAATATCATCACTTGTCCGTCATAGTCTGTAATTTCTTTGTAACAGAATAAGAATTTACATCAGGAAAATGATTTAAGAGTAAAAGAAAAAAATCATAGTAAGAACTTCGATGACTTTTTAAACTGTGGTAGCAATTATATGCCCTCTTGTTTAATACTTATGCAGGTTGTTGAATATTGTTATGACTTATTTACAAATGTTTGTCTTTGGGGTTGGAAGAGTGAGAATTCAACAGAGATATTTTTCATTCTGTATCCGTTCTGAAAATTTACATGGGGCACATTTGAAAACCTTACAATGCCCTTGTCTTCTCCGAATTAAGTATTTGTTGAAATGAAAAATTTCATAACCTTCTTGTGCAAACTAATGTTCACAGATTCAAGTGAAGTCTGAACTTACAGTGAAGGCAGGCGAGACTGCTGTAGATTTATAGTTCAATATCACCACCTCCTGGAAGGATGCTTAAACTAAATTATCATCAATGAACAGTTGTGAAAAAATTTACAAGTCCTTTTGATTGTTTTTAAAATACGAACATCACTTCTACTAATTCAGACAATACGTTTAACTAACTGGAGAGGAAGAAAATTCAAATCTTGTTTTTTCTTGTGACAACAAGAAATCTACCAAAATTAAACATCCTAGTATATATTAACCATGAATTTAAGCTATTCTGGTTTAGATTAATTTAAAAGTCTGTACAGACTTGACCAGACTTCAGACATTTCCCAACCCATGTTTAAACAACACTCTTAGATTTGACAGCTTAGAAAAATTGTTATTTGTTCCCTCTGTTGATTAATCCAGGATACAAAAATCTTAGGGAAAAGGTGTCAACAAAAAATAGTTCAGAACTTAATTTCAGCTCAAACATATTGTGAAAATTTAAGAAAATACCACTGGAAATGTTGGGGAGAGCAATAAGCCATGTATTTAGCTTAGCAACTTGATTTATACATTGCTGAGGAATAGCAGGCTTTCCTTCTCCCTATTTGCCTTGTAAGCTCTTTGGAACAGCTTCGTATGCCGTTACATGTTTCCTATCACAATGAATTTCCAATGCTGACTCTGTCTTTGGCAAAATTTCAATAGCTCTCTGAAGAAATATAGTGCTACTGTAAAAACAGTAAAATCTATGCAGTCATGACCAGCCTAAGAGAAGAGGTGTGATAAAGGTTGTCTGGAATTACTTCCTGTAAGCATCTTAACTTTTATTGATTCCAAAAATAATAAGCATGTGAATGTGTCAATTGAAAATAGATGACCCCTGGCATGAACAGCAACGTTAAATTTGGTTTTGGAGCTCAACGTCTTTTTCACAGCAGCCAAATGACAAGCCTTTGACTTAATTGGAGCTTAATATGGACATCAGAAATTATTGTCACCCTCTCTACAATTTTAAGGAATATTCATATTTCATAAAATATCTGTTGAAATATATATACACCTATCTGCAACTGTCTAACACAGTTTAGAATGTTTTCACACTTTGACTCTATTGAAATCATTGGAAATTTTGCCATTCACTTCACTGTATCAGCAGTTGCATTTGGCAAATGTGAATGTGCATGCTTCTACTTTTCTCTTCCATATCTGAGTTTTGGTGATACTTATGCTCATAGTAATTTGATAATTATTTTAAGAGTTACAGTAATGCAATGAAGTAGTAACCTGGCATTGTTTGCTAGAAATACTCCACCCAGTTACCAGGTGTTCTTATATATATTGTATTTTTTTTTTTTTTACTTGCATTTCTGTACATTAAATAACAAAAATGAAATAGTAAACCCACCCATATATGGAATAAGCATGACAAAGATGAAAATGAGAGTCAATTGTAATTAAAGCAATCACTGTGATTATTCTCTGTATTTATTTTTAGACTGAGCAGTAACGATATGGAATTGTGTTTCTGCCTTGTATGTCAACATTGGAGTAGGAAAAACGAGCTCAAATATTATCAATAGATAAGCATAACTGTGGTTGTGAATGATCACCACCACCCAAAGAAATGATCATATATAAATAACAAGGTCTTTTAACTAATCTGAAAAAAACCCCAACAATAAAATGAGACTGTGAGCGTCTTTTCCGCATTGCCTGTAGCCTTAGAATGAAACCTTCCCTCCAATCTTTATCAGACCATCAGTTAACAGTTTTCCTGGTCAGAGACAGTAAAATCCGACTTGATAGAATTCATGGAAGAGAACAAGGATTTGTGTACCTGAACCAGCAGGTTCAGGTTCCTTGACTCTATTAGGCTTGTTGGCTTATTAGGGTTTTGTAGTACCTTACAAGGTGGTAGTTGCTTCAATGAAAAGTGCTTCATGGAGATGAATTACGATACTAGGTTTCAAAAGAGGGAGGGAATTAGTCACAGTCAACATTTAGTGACACCATATGCAATTACATTTTTCTTCATCTTTAGTTTTAAATACCACTTTTGTTTTAAAGAAAGGTTTACATTTGGGTTTGCAGTTTTTCGCTCCTAGTGATACAACTACGTATTTTTTGCATTCCTTTTTTCCCTGAGACTTCCATCCAGTGTTAGCTACAAGTTCTTGCACTATGAAGGAGGTTTCCAGTGCTGATGAAAATGATATCTCAAGTAACCCACTATTTAGATAGAGGTTTCGAGACTTTCATGAGGAGCAACAGAATAGGACAGGACATGTGACCCTACGCTGACCAACAAGGTGTTCTATGCCATAGACATCGTATTTGTTATAAAGCTGAGGGATCACAAGGGTCACGCTCTCTTGCCCTCTTCTTCTGTGCCGGTGTCTGAGGAGGACCCTGTCAGTTTTGCCTTTGATCCCAGTCTGTACATTCCTGATTCTAGTTCCAGAATCCAGCTCCTGCATCCGACTCCTGTCTGCCGCTGAGCCCAGCCTGGGCCTTCCCCAGTGTCTGCCCACAGCATCGGTGGTGATGGTGACATGTGTGTCATCAGGCAGGTTGGGTTCCATATTGGTGTTGTATATATTCATAAATATTTAATTTTATTATAATTATTCTCATTCTCATTGCAGTTTTTTTTTTATTTTGCAAGCAGCAAGCCTCTCTTCCTTATTCCCTTTCTCTTCCCCTTTGAGGAGGGAGGTGGGGTACTAGAGAGCATCTGACATTTTTCTAGTGACCAGCCCAGCCCTAACTCATTACAACACATCTTGAATTACTTAAAAGTTGAAACATTACAAAAGTAGATATCATCATGTATAAAACAGAATTATTTTATTTCTATTAATGAACATATGTTTATTCAATTTAGAATGTGGATGAATAGAAAAGTATTCTTGCTGTCAGTGCGTTTTTTGATCATTTGTGTATTCTCAGACAAAAAGTCATAGAACATGTTGAATCAGGCAGTGTCTCCCTAAGAAATTAATTTTCCTTACAACTCTGATTTTTTTTTTTTTCCTTTGAGCTTCAGAACTTTGAGTCCACAATAATCATTGTCTTTTTTGTCTTGACTGAAACACAATCTGGTTCTGCTCTAGTAGCTGTAGTATCTTTGTTCAGACCATGCATTGTTATATTTCTTCGCTTCTAATTCTGGCAAAAGCATTCAGAATCACCATAAGCACAATAATGATCTCAGTTTATGCATTCTAAAATGTGGTTACCAGCTGGTGGTCTTGAGGGCCACATGGTCTCTTTCATTTTTACCTTGCTGTTACTTCTTGTAAACTTGATAAGTATTTTTTGAGCGTGTGGAAAAAATTCCTTTGCAGGGAAATGATAAACAGAAGCAAGACTCCTGCAAATTAGGCAGCATCCTGAAATTTATCTTGTGTTTGTTTTTAAAAAATGTAAAAGCATATACATATTTATTTAATAGGTATTTTCCCCCTAGAACTCTTGTAGATATCATAATGTATATTCCCTTGTTGACCTACAGTCTCATTATACTGTCAAGGCCCTGAGGGCACCATGAAGCCTTATTGGCTTTGGCCAACCTCACATGAGACCCCCTGCCTGTGGACCCAGGAACGTCATTTCAGCTCAGGCCTGGGCTTCCAGTGCTGACTTGGGCTATGTTATAGTTGTGCCTCTGACCAACTTTGTCCTTTGCTGTTCCTGACTTGCTGATGGACTTCTTGGGTTAACTTTAGCTGTGAATTTTCACTTTGTTTTTGTGGAAGGATCTTTGGACAGTTGATGAGACCTGCTGTTGACACCAGCCCTGTGTTGGTCACCCTGCTCTGCTGTTGTGAGTCTGCACCCCAACAGCAAGGGCAGAGCCTGCATTGGGGTCATCTTGTCTCCATGCTCATCCTCCTTGGGAACAGACCTATATCTTCTGCTCCCTGACAGATGCTGCCAGATCATATAGTCATGGAACCACTGAGATGGAAAGGGATTACAACCTCCTATTCTGATCCAAAACAGGGTCAACTCTGAGGTCAGATAAGGATGTTCAGGGCTTTATTCAGTCAGGTCTTGAAAACCTTCTGTTTTGGAGATTGTTTAGCCTTTCTGGGAAACCTGCTCCAGTGTTTAATTTCCCTTTTAGAGATGGATTTTCTTCTTTATACCCAGTTAAAATCTCAATTGTTTAAATTTATTCCTGTTACCTCTCAACCTTCTATTACACTCTTCTAGTAAAAGCCTGGCTGTCTCCTTGCTGACCTCTCCATAGGTATGACAGTGAAGGGGGTGCAGGCTGCTGTTAGGTCCCACCACAGTCACCTCTTCTCCAGGCTGAACAAAGCCCAGTTCCTCAGTGCCAGCTCACAGGGAAAGTGCTCCAGCCTCATCATTCTGGTCGTCCTCAACTAGATACATTCTGGGTGATCAAAGCCTTTCTTTGTACTGTGGGTCCCAAACTGGACATAATATTGTATACATGGTCTAATCATCTCCAAGCAAAGGGGAACAGTAATTCTCCTGATCTACTGGCTATGCTTCTGTGGATGCAGCCCAGTGAGCAGCTAGCCATCATTGCTACCAAAGCATGCTGATGATGCCAGTTAACTTCCTCTTCTCCAGGTCTTTTTTTTCAAGTTGCTCGCCAACCAGCCAGCTAGTTGCCAGCCAGTACTGTTGCAAAGGATTATTAGTCCAATCCAGATGTAGGACCATGCATTTTTCTTTGCTGAATTCCATGAGGTTGCTGTCTGCCCATTCCTCCAGCCTGTCTAGGTCCCTGAGAATGGCAGCCCTGTCTCCAACTGTATTGTCTGGTCTTTCTCAGTGCCCACAAACTTCATGAGAATGCATTCCATAATGTCTCCTGAGTAACTGATAAAGATGTTAGACATGCAGATTCCACGATAGACCCTGAGTATACTGCAATAATAGCTTCCCTTTTCTGTTTGTCATGGTTCTCTGAATGTAGCTCAGTATGTTTGTCTTACTGGCAATGAGACAACCCTGTTGGCTTATTCAGTTGGGGCTGCTACTGGGCTAATTGTTTCTCAACCTCTGACAAGGGTGTGATAAGCATCTGGTTACTCCTTCCCAGGTGCAGAACTTTGGACTTCTTTTCAAACTTTGGGAGGTTTCTCTTGCTCAAGTACCTCTGGATTTAAGCTCCATTGTTCACGTATTTAACCCTTCCACAGTCCTACCTTTATTACTATCTGCAAGTACGCAGAAGACACATTCTGACATTAGGGCCATTGCTTGTTACACCACAACTACCTGGGTTTGTCCGACCTGTGCTATATATTGTATATGCAGAGCCTAAGCTAAAATAGGCCACAATAGTCACGGGATGACATGAGTCATCTTACCATTAGACAACTGTTAGGAGATGCTTAATATTGTTCTCTGAACTGTTTGCGAAGAAGTAAACAAATTCAATATTTCTGCTGTCTGTCCATTTGCTGTTATAATGGCTTAGGTAGAAAAAGACCCATACTATCAAACCAGTACACATTTGGTAAGTAATGGAAGAGTTCCCATAAATAGAGTGATGTATTTAGTGCAAGGAGAAAATAGTCATAAAATTTTTAGCTCACCTATTTTGCTCTAGTAAACTGATCTAATTTTAATGAAAAGAAGATGTACACATTTCACTAATTATACTGGGAAATCTTTTAACTATTCTATTGTGTTTCCCTTAGAAATGAAATTAGGTACAGGTTGTTGTCATCCAAATTGATCTGATAGATTGTAATTTTACACATTAGCTCTCAAAATGAAAGCTGGGTATGAAAAAAATTATTCCTTCCGTAAGTAATAGAAAGAGTCCTAGGCCACTCCCATTGAAGTGGGATCATACGATGGGATATATTGCATGTTGAATATAGTCAAACTGAAACTGAAAGGAACTGCGATATTCAAGGTCTTGGATAAACTCATGGGGCACGTTTTTGTTACATATCTCTTTGGTTCTATACACATAGCCACGATAGGCATGCAATTACCACAAGCTATTTCATGATTTTTTTTGAAGCATTGGCACTAATTTCAGACCTCGCTATGTCTCCTAGAATACAGGTCTGTAACTAAAATGACCATTTAAAAATCTTCAGCATTAATTTCACATAAGCTCTTTTACTTTCAACCAGAAAGGGAACATTCCTTTGACAGGATCTGCTTTGAAAAGCTAGCTGCTCTCTTTCAACTTGAGTGCTTGTGGAAAATTAGGCACATATTGATTCAGATTTTCTGGGTGATGTGCAGTAACACAACGTGTCATTCTGCATCAAGATGCCTTGTTACAAAAGAGTTGGTAATTTGAATTCGTTCATCCATCACAACAAACTCATTTGATTATCATTTTGGGTCAGTAGATCTGTCCATTAAATGTATGACATAGACTAGCATCTGGTTCGTGAAAGCAACTCTGCTATAAAGTTAGACCCAGCAACCTCAGAAATATTACACAGGTGCATAATGATACTACAGCCTGAAAAAAAGGGCACAATTGTTAATGCCACTAAATAAAATGTCAGTTACCTCGTGGTGATCAAAGTAAAACCATTTGCAGTCACACATCTCTAGACGACATGGGAAACTCAAGAGTTTAAATTTAGTGTGCTGTACCCCTGGTAAGGGTTGAACTTTTAGTGCTGAAGGCTGTAAACCATTAGGAATTAATAAGGATCCCACTTTCGTGACTGTTTGTTTCTCCAGAGAAACTGAAGCACACACAGTGGAGTAAAATGATGGCACTAGACAACTTAATGGAAGTTAAGAGTTTAGAACAATTGTCAGTGGAGGCCAAGGCAGGAGGGCCTAGAATATAAATAGGCTAGAATATAAATATATATCTGATGGAATAACATATGTCACAATATACTCCCACTTAGATGCTTCAAGGTGAGAATATGTTCATTCCAGAACCTTCATTTCCATTTAAAGAGGGGCATCTTGATCATTTCGTATATGTGCGAAAAAAATTAATTTATGGCTTGATTTACATTAAATCTTATCCCCAACAGTCATGTTTAGTGTCAAGATCTAGACTAGTGTAATGATGATCTCTCTTTTTCCCATCCATCTTTTGTATTTATACATGCATTTATGTAACTTTTTCATTACAAGTGCTATCAGAGTGGGTTTTGGTTTGGTTTGTTTTTTTTTTTTAATCCACTGGAAACAACCAATTTTAACAGAGAGATAGGAACATCAAGGACAATAATATTATATAACTTTTATGAGAATTAATATCTCAATGGGAAGGTTAGATATTAGTTGTGTACCCATGAAGGAGAAATTAAAGGGAAGCCCAATCTAAATTATAAACTAAAATTGAAATAGGAGTTATAAAACCACACCACTCATTATTATTGATGAGTATGCAATTACTTGCTTCACAAAACCAAAGATTTTTCTTAGAAAATTAATTTAAAATAGAAAAAAAGAAAAAGTATACATTACAGTATGCAACACAGAGCTTAAGCTTTCTGCCTTTTTCTGTGCTCAGGTGAATCAAGTGTCTCAATTCCCACTGCGGGAACAAGCTGTGACAGCAGAAGCTACAGGATTGTCATCTCACTCTGAAATCATAAAACAGAGCTGGACTGGGCTCTGTTGCCTGCACGTTCAGTCTGGTGTTTGGGGTATCCTAGAGTGTCTTAAACATCCGCGCATGTGTAAGAACAGGAATTATGGGATGTCTGCACCCTGAGAGAACAGCAACTGGATCCAAGCAGCAATCCCACGGGTATCTCAAATGTCATTAGGCTCTGATTTTGAGACAGCTGAGGTGATGTCCTACACATAATTACCTGGAAAGCTGCATAGCTTTAGATTTTATTGACTGATGAAACTGTGTAGAACAGAAATATGGTACCCTTGTTGCTAGTAAAGTGCCATAAGATTTGTACTGAGTTTGCAAAGCCTCAGGTTTTGTCAGGCCTGCTCTATCCAAACTTTGTTGACCTCCTTGCTGCTTTGTTGTACCTAATTTAGCTGTGACAGCAATTTCTCTAATTGTCCAGGTGCCTGAGGCTAATTTCTTCTACCTTTGTGTATCTCTTGGTGGTAAAATCATAGTTCTGTACAGATAGTAGTAACAAGCAGTTTCTTCTATGTAGGATGAGATATTAAAGACTCAGGAGTACAGAGAAAGGCAGACCTGGTGTGCTGGCAGAGTCCTTCAGAATTAGAGACAGATGACACAGTGCAGAGGAGCTCAGGCACATGACGGAGCACAGACTTGGCACTGGAGACCCCAGAGCTATTAACAACTCTTCCATGGTCAGTTAAAGAAATGCAGATCAGGGGTTGGAGAAAAGTAGTTTTGGGAGTAACAAAGAGAACAAAGCAATAGTATCTAAGGCAGGTAAAAGGCAGCGTACGTAGTTTGTTGGGAGATAATGCAGAACTGCAGACCAAAGCGAAAAGAGCAAAGATGTAAAAGTGCTTTAGCAAGCGCGTGAAAATGCTCCTAACTGCATCCTAGTGAAAGGAATAAGGAACCGTCAGCATGAACATCATATTCTTCTTGACAAGGGACTCCAGAGGCTGAAAACCATCATCATCATGGCTTGGCTTCGCGGACGAAGATTTGGGAAGGGCTTTGCCCACGCTTATTGCAAGCGCGTTGATGGCTGAAAAGGCCAATGCGGGATAGGCAAGACCGGTTGCAAAGAGCACACCGGAGGGTCTCCTTGGGTGGCATAGTCGAGGCACGGTTCTTTCTGCGCTGTCTTTTCTCCTCGAGCCTGATTCTACGCGTGCTCTCAAAGGAGACAGCAGCGTTATGTATGGTGTGTCTCCAAATGTCCCGATTGGAGGCCAGGGTGGACCACTGATGGTGGTCAATATGGCCTAGGCTGAGGTGTTGTTTCAGGGAGTCCTTATATCTCCTCTTTGGAGCTCTTCTCTTGAAAATGCTCCTAACTGCATCCTAGTGAAAGGAATAAGGAACCGTCAGCATGAACATCATACTCTTTTTGACAAGGGACTCCAGAGGCTGAAAACCGTAATGCCCTCCAATATAGCACCTCAATGAAGCCACCAACCTTAGGACTTAAAGGAGCAGTAGAAGGGTGAGCGTAACACCGGGAAGAGGGGTATAAACGAAGAGTGTGTATAACAGTTTTAACTGTATTGTTATTTATCACTCTTTCGCAATAATTAGAAGTGTGCTAATACTGATTAGACTCTTAAGATTTTATTTATATTAACAATAAATTCTTCATTGTAGGTATCTGAAAAGTGTGCTTTCTCTTTTTCGAGTGTAACACTGGGGCTGGTGAGATGCACGTGGTGACCAAGCATATCCTTTGTGGGCTCCAGATGCCTTCCAAAAAGTACAACTCTCTTGTAATATTACCAGCATAGCTGTCAAACCCCTCTGGTTTTCTCAGATAGTCTAAGTTGTCTCATACAACGTTAACAGATTGTGTTTAGGTAACTGAATTGGACCCCAGCTCTCTACTGATTGTTGAAGAGGGGAATAGACAACTGTATTTCAATATTTTAATCCCTGAGCTGAATTGTAGCCAAAAAAAAAAAAAAAAAAAAGCTGTTTAGCTATGAATAGCTGAGTATTATGGCAGTGCAGAAAAGTATTCACACATTTACTATTGAAAAATACATTTTAGCATTTTCTCATATATTTTTCTAGACACTTCATAAAGACATCAGTGAGTTAACTGAAGATAAGTAAGTGCATTTTAAGATGTAACTAAAGTGTTGCATTGTTCCCAATCTAGGACCTGAGAAAATTTAACTAAACCAACAAGACACGATGGTGAGCCCTTCGGCATTTGGGAGTTAATAGGAGAAGGAGTTGAAAAGCTTGTAAGCTAGATTCTTAAAAATACCAATACTCACTGTACTACCTTGGAAAATTTTAAATTTAAAGGCAATTAAAGGCAATCAGAATAGATAAGTTCTGTTAACAAGTGATGAAATAAGACATATATAAAATATTTAATATAAAACACTGCATTTTATTTCAGTAAGTGTAGCAATCCTTTTTTTTTTTTCTTTCCACCCCCCCAGGACATCAGGAAATATTACTTTCCCTTTTTCTCAATTAGTATGACTTTTTCCCCTCACAACTGCTTTATCATGCTCGTTCTGTTACTGATTGCACGTCCCTTCAGTGATTTTGCAATTATTTTAAATTATGTTCCTAGTAATTATTTTTAATTATTTTGACTCGCATACCTTAATTAATGTTATTCAAATGAATGTTTGAACTTGAATCTGTCTTTCATTCCTTTGTAGTCTGTAGCTAGCTCAGGAATTCATTACTAGTCCAAAATTACTAACTTGTCACGCAAAAGTACTTCTCGAAAGAAATAGGCTTAATGTATTTAAAATGCTATCTAGCTCTGCCCTCTGGTGGTCACATTTGTTCTCATTCACATCTTCGGAAAACCAACAACACAACTTTAGAAATAAAATCCTTATTGATTTTAGCTTATTTCATCTTAGCTTATAAAATTCAGCCAACTTTTCTTTAGGAACAGTTTTTGTGTAGCATGTCTTTAGACTCATGCTTTCAAAATCAAAAAAATACTTTGTAAACATCCACATAAGGTTATTTCCCTATCCAGTATGATATACTGTAAGTTTCAACTTTGTTGCATTGCAGTTTCACTGAATTCTCTTAAGGGATTTTCAGGTTTGAAGCACTGCAGCATGGGACAACACACCTCAACTCATTCAGTGAAATTTGCTTGAAATTCCAATATTTCTTTCCTTGAAAAAACATCTAGGAAAGCAGGGGGAAGAAAAAAAAAAAGAAAAGAAGAGGAAAGCACCCAAAACATTATGCTATAGTAATTATTTTATTACAACAAATATAATATCAGTGGTACATAATTCAATCATAATTGTTGTATAATTCATTCTTTAAAAGAAACTAATTACAAGCTACTAACTTGACATTAGTGAGACTCTTCCCTACTTGCAGTGTCCTTTCCAGTATGTTCTTGCTTCTAGGCTTGATGTCAACAAAAAGAGCCACTTCCTGGCTGGCAGCCAACTCTAAAAATCATCTTTTGGCCCTAGGAAGATTTCCTTTCCCACACCAGTGATGCCTGTAATCCTTTCTGCATCTCAGTTTGGGATGCAAGTGGCAGCCTCATCTGCTGCATGCATGTTAATTCTGACTGCTCCAGGCTGTTGACTCTTCTCGAACCTTCTTTTCAAGTTCAGTTGCTCCCAATAAAAAGGGGCAGCATCCCCCATTTGACAAGGCTCACTCAAAGGAGCACAGAATCATAAAATAATTCCAGTTGAAAGGAAGCTCTAGAGGCCGTTAGTCCAAGCCCCACCAAAGTAAGGTCTATTTCAAATCTGGTTGCTGTTGTCCAAGGACTTGTCCTGAAAACCTTTTAACGTCTCCAGGGATGAACACTTCACAGGCTCTCCAGACAGGCTGTTCCGCTGTTTGATGACCCTCATTGCAAAGACTCTCTTTGCTGGGATCTTACCTGAACTCTCTCTTTTTTTCATTTGTTCTTTTTCCTCTTGTCCTATCATTGAATATTTTGGAGTTTTTCTTCACTTGCTTTGTATCCTTTCACTTGGTAACTGACAGCAGCCACACAATCCTCCCATGAGCCATCTCTTCGGGATGAGCAAATCCACCTGCATCAGCCTCTCCTCCTAGGCCATGTCCTCCAGCCCCCCGAGTATCTTGGTAGCCCTCTGGACTCACTCAAGTATTTCAGAGTTTTTCTTCTGTGGATCTCAAAACTGGACAGTGTTCCAGAAATTTCTCACGTGCAGAAAAACGAGAATGATCTCTTCCCTTAATCTACTAGGTAGCTCAGGAAGTTATTGACCTTCACCATTACAAGGGGATAATCTTGTATCACATAAACCCTGACTTCTCCAAAACTGTTTTCCATTCAGTCTTTGGTGCTTTCCAAAAATTTTCTGCATTGCTTGTACCCAGTCATATTGTTCTTTAGACAATACTGGTGTGGTTAAAATTCTGCATCCAAGCTTGGCCTTGTAATCTTGATGTTATTTATGGTGGCTTCCTCCCTTCTTGATCAGGCATTATGTAACAGACACTTGGCTATGAGATCACTCCTTTTGTCTCCCTTTTTACTCTCACCTAAAAAGCTCTTAGCTTGTTAATCAGACGTTCCCAAGCAGAGCTCTGTGTATTTAAGCCTCTCCTGAGTTCAGAATGCAACTCCTTTCCTCCCCTTACTGACCTGCCTTTTTTGAAGGACCTGGACCCATCGCAACTCTGCAGTCATGCAACCTATGTTACCACATCTCTGTAATCTCAGTGGGGTCATACCTTTAACATTATCCAAAGACTCTTAAACTCCTCCCGTCTGTTTCCCATGGTGCACGTGTTTGTGTACATTTAGTCAAGGTGTATTCCCAGTCACACCGCTTTCTCAACGGAAATGAAAGCCTCCCCTACCATACCTCCTCACTGCTCTCTAGGCTTTGAATAACTTCCCTCAACAAACATAGTTTGAAGCCCTGACTGCCCAGTCAGATGTTGACTGGCAGACTGCAGCTGCACCTACTCAATTTTTTTTCCATTGTCTGGCAGAAGAAAGGACACCACCACATGAGCTACTGTGCTTTCCTTCCTTTCAGCCAGAGCCCTGTGCTCATCCTTGGTATGCTCAGTGTTTACTTTGGTAATATCATTGATGCTCACCTGGATGAACAGCAAAAGTTAGTTGTCCAAGGTCTCAGAACTTTCTCCTCAGGTCCTGGATACAAGACCCTCAGAAAGAACAAAACCTGTCAGACAGCCCAGCTGGTGAGCAGATAGTGCCTTCACCATCACTCTACCCTCAGCCTGCCTGAAGGAAGTTTCCAAATGATAGCACAGACTACTCCATCTTTGTGTCAGTGCATTGATCCTACTTGGCTGCCTGAGATGCCTTTCTTGGTAAGAGTTGCTCCCTCTCAACTGTTACCAGGGCTCAGTTCCTCTTCTGTAAGAGCACAGCTGCAAGAGGAGAAAAACTTTCTTCCCACTGCCGGAATATCTAGGTTTTCAGTGTGCCCTAACGTTGTTGTCTCCAAGTTTTAGTAATTCAAGCACAGCCTTAACTTTTCTTCCCCAGCAAAGCAGGGCTGAGGTTGTTGAATTTTCATGTTCTCTGTGAACAACTCGTCAATCTTCTTGCTGTTTAGCCCCACTCTGATGTTTTGCAGACTATTCAGCCCTTCCTCCAGCCCCTTCACTGACTGATTCAGTGTCTGGCTGGAGTTACCCATGGGAGGATGGAGGTCACAACCATCCCAGCCCAGACCCTGGGAGGAGTTCAGCATTCCCCGCAAGCTAGCACTGGGAAAACATGTCCTCTCTCAGGACTCTACGGTAAAGCCTCTGATCTGCCCTTGCAGGTCACTGGTCAATGCCACCCAGGACTGTGTCCAGTGGTCTGTTACCACTATGGTTGTACAAACCTTGGCAATCCTATTGTACCTCAAGCAGTGCCTTCAGGCCCCCTGCCCTGGCAAGATAACTGACTGCCAAATCCTTTTTGCTGCTTGCTCATGATTTGCTGTCATTCCTAGAAAGAGTTAAATAAACACTCCATGTTTGCATAGGAGCTCCCCATGCAGAAAGTTCTTGAAAGCATAGGTCCTCCTTTATCAGGAAAGAACAAACAGATACACAAGCCTATCTCTGTGAACAACAAATAGGTGCTGTGCTAACTGTACAATTCCTGTTTGCATCCCTGTTTGGTCTTCTCAATGTAACGCCATTGGAGGAGGGGAGGAGGGGGGAGAAGGGAAACACTCTGTTGTACAACATCCACTTCAATTTTTGATATGTGTGGTGTTTTATTTGTATGACACACTGTATATATCACATTGCTCTAAAAAGGCAGCAGAGAAGAAATCTCCCAGGAGTGCAGCACAACAAAGGTTTTATTGTTGCAAATAAAGGTCAAAGCGTGAAAAGGAAAGAATTCCTAGGAACCAGAAGGGACCGCCCAACATCCAACACAGGAAAAAGAAACTGAGTTTCCAGGCTGCAATCAAGTTAGGAGCAAAGGATCAGCCTGCAAGAACACAAGAGGCTAAAGATCCTTTTTTTTATTTATTCTGGTCTCCTGTGAGTTTCCTCTACTTTTTAAAGTTACTTGTTCTACCATATACTAAAATGCAACTCTTTTTAAAGCACTTTTTGTCTTTTGAGGATGCTTACCAAAACAAAACAAGAAAAAAATTGACAGATAACTTTTAAAAGTCTGGTCAAATTAGGTTTGTACCGTAACTCCCAGCATTTCAGACTTGTTTCAATAACAGGAGTAATGACAATTGTGTTTCATATATGCTTTTATAGAATAAATCCTGTACGTCATGTATGCAGCTCTTTCTCAACTGATACCAGCAAAAAGCTCCCCGTTGGTGAAGACAGGCTGCTCACCATCACTGCTGCTATTTATTATATCTTAATTAAACTTTGCTCAGTAAAAAGTTTAATCTATACTTCTCAATCAGTTTCTGTCACTTGTCTACATTTCAGACCTTCCCTGAGGGGGTCCAGACATTCCCATGTGGTGTCAGTACCCATTTTATCTATAAGCATTACCATCAGCTCAGTATTTTGACAGTAAGGATTTTTGATGCCCTGCACTGCTTTTTGGCATTTTCGTTTCTGTGACCTAACAGCATACTGGGTTTTTTTTTGACAATGTCACATGACTTTCGAACGGTTTTTCTCATGGTTGCCTGATCTGCGTTGCTGGTACACAGTTCCTATGTTCGTGGTTTGACACACCTTTTACATGTTTGGCTCATGCACACTTTCTTAACGCTGTGTTTTCTCATTCCAAATGGTAACAGAAGGGCAATTCTAACACCACCACACCTTGTTCTGTCACAGATAAGGGGTGGTCAAACAGTGGTGTGGCAGAAGACTACTGCACCTCTACTGGAACACTCTCAGTATTAGCAGTTACTGACTGCACATTTATGTAATGGGAAATGTAACTATTTTTTCTTCACATTTTTATTGCTATTACAGGAACGCAGTGAAGTGTTGGCTTTTGTATGCACTCCAGATCTTATCACTTACTATCATCTTCCTCACTGTTCTTCAGGTGATTGAATGAATCCAGGTCCCTCTCAGGAAATTGTTGCAAGAGATATACAAGGGTAATAAAAATGGAGTTTTAATATGGTTCTTTTTAAAGACTTCGATTCCTGCAAACTTTATCACAAGTTACTTTTCAAATGATTTTGAATGAAAGAGGATTATGGACGTTAACACAACTTAGTCACCTTGACTATTCACTCTTGCACTTCTTCAAGACTCAAAGCTTGAAGAACTGTCCCTAAAGGCTTCTTCACATCCAGCTTGTATAAGGTGAGATTTTTGATGTAATTACATGTTTTTCTATTTCTTCTAAGACTAGTTCAAATATAAAATATAAAACCATTTTACATTTGAAACTGGTACTGTCAAGTTCCTCAGGAGGTGTGAAAAGTGACTTTACAAGATACATTTGCAGTAATAGAGGATATTCCTCTCTATAGTACCTCTCTTCATTTTGCCAGGTATTCCAGGTTGGTTTGCTTCTGCATTGCTGTATTGCTTTCTCCGGGATGGACTGCCTGTGTCCACTCTACATAACACTTGACATATGTCTTCTCTGGGTCACACATGGCATGGCTGTGGAATTTATGATAATGTATTATTACATTTGTTTTGGGGAGGAGTGGTAGAGCAAGAAATGTAAATGGCATGAAAGCAGCATCCCATCCCTGAGAAGTAGTACTTAAATAGTATGAGCCTAAGCGTGTATGTTAGTGTATGATACGAAGGTAACTAATCGTGTCTGAAGTGCAACGTCTTCAAAACAGTGCTGGCGATTTATATGGAGTAGAGGTAGCCAACTGTGATGTTTTTGTGGATTAAGCTCTTAGGAAGCAGTTCCTGAAATGACTTTTGGAGAGTACTACTTAATTTGCTGCCAAGGGTAGCCCTTGAGGCACTAAAATAGATGCAGTGAGTATATTCAGGAACCCACAACCTCGGGAAGACCTGTGAAGATAATTAGGTATATTGCTGCACCAACACGGCCTTTAAAATAATTCAGTACGACAGTTACATCAACGTCATAAAGCCACCATATATGAATATGGAGAGGGGACATATAAGTGTCTTCTGCTCTAAGTGGAGGATAGGATGGATGTCATTCTGTAGAAAGGTAATGGTAACAGGCAGAGGCAGTCTGGGCACTAGTTACGGACACAATCAGCTCTGGTTTAGTTAATCTTAGAAATCCAAACTTCAGTATATCTTACTTCGGTAATTAGTATTGCTGAACTAGGGAAGCTGACTGAATGAAATTTGTTTATTTGTTTTTCCCGTTCCTTGAAAGAGGTTGCTGAGAATCATTCTCTGTTGTCAGGAGAAGATACGAGCTCTGAGTAATTTGGTTTTAACCCCAGCAGACGGCATTGTTGCAAGGCTTAATTAAATTCTGACAGCATAACATCTTGTTAAATTATGGTGACAATTAAAAAGGGAATGAGGGAGAGCGAGAAAGAAAAGACTCATTATTATTCCTCTGAATTAGTAAAGCCAATCAATAAATAACCTTACTATAGTATAGAAGTTTGACTCCTGGAAGAACTTTTTTGTTTAAGTGAAATTTAAATTATAGATTCTCAGTCCTTGTGTACTGGCAGAAATACTTCTTTCCAGTCTCCAAAGCCTACCTTACACTGTGAAACAATTTAAAAAACCTCCTACTTATATGGAAAGTCTATTTAAATGTACCAGTTTCAGGCTAGTTGATGAGAAATTTTGTCATTGTACATAAAAATATGATATCAAGTAATTTTGTGCTATGCAATGTAGAAGCTTAGGTAGATTTCAGGTAGTTTTCCAGACAACTTAAAAAAAAACCAAAACAATTTGTGCTCAATTATCCACTTATTGTAACTTTGTATGTACTTTCCTGAAAATTTGGATGAATTTGGCAGATTTTTTTCAGTTAAGCAAGCGTAACTTTTTTCCATCAATTAGGTGTAGAACTTCTGGTTGTTAAGCACATACAGGTTTAGTAATTGCCCTCACCTTTAACTGGTAATCTAATCTAAACTATTTTCAACTGCTTACACTAATACTATTGATATATTATTATTTGTGGTGATAGGGCTTAATGTCAACTCAGACGACCAAATAAGGGATGGTTGAAATGAAATACTGGGAAGTACTGTAAATCTCCAAGAGTTTGTCAGCTCTAGCGAAGAAGTATACACATAGTGGATAAGGGCCGGAGGATGAAATGGGGACATGAATACAGGGAGGACTAGATCCTCATTGACTGGAAGATGTATTCTCAGACTGTGCCTACGCTAAATTAACTTACGTCATAAAGCAGAAGCAGATCACAGAAGCTTGACATAAGACCTCTGCCTCTACGGTGTACACCGTTAGGGTTTATACTTTGGGTTAGCTTTATTCTGCTCTCTGGCCTGAACATTTGGTTCGAAGTTGTCCAAAGAACAAGTCACTGGATCTGCCACAATGTCCTGATTGAGGCTGGTGCAGAGTTCACACTTTGCTTCATCTGAAAGGAGCTTGACGTACACGCACAAATGTGTGTGATTTGCAGCAATGCACGGTGAAAGAGGATGATAAGGGGACTTGCCTCAAATTCATAGTTCTCTGAACTTAAATGCTGACACATTCCCGGCTTCAGTTTGAACAGCTTAACAAAAGTGCTTCATCTCTGTATATTCTTAAAGAAACTACCCCAGCCAGATCCTATGATTGGTATGTCTAGCTACCATGTGTTTAAACACTGCCAGAATTCATTCATCCTCCTACAGGTAAAAGTACCTCACTGACAAAATAATACAATAAAAAAAGAGAACTGTCTATTAAATAAAACTCCTCTTTTCATGACTTTTCAGAATGATTACATGCCTGTTCATTTTGTTCTAAATATTAGAGATTTTCATGGAAAAATCACCAAACTGTCCTCATGAGTAATCCAGGAATGAGGTGAATGTGATAAAGGTAATTAATCTGTTTCATTTTTATGCATATTCTGCAACTTTTGCAACTTCACTCACAAACGTGTAATCAGTAACAATCCACAGGATATATTTTTAAACTTGAACTGTAACTATCCTTTTCAGTTTGAAAGACTTGCCTGTGAGTCAAGCCAAAGTGTTGTGAGCACAATTACAAAATTGTTCTGGTTTAAGCCTGGCGAGCAACTAAGCACCACTCAGCCTCTAGATCGCTTCCCCATGGCCAGATAGCAGAGAGAACCAGAAGGGTAAAAGTGAGAAAACTCATGGGTTGAGTTAAAGACGGTTCAACAGGTGAAGCGAAAGCTGTGTGTGCTGGTAAAGCAAAACAAGGAATTCATTCACTACTTCCCACCGGCAGGCAGGCGTTCGGTCCTCTCCGGGAAATCAGGGGTCCATCATGTTTAATGGTTACTTGGGAAGACAAACACGGTAACTCCCAATGTCCTTCTCCCTTCCTTCTTCTTCCTCCCGAGCATGACACTGTATGTTATGGACTATCCCTTTGGTCGGTTGAGGTAACTGTGTCCCAGCTGTGTCCCCTCCCAAGTTCTCGTGCACCCCCAGCCTACTCGCTGGTGGGGTGGCGTGAGGAGCAGAAAAGGCCTTGATGCCGCATAAGCACTGTTCAGCAATAGCTAAAACATCCCTGTGTTACCAACGCTATTTTCAGCAGAAATTTCAGTCCAAAAGACTTATGAATGTACAGCCTCAATTTTTCCAGCAATGATACTAAATCAAAGTGGCGGTGATTGCTGTGTTTTGTTCTGAAAGTGATGCTGTCAGTTTGCGTTAAGTGAGTTAGTTGCAAGCCTGCTGGCTTGATCGGACCCCTTCGGAAACAAACCCTGAATTTCCAATGACATGAGGCAAAGGGTCGGTTGTGAGGTGCTGAGCTCTGCCCACGCAGTGGTACCTCTCAGCACGGCTGCATCGTTGATCATGTTTCTGATCAGAAGGGGGTGGTTTTGTCTGTTAATTTTAAAGTAAATTGCTCAGTTGTTTTCACCGTGCTAAGGTGCACTCCATGGAGTGTTCTCAGGGTGTACGCGATAGACATCTTTCAGATTATACTTTACCAGAAGTGATGCTAACAGCCAGGGCATTTCAACTGCTGACGGGTTTTCAGTAGACAGAATCAGGCTACAGCTGGGACAGGGTAAAACATTGCAAAACGCTTGTAATGTGGATGCCAGGTCCTCAGCACCAGTTGTTTCGCTGCACTCTTTACTGAGTTTCATCTTGTACTAATACCGAGTTTTACAGTTACAGAGGTTTTGGAGCGTAGGGAACTTCACCGATTTACATTTAGTTATCTAGGGAATCTCTGTTGTCTAAGCCAGTGAGAGGTGTTGGGGTTTTGGTTGCTTTGTTTTTCTTGGGTTTTTTAAATGGGTGCTCATAAATTTAGGTCATTATATTCTATTTTGTGCAACTTTGAATAATTATGAGAGTTTTATGTCTAAACAGAGACGATTCAGCCAATGAGATCATGCTTAAAATGTTACTGTCGAGAGAGATAGCCTTAAGTCGTTTTTCTGAAATGAGATTTAGCTTTCCTTGAAAATATCATGTGCATTGAGGAAGAATTAGAAAGGCCTCCAGAGTTTGTTAGTTGTTAAGAATCCTCCAGTAGATGGAGATAGAGAATAGGACTTCTTAGATGATGTATCAAAACAATTTTTCTCAATGGTACTGTTCATACATTTTCTGTCAACCTTCCTATGGTGTTTATCGTAACTGTTCATCAGTTGCGCTCTGCCAATGTGCTCTAGAGAGCACAGGCAACAGCGCCCAGATGAGAATTCAAATGATCTCCGCATATAAAAGGTGAGTGGGACTAGTTAGCAAATGCATTAAGAATCAATTTCCTCCTTTCCTATCTCTCATTTCGGTAACTATCTTAAAAAGAAATTCATCTTTATTGGGTGTTTCCTGTATAGATAGGTATTTGTAACGTTGTACTTTCAGATGAGTAGATAGATTATGTCGTAGTTATTTTGAAACAGTTTATTTTAATGTGAAAACTGTCATCTGCATGATTTGAGTCTTCGCCGTACTAGTGGAGGTTTTTTTGTTTTTCTGTGCTTTTCATTATGCTAGACACGTAATAAATACTGCCATAATTTCCTTCATCTTTCAGTTCTCTTATGAAAAAAAAAAAGGTGAGCTGGTTACTTTGCTGGTAGGCTACTTCTGTGATCTCTGCAGAAGCAGGAACCTGAATACATTAAAATTAGAAGGAAGACTATGGGAATGTAAAGGGTGAAATAAAAAAAAAACCAAAACCAAAACCCATGTAGTCATAGCAAGAAGATCCTACTAGTGGAACGCAAAACCCAAGGTCATTCCTTGTCACATATTGTGTTCAGAAATGCAACCACTCAAAAATAGCAGTCGGTGGCTTCCCAGAAAGTGGTGTATTTTCTCTGGGTGGCTCCCTTAAAACATCCACCTGAAGACAGACACTTAGCCTTGCCATACAGTAATGACTTTACTGTTATTCAGTGGAAATAGGTACAAACTCTCCTTGGAAAGGAGCTTGCTTCTGAAATATTAAAACATCTTAATTTTATTTTTTCCAGTCGTCTGTCTATTGTAGATATTTAGGTTTGTTCTTTTTTTTATCACTGTGGCACATACACAATTTGTTCAATTCACAAAAACGGCTGCTCTCTCTCTGTTTGTGCCAGGCAACATGCATTTCATGTTGATTTGATTTTAAAAACAAATGGAAACTTTTAAAACATTAAAACATTCTTGGATAATGGTGAGAACGAGTTACTTCCAAAGCCAATTCACCACGCCATGGGTCATCATCTGAGAACATTTCTGGATAAACCTCATCCTTCTCCATGCGGGTGGTACTTCAGTGGTTACTGGTGGTCATGTTCACATGCAAAGAATTTAATCGTGTCTGCATGGCCTTGATGGTAAAGAGAAAAAATGAGGTATGAGCTGTTTTTTTCAGAGAGCTTTACAGATTTTCTTGTTTTATCAGGCAGCTTATATTAATACCATGGGTATTTTCCAAAAAACATCTTCATGTAGAAACTGATATACTGTCTTTGAGAGCTTGATCATATTTCTGAGATCTCTATCTGGAGAAGACATTAATTTTTTTCTCACTGTGTAAGCGCAAAGATTTGATTTCCCTTTCTTTCCAGATAATAGGAAGCAATCTTGAGATTTCTGAGGATTTATGGCAAGAACTAGTAGGACTGGAAGAATAGTTAGACTCAAAGGACAGATTGCCTTGAAATCATTCTGAAGAACAGGGCAAAGTTGTGGTGCAGGTTTGCAGCCTCTTCATCAATAATGCATCGGTCTCAAGAGGTCTATAGCATTGGGTGGATGAACAAAAGGTCTCTTTCATTTGAAAAGAGATGTGGAAAGACCAACTTTGCTTCTCAAGAAGCAAGTACTGCTAGAAATTTTCCTTGGAATACCACAGAGGAATGCTTTATCTTCTTTACCTCAAAAAGCAGGAGTCTGACTAAGAGCTGTTGCAGCAATTTTTTTTTTTTTTTTTTTGCATTCTTTGTCCAAACACTCTGTCTCACTACCATTTCTTCAAAGAAAGTTTGCAGAGAATTTTCTTTTCTTCTTCTTCTTCTTCTTTTTTTTTTTTTTTTGATTAAATCTCCTTGCATAACGAAGTAGTGAATGCTTTCTGTCAGTAATAAACAAGGAGTGGTGTACAGTAACATAAGTCATTATGATGACAAGAGAAGTGTCTTTAAAGGTATATCTCTTACCCTCAACTTTTTTCACAAAACATAATAGCCTGGGTTTCTGTCACTTACCGAGCCATGAACTGTTTGGCAACAGCAAGAATTGTCGTGAATCGATTCATTCTCCTCGTAGCAAGAGTTCACTTAACAAAAACATTAGGGATTTGGAATATGTAAAGGACAGCAAACACAGAACATTTGTTTTTCCCTGTGTCTTGCTGCTCTAAAGGTCAATCAAACTCCCTCTTCTACCAACATATAGTGGGATTCTGGCACAGTTTTACAAGCATAACAAGTAATCTGAAATTGTTATTCTCCTTTGTGCTAGAAGCCCCTGAAGTCATTGATCAGAGAGGAACATTCATAGCTTTATTTATGAAGTGAGCATTTAAAATGATTTTCAATACTTTCTGCTGTCCTCTACTCCCTTTGTTGTTTCAAGCGTAGTGGCACAGTCTAGTTTTTTCATCAGCTTTCCTGAGCCAAGCCAAAATGGCAGTCCTGACAAAAGATCTTTTCAGTGACAGAAAGAGATGCGGGAGAGACTGATCAGTACAAAAGAGGTCTCCTATGGTCTGAATGGTTTCTGTTTATCTTGCCTTGTCTATGGAGCTCAGATGAGTGAATGACCTCCTCCTTTAGGAATAAGAAGCCCAGGTCAAGTATAAAGCAAAGTAACTGCTGTGGAGGAGGCTAAAATCAATTGTAGGCTTTGAAATCACAGACCTTTAACAATCCTCATGGCTTTAATCTAACCTTTTCCAGGACCATATGTTCTGGTTGCATTAGTATAACCACTCAACCCATTTCAAAGTAATGTACTCTGGATCTTACTAATTACATAGTAAAAGGATTGGTATTTTCCTCTGACCTCAGAGTCCTCCTTACAAAGTGACTGCTGCACCGTTCTCTACTGCAGATGACGCTGTTTCTTTTTTCCACCTCCCATCTTTCCAGACTGTCTTAATTTTGTAGCAATTGTTAGCGGCTTTGAAGTACTTGCAGTGGCAGCAGCATTCGATTTAAG
Organism: Bucorvus abyssinicus; assembly: GCA_009769605.1. Lineage (NCBI taxonomy): Eukaryota > Metazoa > Chordata > Aves > Bucerotiformes > Bucorvidae > Bucorvus > Bucorvus abyssinicus. The sequence goes on from CM020024.1 coordinate 129,743,758, forward strand.
CCAAAGAGCTTGAAATTACCAAGTTATTTTAAAGGGACACTGGTAATTTTTGCTGGTGAGGGTAGAGCGTGCTGTCTCTCCAAGGAATGGCATAACCCTCTCCATTACCTCATCCTAAGGAGATCTGCTGGTTTCTAGCTTGTCCTAGTGTCCTTGATCACTTCTGCCAGTGAGTTTCTCCCAAGTCCGAAAGAATGTTAATGCTTTGTCCTCTTCCTCTTTATTTCAGTCTCTAAACACTGATGCCCCAATCATACAAATCTACGATTACTTTCTACAGAGACCGTTTTGTGCTATTTTTCTTTGAAGTAAACAACACTTGTAAAGTTCATAAAGACAAATTTCCTGTTCTACAATGATCTGTGCAGTACCAAACAGAAAAGAAAGGAACATTTACTTGTTTTATGCTGGATATTTATATTTGGTGTGGGTTTTTTTCCTAAGAATGTCAGACTAAAGCAGTTTTACATTTCATTACTCTAGGTGTATGCCATAATAAACACTAATCTTTCAAAAAGAAATACAATAAAAGATTTTGTGATGGCCTTTATAAGATTTCTAGCAGAACATCACTCTCACTTAGAGTAGCGTGAAACTAAATGCCTATTTTGGACCCTCCTTTCTTGTTTTGGCTTTGCAGGATTTTTATTAAGCTACTCTATGTTTTTGTTTGCAACTGCATTTAATGACAGATTCGCATGTCATTTATAGGTAAATTCCAATAGATTTTGACCGAAATTTTGTAGCTTACATTTACATAAAGCTGGTCTTTCATATACTGGTCTTCCAGATACTCTAAGTACTATCAAAATGAAGAAAAAAAAAAACCCTCTACATATTGTTTCAAGAGTGTAATACTTTGTACACTGTTGTAGGATAAACAAGCATCTAGAAAAGAAAATTATTCTCATGCCATGATTTTAATCTCTATGAAGCAAAACAAAATATTTTCTTTCACCACGTTTTGTACTGTATCTGTTAGCATTTGGGGATAAGATATATCACAGAAGGCTGTATTAACCTGCCTACCTACAGAAATCAATGTATGCTTTGGTTACTCCCTGTACACTCTGTTGTCAATAAAGGAAAATCAGGCACACCAGGGGCTGTGATTTACTGCATCCAAAACTAGACCAGCTAGACACGAATGAATAATCTACAATTCCTCTTTCTCTATATTGACTATAAACAGAATAGAGAATGAACAGCTCCAATTCAGCAGCATAAACAGTCTAAAATTTAGAGGACAAATTCCTCATTAGCAAACTCATCAAGCCTGTGCTGGCTATAAGTAGAGCATCTAGGCAAAGCTGGTTGTTTAGATTCAGCCCATGGTGAGGACAGAAAGAAAGGTAAAAATGACACCTTTTTCTCTGCTCCCCCTTCTACATCACAAGGCTCAGGAATGTGTCTCTACTATTTCACATTTCTGCAGAGAGGAAATTTTGCATGGAGGCTGGAAAGGAGTTGCTGTGTGCTTCATTCAGGTTTGCAGGAACAACTGGAGACTATGACTAAGGGAGATGCCATTGAGCGTACCTGCTTATAAGGCAGATGTAGTCAAATGCATCTATAAAGACAACCCATAAAATCTATTTTGCTACTTCTATTTGAAATGAATTATTCTGTTCTTCTAGGAGTAATCATTTTTAGAGTCAATACAATTGCTTTAGATTAAATGCCCGATTTCAGATGGCTAGTATTGGGTAGAATAATCCTGGAGTGACTACACAGCATTTAAACTTTTAAAGAATCTCTATATAATTTTGGCAGAGTTTCTTTAAACTGAGAGAGTCTCATACTGAAATGTAAATTTCATGTAATATGTAACTTTTGTAAACTAGTGGATAGATGAATCAGGGTTATTATCTTGGATCAGATATAAATTCTTCTCACATTTTTTTGCACACCATTTCCGCTTTCACAGGTCACAGTCTGCAAGACTTTTAAAGATTATGGAAATTCTTGTACGTGAAAGAAAATAATGAAATGTTTACCAAGCAGAATAAACCCCTGAAACTTGAAATTTCTGCCAACTGGCACCTGCTTAATATGCTCTCTTTGGCGGGGAGGTGGAGTGACTTGGGTGTATAACTATGTGTATTATTTACTAAAAATTTCAAAAAAAGAGTGTCAATGCTCTTTTTCTCAGACAAAAAAGAGGTCATATTAGGATTTATTCTGGGTAAGCCCTGAGGGTCTCTGCTGTACGTGATGCTAAACAAAAGCTTTATGACAGCTCCAGTAAACCCTAGCCAAGATACCTTGCCAGTGTCGTAGGTCTGTATTGCAATGGTTTATCTTAACAGAAGTAAAAAAAAAGAAAAAAAAAAAAAACCAAGGACAGCAATACTCTCAGCCTCGTTATGTTATTCCACATTTTCATGATCTTCATCCTCACATACTGAATTGTGACTTGAATGTGAATACCTGCAGCAAAAAGCAGTTATGTTTTTTCAACAAAGGCTGAACATAGTTTTAGATCATGTGGAATATTCCACTGGTGTTTGTAGAGCATTGATTTCTTAACTCTCACAGCTACTGTAGCAACTTTTAAAAAATACATGGCTAAGCTACTCCAGCAATTTCTTAAATTATGCTAAATGTATTTATTGCCAATGCACAATTACTGTCATTCACAATAGACAAGGTGTGATTATGAAAGTCACTTTGCAAAAACAGCAAATTCGCATTACTTGTATCTATAGTGTTGGAGTGTTGACTTTTTTTGGTCATGCCCTTACGCTTTAAATTTTAAGTTCAACCTAACTTACAGAAATCTATTTTCCTTTTCGTGTTCATAAAGCCTGAACGTCAGTAACTTACTAAATAAACACAAAAGGTTAAAATGAAAACAAAAAAAAATTCAAGAAACTTTGGGAATTTCAATACATAATTCAACATTCTAAGATTAATAGCTAAAATGCAATGAATTTGTTCAAGTAATTAAAAAATCATAATAAATTAAAAAATGCAAGATAAAAGTGTTGCAGATTTATAAAAATATTTTAGTAATTTTACAGAGAGATCTATTTCTAGCCCTTCCTTGGATTTTCCTCTCTAAAATATGCATCAAACAATAAAACCTCTAAATTTGGCAATATTTTGCATTGACTTTTAAAAACATCTATTTTTCAAGTTCAGCAAGGAAAAAAATGCAATTTTTATTCTAAGCTAGTTCATATTTATGCCTTAATTATCTGCTTACTTAATATCTAAAAATAATTTTGGAGTTCTTAATCTGTCTTTGAGAAAACGTACACAGGAGTGATACCTTTGTTCCCCATGTAATATATGGAGAGAACTAGAAATTGAAGAACTATTTACAATCGGGTGCAATGATTAAATGGTACAAATTGCCTGAGACTGAAATATGAAAGAGGCAGTGGTATGTGAGTTTTTGTCCACTGTGTGAGACTTGACATAGCTACCGAATCACGTGTGAAAATCTACGTCTTTAAATCGTAGTGTGGGTTTACTGGCTGTATTGCATTTCGGAAGCAAATAACAGCATGTGAGGTGACTGTGAATTGATAATGCTCTTGTACAGCCATAAAGTCTAATTGTGGACATTTGCAAAAATTATCAGGATAAAGGAAAGCTAAACAGGATTCCCCCCCCCCGCCCCCTTTTTTACTCCAGAAAGAAAGCAGACTGATCAATTCGCCTCTATGCCTCCTCTGTGTTTCAAAGAATATGATGCGCTTTAACTTTCACGGGTTCTGTGAATGAACCTCCATCATTACATCTTCAGAGCCATACATGGAGCTTTGTTATACACTGCTTCTTTCAACCACATTGCAAATAATCCTTCTTTCCACCCCCCCACCCCCCCGCAAGTATTAATTTGTGGCTATAATATATAAAAACCAGGTTGAAATTACATGCAATGGTAGATCACCAGAGCAACAAAGAACTATTGACAGTCTTATCATGCTGCTTTTCCATTTCAGGAGCTCTTAAGAGATAATACTGTTACAGAAATAACCATAAAGCTGGGAGCAAAAGAGAAATTATTTTCAAAAACCAGTTAGAAGGTGTGAAACATCTTTTGGTAAGACACTTTAGCTGTGTGTGTGTTTATATTCACCCCAAATTTACTGTGTCCTTTTTGTGGTTAAAAGAGCAAACAGCTTCAAATGAAATGTCTGAGAACTTTATAAAGCATGAGGAGCATTATTGGTATCTTGGCACTTTGCTGTTCTGCCAGTACTGAAAGACTCTTTCCACTTAAACTTGCTGACCTTACTAAATCTCAAAATGCAAAGCTTAAAACAGGCATGCTTTCTAAACATTTTATCTCAGAGTGTAGTTATACTTGGAATGTTCTGATATAAGCACCATTACATTTGTTGCATATGATTTTTAAACTAGGTCATTTCTTGTGAATCTGAAGTAAAATTTGCATGTGATTGTATTTCCATGTGAAATGGTGAACATGTTAGATAATTTCTTCCGTGTTACAAATCTTCACTAGTCTTACAGGTCATGAGTGTTGGATTTAAACAGGAGACACACAGATGGAATGAGCAGTAAAAGAACGGGTAGAATGCTTGGAGTAAAGACTAGAATACAGGCGTGAGATCACAACTCCGTATATTTCTTCTGCATTAGACAGTCTAATTACTACTATCTTTAGTGAGATTGCTTCAGGCAGAATAACAGTAGTCCTTATATATTAGTTTTAATAAAGTTGCATTCAATGAGCTGTAGTTGAGAAAGGTTACGGAAAGATAAGAGACTGATACAAATTTTCTGAATGTATTAGTAATTCTTGTGGCTTTAGGTGGGCAACAGAGAAGTTGGTATTTTATTTTCTTTAAGGGAAATGAGAAAATCATTAACAAAAAAAGTGTATGTATATCTGCATGAATATATACAAGACCGTATTTCAATGATTGCAAAAAAATAGAAATAAAAGAATTAATTAAAAGAAATCAAGCAATGCATTTCTGATCAATACTGGTTTACCATAGAACTGAGTTTAGGATATTAGGTTAGATCTGCCCTCAGTTGATGCCTCTTTTATAAACACCTGTGAGAAATTCTGCAGCGATAAGAAATATTGGTAAGCACCTATGTATGCAGGCTTTTCAACAGCTAAATCACTGGGGTTCCCTTCCCCGCAAAACACTGAAAGGTATTATGCTTCCTGATCCATCAGTGGGTTGTAAAATAAGCCAAGATTATCTTTGTCCCAAGGAGACCCTCCGGTGTTCTCTTTGCAACCGGTCTTGCCTATCCCGCATTGGCCTTTTCAGCCATCAACGTGCTTGCAATAAGCGTGGGCAAAGCCCTTCCCAAATCTTCGTCCGCGAAGCCAAGCCATGATGATGATGATGATGATCTTTGTCCCTACTAGGGTTTGTTGCACGTCTTTTCACCTCCAGCTTCAGAATTTCCCCTGGCTGTTAGTCTAGAAAGTTTCTTCAAAAGGAAGACACAGACATCATCTCTGATCATTTTAAATGCCCACCTTTTTTTTTAATTTTTATTTTGCACAGTATGGAAGGACTAGTATGTACCTCCCACTTCTTTCAGTATGGCTCTGCATCCAGCAATAAAGTAGTGAGCTTGTCTGGCCCAAGTCACGCATCTCCCCTGATTTTATTGGATACCAACTTGGAGGTTGTTCTTGGTGACTTCAATGATAGCAGCTTTGGTGTATTTCCACAGCCACAGATCTTCAGATACATTTGCAGCACCAGTGCTATGTTGCTATGCTCAATTAATAAAATGCAGTCTTTGGTAAGACTGTGACATCGAACACGTGAAACACACTGGAGGTTTTATAAATGAAAGTAATAGTGGCAGTAACTGAGAAAAGGGAAAAATCCTATATAACTACAACTAATAGTAGTGACAGAACACCCACATGGAATATTCTAAGGGGCTTTGTGAGCCTAAAATTCTAGGCAAATATACACTGCAGAAGTCACCACCCTCTTAAAAATCTCCACCAGTAAGAAATTTGCTTTTCTGAAAGATTTCAGATGAACTATGCTTGTCTGATACAAGGGCTTCAGGGAATCACTCTGGCAGGGGTTCAAGGGTATCACTTGCTGAAGAGCTTCCAGAGACGTTAGAGTAAAAAGTTATCATACTGAAAAACAATGTGTAGGACATCAATCTAGTTAAGACCAAGGACATGTCTCTGTAGAATTCCCTAGGCTGTCAGAGGAAAGAGTATCTCTGCACATCATCGCAGACTCTTCATAATTACTGCAGGGATATTACCAGGAGAACTGCTGCAGGGGAAAAAAAACCCAAAACCTTTGGATCACATATCTTGTATTACTCACCTGATTATATCAGTGTGTCACACTCTGATACAGACCGTTGTGATTTTGGTTGTCTGTAGAAAAAATTAAGTGCTACGAAAATGAACATTTGAACATGTGGAATGATTTTCATATGTCACATAGTACGGATCTGAGGGAGCAGTTTATATAATGAGTCTCAGAAATCATGATTCCCATTGTACTTTACCCACAGGATCCATAGGGGGCGCACTAGGGCATCTTGTAGCCAGCAAACACACATTCAAACACAGTATAAAGAATACGTTAAATTACCTAAAAGATAAACAGTGACTGGTCACACTGGGAGTATGGATGTTCTGAGCACTCACAGGGAAAACACTGCCCCTTAGCCTTCAGCTGCTCAGGTGTGGACTTGTCAATTTTCAGATTGAAAATTGATTTCCAGCTACTTCATGCAGCACTGTGTATCTGCTTTTTCTTTAGTTAAAATCACCAAGTTCTGCACTGGGATGAGTTTGTTCAGTCTTCTAAATGTCCATGCCTATACAAAACAAGGATAATGGTGTACAAAATCTGCCTGTGACAACTATTTGTTCGAAGACACTGCCTGAGGCTGAGAAATTTCCATGTCAGTATGTATAAATCCACACCTCAGGGTGTAAGATTATGTGATAAAAGCTCATCTACACATCCACAAAGGAGCACAGGGGCACAAAGGCAGGTGAGAACTCCCATGAGGGGACACTGTTCTCCAGGACCTTTCCAGGGTTGTCCCAGGAGCCCCTCAGCCCCTGGCTCAGATGTGAAACACATCAGGAAGAGTCGGGGGAGCAGCTCTCCAGGGCACCTCTGGGGCTGAGGAGGGTCATGGCCTGGAGGTATGGGGCATATTAAGGGATGCGGGGGAAGAGCATTTTGGTATTGCACAAGACGTACTGTGTGGAATGCTTCGGGGAGGAAGAAAAGGTGGGGGAAGGGTGGGAAGTAGGTGATTTGGAGAGGACCACAGAAAGGAAAACATAGCGATAAAATGTTAAAAAGGTCTGGTTGTATATAAACACATGGCTGGTAGGTGCGTTTGTCTGGCAATGCACCGAGTCTAATCAGTGCAGTCTGTCCTGTCTTATGAAATGCCATCTCTAACTCCTTTCCTGGTGGGTGGACTGTGGGGAAAGGGAGGGACAGGGTCGGAGTGCCAGCCACAGGAGTCAGTGAGCCCTGGAGTCGTGGTACCAGGAACTGGAGAAACCAGAGTGCCAACAAATAGAGTTGGACCTCAGGTCACAGGGTCCCCTGTGTCCGTGCTGCCAGAAACTGGAGCAAGTGCAGATGTGTGAGTGTGTGATCACTAGTAAAGATCAAGCCAGACTATCCAGAGAATGGAAGAAGTGACCTGAGAGCCAGGGGGGTGTGTGCGGGTGTGTGTGGGGGTGTCTGTGTTTCTAAGGGTGAGACCATGGTGGAATTGGCTATCAGGTGGACCAGAGTCGTCCTGACCGTGTCTGGGTGTGCAAGTTTCTATGTATCTGTGCATCTGTGTGTGTGTACACATAAGTGAGACAGTCTGTACTGGCAGGGGCTCCAGCCTTGTCCCAGCAACTGGGGAGACTGGGATCCAGGGCCAGCAAACGGTCAGACTAAGTGTCTGAGCCCAGCTGCTGGAGGCATCCACCCTCTACTCATCTCTGTGTATGTATTCCCACTGGCAGATCTCCCTCCTGCTCAGCCAGAGAAGGCAGCAGCGTGAGGCCACTGGTGCTCTCTGTGTTCACGTGAATGCGGTGTGTCTGTCTCACCTCTGTGCCCAGGTGTGTGTAAGTATATGCATGCGGTGTATACATGCCTTCTCTGTGTCTCTGCCTGCTGGGAATGTATCCTCATCCTCCGTGCTGGTTGCACGTGGAGGGCATGCAGCTGCAGCAGCCTTGCCTCAGGCTGCAGATTCTGCAACCTCTGAGAGAGAGAACAGCTGAGATACACACAACCTACAGAACAAAGGATTCAGCTTAGCCGTTATAAGAAAGACAGTGGAGATTTGTTATGTTATATGTGTTGTTATACGATATTTGTTAATATATTTAAGGTTGCAGGTAAATAGTGGTATCTCGAAGACTGATCTAAAGCCATTAAATTCAACAAATTTGAGATGAATAAAAACCCCAAAAAAACGCTAAAATAAATAATGTTAAGCTCCAAAACCAGATAAAAAATCATTAGCCGTATCGGTATTCAACATTTTAAAAACTTCCACTCCATTCATAGGCATCTGTCAGAAATGATAAAATGCCCACCGAATTATATAAAGTGATCAACCCTGTAAATCACTTTCAATATCATTAATTTAGGATTTTTTTTTTTTTAGAAAAGACAAGAAGCAAGGTTTGCAAAACTGGTGATCTTTTACTGAAACAGAAAATCTCCAGCCAATGACTATCCGTTTAAATCTGCACATTTTTATTTTCCTACCTGCATCTTTCTAATTTGATTATTTTTCAGGGACACAGAACATCTCACCCTGCATCTCCCTTTTATCTTCCTCATCCCAAATGAAAAAGTAGTCTGATTCCTCCCAGGACATTTTTTTTCCTAAACATGCTTATTTTTGACACAGACTTCTAGCACCTATGCCTTTCAGAATGCTACGAGACATTAATTGTTTTTAAAAAGATTGTGTGAAGTTTGGTTAATGTTTTGTTTAGGTAACCTATTTGGATCTTAGCTTTTCTTTTCCTTGAATACGTGTTTCTAAGAGGCATCCAGAATGACTTTAAAATCAATATGCATAAAACGAGGATAAAAATATTTATTTAAGTGATAAAAACCAAGGATTGGAATTTTTGGCAGATCCTGAATAAGGAGCACAATACGACTGAGGTGCTCAGAAGTACATTGGCGACTTATCCTCATTTTGATTCAGAGTACTGAGGGCAAATTGAGACCAGAATAATGAGGATTAAATCCAAGGAGTGTGCTGGAGTTCATTGCTTTCATAAAGTCAAATAAAAGTTAAATTATCCATAGTAAAATAGTCTTTGTTCTTTCTTTAGGCTTGTTCAGAATGCACTTGCTTAGAGGGCATTATATTCAACTGTTGGATTTATCTGTGAGCCAGAAAAGTCCTTCTGATCTAACATGCATCTGCTAAAAAAAGAAATTAAAACATAGAAATGTTTTATTATTGTCTGAAAATGTCCCTTTGAATAATATCTTTCAGTAACCATTGTTGTTTTGTAGTTAATACCAGATAGCTGTAAACTAATTTTATGTCTAATTCCAGAATTACACAGTGCTCGGAAAGTCTTCTGTAATCTTCACTATACTTCAGTCCTTGGGAAGACCTAAGGATCTGTCATATTGGCTCATTCAGTCAGCCCTTCCTTCGTAAAGGTATGGTCACCATACGAACCTGAGACATCAACTTTATTGCAGTAATTAACTTATTTATCAGTATGATCATATAGTTTGCTATCTGTGAGTTCTGACTGACTTTGTCAGCTTTGTACATTTCCATTTACCACATAATAGTTGCCAATAGTTGGGCTGAAGTTAATTTTAAGAAGCCTGCACTAACTTCAATGAAAAAGTGTGTCTTAATCAATAAAGATACTTTTGGGTATTTGCATCTATAAAATTCTGAGCCTGTTCTCTACTCCTGTACGACACTTTTGTTGAAAAAGCTGAGTTCGTACTAGAAACCCTCATACAGCACAGCATTTCGATTTCTGGATTCATCAACTCGTACTTACCTATAGTTTACGTATAAAAAGTCTTGTTCGAACTTTCCATGCAGATATAAAGGACCAGACAAGTAGATAGATTTTACGCAGAGCTCAACATAACTTTGTTTGACTTAATTTCTTAAAACCCAGGAGGTTTTTTGTACAAGAAATAAAAGATGGACTATGATAAACCACCGAAAACCCTGTATTCCTAATTTTTTTTTCTGAAGAAAGAACTTTTTGAACTGCCATTAATATTTTTGTGTGTAAACTCTTTATGTTGATATAGGTAGCAGAATATACACACGGTACTTTACATAATGGGTGTTCCCAATTTATCTATCTGAACTTTAATCAAGTCAAACATCTCTGTGTACCCATGGACACATGAATCTCTGCGATAATATCTATTTCTGTATCTTTGCTTTGTTTTCACTCACATGAAGTTACCAAGGGAAAACATTTCGATCTAGACATTCCAGAATTTCTCCTTAAAAGATAACTCTTCAGAAAGTTAGCTTTGTTATGTTTCCAATACTGCTGATACCTAAATAATAACTTCTTTTTAATTTAGATCTGTGGAACCAGAGAAGGAGCGAGGGAGTGTTTGTATGGATCCAGATCATTAATATTTCAGTATAAAGAAACTTTCTTAGAAAATTACAAACCATAAAGAAAGCTGCTATTTAAATGGTATTGGCAAAGCATTCCATACCATGTGATGAAGGGTCATCATTTGCTGCTACCCGAATGAAATTCCCTTCTTAAAAGCCTTATTTCATCAACAGGCAATTAAACGAGGAAAGTGAAAAGTGATTGTATGTCGTGATATGCCTTGTAATTAGGACTTTTTTACTACAACAATAATACTCTCGGATATACATAGCAGGGTATATTGGCTGAACTGAGTATAACAGCAAGCACTGGGCAATTTGGAATGGACATCTGAATATCCATTGAAATGGAATAATGATTTCAGACAAAGAAGCACAAAGTGCTTCTACGCAGACCATCTTAGAGGAGAATTCTGTGGACACTTGTGAAATAAACAGGCTCAGACCTGTTCTCCTACTGTGTTGATCATTGTACACCTGAGGGCTGATCAATGCTGAATAACACCCTTCAACTGCATCACAAGAATATTTTTGACTTCTTATTTCCATTCCTTGCTATGAAATTGTATTAAGTCAAAGTGTCAGCATGGTACTAGGAATTGGCAAAGGTCTTCATTCAGAGCTGAATGTGCTCAAGAAACCACTAGAGCAGAAAGAGGTCCCTGAATAGGGTATATCTATACTGCTAGGAATTATAACATCAAAGTCAGAGGTCAGAGTATGGCGTGAATGCTCTTTTGTAAGTGTCAGATCTGCAAGACATTTAGAGTGTAAAGTGAGGGGGAAATGAAAGTTTTTTTAGGAGCCATTAGGAAGCAACAGATGCATTTATGTTTCTGGAAAGTTCACAGGTTCTGTCTTAGAACACAGCTGTAAACAGTTTTAATGTTTAGTTTATCATTTCCCTCTTTTTTTCTGCTTAGCATTGAAGCTCACAAGACAGATTTTATAAAGATTAGGAAATACAGGGCTTTTTTGAATTGTGGGTAGATAAAACCTACTCTGAATCTCAGTGTCCAAACCAGGAAAAACAGAAATGGCATGCTTCAGTGATGATCGTAGCACAGATGAAACTATATTAAAAATAAAATAAAATAAAATAAAATCACTCTGTGAACTATAGTGAAAGCTGCTGGTTCTCAGGCCATTCCTTCTTTAAAGTGAAGAGAAGAAAATGGCTGAAAATGGCATTTCAGTTCACAGGTGGTGTTAAGGAGTGAGTACATTTAGTTCTTTTATTGAGGTGGTACCCCATTGTTTTTTCCATGTTGGATCAGAATATATCATAGCTTTAAGGAAAAGTCTTCTTGCTTTTGTTAACATTTGATTTTGTGGGCATTGGACAAACGCGGTTAGGTTCTTCCTAAGCTCCAAGCTATGCTAAACTGCCATGACAGAATATTGTGGTCAGCAAAAAGCTAAGCATAGCCTATGTGTGAAACCAAGACTATTGTTTGCCTAATAAAATACATTATAATTCTATCTAAATACAGCAACTATTATTACTAATTCATTTACAATAATAATAATAATAATACAATCAAAATTATCTATGTAGTAATATCCAAATCTCATTAACAGTATCAAAGTTGAAAATGATGGGACAAAAAAAGCCCTTTTAGTATCTACCCGTTTTCTTCTGGTGTTACGTTCAACTTTTCATTGCCATTCAATGACACCAGACTTCCTTAAGAGGAAGGCAAGGGGGACGCCATGAATCATCAAGGTACTGAGTTCTTTGTATGATATAGTGTGATGCTAAAGACAAACACCTCTTTTCTTCTTCTAAGGTCCCGTTGATGTCCTTGTGTATTTTCTAATGTGCTTCACACCATGTTCTTCTCCCATTGGTCTGCAGTTGTACTCTGCATCTTAGTTCATGCGATGTACTTTACATATGTTGGATTCTCTTTCTTCATTCTTTTTGTTAACCCTAAAATCATCCTTGCCTGTTCCGTCTCAGTGTGCCTTACTATCAGTAATGAATCACTGCTGAGTTGCTGAGTTAGAGTCTTCTGCAGCCTTCTGTGCCCTGTTTTGGAAGGATTCTGCTGTCATCCCCAGCCTGCACTTCATCATTGTTCTACGGTCAAAGATTTTCATTCTGAATAGCATGATTGCTTGAGTTTTTATCAAAAGTATTAAAAACAGAGAATAAAACAACAATGTTATAAATAGAAATTATATCCAATTAAACCATGCTAAACAAAGCTAGAGCAAACTAGATAGTAGTATCCACGTTGTCATTTTGTAATTCCTGTGTCAATTATGGCTAAAGCAATTCTATAAGCAAGACTAGTCAAGACAAAGCAAGCCTTACAGTCCCACTCCTGACACCTTGACGAGACAGCGCAATGCCTGTGACCTGTTGCTAGCTATGCTGATACTGTATTTTCTAGACTACAGGGCTGCAAGGGCAGGCTTTGGTACAAGCCAACACTCTTGGCAGATAAGGAATAACCATCTGAAATAGCTATTACACATGCAAGTGAAATGTTTATTACTTTATGACAAGATTATCTGATCAGATCGGAGTCGAGTCAGATCCAGGGACTATGCCTATAACTGGCAACAACACTGAAATGTTTACAGTATTGGATAAGAAGCACCTATGTGTGTTCATGAAGCCCAAAAAATGTGTGAATCATCAAGTTAAGGGAAGATCTGCAATTGCTTGTGAAAAATACTTTTTGAGAGGCTATATCTCTTTTGTTGTGAAAATATCAAAATATATCTTTGTTAGTCTAAAGAAATGTTATCCTTCAAATATAGTTTGAGTCTTCCTAAGTTCCCTTGATTGCCCCTATTTACAATTCTGTATTCCGTCTCTATTTTCTTCCCTTTGTAAAGATAAAAGCAAAAGTGGTAGGGTACTGCCCTGAGAATATAACTTGAAACTTTTTGCCATTTTTTCTTATCAGTTTGTTGGATATTTTCAGGAAAAATCCAACTCTATAGGGAAAGAAACCTAAAATTGTAGCATTTTATCAGGAAGTTTTCTCACCAAAGAATTTAGTACGTATGTCTTAATTTGATGGAAATTAACTCTTCCTCACTGTCTGTTCTTTTTCTTCGCAGAACATCGAAAGACAACCTAAAGTTAATTCACCATTTTACGGGACCTCATTTTTCTAGATAATATTTCTTTTCTTCAACTTCAGTTGAAGCAGTTATTTCAACAGTTCTAACTCCTTCAGAAGAGTTTACATTCACAATCTGTATGTAGTCTTATTGCTCAGGTAATCTGTGCTGAACCACAGTGTTTATAAAGATTATATATTGTGTATGCATCACCATCATCACTTCAGTCAAATCTTAAACTCCTTTTCCTCCTCTGTCCTTTGTGGTTAATGCTCCATGTAGGTCTGCCAATAAGGAAGACCATAAGAATTTTCTTTCTCCTCTGGTAACGACTCCATTCCCTTGGTTATCATGATGCATGGGCAAAAATATGGTTCCATTCTTTTCCTGATTGATTGTTTCACATTTATAGTAGGACCAGGCACGAAAACATCTCTTCTTCTCTAAAAAGATGCATATTCATTGTTCCTTGCATAGAACCATAGAATGGTGTGGCTTGGAAGGGACCATAAAGATCACCTAGGTCCAACCCCTCTGTCATGAGCAGGGACACCTTTCACTAGACCAGGCTGCTGATCTAGTTGCATTACCTAGTTCTTTTCTAGTTACATGGAAGAAAGGCTGAAGTCCTTATTCTGTCTACAAAGAGAAGGCAAAAAGTTAGGTTTTCAAAAGGCAAAAAAACTTAGCACCGTAGGACTCATTATTTTCGTCTGAGATTCAGTCTCCTAAGCACAGAAATCACTTTTAAAATGTTATGCTGAGTTATTTTCTGGGCCTCTGAGATAAGAAAGGTAAGATGTATGGAAAAAAATTATTTGGCTAATTTGGTTTTAACCACCTAAATAAACCAAAAATGACAGTAGGATATTTTCTGTTACTCAGATAACACTGACCTGGATAATATTCCTGTAATAAAGCAGTGGAGGATTGCTTGGTAGTGACTTGAATTTCATGAACACTAGGATCTTACTAGTCATACTTTGCATTATTATCATATATATTACATTCTATAATGATATGTTGACATAAAATGATAGTTTAGAGGCTTAAGCAGTACAATTGTAGTGACTGACACAACATACAAACAAACAAAACCCCAAAAAAACACACCTACCATAAGGTGCATATGGGAAGATACTGTGACTATTGAAGGATAAAATGTTAAAAGTATCTCTTTCATGAGATGTCTTTTGCTGAGGTACGCTGATCCAGGGAGAGTGCGTGTCCTCTGAGAAAGAAAAGGAAGTGCAATGCTTGAATAGTAGGTACTTGGTTTACTCAAGGATCTGGAGTGACATAAGAAGATACACGATTCGCCAGTCTAGCAATGCATCCTCGAACTAGGGTATATGTGCTAAAGTTTTGTATCAGCCTCTGATTCTATCTTTTGAAAAAAGCAGTAGGTATAGCACTGAGAATCCTGAAGTTGTAATTCTTTCCTGAGGCTGTTCTGTCCAGGCAGGTGATATTATCCCTGCACTTTGCCTACTTCCAAAGCCTCAGTGCAGTCTGGAATTTGATCTGGACCATAATGAAAGTAAAATTTAAGCTACATTGTATGCTATGTCTATTTAACGATTCATATTTAAGAATTCTATTCCTATTTAACAATTATTTCACATAAACACGGAAGCTGAAATAAGAAAAATGTATCCCGTAAAAGACGAAGTCCATATATTCATCTGGAAGATGGACTAAGGTATTTATTTTTTCAAAAAAGAGAATTTAAATACTGAACTGCCTAAACCACGCAATAAATATGGGGATTTATATATTCTCTATTAAAAATATTTTCTGGAACTAGTAAGCTTCTTTATAGGAACTGTTTGCACTTGTCCATTGAAATAGATCCATTTTGAATACCGTTAAAATAAATACACCATGTCTGAGGGGAAAGAAAACAGCTAGAAGCCAAGATATATAGCTCTGTGGTGATTTACTATGGTTGTCTCCAGATTTATTTTAGATAGTATGTCTTCATAAATTCAAAGTGTTAGCCTCTGAGTTCATCTTTCATTTCCCTGGAAACCAGAGCATTGTCGATGAATACTTGGCTTTGACCCAGAGCTGAGTCATAAGCAGTTTCTGCATCTGGTATGAGAGTCCAAGATCTCTCCTGAAGCTAGTAGCACAAACATAATTCTGCGTATATCCTCCACAAGTCACTTTTGATAGAGTTCTCATGCAGCATACGTATGCAACATAAGTGATATGTCTAAATCAGAGGCTACTTTTCCTTCTCTGTCGCTTGAAGGGAATGCAAAGAAGAAGAAAACCCAGAAGAAGAGTGATAGTTTCAAATAGCTGGGCAATCATGCCTATGTCCACGTTTAAAACAGTGTACACCTGATTTTATCTGTGTGCCACCTTCATACAGAGAGGAGACATGGATTTGTGCTTTTGCTTTATGATTGCAGGGCACTTACAGAATGGGAAGAGTGACCGGGGGGCCTGAGGGTCTGGGTGTGCTGCTGCACATACAAGCTATCTCATAACTTAGGTGTTTTTGTAGTGCTCAACCGCCTAGCAGAGTGACATAAATATCTTTGTATTTTATTTTCCTCAGCCGCAGAACGAAACCAATATTTCACAATACATTTATGGCACAAATACAAGTTTTCATCCAAAAGAAACCAGCTCTGTTCATCCGCACATGAAATGAAGCTCAGTGTAGCTACCAAACGCATACATAATACTCTGAATTTATGATCTTGTCTGTAAACTCCAAGTTGGCTCTTCACATACAAAAACAGAATGAAAGCTAAGAGATGATTAGCATTAATCACGAACATTATGTTAGATTCCCAGGCAGCAGAACACTATATATACACTGAAGCTTTTTTTCATTTATCCTCAGCACTCAAAGTAACAATAAAGGATTTTTTTTTTAACTGAAGTATTTTACATACGAATCACTTTAAAATATATTTATGTACAAAATTATTTCAATATTATAAAAAATGTTTTGTTGTCATTATAGTTATTGTGAATAAGCACCTCACTATTTGTTAGTGGCATGAAACATTTTAAATTGCATGCTCAATTTCAACAGTATTTGAAAAAAAGAATGTCCTTGCAAATTAAGTTTGGATGCAGTGGTACATCTTGCTGTTCTTTTGTTCAAAACATTCATAAGAAAAAGAGCAGACCAGCCTTATTCGTTAGCTTGTTTACTGTCTACATACATTCAGAGCAAATTTATTATGGGATGTTGGAAGTTCCTTAGTGAATCTCCAGGTAATCTCATCTCTAATGCTTTTATACCGTAGCTATTTAATCTTCTTTATGGAGAGGAAAGAATGACCTTATTCTTTACTTTTCCTAATAAAACTTCTTATGGTTCAGAATTTCAATGAAGTGAAAAACTTTGCCTTACCAAAAAACAAAAACATGGAAATGTCTTTAAAGGGGGAAGAACATTTTCCTCCTAAGCTTTAACTGGGGGGGAAAAAAAAAAAAAAAATTATTTATCTCTTGCCATTCTAGCGTTATTTTCTGGCAATGATTGGCTTATAATGCAGAAAATTATATTTCTCTTTTCCAGTTGATTGACTGATTCAGTAATCTTAAAAATAAAGGTATGTACAATAAGGCTGCAATGTCGAAATATATCCTAAAGTCTGTTTTCATAAAATAATTAATTTTATTCATCAAGTTTAACTGCTTAGCATCGCGTCTGGTTTTGCTTTTAAAATGACAGATACTGACAATATTTGTATTAAATTTCTTTCGGTGAACAGATAGAAAAGGTCTATTTTGACAGAGCCAGAAAAATACAGAATGAAGAAAAATCCTTACAGACTGAGAAATATATTTAAGGTGAATCACTGCTAGTATTTTTGAATGAAAAGAAATCCCCTAACTCTGGTTACTGCTTCACCTTCAGCAACAGCAGCATTAATATGTACCTTCATCTGCACAGTGGCCCAGGAGATGCCAGAATTTTAAGCATCATGTTATTTACCTATATGTGTTTAAAGTAGAAGTCCTTGTGACTCTTTCTATATAGCTGCCACTATCCAAACAAATGGTTTAATTAGCATGGGTCCAGTAGACTTCTTTGGAACTATGATAATTTAGTTATACCTAGTTGCCTCCCCGTATGTGTGTGTGTGCGCACACATACCTATTTGTGTGGGCGGAGGATATGTAGAGAAAAAGTGAATCGAAGTAACAGTCTTCTTTGGTAAACGGCAGCTATGCAAATGCTGAATGTGGGAAGAGTGAGTGAGAAAGAATCGAGTACCCTTCGCTCCTGTTTGATGTTTAATTTCAAGAAGCTTTTACTTTTTCCTTGCTGTGATATACAAAACTGAGGGAAATACATCATTATTTGGGTAAACAGTACATTGCAGAAGAAAATTATGAACTTACCCTGCAGTATTTCAATCCTCACCAAAGTCTTTATTCTTTAAAATCTGATTTTATTTGATTTTACTAATTATCTTGTAAAATAGATACAAGACATTGTTTACAGGTTTTATGAAATAGTGTCCTTTAACTGCTTGATGGTACATTTCGGTTTTATTTGTCCTCCACTGTACTTCCACAAAGAACATATGGCAGATCTGTTCAGTACATCTACAAAAATCATAAATCCGTTTAGTCTGCAGCATAAAAATGTGCACAGATAGGCTGAGATCACTGGTATTTCCAAATCCTGAATTAAAAAGGGCAATGATAAAACTAGAACTAAAACATAGAAAGATGCAGATGGTGATGTCCTTCATTCTTTCAAAACCACAACATAGGACTTCAGCTTAGAGAAGGCTAAATTACTTCTGAAATCTTCTTTATCTCAAAGTCTCTCAGAAACATTACAATGCTATTTTAATCAATATTAAGAGGCCATTATATTAGTATAGACAAAATTAACCAGAACACTATTAATTCAACAACTCAACATATTCAGAGATTGAATGTGCTTATTCAACTAGCCCCTGCGTTTCATCATTCCCTCTTCTGTCATGTTTTGTGGAAAATGACGGTCGGTAGCATCTCCAGTTCTTCAAGTGGGAAAAATCACTCTTGGTCAAGACAATTATTTTTAAAACCTATTTATGCAACATTTCACCTAATGGACAGAAAGAAGAGGGATTCTAAAAACCTTAGACAAAATCTTTAGTAGATTTTGGAGGATTTTACTCCTAGTTGCCATAAAAGCAGTTGTAGTTTAAAAGTTCTTTTATACAGTGAGTGAAAACACAAACCATCCAGGAAACTAGTCAATGATGGGTTTCTCAGTTTGAGAGTCAAGTTTCATCATCACATAAATCCTATTTATGCTGCATTGAAGGAATGAATAGTCTTCAGATCACTAACCAGACAACTGTTTATAATGATAAATATGGATAAAAGATGCTCTGTGGGTTTTTCATCCACATATATTTGGTTTCTTAACAATTTCTTTGTCATTTGAAATTTTTCAGAATCAATTAAACATACCAAACTACTGGTAATAAGACTTTATAAACACACTGTATTGAGTTTGGATCAAGGAGACTTATCCCTTGACATAATTAACTTTACTAGAATGTGTAAAGAAGTAGCAAGTGGAAAGTTGTATCTCTGTAGCTGTTCTAATTAAGCAGTGACATTTAACATTACAAGAATCTGAGATAGTGGAAAAGACAAATAATTGAACTCATGTTACTGTGTTTGCTAAACACGAATATTAACATGTTGGTCGATGTATTTCAGTGATTTTAAGCAAGGTTTTCTGTAGTCATTTGGAAGGTAAGTATTAATACTATTTTAACTGGACTAGTGGTAAGTATTTGTTGTACGACAGTTAAATTGTTGAGATTATAATTTGGCCAACAACATGTCCTTGGATCTTCAATTAGTTAAGGTCTGTTTCCTTTTGCCCATAATGAGATTCTGAGTTAACATTTAAAAACACCTAACAACAAGGTCAGCAGGAGTTTTTATATTTTTATGTTGAATTATATTTAAATGAATACAAAAATACGTAAACACACTCATTAATTGGTGGGGAGATTGTTGGAAAGTGAAGTGAATAGAGGTACTCCTCAGTCCTTGACAATAATTAGCATCACTTCATTCAATTTTGTGAAAATTGAGCAGTGATTTGGTAGATTATCAGACGTTTGCACTATTGACCTAGTCATTTTGACAGGGCTTGAGTGACGTTTCACATACACACAAAAAAACCTTTTCATCTTATTTTGCCGGGGGATAAAAGAGGTATTTTGTTGTTTTGGGTTTTTTCCCCTACTCAAATGACACATAACAACACAAATGATATCAAAAGAAATCTAAGGAAGAGGAAATATGAGACAGTTGTTAAAGAAGAATGTATTGTTGAGATCTGCAGAGGTTGGCAGTTTCTTAGTCTTCTGTGTTCAGGGAAAGAGGAGGGAAAAGCTAAAGACAAACACAAGTATATGAAGAGGAGAGGAAAAAAAAAAGCAGACCTATGAATCCCGCTTATCCAAGCCAAGAGAATCAGTTTTCTGTTTATCAGAAGATGAAGGGTACCCGAGGAAGTCCAAGGATTTAACAGTGTTTAAAATTAATTGAAGTATTTTTAAAAAAATTAAATAAGGTTCGAATCAATGAAATTAAATATGGGTCCATACCAACATGTAAGGACTATGCTTATGCTGCTAAATAAAAGCTCCGGTTATAAACTTTGCCCTGAGGCTAAATTGTTTCTCTTTTTTTTTTTTTTTTTGGTAACACTGCTTTGTGTCAGCTTTTTCCGTAGGGAGATGTGTCTTTGAGGAAGTTAGTTACCCATGAGAAACCCAGGATATGAGTTAACGGTTAAATCGTAGATCAGGGTTTCAGTGTTAAACTCATTCCGTAGTACTTCTATTTCACTGTATAGATATAACACAAATTGCTTGCTAAGACATTAAGGAAAAAAGAAAAATCATTCAGTAGTCAAATAAGGTCAGGTTGTAATACACCAAGCAGAAAGTAGATATGCCATGTAAATTGATATGTATGTGATATATTTGTCACCATTATTAGGAGGTCCAGAAATTCACCTATAAACAAATGCTCCTTAAAAAGATAAATACTTTAAGACATGTCAAAACTATTTAAAATACAGACTCTAATATATTTTATATAATTTATTTACATGAAAGCAAGTAAATTCAGAAAGCTTGACAGTTTGACTCAGCTATGTGTTATCCAGATTTCTCTGGGTAGTGATTAACCTGATCATATGAGATTTTCTTCTAATATTTTCAAATTTAGACTAGAAATACCATATGAACAGTCTTAGAAAGCAACATATTTTCAAGAGGCATGTGTTGACAGTTTGTCATAAAGACAGATTTTATGTATCCCAACAGCTATAAGTTTCCTGAATGCAGGTGTGGCTATTCCATGGGGTGAATTTTCTTGTTTATTATGTACTGCTACAAGTTTAACATGTCTGTGTACTCTTTTATTCCTGCAATGTTCTGAAGTACTTCAAAAGAATGAACTAACTATGTATAAGGTGCTCCCTCTTAACAAGTGGTGAGTCTTCCAGAACATCAGATCTTCAGTAACTGTGCACAGACGTGGATCTGTCGGCTGGCCATATGAAATTCACTGTAGGGTTTTTTTTAAATTAATATTGACGTCCTTTGAAACCAATTTAGGTTTTGAGAATCTTTCTTTTCTTTAAACTAACAATATTTACCACTAAGTATTTTCATATTCTTTGAAACATTTGGCTTTTAATTCAAATATATTGATTGAGTGGAGAGTTAGTTCATAAATGGTTAAGAAAATCCAAATTATCCAAAGAAGTCAATAGGAGATTTGTATGTATAAGAATTAAAATTATGTAAGATGATTGCACTGGTCTCCCAAGAAACAGCAGTACTATAGTGGAGTAAGTCTTACATAGAAAACATATATGCGATATATAATGCATGATATATGTCTAGCCCAGTCTAACTGCTCAGATTTCCTTCATAATAAAAAGTGAGTTATGGCTAACCTTTAGAAAGCTGATGTTAAATTGCATGAGCTGTGCCTAATGTGTCTGCATAGCTATCATGGAAAATGTTTTTTTAGGGTCTTTCTACTTAAAGTACATTTAAAAAAGTTTAATAAAATATTGTATATCAGATTATCACGATCATAAGAAATAACTCTATTAATGCAGATACAGATATATTAGATCTGTATGCAGGGGCTTGTAAGTTTAATGGTGGGGAGTACGAGCATTTGCTTGGGCAAAAGAAGAAGCCTTAGTCTTTTATCAGAGATTCCACAATTTTGAGATTTCCAAGAAAGATGGCAAAAGTCCATAAGCAACTGAAGAGAGACACATTGATAAAATTAAAATACTGAAGAAAATGAAGGTGGAGAAATTGTATTTTCATATAAAACTTTGGATTTCCCTGGCAATGAAATTCTTATTCTTTGTATTCTTATAACCACAAAACAGCTTTCCTTTATTTTCCTAATAAAGATCTCTCTGCCAGATCTCTGTTAGAAATGGAGTTCATATATTTGGAGAGCACTGAACCTGAAACATGCTTTCCCTTTGATATTGAAACAAAAAACCAAACCCAAATCAAACAAAACCAAAACAAAATTACAACAGTCCACTTGAGGGGTTTTTTTTGTTTTTGTTTTTATTCACAGTAGGGTCTTCAACACCCAGGTCTTAAAAAAAAATTACATATTTCACTACAAATTTTTCAGCTGTTTTATGACAATGTTGTAACGCTATAATTATGTTATAGTGTTATAATTTGGCTAAACAAAGAACCACACAATAAATTAGTCAGGTAAAATATACTTTGATTAACTGCTTATCTCTTCAAAAGCAGCAGCAACCTTGGCTTTGACGCGTTCTCCATATAGTACTGAAACGTTCTAAAAAGTAGATAAAACCTTTTGTTGTCGGAACACTGCTTTTAGTGATTTGTAGGTGGAACATTAGCTGAAAGGTTTGTGTTTGTATTACGGAGTCTGCCATCGTAATATTGAGATACAGCAGAGGTAACCTTCAGATCTCTCTTCATAAGATCTTTTATAGCTATCCAAACTTAGAAATTTTTAACACAGATAGATTGATATAATTGCTCAGAACTTAGAAAAAGACTTCTTATTTATAGCCTTTATTCTTTCAGGCACTAACAATTTATTTCTTGTCATGTTGCTATGAAATTTTGTTTCTTATCTTCAGTTGCTTACCTTGTCACTAAATTTGGAGGAGACTAATGTGTTGGACTAACAGAATTCTTATGATTATTTTCAATATATTTTGATTTTATCTTAATCTAAGCGAGTTTATGTTTGTTCAGAATAGTAAAAAATGCATCAAATTCATGTGAACATAATCCATTTGAAGTTGCATACCTGTCAGTCTCATTTGGGCTGTACTTCAAGCTTTTGGATTGGAAACTTTTTTTAGTCCATACTTAACAGCTTAACTGCTAAAAATAATCCTTCAATTATAGTGATTTAACCTATCACTAATATTTCTAAGGTAGATCTTATTTTTTCATGAATCAGTGGATTCCACCATCTCTTGAAAAACAAGAATAAACTCGTTGGTGTCTCACTGTTACAATCTGCTTACATTTTCATTGCTATGTCTTTAGAACCAAAATGAGTAAACCCACAGCTTATCACATAAGTTTATGCCACAAGTATGAGTCAAGTAAGCATGGTTGTGTTTTTCTTGAAGTGCTTGTGTGAAATTAATTATTATATTTAATATTATATGTCATCCACTGTGAGGTTACTATGACCAAGAAAAAAGCTTTTCATAAAAACTGTCTTTATGTCCTCTCAGTTAAACAATGATCTTTCAAGATCTCTCATTTTCATGGTATTTTTTCACAACTTTGCTGAACATTGCTCTCTGAATCAATGGTATTTAAGTCTCCATTTCTCAAAGGCCTTTAATGTTCCTACTACATTGAATAGAAACTATAATTTCAGTTCTTAAAACACAGTAGTACTTGTTAATGCAACAAGATACTCTATTTGAAGACTTTTTTATTTTTCTTTCTCTTTTTCTGTTTCATCTTAAACTGTGGCTGCAACCTATGAACTTTAATCGTTGTATCTTACATTTCATTTTACAATGTTTGATGTAGAAAAAGTTTCTCAGATGAAAGTTAGAGGCTGAAGTCATGAGCAGTCCAGACTTCATTATCTCTTTGTCTATTGTCCAGACTTCATTATCTCTTTGTCTATTGCCTAGGGACAGATGTATTGTGCGGTATGCAGCCCGTTAAGAAACTTATTTAATGTTTCAATGATTAAATGCCATGGGATATTAAATGAATCCTCGTAACTGTAACATCTATGGAGTTCTGGAAAAAAATTGCAGTAAAATTATCTATTAGCCTTCCAAATAGAGTTTGCTAAGTTCATGAAGGGCAAGAAAGAAGAACTTGTGCTTCAAGGTATCTCTATAATCCTGTGTTCCTCTGTTTCCAATAGAAACACTAATTTCATAGAATAACAGAATCATAGAATGACAGACTCAAATCATAGAATGCTTCGGGCTGGAAGGATCTTTAAAGATCATCTAGGCCAAACACCCCTGCACTGAGCAGGGGCATCTTCAACTAGATCAGGTTGCCCAAAGCCCTGTCCAATCTGACCTTGAATGTCTCTGGGGATGGCACATCTACCACCTCACTGGGTAAAGTATGCCTACGTTTCACCAACCTCATTGTACAAATTCCTTCCATCTAGTCTAGATCTAACCACCTTTAATTTAAATCCATTACCCCTTGTCCTACTGCAACAGGCCTTGCTAAAAACATTCTCCCTTCAAGCCCCCTTTAAGAACAGAAAGGCTGCAATGAAGTCTCCTGGGAGCCTTCTCTTGTCCCGCATGAACAACCCCAACTGTCTCAACCTGTCCTCATGGCAGAGATGCTCCTTCCCTCTGATCATTTTTGTGTCCCTCCTCTGGACCTGCTCCAACAGGTCCATGTCTTTCCGGTACTGAGGACTCTGGAGCTGGACACAGCCCTCCAGGTGATATCTCATGAGAGTGGAGTAGAGGGGCAGAATTACCTCTGTTGACCTACTGTCCACACTTCTTTTGATGTAGCACAGGACGTGGTTGGCCTTCTGGGTTGTGAGCGCACTTTGTTTGCTCATGTCCAGCGTTTCATCTGCTGTACCCTCAAGTCCTTCTCCGCAGGGCTGCTCTCAATCCCTTCATCCCCCAGCCTGTACTGATACTGGGGGTTGTCCCAGATCAGGTGCAGGACCTTGCACTTGGCCTTGTGTGGTTGTATGGTCCCCCTGTCACAGTTTAAAATTAGAAAGCTGGAATTTCTGAAAGGTTTTTTCTTTCTTTTGCGGCTTTCTGTAGCCTTGGGGAGCATGTGAGCACAACGGAGGACTACACAAAGGTGCTTAGGTGATTTGTTTGGGCAAGTTCAGGCTTGTTTAAGCTTTTTAGGAAAAACAAAGCAAGTGAAACACAGGTTTTAAATTAAAGGGGTGGTTTAACGCTTAACACAATTAAAACCAGAAATCAATCATTTAAAGTCAAACAGGACTGATAAGAGAGAGATTAATAAGTACATAAATAAGATAAGTATATACAGGTAAATACATTCTCTCCACCCCCCGTTGAATCCACATCCTCACTTAACAAACAAAGACTCTGCCACATGGCTGCTGCCTGAAAGGGGAGGGGGAGGAGAGGAGAGCTGCAGTCTTTAACCTCCAAGGTTCCAGTCCAGAAATGAACTTCCAGGCAAATGTCTGCAACAGGGTCTTTCCCTCTCACCCCTTGTAGGAGACAACTCAGCATCTGCTGTTCTACGGTCCGTGGGCATGGGTGGTCCGTCTCTCAGGTGACAATCCAGCTGTGTCCGATCCTGGCAGGACGGCTTCATCCTCACCGACTTAACAGGGACAGTCCTTCCTCTCGTCCCTAGGAAGGGAGGAGACAGGGATTTCAGCCCCTCTGGCGCCATCTTAACCCCTGACAAAGCCCACTCGAGACCCGAAGCGGTTTTCACATACCCACACACCCACACACAGCCCCTCCTCCTGCTCCCTGGGTCACAAACCAGCCCAGGGTAAGTCAGGCACAGACTGTGAAAGACAGCAAAACAGAACACTAAGGTGTCTCCTTGTCGTGCTGGGTCCCGCTTTCCCAGCCTTGCGCTGCATTCCCTGTCACTTGGGAGATAGTCATCACCTAATAACCTGGTACATGCGTACTTGGGTCATGATAATCTGCTACTTCTGTACTTGAGTCGATGCCAACAGGGGGGTGATATCAAATATCGGAAATTCAACAATTTGTGTCAGCACAACTGGCAGAAACTGTTTATACCAGAATATTTTGACATCCAAGGTGGGCAAGGGTGGGAAAATATCTGATGAAAGTCAATCATCTCAGACTCTATAAATAGCCATCCAAACATGAGACCCTTTGAACTCTCCTGGATCACAGCAGGCCGCGTCCAGCATCTCCTCTGAGTCAGGATGTCGCAGGTACAAACTGCAGGAAATGGCCAGGACGAAGTCAGGCTTCTAGAGACTCAGTAATCCTCTTGAGATTGATGGAGCATTGTGGTTATTTGCCCCTCGCTATTAATAAACCTTAGTTTGCTGCTTAGTCACAATTGCATCGAGATTTTCTCCTGCGATACTTTGTTGAACCGCATGAGCTACACACAAGCCCACTTTTCCAGGTTGTCTAGCTCCCTCTGGACGTTATGCCATCCCTTAGCCATGTCAGCTCCACCACTCAGCTTGATGTTCTCTTCAAACTCGCTGAGGAGGCACTCAATCCCCTGCCTATGTCATTGATGGAGAAATTAAACAGCACTAGACCCAGTATGGACCCCTGAGGGACATCACTTGTCACCAATCTTCAGCTGGCTGTTGAGCCACTGACCACTACCCTCTGGATGCAAGCGTCCAACCAATTCCTTATCCACCAAACAGTCCATTCATCAAATCCATATCTCTCCTTCCACATCAGTACAGCAAAAAAAGAACAGTCTGGAGCCCGTAAATTTGATTTTGGTCCCTTTTTATTTTTCCTCTTTTTTCCCCTCTTTTTGTTTTTCCCTGTAGAGAACATTTATATATTAGAGCACTGAAGGGACCTGCTCTACACAGAATAAAAGGGTAATCACTTCTGTACGTGGTCATGAGCAAAAGCCAAATGCAAAATGATTGAGAACCAATGCCAAACATGACATGCAGTTTTCCTGTGGAGATGATGGTAGAACAGCCGTGTATTTCTGAGGCTTCCTTGATTACCTCCCATGTTCTCCTGGGATGTTATCAGTCCACATATAGACCTCTGCACTAACAAGAGAAAAGAATTCTTTCATTCTTTGGACTGTTTGTCTAAGTTTCTGTGTGTATGAAGGTTTTAATTTTCAATTTCACACAGGCGTTAGGATGATATTTGGTTACCTCACCTGAAATTTACTCTGGATAGCATAAAACTCAAAATTATATTTTCTACTTTACCTATGATAGTATGGATTTAAAGTGACTTTCTTTTTATTATGGCGTGGTGGTATTTCCTTGCACGTAACTTAAAGATGGGTAAATGTCAAGTTTTATTGTTCAGCAAAATGGACTAGAATGTCAGTAAAAGTAGGGACACTGATTTTTCTCTTTTTCTTTCTTTACGTTATTTCTTTCCAAGATTATTTTGCTACAATCATCCTAATTTTAAGCTAAACCACTTATCTGCATTAAGATACCCGGTGCTGCAACACTGAAGATTTATTATTCTCTTTTAATATGGGTGTATTTCTAGTCATTATTACTAGCTTGATTTCCAAAATCTTTACTGATATGTGTTGCAGAAGCACCCATAAAAGAGACAGCAGCAGTTACCTGAAAATTTTGGATTTATTGCTATCAAGGTTGCCCAGCACTCTGACTGACCAAAATTAATTACAAGTTCAGATGTTAGTCGGGAATATATTACTATACAACAAATTACTAATCTCTGAGGAATACTCTTTAAGGAAGGTGAACCAAAATGTGCACACACTCACTGAAGGGAAAATCCCACACTCAAGGGTACCCAAAACCAAGGAGTCACTCACCCAAAAGGGGGCAAGGCTTAACTCAAGGATATCCTGAGGAAATAATTCACTCACCAAAGAGGGGGTGAGGGCTCACTTAGTCCTGGGAAGTTTTCTCGGATGGCATCCCAATTCAAGGGGAGAGTCCTCAGCTGCAAGCCTGCTGCTCCAAGAAGGACCAACTCAACTTGGTTCTTTGGCAGGGCTCTTTCTATCTCTGAACTGTGGTCATTCTAATTAGTTGGAGGTAAACACAAGAGGAAGGCAGGCTAACAAGGTCTAGGCTGTGAGGTGCCAAGTAATTGCTCTGAGGCATGGAGCTAATATCTATCAGGTGTTTGTGAAAGCCCTGATCTTTTTCAGGTCCTTGTCAGGGTGGCTGCACCTGCCACCATATGTCAACTATTTTGGAATAGATACAACTTATTTTTATGTAATCCCTAGGCCTAGAGGTTAGAATATATATTCCACGTATGTTCATCTATGACCTGAACTTGCACTTCATATCTTAAAGAACATGGTGTCTGGATCTAAATCTGAATTTACTTCATTCAGATGAAAACATCAACTTCCTGCACAGATCATCTCTCACGTGTAAGTTGCACATTGTATATCAACTAGACAATTCCAGTCTTTCAGATCAATGTCTTGTGAATTATGTTGCTTTCCCATGATGAAATCTATGAATCAGATTTTTCATGGGACTTACTTTGTTCTTCAGTGTGTCCAGAATTCACATCACACAGCCAAATTTATGACAGCATATTCAGAACTCATTTTTACTTGGATGGTTTTTTTAATCACACAAATGTGTACTAAGAGAAACACATGTATCAAATGCATTACATTAAAAGTCATACTTACATAGCATAGTGTTGTGGTTTAGACCCAGATGGCAATCAAGAACCATGAAGCTGCTCTTTCACTCCGGGAAGGAGAAAAGACAACAAAAAGGTTTAAAGGGTCAGGACAAAGGACAGAGAGGTCTCACTTTCCAGTTATGGTCATGGGCAAAAGACAGACTTGACTTGGGGAAACAAAATCAATTTAATTTTACAGCAAAATCACTACCAAATCACCAACCAAATCAGAGTAGGACTGTGAGAAAAACAACAGGGTCTTAAATGCATCTTCCCCCCACCCCTCCCTTCTTTCATGGATCCAGCTTTGCTACCTCTTTCCCCCACACAGCGCAGGGTGGGGCAGAGGATGAGGGTCTCAGTCAGTCCCAGTTTGCTCCATGTTGCTTCTGCTGTTCTTTCCTCCTCAAGGGAAACGCTTTTCCCAATTCTCCCCTGTGCCAACATGGTGTTCTTCCCACAGGACACAGTCCTTTATGAACTCCCCCAACTAGTGTGGCTGTCTACTGCGGGCAATGTTCAATTGGTTGTTTTCTGAATGGCAAATGAACCCAACCTGGGTCTCTCGGAGTCACAGCCTTTTTCAGGAACCTTCCTCCACCAGTGATCCCTGAGGACTTCATGGCCCCTGCTCCAGTGTGGGCTTCTTCACAGGCTGCATACAGCCTGCCATCTTGCCACAGGCTGAAGGGAAACAACTGCTCTAGAGTGTCTTCCTGCCTTCTTCCTTACTAAACTAGGTGACTGCATGGGTTGTCTCTCTCTGTCCTATCCAGCTCCAAAATAAAAGAGAGCTCCCAAACAGGCTGGCCCTTGCCAAACAGGTTTCTCCTCTTAAATATGAGTGGCTCAGCTTTGGCCGGAGGCAGGGCTGACTTAGAGCCAGGGGAGCTTTCGTGAAACTTCTTACAGGGACCATGCCAGCAGCCCCCTTCCCCACTACCAAAACCCCTCAAGACACAAACCCAACACACGAGTACAGTTACCTTTCATATTTTATTATTTCTATATAGGTAAATGCCTCCTTTAAAAACAAAATAAATAAAACCCAATGTACCTATATGGACTATAGAGAGCTTTTATGTATCCTTGTATATCAGTCCCTCAAAGGAAATCATTCATTCTAGAAACGGATTGGAACAGGAGAGCTAGAAAATGAGTAGAAGGTGGCACTTGTTAAAAGCTATCAGATTTTTTATTTCTAGAAATTATTGAATTATTTCAGTTTACCATGAGTCAAGTCCTGCCAGGTGTCGTGATTGTGGTTCTTTGCTACTGACCTGAATACCAGCTACAGGGTGAAATACAAATCTTCTGTGCTGCTCTTTTGTCTCGGCGTATGCTATTGCAGCAAATGCAATTCTGTTACCCAGCGTTTCTGAGCCATGATTTCATTATGCTGCTCATTTTTGCACAATCTTTTCTACACACTCAACAGTATCAACACTGGACGGAACCTTCCCTGATATTCGAAGGCTGCAAAAGTCCTCTGTGTGCCTTTTCTTCTGCCTACATACAGTTCATGCAGCCTGTCACCAGTTGGCCAAGGCTGGCCAATCACGGGATGAACTCTCTCTCTCTCTAATCAGCCCCCCGTGCCGTTCCAGGAGAAAGGGTTAAGGAAAGAGATAAGAAGAAAAGAAAAAGTTTGTGAGACCTCTGTTAAGTTTAGGAACTAAAACTGTTTTAATAAAAATAGAAAGATATTACATACAGAACAACACGGTATTAACAAGGTGATATAGGATCAGAACTGGTGCGGTGAGGGGGGGAAGAACTCAAACTGCAGTTAAAGAAACAGCAGCAATAAAAGCTGCCAGTTCAATGGCGGCAGCACATGGCTCAGCTGGGCGATGCGGAGTGGAGCAGTGGCGGAGGCAGCGGTCCACGTGCAGGGCCAGGCCAGCAAAGCGATGGCAGGAGAAAACAGCGGCAGAATGTGGAGCAGCTGGGTGGCCAGACAGGAGTGTCAGGAAGCACAGCGGTGGTGGTGGTGGCCGTTGAGAAAGGAGGGCAGCAGTGCCAAGTGGCACAGGCATGGGCCACGAGCGGAGCAGCGGCAGCAATCATGGCAGCGCCGAGCGGCAGCACGTGGAGTGGCAGCGGCACAGGGTGGCCCCAGGGTGGAGCAGTAGTAGAGATCTCAGCAGGAGGCAGTGCCAAGCGGCAGGGAGAAAAGAGGGTTGTGGCAGCTCCAAGCAGCGGGTGAAAAGGAGCGTGAATTCCGCTGCGCGCCATTTTTAAGGAAGCCTCCCAGCCCACCAAAAACTCAACAACCAGTGAGATGCTCTGAAGTACATAGGAGGAATACACTAGCGGCTGTTTGATGTGTCCATCAAAATCAAATAACCCTGTTTATTTTAAACCAGGACACAGCCTTGTAGTGTGGCAGACCTGCTACAGCAGTTTCTGCATGCTGGTGTAACATTTTCCATGGTCTTTCACCACTTAAAGATGTAAGCAATCATCTCTCAATGCAGTACCCTCCCCCTGCTGCCCTCAAAGATGGGATGCAGACATGAGAACTCTCCTCTGGGCCTAGGAAGATCATGGAACAGATTCTCCTAGAGGCTGTGCTAAGACACATGGGGAACAGGGACGTAATTAGAGACAGCCAGTATGCTCTGCCAAGGGCAAGTCCTGCCTGACCAACCTAGTGTCCTTCTACAGTGAAGTGACTGCATCAGTAGACAGGGAAAGAGCTAGGGATGTCATCTATCTGGAGTTCTGTAAAGCCTTTGACATGGTCCCCCACAACATCTTTCTCTCTAAATTGGAGAGATATGGATTTGATGGGTGCACTGTTCAGTAGAAAAAGAATTGGCTGGATGTTCACGTCCAGAGGGTAGTGGTCAATGGCTCAATGTCCAGAGGGAGATCTGTTACGAATGGTGTCCCTCAGGGGTCCACACCTGGTTCAGTGCTGTTTAATATCTACATCAATGACATAGACAGTGGGATTGAGTGTACCCTCAGCGAGTTTGCAGATGACACCAAGATGAGTGGTGGAGTTGACATGGTTGAGAGATGGCATGCCTTCCAGAAGGAGCTAGACAACCTGAAGAAGTGGGCGCATGCGAACCTCATGAGGTTAAAAAGGCCAAGAGCAAGGTCCTGCACCTGATTTGTGGCAATTCCCAGTATCAATAGAGGCCAGGGGAAAGAAGGGATTGAGAGCAGCCCCGCGGCGAAGGACTTGAGGGTACGGCAGATGAAATGCTGGACATGAGCAAACAGTGTGCGCTCACAACCCAGAAGGCAAACCATATCCCTGGCTACATCAAAAGAAGCGTGGACAACAGGGCGAGGGAGGTGATCCTGTTGCTCTACTCCTCTCTGGCGAGATCTCACCTGTAGTACTGTGTTCAGCTCCAGAGTCCTCAGTGCAGGAAAGACATGGACCTGTTGGAGCAGGTCCAGAGGAGGGACACAAAAATGATCAGAGGGAAGGAGCACCTCTGCCATGAGGACAGGTTGAGACAGTTGGGGTTGTTCATGCGGGACAAGAGAAGGCTCCCAGGAGACTTCATTGTGGCTTTTCAGTTCTTAAAAAAGGGGGCTTAAAGGGACAATGTTTTTAGCAAGGCCTGTTGCAATAGGACAAGGGGTAATGGATTTAAATTAAAGGTGGTTAGATCTAGACTAGATAGAAGGAAGGAATTTGTACAATGAGGGTCGCAAGTCACTGGCACAGTTTATCCAGTGAGCTGGTAGATGCACCATCCCCGGAAACATTCAAGGTCAGATTGGACAGGGCTCTGGGCAACCTGATCTAGTTGAAGATGCCCCTGCTCAGTGCAGGGGTGTTTGGTCTAGATGATCTTTAAAGGTCTCTTCCAACCCAAAGCATTCCATGATTCTATGATTCCATGATTCTATGGTTCTATGAAATGGCACTTTAATAGTACTTCTTGCATTCGCATTCAACTAACGATTGAAACAGACATCAAAATATTCTGTGATTCTGTGGTTTCACATCTGGCGTGGAGAAGATAGTAATGAAATTTGAGCAAAGTTCCTTCAAGCCACAGAAAAGACTTTTCATAGTGTGAATAATCATTTTTTTGTCATGCAAATATCCATATTTACCCTCATACTTTACTTACATGCAGCAGTGATCTGGCTGGGAGAGCAGAGCCGGCGTATCCACTTCACCTCTGCAAATGTACAGGCAGTGCTGAATGACGTCTAGATTTACTCTCATATCTGCATTAGCCTGCAATATCAAGAGCACTACATTGCTTCCTTTACCTAAATCATGCCTGAAATAGAAGGTAAAAGCTTTTGAAGATTTCACCATGAGCTGGCTTCCAATTCTCACTCTAGGCTTCTAAAACTACTACCAGACTCTGAGTTTCTAGTTACTTTCCAGCAAAAGTTCTTCATTCTAGGACTGATGCCTTTCAATCCACCTTGTAGGAAGGCCACATGCAGTTGTGTTGCAGGGGATTGTAGTTGAAGTGGAGCAATGATTCTTAGTGTTTAAACTTTTCTTATAGGAGAAAGCTGTGTCAGTTTGTTTGGCATATGTTCATTTTCCCTCTATCTCAGCTTACTTCACAGACACTTGACAGCAACCTCTTCTTGACATGGTTGGAAATGATTCAGTGCTGTCTGCCCTTTATCCTCCATAAGTGTGACCTATGATCAACTTGCACAAGAAAGTCATCGTGTTTACACGGATGTAGGGGCATGGTTAAAACTTCTCTATTCTTCAGAACATTCCTGGACACGTGTGAGTGACTGGGCTCTCAGTGAGCAAAAGCACTTAAGTGCTCACACAAATACACAACCACAGCAGGACTGCAAATTGTAGTCTTAGGGAAAAAAAAGAAAAAAAAGAAAAAAGCCGAAGTAATAAATATTCTGAAGCAGAAACTTTCTTAAAATTATCTACAGTTTCAGATTGTTGACTATTTTTTTCTAGCTCCACCATGAGTGGATAAATACATGTTTCCTAAGTAAGGAAAAAAAAAAAGTAGTTTGATTATTTTGATTCTCTTATCTTTACCTTGTCAGCCCCTTATCATGAATAAAAAAGTAAAATGTCCAGCTGAAATACAAAATATTGCCTTGAGGTGACCTTAGATCCTCTACCAGCTACTAGTGGAGTGAAGATTACTATGTGTCATAGGTTTTTAGCACTGAAAAAATAAATCTCCCTACATCCATAAAGTCCAGAAGTCTGAATTTAAGCCTGCGTTTAACCTAGATTTCTTTGAAAAGTTTGCAAACCTCTTCAGGCTTTGTTATGGCCATGGATAGTGTATTACCTTGGAGCTGACATCACAAATTTTTGAGTGGTTTTATTGTATCATGACATTTTGGATGCATGCTTCTTGCTGTTGTCATCATTTTTGACTTTCAAGATGTATTGCTGGTTTGAATAAATGCCCTGATAGTGTCTCCTATCTATTGCGTTTTTATCCCTCAGGTTTACTCACGTTTTCAAAAAGAAACACTTAAAGCCTTCTTTATTTTCAGTACATGATGTCATTCCACATGGTTTGTTTTCCATTCATGTGATTGTCCTCTTTTCTACCTAAGAAGTTTCCTAGTGTAACCAATTTAATCCTGGAGAACAGCAAGATTCCTTGGTGTGAATGGCCAGCATAGAAATCTTTGTTGTATTAATATTACTGAGTAAGAGATACACACAGAAATATAGCCTATCCTGGTTAAAATGTACAGTTTGTATATTTTTTTGATTTTTGTTTTTATCCTGAGGGAAGATTTTATGTATTTATTAAGGCCATTCTAAGAATAATGCTATTTTTGAAAAACTGTTTTTATGTACCATGTGGTTAAAATCAGTTCTTACATAATATCTACTGTAATTATAGTCATTACTTTTCCCAAATCTTATGTCAATTTAAGGAAAAATAATTAAACTGAAAATTAATCCACAAAACACACTGTAATCTCAGGTACGCAATGAAATTAAAGTATTTCCATGATCCTGATAATTTTTAAATCTGCAAATGAGGCTTATTTCTTAGAGAATACTGGGAATTCAGTTCCCAGATGCTTCAGAATTTATGCTGGAGTTTTACAGTAAATTGTTATTACTATGTAATAGTATATTGGCTCCCCTGTATTCTACCGTCAGTGAAATGAAAATGATCTGAGTTCCAGGAAGCCTACTTGCCTCTCATGATGTGAGGTTTAATGTACATGGATTCACGTCTCAGGTTTAGTGCAAGCACTCCTCAGTCTGAAGGCAACTGCCCCCACCTGCTGCTAAAGGAACATTCTCTCTCTGTCTGTTCATGAGGGCATTGCTGGGGTCAGGTAACCATAGCAGCTCCTTGATGCAGCTGAACCACATCTCCCTCTAGACAGGCGTATTGATGAGTCCTATTAGATTAAGCTATCTGAAATGGTGATTTTCTGGCTCCTAGCCACACTTTTTGTCCATTCAGGAGGTTTTATGTCTTAGTAATGCTTTGCAGAATTACTACACTTAAGTAAAAAACCACTCAAGTCAAAAGCTTGGGAGAAGATGGATTCTGAGGTTTACTTGACTTTGATAGGGTTATATATTAAAAAGATGAGCTGCTTTGCACCCATTGAAATGTTCCCAGGCTAGACTGGTATTTCGTAGGATGTTTGTTGTTGCTTTCTTTGGACTGTAAGGATTATAATCGTTTGTGTACGTCTTCAGACTTTTACATCAAGAAACTCTTTCACGGGCACCCCCTTGCCGTGGGGAAAGAGCTTGCGTGCCCTTGCAAAGTTGAGAGCTATGCTGGTGGTGGCATATGCCTCCGCTAGGGTCTCCCAAGCCTGACAGGTCTCAACTGAAGGGTCAGACAAAGTGTGTCCACGGGCAGGATGGGCTCACTAGCCTTCGGGCAACCATCCTAGGAGAAGGACAACTCTAACTCCAAACCCGGGCAGATGGAGCTCGTTTAGCCCTGTAAGGCCATCCATCTAAGAGAAGGATACTCTAACCAAACCTACGACCTGAGGACTTCGCTGTCACCGTCCAAGCTCGCTAGGCCCTGGCAGATGAACCTCAGGTGTAAAGGGTGGGGCCAGTCTCGCGCACGCTGCGCCTCCCCTAAAAAATCCACCGCGCAGGCTTGAAGGGTGTACTCACATTTAAAGCCCTTCCCAAATCTTCGTCCGCGAAGCCAAGCCATGATGATGATGACATCAAGAAACTTCTGAAATTTCTGGTTTGAGATCTCTGGTTCTTTTCTTTCCTTCTGCTTCAATGTTTCTATCAACTTGCGCTAGCATTTGGAAAGAGATTATTGCTAATATCTGTTACACTCCTTGCAAGTTGCTTATCTTCCTTAGTGTCTTTATTGTGAAAACTCACAAATAATTCCCAAAAAGGAAACAAAGCTGCTGTTAGTTATGGCTGACATCAGCCTTTTTTGGTCTGTTTACTAGCAAGAATGTGAACTTTCTAGAGAAAATGTAGATGTTCCTGGTTTTCCTTAATAGTATAATTACATGTTTAGTAATCTCCAGTGTTTATGTTTGATTGTCCCACAACCTCAGTACAGAAAGAAGTAATAGCATTTGGAGCTTCATTCTTCATTCTATGGTGAATCCTCAAGTATCCTGGATTTTTATTATCCAAACCTTAATTCCACACAGAATGGATGCATTTAGCCCAGCAGAGCAAAAGTATACAGACTAATAGTTAGGGCACTCATCTCAGGTACAAGAGACCCAGATTCAATGATCTACACTTGTTACTATTAATAATTCCATAAAATGGCTAAACTCCAAAAGATTTGAGAAAATTTTATATTCCAGAATACCTGCCTTGGAAGTGTAAATTCTGCATTGATGTTAATCTGAAATAGAGCATCTGATACAGCCAAAAAAATCAGTGGGCCTTCCTTCTGCTTCCTAGGTCAGCTTCATATTCAGTAAAAGTATTGCAGGGTGATCAGTTTCTAATTTTTTTTAATTTTTGTTACAACTTACATTCTTGGCAGAGGAGGAAGGACCAATATGAGCAATGAGTAGATTTTTTCATCCGTGAAGAGATGGAATTTTTAACACAACTATAGCTCTGTAGCAAAATCAAAATAATTAAAACATCAGCTAAAATGGAACTGATATAATTAGCTTCAGCTGAAGCAAAGCTATTTAACTTTGTAGTGAAAGGAACTGGAGAAGAAACATTCATGCACTGACCAACAGCTGAAAGAAAGTTAAAGAATTTCTGATTTACAGCTATTCTTTATTGTCTTCAACCTGAGGTTGGTACTTGAACGTAATGGTTTGAATGTGAAGAAGTATTTGACATGTTAATGAAACAGCAGGAATGGGCTCAATATCTACTGAGATCCTTATGCGTGCAGGCTCTGTCACTTACTGCACAAGTGTTCAAAGCATTAAGTTGCTGAACGCGCCGGTTTTCTCAAGCTCCTCCTGCTCTCTTCCTCCTTCCCAATGAATAAGCTATATTCAGAAGGATTTTCAGAAACACACATTCAATCCAAGTCTGTTCTTCTCTCACTTAGGCTAATCTGAGATACCTATGTAGTTGTCATCTTAAAAAGGGAATTATAAATTTAATTCTAGCTACTGGGAACCTATTGTTTAAACTGAGAAGTTGTACGATTTCCTCTTGTGAATCAGACTGTATTTCTTTTGCATATTTTTGTGGCAAAATTTTATATATAAAAACATATATTTATTTACTACTTACATGGGTTTTCTGAAAGGCCACAGGGAAAGAGAAGACTCTTAAGGAAACCATATACACTTGAGCTTTTCTCCACTGAGAAAATACACTGAAATAGGAGATCGCAGTAGCAGCAGCAGCTGTTACTGAAGGAATGAAAAAAGTAAATACAATTCTATAGATCTTTTCTAGTTCTTTGATTGAGGAAAACAGAAAGGAATCATGTTGATAAGAGAACATTATGTACACTTTAAAAGGGTTTGCAGAGACAAGAGTTACATTTAATTTCACACTTCTCTTTAGATAGTCCTTTGTCCACTTTGTTTTTCCTTATTATTCCTGAATATCAGATCAGCATATCACATCACCGAAAATAAGAATAAGGAAGATAAAAAATATTTTAAAAATAAAAATACAAGAGAAATATCAGTTGAGGAAAGTTTTGAAGGTAAGTTTTCTAATAATGAACATGAAATACTATAAATGCTGATTGGTTAACAAGTGTTTTGATGTAAAGAGTACACAGCATGGCTTTTTCCTCTCTTCTCTAGCTAAAATCAGTAAAACTATTTTACTGTCATGATTTCTCTTCCATTTTAAGGAAGAATTACTTTTCAATACACTCCAAGTGCTGTGGTTGCTCTGCTCTTAAAAGGTGTTTACGCTACAGCCACCGTAAGTATAATGATGATGAGAACTTCCACCTTTTTTTTTTCCCTTTTTAATAGCCATGGCACACTATTAATTAGAAAACCATTCTCTGCAAATAAAGGAAACCCAAAGAAAATTAAATAATGAGTGTTATTTAAATGTTAATATTAGTAACACTAGGGCTTTGTCACTGTGGATATGACTACAAAAATGTTAGCACTGTAACAAGAGCATCATTTACAAATGTATCCGAAACAGTAATGATTCTGAGATGAAGATAAAGTGTTCTTAGATTCAAAAATGTTTAAATTAAAGTATTTTTTAGCTGCAGAATGTCTTCTTGCAATGAAATGATGTGCAAACAAATATAAGCACAACAATAAACACGAACCCAGAAAGCTAAAAGGCATGCTGGAGACATGGCAAATTAGTACTTTGCATATTTATGACTCATAAATCAACAGCACTTTGAAGTCAAGCAAAATAGTTTAATAGATATCAGAAGTGTGTCAGAGACATCAAAGAAAAGCTCCATTAAATCAATATCAATCCAAAGTGTTTTGTTATTTAAAGAAAAAACCATGGTAATGCAACATTAATTTAAATACTTGGAAGTCACAAAAATAAAAATGCTAACTTTCCCTCTTCATTTAAAACACAGGGAGACAGATTTTACAGCATCAAATATAACAATAATAGAATAACAGCAAGCATAATTTGTGTATAGTAACTTGTGATACTGGCAAAAAGAAACCAATTAAAATATTACTAGCTATTACTTTTAATATTTTCTGTAAGTTGAAGAAAGTTCTTATCAATAAGATGACAGCTCAGTTAAAGTGTAGAATTTAAATATATAGTAGTTTAAATAATTTTCTCTGTCTTAAAAAAGTAATCTTCAGAGTTAATTATCTTTTCCCAAACTCTAAAGTTTCAACTGATTGTAGGGTTGCCTTGATGACACACTGTTCAAATCATTAACCCCCCGATTTGCCTATCAATTCATAACTGACATGCGTAATTCAATCCATATAACCTTAAACACCAGATCTCTAGAATTCCTGTGTTTTTAAAGTAGAAATTAGAGCTGATAAATTTATTAACATTGATCTAAAATGTTTCTAACTCTATTGAACTGGCTTTATTGGTAGTGTATGAATACAAAGCAATATACTCTGCAGCCTTTTCTCTGAACCTACAGTAGCCTAATGCTGATAGTTCATGGAAAGGTACTCTTTCTTGCTTTCACCAATTCCCTTTTGCTCATTATGGTATTTCCTGGACCCCTGTTTGGCTGATTTAGGTCGTTAAACCAGCTGAAAGTAAATCTTAAAGAAAAAAAAGAATCCAAAACGTAACTGAACAAATGTCTATTCATCATTGACACACTGAATTAAAGAAGAGTCTTATGCCCTAAAAGAGTCCATGCAAGTGGAGGGCACATACTGTTACTAGTGAAGAAGTAAAATTTTCTTAAGGGCATCTTGCTAAAAAGTCTCAATTTATGACAAGGTCTATAGAAGAAGGTTTCATAATTCATTTGTACAGATACAATTTTTCTTGTTCTTGATTACAAGAATAGAGCTTCACAGAATTATAGTGCAAATACTAGCTCAAACTAGCCTAAGCGTATTGACACTACAGAGCATGGCAAGAAGCCAAAGCAAAAATAAAAAACAAAACAAAACAAAAACCCCATGAGAGCTGGATCAGACAGTTTTTAGTAAATCTGTAATGAAAGAATGGTGAAAATAAACCACGGCATTTTTATTTACTTTTTCTGAATATTATCTATGCCAAGGAGTAGGGTAATACAGTGAAAGCACCTGCTAAAAAACTAAGGTAGTTCTAGAAAGAGAAGAAAATGGGAAGACTGAAAATGAGAAAGTAAAGTAAAAATTAATAGTACCATAATATAGAAAAGATAAGTTTAGAAGAAGGTGAAGGATGAAAAATATTTGCACTAAACCAAAACCAAAAAGGACCGTTGACGTTGAACTTAATAATATTTCTGATATCACTCATGACAGGTGTTATCCTTTGAAAAATGAAAGTAGATAATAACTTTACTTTGAAATATATTATGATTTTTCTGATCCCCAAAAATAACTTAAGGAAGGAAACAAATAAATCTGTTCTTACTTTAAAATGCATATTAATTTTATTAATTCTGTGTAATTTAAATGATTTCACAAAGTGAAAATTAATGGATGCAGATACTTGAGGGATTCCACAACTGCTTTCGTGTCCAGTTTTCTCTGCTAATTGAAGTGGAATAGACAAGATTCCACTTTTTTTTTTTTTCCCCTTAGTGGGAGCGAAAATCGTTTTAAACAGCCACCTATCTATTCTGAGCTGTAGTTTCCCTGTATGGTAGAAATTCAACATCTCAACTGTTTTTCCCTCTGCAAAGGTGCAAGTTCCTCCAAAGGACTTGGAGTTCCTAGGAATGTTTGTTGTCTCTACTGTGAAAATTCACCAGCAGGTAATAATTAAGAAATTCTGAGTAAACTCACTGAAAATAGAAACCCTCTTACAAACAAGTAATATGTTGTCTTTACTGGTGGAGTTCCTTTTTTAGGTGATAGAAATGCCAGAGGGAGTGTCAATTCTGTATAAGGTAGTACTATTACTATGCAAGGTTATTTACTTTCTTTATAGTATTACCTTTCCTGATTTCACAAAGTCAGAAAATAAAATCTCCACAGGCAGTTTTCCAGGAACAATTACTGTCTTAGGAAAGGGTAATATTTTTTATTCCCAAAGCTAAATTAGATAAAGCTCAGATGAAAAGAAAAATATATAAAGTGTAATGAAGAAAACCCACAAACTTTAGGTGATTAATATCGGAATTCCTTGATTTGTGTATTAAAAAGTTAGAATAATTCCTTTAGATCCATTCCACTTCTCAAGAAATTCTTGAAAAATGAAGTGGTTTGAGGTTTAACAGGCAAAGGTAAGAAGAGATCGGGATGAGTAAAAGAGCCTGTAGATGAAAGCGGATGAAAAACATAAAGGTTGAAATTGGTTATGCAATAACCAATAGAGAGAAAGTCAGAGAGAGAGAAATGACTGAAGACTGTGGCATTAGGAGAACAGATAAAATATTAAGTAAAAAAATAGCAGCCTTCATCTAAGTTGCATTACAAAAACGTAAGAACTAGAGATGTACTTTTGTGGACAAAACCTGAAGCCACGAGCTAGTTGGAGAAAATTGTTATTTTTCATGCTCTCTCACTGAAATAACTACATTAGGATCACTCTGCCACGCTAGCAGTCTTTGAGAGCACATTAGACAGGTTGGTGTGTACACTCTGCAGGCAGACTTCCCAAGGTTCCTCTATGTTTAATATAGCCCTCTGTTACAGATTTTACAATGTAGTAAGGCTATATTTGCAGTCAGGTATTACACCCTCAGTTTTATACTCAAAACTTAAACTGATAAGTCACTTGAGGCTTT
Source organism: Bucorvus abyssinicus (assembly GCA_009769605.1). Classification (NCBI taxonomy): domain Eukaryota; kingdom Metazoa; phylum Chordata; class Aves; order Bucerotiformes; family Bucorvidae; genus Bucorvus; species Bucorvus abyssinicus. The sequence continues at coordinate 129,785,086 of CM020024.1, forward strand.
AAGTCCCAGGTCTGATGTATATTTACTGATCTGTAGAAGGTTATTTCTACTGCAAAACCAGTAATGCAGTTTTCAGCCAAAATCTGATTCTTCACTAAAAAAAAAAAGGTTTCTGTACAGCTACTATCCTGATCACATCTCAAAAGAGAATGAGAAGTACTTTTTCATTCATGGTTTCTTGTCTTTTTCAGTGGCATTTATAATCTCTTTGTAAAATATTTCATTTATAATTGATGCTGTCAACAAATTCGCTGTGGATGTTTTTGGTTGGTTGGGTTTTTTTCTCCCTTTCTTATAAGATTCACTTTTGAATTTATTATAGCAAAATGGCTGTGATAAATGATAAGTATCTGAATGGCTGATCCCAGAGGACCCAACTGAAGCATGATTTCTTTGTTTGTTTTGTATATGATAAATAGGGAGAAGGGAAGGAAATCAGAAGATCTGGAGAGAACATAGAATTACAGCATGACTGAATCTGTAATTTCAGTCTGAGGTTTAAAATATTTTAAACTTCGGAGCTTGTCCTTTGCATGCAAACATAAACTGAGAATCATTACCAAACACACTGTACTGTTTTACATGACAGAAGTTTTGGTAGCAGGTATGTAGGAGGGGACTGCAAGAGAAGACACCAAGAGCACTCCCCGAGTTGGACAGAGCCAATTCTAGCTATCTCCAAGATGGACCTGCCACTGGCCAAAGCTGAGCCAATCAGTAAAGGTGATAGTGCCTCTGTAACAATATATTTAAGAAGGGGTAGAAAAACTGATGTGCAACAGCTGGGAGAGAGCTTTGAAAAAAATGGGAGAGAACAACCCTGCAGACACCAAGGTCAGTGAAAAAAGAATGGGAGGAGGTACTCCAGCTTCCAGAGTAGAGATTCTCCTGCAGCCTCTAGAGAAGACCATGGTGAGGTAGATTGTCCCTCTGCAGCCCATGGAGGACCATGGTGGAGTACATATCCACCTTGTATCCTGTAGAAGACCCAAAGCCAGGACAGGTGGTTGTGTCCTGAAGGCAACTGCAGTCTGTGGAGAGCCTACACTAGAGCAGGTTCCTAGCAGGAACCGTGACCCATGGAGATGAGCCCATGCTGTAGAAGTGGGGGTCTGGAGAAGGTGGTTTTGGATTTGTTCTTTTTTCTCATTACCCTACTGTGTTTATTTGGCAATAAATTAAATTATTTTCCCCAAGTTGAGTCTCTTTTGCCCATGATGGTAATTGGTAAGGAATGCCCCTGTCCTTATCTCGACCCATGAGCTTTTCATCATGTTTTCTGTCCCTATCTTGTTGATGGAGCAGCTTGATGGGTGCCTGGCTGCTGGCTAAAGTCAACCTAAAATAGATGGCAAAGCACACCAGTGCAAAACTCAGTTGCTTCCACTGTGGATCTAGAAAACGTAATCAAAATCCACAATTTACGCTTCTCTGAAAAATCCCACTTTCTCACTTTAAGATTCTTTTCTTCTTGGAAATTGAACTTGGAACTTGTGAGGCATTACTTCCCTCCAGCAAGTTATCACCGGTTTGGCTGAGGCAGGGCTGAACCACGGAACAAATTGTCTCTCCAATCAGCCCCTTCCCTGTTCTGGGAATAAAAGGGTTAAGGAGAGAGATAAAAGGGAAAGAAAAAGAGGGCAAGGCCTCACTTAGGTTTTGGAAACTGAAACCATTTTAATAATAACAGAACGATATTATACAAACAACAAACAACAACAAGGGATTAATAAATATATACAAGGATCAGGGATCTGGTGTGGCGGGGGTTAAACCATGGACAAAGAAACAAAAGCGCTAGAGAACACACTACCACAGTCAGGGACTGGAGCCGGCCCCTCTCTGGGTCCTGCCGGGCTGGGCTGGGAGCAGGAGCTGGCAAACAGCGGCTGCAGCGGCTGGTGGTGAGGATGACGACAGGCGGTTGCAGCGTGATGTGTCCCTGGGGCAAAGCAGCCGTCCAGCAGCAGAAAAAAGTCTTAATTAAGTCTACACTCTTCAGGCATTAAAACTCTAAAACTATTAAGAAAAGCAGGAAATAGAATCCAACAATATGGTAATACGTGAGCCGGCTTACCCAGGGTTGTGGGAGGGCTCTTCCACTCTTGTTTATGTTCCGTTCAGGATAATTGTGTGGTTGAATTATAAGTACATTAAATAGTGCCATCGTGAGAAGAAGAAATACTTCATCCCAGTAGTTATGCAGATATACTAAAAGTACTTATTCAGTGAGTATTAATTTTTGGAGAAAGACAGTAATACTGAAGGAAAGTTTTATACTGGAGAGCTTGAATGGATTAATATAAAAAAGGTTAACATTATGCCTTTACCAGTTATTACAATATTCAGGGCAATTTGCAATTCCCATTTCTAACAAGTCTTTGGAACTTTCTTAGAACATTTAGTAGTGAATTATCTATGAACATCTTCTGCCTTAATTTATTCTAAATTCCTTGCTGAATAATTTCTGCAAATAGCCCGTGACGGGTTTATTGGATGCACTTACTTGAAACCCAAGCTGCTGTTGGAATCACCAGTTACAAATTTCTCATGCTTTAGCTCTGCCATTATAATTTTTCTATCTTTCATATCTTCAATGCTAACACTTCCTACTTCCAACTTTAGAAATTTTGCTAACATCTTGTGATAATGCCTCTGAACTTGCTGCCAGTAAGGTATTCACTGGAATATTAGAGAACAAGTACAAATCACACAGTTGCTAAAATACATTTTAAAACTAGAGTAAATGAATATTTTTAGCAGTATTTGCTGTTTCTAATTTTTCAACTTCCCAGTAGTTTGATATCAGTCACAAAACAATGGCTTAACTAATAACTGTCTACCTATCTCACTATGTGCTTGCTTAAGGGAGGTAAGTTACACTTTCCTTAAGTGAGAAGTTATGAATGAACCCTATGTAATTTCTTCTCCAAGTCTTCATTTTGCATCAAAATAAGAGATATGGCCAGAAATGAACACCAGCTGCCCCCTTTCCCCAATTAACTATGATTGATCTTTATTTTAGTTTGCTACCTCTGCTATTGTAGGTGAAATATTTCCATAAAAATTTAATACTTTTTTTCTTCTGTGTCCTGTGAACTTTGCTCTGCTGTGCAAAGAGACATTCAGAAGATCTTGTCACTGTTTCTTTATTTGACCGTGTCAAAGATGTGGGGCTGAAAAAAGATTCAGTGACAGATTTTCTGATTGGAAAATGTGCTTTCTGAGTGGAATGAGCTTTCTCTTTCGAGAAGCTTTGGTTAGGATGGCTGGCCCAACTCTGCCAGTTCAGGAAGATACAAGCCTCATACAGGTCTTTTGTCACATCTGGCAGCCCAAAGTCATGCACTAGATATACTAGGGTGTTTCAAATGGCAGCAGAAGCAACTTTTACATAACTAAATGAAGTTCAATGATTTTTTTTCCTTTTTAGTCAAAATACTAGGAGGCTATGAAGGATGAACCAATGAATGTGAACATGAGTACGTCACAAATGAACAGAAAGAAAATTATTAACACAGCCCGGAGAGCTAACTGTCTTGCAGACAAGAAATCTTGACTGCATTTTTGGTAGCACCAGTGTGGCAGGTACACCCACCTCGATAAAGACCAAAACTTCTTGACTGTTCAAAGGGAAGAGTAAAATCTAGAAGCTGCATTTTGGGGGTCCAGTTGCCCCGCCATGTGGTGACTGTGATCCCGTACGCCCAGGGATAGGAATGGCAAGGCTCTTCGGTTGAGAGGCAAGGCCCTCAGCCAATGAAACCCCTTGGTCGAGAGAAGTTTCTAGACCACGGACCATGTATGACAACAGATCAGATTCTGCTAGGGTATAAATGGAGCCCTCTAGGAGTGCAAGTTGAGCGAGTCTTCCTCAGAGCAGTGGGCCTGCATGAAGGACTCTTCCTTTGTAATGGGATGCTGCCCAATTTAGCTCCTCCCTTGATTTAGTGGGTGCATGATGTGCTCATTTTGGGTTATCATCCTTAAACCTAAGCTTAAATCTGCTGCTTGGTGTTAGTACCATCTGAGAGACATCAGAATCAGTAGTTTACTAATGTTTGTTAGACTGCCTAACAATTTTGATTAGAATAAATTTCACTTCGAGAACCTGCCTCATCTATTTTGAGAGACTCTGGGTAAAATAGATCATCTAGAGGTATACAGCCTCCTTCTGTACCTGGAATAAAGTGAAGGGAATGGGAAAAATTGAAAAGCTCTTTCTAGAGGAAGAAGCTCTTCCTACTGTTTTTCTGAACACTAACAACTGACAGGCAAGTATGCCACTTCTACTTTTTGAACTTCTAAACTCTAAAATAGTCTTACCATAAGATTTTTTTCATTAAAATTAATCATTTACTTCTGAGTTCGAGTATATGCTCAGTGGCAAGGAAAGGATAGATTGAAAGAGTCGTTTATGTGATAGTGGAGTATATCTCTAAGACGCATGGGATACACTAGATCTTACATTTCTCTTCATTGGCTGTTAAAGGAGCTCGAGCCAACTTCACCAGACCTTTAGAACTTTAAATACACACACAAACTAACTTCCTTTTCTCTGCCTGTATGTTTTACCATATACTGTCTTCTTTACTATGTCAGGTATTTTTAAATTATGGGGAACATTTCACAATGACTTACCTGAAAAAATCAGAGTCTGCTGTGATACCAGTAGGGAAGTGGATCTTTAGCCCAAATAAATTTTGGGTTATGATGGCTTTAGACATTTGGCAAAGAAGAGCAAAGGACCTCTCTTAAATACGTTGATGGCTTTAGCTATAAACGCAATAATTTTTACAGTCACCAATCCTAAATTCAAGTATTACTGTTGATACAGAATTTCTCCAAATTTAAGTCTAGAGGCTATCATTTTAGGTATCTTGGGAAATCAGGATGTGCCTCCTCAGAATAGCTCTGCCACTGAAGAGGTGCTCTAATTGCAAAGGTGTATATGGTTGAAGTTTGTTAGAGGAGATCTTCAGCAGAAAGACATGGGGGATTTTGTTTATTCTCTGTTTTTTCCATCAAGATGTTTCACTTGTGCAACATCAGTAACATCTGTCAAATCATGACCATTAGATTAACTGGTTCACTAGTACTGCATGGCTCGCTCTCAGTCTTGAACCTCAGTGCATCTTCCTACTATTTAAGACTACCTCAAAGGCAAGTCTGACCATTTATAAGAATTTTTTGGAAGACCGAGAATGAATTTGACCAAGAGAAGCAATCTGTCTTCTTAAGGTTGTATCTTTCTCAACAGTTCTGAAACGACTGAAGATAGTAACAACTGCACCCCAAACAGATGTTCCCTGTAGAAAGAGTCTAAGCCTTTAGATAACCAGGATCCATGTTGGAATCTGACTTTTGTAACAATAGTAAACACACAGAATATTGAAATAAATATTTTATTCATCCAGAGTCTTAATGTGCTGACAATGTTTTCTTTGTCTCTCTGTAGTTCTAATAGAATTCATAAGATATTTTATTCCTGGTTTTTTTCTCCATGTATTTTCAACATTTCTTTTCATAATAAGAAGTTTTAATTTACCTGTAGGCAAAATATTCTCCCCAAAAATCCCAATGAGTGCTTTAACAGATTTCAAAAGCGTATTGACTGATATAATTTGATTTTGATTGCATATCTGATAAACATAATATCCTTGACCTTTTCATAATAATTAGTGTATATCAAAGGTTGTTATATCCAGGTTGTTGGTTGAAACATCTTCCATTTCACTTCACTGAGGAACATATCAGGCTGCTGGAAAACAAAATTAATGCTGAGAATTCTTTATCTTTCCTTTTTTCCCCTATTAATGTTTGTATCCAAAATATGCAGACGAGTCTTAGGATTTGTGTTTTTGTGTCCAGTTTGAGTATTTTGAATACAGGGCACTGTTGTTTGAGCTACTGAGGGTTTTTTTTTATTTAACATTCCCTTATTTTTTCTATCAAATGAAGGAAGGTCATTTTTTCAAATGTAGTTAATTTGATGTTTCATAAAGCTGTGTGAAATTATTACATGCACATTGCTAAAGCAATTAAATATTTATACTCAGAATTTGATTTGAAATGGTATTTTGCGGCTCAATTCTGCTATCCATACATATGTGTCTAGTACCACCTGAGATCCAAGTATCAGAGAAATCTTCATGACTATGAAATATGAGGAAGATTCTGTAGAAAACTACACTTATGGAATGGCAGCTGGAGAACCAGATACATACTGCATCCCAAATGGCACTAGATCTCCATGTATGACTGACTGAATGCACCTTCATCTGCTAAAATATATAAAAAACGGCTATGGAAATATCCCTGTGTACTTTCTCTGAGGTTTTATTAAGTTTAAATGGCCCACGGATGGATCTGGTGATATGTAGGAGAAGGCAGACCATTCAGCTAGGAGCAGGAGAGGGGAAGTGGTAGGGATGGAGAAAGCTCCGAGAGGAGTGAGGAAAAAGCAAACTTATTACTCAGCTTCAGTGAGATGTAAAACTTGATTAGTTTCATGCAAAATACTTTCCCTGGAAGTGTCTCCTCTTAGAGTGTTGAAGTGTCTTCCTGCTCACAATAAAGTCTGTTTACCCAATTCTAAATTATAATTACAATAAGAGATAGAATCATGTATTCTTTCCACCTGCACCCTGATCTGTTTGATGTAGGCACATCTTATCGCTGAGCTTGAGCTGACACCTTTTGCCTCTCACCTAACTCATATCTCATGGGCAGTGATCAGTTCCTGGCTTTCTGTATCCAGAATCTGAGGAAATTAAACACTTGGACCTGTGAATTAAACCCCTGGGAGTGAAGTCCTCACTTTCTGACTCTAATGTGTTCCATAGCATTAAAGTCTATTTTAAATTGGGTTTCTGTTAACATTCTTCATAAACTCAAGCACTTTGTTTTCCTTCAGGCTACTACATGATGACTAGAATAATAGAATTTCTATACCAGACACTTTTACAACCTGCATGTGTCCTCTTTATATACTCACACATTGAAAGGTATTGAAAGGTAAGCGTTAGAATATTATTTATGTGACACAATATTGTGCGAGCACATTCAAATCATAATTATTTATTCAGACATCCAAACAATTTGCTATGACAGTGGAATTAAAATCCCTGAAGCATTCTGTGGCTTAAACGTTGTTAGAGGTCTCTGAAAATTGAGTGCAATATAAAGAGAACACTGATATTATTTGTCAGCTGTTTTAATACATTAACATTAGTAAAATAAAGCCGCTTTTGCAGTTATTAAGGAAATGAGGAGAAAAGGTCCTTATCCTATATACAGTGCTCTTGTTCCACTGAAATAAAGGAGCTACACTAATTTCTATCCCTTAAGAGCAAGGGAAGACAGTTATGGTGACAGTATTCAAATTTATAAATTCCAGTCAGCAGCAAGTTAATTTCAGATTCTTAGGTGGAAAAGTGTGCATTTTTTTTCAGACTTACTGGGGTAGATAGTAGGAGGGACTGGTTACCACATGGTCAAGTGGGAGCTCTCGTTGAAGTCATTCTTTGTCATAGATTTCTTGTGTGCCTTGGGAAAGTCTTGTCATCTTTATACGATCTAATTCCCTATTTATGAATCAGGCAGAAGAGTTCAGTCTCCTGAAATATGATTTTCTTTCATGAGAAGACTGTATGACCCGTTGGAAGTTACAGAAGAAGCTTGTTTGGTAAACCCCCAAACCACTGTCAATGAAGCCTGATGTCAAGCGCGGTAGCCTTGCTTATTTTCTTGCAGTTCCCGGAATCCTTTGAAAGAATTATGCAAATGCAAGCACACATGCGTACATGCTTCTTACTGCTCCTTTCATTCCTTGATACCGCTGCTGTGAGCTCTGCCTCCCGTTTGGAGTCCAGCAGCACTGATAGAAGTAGCCAGTATGTGAGGACAGGCTCAGACCCAGGTTAAATGCTTTTAACAATGATACCTGATATTAATTTCGACATGCATATAATAGATTTGTCATAACTACTCTAAGTATCACTATAACAGAAACACATATAAAATTCTAGGTACTTTTCCCAGACCTCAGAATTACTTGGTATAAATGAAACAGTTAGTGAAATTTAAGCAGAAATGGTTAACAGCTTTCAAAAATGTTAGAAAGTATGGATATAAAGGCTTCTTTTTTTTTAAATTTAGGTGTAAAAACCTACAACATCCATATTTACATCTTCAGTTGCTTGCTTTCAGTTTTTTTTTACAAATATACCTAATATTTCATAATTTTAAAATTGCATTTCTTTTCCAGATTTTAAAATGTGAACAGATGAAAGCATGTTGTTATAAGAAATTGATAAATGTCATGGTTTGTTGTGTATATGATGACATTGCATAGGAAATAATATATATTTGTAAACAATGGCATGAGATCTAGGTTCCATATATTGTCTTTTAGCTTTAAACGTTTCACTGAAATCAATTCACTGTAAAAGCAGGAGACTCTGCTCTTTTACCAAAACTTAAAACTTTAATCATGCACCAGCTCTGAAATCATATAATGTTGGAATCCTGTGCCCAGGCACAACACAGAACATAAGGGACATTCCCTTCTCTGTTGTAGGACACATTCCCTAATTTAAATTATTTTATATTTTGTATAATATTTAATGACTTATTTTGAGATAGGTAAGTGTAAAATATTCAGATACGAATTGGTATTCTTGATACTTCAATAACTGACCACTTCTTTCAGTTTCTAGCTTTACTTATTCAGTGAATCTCTTGGCTAAGCAATGGTTTCACCTTCCTTTCTAATCCTGCTATCCTACTTCCCAGACACTAACTCAAAATGAAAACAGTAATTCCATTTTTTATTCTTTGACTTCTTAGTGAGGTAGAGTATGAAAGGTGTCTATATCTCTGTTAATACCTTTATGTATACTGGTTTTTCTTTGTTTGTTTTTTTTTGTTGTTGTTGTTTTGCATAATTTCCACAGAGCTCCTACATCTGTGTAAAACCAAAGTAAGACAGGAACGTTTCCTTTTTGCCCTAACGACATTTAATTAATCTGTAGCTTTTATCTCATATGTGACGTTATCACCAGAATAATTTTAAACAGTTAATAATATTCACCTTTTAAGGACAATTCATGTAGCTAAACTATGTCTACATTCAGTTTGCTGAAATAATTTACCATCAGAAAAGCATTTTTATCTTCTTTAATCACCTAAAACTACTTAAAAATAAAATAAAATAAAAGTTAAAGGAAGTAAGATTAAATAAAATAAAAAAGCAAGCTCAAAATGAGCTTCATTTAAAAACTTACTCAACCAATCTTGTTTCAGAGTATGATACTGTTTAGGGAAAAAGACAAACTGCAATTCTCATTCAGGATTTTCAGTAGTAGACAAATAGTACTTTTTAACTAGCATATTTTTTTCTTCTCCCTAAGGTTTTTCTGAGATAACTTTGGAAAAGATGGATTAAAAATTGTCTTCAAATTGTCGAGGAAATATTAAGCTGGAAAAGACACAAAGGCCCACACTAAAAATTTAGAAATAGATTTGATGTTTCATTTTGAAGATTCACAGTGAAAGACAAAAAAATTAGAATGAAAAATTACACCAAACGTGATGTTACAGTTAAGGGAGCCTGGATAAAGAAAGCCTCTTCCCCCATCCCCACCAAACCAACTTAATAACAAAGAAAAATACCGAGACAGAGGGAACTAAGGAACCTTAAGACTACAGTTTTAATGCTGCTGAAACAGTTCATTTTCACAAATATTATCAAATACTCTTAAAGATGAGTTTGTCTTTACCAATCCACATACAAATTATAGATCACTTCTGGTAGATAGATGTGAACAGCCTTTCTTTGGTATTTTTCCATGGTTAAAGTAAACTACAACAAGAATTTAACTACAAGCTAATTCTCTCAGAGATTCTTAATATCCATAAAAACTTCTGTGCCTGTTCATTTAATAAAGACTGTCTAGGAAATATCTGAGCAACCAGCAAATACAGACATGTTCTCCATTGAAATATTCATTCCTTGGTTTCTGATGAATTCTCAGAGCAGGTACGTAGAATATTGATCAATTTAAAAATTATAAGGAAAAATAATTGAAAAATAATCTTTCATTCATAATTACTAATGGATATAGTTTTGCACATGGTGCTTAAATAGTTTATTTCAATTACAAGTTGGATACTCATGTGTCAATGTTAACTCAGTTTTCCACAAAGGCTAAAAAAACATGTAACTTGTCCACAGTCTTTGTTTCCAGTCTCAAAGGCACAAAGAAATCGGTCAAACTAAGTATTTGTTACTTAGTCTCTTGTGTACGTAAAACTGTGACTTAAACAACATAGTCTAACTGAATTATTAGCTCTTAAAAAGGAAGGACTAGGGTAAACAATTCTAAGGAATACATTTTCCTAAATTCTTCATCGTTATTGGAAGGGATTACCTATGAATTTCAGCAGCAGATCCTGAAGAGAGAGAAACAAGCTGCAATTGTAAGATCCTTTCCAAAATGTCCTTCATCATTCTAAGTACCTTGAATTCAAAATCCTTCTTGACTTTTGTCAATTAGTTCAATTGATTCTTACTATCTATGTTTTAACTCTAACCAAATCTCCAAAGTCAAATGTTAAAAGCATATCAATATCTCACTTTTTTATTTGCTTAATCTTTTTGAGATTTGGCAACTGAGCTTCTGTGTTCCTGGAAGACAAGAATCAGTAATGTAAATTAATAATTTCATTAAAAGATGTACTGCACTGATTTTCTTTGAACACGTGCCATAGGACAATAGCAATCAGAATGGTCCATTTGACTTCAGTCTTTTTTGTTGGTCTGGATTATGATTTAATGTTTTATTAAACCGGGAATTTTATCCCCAGTTGTAGCCCTGTGATGGAAGCTGTAAATATCTGATAAATCTCTACATTGAAAGTCCTGTTAAAGGAGTTAATTGAAAGAGAGGAGATAGAACTTTCTCTCTATTTCCTACTATTTTTACAAAATACAGCAAAACTCCAGGAAATGTAGGGGAGCAATTACAAGGTACTAATCCTAGCTTCTGTAAACTGTACCCAGATGAACTTAGAGCTCTGTTGTGTCATTACCATTCTTCTTCAAACAATTGCAACATAAAAGTTACGTGTATACATTGTAAATTTAATCACTGTGGCAACACACATTTTCTTCTTTTAATGACGCACAGCATTTTCTGGAAAGGCAGTACAAGGAATCTTCCTGGATATCTGGCTAGAGTCTAAAGGCAAACTTGAAAAGTTCCAGTAACCTGGCATTTGATGGTTTTAACAATTTAATTTCTGGAAAAAAGGAAAACCAAAATAAAAATGAAAACAAACAAAAAACGCCACCACCATCACAACGAGGTAATAGAATGCTCAGAATTGTCTAATATGTTTATTTCTGCATGTCATCATTGAAGTGTAGAACTATCTATGAAGTATTAAAGGTAATTTCTTGAAACCAGTATTACAGAGAAAAATAAGGTGCTGAAAGGTGATCCAAATAGTACTGAACAGGTTTTCTGTTTTCTATATGCTGGGAAAGAGGAGGAAATACCTTTCCTTATAGTAACCTCAGTCACAATATTTTTTCTCGTTGTCCCATTTCAGAACATACATGTAGTGAGGAAAAAGCCTAGCTGCTTAGCATGACACCATGGAACTCCATCTCTGTACTGCAGCTCAAGGAGTGTATCTGGCTTTTCAATAAAGTTAGAAAACTTAGAGCAGTCTGTCGAAGCCTGCAGCTGGAAATCATTGCCTTTTCCTAGAGAAGACCAGAGCAGCTATTTGAGTAGCAAGTATTCATTGAGCAAAACCATACGGTCTCAATTGCTTTCTAAAGACACGATCTGTTTGTACCATTTATTTCCTTGACAGATGGGAAGAGTGGGGCAGGATGTGACAGTAGAGGACTCAGCATACAGATTAGCAGCAGCTCACGTATAAGTGTGTTATGATTTAGACCCAGATAGCAACCAAGCACCATGCAGTCACTCCAGTAGGAGAAAATACAAGTGACTTAAGGGTTGAGAGAAAGAGCAGGGAGAGCTCTCTCACCATTTGTGGTCACGGGCAAAAAACAGACTCAACTTGGGGAAACAAAATCAATTTAATTCAATAAAACCACTACCGAACCACCAATCTAATTAGAGTAGGATAGTGAGAGAAACATAGCATCTTAAATACATCTTCCCCCCACTCTTCCCTTCTTTAGTGGGCCCAGCTTTGCTACCTTCTCCCCACCATGCAGCACAGGGTGGGGCAGAAGATGAGGGTCCCAGTCAGTCCCAGTCTGATCCGCGTTGCTTCTGCCACTCTTTCATTCTCAAGGGAAACAATCCTCACAGTCCTCCACTGTGGCAACGTGGCATCTCTCCCACAGGAGACAGTCCTCCTTGAACTTCTCCAACCAGGGGGGTCTCCTGCAGGCAGTGGTTTTCCCAGCAATAAAACTCCCCAGTTCAAATCTTCCTCAGAGTCACGGCCTTTTTCAGGATCAACTGCCTGTCCCAACATGAGCCTCTCCATGACTCTATGCTCCTGCGTGGGCTTCCCCACAGGCTGCAAAATGACCTTTTCTCCACCAGTGACCTCTGAGGACTGCAAGGACTCAAACTGACACCTCAGCATGGGCTGAAGGGAAATGGCTGCTCTGGTGAGTATCCCTGACCTCTTCCTCTCTAACCTGTGTGACCTCATGGTTGTGTCCCACATGGTTGTCTCTCCCTCTCTTCTACCTCCTCCAAAACAGAAGAGAGCTCCCAAAACAAAGGCTGTTGCATACTGCTTTCCCCTCTTAAATGTTTATTCACAGAGGCGCTGATTGGCTCAGCCTTGGCCAGAGGCGGGGCCAAATTGGAGTTGGTGGAGCTTTTTGTGACGCTTCTTACAGAGGCCATGCCAGTAGCCCCATCCCCCATTATCAAAACTGTGCCAAACACAAACCCAACACAGAGTGGTAGGTGCAGGAGAATTACATCAGTGGCTACTTTTGGCAGAGCGTTAAAAGGTGAGTTGTTACTTCCAGGACTCTGTGATTACAGGCAGTGGAGATAAATAGGTCCAAAACCCTGATTCCAAGACTGCATGGTTAAGAAATTACATCATCTAGCACCACAGGTAATATGTGCTATATTACTTACGTCTTCTCTTGTGTCCAAGGCTGAGACTTTACCTGTGTGGATTGTTAATACAGGATCTGGCCTTAACTCTGACACCTGGTATGACTTTTCCAAGGAGACCTCCCAGACCCAAATCCTGGGAGTCAGCCTGAGCTCTCCTTGAGAGGAATTCTGTATCATGGTGCTAGGGCAATATGCAGAAATTCAAGGCTCAAAGTGTGGTACCAAGGAGTTTTAGGGAATTAACAAATAGCTTCTTAGCACTACAGTTGTGCTGCCTGGAATGGGGTTATTGTTCTTCATAGTATCCTGTATGGTGATGTGATTTTCATTTGTGGCTAAAACAGTGTTGATAACACACTGTTGCCGAACAGTGCTATCACAGTGTGAACACTTCATCTCTCTTACACCCCTCCTCAGCAATGTGTAGGCTGGGGGTAAGCAACAGGTTGGGAGGGAACAGCTGACCTCAACTGACCAAAGCCATCATGCTCAGCAACAAAAATTCAGGGAAAGGAGGAAGAATGGGGGGACATTCATCATTATGGCTTTCGTCTTCCCAACCGTTACACATGCTGAGACTCTGATTCCCAGGAAGGGCCTGGACATTCGCTTGCTTTTGGGAAGTAGTGAATGACTTTCTCTTTCTACTTTGCTTACATACAACCCTTTTGCTTTCCCTGTTAAAATACCTTTATCTTGATCCATGAGTCTTCTTGCCTGCCTTCTCTTTTCTCCCCATCTTCTGGGAGGGGGAAGTGGGAAAGAGGCAGGTTGTGTGTTTGGCTTCTAGACAGGGTCAGCCCACAACAGTGATGGACATAATACTGTGTTTGAGAACACATAGTGTATTTGCTTTTGAGTTTAACATATTAATTTGAAAAATCTTTCGAACAGTGACTAGCACTCTGATTTTGAAAATAAAAGAATTAAAAAGGCTCACTAGGTCAGTCCTGTTTGTTGCCTGAGAAATGGCAATTAACATATAACATTCTTGTTTCCTGTGCTTGATCTACTCTTGTTCTCATAATTGATAAGAAAAGTCCAAATGAAGATTTGGAGACAGAATTTCAGGAGGAAATGTAACCCAAGTTCAAATGGGAAACAAAGTGGAACAAGTTGGGCATAGAATCCTGCCTGAGCAAAGGAGAAAGAAAAAAAAACCACAAAACCAAAACAAACAAACAAAACCTTTATGAGTCTGTTTCTCTCTTTTTATTTTAATTATTATTATTATTTGCAAATAATGTCAAGCACTAACTTAAAAGACCGAGAGCCTGAGCCAAATACACGTTAGACATGCCTGCTATTCATTACCCCAGGTAAAAACAGGTGATATGTGCATACTTTATCTAAATTTCTTGATTTTAGGGCTTATTTATTAAAGGGACCTTAAAAGTAGGATTCATTTTACATAGTTTAAGCCACCCGCAATAATTTAGTCTTCTAAATCTTTCTCTTAATTATGGAAAGTCTCTTTATGCTTGTCTTAGGTCATTATTTTACAACTGGAAGAACAGTCACTCTATCTATCTAACAGTCATGCATACTGTCTCCTTCCATTAACTATACTGAGTGCCAAGAAGAGCTCCTTGTGTCACATACTTAACTTTCAGATGGCTAAAATTAAATTAGACTAGTCAGCCTACAGAGAAATATTTCTCTTGTATTTGAAATATCTCGAAGGTTCTCATACCAGCACAGTACTTACATTTTTGTAATAATCTAAAATTTGCATATGGACAGACAAGTTAAAAGAAAGAAAGATATTTCAAATGTTGGACTTACTTACCATATGATGAAATTAGTAAAAGCACAAAAAGGTGGGAATGATCTCAGACAACTAGTTGGGAGGTTAAGAATCCCAAGTAGATGCAGAAACCTTTTCTCATATAGAGTGGATTATGGAAAAACATAACAGAGGGACCAAATATTTTCAAATTAGGACATGTAAGTCAGGGTTGTCTTCTTTCTCCTTCTTTGTCTTCTTTCTTCTTCCTTCTTCTTTGTCTTATTCACCTTTGTCTTTGTTGTCTTTATCTTCTTCTTCCTCTTTCCTTTTCTTTCCTTAGTCAAGTACCTTTATCTTGACCCTTCAGTTTTCTTGCCTTTTCCTATGCTCTCCCCTGACCCTATGGGGATGTTGGGAGGAGTGAGCGAGCAGCTATGTGGTGCTTAGCTGTCAGCCTGGGTTAACTCACCTCAGAACTGAATCCCATAGAAAGAGGACAAGGGAGAAACATCATGTACAATTGTTGCTGTAATTTCTGATTCTGTTACTTCCTGCACAACACAGTTTTGTTACCACTGACTGTGATTTTTGTAATACAGGATTTTTCCTTAATTATATTTTCTTGCTCTATATCTTATTCAAATAACAATATGCTAAACACTCTGGCTTTATCTTTTAATTCAAGTTGCTGAATTGTAAGCTTATAATAAACAGAAAGATACATCTACTTTTGAAACTTTTGCATTTATTACTAGCAATTCAGTTTTTTAATGATCTTGTTTAAAACACCTCTTTATAACAGCTCCCAGAAGAATAAATGCAGTAATATTATTGTTAATAGAAATATACCATTATATACTTCAGAAATTTATGATTTAGCCCATTTGTGAAACCTTTTTCAAAGAGCAGAATGCAAAGAAAAGGAGTCCTGAGGCTTTCTTCATTCAGAAGTAAAATAAAAACCTGAGTTAACAACATTTTTCTGCAAAGAAAAAAGTCACACTAGTATACACTATTTTAGGTAGTTACTGGATGATTCAAAAATGTGGAGCAAGTATGACTCTATGGTGTTAATCGTTTTGGGGGGGGAACTTATCTGGATAGAAATCAAGACCTAGAAGTGGTCATCTAATGGCATTTTAGATACTCTACATAATTAGAAGCACCTCTAGTGTGAATAGTACAGGAGCTACAAGACCCTTGTGCCCTTTAGGTAGGTAGGATGCCATAGGCCATACAGGATACAGCAGGGAATCTCAAATGGTATTTTACACCTAAGTACTCTGGAGGGTCACATTCATTGCTTTTAACTGTCTGCATGTGATAAAGCTATCTAAGCTCTCATTAGAGTCAGCTGAGATCTCAATACTATATAATTTGTTTTGCGGTGTGAAACTGAATTAATAAGTAGATCTATAGATGATGAGTCTGCAGTGCTCAAGATCACTTTCTGATCTCTCTTATTTAGCAGTCCACTGAAGAGTCATCAGTTCCAGGTTATAAAAAACATTCAGCATAGAGATATAGTTGACCTTATTGGGTACTTGAGATCTAAGTTATTTTAATTAATTTCATCCGACTAGATTACAGAACCCAAGATCTTCTCCAGATCAAAGCAGCCTGCAAGTATCCTTTGAAAGAACAAAGTAGGAATTACCTGTTAAAAAAGACAGTACGACTTGGTTGCTTAGCAATGTGAACCTGAGCTACTGGCTTGCAAAGCAGGGATTGCTCCCTGAAGAAATGAAGGGATGGATTACTGTTGTCAGATATGTGTACCCATTTGCTAGTTCATTCATCACAGACCTTCGCTTCCCCTAGAGTCACCAGAAAAGGTTTCCTCTATTTAACGTGAAAACACTGATCCCAGAGTAATGAAAAATGTTGTGTTGACACTGACTAAATTGCTGCATCTAGAACATATACATCTCCGTAAGCGGTACATACTCTCAGAATCACAGAATCCTTTTGGTTGGAAGAGAAGTTTAAGATGATCAAATCCATTAAGACCAGCACTGCCAGGTCACCACTAAGCCGTGTCCCACAGCACCACATCTACAAGTCTTTTAAATACCTCCAGGATGGCGATTCCACCACTTCCCTGGGCAGCTTGTTGCAGTGCTTTACAACCAGTTCTGTAAAGAAAAAATCCCTAATATCCAGTCTAAATCTCCCCGGCATAGCTTAGGCCCATTTCCTCTCATCGTATCACTTGTTACTTGGGAAAACAGAATGACTCCCACCTCACTACAACCTCCTTTCAGGTAGTTGTAGAGAGCAATAAGGTCAACACTCTACCTCCTTTTCTCCAGACTAAATCACCCCAGTTCCTTCAACTGCTCCTCATAAGAAAAGTGATAGAGTATTTAAGGTAAAGACAGTTTAATAAACTCATCTGAGTGAAGCAAATATCTGAATATAATATTTTCTGATAAATAATTAATTTCGGCAGGAATAATAATAGTTTTCTGAACTCTTTTATACAGAAATACTGTGTTCTGTAAAAAAATTTCCCTTAATCTTTTCAGGATATGTAATTATTTGGGGAGGGGGGTACATAATTCCATTAAAATGTCATTTAATGCAATTAACACTGAAGCACTAGTGTGGGAAGGGATTTGTTTCATCTTGATGCTTATAGCTGACTGAAAATACTATATTTATGAGCCTTGGGCTCTAACTCTGTGTTAAAACTTGGGACAGCCAAAATTTTCACCTGAATGTTCTGAAGATGAGATCTGGACCTACATAAATACATAAAAGTTAATGCATCAAGTTTTTGCACCCAGTAGTGATGGCCAGTCCCATCACTCAGGTTAGTCTGCTCAAACAGGCAATTAATTTTCACGGCCTTAGCAGAATTATTTACTTGACCATTTGCTTTCACTTTTGTCTTTTGTTTTTCAGAGCTTGGGGAATACCCAGCATGTACTTACAGTATTAAAAGTAATGGCCCAAAGACATTGACAGTGTGAAGGATGGGAGTGGAGGGCAGAATTTTGAAAGGGAAGTCAAAGTTAGTAAATAAGTGAGATGTATCAGTGAAATTGATAGAAGGTTAAAACGCTCCACTTAAAGCAGGCGCATCTTCTGCTCAGAGATTAAACAGCGTCCTGCAGTAGTGGGACAATGTAGCTCCAGCATGAGATATGTTCCAGTCAGCTTTGAAAGTTACACAGTGAGCTATTCCTTAGTTGAACTTTTGGTGGCAGTTTGGCATAGCCTCTCATATAAATGTGAGGCATTGTGTCAACCGAAAAAACGACAAAAAAAGCATTTGCTGTTTCTAACACAATGGCTGCTACTGCAGGATGGCTGTGGGTGAATCTGCAAAAAATTCAGACTCTGAATGCTTCATCCAGGAATAATTTTATTCCGCAATAATTCTTCTTTTTGTTATCCACAAGAATTATGTTTCTCTTTTTACTCTCAAATTTCTTTGAAAAAGTCCCCCATCTTGTGATTGAGGAATTGTGAGAGAATGTCAGTATTATTAACGAACCATAGTGATGTTTACCGTCTTAAAATCAAAGACAAGAAAAGAGCATCTCTTTAACTTGTGAATACCCAGAAACACTTACACGTACTTGTTATCAAAGACACTCTGCTACAAATTAACTTCTAATATTTATAACAACTTACTTTAATAAAACCTTATAATAATAAATAAAAAATCACTAAGAAAAGGTTCAGAACAGAACTTTAAAATTAGAGTAGGTGAGAGTAAACAGAAGTACTTGCATAGAGGTTAGAGGCGTCACTTCATTCCGTACTACCCTGTTCCTTTCCAGGGAAGCAATTAAAGAGGTACTTCAGGAATGTGGATGGAAGTAAAAAAAATTGCAAAGCCGTGAGTCTGAAATCAAATGATAGGCAATCTTATTTGTCATTCTGAAAAAATCCTCTTAGGAAGCAGTATTACTTTACACATTTTTATACCATTCATCAAAAAGCACAGCCTAAAACCTTCTGGAGATCTAGGTAACAGTTACATTATCTTTGACAACTGTTAGCCATTATCTTTAATTACAGATAATGATGGAGAGTGATAAATTTATCTTCTTTAAGGTAACATAAATAAATTTTGCCTATATTATATAGTAGTTTCTCCATTTCTGCATTTTTTTTTTTTCAGAATTGCCTGGTTTGCAACTTTAAAAATAGCGTGAAAAGTAGAAACATCAGACACTTTGCTTTTGTTTTAGTGGATAGGGAAGATGATGAAAGAAATAGTGGTTCTTTCCAGTAAACACCAATCAGGTTGAAGACTTAGGGCAAAAGTTAAGGAAATTATATTTTCCTCTATTTTACAGTTGGCAAAGTAAAAATGCAAAAAGTAACTCAAAAGGAAGAAAACCCCGGTTTTCCTACAAAATACAGTATGTTTTTTAACCTGTAATCTTCTTTAGACAAGGTGTAGGATTTACTTATTATGGACACACTTCAGTACATGTGCACTGGTGTGGAGTTGGTCTGTCTACTGTAAAATTTGAGAAATTTTCCAATATTTTCAATCAGAGGACAACATGAGTCCATAGTAAGATAAATAAGTATGAAATCGGATGCTTTGTACCTTTAGACCTTAACTGAATGCATGTATTATCCTTGTATTTTTGTCTCTATTACAATTGGAGCCATTATATCAATTTCTAAGTCATCTTATTCTGGAAATATTATTGTTAAGATATAGAAAAGAAACAAATGGAATATACAGAGAAATAATAAGCAAGGGCACATGCCAATTCTAATGGCAACAAACTCACTTGTGAATATTTCTGTAGAATATATTCGCTGAATCGAGAACAACTTTAACAAAAATCCTTCACTCATAAATTTGACAGGTACCGATTTTCCTCTCCTGATCTTCTTTGCGTTTATCTGGATGTCATTATTTTTATAGCAGCACTCACAGTGCATTCAGGTTTGACATTGTGTTTCTTTAATGCTTTCTGAAATAGTAATGGTTCGGAGAGGTTCCACACATACTGCATGCAAAAGATGGAAAAAAAAGTTTTGTTCTTCTATAGACAATGTACAACTGACAGGTATGAGTTGTTATTCATCACATAGGCAGAGAGACAAAACTGGTTTCCGCTGTAATGTCTTATTACTAATTGGAGACCACACGTGAAACCACTGAGACCAACCAGAGCAGTATTGTTGACTTAAGCAGGCATTGGATCAATCCTCCAAAGAATAACCTGTTCTCTGTGAAGTAACAACTAGCAAGGTCAGGTTGCTTAATTGATTTAGGTGAAGTGTTTGTGCATAATAAGCAAATAGTTAAACAAAATAGGTGGATTTTTTGCAGTAGTTTTAACAGGAATAGAGCCATTTCCTGCTGGATTGTTAGGGATCTTTACACAATAACAGCAACACATCTACCTTCACAGGAAGGTTTTCATTTCTTTTGTGACAAATTTTCTTTGCAAGTATGTCCCAAAATATTCATTTTGTTTCAGGATGTGGACAGCAGGAAACAACTATCAACAAGATTAGTCAATGAGCTCAAATAAACAGTAAGTTTTGTGATTGTTTCTGATTTGCAAAGTAACTTCAAAATAGACATTCAGAGCCCAGATTTGGTAAGTCGCAATTTCTGGGGGAAATCAACCTGCATTCTAAGCTAAGCATACAGACTTCTTTTGGTAGCTAAGTTTTGATTAAAACTTACAGTTTTTAGAAAACCAAAATGCTTTCAAATTACCAAATATATAGTCATATAACCAAATAACTATACCAGAATAAAAATTACTAAATTAATATATATATAGTTATATAATTCACACATGACATTATTGGGAACAATTATAATTTTAATTTCTGTCAGTGGAATGTATCTCTTATGGCTTACTGTTGAGGTAACTAGGAGCTCCAATTTAGTCACTTCAGTTAAATGAGTGGAAAACATAAAATGAAACTGTGTTGAATACAGTTGCAAAATATCACTTTAATGACTGAAATAGAAGGAACTATGGAAAAGAGAACTGAGTGAGAAGGGAATGATTAAGAAATGTGGGATGTGAAATTTAAACTTTGTGCTATCAATCACCATCTTAATATTTTCGCTGTACTCCATTTCCTGAATTCTAGTTGTCAGAACATGATTGCTTTTATTGCTTTTCTCTATCAATGATTACTTTTAATTTACAAGAGAAGCAGATCGGGTATTAAAACAATTCTCTTCACTGTTGGCATTGTAATCTTAGTCATAGATAAATATTTTTAAGACCGTATTGTGAAAAGGATTCAATGTTGGGTTCTATTTCCCTGTGAAGTACAAACTCTTCTGACATTAAAAACAGGAGACAATTCCAGACATTCAGAGCAGAACAGCAAGAAACCCACCGTAGTATGCAAAAAAGACTACTGAAGTAGATTATCTATGTACAAAACACAAAGAATCATTAGTCACACCTTTAAAAACAGTCATGTTCTATTTTTAAATAGAATTTAAGTAGTTTAATTGTTCTTCATCATACTCAAGTTTATTTGTGAAGAACACTATGTGCCTCATAAAGATGAACACTAGTTAAAAGCATGGTTCAGTGTAGGCAGTGTGTGGCACAACATAATCCACAATTTAGCCAATATTGACCAATTTATCCTCAACATTCTGAATAGAATAAGATGCTTTGAGTAAAGGTGGAAGAATCTGGACATGAAGAATATAAAGATTAGGGGATATATTTATTTTCAAGTACTGTCTTTGGCACGTTCAAATTAATAGTGGTGACACACCATTAATTTTAATTTGAGGAGAAAATGAATTCTCTGTCAATGTTTGAAGGAATAGAAGGGAGCTGAAGCATCCAGCATTTATCCTATGCTACTGATTTTATATTTTGGCAGTATCTCGTATTTTGTGATTTGTTTTCAAGGCTTGAAAACAGAAATGTTCCTTTTGACCTTCATGTAAATCCATGAAGAGCAAAATGTAATACCATTTATTTTATTTTTCAGCTGTTCCTATCAGTATTTTCAGCATTTCAAAATACTAAAAAAATGTTTCCTAATCTCTGTATTTAAAAAAATACAGTTTAACAGTAATATTCCCTAAAGAAATAGTAGTCATTTGGGGAAAAAATCAGAGCAAGATCTGGTTTTACTTAATATGTTGAAGCACTTCTTACAGGTGGTAACCTTTCTTTGCTTCCTCCCATGATTTTTATACCTAACTGTGTTTAATAATGATAGAAAACTGTGAGTTTTAGCTATTCAGGAGTAATTCTTCTAACAACTCCTGCTGCACTGTATTGAATTGCAATGGGACAACATTAAACCTGAGTACACTAAAGCACTGAGAAATCACGTGCAAACGCGTACCTTTCCTCCTGCTGTGGCGCCTGGTGCCAGTTACCTGCGCTTTATAGAATGGACACTATTGCATATAACGGTCCTCGATTGCTGTTTCTAAAATCTAGTTAAATGTTTTGATTTTCTTTTGAATATATATGCTTATGATTAAGTAGTGATTAAAAGCGTTACTTTGTAACAACCAAAATATTTTCCAACAAGTGCATTGCTATTATCCACACTACTACAAAAAAAATTTTCCCTCTCTCCCTTTCACTCTCCTCTCTCTGGTCGAGAAGCCTTGTAGACAAGGGTGCAGCGTCTCTTACTCACTCATGCACTGATTTTCTCTAGCCATCTTGCAGGTTAAGTACCTGTCTGATACGCGGGCGGGCTGCTAGAAGGCCCTATGAAGACTTGCCAGTGAGTTTGACACGCTCAGTTTTAAAAGTAGTTAGGTAGAAACTCTCTCTCAAAATATCATTTGATTTTCAGAGATATGAAAACCTGTCTTCATTATGAGTTTAGGGAACCGGAATGTGTGTCTTTTAATTACTGCAATGAAGTCACCACTCTGACACTCTCAAACCTCTCCTGGGGAAAAAAAAAAAAAAAAGAAAAGACAAATTCACATCTTTGAACTGTATCTTACTCTGATATTCCTATGCCAGCTTCCACCATACCTACAGTTGTTGGTTAATCCAGTGGGTTATTGGTTGATCTAGTGGGTTATTGGTTAGGTTTTCTTCAGCTGAAAATAATTTTTAAACAGACTACCTGCAGCAATTGAAGTGGAAGGTTTGTGACTGCCAGACTCTTTTCTGAAGAGTCGCTCACTGTAACAACTCTTCCTTAAAAATCTGAAAATACACGAGGTAACGAGGTACAACTCCTCTAACAAATCACTAGAGCTTCCCCCCATTCAGCAAGTTGCGACATTTCTCCATTTCTGCTTAAAATGTTGTTCCATAAATTTGCACATCACAGCCATTTGGCAAAACAAACCAAACCAAAACAAACCAAAGCAAAACCCCTCCTCTGTCAGATATATGTGTTAAAATGTATTAATAAAGGGGAATGGAATATGGCATTTTTGAAGCTGTCTATGCTGAGCCACTCTGAATCGTATACCATGCCATGGTATGTAATGCAAGCTATAGTATGTCCTGGGTAATTATTTGAAGCCTGTAATAATGCTTATTTATGCAGTATGATATGCTTCATCATTTTTTTACTTCAAATAAGAACTGCAAAGAGCATCAGAAGTATTAGACTGGGATAAGTGAAGTCTGAGTTCAAGAAGGAAAGAAAATATTCACTAACCATTGGGAAGATTCAAACACTAATTCATGGGAGAAAAATTCTGAAAAGTTAAAGCAGTAATGATGAAATGTAGTTTGTATTTCAGCAATGTGCAGCTGAGAGTCTACAAAAGTTCATATACTTCAGAGTGACAGTCTTTGAAACTAAATCAGAAATACGGTTTAGAGGTTCTGGATCTCTTTTGAGGACAGACTCTAATGTCAGTTTTCAAACTGAATAGTACCTTCTTATATAGTCCCATGAAAGTCCTAGGACTTCAGTGCCAGTAAAAACATCGGGATGAACCTTCTAAGAGCTGAAGGGTTATCAATATTTGATGAAAAAACCTTTTAATTTCCCTCTCATGGTCTTATTTTCAATAGGGCTTGTAAAATGCAATATTTGTATATGTTTCTGAGTACAGCAAAGTTGGAAAAAAAGCTTTAAAATCGTCCAGGTGTAGAAAGTAGAAATGATCAAAACCCAAAATTTCCCTCTGCAAGTTTTTTTGAGGTAATATGACTCAAAACTTCTTTGATCTTAAAATATTGACACTTTTCTTACTAACATTCAAGCAAAAATTAAATAAAATACATCCTCTTCTACATAATTTTTATCTTGTCTTTTGACCTGGGAGTTTCATCCAACTTTCAAACACTCTGTAATAGAATATGTTTTCTCCCATATGCTAAAGTTTCATAGAAGAAAATAAACTGTCATTCTGAAGGTATTTTCCCTTCTAAGATAGCTGTGGTGGGTTGACCTTGGCTGGCTGCCAGATGCTGACCAGGCTGTTCTCATTCCCCCTCTTCAACCTGACGGGTAGAAAATAAGATGAAAAGGGCTCATTTGTTGAAATAAAACCAGGGAGATCACTTACCATTTACCATCACCGGCAAACGAATTCAACTTGGGCAAAAAATTATTCCCAATTAAAATAGAGTAGGATGGAGAGAAATGAAGGAAAAAGAAAAAAAAAAAACAAAACCAAAATAGCTGACCAAGCAGCTTAAAAAATCATTCTCTCACCTCTTTTTCTCAGAGTCAAATTCCCTCCTTCATTCCTGGGTCCTCTATCTCCTCTTTCCCACAGAGAAGTGCAGGGGGGATGGGAAATCAAGGGTTGCAGACAGTCCATAACGGCTCCTTTCTGTCGCTTCTTCCTCCTGACACTTTTCCCCTGTTCCAGCGTGGGTCCTCTCCGCAGGCTACAGTCTTTCAGGAAAAATCCATCCGCACCACTGTGGTCCTCCCCATAGGCTGCAGGGAAACCCCTGCTCCACCTTGTTCTTTCCCCTAATGGCTGCATAGAAATCTCTGCTCCCCGAGGCAGCACCCTCTTGTCTGAAGGGCTCAGCCATGTCCTGTGGTGGGTCCATTGGAGCCTCCTGGAACTGGCTGTGTCCGGCATGGGGGCACCTCCTGGCCTCTCCTCAGAGAGGCCACCCCGGCAGCCCCCATTGCTACCAAAATCTCATCACCTACATCCAATACTATAACTTAACAAATGAAATTCTGTACTTGAAAGAACTAGTAACTGTATAGTTAGGTCATGTTAATATTTGGAACAGATACAATTTTATGATTTTAATTCCTTCTGCTCACCTTATCTGAAATCAATGCCCTAAAAGTCAACTAAAGAACTTGATTTGTATAAGAGAATAGGCAAAATATTGCCTGAAATATTACATTTCATCTAGTTCTAAACACAAATTCAGGTCATTGAAATATTTTTGGATTATTGAAGTTATCACTTCTTATTTCCTTAAGGTTTTATTTGTATGTTTATTTTTGTAACAAATAATTTCTAGCAGCTAAACCAAAACAAATTAATAGCAGTTAGATATAGGAGTCAGGAACATATTTGTCCAATTCCAGCTCCTATAGGAATTTAAACAGGTAACATTATTTTTTGTTTATTAAATCAGACAAAATAAAATAACCTAAATTAATGAAGAATCCCATGAAGAGTATAGTAAAGCAAATTTAGTCTATTATTCTCTGTCTTCAGTATTGATGATAAGGACCAAATTAGGTCCATGACTGGAACTTAATACTCAGATTATCTGTATGACATCTACCCATATACTTTTCCTTTTAATTCTATTCAGGTTGTAAAAAGAACCAAAAGGAACTGGATCATTTTGCATTTTTAATGACTAATAAAGTACATTATCTCTTTGGTTCATCTGTAAAAATCAAGCTTGAATAAAATATGGAAAAATAAGAAGGAGGGAAAGCAAATTATTTCCAATGAAGTCTATTTCTGTCCCAGCTCTTCTCAAGGAGCAGCAGTAGCTCAATGAGGAGTTACAGAAGGAAACTTAATTTCTCATCTTAATCGTTCTGAATCTGCTAATAGCTGGCTAAATACAGACTCCAATTTTTTTCATCACTAGTCATGTACTTCTAATATTAACAAAACTAGCAGTAAGTTCCAATATTTTTAATGTTATTTATGTATCCTCGAAGACTCTTACTGTCTTCAAGGAGCCCATGTGGCTACTTGGGCCATTTGATGGTATTTTATTTCTCTATGGAAATCTAAACTGTGCTTTTCTAATGTTCTTTTATGACCCTTTTTATCAGTTATTTATATAAAATAATGTGTAGTTTTAAAGGTCCTGAAGACCTATCAGTTTTCATTCAAGTTAATTCTAAAATAGCTAGAATTTAGACTTTCAATTACCATTTACTTAAATTACTTTATCTTGTGGGGTTTTTGTCAAAGCAGAATATTTAATATAGTATAGCAAACTTGATAGATTTTTACATCTGGTATGATTTAAGCATAGTTCTTACAAGAAATCACATATATCAACAATTCTACTATATTTAAGTAGAATGTTTTTCTATGTCAAGTTATATACATTTGAAGTAAGATAGACTCAACCCTGAGCTTTAAAACTACAGTAATTATGTTTTCATCTCAACAGTTTCAACCACACAGAAAATATTAATCTAGAGCTCTGCTTCACTGATCTCAATGGAGATAAATGAACACCTTCAAAAGGCGATTCATCCCATTCATCACAGCTATCTATTCGAGGTCACATAGTGCCTATTAGTTGTCATTAAAGGGACAGGAAGATTGCTCATTCCATTTAGTCTAGAAGTCTAAATTTTAGAAAAGTCTGGCACAGTAGATCCTGGTCTAAGTGGTTTTGTATACAAGTAATAACTTTTAACCTGAGGGAGCCACTTTTGCCTCTACAGTATCAAGCAAGTTTGAAAGCAAACCACTTTGAAATACCTAAAGCAATATTCCTCAATGCATGACATATTGTGGGTGTTCCTTTCTTTATTCAATCAAATGAAAACAAAAAATGAAATCAGAAGCAATCACTGTTTGAACTGGACAGTAATATTTGCATTATATTTAAATAGAAATATATAATTTCTAGATTCTAAGTTGTATTTGGAAGGAAAGGAACTTGGATCCTGAATATATTTTCTGCTGCATTTTGTTTAGCTAGCATGGAACTTTACATATCAAGGGCTGTGAATTATGCACTGTGTCCTCTGAGATGAGACATGAAGTCATGTGGAGAGGTTTAAGTCTGCAAAAGCTGATGGGATAGTGCTGGCAGACTGGAAGGAGCCAAATTTGAAATTTCAGTTCTGGGGAATATCTCTTGTAGTCAACAGTTTTCCAAAGCACACCAACATTAAAAAAAAAAAAAAAAAAAAAAAAGCCAATTAATTGTGTTCTAATCAGTGGTGGAGTGAAAGATGACAATAGCCGGAAAAGTTACAGTCCAGTGCTCAATCTTTCTCATTGGCTTTTCTTCAGCCACAAAGAAGTATCCTTTGGTGCACAAAGCCTTCACATTCTTAGATGTCTTCAATCAGGTGTGCAACATGGACCTCCCCATGATCATACTAACTATGTCATCGTTCTTGAACTCATCCTATTGGCAGAATACATATACAAATATCTTCTATTTTGCAATAATTTGTTTTTCTTTTGAGGAGTATAAAGAGTGATTCATTCTAAAAAATTCAATACAGTGAAGATCTAGCATATTTTATGAGCTACTGGCCTGCTTTGCAGAGTAAGAGCTGATCCAGAGAACTTGATATAGCTGGGGTATTGAACATTCATCTGGAATTCTTGAAGAAAATTTGGTGGCCAGAGTTTTACTTTGCCTAGAAACAAAGGCAGGGCAGATGGGGCTGTTATTGCAGTACTTCTGCAATGTTGGAGACTAGAGGCATAATCCTCGCTACCAATCTTTTCAGACTCAAAGAGATTCACCACTTCTAGTGCACAGATGGTGCATCAGTAACTGTCTATCTGTTGTTTAGCCAACTGTGAACATGTTTTTCTGCATATGTACAGTAGTTGCTTTTTGGAATGGTCAATAACCACTGAACAGGTGTAGAAATAGACAGCTGACGTAAAAAAAAACAAAAAAACAACAAAACAAAACACCAAACCTCAAACCAAGCTGAAAAAACATGAACTCCCCCAACATATTCCATGTGTATTTTATTGAAAATACTTCAGTGCAAATACTGGCAGTGTAGACAGACACAAATTGTTGAATCTTTGCATGAAAGAAGCAGTAAAGTGTTAATATATATATATATATAAAATCTGTTGAAGTGACAGTTTTGAGGAAAAAATGTGAAGAAGAAACCTGTTACAACAGTAGGCATGGAACCGTGATCATCTGTGTTATAAACCATTTGGAAAAGTACTTTAATAAATGTTCTGCCAAACAATAGTTTATTTAGTATTCTGCTCCTTGTGATATTATTTAATTCTGAATCTACTTTTATATTAGATTTTGCTTCAAGCAAGTAGATTATCTAAGCTGAGGAGCTCAGTGAAGATTAAGAGGGTTGGAGCTCAATCAACTGCAATAACACAACTAAAACAAACACTTAAGCTTTACCAGTTTGATTAAGATGTCTTTGTACATGAGTTCCTTTCAAAATATAGAGAACAGATGTCCTTTCTCCCTTTTCTTTCAGGAGAAGTGTGTTCTTTAGCAGTAGTGGACACTTAAAATGGATTTGTTTGTCAGTAGCCTTTTGGTGTGAGGGCTGAATTACAATGAACAAAACTGTTAGTTAGGGCACAGAAAAACTTTTTCCCTCATCTACACTTGAAACGTTAAGAAAATGAAAAAAAAAAAAAAGGAATATACATTGACAGTACATACTAATCTATTATTAAAGCTAATTTAAAGGCCAGTGACATGTAAAGTAGATACTCCAGAGAATATTATAGATGATGACAAAAATCCTACAGGATTTTAGCAAAAAATTTGTGTGTATTTCATATGTGAAAACAAAGATTTTGATAAACTGAGTAGGTGAGTGCCACCTCAAAAACCTACAGCCAAGTCTGGGATGCAATTTTTAGAACACCAGTGGAAAACAAGAAACAATGAGAAGAAACAGAAGTATTTGCAGGCTAGGGATGAACCAGATAGGTCATTACATCCAGTTTGATACAAATGGCAAAACCATGTGAAACTGCCTTTCATAAATACATGAAAATAGGTAAAGCTGTTTGTGTTACTTCTAGCTGTCCAGTGCAGTGAATAAGATGGGCTTTGGTGCTAGTTTCGTGTCTAGTATCTTATCTAAGAGAGCGAAGTGGAGGTCAAGTTATGTATTACCTACAGATGCTGCATCTTGCATCTTCCTGACATATAGCGACGGTACCTGTAGTAGAAAATCTGAATGCGCGCCCCCTGCATGCCTCGTAGAATCACAGAATCACAGAATCACAGAATCATCTGGTTGGAACAGTCATCGAGTCCAACCATTCACCCTGCACTGCCAGGGTCCCTAAACCATGTCCTTCAGCACCACATCTACATGTCTGTTAAACACTTCCAGGGATGGGGACTCCGCCACCTCCCTGGGCAGCCTGTTCCAATGCTTTACGACCCTCTCTGTAAAGAAATTTTTTGTGATATCTAACCTAGATCTCCCCTGGCTTGCACAGATGAATGTTGGTTTACATAATTAGACTTATTACCTTCAGTGGGACTAGTCATTTAAGAAAAGAAGCAATCTCTAATGTGAACAAGTATTTCATATTTCCACTTAAATATGAACTGGCATTTTGTATGAGATGTCATCCTGCAGTTATGAAAGTCTGTGAATGAACTTTTGATTTCAGCAAGTGGAATAATACTAATATTAAAGTTATTGCAGGTGAATTGCCAAATGTTATTTTTAAAAATCCTCAAGTTAAAAAAAAAATTGACTTTGATTTTAATAAGACGTGCTAACTTACACTAGCTAACCTAGAAAATAGATCTACTTTTGATACGTGTGTGCATCCTTTGATTGAAATTCCATGTCAGGTGAGTAAAAGTCAAATTATACATTCCATCTTTAAATAGGATTATTCTTAGATTTCACCTATTCCTAGACAGCTCAGAAGTCTAATTTCGTGATGTATAAGTAAATTACTCCATCAACATATGTGGGCATATTGTAGGATGTAATATCAAATATTTGTCAAAGACTAAATTTCAGTACCAATCAAAATTTCATTACTAATCCAATACCTTCTACAGCTCTGGCAGTCTGATTGATGTCACAGTGTTAAAAGTTCAATCCAGGGTGTATCTTAAGAGCAAATAAGTAATTGGAGAGAAAAGTAAGTAAGCAAAACCAAGCAACGCCCATGCTACCAAATAAGGGTGTCAGAGAGCGAGACTGAGCATCCCAGAGTAATCTCATTGTCCTTTATAAAATACTTGACGTAAAAGGATTCTTCACCAAGCAAAGCTCTATTGCCTATTTAATTTCTGATATATTTACCTAATGTTTCTGTATTGGAGTATAGTACTGAAAACCACAAACACCACTGGTCCAAGTAAATTGGCAAGTCATGGCTTGGCTTCGCGGACGAAGATTTGGGAAGGGCTTTGCCCACGCTTATTGCAAGCGCGTTGATGGCTGAAAAGGCCAATGCGGGATAGGCAAGACCGGTTGCAAAGAGCACACCGGAGGGTCTCCTTGGGTGGTATAGTCGAGGCACGGTTCTTTCTGCGCTGTCTTTTCTCCTCGAGCTTGATTCTACGCGTGCTCTCAAAGGAGACAGCAGGAGCTGTCAAAATGCAAATAAAGAATGCGGGGGGTTTTGTGTAATTGTTCTTGTAATAAAAAAGGTGTTCCTTGCCTTGAACCCATTTTCTTGTAAAATAAGCTAACTGCTTCAGTTTTGAAGGCCTCGAGAAGGAGGGAATACAAAGTGAAGGCTGATCTTGGCAAAAATGATGAAGCCTTTGACCGAACAGTAGAAATTGGTTCTGCATGGCACATATGGGTTTGTAAAAATGACTAGGGAAGGATGGCAGAATGAAGAAAACACCAAAACAGCACTAGCACCCAGGAAATACTACCAAACCCCAGACTTTCTTGTGGTGCTATAAAAGATCTGTTCAAATATTGCATGTCTGTGTGAAGTCACACCTCAGGTGATAATTTTTGTCACCCTGTTTGTGCTCAAAAGTGGTAGGTCAAACTGGAATAGAAATTTGTTCTCCCCATAGATGTTCCACTGCCATCACCTCCTATAGGAATCAGCAATCAAGTTAACTGAAAGTATTTCTAGCCAGCCTGACTGATATCAAACATCACCTGGTGTGCAACACGTGAAGAGTTGAAATCTGAACATCAAATGTAGTTGTCTGCAACGTACACCAAAAATCTTCCTACTGAGTTCTTGGTTTTCAAATATGCTGCAAAACATTTCATTGAAGTTACTTTGAAAGGATTGGATGTTTTAATAACTTTTTTTTTTTAATTTGTAGATTGTGATTCACAGCTCTATCTCAAAATTTAAATGACAGATTTCATTCTATTGCAATAAACAAAAAGAGGTTTATCCAGAGTTGAAGAAGGAAGTGTGCAGAATACCTTCCTATGGATTGTCTTCTGAAGAAATCTGTATTTCTCCATTAAATGTTGGGTTTACTGAGAAATAAATTATCTTCAGGTTAAAGTCATATTTTGAGAACTGTCTTCATTTTCTATATATGAAACGCAGCATTTGTCGAGAATCGTATTAGTCTTAGCATTACTTGGAAAGTTATCTCTGCTTATTTTATTCATTCTTCTTTCCGTTCCACAATACCAGACAGTGATAGAAGTCAAAAAGAATATATAGTATGTCTATAGGTTAACTTATATTTGTAAACTTATATATATATACAGATAAGCTGGAAATACAATCCTATTATCACGTATCTATTTCTGTGTGCGTAAAAAAATGTAAGACACATCATGGCTGAGCCATTTCCATAGATGTACAAACCATTACCGCTAGTACCTTCCTGTTCCACCTTTGTTAGCTTATTTACTTTATTCGAGGCTTCTGGGATTAGTGGGATTTTTCAATGGCTGCTTAATTTAATATTAAAGCGAGTAGCACTGTGCAACAATGATTTCACAGTGTTGTCAGTATGTCACGAAGAGGGAGGCCAGGAGGATAGATAAAGAAAATTCCTGGCCCAGAAGGGGGGTTTCCCAAACCCTTTACAATTTGTCCAGCCCACTAGCTTCCCAAGAAAGACGAACTCCTGTCACCCAACCTGCCCACCACACTCCTGTCAGGGAGAAGGGGAACCTCCTCGGGTTCTTTACAACTTGGCCAGCCTGCCAGGCACGCTGGCAGCATCACTGAAACCAAAGTTCCTCTTGGTAGCCCACAGGATTGGAGGATGTTTGCCTAACCTATTCAGGGACTCTCGCTAGCAGTCACACAAAGACAAATCCCTTCAAGATTAAAAATCAACAATAATAATTTATTGTGTAGATTAGTGACAAAATGCAGGTTCAAATGATACCAGTGAGAGGGTATTGACGGCGAAATGGATTTACAGTGATAACCTAAACACACACATACAAAGCTAAATGCACAAACAAACCTAAACACTAATAATTATTAATAGCTAGCCTGATGTTAATATTTAAGCTAGCAGAACACAGAGCTCTTACCCAATAGGCATCCCTATGCGGGGGGGGAGAAGGTAGGTTCAGCCCGTCGACAGATCCCAAAGTTTTGATGGTGGTCTTCTATTCCTCAAATCCCCCTTTTATTCGCCACTTTTTATATTGTTTCTATACTTTTAGGTGGAGCTCGAGTGACTTTAGTCATACATTCTTTTTATTCTGATTGGATTAAAAATCTCTCGCTTCGCATTTAAAGGTCCAGGTGATAAAGCATAGGGCGCATGCCCAGTGGGGAGTGGTCACACCTTGGAGGCCGGTAGCCTTTGGGATGGAGGTGTGTTTTGGTATTATAATGACATTATAATGAGCAAAGTTCACCTGGAGGACACGATTTCACCATTTTTGCTGGCATGGCAGTAACGATCCATCTTTCTTGATAGCGGTTGATGCAGTTAACTGTAGCAGCCCATTGTCACCTCCAGGAACAGGGACAGACCGTATTGCCTCTGCATCACTCCTGTCCTCGTTCGAAGGTACGGCACGTTGCACTCGGCTGCAGTAGGCCTTAGCCATGGTAACCGCATTCCATTCTTGGGATCAGCAAACTGCTTCATAGCCGCTTCATGGCTATTTTTCGTGTCAAGGTGTGAGCTAAAATCTGGGGACCAGTGTTTCCCTCACCTCCCCATTATCCGTCATTTTCCCACACAGTATCCCCTGTGAAGGCTAACGAGGACTATTTCATTTCCACATATTATCCACAACTTGCAGGATCCTACAATGCAAAATTTATCAATGCAAGGGGAAAAAGAGAAATTTAGTTTTCTTTTATTAAATTTTAACACAGCTCAAACACATCACATCACAAACCGTAATAGCAAAAATACTAATAGACTCAGGTCAGAGTAGAGAAGAAAACGTAGTTTTTGCTATTTGAAACTTATGTGCAAAAAACAGTCAAGACTAATGAAATTTAACAAGACTATGGTAAGTGCTGTTGCTATTTAAGAATGACAATGATTTATTTTTATTTCAAGTTGGAAACAGAAGAGATGACACCAAGATGTCTCTCAGATGATTCAGAATGAGGCACTTCAAACAATTCTTATGTCGTTGATTTCCTGAATAAAATTAAAATAAAAAGAATGATTTTTTTTTATAATAAGGTACATTTGCTTCATCTTTCACATTAGCATCGTATTTAAGAAGAGTGAGTAATATCCAGAACTATGGTGTTTAAAAATACAGCTACAGCAGAATAGGCTGCAATAAGATTTCCTTAACCACAGAAACTGTAGAAATGGATATTAAAGCGGTCGTATTGCTGGACTGCTTCACTAAGTTTTTAAAAGCTACATGGATGATTAGAGAATTAGACTGAGGACACTAAAGAATATAACCTGAAATTTTGAAATCCTTGCATGAAATTTTTCATGTAAATGGTTAAATGTTAATAAAAATACTTCAAAAATAGAAAAGAAAGAATAACTTCATCCATGTTACTAAATTGTAATCTACATTCTATAAATAACAGTTTTTATAATATACAATTGCATTATTTTGTACTTCCCTGAAGTAATCAATCACACATGTATTACAGTGTCTATTTTTATTTTGGTTAGAATATAATCCAAAACATTTAAATAATCTTTTCTAACGATTCATAGTATTCTGTTGAACGTTTCCATTATTAAATTGTAATCAAATTTGATTGTACAAGATTAAACACTTCATATATCGGATAAGGTTTTTTTAAAGTATAAGGTGTTTCTATCTCTCTTACAGAACCCTACCAAAATTTAGAGAGAATCTGGTAGCATAAGATAAAATTAATCCTAATTAGAAAGTGTTTGTTTCTTTGAGACAGATTTCCAGAGACAATTTAGCATATAGAATTAAGACTCCGAGGCTGTCACTTGTTCTACAGCATTTCAGAGTGCCTTATGCCGTGAATAACTTCTAAGTATCTGGTGAGTCAATAAATGTTTTGCTGACAGGGAGGTTTTTCTCCCCCTTGTGCACTTGCAGACACCACCTCCTGGAAATGCGTACATTCTGTTCATCAGTCTAAGTTATTCCTATCAAGGAAAAACAAGGAAAAAATAATCGATTAAGAATGTTTACATATTTCTATGATAGCTACTAGAACTTCCTGAAATCTTGATTAGCAGTCACATATATCTGTACCTCTAATTACAAACTTAAATATGACCAGTATTCTTACAGAGTGTTGTGAAGACTGATACTGACTTTTTTATTTTTATCATATAGAGAAGTACAACCTATTAACTAATTAATTAATTAATGGCCGTCATTGAGCAAGTAGCTTAAGGGAAACTTAAAAATCTGAAAGACCCAATGTGCAAAAGGCCAGTAAGCTGAGTCTAAATTGATATAAAATACCAATAGCAGAAAAAGAGTAAGAGGGAGGGACGGTGGTCTTATTGTCATCATTCTGCAAGAGCTTCCTTGGTTTGTTTCCTTCTCCTGTTTTTGGGAAATTATCAAAAAGGGAAAGGGGAAAGCTGAGAATTGTTGAACACAGGGAGTATGGAATTATTATATAAATAAGGGAGTACAATAGCAGATGAAATAATGGCCAAATGAAGAAATGAGATGATAGGAAGGAGAGACTCGATAGTCCTAATCAGATGTTAGGAAAAGAAGTAGCTGCAGTAAAATAAGTCAGGAGATCTCATTTCATGAATGTGATCAGAAGAAACCTGTTGTGATTCCTTGCTACAAGGAATGATAGAGAATTATTTCAAACGTGGTAGAAGATCTTTATGAAAATCTCTGTTCAGAAAGCTATACCACCCATCTCATTTCTATACAGACCTGAAGAGAAACTGGAATCCATGAGATTCCACAGACGTAGATGTCTTGGTTTAGAGCACTCACTGAGGACTTGGGGCCCCTGATCCTTTAAGCTACAAGAGATGCCATACTGTGTTTTCCATATGATCTATAAAGGCTGTACTTACTATATTTTAAAGCCACTTTTTCCTTTTGGACCTGATTTTTTTCATGATTTAATATTACTGGGGAAGTAAAAAGTTCAAAAATCTTTAACAGTTCTCAGAAAAGAACAAAGAATAACCAGTATATATTAAAATACCCCATTTTCCATCTCTCTGTTCTCATTACACCATCCATGCTATCAACTTGTAACACTGTTCTGAACTGAAATATACACTGCTCTGTATTTTAATTCATTAATCTGACCTGATGCAGCACAGAAGATATTCAAAATATGCACAGAGTATAAAAGGTATATGTGCTTTTACATATTTCCACCAATTCAGAATAAATTAAGTGTAAATTCGTCATCTCTCTTATTTTTTAAAATGGAAAATATAACCCACTGGTCAGAAAGTTTAGATGCCTAAACTTTCAGGAGGTTTTTTTTGTTTTTTAATTGTTTCAAACGATGCTTTAACTCATGCTTTCAACAGTCAAAAATGCATTCCTCAAAATATATAATTATCTTCCTTTTATTTTCTTACCTATTTTTAAAATAAATCTCCTGAGGAGGAAATGAACACACAGCATTTGTATCTATTTTTATCATAAGCAGAGGAAGAGATGAAGAGAATTGAAGAGCTGCAAGTAAATACACACAACAGAAGCAGATTCAATATTCTGTAATGCTTTGTATTTTCTTACAATAAAAGTATTGAAGAAAATTCTTACTCCCTTAGCATTCTAAATGCAGATGTGTCCTGAAGACCTGGACTTGTCCATGAATTATGCAGATTGTAAAACAAAAAGTAGAGACCTATAGGAACTACATCCAAGAAAGAGATACTGAAGTTCTGAGAATGGTATGTGACAAGAGCTAAGAATAATTCTCTTCATATCAGTGTTATCAGGATTGCTGGTGCTAGCAATACTTGTTTTTCTCATAAAATGGCTAGAAATAAATTTACGGTCTTCTTGCTTTGCTTTAAAACAGGAAGCCCACATTTCTCACCCTCTCAGAATGGATCTACATGAACTAGAAGAAATTTCATGATTTATTAATTTTAATACAACTAAAAAATATGTACTTATAAGTTCATATGGGCATTCTGAAATTAAACAGTTCATCTTCTGTTTTCATATAATTACATTCAAAGACAATAAAAAGTATCATTACAGAAATATTTGTTAATTCATTCCGTTTGCATATGTAAGGATATACACCTATTTTAAGATTCAAAGAAATACGGGTTATTTTCAAAACATCCACTGCCCTTGCCTCATCTATCCATCCAGTCACGCCATCATAGAAGGCTATCATATTGGTCAAGCATGATTTCCTCTTGGTGAATCCATGTTGACTAGTCCTGATAACATTCTTTTCCTCCACATGCTTAGAGACAATGTCCAGGATGAGCTGTTCCATCACCTTTCCAGGGATGGCGGTGAGGCTGGCTGGTCTGTAGTTTCCCGGATCATCCTTCTTTCCCTTTTCGAAGACTGGAGTGACATTGACTTTCTTCCAGTCCTCAAGCACCTCTCCTGTTCTCCAGGACCTTTCAAAGATGACGGAAAGTGGCCTAGCAATGACATCTGCCAGATTTCTCAGCGCTTGTGGATGCATCCTGTCAGGGCTCATGGATCTGTGGGTGTCCTGTTTCCCTAGATGATCTCTAACCTAATCCTCCTCAATCAAGGGAAAGTGTTCCTTTCTCTTTTACCTCCAGAGTCAAGGATTCCTCAGGGTCAGCCTTAGCAGTAAAGACTGAATCAAAGAAGAGATTCAGTAACTCCGCCTCATCTGTATCCTCCGTCAGGAGGGCACCCACCTCATTCAGCAAAGGGCCCATGCTTTCTCTAGGCTTCCTTTTGCAACTGATGTACCTGAAGAAGCTCTTCTTATTGTCCTTGACATCCCTTGCCAGATTTAATTTCAAGTGGACCTTAGCTTTCCTTGTTGCGTCCCTGCATACTCCGACAACATTCCTGTATTCGTCCCAAGTGGTGAGTCCCTTTTTCTACAGACTGTAAACTTCCTTCTTCCATTTGAGTTTTTCCAGTATCTCCTTGCTTATCTGTGCTGAAAATTTTAATTATTTTCATAATTTCTTCAATGTCTCAAGGTACTAACCCTCCCTTATCATCTAATTATGAGACACAGTCACTATGTCTATGTTTATGTTAATAAACCTGTGAGTGTTTCTAAGTTCCTAAGCACAGTGCTTGTCCCAGCCTGCATCACAGCTCTATTTCAGGGTGAAACAAGGTGCTTACTTGTTTCTTATCCTTTCATGTTATCTGTTTCACATTTCCTGAAAAAAAACCCTAGAAATAACAGATCATGGTAATTTAAATGCAACTTCAGCATCACTCAGATGGTCAACTGAGATTTTGGTTACATGAATAAATTATGACTATGAATATAGGATTCAAAAGTACAAACCTGCACTATAACTACGGATAATTTAACGGTAATATAAAAACGAAGCGGTATGTCTACACAATCTTTTGCAGAACATTGCAAGTGAGCTCTGCTTACGCTGAAGCTGACTAAGCTTTTAGTAAAAGTGCACCATTAAGTCCAAACTAATAAATCTTTCTGATTCATAGTTCGAGCTTAGTATCGTGCTAATGCAGATACATGGCTTCCATTAACTTGGAGCATGGGTAGTTTCTGCTTTCAAAAAGTGATGCAGACTTACAAGGAAAGCATATTATGTCTGAAGGCATTGGAATAGCCTCCAATAATAGTATTTAAGAACCAAAACGAGGGATCAAAGAGAATGTATTTGGAGTGTATATGTAAGTTATATGTAAAGACACGTGCAAAAACACAATTTTTAATATTAAGTTATTAGAAAGAAGAAGTGGTAAACTATTTAGGTGCATATGTCTGGCCAGAATGCAATTTACAGTGGCACAAATTGTCTCTCCTATTTTATATTTCTGAAAGAAAATGCGTAATTTTTCCCCTATGGCTCTCCAATAAAGCCATTCTCTTATTGATTTTCTTTTATTTATTTTTCTTATCATGTTTTGTCCTATAGATAACGGTAATTGCTCTCTTACTACAAATGATAATCATAAATGTTCTGAAGTCCTTTCTTTGTCCTACATGTAAGTGTTCATGGAAATAAAAGAGTCATGTTTCAGTACATTGAAAACAAATTCAGCAGTAACTTACACATTTATTGCACAGAATTTTGGAGGAAGAAAAAAAAGATTATTAAGAAATGTGGAACAATGTAAAATCTAGGTACTCATAGGCTTTATCATAATGCACAAGACTGAAAAAATGCAGCTATCCAACACTGTAAAACAACTCAGACCTCAGCTATGCTGGTAGTAGCAAAGCAGGATTTTTTTGAAACAGTTAATAGAAAAAAGTTATATTTTCTTATATCATGGCAATTGGAAACCTATTGGTCTTAAAAGCTCCAGGGATTTCTTGGAGTGAGTAACGTTGCATTTAGGTACTATTGTAGAGCAGTCAGAGCTGAGACACTGTATTAAGCTTGTTTATGTTGTATTATTTGTCCTTTCACGTCACCTCAGGGAAAAAAATAAATCCATAACAAAGTAGAGGGTCTTAAAGTACATGCTAACCTACCAACAAATACCTGTCTCTAATTTCTGATAGCTAAAAGGTGTTTCAGTTTCATAAATTCAAGAACCTCTGTTTTTTTATTTTTATTTATCTATGTCTACTTAGATCAGAATGAACGGAAAGAGGTTGTTACTTTTAAACTGTCAAAGAATAAAATAAAGAATATTGAATAGCATACATTATCACCAGTCTCTTTCTTTTAACCCTTTGCCAACACGTTCTATTCCTAGGCCTGTTAAAAAAGATTTTTAAGACTCTAGTTTCCTAGAGGCTGACTGTATCAATGAAAAACTCCTTCCTTCCCTGGTGCTATCACTCCATTGCCAGTACTCTAAAAACATCCCAGTACTTAACAGGAGATTGATCTCTTAAGTTTTTTAACTTCAGAAAGTTACGGTAAGCCAGTTGAATCAAACATTTACAGCCTAAGAAGACTAAACCGGTACTGTGTTGGGGAACTGTAGAAATTCACTAATACAAAATGCTGGACGTAACTCTAGCCATTCGAAAATAGATCAAAGCCTACTTTTGGACTGACTATCATGCTCTTCAATCTGTTTGACTAATCAGATTGGGCATCTGGAATGTAGGAAACACTGATTAAGACAATAGTGTACTAAAGTGGAATCAAATATTTGAATTTGTGCCTGAACTCAATCTATTAATTGGGTTATTACAGGTATTTCTTTAGAATATAGGGTATTTGGAATTAATGTAGTTGAAGCTATGTCCCTGTTACATTTAAATATTCAGTATGTCTTGGAAATAAAAAGAAAGATCCCATGGCATGATGGGTAATTCATATCCAGATTCCAAAGAAGAATAACATCAACAAAGGAAACTTTAAAAACCATCATCTTTACAATATCTTACACATTTCTATCTCCATAAAAACCAAGTCCTGTGAACTTGGTTTGCTGTGAGGGCAAAAACTGCACAGTATTTCTTGTAAATTCCTGCCTAAAACCATTTTTTTTTCACTCAGAAAAGAGGGTAGCCTCATCTTTTAAGAATACTTCTTGGCATGTAGCATCATGGGACTCATGTTTCAACACTGCCTTAACAAGCACTAGCTGGCACTGGCCAAAGTGTTCCAAGAAACATGCCAACAGTCATGTATCAGCTCTTCATATTTTTTCCCAGCTCCATTTACATTCCTAGTACAGACACTCTACTGAGTATTTGGTGGAGGGCGTGGGGGAATGGTGGTGAAGTGAAACATCTGAGTTCAAGTCTCTGTTATACCTGGAAAAAGAATAGTATCTTGATTGTGTTTCCCCAGGGTTTAGGTAAGTGCTTCAAGTACTCATGAACTGGAAGGTACTGTAAGGTCCTTTTACTTTTTCTTGGGGAAAAGAGAGCAGGGGAGGGGGAGTGAGTTGCTTAAGTTAAAAAGTGAAAATATCTACAAGTTCTATGTCAAGAGCAAGAAAGAAAAGAGAATACCAATTTTGACAATTTCACTATATCTCTCTGACTCTTTGTAGTGTCAACATAGGAAACAAGGGAATTTGCTTTTGATAAACTGAGAAATTAAAGACCTCTGAGTTTATAAAGCAGAACTGTAATTTTGGGAAGATACATTTTGAACTAAAACTTAAAATGTTTGCCTCATATCTCTCTTTTTGTGGACCTAGGCCATACTACAAAAATGCTTTTGAGTATCTGAGTCTTAATTCTTTTGAAAAAAAACCATAAGAATGAATACATCAAATACAGTTCAGGGTTTTATTTCTTTGTGATGCTAAAATGTCTTATTGTGTTGGACTTACTCTCACAGTTCTCATAGAAAATTGTATTCCTTCAGCCTGAAAAAAATAATCCTGAAAGTTTCCTATTTTT
This sequence comes from Bucorvus abyssinicus, assembly GCA_009769605.1. NCBI lineage: Eukaryota > Metazoa > Chordata > Aves > Bucerotiformes > Bucorvidae > Bucorvus > Bucorvus abyssinicus. The sequence continues at coordinate 129,825,884 of CM020024.1, forward strand.
TTCAAGTGAAATTAATGTTTGAAATATCAGTGCGTGCAGTTTGTGCTCTGTTGTGCAGCTTATTGTCTTCGCTACTCCTACAGATTTCAGCATCCTTCCCTCCGAATTCCAGCAGAATTTGATTCGTGTGATGTACAGATCTCTTACTAACACAGCTATGTCAATTTTCTTTACTTCCGGTACAGCAAACTTTTTTATATGTACAAATCTGACTTTTAATATTTACTAGGAAAAAAAAAAAAGTGGGACAGCTGAACGCAGGTGTTATTATTGCTAATTGTTATTTTCTCACGCAGATAATGCTTGGTATAGCAGTCTCTCCACTAGAGGCCGCACAGAGACTGCTTAAATATTACCTGTTAAACCAGAATAAAACTCACATCAGAGAGAGAAAACACAATCAAACCCCCAAATAGTGTTTAGATCCATGATGAGAGCAAACAATTTAAACTCCTAGGCAAGAGTCACTGCTGTTTTTTCTTGTTTGTTTGTTTGCGTGTTTACTGTCAATGTAAGTGACATGCTAGCTTTATTTTTTAGTTATAAAACATTGACCCGCTTTGGAAAAGATGAAGACTTGCATTTCTTGCATTCTTATAAATCATACTGCATAAAAGATACTCTCTCCTTTCTCGTGTTAGGACAAACTATACTAACATGGGGGCAATGCTGCTTCAAGTAAAGGTAAGGCAAAGACTTTTTGCTCATAAGTCCTGAGGAAGCAGGTGGCTTCAGGTTTAGACATGGGCCCAAACCAGGAGCTCTGTTTTTTGGTGCTCCCTGTGATAGTGGTGCGATTTCTGCTGAGGAAATGACAGGGCAGCAGTGATGAGACCATCTTCATTTCAGGAGGCACAGTGGGGGTAGAAACACACCCACAGCACCTCAGCTGGGTCCCTGGTCCAGAGGTGCCAACGCTCACTATGGGCTCCCTGTTCTTCCTGGTGGGGACCAACGGGTGCTGACCCTCCCTGCAACACACACCGCCCTGATCCGAGGGTAACTAGCGCCGTTGGCTGAGATCCCAATGGGCAATGATGTATAACGCCGTGGAGGAGAGTTGGTGATGGTCACGTTTCTTTGCAGATCACTTTTCAGAATATTAATAGGGAGGTTATCTGTGTTAATTTGAGCCTAAGTAACTTACTAATGTAACAATACCTGTTTAATAATAACATAATTAATAATAACAATATTCAGTTAAATATTGAACATTTCCATTAGGCCAAAAACAATCCTTGGCTCTTGAAAGACATAAGGTTTGTTCCTGTTTGGTTATAAAGACATTATGCTTGTAGTTCTCAGCGACAAGGAAGTTTCAGCCAACTCAGTCACTCCTGAGTTTCCAAGCAGTTGTTGATGGACACACATGAAGTTAACTAGTGGCTTGGAGGTTCTTCATGCCTGATTTTCTTTTCTTGTTATTACTCTACAGTGAATCCCAGGGATCTAAAACTATGGCTGACACTGCGTTGTGTTTCTGAAATGACTGTTCTTGTATGTCTTCTCATGTAAATCTGATCCTTCCACCAAATCCAGTATGCCCTGAGAACTAATATTTGGATTTCACATGAATACATTATATTTTAAAATCCTCAGGTTGAATGTTAGCATTTTAAATTAAGAAATAACATTATTAGGAATACTGTTATTATTATTGCTGTCAATAAAAATGCAACTGTGTTATGGCCAAGCTGATGAAGTATAGGATGAAGGAGCAGACAGTGAGGTGGATGGAAAACTGGATGATGGAATGGGTCCAGAGAGTGGTGACCTGTGGCACAAAGTCCAGTTGACAGCAAGTATCTAGTGGTGTACATCAGCAAACAACTGTAGGTCTGATCCTGTTGTCTGATCTGCATGGTGGGACAGAGAGTGCCCTCAGCAAGTCTGCAGATGACACAAAACTGGGAGGAGTGGCTGATACACCACAGGCTTGTCCTACCTTTATGAGAGACCTTAACAGGCTGGAGAAACAGTCTGGCAGCAGCGTCGTGAAGTTCAACAGAGAGAATTGCAAAATCTTGTACCTGGGGAGGAACAATTTCATGCACCAATATTCAAGCTGATTGGCCCCAGCATAAGGAGCTTTGCAGAAAAGGACCTGGGGGTCCTTGTGGTTACCGAGTTGAAGATGAGCCAGCAATGTGCCTTTGCAGCAAAAAATGTTGTAAGGTCTCGTCTTGGCTTGGCTGGACTGGGGTAGGTGAACTTTTGAATTCTCTGCATGGTGAGAAGGAGTGACATCAACACTCAGGACCCGCTGGTGTAATAAAGTTTTACTTTTATGATTATAAGGCAGTGTACAATTTTTTTATAGCCGTTTGGCAAGAGAAAATATATTATTAAGCGAGAAATGGCAAAAGGGAAAGAAAAGGAGAGAAAGAAGGAGAGGGAGATTAGCCTGGCCTGCTCGGCAGGGTGAGGGTAGCCCTTCCCTCTTGTAGGGGTGAGCGTAAAGGAGTCCTGTCCCATTTGGTGGAATTTCCAACCAACAGAGAAAGAGAGACAGAGAAAGCAGGAGAGTCCCACTCTAGTGGGAGGGAAAGATAGAAATCACCAGTTCTGGGTCTAGCATCAGATGCTGCCGATGGGGAGGTGCCTGGATCCAGCGACTGACCTGGCCAGCGGGGTGGGTAGGGGTGTGTGTGGAGGGGATGGGGTAGGTTCTGGTGAGCAGAAAAGCCCCAGAGATTCGTGTAGGCCTCTGTTCATTGGCTCCAGTTACCCAGGCTTCCGGAAACCTGTTCCCGCCTCAGCTCCAGGACTGGCTGGTTACTGGCCCCAGTTGCCGGGCTTCAGGGACCTTTGCTGACCCCAGCTCCAGGCCCAGGCCCAGGCCCAGGAGTGGTTGAGACATTGCCCAGTCAGGAACACTCTCGAGGGGCATTGTTTCCAGGTAACTAAGGGCTTGTCCCTTACAAACATTAATGGTACCCTGGGCTGCATCAGGAGGATTGTTGCTAGCAGGTGACATGAAGTGATCCTTCCCCTCTACTCAGCACTGGTAAGGCCATTTCTGGAGTATTGTGGCCATTTCCGGGCTCCTCAGTACAAGAGAGACATGGACGTACGGGAGAGAGTCCAGCAAAGGGTCACAAATGTGGTTAAGGAACTGGGACATCTCACCTGTGAGAGAGAAGTGCACCCTGGAGAAGGCTCGGGGAGGGTGCAGAGAGGACAGAGCCAGGCTCTTTTCAGAGGTGCTCAGACAGAACCAGAGGCAACGGGCACTCACAGAAACACAAGGAGGTGCCATCTCAATATCAGGAAACACTTTTTTACTGTGTGGGTGACTGAGCACTGACACAGGCTGCCCAGAAAAGTTGTGGAGTCTCCATCCTAGGAGATATTCCAAATCCATTTGGAAATTGTCCTGGGCAGTCTGCTTGAGCGGGGGAGTTGGACCACATGACCTCCGGATGTCCCTTTGAATCTCAACCATTCTATGATAAGTCCATAAAAGCAAAAAATGGAAATATTTTGGTAATTTGAACACTTACTGTACAAAATACTTCAAAACTTCTTATCGTTAGCATAGATTCTGAAGCTATTTCTCTTCTTTTAATTCTTTGCCATAAATTGTATACATTTATTTGTAGTCTATGAGCTGCCTAGCTGTAGATTTGCTATAAGAAATACAGTGCAGGTAAGGTTTAAATAATCTCCACAAATGTACTATAAATATGCATTATGTACGTCTATATGTGTATAATTATATATATATCACAAAGAGGACTACTATTTTGAATTTTTACAGGGTTCATGAGGTACAAAATTAATTCCAAAATTCAGAAATTGATTTTAAATGCTCTTTGGACAGAGGAGGATGAAAAGCACTGTTACTTCAAAAGTGACAGAGAAAAAATTCGAAGGAGATTTCCAAATCTAGGCTTTTAAATCCATGCTGAATGCTCCAGAAGACAGTGATATTTAGGAGCTATTTAGAAGAGCTAAGAATATTACTTTACTAATTAAGAAGATTGCTCTAGAATTTTAAAAATGAAGTAACTTTTGTTTAAGTGTGATTTATGTGGTCTAAACAATGTGGACTGATACATCATGGTAACTCAGTTACTGGATTTGGAAATACTGGCCTTTCTTTTGGGATGAGGTCATAATTTATAAAAAGAAATGGCTCCCAAACCTCTGATTTTTTAGTTAACATTGTCCCTAACTTTTGTAAGTAATAATATATAATTATGACTAGAATTATTTGCAAAAATGACAAGCTCTTGTATTCATCACTATATTCCTTCTATGTTTGTTAAAGAGAAAAGATTTTCAGTATCTTTAAGTATAATATATGCTTAGTTTTGCTACAAAATTCATTACTTTTATGAAAAGAACGAAGCAAAACAATATAAGCATTTTCATGGTACATAGATCATGAACTATTTTCTTTAAAAGATTGATCCATTATACGTAAAAGTTCAGTAAATTGTTGATGTGTGCACTATGTATACACATACATCAAGTACCCGAATAAAACTTTTTCCCTGATACTCATAATTTTCATATATCTGTACAGACACAGAAATACCTCCTTACAGACTGCTTTTTGTGCATGTCTGTACATAAATGTATATGTGTACATACACATAAGTACAAATATTGAAAGTTAGATATAATTGCACTTCTTGCATTCATGACAGTTTCTACAGTGTTCCATACAAAAATGACTACAAGATGTACCTCAGAACTGTTCGCAATGACTTTTTTCATAAATCTTGGAACCTTCAGTGCTAGAAGATCTTACTCTTACAAATTATGATTGTCAGCACTAACAGTCCGGATAAAGTCTGTGTCCCTTGTCATTTTAGCAGCGATTCCTATTAACATAGTCCAAGTGGTTTCCCATAATGTGATACTATCACACCTGAGGATTTGATTGGCAACAACATCTATAATACCATAGTATTATTGTCGGTGGCAGCTGCTGATAAGTTTAAGAAACAGTTTATACCTAATGAGTACTATACTAGAAATATGCACCTAAGTCTGTACAATCTGGGAATACTTGCTCCACAGAGAGGGGGAGACTGGTGCCAGACTGTAATTATTAATCCTTTGGACATTAATGAAATTTCTTTCAGCTAAATTACTGTGTTTATTAATAATTCATAAAAATTGGCCAACCATTTAACACAGTTCATGTAGCTGTCTGATAAAGAGACAGTGCGTTTTCACTTGGTCTTAGAGTGTTAAATAAAAGGCGAATGAGGTAGGATTTTGCAGTATGGTAAATAATGTGTCACTGATAACTGAAGAATCCTAAAAATATATGTTCCCTTTGTCTTGCTTTTGCAGTTTGTGATTAACTCTGTAGCAAAGAAAATTGGGTCCTTGGGAGATAAAAAAAAAAAAATCAAGGAGAATAAGTAGAAAAGAATATGATTCTCTACTTCCTCAAGCTAATGACACAACTAGATTTAAAAGAATTAATGGCCAGCTTTCCGATATGATATGTGCACAGAGAACTAAACATTGCTTCATGCAGTGTGTCGAGAATCTTAATTGCCATGCATTTCACAGAAAGTCCCAGAAGAGGGAAGTGTTTACTCTCAAATAGAGAAGGCATTGTTTGTACCTTTTAGAATTCATTACATTACTATGAATAAAGGGAATAAAGGGAAAGTGCCCTCTTCCCTCTTTAAAATTGGGATAGTTAAGACAGTTATTTTTGTTTGAAAATTCAGTGTTATATATCTTATATAGTGTTATATGCTTGTTCCTCTTCTATTTGTCTCTTCATTCATTGGACCTGTGGAAAATTCCAGCTGCCCGAAGTGTGTGCTTATTCTAACTAAATCGCTCGTCTTCTCTTTTTAAAGAAATGTGACACCTGTTGAACTGCTGACAACAATAATCAGGCATCAGTAGAAGTGTTCTGTTATTTCTATCTGCAATCAGAGAAAAGCCTTTGAAAATGTATTTATTATGACGACAACATATGCTTCATCCTTACATCAGCCAGAAGGATATAAGATATCCACTGCTAAAATTTGACTTTTGGAAATTATCAGATACGAATATAGGTTTCAGCTAAAGTCTTAAAACACATTGCCAAGGATCAACTTAATTCTACGTAAAAGGCAAGTGAGATGACCTGGACAATTACAGGCCATTCGTCCTTACACTTGTCGCAAGCATAATATTATATATGATGATGTTTCATATAATTTATAAAGACTTTATTAACACTAGCTAACACAAGTTTATAAGAAATCTTTTCAAACTAATTGAATATCTTTTTTTATAAGAACTGAAGTCAGAATTATAATGCTTTTAGTGCTGAAGGATTATACTTGCACATTTGTATGACACTGTCAGCATGCTCCATGATGTGCCATTTGAGAAATAGGCTATTGGCATGAATGATATTGAGTATTTTAAAGATTTATAAGTTATTTGACATCAAAATGTAATTTTAAATAGGGGTCATGAAATAGGGGTATTAGCTGCCCAGGCTCTTTATACAACACGTGAAAAGATATGAGCTGCCTTAGAACGCAAGTTAACTTGATGCTGAGGTAGTTTCTTAGATCTGGACCAAGATACTCACCACACAGACTACATGTTGCTCTCCAACCAGAAGAGCTTCAGCCTTTCTCCTTAGGAAATGCATGAAATTTACCCTTTAAAATGTTGTCAAATACTCTTTTTAGGGAGGTGAGGTATCATGCTGCATGAAAAATAAAAATTCAGCATCTACTGCTAGCCCTCCAGCCAAGAGATTGTTGTTCATTTTAGGAACGTTTCAGCATGAATTTCAGGTACTGCTGCTACATCAGGTCTCCTGTGCAGAAACCACCTCAAGATTTACCAGATAAAAGAGAGAGTAAAACATTTCCTGTTCCCTAAGCAGTGCTCATATTTTACAATAGTCAACAGGGTCAGATTCATCTTCCTTTCCTTTAGATATCCTGAATATAAATGGTGGTGTCAGAAAAAGTTACCTCCAATGACTTCCACAGTATGTGGAGAAAAATGCTTAGGTTTAGGATATAAATCCTCTGACATATTTTGAGCATATGCTTTAAGATGAGATTAGTTGATCCATAAAAGTGCCCACACATGTGGCTAGCTCAGATACAGATGCTTGTATATGGTGAGCTGAATGCCATCCCAAGATAAATTTGACTCAAAAACAGAACCCGTGTCCTTCCCTTTCCAGAAAAGAATAACTGTGAGGGGGAAAAAAAAGACATCTCCCTTGAGGACCTTCAATTTTCTCCAAAATTATAGGATAACTTATTATCAGAAGGGAGAAGTACAAGCTACTTCCCCCATTCTTTCAGTCCCAGCACCACCACGCATGAACATGGACATCTTAAGTTGTTTATGAAAGTGAGTTGAAGATTCTCAAGAGATGGAAAATGGTTTAAATCACTGAAAATAGAGAGAAAATTGATCATTTGTTGTCTATATCCTTGGTCATTGCTTTAAGCCCTAACTTATTCCTTAAAACAGAGGTTGACATTCACCATATTTTTTGAAAGAAAAGGTCAAGTAATGTTACATTACATATGGAGCCTGATTCTGACAGTGTATGTTATGATGCCTTGATAACGTGTCGTCACTTGATTCCTAGAGGAGGCTTCCCCTCTGTACCGAATCAGACAGGCACATTGTTATTATTGTGCTGAGTGACGGGGGCAAAAGGAAGTTTAATGGTTCATTTCTGGATTCTGATCAAATGCGGGACTAAGCTAATCCAGACTTTGATTTCCTGAGTTAACAAAGGTGGTGATAGCTCTGTGTTTCCAGTAACCTTTACCAGCTGCTCTGTATATGCTTGCAGATACATGAAATTATAAGATCTGTACTGTGCAGCCTTCCTTCGTTCTTATTTCCAGCACTACGCAAATTCATTAATTTTGATGTAGTTCTCAGAAAACACAATGTTGTGGCTGGACACTAAAAAAGCAAAGGCACTAAATTCCTCGTGGAATTCAAGAATTTCCAGGATTTGTCAGTGATAAGTGATATTCTCAGTTTAATATCTTTCCATGTAATACCTAATTTATTTCCTTCTGCTATCCTAACAGTTCATTGAGTTAGGCTTTAAGAGTCTTAGCCAAGACGTCAGAGAGTGACGCTGAAGGAGATATGAGGAGATTTATGTACTGGGATTTTGTGAGTTTGTTCTCTAATTCTATGGAATTCCTTGCAAAACACTTTATCAAGGAAGTTCTTTGATCTGCATTATGTACAGAGTCAAATAGTAATCATGATGATCCTGTCTTATTTCAGCAACCATGTTTTAAAAACATGCTTAACACCTTTCAGAAAGAAAACGCTGCTTTTTGAGAGTCATCCAAGCAACACTTATTTCTTAAATGCTGTTATTATTCTTATTGCTGTAGTTATTAGGATCCTTTTTTTGTCTTTCTTCAGTATTTTCAGAAAATGTCTTAAATGACTTGAATTAAATTAAAAATACATTATTGAAGAATGAAATTAGGAAATTCGTGAAACGTCAGAGAGCAAGTCAAAAGCAATGCAACGATTAAGTTCTTCTCATTCCTCTGTTTAAGTGACAAAATTTGACTTAAGCAATATGAAATTTTTTTCTGGACCCTTTATACATGCATATCTGAAGGCAATTTTTTTCCCCTACTCCTAATATTTATGTCTGAAACGATGCCAATAAATATCCTCTGGTCTTGTAGTATGCAGGATAATGAAAGGAATTCTTCTGTTGCATTATGCTGTACAATACTATTAGAGAATTATGAAAACATGAATGAAATAGTCGTGTTCACGTTATGCACTACTTGCTACTAAGGAGACACTGATTGTTTCAAAGTAAGATACAGCTTTCTGGCATACAGCTGTGACAAAACGTTCTCTCTCAGAGACCACTCATTGGCTTCGGACTATAGAAATGGGGCTCGTTTCCCATATACGTGGTGACATGTGTGATGGGAGGATACCTCAAACTGAACACGAGTCGGGTTGTTATCAGTCATGCAGTGATGATTAGCACCTGTGATAATCCAGAGTGGAGTTCAGAGCGGTTTCTGCTGAAGTAACTATTAGATGGAAATGCAGCTTCCACAAAATCAGCTTCACTTCTGCGTTAGAAAAACATACACGTACTTTGATTTGTTGAAACCAAGAAAACATTTTGGTTTGGTCTGAGTCACTGTTAAGCTATAACTTCTGGTGAGACCTTGAAGTCATTTAGTTCAAATGTTTCAAATTGTCACTCCCTTTTCTTTCCAAGATTTATGGCTTGACTGTGCATCAAGGAAAGCAGCCTGAACTTCGTCACTTTGAGAGAATTTGTGATTAGGACAGTCACATGACCATAGTACATCACAGGAAAGGTAGGTTAAAACGAGAAAGCTTTCAAGCTTAAAGTCTCATGTGACAGAGTAGAACCTCAGAGACCGAATTTGGTATCAGATTGGCTCAAAACTTAATGTCTTTGTTCAGGACTTTATTTTGGAATATGCTAGTGCAATTTTTCAATACTTGCAAGCCTTTTTAAAACATTTTTTATGTTCTTTCAGTTAGTATAAAAAAAATGAACGAATTCCAGAGAGCAGTCACTTAAGGCAGGGGAGCTCACTCTGCGTTCAATTATTCCTATTGCACTTACAAATTATGGGGGTTTGTGGCCTAAAAGCAAGATATCCAGTAAAGAAGCTGTGAATGATGAGAATCACAAACCTTGCTGGCATAAGACATATAGGCTCAGAGTTGTGATATAACATAGTGTGGAGAAATAATGGTATTATCACAAACTAGATCACCTTTTCCTATTATGTGATCAGTGGAAAAAATCGTCTGTCTTACCTTTGAAGGATTGTGTTCATTGAAGGCTTTCTGCAGGATGAAATTCACTCTATAGCCTTTTTATGGAATAAAAATCTCATGTGACTTGATACCTATTAATATTTTTATTCAATGAATTTTCTCTTTTCTCCACAGCCCCATTTATGACAGTCAATCGATATTAGATTTAGTTTACTGGTAAACAGAAATAAGCTTTCTTACATTTTCTTCATCATTCTTGATTATTTCAAGTATTACTCCTAAGATTTCCTCGAATTAGGATTCAGTTTACAGATGGTTCGGTAATGTATCTCACCTGTTTCTCCTTGGTCACTGCTATATTAAAAGAGGAATATTTTAAATGTCAAGATAACCTTTACCTTTTTTCAGTTCACTTTGTGTCCTGCCATTTTCTATTTTTTTTTTTCATTTTGCTAAATATTTTCATCTCATGTATCTACTCAATATCTACTTATGTTCTCTGATAGCAGCTGTGATTCAGGACCACTACAAGCTTTCTCACAGCAGCATCTTGTCATCTCTAGCAGAGCCTTCAGCAGTGGAAGCTGCAAAAACAAGACTACACTGATAGACTCCTTTGCTGCAATGTCTCTCAATACACAGAGTTTCAAAGGCTGCCTCAGCGGTTTTGACTCCTGAAAAATCTCAATAATGCCATAAATAACAGTCAAGCATACTGCAATGCTTTCAGAAATAAAACCAGCTAGCATCCTCATCGCAAATTATGAATTCTTTATGTACAGCACTTTAGACGGTAGCTTAATTGCATGCTAAGGCCAGCAGAAAGGACTGTCAAAAAAAATCAGTCACCTAAGAGATGATGTTAATCTGACAGTTTTTCAAATATCAGATATGCTGATTAGTGTTCATTCAGTCTTGGAACTTTTCTTTCCTCTGGTGCATTTTTCTTTTGCTATGTAAATTTGCACCTTCAAGTAACTTGCCTGCTTGGCCTTGTAAAACCTGGATATATTTGAAATTTCATAACATCCAATCTTGACCTGATTTCTGCTAGGAGCATACGAGTAGGCTAACTGCAGTACAAAAAAAGCAGCAACTAACCAATTTGCACTGACAAGTTTTTGTACTTCTAATAGCTAGGGCATCTGCTTGGCTGTTTCCTGTAGTTAGCTTTTCCTGACCACGTGCAGTTACATATGATTCACTAACACTCCAGAGTCCCACAGCAAGCTGTTCATTGACCTGGTAGGTAAATGTCTGTATTTATTATTCAATCAATGCAGGTGATACCCAATGGAATTTATGGAAAACAAAAAGTCTGTGAAATCTAATCCAAAGGCGTTTGATCTTTCAAACTTGGGTTTCAAATTTGAGCTTCCCAGTCTTTTTCCAATCTGTTTCAGAGGCATGAAACTAGATAATAAATAGCCCTCAGCAAATAATAAATTTGTTAAAAAAAACCAATACAACTTTCTGTATTGCAAAATTTTCTAACACATTCAAATTCATTATAGAAAACTTACAAAAAAGAAGATATATACAGCTTTCAAAAGGTGGACATTCCTCTTAAGAGAGCATTCTGTTTTGCTTGCTAGAGGAATAAGAAAATGTTTTTGAAGAGCTGAGATAGGTGTATCCAGGATCAGTAAAAAGGCACATGACATTTTTGGTTTCACTTTATCCTGACTACTGAGAGCCTAAAATTAATGACTGATACACTTCCTGTAAATGCTTCTTCTGACCAGAAACATTTCACTTTATTTCTTACTCAGCTTTAATTAGCATTTCATTTTCTGTTTAAACACTCCTATGATGCTGTTCTTGATGCAAAGGACAAGAACAACAGTGGGGAGATTTTCACCTATGAAATATAAGTAGTAAATATATAGTACATATATTACATTAGTATCACTAATTCTCGATAATCCCAACAGGTTGACCACAGATGTTTGAACAGAAATGGTGATGAGACTGAAAACTGTTGGACTATGTCAATATTCTTGGAGTTGGGGAACAGCAGTGATTGTTAGTATCTTTTGGACTTGTAAGCAATCAACAAGTAGTATCAGTTGGAAACTGAAGAACTGTGAGTGTAAAACACTTTTACAAGGAAGCACTTGTAACTTTTAGTTACATGAATTTAGTTAAAACTCAGTTAATAAATAATTGGTTAAATTCCAGACAATGAAGTACTTCCTCTTATGTTCCTTGACACTGAGGGATTACTGTTAAAAATGATTCTGTGAGAATAACTGCAGCAGCTAATAACTTTTTAATAACTTCTAAATACAGAAAGGATAGCTGGTGGAAGTTCAGACTATTTTATTCTGCATTTTCAAGCAGTGGCACTAGGAAGAAGGCAAACCAGATAATGTTACTTTTGCAGTATTTTATTATGCATTTAAATTTGGGTTATTGTATTCAAAATTTTAAATTAACTCAGGCACGAGAAGCATTGTTAAAATATGAGTGCTAAAGAACTGAAATGTTTGTGATTTATTCATGTTTTTTAAACAAGGATACAGAAATGAACCATAAAGAAATGTGTCCCAGACAAAAGGCTGATGAATCAATCTCATTAGATCTGGGAGTTTTAATGGCAGATTAGATTATAACGCAATAAACCACTTGGAAGTCATATTAGAGACACAGAATTACCCCCTTAAAATTGAATTTGCCAAACAAAGAAGTCATGAAGTCTAGACTGAAGTATATGTAGTGTCTGTGATACTCCAGTCCTGTAGAAATAACGATTCCAAATTAGTAAAGGAAAAGAGAATCAGAAAGGTGTTTTCTGAGTTCATAGTTGGAGAGACACAGCAAAGAGCAAGACAAGACAAAGAGAACATGCAGTGATATACAAAAGAAGATATTCAGTGTTTTGGAAAAGACATGAGAATTACAATGGGTTTTGTAAGCATTTTCAAGAGTGAGAAGAATTTGCACAGCACAGATAACAACAAATTTTTAGCACAAATGTAGTATTTATAGCAGCATTAAGTAGTGATTGAGCAAAAATAACAGAAATATAAGCTTGAAAGTACAGGAGACATTTACTAATTTTAAGTAGAACAAGCCTGTGGGCTTGGAGGCTGCACTAGAAGCAAACCAAATATTCAAGAAGAAATAACATGATGAAATTCAAAGCTGACATAAACCTTTTTCCCAGTAAAAATGTATGAATGAAATGCCATTTTTAATGAATTAGAAAAAGATACAATTTATTAAAGTATGTGGTTGCAAAATAGGATTAAAGTAAGCTAGGGCACTGGTTTTACTAAATAAGTGCATTAATTGCTTTGAGAATTAAAGAATATGTGGACATTCTCAAATAACTTAAAAAACACTGATTAAAGTTCCATAATACATGCATTTCCAAATTGGGGAAAAAAAAGATAATCTTAATACTCAGGAAAACAGGTAAGAATAGCAAGCATTAATGTTAATTAGCTATAACATGATAAAAATACGCATACACACAAAAAAAAATCCCTTCAGCTTTATGGGCTCTGAAATGCTAAATACCTTGTATGAGGAAAAATTCCCCACTGTACATGAAAGGGACAATTTTTTGAAAGATGGCTGTCTGCAAATATTTTTCTGCAGTAGGTAAGTGAGCAAGCAAAATTCCATACTTCCCTGAGAAATACGTATTGTGTAAGGAGATTGTCCTTTCATTAGCATTTCTTAAGCAAGAATTTCAAGGGAAGAGGTAACACTTTCCATCACAAGGAATTTATTAACATTTCTAGGAAAATGTTTTTGTCTGAGTAGAAAACGTTCAAAATGCTTTGGGAAAGGGTCACTCTCTTTAGTTAAGGCAAAATATACAGAAATAGACATTTCATAAGGTAGAAATTATGTTTATTTCTGGGGAAAAAGGATTCTCCTTTAAAGAATGAGAACTCGTACAATAACTCTCTCCTGCTGTCTTTCAGCAATAGTTTTCAAAAAGACTAGGAGAAGTAGCTGTCTGGAAAAATCTTATCAAGGGAGAAGTATGAGTTCATGTCATGAAACATCCAGCGTGGGGTTTGAACAGTGAGAAGTGCACATCTAATTGACAAATAGCAACTGATTTCTTTCAGAAATGTTTGCACAGATTTTCTAAAGAATTGAGGCAATTTCATCTAAAAGATTACGCTTTGCTGTATTTCTTTAGCATATCTCTCTTAGGGGTCACCACCAAAGTAGTATTTCAGCTACTGAATTCATGCAAACATCTGTTAAGATTTGTACAAGTGTTCTGGTGACAGAGAATATTAGTGTATCCCTTTTAGAAACTATTCTGGAAAATATTAGGAACACTTTGTAAGATACAAACTGAAGACTCCTAATGAGACTAGATTATATGCGTTTCGTAGGCTTGTTTGTTTTGAAATAAGCCTACATTGCCTCAGTGGGTCAAGGTCACTGCCTTCGAAAGTCTCTCAGTCCAAACCTTGCCCATCTAAATGTTTTCTAGGAGGTATAAGCATATCTAATGAATGACTTGCTAAGTGAATGCTGTCTTAATAAGTCCTAATTACACCTTTTATGGAGATGTAAGTAATTGCATATTGTTCTGAATCCACAAATTTCAACTAAAATACCATGCTTTCAACAGACTCTCAGTCTCTATTGACATGCGTTGCTAGATGTGCTTGACAGGCAAGCACAGTTTATGATGTTCTACTTTTTTTTTCCTAACTGTTCCCTTCTAGACAGAGGTTGCTACATTTAACTCTGTGATGATAAATGCCAATAGTTTGAAATATAAAATCATGTTCATCCACCACTGGTAAAAGCAAAATTCTTCCAGGAACATTTCATTGTCCCCTCTTTTTTGGTGGAGAACATAATTATACGAACACACACCATCCAGTTCTGAACATAGCAAAGAATATCTACATCATAGTCATCTTTTGACTTCACAAGTGGGATATAATCTCCCATATCTGACATAACAGTATTTTCTGGAACAAAGTGAGAATTTCAGTGCATAAAGAAAGGTATAAAAATGCAAGTACATTTTATTTTTCTGAAAATGTGTCAGTTTTGTGTCTTTCAAAGTACAGTTAATTCTATAGTTTCCATTACTCTAGTCATGGCTTTCATTTTCTTCCATCTCATCAGTAATCAACTGACATACCAAGTTTAACTTCACAATTTGGTAGTCTTCTGACGGTGTTGTCCAGACAATACAATGTTAATTGTTTTTAGGATTGTTTCCTTTGATATCTGTAATCATGGTTGCTCTTTCTAATTGCTCTCATAACAGAACCTTTCACATGCAAATTAAACTGTCTTTTTATAAGTCTTATTGAAAATTATTATTCCCTCAGTTGGCTGAGACAGCATGGAGGTGACATATGTGTTCTCTAGGGGAAGGAATGGAACATCTGAATGCATGACAAGCCTTTGCTTCAGGAAAATAAATGTGTCTTTGTGACTAAAGTGAAATTAAGTGCATTTTACTTTGGTCTCATTTTGAAGAGGTGTCTTAGAATTCTTTCATGAATACAACAGGAAGGCAGTGATGGCAGCTAGGTTTCTGACTCATCTTCTTTGCACTGTGAGTATTAAACACTAGAATGACAGGATTATAATTTTTTTTACCCATAAAAATATCAAGAATAATTTTCAACAATATGAAAAGTTTTATTTTACTTTTCATGCATGCTTACTGCTCTCATCAGTAACAACGGGACTTAAGAAATGAGCTTGGAAATGAAAATAGTCTCCTAAATACTTCCTTGAATTATTTAAGACAAACCATTTACACAATACAAGCCAAACATTTATCTTTCATTATGAAAACCTGGCTATGCTAAGGTGGGACATGCCTTTTCCCCTTATTTTTGTTAAAACCAAAACAGAGCACATGCAGAGCACGATGTTTGCAAATCAGGATATCCAATAGATACATGACAGTAAGGAACTTTCTTAATTTGCCATTTTTATTGATATTTATTCTCCACAGTAATAAGAATCTCACATCTTTCCAAAAGTCAATCCTCACAGTAATGTCAAAGATGATTTGATGTCAGGACTGCCTGTACAGGGAGTCCAGATTTTAACTGGTTTAACAGATATATTTATCGCTATCCTTCCACTGTTTTCATAGCTGTAGTTATTCTTCACTGAATATGCCAACTGCAAAAAATGGCACTGTTCCTACAACAGAACGTCTCGTTCTCACTCAAGAGTTTAATAAATTCTCTCAGGCTTTGTTATTTTTGAGAAAAGAGGTTTGATTCCCTGCTTTCTTGACCCTTCCACTTTTAACTCTTCTGAGTTGCCTTACCATCAATAAAATAAGAAAGAAAAAGAGAGAAAGAGAGAAAGAGAGAAAGAGGGAAGGAGAGAAAGAAAGAAAAGAAAGAAAAGAAGGAAAAAACAAAGGAAGGAAGAAAGAAAAGAAAAGAAAAGAAAAGAAAAGAAAAGAAAAGAAAAGAAAAGAAAAGAAAAGAAAAGAAAAGAAAAGAAAAGAAAAGAAAAGAAAAGAAAAGAAAAGAAAAGAAAAGAAAAGAAAAGAAAAGAAAAGAAAAGAAAAGAAAAGAAAGGAAAAGAACCCACTAAATCCAAAAACAAATGTAGGCAAATGAAGACTTGTGAGTTTGGGTGTTTTCCCTTCCCTTCCCTTCCCTTCCCTTCCCTTCCCTTCCCTTCCCTTCCCTTCCCTTCCCTTCCCTTCCCTTCCCTTCCCTTCCCTTCCCTTCCCTTCCCTTCCCTTCCCTTCCCTTCCCTTCCCTTCCCTTCCCTTCCCTTCCCTTCCCTTCCCTTCCCTTCCCTTCCCTTCCCTTCCCTTCCCTTCCCTTCCCTTCCCTTCCCTTCCCTTCCCTTCCCTTCCCTTCCCTTCCCTTCCCTTCCCTTCCCTTCCCTTCCCTTCCCTTCCCTTCCCTTCCCTTCCCTTCCCTTCCCTTCCCTTCCCTTCCTTTCCCTTCCCTTCCCTTCCCCTCCCTTCCCTTCCCTTCCCCTCCCTTCCCTTCCCGAGAAGAAGATAGAAAACAATATGGTCACTGTTGACCTCAGAGATGCCTGATGTCTTGCCTTTAGCTTTGTTGTACCTGTGATCAGCAGTATCTGCACATTCACCTTATTATCCCCAAAAGAACAGAGCTGCAAGGAAAGGTCATGCTGCTGCTCTCTAACAGCGTGAGTATCAACGCAAGAGTATATGGGAAACAAAGCCTATTCCTCCCTGCTTCCATAGGAGGGATGCACATGGAATGATGAAATTTTTGAATGCCGCTTTCCACCCTAACAAGAAAGCCTGTAAGCTATCAAACATTTGACATTAAATATCAAAAACAATTCATCAATCTGCAGATTTTCAGAGAAAACCACTTTGAAAGATTTAATATGTTAAAACAAACCAGAAAATATGTCAAGAAGGAGTGAGGTGGAGGGTGATAGCATGTACATCGGTGGTCTAGGCTGTGTCACAGGTGAATATCTGGAAGTGTCTGGGGTCAATAGAAAATAAACTGCTGAACATGGCCCTGGAGAGATAGTCATGTCTATTCAAAATCTTACGTGGCTTCTGTTTTCATGTAATGGAGAGAAAAGTTTTGGAACTGCTAGGGAGATGATAGGCTTTTGTAACCCGCTGAGACTGTGGGTTTGGACTTTGAGCTTTCAAACATTTGGGGATTTTTTCGGGGATTTTTTTTTTTTTTATCTTTTTTTGTGGAAGTTCATTCTGTGTTTAACAACAACATTTGTGTCTTCTAGAGCTCAGTTATGTAATGTCTTGTATACCCATAGTTCTGAAAGCTTGGATTAAGAAAAAAGATGCATGAAGGAACCCCTTGAAGTGTTGAGTCATCACGGCATCACTTTGCTGACGGGTCTGTTCCTGTGCGGTAATAGCGTGGTGACATGGTTGTCTCCATTGTATCTATCCACAGTATAGACAACAGAGATGAGAACCGTGAGGTAGGACAAGGATTGTGAATCACACTTGTCCCTCACACTGGTAATAATCAGCGAAAGACTTTAGTACTTCCATCAGTACAAAAATAAATCTGAGCTCGAAGAAAAAGCTCATGAAAAATTTAGCAGTACGTGAGAAGGAAGAAACGCATTCTTCTTTGGTCTTTCATTTTTAATCTTTAACAGTTTGTGTGTGAATTAATGGTTAATTTCAGTGCTGTTAAATTGGACAAGTAAAACGAACCTAGATTTTTGTCTCCTAGTGATTGGTTCTCCCAGTACCTATCACAGCTGAATCCTACCTCACAAACCTATCTTATTCCTCAGAGGGAAGAGATTTTTTATGTGGGTGTGAATCCAGTATTTCTTTTACACAAAAAACACCCCAATTTTGTTATATTTCCTTCTTAGGATATTTATAGCAAAAAATGCTGTCATGGTCACTTATGTGAAAGTATAGAGCGCCAGAGACAGAAAACTGTTTCTCTGCAGTTAAAAAATGAGAGTACTTAGTCAGTGCCAGGACACAGAGGAGGTTTACAAATTTATTAAACTGAGGGAAAAGTAGCATCTTGTGAAACAGCTGTCCAACAGCAGACTGGATTTATGAATTCCCCTTTTATACTAGCTTTAATCAAGACAGTTGTTTCAAACGCTTCTGGGTGCCATAGCCAAAGGGAACTACTTTAAATCCTTGGATTTAACTGGTTTCCACATATTGTGTACCTTTCAAATATATTCTTCAAAATATAAACATTCACAAGGTCAAGTTACAGAATAAAATGATAAGAATGCAGTGGGCTAAAATGTTAATAGTACTATGTGACTTAACATCCACAGAAAAATGGTAAAAATATTCAACTGCTGAATGTACCCATTTGCTGATGCTAAGCTCCGCTGATGGATGGAGGAATATGTCTGTACAGACATACTGCAAAGTCCTTAAGACCATTTTACATTTTAAAACATTCTAAATTTACATTCATACCATACAGGCTATTGCACATTAAGTCTGTCTTATTAGCAGATTATTCTCTAGTGCTAACAATCATTTTATTCCTATTTGACATGCACGACACCACAGTAAGCCTAGCCAATCAAAATTCAATTGTCAAGAGGCAGGAGAAATGTTTCCATGCATATCACACTCCATCAGCTTTCTTAATCACTTCAAATAAATAAGTCTGAAGACTTTTAAACTTAATTTCCATGAAGTGCATCTTCACGTCTGTCTCCTGTTATCTGAAATAGGTTTTTATCTTTAAATGCCTTCTTCAATACAAAGGATGTTGAAAGATACCAGAAAGTATGTTATTGGCCCAGCAAGACTTTGTGTCAAGGGTGTTTGTGAGAACAGCAAGCCCTCCGTTTCCTCATTGATCTACAGTGGATTTACATGACAGTATAACAGAACTGAGACACATATTTCTGCTTGTAATCAGAGACTTGAAGGGATCAATCCACAGAGAAAGGACTTTGCATGTGGATGACCCTGCGGTTTTAGATTCTGCTGTGAACAGAGAGGCAATGAAAAAGCAGTGAAAAACTAGGGAAAGACAGAATAATGAGAATTAAGAAAGTGATACAAAGCCTCTGGAGGTAATATTAAGTGTAATTTCTAAGCTTGAGCCAAGCAGCTTGACAGAAGGAGTTGATACAAAAGTTTATGAACATGAGTTTCTAAGACCAATTGTAATGTGTATTCAGCAAGAACAGGAGATGTTGCCTTTCAGGACAGCAGCCCTACCTTCATTTTAGGTTCATCCAGAATGTTCTGAGAAGACTGGGAGGTCCAACAAGAGTGCATATATTCCCAGAGATCCAGAGCATAAGCTCAGACTCCTAAATTTAAGTGACTTGAATCTTGTAAGGGATGCAATTCAAATTAAGGAATATTTCTGGAATTTTAAAGCAAGTGATATATATCCACTGCTATAAAATCGCCACATAACCATCTGTTACATGATTGGATTGATTTCAATGTTGCCATTGCCATTGCTCATTATTAAAAGAGTTAGAATATGATGTGAGTTAAAGAGGAAAATACAACATTTTAAGAATAAGGATTCTATCTTTTATATCTAGCTACATTGTTTTTCTCGTCATGTTTTCGCTAAGGTGACTTTATTAAACTGTACACACACACACACACAAAGGATTTGCTCTTGTTCCTGTGGTCTAGTTGCCGCAGTAGGGAACTGGTTAAGTTTTCCTAGTTTTATATTCTGGTGTGTTCAGACCTCAATTTTTCACACGCATCTTGCACTGAGAGCTCAAAGCTGCTGTAGGGTTAGTGGTCTGTGTCAGCACTGATAATCAGGGCACAGGAGCAAAGTGTTCTTTATTTTCAAACTTTCAGAACATGTTCATTTCTTTCCCTCTGTGTGCTCTCCACACTGTCATGGGTTCACTCATTTCTGTGAGTTGAGTGAAAATACATGAATTTTCAGCATGCCAATTAGTACCTTGGGCAGGCTGCTTTGTGCCACCTCACCGGTTTTTAGAGTCGAGTGGAAGGAGAATTAACCAATGTTGTAGAGCATTCATTACTAAGGTAGTTGCATATCTGTATATTAAATTACACTTTCTCAGTTACACCTGAAGAGTTTAGCACTGAATGACCACAGTCTGTCACAGGGTTAATAATTGCTATCAGAACATAAAAATAATTATAGATGAAACTCATTGCAGTTATTTGAATGGTGATAAAAATTAGATTTTTTTTCCCCAGGTTTGTTATGGTCTATTGGTGATAATATTACCATTTCATTTCATTATTTGCATAGTGTCCTTTCATTCACAGGAGGTATATTCATACACTTTGTTCATTTTTCCCTGGTCTGTATCATTCTGTAACAGATATTCCTGCATCAAATGCACTCTACTTTCCGGCTTCCACATATTTATTTAAAAGGGTAAAATAACTTTACCATAGGAGGTGTAAGTTTCATTTATCAAGGGAATGATTGTCTTAGTATTTATCTGCATTTTTGAAAAAGCTGAATAGACACTTCATGCATGTCTTCCTTCCTTCCTTCCTTCCTTCCTTCCTTCCTTCCTTCCTTCCTTCCTTCCTTCCTTCCTTCCTTCCTTCCTTCCTTCCTTCCTTCCTTCCTTCCTTCCTTCCTTCCTTCCTTCCTTCCTTCCTTCCTTCCTTCCTCTTTCTTTCTTTCTTCTTTTCTCCCCTTCTCTGCCCTCTCCTTTTCTCTCTTGCTTCTCTCAGGTGTCAAACTGCTTTTTTTTCCCCTTCACATATTTTGAAACACTTGAGACATAAGTACAGAGTTGTAAGCTGAAGGGACCAAAGGTGGAGGAGATTTTGACCATCTAAAAACATAGCTTTTCCCACTTCTTTCAGATTTTTTATTACTTTCATTTTAGTCTTGCACTGCTTAGCAACTTCAAACCATATATAGAAAGTCCTTTTCCTGTCCTACTTTGTAATTCTTCAAGTTGTCTTTAGTTCAAGCCCTGAGACACCTGAATTGATGAACAATTGTTCTATTGTCAAATGCGTGCATCTCTAACTAAGCTACAGCCAGTGCAGGCATAAAGGCTGAATTTAGTAATGTAGCTGCCTTCTTTATTACAGAAAGATAAGTCAGCCTATCAGAGCGAAAAGAATTAAATACGCTTGCAACGAGAAAAGTTCTTTACAATAGCAGCAGACCATAACATTTAAAAAACTAACAAAAGAGAAATCCTTTTAAACAAAAGCTTCCGTTATGCTGTATTTTTCACGATGTAATATAGTCTTTGTTTATAGCTAAGAAGAAAGGCTAAATAAGCAAAATAACCCTCCGGGGAAGGAAAAAATTGTAGCTCAGACAGTATAATATGTACCGTAGCTTAGTGGAGTGTATTTGGCTTGATTGCAGAAGAAAAACAGATGACTGCTTTAATTGTTTTCTGGTCTTTTCTTTCTGCTGAAAGCACAAAAATATATGGTCACAACATGAGTAAGAATAATTGTCAGAAATTTTTACTGCTAACTAGATGAAAGGAAAGCTCATGGTAACCGTATAACTGCGGCTACATGTAGTGGTAAGTAGAACAGCGTTCTCCCACTGTTAAGGCCAGATCCCTGCAGAGCAGGTTGATGCATCTCCACTGCAAAGCATTTGTTTCTGGAAATGTTCTGGACTCGGTATAGGAGCTTTATGATTTTAAGACAGAATTATTTTCCCTGGACTTTTTTCTTTTTGTTTTTTGTTTTTGTTTTTCAGTTAAAAGTATTTTAAAACCTGGAAAGGCTCAGCTCTCTCTTTCCTCCCTGGTGTAAAACATAGTAGGCAAGTTTCATATTTTGTTTTGTGGCATGAGGACATGTAGTGGTAGCACAGGGTACAAAGCTCTTTGTGTTAAATTTGGAGAGAGCTGTGGAGTGAAGGGATCCAATCCTTGAACAATTTTGTGCCTATTTTCTATGGGAGTAATGCCCGCACTTAACTAGCACGAGGCTTTCTAGAAGATTGTCAGTTAAAGGCTGACCACAAGAGGTCCAGAGAGTGATCTGATGATTTAACTGTGTGTGCAATGAGGCACATCATCTTGTTGCATGAGCTTCTCTTATTTAGCAGAGCAGACGTGCTATTGCTAAGTAGAAAAGCAGCGGTTAGCTGCCAAAAATGCATTGCCTGCACTTTACATAATAGATGTTTCTTGCTCAATTGCTCTGCATGCACTCGTTAGTGTTTGGTACAGTATACGTAGCAAGACTCTGCAGTAACCCTGGTGTATAGCGTGACTGCTGAATTGCTGTATTTTGCAATGTCATACCAAAAACATTGTAAAACCAGACACAGAGAAACAGCTCGATCTAATATAATGTCCATTTAAAATAAAAATTTGCTTGAAAACGTTCCTGTAAGATCCATAGGGAGCTTTCAGATCTTATGTGAAACTGTAGCAAGAAAAAATATGTTGAGATTCTTCTCCTGACTTTATCTTTTAACATAATAAATCATCTCTTTCTATTCAGGAAAGAACAATTGCCAATATAGACCCAAATTATTCCACAGGCAGTCCACAGGAGACCTTGTTCTGGATTTCACTTACTAGAACCATTCGATACCCCTAGCACTCCCCAATGTTTTGCAATTCCACATCGCCTATATGGTTCACCAAAAATGTGGAGTTTTGACTTTTATCTTATGCAAAATGAGATGTCAAGTAAAATGGAAGAACTAGCTTTTTATTGAATGTTAAGTTAAACAGTGGAATCTGCCTCAGCTGGGAACACAAAGTACAAATGTATGGCTGAGCTTGGCAGATTTACCTTACAGTAACTTACCGTGTTTGGTAGGGGTTGGTTTTATTTCTAAGATATAGGCAGAAAAGGTAGGTGTCCTGAAGTAATTCATCTGAGGTTAAGAAATTACAGTTTTCATTGGCAAATACAACACTAAACCCCATAAACCAATTTGTAGTAATGGTGCTTTATTCTATGTAGTTACATAGTTAGAAAGTACAGAAAAGTCTTTAGAGAAAAATAATGCATATGAATAAAACTATATACACTTAAAGGTCTTAATAAAAACAACAGTAATAATATAACAATAAACTCCCATTTAAAAACCTTATAGTCACTTAAAAATACTTTAGAAGGGAGTCATATGTATTTATGTTTATTATTAATCTGGGAATAATAATAGCAGAGGGTTTTTTCATATATATATGCCCAGTAGCTGAATACTCCTTACAACAAGTAAGCGAACCACATTAAGAATCCTCTTGGGCTGCCAAGATATATTTTGTTTTTCCTAGAAGTATTCTTTAAGCATCAAGTCGTAGGTGAGAAGGAAAAAGGAAGGTATAGTAATGGTACTATTTTCAGATGCGTTGCTACTATGAAATAGGCAATGCAAAATTAAACCAGACTTGGTCTTGCTGTATGATGACAGGATTTAAAGACAGCTTTATTATGGAACAGATCCTGGGTGTCCATTTAGATAAGATCTAAACATGCGTAGAACTGTAATATATAGAAAACAAGGAAAACACTCTGATCGGAAACAACCCTAATGTATTTTACATACATGAAGGACAGATGTTTTTTAAGCACAGATTTGCCAATATGTGATTTGCATACTTTAGTTTTCCTTTGTATACCTAATCCCTTTACTTCTCTCTAGTCCCAAGTCTCATTCTGAAAAACGATTCTGTCAGAGTTTCAGCAGACAGCATTGTGATGCTTAGCACTGCAACATCTAAAATGTACATACCCAAAACTGAACTTGCAGTGCTGATTTAGGTGCCTAGATGTAACTATATACCAAATACGGGAACCTAAATTAATGTTCAAAGCAGTCAAAATGCTGAGCGCTGCCATGTTAAGCTGTCCTCTATGAAATGTGAATCTGAAATTTGGGAGCCGAAGCAGTTTCCTGGGGATTCAGAGTTCTGTTTTCTTTCTGAAAGCAAGTCACTGCTGAACACTAGCTTCCTCCTCTTCTGTGTCTTGTTGCAGGAGCCTTCCCATGGAAGCTGCAAGCCAGAAGTGGGAGCATGATAGCAAGGTTTCTCTGACTTCCTTTCCTCAAGGTAACTCTACGAACTCCACATCTATGATGCTTAATGACCTAATCTTTTAGGAGATTAATTAATTGCTTTTCACATTTAAATATCTTCCTTTTCCAAATTGGGGCTTTTGCAGTTTTGAAAAGGTTATACTTTTCGGGCAGTGAACACAGGCGGCAAAAGTTCTGATGGGTTTATCGCACACCAGAAAGTACTTCTTACGGCCTAAGACAGTTTAAAATACATGGTAAGTGGCCTGAGGACTGGGGAAGGCATTGTTTTTACAGCTTGCATTTTGCCGCAGCCCAGTGTCCGATATCTTTACCTCTTTGGAAATGGATAGCTCTTTTTTCTGTTGTGCAATGTCCCTTCTTTTTATGTCAACACATGTGTAACAGCTGTTGCCTTAGCTGTGATCTAGGGACTTCCAATGCTTAATTCATGATCCTCTGCAGTTTCAGTGGAAGGACAAGGTCTATAGCAAAGGGCTAGAAAAGACTCATATCCTCCCTGATTGGGCACAAAGGGGAGAGGCATAGTACATGTTTACCACTGGGATAAGCACACGCTGAGGGTGGCACATTCCCCAAACTGCAGGTGTTCTCAGAAGCACTTGGGTATTAAATTCTTCATCATTTCCTCAAATGAACTAGCAGCTGACATAATCCTTCCTAACCCATCTCATATAATATAACAATAGTAATCTGGTGTGTTCTTCATTTCCCATCTGTCTCATGATGTCATTTGTGAACTTTCCTTCATCCCTAATATGCTTGAGGAAAGATTTTTACAAGTCACCTTCACAAATCAAGCTATTTTTCTTAAATTAATTACATTTGCTTCTTATCGTTGTGTATCAGTAAAAGGCTTTTAAAATACATTAAGCTAACAAACTTTAATTTTTTTTTTATTATAAATGGAATGCAATTTTGTTAAGGGAAGAAAGGAAAGAGAAAGGGTTTCCTTTCAGTTTAAAGGTGGAATCGGATGTACAGTTTGTCTGCCACTCAGCTAAGTTACAGCAACGAGGCTGTCCTGCATAAACAAAACAAACAAACAAACAAAAAAACAGGAAAAAAAAAAAAAAACCAACCCCTTGGGGTTATTTTGCTGTTATTGTTGTTGAGGATGGTGGAGTTTTGTTTTTTCGGTTGGTTTGTTTCTTTTTAATACCAGGAGGAGTTCTAGCTGCCTTTCTACAGTTAAAATAATTGTAACATACCATTAGTTTTTCTTATGTAAGCAAGTAAGAGGAGATTGCCAAACTAAGCACATATTAAGACAGTTTGAGCAGAAACTTGGCTGGGTGCCTCTGGGGATTTCTCTAGGAACAAACGCAGAGGTTAGAACATTAATCAGTAAGCTGAGTGGGAAACTGTGGAAAGATTGGGGAAAAGATGTTGTGACGGTAGCAGATCCTGGAAGCAACGGTGTGAAAAACCTGAGGGCAAAGACATGCAATGAGATTTCCATGGCTTAACAAGCTACTGCTTGTCATCAGAACGCGGGTAATTGTTAGTGACCAAAGGAAGATTACAGAGGAAATCCTATCATTCAGCAAACACTGGAACAGAATACACACCTTGTGCGATGGCTGTCATTTCAAAGCATGCTGTCTCCCAAAGTCTCTCTCTGTAAAGAAGGAACACAGTCATAGGTACAGAAGGGCAATTGAAATACAAAAGCCAAAAGATGCTACACTGTAAATCTGACCCACCTGAAAAATAGCCACAGGCAACTGAGGGATGGATTTCATAAACTAACTCCATATAATTACAAGAGAGCCAGATCATCTTAAGGACTTCCCTGCCTTTAAATAGACTAAGCCAGCAATAACTGTGAGATGATGTGTCTTAATATAAGCCACAGGAAGAACACACTGAAGTAAATTACTTTATGAAGCCTATGGACTCCAGCTAAGGATATGAAGAAAGATAGTTATTGTGGGTCAGTTTAGTATAGTAATACTACTTGGAACATAAGCCAGAAAACAGTGAAGAAAAAGGTTTTGCTTTATGTGCAAAGGAAGTTAGCTCTTTGAAGGAAAAAATAACTTTTCTGCCTTTCGTTTTGTCTGTGCTACAGGAAATTAGAATTTTGTGCATTCTTTGTACGGGAATATTCTTTCCAAATTCAGCTGGTCTTGTGAACCACCCTAAAGCAAACACTCTCCAAGATCAAAATCTTACCTATTTGAGTCATAAAAAACCCCTTCCTGCTCACTTGAAATCACTGTTGTCCTAAACACCGAATACATTATGTAGTCTTTTCCCTAAAGAGTTTTGAAGTAAAGTTTTGTATATGTATCAAAGTCAATATTTTTATTATCCTAATTATATTGGTATAGCTAAATCGGTGTAAATTCTTCAATTAATACACATTTTAGTACTTTATAAGACCATTTTTATGATGCTACAACTAAAGGATGTTTAATTTAGAATATCCTGTTCTTACATTAAGATGATAGATCAAAAATCTAGCTGAATAAGTACAATAGTACAAAACTACTTGAAAGAAGCTCATGGAGAAAGAAATGAGAGAATGGGGAGGGAATATCTCTTATTTGCTGGGAACTGCAAAAGCTAACAACTAGGTAGCTTCCTCAAGATAGCAGAAAGTACCTGTATCGAAGCAAGAAGCTCAGAAATTCAATCTGCATGTTTTGGGTCCCTGTATAGTGGAAATTATCATCTTTATTTACGGATCACTTTTAGAACTGTGAATATGAGTTTGTGATAGATTATGTCAAATTGAAATCTGAAGTATTTGGGCTCAATACCATAACAGAAGTGAGGTTTGCGTGGTTACAGATGCTGTGAATTTAGTCTGTGTAAATGCTTCAAATAAGGGGTCTGATTCTTCTCTCAAGTCCGTATGTGTCAGTGGTGATAATATTGGAACTGACGGCATTAGGCCTATCTGGTTCAGTTGAAGGGGAATAAATCAGGCTTTATGTTTATCTTTACCGCTGATTGTTTTCTTTATAACCCTGTGACAACACCAAATTGATACATCAGTATTTAGTCAGTGTGCAGGCGCATGGGAGGAATTCTATTTTTATATTTTGCAGAAGCCTACTGACTGTCAGATTGAACAAACACGCTCTAGGGCAAAATATACCAAAATACGGCAAGGTAACGGATCTAAAATTTCAAATAATAATTTTCATGACCATCTGTAGTTTCTGTTGAACATTCCATATATTTTTTTTTGTTTTGTTTGATATGTTGTAAACTAATGGAGATATAACAACAATGTAAAAATAAATATTTTGGAAACTTCTTTGAAATATGTTTGAAACTTG
Organism: Bucorvus abyssinicus; assembly: GCA_009769605.1. Taxonomy (NCBI): domain Eukaryota; kingdom Metazoa; phylum Chordata; class Aves; order Bucerotiformes; family Bucorvidae; genus Bucorvus; species Bucorvus abyssinicus. The sequence goes on from CM020024.1 coordinate 129,853,392, forward strand.
CTAGAATAAAGATATATATTGCTTCCATTTTCACAGAATAGACATCTAAACATAGATGAAATGAATTTTACTCTTTCTGTGAAACAGGAAGTTGGGTGGAATTCATTTCAGCTATGTTTATATGCCTACTTTTGAACTAATCAATGTAGGGACCCTTTATAATCAGTGCAGACAAATAGAGTTCTATTCATCTGACTTGCTTTAGATGTTGAATTTAGATGAGACGAATGGTGGTGTACAACTTACAGAATGAGGTGGATAGGCCAAAAATGCCAATTTCCATCTCTAAAGTCAAATTTAGATGAGTGATGCAGATGTTGTCTGTGCTTATGCTGTAGATACCCACACCTGATTAGATGAACGCCGCTCAGCACGCCTGCGCTACCCCACGCTTCATAGGAAAGATTGATCTTCTATGTGCCTATTCCAGAAAGAAAAAACCAGTATGTCTGCTTTACATCTCAGTATTGACCTGAGTCCCTACCTACCTGGCTGTACTTCTAGCCCTGACTGGTACCCCTGACCACTGCAGCAAACTCTGTGGATGTACAGTACTGGGTGTGTGCAGTTTTTTTATATTTCCTCCTTCTATTATATGGACAGGATTATCACATTCACTTTGCTGTTAAACAGACAGCCGGGAATGCTTTTGTTCTTCCTTCTCCATTTTGAGAACTCTCTTTGGACAGAGCCCTTAGGAACTGTTGTAGTGGAAAGGTTAAATAATGATAGACATCCATTTCACATGAATGCGTTTCTACAAAAAACATTTTGAGATAATATGCTATGCAGTCAGTTTTAGTTTGATTTTCACCATGTACTCATACTTATTTCTGCAAATTATTAAAATAGCTGAATTCAGATGGTCACCAAACTGAAGGGGAAGTTATTGTTTCTCAAAAAGGGAAGACGTGTGCAGAATTTCAGGTGCATAGTAAGTTAGGGAAGGAGGATGCAGCTTTGGGCAAAATACTGTTGATTTATATGGTGCTTTTCCTGTGTGTAACAGATAGCTTTGGACCCACAGTTTGGAATTCAACAGGCATCAGGAAGTCAGGGTAAGTTGATGGCTGATATTTTTTGCAGAGGAAAGGCATCATTGATGCACTGATTTAGAATGGCTTTGTTGTCTCTCAGAACTATTCATTTGTTGGGTTCCTGGTTTGCAGGTAACATGCATTTTCCTCTTCAGAGCAATACTGGTATCAGACTGCATATCTCTGTATTTTAGTTAAGTAAAATCACAATTTAAACTTTATTTTCTTCTCCTTCTTCACCCCCCCCCCTTTTTTTTTTTTAGTTTATTCACTGGCACAAACTTTGATTTTGCTCATCTTTTAGAAGATGACTGAGCATTTGATTCTGTATGACTTATCACTCAGCTTTATAGCTGGGAAGATATATGAGTTACACCATGACAGCTGCGAAATTCTTTGAAACTTCAGAAGATAACTTTCTGAAGATCTCATTTATTGCAGAAATAAGAACAGATATTCAGTCTCAGCAGTACAGGCTGACTTCTAATTAATGTTATTTTATTTACTTATATTAGTTATTCTTTACTTTTTAACACATTTTGCACCAGTGCTCCAAGAATCTTAGTAGAATTCTATTACCATTGAATCATTTTCTGGTTTATGTCGGAATTATTTTAACCATAACACACGTATACTGATTCTTTAGTCTCTATTTATGTTTATATTAAAACAACACTTACTTGCAAATATTTTTCACCAGATATTTTTTATGGGTTTCCACAGTTCAGAATGTTCACAGTAGAATGGAACTTAACATTGGTAATCTCCAAAATACAAACATGTTAAGACTTGAAGTGGTGCAGTCTCACCTGTAACCATGCCTTTGGGTGAAAGCAGTAACAATGGAGTAATAGGAAACGCATTATACATACAAAAAAATCCCCTCTATTGGCTTATACTTAAGTAGCTCTGATGAATAAGATGGAGAACCCTTCAGGTTTTCTGTAGAATGCTGAACCTTGAATTAACCAAGTCAGATGAAAACTTTCTATTCACCTAATAGTATTAGAGCTAGTAAAGAATTAATTTCAGTTTGCTGGTCTGTCCATCTTCCGCTCTCCTTGCTATTCATAGAAAGGAGGCTGTTCAATCCTGGTTCACGGTAGACTCTGAAATTCATTTTGGATTAGTCATCATGGAACGAGCCCTGCGTGCTCCCTTCCCTGGATGTATGACCAGTGGCACATTTTTTTGCTTCCACTTAGAACCCATACGAGAGGCATAAAAATCTAACAAATACTTATTGTAATCTCTGTCCTGGTTTATGGCAAACTGGCATCTAAAAGAATTTCAATTATTTTCTTACTTTCTTAACAATTCTGCTGCTGTATTACCCCATATGATGATGTCATCAATGTATTGCAGGTGTTCTGGAGCTCCACCTTTCTCTAGTGCACTATGGATCAGCTCATGGCAAATGGTGGAACTGTGTTTCCACCTCTGGGGCAGTTGATTCAGGAGGTACTGGACACCTCTCCAGGTGAAAGCAGACGTGGCCTGCGCTCTCGTGCTACAGGAACAGATTAAAAAAGCATTAGCAATGTCAGTTGTAGCATACCACTTAGCTGCCTTTGACTCCAGTTCATACTGGAGTTCTAGTATGTCTGTCACAGCAGCAGCACTCTGGTGTAACTTCCTTCAGGCCACGATATTCCACTGTCAATCTCCATTCCCCATTAGACATTCACATGGGCCATATAGAACTGTTGAAGGGTGAACGGGCCTTGCTAAGCAATCCTTGGCCCTCTAGTTGACAGATCAACTTCTGGATGGGATCCACGGCATCTCGCTTGGTATGATATTGTCGTCAATGCATCGTTTTAGTAGCAAGTGGCACCTTTTGATCTTTAACCTTGATCCAGCCCACAGCATCACACTCCTCTGTCAGTTTAGGCAGGACAGTCAGCTGTTCAATGTCATCAGTCTCTATAGCTGCTGTACCACACACTCACCAATACCCTTTTGGGTCTTTATAATACCCTTTCCAGAGGTAGTCTACGCCAAGGATGCATGGGGCATCTGAACCAGTCAATACAGAGTGTTTTTCCCACTTGTTCCCACTTAGGCTTACTTCAGCCTCCAATACAGTCAGTTCTGGAGATCCTCCAATAACACCGGAAATAGTTACACATTCTGTGCCTTTATGATTCAATGGCAATAGGGTGCACTGCGCACCAGTGTCTACCAGGGCTTTATATTTTTGTGGTTCTAACGTGCCAGGCCATCGAATCCACACAGTCCAATAAACTGGGTTGTCCCTCTCTTCCATCCAGCTGGAGGCAGAGCCCCTCTCATTCCAAGGGTAGTACTTACTATTGACAACCGGGTTTTGTAGCTTACCAGGTTCACAGGATTTACATAGTTCGCAGGGATTACGTAGTTCACAGGATTTGTGTGGACTACACGCATTACATTTTCATTCCCCCTGCTCACATTTGGATCTGAAACCCATTTGCTCAGACCAGAGACCTTCTCACAGCAGATTGCAGCAAATTTCCTCCTCCTGGAAGATCTCTCTCTTCTGTTTATTTTGCCTTGTAGCCGATATACTCATGCCTGTAGGGCAGACATAGGTTTTGCATCCCATCTATGCATGTTCTCTCCACACTTGCGCATGACCACAGGGTACTTGTGAGAGACCACAGAGTACCTCATGACATGTACCTTTGCTGTTTAGGTGGTCTTACAGAAGAGCATCTTCTCTTAATGGCTGCAATATGAGTTCATTTGGGAAAAAAATATAGTTTTTTCTTCCTTCTGACTAGTTCTTCAAACACTTTTGCAACTGATTTCTTGGTTTTCTTAGCTATTTCTTCCAGAGCTGATACAGAGGCTTGTAGGGGACCAGAGAGACTGTCTTCATACTGTTGTGCTCTTTGAGCCACTTTACTCACAGCTGGCTGGTATCTGGTCATCTCTTCCCCAGATCATTGTTGACAATGTGTGGCCATACACTGAAGGTGCACTCTGCACCAGCTTCCACAACATAGGTCGCTGGCACGGCATGGCATCAGGGTCTACATTTGCTCACCTCTTACTATAGCTGTCGCACAGCTAATTCTCTCAGGTACTTAATGCCTTGGTCCATGGTCCTCCATTTGATCAGGTGGCATTCAATATCATCCTTAAAGAGATACCTGGTCCTTACAGCTGACAAGAGTTACCTCCAAAGACTAAGAGGTTTTATCTTATCTACAAGCGCTTTGTCAATGCCTCTGTCTCTGGCCAGGAATCCCAACTGCTGGGCTTCTCTACCATCCAGATCTATGGTATCAGACCCAGTATCCCAGCGTTGGAGCAACCAGGTGGTATGTGGTTTTTTTTTCCACCATGGCTAAAGTCCTTTCTCACATTTCGCAGCTCCTTCATAGATAATGATTAGATGATCACCTCTTGATCTGAACTCTCCTTCTCCAATGAGTTTGCCTTAGAAGGGCCTGCTGTAGAAGAAGCCACTCTGTTATCATCAGACAAGGTAATCCCAATCTGCGCATTTCTCAATCCAGCACCTGAATCTGGTTCCTGTCTGCTGCTGAGGCCTGGGACTTCCCCAGCACCCACCCATGACAGGGAAGTATGCATTTTTTGTATACATTTGTATATATTTCATTTTATTGTTATTAATTTCATTAAAGCAGTTTTCATTTTCTTTTCCAATCCGTAAATCTCTCACCCTTATTCCCTTTCTCCCTCCTTTGCTCAAAAAGAGCACTGCCATTGCTCCAGCTCCCACAAAGAACACCGCAGCCACTCCAGCTCCATCAACAAACACTACAGCCACATAGCCAGCCACCGTGGCCGCTCCTGCTCAACCAGAGGTGCAGCCTCTCACTTTACTGCACCCCCACCATGGTACACAGGATTTAGCAGCGACCTTGGTCTGCATCCCAGTCCTTGGTAGTAACTGCAAACATCAAGCGTTATCACTTCTGCAAAAACATGGCATTAGCTTCAGAAAGTGCAGTTTGTTAGAAGAAAACTAGAAAAGCAAAAGCACTGAACAGCATGAGTTCTGTTCTAACTCAGATCAGGACAATACGTCACACTCCAGAGGTTTACCTACATAAATCATGCTTTTCCTGCAATCTCATGTTCAATAAAACCATTGCTTCTAAACAGAAGGGGCCAAAATAGTATTACAAGAATAACATATTTCTTTCTAACTTGTATTGGTATGTTATTAATTTCTTGAGTCTATGGAAAGAATAAGCATAAAAAAATAGAATATTTAATTAGCAACAACGTTATTCTTTAATACGATTTTTTTTACAGTAGATAATGAATAAACTTCTCTTCTGCCATATAAAAACCCAGAATTTAATATTTATTTCTCTGTTTAAAATGTGCACTGACTTTTTTTTCCCAAGTTTGTACCTGTCAGTTGTTTTCAAAATGAGTTTTAAGGCAAAATTTTTTCTCAAGCTATTGGCTGTTATTTATGTACTAATTGTTTTGTTTTTAACAGAATAAGTTATAGGACATAAAATGTTATGATGTTTGCATAAATTTTATATTCTAGTTGGTGCCAGCGTATATGAATCCTGATAATTAATTTTGTTTGTCAGAAATGAGAATAATGATTTCATTATAAAGCATAAATCAAAAAAAATCACTCTTTATAAATTGCAGGGTTTCTACTTGCTAGATTACTTGCTTGCCAGAAGCAGATTTATTATTAAATAACACAAATTCAAAATACTCTTCTATGCTTTCCAAGTTTTTAAATAACAGAAGTCATAAGGACTTGCTCATTCATTTGGTATTAGCATAAATTTATCTTTTTCTTTTTTTTAGAGAATTTCTTATGCAAGCAAATTTGAGGGACGTGATTCAAATACTTTACAAAATACCCAGAAACTCAAATACATATACCTTCTCCCAGAAAAGCAACTTAAGTTTTTTATTTCTAGATGTTCCTGGAATACATATCAATTTTTTATTTTGAGAGATATTATTTACAAAATAAATGTCGGTTCTCATTAGTTACGGCATTAATATGGTAAAATAGCACTCTGTATTCAGGGGAGAAAATCAGCTTGCTCTTGCATCTAGCTTCCATTACACTTTCCTTTTGCAGAGATCTGATTATTAACATTCTCAGCAAATCACATGAAATAATTTTCATAATCTTTATTAATAAGCAGTAACCAGGCTCCCTGATGTTTCTCTTCTTTTGATGCATCTGAAGATACATGTTATTCTGCAACAGAGCTGTTTAGGGTGAAATTCATAAGCACAAGCTTCCTGAAAGATGAGATGACAAGAGCACTTTAGTTAAGGATAATTTTGTATCTTTACTGAGTTAATAGGCAGAAACATATTTTCTCATGTTACCTATTACCCTACCCCTTTAATCACTGTATTTTATACATTCTCAGATCAGCTTTAAATCCTTAGACTTATGTAAAAGGCTAGAAATTCCAGGCCTGCAGAGGTTGTCACAGATAGGCATAATGTATTGACTGAACCAGTTTTGAAATCTAACACAGGATGTAACCCTTTGTATAACATAGCAGAAAAGGTTGGATTCTACAAAAGCTTTTTTTTGGGGGGGGAGGTGGAGACAATCAGTGATTGGATTGGCGCTATTGTTTCAGTATCAGAAATCTGTTTTCAGAATCTTCCATCAGGGAACTATCTTTAAATGGCCTTTTTCCCTCCCCCCCCCCCCCCCCCCAGTTTCTTTGTTGTCTATGTACCTATGTACCAATGCAGAGATTTCACTTTCACCTCTATCGATGCTGATGATCTGGATTGGTTCCTTTTTTGGATACAGTATTTCAAGGAGTTCTAAAAAAGCACAGAAATAAAAGAAACTGCTTGGAGATTAGGATTTTAATTCAACACAGGAAATGTTATTTAAACCTATATAATCCATAGCAGGGGGAACTGACATCCAGAATGATGAAATATGTATGAAGGCTGTTTGAATTAACTTTTTTTTTTCCTCAGCTGAAGAGTGCATTATTTTAGAATCTGTCCCTCCCTCCCTGTTTAACACTTAAACTTCCTCTAACTTTAATTTTCCCCAACTTTTCCCTGGCTTCCAGGAGCATTGCTTTTTCTAGGTGCTTATATGTTTTTCAAAGTACATATTTCACCCAGTAAAACACTTTTATGATTTGTTTTCTGTTTTGCCTTTCCTTATTTGTATTTTATTGTGTTGTCATTTTCATGTATTTGCTGTCACTGCAGAGATGTTTTCTTGTTCTTTCTTATTTCTCTTCAATGAAGCACATACTGTGAGGGGTTTTTTTTCCTTCTGTATTTTCTTCCTTACTGACTTTGTTTCTGACACTGTTATGAGCTGTAAAATGCTGCAGTTGTCACTTCCTTTTCCACTACTGAGCAGACAAAAGTCAGGTTTTTGCAGCTTATGCACTTGACATGGAAAGTAACAAGAACTGGGGTTTTTTTGCAGGCTGAAACTGTTCCTTGTAGTGAGCGTTATCCTTCAGCTTCAGTACTTTTCTAGTGAGTCTGCAGAAACTGCCACAGTGTTTCATATGTCAAGAAAACTAAAATATTAAAAGGATGTGATATTCATTCACAGTATAAGGAAATTGACGGTAATTTTTATAGCATTGAAGTACAGCTTTTGGCAGAACTTTGGAAAAGTTAAAATTACTTCAGAACGTAATGACTGCTGCAAAATTTGAGTCAGCAGAACTAACAAATCCCAAGACTGAATCAACTCTTCTGCAACCAGTTAACTCTAACAACATGTATCTATGTTTACCATGAAAAATATTTGCTCTATAGAAGTCTATAAAAAAATCTTTTAAAAAATCAAGTATTATCTCTTTTCCTATTTCATATTTGTTAGTTGAAGATTTTCTTTGAAGCCATATCCTTGATGTTGTCCTACACTGGTCTTCAGAATTAGTATTATTTTCTAGATTTGAAGAGCTGTTAGCACAGCCTGTGCTTAATGTCTGAATTTTAAATTGCAAAGTTTTAAACTGCAACTGTAAATTGTTAACTCAAGAGTAAACATACCCAGATCCATGCTTTACTTCTATAATAAATACAAAAGTTTGTCTGAATTGTGTTTGAAAAAATGTAAAAGTTTTTGGTTTTTTGGGTTTTGGGTTTTGGTTTTTTTTTAATATGATTTCATTTTGGATGACCTGAAGGAAAGTTTCTAAGATTTTATTTTGTGGTACAGCAACTGCATGGAGAATTAGGACTTAGTTAAAAAATGAACAAGAATTAATCATTGTTCCACAGAGCTTGCCATTAGATTGATAGTCTGCAATTCTGTCACTAATATAAACCAAATATATTTGAGGAAACTACAGGGTATTTTTAAAAGTTATAATGACATGCATTTATGAGTCAATTTTTAATTTTGATGTGCCTGTTCATCACAGCTGTTGCTAAAGCAAGAAGCATAGGTATTTCCATTGACAGCTGGAAGGAGTTATTAGGAAATGGCCCATTTTTCATGAAATCAGCACCATGAGGTTGCTGTGCTGCAGTGCCAAGTGTTTTAAGCTAAACTCTATGCTGTTGACAGAAAATAAAAGAACTTAAGTTTCTCATTGCCGTGCATAATTTACATTTCACAAAAAAAAAAAAAAAATCTCAGAATATTATTTAAACTAATGTTTACAGCAAAATGCTGTGACTGAGAATAGGATTCATCTAAAGGGTAGGAAAAATTAAAGGTGGGATTCATTTGCATATTTTAGACACTTCAATCTAAGAGTCTAAGCGCAGGTGTCTAAACATGAATGAAGTGTTCAAGCTCTGAGTAAAGTTCAGGGGTATTTTAGAGGCCCTTGGCATTCAAGTAACTTACAGAGAACTGTCAGATGTGTCATAAAATGTATAGGAGGTGGCACTCATATTGACTGATAGCCAGAAGCCAGGTGGATGTGCTAGGATGTGTCACAGAGCAGTAGACACCCACATCTGGACAACTGAATCATTGCAGTGGTTGGGATACTCAGGACTGCTACTCAGCTGAAAAACCAACTCAGTTCGGTCTGAAGTAGCCACACACTCAACCCCATTCAGCTGTCTGTGATTCAAGGTCTGGTTTTGTTCAAAGCAGCTGTGTGACCTCGGATCAGTTTTACTGAGAAAATTGTTGCTAAAGCCCGAGAAAGTAAATGCTTTAAAACTACGAAAAATGAGAAAAGTAAAACACAGGCAAAAGGGTAGCTGGTGAAATGGGAAGAGTTACTAGCTCAGGGATTCATGAGGGAAAATGCTGACATCAAAATCCTATCCAGCTCTCCCTCCCCAAAAACAGAGCAACTCAGTCATATTGAGGGTCATCCCAGCCCCACATGTAAGAAAAGATTGCTTTTCCCTGTGCAAATGACTGATGAACGTACTATTGATGAGCGTGGTGTTTTGATAAGCTTAGCAATATGCTGTGTGCAGCAGCCAATAAATGATTGCTTTGTACTCTCAAATTATGTATAACGTGTTTCTGAAGTATCTTCACACAGGCTAAAAGTTGTCCAAAAAAAGTGACGCAGAGAAAGAAAGTTAAAATAAGAACCTGAGAAAAGATGCAAAGTGAATTTCCGCATTCTCTTAAAATGCTGTCTGGAAAATAAATAGATAAATAAGTAAAAGTCAGAGATGGTTCTGTTTCTGCTGCAGGATTAACAAGGTGGATATTATTCTGACAGAAGCAACACTACAAATTATGCCCTACTTAGGAGTCTTCACCTCTATTGTGTTCTAAGAAGGAAGACCAACCGATGAATGCTTGCGGGGTGAAATAGAAAAAGCGCAGTTAACACCTTCCAGAGAGATTAGAGGGGATGTATTCACACCTTGCACTGTGAGAGCTCAACTGTTAAGTCTTTCTGTCCAGACATATTTTCAATAGTTTTGTAGTCAAGGTTTCCTCTATTCAGCCAGAATCAGAACAGTTTAGATATAATACACATTTAGCATACAGCATGCAAAATTAACTGCTGTAGCAAAAGTAGTATCAGCCTTCCAGCTAGATAAAACTGTAGTCATAGTAATGTTTAGATTTGAAGTGTCTATGACATGCTCCAACCATTTTCATTCAGACAGTACTACAAATATGTTTTGCAATGAAGAAAACCTTAGTAGTATAAACAGTTACTATCAAAAACACAGGGAAAAAATGGAGGGTGAAGAGAAAAATCCCTTCATGCAACAAAGCAGAAATGCAAAGAGATGGGTTTTTTTTTACCAGTAGGATAAGTGAAGTAGCTAAGGAAGCTTTATTTATACTCTCTCCTGTGACTTTGCACAGGTGAAAAACAAAACAACAACCCAGCCTGAAGACACTTAGAGATAGCTTTTCCAAATTCCATGATGACCAAGACATGAACACCACATAATAACTAATTGCTTCGTTTATGTCAAAAGTAGTCCTCCAGTCTAAGCAGATTGTTGAATTTCTAGGTAAGTCCAGTACTCCTGGGGACATTCAGAAAGATTAGATTACTGCAGAATACCACAAACAACAGACAGTAATCAAGATTTACATTTCAAGAGGAAAATAATTATCATAATACACAATACAGCAAATATTGCCTATTACTCCCTATTACCACTGGCCTGGTGGAAAGAAACAGAATAATATGTTCCATTAAAGATCATGGAAGATAAAGTAATACAACTGAAAAGGACAGCTGTAAGAATTAAACTCTTAGCTTGGATCACAGCTGCATTCACTGTTATTTCAGTGCCATAGCTGGACATAAAATGAGGCTTCCTAAGTAACTTTTTGCAACTTAAATTACTAATGAAAAAGAAATACTGCACAAAAGCTACACTGAATAGTTATATCAAAGTAATGCATGTCTTAGAAAGAAAAGGTGATGCTGACAACCAGACCAACTTCAAATCAGCAAACAAAAGGTACGGATGGAAAGGGTGGGAGAGGGTTATCAAAAGTATAGTTACAGACAGTCCAGGCATGTCCACGTTTCCATGCCATGGACATGGCATGGAAGGTACTCCTCTCTCTATGTCTTTGTTATCAAAGCAGAGAAGTTCAGAAAGTAATCCCTCCTCATGAGATCATGTGACTCAACTGGTTCTTACTCAGATCACTGAGGCTGTCCTACTCCAACATGTTTTGCAAACGGTGTAAGGAGACTAGAACAGATCGAGGAGATGACCTGACAGTTAAGCATGTGGATAAATGAGGTCCATACAGTTCAGGAGTTCATTCTGTGCCCTTCATTCTCTTACCGCTGGATATTTCCCTCAGAGTATTTGTATGGACTTCATCAGGAATCTGAAGGTGTGAATTTACCCTTTTGGAAGAGTTTGAGCTCTCTCAAAGGAAGTTGCACTGTATTGTGGCATCTGAGACGCCCTGAAGTGTCGATAAAGACCATCACAAGAAAGCAGTTGGAGACTGGATATTTTTTGTTTAAGAAGAATGGATCATTATTGTGTATCTATCTGATTTTTAAAAACAATTGCAGTACTTTATTTATGGCTCAACTTAAGATTTGGATTCTACCTACCTACTTCCCTGTTTAACCACTTCCCTGATACAGAGAGCCTTCAATTTACTGAGTACTGGAACTGCATTGCTTTTTCTATGTTATTTTTACTTTAAAATAACAAATATTGTCTCAGTCAAAAGGAGCTGACCCTCTATTTTCAGTATGTCTTTAAAGGCAATGAACTTTTAACATGACTTAGTTACAGCTCTTTTAAACATGACCTGAACATCTGATAGTAACCTTTTTTGGATGTATCTGTTCTTTAAGCTACAAACAAATCTCACTCAAAAAAGATCTATTGAAAGTGACTATGAAATCACAGTATTGCCTTACCAGCCTTATCACTACTATGTAAGTGCTCATGTTTTCTTTTCCTTACTGCAAAATCCAGGAGACTTATGAAATGTAAGTCTTCCCACTTTTACTAAAGTCTTTGAAGTTTAAACAGTTTTACAAAACATCTATAAAGGCTTTCTGTTATTTTTAATGCCTTATCAGTACCTCAATACCGTATTCTATCATGCCATGAAATAATTTTCCTTTTTGCACATTATTTGGATAAGAAGAGAAAGGATTTTTTTTTTTTTTTTTGTTCCCCTTACTTTTGGATATTATCATTAGATAACTTCAGACTTTCGATATATCTAGTATATGTTATCCAAAATTAATTTAAATCCTCTAAACTCTATTTAAGGGCAATGTTTTCTAATTCTACTTATAATTTACATTGTGGATTTTTTTCCCTTCTTTAATTTATCCAAGTGCTAATTTTCATTTAACTTTTCCTGTGGAAGGACTCACAATACTCATGTCTGGAGATAAAAAATATTTTATGAAGATTAATCTTTCAACAATATTTTTCTGTAGAAGAATTTCGGTGTTCAGGAATAAAACATGAAATAGTTCACTTTCATTATTATTTTTAATTTCAAATGTTTTCATTCTCTGGAGCTGTAAAAGGCAGGTCATTTGTTTTTCAAATTTTTATTAACAATTGAAGAGATTGGATCCTGTGGAACTTTTTGTCAAGCTGCATGTATTTGTCCTTCTATGAGGACTGTTGGTTACTCTAAGAGACTTCAAAATATTAGCTATGCCGTAGGATTATAGCATATGCCCAGGAATTTCCAATTTATGCAAAGACTAAGACATCGGCAAGAGGATCATGGAATTGTGTGACAGGATCAGAGACAGTAGAAAGAAGTGTTTACAGCTAAGAAGGTTGAAGAGATGTTGCTGAATTGGCTGGTTGGAAGGAAGGACAGGTTGAAGGACTATGTAAAGTTTTTAATTAACTTTAGTTCTTTAATAACATCTTTTTCAGCTGAAAACATAACTATCCTTATTGCCTAATTACAATAACTTTTTTTTTTTTTTTTTTTAAAGCCTTTTATTCATCTTTGAATAACTCCCTACACTCTCTAGGAGGATCCTACATAAAGCCCTGGCTGTCTTTATCTGATATAATTGAAACACCACCAGGCATAAGAAAGTAAGATGGCCATATTTCATCACACCAAAGTACATCTAGCTCATGTATACTTTCTAAGTTCAAAGTAAAGTCTTCATATTTAACAGATTTCTAAGAATTTCCCTTCGGTATTGCTGTTCAATCTTCCACTCACTCAATGAAAGGGACAGTGATATTTTAAAGTACTCAAAATCCTGTGTCATGGAGTTCTACAGGTTAGCTAAATATTTGGTAAAGAGATACCTCTTTTTGTTTGTTTTGAAACTGCCATCTTTATTTAATATTTCCCATTTATTTAACTGGGAGAATAATGTTCTACCATTTATGACCTTATAGACTTCTATCATATTTCATGTCCATCATTTCTTTGCCTTAAGCTAAAGAATAGTAGGGATTTTTATGATTTTGCAATGATGCTTTTTGTTTTGTTTGCAACACTTTACATTTATCTACAGTACACCTATCAGTAATGTTTTATTTTTTGTATAGTCACTAAGTTTTGTATGATTCTTCTACAAGGCTTCACATTTGGCCCTAATTTTGTCTTCAACTACCATCAGAAAACTTTCCTACCTTCTATTCACCCTTACCCTATTTCTATGTCATTTTCTGCTGCTGAACATCATGAGTTCTAGCAGAGACTGTTTTAGAGATTCTAGCAGCTCTCCGCTATAATCCTGCTATGTTTTGGATTTGTGATCAAAACAACATTGATAACATGCCCATGTTTTAGCTGTTGCTGAGCAGTGCTTATGTAGCGTTAAGGTCTTTTTCTGCTTCTCACACTGTCCCACCAGTGAGTAGGCTGGGGGTGTACAGGAATTTGGGAGGGAACACAGCCAGGACAGCTGACCCAAAATGACCAAAGGGCTATCCCAAAATACGACTTTATGATCAGCAACGAAAGTTGGGGGAAGGAAGAAGGAAAGGAGGATGTTCTGGGTTACTTGTCTACCCAAGTAACCTTATGTGTGATGGAGTCCTGTTTTCCAGGAAATGGCTGAACACCTGCCTGCTGATGTGAAGTAGTGAAATAATTCTTGATTTTACTTTACTTGCTCACACAGCTTCGTCTTATCTATTAACCTGTCTTTATCTCAACCTACAAGTTTTCTTACTTTTGCCCTTACCGTTTTCCCCCTTACCCAACTGCAGGAAGAGTAACTGAGCAGCTGTGTGGGGCTTAGCTGTCTGCTGAGATAAGCCATGACAACCCAGTACCCAAAATACTTCTTAACTGTTCTGGAATCCCTTAAATAAATTAACTTGATGATTGGAGGATGAGACTTCACTGAATGCTCCATCACAGTAACTGCGAGTATATAGTCCTATTAGAACTGATAATTCTTTTATTTCTGAAGTGATATAAAAACTGCCATGTATATCAAAACCAAACTCTAAACAGGGTTGCGCTGCACAGCTACTACAGGACAGTAGTATAGTACTACTGATATACAGCTAGCCCTTGCAGTACTGTTATCCTGCCAGCTACTCCTTCCTACCAGATAATCATGACCTTCTAGCTCTGCAACACTCCCATTGCTTTTATTGATCCTCTTATTCTTTCTGCAGTAGCTGTTGTCTCCAAAAGAATGGGACCATGGTCTGTGTCCCAAAGCCTGGATCTTGCTGCTTTTGCAGTAATCAAAACAGTCTAAAATGACAGATGCCTCTTATCTGCAGGATCTGCCTAAGGACAAGGAAGCACATACAGCACCAGCTTGCGTCCCACAGTGGTCTCACAGGCAGCTGTAAGATCCCCCACAACCATGGGGAAATGGAGTTCCCTCGATACTATTTACCCTCTGTGTGACACTTACCTCAAAACCTATTCTGTGGTTCATGGGCCCATTGACTGGTCCTTCTGGTTCATGCAGATTATTTTGTGATTCCTTTGGGGTCTTTTTCTTATCGTCCCCACACACTTCTTCTTCTGATGTCACTTTATTCTGGACAGCTGGCTGAACATGAGCCAGCAGTGTACCTAGGTGGACAGGAAGGACAAGAGCACCTTGGCTTGTATCAGAAGGAATGTGGCCAACAGGAGTAGGGAAGTAATTATATCCCTGTAATCATGTCATGGATTGGCTGAGGCTGGCCAATCACGGGAGGAACTCTCTCTCTAATTAGCCCCACTCCCATTACAGGAGAAATGGTTAAGAGAAAAGAAGAAAGAAAAGGTTTGTGAGACCTCTGTTAAGTTTGGGAAACTAAAACAGTTTTAATAACAGTAGAAAGATATTACCTACAGAACAACAAACAAGAGATTAACAATTATATATAGGATTAGAAAACTGGTACAGCAAGGGTTAAACCACAGTTAAGGAAACAGAAGCGACAGAAAAAAACCTACCAGTCTGGTCAATGGTGATGGCACGTGGTCCCAGCAGGACTGGGAATGGCCAGGACAAAAGTGGCAGTGGTCATCCACATGCAGGGAAGGCGAAACAATGGCAGGAACCCTCTTTCTGAAGAAGCAGCTGGGCCATGGAGTAAAGCGATGTCAGCTACAGCAGTCACAGCAGACTAGACAGTGGTGGCGCGGCGGTGAGGATCACAGTGTGGTGTGGCCCTGGGGTGCAGTGGCTATAGAGATCACAGCAGGTGGTGGTGAAGATCGTGGTGGTTGGTCACAGCGGCAGAAAAAGGTGCAGTTTCTGTCTGCATGCCGTTCTTAAAGAAACACCGAGCCCACCAAAAGCTCCACAACCAGTGAGTTGTGCTGAGGTACATGGGAGGAATGTTAATTGACCGATGTGTCCATCACAAACAAACCAATCCTGATAATCTCAAACCGGGACAACTCAGCACTGGTGAGGCTGCATGTCGAATACTGTGTCCAGTTTGGGGGCCTTCACTACAAGAATGACATTGAGGTCCTGGAGCATGTCCAGAGAAGGGCAACAAAGCTGGTGAAGGGTTTAGAGAACAAGTCTTCTGAAGAGTGGCTGAGAGAACTGGGGTTGTTTAGCCGGGAGAAAAGGAGGCTCAGGGGCACCTTATCGCTCTCTATGACTATCTGAAAGGAAGTTGTAGTGAGGTGAGTGTCTGTTTCTTTTCTGAAGTAACAAGCGATAAGAAGAGAGGAAATGGCCTCAAGTTGCACCAGTGGAGATTTAGATTGGATAATAGAAAAAAATTTCTGCATCAAAAGGGTTGTGAAGCACTGGAACAGGCTGCCCAGGGAAGTGATTGAGTCACCATCCCTGGAGGTATTTAAAAGACATGTAGATGTGGTGCTAAGAGGCATAGTTTATTGGTAAACTTACAGTGCTAGGTTTACGGTTGGACTCGATGATCTTAAAGGTCTTTTTTGAAATAAACTATTCCATGATTCTCTCATTTTTGCAGACAGCGTTGCCTGTGTGTGCCATGCAGACCAAAGTCTTCTCCATTAATACAGCATGATCATCCTGTTGGGCTGGGCCTGAATGTGGGGACTTCTGAGTCTGGCTCAAAGGACTAGAGTATTCTTTGCACGTGATGGGATCTACACCAGAGACCCCTTGGTAGGCTTTCTACAAGGGGACCACAACTCTCAGTTGTGTAGCCACTTGTCCACGCCCCGCCAAGCCTTTTGGTGCCCCTTCTCTTGAAACATCCCCCCCACCACAGACATGTCAGGGCTTTTTCTGCAGCCTGGTAAAGTGGGGGACCTGAACCTGCTTTTATTTTTGTTTAATTAATTCCTATTCACATTTAAACTTTAATTATTCATTCCATTACCTCTTATTAAATGATGTTTTATCCGTTTTATACATGTGTTTTCATGGCTAAATGTATTTAATTTCTAGAACTTTATAGACATATATATATATGTAAATATATTCACCTATATACACATAGAGAAGTAGATACAAAAAATGGTGTCTCTGTATAAACAAATATTTGTTTATAAATAGTTGTATATTCCTTTATATATATTTCTCTATATGTGTATATTGTATTTATTGAATATAAATGCTTATTTTTTTAATATCTGAGCACTTTTGTGTCCAAATAAAGCAGACAATGAGGGACAGGGCTGCCTGAGAGCGTGTGGCAATGACAGAGTCAAGAAACATTGGTCAGCCAATCACAATGAAGTATGAAAACACATGAGGAATGATGCTGTCGAAAGTGGTGGTCTTCTTGTACGTAATGGCAGGGCAATTCCTTTTCTGATGTACTTTGGGGTACACTGTTAAGGAAGGCTGTTCTGACTGCCAATCCTGTCTGGCAGCCAATCACAGGGCTGCCTGAGTACATGTAGTATGTTGAGTCAAGAAATGCCATCAGCCAATCACAGAGCAGTATGACATTTAACACAACAGCAGCTCTACAGCTCTCTGGCATTAAATAGCAGCACCTTATCATTAAATGGCAGCCAAACCAAAATGGCATTCCCCCAGTGTATGAAGAGGAAGGACTTCCTAGGTCTGATGTAATTCTGGGGCAAACCAGTATGGGTGGTTGTTCCTGCCAGCCAATCACAACAGAGCACATGACTGGGAAAGAGGAGTGACTTACATGGCAAAGAGACCCTGAAGCTGTTGGGAGGGGGCAGGACTTCTGCCAGAATCTGTGGGCAGGGCCCTTCTAAATAGACTGTGCTTTTCCCAAGAAAAATTGGACCAGATGATCCTTGAGGTCACTTCCAGCCTGGTGTTCTATGATTCTAAGATTCCATGATCCTCTTGTGTTGTACATCAGTGGTACCTGTACTACTAAAACTAAATCAAGGTAACTTGACTGAATGATTTGAAATATTTTCTAGATAAACTGACCTCTGGTTTTGTCAGTGAATAAAGTTTTGTCTATAGATACAGAGGCAGTTGCTTTACCGCTATATTTATTAACATATTTTGAGTCCAAAAAGTCATTGGTATTTCTAGATGTATACTGAAGTATACCTATGACCAAGGTGTGTTATGGAGCATGTGTATAGAAATGGAAGTGTTTTATTTTTAAGTAGGTCTGTTTTGAACGGTATAATTCATTTTACCAGCATATGGATTTAGTTTCTAATCCAGTGCTGAAGAAAACCACTTATTTAAATATTTAAAATACTGCCAGATCTCAGCCATGTCTGTAGGAATTGATTCAGCCATGGTCCTAGTCTTTTGCATTGAAAGAAAGCTTTGAATAAATAATCATTTAAGAAAGGACTGAAGTATTGGACCACTTTTTGCATAGAAAAGATAGAATATGACTTTTCCACTGTGTTCTGCCAGTATTGTTCCAGAGTAGATTAGAAAGACAGCCTAACTCCCAAAATTGCACATTAGACTGCAGTGCTCAGTATGAAAATCAGTTTGCATCAGCAATCATTGCCATTCTCAAGGCATTTGCTCCTAAACATTAACAGAAAGCTGTTTGGTAATGCTTTAACACTTCTAGGCTGCAATTGCTGCATTCTAAAGCATGAAATGTTTGTCTCTTGGGTATATCTTTTGTTTGACTTTGATTCTCTATTTTCCTGCTTTTAACAAGAAAAGGCACTCTTTAGTTCAATTTTAGCGTCACTTCTTAGAAGGGGGTTATTTCTTGGTATTTGGGCATGATGATTTTGTTCTAGCTCTGTGCATCATACAATGGCCACATGTTTTTTACAAAGCTGTTAACAAGCATTCCTTAGAGGCTAGTAAAACCTCCTAAAGATCTTTTCTAATAAAAATTAGTCTGGTGTCAGCTGAATTCTGAAAAAGAAGCACTAATTGTATGGTTGTACAGTTAAGAAAAGGTCTTCCCCCCCTTCTTGGGGAGCTAGAATATCAATATAGCAATAAAGCTTCTAATTATTAGAAAGCAGTGTTAGAATTAATTTTATATTATGTGCACAGATATGTTAATGAAAAGATAAAGAAAAAAAGGTTCAGAGGGCGTTGCCTGTTCCTCTGGTTGAAATGTAACATTTGTGAAATAAAAAACCATCCTAAAGGGCTGCTTTGTTTAGGACAGAAGAAGAACGGTGATGTTTCTGAAGCAGGATGAACCTCTGATATGTGCTGTACACCATAAAATGTGCTTCCTTTCTCAGTGGAATTCTTTGTTTCTAGAAGATAAAGCATAAGATGAGCTTCATCATTTCTGCTTTAGGCTCTTAAGTTATCCCTTATGTAATACCTAAAAGCATGCATTTGAGTAATCCAAACTTCCTCAGAACACTGGCTACAGCCAAAGGAGAGAAGGACAGGTGTCCACAAGACATTTCAGGACAGATAAACTAGACAATTCCCTTTTATCTTTTGACCGCGTAGGGAACCGGCATTGACTATTTCAGTGACCTCAGGTGATGAATGTGAGCAACTTGGAAACGACCAATAACAGGTAGCTGATTCAGAGGCAAGTGGTAAATCCCTCCTGTGTACTCAGGATTCAGAATTCCTGATCTTCCCTTGATGATGGCTGCGAAGCAAAAGAAATTTCCTTTTCCATAAACTTCTCTTGGGTGATAAATTCACTGCAGATGAGGAATTAGTGAGGTTTAGATCTTCCTCAGCCTGAAGGAACTCTGTATTGCCAAGAAAAACAAAAAACCAACCAAACAAAAAAAGGCAAAAAAAGCACAGAACAATTTACATGAAATTCTCTTGCCTTCTTCTCACTAACTCTGACTCCCTGTGCAGCAAAAGGACTTCAAAGTTTATGAAACCAAAAATGTATGGAAATGAATGAGCAAGAGAGAATGTGGATTTGGAGCTCCCAACACAGAAGACATATGTGGGACAATTTCTTCCTATAAGCTGTGTCTATACAAGTAAACTAGTGTTCGGGGACATTTTCAAGCAACAGAACACAGTTTTTTATACTACCAAAGCGTTATAAAATTCCCCAGGGTGATTTTGGCAGGTACCAGCTGACAATCTCCCACAGGACTCGTGACACTCCTCATGCAGTAGAAATTGCTAGGGACCATTCCAAGAGAAAGTCTGCATAAAGACACCCAGCTCTGGAGACTAACTTACTGGGATCAATGCTCACTGCTCATTGCTATCTGGCCCCAGTAACCAGATGCATTTGTGGGCACACATAATTTACTGTTTTATAATCAACAGCCAAAATAATAAAAAATAGTCCCTAGAAAAAGGAGACCAAACACATTCCTGCCCACCCTTCTGCAGTTGTTTCCTTCTCACGGGGCCTTATAATTAATTTCTTGTTTATTCTCTTCTTATGGACCCACGAATCTTGAATAGAGAGATGTACAAGCAAGTGAAGTAAGTTGTTCATGTACATTATCTGATCTACTTTTAGAGATGTAAAAGAAATTCAGATAAAAATCTAAGTCTCGGGTTTTAAGAGTGGTTGATGACATTAATCAGTTGTTCCCTAAAATAATTCACAGCATCTCTTTTTTATGACATTCAAAGTTTCATTTAGAATGCCAGACTCCTGGACTGTTTCTTATGCTGACCTAATTTCTCGTTGGAAAATCTTGACCATACTCTTCTTATCTGTATACAACAAGATCTCATTCAGTTCTCAACCATGTTCATCTTGCATCAGTATAAACCAAATTAACCACAGTGGCTATACACTATGAATTTAATCTATGACATATAGCACGGATCCCCAATTGTTTAAATCCGAATTATTTACAATTAAATTCATGGAAGGCATTAGACATCTGGAAAGACACATAATGCGTGGTACGCAGTACTTAAGCTTATCTTTTAATCATTATTTTGGGGGTGGTTGTGGTTTTTTTGGCATATTGTTCTAACCACTTTACATGCTTATATTTACGTGCCTGTTAGGATGATGCTGGAGACTTCACATTCAGTCTCATAATCTCTAACTTGTGCTGCTGCTACCTTTTTATTTGTTTTGTTTTGTTTTTCTTTTTTCTTCTTGAAATGAACTTTAGATTTTAACCCCTGTGAGAATCACACCAGGTAAACGTTCAAAATACATGAATCCATGCTTTGTGAAAAGCAGCCGGACATGCAGTGCTTTTCCCTTTTCTATCCAACTTTGTAGGAAACCCAATCTTTTACTTCAGTAGTAGTAAAACTTTGCCTCTGAAGCTACAGTGTTCTTTGCTTTTGTAAACAATACATTGAAGCTATGATAATTTTTAGCTATAAAGCAAGCCTTGATTAAAAACAACATGCAAGTTGTTCCTTTTTTGTTTGTGTATTAGGTTGGTTTCTTCCTTCAGATGGTGTGGTGGATAAGAAGAAAAGTTCCAGTTTCTACCACAGAAAGCTAACTTGCCCATTCCCAGTAGTTACTCAAGTTAAAATAAATCACATTCCCAGTTTCTAATTTGAGAAAACTTACAGAGCTTAAACTCTTCTCAAGGAAACATGCTACTATTACTTTTCAGGGGTCGTAGTCAAAGGAAGAATCTCCTTTAATGATCTAATTAATTACCTGTCCTTATCCCAGTTGGCTGAATATGTCCTGTATGATTTAAAAGTCAAGTGTTTTTATTAAATACAATTTTTATTTTTGCCTTGAATTTCCATTTTTTAAAATACGTTTCTCAGTACAGACTGACGGGTTAATTAGCTGCAGTGGGTAACCTGACATTTCACCAGTCTTGAATTTGCAAGCAAGACTCATCATGTATTGCAAGTACGGTAATCTTGGGTCGGAACAATGATCTCTTTAGTCTTGTACTTTATCAGTGCCTGCGCTCATTGTTGGTTCACAACAAAGGTTTGTAATCTACTGTACTGTGTGATAGAAAACATGAGAGAGATTGCTTATGGATGTCAGCTGGTGATCATCTTCTACGCTAAAGCATGAAGACTGATGGCCCTTGTAAGTTGGGTTTTTTTCCCCCAGTGTTAGTTGCTATTATTTGTTACCACAGTTATTTATGGGCCCTGCTCCAAGCAGCAAGTCTATGGCTCTTGAATGAGAATCTTAAACTCTTCATTCTACCCCATCTACTTAAAGCTGTTACAAAAATCTCATCTACTTCTTTTTTTAAGCATTACTTCTTGATTTTTAAGTGGTAAATTAATCTAGAAAGATCACACTGTTGCGACAGAATTTTTCCATGTATGTTTTATCTAGGTGTTTGACCCAATCCTTCTCAAGAGCTTTCAACTCTGCATCACAGAGCATGCCAAACACTTTTTGGTATGTTTTCTCTTAATTCACTGGTAGTTCAGTTTCTTAGGATTTGCAGTGCAATATTTATGCCACATTGTCACAGTGGCATCTGAAGAACAAAGAGCTCTAACTCACCCATGTTACATTTGAGTGCAGTTTAATCAAATGGTGACAACTTTCCATTTTGAACTGATATTGAAAATGAGAAATACATTTAAATATTAAATGAGAGAGATTTGGTAGCTTCCTTACCAGGAAGCATTTTAAACATTGCAATTTTTAAAATGAAAAATCTTTATGTTACCAAAAAAAAAAAAAGAATTGTGAGTCTAAAGCACCAAATAAAACATAAAATAGAGAAAGCAATACAGAATTTTGTACTTAGGTCTCTAATAGTCTAGACATTTTAACCAGACCAAATACCTGTAGTTCTGGATGTTTTACTTTCAATAAGATACAGTTGTTGCACTGAATCAATAGTTTATTATCTAAAGAGGCATTGAGGAGAAAGAATGAGAGACAAAAATGAAACTTAAGAGATTTGAGATGATTTGTCCAAGGTCAGTCTCAGAGCAGCTGAGCTAAAAATGGAAATCAAGTATCTTCATGCAATGTCCAGTGTCCTGTTGTTCTAATCAAAGACTACAGCGAATACTAAACATTTAATAAAATACCCATTAAAGACTTTTTCAATCTTTTTCAAAACTAAACAAAAACTATTTCATTTTTCTATCTTCTATATCCTTTTTTGACAGTTATTGTTTCATTTTGGGGGGTTTTTTTGACATCTTGAAAATCCAAATTCATATCTAGATCTCAATTCTTTTCTTTACAGAGCAATTCATAAGTCTGTTCAAGAACAACCTTGTTTAATAGTTTGCTATGATGTTTTTCTTACTACTTGTTTCTTAGCTTTCTTTCTTTCGTATACGTTCATGAAATAAAATCAAAATGGTAAGAAATCGCTTCCAATTATCAATAAAGTAGCGCAGTTACTGCTACAGGTAATGCAATATTGATGCAGAAAAGGGATATTTCAGTCTTAGCTATTTGAGCTGATATTGTTCAGTGAATGGCACAAATACTTTATGCTTTTGGTAATTACATCAAAAGGAACAGAAGAAATATTAGAAGTGGTGAAATATAACTCTGTAGAATTTGAAGCCTCTTGAACATTTCTAACCTTGAAAGAATAGAGCAAAAACTGAATCAGTCGCCTGTACAAAGGGCAAAACTCTTACAAGACTGACTCTGGCAAATTTCCATGTGTGTGATTCATGTAGTGGTACAGAGAGTTCAACACTAATTTAAATACTCAATGGATGAAATAAATACAAGAAGAATCACCAATTTTAGTGGTTGTTAACATGTTTGTATCACCCTGCTCGATATCCAGATTAATAAAAGCATGTGGGGAAAATCTCATCTCTGCAGAAATCACAGGCAAAACTCCCACGGGTTCTGGATTTGTTTGTACTGGGCGCTGAGTATACGGGTGAATATGCATTTCCTTTTCAGATACATTTTCCACAAATTAGAATCTTGATATCATTTGTTATCTATAGGTCCAGATGATGACATATTTCTATTTTCATAGGTCTATAATTAAGAACAAAAAAAATTTCATTATCAAATATAATATTTTATTTAAAAAAAATCACTATTACCACTTTAATTTGAAGTGAAAGATACAGTTCTGTAATCCTAATTGTTTTAATAATTTTTTGTAGTCAAGTGATCTCCTTTTCTCACGATCTTCAGAACCACTTTGAAACTTTTGCAGAATCTAATTCAGAATTTTCTTTGGCTGACAATTACTTGTCTTCTTGTTTTTCAAATAACAGATTCACCAATAGAAAGTGAAAATCCTGTATCATTCTTTTCCCAAGAAAAATACTTGAGAATCAGTTAATTAATAGGAAAGAAATTGAGATCAGAAGGAAAAAAGAGCATAATTTTGTCATTCTGAAGAAATGATTCTGTTCTGTTCCCCCTGAAAAAAAGAAAAAAAGAAAAAAAAAAAAAAGGCAAAAATAGTGCTTTACAGTGGGTACAGATTACTGTAAAAAGGGTGATTATCCAAAACTATGGAACAATTTTCATGTGAAGAAATTTGGAAAACATTTTTAGCTTGGAGAGAAGATGTTTGAGCAGGGAAGTGGTAGAGTTTCATAAAGCTATGAATGGTATGAACAAAATGAGCTGAGAAAGGTTATTTGCATTTTTCTTATAGCATCAAATGAAAAAAGTAATGGGACAATTTTATGCATAAATTTGACCACGTATGTAAGTCCCCTGCTAGTACTCATCCAACTATGAATGCGAATGCCATTATGGAAGATAAAACGGAAAGTTTCTTTAATCTTAGCGTACTAGCATGTGTGCAAGAAGAAGATAAAGAAGAATATGAGAGACCTGGCTTCTCTACACCTGATTTCTGGTCAGTATCACAAAGTGAACACATGACAGCAACTCATAAGCAGCTGCATGAAGGGTTGAAAGGACTTCTTTATATAACAAGAATTGAACAGGAGATGACTTGTGACCCTAGAGCACAGTTCATTTCGTACAGTCTGCTGTCAGTGTAAAGTGCTGTCCCTTACTCTATTTGGATGGCAGAGTTAATTGAGCCCAGAGAGAACAGATTCAAGGTTTTCGCTTGCTAGCATTCCACTGTTAAAATTTAATAGATAACAAGGAAATTATTTAAGTAAGTGAGGTATTGATGAAAGCAAAATTAAGGACAATGACTCTAACCAGTGTAACCAGCTCAGCTATAAGGATTTTATGTTTGTATCTGGCAGGGGTTAGAGCTGGGCTGGCTCCAGAAAAATGACAGATGCTCTCTATTATTCCCTCCCCCCTTCCCCTCCTTTCTCAAAGAGGGGAAAGAGAAAAGGAGCAAAAGAGAGAGACTTACGGATTGGAAAATAAAAATAAACTGCTTTAACAATAATAATAATAAAATGAAATATATACAGATATATACAATACCAATACCATACCCGACCCTCTGGATGACACCAATCGTCACCGTCACCACTGATGTTGCAGGGCAGGCACTGGGGAAGGCCCAGGCTGGGCTCAGGGGCAGATGAGAACCGGATGCAGGAGCCGGATACTGGGACTGGATTTCAGGGCTGCACGACCCGGGGTGGAAGGCAGAACAGATAGAGTCCTCCTCAGATGTTGGCCATTGAAGAAGAGGAGAGAGCAAGAGGAGGCAAGACCCTCAGCTTTGTACCAAATATAACGTCTATGGGATGGAACCCCTTGTTGGTCAGTGTAGGGTCACCTGTCCTGTCCGCTCCTCCCCACAGGTGCAGCCTCTCACTTGCTGCACCCCCACCGTGGGACACAGGATTTAGCAGTGACCTTGGTCTGCACAGGAGCAAGTATCAGCAAGAGCCTTTCTGCACCCCAACCCCTGGCAGTAACTGCAAACATCAAGTGTTACCACTTCTAGAAGCAGACACTGTCTGCAAAAATACGCTGTGAACTTCAGAAAATGCAGTTAGTTAGAAGAGATTGAGCTGGAAAGTAAAAATCACTGAACAGAATTAGTTCTGATCTAACTCAAATCAGGACATTCCACCTCTTGTTCCATTCCATTTACGTCATACCATCACTATTTTAAAATTTCTTTCTACGTAAAATTTTATTAAGTTCAATTAGTTCATGACTGTGGATCTCCATCTACCAGAGCAATGTTCTCAGGGAAGGAAAGATATCACGAAATTTGTCGTGGTTCGTGCTCACAGCTACAGGTTCACCTCAAGCTCTTACTGAACACCATTGATGAGGCTAGCTCCTGTCATCATCACTATGTTATCCTGAAAAACACTTATTGAACGCTGTTACTGCTATGTAGTAGTTTACATCATACGGCTCTAAATCGAGTATTCTCACCCAGAGTTACATTTCTTTGAGGTACACATTGTACTTCACCATCTTTCATCATCACCCACCAAGTACTTCCAGGTCCTTGAGTCAAAGCAATCCCACGAATGGGTTTGCCTTTGCCAGAAGTGAGGAATACCCACACAGTTTTCTCCAACAGATTTCTTTCATATACCACAGGGACTTTATCCCCTTCAAATGTATGTAAAGGGTCTGATTGAGCAGGACCAGCTTGATTGATGGATCCTCTGGTATTAGCTAACCAGGTGGCTTGAGATAAATGCTTGTCCCAATTTTTAGAAGTTCCACCACCCATTGCTTTCAGAGTAGTTTTTAAAAGACCATTGTATCGTTCAATTTTTCCGGAGGCTGGTGCATGATAGGGTACATGATATACCCACTCAATACCATGTTCTTTGGCCCAAGTGTCTACAAGATTGTTTTTGAGATGAGTCCCATTGTCAGACTCTATTCTTTCTGGAGTACCTGGAGTACCATGTCTCCAGAGGATTTGCTTTTCAAGGACCAGGATAGTGTTTCGGGCAGTGGCATGAGGCACAGGGTATGTTTCCAGCCATCCGGTGGTTGCTTCCACCATTGTAAGCACATAGCACTTACCCTGGCAGATTTGAGGCAGTATAATATAATCAATCTCCCAAGCCTCCCCTTATTTATATTTTGACCATTGTCCCCCATACCACAGAGGTTTTAACCATTTTGCTTGCTTGATTGAGGCACAGGTTTCACAGTCGTGGATAACCTGCAAAACAGCACCCATAGTTAAATCCACCCTTCAGTCAACGAGCTCATCGGTACGTTGCATCTCTTCCCTGATGTCCGGAAGTGCCATGGGCCCACCGAGCTAAAAAGAGTTCACCTTTGTGTTCCCAGTCTAGGTCTGTTTGGAACACTTTAGCAGCTTAATCCATGTGCTAGTTGTTTTGATGTTCCTCAGTAGCTCGCCTTTTAGGTGTGTGGGCATCTACATGACGTACTTTCACAACGAGGTTCTCGAGCCGGTCAGCAATGTCTTGCCACAGTGTGGCAGCCCAGATAGGTTCACCTCTGCGTTGCCAGTTATTCTGTTTCCATTGTTTTAACCGCCTCCACAGGGCATTTGCTGCCATCCATGTGTCAGTATAGAGATAGAGGACTGGCCAATTTTCTCGCTCAGCAATATCTAAAGTCAATTGGATGGCTTTTACCTCTGCAAACTGACTTGGTTCACCTTCTCCCTCAGCTGCCTCTGCAACTCGGCAAGTTTACTTTGCTAACTTTTAGACCAGTAGTCTTTAAAAACAGACCAGAAAGACTCTTCTAATTGGGGGAAAAAAAAAATCAAAAAACCAACAACCCCCCAAAACCACCACCAACAAAGAAACAAACAACATCACCACAACCCACAGCCCCAGCAAAACTCTCCTGTGACAGTTTTCTTTCATGTCAGCTTTCAGGGCCTGAAGCTGTGCTGCCATTTTGCACACAAGAACACAGAAACAAGTGTTTGCACGGCTTACACACTGCACCTGCCCTGACAAAGACCTGCGCTTCCTGGCTGTTGCAATGTAGTGGCTGCTGATATAATTTTTTTTTTTTTTTTTACTATTATATTCCCACCTGACAGGTGAACTTGTGATTTACTTTGGTCGATCAGAGCGCTGGGTAATTTTTGGTTGGAATAAATCTGCATTTTTGGTACGTACTCCCCTTGTTTTGTGGGTGCCTCTATGACAATACCATGTAAAAGCGAAAAATCCATCAAGATTTGCTAGCAGACAACACATAGTCGAATTACATACTGGAAACTTTCAAGACAATTATGAAACTACAGAAAAAAAGAATTATTTAAATAGTACACTAAAATTTTATGTCTTTACTAGATGAGTACTATAAGAATGCGTTCTCTCCAAAGTTTGAAATTTTTACTTACTAACAAGCAGTTTTGTTCATTTAATGCAGGTAATAAATTACCTAAAGGGTAATGTAACAATAAGCAAACTATATATGACTAAAAATTTAACATTTGGGTCTGTATTTTTTTCTTCTACATCAGTTACTTCACTGCACAGCCTTATTTTTATGGAGCATAAGCTCACCAAAAAGCTTAAAAATTCCTTGTATGAATCTAACAAAATGACACTCAAGGTACCAAAGCACGGCTTCAAGTTGCCTTTCCTACTGGTACAGTAGTAGCAACACTAACATTTGAGGTTACACAACAGTTTCGATTCTGTATCATGATTTCAATTTTTGTTAACTTCCCGATCCCTTCAGTTCAAGGATAGAATGTATCACGAATAAGCTGTCCATTTTTTTTTTTCCCTATTTTGTAAGTTAATAAAGATGCATTTTATGGACTGCAAGACAATTGAAAGAAAATCAACTGTCCTGTAGTCTATGTTTTTATTCCTGACAATCTTAAATTTAAAATTACCTAAATTTATAAGAGATAGTGAAATAAGAGATGGTAAGAACATCCTTTATGGGAGAGAGTTCTTTGACGATCTAATGGAAACATGTTCTTTTTTCTTAGAACTAGAATGTGAGAATATCTTTCTTTTTTTCTTTCTTTTTTTCCTTTCCCCTGGTTGATGATTTTTTATGGCAGCTGTTTTTATCCATTTGAATTAAGACTCAATACTACAACTCTCCATGTAGCAGGCTTGCTAGTATAGTGGAAAATATTGCAAGAGATGAAGTAGCAGGAGCAAGGAGCTTTTGTAGCCTTTTCTGAGATAAGACTCTCACAGATCATTTTCAAAATACCTAAGAGATCAGAAAGATCTCTCTGGTGTTGCCATCTTATGGAAAGGGGGTTGGGGAAAAAAAAAAAAATCACAGACTTGAAGAATTAGAGTTACTTGCAAAAACTCTAAAAGATGGTGTTTGAGGACTTGCCTTCTCAATAGACATCATTTTTAGTTTGTCGGCCATCAGAAACTCACCTTTACACAGCATAACCCAACCTGTCAGGTTATTTTACTACAGTCTTACATGTTGTTAGATCCTATTCAATTTCACAGGAAGCAGTTAAAACTCTGTCTGTACTTCTGGTAGCCTTAGCTGACTGAAAAGTCTTTGCCTTTTTTTTTTTCCCCCTCCACTGAACATTTTTTTGTAACATAAATGCCAGAATTATAATCCAGTAAAAAAGACGTGTGACAGTGATGTGTCACAACTGTCAGGGCAGAGTGATGTTATGCAGAGAAGATATACTGCTATGTTATGCTATGTAGGTTATCTGTCTAAACTATTAATTGTTCTGCATCCTTGTTCTGCTGGCATGGATGTACCACGATGTAAGTAGCCATATAACTTTATGCTAATTTACTATTAGTTATAAGTAGCTGAAACAAAACTTTAAGGTGTTTCAGCATGAACAAAAATCTCAGCAGGGAAAATTCCTTATCAGGTAACATTTCACTTCGGGCACTGAAAATAGTTCCTGCTCCCCATCAATCTGTGAATCCAGGAACCATCTTAACATACTTAGACGTATTGCCCTCATCATCTTGCAGCAGAATAAATATTCTTATTAATTATTTGGAATTGGGAAATCAGACAAACCTAAGTATCAGTAGATAGGTAGTTTTATTTATGGTTCTTTTGACTCTCATGTAATTTACTTCACTATTTATTAGTGTACAATTCATTTTGTATAAGTCATAAATTTAAATAAACACTTAGTGGCTGGAAACATAAAAACTAATAGCCTTTTTAATTACAATATAACTAAGGAACCATGAGATCCATTGTAATTGTTCATAACAACTGCTTTGTTATTAAAGTTAACTTCAAAATCCAAGGGCAAGAGGTCACTCTTTTTTAGTCAAAACCATGCACTCAGCATATATTTCATTAAATCCTTTCTCAATCTTTTTTCCCATATGTAAAATCAAAAGTGACAGCAGAATATTGGTTATCAGTCTTTCTGAGTTTTTTTTCTCTCTGTCATGATTTTTATTACTCTTGCCTAATTCTCAGTAAGATGTTTTATTTACTTCATGGCACTTTGAACCTCAAATAAAATCTTATTCATGACTTTCTTGTCCAGCCCAACTTGAAAAGTATATGATAGTGACCTGCTATTTTGCTGGCCTATCACCAAATAAAATGACAAAACTGAGCTGTGGGAGACATTATTTTTTTGTTACGTCTCATCCTTATCTTTAAATGTTTAATATCTTACGGCCATGAGTAAAATGAGAGTATCTCAAGAAAGCCATACTGCCCATTATTTTAGACCTGGAGTTCACTGTTAGAAAGAAATATGAGATGTAAACAAAAACAGTAACATCCTAAGAAATGCAGTAGGAGAGGCTCTTTCTGTCTCTCTGCTCCAAGATATCTTGTTATGGTTTGATTAACCTCTAACATTTGAACGGGAAAGTTTCTGAAATGTAAGTCAGTTCCAGCTGAACAATTAGGCATCTTAGGCAATGTATCCTTAATTTTTCACTGTACTTTGTAAGCCTTGTGTTGAGCAGTAGATTTAAAAATACATTCTTATTTTACTGACTTCTTTGACAAGAATCTTAATGTTTCTTGTTTACAACACTTAGTAGCCACGAACAGTGGAAAAACTTCTCACCTTTTGAACACAACTGGTGGCATATATATCCTAGGCAAACTTGAAAATATTATGTCAACGTGAAATTGTTTACTGACGACAGGAAAAGGGTTGGGAAGGACAAAAAGGGAATGCAGGGACAGAAGAATCAAAGAGGGGGAAATCAAGAGTTGGGAAAAGAAATACATGAAAAATTGTAGGTTTTATGGTAGCCTTGAAGAATTCCTCATGTCCCAGTTTTTTATTTTACTTAAAACTAATCCCACATTTGGCAATGAAAGTCATCAGCAACCTTCTAAACTAGTCTTACTTTCTCGCTTCTTGGTTATGTATTGTTATGTATGAATTTCATTTTAATAGACAGGAAACACAAACAGGTTGGAAGAACTAATATACATCAACAGTTAATTTTAAAGGCATTTAGACTGGCATCAAAATACTCATAGTACTGTTACAGTATTTAGTTATCCAGATGATTTACGTTGATATCTATTGTTGGAACAGCCTTTACATTTTGGGAGATGAAGCTTATTTACTTGGTTTTGGAATAAAATAATAAAAAATGACCGTCACCAGTGACAATTTCTGTATCACACAGTTTGGATGCTATACATTGCTGAATGTATATATTTAAAAGATTATTTTCCATGGTAGTATTTGCAGAAGGATTTCATTCCTAGTTGCTGTACTACTTTGAAACAGGATGATTTAACAGCCCTAACTGTTCCTTACCTGTATTATTATATTGTTTTTTGCCATGTAGCCTGCACATCACAGTTGATTTTAATTCTTCTAACACTCATTTGTTTTATAATAAGAAGAAATGTTACTGAAGGCTAACTTTACATTTAGGGTAAGGTAAATGTAAGCAAATACATAGTAAACACATAGTGTATAAACCAAATACATTTGGCTAAGGGCAAAACACCCACCCAGCAGCTCAATTATTTCCCATCGTCAGTAGGACAGGGCGAGAAAATAAGATAAGAAGACTCATAGATTGAGTTAAATATAGGGAGATTGCTTACCAGTTATTGTAGTGGGCAAAACAGACTCAACTTTGGGAAAATTAAGTTATTGCCAGTTAAAACAGATATTGGTAGTGAGAAAAAAGACAAATGGTAAAGCAACACCTTTTCTCCCCACTCTCCCAGGCTTAACTTGGCTCCTTCACTCCAGACTTCTCCCCACCTTCCTCCTAAGCTACACAGGGAGGAATGAGGGTTTGATCAGTACATGGTGTTTTCTCTTTGTCACTCCTTCCCTGTCACATGCCCTGCCCTAGTGTGGGCTCTCTCCGTGGAGTGCAGTTCTTCAGGAAAAAAAAATCTGTTCTCCAAAGGTCCTCTCCATAGGTTGCTTTTCTTTCAGGAATATCCACCTGTTCCTACATGGGGTCCTCCATGGGCTACAGCATGGACATCTGCTCTGGCATAGATTTCTCCACAAACTGCATGGGAATACCTGCTTCACCATGGTCCTCTTCCAGGAGATGCAGGGGAATCCCTGTTCTGGTGCCTGGAGCACCTGCTTCCCCTTCCTCTACTCCCAGCTTGGTGCCTGCAAGCTTGTTTCTCACACTTTTTTCTCAATTTACCATGCGGCATTTTCCTTTTTCTTGAATATATTTCCACAGAGGCATGACCATATTGTCTGAGGGGCTCAGCTGTGCTCTGCAGTGGGTCTGTCGGTGCTGGCTGGAAGCATCTGTGTCCAGCACAGGGCAGCTCGAGCCTCTTCTCACAGAGGCTGCCCTTGCAGCAACCCCCCACCCCAATACAAAAACCTTGACACATGAATCTAATACAATGTCCAGGTTGAAACAATTACATTTTCTCCTATTGCACAGCATCTACAGTTTTAATTTACTTGGTTATTCCAAAGACTATCTTCAACTTTGGCAATTTTAGTCTACTACCCCTTTTGGCTTTGTTTGGACATTGAATCTTTCAACTAATAATCAGTTAAGTGTTAGGTAACATTTGGTACACAACATTTTGATATTTGGTGCAGTAAACATAGAAGAAGTGTTGATGATAATTAGAACAAATTGTTTTTTAAAATTAAAAATCCATTGGAATTTTGGAGAAGGTACCTTGATTTCTTTTTGTTCTCTGAAAAAAAGTATTTCACTTTGAGATTATTTTTATCTGATATTATTATTATCTGAAGAGTGCAATAATCATAGCATGAAAAATGTGGAAAATATTAGAGAGTAGATCTGTGTAAAAGTTGACGTACACATTTTATTTAAACATTTACTGCAAGATCCATGAATAAGAATAAAATACAAAATTTAATTTTGTAATTTTGAATTTTCTGTCCAATGAAATGAAAATGTTTTAGCGCAAGCTTCTTTGAGAGGGACAGAGAATGAAACCCATTTTTAAGCAAAACAACTTTTGAATAGGAGCACATAGATTCTTGGTTTTAAAAATGGCAGAAAAAAGGATATCTATGAGTTGGCAGAAATTTTATTTATTATATATATGCTTACTGAGATTGATATGAAAAGTTTAAACCCTGCAGCAGAAGTATTCGTTTAAAAAACACCTGATGGAGCCCAGTTGACAATGCAGAGATTCTTTGTGTTTGACCAATCAGAATACTTAAGTTTGATTTTGATTTCATGATTAGGTAACTAAACAAATAATGCATATAACACAAAATATTTGATTTCTTAGCTGTCTTGCTGATTTAAAACACAAATGTTGAGTTATTTCATGCAACAACAGTTACACAATGTTGATATTTTTACTTTAACAGTGAAAGAAAATAGATGCTACTAACTTTCTCTCAGTGTGGACTAATCACCGTTCAGCTATGGGCAACGTAACTCTTGTTTTCTCCAGCTGCTGTTGGGGCCTTTTTTGAAAAGGTGATGTTTGTGATCACAGTGAAAAAGAAATGAAAATCTGGAAGGCAAACAGTGCTGTAAATACTGTACTGGCATGTAAGCACTCTCATTTCCTTGCTGTCCCTCAGATCAGAAGTGTTGCACTGATTACCGCCCAGATCAGCAGATGCTCCTGTCAACAAACCAGCCAGCTGACAAAGCTATGAGCTCATTCTTTTGCTAAAAAACCCCCAACTAGTATGTTCTTGACTCTTGGAACATGACATAGCTTGTTATGTATGAACTTTCTAGCCTTCTACTTTTCAAAATCTTCCAATAAGACTAGAGCTTCTTCAACTTTCAACAGTTTTGTTCGTTTCCTAAGTCTTACTTCTGTCTTTTCCTTCCACTGGGACATTTTTTTCTCTCTCTTTGTCTTCCTTTTCCTTTGAGTAGTTCAGATATGGCTGCTCATCATGATGAACACCTAACTCTCAGGTATACCTATACTATGAGATAAACTTATTTAAATGCTGTCTCCTTAACAGCATGTTGGTAATTAATCTCATTTTCACTCCAAGCTCATAAACGTGTCTTGAGTGAGTATCTTATTGACAGTGAAATACAGGAGGTAGCCTGAACATTCACTTTTCTCAGCATTAAGGATGTCAGATAGCTTTTTTGTCTCTAAATAATCAAAAGCTAAAGGTGAGATTTTAGCCACAACTTTTTCCTTTACACATCTCAGCTGTTAGGTAGAGTATTGCTGAAAGGCTTCAGTGGGGGTTTTGAATCTTTAGGCTATGAGCATGTATCCCACACCACTAAAAAGGAAAGACTGTGACAAAAGGATAGGAACCAAGAATTACCTACTATATTCCCAGGATTCTCCACTTAAGAGGAAGGAAGAGGAAGGAAAAAAATTTACCTTTTTTATTTTATTTTATTTTACATTTTTATGAGTAGAATTTTCCAATCTGTGAATTAGTTGTGCTTATATTTCTTTCAGAGGAGTATTTTTAAATATTGTTTCCCCATCCCACATCCTTATACAACCCTTGACATAACTAGTCCCTTTAGACAGTTCTTGTCACTGAACGATATCTGTATTTAGAAAAGTTTAACAGCTGAGTGTTGTTTGTGGTGCTTTAAATATGTCTTACGAAATTGTAAAATTACAGCCATATCGTTGTCAAGATTCATGGTGACAGGAGGGGTTTCTAAATGTTTGCTCATGATCTTGGTTCCTATGGGTAACATCTAAGATTATGATGATACATATTTGAGCATATCAAATGACAGCAAGCTTGGAAGTTGGAGAAATTGTGAGTATATGCCAGAGGCGTGAACTCTAGCTCCACTGTAATTGTTACTGTGATGTGCTGAAATGAAAATAAAATGCATTTAATGGCATTTTTCTCAATTAACAGTATCATTACACAATGCTGAGGATATTTAATGACTTCAACAGAACAATAGCAAACACAGCTTTCTCAAACATAAATGGAAGTGCTGTAATAGGCTCAGACACAAATACATATAAGACAGCTGGGGATTGTTCAATTTGTAACCTGCATTTCTCAGTATTTCCTCAAACCACTAGAGCCAAAAGAAACCCTCCCCAGGGTTAACATCTGGGCAGTACTTCTAAATGGCATGGTGTCACGTATGTCAGACTCTCCTGTGGCTTAAACCTGCCATAGGCTCAATAACAGATTTCGCTACTCCCATTGATGTAATAATCACTTGGCAAAACACCGAATTATTTCCTCACTGCAATCTTATTTGTAGCGATTACTTTACTGAGATCTTATGAAAACTCTCTCCTTAATTATACCCAAAATGTCTATGAAGTATTTAGTTTATTGATGTTTTTTTCCAGAAATAGCAGAACAAAAAATTTACAGAAAAGACTTATCGTAAGTATTCTGCAGGTTCTTCTTTATTGAAACATTCTTTTATCACATTAGTTTTCATCCTCATTTTGAACATTACTTCTCCCACTACTAAGATATATATTGAACAACCATGTCTCGTTTTCAAAATCATCATGGCTTGGCTTCGCGGACGAAGATTTGGGAAGGGCTTTGCCCACGCTTATTGCAAGCGCGTTGATGGCTGAAAAGGCCAATGCGGGATAGGCAAGACCGGTTGCAAAGAGCACACCGGAGGGTCTCCTTGGGTGGTATAGTCGAGGCACGGTTCTTTCTGCGCTGTCTTTTCTCCTCGAGCTTGATTCTACGCGTGCTCTCAAAGGAGACAGCAGCGTTATGTATGGTGTGTCTCCACATCTCCCGATTGGAGGCCAGGGTGGACCACTGATGGTGGTCAATATGGCCTAGGCTGAGGTGTTGTTTCAGGGAGTCCTTCTATCTCCTCTTTGGAGCTCTTCTCTTGCGGCAGCCGGTGGCAAGTTCACCATAGAACATGATCTTAGGGAGGCGGTGATCCGCCATCCTGGAGACGTGCCCTGCCCAACGCAGCTGCGTTTTCAGCAACATGGCCTCAATACTGGTGACGTCTGCCTGTTCAAGGACAGCAACATGAAAGAGCGTTTTCAAAATGTTCCATATCAATATCATCATATTTGATGCCAGAAGTCATAATATTCAATGAGATTTTTTTTAACTGAAGTTTGTTACTGAAGTCTCATTTGTTAACTCTTACTGGTGTGATTTTTTTTTGTTTATGCATCTGTATTTGAATTTGGAATCTTTGCTTGCAGTACTTGGATAGAGTAGGAAACCATTCTAAAATGATTATACTTAGCTTGAAGTATGAAAACAAAAAGAAATAAAGTATCCGTATAGGGTACATATCTTGGAAAAAAAGCAGCAGTGCAAACACAAGCAAGTAATTTGTACACAAGGATAGAAGATATCGTCTCATTTCTCGTTGCTTCCTTTCAGAAGTATTCTGATAGTGAACCCTTTTCTCTGTCATTTATGATGATACTTAGTGCACTGCCTGTCTGAAATTATCTTTCATATATAATGTAACTGGTCAACAAACTGTTTCTCTGTTAAGGTCTACCATTAAGATGGACAGATATTAGCATAAGTTCATCCTAGTTCTTGACCAAAGCATTAAGTTTGTAGAGTTCCATGAGACACCACATCAGAGGAGATGTTGGAAAGATGAAATTAGTTTAGAATCATGCTCCTGCAGTTGTCAGCTCTGAAAAGTAAAAAATGAAGGAGGAAGATTTGACACTCAGGTGAATAATCAAGTGGTTTTCCATTTTAAAAAAGTGCCATAGCTGCCAAAAGATCAATACATCTATCACATACAGTATGCTTAGATTTTCAGAAAGGAAAAGAGAGACAGTTTTAAAGGGGCTTAACAAGATAAAATACTGGTAGGCTAACAGTTACAAATTTAAATAAATAAAAAACATGTAAAATCACTTTGAGAAGACAGTTGCTACTGTTTTAAGAAAAACATGGTGGTAAAGTTGTTATGTAGCTAAAATTTAATTACTGGGTAAGTTTTACAAGACCAAAAGATAACGACCAGCTGTATACTTGACAGTTTAAGCACACGAACTGTTTGACTTAGCTAGGTTCATAGTGTCTAGAACAGAGAACAGACGTTTGCTAGCAAAGATGCAGTGGTGAAATTTGATGGACTGTAATATACGTATAGATAATATGTGTGTGCATCTCTGTAGATATAGAAACGTGTTCTGTATGATCTTTGAGGTGGCTTAGGGGACAAGTAGAGAGCACTGAATAACTGCAAATTTTGTTCTCCTAATGACTGTTTTCATTTACATCTAGCAGATTTTCTATAATAAATTCATCTCAAAACATATGATTTTAAAAATGAGACTGCCTAGCCCTAGTTCGTTTAGTAAGATGCAAATTAGAAAGACACTATTAAAATATTTTTTAAACAGATGTAAATATCAAACAGTAAAAATTTAGATGATTTCTAAGGGCTGGCTGAGATTAAATGGTAAGTACCTTTGTTTATCAATAAATGTTCCAAAATTCAGGGAAATAGCTCTATCCACTACATATAAATAAAATAACTTTTCAAGGGTTAATTATGGAGATTTCTCCCCTCATATAATGTAACCAGTCTCAACTAATATTCTGTAGCACAATTTAGTGAAAATTTCTTGTTTGTACTAGTGTAAATATCAGGTACACTGAAAGAGGGAAAAATGTCATGCCCTTCTATGAGGACAGTAGTCAGAAGGAGCATACTGCTGCACTAGAGTGACATAGATGTTCTTCTATAATGAACAACAGGAGGCTAGCTACCAGCCTTTGATTCTAGGAGTGTATGAGACTTTTACACTACATTGTTATTGCTTACAAAAAATAAAGAATTTTTAAAGCTGTATTTTACCTTCTGAGCTGTATTCCTGGACACAGTTCAGCTTATAAAGATGCCCAAGGGTTCTATCTTGGGCTATGTAGACAAAGCCAATGTTCTTGTTATTTTAATTTGTGCTTCTGATGCTGAGGAAAACCCAGATAACTACTGTAAGAATGTTTTGCAGTTTTGTCAATCAACTTGTCTGAGCACTCCTTTGGGGAAAATGAAATCAAACAAGAAGACAGATACTTTTAATAAAATGTAAGGTCTCTAGCAATCTGGTGTGATTTGGAATTAACAAAGTATATAAATGTTGTATTAAAAGTCAAATTCTGACAAGTCTTGCTCTGGAGAAGATGTACGAAGGTATAACTCCCGATTTTCCACTCTATCATTCTGCCTCAGAATACCATTCCCACATCAGGGTCAACTAAAGAGAACAGCTTTCTGTGCAGGGTTATATATAGACCAAAATAAGGCACCCTTTGTATGAACCTAATTCCAATGGCAGTTTGAAGCTAAGATGGTAGACTTTTACACAGAAATCCTAGCTGTAAGCGCATGTTCTTTTCTGCGGTCTATCATCACAAAGATGCTAACCTACATAGGAATGCAGAGGAGAAAGTATGGGGTGGAAGGAAGTTTGCCAAATCTTTCAGTTGTGTAGTCAGGAAGTAGGGGAAGTAGGAGAAGGACAACTCTAACTCCAAACCCGGGCAGATGGAGCTCGTTTAGCCCTGTAAGGCCATCCATCTAAGAGAAGGATACTCTAACCAAACCTACGACCTGAGGACTTCCCTGTCACCGTCCAAGCTCGCTAGGCCCTGGCAGATGAACCTCAGGTGTAAAGGGTGGGGCCAGTCTGGCGCACGCTGCGCCTCACCTAAAAAATCCACCGCGCAGGCTTGAAGGGTGTACTCACGTTTAAAGCCCTTCCCAAATCTTCGTCCGCGAAGCCAAGCCATGATGATGATGTAGTCAGGAAGTGATACAAGTCACTGACAATCCTTTGCCTATAATACCACTAGTAAGTGTTACGGTTAGTTGAGAGACAACTAGTTAAATTTTCAATATTTGATTTCTGCCTGTACCAAGAGGAATAAAAACTTGGATGTCTGTCCTCACCCTCACACCCCTCCTTCCTTGAAATAGTAAGTCAGCAGATTTGGAGACTGTTTATTTGGAATGTAGTTGCATCTGGTTCAGCTTCCTAGTGTTATGAACACAGAATTTTCTACAAAAAATAGAACCGCTTGAATATGAGAGATCTAAAATCATCAGGTGTCCTGGTTTAAGATAAAACCAGTTTTGGTTTGTTAGAAGCAAACCAATTACAGTATTCCTCCCCTCTACACATCACTGCACCTCATTGGCTGTGGAGCTACTTGGCGGGACAATGTCTCTTTAAGAAACTCCAAACAGAGAGTGACAGACCTTGTGCCTGTTGGCCTGCTGCTCTGTCCTGGTTTGAAATCAGAAGGCTGTAGTCTCTGAAAGGATTTCTTTCTAATGCAACTTTTCGTAGCTTCGGGAGAAATGTGAAACCCACCCGAAGGCTACACAAAAGAGTTTTAAGTGGTTCATTAGGCTCGTTTTAGGCAAAGGAACACAAAAGCAAGTGAAGCAGGTTTTAAATTAAAGGGGTGGAACAGTAGTGGTTTAATGCTAAATGCAATTAAAACCAGAAATCAATCATTTAAACAGGACTGATAAATAGAGAGATGAGAGATGAGAGATGAGAGATGAGAGATGAGAGATGAGAGATGAGAGATGAGAGATGAGAGATGAGAGATGAGAGGGAGGTTGATAAATACATAAATATGTATATACATGTAAATACATTCTCCCACATTCTCCCCCATTCAACCCACATCCCCCACTTAACAAACAAAGAACCCACCACGTGGCTGCCACTGAGGCGATGAGGTGGAGAGGAAGGGAGTCGCAGTTCGTCATCTCACAAGATTCAGTTCGAGAAACTCCTTTGGAGCAAACTTTCTCGCAGTAACTTAGGCCTTCTTCCTCCAGGGTAGCTGGGAAAAGACTTGAGTTTACCGGGGCCGACATTCCAAGGCTTCTAGCAATCCCCATCTGTGGAGCAGGATATGGACCGGACCTCTGGGGCATGCCTGTGGGTTTCCTGCGTTACTGCGGAGGCTCCGTGTTGAGCGTCTGAAACCTTGTTCGCTTTTTCCCCTCTCCAGCGGTTTCTGTCCCCCTTCTCCGCTTAAACTCAGTCCAAAAGCCACCTCCACCGGTGATCGGCAGAGCGGGAAGGTCTACCTGCTTCACGGAAGGAATCTTTTTACTGCTCCAGGGATATGGAGGTAACTGCAGAAGTTTTTCTACTCTCTCTGATGAAAGTCTGTCTTGTCCTGGGCGGAATCTCAAAATGTGCTGTGGCCAGCCCGGGGAGTGTCTCAAAACTCTGCTTTTATACGCTTATTTCTGAGGTGTGATTAATATGCCTCGGCTCCTAATAAGAAGCCGAGGGGACTGGCACATTCTGTTCCCAAAAATCGCGAGAAAGTTTTTTGCGCGCTTTGGGGAGAAGGAGGTGGGTCTCAGCCCTGCTGGAGCCATCTTAACCCATCACATGCTCATTGGAGCAATCCCTGCCTTTTGCCTGTACTGGGATGTTGCTACAGTTGCAGCCATTGCTACCGTTACAGCCCTTGTCTGCTCCGAGGGGACGGGTGGATTTGGTGTCTGCTGCTCTGTGGGGAGATCCTGCTGCTGCTGCTGCTGCTGCTGCTGCTGCTGCTGCTGCTGCTGCTGCTGCTGCTGCTGCTGCTGCTGCTGCTCGCTCCTGTCTGCCTCACCAGATTCCTGAACCTTGTATATATTTGTTAATATCTTGGTGTTGTTCATTGTATATAATATTTTTCTGACGT
The DNA here is from genome assembly GCA_009769605.1 of Bucorvus abyssinicus. NCBI lineage: Eukaryota > Metazoa > Chordata > Aves > Bucerotiformes > Bucorvidae > Bucorvus > Bucorvus abyssinicus. Next base: position 129,893,934 of record CM020024.1, read on the forward strand.
TATTAAAATAGTTTTAGTTTCCAAAACTTAACTGTGGCCTCACCCACTTTATCTTTTCCTTTTATCTCTCTCCTTAACCCCTTTTCTCCTGGAACAGAGAAGGGGCTGATTTGGAAAGGCAATTTGTCCCATGGTTTGGCCCTGCCTCAGCCAAACCCTTGACAGCAGGAGATACTCACATTGACTGACGTACACACCTGACTTTGTATGCAAATCATCTTACTCAATGTGGTGGGTTGACCTTGGCTAGATGTCAAGTACCCACCAAGCTGCTCTATCAATTCCCTTCCACAGCAGGACAAGGGAGACAGAATAAGATGGAAAAACCTTGTGGGTCAAGATAAAGGCCGTTTAATAAAGCAAAATCAAAGGCAGTGTGTGGAAGCGAAGGAAAACAGAAGATTTTATTCTCTACTTCCTATCAGCAGCAGATGTTCAGCCACTTCCCAGGAAGTAGGGTTTCAGTATATATAGCAGTGCTCCAGGAGACAATGCTGTAAATAACAAATGCTCCCCTTCCTCCTCCTTTCTCTTAGCTTTTATTGCTGAGCAGTCACCATATGGTACTGAATATCCCTTTGGTCAGTTTGGTTCAGCTGTCCTAGTTGTTTCCTCCCATGATCTTGCCCACCTCCAGCCTGCTGGTGAGGCAGGAGAGGAATGTTGAAGGCACAGCCTTGATGTAGTGTGAGCACTGCACAGCAGTAGCTGAAACACTGGTGTGTTATCAACACCTTTCTAGCTACCAGTACAAAGCACAGCACTATGAGGGCTGTTGTGGGGAAAACCAACTCCATCTCAGCCAGACCAAATACACTCAGTTTTAAAGAGAAAAAAAAGAATCGTGTTCCTATTTCAGACTCTTAAGTGTCTCAATAGAAGTGTTTTCATGGAATTAGGTACCTAAGATCCATATATAGTGAATGAACTTCAGTTAGTGGAGGCTAAAGAGTAATTCTGACGTTTCTGAAGTAGACATATAAAGCTCGATTCATTTGCCTAAAAAAGAGGTCTCGCAGTGTTTGATATATCCTATTTATTCTTCCAATCCAGAATGTCACAGGTATCTTTTAGGTCCTGTATCACTTAGATGAGTATTTCTTAGATATCATAGGGCAGCAAAAAAGGCTCTACTGCCATATAGTAAGACAATTGAACCTAACTCGTAGTGTTTGTTGTGATGAATTGCTTTCTAGGCTGCACAGACTGTGAGTGTGATCTTCTGCCTAAAAACTGCCTCTAGTGCTATTTGAGGTTGCTCTAGATTATCAGAGAAAACAGATGGGAGATCCATACCTCCATGAAGAAGGAGCTGGAGGCCAGGAAAGATAGTTTAGGATTCAAATGACACTTGCGATATCTCATTAGGCAAGTGAATCAAGTCTCAGAAGTCTAGTGCCTGTAATGGAAATTTGTATACATAATTCATGTGCAGACACTATCCATGACCATTCAGGAATATGACAATGTATCACAGGTACCACGTGATTGCTGTTTTATCAAGGTGTATCTAAATAATAGTATAATTAATATAGTATAATTAATATAATCAATATGTTGTTAATGTACATGCATTCAACGTGCATTTGACTATAACTGTATGTATATTGCATTGTCTTATCCACTGGAAATATATTACATGCACCTCTTCAGGAACGGTAATTTCATTAATGAGATTAGGATATTAGAGTGAGTTGTTCAAGAGATTCTTCAGACCTAAGTCTACATTGCAGACATAATGCTGTTAGTGACCGATGAATCTCTATTGTGAGCGGGAAAGTTGTACTGGTGAAACCTGCCATGGACAGGAACTCTGTGTACCGTTTCATGATCGAAGAGGATGGGCTTGTCTGATGATGCAACAGATGGGGTTCCTTGCATCAGGAGGGACAGAAAATCACTGTCTTCTACAATTTCCATTTTTCATGCAATAAATCCTATAATCAGCTTTGAATGCTCGTGTCTTTCTTACTGAGATTCCAAAAGAACCAGTACTTCCATAGTGGAAAACAGACATGTGAAAATCTAAATTAAATTGTCTTAATCTGGAATAGTATTTAATTGTAGTGGCAAGATTCTGGACATGAGATGCATGAGACACGTTCTTAGTGCCATTTTAGTTTTAGTAGGTTATCATTCCACCTGTCATCTGTTTGGTGGTCTGGAAGAGAATTGTTTTCTGATATGATCCTTATTGCATAGATGTCCCAGATGCTGTCATGGAGGCACCCGCAAAACAGACAGCAGCAGCTATCAAAAAACTGTAGATTTATTGCAATCAAAGTTGCCCAGCACTCCGACCGAACAAAATTAATTACAGGATCGGACATCAGTTGGGAATGTATCACTACACAACACATTCCTGAACACCAAAGCACACTCTGTAAGGAAAATGGACCACAATGTGTACACCCTCACTCATACAAAGGAAAATCTCACACTCCAGGGTACCAAAAGGGTCATTCAGCATCTGGGCGGTGAGAGCTCACTCATTCCCAGGAGATACACTTGGATAGCATCCTGATCTGAAGGGAGAGTCCCCAGCTGCATTACCTGCTGCTCCAAAAATAACCGACTCAAATTGGGTTCTCCAACAGGGCTTCTTTTATACTCTAGCCAAGTGTGAGCTGTGGTCATTTAAATCAGTAAGCACAGACCAAGGCCAGCCGATGGACCTAGACCCTGAGGCACCAGATAGCCCTGGGGCATCCACTTGATCTTTATCAGGAGATTGTGCAGGTCCCAGCCTATGTGTGAGCTTTGTGCAAGCTATGTGCAAGTGGTTAGGGTGTATGCACTGCCACAGGTGCCCTAGAGCTCCTCAGTGGGGTAGATGCCTTTACATGAGCAATAGAATTAAGGTCATAATGGTTTGATAACCCAAAGCTCCTTCTATAGCTTGCAAAAAGATAGTGACATCTCTAGAGACCAACTCATCTGCCCTTTCCTATGCGGTGAATTGTCCTTGGAGGTTATTACAAAGCGAGACTAGAGAGACTAATTAAGACTTCTATGCCTTTTAGGTGCTTAAAGTAGGGCAGATGAATCCCAAATATATGTACCTAAATTAAAAGGCTAGTCTGCATTGACTTTCATATAGGCAATGATGAAAGATGGATTCCTCCAAAGACCTACTCAGAGCAGGCATCTAATTTAAGTGCTCTGTATATAGAATAGCTTCTCATCATTTGCTAATTACAGAGAAAACCTCTGGACTTTTACTGTCTTTGTCCTATTTTAATCTTGGAGGCAGAAAGAAAATAAAAATGTCAGGGAGATGTAGAATTATGACAAATAACTAGAAATGTTGTGACTGTGTTGCTCGAATGTGATATGGAAGACCTAAGGAGGTGTCCTGGTTTTGAATTAAAAAAGATAAAATTCTGTAATTTTCCGGATGTGGTCCCTATGCCAATATAGTGTTTGCTATAGGTGTAATTTATTTTTCTCTGATTTTGAACACAATTTCCACTTTGAGAATTGTTATAAGTTTTGTTGAAGCTGATTGTCCCAGTTTGAACAGAACTGATGTTTGTTCAGTGATTTTACTTTCCAGCTCAGTCTCTTCTAAGTGATGGCACTTTCTGAAGTTAATGGCATATTTTCACAGACAGTGTCTGCTTCTAGCAGTGATAACACTTGATGTTTGCAGTTACTGCCAGGGGTTGGGGTGCAGAAAGGCTCTTGCTGATACTTGCTCCTGTGAAGACCAAGGTCACTGCTAAATCCTGTATTCCATGGTGGGGGTGCAGTGAGTGAGAGGCTGCACCTATGGGGAGGAGCGGACAGGACAGGTGACCCTACACTGACCAACAAGGTGTTGCATCCCATAGATGTCATATTCGGTATAAAGCTGAGGGTCCAGCTCTCTCTTCTCTTCTTCATTGGTCAGTGTCTTAGAATGACTCTGTTCTGCTTTTGATCCCAATCTGTGCATTCCTGAATCCATTTCCAGAATCCAGCTCCTGCATCTGTTTCCTGTCTGCTGTTGAGCAGAGCCTGGGCCTTCCCCAGTGTCTGTCCACAGCATCAGTGGTGACAGTATTGTGGTTGCCATCAGGGGAGTTGGGTTCGGTATTGGTATAGTATATATTTGTATAGATTTCATGTTGTTATTATTATTCTCATTAAAGTCGTTTTAGTTTTCTTTTTCAATCCATAAGCCTCTCTCTCTTGCTCCTTCTCTCTATTCCCTCTTTGGGAAGGGGGTGAAGGGGGAAGGTTATAGAGAACGTCTGTCATTCGTCTAGTAGCCAGCCTAGCTCTAACCCTTGACACTGATACACTGCTACAGAAAATTACAACTTTGAGGAAATGGCATTTTCAGTCGAACAACGGTATTATCAGAAATTTCTTGACTATATTACAACAAAGACCCCAGAGATTCCACTGCTTGTGACCAAAAGTCCAGTCGTATGCAGAAAAAAAAAATGTCTTGAGTACAGAGCAAATACATATGGCTGTGTACAGTAAGCATAGTGACAACAAAGACAAATAGAACTGTTGATGCAGTACCATATAGCAGCTTCCAGAAAGAAAAATACCATTGCGAAAAGTGTAAAAACTTCATTAAAAAAAAGAGGGTGAAAAGTCAGCAATTCAACCAGTGCATTCCAAACTTAGTGACAACTGCCCAACCAACAAAGACCTGTATATTGTCTATGATGATGGTTCTAGTAGCATTCAGACTTATCCTAATACAGTATTAGTCCTACCTACCTGCCATGAGTATTAGTCAATAAATAATTGCTGTGCATACTGTATGCAATGTATATATGTCATGTATACATGCTTTGAAAAAATATCTGTGCTTGTTCTAAAGTTTCCTGACAAAAAGATCAGGCAAGAGAAGATTGGAACCTATAATTTTGTAATTAACTTACTTTGTAACTTACTTGTTTTTTAAAGATTGATGCAGGTTTGTCTTAGTTTGTCTTTTAAAATAATATATTAGTGAGATATTTGTCAGAGCTCCAGTACATTGGCCCTGACCACCGAAGTTCTTACATGTCTTTTGTGTTTATGAAATAAATGTATCCTAATTCATCTACATAGAATATTTTCTTAAAGAAATCTATTTGACAGAGGGAACTTATTAGATATACAAATGTGAAATGAAAACAAAGTCAAAAAAGTGATAACTGTATATTTCAGATTGTATTTTTTCAAGGTTGCACTAAATTCCAGTGTCTATTTTTTTGGAAAAAAAAAAAAACAAAACAGCTAAAAAATATTTTTTTAGCATCAAAACCATAATCCTGAATGATTATTTAATTCTCTCTTCCATTAAGAGTCTAATAACATTTTACTATTAATTAATTACTTATTGTTTTTCCCAAATTCAAGTGTACTTCTTTGATATTAATAATATTCTATAACGTTTGGCTTATTGTAATGAAATATATTGTAATATAAGAGTTGTTAACTATCCACTGAAGTCTGATCATTTACATAATTTGAAATATGAAACAAAAAGTTTGATATTGTGCTGGGATCTATTCCTGTTTCTGTCAGAATTGCTGCTAATACAACACTGACTTAAAGGCAGTGAAGCTTTAGGTTCTAAACCAAGAGCCTACCCAGGCAGGATATTTCATTTATATGCACGGCACTAGAGAAGAGGAAACTAATTTCACTCAGAGACAGTCAAAACAGTGGGGGTCTCATAATGATCATCATTCCCTATATAATCAATACATCTACAATGACTAATAATAATCAATATAAGAGGACCTTACTATTTTTATGCCTCTAGACCATAATCCAGCTACAATTAAGTGCAGACCTCCTCCTCTAAGGGTTTTGAAAACAAGAAATGTTAGGAACTTTCATGCTTTTGGGGTTCAGTCTGCGTTGTCTCAGGGAAACTTATGCCTCTGCTGCAAAATATAGGGAACTAGGGAGAGCAATCTATGTGTTCTTGATTATTTCCATCACTGAACTGCTAGTCTGTTCCCTGATGCTTTAACTAGCTTTGTGCAAAAAAAAATCTGCTATAGAGGTTGCTGTCACTAAGCAGTACGGATCCAGCCTGATGTGCCATCAGACCTCTGAGCAGGTCTGAGGATCAAGCCAGCAAGTCAGGGCAGTGGTTAAAGACCAGGACCAGGACAAACACAGTACACAGACAGGCACAAACCTATCTGCTATGTAGCACAGGCAAGGTTAGTGCCTGAACTTGGGTGCAGCTAAGGGGAATTAGATCCTTCCTTATCACAACTTTTTCTCACAAAGCTTTCCCCACCGCAGTCCAATCCAAGGCAACACAGCAGCACCAGATCGAGCCGGCTTGAACACAAGCAGCTAAGCTCCCAGCGTAGGGCCCAGAGCCCTGACGTATCGTAGTGAAGTCCAGGACTAGATGTTCAGCTGAAATCAGTGATAGCCTAGAGGTGGCAGCTTTGGATGTACTTGCTTTCTTACTTGCCCAACAGCACTTGTGACCACACAGCCTTGTTGCAAACAGTGTACTGTCTTTGATATGGAAGTACAATATGGGAGCTCTTCATGAATTCATACTTCATGGGCAACAAGGCTCCACGCTTTTCATAGGCAAGTCTGCAACTATAATCAGAGCTTTTGACCCTCACCTTTCTTTTACAGTCAACAAATACAAAAATGGCACTTTTAGGAAGCAATTTATACAACCAATGTTAAAATAAGGTGAAACACATCTCAGTACCTTGCAAGTATCTCATTGTCTCCTCTCAGAATGAAGACTAAAATCACCGGTTTAAATGTAGACATCTGTTCTGCTGATTATGGAGGGTTAACTCTGGCTAATGGCTGGATGCTCACTCACCCACTTTATCACTTGTGAACAGGGTAGGGGGAGAAAATAAGATGCAAAATACTGTGGGTTGAGGTAAAAACAGAGAGATCACTTACCAGGAGCCATCACAGGCAAAACAGTCTTGATTCGAGGAAAATTAATTGAATTGATTGCAAATTAAAATAGATTTGAGGAGTGAGAAACAAGGCAAAAGATTAAAACAACACCTTTGCTCCATCTTTTCCTGGGCTCAGCTTCGCTCCTTCATTCCCAGCTCCCTGTAGCTGCCCACATCCCCAGCAGTGCTCTCCTCACTGCCCTGCAGTGTTTGCCCTTTCCTGAATACATTTTCCTCAAGGTGCCACCATCTTGCCTGCTGGGCTCAACTGTGTCCTGCAGCAGGTTCGTTGTCTGCTGGACCAGCTGTGTCTGGAATGGGGCAGCCCTGGCCTCTCTTCACAGAGGCCACCCCTGTGTTGCTGCCGTTTACACAATCCTCATGCCAGAACGGAGCAGACCCAGACGCCAATATGGTGTGCAGAAAGCTCCGTTTATTAAGTGCGACAGAGTTATATTTATAGGCACAGAGTTTCCGTACATGCACTGATCACGCGCTTCAAGGTTACAGTTAATTGGCTCGTTAGTGAAATACACGCGTCTATTCTAACACTATAATTGGCTAGTTAGCTTCACTCTGAGTACATGTCCATACCTGTCCGTTCATGTCCATCCTTGTTTACAAATCTGACAGCAACAAGTCCTGCTGCTCCTTAAAGTCTCCCACAATTCCCCCTTTTTGTTTTTGTGATAGCAATAAAAGATCTATGGCTGCTCTAGTTTGAAGCGTGGCGTGTCTAATAGAATCGGTGTCTAATAATAATCCACTCAATGCTCGTGAAGTCGCGTTACTCTGCTTTGCTAACCAACACCCTAATTTATTGAATATCGCCAGGGCTTTGGCAGTAGCCACCCCGGGCGTAAAAAGAAATAGCGATTACTTTGCTACAACTCCAAAACTTAATCTGGTCATCACATTGGTTGCTCTATGTGTGTAAGCTTCGTGATGACCATCATGACCTTCAGAGATTTAAAATCATAGATGTGTTTGGCGTTAATAAAGTTAATCGATCTAAACTACAGGGACAACCCACAGCATTGAAAGGGATGATAATTGAATAATCATCCAATGGGTGGTCTACTAAACAAGTGTAGAAGGGATTTTCTGGCGATGCTGTCGTAAGACAAAGGGAGTCTTGACCCGTCATGTTTGCTAAATGTTATCCAGACGTCGGTCTTTGGTTGTGGTGGGATCCAGGCAGCACTGCTCACAGCTATTTGGATCCATCCGATGATGACGTGTACGGTCGCACACATGATGCTGGTGTCCACCGTGGTCTGCTACCTGTGGAAACACAAGCATCACCTCTTCCCCAAGTTACTAAAGGAAATGGACCATCCCATTGTCTTGTTTCCAAATTTTTCACTTTCACTAAAGTTTTTCTCTCCACTTTGTGGCTTCCCTCTGTGGACATAAAATGTTTAACAAATGGAGGTCCTGATTCATGCCAGTGATTTAGAAAATTGAGTACATATAAGGCTTTAGCCAGTCTTTCATGAGGGTTCATACTGTCCATTCCTGCTCCCCCCCTTTTTTTTTTTTTTTTTTTTTTAAAAGCATATTTTTCAGAGTGCTAGTTCAACGATTGCCTGACCTGTGGGGGAGTAGGGAATACCTGTAACATCTCAAATCTCCCAAAGTTGCAAAAATGTGTTAAAGTGTTGTGCACTATACCCAGGTCCATTTTCTGTTTTGACTTTTCGTGGTATTCTTAAAATTGCAAGGGCATATTGCAAGGGATGTTCTAATCCACAGTGTCCCCAGCATAGACTGTTTTTGGGATGAGGCGTCGGTAGGTACTGGACCCTTGGTGGGCGTCCCCACGGAGGCAACATGGTCCTCTCTTGCCGTATAGCTACCTTGCCCCTGTGCTCAAACAGCACTACCTTGATAGCAGAGGTTAAAGCCGCCCCTCACATAACGTATGGCCAGTACGTATGTGTGGACTGTCCCAAACTCCACCTGTCAATGACATAATCTGTAACTTCACGCATGCCCAATTTCACTACTGGGGTCGCTGTTTGGTGGTCGTTTGACTTCATCTTTATCACAAGCAGGGTAAACAACAAGCAATACACAGGAAAATACCACAGAGATAGGATGCAATTAATAATAAACTGCGTGACTGTGGTTAGTCTCAAGTTCATCCAGCAAACAGATTCCATGCAGTACTGACAGTCAGTTTTATTAAGTCCTGCAACACCTGGATTTGGTGATGAATCGATGTTGGTGTTTTTCATGCCTTGAGGGAGGACAGTCCAATTGTAAAAAGACAATCTTTCAAATCAATAACTGTCAAATGCCAATTTTTTTTTTTTTTTTTTTTTTTCCCCACAAGCTGTTGAGGATGGTGCAGCTTTTTCCCGTTTTCAGGAGAGAGATAACGTGCTTTCCTGCATTTCGGACACAACTTGCTGATACTGTCTGCTGTGCAGACCAAGGCCACCACTAAATCCTGTGGGCCGTGGTGGGGGTGCAGCAAGTCAGAAGCACTGACCCAAAACACCATCCCACAGTTACTGCCATCCTGCAAGCGGGAAGAAAACATCACTTTTTTTTTTTTTTTTTTTTTTTAACCACCTTAAGAGATCAAGGCCGCTCACTGCGCCGCACTGGAAAAACAGCCTACCAAGCGCACAGAGACGTACCTCCCACAGGCAGCTGCAGTGGGGGAGGCTCTGATCTTCAACGGCAAGAGCAGGGGGTGAAAAACCCAGCTGTACGAGCTGGAGCAGGGGGGCGAGGGTGGGTGCACGAGCGTCGGCTGTCCTGCTCCAACTTCCCAAGCGCTTTCTGCACCACTGCAGCTCTCCACATCCCACTCCAAATCATATAGTGAGTACTCGTCCACAATAACTGAGCTATCGTCTGACGGTCATGAGGACACAATACGTACATTTCAAACACCGTTTTAAGTAAGTTCATCGCATGCGGGGGTTTGACCCCATAGTCTTTGACTGCGCGTCAGAGTTATTCCATGTTACCAAAGCTGATAGGCTCCCACCTCGGTCGCTGATTTGCTTCAGAGGTCACCGGGCATACGGTGAGGTCCTTTAAGAAGCCCAAATCACCCTCTTTTACTGCCTGTTGCGAATGTTGAGCCATGCTTTGCGAGGGTCTGGCAGATACAGATCTGGCTCCTTTCCTGGGTCTGCTGTTCCGAGATCTAAAGGATCCTCCTCCTCCTCCTCATAGACCGAAGATAAATCAGGGTATTCAGGTGGAGCCGAAGGCTCACAAGGCTGGAAGGGTCGAGTCAGCGGCGGGCAAGGGATCCATGGGTGCTGCTTTTTCTTTTTCCGCTGCTTTGTCTCCTACATGAGCTTTCCAGGTTTCAAACAGCGTGCGCCACAGCCCCCAGCGCGGCCTCCATCTCCGCCGCAGTTTTCCTTTCTGCTCTCACACTCTTAACTACTTCAGTCATTAATTTCCACGTAATTGCCAGCCCTTCTGTGTTTTTATCTCTGTGCGAGACTGCCTCCCACAACAGTTTGCCCGCTTAGTCCCACACGGCAGGGTCGAATGACTTTGATGTTTCTGCTGGCAAGCCTTGCGTCCGGAGCCGCTGTAACAGGCGCCGGACGGCATGTTCTTCGTATTTAATCCCTCTCTTAGAGAGGATATGCAGCAGGAGTTTGGCTATCGCCGCTTCTTCTGGAGTCGATGAAGCCTGCCCCATACCGCGCCTCAGGTGCTCACCTTTTTTAAGGTCCCTGCGGATATCCCCAGCGCCGCTTCGTGTCGGTCGCTGATCCCCTGTGCCGATGCGGCAGCTCCCACGACTGCTTTAAATGCAGACGTCCTCCTGCCTCTCTTGGGCAGCCTGAGGCCATTCACTTAATGGCTACCTCAGAAGCAGTCCTTCCCCAGCCTTCTCACAGCGCGTATCGATCCTTACCGGATCTGTGGGACTCACCGCAGCTTTTGAATCCTCATAGAGATTATCCCAGACGAGCCCCCAGTTGTCGCTGCGGTTTACACAATCCTCATGCCGGAACAGAGCGGACCCAGACGCCAATATGGGGTGCAGAAAGCTCCGTTTATTAAGTGCGACAGAGTTATATTTATAGGCACAGAGTTTCCATACATGCACTGATCACGCGCTTCAAGGTTACAGTTAATTGGCTCGTTAGTGAAATACACGCGTCTATTCTAACACTATAATTGGCTAGTTAGCTTCACTCTGAGTACATGTCTGTACCTGTCCGTTCATGTCCATCCTTGTTTACAAATCTGACAGCAACAAGTCCTGCTGCTCCTTAAAGTCTCCCACACCCCTGCAGCCCGGCTCTGCCAGCGCCTGGGCAGTTGCACCCAATGCACTGTTATTTGTGTGTAGTCAATGAATCCTCTCTCTCAGCTTCCCAGCATACCGGTCTGTGCAATGGCTTGACTTCTACAAGAACAACAAAGTGGAGAATGTTGTCATCATGATAGTTGGGGTACCTCTGTGAAGCAGATCTTAATTTAGTTTGACAGCTTGTCTCTCAAAGTTCAGATGAGTATTATGATTTTGTGCCACTCTGACAAATTAGCTAGGCTTATCCACCAAAATCTTTACTATAACGGGTTGCCAAACAGAGAAAAGTTATCTATTGCCTTAGAATAAGAATTTTCAAACCTGTCAGGGAAACTTTCAAACTAAAGAGAAAGTTATCAATTTTAACGTCTCCAAGGTAATGCAGCCTAGGGAGGTAGAAAAATGGATGGATGGGATTTTGATAAGTTTATCTATGCTTACTTAATATATTAACAGAAGTCTCAATAGGGATCATATTCAAACTCGTGACAAAACTGAATATTTGCTTTTGTGGAATATTGCAATATGTTCTGCATCTCCATATGTTGTTGTAGCACCATGCCAGTTACAAATAAGCTTTCTAGCTTCTAGTTCTAGTTTCTAAGTTTTCATAGCCACACTTTAAAAATAACCTCAGAGGGGAAAGATAAAACATTGAAATCTGACAGAGAATCTGTCAAATATCAGCCAGGCTTACAGTTACACAGAATTTCCAAGTGATATCTAGAGGCCTTTTTTCTGTTGGTGACATGGTTGACTATAATTCTAAAATAAAAAAGATGGTCCAAATCCATCTGTTTATGAATAGTATTTTGGGTTTCAACCATGAACAACCGTCAATAATAATAATAGGTTTTCCTAATCAAAATAAATTTAAAAAAAGATAATGCTCTCTGGGGAAAAAAAAAAAAAAAGACATTTGAATGACAACAGGATGCACAGATAAATATATGTTTAGTTATGTGAATTATAGAACAATTAATACATACTGAATTTCTATACTATCTTTTATCCCACACAATTTCATTCACAGGGACTTTCATTATTCAGAACATTAGAACTGTTTAACCAGTTTTCTTAAGAATGGATTGCTTTTGAAGGTCTTGTGAAATAAGAAAATAGTGCGGCTCTGAAAAGATTGTGCAAGGACGGCATTGTAATTTACTATACGCTTCCAGAATACCGCATACAATGTAGACACGGTGAGCATACTTCCGCAGGAATCATATCACAATGAAAATATTCAAGATCTTAAAAACGGGGAAAAAATTAACAAACAAGTGTAATGAACAGAACTGAAGTTAAGCTTTCAATTTCAATTTCAATATTCAGCCTAGACCTTGACCTAAAATATTAACAGTATGCCCCATTCAATTCTCGATTTGTTCATGGAAAGCTGTGCACAATGTTAAAATTTGCAGGAGCTGAAGAGTGGTAAATATGCTATAAACACATGCTTACTGTTTTCAGTATATTTTATTAGTTCCAAGTTCTCATTTTACCCCATTCAGTAAATACAAGATAATAGTGAACGGATTGAACGTCGGTCCTGGTACAGAAGGCTTCATCCTGTGTAGCAGAAAAACTGATGAACCCTCTAAAATGTTAGGATATGTTACCTTAGTATAGCTGTTCATGATTTAAACCAACCAGAATCCATGTTAATGTAGCTATCCAAATCACACTTCATAATCTTCACTTGCAGCATGAGGTGGCTCAACTTCAATGTCACTAGCTCATGGTCAAGGCTGTGGTTACCATGTTCAAACAGCAGCTCCTAGTCAACTGAAAGTGTGAGTAGATTAAACAGTATCTATCTATCTGCTCAAAGCATAGACAAAAGAGATTCCTGTGTGCTGAAAAAGCCCCATGTTCTTTTTATATTACACTATTACATGAAAAGTGTTAAAAAGGTCTGATCAATCTGGTATAACATTTTGACGTTTGTCCAGAGAATTGGAGTGGTTTTGATGGGACTCAGTCAGCATTTCTGAAAGAGCAATGTTCTTCAGGCTTTCTGGACATAATTTCTATACAGGATAAAATACTCCGAATGCAGCAGCACTTTTTGCAGTAAGACAAGATATACTCAACATGTGGCCTAATTCCAACGCTAGACAAGTTTAATTATAAAACAAATATCAGGTGCATTCAAGAAGATTTAATTTAGGCTTTTCTTTGAACATCAGGAGAAATTCCAAGCTGACTGTTACCCCATTAGTATTTTACAATAAAGTCAAGGTTTATTTAGTCAGATATCCTAATTTTGGAGTGAATATGAAATTCTTTGAAGCTGGTTTTCATTCAATAGCATTAAGAAAACTTGCAGATATAAATAGAAACCAGAGAAACTCTGACAGACAGTAAGTACTATGAAGATAGAGTATTATTTTGCTTTATCTTGACAGAAAGATCCTAAAATGTTGTATTAGTTTTAAAAACTAAAGCACAGTGTTGAAAACAAAACTTGGGTGCCTATAGTCCAGGACAACTTTGTAGATCCTGTAACAGAATCGGAAAAAGAACATAGAACCTATGCACCAAATTAAACATCTGAGTTAAACAATCAGGTACCGCTGACATTCACCAAACTTCTAAAAGCTGGACTCCAGTTCAGTGGGAAGCTGTTCACCTGTGTTTCTACAGCTGAAGTCATACAGTTGTCTAATTTATCCACAAAACAATTGAAGCCTGTCAAAACTACAGTACTAACGCTTGATGCTTAAATCCCTCATGCATTCATACACCAGGTAATTTCTGATTTACATTTGGAGCTTTATCTGATAGATTTATCTAGAGACTACTACTGCATAAAACACGGAGTAAATTGAATGGTCTTGTTTTTACTGAATAGGGTAATTTTCTTCCTGATTTCAAGTGGTGATTTGCACTGTGAAAGCTGTAACAAGAGTATTGTGGGAAAAGAAGACGACAAGAAGGTGTCATTTTTTTGATTGAAATTTTGTTTAATTTTTTATGTATTAACAATTAATGAGTATGATTAAGTCTTTCTTGTATTCAGCAGCCCAGACCTGTACCCAGCACTCCTGATTTTGTCTCAAACACTCAGTGTAATATCTCTCAACCCGTAAGGATTCTAGCATGTTTCAATAAACAATGAATACATGTAACTGGACAATTGAATGAATCCTTTCATCTCCTTTAGTAAGCTTTGCATTTGTACAGGTCTGCTCTGAATGTACTTTTTTCACCACTGGCTAAAGTGAAGGACTAAAATTACCAGCTCAAATGAAGACGCCTATTAGAAACATTGAGTGGAGAAAGAAGCTGAGTTATTCTCTGAGGGCTTCTTTGTAATTTTGGATGTACTTTTCCACTTTGGATTTTCAGAGAAATTACAAGTGAATAAACTTGTAGAAGATAAAAAGGTAAAAGGAATTGATAGAATATGTGTAGGGAATATTTAGTGAATTAAACTGAAAATTATGAAGAACATATATGTCTTTATGCATCTCGACTATAAATGGCTTAGCATGGGTGATAAACTTTATACTTATAATTTACCCAAAAGGCCATATCTTCCATCAAGTCTAGAGATAATCTTATCTACCATGGTATGAAATTACGGTATGAAATTATGAGCAACCATGATATAGTCAAAATCATGTTGGAGGACACAGAGCTTGATCAAGTCTGCTAAATATCCACTCAGATTGATACGTATTGAGATCAGTCGGCAAAGTCCAATGTGTCCCTAGATTCGTGCACCAGGGAGTAGTGAAATTTCTGATCTAAGTCCATGTATCTGTAATGCTGCCTTAAAACTCCGAGTACAAGATGACTGCACTGTTGAACTCATGACTGAGTTCAGGATGACTGCATCAGGCTTTGTAGATAATGCCCATAAATGAGGTAGAATCTTTTAGGATGGACTCTCTACCTGACATTTATTATGTGATATCACCATATAGATGATGCCAGTTAGGCTCATTCACACATAACTATACCTAACTATTGAAATCATGGTTAGAAGTAAAGCAGGATCAAATTTTTCTGATGTCTTACCCCAAAACTCAGTTAACACATATGTCTGATAGAGGGATTTGTCAAGGTAGTTTGGATGCTATCTGAGCTTAAAGATGTTCCTGAGCCCCTGCATAAATATAACATGGACATATGGTTTTGGTATAAATACTGAAGAAGGTTTGTCTTCAGAGTTTTACATGTTCAGCAAATGTGACTCCTCAATTGTCTGAGCTCCATTTGACCTGCACTGCTGAAGATCAGCTTATTCCAAAGCTGCAAACTGTACAGATTACCCCATTCAGAGCCTTTGTGCTCATCAGCAAACACAAACGGAATAAAGAAAAGCAGCAAATGTCTTCTTAGATAAAAGACAGAAGCAGAACAGGCAAAGCAAAATCCTGTATTACCATCCTCACAAGAGGAATCCACAGGTGGGTGGAAGGAAGTTAATTCTTTTTACTCAGTCCTGTCAGCCCCACCTTGCTGACGGGCACTGTATATGTGACACTACATGAAGGGAAGAATTTCTAGGAACTACTACATATATTTTTACACACTCTTACCATACCATTGGTATACCTTTTTTCTTCAGGATTTTTACTTTTATTTTTGATATAGTCTTCAAATTATTTTATTCAGATCTAATTGTATTTCAGTTTTACTTCTGTTCTATTTTGACTCAAATATTTAAAGAAATAATAGCTATGCCTAGTGAGCAGTTGTAGTTTAAAACAAAACAAAACAAATCAAATGTAATATAGTGTACTAATTTTATTCATTTCTGCTAGACCTACCAGCATTTTAGCACTAGAGGACCAGGGTCTAATGGTTGTTTAAATTGAAAAGTTAAACTGAAAAGCGCTTGCATTAAGGAAGTGTATATGTTCAGATTTTTCTGAGATACAAATATCTTTATTCGTTTGTTAATTTCATTTGCGTTAATTGAAATTGGTTTTGGTCACAGTTGCAAATACCTAAAGATAAGCCCAGTAACTTTGTACTGGAATGACCCTGGTTACAAGGTAAGCTATAAACTGATTTCTTGATTTTTTAATACGTGGCTTTTTGCCGGCTAAATAACATACATACATACACACATTCATACATTAATACCTGCATAGGTATACTAATACATTTACATACATATATGCATCTGTGCACTTCTGTATATACCCTTGAAATACAATGGGCTTCCATGTATAGCTGAAAGTCCAATGTTCAAGCTGAAAGCTCCTAACGGGAAGGAACATAGACACCTGTCTGAAAGTCAGAAAATAGAGAGGAAGATTTGGTTCCCCTACTTCACCTTTTAAAATCTAACATACAGTATTTAAACTGTTGTGCATTGGCCATCCTCATGCAGGTAATTATGCTGAAATCAGTGTCTTAATCTAATGAGGGACTATCCATGACAGAAATGAGAGCTGCTGAATGAACTCTAACATATAAAAATATGGTTTGGGTTGTCAGCATCATATAGTCTATGATAGATTAATTATATGATGCCAAAATTAAATAAATATAACAGGATAGTAGTATGAGAACTTCTGCTACCTAAAGGTCACTAGGTTCTTCTGATGTGCTCATTGGACAAAAAAAAAAAATATTTTTCTTGCATGTTGGCTAGGTCAATCTTTATGAAATATTCTCTTCTGAGAATATTGCCTCTTACTGCAGCAAAGAGGAAGTACAGCAGAAATAAAAACTAATTATTAACGCTGAAGGAATAATTTCATGATCCAACATTTACATCTCTCTATTCTTAGAAAGGCAGCAGTGAAGAGAATGCTCATGTTATTACACTTGTGGTAAAGTGGTTTGCAATGCATTCAGCTCAGAAAAATTCCTTCCTGAAAAACAATATGAAAAAATAACAGGTTTTAGTAAATTTATTCAGACATTAGTAGTACCATCCTCTTTTCTCCAGAGAACTCTGAAACAAAGAAATCTGTCAGGCTGAGTTAAGCATCAACCTTTATAAAGAGTGTAATCTCCTCTTAATAAATATAAAAGATACATCCAAAATAATATTTGTCTAGGATTTGCCCAGTATGACATGATCATGAAGTCCATTAAGAGACTCTCTAAGCCCGTTCAAAACACCATAGATATAAAAAGCCCAGATATAAAGTAATTGGAGTTGCACATTGAACAAATATCTCTAGGAATACTACGCATGAATGATTATTATGGTAATTCTGGGGAATTGTAAAGAAGCAGTGCCAGCAATGACAGCAATGACAGCAATGACAGCATGAGGGCATTACAAGATCATAGATACATAGCCAGCTGTCATTAGAGCTGCTTGCAAGCTTGTGTTCACATACTCATGTAAAAATAGCTTCCCTTTATTGCATAATAGCAAAGAGACATAAGAACAATTTTTTTTTAAAAAAAAAGTGTTACTGATACATTCCTTCACAAAATAATTTATAGACAATTTGATCTACCAACACATAAGCAGCAGAGAGCATATAACTGTATTTACTCTTTCCGTATAACTGTCTGTTACATCTGTAGTGTAAATTTGCTTGTTTCAGAAAATGTATTGCCATTCAAAAGGCCTTTAAATTCTTAAGTAATGTAAAGTTACTTTTTCATATAAAATCCCAAAGTATTATACATAGAGATCAGTATCTAAGACAGGAACTTCTTGCCCGTAGCACAGAATATTAAATATAAAAAATAACAATAAAGGGGTACAAATATAATTTTGTTCTTCTTATTTGAAAGGAGTTAATTTCAGTTTCTCTCTGGAAGAGGAAAGTAAAAATGTTATCTGAGTAAAGTAAGAATAAACCTCTCTGTCACAGTATCTCATTCCTAATAGTAGCTAGTAAAGGATATTTGGAAAAGAAACCAGGACTTTAAATACAGGAACAGCATATGAACATATTTCTCCAAATAATCCCCCTACTTCCAACTGTGGAATAAGCAATTTCTAAGGTAGAAGCAACATGTTTATCTCTGACCACTTGGATGGATTTTTCTTTCCATTGCTTGCTGAATCCATGAGACTTGTTATCATCCACGTGACGAGTTCCGTGGCTTTAATAACATGTTGTATGAGGATTTTACGAGCAGCACCAGGTTCCCACAATGGCTAATTTATAAACTGAGGAAATTACAGGACCGTAGCCTGATCTACCACTTTAGTACTCATATCATCAAAACATACTCTGTGACCAAATGAATTGATCATTTTTCTCTTGTTCTTGATTTATAGTAGGAGAATGAGCTCCAACTGCAAAGAAATGTTAGCATTATCTTTTTCTTTTTTTCCTTCTTTTAATTGCTTGAAGAGAGCTACCAGCATTACAATTTTTGCATAAAAACTTCATGTTAAAAATCTAGTGTTTTATGTTAAAATAAAACAACAAGCAAGCAAGTGCAAGTGCAACCAACCCAGAAATGGCTCAGGACTCTTTATTTGGTGTTTCAAGATGACCACACTCTTTCTTTTTCTTTTCTTTTTTCTTTTTTTTTTTTTTTTATTTTTTAAAGAGATTATATATCTGCTGCTGTATATCCTTTTGTGCTTGGATAGCCTTCCCATCTATCCCCCTCGCCTACCTCCTATTACTATTCCCATATTTCTTTCCTTCTTTCTGTGTTCTTCCAAAGTCCTTATCTCTGAAGTGGTTTCTTAAGTAATTTTCAGGTATTTCTTTTGGCAGATATACTACTTGGATAAAAACATGTATTACATACATCTCTGAGAGGTACTTTACTCAAATCATTCTTGGCCTACTGCCAAAGACCTCATCCTCTCCAATACCGCCTGCACGCTTCAGAGAGTTTCTCTTTTTCTTACCATGGTACTCAGCTTGCTGTACCTGTCATGCAGTTCTTGACAACTCCTTATATTTCTATTCCTTGCCTAGCTGACAAAATGGCAAAGGAATTATGTCATCCATGAGGACAGACTTGCTTCTACTCCATGAAAAAGGATACGAGATTAGTATCTGGACAGCGTTACTTTCACTTGCAAAATGTAAGTGGACACGCACAGCCTTTCCGTAGGAAGATTCTGCCACTTTCAGTACTGTGATTGTTATGGGTGATGATAACCATTTGGATAAATATAAAAATTATCTAGTTGGAGATTAAAGGGAAAAATCAGAAATTACTGTGTTTTCTTTAAATCAACCAAAGATTATTACGAATTTCAGAACAAACTCCCAACTAGTGGCTATGCTGCTATCATCTTCTCTCCCGACTCCTCTCACACACCACTAGTTTCCATTCCCCTTATTCACACCACATATCTTCAGATTTATTTCACTTTTTCCATCACTTCGACAAAACCAACCACTGCCTACACTTTCCTCCTTAATTCCACATCTCTGTTCCATTCTGAGGCACATAACACTTAATAATGTTCTCCCACTCACCCCGTTGCTGTATGCATCAGATATATAGCAGGCAAAATACATCTTTCCAGTAATAAGAGAATTCTCCCAGAATACAGGAAAAATTGCTAAATTTATTCCTGTTGCTCTTGCTGGGAGTCAGGTTCAATAGCATTGACTCCTACGTTCTCAGGAATTTCCAACTTGATCACTGTCTATATAAAAGTGAGCTGACCAGTCATTATGGCTGCTTGTGTCTTTGAGGACAAATGAAAGAAGGTACTTTCTGTCCTGGTTGCTCTCAAATTTTCCTCTTCATGATTTCATAGTTTGGTGATGTTACATTGCTTTTATTCAGGCTTAATATTCAGACTTCCACTTTAAAATTAGCATCCTTTGCACGAAACACCACATGTATTTTAGGGGCCTGTTACTATACTAGAAAATTTTGTAAAAGGAGCATAATAATAGTTAGTGTATTTGTCTTTCTACAGCACTCCATGAAGTAGGAAAATGCAACCTCACAATCACAGAAACATGACAACTAAATGTCTCTGGAAGTTCAAGCTGTCCCAAGACCTTTCATGAAGCCTTGGAGCAGGGAACTTAAATAATATTATTTAAACCCCAGGATGTTCTTTAACCCCTCCTAAGGTAAGGAAGAATTGTTTGCAAAAATTCTATTAGTGAAAGGAATTTTCTGATGGCAAGACAAGAAAGAAATCCTCCCCAAAAAATCAAAACCAAGCCTTTTTATTCTATAATCAGTTTAGCCAACTAACTGTAATATTGTGGTTCTAGCATCACTTACCACAAGAGATACAGTAATTTTGAACTTACACAGAAACAGCAATAAGTCAGTATGCCATTTAGCATACCTTTGGTTCTATCACTGATAGGCATAATCTATAAATGCAGATTTTACCATGTTCCAGGAGACTCCTCACCCTGGCCTCTGCTAAGGAATTAAGATACATGGATGCATTCAGTATGTTCTAGGACACTTGCATACCTTTAGAATCCAGGTAGTGGATCCAAGATGGGTTTTATTGCTAGTTTTTTGTAATTTCTAGTTTAATTTCAGATTTTTTTTAAGCTTAAAACTGAACAATGGCATTATTCATTCATTCAAGACCCACAAACTGCACCTTCCTTAAAAGAAACAGCTAAGTCATGGGGAATAACTAGAAGATACTGTAGGGACATAGTAAAGTAGGGCATTTATCTTTCCTACATGAAGGCACATTTTTATACAATGTCTTTCATTGTTTTATTGATTTTCCAATTTCAAATCTACTTTGAAAACATATGGATTTTTTATCATCTGTAGCTGTTGATTAGAGAGTTCTGGTATTATGGTTTTGTATTTTAAATTGTAATGGTGAGTCAAAGCATAGACTTGACTCTTAATATGGTACAAGTAAATGCACAGCTGTAAAAAACCAATATGTAATAAATAGACATGCAACTGGGAATGTAAAAAGGGGCATTTGAAGATAAAATTAATAAGAAGGTGTAGTAGAATATTATTAATTGTTATCGTAATATCTGTGGTGAACTTTAAGCATTGCCCTTTAACGAAAATAAGCACACATACACATACAATCACATGTACAGATACACACATGCAGACACGCTTACATAAAGTTGATTTATTAAGACTTACATGGTTCATTCTGCTACATTAAAATTTTTACAGAACAAATTAAAACAAAAATATATGGACAAGTATATTTGAAAGTGAAACCCTACTATATCACTTAGAATTAATACGTTACGGTGACAAGAACTGTGCAAACAGACAGTACAAGTCATTCCATGGAGGGCTCTAGCTGAAAGCTACTCCAGTCCACGGACGGTCCAGACTGATTGGACGGGGATTGAAAAATTAACAAGTTATGCAGCAGAGGTATGTCATTGTCCACATATATTTTCCTTCATTTGTACAGCAATGATGTCAATAGGACAAAGAATGATATTTATTAATTCTGTACATACTGAGGTGAAGAACATGTTAGAGAGTGTTCTTAGAAAGGAGTTTTGAGTAGATTTAAGGATACCAAAGGAAAAGTACAGTAGTAGTAAAATAATAATAAGAATTTATATAAAAAATAAAACCAGTATAATACAGGTAAATAAGTTTCAAACCTGAGGAAGTGCAACATCATATATGTTATTTCCTGAAATATGGAAAAAATGGAAACTAGTGGAAATTATTAATATGTGAAATTATCGATGCTATGCTACGACGTGAAGTTTGTGAATACAGAATTATAACACTGGTAGATGACAGTCTTATATTCAAACTCTGCAGTCACTTCCTCTGCAAAATTTCAGAGGAAAGTGTGGGAAATTCTGTAATGGACAACTGCTGTGGGAGTATTATTAGTTTTTCCTTGCCCTCAGCGGTACACCACTGTTTCATAAGGTGAACTGTGAGACTCTATTTTGACACTTATTTGACATCAGGTAAGGAGTTCATAACAATTTTGGAGTGCATCTATCAAACCTGAGGGTTGATTTTGATCATAACTTCACTGGTTATGTGCCTGTAATTCTGAAGAGAACAGTTGAGTCATTGTCCATTTATACATGTGTGAGAAAAAACACATTTATTCCTTCTTGTGAGATGGGGAAGGTATAATTCCTCTCTAACTGCCACAGTGAGACAAAACTTATTATAGGCAGTTCAGTACCTACTCATGGTCTTATCAGAGTGAAGGAAATGGTGTGAGTGAACGAAAGGAAACCATAAGCAGAAAAATTTTTACAGCATTTGGTGGAATTATAAGGAGAAAAATGTCAAAAAACCAGATATGTATGGCTTGAGTAAGTGATAATAAAGAAAGTTCATGTCCTGCTTTTCTGCTGGGTGATAACTGTCAACAAAAAGTACATATTAAATAATAATTTATTTATAATAAATATAATTTATATATTTATACTAATAAATTTTAGGGACAACTAATAAACAGTGGTGTGAACCCAGAAACCTGGTAAAGTAACTTAAGCTATGTAGTGTTTAGTTAATATTTCCTATTTGCAAAGGGTGATTGAAACAGCAATAGTTCCCTTAAATAAATCAAATGGTATAATATGGGTTCACTGTTTCTTTAATAAACTCCATCAATATTCTATTTCCTGACATCTTCTTCCGGGTTACTGATGAAACAACTATAAGAGCAGCTGATAAGTCCTCTTAGACCTCCTTAGTTCACCATTTGGATTTTCCAGGCTCCATTGCTCTGTAACCTGTCTTGATGGACAGTAAAGCATCGATGGAACTGTCCCCACCTTTTTAACTACCTGGTTGTGCTAGCTGATAAGTCATCCTCAATGCTAATACTTTACCCGCACACCCTGTCTATTCACCTTCCCTCAGTAGCTCTCCAGCCAGCCACTCCTAGCACAGCTTGCATTAATTGTGCTCTACCTAGATGTTCAAGCTTGTTGCTCTTATCTTTGGTGGTGAATGTGCTTTTGCACGCTCATGCCTCATAACATGTCTCAGAAAAAAGGTCCTTACTGACCAAAAGAATCCTCTGAAGATGACACCTCAACTCAGTATCATAGAATGATAGAATGGTTTGGGCTGGAAACGATCTTTAAAGATCATCTAGTCTAACTTTCTGCCGTAGACAGGGACAGGATCTTTCGCTAGATCAGGTTGTTCAAAGCCCCTATTCAACCTGACTTAGAACAACTCCCAGGGATGGAGCATCAACAGATTCTCTGGGCAGCATATTCCAGTGTCTCACCACTCTAAGGGTAAAAAACTCTTCATTATATCCAATCTAAATATACCCTCTTTCACTTCCTCCCTGACCTATCACTACAGGCTCTGTGAAAAAGTATTTCTCCATCTTTCTTATGAGCTCCCTTTGTACATACTGTGAAAGGCCATAGTCATCTCTCTACAGGCTGAACAACCCTGACCCTCTCAACCTTTCTTCATAGGAGAGGTATTCCATCCTTCTGATGCTTTTCATGGCTCTCCTCTGGACCTGCTCTAATAGGCCCATGTCTTTCTTGTCCTGGGGTCAGTATTGCAGGTGATATCTTATCAGAACAGAGCAATGGGTCAGAATTACCTGCCTTGACCTGCTGGCCATGCTTCTTTTGATGCATCCCAGGATATGGTTAACTTTCTGGGCTGTGAATGCACATTGCTGCCTCCTGTCCAGGTTTTCATCCCACAGTCGGTATTGATATTAGAGATAGCTGTCACCCAGATGCAGAACTTTGCACTTGGCCTTTTGAACTTTATGAGCTTTCCATGGGACCAATCCCGAAGCCTGCCAGCATACCTCTGGATGGCATTCCTTCCCTCCAACATGTTGTCATGGGTTGGCTGAGGCAGGGCCAAACCACGGGACAAATTCTCTCTCCAAATCTCTTTCCCTTGCCAGGAGAAAAGCATTAGAAGAGAGATAAAAAGAAAAGAGAAAAGCGGGCGAGGCCTCAGTGAACTTTTGGAAACTAAAACTATTTTAATAAGAACAGAAAAATATTATCCACAACAAACAACAAGGGATTAACAAATATATACAAGGATCAGGGATCTGGTGCGGTGAAGGTTAAACCGTGAAGCAAAGCTAGCAGGTAATGGGTGTGACAGGTAGCCACCGGGCAGGGACCAGGGCCGGGGCCGGGGCCAGGGCCAGGTCCTGATGGGCCAGGGAGCAGCAGAGCCAGCAGAACTTGCAGTCACGGCAGTGAATGTTGGCAACGGCCTGCACCCTGGGCGGAGCGGCGGTAGGAATATGTGGCAGGCTGCAGCGGCTCGTGGCAGCTCCAGCAGACAGCAGGAGCCCCTTTGAGCAGCAGTGAGCAGCAGCAAGAGAATCCCCAGTCCCCTCAGCAGCAGCAACCGCAGCCCACGGCAGGCAACGGCTGTAACCGTAGCAACCGCTGTAACCGCAGTGCCCATAACGCCAACGGCACAGGCAAGAGAGAGAGGTGTGAGTGTGGGCAGATAGCGGCTCACCCCAGAGAGCAGGCAGGAAAAGGTGCGTGGTGTCTCTCTTGCACGCAGCTTCTTAAAGAGACATCGTCCTGTCAAGAAGCTCCACAGCAAGTGAGACATAGTGACATGCGAGGGGAAGGAATGTTGTAATTAGTTTGCTTCTAACAAACAAAGCCAGTTTTATCTTAAACCAGGACACAGCTTGTTGCCATTGGCAAACTTGCTGAGGCCACACTGAATTCCACTATGTCAGTGAAAAAGGCGCTGAACAGTGCCTGTCCCAACAGAGACACTTGAGGGACGCTATTGTTACTGATCTCCCTTTGGGCATTGACTGCAACCCTTTCAATACAGCCATCCAGTGAATTCCTTATCCATAGAATAGTCCATCCATCAAATCTTTATCTCTCCAACTTAGCAACAAGGATTTTGTGTGGAACCATGTCAAAGACCTGACAGAACACAAGAGAGATGACATCAGTTCTTTGTCCACTGATGTAGTCGCTCCATCACAGAAGGCCACTAGGTTAGTAAGGCATGATTTACCCTTGGTGAAGGAATGCTGACTGTCTTAAATCACCTCCCCTGTCCTCTGTGTGCCTTAGCACTTAGCACTTAGATCTGTTCCATGATCTTTACAGGCCCAGAGGTGAGGCTGACAGGTCGATAGTTGCCAGGGTTCTCCTTCTTACCCTTTTTTAAAAATGGGGGTGATATTTTCCCTTTTGCTGTTGCTGAGGATTTTGCCTGACTGGAACAGCTTTTGAAATATGATGGAGAGTTTCAGGGGCTTGAGAGGTGTGGGAAGAGAGGTTATGGTTGAAAACTCAGGCAAAAAATTGTTGAGGACCTCAGCCTTCTCTGAGTGCCCTCAGCTTAGGCTGAGGTAAATAAGACAGACTTCAGATGTTTGGGAAGCCTCATCTTGGTGGGAGGGAATTCCCTTCTCAAGACTGGTCAGACCCAAGAGCTTGCCTGGCCTTTCTCAGGCTCTTTGGAAGGGGGTGGATCTTGTTATGTGAATTGCTGGAGTGTTGGTCTGGCTATTTTTATGCTGCTTGTTTTCTGTACATGCAGCTGTAGTCAAGTGCTGCTGCTTGATCCCAGACAACTGACATTTTTTCATGAGATTTGACTAAGAGAAATATGTATCATTCATGACAGCTTCCCTTCACAGCAGGCAGCACATGAGAAGATTATATAAATATTATATTAAGCACATTTTTGGCAAATTGCTTGTATTGATGTTGTGCTTCTTCCCACTAGTGTCTGTGTTGTAGAAGAAATAAACAGCATGCTCAGACCATGATGGAAATGAATACTCTGATGTATATTCCTTGTTTCACTTGGGGATTCCTCATCAATTAGCTGCCTTATTATTTTAATTCTTACGTCGATTTATCTAGCAAGAACCCAGACAGAGGCTTTCTGAAGATACGATCCGCTTACTCTGTGTTACTGGCAGGTATTTCTGTATAACCCTGCATCTGTAGAAATAGTCTCTTCTTGCTTAGAAAACAAAGGTGAGACTTACTTAGATAGCTAACAGAAAATTATCACTTGTATTATGCCTTCTGGCCATATCTGATGAGGAAAAGGCCTCATGACCCTTCCGACCGACAACTTGAAGAGTAGCTGCTAGTAGATTTTGGTGGCTGTTCTTCTAGGGCTCACCTGCTTTCCTGCACTGATGGGGGAAGGCAGGTTTTCAAACTAATTCATTTAATTTGAATGTAATTAGTGATTCAACAAATCCTATAAGCAGACTGTCAAAGCAAACTGAACGAGTGTTAGTACATGAAATAAAAAGCCTCATGAGTATTTTTCAATGTGAGTAAATGCAGCATGTTTTTTTGACAGGAAATCTGCTCCATCTAACTGATTTTGATAGGGCGGCAGAGCTGCAGGGAGAAAGGAGTAACTTGTTTTAGGGAGGCTTTTCTGATCTAGGCCAGCGAACATGAAGAGTCACTTGTGCCCCAAGAGCTGGTTTATGCAGTCAGAGAGAGCAGCCTGGTTTCAGATGACCATATTCAAAGGTCACCACCTCCACTCTTATAAAGGGAGAATACGATTAAATACAGACCACCCCTTTTCCCAGCTGCCTTGAAGACAAGGAAGCAAACACATACCTCTGTCACTGTGTTGATTCTGCTGATGCTTTGCACACCACACACCCCCCAGAGCGTGCAGGAAATTTGTGTTCAGACATCCGCTGTAGTTCTGCATCGTGCACTATGACTGTATATTCTGGCAAAAGTCAGTCTTCCAACTGCACTGCACCTGCTATGGTGGACGCTGCACGTTATCCGTGTCCCCTCGCTCTCTTCACAGGTATGTTACCTCAGCTGATATCTGCTGCGTGCAGGTTGTCAGTGTCGGGGTTTTCTTCTCCCAGCTTCAATTCCAGCTTGGTTTGGTTTTGCCAAAACTAACCCCAAACGCTGCACAGCAGCACAGAGGATTACAGCTCTTTGTGTCTTAATTGGGAATTATGACCAGTAATCTGTCAAAACAAACTTTTCCTTCCGAGAAGAAATTCAATCAAATGCCGGACTGTTCATGCAAAATGCTTTGCTGTAATATTCAGTGTTTGCTTTAAGTCTGCCTCAGCAGATTAGAGCAGTGTTTGGAGCACTCTGTGATTTTCTGCTTAACGTGTCATTGGAGGAAAATTATCTTGCGAGGGTTTTATACAGCACAAGCAAACGCCTTCACTCAAGTCTGTCCACAAGGCCTGGCTCTGCCCCACCTCGGGCTGTTGATAACACTCCTGCTGATGTACTAACGCCAGCACAGAACACTGAGTAGCCTGTTCTTAAAATCCCAGGATGGAAAATAACTAGGTGAGGAGTTACTGTCAAATCAGAGCAGCAGAGATGCTGCAAACAGCACGAGTGTTCTACCTCCGACAGTCCTGACGGCAGCGAAAACCACAACCCGCGCCTCTCCCTGACGGGAGATGTGGAATGCCTTGCAACCCACGCAGCAGCACTGCCTGTGTCGGACTTGAAACAGCAAGAAAGGAGCTGCTCCTGCAGCTGCGTTTTTGTGGCAAAAGTCCTGTTCTGGTGCCCAGCCCCATCACTGGCAGATTTAAAAAATTATGAAACAGAGTAGGACAAGGTTCCAAATGCAGAGGCATTCTTGTTTATATAACCTGAAGCAGAGTCTGCTGGTGGTGCTGGAGGATTAAAAACTTGCTGACAGCCCATGAACTGTGCTTCAGGGTTTACATTTTTCTCAACTAACTTCTGAAATTGCAATCTGTTGAATCAGAGGAATGACGCCTGATATCCCTGCGAGTGCTCTGAAACAAGGTGCGTCAAATCCAGGGCAACAGCAGAGTCTGTGGCCCCTGACAACCATGTTTGTATCTTTCTTAGATCTTTTTTTAGATCTTTTCAGATCTTTCCTAGAAATACCTGAGCAAGGGAAAAGGTAAGAAGTGGGTGATTTTCAAAACCCAAATACAAAAAGACTGTAAGGCATAGACGCTTTCATTTTAGGTAACTGGTAGCTAGAAGACCTTGCGTTCAAGTCAGTGCTCCTCTGAGTGAGCAAAAGATGACAGACTGAGCTGGGGTTTGGGGACAGGGCCTTATATTTGAGCTTCTGGAAATTGTTTCTGTAAGGGTTGGTATTTCACTGTTGAAACGGTAATCAGAAGTGAGCTTCAACGTTGCATGTGAAAAAGAAGTTGCAAGTTTTATTTAAAATACTTATCATCAGGAAAGCAAAGAAGTCTTGTGCACATCCTCGATGCTATAGTCATATCGGGGTGGTTGTGTGTGTATGTGTGCTTTATTCAAAGCCAACAGAACCTCTCTTGGTCTGGGCAGCAACTCAAGCTGCTCTTGCATTCAGAGACAAGTTTTGTGCTGCTGCCTCCTCCTCCTGTCATCGTGTTTCTCTGAGATAGCTCTCTCTGAGACCTCTTAGCTGCTGTGGTTGGGTGAGCTACTCAGCTATAAACTTTGGGTACAGCTAAGCGGTGCTCGACTGGTAGGTAGGAGGACTTTCTCTAGCTGCAGCTAAACAGGGCCATCTCTCTGCTGACACTGGTGGACTCCTGCCTTCCCTTTGACTGTCATGTCTCGTACCGAACCTGTGTTGGATTAAGATTGGTCTCACTCACACCAAACATTTTTCAGTCACTTCATGCAGCCTGACATTGGGTCAGTCGTAGGAATGCGTTTTTGTTCACTTCCTATCCCTAGGGCTGTGCTGATTTACATGTAGGTACTCACCAGTCCAGAAAGCTCAGTCAAAAGCATGTCTCTGTTTGTTAGGCTGCTTCTAACAGCACCAAGCTGGCACTCATTATCAGTGCCTCGTCCAAAAGCAGTGCACCTAGCCCTCCTCTGTCTTCCTTTAGATGCAGCGTGCTTGCATGCATACCAAGCAACCCGAGCTCTTATGCAGTGATGAGCACGTGAGTGCCACAAGCCTCCACTACAATGTAAATGGAATAAAAGTCATTTTGAAGGCCCACATGGCATCTTTTTAATTTCAAACCATACAGTTACTGTGACCTATTTCTGGGAAGGATTTATTTCTTCAAAAGAGTTTTGTTCTCGTGCATTGAGTCCAAAGGCCAGAGATGAAGCTCAACACTCAGCTGCAAGGGCTGCAGGAGGAGTGATCTGGAATAACCAGTTTCCCATTCTTCTGATTTTGGTTTTATGGCTTCTGTCCAAAGTTTTGGCTGAAGTGAAATGAGGCAAATGAGAACTAGTGGGGTACTACAACATCTCCTGAGGTCTCAAAATACAGTCACCCTCTTGGTTGTCTAACCATAGGCGTGGGCTGCTAATGCAAAGACAAAATTGAAAACAATATCTTAGTGTCTGACTAAACTGACTTCTAACACTATGGGAAATTTCTCTGTCTTGACTGATTTTGAAGTTTTGAATCAGGGAAGAAAGCAGATGAGAACTTCTCTTACTAACTAGTTAAGAGGGCACTAATTTCCAACCTGTATCTGCAAAGCCTGTGGGTTGCTTGGGAGGGATTTCTTCCATCAAACTTAGGCTAGACCTACACCTTGCCATTCAGCTAAACTCCTCTATGTCTTTTTCATATTGAAGCATTTAAAGGCTTCTCCCTATTAGCATCTTCCTTCTAGATCATAAAATAATCTTTCTAATTTCAGAGCAATCAGCAGTTCAATGTTCACTGTTTGGGATAGTTAACCATAGAAAGTGCTCTATGATAAATTCCTTGACTGATGTTGATGTTCTGCATTGCAGGAGCCACTGTGTCCCCAGGAGAAAAGACAAATAGCCAATCCCTGCTGAGCTGTTTCCCTTCCTTCTTTCTGCTCTTCAGAAAGAGCTGCAATACTGATCTGGCTTTGGACTACAATTACACTAGAAAAAGTGGAGGACTGGCGCTCTGTCAGCTAGATGCCAAGAGAAGTGAATGGTGCTGGGGACCAGGCACCTCGGTTCAGAGCTAGGCTGCGTGTGACCACACGGAGAAGGAGGAAGGTGACAAACAAGCATGGGTTCTACCAATGCAGAGATTAACAGTCAAATTTATTGTGCTAGTGGAGGGGGGTCAGGGTCAGCACTTGGGGATAGCACACGTCAGGTCCCGCAGCAGTATCTGGGCTGGCTGTAAAGATTTTGAGTGCAATGGTTCAACCAGGAGGGGCCTTGCACCTGCACAGGCCCAGAAGGGATGGAGCCGCTGCTGCCTTCAAGCATTGGGGAGCTGTGCGAGAGCACTGACAGTGCCTGGCTGATGCTGCTGGGGCTCCTGGACTCCAGTGCTGGGAAGCGGTGGGATGGCTCAAGTGGCACATAGCTGTTGCTGCTGGGGATGCTGGTTTCAGGTACCAAAAAAATGCCTTAATGGCACTGGGGAATGGCTGCTGGGGCTGCCGGTGGTGGGTGTCAGGGAGCCATGGGAAGCCTTTGAACCTGACTGCCAGACACTCTGCGGTCTGGGGAAGGTACTGCCAACCCCTGGGGGGAGAAGAGAATCCTCTGGGCACAGCCCCTGACGCTTCTCCTCGAGGAAGGGAGAGTAAGAGCAGGAGGAAACTGACAAATGAGCATGGAATCTGCCTGTGCAGAGGTTAACAGTCCATTTTTTTGTGCCAGTGGAGGGCGATGAGGGCCAGCACTCGGTGACAGTGCAGGGTTGGCCCCACCACAGTGTCCATGCCGGCTCTAAGGATTCTGGTCCCGACGCTGCAAGCGGGAGCCGACTCTCACCCACACGGGCCCCGGGCGGCTTGCAGCGGTGTAGGAAGTCCCCGATGGTGCCTGGCTGCTGTTGGCTGGTGCAGGGCTGCTCTGCCGCCGTCTCTTGGACCGGCTGCTGTTGGCTGGCGCAGGGCTGCTCTGCCGCCGTCTCTTGGGCTGGCTGGAGGGATGTGGGGCCCGACGCTGCAAACGGGAGCCGACTCGCACCCACACGGGCCCCGGGCGGCTTGCAGCGGTGCAGGAAGTCCCCGATGGTGCCTGGCTGCTGTTGGCTGGCACAGGGCTGCTCTGCCGCCGTCTCTTGGACCGGCTGCTGTTGGCTGGCGCAGGGCTGCTCTGCCGCCGTCTCTTGGACCGGCTGCTGTTGGCTGGCGCAGGGCTGCTCTGCCGCCGTCTCTTGGACCGGCTGCTGTTGGCTGGCGCAGGGCTGCTCTGCCGCCATCTCTTGGGCTGGCTGGAGGGATGTGGGGCCCGACGCTTCAAGCGGGAGCGGTTTCGCCCGCGGTGGGAAGGCCCCGGTCCTGACTGGCTGGCATTGGTGGGGCCAGTGATCCGCGAACTGGCACTGGAGGCTGTAAGGAGAAGCAGGAAGGTCAAGGTCCGAGCGGTGGGTGCCGCCAGCCCTCCTAGAGCAGAGAGGCTCTGCCTAGCCCAGCCTGGGCACGCGCTGCTAGGCCGTCAGCCCAGGGGCACGCAGGTGCTTTGCCTCTTACCGGTGGTGGGTCCAGCACAGCTGTCACACTCCCAGCTGTCCGCGCTGTCCTCCAGGTCGCAGCATCGGCGGTGGGTGCCCATGGCAGCGCAGGAGCTGCACAGGAGCAGTTGCCAAGGCCTGGGGAAGCAAACAGGTTCGTGGCTGTGAGGACAAAGTGGCTGCAGCATGGGACTGTCCTGCAGAAAGAGCTCTTGTTCTTAGGGCTTCCGCTGGGAGCCTCTGGCGAGACAGAGGTGCCGCACAGAGCCCCGGGGCGCAGCTTGGGCAACTTACCCCTCTCCGTCTGCCTGCTCCCTGCCTGCTGCACAAAGGCACTGGCCGGCATCACAGCGGCTGTGCCTCTCCCATAGTGCGGCGTAGGTTTGGGGCATCTCCCATTCTGGCGTACTGGTGGAGGAAGGAACACTGATGAGCCCCTGCTGTCCTGGCAGAAGGCAGCTGCGGGGCATCCCTGCTCTTCCCGCCCTGCCCTGCTTCCGACTCCGCTGTGAAAGCCCAGCAGAGGGCCAGCACTGCCAGGGCAGGCCCCGGCATGGCATGGCGCTTGCACCGTCCTGTCTGGTGTGTTGGGCAGAAGGACACCAACCTGAGGGGGATTTGGATCCCCATGGTGATCATTTCCGCCGCAAATTGATCCCTGTCTCTGCACAGCGGGCACTGGAATGAGAGAAAGCCAGCGCGCAGAGCCTGTCCCTGCAGGAGAAAGGCGACGAGCAGAAGTGAGGCTCTGGTGCTGCTGAGCGCCTGCCGTGCCCCAGGGCAAGGGAACGGCTCCTACCTGGATGCAGGCCCTGTGGAACCAGGCGTGTTGGCACACAGGGCACACCAAGGTGCCATAGGTCTTCCTGTCCTCCACAGGGTCGAGGCAGAGGAGGCAGACCGTGTTCTCCTCTGGAGCCGCCTCCACTTCCTGCTGCGGGCAGTGCTCCCAGCAGTAGCAACTCGGGGGAAGAGGGAAAGGATGAGTGAGCTGAGAAGTGCTGGGTCCTTCCCCGGTGGCAGTGAGGAGGGGAGAGGAAGATACCTGAATGGCTGGAAGTACCGGGTGATGCATCTACCCTCTGCGGCGCAGGGGAGATGGAAGCTGCGGCCACAGCCCCTCTCCCGGCAGGTGATGGCAGCCCCACTCTCCCTGCAAACGAAGCACTTCTGGAAAGGACACAGAGCAGCCCCCATCAGCGGCAGCCTCAGGGCCTCCACAGCCAGCCCCACGGCTCCGGGCAGGGTGCAGGATTGGCCATTGCCAGGTCACAGCCCACCAATGCGTCTGGTGGAAGATGCTCCTGTGCTGGAGTCTCTGTGGAGCTGCTGGGAGTAAGACTTTTGTCCCAGAGCTGGTTGGGAGGGCTGGGCTTTTTCTCTGCCAGGGTCTGGGCTAAGCTCCCAGAACCCTCTCTGGGCACAAATCTCCCTGATCTTGTCAGGGCCTCACCTTCCGTGCTGCCCGCTCAACTGCACGTTCAATGTCTGCAATGCCAAACCCCAAGGCTTCTTCTGCCTCAAGCTGTTGTCCACGAAGCCCATTGGCAAAAACTGCAGAAGAGGAGAGGAGCTGGTGAGGAGAGCCTGGCAGGCACTGCCTGCTGGAAAGTGGGAGAGAGCTGCTGAGGATCTCACCAGGCAAAACACATGGACACAGATGCCTTCCTGAGCCAGTTTGGCACCACAGATGTCCGTGTCGGCCTCTGCCCTTCGGCACAGCACACAGACTGGAGGGGAGAGAGCAAACGGCAGCGTGAATGAGGACCAGCCACTGCCCAGCCTGAGCCCCGCTTGCTGGGGAAAGGAGGGTCCCCGCCCTGGGGCACTCGGGCAGCTCCTGCCTGCCCCTGCCACCCACCACTCTCGGCCCCACCCTGAGCGCCCCAACAGCCCCTCTGCCAGGCTATGGCAGGGAAACTTTGCTCTCACCCTGCTCCATCACGTTGGCAGTCTTCTCCTTGCCTGTGGCCTTGGCGCACGTCAACAGTGAGGGTTTGGAGAGTCCCTGTCACAGCAGCGCTGGGGTGTCTCCTCCAAATGCTCCTCTGCTGACTCTGAGGGAGAAGAGAGACGTGGGTGAGCCTGCAGCCCAGGCCCAGAGCCGCAATGTGTGGGGCAAACGCTCTCCCTCAGCAGCCCCGCGGCAGCCCCGTGCCTCCGCTGCACTCTCCTCACCTCACCAGGTCGCACTGACTCACGGTCTGAGCCCAGCGCTCCTTTATAGGTTCTTGACCCCGCGGGTCACAGTGTCCATTGTGACATCAGCACCGCTGGCCTGCACCCCCAGCAACGCACCCCACCCCCAGCAACACCCCGAAAGGCGGTCAGGGATGCCCTTGGCCTCCTGCCACCCACTGTGAGATGTCCCCCACCTCACAGGGGTGGCTGTGAAGTGCCAAGGCTTGGCCCGAGCCCAGAGCAGCACCTCGGGAGGGCATCTAAATGCCACAGGTGGCCCAGCATCTTTCTCCTGAGCTCCTTCTTAGTTCCTCTGGTGATGTACTTCCTCCGCAACACAAAGCAGGGCGACCGCAAGCTGGGCATTCACGGTAGGAATGGCCTCTTTCTATGGCAATAAACTCCCTTCCAGAGTCAGCGTGAGCCTTTCCTTGGTAGGGTGGGAAGATGTGTGTGTCTGTGGGGCAGCTTCGGAGACGGTGGGTGGCAGCGTTGATCTGTCTGAGGGTAGAAAGGCTCTCCAGAGGGATCTGCACAGGCTGGATCGATGGGCCAAGGACTGTCACGCGCTGGCACAGGCTGCCCAGGGCAGTGATGCCATCCCCGTCCCTGGTGGTATCTGAAAGACGCAGAGCCGTGGTGCTCAGGGACATGGATCAGCGGTGGACTTGGCAGTGCTGGGTTAATGGCTGGACTTGGTGATCACACCATCAGAGAATCACCAAATCAGAGAACGGTGGTGGTTGGAAGGGACCTCTGGAGCTCATCTAGTCCAAGCGCCCTGCTAGAGCAGGTGCACCTAGAGCAGGTTGGAGAGAAAGGCATCCAGGCGGCTTTGGAATGTCTCACAAGAAGGAGACTCCGCAGCCTCTCTGGGCACCCCATGCCAGGGCTCCCTCACCCTCGCAGGAAAGAAGTTTTTCCTCATGTTCTGCTGGAATTTCCCGGGTTCCAGTTTGTGCCCGTGGCTTCTTGTCCTGTCTCTGGGCACCGCCGAGAAGAGCCTGGCCCCCTCCTCCTGCTAAACAGCCACAGGTCTCTCAGCCTTTCGTGGTGAGAGAGATGCTCCAGCCCCCTCATCATCTTTGCAGGCCTCTGCTGGACTCTCTCCAGTAGTTCCTTGTCTCTCTTGAACCGAGGAGCCCAGAACTGGACAACGTCCTCCAGACGTGACCTCACTAGGGTAGAGTAGAGGGGCACAAGAACCTCGCTTAGCCTGCTGGCCACACTCTTCTTAACCTAGCCCGGGACACCGTTGGCCTTCTGGGCCCCAAGAGCACACTGCTGGCTCGTGGGGAGCTTGTCGTCCACCAGCACTCCCAGGTCCTTCTCCATGAACCTGCTTCCCAGCAGGTCAACGCCTGACCTGTGCTCCTGCAGGGAGTTATTTCTCCCTGGGTGCAGGAGCCTACGCTTGCCCTTGTTGAACTTCATCCAGTTCCTCTCCACTGAACTCTCCCACCTCTCCAGGTCTCGCTGAGTGGCAGCACAGCCTTCCGGTCTGTCAGCCACTACTCCCAGGTTTGTATCATCAGCAAACTCGCTGAGGGTTCACTCTATGCCTTCTTGCTGGTCACTGACGAATAGGTAGAACAAGGCTGGGCCCAGTACTGACCCCTGGGGAACACCGCTAGTAGCTGCAGGCCTTCAGCTAGACCAAGAGAGAAAGCTGAAAGCCCCAGAAGCCCTTCTATAACAGCAGCTGGCTGACACTGCTGAGAGTGACTAGAGGCTTCCCAGGCGGCCTCCTCCTTCAGTTCCTGCCGGCAGAAGGTCCTCAGGTATCCTCTTATACCAGCCACCTTCCAAGCCAAATTGTGGTACTCCAGGCTTTCTTTCTCACCAGGCTTTCTGAGACTTCGCTCAGCCTTCCGAGGCCAGGGCGTTGCAGAGCTCCATCAGCCAGACACCAGCAGAGGCGAGCGGTGCCGCGGAACAGGCACCTGGGTTCAGAGCGAGGCCGTGCGTCACCAGAGCTCTTTGGGCTGCTTCATTCAAGCTCCATTGCTCGGGAGTGCCTCAGAGCTGCCGTCGCAAGCCCCCACAAGAGCACTGCCTGTTCTGGCCGTGTCTAGGCCTCAGGCCTTGCCAGTCACAGCAGTCAAGCAGAGAAGGCCAAAGGGCTGCCACTGAGTTCTCTCGGCCCCTCGAGGCCTCCTTTCCTTCCTCACTGCCTCTTTGCCAGCAGAAGAGCTCACCAGGTCTCCCAGGCTCCCATAGCGAGGACAGCTGCTCTCTGCAGTAGCCCCGCATCACCTTTCAGGCTGCGTTGAGGCCTATCAGGAAGGCGCTTGATGCACACACGGTACGAGCAGCTGTAGTTTGCCTGAGGAGCAGAGGGCCGTTCTGAGCTGTGCAGCCACCCCACAGGAGTTCCTTTGCGCGCTGGTCGCCGTTACGCTCTGATTCAGCCTTCTGGCTCTCCGCCAGCTTGCAGAGAGCCATGCAGCCATGGCTCGGCAGCTGCATGTACTCTCCTTCCTGCACTAGGAAGGGCTTTGCTGCTCCTCGGCGGGAGGGAAATCCTTCTGAGGGGCTGACATTTGCCAGGCCCCTTGTTAGCCTCCTGTAGAGCATGTGGGGGGTTTTGGCTCCCAAGGGCCTAGCAGGGGACTGGAACCATCAGGAGCGGGTGCTGCTCTGAACTCTGTGGGGTCAAATCCTTACCAGGGCCTTGCAGCCTCTATTCCAAAGCGTTTCTCGGCTTCCACTGCAAGAAGGAAGCCTTCAGCTGGTTCAGCAGCAACCCCGTGTTGGGGAACAGGAGCCGGAACTGGGGAATGGGCAGCACCCTTTGGCCTCTGTAGAAAGCCAATCTACAGACACCCTCCCGTCCCACAGAGAGCTGTGACACTGAACCGAGCTTTTACAGAGAAGTAGTTTGGCTGCTTTGCCACGGTTCTCCCCAGCCTAGGCCAGGACAGGAGACACCTCTAGGTGACAGCCCTGTCCAGAAGGAGACACAGCTGAAGGGTGTCAGAACTGGCTGGGGCTGGGGCTGGGGTGCATGGCTGTGGGGGCAAGGAGCCGCGGGGGCCCATGCCGGGCAGGTGGGTGCAGCCCACATTGCTGGGAGAGGGGGGCAGTGCCGACTGGGCCCGGCACGGGCCAGGCTGCCCTCCCGGGGGCAGGGGCAGAGGCAGGGGCAGAGAGCCCTGGTGTCGGGGGTGACAGTGAAGGCCCCAGGCTGCAGGACCAGCAAGGCCTGAAGCACCCAGCCATGGCACTGGGCAGCCGGCCAAGGGCGGCCGGTGAGGAGGAGGCACTAGAGCAGGTGCTGCCAGCCCCTGGGGGGAGAAGAGAATCCTCTAGGCACAGCCCCTGACGCTTCTCCTCGAGGAAGGGAGAAGAAGAGCAGGAGGAAACCGACAAATGAGCATGGAATCTGCTCGTGCAGAGGTTAACAGTCCATTTTATTGTGCCAGTGGAGGGCGATGAGGGCCAGCACTCGGTGATGGTGCAGGGTTGGCCCCACCGCAGTGTCCATGCCGGCTCTAAGGATTCTGGTCCCGACGCTGCAAGCGGGAGCCGACTCGCACCCACACGGGCCCCGGGCGGCTTGCAGCGGTGTAGGAAGTCCCCGATGGTGCCTGGCTGCTGTTGGCTGGCGCAGGGCTGCTCTGCCGCCGTCTCTTGGACCGGCTGCTGTTGGCTGGCGCAGGGCTGCTCTGCCGCCGTCTCTTGGGCTGGCTGGAGGGATGTGGGGCCCGACGCTGCAAACGGGAGCCGACTCGCACCCACACGGGCCCCGGGCGGCTTGCAGCGGTGTAGGAAGTCCCCGATGGTGCCTGGCTGCTGTTGGCTGGCGCAGGGCTGCTCTGCCGCCGTCTCTTGGACCGGCTGCTGTTGGCTGGCGCAGGGCTGCTCTGCCGCCGTCTCTTGGGCTGGCTGGAGGGATGTGGGGCCCGACGCTGCAAACGGGAGCCGACTCGCACCCACACGGGCCCCGGGCGGCTTGCAGCGGTGCAGGAAGTCCCCGATGGTGCCTGGCTGCTGTTGGCTGGCACAGGGCTGCTCTGCCGCCGTCTCTTGGACCGGCTGCTGTTGGCTGGCGCAGGGCTGCTCTGCCGCCGTCTCTTGGACCGGCTGCTGTTGGCTGGCGCAGGGCTGCTCTGCCGCCGTCTCTTGGACCGGCTGCTGTTGGCTGGCGCAGGGCTGCTCTGCCGCCATCTCTTGGGCTGGCTGGAGGGATGTGGGGCCCGACGCTTCAAGCGGGAGCGGTTTCGCCCGCGGTGGGAAGGCCCCGGTCCTGACTGGCTGGCATTGGTGGGGCCAGTGATCCGCGAACTGGCACTGGAGGCTGTAAGGAGAAGCAGGAAGGTCAAGGTCCGAGCGGTGGGTGCCGCCAGCCCTCCTAGAGCAGAGAGGCTCTGCCTAGCCCAGCCTGGGCACGCGCTGCTAGGCCGTCAGCCCAGGGGCACGCAGGTGCTTTGCCTCTTACCGGTGGTGGGTCCAGCACAGCTGTCACACTCCCAGCTGTCCGCGCTGTCCTCCAGGTCGCAGCATCGGCGGTGGGTGCCCATGGCAGCGCAGGAGCTGCACAGGAGCAGTTGCCAAGGCCTGGGGAAGCAAACAGGTTCGTGGCTGTGAGGACAAAGTGGCTGCAGCATGGGACTGTCCTGCAGAAAGAGCTCTTGTTCTTAGGGCTTCCGCTGGGAGCCTCTGGCGAGACAGAGGTGCCGCACAGAGCCCCGGGGCGCAGCTTGGGCAACTTACCCCTCTCCGTCTGCCTGCTCCCTGCCTGCTGCACAAAGGCACTGGCCGGCATCACAGCGGCTGTGCCTCTCCCATAGTGCGGCGTAGGTTTGGGGCATCTCCCATTCTGGCGTACTGGTGGAGGAAGGAACACTGATGAGCCCCTGCTGTCCTGGCAGAAGGCAGCTGCGGGGCATCCCTGCTCTTCCCGCCCTGCCCTGCTTCCGACTCCGCTGTGAAAGCCCAGCAGAGGGCCAGCACTGCCAGGGCAGGCCCCGGCATGGCATGGCGCTTGCACCGTCCTGTCTGGTGTGTTGGGCAGAAGGACACCAACCTGAGGGGGATTTGGATCCCCATGGTGATCATTTCCGCCGCAAATTGATCCCTGTCTCTGCACAGCGGGCACTGGAATGAGAGAAAGCCAGCGCGCAGAGCCTGTCCCTGCAGGAGAAAGGCGACGAGCAGAAGTGAGGCTCTGGTGCTGCTGAGCGCCTGCCGTGCCCCAGGGCAAGGGAACGGCTCCTACCTGGATGCAGGCCCTGTGGAACCAGGCGTGTTGGCACACAGGGCACACCAAGGTGCCATAGGTCTTCCTGTCCTCCACAGGGTCGAGGCAGAGGAGGCAGACCGTGTTCTCCTCTGGAGCCGCCTCCACTTCCTGCTGCGGGCAGTGCTCCCAGCAGTAGCAACTCGGGGGAAGAGGGAAAGGATGAGTGAGCTGAGAAGTGCTGGGTCCTTCCCCGGTGGCAGTGAGGAGGGGAGAGGAAGATACCTGAATGGCTGGAAGTACCGGGTGATGCATCTACCCTCTGCGGCGCAGGGGAGATGGAAGCTGCGGCCACAGCCCCTCTCCCGGCAGGTGATGGCAGCCCCACTCTCCCTGCAAACGAAGCACTTCTGGAAAGGACACAGAGCAGCCCCCATCAGCGGCAGCCTCAGGGCCTCCACAGCCAGCCCCACGGCTCCGGGCAGGGTGCAGGATTGGCCATTGCCAGGTCACAGCCCACCAATGCGTCTGGTGGAAGATGCTCCTGTGCTGGAGTCTCTGTGGAGCTGCTGGGAGTAAGACTTTTGTCCCAGAGCTGGTTGGGAGGGCTGGGCTTTTTCTCTGCCAGGGTCTGGGCTAAGCTCCCAGAACCCTCTCTGGGCACAAATCTCCCTGATC
This sequence comes from Bucorvus abyssinicus, assembly GCA_009769605.1. Lineage (NCBI taxonomy): Eukaryota > Metazoa > Chordata > Aves > Bucerotiformes > Bucorvidae > Bucorvus > Bucorvus abyssinicus. Next base: position 129,933,379 of record CM020024.1, read on the forward strand.
TTGTCAGGGCCTCACCTTCCGTGCTGCCCGCTCAACTGCACGTTCAATGTCTGCAATGCCAAACCCCAAGGCTTCTTCTGCCTCAAGCTGTTGTCCACGAAGCCCATTGGCAAAAAACTGCAGAAGAGGAGAGGAGCTGGTGAGGAGAGCCTGGCAGGCACTGCCTGCTGGAAAGCGGGAGAGAGCTGCTGAGGATCTCACCAGGCAAAACACATGGACACAGATGCCTTCCTGAGCCAGTTTGGCACCACAGATGTCCGTGTCGGCCTCTGCCCTTCGGCACAGCACACAGACTGGAGGGGAGAGAGCAAACGGCAGCGTGAATGAGGACCAGCCACTGCCCAGCCTGAGCCCCGCTTGCTGGGGAAAGGAGGGTCCCCGCCCTGGGGCACTCGGGCAGCTCCTGCCTGCCCCTGCCACCCACCACTCTCGGCCCCACCCTGAGCGCCCCAACAGCCCCTCTGCCAGGCTATGGCAGGGAAACTTTGCTCTCACCCTGCTCCATCACGTTGGCAGTCTTCTCCTTGCCTGTGGCCTTGGCGCACGTCAACAGTGAGGGTTTGGAGAGTCCCTGTCACAGCAGCGCTGGGGTGTCTCCTCCAAATGCTCCTCTGCTGACTCTGAGGGAGAAGAGAGACGTGGGTGAGCCTGCAGCCCAGGCCCAGAGCCGCAATGTGTGGGGCAAACGCCCTCCCTCAGCAGCCCCGCGGCAGCCCCGTGCCTCCGCTGCACTCTCCTCACCTCACCAGGTCGCACTGACTCACGGTCTGAGCCCAGCGCTCCTTTATAGGTTCTTGACCCCGCGGGTCACAGTGTCCATTGTGACATCAGCACCGCTGGCCTGCACCCCCAGCAACGCACCCCACCCCCAGCAACACCCCGAAAGGCGGTCAGGGATGCCCTTGGCCTCCTGCCACCCACTGTGAGATGTCCCCCACCTCACAGGGGTGACTGTGAAGTGCCAAGGCTTGGCCCGAGCCCAGAGCAGCACCTCGGGAGGGCATCTAAATGCCACAGGTGGCCCAGCATCTTTCTCCTGAGCTCCTTCTTAGTTCCTCTGGTGATGTACTTCCTCTGCAACACAAAGCAGGGCGACCGCAAGCTGGGCATTCACGGTAGGAATGGCCTCTTTCTATGGCAATAAACTCCCTTCCAGAGTCAGCGTGAGCCTTTCCTTGGTAGGGTGGGAAGATGTGTGTGTCTGTGGGGCAGCTTCGGAGACGGTGGGTGGCAGCGTTGATCTGTCTGAGGGTAGAAAGGCTCTCCAGAGGGATCTGCACAGGCTGGATCGATGGGCCAAGGACTGTCACGCGCTGGCACAGGCTGCCCAGGGCAGTGATGCCATCCCCGTCCCTGGTGGTATCTGAAAGACGCAGAGCCGTGGTGCTCAGGGACATGGATCAGCGGTGGACTTGGCAGTGCTGGGTTAATGGCTGGACTTGGTGATCACGCCATCAGAGAATCACCAAATCAGAGAACGGTGGTGGTTGGAAGGGACCTCTGGAGCTCATCTAGTCCAAGCGCCCTGCTAGAGCAGGTGCACCTAGAGCAGGTTGGAGAGAAAGGCATCCAGGCGGCTTTGGAATGTCTCACAAGAAGGAGACTCCGCAGCCTCTCTGGGCACCCCATGCCAGGGCTCCCTCACCCTCGCAGGAAAGAAGTTTTTCCTCATGTTCTGCTGGAATTTCCCGGGTTCCAGTTTGTGCCCGTGGCTTCTTGTCCTGTCTCTGGGCACCGCCGAGAAGAGCCTGGCCCCCTCCTCCTGCTAAACAGCCACAGGTCTCTCAGCCTTTCGTGGTGAGAGAGATGCTCCAGCCCCCTCATCATCTTTGCAGGCCTCTGCTGGACTCTCTCCAGTAGTTCCTTGTCTCTCTTGAACCGAGGAGCCCAGAACTGGACAACGTCCTCCAGACGTGACCTCACTAGGGTAGAGTAGAGGGGCACAAGAACCTCGCTTAGCCTGCTGGCCACACTCTTCTTAACCTAGCCCGGGACACCGTTGGCCTTCTGGGCCCCAAGAGCACACTGCTGGCTCGTGGGGAGCTTGTCGTCCACCAGCACTCCCAGGTCCTTCTCCATGAACCTGCTTCCCAGCAGGTCAACGCCTGACCTGTGCTCCTGCAGGGAGTTATTTCTCCCTGGGTGCAGGAGCCTACGCTTGCCCTTGTTGAACTTCATCCAGTTCCTCTCCACTGAACTCTCCCACCTCTCCAGGTCTCGCTGAGTGGCAGCACAGCCTTCTGGTCTGTCAGCCACTACTCCCAGGTTTGTATCATCAGCAAACTCGCTGAGGGTTCACTCTATGCCTTCTTGCTGGTCACTGACGAATAGGTAGAACAAGGCTGGGCCCAGTACTGACCCCTGGGGAACACCGCTAGTAGCTGCAGGCCTTCAGCTAGACCAAGAGAGAAAGCTGAAAGCCCCAGAAGCCCTTCTATAACAGCAGCTGGCTGACACTGCTGAGAGTGACTAGAGGCTTCCCAGGCGGCCTCCTCCTTCAGTTCCTGCCGGCAGAAGGTCCTCAGGTATCCTCTTATACCAGCCACCTTCCAAGCCAAATTGTGGTACTCCAGGCTTTCTTTCTCACCAGGCTTTCTGAGACTTCGCTCAGCCTTCCGAGGCCAGGGCGTTGCAGAGCTCCATCAGCCAGACACCAGCAGAGGCGAGCGGTGCCGCGGAACAGGCACCTGGGTTCAGAGCGAGGCCGTGCGTCACCAGAGCTCTTTGGGCTGCTTCATTCAAGCTCCATTGCTCGGGAGTGCCTCAGAGCTGCCGTCGCAAGCCCCCACAAGAGCACTGCCTGTTCTGGCCGTGTCTAGGCCTCAGGCCTTGCCAGTCACAGCAGTCAAGCAGAGAAGGCCAAAGGGCTGCCACTGAGTTCTCTCGGCCCCTCGAGGCCTCCTTTCCTTCCTCACTGCCTCTTTGCCAGCAGAAGAGCTCACCAGGTCTCCCAGGCTCCCATAGCGAGGACAGCTGCTCTCTGCAGTAGCCCCGCATCACCTTTCAGGCTGCGTTGAGGCCTATCAGGAAGGCGCTTGATGCACACACGGTACGAGCAGCTGTAGTTTGCCTGAGGAGCAGAGGGCCGTTCTGAGCTGTGCAGCCACCCCACAGGAGTTCCTTTGCGCGCTGGTCGCCGTTACGCTCTGATTCAGCCTTCTGGCTCTCCGCCAGCTTGCAGAGAGCCATGCAGCCATGGCTCGGCAGCTGCATGTACTCTCCTTCCTGCACTAGGAAGGGCTTTGCTGCTTCTCGGCGGGAGGGAAATCCTTCTGAGGGGCTGACATTTGCCAGGCCCCTTGTTAGCCTCCTGTAGAGCATGTGGGGGGTTTTGGCTCCCAAGGGCCTAGCAGGGGACTGGAACCATCAGGAGCGGGTGCTGCTCTGAACTCTGTGGGGTCAAATCCTTACCAGGGCCTTGCAGCCTCTATTCCAAAGCGTTTCTCGGCTTCCACTGCAAGAAGGAAGCCTTCAGCTGGTTCAGCAGCAACCCCGTGTTGGGGAACAGGAGCCGGAACTGGGGAATGGGCAGCACCCTTTGGCCTCTGTAGAAAGCCAATCTACAGACACCCTCCCGTCCCACAGAGAGCTGTGACACTGAACCGAGCTTTTACAGAGAAGTAGTTTGGCTGCTTTGCCACGGTTCTCCCCAGCCTAGGCCAGGACAGGAGACACCTCTAGGTGACAGCCCTGTCCAGAAGGAGACACAGCTGAAGGGTGTCAGAACTGGCTGGGGCTGGGGCTGGGGTGCATGGCTGTGGGGGCAAGGAGCCGCGGGGGCCCATGCCGGGCAGGTGGGTGCAGCCCACATTGCTGGGAGAGGGGGGCAGTGCCGACTGGGCCCGGCACGGGCCAGGCTGCCCTCCCGGGGGCAGGGGCAGAGGCAGGGGCAGAGAGCCCTGGTGTCGGGGGTGACAGTGAAGGCCCCAGGCTGCAGGACCAGCAAGGCCTGAAGCACCCAGCCATGGCACTGGGCAGCCGGCCAAGGGCGGCCGGTGAGGAGGAGGCACTAGAGCAGGTGCTGCCAGCCCCTGGGGGGAGAAGAGAATCCTCTAGGCACAGCCCCTGACGCTTCTCCTCGAGGAAGGGAGAGTAAGAGCAGGAGGAAACCGACAAATGAGCATGGAATCTGCTCGTGCAGAGGTTAACAGTCCATTTTATTGTGCCAGTGGAGGGCGATGAGGGCCAGCACTCGGTGATGGTGCAGGGTTGGCCCCACCGCAGTGTCCATGCCGGCTCTAAGGATTCTGGTCCCGACGCTGCAAGCGGGAGCCGACTCGCACCCACACGGGCCCCGGGCGGCTTGCAGCGGTGTAGGAAGTCCCCGATGGTGCCTGGCTGCTGTTGGCTGGCGCAGGGCTGCTCTGCCGCCGTCTCTTGGACCGGCTGCTGTTGGCTGGCGCAGGGCTGCTCTGCCGCCGTCTCTTGGGCTGGCTGGAGGGATGTGGGGCCCGACGCTGCAAACGGGAGCCGACTCGCACCCACACGGGCCCCGGGCGGCTTGCAGCGGTGTAGGAAGTCCCCGATGGTGCCTGGCTGCTGTTGGCTGGCGCAGGGCTGCTCTGCCGCCGTCTCTTGGACCGGCTGCTGTTGGCTGGCGCAGGGCTGCTCTGCCGCCGTCTCTTGGGCTGGCTGGAGGGATGTGGGGCCCGACGCTGCAAACGGGAGCCGACTCGCACCCACACGGGCCCCGGGCGGCTTGCAGCGGTGCAGGAAGTCCCCGATGGTGCCTGGCTGCTGTTGGCTGGCACAGGGCTGCTCTGCCGCCGTCTCTTGGACCGGCTGCTGTTGGCTGGCGCAGGGCTGCTCTGCCGCCGTCTCTTGGACCGGCTGCTGTTGGCTGGCGCAGGGCTGCTCTGCCGCCGTCTCTTGGACCGGCTGCTGTTGGCTGGCGCAGGGCTGCTCTGCCGCCATCTCTTGGGCTGGCTGGAGGGATGTGGGGCCCGACGCTTCAAGCGGGAGCGGTTTCGCCCGCGGTGGGAAGGCCCCGGTCCTGACTGGCTGGCATTGGTGGGGCCAGTGATCCGCGAACTGGCACTGGAGGCTGTAAGGAGAAGCAGGAAGGTCAAGGTCCGAGCGGTGGGTGCCGCCAGCCCTCCTAGAGCAGAGAGGCTCTGCCTAGCCCAGCCTGGGCACGCGCTGCTAGGCCGTCAGCCCAGGGGCACGCAGGTGCTTTGCCTCTTACCGGTGGTGGGTCCAGCACAGCTGTCACACTCCCAGCTGTCCGCGCTGTCCTCCAGGTCGCAGCATCGGCGGTGGGTGCCCATGGCAGCGCAGGAGCTGCACAGGAGCAGTTGCCAAGGCCTGGGGAAGCAAACAGGTTCGTGGCTGTGAGGACAAAGTGGCTGCAGCATGGGACTGTCCTGCAGAAAGAGCTCTTGTTCTTAGGGCTTCCGCTGGGAGCCTCTGGCGAGACAGAGGTGCCGCACAGAGCCCCGGGGCGCAGCTTGGGCAACTTACCCCTCTCCGTCTGCCTGCTCCCTGCCTGCTGCACAAAGGCACTGGCCGGCATCACAGCGGCTGTGCCTCTCCCATAGTGCGGCGTAGGTTTGGGGCATCTCCCATTCTGGCGTACTGGTGGAGGAAGGAACACTGATGAGCCCCTGCTGTCCTGGCAGAAGGCAGCTGCGGGGCATCCCTGCTCTTCCCGCCCTGCCCTGCTTCCGACTCCGCTGTGAAAGCCCAGCAGAGGGCCAGCACTGCCAGGGCAGGCCCCGGCATGGCATGGCGCTTGCACCGTCCTGTCTGGTGTGTTGGGCAGAAGGACACCAACCTGAGGGGGATTTGGATCCCCATGGTGATCATTTCCGCCGCAAATTGATCCCTGTCTCTGCACAGCGGGCACTGGAATGAGAGAAAGCCAGCGCGCAGAGCCTGTCCCTGCAGGAGAAAGGCGACGAGCAGAAGTGAGGCTCTGGTGCTGCTGAGCGCCTGCCGTGCCCCAGGGCAAGGGAACGGCTCCTACCTGGATGCAGGCCCTGTGGAACCAGGCGTGTTGGCACACAGGGCACACCAAGGTGCCATAGGTCTTCCTGTCCTCCACAGGGTCGAGGCAGAGGAGGCAGACCGTGTTCTCCTCTGGAGCCGCCTCCACTTCCTGCTGCGGGCAGTGCTCCCAGCAGTAGCAACTCGGGGGAAGAGGGAAAGGATGAGTGAGCTGAGAAGTGCTGGGTCCTTCCCCGGTGGCAGTGAGGAGGGGAGAGGAAGATACCTGAATGGCTGGAAGTACCGGGTGATGCATCTACCCTCTGCGGCGCAGGGGAGATGGAAGCTGCGGCCACAGCCCCTCTCCCGGCAGGTGATGGCAGCCCCACTCTCCCTGCAAACGAAGCACTTCTGGAAAGGACACAGAGCAGCCCCCATCAGCGGCAGCCTCAGGGCCTCCACAGCCAGCCCCACGGCTCCGGGCAGGGTGCAGGATTGGCCATTGCCAGGTCACAGCCCACCAATGCGTCTGGTGGAAGATGCTCCTGTGCTGGAGTCTCTGTGGAGCTGCTGGGAGTAAGACTTTTGTCCCAGAGCTGGTTGGGAGGGCTGGGCTTTTTCTCTGCCAGGGTCTGGGCTAAGCTCCCAGAACCCTCTCTGGGCACAAATCTCCCTGATCTTGTCAGGGCCTCACCTTCCGTGCTGCCCGCTCAACTGCACGTTCAATGTCTGCAATGCCAAACCCCAAGGCTTCTTCTGCCTCAAGCTGTTGTCCACGAAGCCCATTGGCAAAAAACTGCAGAAGAGGAGAGGAGCTGGTGAGGAGAGCCTGGCAGGCACTGCCTGCTGGAAAGCGGGAGAGAGCTGCTGAGGATCTCACCAGGCAAAACACATGGACACAGATGCCTTCCTGAGCCAGTTTGGCACCACAGATGTCCGTGTCGGCCTCTGCCCTTCGGCACAGCACACAGACTGGAGGGGAGAGAGCAAACGGCAGCGTGAATGAGGACCAGCCACTGCCCAGCCTGAGCCCCGCTTGCTGGGGAAAGGAGGGTCCCCGCCCTGGGGCACTCGGGCAGCTCCTGCCTGCCCCTGCCACCCACCACTCTCGGCCCCACCCTGAGCGCCCCAACAGCCCCTCTGCCAGGCTATGGCAGGGAAACTTTGCTCTCACCCTGCTCCATCACGTTGGCAGTCTTCTCCTTGCCTGTGGCCTTGGCGCACGTCAACAGTGAGGGTTTGGAGAGTCCCTGTCACAGCAGCGCTGGGGTGTCTCCTCCAAATGCTCCTCTGCTGACTCTGAGGGAGAAGAGAGACGTGGGTGAGCCTGCAGCCCAGGCCCAGAGCCGCAATGTGTGGGGCAAACGCCCTCCCTCAGCAGCCCCGCGGCAGCCCCGTGCCTCTGCTGCACTCTCCTCACCTCACCAGGTCGCACTGACTCACGGTCTGAGCCCAGCGCTCCTTTATAGGTTCTTGACCCCGCGGGTCACAGTGTCCATTGTGACATCAGCACCGCTGGCCTGCACCCCCAGCAACGCACCCCACCCCCAGCAACGCCCCGAAAGGCGGTCAGGGACGCCCTTGGCATCCTGCCACCCACTGTGAGATGTCCCCCACCTCACAGGGGCGGCTGTGAAGTGCCAAGGCTTGGCCCGAGCCCAGAGCAGCACCTCGGGAGGGCATCTAAATGCCACAGGCGGCCCAGCATCTTTCTCCTGAGCTCCTTCTTAGCTCCTCTGGTGATGTACTTCCTCCGCAACACAAAGCAGGGCGACCGCAAGCTGGGCATTCACGGTAGGAATGGCCTCTTTCCATGGCAATAAACTCCCTTCCAGAATCAGCGTGAGCCTTTCCTTGGTAGGGTGGGAAGATGTGTGTGTCTGTGGGGCGGCTTCGGAGACGGTGGGTGGCAGCGTTGATCTGTCTGAGGGTAGAAAGGCTCTCCAGAGGGATCTGCACAGGCTGGATCGATGGGCCAAGGGCTGTCACGCGCTGGCACAGGCTGCCCAGGGCAGTGATGCCATCCCCGTCCCTGGTGGTATCTGAAAGACGCGGAGCCGTGGTGCTCAGGGACATGGATCAGTGGTGGACTTGGCAGTGCTGGGTTAATGGCTGGACTTGGTGATCACACCATCAGAGAATCACCAAATCAGAGAACGGTGGTGGTTGGAAGGGACCTCTGGAGCTCATCTAGTCCAAGCGCCCTGCTAGAGCAGGTGCACCTAGAGCAGGTTGGAGAGAAAGGCATCCAGGCGGCTTTGGAATGTCTCACAAGAAGGAGACTCCGCAGCCTCTCTGGGCACCCCATGCCAGGGCTCCCTCACCCTCGCAGGAAAGAAGTTTTTCCTCATGTTCTGCTGGAATTTCCCGGGTTCCAGTTTGTGCCCGTGGCTTCTTGCCCTGTCTCTGGGCACCGCCGAGAAGAGCCTGGCCCCCTCCTCCTGACACCCGCCCTTTAGACATTGAGAAGCATTGATCAGGTCCCCTCTCACTTCTCTTCTCCTGGCTAAACAGCCACAGGTCTCTCAGCCTTTCGTGGTGAGAGAGATGCTCCAGCCCCCTCATCATCTTTGCAGGCCTCTGCTGGACTCTCTCCAGTAGTTCCTTGTCTCTCTTGAACCGAGGAGCCCAGAACTGGACAACGTCCTCCAGACGTGACCTCACTAGGGTAGAGTAGAGGGGCACAAGAACCTCGCTTAGCCTGCTGGCCACACTCTTCTTAACCTAGCCCGGGACACCGTTGGCCTTCTGGGCCCCAAGAGCACACTGCTGGCTCGTGGGGAGCTTGTCGTCCACCAGCACTCCCAGGTCCTTCTCCATGAACCTGCTTCCCAGCAGGTCAACGCCTGACCTGTGCTCCTGCAGGGAGTTATTTCTCCCTGGGTGCAGGAGCCTACGCTTGCCCTTGTTGAACTTCATCCAGTTCCTCTCCACTGAACTCTCCCACCTCTCCAGGTCTCGCTGAGTGGCAGCACAGCCTTCCGGTCTGTCAGCCACTACTCCCAGGTTTGTATCATCAACAAACTCGCTGAGGGTTCACTCTATGCCTTCTTGCCGGTCACTGACGAATAGGTAGAACAAGGCTGGGCCCAGTACTGACCCCTGGGGAACACCGCTAGTAGCTGCAGGCCTTCAGCTAGACCAAGAGAGAAAGCTGAAAGCCCCAGAAGCCCTTCTATAACAGCAGCTGGCTGACACTGCTGAGAGTGACTAGAGGCTTCCCAGGCGGCCTCCTCCTTCAGTTCCTGCCGGCAGAAGGTCCTCAGGTATCCTCTTATACCAGCCACCTTCCAAGCCAAATTGTGGTACTCCAGGCTTTCTTTCTCACCAGGCTTTCTGAGACTTCGCTCAGCCTTCCGAGGCCAGGGCGTTGCAGAGCTCCATCAGCCAGACACCAGCAGAGGCGAGCGGTGCCGCGGAACAGGCACCTGGGTTCAGAGCGAGGCCGTGCGTCACCAGAGCTCTTTGGGCTGCTTCATTCAAGCTCCATTGCTCGGGAGTGCCTCAGAGCTGCCGTCGCAAGCCCCCACAAGAGCACTGCCTGTTCTGGCCGTGTCTAGGCCTCAGGCCTTGCCAGTCACAGCAGTCAAGCAGAGAAGGCCAAAGGGCTGCCACTGAGTTCTCTCGGCCCCTCGAGGCCTCCTTTCCTTCCTCACTGCCTCTTTGCCAGCAGAAGAGCTCACCAGGTCTCCCAGGCTCCCGTAGCGAGGACAGCTGCTCTCTGCAGTAGCCCCGCATCACCTTTCAGGCTGCGTTGAGGCCTATCAGGAAGGCGCTTGATGCACACACGGTACGAGCAGCTGTAGTTTGCCTGAGGAGCAGAGGGCCGTTCTGAGCTGTGCAGCCACCCCACAGGAGTTCCTTTGCGTGCTGGTCGCCGTTACGCTCTGATTCAGCCTTCTGGCTCTCCGCCAGCTTGCAGAGAGCCATGCAGCCATGGCTCGGCAGCTGCATGTACTCTCCTTCCTGCACTAGGAAGGGCTTTGCTGCTCCTCGGCGGGAGGGAAATCCTTCTGAGGGGCTGACATTTGCCAGGCCCCTTGTTAGCCTCCTGTAGAGCATGTGGGGGGTTTTGGCTCCCAAGGGCCTAGCAGGGGACTGGAACCATCAGGAGCGGGTGCTGCTCTGAACTCTGTGGGGTCAAATCCTTACCAGGGCCTTGCAGCCTCTATTCCAAAGCGTTTCTCGGCTTCCACTGCAAGAAGGAAGCCTTCAGCTGGTTCAGCAGCAACCCCATGTTGGGGAACAGGAGCCGGAACTGGGGAATGGGCAGCACCCTTTGGCCTCTGTAGAAAGCCAATCTACAGACACCGTCCCGTCCCACAGAGAGCTGTGACACTGAACCGAGCTTTTACAGAGAAGTAGTTTGGCTGCTTTGCCACGGTTCTCCCCAGCCTAGGCCAGGACAGGAGACACCTCTAGGTGACAGCCCTGTCCAGAAGGAGACACAGCTGAAGGGTGTCAGAACTGGCTGGGGCTGGGGCTGGGGTGCATGGCTGTGGGGGCGAGGAGCCGCGGGGGCCCATGCCGGGCAGGTGGGTGCAGCCCACATTGCTGGGAGAGGGGAGCAGTGCCGACTGGGCCCGGCACGGGCCAGGCTGCCCTCCCGGGGGCAGGGACAGAGGCAGGGGCAGAGAGCCCTGGTGTCGGGGGTGACAGTGAAGGCCCCAGGCTGCAGGACCAGCAAGGCCTGAAGCACCCAGCCATGGCACTGGGCAGCCGGCCAAGGGCGGCCGGTGAGGAGGAGGCACTAGAGCAGGTGCTGCCAGCCCCTGGGGGGAGAAGAGAATCCTCTAGGCACAGCCCCTGACGCTTCTCCTCGAGGAAGGGAGAAGAAGAGCAGGAGGAAACCGACAAATGAGCATGGAATCTGCTCGTGCAGAGGTTAACAGTCCATTTTATTGTGCCAGTGGAGGGCGATGAGGGCCAGCACTCGGTGATGGTGCAGGGTTGGCCCCACCGGAGTGTCCATGCCGGCTCTAAGGATTCTGGTCCCGACGCTGCAAGCGGGAGCCGACTCGCACCCACACGGGCCCCGGGCGGCTTGCAGCGGTGTAGGAAGTCCCCGATGGTGCCTGGCTGCTGTTGGCTGGCGCAGGGCTGCTCTGCCGCCGTCTCTTGGACCGGCTGCTGTTGGCTGGCGCAGGGCTGCTCTGCCGCCGTCTCTTGGGCTGGCTGGAGGGATGTGGGGCCCGACGCTGCAAACGGGAGCCGACTCGCACCCACACGGGCCCCGGGTGGCTTGCAGCGGTGCAGGAAGTCCCCGATGGTGCCTGGCTGCTGTTGGCTGGCACAGGGCTGCTCTGCCGCCGTCTCTTGGACCGGCTGCTGTTGGCTGGCGCAGGGCTGCTCTGCCGCCGTCTCTTGGACCGGCTGCTGTTGGCTGGCGCAGGGCTGCTCTGCCGCCGTCTCTTGGGCTGGCTGGAGGGATGTGGGGCCCGACGCTGCAAGCGGGAGCCGACTCGCACCCACACGGGCCCCGGGCGGCTTGCAGCGGTGCAGGAAGTCCCCGATGGTGCCTGGCTGCTGTTGGCTGGCACAGGGCTGCTCTGCCGCCGTCTCTTGGACCGGCTGCTGTTGGCTGGCGCAGGGCTGCTCTGCCGCCGTCTCTTGGACCGGCTGCTGTTGGCTGGCGCAGGGCTGCTCTGCCGCCGTCTCTTGGACCGGCTGCTGTTGGCTGGCGCAGGGCTGCTCTGCCGCCATCTCTTGGGCTGGCTGGAGGGATGTGGGGCCCGACGCTTCAAGCGGGAGCGGTTTCGCCCGCGGTGGGAAGGCCCCGGTCCTGACTGGCTGGCATTGGTTGGGCCAGTGATCCGCGAACTGGCACTGGAGGCTGTAAGGAGAAGCAGGAAGGTCAAGGTCCGAGCGGTGGGTGCCGCCAGCCCTCCTAGAGCAGAGAGGCTCTGCCTAGCCCAGCCTGGGCACGCGCTGCTAGGCCGTCAGCCCAGGGGCACGCAGGTGCTTTGCCTCTTACCGGTGGTGGGTCCAGCACAGCTGTCACACTCCCAGCTGTCCGCGCTGTCCTCCAGGTCGCAGCATCGGCGGTGGGTGCCCACGGCAGCGCAGGAGCTGCACAGGAGCAGTTGCCAAGGCCTGGGGAAGCAAACAGGTTCGTGGCTGTGAGGACAAAGTGGCTGCAGCATGGGACTGTCCTGCAGAAAGAGCTCTTGTTCTTAGGGCTTCCGCTGGGAGCCTCTGGCGAGACAGAGGTGCCGCACAGAGCCCCGGGGCGCAGCTTGGGCAACTTACCCCTCTCCGTCTGCCTGCTCCCTGCCTGCTGCACAAAGGCACTGGCCGGCATCACAGCGGCTGTGCCTCTCCCATAGTGCGGCGTAGGTTTGGGGCATCTCCCATTCTGGCGTACTGGTGGAGGAAGGAACACTGATGAGCCCCTGCTGTCCTGGCAGAAGGCAGCTGCGGGGCATCCCTGCTCTTCCCGCCCTGCCCTGCTTCCGACTCCGCTGTGAAAGCCCAGCAGAGGGCCAGCACTGCCAGGGCAGGCCCCGGCATGGCATGGCGCTTGCACCGTCCTGTCTGGTGTGTTGGGCAGAAGGACACCAACCTGAGGGGGATTTGGATCCCCATGGTGATCATTTCCGCCGCAAATTGATCCCTGTCTCTGCACAGCGGGCACTGGAATGAGAGAAAGCCAGCGCGCAGAGCCTGTCCCTGCAGGAGAAAGGCGACGAGCAGAAGTGAGGCCCTGGTGCTGCTGAGCGCCTGCCGTGCCCCAGGGCAAGGGAACGGCTCCTACCTGGATGCAGGCCCTGTGGAACCAGGCGTGTTGGCACACAGGGCACACCAAGGTGCCATAGGTCTTCCTGTCCTCCACAGGGTCGAGGCAGAGGAGGCAGACCGTGTTCTCCTCTGGAGCCGCCTCCACTTCCTGCTGCGGGCAGTGCTCCCAGCAGTAGCAACTCGGGGGAAGAGGGAAAGGATGAGTGAGCTGAGAAGTGCTGGGTCCTTCCCCGGTGGCAGTGAGGAGGGGAGAGGAAGATACCTGAATGGCTGGAAGTACCGGGTGATGCATCTACCCTCTGCGGCGCAGGGGAGATGGAAGCTGCGGCCACAGCCCCTCTCCCGGCAGGTGATGGCAGCCCCACTCTCCCTGCAAACGAAGCACTTCTGGAAAGGACACAGAGCAGCCCCCATCAGCGGCAGCCTCAGGGCCTCCACAGCCAGCCCCACGGCTCCGGGCAGGGTGCAGGATTGGCCATTGCCAGGTCACAGCCCACCAATGCGTCTGGTGGAAGATGCTCCTGTGCTGGAGTCTCTGTGGAGCTGCTGGGAGTAAGACTTTTGTCCCAGAGCTGGTTGGGAGGGCTGGGCTTTTTCTCTGCCAGGGTCTGGGCTAAGCTCCCAGAACCCTCTCTGGGCACAAATCTCCCTGATCTTGTCAGGGCCTCACCTTCCGTGCTGCCCGCTCAACTGCACGTTCAATGTCTGCAATGCCAAACCCCAAGGCTTCTTCTGCCTCAAGCTGTTGTCCACGAAGCCCATTGGCAAAAAACTGCAGAAGAGGAGAGGAGCTGGTGAGGAGAGCCTGGCAGGCACTGCCTGCTGGAAAGCGGGAGAGAGCTGCTGAGGATCTCACCAGGCAAAACACATGGACACAGATGCCTTCCTGAGCCAGTTTGGCACCACAGATGTCCGTGTCGGCCTCTGCCCTTCGGCACAGCACACAGACTGGAGGGGAGAGAGCAAACGGCAGCGTGAATGAGGACCAGCCACTGCCCAGCCTGAGCCCCGCTTGCTGGGGAAAGGAGGGTCCCCGCCCTGGGGCACTCGGGCAGCTCCTGCCTGCCCCTGCCACCCACCACTCTCGGCCCCACCCTGAGCGCCCCAACAGCCCCTCTGCCAGGCTATGGCAGGGAAACTTTGCTCTCACCCTGCTCCATCACGTTGGCAGTCTTCTCCTTGCCTGTGGCCTTGGCGCACGTCAACAGTGAGGGTTTGGAGAGTCCCTGTCACAGCAGCGCTGGGGTGTCTCCTCCAAATGCTCCTCTGCTGACTCTGAGGGAGAAGAGAGACGTGGGTGAGCCTGCAGCCCAGGCCCAGAGCCGCAATGTGTGGGGCAAACGCCCTCCCTCAGCAGCCCCGCGGCAGCCCCGTGCCTCTGCTGCACTCTCCTCACCTCACCAGGTCGCACTGACTCACGGTCTGAGCCCAGCGCTCCTTTATAGGTTCTTGACCCCGCGGGTCACAGTGTCCATTGTGACATCAGCACCGCTGGCCTGCACCCCCAGCAACGCACCCCACCCCCAGCAACGCCCCGAAAGGCGGTCAGGGACGCCCTTGGCATCCTGCCACCCACTGTGAGATGTCCCCCACCTCACAGGGGCGGCTGTGAAGTGCCAAGGCTTGGCCCGAGCCCAGAGCAGCACCTCGGGAGGGCATCTAAATGCCACAGGCGGCCCAGCATCTTTCTCCTGAGCTCCTTCTTAGCTCCTCTGGTGATGTACTTCCTCCGCAACACAAAGCAGGGCGACCGCAAGCTGGGCATTCACGGTAGGAATGGCCTCTTTCCATGGCAATAAACTCCCTTCCAGAATCAGCGTGAGCCTTTCCTTGGTAGGGTGGGAAGATGTGTGTGTCTGTGGGGCGGCTTCGGAGACGGTGGGTGGCAGCGTTGATCTGTCTGAGGGTAGAAAGGCTCTCCAGAGGGATCTGCACAGGCTGGATCGATGGGCCAAGGGCTGTCACGCGCTGGCACAGGCTGCCCAGGGCAGTGATGCCATCCCCGTCCCTGGTGGTATCTGAAAGACGCGGAGCCGTGGTGCTCAGGGACATGGATCAGCGGTGGACTTGGCAGTGCTGGGTTAATGGCTGGACTTGGTGATCACACCATCAGAGAATCACCAAATCAGAGAACGGTGGTGGTTGGAAGGGACCTCTGGAGCTCATCTAGTCCAAGCGCCCTGCTAGAGCAGGTGCACCTAGAGCAGGTTGGAGAGAAAGGCATCCAGGCGGCTTTGGAATGTCTCACAAGAAGGAGACTTGGCAGCCTCTCTGGGCACCCCATGCCAGGGCTCCCTCACCCTCGCAGGAAAGAAGTTTTTCCTCATGTTCTGCTGGAATTTCCCGGGTTCCAGTTTGTGCCCGTGGCTTCTTGCCCTGTCTCTGGGCACCGCCGAGAAGAGCCTGGCCCCCTCCTCCTGACACCCGCCCTTTAGACATTGAGAAGCATTGATCAGGTCCCCTCTCACTTCTCTTCTCCTGGCTAAACAGCCACAGGTCTCTCAGCCTTTCGTGGTGAGAGAGATGCTCCAGCCCCCTCATCATCTTTGCAGGCCTCTGCTGGACTCTCTCCAGTAGTTCCTTGTCTCTCTTGAACCGAGGAGCCCAGAACTGGACAACGTCCTCCAGACGTGACCTCACTAGGGTAGAGTAGAGGGGCACAAGAACCTCGCTTAGCCTGCTGGCCACACTCTTCTTAACCTAGCCCGGGACACCGTTGGCCTTCTGGGCCCCAAGAGCACACTGCTGGCTCGTGGGGAGCTTGTCGTCCACCAGCACTCCCAGGTCCTTCTCCATGAACCTGCTTCCCAGCAGGTCAACGCCTGACCTGTGCTCCTGCAGGGAGTTATTTCTCCCTGGGTGCAGGAGCCTACGCTTGCCCTTGTTGAACTTCATCCAGTTCCTCTCCACTGAACTCTCCCACCTCTCCAGGTCTCGCTGAGTGGCAGCACAGCCTTCCGGTCTGTCAGCCACTACTCCCAGGTTTGTATCATCAACAAACTCGCTGAGGGTTCACTCTATGCCTTCTTGCCGGTCACTGACGAATAGGTAGAACAAGGCTGGGCCCAGTACTGACCCCTGGGGAACACCGCTAGTAGCTGCAGGCCTTCAGCTAGACCAAGAGAGAAAGCTGAAAGCCCCAGAAGCCCTTCTATAACAGCAGCTGGCTGACACTGCTGAGAGTGACTAGAGGCTTCCCAGGCGGCCTCCTCCTTCAGTTCCTGCCGGCAGAAGGTCCTCAGGTATCCTCTTATACCAGCCACCTTCCAAGCCAAATTGTGGTACTCCAGGCTTTCTTTCTCACCAGGCTTTCTGAGACTTCGCTCAGCCTTCCGAGGCCAGGGCGTTGCAGAGCTCCGTCAGCCAGACACCAGCAGAGGCGAGCGGTGCCGCGGAACAGGCACCTGGGTTCAGAGCGAGGCCGTGCGTCACCAGAGCTCTTTGGGCTGCTTCATTCAAGCTCCATTGCTCGGGAGTGCCTCAGAGCTGCCGTCGCAAGCCCCCACAAGAGCACTGCCTGTTCTGGCCGTGTCTAGGCCTCAGGCCTTGCCAGTCACAGCAGTCAAGCAGAGAAGGCCAAAGGGCTGCCACTGAGTTCTCTCGGCCCCTCGAGGCCTCCTTTCCTTCCTCACTGCCTCTTTGCCAGCAGAAGAGCTCACCAGGTCTCCCAGGCTCCCGTAGCGAGGACAGCTGCTCTCTGCAGTAGCCCCGCATCACCTTTCAGGCTGCGTTGAGGCCTATCAGGAAGGCGCTTGATGCACACACGGTACGAGCAGCTGTAGTTTGCCTGAGGAGCAGAGGGCCGTTCTGAGCTGTGCAGCCACCCCACAGGAGTTCCTTTGCGTGCTGGTCGCCGTTACGCTCTGATTCAGCCTTCTGGCTCTCCGCCAGCTTGCAGAGAGCCATGCAGCCATGGCTCGGCAGCTGCATGTACTCTCCTTCCTGCACTAGGAAGGGCTTTGCTGCTCCTCGGCGGGAGGGAAATCCTTCTGAGGGGCTGACATTTGCCAGGCCCCTTGTTAGCCTCCTGTAGAGCATGTGGGGGGTTTTGGCTCCCAAGGGCCTAGCAGGGGACTGGAACCATCAGGAGCGGGTGCTGCTCTGAACTCTGTGGGGTCAAATCCTTACCAGGGCCTTGCAGCCTCTATTCCAAAGCGTTTCTCGGCTTCCACTGCAAGAAGGAAGCCTTCAGCTGGTTCAGCAGCAACCCCATGTTGGGGAACAGGAGCCGGAACTGGGGAATGGGCAGCACCCTTTGGCCTCTGTAGAAAGCCAATCTACAGACACCGTCCCGTCCCACAGAGAGCTGTGACACTGAACCGAGCTTTTACAGAGAAGTAGTTTGGCTGCTTTGCCACGGTTCTCCCCAGCCTAGGCCAGGACAGGAGACACCTCTAGGTGACAGCCCTGTCCAGAAGGAGACACAGCTGAAGGGTGTCAGAACTGGCTGGGGCTGGGGCTGGGGTGCATGGCTGTGGGGGCGAGGAGCCGCGGGGGCCCATGCCGGGCAGGTGGGTGCAGCCCACATTGCTGGGAGAGGGGGGCAGTGCCGACTGGGCCCGGCACGGGCCAGGCTGCCCTCCCGGGGGCAGGGGCAGAGGCAGGGGCAGAGAGCCCTGGTGTCGGGGGTGACAGTGAAGGCCCCAGGCTGCAGGACCAGCAAGGCCTGAAGCACCCAGCCATGGCACTGGGCAGCCGGCCAAGGGCGGCCGGTGAGGAGGAGGCACTAGAGCAGGTGCTGCCAGCCCCTGGGGGGAGAAGAGAATCCTCTAGGCACAGCCCCTGACGCTTCTCCTCGAGGAAGGGAGAAGAAGAGCAGGAGGAAACCGACAAATGAGCATGGAATCTGCTCGTGCAGAGGTTAACAGTCCATTTTATTGTGCCAGTGGAGGGCGATGAGGGCCAGCACTCGGTGATGGTGCAGGGCTGGTCCCACAGTGGTTTCTGGGCCTGCTCTAAGGATTCTGGTCCTGACGCTGCAAGCGGGAGCTGACTCGCACCCACACAGACCCCCCGCGGCAGCAGCCGCTGCGGTTCTTGAGCACTGCAGCGGTGTAGGAAGCCCCCCGATGGTGCCTGGCTGCTGTTGGCTGGCGCAGGGCTGCTCTGCCGCTGTTTCTTGGGCTGGCTGGAGGGATGTGGGGCCCGACGCTTCAAGCAGGAGCGGTTTCTCCCGTGGTGGGATGGCCCCGCTCCTGAGTGGCTGGCATTGGTGGGGCCAGTGAGCTGCGAGCACGGTCTGAGCCCAGTGCTCCTTTACAGGCTCTTGCCCCAGCGGGTCACAGTGGCCATTGTGACATCAACACCGCTGACCTACACCCCCAGCAACGGCCCCAAAGGCGGTCAGGGAGGCCCTTGGCCACCTGCCAGCCACTGTGAGACGACTCCCGCCTCACAGGGTCGGCTGTGAAGTGCCGAGGCTTGGCCCAAGCCCAGCGCAGCACCTTGGGAGGGCAACTGAGTGTACATTTTCTTTAATGTTCCTTTTTTGCCCATAATACCTCTAGACACAGTTATTTTACTTCACATCCATTGTCAAATTTAGCTTTATCTGTGACTTAGCTTTCCTTATCTAGTCCCTACAGATCCAGGCGGTGTCCCAATATTATTCCCAGTGTACAGAGCCCTGGTTCCACTGCCTCTGTATTTCTTTCTTACACTTTAGTTTGACTAGAATGTCCTTACTGAGCAATGTCGGTCTCCTGTCTTCCTTGCCTGATTTCTTACACATGGGAGTCAAGGGCTCTTGTGCCTGTTGGACTGTCTATCTTCTGGATTAAATGTTATTCTTGACAGTCTCCAAGAGTCTCCTGCACCAGGGATATAAAAAGGCCTAAACCATAGGCCTTGAATTAGAACTGACTTACCGAGTGAACTCCACAAAGTCAAATGCCTTACATACTGAAAGGCAGGTGCCTTGCATGTGTAAAAGCCAGACACCTTGCATGACTAAAGCCAGGTATCTTGCGTGTCTAAAGCCTAATGCCCTGCATATCCAAAGCCAGGAAAATAATATGTCCTCAGATATGTCTCAGATCCTGACCAGATTTGAGGCACACCTGGGTGAAGTGATACCTATCTACCAAATGCTTGCTGTACCTGTAGTCACGTAGTCATCTTTGATAAAAAAATATAAAAGCAGGACCCCTCTCACAGCAAAGTTGGAGACCTCACCTACGAGTGGACGCACTGCATAGGAATTCCCAATTGCCGGGAGGGTTCTCCAAATCCTTAGCAGTGACGAGGGCTCCCCAGCTGATGTACAGGATTTGGATGATGGTGACGTATTAAAGGCAGTTGGTGATGGATCTTTCTTAATCACTCCAGCTGACTTTCTGTAGTCATGATAAGGTGCGTTACTTTGCTTGCTTTTTTTACCCTGCTTACTTTTTTTTCCTGCTTTAAACTAAAGTAAAATTTATTTTTATTTTTAAATTGGTGTCTGTGTTGTTGCTGTTGATCCCCCGTCATTTAGCAAAACAACCACTTACAGCTTGCTGTCCTTTTTTTCCAGCAGATGTCAAGGTGATTTAAGCCCCCACAGTGGAATCAGAGCCTGCGAGTGTGATGGTTCCCATAATTGAAGAATGTCCTATCTACATGATCCCTTTGGTGGGACATCCCACAGCAAACACAAACTAGAAGATTTCCTTTGTTGTCTTGGCCCCTAAATTCTAGCCATAAACTCTCAACTTGTTCATTGCTGTTTTTCAAAGACAGTTCTGTGCAGCCAATCCATTTTTTTACATAAAGGAAACATCTCCTGCCCCTCCTTCCTTATCTGTCCCTTCTGAATAGTTCATAGCTATCGATTGCAGCACTCCAGTCATGAGATTCATCCCATCATATTTCAGCAATAGCTATAGCATCATAGCTTTCTGGCTGCTCAGTGCATCCAGTTCCTCCTGTTTTCAACCCATCCTGGCTAAGATGCTTTGATATAGAGGCACTTCAGTTGGGCTATCGACTTTGACATCTTTTTAAGGGAACACTTCCGAATTCCTTTGAAACTTTTCATAGGTGTTTCCATTTTGGTTCCTAATACATCAGCAGCCCCTGGCTTTTATCTGTTGCTCAAAGCTCTGTTACATTCCTCCACTAAATCTAGTTTGATGCTCTCTGTACAAGCCTGGACAGCTTGTTGGCAAAGACCATTTTGCCCAACTCATTCAGGTGAATCCCATCAGCTCCCAATCTTCTCAAAGGTAGATCCATGGTCATAGAAGACAAAACCTTAAGTATGGCACCAGCCATATGGCCAGGTAATTACCTGTTCAATTCTTCTCCTTCTTCCTGAACCCCTTCATTTAACTGGGAGGATAAAGGAAAATACCACCCATACTCCAGATCCTTTTAACATTCCTTCAAGGGACATATAGTCTCTTTTGATGGTTCTAAATTGCAGTAACATTTGACTGTGCATGGAATAGTATGAGCAGATGATAATCTATAGGGTTCACAGGACTCAGCAGGCTCTCAGTTGTTGCCTATGGAAGATCCTTGCAGGTTATAGACTTGCCAATCTAAGACTTCCCACTCTATAACTTCAGTTTATGACTAAGTCCTTCCCAGTCTACAACTTTTGCTCCTCTGGAGTCCAAACAATTGCTTTAAACATAATTAGTTTGTACAGACTTTTATGCATTATTGCACCATGTTGTTAAGGAAAAAATCTTCCACAAATAACAAACTGTAAAATATAAAGCATGTGTCAGACATACCAGATAATGACTTCGAATCAGATCATTCTTCCTCCTGACAGTGTCAGCAAAGCCAGTTTCAATTCTAGACTCTCTGCTTTCTGGAACAATCTCTAAAAGTTTGCTCGTCTCTTTCGGTGTCAACCACAAGGTCTGCAGAAAAATTTCCTCAATTTACTTTCTAATCTATATACAGAAAATTCTATTACATTCAAACCAGAAGCTGAGTACCTGAATACTAAGCAGGAATAAGAGTTGTTTAGACTAAAAACAGTTGGGATGGAATCAAGCAGGAGAAAATAAATATTAGGGTAGAAGATTCTGTCAGCTCTACTAGGTTGTGGAAAATTACTAAATACTTCACAGAAAATTTTCACTGTGTTTTAATCAAGTCTTCTGTTGAAAATTGCAAAATAGATCCTAATCCTCCAAGATATTCAATGGGTATAAAGCCCATTGAAATTCAAAATGTGCAAAACTGAAACTGCTGGATGATAGAATGCCTTTGCAGGATTTTTCATCTTTTATCTTCTGGTGGTAAGATTCTGCTTCTGTTATTTTACAGAACACATTGAACAGCAATATGCAGCACAATTGTGGTGATCCCAAAATTTTTAAAAAGACATCTTACTTTAACAAGTTTCATTATTAATTATAAAGTGTTTAATCACTGCAATGATGCGAGATGCTTTTTTGTAGAATTTACTAAACATGCCAGATGATAAAAGGGAGGAGGGGAAAGGATGTATAGGAAGGATTCACACCACCACTGAATCTTGATTTTATTGGAATTGGTGTGAATGTTTTCACTATTTGCAAACTCAAACTTTATTTAAAAGTTAATTTTTGTCTTCTGAAAAGTTTGAAGTAGGTTTTTCAGTGGAATCTTCTGAAGAACTGTAACATTTAATATATACAGAATTACAGTAAATGATATTTCATTTTTAGTATATGTATCACAGTTCACATCCAAGTACCATTTCTTAGTTTAGTAAATTGATAAATTGAAAAGAAATATGTCATAAATAGAAATATTATGAATTCTGAAAATACTGAAATATGATTTGATAGGAAGAAGTTAAGTAATAAAATCTGTGTTTTAAGTTAACTACCTTAAGAAATGTGTAAAATCCCAAGTTTCTTTTTATATAAATGTTATAATAATTGTTCTTTGTTTTCTGAATTGTTCCAGGTCTTAAAATTCCATTTTATCGTAAAATAAAGTTGTCAAAAATATTTTTAGTGTTAGTAGAATGAAATGTTGTCTAAAAGTCTTGAAATATTCAAATATCTGTTCAATTCTTTATTATTGTACTAGTAGAACTTACTTCGGGTATCCAGTGGCCTGAACACCAATAAAATTAAAATCACACCAGTTCCAAGTTACTAGATAGTTTCTTCTTAGTAGCTGACATAAAAGAAATATCCTCTGCAGGTCTATTTTCAGATATACTGCTCATAATACAGAGTGATTTCAAAATCTGCAGAAAATTACTGACAGATGGCATTGTTTCTTCCTTTTATAAATACAGTTGGAATGAAGTCTAAAAGTCCTTTTGTCAGTTACAGAATAAGGAGTGCAAAAGGGAGCCTGCACTGCTTCTAACCGTTCTGAAGACAGTTAACTCATGCTCCACAAGTTTTGTTCATCACTTAAAAATATGACTTTCCAAGAAAATAAATAAGGTTACCAACACAAATGAACTACAGGGAAAAAAAAAAAAGTAAGCAATGTATTGTGAATAAGAAAAAAGGTCAGTTTTGGTTGCCAGCAAGGCAGTTTTTCATTAACAGATCAAGAAGTTTGGCGCACTAAATTAAGACAAGATAATTTTTCAGGAAGGGTTGACATAAGAATCTACTAATTTTTTAAGTTAGATATAAAAAATAAGTTTTCAAACTGAGCAAAGCCAGAGAAGCCATGGGCTGTCGGTGCTTGAACACTAAACATTGAGCCTCTCACATGTAGAAGAGAGTGTCCTTGGAGTTTAATGTTAATTTCCAGATTACTCTAAGAAGACTGCACTTCAGCAACTGTTCTGATGATACTGCTGAACTTTAAAATCTTTGGTATGTAGCCATTAAGTATTCTGCAAATGCTTTCTATACCTGATGTGCTCTTATAAACTGCCAGAATTAGCAATTGACCTGTGATGGATGAAGTGAGAAGAGTAAAAGCAGTCTGTAGAGTACTAGAGTCCAAACTCTTGTTGTGAGTCTGACTGACTTCAACGAGCAATACTGAAGTTTTATGTCTGATCAAAATAGACGGAAAGGTCATTGCTTGTCTCTATGACAGACTCAGCAAAGTCCTTCACATTTAATGTGTGAAACCTGCCTTGTAAAGTCAAATTACTCCAAGCAACTTCTATTCCAAAGTGGGGTTTTTTTTCTTATTCCCATGTTTTCTCTCCTCCTCCTCCTCCTCAGTGTAAGCAGTTTCAGGGAATTTTAGTGACAGAATTTAGGTTTGTGATGTGTGCTTCTTGAAGTAGTATCAAGGGTCTAGAATCACCTCCACTTTTATTTTACCTGATCACAGACAATAAAATAATCCTGATTTTTCAGGTGCTGCAGAAACTTCACTGTGGTTTTAGCTATTCACTTGAATTGGTCTGCTTTCACTGGACAACATCAGGATCAACTACTTTTCAGCCAAAATCCTTTGCATTTGCCACTTATTTAGTACACATATGCTTGTTCGTATATTTAAAAGATGTTGTACAGCCTCACTAACTATTCATTTTATTCCTTCAATTTGGAAAAGAAATTCTAGATCTTAAATGTTAACAGTAAGCATCGTGAATCATTATTTCTTTTAAATATGAGTTTGATTTCTGGCTTAGATACCAAGAAAAGTTTCTTAGTTATCCTATTCATTTTGGTAAACACAATCAAGACCTCAGTTCATGAAAGATATTTAGATATAAATGTCTCACTGATTTCTAGCAAATACGCTTGTATCTCTATAAAGAACTATACCAAAGCATCACCTTCACACACGTAAAACAAATCTACTACATGTTTTGATACATTGCCGATTGAGCACATTTAATTTAATACTTGCATAGACACAGTGAATTCCTGGGGGCAATCTGCCCCATGAAATTTGGTGTTGTTCAATTATTTAAATAATTTTGGGTGACCTGAGAGGTACCTGAGTCCTCAGGTATCATATATATTCTCCATGCCTAGTTTAGCTTTCAAAGGAAGATAAGGAATTAAGTTTTGCTTAGAGGAATTCTAGAATAATTATGCAGTTTCAAATGAATGCTGTTTCCCACTTTTAATTTATGGCACGGTACCAGTTTGTCTTCAGGGAAGCTACGCTGTGTTTCTGCTGACTGAAGAGTATAATGACAGGAGAAATGCTCCAAGAGACCTTTTCACGTCCACACTGTTTGCTGCAACATGTCATAGCTTTGACTTGAATTTCCACACTATTTCATCACAGGACAAGCCTACAGTGTACACAGACTCTCTACAAATCCCTTTTGCTTCCATGACTTCAGTGTCACTGAAAGATCCATCACCACGTGCCAAACTGTAAAGTCAGATTGTATGTGCAACAGAGTCAAATCCCGTTCGCCATGCCTAGATTCTTCACATGATTCATTTAGTCCACAGTAATGGATTTGGGGTTTGTTCTGTTTCTTCTGAATTTTGTGAACATTATCTCACTTTGCTATTACAGAAGTCAGGTAGATTTTTACTAGAGTGTAGGGCTGAACTTGAGCTTACGCTAAGGACAGCTGTAGCGTGCCATATCTTCATGTAATGTTACTCATTTCAATAACACTTGTGAAATGCCTACAGGATTTAAAAATTTCAGTAAAGCACATTAAAGAAGCATGAATGTCTTATCAGCTGACGTAGTCTGTCCCTCTGCATCAAAGTAGGATCAGCAATAATTAATAGCTAAGGGTTTCACTTATTCAATAATGGCCTGGAGTTAGAAGGAGGATCCTGATGGGAGTATCACAGAACATGTTTGCTTTATATTTATCAAAGAGGCTAAGTCAATACAGAAAACCTAACCTGAATTTACCTTTATTAATGAAACCGTGAGTGCTACATTCAAATAACGTGCAAATATTTCTCTTTTTAATTCTATGTTATTTTTTCTTTTCATTCTCTCTAATATATTGAAAACCATATTTTGTTCCATTTTTAAGATAATAAACAAACTGATTTCTTCCTTTTTTTCCCCTGCTCTTTTTTTAACTCGATATTAGCAGTTTCATGTAAATGGACATCTTGAAAATGAATATACAAAGAAGAATCAATTGAAGAATCAGTATAGTTCATCTTGTCTGAAGCTGAAGTTATCCCAATTCAGGTTCAGAGCATGTTTATTTTGGGGGGGGGGGGGGGGAATATAAAAGGTTTGAAAGATTTGTTAAGAAGAGTAGACAGTCTTTAAAACAAAACCAATTAATTTCTAACTGCCTCAAGTGTCACTTTATCAAGAGGATCTGCTATTGCCTCTGTACTAAAAGAATGAAATAAAATAATCTTTTATTGGCAAACATGTAAAATCTCCTTTTAGTCACATATTTAAATAATGAATCTGACTACACCTCCAGCAATAAAAATGAATCTTTTGCTTGTTGTAAGCATACCATTAATGTAACACTCTGATTTGTTCCCCAAATATGCCTCTCAATGGTGATATCAGAATTAAAATAAAATTGCAAAAAAGTTTGCAGCTGAGATGTTCACAACCCGTATCTAATAGTCTGTCATGGGAATAATTACCCATAATGGGTATCCAAGGGATATAATTGTCTGCTGCTGTGAATTAGGAGTGCCACAGGTGGTGTTAATCACTTGGAATGTATTGGAGTAGAACAGCAGCCAGAGACGGAGCCTGCTTAAGCTTGATTTGTGGAACCATTGTTTCTGGATGCTTCAGAAATAAATTGAGCACATGGTAGTGATAATGCACACTCAAGTAGTTATACTGAAACAAAGGGATATAAATATAAATGAAGAGGAGAGGAAAGTTTGGTTCCTTAACAAAGGTTACAGAAATGGTCGTGAGAAAAGTTGTTTTTTGTTGCAGCACATGAATTTTTTGTTAGGGAACAGAAACCAAAAAGGTCAATAGCTGCTTTTACTTCTTGAGCCTGCCTGGTACATAACAGCCAAAGACCTGTCATCATTTAGGTGCTGCAGAACTTTCAGTCTTCCAATATTTCCTTGGTATAGGACTTATATAGATATATTCAACTGTGGTGGTCTCTTTGATGAGGAACTTAAAACTCTCTTCAAACATTGTATTGATTTATTAGAACATTATAATCTGAATTTAAAGACACATCATCAATAGTTTCACATCCAATATGATCGACACCAAAGAAATTGAACCGGCTAGAATTCGTGTGGAATATGTGAACATATTTTATGTGAAATATATCTGTAAATATAATTTATGTAAATATAGTAATTATGCAAACATGTAAACATCTTGTAAGCATAATTTTATATAAACATAATTTATGTGACATAGGTAAACATACAGTAACTAAATAAATGTGGTGACACCTGAGAGCAAAGTCAAGGCCTCAGCTAGATATCTCTAGATAAATTAAAGACAGGAGAAATGAGGCTATGAAATATACTACATCTCTTTGAAGATGGTGATTAATTCAATATTGAATTCCTTAAATATTTTAAAGGAATTATTGTGTAAATTCTCTACGAACTCAAATACCAAAATCAGTTGTCTGTCAGGCATGAGGGGGTGGAAGGCTGGACAAATATGACGGTCTTTCTAGAAGTCAAAGCAACCTAAAAAAATCTGTATTTCTGAAGTCTTTAGAAGTCCTTTTGCATTTTAGAGCATATAGTTTTATATGCCAAATACATCTAGAAAACTGATTGATTTAGTTCTGACTTTTAGATGTGAAAATGTTGTACCTAGAAAGAAACAAGTTCCAGCCACTCAAGTATTTTGAAGAGAAAGAATGAAGTGAGATCTCAAGTTGGATGTTTCAAGTTAATCAGGGGGTTTTGGTGTGTTATTTTTTGGTTGGTTGTTTTTTGGTTGATTATTTTTTGGTTGGTTGTTTTTGGTTTTGGGTTTGTTTTGGTTTTGGTTTTGGTTTTTTGTTTTGGTTTTGGTTTTAGTTTTCTTAAAGTCATCTAGTCTACTATATTGTATCATTGCTAAGCTATAGCTTATAAGAATTCACACACATTAAACTAAGTTTCATACTCCAGTACCTTCTTCTTTCTGAGAATGCTTAACTGTATGGGCTAATTACAGCTTGATAACAATCCATGAAACTTATAAATATTATTATCCTCATTTTGTAGATAGGTTTATCAACACACACGTTGTGTCTTGCCTAGAGTAGGAAAAAACATCTGAACGAAAACAGGAAAAAAGGAACAGATACTTCAGCTTTTGCAGTTCCGTGTTATATAACTCTTAGATTGCACTTCTCCTTCACTACAATTCTCAGAAAATTTCAGTTTGTCAAATACGAGAAGGACAGAAGAAAAAGTGAAGAACTGTTAGGGGAAAAAAACACAGAAAATGTGGGGGAAAATACAAATAAATCTGAAGTAAAGTGAAGGAAATCTGCCGTTTGGATAGATGACTGGGTGGAATACAAGCATGAAAGAATAGAATGACATTTACCTTAATCTATGAGTAAACTTAGCAAGATTTTTTTAAAGGCCATGGAACTCAAATTAAAAACAACTATACTGAACTTATTTCTTACCTTCAATGGACTAAATTTCAAACCAAAGTTATTTTTTTAAAAATGTAGTATTCTTAAGATGTGGAAACAAAACCTGAAAAGAAACTGATATTATTTACCAAAGTTATGTAAATAGAATAACCAAAGTGCTACAGACTTGTTTGGTGATTGGTTCCTAAAACATCTCCTACTAGAATGCATAAAACAAGTGCATATGTATTTAACTACACTCAAACAAAGGAAATAAACATTTTATTACGCCTCCAACTTTAGTTGTAAGAGTCTTCTAAATGAGCAGAAAATGGTACAAAGGCTTGTAGAGCTGTATATCACAATATTTTTCTTCATCTATTTACAAAAGAAGTGAAAATTAATCATTGTGGCAAATAATCCACTAGGAACACCACTATATGCATTTTTGTCAAGAACAAAACTGCTACTGACAACTAACTACAGCTCAGCAAGAAAATAACATACTGAGCCATATAAATATGTGTTATGGAAAGATGTTTATCCCTCTCTGTGTGGTCTTCTGTTGTTACTGAGATCTTTAAAGTATTTGCAGAAATGTTACTGTACTCTGTGTTTTATTTCAAATGTCTGTAAAATTACAAGAATTGATGCTCTGTCTAAGGCTCTCAAATCTGTAAGACCACGTACAGCATCAAATGTTTCTCTTAAGCTAATAATCAAGAATTAACACACTATTACACATATGTATAACCATTTTAATACGTAAATCTAATGAAAGTTGGTAAAACAGAGTCTGCCAAAATCCTGTGCACTCTGTGAACAATGCAGCAGATTAGCACACCATTCTCTGTTGGAGAGTTGCTCTGTTTCCCTTCCAGCACAGCCAAAACGGTATTTTGCAGAAGATGACTAAATTATCAAAATCAAAGAGGGGGGGGCAAAATAGGCTGGTTATTTCTCTGCACATCCTTAGAGGTGTCCACCTCTCTTTTGTTCAGATAAATGATATTAGAGGACCAGGAATACTCCAGAGGGCCAGGAATCTGGAATGCAAATGAATTAGGTGAAATAAGTGAAGTGGGTTGTATGCACTGTTGGTGTCGGCAAATCATGCAGGGATTTTCTGTAATAGAGTGAGCCCATGCTTTACAATGATTGTGCTTTTTCCAGGAACATTGTTTTGAGCTCTTCAGGCAAAATAGCACACCATCTCATTTTCTATGTTGTATATGGAAAAAGTATAATACTCATCATGTCTTAGTACATTTCAAGTTGTTTATCTGTGGATCAGCCTTTGTGGCAGTACAGCATTGTATTTATGAAGTGGCAACAGTTTTCTTATCAGTTTATTTTAAAGGCA
This sequence comes from Bucorvus abyssinicus, assembly GCA_009769605.1. Lineage (NCBI taxonomy): Eukaryota > Metazoa > Chordata > Aves > Bucerotiformes > Bucorvidae > Bucorvus > Bucorvus abyssinicus. The sequence continues at coordinate 129,961,788 of CM020024.1, forward strand.
AGTGATATGCACTTGTACTGTACATCAGTTAAAATATCTACTTTGCCTTGAATAAATAAATACGAGGACGTGCCAAGAATGGATTGCTTTCATTTTAAAAATTTATTTTGTATCTAAAATTTCTATTATATTTTGATTTAAGGGGCTGTTTTACTCATCTATCAAATAAAATCTACCAGAGTGAAAGAACACAGTGTTTTAAATGTGGCCATTTCAGTTGATTAATGACTTGTGCAACATTCAAATTTGGCATCTTATAATCTGTTCAGTGACAACAAACACTGGCAATGTTTAATGACTACCACTGTGTTAAAGTGTACAATACTGTTAAATGTATTCAGTCTGAATATTAATACTTAGTTCTGCATTTATTGCTTTAGAATTGTATTGTTTGTGCCAAGTTTAAAATACAAAAGATACAGAACCCTGAAAGTTATGTACGTGTATTAATGTGGGTTTATATAACACTAAGCACATTAAATGAGTATATAATAAAGAAATAATGTTTTAGAATACAATGCCTTTTATAACTAGCAAACAAACATTCAATATGCTAAAGGTAAATTGAGCAATATAATATTTTGTTCTGTCATTTGTTATATGACAGAATGGTTGATGCAACTTAAATTGGATTAATATACTGAATAGGCTGAAAAAAACCAGTATTATTATAATACCACTTTATCATTATTTCTGTTTGCTTACACAATTAATTTTCATAAATAAATTGATCGCTTATAGACAACAGAGGAAAAAGAAGAGGAAAAGGACATAAGAGTAGAAAATAATCACAACCACTGCTAGCTGAATAGATACCAGTAAGCAAAATGTGGAAAGAAAAAAATAATGTAGTTTTAGATCGATAACAATTATGATTTAACAATAAACAGCATCATAGAACATTGTAAAAGTACTGCAACCCCAGAATAAATCTGGTTTTGAGTAAATATGGTATCATTTGAAACACAAAGTCATCTTTTAAATATGGATTTTTTTTTTCCCCCACAATCTCATATTAATAATGAAAAAAGATTTCTGGTCAATCTTGACATCTGTTTAACTGCATAAAGAAAATAGCTTTTTAAAACAGATCAATAAATACAGATAATTCTAGGATAAATTTTGGAGCATCAAAGCTCAATTGTGAAAATTCATATGGAGATCTGTACATGTTTCTACAGGTATAATGGCTGTGCCTGGCCGTCAATATTTGAATTTTTAAATTTGTCAGTTCAATTTAACAGGTCAAGGGAGATATGGGTGAAATTAGGGTTTTGAATTGTCTCTAGGGAAAAAGTGGTGAGATTGTGAGGATTACAGCTACAGGGAAGAAAATTTTATTGAGGAAGTCCCGGGTAAAACTGAAGAAAAGTAATTCAAGGTAGGAATTGTTTACATTAAAAATAAATTAAAAAAAAAAAATTCTGAGAAGCAGAGAAGTCTGAAGAATTAATATAATTAGAAAGAAAATAAATATTCATTAAAGGACTATAAGCGATAATGAGGTTACCAGGACAAGTACTGGAATTACAGGGGAGAAATGTTAGTACAACCACACAGATGATTCAGAGTATAATGTTTTACAAGAGAAGGGAAAATAACACAGTGAATAAGTTTGCAGCAACTGATGATGATTTTCTCAGACAACATTAAATCTTTAGTATTTTCATGGGAGAATTAGTGTAGTACCACAGTTCTCATGATAATGGCGTGGTGTTTTCTCCAACTACATCGTGTCACTATTTATAGAGAGTGATTCTAGTTCCTTTTTCCAGTGTGGCTGTGTCATTATTGGCACACTACATTTTCTGTCTAAATGTGTAGAGCAAAATGCCTTTCTCACTCTCTATTACATCCAGTCTAAAATTCCAGTGATAATATAAAGAAATAATGCACTTCATTATTTTATGCATTGCAGGCTGAAACAAATACAAGCTGGCAAGATAGATTAGTATATCAATCCACCTACATGGACCTTGGTTTTCATTTGGTTTAATGCTTGCCTTATGATTAGAATGCAACAAATTATATGAAAGCAATGGAATTGAGTACAAATACAGCATTTTTTCTGATGGCAATGACTTGGGGAAAGGGCAAAATTTATCAAGTATTTAAAACAAGGACAGTGACAGATTTTAAACTACTACCATATTTTTGTTGTGTGTTAACGTGCTTCCCAAATACAAAGAGAAAAAAGAGGTGTTAAATTTGAGGGCACGTCTGGTTTCTATATTTATTACAATTCAGCACTTTTTTTATTTTTATACCAAAAATTCTACTACTTGTGTAACCATCAGACAAGTGAAAATGCACCTAGATTAGCTGATAGCATGTATTGAGAGGAAAGCTGCTGTAAACCCCACCTAGAATGTTTATATATGTCTTTTTTGAATCACAAATTGTATTAAAAAAGGCAAAAAGCCAAAAACATTTATAAGGGGCTCAAGAAAACATCTTGTCTCTGTAATTGATTTGTGTGGCAAGGTTTTGGTAGCAGGGGGGCTACAGGGGTGGCTTCTGTGAGAAGCTGAAAGAAGCATCCCCCATGTCTAATAAAGCCAATGCCAGCCAGCTTCAATACAGACCCACTGCTGGCTGAAGTGGAGCCAGTCAGCGATGGTGGTAGTGCCTCTGTGATGACATATCTAAGAAGGGGAAAAAGTTGCTGCACAACAATAGTTGCAGCTGGGAGAGATGAGTGAGAATATGTGAGAGAAAAAAGCTATGTAGACATTGAGTTCAATGAAGGAGTGGGAAGGCATGCTCCAGGCACTGGGGCAGAGATTCCCCTGCAGCCTGTAGTGAAGACAATGGTGAGGCAAGCTATCTCCCTGCAGCCCATGGAGGTCCATATTGGAGCAAATATCCGCCTGCAGCCCATGGATGTCTCTGTGCTGGAACAGGTGGATATGCCCTGATGGAGACTGTGATCCTGTGGAAAGCCTGTTCTTGAGCAGGCTCCTGGTAGATCCTGCATGAGAGGAGCCCAAGCTGGAACAGACTTGCTGGCAGGACTTGTGGCCCTGTAAGGGACCCACACTGCAACAGTCAGTTCCTGAAAGACTGCACACCATTGAAAGAATCCATGCTCAAGCAATTTGTGAAGGACTGCAGCCCAAGGGAAGGACTCATGTTGGAGAAGTTCATGGAGAGCTTCCTCCCATGGGAGAGACCCCAAGATGGAGCAGAGGAAGAGTGTGAGGAGTCCTTCCCCTGAGGAAGATGGAGTGGCAGAGACATTGATGAACTGACTGCATAACCCCATTCCCCATCCCCCTGCTCCTCATATGTTTTGAGATTTAGTTTTAATTTCTCATTATCCTACTCTGATTTGATTGGCAATAAATTAAATTAATTTGCCCAAGTCAAGTCTGTTTGGCTTGTGATGGTAATTGCCGTCTGATTTCTCTGCCCTTATGTCAATCCATCAACATTTCATTATATTATCTCTCCCCTGTCCAGCTGAGGAGCGGGAATGACAGAGTGGCATTGGTGGACACCTGATGTCCAGCCAGGGTCGACCCACCATAGTCTCTTAAGAGTTTAATTCTGTCACATGTATTACGTATGTATATGGTTGCATGTACAAGTGCAGCAATAGTGCAATTTCCAGTAGGTCTTTACTAGGATTTAGGACTTTCTCTTGTGAATCTGGACTTTATTTTCCCTCTCTATCACTTATTTCAGTCATAAGTACTTCCAAAGTGATCATCATCTTGCTCTGTAGATACATAAAATGTGGCAAAATAGAACACAGGATTGGTTTTGTGTCTAATATTGTCTAGATATTTTTTCTTGTAATAAGGTTTCTAAAAATTTGTTTGTAGGCAATATAACTAAAGTAACAGGGAAGTTTTGAGAGGAAAAGATTGATGGTTTTACAGGTCTTGTTGGCAGCACTCTATAATCACCACTTGAATCTTCAGATCAAGACCGGAAATTCTCTAAAATATGCCATAGCTGAAACAGAAGTTAAGCCCTTGATAGGTTACTGTGTGGAATTCTGCAGCCTGTGTTAAGCAGCAGGCCAGCCTAGATGCTCAGGATATTTTCTTTCTGCAAATCTGTCGATCTGTCAGTGTGACCTTTCTCCAACACAAGAAAAAAATCCACTGGTGGAAGTAAAACGACCTGAAGGTAAAAGTACTACTAGCAGACAGAAAATGCAACAGAAAATTTGTGGATAATATGATTATGTTAGAAATTGCAACCTTTTGTATAAAAACCATATACATATGAAACAGTTGAAGAACTTTTTTTACTTTGTATTTGAAAATTGTATGCAATTAATAACTGAAGTATCAGCATGTAACATTTTCATCCAGTAAGCTTTATAGGTTGGAGCTCTGTACCTGGTGGTTATAGCATAGACAAATTTCTGTCTGCTACGGCTTGACACTGTGTGGCACCTCTAGAAGATTCAATAGATTCCTTTGATATTTAGGCACTCTTTTTCCTTGGATTTTTCCCTTCTTATACTTTTAGATCCAGATTGGTTATGGGAAGTCATTCATCATCTTTAGATGTATATCTACTTTTCTCAAACCTATCTGCAACAATGTCTGAGCCATGGCAAACCAGAAAAAATGTGACCCGTTTATTGATAATATGACATTTTAAACTAGTAAAAAAAGGGGTGGGGGGTGGGGAAGAAGAATATTGTACTACAGGCAGTTATGAAATAAAAAATGTTAAGGTATGAAACATGCTAATTAAAAAAAAAAAAAAGGTAAGTAAATAGATGTGAAGAATGAAGAAGACATGGTGGGGATCTCTGCACAGCTTCCTCTTGGTAACATGCCCTGGATAACAACATCTGGTAAGAGGATGGAAGAGTAAACAGTGTGAGAAGGGGACACCCAAAACTGTCTGAGAAGACATTTGCCCCAGACTTGTAGTCCTGAAGAAGAAGTTGACCTTCACTGGGATTAGACAGTAACAAGCGAAATTCAAACATTTTTATAACACAAAGGAGTCAGCTTGAAAAAAGGTATGAAGATAGCATAGCCTTTTGTGAAAATGGGGATAGACGATTGGAGAGGAAGTAGTAACCATCACAGGGGGTCTGTCCCTGATGGCAGTGTCCCCAGGGCATCCCTGCTTTGCCCTGGATGGTCAGTGCAACCTCCCCAAGGGGTGCCAGGAGCAACGTGCACCCAGCAGTGGTCTGATAGAGCGGGGACAGCATGTGGTGACCTCACCTTGGGGTGTAGAGGCACCTCCTGGGGCATCTCCTCACCAGTGGGTATATCAGCGAGGTGTTGGGAGCAAGGAGGGTACACAAAGTTGGGGGATCCATGTCTCCCACAGCAGTAGGAACCCCCATGTCTGGAGACGGGGCCGAGCTTGTGACTGAGTGTGCACATGCGTAGAAGGGGGATAGATCTTCTTGCAGATAGCTGTGGAAGGGTTTTAGAAACTTCTTGGTGTTATTTTACTTGTCCAGTTCTCAGTGCTGTACTTCTGTTTTATTGCTGCTATTGATCCTGAACATAGGGTTCCCTGATTGATGGTTAATCAGGTGTCATTAATAAATACATAAAATGTTTCCTGATTGACTTAAGGTAAAAATGAAAGTGGTAACTCCTACTTTTCCCTACTGTTTATCTTCATATTCAATTTCACTCTTATATGATATGAATTCTTCCTGAAGCTATGTTAGTTGCTAAAAGGTAGACATAGTGTTTTGCCAAATAACAGAAGGCCAGTCTGTGTTTGATTTAGGTTTGACCCCGAACACTTTTTGGCTGGTGACATTGCTGCAGCAGATCTCTAGTGGTCTAGTTTCGAAGTATAACACTTGCAGGGTGAGGCCCTTTACTGTAATTACTCAAGCTGTGCTCATACAGACCCCAGTGTACTCAGGAGAACTGATTACCAAAAAGTGATATAACACGGTAACATCTACACTTCACCTAAGCAAAGAATTGCAGGAAGAAAAAAATTAATATCCTTATATATGAGAATTTGGGAGTTTATATGCTGGAGGATTTAGTGGGTTACCTACTAACAAAGAGATTATTTAAGATTGTTTTACTCTTGGGTACACAATACCACAACAGAACTAAGGACACCTCTGTAATTATGCTGGCTTAACATGATCTATGTGGGTGGATAAACCACTCTGGTTTCTCACTGCTGGCATCAGATCTTCAGAAGGTTAAAATACTGTCACTCCTGTTGCCTTCAATGAAACTTCACCCATTTCCACAGCTAAAAGATCTTGCCCGGCTTCTTTAAGATTAGTTTTCCTTTTAATAATTTTGAAATCAGAAAGCAATCATGCTTCATGAGTGTACATCATTTACGGCATGGGATAACACCATGTCTATTTTTAAGTGGTCAATAATTTTATGATTTGAGAGCAATGAATATTTTATGGATTGGTGCTGTGACTATGAATAGGCATTTATATAAAGGAAACCTGAAGACAAGCATATCACCTTCTTGCTGGTTATAAATGTAAGTGAAGAAACAGTTTGAGGAAGATTTCCATTTTGCACACAGTGCCCTTCCCCTCTAGAGAAATCTGCATTGCATTCAGCATGATAAGCTATCAACACTTGACAAAAAAAAAAACCAAACAATGATCCTTTACACTACACCAATATATGTTTCTGCTACCATTAGAGCTTAGAAGGACCAAGGGAAACAAAATATATTTACATAGATTAGAAAAATCAGAAAGGAGGGAAGGCTAAGGAAGTTTTAAAGACTGTACTTGAACAAATACAAAATAGATCTAAGGGTTGTTCTTAGTGCATACTGTGCTGTTAGGAGCCACTCACGCATCCATATCCAAGGTCCTTCTGTACTTAACAAAAATGGATGAAAAAGAAGAATTGACCATTTGCAGTAACACACATTTAACCATACTTATGTAAAGGTCCATTGTTTAAGCAATAATGGTTCTCTAGGTTTCCCCTTCATTTAGCGGCAAAAAAAGTTGAAACTTCAGAAAACAGTATTTTTTATTGCATTAAGTCTATTATATGATCAGCTAAATGGCATTAATGGTACCTATCTCTTCCCACTGATTACAGGCAGAGCTGTGAAGCATGTTCTATCTCCAAGAATGACACAAATTCCACCTTTAAACATAGAAGTCAAGAGTGAAAATTGCGCAGCAGGGCAGATTGCTGTTGCTCACACCTTTACTTCTGAAGTAAAAAAATGTCAGAGTTTGTGGGGGGAGCCACACACACACACAAAGACAGAAAACTAAGGATCAAATGTGTATTCTAAAACTAAATATTACTTCGTTTGGTCTGAGCCGTATCTTCTCAATAAGAGCTTATACATTTTTCTTCGCCTCTTTGCTATCCCCTGAGCAGACTTGAAATGCTATCCCATTGGAACAGAAGCGTCTTTCATTGTCAGTAACATTTTTCTAAGTTTTGAGGAAGTAGATAGTCAGGCCTATTGTCCCTAAAGGATCTGTGGTTACTTCAAATATTTTCTTTCTCTGCCTGATGGCGTGACATGTGTGCACTTATATTGCTCATTTTTCTAACAGATGCCTACTGCCCTTAGCACTTTTACCACTTTTTTATTACATAGGTAGAGGCAAGACACAATGTGGATTGCGTTTAAACTGCAATGATTGGTTGAACTCTGTGTCTTCTGGGGAAAAATGATCTGATTTTAATGGGGGGTTACAGTGGGATGGTTCTCATTTGTTTCCTAAAATAATGTTTCACTGTCTTGTTCTTGCAGATATTGCAGCACACAGAATGTGAAAATGAACTCAGCCAGCTATTGCTCCTTTTGTGCTGAGGACAGCTTTTTTATTTTCACAGCTCCAGCTAAAATGGCACACTCTTTGCAGAAGCTGAATATTGAAAAAACTTTAAGTGAATTCTTAACATAGAACTTCAGTATTTGCTGTTGTTTTTAGTACCTCTCTAATCATTCCTGTATTTGCTTATTTTCCCCCACATACCCCAAGTGATGGCTTGATGACTCCATAACAAATGAAGACTTTATGTGTGACTTCCAGAAAGATGGTTTAATTATGGCCACCTCAATGAACATAAACCCATTGCAATATAGGTGAATTTTTAAAAGTATAGGTGGGTTTTTAAAAGAGAATTTTTGAGAAGTATCAGTTGTGACTGCCTAGGTCTAGGAGTGAGAGTTGACAGCATGGGGGCTCAAGTGTTTTTCTCTTTGGTGCTGCTAGTGAGGGGAGGGCCTTGAGGAGCTGTGGTTGGATCCTGAATCAACAACTGGCTCTAAGCTGATACTGACAACAGGGATTCAATTTTTATGACCACTCAACCCTCTTTGAGAATTGGATACTATTAGGAGAAGAGGCAGGATCCACCTGATGACCTGGCAAAAACCCATTTTTGCCAATAGGCTCTCCAACCTGGGGAGGAGAACTTCACACTAGGAAAAACTGGGGAGGAGATATAAGGAAGATGATTTCTAAGTAAAGGTGTTATTTCATGTTTTTATGACCTATGTTGGATCTACATATTTAGCTGACTTTCAAAACCATTGCAGTTATTTCTAAGAACATAGGGAGGAGACTTGAAATTCAGGGGAGAAAAAAAGTAATGTTTGTTTTGAATGGAAGGGGAGAGGAGAAAGGAGGTGGAAAAAAGATATAAAAGCTGTCATAGTTTCAGTTTCCAGAAAAATACTCTATTTTTAATTATTATTTTTCAAGGCAAAAGTAGCGGCCAATATAGATTTTAAAGGACCAAACTGTGTCAAACATTTAAATTATTTTTTTTATAATAGAATAAGAATTAGTCTTTTTTACAAATGTAACATAAGGAAAAACTGCTATGATGAAAATTCTTCAGAAAACACTAAATAAGAATGAATAATGACATTTAAAAAAACCAAACAAACAAAACCACGAAAAGAACCAAACCAAAATAAAGCAAAAAAAAAGAAGAAAAACCACAATACCACACAGCAGTATGAAGATCATAGACAATATCCATTCGCTTACTCGACACTGGTAAATCTGTGGGTGAAATATAGCGTGTTTTTTTCAGCTTTACATTTCATTATCATTGTGGATCAATTGCAGGAACCCAGAGAATATTCGGAGTTACCAAAGACTGAAAAAATGTATTTTTTACCCTCAAGAAGAAATTGACCCCAGTCTTCAAAAGATAGAAGACTGCTGGAAACAATGATGAGAACAACCTTCCTGCTTATCTAGAAAAATTACTAGTTTTCACCAGAATATTAAATGTTAGGGGGAAATTACTGGCAAAGTATTGCCTTACCAATTTTCCAAGGAGATTGTTGGCAAGGGGGACAGAAGGCTGTAGATGACAATTTCTTTCAAAAAGGCTCTGTTACTGTTACAGTTCCTGAGATAATGCAATAACAGGCTGTTTCAGCTCTTTTTTCCATAGTTTTATAAACAAACTCCAGGCAACTCCAAACTCCACGAACCGTCATTCAAAACCAAGTTGTATATGTTATTAAATCAATGCTACAGGAGATGATTCAAGAGAAACACTTCCTATTCCGTAAGCAAACACTGTCATGCTGTATCTGCTCCTTGGTACAGGGGGACAATAGGACACCAACAGTTTTACTGTCGTATCTTCAGAGCAATTTCTAATTAGTGCTTTAAAATTAAAAAGTGAGAAGAACTTGTAGTATTAATCCCTTTATTTATAATCCATTCCATTTTCCGCTTGCCTGAAGCATGGTTAATTTGATAGGAATCTTTTAATTTGTAATTAGCCTTCAGGAAGGACTGTTCTCTGACGCTTTAAGCAGAGCACTATTTATTAATTTGTGTTCTCTCATTTTACCCAGTGTTTATGCACTACAGACCAGACTCAGGATCCACTGAGACATAACTGTAAACGAGTTCAGCGTTTAGCTCATTTGGCCTTCTTATATTTTTGAACACATAAAACAAGATAAATTATAACTGGATATGTTTAGTTTACATCCTGTATTCTCATCCTGGTTATCTGCTATGCTTACAGATAGCTCTCACAGAAAGCAAAACATCTACAGGAATTATTTTTGCTCTGTTGCTGTAGAGAGTAGTGCCAGCCATGCCAAGCTGTTGGCAGCAGAGGAAACATGGCTATAAGCGTGTTCACTGAGGCTCTTCTTTTGAGACTTACTTGTCTTTGTTCAAGAATATGTAAAACTAAATTAGGTGAATTTTATTTCAGTTAGCTCGCAGTTCGTGCTGCCTCAAGCTGAAAACATGCCATGAAAGGAGTTGCTTTCTTGTAGGAAATTTATGTACTTCTTAGTCTACATTAGCATCTTGGTACTAATTCTATTGGTTTAAATATCATCTAAAGCCAAAATGAGATTGGGAAACTTATGGGCCAGGCACTGTACATAAACAAGATAGTTAAGAAATTATTCCTGTCCCCTTGGGTTGAGAATGAAAATTGCAGAACAGGCACAGAGGAAAAATTGTTGTAAAACACAGACAGAGCTAATATTTCGTGGCCAAAAAATGCTGTCTTAAGTGCTTATTGTCTTTTTCAATAACTAAAGAGAATGGTAAGTAGGATGGCTACAAAGAGGATGGGGGTTTCCTCTTCACAAGGAGCAACATGGAGAAGAGAAGTTTTATCCTGATATAAGAAAATTTTTTTACTGTGAGAGCAATCAGTCACTGGAACAACCTCCCCAGGGATGTGGTAGAGTCCCCATCACTGGAGGTTGTCAAGACAGGGTGGTAGATTTTGTCATCTAGTCTTCATTTCCCACAAAAAGTTGGACCAGATGGTCCTTCCTGGTCCCTTCTAACCTGGGCTGTTCTACAATTCTATTAATTAAGTTTCTAAAAGAAGATGGAGGGAGAGAAAGTAGAAAGTGCTTTTATAGAGACATAGTTCTTTTCAGTAACACTCCCCAATGTTTTTTTTTTCCAAGATTTCTTATAATTTTATCCTCCTCTTAATAAAAGTGATTTGAGCAGAACGATTAGGATGTCCCCCCAAGTTCCTCAAAATGATTATCCTGTTACATGAGGGGCAGCGCGGCCAAGTCAGATATGGCGATGCACTCTCTGAGCCCTTCCCAATAGCCAATGGTGTGAAACAAGGTTGCGTTCTCGCACCAACTTTATTCACAGTTTTCTTCAGCATGATGCTCCAAAGGGCCACGGCAGACCTCGACGAACAAGACGGCATTTATATCCGATATCGTACCGATGGGAGCCTTTTCAACCTAAGGCGACTGAAGGCCCACACCAAGACCCTGAATCACCTTGTCCGCGAGCTGCTTTTTGCTGACGATGCCGCCCTTGTTGCCCACACAGAAGCAGCTCTGCAGCGCTTAACATCCTGCTTTGCAGAGGCGGCTGAGCTTTTTGGGCTGGAAGTCAGCTTGAAGAAGACAGTAGTTCTCTACCAACCAGCACCACAAGATGATTACCATCATCCCCACATCACCATTGGCGAGTCAGAGCTTCAGCCAGTCCAGCAGTTCAGCTATCTGGGTAGCATCATCTCCTCAGATGCCACGATCGACAAAGAGATAGACAACAGAATAGCAAAGGCAAACAGAGCTTTCGGAAAACTCCATAAAAGAGTCTGGTGCAATAAACACCTGAAGAAAAGGACAAAGATCAGTGTCTACAGAGCCGTGGTACTGCCTACTCTTCTGTACGGGTCTGAATCATGGGTCATCTACCGCCACCATCTGCGACTCCTCGAACGCTTCCATCAGCGCTGCCTCCTCACAATCCTAAACATCCACTGGACTGACTACGTGACTAACGTTGCTGTCCTTGAACAGGCAGACGTCACCAGTATTGAGGCCATGTTGCTGAAAACGCAGCTGCGTTGGGCAGGGCACGTCTCCAGGATGGCGGATCACCGCCTCCCTAAGATCGTGTTCTATGGTGAACTTGCCACCGGCTGCCGCAAGAGAAGAGCTCCAAAGAGGAGATAGAAGGACTCCCTGAAACAACACCTCAGCCTAGGCCATATTGACCACCATCAGTGGTCCACCCTGGCCTCCAATCGGGAGATTTGGAGACACACCATACATAACGCTGCTGTCTCCTTTGAGAGCACGCGTAGAATCAGTCTCGAGGAGAAAAGACAGCGCAGAAAGAACCGTGCCTCGACTATGCCACCCAAGGAGACCCTCCGGTGTGCTCTTTGCAACCGGTCTTGCCTATCCCGCATTGGCCTTTTCAGCCACCAAAGCGCTTGCAATAAGCGTGGGCAAAGCCCTTCCCAAATCTTTGTCCGCGAAGCCAAGCCATGATTTATGATTTGAGAAAAATGAAGAATTAAATTCTAAAATCTTTCCTTATACTTTATGTTTTATGCCTGTAATTTTAAGTCACTGTTTGATTTCCTTACTGTGAATTGTCTCTGAACATGTGTGTTTTCTCACCTTCCATTTTCCCTTTTTTAAGTGTTCAGTATGCGTGGTCTTGTAGAATGATCTTGTACTTAGGATTCTAATCCATATGTTTTGCCATCTATGGCTTTTTAATGGGCTGCAGTTGGGTATTCAATCAATTCATTATGTTAGATACTGGAAACTAAATGAGGTCAAGATTACTTGGATGACACTTGTAGGAATACAGCAGGAAGGGTGTAATGTCCTGTGTGGTTTAGTCTTCAGCTCATGGATCAAATGCAGAGGTACTTCTGAACGTATACAGCTCCAGTGTTAAGCAGTTGTGCTGAGTCTGTGCCTGGTGGAAATTTGGTAGTGGAGGAGGGGGCCTCTGCCTTGGCCCCTGAAAGAAATTTTGCAAAAAGCTCCTCTGTCTCCAAGACAGCCCCACCTCTGGCCAAGGCTGAGACAAGCAGCATCTCTGTGATAAACATCTCTAAGAGAGGAAACCTGTTGGCAAGGCCCTTTTTGTTTTGGGAGCTCTCTTTTGTTTGTATCACTGGCTCCTACCCGGAGGTAGGGGTGAAGGAGAATGAAAGGTAAAGTGAAGCCACGTGGGCTGAGATAAGGAGAGTTTACTTGAACAACACAAAGAAAGAAAAAACAATAATAAAGTGAGTGCTGTACGACACGCTGCTCACCACTACTGCCTTGCCATGTGGAATCAAACTCCTCACCCACAGCCAGTCCTCATATATGTACTCAGCATGACATCGATATGGTATCGAATATCCCATTGCTCGGTCAGGCCATCCTGGCTGTGAAAATTAAACCTATGCTGGCTGCACCCTAGCACCTAGGACAGCAGCATAGGGAGAACTCACACAAATATTGCCTATTTGCCAGAAAGATTTCTTTATTGTAGCTATTACATATATTACTGTTATTAATCACAATAACTTGAACTTTACTTGTGTAACCGTGCCTGTTACTGCCTCTCATTGCAACTAGAGCTTCATTGTATTGTTTCCCAGTAAAATGCACCATTAGAAATAATGTTTGTTTATAGCAAGGAGCTCAAAGAATTCAAAAGAATATGTAGAACCTCAATTTTCCTATACTGCTTGTGAAAAACTGGAATGACCTGATTGTACTACTGGTTATTTACTTTGTACTGAATTAATAGACTGAATGAATAGATCCAGTACTGCAAATTAGTGTCAATAAACATTTTTAAAAAAAAAAAGACATTTATATGTATATACATAAATAAAAATACAGATACACACTGTAATTTCAGAGGTATGTTACTGTTTCAGTTAAACATTTTGTTGTCTAGATATTAAATAACAGCCTGCAGATCTTTAAGAACTTCAGGATAGAATTTAATAATCTCAAAAAATTTGTAACGGTAAGATATGACATAAACTGTTAGATAGATATCTTTGAGTAAATACAACTAAGCTGAACTATCTGGTGATAGATAAGGAAATTTAGATTTAAGGTTTTAAGCAATCACTACTTAGTTATTATCTTTCCACAAGGTTCTCCAGCAGACAGCTATTTACCACAGTAAATTTTTTTTTTTAAACTTCATAGATTTCATTGGCTTTACAGCCTGAGGGGCTTTTAAATCATCTGATCTGACCTCCAGTATAACACAGGTCATTGCATTTTATCCACATATATTTTTACTGAATAAAATGACTCTGCATTTCAGTATTTAGAAAACAGTCGTATGTCATAAGAAGGAAGTAAGAGAGACTGGAATTGGAATACAGAATTATTCTAAAAAATTAGAAAAATGGTTTTAAAAGGTAAGTAATTCCTTTAAGTCAAGTATGCATTTTCTGTTTTGGTAAGAATAGATAATAGAAACGCAAGGTGTAGATCAACTGATTAGATGACAAATACCCATAAATTACCAGGAATTAAAAATTTATCATAAAACTGATCAAAAATCTACCATAGTACTCTTATTCATAGAACAACCCCATTGGATATATATAACAAGAGGGTCTTTATTCATCTAAGGTTTCATTTGGAGAACAAATTCGATTTTGAGGACTTTGGAAAAATTCTGTATGAGTTGCAGCTCTGTAGCTCAGAAATTTCGTATTGCCATTACCGGTAACAGGCCACAGGCTTTCTATTGATTCTTCAAGGCCCCAGGACTATGGCTGGTGGTCTTGCTTTGCCTGGATTTATCTAAGTCATCCTGGAGCTTTTTGTTCACCTGCTTTCAACAAGACCACTCTCTAACAATGAGGAGACTCTTGCCTGAGTGGTTTTAGCTTAAGCATGGCTGTATATACTGTGTGGTGGAATGCCTATTTGTTTTCTGTATTCTTTTGACAGTACATAGCGATAACAAGTAGTTGTCCTGTGTAGAATCAGCTTTCTACAGCCCTGTGCTAACACTGTAGTATAGAGGAGTCATTCATTCATTCATGGCTTGGCTTCGCAGACGAAGATTTGGGAAGGGCTTTGCCCACGCTTATTGCAAGCGCGCTGATGGCTGAAAAGGCCAATGCGGGATAGGCAAGACCGGTTGCAAAGAGCACACCGGAGGGTCTCCTTGGGTGGTATAGCCGTTTCGTCCCTTGCCTGTCGCTACAGGGCTTTGCAGACGTGAGTACACCCTTCAAGCCTGCGCGGTGGATTTTTTAGGTGAGGCGCAGCGTGCGCGAGACTGGCCCCACCCTTTACACCTGAGGTTCATCTGCCAGGGCCTAGCGAGCTTGGACGGTGACAGCGAAGTCCTCAGGTCGTAGGTTTGGTTAGAGTATCCTTCTCTTAGATGGATGGCCTTACAGGGCTAAACGAGCTCCATCTGCCCGGGTTTGGAGTTAGAGTTGTCCTTCTCCTAGGATGGTTGCCCGAAGGCCAGTGAGCCCATCCTGCCCATGGACACACTTTGTCTGACCCTTCAGTTGAGACCTGTCAGGCTTGGGAGACCCTACCGGAGGCATATGCCACCACCAGCATAGCTCTCAACTTCACAAGGGCACGCAAGCTCTTTCCCCACGGCAAGGGGGTGCCCGTGAAAGAGATAGAGGAGTGCAGACTTAGCATGACAGCAGAGGCCTTTTTTCCACTTGTTAGCAAAAAAGATCCACAGCATATATAGGAAGCTAAGAAGTTATTTTTAGTCTTGATATTTAAATACTCTAGTACAGAAAAGTCATGTTAATAACCAAATTAAAACTGTTGCACAACAACTTCCTTCCTTCCAGCCTTCTTTTGGATCCTAAGGGTGGTAGGTTTGGTATTTCTCAAAAGGGTTTGTACATTCAAAAACCTTTGCAGACTGTCATACTATGCAAGCAGCATGCACGCCGTGTGTTCAGTTTCATATAAAAAAAGCTCTCTGATGAGCAAGCAACCGAGTCTTCTCTTTATACCAGATTCTGATCTGAAAAAACCTCACAGAAATAACTAATTTACAACATATGGCCCAGCAGAAGGCTAGATTCAACATCTTCAAAGTAAGCTAGTCCAAATGCTGTGAATGATACTTCATGGAGCTGAGCTTCATGGCCAGAGATCAGTACCCGGCCTTCTTTTATTTAGTGGTATTAATATATGATACTGCTTTTGAACAGATGAATGTTGAGTTTTCTTTCATCTCTTTTCTATATGTCAGTATTTTTCCAAGACAACCAAGTCACAAGAAGTTTATTAAATAAGGGTTTTTTTTTAATATCAGATAATGCATATTCCATGCTGCAAAAATGTCATCATAATAATCCATCTTTGTTGGGTTTAACAGAATGTCCCTGGAGCTTAGGATCACTTTGGTCCCCAATCGTGTATGCTGTGATTATGGCAAATTATGAAAAGCCAAGGGTAATAAAAGCCACTCTGCTATAGGCAGAGAAAAAAAGATTTATGAATTTATTTATTCCGAAGGTGGAAGGAGCCTGCCACTATCAAGTTTGCACAGCCTTTCCCCATCTGGAAACAGGGGGTTCTAAATATATAACCTGCTTTTTTGTCCGAATTTTTATTTCTGATTCTTTGTTGATAGCCACAAATCAGTTATTTTATCAAAGATAAACATCTGCCTAAGCATTCTATGGCTCTCTGGGCCTTTCCTTCATTGTAATGCAAATATTGCTACTGTTTTGAGTCCTCTAAACCTTTGAAATGCCTCCAGTTTCCTTCTGGGTTATTAAAAAATTAAAATCAGGGGTTTGGAGATAATTCAGCTATTCAGTTCTTCCTAACAAATTTACAATTCAGAGGGTAGAAACAATTGTGTTACTATCATAGTAATTTGCTACTCCCTTGAAGATTCCTGGGCATGAGCTCCCCAGCCCTGTCAGTCTGACTATCTACACTTAGCTAATTTTAATAGATGCTGTTTCATATGTTCTGTTACTACAGATGGTGAAATTTTTATTTCATCCAAGGCGGCAAAACTTTTTTCTTTTCCTTCCAGAGAGCTAACACAGATGAAAGGAAATATTCATGTAAGTTTACACCCTAGTGGAGTTCTACACAGAAGAAAAACACATAATGATTGTCACAGTGAAAGATATTTTATTTCTAAGACAACTGGAGGGAGTTTTTTGGTGGTGGCTTTTTTCACTTGGTGCTTCAGTGGATGATGTAGTTGTTACTACCGTAACTCATTGGAACACAAAAAAAGAAAAGTTGCATGAACGGATTTAAAATCTTGTAAGCAGATGATAGATGTGTTCAATGAAATTGGAAACAAACCCAAGGAAGAGTCAATTCAGCCACTGTCTTTGATTTTTGGATAAAAACTTTCTATTATCTCCAAAAATACAAAAATCTGACTGATTAAAATACTGAGTTTTTCTTTGGTTTTCTCACTCCCCCCATCCCCACCCCCCATAACAATGTATGATTAAGCATTTAAGATTTATGAAATAATTACTGCTAACAGGGAGTGAAGTAAAGCCTCTCCAATGTGAGGTTTGTTTATCTATATCTGTCACTGAAGAAAGGTATACCCATATTAAAAATCAGCATGAGCAGACTCCTGCTCACCTCCTCCTGCAGTGCCTTAATGCCTCCTCAGCCAGTGCAAACCTCCCACAGGCAAGACCACCAGCTCTGCCTGCCCAAGGCTCACAGAGAGGCACTGAGCACTCGATGATCCATACTGGATGGCTGTGTCCTCCCTGCAGCGTTAGATCTGTGTCTGTGATGTGTCTGATGTGCTGGGGTAGCTGCTGGGAACTGTGCCCCGTGGCACATCATTGCCAGTGCTGAGCAGTGCCACACTCAGGAGAGGTTTTGGACACCTTCCACCCCAGCTGCAGCACAAATTGCTGCCTCTGTTTGTTGTGCTGCAGTGCTCCCAGATGGCAACGTTTTAGCTGGTGCCATCTGAAGAGGTGCTTGAGAAATTGTAACTCTAAATAAGAGTTGGCTGAAGGTAACAGGTGTAAGCACCTTTTGAGTAGGATTGTCTCTCAGAGGCTGTTAGAAACTGCTAGGGTTCCTAGTAACGAACACCTTTCTCAGTTACTCTGTGAGCAGCAGTGGCACCTTTCCGGAAGGCAAGCCTAGAAACTGTTCCATGAATTGCTGCATCCTTTAGCTACTTCTGTTTGCACTGTTCTTCCTTGGAGTGTCCTGCTCTATTTACTGAATCCATTTCCATATCAGATTCTCACGTCTTTATGTCTGGCTGATCATAGAATCATAGAATGGTTTGGGTTGGAAGGGACCTTAAAGATCATCTCGTTCCAAACCCCCTGCCATGAGCAGAAGCACCTTCCACTATTAAAGAATGGGATATAGCTATCAGTAAACATTATCAGAAGATACGTGCCTACTACCTGTCTGCTGTTTGCTTTCACTTGCCACTTGCTTCATCTCATGAAATGCCAGAAGTGCAAAGTCTGAGGTGCCCGCATCGTATTTTCTCTCCAAATAAGAATCACAGAATCACAAAATCACAGAATGGTTGTGGCTGTCAGGGAAGATCTGGAGTTTGCTTCCTTGTGTCCAAACCAGATTGCATATTTTGGATCCTGAGGGCAGGGGACATACTTAGGCTGCAAATGTTCAGCTTTTTCTAAAATAGTTGGTACACAACTTAAAGCAGAACTGGTAAGGTTTGCATTAAATACTCAATTGTTTATTCTGTTTAGACTAATCATAACCTCGCTTAAAATGTGAACCTTGAGTTTTTTAATCAAGATTGGTTTCTTATTGGTGAGATTTAGTTGTTTGCATAATGTTGCATTTTATTACATTTTCATGGAAATTTTATCATATTGAGAACAAGCTAGAAATGTTCACGTATGTAGTGGGTTGACCCTGCCTGGATGCCAGGTGCCCACCAAGCTGCTCTGTCACTCCTCCTGCTCAGCTAGACAGGGGAGAGACAAAATAGAAAAAGGTTCATGGGTCAAGATAGGGACAGCAATTACTGCCAAAATTGGCATATTTTGGCAAAAAAAATTGGCAAAACAGACTTGACTTGGGCAAATTAATTTAATTTCTTGCCAATGAAATTTGAGTAGGATAACGAGAAATAAAAACTAAATCTTAAAAAAACCACCTTCCCCTTACACCTCCCTTCTTCCCAGGATTAACCTTAGTCCTGACTTCTTTACCTCCTACTCTCCATCAGGGAATGGGGCTTATGGTTAATTCATCACAGGTTGTTTCTGCACCTTATTCCTTCTCAGGGGGAGGACTCCTCACACTCTTCCCCTGCTCCAGAATGGAAGCCCTCCCACAGTAGATAGTCCTCCAAGAACATGAGTCCTTCCACAGGCTATAGTTCTTCACGAGCCGCTCCAGTGTGGGTTTTTTCCATGATGTACAGTCCTTCAGGAACTGACTACTCCAGCATAGGTCCCCCATGGGGTCACAAGTCTTGCCAGCAAACCTGCTCCATTGTGTGCTCCTCTCTCCGTGGATCCACAGGTCCTGCCAGGAGCCTGCTCAATCATGAGCTTCCCACAGGTTCACAGACTCCTTCGGGCTTCCACCTGCTCTGGTGTGGGGTCCTCCACAGGCTGCAAGTGAGTATCTTCTTCACCATGGACCTCCATGGGCTGCAGAGGGACAGTTTGCCTCACCATGGTCCTCACCACAGGCTGCAGAGGAATCTCTGCTGAGATGCCTGGAACACCTCCTCCCCCTCTTTTTTACTGACCTTCATGTCTGAAGAGCTGTTTCTCTCACATACTCTCACTCCTCTATTTTGACTGCTGTTGTGCAGCAGTTTTTTCCCCTTAAATATGTTATCACAGAGGCACTGCCATTGTCATTGATTTGCTCTGCTTTGACCAGCAGTGGGTTTCTCTTGAAGCCATCTGGGATTGGCTTTATCAGACATGGGGGAAGTTTCTTTCAGCTTCTCACAGAGCTCATTCCTGTAGCCACTCCACTACCAAAATCTTGCCACACAAACTAAATACAATATATTACGAAGTTTGTAGCAGAAGATATGAAGGATTTCTAAGAGCTAAGGTTCATAATGGGTTTTTTTTGTTGACTTTTCATGTATTTTTGAAGAGTGATTGTAAAGAATGTTTTCACTTAGAAGTCCTTACATGTTGTAAATACAATTGTACAGATTTTTTTTAAAAAAAATATTCAATTATCTGTTCCATCACAAATTTTAAAATTCCCATGCACAAATACTGTATTGTCAGTCATAAAGAATTATGGGTTGGCATTTTCAGTCCATTTCTCAAATCCCCAGAAGCATGCAAGTTGGCACAATTTAAAACCAAGACCACCTATTATATAATTTACCAAAACTGCCAGAGGCAGAATGGGTAAGACTTATGATTTCTTTTTCCTTAGACGATTATTTGTTATCTATATTTATCATAGTCTTGGCCATCTTATGAAGACCGAGGACTTTCATGTACCACTCTATTATTATAATGAACTTTCAAAACTGATTACAGCAAATCACTGAAGCAGGTCTTGTAAAACAGATAAAGCTATCCAAGCAAGATTTCCCACATATTCCAGGAGATACATTCTGCGACATTCTGTACAAATACTTGTTTTACTGCTACCAATAACATTTAGTCACTGTAGTCAAAAAAGCTCATTAACGCTGATGGGATCAAAGCACCCAAAACCATTCTGGTAATTCTGTTATGTATGTGAAACATACATGCAGGCTTTGAGACTACCAAGGAGCTGCTTATCAAAACTCTTTGTAGTATGGCGACACCTTTGGTTTTATTGATAGAAATGCTCAGGTCTCTCCTAAGACTGCAGTAGAAACATTAAAGAGAGGCATTTAATCCCATTCTACAATCATCAAAATAAAAATTCATAAAGTTTAAAGTTTTAGGTAAAAAATACTGTATGACCTGTACTGCATAACTTTTTTGGGTTTTCTTTTTTAAATCAGGACAAAGGAAATACTATTCCAAAAAAATCTTTTCTACCAATTTTACTTTACATTACGAACATTACAAACATTACATTACAAACTGTTTTTCATTTTCTGCTATATAAAAACAATGATAAAAAAATTATTGTACTTATCTTAACAGGGTAAGGTTACTGAAGAAGGAAAAAATTAACAAAAGACTTACAGTTTGTTTAAAACTCTCTGGATTGCAAATAAACATCAATTCTTATAATTCCATGGCAACATGGGACCGCCTTTGAATTGTATTTGTACCATCACAAAAACGTTACAGAATTTGACATTGGCTGTTATTTCAACTCAGGAGAGCATGATTTAGCTGGAACATTTCATACTAGGTTAGAAGTATATTTGCAGGCACACATGTAAAGACAGAAATTTAGGTTGATAATACTTTTTATTCTTGATGTAATTTTATTTTATTTTCAGGAAAAAAACCACAAAACAGTCTGTTTTTCAGGAATTTCATGACAAATTAAATCTTTCTAATACAGTTAGACTTTTTATTTCCTGGAAACACAAACTTCTTGAAGTATTGAGATGTTATTAGTAGAACTGTAGATTGGGGAATTACTAGACATAGTTGTGTAGAAACATAAGCATCATGCTTTCAAGAAAATCTATTTCTTCTATTTTAAAGGAAGGGAATGGTTGATGAGAAGTAGCTTGCTCAAAGAGCAAGTGGATATATTCCAAGTTACTAGTTTTCAGAATTATGAACACTGTCAATTTCAGTGAAATCAGCATGTCACAATTTATCTAAAAACATCTTTATTTTTTATTACATTTTTTTAGTCTCAGTTCCCTATACTCTGTCATTGGTGAAATGACAGATTTCTGTTCAGAGTTACAGGGCAGGAGGTAATGACACAGCTCTGCCAAGATTAGCACAAATGTTGTGTCACTACTCTATTAAAAGAAGTCGTATCTTCAAACTAGCCAGTTTGTATTAAGAAAGCTAATGGAAAAGAACATTGAAATTATTGAAGCTAAGTAAACAAAAGTTCAGTGAATGAACATATGTATCTAATAACGGCTATGTGGGTAATGTCTCTGCACAAATTCTTCCTCCGTAGTATCAATTAAGGACTGTATTCGGCTTCTCAGGAAACCTTGTGTCCTCAATCAGGTATAGTCTGACACTTTAACATATATCAGGTATAGTCTGACACTGATAACTCTTACCCAGTTTTACTTTGCAGTTTTTAAAGATAGTAGGTTTTTCTCCATAACTTCCTTAATTCTCAGACTCTCTTCTCATGTATTTGCATTGACAACTGTGCTCTTACACACCTTATAAGTTAAACTAGATACGTCAGGAAGAGTTTTCATAACTTGAAGAGAATTGTAGATGTAGTGGGTGGTGTGGAAACATTAGAGGGACAGTGTGATGAGGGAGACTCTCATGATTTCTCTGCGAAAGCAGCACAAGTAGTAGTCCACCTGAAGTGCCCACACACAGATGCACACAGCATGTAAAAGTCAGGAGGCAGGTACTAAACATACTAAATGCAAGTGTTGCCGATGTCAGAAGCTTTGCCCCAAGTTGGAGTACACACTACTTATTTTGACTCTCCCTCTCATTTTATTATTGATGCTATCAATACATCATGGTGATACAGGCTTGGCACTGATACTCTAGGGAGCAGCTCTGGGGAAAGAGGTCTAGAGGTCCTGGAGGACAGCCAGCTGAACATGAGACAGCAGTGCACCCTGGTAGCAGAGATGGTGAACAACATTCATGGCAGCGCAAACAGGAGCATAAGAAACAGATCCAGGAAAGTGATGATTGCTCTCTACTTGGCACCCATTTGATCTCCAGAGGCTGCATCCAATTTTGGAACCCACAGTACAGTCCCTGTTCTTGGAATATTTCAAGACATAACTGGATAAAGCCCTGCTTGACATGGTCTGACCTCAGAGCTGACCCTGTTTGCATCACTAAAAGGACCTAAGTCTCTTCCCATGAGAATTATCCTATGGTCCTGTAATTCATACGAATTACAGGTCTGAATGCACTTGAAGAACTAAGATCTCACTGGATTTAAAGAGATGTGGTGGAATATCTCACACAGGCATGCTGCAGTGGGTTGTTATAGGCTTTTCAGGAGAGATAGACTGCAAAAAAGAGAAGGGAGGTTCCCTTTGTAAAGCGGTGGCTCAAGTACACAAAGCTCTTCACTGAAGTAGGTGATGAGCCAATTTAGAGCTTATGAGTAAGAACTGATACACCCAGAGACACTGTGGCAGGCATCTGCTACGCATCATCTAATTAAGAAGATAATGTAAATGAAGCCCTTTTTAGGCAAGAAGGCTGGCCAGGCGTCTTTCATAAATCCATGGTGACTAATACCAATCACCTTTTTGTCCTTCATATGTTTGGAAATGTTTTCCAGGAGGATTTGCTCCATCACCTTTCTGGTGACTGAGGTAAACCCAAAAAGTTTGTAGTTCCCCAGACCTCTTTCATGCTCTTCTTGAAGACAGGATTGTAATTTACTTTTATCTCTCCTCAGGAATCTCCCCTGAGACTGACATGATCTTTTAAAGCTAACAGGGTGAATGAGTGGTAGTGAGTTAAAAAAATAAAAAAAAAAGGTTACAGCCCTGAACTTAAGGAGGCTGATTTGGGCATATTCTTGGATCTATTTTTCAGGATCCCATGGGAGACTCTCCTGGAGAGCAAAGGGGCCTGATGCTATTGGGCTGGTTTTTGTAATGGGTTAAAATGTTGGCTCCAGATCAGGGAATTTTTTCCCCTCCTCTTCCCTTGTTAGCACGGGAAAGCCTTTTCCGGGCCTCTGTGGGGGAAGTGGGGCTGGCCCTCAACTCAGGTTTCAATCCTGTCTTTGGAGATGAGACGTGTCAATCAACGCCTCTGTGAATAAACCTATAAAAGCCACAATGTGGCTTTCTGGCATGCATATTTAATTTTCAGCAGCAGGACAGATAGGAGAGAGAGAACAACTGTCATCCTCAACCCTGGACAGTAAAAGACCTTCCACATGGCAGTCTTTTCGTTTTGCTGATTACTGACGGGGGTGGTTAAAAAAGAGATTGCTAAGAGGAAAGGGGCAAAATGGCCAACCCCCCAACTCTGCATGGAAGGAGAGAGAGCTGCTGGAGAGGGGAAATGTGGGAATGTTTCAGATTTCCAAAGATGGAGCCTCCGCAGCAAAGTGGGAAACCCGCATCATTCCCCAGAGATCCAGTTCATCTCTTGTTCTGCAGATGGGAAGAGCAGGGAGCCAACCACAGCCCCTGACAAACTGGCAACTCAAGTTTTTTCCAGCTACCCCAGAGAAAGACTACATACTGCTAAGGAAGTTTGTCTCCAAGAGTTCAGTCTTGAACTGAGATCAAAGAGGTTAAAAGAACTGCAGTTTCCTCATTCTGGTTTTATTCCTTACCCACCCCCACCTGCGTGGACTGCGTGTGTGGGCTTGTGGTAATTGGGGATGTGGATTGGAGTGGGAAAACCTGTGTTCATATGTATATACCTATTTATGTATTTATTACCACCTCTCTCTCTCCTATCTCTGTTCTACCTGAATTTATGTTATTGATTTATGGTTCTCATTGTTTTCTGAATTAAATTAATTTTCTTTCACCCTCTTAATCCAAAAACCTGTTTTGCTGATTTCTTTTCCTTGCCTGGAGTCCTAAGCCCCATTGTCTCATCAGCCCGAATATTTAAACTCCTTTATTTAGCTCTCAGGGAGTTTACATTTCCCTGAGGCTGTAGCTTAAAAACAAAACAAAACAAAACAAAAAACCCCCCAAAAAACAACAACAAAAAAACCCCACCCCAAAACAAACCAAACAACTTTTCAGTCCTTTTCAAACCAGGACAGTTTTCAAAGACAGCCTCCTTGGTGCTCAAAGACAGTCTACTGAAGTGTGCAGAAAGTCAAGCAAATTTGGCAAAGGATGAAGAAAAAGAGACAGGGGACGTCTGACTGAGCTTAGACACAAGAAAAACTTGTGAGACCCCATCCTGTTTTGGGCTCTGTAGTACGAGGTAGACATAAACATACTGGAGGAAGTCCAGTGGAGGGAGGACCACCAGGACAGTCAGGAAACTCAACAACATGATGTACAAGGGAACTTGTATAAGCTGAGGGACCTAGGATTATTCACCCTCAAAAAGGGACAGAGAAGGGCAGACCTTATTGCGCTCTACAACTACCCAATGGGAGCAGACGAGGTGACAGACATAAAGTGGAACATGGAAAATTGTGATTGTACATAAAGAAAACGTTTTTACCATGAGGGTGTCAAACACTGGGACAGGTTATTTAGAGGTATAAAAACCTCAAAGGGACGAAGACATGGGTAGCCTTATCTAATTAGAGCTCCTTTGAGCAGGAGATTGGATTAGATGAACTCTAGAGGTCTCTCCCACCTTAAAGTTTCCTATGATTTTGTATTTGAAATTCAACTTCTTTGTTCCCAGACATTTTCTTCCTTTCTGGTAGAAAAAGCGCTCACTTAACATTTTGCTATTTTTTCAATCTCACTTGGAAAACACAGCTAGTTTGCTTTTTCTGTCCTGAAAGCCGTGGTTTTTAGAAACAGCAGACTCCAGATATCTCTAAATTTATTCCTATAAAGTTTGTCTTTACAAATAAATCACAAATTTTTTTACAAATTAATTTTTCCAATTTCTCTACACAGTTGATTTTTTTTTTTTTTTACATTTCTTACAGTTTTACTAGAATTCTGATTCAAACATCTAAACATAGTTAACCAGAATGAAGATCCAGAGGAATAGGGGGTTTTAAGCATGTTTTGAAATAAAACTTTTTCAAGGTTTTACTTTTTAAAAAATCACATTAACATATATTTTCTATTTTTTGTAAAACTAGAAATGCTTTATTTTTAATACTCTGTGTTCTAAATGCAAAGCCTGTTTTAGAAAAAAAAAAACAAACAAAGAACCCCACAAACATTTAGACAGATACTCATGTGCATTCCTAGCCAAGAAAAACACTTGAAGGTGAGATTGATTTGAAATAGTTTAAATCCTTTAGACCTGAAGGCATCTATGTCGGTTTTTTTTCTCTCTCAACAGGGGTGCTTCTCTGACTGGGGCTGTGAATTAGAATGAGAGTACAGTCAATAATTCAATCTGAACAACTGTCTCTAAACCATTCTAGGAATGTATGTGATGTAGGAAATCAATGATGCTTCATTAATTTATACCAGATGAGTATCTAGTACTTACGTATTGACCTCCACAGTCTTAAAAGCTTAGCTTTATTTTAAATATATCTGCATGCATTATTATGGAGTTAACTTATTGTATGACTGCCTCTGAAAAAATCAAATATAACTTTCCATCATGACCATATCCAGTTTAAAGCATATTTGATGACATAGACATTCACATGTAGATAAACAGATGTGCATGAACATTCATTATAAGAAAAGATTTTCTCTGTCATGTTATAGCAGATGACTCATTTAGCTTTCTTTCCTGAATAGTACTCTGAAGTGCTTCTGCTTCCCCATTAGCTGTACAGGAGAACTGCTAAAACTAGAGTTCTGAGTTAAACACCTAAACACAATCCACCAAAGTGAAGATGCAAACCAGCAGGGGGAGATTAAGCATGTTTTGAGATAAGTTTCTGTTGGAGGACTTGTGGGGATTTTTGTTTTATTGCATTTTTTCCCTATTAAAGATGTTTACTACTTCACAGAACTAGTACAACTGATTTCTTGTACAAAGAAAAGCAGTACATGAAGAACTTTGAGTCCCTATTGACCTGACTTTTTAAACAGTTCTTTTGAATTTTTCATGTACTGTGATTTCTTCTGCAATTATAAAAACATTAAAAAAGCTATTTTGTCTGAATTAGAACAAGATTCCTTTTCAAACACTGGAAGATACCAGTTATTTTAATGTGTAAACAAGAGTCTGAAACACACTGAATAACTTTCTAACTGTATCTAACAAGGTTTTCATAGTGATAATCTTCTCGATGACCTTTTCCTAGAAGAAATTCTTCAGGTGGAACTGACAATATAATAAGGATTTCTAAGCTCAAAAAGCTATTATAAGTATGGTTAGATATACTGATATTAGCTTTGTATTAAAAGAACAACATGAAATTACTTTAAGCATTCAGCTCAAGAAATACTTGTAACTAGTAAACATCTTTAATATGGAAAAAATGCAATGTGATCATTCCTAACGTAATTTTTTTGGTAGGATCCATTCTACCTACAACCCAGTCCTCCTGTCTGCCAGCACAGCATAATTTTGTAAACACTGATGTTCATGAAGCTGTCCTATCTAACCTGCATTCTAGTTTTTCTGCTGCTTTTGAAAGACTGATTTTGCTTCTCCGTCATTTTGAGAGTGTGACTTAATCAGCAAGCAGTGATACATTCTCATTTTTGCTGCCCATCACCTTTTCATTTGGAGCTGAGCCACTGTGAACTTGCGAGTAAGAGTCTTTGCATTAAATCACAGAAGAAGGGACCTTGATTCTGGTCTAGTGATTAGAGCACTTGAAATTGAAGCTCATTCATTTAAAGCAGGTGTCCAAATGACATCTCCCACTGTAGGTGGCTATTTTTAACAGTGATTTATTTGCCCAAGGACATTTTGTTCTTCCATTCACATAATGGAAAACGTTAAAAATGTCTAGACATCCAGTCAGAATGCTTCAGCTTCGTAGTAATCTCATGGTATTGCTGGGTCAAAACATTAAAAATACTTATAACATGCCTTCCTTGTTTCTTCGAAGAGCTTATCCTTTCATTGTAAATGCAGCTATCCCATCTACAAAAAGATCCTGGAAGCCACTAATTTTTCCTAAAGAGCAAGACTGACACATAAGATGCGTAAGGGCACTCTTCGTGAGAAAATACTGCAATCCCTACCAGCCGCTGTTGAAATACAAGCTTATATTTCTATCTCAAAAAATACACTCTAGGACATCAAGCCCAGGTCACTGCTCCTGTCTCCAGTATCATTTCCCGCTTAAAATAAGCATCAGATGAAGCAGTCAGTCCCGAGCAGATAAGGCAACCATAAACCATCCCATACTTCCACACTCCATGAACTCCACTCAGTCTTCCCCACTTCCTTGAAAGCACAGAAGTTTCTCGTGTTGGTTGGCTGGATGTTTCTTTTTCAAATGTCCTCTCCCCATCACAGACAGTATTATAGATATCAGACATGGTGTGGCTGCATGGCACAGATATGTGACGTGGGTTCATTAGTCTGGTAAGAGTGTAGAGCTTCATAATTTAATAATGAGATATCTTTGTAGTATGAAAGCAGCAGCTGCAGATAGGCTGACTATAGTTACCTAACTCAGCATTCACACAGTATCAGGCAGAGGCCAATGGATTTAAGCAAGCAGCATGTGTACCTATCCTTTTTCATAGCTCCAGGCCAACTTTAAAAGATAAAATGCTGGGGAAGGAAGCAAGTAACAGAAGAGAGTCTAAATGTGAAGGCAGAACTTTTTCTCTTGGGAAATGTGAGAGATGTAAAACATCCTGATTGGACTGATCTTCCAGGAGGGGAAAATATTACAAAAAAGGGCAACTGTGGGAAGATGACATAGGGGTGTCAACTAATACCATCCACTCTGAAAATACAAAAGAGAATAGGCTTTACCAGGATGCTGACAGTAGCAGTAGTAGCAAAAAGTGTAACTGGTGCAGCCTGAATATAGGAAGAACGTTCTATGTGTCCTCCCCCACCCTAGAGCATTGTGCTTTATCCGCAGTCCATCATGTTTGCTACTGGATCTGTGGTGATGCCCATGTGGTCTTAAGATTTTAGTATTTTCAAACTTTAGATTTTTGGTTCAGGATGCTATAAAATGCCGTAAGATCTATGTTGCAGTCCCCACAGGTTGGCGGGCTTGTGTTCTGGTATTCTTCCACACATTCCTTAACACCATGCCTCTGGTGTCCTCCAGTCTACACCGCCTTCTGCCCACTCAGCTAACTACTCTTGTTACCTAGATTTAGGCGCTCTCAGACCCTCCACTTACATCCCTTTAAGCTACCCATACTTTTCGTAGTTATGTCCCTATGCTGTCTCTAGTTTCTCCAAGTCTTTATTACAACCTACCTTCATTCCTTGTGTTTACTTTTGCTCCAGAGTTATCTTGTCTATGATACTGTCTCAGATTCTGCGTCCCATTTCCTCCTGTTTCTGGTCATACTAATGCTGACTCCAGACCCAGGCAAAAATATCATGTTTTTTCGCATTTTACACTGGGAAAGAACAAAAATGAGGATTTTGACTTTACAGTTCACTCAAGGAGTGCTACTCTCATCAGAGGAAAGGAACCTGCACTTCTGTGCTGCTCAATGTTTTAAAATTTTGTTCAGTGAATTATAAATATGAAAAAATTAAAAAAAAAAAAGAAAAGAAGGAAAAAAAGCAAATCCCTTCATTTTATTGACCAATATCCTCACTAGAGTAATAGTGGAAAGGTGGACTGTTCTTTGGCTCTGTTAAGACAATAGCACATTTTAAACATGCCGTGGAATGTAGCCTAGAGTTCATCTGAAATCCTTCAAACTGTGGACAGCACTGAGCAGGTTTTCCCACCTGTCAGAAAAGGAGATTAACCGCCAGACTGTGCAGCCAGGAAAATGTCATGTTTCTGCTGCTCACAGGAGGCCACTACCTTTTGAATAACTCAGCAATACAAACCTCAGGGCTTGTCTTGACCGGATCTGGATCTCTTCAAGCTGTGATGGCAAAAACTGCTAAGGGTCAGGAGAGGGTCAAAAGGGCTATGTCCCTCAGATGAAGACTGACTCTACAGCATCTTATTTCCTATAACTTAGCAAAGACTTATTTTTCTTCCGCTTAACCACGATTCTGCAGTGGAAGCACTTTACTGTATGTGGTAATGATCTAATAAAACTAAATAGGAATTAGGCGACTAACTAACCTGTGAGCTAATGAGGAAAGAAACAGTGACCAAAGAGACTTTGTAATAACACCTAAGAAAAATCTGTGGTGGACCTAAGACTGAGGAAGAAGAAACCACTGCCTTCACCATAAAACTTCTCCCACTGAAGAGTCCTGGATGCTAATGACTGAATGAAAATCTTCCCTAAAAAGTGAAGACTTAACACATTAACCTTTAGAGAGGGATGTGGAAAGGGTGAACATAACATAAGGGAAAAGTTTAGGTGCTATACAGTCTGTGTACAACAATTTTAATTGCATCATTCATGGAAATTAGTAGTAAGTGGATAATTGGTCTGCTTATATTAGTATCATAGTAACTGAATTAATATCATTCCTGTATTGTGAATAGATTGCCAAGACATGAGTAAAACTATTAACAAAGTCATATTTTCACATACAAGATTAGTTCCTTTGCTCTCCTTTTTAAGTGTAGAGTTGGGGGTTTTTTTGAGAATAACACTAGATTTTTATAGAAGACATATTTAAAAAATAGCTGTACAAGTGGTGTTCTATGCTGGCGCAAATGCTGTCTGCATGTGATAATCATACTCTGAACATTTGTGCCCATCTGCACAGGGCTAAGAAATAAGGATGGCAAATTCAAAACAGCTGGAATCATGAAGTAAACACTAGTTGTACAGGTTTTGGAGAGGTAAGTGTCACGAAAAAGGGCTGGGAAGATAGATAGAGCTAGTTATTAAAGTTCCCGGGCTGTAAGGGGGGCTACCTCGAGCCCTTTGCAATTTGATCAGCCTGCTAGTTTCCCAAGAAAGACAAGATCCTTGCACTTGATCTGCCTACCACACTCCGGTTAAAGAGAAAAAGGGTCTATTATATAGGTAATAGTAATCATTTATTTCCAGTAAATAAATGTTAATGGTGCAGCCATAATAAATCTGGTTATAACAACATTTTCTTTTATTGAATTCATCAATAACATCTGTATTTATTACTTTAATGAAATTCAGATGCAGGTTATCACCTGTCATCTGATGGGTAAAATATTAGGAAGAATTAATATTTAGTAATTTAAAGATATATTTTGATACTGAATTTTGATAAAAAGTAAATTTGTTAGCAATCTCCCTACCTGTGACAAAATTAAACCTTTTCTTGAGGTATTTCTACAATGTTATGACAGTTTATTACATCCGATGATCACAAGCGACATCTCAGAAGTTCCTTTTTTATTTACTTTCAAAGTTCCAGTCTGTCAGTGAGGGTTAACTTTAACATCACTGCTGGCAAGGGCTTCATTATGTTTTTTTAATTAATCATTTTATTTTCCTGATGTGCAGCTGACAATTAACCCAATTTGTCATGTCAGATACTTGACTGTTGATTAGAATGTTGATTAGGTGTTTGATTGGTGATTCAGATACTTTAATTATTTGCATGCGTTAAAAGAATTTACATGGAAAAAGTACTGTCTGACAAAGGTGTTAGAATACGTACATATTCTAACAGATCTTTAATAATTGCAATGATTCAGTGGCAAACTAATTACACAACTGCATAAAAAATGAAGGCATTGTTTAGTTTCTCCAAAATCTGTTCATCACCTGCCTGAAAATATCTTTTTTTTTTTCCCCCCTAGATTTTTTTTTCTATTTTTTTAGTGTAAACTTCTGGTAGCATAAATTTCAGGAATGAATGTATTTGTTGGGGAAAAAAAAATATATTTTCTATGCTATTTTTTCCACTCTAAAGCTTCCAGGTGTCTTAAGTAAAGCATACGATATTTTCTGGTGTCATTCAGAAAATATATTAATTTTGCATGGTCCCAGCACATAATCCACCACTGAAAGTAATGTGTAATCTCATTAAGATCAATAATGCTATGAAACCAATAGCAGTTAATAAAGCAAAGACATTTAAAAAACACCTTCTAGCTGCTTAGATCCTGAGACAATTAATGTTAAGATTATTATAACTGTACAAAACTGACCCCTAGGCATTTTGAAAAAGCTATGTAGTGCCAACAGCATGAACTCAGTAGTTCTTCATGCTGTGCAAAACTTACAGCTCTTCTGTGAACTGTTTATCTTGTTTGCTTTAGGGGTTTTTAATAGCTGTTGTCTGGTTGTTTTTTTCGCTTAGTTTTTGTTGTTCCATTTTCTTCTCCAGCAAGTGCAGATTTATATGCAACTTACACAGATATTACACATACTGATCAAACACTCCCCAGATAAGATCTTGCAGTTAATATTGTTTAGTCTATGTCTACCACTTCCAGCAAAACCAAAATACTGTCTCTTTGTTAGACCTTCAGGTAGACAAGCATTTGTATCAGGTAGTTCATTATTTACACATGACAAAACCGGTCTCTGGGGAAATGGTGTTGGAAAACAGCTGCTTCTCACCACAGGTAGGACTTAACATAGTTGACGTTGGGTATTTACAAATGAGGTAATAATTTTTTGAGCACATATCATACTAGAATTTAAGCATTTTAAAAACCACTATCAGCTGCCGTCCATGAAAGCAGTCTGGAATACCTTGGAGAAGAAAAAGGATATCACTAGCATAGCTTTATGTAGTAGAAATGACATGATTTTGTTATGTTTTTACACACTCAAAAAACCTAACACACTGGAACATTAATAAAAGTTTATTTTAGAATAAATACAAAGAATCAGAGTGTAAGTGTGAAGTTACTTTCCTGGGAAATAGTTGAAAGGGAACTTACTCTTGATGCTATTTGTAGTGACCTGAAAAATGTCAGAAAAGAGCTCTTAGTACGTTAATACCTCTGGTAACACGAGGGGTTTTTAAATGACATCCTGCAAGATAATGACCTTCAGCTACAATGTGATGCTGAAGTTTTTCTCAACATCTACCAAAGTCAAGTGAGTAGTTTATAATCTGATCTTCTCAGGCTAATTACAGATGTCCTCTTGTGTATGGTAGGAGATGCAGAAGAAATAAAAGCATCTATAGCCTTGTTTATTATTAAGGGAATTGGAAAGAACAAGATTAACAACATGACCAGAAACAACAGGATCATAATAATGGCATGCAAAAAAGACTTAGTGTTACAGAGCTTGTTTTATCAGCAAAATAATCTGTATCTTTTAAATATGCATGAAGATTTAAACTGACAATTTTCTGTAATTTACCTACCTACTGCATATTATCATTATATCTTCCTGGATAAAGAGAGAAGCATCAATTATGGTGATTCTTGATTGTGTTATCAAGCACTCTTGTACCTTGATAATAGCTGCTTGATGGTTTGTTCTTTGGAAGTAATGCCAAACAGATTTCCCGACCAAACTTAAAATTTATTAAAAGAATAACTGAATGTGCGTTTTGAAAATATAGAAAAGCTTATTCTAAAAAACAAAGTATAAAAGTATAGATTTTTTTATATGTTAAGAATTTTTTAAAAAGTACTCTTAGTAAAAATTGTTTTCTCAAAGCTGAAGTTGATGGTTTAAAATTCTTTTGACAATAATCAAGACTTGTGCCATGGTCTTGGCTTTCAAAAGCCACCAGTCACTTTCACTGTGAGCAATAAATACTATTTTACAGCTTTCTCTGTGCCTGAGGAATGCTGAACCTCTTACCTTAGCTAGAGTGCCCAGAATCAAACTATATTTTTGATGCT
The DNA here is from genome assembly GCA_009769605.1 of Bucorvus abyssinicus. Taxonomy (NCBI): domain Eukaryota; kingdom Metazoa; phylum Chordata; class Aves; order Bucerotiformes; family Bucorvidae; genus Bucorvus; species Bucorvus abyssinicus. The sequence goes on from CM020024.1 coordinate 129,995,049, forward strand.
CTAGTACTTTGAAACAAATTAGCCTCAAGCACTCTTTCTGCCCCAGAAATGAAGAGTACAGAAGTAGTTTGACTGATAGATGTCAAGAACATAAAATGGATTTCTAACTGGATTTTGGCTTGAAGGAAAAATAAATTAAATTGTGTGTTTAAGAAGACACTAGTTATTTTCACCAAACTTCCTCTTACTAGGATTCTAAAATGGCAAAACCCTTTGCTGCAGAAATTCTTGTTTCCTTCACCTGATGTCTGCCAAAGCCAGTTTTTTTCAATAATGCTATTGTTGTCATTATTCTTATCATTAATATCTACAAACATTTTACTATCTTATTGAAAATAAAGAGAGATGGGGGATGTGGGGAGAATGAAAAATATCTATTATACAAGGAGGAAAAAAAATAATGAATTGGCTGAACTTGAACTCTGCTTGGCTAGAGCGATACTTTGAACTTCAGTTCAAAGAAAGAATTCCCAGAGATTAATCCTGGATCCCAGTGCCCTTTATGCATTTTAGTCATAGAATCATAGAATAGTTTGGGTCGGAAGGGACTTTAAAGATCATCTAGTTCCAACCACCCTGCCATGGGCAGGAACACCTTCCACTAGACCGAGTTGCTCAAAGCCCCACCCAACATGGCCTTGAACACTTCCTAGGAGGGGGTATCCACAACTTCTCTGGGCAACCTGTTCCTGTGTCTTGCCACCCTCACAGCAAAGAATTTCTTCCTAATATCTAATCTAAATCTTCCCTCTTTTAGTTTGAAGCTGTTACCCCTCACCCTATCACTACACTCCGTGATAGAGAGTCCCTTCCCATGTTTCCTGTAGGTCCCCTTTTAAGTACTGGGAGGCTGCTACAGGGTGTCCCCAGAGCCTTCTCTTCTCCAGGCTGAGCAACCAAACCTCTCTCAGCCTGTCCTCATGGGACATGTGCTCCAGGCACCTCCCTCCTCTGGACCAGCTCAAGCAGATCCATGTCTTTCTTATGCTGGGGGCCTCAATTCTTAAATTCTTAAAGTGAAAAAGCTATGAAATGAATAAAACCAATAAAACTGTTTCTGGTATAGCCCAGTTTGTTCTTTTATGTCAGTCCAACACTTCTTTTCATGGATGCTACTTATTCCTCAAGAGAAAAGGAATGCCAATTTCAAAGTAGGAAAGTATTTCAACACTTTTACAACCTTAGTAATCTTACTTGGACCTTATCCACCTTCTTTAGAAATCAATAATAGATAGGCATTTTTCTGTTCATTTTAAATGGAGATTGTCAAGGACCAGCATATGTAAATTATGTAATACATACTCAACTCTAGCTTTTGCTTGTAGATCTGTAAATGATACATATACAAAGTTGTATTAGCCTTTTCTTGTTTTTTAAAAAAAAAAATCTAGTAAGAAAATAAACAGTTATTCATTCTTCCAAAATAAGAATTTAACTGATATGAAACACAGTAAAAAATTAGTGATTCGTATATTCTGCTGTGATGGGTTTGTGTCTGACGTGGTTTTGGTAGTGGGGGAGGGGCTGCTGCCATAGCCTCTGTAAGAAGCTTACAAAAAGCTCCCCTGGCTCCAATTTGGTCCCACCTCTGGCCAAGGCTGAGCCAATTAACACCTCTGCAAATAGCCATTTTTAAGAGGTAAGACAGCTTGACAACAGCCTTTTGTTTTGGGAGCTCTATTCTGTTTTGGGGGGGGGGGGGGGGGTGGGAGGGGGGAGGGTGAGGGTGAGGGTGAGGGTAGAACAGGGGGAGAAACATCCATGGGGGAGACAACCATGCAGTCACCCAGGTTAGTGACAAAGAGGTTGGGTAGATATGCTGGAGCAGTCATTTCCTTTTAACCTGTGGAGAGATGGCAGGCTGAGTCCTTGCAGTCCTCAGAGATCACTGGTGGAGAAAAGGTCATTTTGCAGCCCGTGGAGAAGCCCACGCTGGAGCAGAGAGTCATGGAGAGGCTCACGTTGGAACAGGCAGTTGATCCTGAAAAAGCCCGTGACTGAGGGAGAACTGTGCTGGGGCAGTTTGTTGCTGGGAGGACCACTGGCCGCAGGAGACTCCCATGTTAGTTGGAGAAGTTCATGGAGGACTGTCTTCTGTAGGAAGAATGCCACCCTGAGCCAAGGGAGGACCATGAAGAGAGTTTTCCTTGAAAAGGAAAGAGCAGCAGAAGCAACGTGGAGCGAAATGGGACTGAGTGTGACCCCTCATCCTCTGCCCCACCCTGCACAGAATCAGCAGGAAGATGCAGCAAAGCTGAGCCCAGGAAAGGAGAGAGGGGTGGGGGGAAGATGCATGCAAGATCCTGTTATGTTTTCTCACTCTCCTACTCTGATTGGATTGGTGATTTGGTAGTGATTTTGTTGTTTAAATAAAATGGATTTTGTTTCCCCAAGTCAAGTTTGTCTTTTGGCTGTGACTGTAATTGGTGAGTGAGCTCTCCCTGTCCTTTGTCTCATCCCTGAAGTCATTTGTTTTATTCTCTCCTTTCAGAGAGTCAGAGCTACTCTGTGGTGCTTGGCTGTCAGCTGGGTTTAAACCACAACATCTATATAGGATTTGTCACAGAATATTAATTCTGAAGTGTAAGTTCAGCATGCATATAGGATTGCTGCATAGAGTAGCATAAAATAATGTATGTCTGAGTCACTTAATTTTTTTACCAAGGAAAAAGTAGCAGGTTTCTGGAAGATCAGCCTTTAGGTGATGATAATGATTATGAGAATTGTGGCTATCTAGTATTCTGAAGACTACTCTGAATACATCCCAGGCTTTTTCTGGGTAAATTATTCTTTAACTTGAAGCTTCCTAACAGCCCTGAAAATGTGATAAAAATCCCACAAAAAACATAGTTCAAGAGATCCATGTATCTATCCACGTATCTATCCATGTATCTATGTATCTGTCTATCTATCTATCTATTTATGTAGGTATGTATCTATCTATCTGTCTACCTATCTATCTATCTGTCTGTTTGTCTATCCATCTATCCATCTATCCATTTATCCATTTCATTCTTTTAATAAAATAATGCAACAACATTTTAAAAAGACATAGTTATCAACAATCAAAGAATCTTTGGCAAATGTGATGGCATTTTAATGGACCGAAGCTTTTATTTCACTGTTATTTATCTAACTGTTTTTGCTCATAGCTATGTGAGACACAGTATATGTAAGCACTTCTGATGGCTTTGGTATTACACAGGACTTAAAAACACCCTACAGGCAGTAATTGCAAAAAGAAGCTATTTGAAATAAATTGTCCAAATGGAGCTTGTGTTTGATTATAGTGGTGTGTGTTGTTTGACTTGGGGGTGGTGGTGGTGGTGTTTATACGTGTATGTGTGCGTATATGAATTCTAATTAATTTTAAGTAGTTCCTAACAGATGTATAATAAAAAGTCATAATGCTGAAAAGTTTAAGATGAAAAGAGGTCAGTAAAATGAATGCTTCTTCATAAAGGAAGCTGTTTAAGAACTTTAAGAAATTTGAGGATGTGAAATGCTTGGTAATGTAAACAGAATTAATCCTGTTAAAAGGTAAATGAGTTTTTTGAAATTAATAGTAAAATGCTTCATTTGCATAAATTTTAGATACTTCTAAAACTTTCTCAAAATAAAGCTGATGCTGCTTCAGAAAATGAAAAACAAAACTACATCTGTTGAAAGGTTCTCAAAATAGAGATACAGACTCTCAGCTGCTCTAAGAGTAATACCATTTGTGGCTGGTACAAAATATGCACATTGTGTAGCACTGACACTTTTTCTCCGAAGGTATATTAAAGTTTTGATCTGAGCAAGTTAGCACAGTAGTTAAAATTGCTGAGCACAGGTAGTTGTGTGACAATGAGCTAAGTGTGTCTAAAAGCCTGTTTTTCTCTAGTGTCTTAAAAGAAGGGATTTTTCATTGATGGGAGGGAGGAAACTTTGTGTAGCAGCTAATGTCAGTCACTTCCACGTTTAAGCCACCTTTTCCAGACAAGAAGATACCATTCTGATTGTTCCTGTCAACCTCATGCAAATCGCAAACCACTGGTTTAGAGACATTGGATGGAGAATTGATGATAACTTATTGGTTTTACTAAGCCAATGTAAAAAAAAAAAAATCTTACATAAAACAAAAATATCAGATTTCCAATTTGAACATTGCTAACTTCAACTTGCCTTGGTTTCAATTTACTGGGTAAAGTATTTTTCAGAGTCAGAGTTGACATTTTGTTCAGAAAAGTATCCATAACCTATGAAAACCGTGCCTCTTATCGTTCTGTTTATGCAGTGTTAGATACTCATTCTTGCATACTAAGGCATATTTCAAGACAACAAAACATGTGTATCCACCTGCAGATGAGTAAATGTGTGCCATCTGCATATGCATGTAGGTGTACACGTATTCTATGGTACAATGAATTTAAGTTTTTCAGAATTCTTTTCTAAGTGTTCGTATCAGGACTGTGCATATTTGTTATTGGTGTCTCAGAACTTCTTGGGATACAAGAAGTTGTAGTATATGTTCTCATACTTTTCCAGAGACCAAGGAATGTTTCTGCATGCAAGGTGACAGTCTTATATTATCAGTTCTTTATGATGAAGTGTGTTGTTTTTTATAAATTCTTATTTTGATCTGTGCCTTCAGATAGATATTTTCTTTAAAAATACTTTAAAACCTTGAAAGAGTCATAGAATCACAGAATAGTTTGGGTTGGAAGGGACTTTAAAGATCATCTAGTTCCAACCCCCCTGCCACGGGCAGGAACACCTTCCACTAGATCAGGTTACTCAAAGTCCCAACCTGGCCTTGAACACTTCCTGGGAGGGGGTATCCACAACTTCTCTGGGCAACCTGTTCCTGTGTCTTGCCACCCTCACAGCAAAGAATTTCTTCCTAATATCTAATCTAAATCTTCCCTCTTTTAGTTTGAAGCTGTTACCCCTCACCCTATCACTACACTCCGTGATAGAGAGTCCCTTCCCATGTTTCCTGCAGGTCCCCTTTTAAGTACTGGGAGGCAGCTACAGGGTGTCCCCAGAGCCTTCTCTTCTCCAAGCTGAACAACCAAACCTCTCTCAGCCTGTCCTCATGGGGCATGTGCTCCTGGCACCTGATCATCTTTGTAGCCCTCCTCTGGGCCCACTCAAGTGGTTACCCTCCCTCCATATAAACACTTAAACTCTTCCTAATTAAGACAAGATTAATTGCATCGACCTGCTTTGATCTATTCTTTCAGGAGACAAAGACTAAGCATGGTAAAGAGGTATAATACAATTGAGGACAACAACGTGTTTGAAGTAGTGAAAACACAGACTGGCGTGTTTAGCAAAACCAGTCTTCAGTTAGTGCAATTATCTGCAGAGCAATTCCTGCTAGACAGTCAGAAGTACGCATCCTGCAGCGGTCCTTGCAAACAGACAGCTCGTATCGGGGAACGTGGAGTATTCAGCTGCTTGCTTTCAGTTTGTGCGCTTACATTTCTGTCTCTTTTTCATGCCAAATGCTCTAGCTAACTGGGGAAATACAACAGTGCTTTTCAAGGAGACATGATAAAGATGAAATGGAGGATTTCTCTAAAAAATATCATAAAAGAACTCTCTCTCCTTTCCATAGTGATACATATTAAATATTCAGTTTTACTGAGGGAAGAGAGAAACCCTTTTAGACAGAAGGTACAGGGTAGGATACCTTCATCTCCCTTTAGAAGATGGAGTTATTCCAATGCAGATTCTGAGTAAAAGCTTCAATTTTTCTTTACCTTTAGTGGCAACCTAGGAAGACTGGCCTTCTTAGTCATTTAATCTTTCTCTCTGCAGGCTACTACTGTAAATATTTTTTGTCAGCACAGCAGTGTGGTAGAATCGATATCAAACAGCAGCTCAAAGAGACAATACGCTTACTTCAAAAGATCTCCTCAAAGCTCAAATAAAACTCAGCAGGCAGAGTGACAGATAAATATTTTATATACACCAAGGAAGCCAGTTTAAGATTTCATCCACACCAACAGGAAATCAAAAAACCAAAAAACTGAAGAATGTGCATTCAGATAGACCAGAAAATAAAGAGTGGAAGACCTCATGGCACAATATTATGAACACGGATCATCGTTACATTGCTTGGATTGACAAACATAAGCTATGTTGATTCAAAGACACCAGATGATTGTGACATTTGAATAGTGCCATTGTCAAATTTTGGAAGCACTGAATCTTGCATTCATATGCATCGAGAAGTGACTGCAAAACCAGGAAATTATTGTGACAAGAGATATTTATTTATTATCCAGTCTTCTAACTATTTCCCAAAGGTAATTTTCCTCTCTTTAACTGGTAAATACTAAAACAAATGCAAATAAAACAAATTTTTACTGGCCATTCTATTGCTGTTCTGATCAGATTTCAAATACAGTGAATTTCTCAGTGGCTTCAATCTCTGCTAAATGAAAAATTCAAAAGGAGAAGAAATTTCAAGAACACACACTTAATTGCTTTTGGGATATATTCTATTCTCATTTGGTACTGTTGTTTGTGAGATGCTCTAGCCTCTGATATGAAAATTTTATAGAACTTAAAATGCGCACTGTAAGTACAACTTAAAGTAAAAGGTTGTTTGTACTCCATGTAATTGTCCATTCTCTGAAAAAGGAATTTATAACATTTATAAGGATTATACTGTAAGTTATTGTAACAGGGACATTAAGATTGGTACAGACTAAATACGAATGTAAATGTGTGTGTGTAAGTAGCAGAATGAACAACATAGCAAGGGTTAAAAACACTGTCTTGATAAAATGAACATCATTCCAACATTTAAATATCAGTATCAAGAGCATATGGCCTGCACTCCCATATGACAGCAAATGACTCTCCATTCCCGTTGTGGTTTAGCCCAGGCTGGTGACTAAACACCACACAGTCGCTCTATCCCTGCAATAGGAGGAGAGAAAACAAACAACTGAAGGGTCAAGACAAGGGACAAGAGAGTACTCACTCACCTCTTAACGGTCACAGGCAAAAACCAGACTCATCTAGCGGAAACAAAATCAATTTAATTTAAACAACAAAACAGCAACCAAATCACCAACTGAAATCAGAGTAGGACAGTAAGAGAAACAACCAGATCTTAAACACATCTTTTCCTCCCAGCCCTCTCTTCTTTCCAGGCCTGGCTTTTCTACCCTCTCCCCCGACTCAGCACGGGAGGGGACACAGGATGAGGAGGGGGCAGTCAGTCCCAGCTCTGTCCCTGCTGTTTCTGCTGCTTGCTCTTCTTCACGGGAAACAGTCCTCACAGTTCTGCCTTGTGCCACATGGCAGCGCCCCAACAGGAAACAGTCCTCTGGGAACTTCTCCAGTGCTGCTATTCATTCTCCCAGAACTGAATTGACCCAGCGCCAATCCTCCTCGATGTCACGGCATCTTTCAGGATTAACTGCCAGCTGCATCGTGGTGCTCTCTCTGCTCCATCGTGGGCCCCTTCACAACTCTCCCCAAGCTGACTTTCTCTCCACTGATGATCTCTGAGCATTGCAGGGTTTCAGCCTGCCAACTTGCCATGGGCCAAAGGGACATGGCTGTATGGCGTGTCTCCCCAGCCTCTTCCTTGTCACCTTGGGTGACTGCATGGTTTGTTTCCACATGATGGCTTCTCCTTCCCTCTATCCCCTCCAAAACAAAAGAACGCTCCCAAACCAAAAGAAGTCATTCCCAAACCACTTTTCTCTGTTAAATAGGTTTATTCCTGGAGGCACTGACTGGCGCAGCCTGGGCCAGAGTTGGGGCCAAATTGGAGCCGGGGGAGTGTGTTTCGAGAAGCTTCTTACAGGGCTCATGCTAACAGCTCCATCCCCTGCTACCAAAACCACGCCATCAAAAGGCAGTAGCCTCCTTCCCCACTACCGAAACAAAGCCAAAACCTAAACCACCCCAATTCTAAAAACAGGAGGCCAGCAGCAAGTTGATAGCATATCAGTTATGCTTTTCGTTTTCCTGTTAGCCCATCAGAAAAACAATTATATTTCCATCATAGAAAAACAGGTAATGCAACCTTGTTCGGTATTTATGGAGATAGAAATAAGCAAGACACTGAATGAAAGAACCAGCCAATAACAACTGATAACTCCTAAAAGGTGTAAAATAACTGTCCAAAAAATAGTTTATCATTGCCACGCCAAAGGAACCCCAGAGTTGTGATGAAGACCTAATAGCTGTCATCTCTTGTCCTCGATGGCACATATATGGTCCTCTCTGGATTACTTGAGCATATATGTCTTGGATTCTGTGATCGTGACTTTATGAGAATATGAGTGAATTAAGTCTATTAGAGAATGAATGAAATGGGTAACATGACTCAGAGAATTCATAAATAAATACAATTTTCCTTTCCAATAAGGTCTCCCTCTGAATTTTGTTATCTGAAATTCTTACAAAACTGTCTGTCTTATGTAGGAAATCACTAAAAAGTTGTGAGATGCCGATGTGTGTAACAAACAAAGATATATAAATCCATTTTAATTGAAATTAATATTGCAATCTGGTCTGACTGTCTGGATGTCACTCTGTCAGGAGACGTCTTTTATCCTAATGTGTTTTTGGAAGGCAGCTGGGGCACAATCCTGGAGTAAAGGCCCAGAAACTGATTTTGACTCTCAGGAGGAAATTATGCTGCATCTATGGTCTTAATGTGTGTGCTCAACTGAGACGATGAACATTTGCCGGTTGTCTTGGGTTGCTGGACTAGGATTTGCTGTATTTATGCCCTGTCCTCCCATCGCTGCCTTCCAGTTTTCCCAGGGTAAGGTAGAATTCAATAACTTCAGTAGCTGGTTTTCTCTTCTGGAGGAAGGGAGGGGTAAAGGAAAACTTGTTGGCACTGAGGTAGGGCCAATCACGGGACAAACTCTGTCTCTCCAACCACCCCTCCCCCGTTCCAGGAGAAAAGGGTTAAGGACAGATAAGAAGAAAAAGTAAGCGAGGCCTCAGTTAAGTTTAGGAAACTAAAATGTTTTAACAAAAATAGAACAATATTATATCCAAAACCAAACAAGATGTTAACAACTCTGTATACGGATCAGGGATCTGGTGCAGCAGGGGTTAAACCGCGGGTAAAGGAAACAAAAGCGATAGAGAAAAAAACTACCACAGTCCGTAATGGCCGATGGCAGCTGACCAGGAAGTGACGGCTGCAACACACAGTGGCTGCTGGGAAAACAGTGGTGAGGATCGGCGCGGTGTCCCCCCAGGGCAGGAACAGTTGTCCGGCAGCGGGCAGCAGCAGCTCGAACAATAGCAGCACTGATGGGCGAGTTCCTCGCGGGCCAGAAGGAGGAGCGGGGTAGTAGCTGGTCTCCCACGGCTGGCAGAAGGCGCGCTCCATGGTTTCTTCCTGCCCTGCAGCTCTTAGAGAAACAACGTTCCGCCGAAATGTTCCACAGCCAGTCAGATGCAGAGATGTGCAGGGGGAAGAATACTTTAATTGGCTTGCTTCTGTGTCCATCAAGCAAACTAAACTGTTTTTCTCTCAATCCAGGACAGGGGTGAATGTCCGACTAGCAAAATAAGGTCCAATGACAAAGCATGCTAGGTTAAGGTGCAGGCTATATGATCATATCTGGTGTTGCTGGATATTTAATAGTGGACCTTACAACAATTGCTTTCAAAATTCTGCACAGTTCTGCAACTTTTCATTTAAATTTGCCCAACTGGAAAACTCACATGAAAAAATGTATAATAGAACACAAAGTCTTTATAAAAATTGGTTTTTTCCTTCATTATCTTGTGGTTTAGGATTTCTACTCCAGGGGAAGGTCGGGGGCTTTCCCCCAGCTTTCTTTGTTTTGGTGTGAAAGGAGGTTTTGCTGCCTTGGCTCAAATTTTGTGCCTGCTCCCTGAAGCCAAACCATGTCAATCAACACCTCTTTGAATAACACCATTAAAAGCAACAAACCACATAGCTTCAGAGCACGTGTTTTTCAGTTTCAACAGAAAGGACAAAAAGAGAGAACTGGAAGCAGTCACCCCAGCCTGGGACAGTAAAAGGTCTTCCACATAGCAGGTAGCCTTTTTTCACTTGCTGATTACTGGCGGGGGTGGTAAGAAGAGCTGCCAGGAGAAAAGGGACGTGGAGCTGCTGGAGGCCCCCAACTCTGCACAGAGAGAGAGCAGCTGCCAGCAAAGGCAGAAAAGATGGTTCAAGTACTGAGAACGGACACCCCACTGGAATGGGGTAAAGAACCCCAAACATCCACTGGAGATCCAGTAGCTCTCACGTTTGGCAGCTGGGGAGAGAGAGCCAAGATGTCCCCTGGAAACCTGGTAACTCTTAAGCTTTCCAACCACCCCAGAGAGAGGCTACACATTGCAAAGTAAGGGTGTTCCAAAGACTTCAACCTGGAACTGAAATGCAGGAAGTTAAAAGAACTGTGTTTCCCCATTCTGGCTTTATTCGTTAACCCCCACCCCCTCCAGCACGAACCATATTTGTGGGCTTGTGGTGACTGGGGACGTGGATGGAGTGGGAGGAAGATATATATATATATATACACATACACACACCTATTTATGTATTTAATACCACTGTTCTCTTCTTTTTCTTTCTATCCTACCCAACTTTAAGTGATGATTTGTGGTTCTCATTGTTTTTGAATTAAATTACTTTTTGTTCACCCCTTATCTCTAGCCTGCTGTTTTTCTTTGCCTGTAGCTATAAGCGGGCTGTTAAAGCTTTTTCATTGATTTCCCATCTCGAACACTTTAATTCTCTTGTTTAGCTCTCGGAGGAGATAAATCTCCCCTGAGGGCAATTTATTGCAACCTTTTGATTCTTTCAAATTGTGACACATGAATTTGCTGCTAAAGTCATGTGTTAAGCTTTTAGTCCATCTGGATAACTATGAACCTTTTAGTCCTATGTTTCATATTTCATCTCAAATTACAGCAGTTTTAGGAAAAAATGTTAAAAAAGCATATTCATTGGTATTTTCTAGCATCATTCTGATTCTCTGAGGAGATTCTTCCAAGACCTGATTTGTCTGAAGTAAAATAAAAGTAGTGTACACCAGCCGAGGACCTCTCTCAGCAGTGAATTCATAATTACACATTAATCTGACAGCTTACACACTGATTTATCTGACTAAGAGGGAAGAATATTCGTTGGAGAATTCTGTTTAATCAAAATTTGTAATGCTTCAGACTAATTTTTTTTTTTTTTTGGTCCAGCGATATTTTGGATTGTTGAAAAGGGGAAGTTTGGCCAGCTCAAGGCATCAGACTGACAATGCTGGAATTAAACATGTTTTTGTTTTCATTTAAATTATTTGAATATTTTTTCTGTGTTATTATAAACTATACTCCATGTCAGTCATAATAAAAGATAGCTTTCATCTCTATTCTAGAGCAAATATTTTACACTGATTTTTTTGTAAAGATTCTGATTTCTTTTTTTTTTAAAAAAAGAACAAAATAATTCTCAAAATCTTTAAAAAATAGACATAATACAATTTTAATGCAGGTAAGTTAATTGTTCAATTAAGGTAGTGGAAATGGAAAAGAAACTTTCTCATGGATCTGCAAAATTCTAGAAATAATTCTGTATGTAGAAAAATGAGTTAACTCTAAAAGCAAATATTAAAGAAATAACTATTCTTCTACAGGAATAATTATTTCCTTAGTCATAAAGCTTTATTTGTTTGAAACCGTTGTTTAGAATTACTCAGTTAAAGATTAGTATTACTGAAAATTAATGATGAGTTGTTTGCTTTGCTATATAAATTACCCAGTTACATTTTCATTTTTACTCTATTTTTTCCTTTCCTCTTTGTCTCCAGAAGTACTAAGTTTTGAAGAGAGAGTTCTTGCTTGTTGTCTCATACTGAATGTTCTCAATCATTCTAATGTATTCTTTTTAATTGCTGTTGTGTCTCTTTAGTCCATCTAGTATAAAAGGAAAGGAAATCCCAGATCTATAATGAAACAAAAATTTCTGATCCTTTTTTTCACTCCAAGAAGACCTCAACATGCAACTAGGAGTGTATAAGTTCCATTCAACTTGGAGGGGAGGGGAATCACATGAACATTACTTTCAGAAAGACAGGTAAAACAAACTCTAAAAGATTATGAAAAAATAATAGAAAAATAACATAATGACCCACTTTCTCATAAATGTTTTCATACATAATTAAAACTGAACATCAAATAGATTACAGTCATGTCTACTAGACCATGACATAGAGAAAAAAAAAAAACATTTCCACCTAATCCTGCTATTAGAAATCTTTCAAGACCCTGAGCAGGATGTGTTCTATTTTTTATGTATAGAAACAGAAGAATGGAAAAGAATATCTAATAAAATAAAGGGGAATTTACATTATTTATCTTCATATTTAATTGATTTTCCTCAGCATGTGTAAAGATGACCTGTTGTCGCCGGTCGGCTGAGGCAAGCCGAGCACAGGGACGAGTCCTTTCCTATCCCTGAACCCCTCTCCTCCGGGAGAGAAAAGGGTTCAAAAGCAGAGATACGAAAAGGAAAAGAAAGATTTTGTGAGACCTCTGAACGTTTGGAAAACTGAAACAAACTTTATTAAAACTAGAACAATATATATAAATAACATGCAGGGAAAAACCAATGCAAAATCTGAGAGTCTGTGCAGGATGGAAAGGTGAGGGTTAAACGCGAGAAAACGAGAAAGGGGGACGGTACCACGTGCAGTCTGGAAATGGCACCGGCCACGTGTGCGCTTTTCGTGGAGCGAACAAAGGAAACCCGCGGCTGTTATGAACACCGGGCTCCCATATGCACAAGTGCTGTCCCTACCGGATCCTCGTTGTGCAGTTAGAGAGAATATCAAAGCAGCAGGCAAAGAACAGCCTCCAGGCGAGCAGTCTGTCCCAGGAGGCGTGGCGGGGGCTGCCCCGGCGCACAGCTCCACTCCGGCAGCCTGTAAAGTCCCCGGAGCCGAGCCGCAGTGTTTGGAGAAGCCTCTTCCCCGGAGCGAAGCTGAGGTCCTGCAGTGACTCCCGCAGAGCGGAACCGGGAATGTCCGGAGAGCCGAGAAGCCGCGAACAAGCCGCGAATGCCCCTGAAGCCCAGAAAACAGCCCAGGAAGTCCGGGAACCGGGAAAAGCCGAATGCCCCCGAAGCCGTCCGGAAAGCAGCCCAGGAAGTCCCCGAGCCTGCAGCTTCTTAAAGGGGCAGTACCCTCGCGAGAAAACTTTCTCATCCAATGAGATTGCTGCGATCGTAGCATGGAAGGGAATAATTCAATTGGTCAGTTTACAACAAAAGCCTTCAAGCAGGTTTTTTCCTTCAACCTGCCACACCTGTCATTTTGTGTGTATCAAATTTTTCAACCATTTCAATGTCTACTAACCTAGGTTTCAGAAATTCTGTAGCTAATTATCCAAAAGTGGGTGTTATAGTGTGCAAAATTGATGCATTTAAAATCACAGATGACCCCGGGAAACTTTCTTCCCAGGCTCTTCACATTTAACAGTTCGTTACATAAAACAAGGAGTCAACAACCTTTTATCTGGTGAAGAAAAAAGAAATAAAAATGGAAGAAACGGCACTAAAAGTAATTTAGGTCTTGATTCAGAAAAGGACATAGATGCTTTAGGCTTCTCTCTCCACAAATAAGATTAGAAATTAATTCTTTGGCACCTGCCTGATGGTGGAAATGAGTAACTTTACAAAAACAATCAGTTTTGCTTTGACATCCCTAGTTTCTTGTAATTGTATTATGCGTGTGTCCCAAAATCCCCTGGAGCTGGTCAGTTTGCTCATCTCAGGATATGATCCAGTGGGGTGGTGGCTCTGCAAGACTGGTACTCGAGACACTCAGCAGGAGTGAGTAAAAGGAGTTCTGGCTGCTGCCTCAAGATAATTCTGTCAATTTGTTCCATGACTGCCTTTACGCCACGCAACATGCAACTTCTAGTGCCTAAACCCACTACCAGTGATAAATGCTAGACTGGATATTTTCCACCCTGGTTTAGATGTCTGTAAGGTAGACATCTAGTCTAGCCATCTCAACTCTTTGTATAGACAGTAACAAAAACAAAACAAAAAAAAACAAACCACCAAGCTGTCCTGTTAATTTTAACAGCAAATTATATGAGCTATCATCTGATAAATCTTTCCTGCTTTGGTCCCTTTTGCATCCTGCAAAACCATATAAGCATAACAAAAATTTCAGAAAGAGCAGAAAACAGTGCAACTACTTAGTGATTAAAGATTTACAAGGCTTTGAAAACCTATGCTTTCACTGCAGTCTTGCTAAGTGATGCTAGGACCGCTTCGGTTATGATTTAGAACAAATAAAGCATTGCTATGTGTTTAATAAATTCACTTGTGCACATCAGATTTCTGAGCTCTCTTGCATGTTCCATCTACTTTCAAAGATGTAACTTGAGGAAAGACAAGAAGTAAAATTCATTATAAGTTAAACTTGGAAACTTCTCTGCTAACTCACTCAAACCAATAAGCAGTCAAGTAAGTAGATTTCATCCAGACCTATAAATAAAAGAGATATTTTAGAAAAAATAAAAAACCATAAGACAAATACTTATGTATTCAGGGACCATAAACTGAAGTATAACTTCGAGCAGATTTCAGTTTCTATTATTGATTTTAGTATTTCCACAGGGTTATTTCACCTACACCATTTTTTTACATAATGAAACTTCTGTCCGTTCTGTATATCTGAAGTTGTCAACTAAACTGGACTTATGTTTACATTTATCATAGGGATAAAACAGGAGATGGAAATAGGCCATATTGATTCGTCTTCATGCACACTGTTCTTCCTAAGAAAAGTGCAAAAACCTGCAATTTCTGCTAAAAGGTGTTTTTCTAAGGCACAGCAGCTTAGTAAATATATTAATAAATCTAACCTACCTGATACTACCTATGCTCCTACTGAATAGCCTATGCCCGTGTTTTTACACCTCTTATCCTTTATAACAAGCTGCTGACACCAAGCTGTTTATCAGGCATGACGTTTGGTCTTTGGGAATACAGCCAGGCTTGGTTTGCCAGAGTGTTAGTTGGTATGGGCCAAAGCGGTGCCCACGGCAGTGCAGGCGAGGGAGTTTCACCTCCCAAGGGCATTCTGCAGCGCAACTTATTTTACAAGTGCATACACTGACAATGAAGTTGCGCAAATTTATGTAGCACATTGCTAATTTTTGAAGACTCAAAAACTGCCTTGTAAGCCAATAAGGATTCATTCTATACATAAAGCAGCAAATTTGCTGCGGGAACAAAAAAGAACAAAAGAACACCAAACCAAGAGTTCCATCATCTCACTTGCTATGAGCAATTATCCAAGGCACTTTCTACTTTGCCAACAGATAGTTTTTAAGTAAAATCTTACACTTAAAAAGCAAGTTTCAGGCAGGAACTATTTTTACATCTCCAGAGCTAAAAATTCAGTGACCTTAACTCCAAGTTTTGAAGCTAATATTCACCTTAGAATATTATTCAGGTAAATGAAAAATGAAGATATTGCACAGCAATTCTACAGAGCTGGGGTTTTTTTTAGAATTAGAAAAATATTTGTTAATAATTATTACGGTAACAACTAGAAAAAAAAACCTTTTTAAAAAGAGAAATAGTTTGGAAGCAGAGTCTTCTGCACTAAAAATATACTTTCTGTTTCTTAAGAGTTGTAGTGCTTATGTTTACTTCAGTGAGAAAAATTAAGCTTAGATATAATTTTATCTACAAACGAGTTCTCTAAACTGGTGGATCTGTTTATAAGATTTTTGACGGTACATTATAGTAGTTATGCATTGACATTTTTTTTTTCTTTATTTCATTTTTTCTGACTTACATTGCACAGCCATTGGGATTAAACTGGGGATTGAGGATTCTCAGACATAGCAGTGCTGCAGTAAATAAATATGCGAATTGACAGATGACCCAGCTACATTTATATGAAATGACAAGCTTTTAGTGGATGTTATATTCTCAAGTAAATTATTTTCATATTGAGGCTTTGTCATATCATATGTTTATGAAGTTTTGTTCTGTTTTCTGAATACAGTTCAGAAATACAGTTCTACATACAGTTGTTTTGTTGAGTAATTTATCTCTGAATCCCTCATAAGAAACCTAATGAGGAAATGAGATTTTTTTCAGATGACACATCACTGCCAGTTTCTACTTATATAAAATAGGTAATTTACACTGCAAAAGCAGTTTAAATGAAATTATGTGTATATAATATATACAGTAGGTCAGCAGAACAGTATTTCCAGGCAATAGGGATAAAGTCACATTAAAAATTCTTGCTCTAAATAGGATCTTCAAACACATTTAATTTGAACCAATAATAACAAAAGTTAAGAATAGTCTTTGGGGTTTTTAATGAATAAAATATAGCACTTTCTTTGGCGGAAGGAGCAACCATATCACCAGAGAGGAATTACTTTGTTAGAAACTGAAGTGTGCTGTTGCTGTGCTTATAATTTAGTTATTGACATATCATCTAATGGTATTTTTGTATATTTTTGTGTTTACTTTTTCTAGTATAATGATGCCCATTAATCCATAGCACAAATAGAGCCTATTATGCTATATGCATACATATACATTGTCGAACATGTAATTTTAAAGTGTAGCTGCTTTGAGATACTCATAAACTAATTTAAAGTCTAGAATGCACCGGAATATACATTACAAAGAATAGATAATTAGAGGATCGTTTTACATGGGACTTCACAGGTTATTTATGTGACCTGTCATGCAACCTAGTGTGATAACCTTCCATAATCAGTGCTGGAATGAATCAAATGGTCAGAAGGAGAAAAGGTTAGTATGTTCTGTCAGCATGGAAGCTGTAATCCTTTAAAGTACTGCATGCAGATACACCCTTAACTCACCATCATCAGTCTCATTTCAGCTATTCTTGGAATCATTCTTTTGGTTTTTAGAAATTTTGTTTCTTTTATACCCCTGCAATTCAAAACAACAAGTAGTCTGAGGGGAAAATGCGTTACTCATGAAGCAACTTCCGCTCCCAAGCTCTCAAAATGCGTCTCATTAAGTTTGGTGCTTTAGAAATGTGGGGGGAAAAAAAGTTAGCCACCAACTGCATTAACATGCTCTCCAGTATCTGAATGTGCTGATATTGAACTGTAGTTCTGTGCCATAAAACAACTGGATGGGCTGTGCAGAACAGTCACTTAGCATCACTGGTTAGGTAGAATTGAAACATACAAACTGGATTTTATTTCTTCTCAACTGCAGGTTCCCACAAGTTAGATGTCTACGTTATAATCAGTGGAGACAGAGCCAGTAGAGTTTAGAGAGCAGTTCAGTGCCCAAATCAAAATGTGTCATGTGATTCATTTAGTACTCCAGCCCGGATTTATCCATTCCAGAAAGATAAAGATATCCGATATTAACCAGCTCCATGGAGATGTTGTAGATATTGAATGAAATATGTAAGTAGTTGCCTTTGTGCACGTAACTGAATCAAGCCCAGAGCTCAACAGATCGCATTTATGGAAACAAGGGGATCTTGACTGATGGTAACAGTCACTGCAGCAGCTCATAAATAGACTTTGACACTAATATCTCAATCAGTTTGACAGATTACTCCCTCAGTGAAGAAGATACCTCTTAAATTCCTCAGATCTAAGAGAATACTGAACTAAAAATCTCTATGCATAAAACCACATTTTACTATAATCTGTCTCCATCCACCCCTACAATATTAAAATCAATTGGCTCAGAAATAAAGCATAAGATTAGTCTGGGAAAAAAGAAATATATACACTATATTGCATTATTAGGTGTTCTTAAAAATCTAAGTTCATGTTTTTCCTTCTACTTCATCAAAGTTTTCGGTTGTTAATGTTTCTTTCCTTTGTTGTTTTGACAGCTGCTTTGCAGGAAAAAATGGTTAATACTACCTCAGCAGAAATAATCATCCATACAAGTTTTTCCTGATTATGAGGATTGCAAATATGCGCGGCATGATCCGAGTCTTCGTTCAGGGCAGTAACTCTTCTACTGCAAGAGTACCTTTGATGGTGCCTTACTTATTCTGTGCCACCAGCTTGGGTGTTTTCTCTCTCACAGCCCATCATCCCAAACACACCACTAATACATTTGTCTCCGGTACCCATTCTCTAAGTGATACCACAGAAAAGTAATTCTGTGCTGATCAAAGCTCCCTTGCATTGGCCACCATACTGCTGGGTCTCCACCTCTAATTATAAACTTCCCAGCGTGAAGCAGTTGTGTGCTTTTTGATAAATCTGTACCATACATTATTTTCTAATTCTGCCATACTTTGCCCAGAGATGTCCCCTTCTCTGTGCCGGATGAGTTTCTCATTGTTTTCAGTTACCAAGAGGGACTCAAACCCCCTTTTATGTGTGCCTTAAAGTGATCAGGCTGCACACCTGTAAGCAAGCTGCAGCAGGGGAGGGACTCGAACACATACCAATACTGAGAGGGACTTAAACCACTCTGATACTGAATGGGACTCTAAACCACTACAGTATCTCCACCATATGCTCAAGGAATTTTAACACTCGCCCTTCAATGTTTCCTGCTCCAAAGATCCTAGGTGAACTCACCTGATGCTGACAGTTGGATGCTTGGAGACAAGACATTCTGAAGCTGTGACCTAGGGATCCATCTGGGTTAAAGAAGTGCAGTCCAAACCCTAGGTTTCCTGAAGCAGTCTCATGCACTGAATCCCATAAAAAGAGATAAATTAATAGAATTAAGCAGGGTGAGCTCAAGCTGGTTGTCTCCAGAGAGGGACCCCCTCAGTTATTCCCTGTGCTTTTTAAAGTCTCACAAGCTATTGCATCAGCTGTCCGTGTTCTTGATAATGAGACAAGTGTGTGTCTTTTGTCCAATCAAGTTGTTTAATGGTTACTTGTCCTTTTTGATGCTCTAGTTTTAGTATGGGTGACTTTGCCTACTTTCAGAGTTTTATAATCTTTTGTTCCATTTGCACCTGGAACTCCTCTGTCCTCTGCTGATTCCAGGTAGAACCGGCTCTTTCTTAATTTCCTTGAATTACAGTTCCTTTCCTTTGATCATAATGGTCACTCTAATATATTATTGCTAAGCATACAATCTTCATCAACATTATTTATACAATTTCATTACATTAGCGTAGTTACAACATATCAAGGTCATGTAAAACTTCTCATGGCCATTCTTCTTCTAAGAGCTCAGCCTGAGCTCACCCATATCGAGGTTACAGCTTGTGGCCTCAGGCACCAGCAATCAGCTACTCATGCTCAGTCAGTTAGCTACACATGTTAGCCAAAGCACATGATTCCAATAGTCAGGTTTAAGAACTTCTTTAGTTCCCAGCAATGGTCCAGCTCTCCCCAGCCCTGGGATGCTCCTCAAACAGTCACACAGCCTGGACTTGGGAAATGGTTTAACTAACATGCTGAAAGTAGCTCTGTTGCCCCCATATGGAGTTTTACCGCTGTTCTGCTTGGCCGTCAGTCTCTTGCTTTCCCTAGAGTGATGATCAGGTGAATGGCAGTTCCACAAGGCAGGGAGACCCATGGCTTGTTTCCTGTGGAATGGGACAGCTCTCTGCAGCCAACTCTCCACACCCAGCTCCGCAAGGCCAGCTCTCCCTGGACAACTCTCCATGGCTAACTCTGAGGACAATTCTACGTAGGTCTGTCATGGAAAGTGGAGGGGGGACCGCCCATGAGCTCATTCCTGCCGTGACTGCAGTAAACATTACCACAGGTGGAGGAGGCATGCAGGCGCCGGGGCGAGTGGTGTAAACCAGAAGTTTTACAGTGTGAGTGTTTTTGGGAATGTTACCCAACAAGGGTGTCTTACACTTGGCTTTTAGCAATATAGAAATTTCTTCCCTGTAGCACAGTAGAAAATACCAGCTTTAAGGTCAGGGCGAGGTAAGAAAATGTAAGGCTAGTATATTAACTGAGTGTTTCTATCCCAACTGACTTTTGATGTTGCTAAAGAAATTTACCAGTTCTTCTGTAATCTCATTCTAATCTTGAATTATTCCTGTGAACCTGGATACTATACTGACCAGAGTGTGGAGCTCACCACAGATGTGACGAGATGATCTCTTCACTTTTCTACAATTTCTGGTATCTTACAATTCACGATTCCTCCATTCTGAAAATCTCTTTCAGCAAGACTTTTACACCTGCCTCTCTCTTCTGATCATTGGTGTTACAACCGTTGACGTATCTCTGACATGCTGTATTGCTTACCAGATGCTATCAGAACAGGAAATCTGAAAAAAACACGTTGTCATTTCTAAACTGCCTTAACATTTTGAATCAGTACTCTCATCTACAGTCTAAGAAAGCTTGAAGACTGCTTCAGAAAGGTCTTTAAATGTATGGATCTCATTGGGACACAAATACATGTTGGCTGATTTGAACAGCATCTAAACTGCTCCTTCTTTGTACCGTTAAAGATTTCTAGAGATTTATAGGTTGGGCAGCTTGTCCATGTCCTTCTGGATGGCATCTTGTCCCTCAGGTGTGTGAACATCATCGCTCAGCTTGGTGTCATCTGCAAACTTGCTGAGGGTGCACTTGATCCCACTGTCTATGTCATTGACGAAGATATTAAACAGCACTTGTCCCAGTACGGACCCATGAGGGGAGGCCACTTGTCACCAATCTCCATCTGGACATTGAGCTGTTGACCACTACTCTCTGGAAGTGACCATTCCAACCAATTTATTATCCACCAAACAGTCCACCCATCAAATCCATCTCTCTTCAATTCAGAGAGAAGGATGTTGTGGGGGACCATGTCAAAGGCTTTACAGATGCCTAGATAGATGACATCCATAGCTCTTCCCCTGTCCATTGATGCAGTCACTTAGTTGTAGAATGCCACTGGGTTGGTCAGGCAAGACTTGTCCTTGACAAAGCCATGCTGTCTATCTCGAATCAGTTTCCTGTCCTCCATATGCCTTAGCATAGCTTTTAGGAGGATCTGTTCCATGATCTTCCCAGGCACAGAGGTGAGGCTGATAGGTTGGTAGCTCCCAGGGTCCTCCTTTCTATCCTTTTTAAAAATGGGTGTAATGTTCCTG
The DNA here is from genome assembly GCA_009769605.1 of Bucorvus abyssinicus. Classification (NCBI taxonomy): domain Eukaryota; kingdom Metazoa; phylum Chordata; class Aves; order Bucerotiformes; family Bucorvidae; genus Bucorvus; species Bucorvus abyssinicus. Next base: position 130,016,114 of record CM020024.1, read on the forward strand.
TTTTTCCATTTTTCCAGTCACCCAAGACTTCACCTGACTTCCAGGGCTTTTCAAATATCACGGAGAGTGGCTTGGCACCTACATCAGCCAATTTCCTCACGACTGTGGAATGCATTTCGTAAGGTATCATAGACTTATGTATGTTCATGTTCCTCAGGTGGTGTTGATAGATACTCAAGCAAAAATGATTTGTGATACATTTTGGCAGTTATCAATGCACTAAGATGTGCATATCTGAGTCTTCTAATCTCAACAATAGATTTTCTTCATTTCTGTTTGTTTTTTTTCTTCTCTTTCAAATCTGTTAGTTTTTACTGAAGATTTTATTTTTTATTTTATTTCTGATATAGCGTAGTACTGAATTTTAAATATAATGTTGAAATTGTGGTTCTGAGATAACCACTTGGGGAAATTATTCTATTCTGTCCAAAACACAATAGCTTGATATACACGCCCTCAAACTGCAATGTTATTTTTTGTTTTTTTCTTGAGCTACTTATTCTATAAATATGTCTGCTCTGTTTCTTTATTTCCTTTGGTTCATTTGGAAAATTCCTTTACTTTTAAAAAAGAAACACAGATTTTGCAACCTTCTTTTGAATGAAAATAATGCTTTTGGGGTGACATACCATTTAGTTTATTGCAGTATTGAGCTATTTAGAATGACACTGTTTAGACTGAAGAGACTTGAATCATTAAGAATCATTAGATCATCTTCCAAAATCTGATATATGAGAAAAAAACATTATATTTTAAGTGATTATTCCCACACTGTGCCTAAGTCCCTAACAAGGAGATAGTCCAGGATCCCTGAAAATTAAGAGTTAAGGAATACAGTGCGAACCGCATTAGATATTATTTCATCCCACTGTAAAATACTTCTGCCACACTTCATCTCTAAGTATATCTAGATTTTGTCTTCTGTCAGTAGTTTGTGATGCAGCCTCTTCTCTACATCAAAGATCATAGCAGTAGTTATTATTTTTCCTCAGAAAGCACATACTGTGTCTCTTCACTCTGCTCAGTTTTTATGGTCAAGCATTTTATTAACCTTTCTAACTCTAAATCATAGTGGGAGCTCAGAATAAATTGATTATTTGCTATAAACACTGAATATTTTTCAAGGATATGGCCCCATTTACCATTACTATTTCCTGCTTGCTTTATTCTGAGTCCTGTGACTGCATTCTATTATGTTACCAAGCAGCTTATGTAAAAGATCACGGGAGATTAAATCATTAGGTCTCTGTATATGATTACCATTCTTGTTAAAGATCATTTTACTTACATTTGTAACACCTTATGCTTTATCAATAGAAATTTAAAACATCTATTATGCGTGGAGGAAATTTGGTGTATCATAGGACTTAGTAGTGGTTTCTATTCAAACCTGCCAAAACCACCCCCTTCAATCGAGATCCCATCAATAGTGTTAAGTATGCATCTAGAGCACATTTTGTTCATACTGTGTTATGTCAATTTTGTGTGTGCGTACAGGTGTTTTGCAAGAATTCAAATACTCAACAAAAGCCTTACCTTTGTGAGCTGAACTTATAATCTCATGAAAAGAAAATCAAATATTTTTGACAAGACTTATTTTCCTATTACACAGTTTTGACTGGCATTAAGCATATTACTTTCCTTTAATTCTTAGCCAAAAGATTCTGAATCAGTTTTTGCACTTTGTTCTCCAGGACGAATGTCAGATTAACAGGTTTAGAGTTATAGGATGTCCCTTTGTTTTTTTGAATCCTATTAGTACTAATAGCACACTATTAGTACTCTTCCATCAGCAGTACAGCTTGAGTGAACTGAGAACTTCATGAAAGCATGTTAGAGGATTTGCCAGCAGTTTACCTTCTCTGCCTTCTTTACCTTCTGAACTCAACTTGCTCCCCATAAAAAGTTTAGTGCCTTGGAAGCCTTTAGCATAGGCTACTTTTCCCGCTGGTTGTAACTGATCTTGCAGAAGACCACAGACAACTATGATTTTCTGCTGGGCTGTGTTTCACTTCAAAGGACAACCTATTTTTTAATAGATGACTCTGTACTGTCAGGTTGGACAAAACCCATTCTCAAATTTCAGTGTGTTGTGTAATCATTATCTCTTAGCACAGCTGCGCAAGAGCTACTGCGTGGAGCCAATATGACATTCTCTCTTGTACCTGAATGCATTGCATGTTAGATAGCTATATAAAATGTGAGAAATAAAGATTTGCTGTGCTGGTAACACACAATACAGAGTATATACAACAATATCTGTATGCAGCTACTATGTTCTTAATTAACTGGCACTTTATGTTCATGTAAGGATTCCATAGCTGTTTTAAACAGCAGCCATTCACAAAATTAGAAGCTCCAGATGTAGCATCTAGTAGCGCTTGTAGTCTCAATAAACAGGGTGATTTAAGGGAGGTGAGGATTCTCATCTATTAAGGAGATGATTTGCAAATAATGATTCCAGGTACTGTCACAGAACAAGGGCTACGCTGCAGCTGAATTAAAACAGTCCTCGCCATTGGTGATTTTAGCATACCAGCTACTAAAAAATCACTTTCCTGACATTTTTATGGTAAACTCAGACCTTATTCTGATACTAAATGTATCTCATGGGTTTGCCTTCCAGAGCAAGCCTCAGGGATACATCAAAATTAAATTATGGGGTTTTGGTTTTATTGTTGTCATTTTGTTTATTTGGTTTTTTCTTCTAAAAGTCATAAGGATTTTCAAACACAAAACTCATGTCCTGGTCGAGATAAATAGGGTTAGTTTATCTCTCATGAACACATCAAACTTATATATATATCTTCTACATAATTTATTAACCGAATGACCACTGAAGTACAAAATGTATGGATACTGTACTAGGATTAAAGCACCAACATTGCTCACTCTTAAAGTTTACTTGAGTTTTATCCTCTGTAAGAGAAAGTAATCTAAGGTTCCAAGGACTAAGGAGAATTTGGAATGAAAAAAAAAAAAGGACGAAAAAAAGAAAAAAGCGTATTTTATCATTGTTTTTAGTAATAATGGAAGTAAATATAAAGTATTTACTTTGGCAGTGGTTTAATTCTACACATAGAAATATGTGGGCTTTTTTTAGACTTTTGTGAGCATGACTAGATATTTATGCCCCCTCAGTTGGTGCCTATCTTAAAAAGACATGCATTTTGGGAGCATGCTGAGGGCTGTAAATCTGTAAATTATGTCTTGGCATTGAATGTTTGAAGTTGGACTCCTAAAAAACTTAGTTCTCCAACTCAGACTTTTTGGACGTGGCTTGTTAACACTCATACACAGAGAAGCACCAACTGGTCAAAGATGCACTTGACATTATAAATGAGATCCTCGCAGATGGCTTAGGAATGCTTTTACCCAAAAGCAAAAATGTACGCTTTATTCTATTAATCATCTACCTGCCTTAACATTTTTGATTTCATCATGATTTTCTGACAACTTAAGGAAAAAAAAACCAACGCAACTTTTCTGAGCAGTTAACCCAAATGGTTAGTAAATTATATCTCAAAACAATGCAGTTTTTATGTGCACAATAATAATTCCATTAATGAAATACATTCACATAAGTTCTTCCACTCATATAGAGAGGAGTGTTATAGAATCTTACAGACATCAGATACCATTGTTTATCATTTCCATCTATCATGCAGTGAACTTTATTTTAAAAGAGTTTATTCTTTATTTTGCATAAATTAGAAGACTCTGCCTGGTGTAATTTTCATCTGAATTGTTAAAAAATAACCATAGCCTCTCTATCCAGCTGAAGCCTATGTGATTTTCATGCACTACAGTTGTATTTATAATAGCTCCATCTTCATTCGTTTGGAACAGATGGAAAAACTTTTTCGATTACTGGATTTTACCATGTTGCAGACTGCAGGGTTAGAGACCTTGTTTCCTACTTTATCAAAGAGTAAAGGAAAATTTACATAGGAGAGCTGCATACAATCTCTTTGTAATATTTTAAAAGGACGATTTTCTGATTCTGACAGTTTCTGTGCAACTCTCCTATGTAAATTTTTCTTAAACACTGTCAGAGTGACAGGAACCAAGGTCTCCAACCTCACAGTGCCTAAGAAACTAAAAGTAGTTAATCAAAAAACGCTTTTCTTATGTGTTCCTAGTGAAAGAGAAGGCAACTTTTCTAGAATGGCTGTATCATATAGAAACAGTAGAGAGAAAAATAAATTCTTCATTTATGCTGTTTATGGACATATTTACAACGCTAGGATGAAAGTCTGTTACCCACTTCAGGTGTCAATGCTGCGTTTTCTGTTGGTTGATGTACAGGAAGTCCATCGGCTTTGGATTCTTCCTGTGTTCACTCACTCAAATTTGATGGAAGTTTAGATATCTCTGTAGCGTGGTTCAGTTGTCTAAGCGTAAATATCCTGTGCAATTGTGAACAGTGAAGGGTATTCCATCTAGTCTCATCGCCACTCCAGAAGGGTGCAAGCTCTTTATAGGAATGCATGTAGATATGCCATTCTCTATACAGATAATCTCCACAGGATTTATATCGTCTCTGTTAGCCACATGCAGATGTCTTGGATGTCCTTGATCACTAAAAAATGACAGCAGAAACTTTTGTCAACAACAGTAGATACCTATGTATGTTGTACCCAAAATCATGTGTCTAAAGATAAGCAAAAGAATATCATGCTTCTATATCACAATTTCATTCGGATTTCTGTTAGATGTTAAGCTTTCTGTATTGCTAAGTTCTGAGCATGTATAGAGGGACTTTAGATACCTTTAGATAAATTCAGAAGAGAAATGGAAAAAGCCATCGAATTAACTTAAAATACCCCTTACATAAACCTTTTAAATATGTTGTACTCAAAATATTTGATACCCTCTATGTGCTTTAGCACCAGGCCTTTCTGTAAAATAAGCAGAGTTCAGCATACATCATAGTTCACAAACTGCTTTGTACTTGCATAGTGTTTTGAGGCATCAAAATAAATACATCTACCTCCAAGAATCTACAGTGAAGCAACACCTATTACTGACCTAAAACAGTGTGCCAAGCTGGAGTAACGGTATGTGGTGCTATAGAGAAGCTGAGGGACAGTGCATTGGATATCAATTTACATCCAGCCTTCCCCTCAAAGGGTTGAATTTTTCTTAATCTTGCAGGTTGCTTCCCTCACTTGATCTTAAGAAAAGGCTTCATCCCTAAGTAAGATAATAATAAAAAATAAACACGTATAGAAAAAGGAATAAATGTATCTTTACAATAATGCTTTGAATCAGGTACCCCATTCATCCTGTCAGGGAATTAAACTACTCAGCCAGCCAGGCACCACTAGTAGATCGTTTCATTTTATGCATTAAGTCCTGAAGATGTTGAATGTCACCTCTACACTGGCTGATTCATCAGTTATGTTGAAGCAACACATGCCTTTGAAATCAAAGTAGCATTTGGGGTGTTGAAGGAGGAAGTAGTCCACTGTCAACTAATTTTGTAATGTTCATTGGCATACATCTGTTACCTACTCAGAAAAAATAGCGATTAGAAACACTGATATAAAAATCACTTAGCAGAGGATAAATCTGTAGTACACCTACTGGGGTTGGTGTGAAGCATGTTGTCAAAAGACAGGTGAGTTACAGTAGAAGCTTACCAGATCCAAGTATTTACATGTTGATCCTGTGTATCCAGGGCAAGTGTCTGTAGTACAAGACTGCAAAGCATGACAGGCCAGCCTGTGATAAGGGAGGAAAACAGCAGTGTCTGTTCCTTCCAGTAATACACATGCTGTTGCCCCAGCTCCTTCAGCTAATATGAGTCCACGTTTGGTAACGTGAAGTGGGGTAAGTGCCCACACAGGTTGAAGAGCTATGGCTTGCACTTTTTCATACTGAACTTCAATTTGATGTTGGGTTCACACCATCAATAACACCGTTCCAATGTTATCTCCTCCAGAAAAGACACAGGTATTAGGCAAAGATACCTGAATCACAAGAACTTGAGAATCTAATGTCAACAGAGGATGTAAAATAAGAGAAGCTGGGATATGGAACCCCAGTATATGGCACTCTCGGGGGTTGTTACGTGAATCTACACACCTAGGCTAATAGGTTATTATATGAATCTTCACGTCTGGGCTAATAGGTTGCAGTACTACCATGCAATTCGTTGATGTAAACAATTCAATTTCCCCTGTATTTAGTATTTCTGGAGAGAATGAGTTGTTCCAACGCTTCAGTTCTGCTATGTTGATTAGTCTATTTGGCAGGTTTAGCAAAAATCAGTCCTGACACTACATCCAGAGCTGTGAATACATATTGCCACTTTCTCCACAGGGGCAGGGGTCCCATATAATCCTGCCAGCTATTCAAGGTCCATCGACCCTGTTTTATCTTTCCCCATCACCTATATAATCCCCTTAAATGTAACTGTGTAAAAAAAATACAGTCATATGCACATGCTTTATAAATATGAAATGGCTATTGAAAAGAAAGCATTAGGAAGATCTAGCACCACCTTCAAGGGTGTAAATTTTTGCTAACTTTTTTCCATGTAATTAACCATGCCTGGTACCGTAACTGCAGGTTGGGGAGTGACCCCACTCGGTTCTCTCTAATCTACAGTCATTCTCCAAGTGCTGTTTGGTTTTCAAACAGGCCAAAGAGGATTCAGCAATTTTGGGGGACTTGCCAAACTTCCATTTCTGCTGTTTTGGCATTTGCCAGATAGTGCATTGCCTTGAGGTGGTAGGGACAGGTGGAAGGTGGGCACAGAGTTGGGGGTGGGGCCAGGGGTGGTTGGCTTTTTTGTGTAGACACAAACTTACTGGCAAAACATTTCTGATGTTGTGATCTCATATATTTCTTATTGTGGGATACCAGTTTGGACAAGATCATTCCACATTTGTTTCCTCAGCACCTGTGATGTAATTCCTTCCAGTTTTTCTGTCTTTCTTTTGTCAACCATCCACACAGATGGTCTTAAAGTTACAGCTCTAATTTCCATCAAGGTATTTGCTAGGGTGCCTACATTACCAGTAGCATTTGTGACTGCTGGTATAATCAAGAGTTCTAGAGAGGCAGGCACTCCTCTCAAAACCAGCATTTTAATGCTTCTCATTACTTCTGCCCTGTCTGGATTGCATCCCATAATCAACACATGAACCATTGCTGTTCTCAAAATGTTCCCAGGCACAGCAGAGTAAATTGATAAGCAGTACAGCAGTACAGTAAGCAGTGAAAGCAAAATGCAGCCACTAATGAGCACTAGACTCTAACATACAGTAAGGCAAGCAAGCCCCACGGCAAGCACAGCAGGCTGCTGATTAATAGCTAAATGGCGATAACAACTATAAATTCAATCTAGCACATTCCAATCAATCAAACCTGACATTAACTTGAACCCTTCATGCCCTATGTTGGGCACCAAAAAAAAAAAAAAAAGACTGTCATGGCGTAACCTCAGCTGGCAACTAAGGACCACACAGCTACTTGCTCACTCCCTGCCCTCCCCACCCTCCACCCCCTCCACCCCATTTATTAGCAATACATGCTATCAACCGTTCTGCAGTATCTTGCAACCCAAGGCACTGTCTGCTTGAGTAGTAATTACTCCTTGCATGATTGCCTTTGCATCTTGTAAAGTCTCATCTTCTTTTTCCTATTCTTGCATTTTACTCCGTAATACAACAACTTCACAGTCAAGAGCACTAAGACTGGTAACTAATAACCATCCCAATCTCCCTGCTGACTTGCAAGAATAATCTGACACCACTTTCCATGGTAATCCATGCCTAGCTTTTTCAGTTGTCTCAGGGGTAACTACTGCCACGTCATCTATTTCAGTCCATGCTTCCAGCAGAGCCCATGTAGCCATGTAGCCAGGACAGCTCTTAGAACTGAGCCATCCTGGAATACGGGGTCACTGCCCTGGCCTCCACCGTCCCCAACATTGTCAGCCATGGCATGCTTCTTCCTGGATCCTACCGACTATACCAAATCTGTGAGGTGATGCAGGCAGGACACAGGAACAACCATAGAACCACAGCCGAAGTGCAAAGAGTAAATTTATTTTTCATTACCTCACCAACCAGGTGATCCCTGAAGCAGAACCCGGGCAGAGGCACACAAGCGAGAACACAGGCACCATAGAGGCGGGTCCTTCTTAGAGGATCACTGAACCTGCTGTTTGTGCCAGTATTTCAGGGATTCATGCAGGCTTAGTTTACTCTTGTGCTTTGATCTTTCCCACAGCAAGGCCAGAATCTTAAGCTTGTTTGATGGGGTACCTCTGAGTCTATTACAGACATATGTTATCTAAACACAGATGTTCTGCTTTGTCAAGCACACAAGGCTAAACAATGATTAGTATATGTGTTTTTCTACACCACAGCTGCAAGTCACTTCAACATGTTTACAATCCTCCTCGCCAACTTTCTGTTATTTTCCCACAATCTCCAGGCTCTTTTTTGCTGCATGGAGTACCTTAAGGAAGAAGTGGAAGCAGAGTTGGAGAGGCAGCAGCAATGGCAACAACAGTCTCCTCAATAAAAGAGTCTGCTAAACAATGTTGATGGAAACAGTAAGGCATATGTGCCTGCTCTGTGCTGCTTGCTCTTTACCAGCTTTAGCAGCAGCAGACAACCTACTGTGGACTTGGACAGTTTCCTCTCACAGAGCTTGCACTTCCAGAAAAACATGTTCTTTCACTTTGCCTTCATAAGGATTGTAATCTATTTCCTGCAGTCCTACAGCCTCCCTTCTGGAATAGGCTCTCTGATGATAGGCTTTGGCTACCACATTTTTGAGGAAACTTTCTTTTAGGTTTCATCACTGTAATGCCCTGTCCACAGGTAAAGGCTTAAGGATCAAAAGCTTACGTGTTAAAATCTTACGGAAATTGTGAGCAATATAGTCCCACTTTCAAAACAGCTGTAAGATGCTGTAAAGTTATGCAGCATCCTGTTTACCACCCTGTCCACAGTGTTGCAGACTGAACTGTAATTCTTGAAGTTTCCTTGTTTCCACATGAAGGCAGAGTATTTTCTCCAGTGGGCAATTCATAAGTGGAGACCTGAGTAATACCATTGTAATGAGATGTCAGGGTGAAACAAAAGGTCTGTCTCGTAAGAAGGATATGAGGTTCAGATATTGACTCCCACAGGTGTCTGACTATGCCTGTACCAAATATCTTTCTCCTTTCTTGGGAAGGTTGGTTGCACCATCTGGCTGCTTGTAGAAACTTACGTTCTCAGAAAGTCCTGCGACTTCCAGCCTCACCAGCAACACACTTTCAAAACAGAGAGACAACCTGAACTGGGACATTTTAGCATGTTAAACAGCATGGCGAGGCGTTTTGTAGCAGTAAACCAGACCCATTCTTGGAAAGGGAACAGTGATCAGCAGAGAGCCTAGGAGGCAAGTTTCAGTGATCCAGTATTTGTACCAGCTCTAGAGACCATCCTTGCCTGCAGGCTGACAACAGCTTGGGCAGAAAGCTGTAGTAAGTCTAGGCCACGTAGGTGAATGAGATGATTAAAGGTGAATGATGGAAAAACGAGTTTCCTTTCTGCTTTAGGAACACACTGCATGTACCAAACCCACGGTGGCTTGCCTTGTTGTGGTTTAGCCTCTGAATCTGGTTGCAGTCGCCCATATCAGTTTCAGCTCTTGTTTGCACAGTAGTTTCAAAATGCCGCGCTTTGTCATTTGGGTTGTTATTCTGGGGGCAAGGTGGCACAGCAAGATGCCTGGTGCCGGTGAAATTGTGTAAAACTGTATCTCCTGCTGTGCTATATGTACAGCAGTAGTGTTTGCACATGAACAGCAGCATAAGTAAGATTATAAAACATGGCAAGATAAATACATAGCTTCTAAAAAGCTAAACGAACCAAAACAACCTCTGAACATTTCACAACTTGATCTCTGTATCACCCTAAGCAGCATGGATAAACTGGAGGTTTATGGAAAAAATGGAAATCTGTAAAGGAACATTATAGCATTTGTTCACACTATGAGCTGTCAACAATCATGCATAATTTAAGACTGCAGCAGCTAACAATTTAACCACGTTTTTCTCTGCTTGAGTAGCTGAGTTTTCTGATGTGTCCCTGATGAGATTACAGTTGGCCCTAGCAGCATCTTGTAAATAATCCATCCGTTCCCCGCACAGATTGCAAATTTGGATTTCACAGATTACAGTACTAAATTATAAACACTAGTCTACCCCACTGTCAGAGCATCATTATGGGATCCAAGATCGTTAATTAAAGAAATACTGTCAAAATACAAATAACATCAAATTCCCATTGTCATACTGGAATATAATAACATGTTAAAATAAGTAAACACTATGTCAGATTGTTCTTAAAATGCAGCAGTCCATTTAGTCCTTTTTCCAAAGTCTGACCTTTCTGAGGAATTTAACTTTTGTAATGCTCAATATCAATGCACAGTGTTCTCTTGGTGTTAAAGGAGAGAACTCATCCAAATGTCAAGGGCTTTTATGCAAGGGAATATTAAATTTACGTGAAACAAACAGAAACCATGTGAGGATTTCATCAAAGAGAGAGAATTGATACATTTTATCTAATTCACAAAAGAAAGAAACAAATGAAAACCTAAATAAAGGAAAACAACCCTGATTATAAACATTGTTTTCTTCTTAACGTTGACTTTTTTGTTTGTTTTCTGGGGATTTTTTTGGTCCTTTGTTTTTTGGGTTTTTTTTTAATCTCCCGAGTGGGAAAGATATGCTATTATAAAAAAGGACTCTATTTTGAATGGATTTTGTTGTTGTTGTTGTTGGATGAAACTGAAATCTACAATATGATGTGCTCTCAAAGTTCAGCTTTTAAATTGCCACAGGAATAAACAATTTCCTCTCTGCTTCATGATTTTTTTTTTCATTAAAAGTGTTTTGTTCTCATGTGTAACCTGTTGGCAAATTTTAGTGTAGGAGATGGTCAAAATATTAGATTAAAGTACATCATATGCAACAATATTTAGCACATCAAATGAGAATGGTACTACTATAACAATTAAATGAAGAAATCTGAAGCAATCAAGAAAGAAGCTATTCTTGAGTGACCTTGTGATTGGAAACTAGTAAAGGTGGAGAAATCAGTATTATGAAAAGGACTTAAACTTCAATCTCACATATGGCAGTAGAATTGTAATTACTATATTGATTCGTGACATGCTCTTTTTTAATATAGAGTGTTCTCACAATAAGCTCGGAAATTTTGCTATGTAATAGGAACATTCACTTATGCAAAAACAAACAGGTAAGTGTGAGTTCACACATTCCAGCTGCCGAAGAGCTGTATTGTGACAGAGATACTGTTTTAAGGTTTACTTGCTTTCTGCTCTGAACTGCACACGAAAATAATGAATTTTGTAGGATAAAATCTGCAAAATTACAGAAATTATTTTGTAAAAAAACCCCACAGTTCCTTAGAATCTCTACCAGTTCATTCCTAACTGCTGAGGTATCAAAGCCCTTGGAATATACAGTATCATCACCAAAATACCCTACATTACCTTCAGGACACACTACAGCTTCATATACATTAGCACAATTTGCCAGAAAGACATTCAGTTTCTCCTTAAGCTCTTCCAGGATGTAAAACTTAGACCACCTTCTACATATGTTAACAACAAAATCCAGTTCGATAATCATTTGTCTAAAATCATTACAGGATTCAATACCGTAGAAAACAGTGGTGTGGAGTGTCACGTACCCCTTTTCATCAATAACTCAGCAAGTATTCCACTCAGACGGACTGTAGGATTACAGTCACTTAATCTGAAAAAAGAAGTCTGACCCAACATCTTTTCAGTGGATGCTGCAGCCAGAACCTAATGGAATTGATCATATCCAGAAAGCCAGAAGATGGTTCTCTCTTATCATGCCTTGTTGAAATTCTTCCTCTTTTTGTGAGCCAGAGAACAAGACTACGCATCTATGTCCCAGGAGCTTGGATATGTTCTCTCCTACCTAGACAAAGGGCACTGAGCAATGTATCTGCTAAATAAGAGGGACATAAGGACTGATCTCTGGCTTCAAGGGTAGGTAGCACATGGCTTTGGGCTGGTGCCTTTTCTAACAGGTGGGTCTCAGTGGCCCAAAGAGAGTCAGGAAGCAAGCTAACAACTGTGCAGTGACAGTTCGCTCCCTACCCTCTCTTACTTAATAGCATAAAATTGCCCTCAGATTCTATATTAGGCTCAAAAGCATTTTAAAATGACCTTCATTAAATATTCAGCAAACAAAATCTTTTCCATTAAGACAGATTCTCCAGTTCCTAAGCTATATATCTGCATTCTGCGTCTGACAAATGTAACAATTGTTAACTAAGCTTAATGGGAGGGCTTGAATGCAGGTAGATCAAAGCATCCCTCTGAGACGCTGAAGATGCAAGTCCCAATCACTTCAAGGAGAAACAATACCTTACCCCGGCTCTACCATGACCATGGCTGAGTGCTCTGACTCTTAGATTACACGTTGAATCTTTCTCTAGTGTATGCCTGAGAAGGGGATAATCAAAATGCTTCAGTCTCAGCAGAAACATCTACAGCTTTGAGTTCTGTTTGTAGCCCTGCTTGAGATACACAAACTAACCCTTCATACTTTCTTGAAATTTTCCGTTGGTTAGGTGACGTGCCCAATTATGTATCTGGAATATTCCTAATATTTGCACTTAAAGATACACTTCTGGATCAAAGTGTATTTCAGATATGCACAGTTTGGTGACTCTCATTTATTCAGGAACCACCACATTCTTAAGCACTTTTGTTTCAGGATCCCAATGGCTGAATTTTCTGTCTGTTGTACTCCCCAAAACTATTAGCTGTAATCGTTTATTCCCTTTAGCTATAGCAGATGGGAGATGACTTAATAATTTTTTTAATGTGTCCCAATGATGCTTTGATTTAATTTTTCTAATGGTTTCTCAAATAAATAAAATTCCCTCTGCACCAGGCACTGAAACAAATTTGATTGTTCTCCTCCTCTCCCCTGAAGAACACACTGTTAATTACCAGGAGAAATAAACTGCAGGACATTAATGTGGGAAATGATGACTGAACAGTTTTGTGTTCATCAATTTAGAATAAATCATAATAATCTCTTGATGCCCAAAATTGTGATTTAACAATAAGGAAAGGAAAAAAAAACTGTGCTGGCCTAGGGACCACAGTTTTGGGCTGATATACCTGGCTTTGCATCAGTGAAATCCAGACTTTGTAACACCAGAGAGAAACTACAAGGCGTTTGTACACTAGAGGAGTTACAGAAGACAAGAATTATTCTTCATTTAACGCTGCCTCTGGCTATGCCTGCACATATGTTTTAACTAATCTATCTCCTTTAGAGTTCTCGTCCAGTTAATGCTTTCTGATTGAACCACGCTACAATTAAGATAATAAGAAGTGATTCTCCTATAATTAACTGAGCTTGGGGTATCACAGTCAGCATAGATATACTCCACAGAAAGTTTTTCTCTCACTTTTTGTCTTGTTTAATGATCTGCATTGTGTTGGGTTTTTTATTCAAGTAGTGGCAATTGATGTTATCATACGCTTTCTTGAAAAAAAAATATTGCCCTGCAAGTTTGTATAAAATAAAAAATCAGCAGAATTTAACAGTAGTTTAAGTGGATTGACAAAAAAGAAAATTAATTACTACGTTTAGAAGGCTGCCTTTGCTTTTACCTAACATTAGAAAATGTACTAGGAACTAATTTTCACAATTACCTAGTCTCTGCTAAACTAGTAAATCAATTATTTTTTTTTTAATAATTTGACAGTAAAGAGTGTCAGTATTGCATGGGTTTCTAAACATCAAACAGCATACTTTCAAGTGATATCCTTATGATGTTTCGAGGATTTATTTTTTAATTTCATGCACAAAAGGCTACAGATAAATTTTCTTTTTTTTTTTTCTTTTCCAGTGAAAGACTCTTATTTTAGTGGTCTGTCGCCGGTCGGCTGAGGCAAGCCGATGCATGGGGACGAGTCCTTCCCTATCCCTGAACCCCTCTCCTCCGGGAGAGAAAAGGGTTCAAAAGCAGAGATACGAGAAGGAAAAAAATAAAAGATTTTGTGAGACCTCTGAACGTTTGGAAAACCGAAACAAACTTTATTAAAACTAGAACAATATATATAACATGCAAGGAAAAAAACCAATGCAAATCTGAGAGTCTGTGCAGGATGGAAAGGTGAGGGTTTTAAACACAAGAACAAAGACAAAGGGGGACGGCGCCACGTGCAGTCCAGAAAAATGGCACCGGCCACGTGTGCGCTTTCGTGGAGCGAACAAAGAAACCGCGGCTGTTATGAACGCCGGGCTGTAATATGCAGAAAACGCTGTCCCTACCGCTTTCTCGTTGTGCAGTTAAAGCGGCAGCGCTGGCAGGCAGAGAGAATATCAAAGCAGCAGAAAAACCTCCAGGCGAACAGTCCGTCCCAGGCGGCGTGGCGGGGGGCTGCCCCGGCGCACGGTCCACTCCGGCAGCCTGCAAGGTCCCCGGAGCTGAGCTGCAGGGTTTGGAAAAGCCTCTTTCCCGGAACGGATCTGAAGTCCCGCAGTGACTCCCGCAGAGCGGAGAGTGTCCGGAGCGCCGAGGAGCCGCGAACGAGCTGCGAATGCCCCCCGAAGCAGTCCGGAGAAGCAGCCCCGCAAGTCCCGACTACCCCCGGAAGCCCCGAGCCCCGGAAGTCCCCGAGTAGCCCCCGGCCGTCCCCGAGCCCGCAGCTTCTTAAAGGGGCAGTGCCCTCTCGAGAAAACTTTCTCATCCCATAAGATGGGCAAACCGTAACATGGAAGGGAATAATTCAATTAGTAAGCCTTCAAGCAGGGTTTTTTCTTCAACCTGCCACATTCCACCCCTTTATTCCATACCATGTACGTTATGCGCATCTCATTTACATTGTATTATACAGAAATTAACAGCATGAGACTCTGGTTCAGGGTGTTTCAGCCAGGGTTAACTTCCCCTGTGGTACACAGTGGACTTCACCATCCTCTTGCATTACCCACCAGGTGTGTCCAGGGCCTTGGGCTGAGACAACACCACGGATGGGTCTGTCTGGGGTTGCAGCAGGGGAAACCCAGACAGCTTTTCCCAGCAGATTACTTTCACATACCACAGGAACTCTATCCCCCTCTATGATATGTAAAAGGTCTGATTGGGCAGGGCCGGCTCGATTGATTGATCCCCTCGTGTTCACTTGCCAGGTGGCTTCTGCCAGATGTTTATCCCAGTTTCTGAAAGTTCCACCACCCAATGCTTTCAGGGTGGTTTTCAGCAAGCCATTATAGCGTTCTATTTTACCGGAGGCTGGTGCATGGTATGGAATGTGATAAATCCATTCGATACCATGTTCTTTGGCCCAATTGGCCACCAGATTGTTTTTGAAATGAGTCCCATTATCAGACTCAATTCTTCCCGGAGTGCCATGCCGCCACAAAATCTGCCTTTCAAGGCCCAGAATAGTATTACGGGCAGTGGCATGAGGCACGGAATAGGTTTCAAGCCATCCGGTGCTTGCTTCCACCATTGTCAAAACATAGCACTTACCCTGGCGAGTTCGAGGGAGAGTGATGTAATCAATCTGCCAGGCCTCTCCGTACTTGTACTTCGACCACCGTCCACTGTACCATAAGGGTTTTAACCTTTTGGCCTGTTTAATTGCAGCACAAATCTTACAGTCATGGATAACCTGGGTAATTGCATCCATGGTTAAATCCACCCCTCGGTCACGAGCCCATCGATAGGTTGCATCTCTTCCCTGGTGACCGGAAGAGTCATGGGCCCCACCGAGCAAGGAATAGTTCACCTTTGTGTTCCCAGTCCAGATCTATCTGGAACACTCTGGCTGCTTTGTCAACTTGGTGGTTATTTCTATGTTCCTCAGTGGCTCTGCTTTTTGGGACATGGGCATCTACATGCCTTACCTTTACGACTAACCTTTTCAGGCGGGCAGCAATATCTTGCCACAGAGTGGCAGCCCAAATAGGCTTACCTTTACGCTGCCAATTATCTTTCTGCCACCTCTCCAGCCATCCCCACAAGGCATTTGCCACCATCCAGGAGTCTGTATACAGGTACAGCCGTGGCCAGTTCTCCCTTTCAGCAATGTCCATGGCCAGCTGGATGGCTTTGACCTCTGCAAATTGACTCGATTCACCTTCTCCTTCCGCTGCTTCTGCAACTTGGCGCATAGGACTCCATACGGCAGCTTTCCACTTCCGTTGGTTTCCTATGAGGCGGCAGGATCCATCGGTGAAGAGAGCATATTTCTTCTCCTGGTCTGAGAGGTCTTTATATGGGGGTGCTTCATCAGGACGAGTGACTATCTCGTTCGGTGGCATCCCAAAATCTTCTCCTGCAGGCCAGTCTGTAATAGCTTCCACAATTCCTGGGCGACCAGAGTTACCTATCCTAGCTCTCTGTACAATCAGGGCAGTCCACTTACTCCAGGTAGCATCTGTGACATGGTGGGTAGATGCTATCTTCCCTTTGAACATCCAGCCTAGGACTGGCAGTCGGGGGACTAGGAGGAGCTGTGCTTCAGTGCCAATTACTTCTGAGGCAGCTCGGACTCCCTCATAGGCAGCCAATATCTCCTGCTCAGTGGGAGTATAATTGGCCTCTGAGCCTTTATATCCACGACTCCAAAATCCTAGGGGACGACCACGGGTTTCTCCTGGTGCCTTCTGCCAAAGGCTCCAGGTAGGACCACAGTCCCCAGCTGAAGTGTACAGAATATTTTTAATCTCTGGTCCTGTTCGCACAGGTCCCAGGGCCATAGCATGTGCTATTTCCCTTTTGATTAAGTCAAAGGCATGTTGTTGGTCAGAGCCCCATGTGAAATCATTTTCTTCCGGGTAACAGTATAGAGAGGTTTAACAATCTGACTATACCCGGGAATATGCATTCTCCAGAAGCCTATGACTCCCAAGAAAGACTGGGTCTCTTTCTTGTTGGTAGGCGGAGACATAGCTGTGATCTTGTTGATCACATCTGTGGGGATGTGGCGGCGTCCATCCTGCCACTTAACCCCCAGGAACTGAATCTCTCGGGCAGGTCCTTTGACCTTACTTCTCTTAATGGAGAAACCAGCATCCACCAAAATGCGGATTATCTTCCTACCTTTCTCATAGACTTCTTCTGCGGTATCACCCCATACAATGATGTCATCGATGTACTGAAGATGTTCAGGAGCACCACCTTTCTCCAGGGTAGCCTGGATCAGTCCATGGCAGATGGTTGGGCTGTGCTTCCACCCCTGGGGCAGTCGATTCCAGGTATACTGGATACCCCTCCAGGTGAAGGCAAACTGTGGCCTACACTCTGGTGCTATGGGAATGGAAAAGAAAGCATTAGCAATGTCTATCGTGGCATACCACTTGGCTGCCTTGGACTCCAGTTCGTGCTGAAGCTCCAAGATATCAGGAACAGCAGCACTCATCAGTGGTGTCACTTCGTTCAGCCCACGATAGTCCACTGTCAGTCTCCATTCCCCGTTGGTCTTTTGCACAGGCCATATAGGACTGTTGAAAGGTGAGCGAGCTCTGCTGATGACATCTCGTCTCTCCAACTCTCGAATCATTTTCTCTAAGGGGCGCAGAGAGTCTCGGTTGGTGCGGTATTGCCGGCGGTGAACTGTAGAGGATGCAGTAGGCAACTTTTGATCTTCCACCTTCATTCTGCTAACAACAAAAGGGTCATCCGAAAGTTCGGCCGATGTGGACAACCAGATAATGCCATCGGCTCCCACGGTTGCTATCCCAAAGGCCCATTTATAACCTTTCGGGTCCTTAAAATACCCTTTCCGGAGGAAGTCTATGCCTAAAATGCATGGAGCATCTGGGCCAGTCACAATTCGGTGAGTTTCCCAGTTATGCCCAGTGAGGCTTACCTCAGCTTCTACCAAGGTAAGCTCTTGTGATCCTCCTGTCACACCCGAGATAGTGATAGTCTCAGTTCCTTGGTGATCCGATGGTAGCAAGGTACACTGGGCGCCTGTATCTACCAGGGCCTTGTACCTCTGTGGTTCTAATGTGCCAGGCCATCGAATCCACACAGTCCAGTATACCCTGTTATCCCTTTCCTCCACCTGGCTAGAGGCAGGGCCCCTCTAATGCCTAGGGTGTGGTCCACAGTCAGTGGAAGGGTCTATCCGGCTTGTGGTACCTTGTTCATAGGAGTTGCTCCTTGGGCTGCAGCACTGTTCACCGAAGACTGGAGCGACAACTCTTCGGTTGCAGTCGTCATGTTGGTGTGGTCTGCTCTGCAGCTCATGTGCTGGTACCCCGTGGTTAGCGGCAGGTCGTTGTTCCCATCTCCTCGTGTCTTCACGACCTCTCGAGCAGCACTGGCGGTCACATCGTGGCCTGTCCTGTCTGTTGCGCCTTGCTCTGGGAGGACGATTTCTCCTAACAGCTGACACATGGGTATACACAGGAGAGGAAACGGTTCTTTGTTCTAACCTGTTAATAGAGTCCAATATTTTCTCTGTCATTTTGTCTGTCACTTTCTCCACTGCTGCAATGAAGGCAGAGGTATGAGAAAGACTGTCCTCATACTGGCGAATCCTGTTAGACACCTGTTCTATGGTGAGTGGCCGATTTTCACCCTCTCTTTCCCACAGCATTGTGGCCAATGTATGGGCATATGACTGGGGTGCACTCTGCACAAATTTGCGCAGCAAAGGCTCGTTACTGTGCACCTGGTCCGGGTGACATTAACATTCCAGTCACCATAGATGACCTCTTTCATAGCCAGCTCTCTCAGGTAGTTAGTACCTTTGCTCAGGACAGTCCATTTAGTAGGGCGGCATTCAATGTCATCTCTGAAAGGGTATCTGCTCTTCACAGCAGTCAGAAGCCGTTTCCAGAGACTGCACTGTTTTGCCTTTTTGCCCATGCCCTATCAATAGCACCTTCCCGGGCCACATTTCCTAACTGCCTGGCTTCTTTGCTAGTTAAATCGATGTTATCAGCCCATTGTCCCAGCAGCGAAGCAACCATACCATTAGTGACTCACCATCATGCCTGCTAAATTCCTTTCTAATGCTTCTCAGGTCCTTCCTGGACTGAGGCTGGGTGTTTACCTCTTGATCTGATGACTCATCCCGTGAGGAGGATCCTTGGGAGGGCTGTGCTGGTGGAGTCGCTGAGGCAGTATTCCCTGAAGGCTTTCCTGGACGCTTTTGAGAGGTGCTTGGTCCTGCATCGTCATCAGAGCTATCTGTTGCATAATTAGTCTTTTTCTGGTGTTTAGCACCAGAGGGCTTATTTTTCTTTTTCACAGGGGCAACCTGTGCTTGTTTGGGTGGAGAGGTGGCATCAGCTGTTTTAGTGGATGTAGTGCCCATGTGATACTTATTCTTGATAATTATCCACCCCTGGACCATGTTACAGATAACTGATAACAAAGTTATCAAATACAGGAGAATAATACCATTTGCCGAATATCCAGTTTCAATTGCCATCGATCCAGTACCAAATGGAGAAGTGTTATTTCCCATCATCCATTTGCTAGACGAATCATAAGCAGCCACTATCATGTACTGTGCAAAATACACTGGGAGCATTATAAACTGATGAGTACAGACCAAACACCGAAATTACACACGCCAGGGTGAACACCTTCTTGCTAAGTGCCCCAGACCAGCAAACCATAAACCAGTACCAATTAGAAACAGGTAATTTGACATCACGGTTGGTGTGCCAGGCACCAGATCATAGAGCATTTTTAACCGTACTGCTTAAGAGCTTCAAACAAAGCTCGCTTAGCACCATCCTGGAAAAACCTCGTTTGTTTCAGTTTCCAAACTTAATAAAAATATGAATTATTAAATTATTCAGAAGTGCCCACCCAGGGACGCCAATTATGTCGCCGGTCGGCTGAGGCAAGCCGATGCACGGGGACGAGTCCTTCCCTATCCCTGAACCCTCTCCTCCGGGAGAGAAAAGGGTTCAAAAGCAGAGATACGAGAAGGAAAAAAAATAAAAGATTTTGTGAGACCTCTGAACGTTTGGAAAACCGAAACAAACTTTATTAAAACTAGAACAATATATATAACATGCAAGGAAAAAAACCAAGCAAAATCTGAGAGTCTGTGCAGGATGGAAAGGTGAGGGTTTTAAACACAAGAACAAAGACAAAGGGGGGACGGGGCCACGTGCAGTCCAGAAAAAATGGCACCGGCCACGTGTGCGCTTTCGTGGAGCGAACAAAGAAACCGCGGCTGTATGAACGCCGGGCTGTAATATGCAGAAAACGCTGTCCCTACCGCTTTCTCGTTGTGCAGTTAAAAGCGGCAGCGCTGGCAGGCAGAGAGAATATCAAAGCAGCAGAAAAACCTCCAGGCGAACAGTCCGTCCCAGGCGGCGTGGCGGGGGGCTGCCCCGGCGCACGGTCCACTCCGGCAGCCTGCAAGGTCCCCGGAGCTGAGCTGCAGGGTTTGGAAAAGCCTCTTTCCCGGAACGGATCTGAAGTCCCGCAGTGACTCCCGCAGAGCGGAGAGTGTCCGGAGCGCCGAGGAGCCGCGAACGAGCTGCGAATGCCCCCCGAAGCAGTCCGGAGAAGCAGCCCCGCAAGTCCCGACTACCCCCGGAAGCCCCGAGCCCCGGAAGTCCCCGAGTAGCCCCCGGCCGTCCCCGAGCCCGCAGCTTCTTAAAGGGGCAGTGCCCTCTCGAGAAAACTTTCTCATCCCATAAGATGGGCAAACCGTAACATGGAAGGGAATAATTCAATTAGTAAGCCTTCAAGCAGGGTTTTTTCTTCAACCTGCCACATTCCACCCCTTTATTCCATACCATGTACGTTATGCGCATCTCATTTACATTGTATTATACAGAAATTAACAGCATGAGACTCTGGTTCAGGGTGTTTCAGCCAGGGTTAACTTCCCCTGTGGTACACAGTGGACTTCACCATCCTCTTGCATTACCCACCAGGTGTGTCCAGGGCCTTGGGCTGAGACAACACCACGGATGGGTCTGTCTGGGGTTGCAGCAGGGGAAACCCAGACAGCTTTTCCCAGCAGATTACTTTCACATACCACAGGAACTCTATCCCCCTCTATGATATGTAAAAGGTCTGATTGGGCAGGGCCGGCTCGATTGATTGATCCCCTCGTGTTCACTTGCCAGGTGGCTTCTGCCAGATGTTTATCCCAGTTTCTGAAAGTTCCACCACCCAATGCTTTCAGGGTGGTTTTCAGCAAGCCATTATAGCGTTCTATTTTACCGGAGGCTGGTGCATGGTATGGAATGTGATAAATCCATTCGATACCATGTTCTTTGGCCCAATTGGCCACCAGATTGTTTTTGAAATGAGTCCCATTATCAGACTCAATTCTTCCCGGAGTGCCATGCCGCCACAAAATCTGCCTTTCAAGGCCCAGAATAGTATTACGGGCAGTGGCATGAGGCACGGAATAGGTTTCAAGCCATCCGGTGCTTGCTTCCACCATTGTCAAAACATAGCACTTACCCTGGCGAGTTCGAGGGAGAGTGATGTAATCAATCTGCCAGGCCTCTCCGTACTTGTACTTCGACCACCGTCCACTGTACCATAAGGGTTTTAACCTTTTGGCCTGTTTAATTGCAGCACAAATCTTACAGTCATGGATAACCTGGGTAATTGCATCCATGGTTAAATCCACCCCTCGGTCACGAGCCCATCGATAGGTTGCATCTCTTCCCTGGTGACCGGAAGAGTCATGGGCCCACCGAGCAAGGAATAGTTCACCTTTGTGTTCCCAGTCCAGATCTATCTGGAACACTCTGGCTGCTTTGTCAACTTGGTGGTTATTTCTATGTTCCTCAGTGGCTCTGCTTTTTGGGACATGGGCATCTACATGCCTTACCTTTACGACTAACCTTTTCAGGCGGGCAGCAATATCTTGCCACAGAGTGGCAGCCCAAATAGGCTTACCTTTACGCTGCCAATTATCTTTCTGCCACCTCTCCAGCCATCCCCACAAGGCATTTGCCACCATCCAGGAGTCTGTATACAGGTACAGCCGTGGCCAGTTCTCCCTTTCAGCAATGTCCATGGCCAGCTGGATGGCTTTGACCTCTGCAAATTGACTCGATTCACCTTCTCCTTCCGCTGCTTCTGCAACTTGGCGCATAGGACTCCATACGGCAGCTTTCCACTTCCGTTGGTTTCCTATGAGGCGGCAGGATCCATCGGTGAAGAGAGCATATTTCTTCTCCTGGTCTGAGAGGTCTTTATATGGGGGTGCTTCATCAGGACGAGTGACTATCTCGTTCGGTGGCATCCCAAAATCTTCTCCTGCAGGCCAGTCTGTAATAGCTTCCACAATTCCTGGGCGACCAGAGTTACCTATCCTAGCTCTCTGTACAATCAGGGCAGTCCACTTACTCCAGGTAGCATCTGTGACATGGTGGGTAGATGCTATCTTCCCTTTGAACATCCAGCCTAGGACTGGCAGTCGGGGGACTAGGAGGAGCTGTGCTTCAGTGCCAATTACTTCTGAGGCAGCTCGGACTCCCTCATAGGCAGCAATATCTCCTGCTCAGTGGGAGTATAATTGGCCTCTGAGCCTTTATATCCACGACTCCAAAATCCTAGGGGACGACCACGGGTTTCTCCTGGTGCCTTCTGCCAAAGGCTCCAGGTAGGACCACAGTCCCCAGCTGAAGTGTACAGAATATTTTTAATCTCTGGTCCTGTTCGCACAGGTCCCAGGGCCATAGCATGTGCTATTTCCCTTTTGATTAAGTCAAAGGCATGTTGTTGGTCAGAGCCCCATGTGAAATCATTTTTCTTCCGGGTAACAGTATAGAGAGGTTTAACAATCTGACTATACCCGGGAATATGCATTCTCCAGAAGCCTATGACTCCCAAGAAAGACTGGGTCTCTTTCTTGTTGGTAGGCGGAGACATAGCTGTGATCTTGTTGATCACATCTGTGGGGATGTGGCGGCGTCCATCCTGCCACTTAACCCCCAGGAACTGAATCTCTCGGGCAGGTCCTTTGACCTTACTTCTCTTAATGGAGAAACCAGCATCCACCAAAATGCGGATTATCTTCCTACCTTTCTCATAGACTTCTTCTGCGGTATCACCCCATACAATGATGTCATCGATGTACTGAAGATGTTCAGGAGCACCACCTTTCTCCAGGGTAGCCTGGATCAGTCCATGGCAGATGGTTGGGCTGTGCTTCCACCCCTGGGGCAGTCGATTCCAGGTATACTGGATACCCCTCCAGGTGAAGGCAAACTGTGGCCTACACTCTGGTGCTATGGGAATGGAAAAGAAAGCATTAGCAATGTCTATCGTGGCATACCACTTGGCTGCCTTGGACTCCAGTTCGTGCTGAAGCTCCAAGATATCAGGAACAGCAGCACTCATCAGTGGTGTCACTTCGTTCAGCCCACGATAGTCCACTGTCAGTCTCCATTCCCCGTTGGTCTTTTGCACAGGCCATATAGGACTGTTGAAAGGTGAGCGAGCTCTGCTGATGACATCTCGTCTCTCCAACTCTCGAATCATTTTCTCTAAGGGGCGCAGAGAGTCTCGGTTGGTGCGGTATTGCCGGCGGTGAACTGTAGAGGATGCAGTAGGCAACTTTTGATCTTCCACCTTCATTCTGCTAACAACAAAAGGTCATCCGAAAGTTCGGCCGATGTGGACAACCAGATAATGCCATCGGCTCCCACGGTTGCTATCCCCAAAGGCCCATTTATAACCTTTCGGGTCCTTAAAATACCCTTTCCGGAGGAAGTCTATGCCTAAAATGCATGGAGCATCTGGGCCAGTCACAATTCGGTGAGTTTCCCAGTTATGCCCAGTGAGGCTTACCTCAGCTTCTACCAAGGTAAGCTCTTGTGATCCTCCTGTCACACCCGAGATAGTGATAGTCTCAGTTCCTTGGTGATCCGATGGTAGCAAGGTACACTGGGCGCCTGTATCTACCAGGGCCTTGTACCTCTGTGGTTCTAATGTGCCAGGCCATCGAATCCACACAGTCCAGTATACCCTGTTATCCCTTTCCTCCACCTGGCTAGAGGCAGGGCCCCTCTAATGCCTAGGGTGTGGTCCACAGTCAGTGGAAGGGTCTATCCGGCTTGTGGTACCTTGTTCATAGGAGTTGCTCCTTGGGCTGCAGCACTGTTCACCGAAGACTGGAGCGACAACTCTTCGTTGCAGTCGTCATGTTGGTGTGGTCTGCTCTGCAGCTCATGTGCTGGTACCCCGTGGTTAGCGGCAGGTCGTTGTTCCCATCTCCTCGTGTCTTCACGACCTCTCGAGCAGCACTGGCGGTCACATCGTGGCCTGTCCTGTCTGTTGCGCCTTGCTCTGGGAGGACGATTTCTCCTAACAGCTGACACATGGGTATACACAGGAGAGGAAACGGTTCTTTGTTCTAACCTGTTAATAGAGTCCAATATTTTCTCTGTCATTTTGTCTGTCACTTTCTCCACTGCTGCAATGAAGGCAGAGGTATGAGAAAGACTGTCCTCATACTGGCGAATCCTGTTAGACACCTGTTCTATGGTGAGTGGCCGATTTTCACCCTCTCTTTCCCACAGCATTGTGGCCAATGTATGGGCATATGACTGGGGTGCACTCTGCACAAATTTGCGCAGCAAAGGCTCGTTACTGTGCACCTGGTCCGGGTTGACATTAACATTCCAGTCACCATAGATGACCTCTTTCATAGCCAGCTCTCTCAGGTAGTTAGTACCTTTGCTCAGGACAGTCCATTTAGTAGGGCGGCATTCAATGTCATCTCTGAAAGGGTATCTGCTCTTCACAGCAGTCAGAAGCCGTTTCCAGAGACTGCACTGTTTTGCCTTTTTGCCCATTGCCCTATCAATAGCACCTTCCCGGGCCACATTTCCTAACTGCCTGGCTTCTTTGCTAGTTAAATCGATGTTATCAGCCCCATTGTCCCAGCAGCGAAGCAACCATACCATTAGTGACTCACCATCATGCCTGCTAAATTCCTTTCTAATGCTTCTCAGGTCCTTCCTGGACTGAGGCTGGGTGTTTACCTCTTGATCTGATGACTCATCCCGTGAGGAGGATCCTTGGGAGGGCTGTGCTGGTGGAGTCGCTGAGGCAGTATTCCCTGAAGGCTTTCCTGGACGCTTTTGAGAGGTGCTTGGTCCTGCATCGTCATCAGAGCTATCTGTTGCATAATTAGTCTTTTTCTGGTGTTTAGCACCAGAGGGCTTATTTTTCTTTTTCACAGGGGCAACCTGTGCTTGTTTGGGTGGAGAGGTGGCATCAGCTGTTTTAGTGGATGTAGTGCCCATGTGATACTTATTCTTGATAATTATCCACCCCTGGACCATGTTACAGATAACTGATAACAAAGTTATCAAATACAGGAGAATAATACCATTTGCCGAATATCCAGTTTCAATTGCCATCGATCCAGTACCAAATGGAGAAGTGTTATTTCCCATCATCCATTTGCTAGACGAATCATAAGCAGCCACTATCATGTACTGTGCAAAATACACTGGGAGCATTATAAACTGACTGAGTACAGACCAAAACACCGAAATTACACACGCCAGGGTGAACACCTTCTTTGCTAAGTGCCCCAGACCAGCAAACCATAAACCAGTACCAATTAGAAACAGGTAATTTGACATCACGGTTGGTGTGCCAGGCACCAGATCATAGAGCATTTTTAAACCGTACTGCTTAAGAGCTTCAAACAAAAGCTCGCTTAGCACCATCCTGGAAAAACCTCGTTTGTTTCAGTTTCCAAACTTTAATAAAAATATGAATTATTAAATTATTCAGAAGTGCCCACCCAGGGACGCCAATTATGTCGCCGGTCGGCTGAGGCAAGCCGATGCACGGGGACGAGTCCTTCCCTATCCCTGAACCCCTCTCCTCCGGGAGAGAAAAGGGTTCAAAAGCAGAGATACGAGAAGGAAAAAAAATAAAAGATTTTGTGAGACCTCTGAACGTTTGGAAAACCGAAACAAACTTTATTAAAACTAGAACAATATATATAACATGCAAGGAAAAAAACCAATGCAAAATCTGAGAGTCTGTGCAGGATGGAAAGGTGAGGGTTTTAAACACAAGAACAAAGACAAAGGGGGACGGCGCCACGTGCAGTCCAGAAAAATGGCACCGGCCACGTGTGCGCTTTCGTGGAGCGAACAAAGAAACCGCGGCTGTTATGAACGCCGGGCTGTAATATGCAGAAAACGCTGTCCCTACCGCTTTCTCGTTGTGCAGTTAAAAGCGGCAGCGCTGGCAGGCAGAGAGAATATCAAAGCAGCAGAAAAACCTCCAGGCGAACAGTCCGTCCCAGGCGGCGTGGCGGGGGGCTGCCCCGGCGCACGGTCCACTCCGGCAGCCTGCAAGGTCCCCGGAGCTGAGCTGCAGGGTTTGGAAAAGCCTCTTTCCCGGAACGGATCTGAAGTCCCGCAGTGACTCCCGCAGAGCGGAGAGTGTCCGGAGCTCCGAGGAGCCGCGAACGAGCTGCGAATGCCCCCCGAAGCAGTCCGGAGAAGCAGCCCCGCAAGTCCCGACTACCCCCGGAAGCCCCGAGCCCCGGAAGTCCCCGAGTAGCCCCCGGCCGTCCCCGAGCCCGCAGCTTCTTAAAGGGGCAGTGCCCTCTCGAGAAAACTTTCTCATCCCATAAGATGGGCAAACCGTAACATGGAAGGGAATAATTCAATTAGTAAGCCTTCAAGCAGGGTTTTTTCTTCAACCTGCCACATGGTCAGAGAAACTATTTATATGTAACTGCAGAAACTTAACAAGATGAAAATATTACATTGATAAAAATGTGAAATTACTGTAGCTGAGATTATAGCTAATGATAATAACATGTTAATGTTAACATGTTATTGCAACTTTAAGTAGCTTTTAGAAAATACACAAGTGTCACTAGAAATATTTCCTTTTTATGCTAAATAATTAAAAAAAACCCAAAACTGTCCATGTTAAATAATAATACTCCTCTAAGGCAAAAAATCGAAATTAACTTTGCCTCATTACATTATAAACAATGTTAGATCTTAAAAAAAACCCCAAAACTGTCCTATCACTGAATGGCTTTTATAATTGCCAGACTTTTAACCTCTCCTCTTTTTTTTTTTTGCATCTTGTTTTCCAGTTTCAAAAAAATTAGTATTTTATGTCAGTATCTTCAGTGCTAGGGTTACCTCTTTTCTTATTTTTACAGAAAAGAAATATGTAACATCAATATTGAGCAGTCATATTTCTGGTGTCATGCAACACCCATAAACACGTTCTAAGACAGCTAAGAGTTGGTTCTTTCAGCTATATAAAATAATGGGTTTTAATGTTTATTTAATGAAGTCACAATCATTCCATGTCTGGAAATGTTTTTTATTCATGGATAACACAAGGCCTCAGGGTTGTAATTCCCTTTCAAATGCTATGATTCTAGTTACTCACATATGAAGAAAAATTACTGTATATTCAACCAATTCTTTCTTCATTGACAAAGTGCAGAATTCCATTAACATTCTACAACTTTCACTTAATAGTTTTTATCCCATCCATTGAGAAATGCAGAACAGAACAAATCAATTGAGAGGTTTGTGAACCAGAGAAATGATGATAACTGAAGCCAGTAAGACGAAACATGAGATATTTTGTAATCCTATTTCATTAAGGGAACCATTGTACAATGTATACATGAATGACTAATTGAAGAAGGAAAATACAGAGTTCTTATAAACCCTCCCTCAGTCTTTGGAACCTTAACTTTGTAATTCAACAGAGTGAAGGCAAAACTTTAAATGTTTATCTTTTCCCCTCTCCTTTTCCCATCGTTCACATGAGATAAAACTCACGTTCCATTTTGTCAAGAGTAAACTCATCTGCTTGTGAAATTCTAGACCATGTAATAAAGTAAAACTGTGAATAAAATACTAAATTCAAAGGGTAAATTAAGACCAGAGTTTAGCACTGCAGCCTACAGCTCTCTTTAATACAGTTAAGTGAACCACAGAGTCAACCACATTAGAGGACAGAGTACTCCATTCAGGTTCAAGCAAACAGGACCCATCTGCTCTCCATAACCTTCTATGAAAATTTAGAATGGAAATTAGTTTTGAAAAAAGGGTAAGGTATCTTTCATTAAGTACTTCAAAGCGCATATTTAGTCTCTTTAGTGGACATGGTACTTTTTAGTGGACATGGTACATTTTTTCAAATATGTGAAAGATGCCTTAGTATTTAGAAGGTTGAGTTTCTTCATCAACTTCTTCCAGGGTTCAATCATTAGGTAGTTGCTGTTACTAGAAGAACATAAAGAACATTTTATCCTTCAAACGGCTTTAATACCTAAAAACATTGTTTGATCTAAACAAAGAGTGAATTCCCTTTGGTAAAACAACATGCATAGGTTTTTTATGGAAAAGAATACACATTTTAAAAGCTTCTAACAAGACATAATAGTACACAAAACACACACCTCTTCGTTTCCACGGTTTCATATTTCACATTCACTGTCACAGAAAAGTTAAGTCAACATTTTGTTTGAAACTTAAGAGCTGAGATTCTGACAAAAGATTCTTATTAAAAGCAAACCTTTGAAATGTCTCGATTCTGGTTTACAAAAGGGTAAACACTGCAAAAAATGTACACATAAACTCTTGCTAAATACTGTGAAGTAATTTCGACAGTTCTCGTAAGACCTTCCATAAAGAGCCATTGAAACAAAGGTTTGCTCTCAAGACAGTCTATAAAGAAGTAAGGATCACAAATGCTGTGGTGAATCTGTTTTTGCACGCACAGACTCCTTCAGACATAGTTTTAAAGGAAGAACTGCAGTAGGAATCTGATGCCTCCACCCAAAAAATGCATTGTGTGAAAACAGAGTCTTAGCAAGTTCAATAGGTAACTTTTATCTCACCTATCTT
Organism: Bucorvus abyssinicus; assembly: GCA_009769605.1. Classification (NCBI taxonomy): domain Eukaryota; kingdom Metazoa; phylum Chordata; class Aves; order Bucerotiformes; family Bucorvidae; genus Bucorvus; species Bucorvus abyssinicus. The sequence goes on from CM020024.1 coordinate 130,045,026, forward strand.
CAGATACTTGAGTTAGCGAACTCAGACTACGTAACAGTTAATGGTGGGGAAAAAAAAGATACATCTAGGGTATGATTCTTACCCTAAAATCACCCTGGATTATTACCTAAAGGTGCCTTCTTGTTGTAATTGTTTAAATAATAGCATCAAGGGTAATGAGCTCAGATGTCATAAGCATTCACATAGTAAACATGTAAAGCAATGTGAGAGAAATTATACTCTAGTTGCATAATGAAAATTACTTTATCGATTAGCCCAGGACCAAGTTGTAAAATGAACCAGTGTATAAAATGATCCAGGCATATCAATCAGCCAGGAGACTGCACTGAACATTATAAACACTGCAGTTCAAATAGTATTAACTGCATACCGTTTGAATTGTCTGAATTTTACAAGCAAAATCAATCAACTGATATGTATGTTATTCCAGAAAGGAGAAAAAAACCAAAACAACAAAATGACCAAATAAAAAACTCCAGACAAAGTCAACAAAATTGCTGGAAATATGAGACTGGTAGATATATAAACAGATTAGAAACAGAGCATAAAGGATTACTGGATAAAGAAAATAAAGCAGATCAAAACTTTCCATTATTTACCAGCAGTCCTGGCTAATGGGGAGGTACCAATCGACTGGAGGTTAGCCAATGTGACACCCATTTACAAGAAGGGCTGGAAGGAGGACCCAGGGAACGACAGGCCTGTCAGTCTGACCTCAGCATCAGAGAAAGTCATGGAGCAGATCATCTTAAATGCCATCACTCAGCACATAGAGGACAGCCAGGTGATCAGGCCCAGTCAGCATGGGTTTATGAAAGGCAGGTCCTATTTGACTGACTTGATCTCCTTCTATAACAAGGTGACCCGCTTAGGAAAGAGCTGTGGATGTTGTTTACCTGGACTTTGGTAAGGCCTTTGACACCGTTTCCCACAGCATTCTGCTGCGGAAACTGGCTGTCTATGGCTTGGATGAGTGTACTCTTTGCTGGATAAAAAACCGTCTGGATGGCTGGGACAGAGTGTGGTGGTGAATGGAGTTAAGTCCAGTTGGCAGCCAGTCACAGGTGGTGTCCTCCAGGGTTCAGTTTTGGGGCCTGTCCTCTTCAACATCTTTATCAATGATCTAGATGAGGGGATTGAGTGCACCCTCAGTCAGTTTGCAGATGACACCAAGTTGGGTGGGTGTGTCGATCTGCTTGAAGGTCAGGAGGCTTTACAGAGGGATCTGGACAGGCTGGAGCAATAGGCTCAGGCCAATGGTACAAGTTTCAACAAGGCCAAGTGCCGGGTCCTGCACTTGGTTCACAACAACCCCCTGCAACTTTCCAGGCTTGGGGAAGAGTGGCTGGAAAGCTGCCCAGCAGAAAAGGACCTGGGGGTGCTGGTTGCAGCCGATTGAATATGAGCCAGCAGTGTGCCCAGGTGGCCAAGAAGGCCAACAGCATTCTGGCTTGTATCAGCAATAGTGTGGCCAGCAGGAATATGGAAATTATTATCCTCCTGTACTCGGCACTGGTGAGGCCACACCTTGAGTACTGTGTCCAGTTTTGGGCCCCTCACTTCAAGAAGGACATTGAGGTGCTGGAGCGTGTTCAGAGAAGGGCAAAAAAGCTGGTGAAGGATCTAGAGAACAAGTGTTATGAGGAGCTGCTGAGGCAGCTGGGGCTCTTCAGCCAATAGAAGAGGAGGCTGAGGGGAGACCTTATTGCTCTCTACAACTACCTGAAGGGAGGTTGTAGAGAGGTGGGGATTGGGTTCTTCTTCCATGTAACAAGTGACAGGATGAGAGGAAACAGCCTCAAGTCACACCAGGTTTAGGGACCCTGGCAGTGCAGGCTGTATGGTTGGACTCAGTGATTTTAAAGGTCTTTTCCAACCAGATGATTCTGTGATTCTGTGGTTAACTAGGTTTGTGTTCGCTATGGTTTTCTTCCTAAATTGGAACAGAAAGTTTTGCGTTATCTGATACTCGCAGTAGTAGACTTTCCCTGCATTTTATAATTGAAATAAAAGTCTACTAAAACTTTCCAAAGTTAGCAATACACAAAAAACCCAACAATAAAACAAAAAAACCCTCAAAATCATAACTATACATGTATTTTGATTCACTTAATAAAATAAATTAACAAATAGTACCACTGGTTGTTTTCTGTTCTTCAGCGCCTACAACTCTACAAGCTTTTTAAATAAAGTTTTATTTTTATTATTAATACTAAAAAACCCCCAAACAACAATACAGTGAACATACAAATCTTTAGAGATACCTTAAATCATCTTGCTGAGTATAGACTGAAATCAAAATGAAGAAAAGTATTTTCCTTCGTGAGGAAGAAAAGCTAAATGTGTGTATTCAAGTATCTACCTATCTACATTTGATTTTGTGTTTAAAATTGATATGAATAATTTGCTTACTTACCATTTTAAGTGCTTTATCCTGAAACCATTAACCATGAAAAGCGTTTTAAAATACCAGGTATATGTAATACACTTTTCAACATCTGTCAAGGTCGAAACGACTTAAAAAATGCATTCCTAAATTGCTCACACCAATAAACCCCAAGTGCAAATATTACCAGAAAAAAATAATTTACTTGAGATTAATTGCAACCAATTGTATGTTAAGCCAATTTTACTGTGTGTTGACATCTTCATAAACTGCAAGCCTGAAATTCTGATATTGTATACCGTGCAACAGTCTACCTGATGCATTGACTTGAGTCATCAAAAAATTCAGTAGACAATACACATCAAGTTAGCTATAATTCCTTCATCAAGACTTAAGGACAAGTAGGGTGTGCACAATTATTTGAAGTGTATCCCTACAATGCACCTTGAGCCAGCTTTCGGATCATAAATTGTAATAAACCAGGTTCTAAGTATAAGATTTCTTGACAAAGATCTGTCTTACTGAGTTCAAGGACTGACAATGTAATAGATTGTACTAACAACACATTGATTGATTTTTAATGTTTTTAGCCTCTTCTTTATTGACGCTTATCCACCTTAATTGATTTAAAGGTTCATTTGTTGTTAAAAGTGGTGTAGACTGTAGATTGCTCACCACTACTAGACTAGCAGTTGTGTGGACTACTCCTTACAATTACAATTGTTCGTGTCCTAACCAGTCATCAGTTAGCTTTCCTTCATACATACTATTTGTCACAACTCCAAATTCCCCTTTTCCTCTGAGGGCCTGAAAATTTTGAAACAGGCCTTAAACATCAATCCTAGGTCTTATTTACAATTATATTTTAAAACAAAATTACCTAAAGTAATAGTAATAAAGCAAGGATGACACATACTCTCTGATGTAAGATCAAGGTGTTTCAGTTTATACTTTATTCCACAACACTCTTCAGCCAGAGCCATTTCATTCACCTTTTATGCCCTGCAGAATATAGGCTAGACAGCATCCTACTTTAAGATAAACTTCAACCTGTGGTCCATTTCACTATTATTTTGTCTCATAGTCTCTATTAAGTCAGTTTGACATAGTGGAGAAATCATCTGCACATTATTGACAAATCCAATATAAAATACTTAAACTGTGATAAATTATTGTTGCATTTGTGCCTTTGGTTTCTCAACATGCGAAACAGAAGATCCTCTTTAGCACTTTGAAACAGATAATATGATAATTTGTTAATACCTCAACCTTGTATATTTGAGAATTACTGAATATTTTATATTGAATATTGGAAAAAAGTAACATTCTGGAGGTTATTAATATTAATCACATTTTACTTGTGCATGCCATTTGAGAAGCCAAACACTGTGTTAACTGTTAAAAGTGTTAAAAATGATATCAAAGGAGATAAACTATCTTTAAATCAGAAGACAAGTTTTTTCTTTCATTAAACAGTATTGCACACTTCTAAAAAATACATGCTTGCTTCTGTACTGCTCATGTAGTTTGTACCCTTTCCTTTATTTCAGTGTAGAAAGAGAGTAGATTGGAATGTGGTTGGACTATGTGGGATTGGGGAGGTGGGAGTGGTGTTTTATTGTTGTGTTTGTTTTCTTTTTTTCCTTCTCACTGGTGATTCACTTTAGATCAAGAAATCATATTTGGAGCAAAATATCTGTCTGTCTGGATTTGATTCTTGTCATAGCATGGTCTTGATCATATGAACAGGATTCCCTTTGGGTGAGATGCTCTAGATGCACAACAATTGTGTTCCACACTGCAGTGGGCATTCGGTCTACAGCATCAGATCAGAGGCTGGTGTGAAGCCAGCGTGTGGATAGTGTGGATACTGCAGTGAAGTGCAGGTAGCTCTTCACCCCACAGAATGACTCCTATTGCCCTGCACTGTGTGCTTATATCAATGAGTTGCATGACCTAAGAACTTGTTAAGCAGAACAGAAGTCTGTAACTCACTTGACACACTTCTAATCTCCTGTGACATTGAGTACTTTTACATTGACAAGGGGAGTAAGCTCAAACATGGGACCCCTCTGACTGTTCATAAACTTTAGCTGTTAATTTACATCCTACTTCTGGTTCTGATGAATACAAGTAGGCTCACAGAAACAGCTCTGTTGTGGAGGGAACCAGCCTTACGCAGTGTGGCTGTGAACCACTTGCTGCCAAATGGCCTCAGGGCAAGGACTCAGTCTCTGGTCTTCTGTTATTTAGCAGAACAGAAAGAGTTATAGCGATCATCAGTAAGTATGGAGCTTCATGACTGGGCCACAAATGGCTCTGCTGCTCCCTCATGCTGTTGAATCTATTTATAGGCTTTTGCACAGAAAATTTTGACATTTTTCTCAGCTTTTCGTATTTTTTATGAAAGAGAAGACATTAGACCATGAGTTTATAGACCTAAGAGAGGCAAACAACAGCGAGAAATATTTCTCTGGCTGAAACTCTTAAAAGGATCCCCCACATCTAGAGTTTCTCAGATATTTTTCTGTCTGCAAAACACATTCTGTCATGCCCAGAAAAAAAGACATGACTCGCTGTCCTGGTTTAAGATAAAACCCGTTTTGATTTGTTAGAAGCAAACCAGTTACAGTATTCCTCCCCCTGCACGTCACTACATCTCATTGGCTGTGGAGCTAGTTGGCGGGATGATGTCTCATTAAGAACCCACCAGCGCTCATGCCTTTGTCGTTCGCCTCCCTGCCACTGGAGCCACCCCGGCTGCTACAGTTGCAGCCGTTGCTACTGTTACAGCTGTTGTCCGCTCAGAGGGGACGGGCGGGTCTGGCTGGCTGTTGGTTTCTGCTGCTCTGTGGGACGATCCTGCTGCTGCTGCTGCTGCTGCTGCCGCTGCTCGCTCCTGTCTGCCGGCCGGAACCTCTTGCTGCCACTTGGACCGGCCTCTTGTCACCCCAGAGCCATCCTGCTGGTTGCTGCTGCGGTTACTGCCGTGACTGCCGGCTCCACCATCGCTGCTGCTGCCTGGCTCGGCTGGAGCCAGCCCCGGCTCTGGTCCCCACCCCTTGGCTACATGCCTGGTAGTTCGCCCACAGTTTAGTCCTTGCTGCACCAGATCCCTGAACCTTGTATATATTTGTTAATATCTTGTTGTTGTTTGTTGTTCGTATAATATTCGTTTTGTTATTATTAAAAATAGTTTTAGTTTCCAAAACTCAACTGAGGCCTCGCCCAATTTATCTTTCCATTTTATCTCTCTCCTTAACCCTTTTCTCTGGAGAAGGGGCTGATTTGGAGAGATAATTTGTTCCTTGGTTTGGCCCAGCCTCAGCCAAACCAGCGACATTCACTTTGAACCCGTCCAATTCCATCCTCACATCTCACATACGTTGGCACTTAGCAACCTCTTCTGCATGGAGCAGCCCAGCACAATCAGTCCTCTGGAAAGCCTGCACTCCCAGCTCCTTATTAAAAGAAAGCTTTTTATCCTGTACCCAGCCTCTCTTGATTATTATTCTATCCAGCAGGTGCTTTTACAGCTTGCACGGTAAAGTTTTCTGTCTGGTCCCTTCTGCTGGAGATAGAAAAGAAGAAGGAATGAAGAGGCAATAGAAGTTATACTCTCACTGAAGTTAACTGTGGAAGACAGGAAGGAAAGCCATATCAATCACCACTAAAAAGCTCATAGTCTCCTGTTAGCCAAAGCCAAATTTCTGGTTTCAACGTAGGGGTGTTGTCAAGCGTTTCCCCATTTCTAGCCAGCTCATTATAGAACATCTGTGAATTCATGACATACTTTCTGAGAAGCTTACTTCGTGGAGAATGCTCTTTGTCTGGCAGTCTTTCCTAGACCAGAAAAAAGACAACAGCTATGAACTGCAGGAAAAAAAAAGAATCTGTTTAGGCAAAAGCAAAGGAAAAAAATGCAGTAAGACTGGTAAAGCCCTGGAACTGGTTGCCCAGAGAGATTGTGTAGATGTTTTAAAACTTAACTGGGCAACAACCTAAGCAATCTAACCCAACTTTGAAGGTAGCCCTGCTTTAAGCACGAAGCTGGAATAGCTGACCTCCAGGAGTCTTTTCTAATCTGTATTTTGTATGATTCTATAAACCTAATACAAAATTTGGAAAGACTGAGGTACACATGAGAAACCCACGCATGATGATACCAAGTCTACAATGGATATCAATGAACTTTGTGGGACAGAACACATAAGGGGAAAGTGGCAAAATCTGCCACACATACTGAAAATTTTGCATCTGAATAAATATTACTCTTAAGGATTTGTTGGACACTGGGCCGCTATGTTCCAACAAGCTGGCACTCCTGTAGAACCATCAACCAACATGAAAGAAGGGAGATGAGGTCAAGGAGTTGTTTTCTATAGACAAGTGTGAGCACAAATGCTGTGACTGGATAAATATGAAATGAGATTCTAGCTGCAGAGCAACCTGATTTTAGGACACAACTGGGGACAGTCAGACAATTGCCTTTGTTTGTTGCTAGTCAAAAGCTGAGGAGGGGATAGAACTGTAAACCAACATGGTAATGCCTATGAGATGAGCTCCTACTTCCTGCCCATGGGCATATACAGTCTTTCCATGCCTGGGATGCTTCATAAGATTTTTCTCTAATACCAGGTTGTTTGTTTGTTTGTTTGTTTTCTGGAGATACGATGACCTGGTGTTACATATGAGATATAGTAGCAGATATGCTGCTACATGTGACCTGTTAAAAAAGCTCGTGGTGGACTCTTGCTGTGGGTGTACACCACTGCTAATGTGGACATCTCAGGGCTTAATAAACTCAGTTTTTCCCCTCATGGAAATGTTGTGTGGGAAGCTGTGACGGCAGTCTTCAAAGTAGTGTTCTCTAATTTTACAACTCAAATAGAAATTGAGGTCTGTTGAAATGTTGACCAATGGGCTGTATTCCTGGTGAAGAAAAGTGCATATTGCACGTTACTGAAAGAGAAAGGATTGTCTTTTATACATCTTTTTGCCTCACTGGAGATTAATTCCTTTAGTTTATTAAGTAGAGGAGAAAGGGGAGAAAGAAATGTGTGTTTTTTTGCATTTATTTTCATATTTATAGCTCATGGAGAGGTCTGGAAAACATCAGCAAAAAGACAGTTATATGTATCTGGAGGCATCTCACAGGGAGAGGGGAGGGGAAGAGAAAAAAGAGAGAGAGAGAGAAAGATAATCCCTATTTCCTAATCCCTGCTGGAGCCAATTACCCTCAGCTTCTTGAACAAAGTGCAGAAGCGAATGGAATAGGAGTTAATACATCAGTTCCCTGTGGCTACAAAACAGTAGTAGCTGGGAGAGTTTATATGCAATAGCTAACATAAAACAGCAATCTGAGGAAATGCGCAACACATAAAGATGAGTCCAGTCTCTTGTTACATCACTAACATTCCAGTTTATAGATTGGAGTGACATTAGATATTTAGACTTGCTGCAAACACAACTGTTCACATCTAAAATCCTATAAACGCTAAAATACATACGTGAGAATCAAAATATCTTTCTTCTTTTTGGCATCAGTAAACAGCCACAGGTAAATTAAGAATTTAGTTTTGTTTTTAAGAGCATAGATTTTAATCCAGAAAGTTAATCACCAATAAAATTTGTTATTTTTACATGTCTTAGAAGAGGGATTAAAATATCAGTGTTACTTTCATGGAATAATCAAAGATAAAAATAAAGCAGTACATGGAGGAAAAGGTACAATAACTTCTTTTTTTTTTTTCCTTTTCTTTAATTAGCACATGATATAAATCTAGTTTTCAGTTTTTAGAGAAATCAAGTTATTTTGGATCCCAGTCATAAATACATATCTGATTCAAGAGCTTGGGATCACTAGTTGTCTGTGGGGTTGTTTTTTGCAGTTTCAACCATTCCTGGCAATATAGGAAGTGGTCTGGCTTACTTTAGAAGTTAGGGGGTTTTTTTTAGAAAGCTGAGGAGTCTCACTTAGCAAATTCTCAGCAGGTTGGTGCTATAGATGAAGTCAGTTTGATTTTTCTTGTACAAAACAATAGAACAATTCTGGAACACTGAGACCTTCTGACCATCTAGAGGCAATAGTAGAATATTGTTTTAAGAGAAACTTAGGTAATAAGTCACCTTTAATTATAAAAGGTGACCTGAAAAATATATCTGCATATTTTATAAGACCCTTTAGATACTTGTTAATCAAACTTCAAACTGTGGCAAAACAGCTTGCCTTAGCTACCTCTACATTCATGCACATATTTAACACCTACTCACATGTGATTTATTGAGTTTTACTTGAGGAAACCATTTATACGGGTTATGTCTCAGGAATAGTATCGCTCTAATTACTGTTCGAAAAACCACCACTATTAACTGAAGTGTTTGAGATAGCCAATCTGGAATAACTGATGGTTATAAATTGTAAAGCAAGCTCCATAACAGAATTCATTAAAAAGAAATAATTTCACTCTCTTCTTTCATTACTCTCAAGCAGCTCAATCTGCTCATATTGTAAAACTCAGAAGAAAGAACATGCTTTTTACTTGCAGTTAGATATCTAATTTATTGTTAATTCAAGATCTTAAGCAGAGTTAAATTAACATGAAAAACATAGGGAGCTTTAAGAGCTTTCAAAGCATATAGAAAATGCCACCCCACTTTTATGGCCTACACATTTATTGGTCTACATAACTTTCTGTACGGCAGTTTTGATCTAATAGGATAAAACACATGTAAAAGAAACTTTTGGTCCCAAGGATCTTCTTTATCAGTTGTTATCTGGCCTTCTCACTAGGTGTAGGAGATACACTGAGTTGTCACTGAACATCATTGATCACACTGTAATTCTTTTTTTTCTCTTCTACATACCATGTGGGTTACACTATAATACTGCTTGAGGGTTCCTTCTCTAGGTATTCAAGAGGATGGCACATTCATGTTCTTGTTCTTGTGTGCAGCACGGACATAGCTGGTTTGTATGTGCCAATGAGGCTTGAAGAACTCATAATCAATAACCAACATAAGATACTGTTTTTAATTCGAGTCCTGTGAGATACACCCTTCCTCTCTCACTCCTATGGAGAAGCACATAGCTAGAGGGGACAACACTTTCAGGTCTGTAAGAATGGTTGCTGCCTTTTGTTCTGTTAAAAAAGCAGTAGGAAGAAAGAATGTGAGAGAAAAAGAAACCAAAAGAGAACCTTTGATCTTTGGGCAGTCATGAGAAGAAGGTGGCATTTGTAGCAACTTCTAGCATTACATATGGTCTAAAGCTGTGAATGAGGGAAGGCATGGAGGAAAGAAATGGGAGGTAAAAAGATAAGACAGAGAAAAAAGATAATGGAAGAAAGGGTAGAATAAAAATGACAGGAAAAAAATCTATATCCAAGAACAGACTGTAGTCTCACAGAGTCAATAAAGAAGGTTGCATTGCCTTCAGAAAAAATATAAAGACATCAGGCCACAAAAATATCATGAACAATAAGAAAAGATAAGAAAAAGGAAAAAAAAGGATAAAAATGAGGAAAGAATAACATCAGCTTTGGTGATGTAGTTTTATACTACAATGATGTCAACAGTATAATGCTTGGATAATGTCCAGGACTCCTCAGGGTGTGAAGTGCTGTAAAAGCGACCATCAGAAGAAGGTGGAAAAAAGGAAAGATAAACATAGAAGACAGAGATCACAAGGGAAACAGTCATGTAACTGAAAGAACTAATATAGTTTACTACAGCTGCTTTGCTATATGCATTAGACCTTTTTAAATACAGTGAATAAAAGTAGATATAAGGCATTAAATCGCAAATTCGTGTGTCGTAACTGGACAAGGACTATATTTCTCAAATAAGCAGGAATCATCCTCTCCTTCAGGGGAAGTTCTTACAAGTTAGCTATAACCATGGCAGAATTACCACCACACACTTAATAAATACTTCATATATCTCCTTACCTTACAGGTGTGTCTTTTCCATCTGAGGTAGGATATCACTATGTTTTTATAAAGGAGTGCCAGTCAAGAAGGGGACTCCAGATAACACTATATTCAAGAAGTAAATCATAACAATGACAGCTGTGAGCTTCATTGTGGTCTCTGTGCAATCAGAAAATATTCAATGCGATACAATACTGTTATGGAATTAGAGGACTCTAATTTGTAATTATTCAGAAACAATTATTGGAAAGCTGATGAAGGACCATTACATTATCCTTACATGGCATTGCGTCCAGGCATAGGTGTCACGAAAAGGGGGGCCAGGAGGATAGATAAAGAAAATTCCTGGCCCAGAAGGGGGGTTTCCCAAACCCTTTACAATTTGTCCAGCCCACTAGATTCCCAAGGAAGACAAACTCCTGTCACCCAACCTGCCCACCACACTCCTGCCAGGGAGAAGGGGAACCTCCTCACGTTCTTTACACCTTGGCCAGCCTGCCAGGCTCACGCTGGCAGCGTCACTGGAACCAAAGTCCCTCTTGGTAGCCCACAGGATTGGAGGATATTCGCTGAACCTGTTCAGGGACCCTTACTAGCAGTTACTCAAAGACAAATCCCTTCAGCATTAAATCAACAATAATAGTTTATTGTGTAGATTCATGACAAAATGCAGGTTCGAATGATACTGGTGAGAGGGTATTGACTGCGAAATGGATTTAGAGCAAACACTAAACACACACACACACACACACAAACCTAAACACACAAGCAAACCTAAACACTAATGGTTATTAATAGCTAGCCTGATGTTAGTATTCAAGCACACAAAACACAGAGCTCTTACCCAGTAGGCGTCCCTATGAGGGGGGAGAAGGTAGGTTCAGCCCGTCGACCAATCCCAAAGTTTCGATGGTGGTCTTCTATTCCCCAAATCCCCCTTTTATTCGCCACTTTTTATATTGTTTCTATACTTTTAGGTGGAGCTTGAGTGACTTTAGTCATAGATTCTTTTTATTCTGATTGGATTAAAAATCTCTCGCTTCGCGTTTAAAGGTACAGGTGATAAAACATAGGGCGCATGCCCAGTAGGGAGTGGTCGCACCTTGGAGGCGGGTAGCCTTTGGGATGGAGGTGTGTTTTGGTATTATAATGACATTATAATGAGCAAAGTTCACCTGGAGGACACGATTTCACCATTTTTGCTGGGACAGCAGTAGCGATCCATCTTTCTTGATAGCGGTTGATGCAGTTAACTGTAGCAGCCCATTGTCACCTCCAGGAACAGGGACAGACTGTATTGCCTCACAGGGACAGACCGTATTGCCTCCGCATCACTCCTGTCCTCGTTCGAAGGAGCGGTAGGTTGCACTCAGCTGCAGTAGGCTTTAGCCACGGCAACCACATTCCGTTCTTGGGATCAGCAAACTGCTTCATAGTCGCTTCATGGCTATTTTTCGTGTCAAGGTGTGAGCTAAAATCTGGGGACCAGTGTTTCCCTCACCTCCCCATTATCTGTCGTTTTTCCACAATAGGTGAACCACTATTTTGGAGAAGTAAGGAAGTTATTGTTTTTGTGGAAATTTCTAACACTCCTTCCAGTTAAATTTCCACAGAAAGAGAAGACTATAATATTTAGTGCCCCTCCCATTCTTCCTATGTAACCAGAATATGCAATTATTTAGTGCATAGACCCTTCTACACTAGCTCTTTCGAAGTGAAACAACATCCTCCCTAGAGTGTAATCGTTCTTTCCTCCTCTGCAGCACTACAGTTGTTTTTTAATTATTATTCCATCTTTTCTTTGGAAATAATTACTAAATGTTATGCAAATAGATAACACGCAGAAAAGAAAAATGCTTCTAGATAAACTGGAATGCTCGCACTTTATTTTATTCCTTTAATGTACTGCTCTTTAACAGTGTTTCTAGCTCATTTTCCACTGTTATTAAAAACCTTATGTTAGGAAGCTGATACTGTCTAAAACTGATTCTAATGGCCTTTTTGAGCACTGCTGGCATAAATAGTTCATAGATCACTTCTGCTTTGATTCTCATTTGTATGTGAACTTGGGAAACTGATTTCATCTGTTTCATTGATTAGACAACACACAAAAAGTTGTGAAAAAAATCTGCATTTCTTAAAAATACAGTCAAACCACATTATTAGAACATCAAACAGGGTGGATTATACGTTTGTATTTTTTCTCCTGTAATGTTTTTTGAAATTCAATCTGAAATGCTCTAACAGAATGAAACTACATGGAAGTAAAGTATCTTCCTTCACCTTGCCAAATAACTGTGTAGTATCACAGACACTTCCATAAGAGCTCTTAGATGAGAGTCAATGGGCAGCATAGCAGTGTCAATGAGGAAAATTATAATAATTAAGCTTTTATAATTTAATCTTCTTGCAGGTGTATATCAAGTGGCTATCACTAAATGTGAATTAACAGAAATATTCTGTGAATGCTAATCACAACAGTAAAACTGGTTTTAATGGATAATATTGACTAGCAAATATAAAAAGATTGGTTACACGGTGAAAATTCTAGTTAAATGTTTAAATTAATCTTAACTGACCTTACACGAAAGCATCCAAGAGGAAAATTAGATAGCTGATTCCTGTGGCTACAACTCCTTTAACAGTTACATGTTTCTAATGTATATATTGAGAAATTTACTCGAACTATTTTTAATAGAATTATTGCGGGGTGGGGGGGTGGGTGGGCGGAGACACAGGACTGTGATTTTCTCAATACTATATTGTAAATTTAGTATTTACCTTAAAATTTTAGGATTTACAATGTCTTCTTTGAAGATAATTTGTAGACTGTTCAGTGAATGGGCGGACTGGGGTGGATAAGATTCGGTTGGATGGTTGCATCCAGAGGGTAGTGGTCAATGGCTTGATGTCCAGATGGAGACTGGTGAAAAGTAATGTCCCTCAGGGGTCTGTACTGGGACCAGTGGTGTTTAATAGCTTCATCAATTATATAGACAGTGGGATCAAGTGCACCCTCAGCAAATTTACAGATGACACCAAGCTGAGTGGTGCTGTTGACATGCGTTAGGGACATGGTGCCATCCAGAGGGACCTGGACAAGCTGAAAAAGGGGCCTATGTGAACCTCATGAGGTTCAACAAGGCTAAGTGCAAGGTTCTGCTTATGGCTCAGGTCAATCCTTGATATCAATACAGGCTGGAGGATGAAGGGATTGAGAACAGCCTTGTGGAGAAGGACTTGGGGGTTCTGGTGGATGAAATGCTGAACATGAGCCAACAAAATGTGCTTGCAGCCCAGAAAGTCAACCATATCCTAGGCTGCGTCAAAAGAAGCGTGGCCAGCACGTCAAGGGAGGTGATCCTGCTGCTCTACTCCACTCTGGTGAGACCTCACTTGGAGTACTGTCTCCAGCTCTGGAGTCCTCAGCACAAGAAGGACATGGACCTGTTGGAGAGGTTCCAGAGGTGGGACACAAAAGTAATCAGAGGGCTGGAACGCCTCTGCTACAAGGACAGGCTGAGAGAGTTGGGGTTATTAATCCTGGAGAAAAGAAGACTTTAGGGAGACCTTATTGTGGCCTTACAATACTTAAAGGGAGCTTATAAGAAGGATGGGAACAGTCTTTTTAGCAAGGCCTGTTGTGACAGGACAAGGGGTAATGGTTTTAAACTAAAAGAAGCTAGATTTATACTAAATCTAAGGAAGAATTTTTTTACACTGAGAGTGATAAAACACTGGTACAGGTTGCCCAGAGAGATGGTAGATGCCTCATCCCTAGAAACATGCAAGGTCAGATTGAACGGGACTCTGATCTAGTTGAAGATGTCCCTGTTCACTTCTTATTGGTTGGATTAGGTGACCTTTGAAAGGTCCCTTCCAACCAAAACCATTCTATGATTCCATGAGTCTATGATTCTATGGTAATTACAAGGGTTTTGTAACAATTTTCCAGTTTACTTAATGTTAGTCCTCAATTTTTATTCTGTTTTAAAATAGTTTTTGCCTTAAAATTATCAGGAAACACTCTTCGACAAGGTAATACAACTGATTTCAATTGAAGCTAATATAGAAAGGTCATGTCAACAAGGCATTTGCATATATTTAAGAGATCATAATTTCAAGTCCTGCCTGTTGATATGGACATACGAACAGTAAGGACTGTTCGGAGCCATTGTCAATGAAAAAAATAAGATCGCATCTTTGTCTTTCAATGGGCAGTGAACACCATAAACATTGCTATGAAACAAATTCCTATGCACAATAAATAATTCTTATTGGTTATATCTGCATCAGCAGGATTATTTCACTGTTAAGTAACAATAAAATGCAAACTACAGTACTGATTACCTGTTATTTGGGTAGTTTGGAATAATCACTTAAAAAAAGTTATTTAAAAAATGGTACTTCCGTATGTTGGTTAGATCCTGTGTATCTATCTGTAAGTACTGTCTCATTTGTCCGATGTATGTTGGAAAGGACATGTGTACATGACAGGTGTATTCATTCAACCTAACTCGTCTTCTTATCTAACCAAATTAGAAAGAAAAACTACCAATTTATTTCCTAAGAATCACCTTCTAAAGGTGTCTACCTCTCTCCATGTATCAGACTGAAAGATTAGGTTCCTAACCTACTCACATAATCTGTATGCTAAAAGCTTCTGTGAAAAGTCAGCTAGTGTGAACTTTCCTACCTCTTATCTGATTTGCTTGTAATAGTTATAATTCCAAGTGAAATGTGAATTTAATATAAGGGAATGGATTGCTAAGAGGCACTAAACGCTGCTCAGAAAGCATTATGCTCTAGTCTTAAAGACTGAAATAAACTAATTTTGACAGTTCATTCTGGACCTCTACTTATTTACATGCTCATAATCTTTGAGTCGGTGCTTTGTTTCCTCCAGATAAAAGAAGTCTCAGAGTGAAAGGAGGTTCCATGACAGTAGGCATATGGAGGAATACAACTGCCTGATCTTCATATGAATTTCCAGGTTTGCTTTTGTGGCAGCTGAGTAACATGACTCTCTACTACTGTGATTTGATTTATTGTTTCTGCTCAGGGGGGGTACCTGCCAGTCAACTTTCTTCTTGAAAGCATGTAAAAAATATTAACATTTTACTTACCTAATATATGCTTGTAGCAGGTTGAAGGAAAAAAAAACCCTGCCCGAAGGCTTTTGGTGTAAACTGATTAATTGAATTATTCCCTTCCATGTTACGGTTTGCCCATCTTATGGGATGAGAAAGTTTTCTCGAGAGGGCACTGCCCCTTTAAGAAGCTGCGGGCTCGGGCGGCCGGGGGGGGCTACTCGGGACTTCCTGGCTGCCTTCCAGAGGGCTTCGGGGCCATTCGGCTACTCGAGACTTCCGGGGCTACGTCGCTACTTGCGGGGCTGCTTCTCCGGACGGCTTCGGGGGTTTTTCTCGGCTCGTTCGCGGCTTCTCAGTTTTTCCGGACACCCCCCGGCTCTGCTCTGCGGGAGTCACTGCGGGACTTCAGCTTCGTTCCGGGAAAGAGGCTTTTTCTCCAAACCCCGCAGCTCGACTCTGGGGACCTTGCAGGCTGCCGGAGTGGACCGTGCACCGGGGCAGCCCCCGCCACGCCGCCTGGGACAGACGGCTCGCCTGGAGGTTTTTCTGCTGCTTTGATATTTTTTCTGCCTGCCAGCGACACGGTTTCCTGCTTCTCTGCTCCTAGTCACTGCACAACGAGAAAGCGGTAGGGACAGCGTTTCCTGCATATTACAGCCCGGCATTCATAACAGCCGCGGTTTCTTTGTTCGCTCCACGGAAGCGCACACGTGGCCGGTGCCATTTTTCTGGACTGCACGTGGCGCCGTCCCCCTTTGTCTTTGTTCTTGTGTTTAAAACCCTCACCTTTCCATCCTGCACAGATTCTCAGATTTTGCATTGGTTTTTCCTGCATGTTATATATATATTGTTCTAGTTTTAATAAAGTTTTGTTTCAGTTTTCCAAACGTTCAGAGGTCTCACAAATCTTTTATTTTTTTTTCCTTCTCGTATCTCTGCTTTTGAACCCTTTTCTCTCCCGGAGGAGAGGGGTTCGGGGATAGGGAAGGACTCGTCCCCGTGCATCGGCTTGCCTCAGCCGACCGGCGACATAATTGGCGTCCCTGGGTGGGCCCTTCTGAATAATTTAATATTCATATTAAAGTTTGGAAACTGAAACAAACGAGGTTTTTCCAGGATGGTGCTAAGCGAGCTTTTGTTTGAAGCTCTTAAGCAGTACGGTTTAAAAATGCTCTATGATCTGGTGCCTGGCACACCAACTGTGATGTCAAATTACCTGTTTCTAATTGGTACTGGTTTATGGTTTGCTGGTCTGGGGCACTTAGCAAAGAAGGTGTTCACCCTGGCGTGTGTAATTTCGGTGTTTTGGTCTGTACTCAGTCAGTTTATAATGCTCCCAGTGTATTTTGCACAGTACATGATAGTGGCTGCTTATGATTCGTCTAGCAAATGGATGATGGGAAATAACACTTCTCCATTTGGTACTGGATCAATGGCAATTGAAACTGGATATTCGGCAAATGGTATTATTTTCCTGTATTTGATAACTTTGTTATCAGTTATCTGTAACATGGTCCAGGGGTGGATAATTATCAAGAATAAGTATCACATGGGCACTACACCCACTAAATCAGCTGATGCCACCTCCTCACCCAAACAAGCACAGGTTGCCCCTGTGAAAAAGAAAAATAAGCCCTCTGGTGCTAAACACCAGAAAAAGACTAATTATGCAACAGATAGCTCTGATGATGATGCAGGACCAAGCACCTCCCAAAAGCGTCCAGGAAAGCCTTCAGGGAATACTGCCTCAGCGACTCCACCAGCACAGCCCTCCCAAGGATCCTCCTCACGGGATGAGTCATCAGATCAAGAGGTAAACACCCAGCCTCAGTCCAGGAAGGACCTGAGAAGCATTAGAAAGGAATTTAGCAGGCATGATGGTGAGTCACTAATGGTATGGTTGCTTCGCTGCTGGGACAATGGGGCTGATAACATCGATTTAACTAGCAAAGAAGCCAGGCAGTTAGGAAATGTGGCCCGGGAAGGTGCTATTGATAGGGCAATGGGCAAAAAGGCAAAACAGTGCAGTCTCTGGAAACGGCTTCTGACTGCTGTGAAGAGCAGATACCCTTTCAGAGATGACATAGAATGCCGCCCTACTAAATGGACTGTCCTGAGCAAAGGTACTAACTACCTGAGAGAGCTGGCTATGAAAGAGGTCATCTATGGTGACTGGAATGTTAATGTCAACCCGGACCAGGTGCACAGTAACGAGCCTTTGCTGCGCAAATTTGTGCAGAGTGCACCCTAGTCATATGCCCATACATTGGCCACAATGCTGTGGGAAAGAGAGGGTGAAAATCGGCCACTCACCATAGAACAGGTGTCTAACAGGATTCGCCAGTATGAGGACAGCCTTTCTCATACCTCTGCCTTCATTGCAGCAGTGGAGAAAGTGACAGACAAAATGACAGAGAAAATATTGGACTCTATTAATAGGTTAGAGCAAAGAACCGTTTCCTCTCCTGTGTATACCCACGTGTCAGCTGTTAGGAGAAATCGTCCTCCCAGAGCAAGGCGCAACAGACAGGACAGGCCACGATGTGACCGCCAGTGCTGCTCGAGAGGTCGTGAAGACACGAGGAGATGGGAACAACGACCTGCCGCTAACCACGGGGTACCAGCACATGAGCTGCAGAGCAGACCACACCAACATGACGACTGCAACCGAAGAGTTGTCGCTCCAGTCTTTGGTGAACAGTGCTGCAGCCCAAGGAGCAACTCCTATGATGAAGGTACCACAAGCCGGATAGACCCTTCCACTGATTGTGGACCACACCCTAGGCATTAGAGGGGCCCTGCCTCTAGCCAGGTGGAGGAAAGGGATAACAGAGTATACTGGACTGTGTGGATTCGATGGCCTGGCACATTAGAACCACAGAGGTACAAGGCCCTGGTAGATACAGGCGCCCAGTGTACCTTGCTACCATCGGATCATCAAGGAACTGAGACTATCATGATCTCGGGTGTGACAGGAGGATCACAAGAGCTTACCTTGGTAGAAGCTGAGGTCAGCCTCACTGGACATAACTGGGAAACTCACAGAATTGTGACTGGCCCAGATGCTCCATGCATTTTAGGCATAGACTTCCTCCGGAAAGGGTATTTTAAGGACCCGAAAGGTTATAAATGGGCCTTTGGGATAGCAACCGTGGGAGCCGATGGCATTATCCGGTTGTCCACATCGGTCGAACTTTCGGATGACCCTTTTGTTGTTAGCAGAATGAAGGTGGAAGATCAAAAGTTGCCTACTGCATCCTCTACAGTTCACCGCCGGCAATACCGCACCAACCGAGACTCTCTGCGCCCCTTAGAGAAAATGATTCGAGAGTTGGAGAGACGAGATGTCATCAGCAGAGCTCGCTCACCTTTCAACAGTCCTATATGGCCTGTGCAAAAGACCAACGGGGAATGGAGATTGACAGTGGACTATCGTGGGCTGAATGAAGTGACACCACCGATGAGTGCTGCTGTTCCTGATATCTTGGAGCTTCAGTACGAACTGGAGTCCAAGGCAGCCAAGTGGTATGCCACGATAGACATTGCTAACGCTTTCTTTTCCATTCCCATAGCACCAGAGTGTAGGCCACAGTTTGCTTTCACCTGGAGGGGTATCCAGTATACCTGGAATCGATTGCCCCAGGGGTGGAAGCACAGCCCGACCATCTGCCATGGACTGATCCAGGCTACCCTGGAGAAAGGTGGTGCTCCTGAACATCTTCAGTACATTGATGACATCATTGTATGGGGTGATACCGCAGAAGAAGTCTATGAGAAAGGTAGGAAGATAATCCGCATTTTGGTGGATGCTGGTTTCTCCATCAAGAGAAGTAAGGTCAAAGGACCTGCCCGAGAGATCCAGTTCCTGGGGGTTAAGTGGCAGGATGGACGCCGCCACATCCCCACAGATGTGATCAACAAGATCACAGCTATGTCTCCGCCTACCAACAAGAAAGAGACACAGTCTTTCTTGGGAGTCATAGGCTTCTGGAGAATGCACATTCCTGGGTATAGTCAGATTGTTAAACCTCTCTATACTGTTACCAGGAAGAAGAATGATTTCACATGGGGCTCTGACCAACAGCATGCCTTTGACTTAATCAAAAGGGAAATAGCACATGCTATGGCCCTGGGACCTGTGCGAACAGGACCAGAGATTAAGAACATTCTGTACACTTCAGCTGGGGACTGTGGTCCTACCTGGAGCCTTTGGCAGAAGGCACCAGGAGAAACCCGTGGTCGTCCCCTAGGATTTTGGAGTCGTGGATATAAAGGCTCAGAGGCCAATTATACTCCCACTGAGCAGGAGATATTGGCTGCCTATGAGGGAGTTCGAGCTGCCTCAGAAGTAATTGGCACTGAAGCACAGCTCCTCCTAGTCCCCCGACTGCCAGTCCTAGGCTGGATGTTCAAAGGGAAGATAGCATCTACCCACCATGTCACAGATGCCACCTGGAGTAAGTGGACTGCCCTGATTGTACAGAGAGCTAGGATAGGTAACTCTGGTCGCCCAGGAATTGTGGAAGCCATTACAGACTGGCCTGCAGGAGAAGATTTTGGGATGCCACCGAACGAGATAGTCACTCGTCCTGATGAAGCACCCCCATATAAAGACCTCTCAGATCAGGAGAAGAAATATGCTCTCTTCACCGATGGATCCTGCCGCCTCATAGGAAACCAACGGAAGTGGAAAGCTGCCGTATGGAGTCCTATGCGCCAAGTTGCAGAAGCAGCGGAAGGAGAAGGTGAATCGAGTCAATTTGCAGAGGTCAAAGCCATCCAGCTGGCCATGGACATTGCTGAAAGGGAGAACTGGCCACGGCTGTACCTGTATACAGACTCCTGGATGGTGGCAAATGCCTTGTGGGGATGGCTGGAGAGGTGGCAGAAAGACAATTGGCAGCGTAAAGGTAAGCCTATTTGGGCTGCCACTCTGTGGCAAGATATTGCTGCCCGCCTGAAAAGGTTAGCTGTAAAGGTAAGGCATGTAGATGCCCATGTCCCAAAAAGCAGAGCCACTGAGGAACATAGAAATAACCACCAAGTTGACAAAGCAGCCAGAGTGTTCCAGATAGATCTGGACTGGGAACACAAAGGTGAACTATTCCTTGCTCGGTGGGCCCATGACTCTTCCGGTCACCAGGGAAGAGATGCAACCTATCGATGGGCTCGTGACCGAGGGGTGGATTTAACCATGGATGCAATTACCCAGGTTATCCATGACTGTAAGATTTGTGCTGCAATTAAACAGGCCAAAAGGTTAAAACCTTTATGGTACAGTGGACGGTGGTCGAAGTACAAGTACGGAGAGGCCTGGCAGATTGATTACATCACTCTCCCTCGAACTCGCCAGGGTAAGTGCTATGTTTTGACAATGGTGGAAGCAAGCACCGGATGGCTTGAAACCTATTCCGTGCCTCATGCCACTGCCCGTAATACTATTCTGGGCCTTGAAAGGCAGATTTTGTGGCGGCATGGCACTCCAGGAAGAATTGAGTCTGATAATGGGACTCATTTCAAAAACAATCTGGTGGCCAATTGGGCCAAAGAACATGGTATCGAATGGATTTATCACATTCCATACCATGCTCCAGCCTCCGGTAAAATAGAACGCTATAATGGCTTGCTGAAAACCACCCTGAAAGCATTGGGTGGTGGAACTTTCAGAAACTGGGATAAACATCTGGCAGAAGCCACCTGGCAAGTAAACACGAGGGGATCAATCAATCGAGCCGGCCCTGCCCAATCAGACCTTTTACATACCATAGAGGGGGATAGAGTTCCTGTGGTATGTGAAAGTAATCTGCTGGGAAAAGCTGTCTGGGTTTCCCCTGCTGCAACTCCAGACAGACCCATCCGTGGTGTTGTTTCAGCCCAAGGCCCTGGACACACCTGGTGGGTAATGCAGGAGGATGGTGAAGTCCACTGTGTACCACAGGGGAAGTTAACCTTGGCCGAAACACCCTGAACCAGAGTCTCATGCTGTTAATTTCTGTATAATACAATGTAAATGAGATGCGCATAACGTACATGGTATGGAATAAAGGGGTGGAATGTAGCAGGTTGAAGGAAAAAAAACCCTGCCCGAAGGCTTTTGGTGTAAACTGATTAATTGAATTATTCCCTTCCATGTTACGGTTTGCCCATCTTATGGGATGAGAAAGTTTTCTCGAGAGGGCACTGCCCCTTTAAGAAGCTGCGGGCTCGGGCGGCCGGGGGGGGCTACTCGGGACTTCCTGGCTGCCTTCCAGAGGGCTTCGGGGCCATTCGGCTACTCGAGACTTCCGGGGCTACGTCGCTACTTGCGGGGCTGCTTCTCCGGACGGCTTCGGGGGTTTTTCTCGGCTCGTTCGCGGCTTCTCAGTTTTTCCGGACACCCCCCGGCTCTGCTCTGCGGGAGTCACTGCGGGACTTCAGCTTCGTTCCGGGAAAGAGGCTTTTTCTCCAAACCCCGCAGCTCGACTCTGGGGACCTTGCAGGCTGCCGGAGTGGACCGTGCACCGGGGCAGCCCCCGCCACGCCGCCTGGGACAGACGGCTCGCCTGGAGGTTTTTCTGCTGCTTTGATATTTTTTCTGCCTGCCAGCGACACGGTTTCCTGCTTCTCTGCTCCTAGTCACTGCACAACGAGAAAGCGGTAGGGACAGCGTTTCCTGCATATTACAGCCCGGCATTCATAACAGCCGCGGTTTCTTTGTTCGCTCCACGGAAGCGCACACGTGGCCGGTGCCATTTTTCTGGACTGCACGTGGCGCCGTCCCCCTTTGTCTTTGTTCTTGTGTTTAAAACCCTCACCTTTCCATCCTGCACAGATTCTCAGATTTTGCATTGGTTTTTCCTGCATGTTATATATATATTGTTCTAGTTTTAATAAAGTTTTGTTTCAGTTTTCCAAACGTTCAGAGGTCTCACAAATCTTTTATTTTTTTTTCCTTCTCGTATCTCTGCTTTTGAACCCTTTTCTCTCCCGGAGGAGAGGGGTTCGGGGATAGGGAAGGACTCGTCCCCGTGCATCGGCTTGCCTCAGCCGACCGGCGACAATGCTTTATAGCTTGTAGCACTGGTATGACAGTGTCCAGCTGCTACATATTTAAAGTAACCTTGAAATTATCTATTATTCTAGGAAGTGAGAAGGAAGTGCCAATACAATAGAAATGACAATGTAATTAAATAATGTCAATAGGCGTTCTTTTTTCTTCATTTCACAATTATAGACAGAAACACAATATTTTTAAAAATAGACCTTATCCTATCTTCTTTTAGTCTTTTGAGAAATCATGGATATCTTGAGTTTCTGGAATCATTGATCACCATCAGAAGCTGCCTCCCCCTCCCCTCACCAAAAAAAAAATCTAATAGTGATGTTTATTTTTTTAAAGCAAAGAAATGCAAAACTGTATCCAAGGATTTTTTTTTAGAAGGACTTAGAGTTGCTCGATTTAAAAAAAAAAAAACACTCTTATGAACAATAACTAATCAAGTGTTATAGTAAAAATAAATATTCTTTTTGAACCAATGCCATTAACACTTACTCTATTTAACATTTAATTTATTCCAATACTTAGAATAATTGTTGATTAATGGATTTCTTTTGCAGGATTTCAAAGTTCCATCTCAATAAAGGGATCAAGTGCATCCCCAGTAAGTTTGCAGATGACACCAAGTTAGGTGGGAGTCTTGATCTGCTTGAAGGTCTGGATCAGGGCAGAGGGATCTGGACAGGCTGGATCAACGGGCTGGGGCCAATGGTATGAGGTTCAACAAGAGCAAGTGCCAGGTCCTGAACTTGGGCCACAATAACCCCCTGCAGTGTTATAGGCTTGGGAAAGAGTGGCTGGAAAGCTGCCCAGTGGAAAAGGACCTGGGGATGCTGTTTGGCAGCTGGTTGAATAGGAGCCAGCAATGTGCCCAGGTGGCCAAGAAGGCCAACGGCATTCTGGCTTGTATCAGAAACAGTGTGGCCAGCAGGACCAGGCCAGTGATCCTAACCCTGTACTTGGACACTGGCTGCACCTTGAATACTGTGTCCAGTTTTGGGCCACTCACTACAAGAAGGGTATTGAGGTGCTGGAGTGTGTCCAAAGACGGGCATCAAAGCTGGTGAAGGGTCTAGAGAGCAAGTCTTATGAGGAGTAGCTGAGGGAACTGGGGTTGTTCAGTCTAGAGAAAAGGAATCTCAGAGAATCTTTATCATTCTCTACAACTACCTGAAAGGAGGTTGTAGTGAGGTGGGGGTTGATCTGTTCTCCCATGTAACAAGCAACAGAACTAGATGAAATGGCCTCAACTTGTGTCAGGAAAGGTTAGGATTAGATATTAGGAAAAATTTCTTCTCTGAAAAAGTTGTCAAGCATTGGAACAGGCTGAACAGGGAAGTGGTGGAGTCAGTATTCATGGAGGTATTTAAAAGAGATGTAAATGTGGTGCTTAGGGACATGGTTTAGTGGTGGATTTTGTAGTGTTAGGTTGACAGTTGACTTCAATGATCTTAAAGGTCTTTTTCAACCTGAATGATTCTATGAGCTAAATATTTAATAATGGTTTATTAACATCCATGACATTATGACTCAAAAAAATAAATTTTGTATTATTTTATCAATTCATACTGAGTTATAGCAAGGTGAAGACAGATGATGAAATGACATCTTCTTATGTTCCTCCTCTTCCCTAGAATGTTAATTGTTGCTGGAGAATTCTCTTCTCTGGAGCAATCTTTTAGTCTTCTGATGACTAAAATACTTAGGTTTTCCATATATTTCAAGACTGATTCAATATATTGCACAGAATTTCATGAGCAGACCGCAGCAGCAGCACTATAGCGATGGCAGTGACAGCACTAGCGGTGACAGCGGCAGCAATAGTGACAGGGGCAGCAGACCACGCGGAGTGGAAGGGCAGCATGCATCAGCAGTGGCAGCAAAGCTGGCGGCCCCTGCCCCCACACGTTTTTAAAGGAAGTGCCTGGGCACAACAAAGCTCAATAGCCAATGAGATGTGCTGATGTCATGGGAGGATTATGCCATTGGCTGTCTGATATATCCTCTCCTCTGCCACACATGCTTAGTTCTCAGGGTTGGGTGAGATTGGGTGCCCCCAGGGTGCACGGCCATAGGCACATGCGCCCCAAGACAAAACCAAAAGTAAACCAAACCTGCTTATCTTAAACTAGGACAATATTATTCTAGATATTTATTTTATGTATACGTGTATAAAAACAAAAAACCTGATTTTTGTCTTAAGAGTTCACATAAAATAAGGGTACACATGTTTATTGACATGAATAGATATACTTTGAGTGAAATACCAAAAAGGTATTTTTGAAGGAATTTCCATTTATGCTAGCAGGTTGATTTTCAATTTAAACCCATGAAACACACATTCAAATACAGTATAAGCTGTAGAAACCAACAATATGAAAATATTGTAGCATAGGTTTATTATTTTCCCAAGTCACATGTTGCCTCTAAAGGTCATTCACTTAACACTTACTCATTTACATCAATATCTGGTTCAGTATATAATGCTACGTAAAGCAGGAACATCTGTGCCAGTGTTAGACACTAGCATAAGAAATCTGGGGCACCGCGAGTGGCTGACTATAATCCCAAACAGAACATAGAAATTACACTTTGCATGGTTTTTGAAAAATAGACAGAATACTCACACAAAAAATAGATGTTTCCTCATGGCTGCTTATACGTTTAAAAAAGAAAGAGGAAATAGTGTGTCACACTTCTGTAGATATTTGTCTGTTATCTGCTTTTGTATTGTGCTTTACTGAAAGTGAACTGTTTCAGTATTGCTATCAGACCATGTAGAATAAAGTAAGAATTTTTGTCCCAGAGTTTACAAAGAACTTGAGAAAAGTTACTAGATATCATTGTCATCACTTCACTAATGAGGAAGTAGAGACATGCTCTTTTTGCTAAAAATCACACACTCAGTGGTAGTTGCCATTATCTTATCCTAGTGTTGTCCATTTATCCCTCAAAAGACTGCAAAAAATGTGTAAGAGGAAATGTACACTCACACTTGCATTCCCTGTCCGCATGCGATAATCAGATGTCTGCAAGTGCTCACGTCTGTCTCTTTGCTGTGCAGGCGGATATCCAGCTGCTGTACTGCATTTATTAGAAAAGCAGTTGCAATTTAAGAACTTGCAGCACAATTGAATCTTCTATTTGATAAGTAACAATTAATACATATTTTATACATCTTATGTAAATATATTTTATCCAAAACAGTTATGTGGGTTTTACTAAAATCAGTTCTTCTAATCTAATCTAATGTAATCTTCTAAACTGTACAAAACACGTTAGTTTCCAGTGGAGTTTAATTAAAGAAACAAACATTACTAAAGAGTAATAAAATTATAATGCAGTAGTGTGAGCCTCCATTTCCACATAGAAACATGTAGGACTACCCATATAATTTCATACCATTCTCCAGTGTAAGCTTTCTATAGTTCTTTATACAGCAATTTAAAACAACTATTAAAATGCAATCAGATGACAAAATTAATTGTTGCAGGGAAATACCGTGTCTAACTTTTTATTTTACTTCAGCGATTCTCTGTGAAAAATCTGTGTCATCAAGTCACTCGGTGCATACAGGCTAGTAGCTCTCAAACTCATAATTTACCAGGGGGAAATGGAGACATAGTGGTCCTGGTGTCAGCATGCAGTTTGACTGCAGGTGTTTAATTTAGATGGAAGACAGATAGATCATTTATCAAGATGGTGTGTTAATGTAATTTACTGTTGTTTCCTAATATTCATTGCAACTGTGTTGTCATGGAGCAGTATCTCAGCATGATACTACCCACTTATCTAGCTCTTGGAATATTCCTTTACTGATATCCGCCTGATGACAATTCATCTAGTCTTGATTTTCTTTTGAAATGGACATAGTTTTAATTAAAATATTTTACTGTAATTCCAAAGCCATCAGTACCTAGTTAATGTCAGAAAATATGGTATCTAAATGTTTATTTTTTTATTTCAGAGCAGAAAATTAGACACTTCCTTGAATGTTTATCTATATTTTCTCAACTTTACTAGTATTAAAATGGAATCAAAGATTGCTACATAATAGAAGTTAGCAACAACTTTCTTACATTTCACAGGAATATTTAATGGGCAAGACTTATTTTTAGACAAATAGGAGTCACAGGATCACAGCTGATAAAGCACAAATGAAAAGGTGAAAATGCCCTTTGTAAAATCTTAGTTACCACAATATAATAAAAGGCAGAATAAGACACTAAGTTGTCTGTATAAATTGTCTGTACATAACAAAGAACTTTTGACTAAAACATTAATTGGTGAAAAGAATGTCAGTGACATGAACATCAGTTCTCTTTCTTCTTGTTCTCAACACAATTCTAATTTTCATCTTTTAGAACTTTTTTCTATTAAATTTTACAGTTTGGGGTTTTTTTTCCTCTGAATTTTATGCAAACGATGTCTAGATTAAAACTAAGTCTATTTTTATTCTTGGACTTTTATTCTTTAGCCTTTAAGGAAAAACAGGCAGAATCTTTGAGGACAATAGGAATATAGATATCGAAAGCCAGTAAATTAGATTAAAATTACAGATACTAGACACACTGTGAAAAAATGTGTAGTCAACTGTTAAAAATTTCAATTTGACTCTGAATAGTTTAACTGAATGCTATTAAACAAAGAGATAAAATTAATCTATCTTTAATATACCCCAGTTTCAGCTGCCTACTTTTTCTAGATTTAGTTTTACTCTTCTGAGTGCAGCTCTTAAACATTTGCCCAGTTATCCTTTCCTGGAATGAGGAACTTCCTGTGCAGTCAAGTGCAAAATGTTGTATGTAATAATCTCTGTTCCAAGCTTTCTATTTATCTTCCTAAGTATGAGGTCAATTCCATACTTCCTTCTCAAGCAAGAGACAATTATATTTAAAAAAAAAAAATTCAAGAGAATACATAGCCCAAGTAATAACAGTTATATTCACATTTCTCTAAACCCTAATGTAAAGATAAATGAAATAAAATTAAGTGGATTTCCATCTTTATTGGAAAGTATTAGGTTTTTTTACAGTTTGTGAAAATGAGAAAAGGAAATAGGAAATAGACAAAGATTAGAAAAATTAAAGTTGAAATATACATAGAAGCATAGATGTTACATTAAATGTATTAAATTAATAATAAAATAATAAAATTAATTTTTTGAAGACTATCTTCGTGCGTTATATTAGAATCTTTCTTTTTCTTTTTTTTTTTTTTTTCATTAGAGGACATCAGTATTTTAAAAAGTGTGAAACTGAGGTTCTGTGTACTTGTAGTAATTAAAAAGTCAATGAAACCACGCAAGAGTGCTAGGATTTTATGTCTAAATTCCTGGCTAAATTCCAGTTTAGCCAATTGCACTCTAGATACCTCAATTAGAGTTGCTGCATGCTATTAGGCAGCACAAGTGCTTCATCATGGAACATTTCATTAGTACATTAAATTATCATTGTTTGTCTCTAGTGTATGTATTTTGTTGACCAGTATTCTGCTCAGAATTGCACAATTGGTTCTAGAATCTGTACTGTCATGGAATACTTTAAAAAGAAAGGTGTAATGCAACCTATTTTATTTCTAACCATTTCATAAACCGTTCACAGTATTTATCATTAAAAGAATTTTAGTGACCTTTAAATAGCCAAAGAAGAGTGCTTAAAGTTTTTTGATAACCAGTAAAGTGAATTAGCCTCAGGAGTTTGCAAAATAACTCTGTGCTTAAAAAAATTACCTTCTCATTTTTACACATTGTCAAGGGTTAGATGAGTGACAGATGGTCTCTATTACTTCCCCGCTCTTTCCTCCCTTTCCAAAAGAGGGGAAAGAGAAAAGGAGTAAGGGAGAGAGACTTATGGATTGGAAAAGAAAATTAAAACTGCTCTAATGAGAATAATATAATTAACTATATACAGATATATACAATATCAATACCAAACCCAACCCCTCTGATGAAAAATACATCACCATCACCACTGATGCTACAGGGCAGACACTGGGGAAGGCCCAGGCTGGGCTCAGCAGCAGACAGGAACTCGATGCAGGACCTGGATTCTGGAACTGGATTCAGGAATACATAGCCTGGGATCGAAGGCAGAACAGACAGAGGAGTCCTCAGATACTGGCCATTGAAGAGGAGGGCAAGAGAGCTTGACCCTCATGATCCCTCAGCTTTATCCCAAATATGACGTCTATTAGTCTTATTAGAAAGAACAAAAAATAATAGTTACACTCTTTAGAATCTATGTTTTCTCCCTGTCATTAGGTTAAACCTTCTACTGCTCCTCTTGCATCACCATTTGGCCAAGGCTGGCCAATCGTGGGATGAACTGTCTCTCTCTAACCAGCCCCTGTCCTGTTCCAGGAGAAAGAGTTAAGAAAAGAGATAAGAAGAAAGGAAAAAAATTTTGTAAGGCCTCTGTTAAGTTTATGATCTAAAACATTTTTAATAGCAATAGAAAGATATTACATACAGAACAACACGGTATTAACAAGTTTATATAGGATTAGAACGGGGGCGGAGGGGTGGGGGTTGGGGAAGGAGGAGCACTCAAACTGCAGTTTAAAGAAACAGCAGCGATAAAAAGCTACCAGTCTGTTCAATGGTGGCAGCACGTGACGTGGCTGAGCGGCGAGCATGGTGGCGCGGCAGCGACCGTGGTCGTCCGCGCGCAGGGGCAGGGCCAGCGAAGTGATGGCAGAAGAGCTCCGTCTGAAGCAGCAGCTGGGCTGTGGGACAAAGCAGTGGGTGTTGGCAGTTGCAGCAGTTGGTAGCAGCAGTGTGGAAAGGACCGGTGATGAGAAAAGCAGCAGCGCTGAGCAGCAGTGGCAGTGCTGATCAGCAAGACCGAGAGCAGGCGAGAAGTGGGGGGTGTCGCTGCACCTCCAAGTGGCAGGCGAAAAAGAGGCGTTGTATTCATCTCCACGCTGTTTTTAAAGAAATCCCAAGCCCACCAAAAGCTCCACAGCCAGTGAGATGCGCTGACGTACATGGGAAGAATACACCATTGCCTGTTTGATGTGTCCATCACAACAAAACCAACCCTGTTTATCTTAAACCAGGATAGCTTGGTTTAAGGTCAACAATTCCAGCTGAAGAAGTGGGAGGGTGCCTACCGCATCCTGAGTTCTTCACTGGAAGGAAGGAGTATGGTGATGTTGATGGCAGGGTTTATACCTCCTTGGTCCTGAGTCTGCTTGATTCTGGCTTTATAATGTTATTAACAAAATAAACCTAACATCTGCAAAAAATAACAGCTAAGCCATCACGCAAAGCCAGCGGGGACATGATTTTTAATTCATAGGAGTACTTTGTAAGTACTAGGTAGTGTGGATATGGCATCCTGTCACAGTAGCAGCTACAAGTCTCTCTGCACTATTTACCCTGGGGGACTAGAATCATTAACCGCATTTAGATGTGTAGATTTAACTGCTGGTTACCATCCATTTACTGCTGAGCAATATGCATGTATATGGTCCTATCACGACCTGGGGCTGCTTTTATGATTTTGTGCTGAGATGGGGATGAGTGCTACACTTCTGTGCATTTGGCTCAGGTAATTCACATTCCGGTGCTAAGAGTGTGCTGCTGAAAACCCTAGGACAGCTTGTACCAGATTGTTGACTCAAATGTCAGCACTGGGAATAAGATTAGGCTATGGGACAATATTGACAAAAAAATAGATAGAAGATGGCTGTGAATACATTTATATCACATAGAATTAACATTAGTTGGAGAAAAGAGATTTTGAAAATCTGTCTCTATGAGAAATAGAGGCTAATAAAATCCCCAAACTGAAGGAAAGTTCAAGTAATTTTTTTTTAAATATTATATGTCCTGTTTTTTTGTGGTAGCAAAGTCTGTACCAAATGAGTATAAGATCCTTTACAATTTATGTACAATAGTGCCTTACATATTTTCTTTAAATATTTAACAAGAAAGAAAAAGTGCAGAGAGGCATGAGCTATGGAAAAATTTTGGAACTCATTGATTGGAATGGCCTTGCACTTTGACCTTCTCAGATTCAAAATGCACAAGGAAGAGCTTGAAGTTAAAATCCAGTTGCTATAGTCATATGAATAATCCTATTTTCAGAAGTCCCCCTGAGGATTATTGAAAGAAAATAGGAACATCATTATGAACGATGTTAAAATGGAGATGATAGATGATAGAAGAGAGGTCAGAAGTGAAAAGTGAGAACTCTGATTCATTTGCATAAAAATAGCTGCAACCCTGCGTGTAGAGAAAGTTATGCAGAAACATCACATCAGGAAAGAAAAGTAGAGGATCACTCTTTGGAAGAGAATGCGGTGAGAGATACGTTATGTGACTTAAAAAAAGTATAAATGGTCTACCTCCTTGAAACTTGTGAGCCCAGACCTTAACTATGGAGTCAGGTTTTCTTTTGCCTCTTATTTAATTTGCCTGTGTATCCTAGATTACAGATTCTTTTTCTTCATTCTGTGAAGAAAATCCTATCCCCTACATTGACATAGAGGTTTTTGGTCTCCAGCTATCTCACCTATGGTACGATATACAAAATGATGTGGCCGACAGGATCTGTGCAGCCTTAATTACAGATGGAAATACTAGAAATGTGAAGAGGGATGGTACCACAGAGAGTAATTCTTAGAACAATTATCCTAGGCCCATTTCTTAGGCATGCAATGCTTGCAGCATAAAGATCAGTTACGAAAAAAAGGAGAAAAACATATTAGACACCGAAGAAAAGTTTTGAAAGTGAGATTTTTACGAGGTTGAAAATCATTACACACCAAACAATGCTCACTGTTTGTACAGCATCACATCCATAAAGTGTGTCATCCATGACATATTTATGAAATATTCAGGGAAATGCATTTAGGTAGATAGGAGTGCCAGTGTTTAAATGACTACAAGCTTAGAGTACAAAATAAAGGTAAGCATACAAGTAAGTATAACAATGAAATTCCCCATGGGTAAAAGCAAATATGAGATTGAAATTTCAGAAGGGTTCTGATGCAACAAAACTTATGAAAAAAATCATCATAACTTGTGTTTTGTTGCTCAACAAAAGCTGATATTTTCAGCATATATAAAATATATTTGTACAGAATTTCTTTTTTTTAAAAAAATGTTATTTCCACATAACTGCCCTAAAAGATCTTAGTGGCAAAATGGCCTTAAGAAAACAGTGGAAGTTACAGAAAAATGAAAGTAAGCACAAACTCTTATGTGTTGCTCTGTGTCTCCTGTGCCCAGTATGTGCATCCCAAAGGGAAAGTTGTTACCATGGTAGCTCACTGGTCTGACACCATTTCTTGTACCATACTTATTAGGCCTACACTGTTTCCTTCAGCTAGAGTGATTTGGGTTGTCGTCTTCTCCATCAAATATATGTGGTTTTCATAGGTCACATAGAAGCTTAGTAAATCCTGTATATCTCCTGAGAGGGCGTTCTTTTTGAAGTCAGTTTTTCAAAGCTCTCATGAGAAGAAAACAGGTCTTGGAGTTCCTTCATAGACAAACCTTCATGACTACTGTTTGCTCTTTTAAAAAAAAAAAAAGTCATCAGTTAGTCACTCATCTCCTCAGCAGAGAGAATCACGGACCTCATGTATTTTCACAGATCTCTCATGGACTCTGTCTTTCACATACATTAATTCTCAGTACTTTGATCTCCCATATATCAGAGCTCACTCTCTTCCATAGTGTTATTTCAGATAAGTAGGATTTACCTTTTGCATTGCTACCTAAAGCATTGAAAGAATAAAAATTACATTACTGTAGTGGGGAACCATGCTAGCTTTAATACATCTTCTGGTTCTATACATTTAGAGATCACGATTTCTGTGAAACCAGGAAAAGCACAAAGGAAAAATTTCCTTTTCCTTCTTTTTCCCAGGAAACAATGAAGGGCTGGTAACATTTTATCTAATCCTTGAAATTGCCCAAGCTTCTGCGCTTCTCAAGGTTTCCCACTGTTCTACTGCATTAAAAGCCACCTCTTTTTATAGCTTGGCTCCCAGCTACATTGGCATTGATGCTGTGGAAAGTACACTTCACCAACTTGTCTTCAATGACCAAGAAAGACACTAAGCCTGTCATTACCTGTTCAGTGAAAAGTAGTGGCTACGTGTGCTGAACTTCTGTGTTTTTCTAACAAAATGTGTCTGCATTCATATGGGCAAGCTCTCTGATAGGATGCGTAAGCACACACTGGTGAAGTTGATACTTAGCAGCAGACATATAAGCCCACGTTCATCGTAGTGTAATATTTTGCCCGATTTATTCCTCGGCATGTGTTTTCTCTATTAAAGATACTGATTCTACCACAACTGTCTTGCAAATATCCTGCTAATGCTTTTAACAACAAAAAACATCTGTCCAGAGAAAACACCACCTCATAAATATTTTTTACAAGATTTCTTTAATTTCACCAAATAAGAGTCAATTTTTAACTCAATTTGAATCCCATACTAAAAAAAAAAACCAAACTAGTTTTTTATTCATAAGTAGAAAAAAAAAAATTCCTTCTGAATAAGAATACTGGATTCTCCTGATATTTTTGTAATACAAAGTCAGATAACTCTCAATATTAAGGACATTTTAAAAGCTCAAATAGGGGTAAGCCTCCATATTATCCAGTTATATGGGAGAGATTTTCAAGCAGAGAATTCTTGGAGAAATTCTAGCCTGATCACTGCAATCTGTGAATGGATTTAATGTTTCATTGTTTCAAAAGGTGGGGTGAAACTTTTAGCTAGGCTTGTGAATTGTAGTATAAATTTAGTATATCCAGGGTTTGAGATCCAAAAAAAAACCGCTGGAAAACCAAAAATCTGCCTCATCAGTTCCTTACCAGACAGCACTACCCTCCTTGCAAGTGCTTGAAAATTGCATCTAAACAGAGTGTTATGGTTTAACCCCAGCCAGAAACTAAGCCCCTCACAGCCTCTCACTCACTTCCCCGCCCCCTGTTGGGATGGGAAAGAGAATCGGAAGAGTAGAAGTGAG
Source organism: Bucorvus abyssinicus (assembly GCA_009769605.1). NCBI lineage: Eukaryota > Metazoa > Chordata > Aves > Bucerotiformes > Bucorvidae > Bucorvus > Bucorvus abyssinicus. Next base: position 130,078,465 of record CM020024.1, read on the forward strand.
AAAACTCATGGGTTGAGATAAAGACAGTTTAATACGTAACGCAAAAGCTGTGTCTGCAAGCAAAGCAAGACGAGGTATTCACTCACTACTTCCCATTGGCAGGCAGGTGTTCAGCCACTTGCAGGAAAGCAGGGATCCATTCCGCGTAACTGTTACTTGGGAAGACAAATGTCATAACTCTGAACCCTTTCTTTCTTCTTTCCTTCTTCTTCCCCAAGTTTTATATGCTGAGCATGACTTCATAAGGTATGGAGTATCCCTTTGGTCAGTTGGGGACAGCTGTCCCGGCTCTGTCCCCTCCCTTCTTCTTGTGCACCCTTTGTGCCTACTTGCTGTTGCGGTGGTGTGAGAAGCAGAAAAAGCCTTGTCTCTGCAAAAAAACTGCCTGGCAGTAACTAAAACATCTCTGAATTATATCTTCACTGCTTTCAGCACAAGTCAAAAGCACAGCACTATGCCAGCTACTACGAAGAAAATTAAATATATCCCAGCCAAAACCAGAGCAGAGAAAACTTGATCTGGTAAAATACCATGGTTGCTAGTTAGCCTTATCACTGGAAAGGACTTTGTAAGAAAACAAGTTAAAATTACTTCTGTGACCACATCTTTTTCTTATTAATAAAAAAGAAGACAAAAAATATTCAGTACTATCTGCCAATTTCACCGATGGCCATTTTTCTGGACAATGATGCTGCACTAAATTGCCTAGCATCTGTTCCTTTGAGTGTTGGAGTCCTAAGTGATCCATATCGCATAACATAAAAGACGGCTTTTATTATACACCTCATGGAGCTCCAGAAATGCATACTGGAACAGCAGAAGGGTCCTCTATGTCTTTAGAGTTTTCCCTGGTCATGCCAAGATGTGTTAAAACTTATCCTAGTTTGTTGACTCAGGTATCAAATACTATAGGTCTAGATCCTCTATTTCAGTTTGTCCATTACTGTTGCTGCAGTTCTCATCTCTCATAAAAGTTTCTGGCATGCTCATCAGCATGCTGTCTATTAACATTCCTGTATGAGGGGAGCCAGGAACAACAGGGATCTGTGGATAATCTTGGTTTCTTGAAAAATATTTCATCTATGAGATCAAAACTCTTTTTCCTCTGGGAACCTCTCTACAAGACCTACTGCTGAAGACCTAAGCTTGTATACGATAACATTCAGTAATGAGTATCATTAGAGGAATCGAGGTAGATCAGTTTGCCAGCAAAGCTCTCTGTACCAATACTTTTCTAGTTTCATCAGCGAATGTTCTGGAGAGCAGAAATGGATTTTGTGAGCTTCCATTTCCCTTTCTGATCTTCCGGCTGTGAGCTTTACATATACACTTTCAAAATAAATGTTAAGCCTTATGCATTGACAGTGTTAGATGACTGAAGTATCTCCAAATTAGTCTATCTTCTAGAAAGACTAGGCAAGCAATTTCTGAATAAAGTGTTTAAGGAGGAGTAAGTTTCTAGTCTATTGGCAGATAGGATACTCCTAAATCAAGCAGTATCAGCAATCAGTTCACACATGTTATAAAAAGAAACATACACAGGTGAAACAAGTTCAAAGTTAAAGCTAAATGAAATAAAAACAAATGCTTAGTCAACTAGTATTCTAGGTACATCATATATATACATATCATATATATACGTATTTTTTACATGCAGGCTCTTTCATGGGCACCCCCTTGCCGTGGGGAAAGAGCTTGCGTGCCCTTGCGAAGTTGAGAGCTATGCTGGTGGTGGCATATGCCTCCGGTAGGGTCTCCCAAGCCTGACAGGTCTCAACTGAAGGGTCAGACAAAGTGTGTCCACGGGCACGATGGGCTCACTAGCCTTCGGGCAACCATCCTAGGAGAAGGACAACTCTAACTCCAAACCCGGGCAGATGGAGCTCGTTTAGCCCTGTAAGGCCATCCATCTAAGAGAAGGATACTCTAACCAAACCTACAACCTGAGGACTTCGCTGTCACCGTCCAAGCTCGCTAGGCCCTGGCAGATGAACCTCAGGTGTAAAGGGTGGGGCCAGTCTCGCGCACGCTGCGCCTCACCTAAAAAATCCACCGCGCAGGCTTGAAGGGTGTACTCACGTTTGCAAAGCCCTGTAGCGACAGGCAAGGGACGAAACGGCAGGTGGAAAGATGTCACTGGAAGCCGCAGACCCAACCCTGCATGCAGGCGGTTCAGGACATTGGTCACTTGAGACTGACCCAGGAGATGACAGTCTCGTTCGGCAGCATCCTGAATGACCAAGCAGCCTTTTTCAAGGAGAGCACTGCTTGCTCCACATGGAGAGGGGCCTAGAAAAGGTGGCCTAACCAAAGCTCATCTCCCCTTCCAATCCGGTTGGCTAGCCGCGGCCAACAGGCATCTTCTTCTGCGGTCAACCAAAGACAAAGAGACAAAGGCATATACCTGCCTCCAAAGGTGTGTCCAGATTGACACTCGCATGTTGGAACATCAGAACCATGCTCAATACAGCAGACAGTGGGCGTCCTGAACGCCGTTCTGCTATAATTGCTCACGAACTGTCACGACTCAACGTCGACATTGCTGCTCTCAGTGAAGTTCGCCTCCATGAGGAAGGCAGCCTTAAAGAACATGGTGCCGGCTACACACTGTATTGGTCAGGCAAACCCAAAACCGAAAGTCATCATTCCGGAGTTGGCTTCATGATTAAAAACTCCATCGCCTCTAAACTTGAAAATTTGCCAACAGGTCATTCCGATCACATTATCTCCTTACACCTCCCGCTACACAACAAGCAACATGTTGTTCTCTTCAGCATATACGCCCCAACTCTCCAAGCTGACCCTACAGAAAAAGACAAATTCTACACCAATCTGCGCCGCCTTACTCAAAAGGATCCTGCGGATGATAAGATCATAATCCTTGGTGACTTCAACACCCGAGTAGGTAAGAACTCTGAAGCCTGGAAAGGAGTACTAGGCAAGCATGGAGTTGGAAACTGCAATGACAACGGTCGCCTCTTGCTAGAGTTTTGTGCTGAGCAGCAGCTTACCATCACCAACACTATCTTCCAGCAGAAAGACAGCCTGAAGACAACCTGGATGCATCCTCGATCTAAACACTGGCACCTCATTGACTATATCTTAGTGCGCCAGAGAAATGCTCGTGATGTCTGTCACACCCGAGTGATGCCTAGTGCAGAATGTCAAACAGACCACCGCCTTGTGCGCTGCAAACTTAACCTCCACTTTAAGCCCAAACCTAAGAGGGGCGGCATTCTGAGGAGGAGGCTCAAAGTTAACAATCTTCAAACAGCTGCAGTGAGAGACAGCTTCCAGGCAAACCTTCAAACTAGGCTTGAAGACTGTCCCATAGACTCTTCTCCTGAAGCGCTTCGGCGACATATTAAAAATAGCATCCTGCAGTCCTCTGAAGAATCCTTAGGGTTCTCCACAAAGAAAAACAAAGACTGGTTTGATGAAAACAATCCAGAGATCCAGGAATTGCTGGCAAAGAAGAGATCTGCTCACCAAGCACACCTCGCTCAGCCATCTTGCCATGTAAGAAAAGCAGCCTTTCGTCTTGCATGCAGTAAACTCCAACAGAAACTTTGAGACATCCAGAACAAGTGGTGGCTCAACCTAGCAGGAAAGACTCAACTATGCACAGATTTGGGTGACCACAGAGGATTCTAGGAGGCTCTGAAAGCAGTGTACGGACCCACACACCAAGTTCAAAGCCCCCTACTCAGCGCAGATGGCCAAACGCTTCTCACAGATAAAACCTCCATCCTGAATCGATGGTCTGAACACTTTCAAACTCTCTTCAGTGCCAACCGTGTAGTCCAAGACTCAGGAATCCAGCTCATCCCAAAACAAATGGTGAAAAATGAATTGGATATAGCCCCTACTATGGGAGAGACCCTTAAGGCCATACAGCAGATGAAAACCGGCAAGGCAGCTGGGGTCGACGGAATCCCACCTGAAATCTGGAAACATGGAAGCCAAACGCTCCATGCTAAATTTCACGAGCTAGTTGTGCGCTGTTGGGAACAAGGCGAACTACCACCAGATCTCCGTGATGCAATCATCATCACCCTGTACAAGAAAAAAGGAGTAAAGTCAGACTGCTCAAACTACCGAGGCATAACTCTGCTCTCCATTGCTGGAAAAATCCTCGCAAGAATACTATTGAACAGATTGGTACCCGCTATCGCAGAAGAACTTCTACCTGAAAGTCAGTGTGGTTTCAGAGCCAACAGAAGTACCACAGACATGGTATTTGTTCTTAGACAACTGCAAGAGAAGTGTAGGGAACAGAAAAATGTAACTTTCATTGATCTCACCAAAGCCTTTGACACTGTGAGCAGAAAAGGTCTGTGGCAGATCTTGGAACGATTAGGATGTCCCCCCAAGTTCCTCAAAATGATTATCCTGTTACATGAGGGGCAGCGCGGCCAAGTCAGATATGGCGATGCACTCTCTGAGCCCTTCCCAATATCCAATGGTGTGAAACAAGGTTGCGTTCTCGCACCCACTTTATTCACAGTTTTCTTCAGCATGATGCTCCAAAGGGCCACGGCAGACCTCGACGAACAAGACGGCATTTATATCTGATATCGTACCGATGGGAGCCTTTTCAACCTCAGGCGACTGAAGGCCCACACCAAGACCCTGAATCACCTTGTCCGCGAGCTGCTTTTTGCTGACGATGCCGCCCTTGTTGCCCACACACAAGCAGATCTGCAGCACTTAACATCCTGCTTTGCAGAGGCGGCTGAGCTTCTTGGGCTGGAAGTCAGCTTGAAGAAGACAGTAGTTCTCTACCAACCAGCACCACAAGATGATTACCATCATCCCCGCATCACCATTGGCGAGTCAGAGCTTCAGTCAGTCCAGCAGTTCAGCTATCTGGGTAGCATCATCTCCTCAGATGCCACGATCGACAGAGATAGACAACAGAATAGCAAAGGCAAACAGAGCTTTCGGAAAACTCCATAAAAGAGTCTGGTGCAATAAACACCTGAAGAAAAGGACAAAGATCAGTGTCTACAGAGCCGTGGTACTGCCTACTCTTCTGGACGGGTCTGAATCATGGGTCATCTACCGCCACCATCTGCGACTCCTCGAACGCTTCCATCAGCGCTGCCTCCGCACAATCCTAAACATCCACTGGACTGACTACGTGACTAACGTTGCTGTCCTTGAACAGGCAGACGTCACCAGTATTGAGGCCATGTTGCTGAAAACGCAGCTGCGTTGGGCAGGGCACGTCTCCAGGATGGCGGATCACCGCCTCCCTAAGATCGTGTTCTATGGTGAACTTGCCATCGGCTGCTGCAAGAGAAGAGCTCCAAAGAGGAGATAGAAGGACTCCCTGAAACAACACCTCAGCCTAGGCCATATTGACCACCATCAGTGGTCCACCCTGGCCTCCAATCGGGAGATTTGGAGACACACCATACATAACGCTGCTGTCTCCTTTGAGAGCACGCGTAGAATCAGGCTCGAGGAGAAAAGACAGCGCAGAAAGAACCGTGCCTCGACTATACCACCCAAGGAGACCCTCCGGTGTGCTCTTTGCAACCGGTCTTGCCTATCCCGCATTGGCCTTTTCAGCCATCAACGCGCTTGCAATAAGCGTGGGCAAAGCCCTTCCCAAATCTTCGTCTGCGAAGCCAAGCCATGATGATGAGCTTTTTAAAAAGATGACAAATATAGAGACCATAAGAAGACAAATTTTCTTGCAAACACATAAGCCTGTTTCCATTTAATGCCAAATCTGTACAGTCTTATGCTAATGCTTTATGTTGGTGAAGACTGATCACCACATAAGCTGTTGCCTGCACAAGGAGCATGAGCAAAAAGAAAAAATAGCTGTCCCTGAAGAAAAGTGTCACTGCACCTTAATAATGTCCCCTGATATAGTTTTCTTCCCCTTAATCTCTAAGATCAGAACACAGGCCTGAATCCAAAGCATGGGAGCAGTCTCTGAATTATTTGCTTATTTTCAAATGTCTGAATCTTTGGTATGAGCACTACTAGAATAGCCTACTGGTTTGATTTAGGACAGAACTCATTCTGTTCAGTGATTTTAGTTTCCATCTCAGTCTTTCCTAAGTGTCTGCACTGTCTGAAGTTAACAGCATATTTTCACAGACAGTGTCTGCTTCCAGAAGTGGTAACACTTGATGTTTGCAGTTACTACCAGGGGTTGGGGTGCAGAAAGGCTCTTGCTGACACTTGCTCCTGTGCAGACCAAGATCACTGCTGAATCCTGTGTGCGACAAGATCAAGTGTTGTAAAGTAAAAGGCTGTGCCTGAGGAAAGGAGCAGACAGGACAGGTGACCCTAAACTGACCAACAAGGTAATCTATTCAGTCTAGATTAATATTTTGAATTGAGGTATATTTTCATTCACTGAAAACCGGCCATCGTGGAACAATCACATAAATAAACGTCTGTAAACAAATCTAAATCAGGCCTGTTAATTTTCATGTTAATGCCTTGTACTTTTAGTTTTTCCTCATACTCACTTTTGTTGTAGCCCCACACGATTGTTTCACTTGCATCCACAGTCCTAGATGTCATACTTATTTCACAAGCCTGATATGGCTATGTCACCAGTTGGCCAAGGTATGCCAATCACAGGACGTGTTCTTCCTCTCTCTAATTAACCTCCCTCCCGTTCCGGGAGAAAAGGGTTAAAAGCAGAGATAAGAGGAAAGAAAAAGTTTGTGAGACCTCTTAAGTTTGGGAAACTAAAACAAGTTTAATAACACTAGAAAAATATCATATACAGAAAAATAGATGAGATATTAACAGGTTTATATGGAATTGGAAACCTGGGGTAGCGAGGGTTAATTTGTGGTTAGGGAAACAAAAGCAAAAGGAAAAAAATAAACAGTACCAAGCAGTTTCAAAATGGCAAGTGGCCACATGGTCAGCTGGTTCGCGGGAGCAGAGCAAGACACGGCAACTGGAAGCAAATACATCGATGCCACGTGTAAGCAGGAGCCGAGCCGAGCCGAGCCGATTTGGTCACAGGTGTTAGAGAAATGACAGCAAAGGAAAACCGTGGTTCCAGAGGCACACTGGCAGCAGGGATGCGACAGGGAAGAAGCAGCGGCGCTTAGCAGCAAAGGCAGTCCCGTGCGGAGTGGGGGGCAGTAGCTGCAGCAGCGAGGGTTCAGGCCGGCAGGGCTGGAGCCGGCAGTCAGCAAGCAGCGGTATGGGTATTCACAAGCCGAGAGAGCAAAAGAAAGCTGCAAGCCGGAGCAAGCCCAGTGCCAGCCCCCCGCCAAGTCAAGCCCGGAAGCAAGCCAAAAGTGCAAGTGCCAAGCCGGTCCCCGCACAGCTCTTAAAGGGTTGGAAAGCCTGCCAAAGTTTTCACAACCAATAAGAAGTGCGAACATAAATGGGAGGAATACATCACGATTGGTCATTTTAAAACAAACCAGTTGTTTCTAATCGAACCGCTTTTTTTTTTCTAAACTGGGACAGGCTACTAAGAGGGTTCATCTAAAGTCCAACTAGCTGTCTCTAGAGGGAGTGATAAGACTGTTCAATCATTTGACCTGTACAGGCTCAGCACATTATGCCAAGCACAGAAGCACTCCGGTGGCATGTCTTCTCTCGCTAGTCTCTACTCAAGCACTGCAATGTTATTTATTTTGAGATAAACACATAAACAGGTCTAAAAATTTTTCAAGGAGTAAAATATTGCATTGCACTCGACCCAACTGTGATCTGCAACAGAAAGTGGTGGCCCTTCTCACTCTCCTTTACTCTTCTTGTAGCTACTTCATCCTGCTGTCTTTCTTCCATCAGAAGTGGTTATTGTGAGACGCAGAATGAATCAGATGAGCCAAAAAGTAAGAGAGGGTAATTTTAAAAACTGCACTAAAGCAAAAAGTGATTGATTTTTAAGTCTCACTCTCTAGATTTTCAAGATCCATTGCAAAGGACAAAGGAGCACATGACCATAAAAAGGAGACATGTCTACCTCTTTTGATACAGTCTTGCTGGAAGAGAGTACATAAAACTGTATCTCAAATTTCAGATACCTGAAACTTCTTTCAGAAGGATTATACTGTTCTGTGTTATGTACATCCCTCTGTGACATATTGTATTACACTAATAATGTTTGCCCTTGTTTCCTAGCAGCTGTCCTGTTTTTTGCAAATCTTGCGTATTGCCTTAGCAATTCTTTCATCACATAGAAATGTAAATATTTTAGTCTTTAGGTCTAAAACAAGTGTTAAAAAATGACTTTTTTTTCTTTTACTAAGCTTATACTTACATAATGCCTTCACTTTTGTTTAATATTTAACAAGTTGCTACAGTTATGAAGTTTATTTATCCTCCTGTGATTGTGTTCTTCAGTTTTCATGTTTCCTATGTGCCACAACAATATTTTTCCATCAGAAGCCATACTCAAAAGCTTGTTTCAGTGAAAGGCTCTAAGTCCACAACAGCTTTCTGCGTTCTGTAAGACAAAAAATTTAGTCTGAAAACAACTTCTGTTTTCCGGTTCAATTCAATGAATACTTTCGAAAAACAGTTACGACATAGTAATAACATAACCAAAAACTCTGTAGTCTATTAAATGGTTGATAGTACCAGCTGCCTTTTAAGAATTAATTCGGAATTTACAAAGTAAGTTAACAGCAGCATTAGCATGAATGAATGCTCATTTCCCCTTATGAACATCTCTGAAACGTACATCAGCATTTTCATTAATTGCTTCAATTTGCTATAATAAATCTCTTTGCAGCTCATTAGTGTAGCTTGAAGTGTCTATGTGGGTATATACAATAGATTCGCAAAAGAAAATTTTTTTAATTATTATTTTATTTGTTCTTTTTTCTCTCTTTGTTGTTGTCGTTGTTTGGCTACTGCACAAAAAGGAAAATCGGCTAATTCCTCTGACGTTTTCTTTCTGGCTTTTCTTACGGAAGAAGAAAAATAAAACCAAGTAAAACACGCGCATAATATTTCCTAGAAGGATCATTCAAATACACATATATTGTGTGGAAGATTTGCTGTATATATCAATATCTACAGCACAGTAGAAGTTTTCAGACATTTTGTGTAAGCCAATTAGTCTAGATTCTTACAGAATCTTACATTAACTTGTTGACAGAACAATGTTGTCATAAAGCTGGTTTAATTAGGCTCAAGAGAATTCTACAGGCATGGAGGTATTATTAGGTTTGATAGAGTTTGCAAGTCTCGGTTCAGTAAGAATGGACGAGTTATTTGTATAAAAAGGTGAACAGATATTTTGGGGTCCATTAAATATAGAAAGCTTATTAGAGCCATGGCAGCAAAACAGTCTCAGGAAAGCTGTAAATTTAAACAGAGCCAGAATGACCTGAAAAAGAAGATTCAAAGATTATATGAACTCACAAATGATCCCTCTATCTAGGTTCTTTTTCAACTGTAGCTCAGCCCCACATTAAGACCTGGAACAAAGCTGACACAAGAGGACAGCGCATCAGAGAGCAGTAAGTAAAAACAAAATCCTCCATTTTATTAGGCCACATTTTGAAGCCCTTATATATAATGGTAAAGATTTGTTGTCATGGTCCATAATACAGAGTGTGACTCCCTGTGAGAGTAAAGGTCTGTCCCAGAAGACTTATAGACCACAGATTATTTTAAAAGTATTAATTTACGCATGCTTTGCTTCAAAAAATAACAAACTCATGCCATTTATATGAAAACTTTAATGTAATGATGAACAACAACATACGTTCAAGTGCATACACGTCTAAAACTAATTTTGTGTGTGACAGCTTGTGAGTTTATTAATCACCTGAAAAAAAATATACCTGTGGTTTCCAAAATATAATTCTCAGATATTTTGGAAACAGTGGTATGTTAATGTGAAAAGTAAATTTCAAAAGAGAGATTGGAAACCAGTTAGACTCTTTTGGTACGAGATGTAGGATTGTCAAGATAACCTTGACTGTGTTTCTATTATTTTATTTTTATATGAACCAAAGTTTGATGACTTCAGTTATGGTAGATTATTTTGTACTTTACCAGCTCATCATTCTTTTACTTTCATTTCTGTTATAATATTGACCTATAATAACAAATTTATCTACAGTACAACAGTCTCGAGTTGTGAAAGTTATGCTGTCTGCTGTATGGAAATACTTATTCTCCAATAAATATGCAAATTAACTTACATACATAGATACATACATAGATATAATCTGTGTAAATTAGTATACACTAGTTTTCTGCTTCCTAAAATATCTTTTTCCCTCTCCAAGTCACATCTTCAGAAGCAACTTTTAATCCAGCAATTTCAAAGTTATTTTTGGCCGGTTTTGATTTTACATTTAAGAGTTGTATTCTTTCTTATACCTTTGGGTAATGCATTGGGATTTTGTTTTAATTCAAAAAGCAATATGAAACAACTCCAACTTTATGAATTAGTTTAATCATATTCTTCATTCAATGACTCTTATACAGTCCAAATAAGCCATATTTATGTTATTTTCATAAACCATTATGGTATATACATGAAACATTTGTGGTTTATATCCTGCCGAAATTACACTAGAAGATTTTCAAAAAGGTCTTCTATCCTCCCTTTCTTTTCCAGTCTTCTGACTGAAAACTAGAAACCAAGAGCAGGCGGGGTGTTGGTTTGCTTTTTCCTTTTTAGTCTACAGAAAGAAGAACATCACAATTTCAGGGTGATGGGTATTCCAGTTCTTGTGATGACAAAAGACAGTAGAATAAGATTATGAATTTTAAAGTACACAATATCAAAGGTAGAACATCTGTTCACTTTTTGAATTCTCAGTCATACAGATCATATAACTGTCATATTTTCTGTATGAAAAAGACTAGGACAAAATTCAGGTCAATTTAGTGGTATTTTCTTATTAATCTTCATAGATATGCCAGAGTGCCACCCAGCCTGTGTGGACAGACAATATAAGTAACGTACATTCTTATTTCTCTTTGCTAGTATGACCCAGGGAAGACTTCTGAAAATCTACTTTTAGTTATGCTGAGATTAATAATCTGTTGAGCATATTGAGTCTCTGTGTGGAAAGTCCTTGACACACCTTGTAGATTTTAGGGAAGCAACTGATATTTCTGCCCCTTCAAAATCAGGGGCTACTTTTAGAGAATAAAATCTTAATTTATGGAACCACATGGCTTAGATTTGTTCTCTGGCCAAGCAACATAGCAAAAGAACAAAAACGTGTTTTTTTACCAGAACAGGTTGCCTCATCCATTCTGTCTGACAGAAAAAGAAATTGATCCATACTACCTCAAAAAGTGTAGAAGTTGGGTGTGCTGTATGAAAGCAAGATTGCTGGTGCCATTTAAAAGTATACCAAGAACCAGGATGACAATAAACCATCATGGACAGTTGAACTGTAATGCTCAAATGATGATCAGACCCCATTTAGTTTACTAGCATAGCCACATGGACCCTAATTCATCCATCAAGAGATAGACAGTACAGGATGCCTATCAATCCATGAGCATCCTGGCAGACTTCACCTTCAGAGATGAGGTGGCCTTGACTAGAGCTGCCAATTGCTGGCCAGCTAGTATCTTCCCTGGAAGAGTGAAAACACAGCTCAGGACACCAGTGATACCCATCTATGTGATGTCCTGCCCCTGGAAGCCAGAAAGACACTGTTGTTATGAATTAACCCACCAGCCTAACATCTTTCATTCAATACTTTTTAACTGGTGTGAGTGTCTGCAGATATCTGCATGCAGAATATACTTTTAAACTATTCTGTCTTGATAAGATGCTTAATTTTTGTTTAGTTTAATGGAGCATAAGGTTAATTAAATCACTGAAAAATCATTTGCACTTATGGCAAAATGAAAGAGAGGATACTACTTTTTGCTGGCTTTACACTACGTCTTTGTAAACACAGTGTAAAGGCTAAATTTGCCACCTTTATTTTCTGTTTAATATTTTAAAACAGCACTATTCAAAATTACTGGAACTGATGCTGCAGGGACTGTGGAAATGGAAATAAATACAGAAAAAAAATCGTGAAGTCACCTTCTAGTGCTGTTAGACAGCTTAGACTGCATACTTCACCAAAGCTGTTTTCTTTTCTTGTCCTTATTACAACTGGCTTCCCCTTTGTTGCTTTTGTCTTCATCTGCATATTTGAAAATCTCCTTGCTATTGTCTTTTGTTGTTGTAAGCTCACTGTTCTTGCAGCAGACAGATGATGCTAGTATTAACTTCATGTCATTTTGGGCATCACAATTCTGGAGATAAAGAAGTATCAAAAGGAATGTCGAGTGGCCCTTTGTAGACATGATCTTTGTAAAGAATATTCAAATTAGAAATAAACCACTTCTGATCTGTGCTAAATTGATCAGAAAGAAAAATCTACACTGTAAAACTGTAATGGTTTCATGGATGCCAACAACATTTTATTATCTTGATTAACGGCAGTGAAACTTGGAGGCTAAACACTGTACAAATACTTCATAATTTTTTTTTTTATATTTTGCTTTGATTTTTCACTGTTGTTTTTATTATTATCAATGGTCCAAACTTTGAGAACTTTTGCAACGTTTATCAGTTCCAATTCTACTTCGTTGCTAGTGAAGAAAGGTACTTGCTCTGGTGGTAAAATTATTAATATTTGAGATTTGGTCTGGCTAAGATGTTTATTCTAACTAAAAGAACATTCCTTTCAACAAGACTGTGATGGTTTCCCATCTTCTCCCCACTTCTGAGATAATACGACACCTACAGGCTCCTATCTGAGATGATATGACTCCTATAGGCTTCAACAAGAGCCATCCTCCATATTGGCACATTATTTACTCTTTCACGCCTTCTTAGTAGTGTGCCAGTTAGCAAGCTGCTTAAGAAGTCCATCCCTCCCTCGGGTGGATACCTGGTTTTGTTAACATTGAAATTATTGGTTTTCCTTACCTCTTTTTTTTCCCTTTTTTTTTCCTGAAACGGTATACAGGTCGGGTCTCTTCAATCACTCGACAGAGAACACTTTTCTCTAACTATGATCATAGTTAATAAGGCTTCTATCAGACCTGTACTAACTTGTACTTGCATTACTACGCACTTGGAGTCTTCAGATTTCCAACATTGGGTAAATATTCATGGGCACATATTAAAGTACTGAGTAGTTTTAAAAATCTAATTATTTCAATGTTTTGTCATTTCCTCTCCTTCCAATAAAGATTCTTGGACTCACATTAATTAATTATACTTGTCTTATTGAAAGGCATAATGCTGACAGAGAATAAAACATTGTGTTCTTAAGTATAGTTACTGGAACATAAAACAAATCAATAATTCGCAGTTTCGCATTCTGTTCACATACCTTCTGTTTTATTTCTTTAATTCATATTTATCTACTCTTAAAATTCTAACAAGTTTCAAGAACCAAAGAAATTAAATTTCCAGTTCAAAAACTACCCGTGATATTTTTAGACAAAACAAAGCATTTAACATTTGAATATCTTAACGATTTTTCATGCATACCGGTAAGATAGTTTGCAAGCTAGAGTGACAAGAGAGTATTTGGGAGACATCTTGTAAATAATAGCTTTATGCAGGTAAGATACTTACAGCCTTTGAGATTTATTTTCTTTATTTTAAGCAGATCAATAGATTTACTTGGATTACTACACAATATTCATACTGAAATACATGAAAGGCAATTACAGCACTTAAGTATATTAAATTCTATTCACTTTTTTATAAGATGTTCCATGGAGGCAGGAATGCTTACAAGAAGAAAGGCAGGCTGGGCTTCTCTGTGAAAATAAAACATGGTATATGGATAACTGGCTGTCAATGCTACCATCTTGGACATAATTAACATTTTAGTTTCTTTTAGACACATTTACCAATACATTTTGTTCTCCTTTTTTTATTAAAGATGAGCTTGTTTAGACTAGATATCCTAGAAGTAAAGAGATTAGTAGATATTGTCCTAGTGCCGCCTGCTGCTGCAGTTACTACTGCAGCTTTGGCTTTTAGCCAGCGAACATCTTGGAGACTGCATCAAATTTGACATGGGCAGTATAAGACGGACTATGAATGAATTACTGAATGCTCTTTTGCTCATCCTGAGATATTCAGTGAAGGGAAGGTGGGGCCAGGCTTCAGCAAGGGCTTTGTAAAAAAAAAAAAAATTAAATAAACTACAAAACCACAAGACATCGTCTTCCAAACCATGAAACACAGTTACAAATTGCACACAGACCTTCCTACTCATCCAGTTTTGTGAGGTTTTCACTTTTGGACATGAAGATGGAACTCTGTTCCTAGGAAGTTTCTTTATTTTTCCAACGACATGACCTCATTAGTAAAAGTTTCCACTTCTTATTATCTTAAAAATATCACAGCTAGAAAACTACTAATTAAAAAAGATTATGAAAAAAAATAGTGCAGACAAAAAATCAAAAAATAAAGGGCAGGGAAGAAAGCATTAATAGTACTAATACCACTGGAAGCCAGCTTGGCACCATAATGGATATGATGATAATTTTCTTTACGTGGTCACAGATTTACTTATGTTTCTTGATGCTACTCATGATCTCAAATCTTATATTCACTCTTCTTTTTCCTCTCTTCTGTTTTCTCACCTATGTCCAGTCCTGATTTACAGGTCCCAAAAGATAAGTCTTCGAGTAACTTATTCTCCTAGAGAGAAAAGTGCTCTGAAAGGTCAAACGGAAGGGATGGAAAGGATGTTCATTCATTAACAACCTGTCTTCTGGCATAGATGAAATAGGAACATTGCTCAGGCAGCTAATTCTTAAAGAAATTAAAATTCAGTGAGTTCCACATACTGTAATCAGTCCAAATTGCAGATTTACAACCTCCTGCAGTATTCCATCTGCAAGGCTCGACTGGTACCTTTCATCTGTCACAGAGAGATGCCTCTTTTGTTAATGATACGCAAATGCATTTGTAAACAATATAAGACATTTTCTCAAAGTCCAATGTCAGCCCATAAGTTGACGCAATATTCCCGGAGTAGCAAAAAGAATCGATGTATTTTTGCAAAGATGAAGGTAAATGTGGGTAAATAAAGACCAGCACAGTATTCTTATATAAGAGTAATGCATTAAAATTACTTCTGCAAGATAACTTCTTATATGCAGCTTTCAGAATTTATATTCCATTCGTCATTCAATCATTCATCAAAATTAACCTTGAATCTTTTCATTTCTGTATTTACTTACATCATACTTGCTGTCTCACACTGGCTGACATTAATACTGTTAAATATCTTTTTCTTATTTTTTCACTTTACATTTAACTTTTCAAAGGCTGTGTTGGATTAGAGTAAGGTCTATTCTTCTAAGTCTACAATAAACATTGATTTTTTAAAGTTATTTATAGACCATAATTACCTCTTGCAAAACTGTGTGAAGAGATATTGGAAAGTATAGCTATCTATATGACCTATGAATCGTGAGGAAAACAGGGAAGCTCAGAACACTACCACTCTTGTAGCTACATAACCCACTCAGGCAGCCAAAATTCCATGTCCACTGCACAAGTCAGCAATGAACTGAAATGTGTTTAAATGAGGTAATTAAAGACAACTTTCTACACATTCAGTCACTGCATTTCTAGAACTCTTAAATGCCTATCAAAACTCAGTAAAAAGTTAATCTTAATAAATAAATCAACATATGAAGCAGAAAATAAGATCAAATGGAAAGTGATACAGAAATATTACATCAAACTTAATTGCTTGAATTAATTTTACCTAAGCATATTATTTTTAAAGATATTAATTATATACTATACTTTCTAAAAATGTACTTGTAGTGTAAGAAAACTTAAGTAGAGTTTCTAGCTTTTGCTCTATAGAGTGCAATATGGAATATATTCTATGTAATCTAATGATTTAGCGGAAACAGAGAGTGAAAATTCTTCCGAGAAAAATCTAAAAGGTCACCAAAATTTGGACTATGTTATACAACTAAGCAATAGGAGTCTTACACAAGTAAATAAACTGCAAAAATTTTAGTATTTATTGATGTGTTATTAAAGGATCCAAAGACCACACATCATTAGCCTTAACACCCTACTTAAGTGAGAGTTAGGCAGGATTCTAGTTCTACAATGTTAATAAAATAGTTATCATTACTTGGGATTGTGTGTGTCTTTGTTGTTGAAATCTAGAAAAAGAAACAACAAATCCTTGTGTAAAAGCATTTTTAAAAATTTGGACTTGAGGAAACCTCAGAAGATTACAAGCCTAGAACAAGTCATTAGTATCATGCAACAGAGAAGAAGGTATAGCCTTAACAGACTATAGTATGAGCAGAAACTGTAATGATTCTTTATGATATTAACATATTATTCTATTGTCTTAAAATGATATACAATTTTTGAGGACAGGTGGTTTAAGACAGAAGCTAAGAAATACGTCAGTAGACACCAAACTGTTATAAACAGTATTATAACTGTTATAAATAGATTTTTAATGTTTTAAATAATATACATTCAGAAAACAAAGACACAGTGTTGACTGACTCTTCAGAGATGTAGGCAACCCATGGTGCATCGCAGCATCTCTACTTGCCAAATTGAATAAAAGTAGTTAATGAGCATGTCAACATCTACTATGTAAACATAATTAAGTCCCATGAACAAAATGTTACAAAATTAAGTAGTTATGTTTAGCTAGATGTCTTAAATTAATATGTTAATTATCCTGCAATGTGGCTCTCCCAGAAAATTCTTGTTTTATAATTATGAACAGGAATTATTTCAATACAGAAACCACAGATTAGCATTCTAAGACTAGCAAAATTGATTGTTTCAGCAATATTTTTACAAATAGTCCTCAGATATGTAAACATATTTCCAATTCCAAAAGATTCATGATTACAATATTTTCCTTTTATTTAACTCTGTAACAGCGAGAGTAAGGCCACGAGGCATTTCTAAGATCAGGCAGCATTCAAGCATATTTTATAATGTCTGGGGTTTTCACTTCCTATTTGTCTCTGGCATGGACTCATTTGCCCAAGGCACTGCTGGAAGTCTGTGGCACAGTCAGGATGTAAATTTACCAAGTTCCACGTGGTTTCCCAGTTCCAGCCTGGTCACAACCCTGTCCCTTTCCTTTATCACGTTGTGATTTTCTTCCTGACTGATTCATAGTGGAATGTCAGACAGAGGCATGAACTTCCTTTTTATAAAAGGCTGATCTGCCTCATTTCCACCAGCTCTGATATGATTGCACTATGTAGGGATTGTAGCTATGCTAGAATCTAATGCAATCAGTGATGTTCCTCTTGACACATGAAACTGTCGTGGTGGCTATGTTCATGCCACTAGTATCTATGCAAACCCTGAAAGAAAATTTATATATCATTCAATTTACTTGAATTCAGACATCTAAAATTTAAGTGATCAGTTTCAGTTAGCCAAACAAAATGTTTCTATGCTATTCCAAGCAATGTGACAAGGATGGTCGAATCATAGAATGGTTTGGGTTGGAAGGGACCTTTAAAGATCATATGATAGTACAAACCCCCACCATGGGCAGGGACATCTTTCTCTAGGTCAGGTTGCTCAAAGCCCTGTCATACCTGATCTTGAACACTTCAAAGATGGGGTATCCACAACTTCTGTGAGCATCCTGTTATAATTTCTCATCATCCTCATTGTAAAAAATGTCTTCCTTATGCCCAGTCTAAATCTAATCTCTTTAAATTTAAAACCACTGCACCTGTCACTACAGGCATTGGTAAAAAGTCTATCTCCGTCTTGCTTTTAAGTCCCCTTTATATATTGAAAGTCTGCAATAAGGTCTCCCTGAAGCCTTCTCTTCTCCAGGGTGAACCACCCCAACTGTTGGTAGTGTTGTTTATGTTGTGAGTTTTTTACCACCAGCCTCTTAATTCATACTTATGCGGGTTCTTTTCTAAAACCTATTCTTTGTGTTGCAAAGAACCACTGCTTTCTCCTGTTTACATTGCCTCAAAGAGAGAAGCAGCTGCAACTGAAGGCAAAGCAAAATTTAAAAAAAGAAAAATCAAGAAGAATGGCCAAAATTGCCAAAGAAATAGAAGATATCACCAATAAGAAGAATTTAGTAATTTAGTCACCAATTACAAAAACACTTTGGCCTTCTGTTGTCAGCTTCAATGGGGGATAAAGGAAGAAGGTCCCTGTATTGCATCAAGAGGTGTTGGTCTGTTACGAACCCAATCAGAAAGGCACTCATGCTGCGTTCAGTATCGGTTTTGATGTTTTTTCGTTCCAGCTAATGCTCTAAAGCAAGAGAGGGTAGTACAGATAGACTCACGGCCCTTTGGATGCAAGCAATGCCCAGCTGTGCAGCATTGAGTAGGCCTCTGACCAGACTACGGCAACCTGTGCAGACCCCATCCATAGAACCGTTTACCCTATTTTGGTTATTTGATCTCTTTCTGGATTTTCTTACAAGAAATCACTCTGTTTGTCATTCCTAGTGTCAAGTACAATGGATCTTCACATGACAACATTTGGCTGATGCTCTTTTAGACAAAGGGAAGGTGAGGCAGGTGGTGTGATAGCTGGTACCGAGTGGGAGTTGCCTGCATGCTCCCCGGGTACAACAAGCTGTCTGAGTTTATCCTGCAGCCACCTATCCCAATTCTTCTACCTTCTCCCTGCAAGCAGCACAGGGGAAAGGGGAATGGGAGTTGTGGTCAGTTCATTACACATTGTCTCTGCTGCTCCTTTCTCCTTATACTCTTCTCTGCTCCAGTGTGAGGTTCTTCCCACGGGAAACAATCCTTCAGGAACTTCTCCAACATGGGTACTTCCCACAGACCGTAGTTTTTCAGGAATTGCTACAGCGTGGGTCCTTTCCACAAGGTTCAGTCCTCAAGGTGTCCAAGACCTGCTAGAAAACCTAATTCCATGTGGGCTTGTCTCCACAGGTGACAGGTCCAGCCAGAAAACATTATTCTATGTGAACTCCTCTTCAAGGGCCACAGCTCCTGCCAGAAACCTGCTCCAACTTGGGCTCTCCATGGGCTTCAGCAACTTTCAGGGTATATCTACCTGCTTTGGCATGGTGACACACAGCTGTCACAAGGCATGGGTCCACAGGCTGCAGAGTAGATACTTGCTCCACCATGGACCTCCATAGGCTGCAGGGGCACCTCTGATTTGGCACCTGGAGCACCTCTTTTCCCTCTTTCTTCACTGACCTTGGTGTCTACATGGCTAATTCTCACATATTTTCTCACTCCTATCTCCCAGCCACTGTGCAGGTTTTTTACCCTTTCTTAAATAAGTTATCCCAGAGGTGTTACCAACACGGCTGTTTGGCTCGGCTTTGGCCAGCGGTGGTTACCAAAACCTTGCCACATAAACCTAATAGAGATATCCAGCCCCATGCTCACAGGGTATCAGCAAGTCACACATAGGACTGTCTCTTCCCTTCTTGGTGGTGGGAAAAGGATTTGGCAATATTTCATTGAGCCAACAAGCGATGTCTGAGCACAGATAGCATGAGCCAGAACTGACATAGAGCAAAGCACAGAGGAAAGGCTTCAGCAACTAGCAGCCGTCTAAATCCTTGGGTCTCCAAAACCTTGCAGCAGGATGGCCACAACTTTAGGCATCCCAGCACAGTTGCACTTAGGCCAAGCACTGATGTCCTTAGTGTCGCTACTCCTTGGGTCTGGCAGGGATCAAGTTAAGTTTCTTATAGTGGCCCTTATGCTGCTGAGCTTTGCATTTGGGCCGAAACAGGCATTGGCTATTGCTGAGCACAGGTAAGCTGCACTGTCGAGGTTTTATGGACTTTATTGCCATTCTACTCATCCTGGTGGGTGCTTGGACAATGAGTCTTAAATTACAGGCTTAAATTTGGACAACATATTTGAACAACGTATAACCAATGAAGATACCTACCGATAGATCTAGTTTGAATACCTTCAGATGTTAGAATAGGCAACCTTTTAAAGAAGAGTTTCTGTGTTCTCCTCTCCTTCAATTTCTTTCTCCTGTAAGAACTCACCAAAATGCTTCCCCAACGATAGGATTCAACTGCCTGTATGCCAATTGGTTTCTTTTTCTGATGCCCTTGAGCATTTCACCTGACCATACAAGGATGAAATGAAAGGTCATGAATCGGCCAGAAAACCAGTGTCATATTTATCAAACTTATATGAATATCCTTGATGCCTTAGGAGACCTCAAATGACACCAGACACCTACACGTGGGCTGCTGAATCCTATCCTGACTTTCAGTCTTTCCTCTCTACTTAGAACTGTATGCTTTTCTTATCTTTTCTTATAATAAAAATGCAGTATTTAAATATTAAGTATATATTTTAATATTTTGAAAATCTTACCAATTGTATATTAATTATTAACTAGTCCTTATTAAAATATTCACTGTTATCTAATTAAAATGCAGCTAGTTTTACCCTCAAGAACATACTAGCCAATGATAAAAAGCCATAGAAAAATAAAGTGCAAACAGCTTTTCCGCTTTTCGGTATGGGTTTCTCTTGGGCAAAATATTTGTTTAACGTGTTTTCCCGAGAAAAATGTGTTTTCTTACAGATTTTTTTTTTCCCCTTGCTTGTTAATAAGTAATAGAATATACTGAGTAGAAAATCACGTGTAAGGAAAAGATCTCAGCAAAACAATGAACTGGTCTTGACTAATCTAAATAAGTGACTAATCATATGAGATGTGAAAAATGCATGCTAAATAATGTTATTGAGAAAGCTAGTCAGAAACGTTTAATTTCTTTCCATAACAGTACAAGAAGAAATGATCATCCAGAGTAATGGAAAGTTGATAAAAGAAAGTAAAATTCATAATTCTTTTCTATATAATTTATTACCCTCATTATAGCTCATTACAGTCAATATCTTGTCAGGATTAAAAATGTTTTATAGAGACTGCAGAAATGTTTGGAATGGAATAAAATTTACTGTAATTAAATATTAAAAAGTAAAATACTGCACTTAAATTTCAAAAGTCCATTTCCAAATCAGATATTAATATACATGCCAAACTTAGACTGTAACGTGGACTACAGGCACCCATAGCATAGTGACAAAGAACTCTCCGTGACACTCCTTCCATTTGAATAGGTGGATTTGAAAATTTTTATTCTACCTTGAATATGCCAGCCTGGAATCTCTAAGTAGTGTGGTAGCCGTCATGAATTGTTACCAACTTTGTAGCAAATAATTTCAACTTTACAATAAGGAGAATCAAAGGATGAACCAAGTCTCAGGGCAGTGACTTAGTTGATTTACTTTCTCTGGACTCTGTCCAAAGGAAAAATAATCTACCTATCTCATTATTATCCCTACTAATGCTTAGTAGAATGCATCTTAATCCACAGTGCAATGCATTGCCAGAAGTTTTCAGAGAACAGTCACAGCTGCTTAAGGTATAACAATCCACCTCATACTACAGGGGAAAAAAACTCCACAAAACAAAACAAAAAAAAAAACCAAACCCAAAACCCCCAACAGTTCGTAATTTTCAAAAAAGGATGGAATTATCTATAGTATAGCTTCAAAAATTATTTTGACCTAACACACAAGGATGAAATTGAATTTTCATTGTTTTGCCACTTTTATGGGCATGAACTAGTTATTCATGTCTGGTTTTAGCATACCTTCCATGATAAAATTTCATGACTTCTTGGGGCTCCAGATTTAATAATAAAAATAAATATTATTCATTAAAATAATGTTCTTTTTAAAAATTTGTACCATCATTATTTACTCCAGAAATCCTCTTCTGATACATTTTTTTAGGGAAGCAACCATTTAGATATTTTCTTCTCATTCTAAATTGATTTATTATCCCACTAGTTATCCTCTATACTTTGCCCTAAAATGGGCAAAGGTAAGCCATAATTATATATTTGTTAATTTTAGTGTTATTGATATTACTATTTTTTATTGTTAGTGGAATGCCAAGGAATTAAAAGATGAGTTTAGTACTTCCATGTAAATCTTTGTTTATTGGAAGTGCTTGTCAGTGAAAAGGCCAAGCATTTTTAAACACTTTATATTAAGACTTAGATAAATGTCATGTCAGGAGCAGCTGTGAGAATCTGTGGTAAAAGACCATTTTGTACTTTTTCAACTCAGATTTTCACTTTGCCTTGGAATATAATTAGTAAACGTATAATAAAAAAGATAAAGAAAAATTGTAAAAATCTGACTGATATGAGCCATCTCTAAAAAAGATTTTCAAAGCAGTCTGACATATCATAAAACTAAACAGGCAGAAAATTACTGAGCCAGAGGGAAAAAACTGACTGCTGCATAAAGCATCAGATATTTTAGTCTTAAAATGATATTTTTTTTAAGACACTGCACTGCTTGTGTGTCCTGGTTTAAGATAAACAGGGCTGGTCTGTTTTGATGGACATATGAAGCAAACCAATTAGAGTATTCTTCCCCTGTATGTCATCACATCTGACCGGCTGCAGAGGTTTTGGAGGGACAGGGATTCCTTAAGATATGTGAAGTAACTTACAGAATTGGACATGGTACTGCATGTTATTTTTACGTGACGACTCCTGCTCTAGTTAGTTTCGGCAAGTGCATACCTTTAATCAGAGCATGGTTTTAAGTGTGGATTTCCTTCAGAAATGACAATATAGAGCCACTAGGCTACTGATGATTTTTGGAGATAGGCCTATACTTTCTTTAATCAGCCCATCTTTGCAATTGCAAAGAGCTCAAGATCCCAGGTGAAGGGGCTTGTCCATTCTAGTAACTCTATTTCCCTTATGTTCTTTGCTTGATTAACTTTGGTAGCTATCTTCAGCACAAAAGCACCTGGTTTTTTTTATTCTCTCTTATCAAATAGGCAGTTTCCATGTTTAGTTGTAAGTTCACATGGTACTTAAAAGGTAGGTATTATGACATATACCTGTGAGAATATGTATCATTATCTTTTTAGAGATATCTTTTGGCCCAACCTCAAGTGGTGGAACAGAGTCATTCCTCTGTACTAGCCTCACACCCTACCACCTCGTATTTAGGACCCTCTTCTGCAACACAAGATACGTGAATTGGACTGCCTGAAATGGTAAGTACACTCACATCTCATTTTGTCTGACTGTTTTAAATGTTCTTTTAATCACCGAGAAAAATCCTACCTTAAAACAATGAGCTGGACACTCTTTAGTTCTTTCAAAGGACTAGATATTCAGAGGACTATCTTTCGGAGCAGAACAAAAGGCTTGCTTCTCGCTGCTGCACTAGGTGTATTTCAGACATTCCATGAACACCACTTAACTCTGAGCCGCAGCCCACTTAGCATAGCCTCTGGAATCTGTGGACCAGGCGGACCAGGCACCAGGTACCCATGGGTTTTTTAATTCATCCTATAATTCTACTTACTTTCTAGTGTGCTACAGAGACTTTAGCTCTTCTTGGTCTGGAATTCTTGTAAGAACATTTTCCCTTTCTGGTATAGCATGTAACTTGTTTCACTCTGAGACAGAAATACAAGGAGAAAATTGCTTCTAGCAATATGTTGCCACTTCAGAACCGTCAAGTGTGTTTTGGTTTAGGTTCATCTGTACTAAAATGCAGAAAATATTAAGGGGGTAGTTTTAGCTTTTTTATCATTTTATTTTTGTACTTTAAGCAGATTTAATTTACTATATTTGTTCAGGTAAAGGGGAAGATGGAAAAAATTGTCCTTTAAAAAAATAGTTCAACAAGTGTCTGGATGACAAGCAGAATTATGAAATTGTGTTGTCCAGGATCTGGATTCTTTGGAATCAGATTAAACAGATGTAAATGTAAATAAAGATTTAATAAATATTTAAAAGACTTATTCCTTTTCCAATCAATAATTAATTTTTAAAAAGTGTGTCTATCTAATTAAATGAGGAACTTATTTGCCTGGTTCCCATCATGTGCTGAATGTCTGTGTTTTCCTATTCTGCCAACACTTTGCCAATTAAGAGATTTAGACACCAATATTAATGTGTAGTGGCAAAGCAAGTTACAGAAGGAAGGGTAACCAGGGAAGGCTAAAGAACTTGACCTAGCGTACATAATTTTTGAAATAAAAGTCAAAATATTTGCAGCTGTGTTGCCAAATACTTCTAGCTGAGCAATTTGAAGTTTTTTGGCATTCCACAACTAATTAGTTTCTGCAGTGAAAAGAACCCAGTTTTATTCTGCCAAACATAGTGTTCCTGCAGTATCTGATGGTATTGACATTACCAATTACGTATCATTCTACCACTCTTGTAATTCACCCATATGTCCAGTAGGCCTCCGTTATACTTGCCCAAATCAATAATTAATCAAGACTGTGTCATTTTCAATAAAGTTATCTTGCTTTTTCAATCACAAAGCAGTGAAGATATGTCAAAGGTTATTCTACAGTGTATTCTTTGAAATGACACAAAAACATCTTGAGTTTTGTTTGACAGAAGTGTTTTCTCTCTTTGTTTTTAACACTCTGCAATCAGTTTTCTACTAAGTTCAAGGTTAAAGATTCCTCTACAGAGCAGATTTATTTGACATTTACAATAATTCAATCCCTCTGTACCTTATCAAGTGATTGTGTAATGGTGGTCTCTGACAAAGTTAAGTTATTGTGAAGGCATTCTAATTAATAATTCTGATTTTTTGACCCCGAATACTCAACACTGGTTGCATTTCAACCAGAACAGGTTCTCCAGAGAGCTTGTAAATTCACCTCTTGTGGAGATTTTCAAGTCTCAGCTAGGTACAGCTATGAGCAACCTGGTTGACCAGGTTGTTAGTCCAGCTTTGAGCGGGAGGTTGGACCAGATGACCTCAGGACATCTATTCCAGACCAAATTAATTGTACTATTCTACTCTATTATTCTGAGATTTTATGATTCTAATATCTTATGAATCAGATTAAAATCACATTAATACATCAAGACTCAAAAAAATAACTTCCATTCTTAATGTTAACTTTTCAAGGTAATATTTGAAAAAAATTAACTTTTCCCTCCCAACTTTATCTAAACACAGCAAATCCAAGGCCTGTCTGCTTATGATATAGTTCAAATCCCAGACACAGAAACTAATTAATATTTGAAAAGAAGGTTCATCTCTAATCTAAACATAAAATTCTGATCATTCCAAACACTGTAATGTAAAGAGGTAAAACAGTGAACTCAGTATCTTTTTTAAAAAAAACAGATTCTCTACCTGATACTCATTTCTTGATAAACAAATATATTTTAAAATATTCTATCTTTAAATAGAAACTAAAATATGTAAGAGTTGAGGTAAAGAAAGATTAAGTCCTATGAATTTTAAAAAAGTCAAAGTATTTTTAACTCTATATTCCATTTTTATCAATTTAGTAGTGACTTCTTTTGAAGTTGTAGTTGATTAAACCTGGCAAACTGAATTTAAGATAAAGCAGCAATTCCAAACTACACCTCAAACCCTTTTTACTAAACATAACAGTTCTGTCAGCATCGCTTTCCATAGGATAGTCTGGATTCAAGAAAGATTCCTTGAAATAGATCAGGTTTTCTTTGTCATCCAAGGGTGTGGAAAAAAACTTGTGTGTGCATTTGTTCATGAGTGTTTCTGTACAGCTGACTACATTTGAGAAAGATCGGAACTTCAAGCTTTAGCACTTCATTGTTTTATCATAGAAACACAGAATCATAGAATAGTTTGGGTTGGAAAAGACCTTAAAATCATCTAGTTCTAACTTCGCTTGCCATGGGCAGGGACACCTTCCACTTGATCAAGTTGCTCAAAGCCTCACCCAACCTGGCCTTGAAGATTTCCGGGGACAGGGCATCCACAACCTGTCTGGGAAACCTGTTCCATGTCTCACCACCCCCACAGTAGAATTTATTTTTAATGTCTAATCTAAACTACCTTCTTACCTTTTAAAGCTATTACCCCTTGTCCTATCACTAAAGACCCTGATAAAGAGTCTCTCCCCATCTTTCCTGTAGGTCCCCTCTAAGTACTGGAAGGCTGTTATAAGGTCTTCTCAGAGCCTTCTCTTCTCCAGGCTGAGCAAACTCACCTTCCTCAGCCTTTTTTCATAGGGGAGATGCTCCAGCACTCTGATCATCTTTGTGCCCCTCTTCCGGACCCGCTCCAACAGGTCCACAACCTTCTTATGCTGAGGGGCCCAAAGCTGAACGCAGTACGCCAGGCGATGTCTCACCAGAGAGGAGTAGAGAGGGAGAATCCCCTCCCTTGACATTCTGGCCACGTTTCTTGTGGTGCAGCTCAGGATATCGTTGGTTTTCTGGGCTATGAGTGCACATTCCTGGGTCATGTTGAGTTTCTCATCAACCAACAGCCCCAAGTCCTTCTCTTCAGGGCTGCTCTCACTCCATTCTCCAACCAGCCTGTATTTGTGTTTAGGATTGCCACAACCCAGGTGCAGGACCTCCTCTCAAGCTTGCCAAGGTCCCTCTGGATGGTATCCCTTCCTTTCAGTATGTTGACAGCACCACACAGCTTGGTGTCAACTACAAACTTGTTAAGGGTGCACTCAATTCCACTGTCCATGTCACCAACAAAGATGTTAAACAGTGATGTTCCCAATTCCAGCTCCTGAGGAATGTCACTCTTTACTGGTCTCCACTTCAACATCGAGATATTGACTGCCACTCACTGAGTGCAACCATCCAGCCAATCCGTTATCCACATAGTGGTCCATCCATCAAACCCGTATCTCTCCAATTTAGAGACAAGGATGTCGTGTAGGACAATGTCAAATGCTTTGCCAAAGACCAGGCAGATCACGTCAGTTGCTCTTCCCTTATCCACCAATGCTGTAACCCCATCACAGAAAGCTACCAAATTTGTCAGTTATGATTTACCCTTAGTGAAACCATGTTGGCTGTTACCAATCACCTCCTTATTTTCCATGTGCCCTAGCACAGTTTCCAGGAGGATCCACTCCATGATCTTGCCACACATAGAGGTGAGACTGACTGCACTGTAGTTCCCTAGGTCTTCCTTTTTTCCCTTTTTAAAAGTTAGGATTGTTTCCCCTTTCCAGTCAGTGGGAACTTCACCAGACTGCCACGACTTCTCTAATATGATGGATAGTAGCTTAGCCACTTCATCCGTCATTTCCTCCAGGACCTGCGGACGCATCTCATCAGGTCCCATGGGCTTGTGCACATTCAGGTTCCTTAGATGTCCTCAAACCTGATTTTTTCCTACAGTGGTGCCCTACAGTGGCGCCTACAGTGGATGTTTCTTCATTCTCCCAGTCCTTACTTTGCCTTCTGCACCTTGGGTGGTTTGGCTGAAGCACTTGCTGGTGAAGGCAGAGACAAAAATGTTGTTGAGTACCTCAGCCTTCTCCATATCCTGAGTAACCAGGTCTGTTGTTTCTTTCTGGAATGGGTCCACATTTTCCCTAGCCTTCCTTTTATCACTGATATACCTATAAAAGCTTTTCTTGTTGCCCTGGACAACCCTGGCCAGGTTTAGTTCTATCAGGGCTTTGGCTTTCCTAACCTGATCCTAGAATGCTCAGACAGTTTCTATATTTATGTTACCGTCATTATGCTGTGTGACCATTGTCATTATGCTATATGACAATTGGGAATTTGATTGTAGGAATAACTTTTTATGTTGAGAGCTGAGAAATTTTTTAAAGAGATGCCAGTGACATCAAAATCAATAATTAAAATCAGAATGAAATCTTGAGATTCAAGTTAATACATTGCCATAGACTTCTACCTTATGATTCTCCCCACATCCCACTGTAAGGGTGATTGAGTGAGTAGCTGTGTGTTGCTTAGTTGCTGGCTGGGTGCAAACCTGTACTAAATGAAGACATTATTTACTCCACAGATCCATAAAATTTAGTTTTAAGGATAGTTGCATGAGTTGGAATGGATGAAGATAAAGTAAAGCAGAAGTGATTATGTTGAAATGGTCAAAAAGACTTTTGAAAAATGAGCAAGTTATGTTTGGGTGATGAAAGTAGATTATTTTAGAGAGCCTCCCCCTTTTGATACCAGATACATATTATTTACAGTCCTATGGTGCCATAAATAAATTATGTTCTTTCAATTTCTTAAACAGTTAAAAGCTAGATAGCATGCACCTATATTTTAGTCTTTGAACTTTTCTCAAAGCCATTTTACACTGTCATTATCTTTCCCTGTCAAAAGTGTCAGGTTGCATTAAAAATGAAACAACATATTTTCTTAGAAGTACAGTATTTGTTGTTATGAAAATGGAACAACTTGACCTTACTGTGGGTCAGCAAGAGGTTTAACTGAGTGTTTTCAGATATGAAAATGTACAGAATATTTGTTATGACATTTTTCAGGCTTCAAGGTCACATTATTGATTGAAATCACCAATAAAGAAATCCAGAAATTCAATAAAAGTGAGAAAAGAATCGCATCTGTAGCTGAAGTTTTAAAAGAAAGCAAATTGCTTAACCAGCTGAGGTCACCAGCTATGCACCTGTGTTTGATGAAATGTTATATTAGCTTGTGGTAGTGAGCCACCTAAGTAATTTTTTTTTCCTTTTTTTCCAGTTTACTTCACCATTGAAGTTCCCTTCCATTATTAGAGGAGAGAAGATATTTGTTTAAAGACTTGAAAGAGGAAACTTCCTTTTCCTCTTCTAGTCTATAGCTAAAAAAACCATGGAAAGGACTTAGAGTTATTTGTTTCAAAATGTTATAAAATGTGCTTTTAACGGGCAAATGAAGAACATCTCTCTGTGCTGCTGTGCCTTTTCAGGCAGTGGAGTTTACATCATTTCATGACGGATGTCAAAAATAGAAAATTTGTATCCAAAACATAGCGTTTATTCCATTTTAAACTAATGGAGAGATAAGTAATTTCTCATACATGCAACAATTTCAAGTCTTCTTTTTTGTCTCAGCAGTAAACAAATAACAACTCAGGCTGGTCTTTCAACACAGAGAAGAACACTCTAAGTATTTTGCATATGGTGTATATTAAAGAGGATGTTATATGTATATATTGGTATATATACACACACACATAATACATCACTGAATATGCTTTGTGTATATATGTATGTGGAAATACACCAGCATGCTATCATGCAGAGCATGGATGCAATGACTGTAACATGAGGAAAAGGAGAAAATACGTCGTGTTAATTAAAAGCTATAACGGTTGCTGATCTGTCTTTCAGTCTGCGTATGAAAAACAGAAATGAGAGAGGAGTGTCTTTGTTCAGAGCCGTAGCAAAGGTAAAGCAACACATTTACCTGTACTAGGCATTATTTTGCAAGGTGAAAATGCTTCTGTTGAAGTCAGTAGATAATAAATCAGGCATCTGCAGGGGGTGGAGTGGTGCCGTACTCATTCAGTGTGTGATTACACTGAATAAAGAATCACTTTTTCAAATCTGCCATGTATTCTTTCTTGAGGGCCGCTGACATGTATAACCCTAGGATGATGGATAGGGTTGACTACATCGGCAGAGCAAGAAGTGCCCAGCCAAATCTCAAACGTGAATCTCCAGTCTCCTGAGGTTTTCAAGATTCTTTTCTGAAATTCCAAGTAAATATATATGTGTGTATATATATGTGTATATTAAACATGCCATCATCTGAGAGGTAAATCCTAATATGCTTTACATGCCTGCAATCCATTGATTGTTTTATGATATATTTTCTCTGTGTTATTCTGCCCCACAGACTACAAAAATAAGCATTTTGAAAGCTGGCTAGTTGCTGTTCATGTGTCATATTTCCCGGAAGGAGAGTTTGCAGCACTGTATGTTCTACACCAAGCTCAGACTTGCTGGAAAATTCATAGGAAATTCTCTGAGGACTTCAGCCCCCAAAGCAATTTATTCTCGAGGAAAAGGATTATGTGTCTCCTCTCTCAAGAAAATAAAGGCTCAAACTTTGGATCATACGCAGTGTATCCTTGAGGAGGTCACAGAGGGCCATGCATGCAATAAATCTCAGAGCTGCTGTAGTTGGAAACATAAGTAATCAGCTGAAATCCCAAGCATCGCTGGAGTCAGTGGAGTCTCTCTTTTAAGAATTAAGGTAAATGTAAAATGTAAAACCTGTCTGAGGAATCTTTTTTTTTTTTCCTTGGATATCCACACCAATTTGTTTTTCACAAATTACATAAAAATATGAAAATGTTAAAATATTAAATGCTATGGGATTTTGCTTGTAGAAAATATTCAGCCAACTATGGTTTAGTTCAAATGACAAAAAAATTATGAAGGTAGAAAGCAAAGGCAGTAGTACTCAAAATGTTAATATGAGAATGTAAGTAATGATTAAATAATTTAATTAATCTTTAAAAGTAAAATAATGTAAGTAGTTCAGAGTATTCCATTACATCTTCAGAAAACTTGTGTAACATCTAGCTCCTTCTGAAGGACAGCACCAAACTTAACGACAGCAGAAGAAAATGACTACAGGATCTTTAGGCTCTTTAGGAAGGAAAGGCAGGGGAGACAGAGAGGGGATGTTGCCCTCTGTGTCAGTGACCACCTGGAGTAAATGGAGCTCTGCATGGGGATGGATGAGAAGTCAACCAAGAACTTATGGGTCAGGATTAAAGGGAGGACAGGGACAGATCACATTATAGTGGGGGTCGGCTACAGGCCACCCAACTAGGAAGACTGAGAGGATAAGGCCCTCTACAGACAGGTAGGATCAACCTTACACTCACAGGCCCTGGTCCTCCTGGAGGACTTCAACTGCCCCAATATCTATTAAAGGGACAGCACATCAGAGCATAAGCAATCCAGGAGGTTCCTGGAATATGTTTATGATAACTTTATTCTGTAAGTGACAGAGGATCTAATGACGAGAGGTGCTATGCTGGACCTTGTTCTCACCAACAAAGAGATGCTGGTGGGGAATGTCATGCTGAAGGGTAGCCTTGGATGCAGTGACCACGAAATGGTGTAGTTCAAGATCCTTAGGGTAGCAAGGAGGGTGCACCAGCCTGCTACCCTGGATGTCAGGAGAGCAGACTGACCTCTTCAGGGATCTGCTTGATAGACTACCGTGGAATAAAGCCTGGAGGGAAGAAGAGCCCAAGAAAGCTGGCTAATACTCAAGGATCACCTCCTTCAAGCTCAGGAGCAATGCATCCTGACAAAGGGGAAGTCAGGCAAAAAAACCAGGAGGCCTGCATGGATGAAAAAGGAGATCCTGGACAAACTCAAACACAAAAAAGAAGCCTGTAGAGGGTGTAATTAAGAACAGGTAGCTTGGGAGGAATACAGAGAAGTTGTCTGAGCATCCAGGGATCACGTTAGGAAAGCCAAAGCCTTGATAGAACTAAATCTGGCAAGGCACATTAAGGACAACATGAAAAGCTTCTGTAGGTATGTTGGTGAAAAAAGGAAGACTAGGGAAAATACGGGCCCTCTCTGGAAAGAAACAACAGACCTGGTTGCTTAGGATATGGAGAAGGCCCATGGCAGGGGAAGTTGGAACTAGATGATCTTTACGATCCTTTTGAACCCACACCATGCTTCTATAATTCTATGACTTGGGGAAATAACAAATTTCATGTATTATCAACTGCAGTAATCAGTTGCATCTGACCTGGAGATGTATCTTGATTCCTACTGATCAGTCCCAGAGTTCTCATTGTTTCCATTGTTTTGTCAAAAAAGCAAGATAAAAATAAAAGCAAAAGAAAGCCATCCTAACAATACAATAATCTAGGCATTCTGTTGCTGTAACTGAAAATCAGAAGAAAAACTCCTTAATACCAACGTAGCATTAAGAAGCAGGTCTTTTCTTTTTATTTTTCAGTGCCAGACGCACGGGGGATCATTCCACCAATCGTGCGTGCATACGTTGCCCCAATCAAAGCTTATATTGCCCGGTTACATACGTATTCATTATTTCCCCCAAAATAATCACGCATATTCATTCTATTTCTAAAAACTGATTAATAATTTTGCATAGATATTACGCATGCGGCTTGAACTTAGGACAATTCATATGATGGAATCTGGCGTATCCTGCCAGTCGCAAAAGAAATAGCATTTGAAAATTTTTGTGGGCATTCTCCCATATATGGTGGATAATTGACACGGGAAAGAGATTTATCAGAGTTTGTTGTGATTTATGCTGTTTTCAACCAGTCTTCAAACGGCTTAGCTTGTCTTCTCTCTTCTGTTTTGTCATCTTCTGTCACTTTGCCAGACCGTGGACCTGCAGTTCAGATTTTTTCATTCCTTTCCAAGACTACAAGGTTTTCATATCTCTAATTTACAAACTAGTATTTACAAGGTAACTTAACATAGCAATTCATTTTTGCTGCTGTTTTCTGTGTTTCTTTCTTACAGAATAACATTTGGTAATCAGACTAAACTAGATGTTCATCAGAAAGAAGGTGAACTTGAAGGAATTATTGACCATTTCTTTAGTCACAACTAAAAACCGAAACTTACCATACTTTTCTACATGATTCATCAAGAAGTTTGCAACAAGTTTTTAGTGCGGGTCTTTCCCCCGCTTTCATTCTTTCCTTCCTTTTAATAACATTACTTTAAATATCATAGAAACTATGTTTTATTTTCAAAATGTAATCTCCATTAAGAAAAAAGTGTCATCACAGTGGTCGTGAAAGGCAGTATCATAATAAGGGTTATAAATAATCTTTAGCTAGCAGTAAGAATTTCCTTCTGTGAATTGGAGTCTTGTTTATTTCTCCTTGATTCTGTCTCCCTGTTGAATTTTCTGCCATTACTGAGGCATCAGCTGTTTTCTTGCTTATTCGTTCTCGAAGTATGTAACAACAGCTGTTCAGATGATGATTACAGTACTGTACTGCAGAACTGTGATGAAGGATCAGTGTAGTCACTGTAGAGTTGACTGAAAAACAGAAAAAGATACCATGAAATTACTGCTCTTGGATTTTTTTTTTTTTGGGGTGTGTGTTGTTTGTTGGTTTTTTTTTTTTTAGGTTTGAAAAACACCAACCCTTTCAGACTGGGGATAACAACTACTTGAAACCTCCAAATGGAGTAGCGGTTTTAGTGTCCAGCACTTGATTCTAAGACTCTTGAGTTAGTTCTGTGAAAAATTCTTGATAACAATGACTGTTTTGAAAAATGTAATTTTCTCTTGCGAAATTAGAACCATAGTTGTTCTTTGTTTCATCACTACAGAAAAAAATGTGCTGGGCCAAATTCTGCATAATATGAGAGGTAATCTATTTGTAGTAGAAAGCCTCATCAGGTTGTGCATACAAAAGAGGCAAAGAAGTACAAAGCTGCATAAAAGTATAACAATTCTGAATTAAAAAGTATGTATAATTTTGACTTAGCCAAATTACTTAAGGAAACAAAGTTTATAGAAAAAAGAATGGATGAAGCTGTATGTCTGCCTGTACAATATATATTCCTTCTCATCACCCTGGAAAATAAAAAAGCAGCTTCTGAAATGGATTTAAAACAAATTTAAATGAGGTTAAAATATACAGAAGAAAAATAATTTCCTACAATTCTATAATGGACAGCTTCCCAACAAAGAGATGGGCAATTTTGTTTCTAATACCTTTTTAATTTATTTTTTTAATTTATTTTAGAAGTTGAGTATGTTGATATGCACTATGACTCTGACTATAGGGAGACTTTTGGAAATAGGTTAAGCAAAGAGAATGAGATGGCTTCTACTGACAAATAGAAAAAGCTCTAGCAATGTCTTTGTCTAGGACATTCTAAATTGATAGACATAATGATAGAATATCAGGTAAGAAAAAAATTAAAAGGGTTTTCTAGATTCTGGTCTCCGGTCTTGAACCTGCTTGAAGCATAGTCATTGATTCTTTAGTCAAAAGCAGTTGCTGGAACACTAGCAAGAACTCAGAAGTCCCTTGACAGCTTTCTTGGACAACAAGATATATGTACATACCTTGTACTTCCTCCGCTTTTCAAGTCTTCTGTTCTTTTCTAAGGACTAACCCAGTCTCAACAGCTAGCTTTAGCTAGAACACTCTCCTGCCATATCAGATAAGTAACTTCAAATCACACGAAGATAAAAGCCATAATGTCATAAGTAAAAAGGATAAAATTGTCCAACTCATTTTTAGAGAATAACTTCTACATGAAAAGAAACTGAGAAATACTTAACTGGGAAGAAATGTTGGTCTGAGTCCTGGCCTCCTATATCATATGTGTCTAGATGAAATACAGAATTCTGGCGCATTTCTGGCATTCTCTCTTAAGTGGCCCAAGCATTTTTGGATGGACATGACCTCCATAAATTTAATTCATAAGCTACTAGCTACCCATTTTATTTCTGAATTCGGATATGAAGTTCATGGCACCTCACAGACCTGAGAGTTCCCTGTTTAATACACAAACTCGTATGGCTCTATACTTTAAACCCGTTCGCAGTAGGAAGAAATACTAGTACTAAAACTTCATTGCTGAAAGGACAAGGAAGAGCGTGGTATGCTAAATCCTGACACCAGATCAGAATAATTGTGAGATTCAATCTCTAATCACATGCAAGCAAAAATCAGGAACACCTGAAACAAATTCGGTCAAAAAAACCCCAGATATGTCAAACGCTTCAACAGTTGACAGTTGTCCTTGAGTTGTTATTAGTAACTCTTTACTATTCATTGTAAGTGATTGATCACCTAAGTCACAATAGTTTCTGAACCCTCTTCTGAATTAATGGAACAATCAAATTGAAGAAACAAAGAATAATGTATAGTAAATAAACTACAAACTTTGGTTTAAAATTCATCATGTGGTTAAATTCCTTCCTCAATCTGGCATAAGCAATTTAATGAAGGTCACGCAGAAAGCCTGAAACAAACTGAGATCACCGTTCAGCCTTTATCTATAAGCCATTTTACCTTTTTTAAAATTGCATGTCACAAACTGGAAACCATAGCATGAAAACTGTGTGCATCATTTGATACAAAGACGTAAAATACAATGATTTTTCTAGATCTTATTAATCCTCCAACTGTGGAAAACAGATGAAGTGAAATATCACAAACTACAGATTGTCACTGAAATTTCACATGCATTTTAGTAGTGATGTCTTATTTCTTGGAATACAAGCTTTCAGAATTATTTATTAAAAAAAGATAAAAATATAATTATAAAGACATGCATTTAAGACATGTATTTAAATTATTCGTTTGCTAAAGGGAATAATAATTGTCAGATTTTCACTGAGAAAACTGAAGATACGTACAATGCTTAGTTGCTCTCCTTTGTGATGTGCAATGGCTCAAACACTTTAGTCATGGAAGAATTTTTATAATTTCCAGTCAATCTGCTAGATCTCACATTATCACTTCAGGCTATATTTCTTTGTATCATCTTTTATTATTATATAGGAAATTGCTTCTTCCTCTTATGAAGGAAAATTCCTTGAAAATATTGAAATAACAGATCAAATACTGAGTCTCTTTTGAATAAAAAAACCCCTATCGAACAAAAAACCAGCAAAAAAGCCCAACAATCACAGAAACCCAAGCCCTTTAATTGCTGAAAATGGGTAGCATTTCATATACAAATTAGATACAGCCAGATAACATCAGAATAGCAGTTTCTAAACCATGATACGCCTTGAACATGAAGTTGGGAAGGACACTAAGCCTGCTTTTGAAGTGTCCTACCTTTTGCATGAAAAATAAGATATAATGCATGCTGGGACTTTTGTGACATCTTTAAATCTCTTATTCTCAATTATGTGAGGGAGCTGGAGTTAATCAGAAAAGCTAGGAATGTTAATGCTCATTTATAGGGTTGAAAGACTGTAAGGTAGGGGATAAACTAACTGCTGGTTTGCACACTTGTAGAAATCATCTTTTATTTTCTATATCAAAAAAATTCTTCAGTGTGGATTAAATATTTATTTGACCAGATTAAAAATGTATTTCCATAAATAGATTTTGCATAGGATAAGTGAAATACATTTAGAGTTCACTATTTATATGATATTGTATTATATTTTCTTTATTTATTTAG
The DNA here is from genome assembly GCA_009769605.1 of Bucorvus abyssinicus. Classification (NCBI taxonomy): domain Eukaryota; kingdom Metazoa; phylum Chordata; class Aves; order Bucerotiformes; family Bucorvidae; genus Bucorvus; species Bucorvus abyssinicus. The sequence continues at coordinate 130,114,394 of CM020024.1, forward strand.
CTAGATCCATTTACAACTTGGTAAAATGAATGGGCGATCTGAAATACATTTTGACTTCTGAAAACATCAGGATGGGGAATGGCTTTAGTGCTCAGTTTTAGAAGAGCTTTTTTTACCTACAGCGCTGCTAGTTAATAGTAAAAATATCTCTGAAAAAAATATGTGTAGTTTATTGTTCCTGTTATACTAAACACAGACTTCTATGGTTTTTGTCTTCTGCTGTATGGTACACAAGCACCTTCTTTAAAATTTAAGATAACAAAAAGTAAATGAACGAGTGACTATTCAAGTTAGTAATATATACTAATACTGCATTTATAACTTTATATCAGTTTATATGATTTTTTTTTATATTTTATAAAGTAAATGGCATCCTAAAGAATTCTAATATGCACAAGTCATTAACAAAATTATTTAGAAACAGATTCTTAAATGGATTTTGTCTGTGGCAGCTGGATAATTTCATAATGGAACTGTGGAAATAATTGCAAATAAGGCACATTATCATTAGTGTGACTCTGTGACTTTATATTCTAATTTACCAAGAAATAAAAAAAAATTACAAAAAAGTGGCCAGCTATCTTTGATCATCTTTAAGAACTCTGTTTTTACAACTTCCATGTACTCTCTTTCCAGGTTGCATATACTGCTGTAAAAGTTTTCAAGGGTGTGAGGATAGAGAGGATAATAGAAAATTTGATTACATTTTCCCAATTATAGGGTAACCTAAAGTTAGACTATATTCTTCATTAAAAACAACTTAATTTTTTTAAATCCCTTCCAAATGATTCCATACTTTATAATAAAATGTTTGTGAAATTTCTTTTGTCACGGTTTAAAATTTAGAGACTGTTGTCTACGAAAGGTTTCTTATCATTCACGACTAATTGTAGCTTGGGGGAAAAATGTAAACCTACCGAAGACTACACACAAGGATTTTTAGTGTTTCATTAAGGCTTATTTTGGCAAGGAACACAGAAGTGAGTGAGGCAGGTTTTAAGTTAAAGGGGTGAAAACAGAAGTGTTTTGATGGTAAATGCAATTAAAAGCATAAATCAATCATTTAAACAGGACTGGTAAAGAGAGAGAGAGAGGTTGATAAATACATCAATAGGCATCTACAAGCACAAATACAGTCTCCCTCATACAAACCACATCTCCTGTTTACAAAGAGCCGGCCACGTGGATGCTGCACCAGTGCAGGGGAGGAAAGGAGACTTTGTTCGTCAGCTCACGAGTTTCAGTCCGAGAAACTTCTCCTGGAGCAAACCTCCATGCAGTAACATAGTCCTTCTTCCTTCGGGGTAGCTGGGAGAAGACTGGAGTTTACTGGGGCAATACTCCGAGCCTTCTGGCTCTCCCCATCTGTGGAGCGGAATCTCCGGGGAATGCCTATGGGTTTCACGTGTCTGCGGAGGCTCTGTGCTGAGCACCTGAAACCTTGTTCGCTTTTCCCCTCGGCATCAGTATCTGTCCCCTCGGCACAGGGTCTGGGGGCTTACAGCCGGTTTTACCCCTTATCGGGTTAAACTCAGTCCAAAAGCCACCCCCGCCGGTGATCGGCAGAGCGGGAAGGTCTACCTGCTTTGCGGAAGAAATCTTTTTACTGCTCCAGGGATATGGAGGTAACTGCGGATGTTTTCTTCTCTGTCTGATGAAAAGTCTCTCAGTCCTGGGAGGAAAATCAAAAGCGCCGTGGCCCGCTGGGGGAGTGTCTCAAATCTGGCTTTTTATACGCTTATTTACTGAGGCATGTCTAAAATGTCTCAACTCCCAATCAGGGCGCAAGAAGGCTGGCACTTCTTTTCCCAAAAGTCACGAGAAAACTTTTCGCACACTGTGAGGGAGAGAGAAGGGGGAAAACAAAAGATCTCACCCCCCTCCAGCGCCATCTTAACCCATTACAATTTTGTATTTTAAAAGACCTTTCCCCCACCCCCCCCCCGCCGAAAAGTAGTATTGGATATGTAAGATAATTGGTTTCCATTTTAAAAAGTATTTTCTGTAGGCAAAAGTCTCCACTTAGAAAAAGAAGAGAGAAAAAGCATTTTTTTCAGCTGCAATGGATAGCCCTGCATTCTTTCCCAGCACATCCATTAATAATGAATATTTTCTTCATTTTTATGTTTCTTTCGGTACCTTAAATAATAAGAGAAATACAGTCACTACCTTTCAGATATTCGTGTCATACAACCAATCCTGTTTTTGTTTAATATGATCTCCTAAAGGTTAGCATTTCTCTTCCATAAAGTATACCCTTGCACCAAAGAACTTCATCACTGCCATTGCTATCCTTTTCTTTTACTCTGTTATTATTCAGATTAGATTAAAAAGGACAAGATGTTTTCTTTCTTACAAGCAAAGGAATCCTGACTTACCATGTGAACAGTTACGATATTCAGAATACCCATTTTATTTCCCAATGGCACCAATCCAATAACAAGTAAAAAAAAAAAAACCCCAAAACCAAACCCACAAAGAAAAGGCTCCCTCTGATATCAGTTGTTGCTGTTTAAAAATGTATTTACTCTTCCATAAGTTATATGTGTGTTACATAGAAATCATAACTCATAGAGAAAACACAGTCACTGTGTACCTCTTTTATATGAGAATTTTCTTGTCCTTTAACTCTGTCTTCTTTTTAATTGTGTACACAAAACTCTAGAGACAAATGTGATAATAATTACAGAATCAGAAAGAGAGCTAAGATATAAACCGCTCATTAGGGGGGAAATTAAGGGATACGGTTAAGTATCACTACAGAGATTTTTACCACCTCTCATACTTCTCTGGTTTTATGCTCCTAATCAATTAAATTTAATATACATTGAAAACAACTCAGACGTTTTTTATTTGCCGGTATATCAACACTTAACTGTATAGCTACTCAGTCAGCTGGATAAATGAGAATGGTAGCTTATATAATTTTGTATACATAAATTTTCTGAGCCACAGAATGGGAGAATTGCATTACCTGCTCATATTATTTACATTATTTGCATTTCTTTTCCTTATTTTGAAGGTAACATATGCTACTGAAATATAGCTATTTGTATTAACTACATGTATTAAAAAAAAACCAAAACCCAAAAAACATAGAAATCAAGCTGTGGAAAAGTGTGAGCATTTGCCTTAACAGTAGAGGTGGACCTCTGAACTCTGTCTTTGTATTTCACTCTTCACTTACAGGTTAAGAAACTTCAGGTTAAGAAACTTCAGGTTAAAAAATATCACGACCATCACTGCCAAGAGATCTAAATTAAATGACTCAAACAAAATAAGACAGCATTCAATTATATACTCCCGCATCCTTTCAAGAATCACCACAGCTACTGTAAAGTCATAATAGTTGATGTAGTTTATGAGGGAGTGTGACAGAAGTAGAAGACAGAAGAGCACTTCACAGCAATTTCATTCAACAGGTTATTTTCCCAGGATGGCAGTCTTAACGTGGAGAAATTAGAGTGTTCAGAGAGGTACAAGATACTGCCTCGAGCTAGATGTTTTGCTGGTTCTTTTCAGCTGATAGTGCAGAGTAATAACAAATAAGCAAAGATATACACGCATCCAGGAAGGAAAAGTCTCACAATCTGCAATCAATAAAATACTAACTGCATTACTTGAAGATAGAATATTTTTTCTTTTTATTTTGTGTGATTTTTTCTTTTACTTTTCCTCTTCTTTCTTTCTTCCTTGCACCCACCCCGCCCCCACCACCACTCAGCCCCCCACCAGTTGTGCTGAAAGGCAGTGTTTTTATTTCAGCTACCTGAAGAGATCAAGATATCATGGAACAGAAACTTAAGTGAAAAGAAGCCTGAACTCTTTCCATCCTACCTGAAATAAATCCCTGAATATAAAATTTTCATTAAACAATTTAATACTTCAAATCACTGAGGTGAAAGTAGCTATATTTTTTCAGATACGTTCTATTTTTTAACTATTGTGGTTACTCTGACAGTCTTTCTTTTTCTTTAATTAAAGGATTCCTTGCCATGAAAAGTAGTAATGTAGTCCCAAACTATTATGCATCAGGCAGAACTACACTTTGGAAAGAACTGATTTCCTTGGTATTCCTGAAAATGGAAAATAATCCCAGAAATTTTTCCTTAAGAATACTCACCTTTCTCTTTTCTTTTTTTTTTTTTTTTTTCCAGTTAAGTTTTTGTCCAAAGGAAATAAAATTGGCCTATAAATGGGTTTTTGTCTAATCTTAATTTTTGGTGCTGATAAATCAGAACGAGTTTTTCAGAAATTTAGGAAATGAGAAAAAAAAAAAAAAAGTGCCATCATAAGCAGCAGTTTGTGCAGCAGTCTCTGGGTTCTGCTTTGGAAGCTTCTGTATCTTCTCTGAACAGAATCATCAGAGAACACCTGGAAACCTTCTAAGAAACTTGAGAATGCCTACTGCTGCCAGGTAAGGATGAGGTAAGGGAATCCACAAGTGTGCAAGGCCCAGAGAAGCTCTAGCAGCTTCTACCATACCTGACCAGCTGCCCTTGATCCAGGGTATCAGGAGCCTTTCTTGCAGATTCACCCGGGTTAGGGAGAGTCAAACACCCTGTAGCCGGTGCTTGGGAGAGACCTACGTACGAGTCAGACTCAGAACGCAGCTCCCAGCGACAGAGAGCTAATCAATGTACAATTGTGAAGTACGGCTCTCAGAGGTTGGGTAGAGCTCTGTCACCTTGTGTGGTATAGTTCTCTATGGGAGAAGGTTAAATTCTCATCCTTTTGCAATGGTGCCCTAGCTAGCAATCAGGGTACCCTTCTCATCTTTTGTTGAATGGGCTTCAGGAAGCGTTACCCATCAGTAGCTCTTACAATAGATAATTATTATCAGTGTCGATATTTTTCCACAATCTATCTGCCATTTGAATGCAGACCTGTTATCTATACCTAGACACTTAAAATACTACCAAATTAAAATGGAGTTTTTTTGTCACACTTTAAAATAGCTAATAACACCTATTTTAAAATTAGCTTTACTTAGATGACCTACAGAAGCAACACAGTCATATTTTTAAAGCAGTTTTGACAGTATGAATTACACTGTAATTGAAAGATAAAGGGTAATACTTTTTGCATCCTCAATGCTTCTGTTGTGCTGAGGCCACTGAAGGCAGTGGTACAAATGATGGTTGCTAGATCTGTTAAGCTACACTTGTTTTCTCACAGTGCCCATATGAGCTGAAAACGCATTTTAGCACCCGGGAACAAAAACCTTTGGAAGCCATTTAGTCAGTTATTTTACTGATGATTTGACTCTCAGGCTGAAAAGCATTCTGTTGCACAGTGAGCAAGAATTTCTAAGGTTTGTTTAAGTAGAATGCAGACTACAACCATGATTACATATTACCAACAAAAGTTATGCAATCAGCTTATAAACTTCTTGAAATTAGAGAGTAAGAGACTTTATTTTATGCAACAGTATAGAACATCTAGTAGTGTGAAAACTCTTGGGAAAAATCTGTTTGACTGAGATGATTATTGAGATGATTACTATTTCAAGACCCCACAATCCAAGAGGAAACTGTAAGGGAACTGCTGCACCAATTAGATGTGCACAAGTCAATGGGGCCAAATGGGATTCAACCAAGAATTCTGAGGGAGCTGGCGGAAGTGCTCACCAAGTCACATTCTATTATTTACCAGTAGTCCTGGCTAACTGGGGAGGTACCAATCAACTGGAGGTTAGCCAATGTGACACCCATTTACAAGAACGGTCAGATGGAGGACCTGGGGAATGACAGGCCTGTCAGTCTGACCTCGGAGCCAGGGAAAGTCATGGAGCAGATCATCTTGAGTGCCGTCACTCAGCATATACAAGACAACGAGGTGATCAGGCCCAGTCAGCATGGGTTTATGAAAGGCAGCTCCTATTTGACCAACTTGATCTCCTTCTATAACAAGGTGACTCTATTGGTGGATGAGGAAAGAGCTGTGGATGTTGTTTACCTGGACTTTGGTAAGGCCTTTGACACCGCTTCTCACAGTATTCTGCTGGAGAAAAAGGCTGCCTCTGGCTTGGATGAGTGTACTCTCCGCTGGAGAAAAAACTGGCGGGATGGCCAGGTCCAGAGAGTGGTGGTAAATGGAGTTAAGTCCAGTTGGTGGCCGGTCACCACTGGTGTCCCCCAGGGCTCAGTATTAAGGCCTATTCTCTTCAATATCTTTATCAATTATCTGGATGAGGGGATTGAGTAAGTTTGCAGACGACACCAAGCTGGGTGAGTGTGTTGATCTGTTTGAAGGTCAGGAGGCTCTACAGAGGGATCTGGACAGGCTGGATTAATGGGCCGAGGCCAAAGTTGCCCAGCAGAAAAGGACTTGAGGGTGCTGGTTGACAGCTGATCGAATATGAGCCAGCAGTGTGCTCAGGCGGCTAAGGCGGCCAACAGCATCCTGGCTTGTACCAGAAATAGCATGACCAGCAGAAGGAGGAGAGTGATTGTTCCCCTGTACTTGGCACTGGTGAGGCCACATAGTGGATGCTGTGTCCAGTTTTCGGCCCCTCACTTCAAGAAGGACATTGAGGTGCTGGAGTGTGTCCAGAGGAGGGCAACAAAGCTGGTGAAGTTTCTAGAGAACAAGTCTTATGAGGAGCAGCTGAGGGAACTGGGATTGTTTAGCCTGGAGAAGGCTCAGGGGAGACCTTATGGCTCTCTATAACTACCTGAAAGAAGGTTGTAGAGAGGTGGGGGTTGGTCTCTTCTCCTATGTGACAAGCGACAGGATGAGAGGAAATGGCCTCAAGTTGTGTCAGGGAAGATTTAGGTTGGATATTAGGAAGAATTTATTTACAGAAAGAGTTGTAACGCACTGGAACAATCTGCCCAGGGTAGTGGTGGAGTCCCCATCCTTGGAAGTGTTTAAAAGACGTGTAGATGTGGTGCTGAGGAACTTGGGTTAGGGACCCTGGCAGTGCAGGGTGAACAGTTGGACTTGATGATCTTAAAGGTCTCTTCCAACCAGGTGATTCTGTGATTCTGTGGGTTGTTGGTTTGGTTTTTTTTTTTTTCTAGTGGAATAGCAAATGAAGTTTAGAGAAGCTTGAGATGGCAGAACTAGAAGTTTTTTTCATTAATATCCCAAACTTTTTAAGAAGGAAAAGAATTATTCTGTAGTTCAAATTATCAAGAAATGTGGATGACAAGAACGATCTCTTTTTTAAGATATAAAATAGTTGAAATTAGATATGATTGATGCTTGCTGTATTTTCCAACTACTCAAGCCTCTTTCACCTGAACTTCAAGTACTCAAGAATGCTAATAATTCTAAACTTGAGAAACACATCATATTTTGGGCACATAGAGTTTCTTGTTAGTTATTTTTAGGAGACTTTCTCATCATGTGTAAGAACCAACAGTACCTTATTCAGAACTCTCAGTTCTAGTTTCTATCTTGGAACCTAAAACCTATGTGTCACAACCCTGAATTGTGGGTACCTCAATTCTATAGAGGATTTTGCTGTTAGCAAATAGAGCAGCAAGTGCTCAATATGGAAAAAAGTGAATTCTACAGATGAATCTCATCTACTGTTCTGCCTTACAGCTACTAAATATAAAAGCTGTGAGAGTGTCTAACAGAAACATTCCTGTCAATGCGGAGAAGGGAAATGTCAGTGTTAAGTTAAAAGGAACAGTATTTCACTTATGCTGAAAAAAAGAGCATATATAACTGGGAGTAGGTGCAATCAGTGATGCTTATATCTACATAATTTGAATAAAACCTGTTAGTTTCGAAGAGGCACAACCTAAAGAAGTTAACATTTGCAGGTTTTTCTAAAAAGTCAGTAAGACCGCGTCAAATAAGTCTTCCCATGAGATGACATAAGTATTATTTTGATGCTATCACATCACAACTGAAATGGTTTATAGCTGCCTTATAGATGAGGTTATTAAAACTTATAACACAATGAGGAATACATCTACCTTGCAAAAAATATGATTGATATGCCCACTCTGAGTACTGTTTTCCACTGAGCATCATTACTTCTACCTAATTTGGACTGAAAAATTAAAAAATAAATGTCATTTGGATATCAGGTCCACCCAGTCTGATATAAATGAGAAGAAATTTAAACATAGTATTTTGATGGGACATTAAGAAAAAAATCACATTTCTGTCATCTTCACATTACTCATACACAAACTGAGAAATAGACAATGAAAGGGAGGAAAGATAATTTCATTATTTTAATCCATTTCTACCAGTATGTAAGTAATCAAAAATATCTAAACTGTAAAGAAAAAAAAAAAAAAAATGGAGTCCACAAGTGAAGTTCCTGAAAACTTCATTAGGGTAGTACTTCTTTTCATTATGGAGATTACATTTAGCAATGCATTACTGATTTATAAATAGGACTTTTAAAAATTGTTTTAACACACATCTAATAGTAATTGAATTACAAAAGCTTTTAAAATAGTTCTTGCAGAAATACTGTCAACGACCATTACTTAAATATTTTCAGTAATGTTAGTATTTGAAGTAATGAGAGAATAAGAAATGGTACCACCTGAGGACAAAGACAGAATTCACAATCTTTTCACAAACATTTTAGGAAATGTTTTAAAATGTTTCTTAGAGGATGAGTATCTATATGATGGGAGGATATTTGAGAATTTCCAATTGAAATCTAATGAATGTATGCACCAGTTCTGAAAATGACACTGTTGTCCAAATAAGGTTTATTTCAATACACCCAATATTACAGGAATACTGCTTATTGTAACCTAAGTTATCAAGCTATTATAACTCATACTTAGAAAAGTTTTGAAATTGAACTTATTTCTACTTAAATATTAAACTGTTCTCTAGGCAGAAACGTTGACTGAAGGAAATTATTCCACAGACTTCAAGCCTCGGGCTTTTCATCAAGCTCTAAAACAAACTCAGTTAAAGTTCTTTTTTGGAACTGCAAAATTTCCCAATCTCATTAATGCAACTGTGACATGTCACACTTGAGAAATATGGTGCATATTGATACAAGGATTCAGGTCCAACGCTCATTAAAAGCAGTATGGTTACATTAAGTCGTTGGCAGTGAAACCAGAAAATCCATGAACTGTGATATTTAAAGTGTTAGCATTGACCTTGGAGCCTTTCCTCATTCTCTTAGACCATTGGTTCATCAAATATCATCACGAACTATCTGCTTGAACACAGACCCCAAAATAATACTGAACTTGTTATGCTGGGCATACTGGATTTAAAGGGAAAGGAGCTACATAAATCATTTTAGAAACTTTAGATGAAGCTGAGAAAGTAATTATATGTTGTTGTAACTTTCTTTTGGTCACGATAATAATAATTAAAAAAAAAGTAATGGTAAACTAGCTTTCTACAGTTCAGTTTTTCTACCACTTCCAAAATACTGGTGTATGTTGATAGAAGAGGAGCTGGTATGAGAGACTGAACAGTTATGTGTACTTCAGGTGGTGTTTATCTGTGGATATGCATCAAACAATCCACAAACTCAGTGCATTAATTCGGGATGATTAAATCATCATTAATTCATACACGCAAGAAAGTCGGTGTCAAGTTAAAACTTTCTGCATATATTTAATGGTGTCTCAGAATACTGTAGTCTTTGCCTTGTAGTGTAATGAGATTTTAATACAGTAATACGCAAATAGAAGTTTTTATATTAACTAGCTTTCACAGGGAGTTGACCATGATTGTATTCAAGGTAATGCAGCCTCCAGGCAGTGATACAGAGTAAAAAGTATTTCATCCCATTTGCCTCTGGGGTTAATAATATTTTCTAACAGGAATGATGAAAAGAAGTACCTTTGCTGTACGTAAATACTGGTATGAATGAAAGAAGAAATAACAAATTCAGATTTTGTTTTATCATTTGTTTCAACATTCACCTTTCCTCGCAAATCGTTGAGTATTAATTCTAATTTCCATGTACCTAAAATAGGAGATATGAACACAATTCACCTTGTAGAATTAGGGTTAAACAGTTCTGCTTGTCACTAGGTCATATATCTGTATTTAAAAATGGATATTTATGTAAAAAGGCCGTGAGTCACAAAAAGATTTGCCCCAGGTAGAAGCAGCTACAGCATGGTGAAGGAAGTAATCGCGTTTATGAAATGTCCCTGTGGGCTCTGGAGCAAAAGTGCAACATTTCATCTAAAGAATACCAGCCTTTAGGCTCATCTCTTTCTATTCTGTACTTGTTCTTTAAGTAGAAGATAATAATCATAGCACTTCATTAGTTTCATACTTCTCTTTGGAATTTTAAATGTTAAAATAATGTAAACGTATTTCAGACTGGGATTGTATCAAAAGTACTTCAGAAAATAAAGTGTTTTAGGCTATGATGGTGCCCTTTGTCATCGTTGAATCTCTAGTCACTGTTTTTGTTTTGTTATGCTTGCTTTTTTCTTGCTTTGAATAATTTAACCTGTTTTCAGTTTCCTATTTCTTTTTTCGAACCAATCTGTGAATTCACACATTTAATTTCTGGATCAGCACATATGTAATATGTCTTCAGATGTGGAATTTAAATATTGTCCCCAAAGTAATTGGAGTCTGACCTTTCATATTTTACTGGTAATATTTTTATTGTTAATGTTCAAATGATGGTAGCTACTTGCTTTGTTGGTCATGCATCTGTACGTGCTTGACAAGAAGATAAGTTGTGCGTTCAGAAATTCTGAAGGTTAAATCAGATTTTTTGTATCAGGGTACAAATATTATGAAGTAAGAAATAATTAATCTTTGAAATCAGCCTCAGAGTGAAATCAGCCTCTTATTCACTTTAACAATACCTTTTGTTGTAAAGTGATAGCCACCATTGTACAAGTAGTTTGATTACTGAAAATATTAAAAAGGATGGATTTATAAGAGCGCTGTGGATTGCTCTTTCTTGTCAGCTTATAGTTTTAAGTCTCTTTCATGGGCACCCCCTTGCCGTGGGTGCTCCAAAGGGCCACGGCAGACCTCAACGAACAAGACGGCATTTATATCCGATATCGTACCGATGGGAGCCTTTTCAACCTAAGGTGACTGAAGGCCCACACCAAGACCCTGAATCACCTTGTCCGCGAGCTGCTTTTTGCTGACGATGCCGCCCTTGTTGCCCACACACAAGCAGATCTGCAGCACTTAACATCCTGCTTTGCAGAGGCGGCTGAGCTTTTTGGGCTGGAAGTCAGCTTGAAGAAGACAGTAGTTCTCTACCAACCAGCACCACAAGATGATTACCATCATCCCCACATCACCATTGGCGAGTCAGAGCTTCAGTCAGTCCAGCAGTTCAGCTATCTGGGTAGCATCATCTCCTCAGATGCCACGATCGACAAAGAGATAGACAACAGAATAGCAAAGGCAAACAGAGCTTTCGGAAAACTCCATAAAAGAGTCTGGTGCAATAAACACCTGAAGAAAAGCACAAAGATCAGTGTCTACAGAGCCGTGGTACTGTCTACTCTTCTGTACGGGTCTGAATCATGGGTCATCTACCGCCACCATCTGCGACTCCTCGAACGCTTCCATCAGCGCTGCCTCCGCACAATCCTAAACATCCACTGGACTGATTACGTGACTAATGTTGCTGTCCTTGAACAGGCAGACGTCACCAGTATTGAGGCCATGTTGCTGAAAACGCAGCTGCGTTGGGCAGGGCACGTCTCCAGGATGGTGCATCACCGCCTCCCTAAGATCGTGTTCTATGGTGAACTTGCCACCGGCTGCCGCAAGAGAAGAGCTCCAAAGAGGAGATATAAGGACTCCCTGAAACAACACCTCAGCCTAGGCCATATTGACCACCATCAGTGGTCCACCCTGGCCTCCAATCGGGAGATTTGGAGACACACCATACATAACGCTGCTGTCTCCTTTGAGAGCACGCGTAGAATCAGGCTCGAGGAGAAAAGACAGCGCAGAAAGAACCGTGCCTCGACTATATTACCCAAGGAGACCCTCCGGTGTGCTCTTTGCAACCGGTCTTGCCTATCCCGCATTGGCCTTTTCAGCCATCAACGCTCTTGCAATAAGCGTGGGCAAAGCCCTTCCCAAATCTTCGTCCGCGAAGCCAAGCCATGATGATAGTTTTAAGTTAATGAGATGCCCTTCAGTGAGCAGGGCCTTTTATATAATTAGGTTAAGTATCTGTTTTAAGTGTTTTGTTGTACAAAACAAGTTCTCAGCATCATGAAAGATCTCATCCAGAATATGTAGCCCACAAGGTACGTCGGAAGCACCTCATCCAACTTAGCAGTACACAGCGTGGACACTACATTTACACTGTTATCCCTAGGCTTCATTAGTGACTGTCAGTCTGTCAGTTCAGAGAATTAGTGTCTTTTACAGCGCTATTCATCTGGCCTATTTTAGGCATCTATTTTAGGGCAAGATTAATTTTCTTATACGAGCAGCTGTTTTTCTCTGTTGATGGGAAAGAGCCTTTGATGATTAATCTATACAGTAGTTGTCTACATTTGGTCAGAATACCACCCAGCATATCTCTGGTAAAACGAAGTGTCATACAAGAGGCTGAGAGTAACTCCAGATGACTAACACAAGTAGCACAGTTAAAGAAGCAGTGTCTATTAGCTGAACAATACAACAATGCTCTAATATGACTAAATTACCTGCAAAACCTGAAGCTTGTTCATTTGGAACTAGTATATTTTTCACAACACTTAATTGTGCCACATAAAACTACTCACATTTTATCATAACCCACATATGAAAATAAATATGAAAAATAGGTAAGTTCTAAATAAAGGGCGGGGGTTTTTAACCTACGCCATTAGGGGAAAAAATTGAAAGAAACACAAAAATAAAACAAGTATTTCAAAGCAAGTTCATCCTGATCCAGAAGTTAGCCCTGTATTTCCATCAAATTTCTGTTACTTGAAATTTACTTTGTGTAAAAAGAGTTTTGCTTCTTGTTTCCAACCTTTTATTTACTGAGGTGTATGATTTGGTTGTGCTTGGATTTCAATATAAGCAAAGATGCATGATCAAGCAGTGTTGCATGTCAAGCTTATTTGTTTTAAAAAAATATGTACAGTTACATCGCTTTACGGTTATTTCACAGGTATTTTCTTATTTTACATATTTCAGATATAGTTCCATGAAGTGGTTTCTTATAAAATAAAAATAAGAAAACTAAACCCAATACAGCAATATTTTGTCTGTCTTCATTGTTCAAAATATGTGAAAGGTACTGCAAAATCTGAATTTCGGCCAAATGCTGGTTAGAAGACGGAACATCTCAATCTGCATTCATGTAAATTACAGACAATTTCACTGAAGGCAAAGGAACTATTTACATAAACACTGGAATGACTTATGTCAGGATTCATAACTGTGGATTTTTTCATCATCCAGTAAAAATATTATTTGAAAGATGAGGAGACAATAGCTCCTTGTGTCTCAAAGCTTTTTTTAGCATTGATGTGAAAACTATGGATTATCAAAACTATACTGATCAAGATTGTTCCTGGGATTAAATGATAATTGTATAATAGGAGGAAATGATTCTCTACCTGACAGACCTCAGTAATTTTAAATACTTATATTGACAATGTTAAGGGAATTTTCATTTTGTGAGCATAAGTACCACTGTACTTGCATCTGACTAGAGCTTCCTCTCTCCCAATATATCATCTCACTCATGTTGACTAAGAGATACGTGTTTAAATCAAAAAATAAACACTGTAGAATTAATTCCTTTTAAAACACTATACAATGATGGTTTTAGGAATGTTATGATGCATTACATGAAATACTGTTTTCTTCTTACCTTCTTTTTACTTTTCAGCTTGATAATTTCCTTGTTCGCATCTATGTTTAAAGGAGACAAGAAATAATCATTCCTTCCTGCTTTCTCTTCAAACTTTTTGCTTCTACAGTCTTCCAATAAAGCTCATCAATTATATTTTTTGAATATAAAAATGTATTTATGTCACGAAAAAGGGGGGCCAGGAGGGTAGATAAAGAAAATCCCTGGCCCAGAAGGGGGGTTTCCCAAACCCTTTACAATTTGTCCAGCCCACTAGCTTCCCAAGAAAGACAAACTCCTGTCACCCAACCTGCCCACCACACTCTGGTTAGGGAGAAGGGGAACCTCCTCGGGTTCTTTACAACTTGGCCAGCCTGCCAGGCACGCTGGCAGCGTCACTGGAACCAAAGTCCCTCTTGGTAGCCCACAGGATCGGAGGATGTTTGCCTAACCTATTCAGGGACCCTCGCTAGCAGCGACACTGAGACAAATCCCTTCAGTATTAAAATCAACAATAATAATTTATTGTGTAGATTCGTGACAAAATGCAGGTTCGAATGATACCGGTGAGAGGGTATTGACAGCGAAATGGATTTAGAGCAAACACTAAACACACACACACAAACCTAAACACGCAAGCAAACCTAAACACTAATGATTATTAATAGCTAGCCTGATGTTAATATTTAAGCGCGCAAAACACAGAGCTCTTACCCAATAGGCATCCCTATGCGGGGGGGAGAAGATAGGTTCAGCCCGTTGACAGATCCCAAAGTTTCGATGGTGGTCTTCTATTCCCCAAATCCCCCTTTTATTCGCCACTTTTTATATTGTTTCTATACTTTTAGGTGGAGCTTGAGAGACTTTAGTCATACATTCCTTTTATTCTGATTGGATTAAAAATCTCTCGCTTCACATTTAAAGGTCTAGGTGATAAAACATAGGGCGCATGCCCAGTGGGGAGTGGTCGCACCTTGGAGGCGGGTAGCCTTTGGGATGGAGGTGTGTTTTGATATTATAATGACATTATAATGAGCAAAGATCACCTAGAGGACACGATTTCACCATTTTTGCTGGCACGGCAGTACCGATCCATCTTTCTTGATAGCGGTTGATGCAGTTAACTGTAGCAGCCCATTGTCACCTCCAGGGACAGGGACAGACCGTATTGCCTCCGCATCACTCCTGTCCTCGTTCGGAGGTACGGCACGTTGCACTCGGCTGCAGTAGGCCTCAGCCATGGCAACCGCATTCCATTCTTGGGATCAGCAAACTGCTTCATGGCCGCTTCATGGCTATTTTTCATGTCAAGATGTGAGCTAAAAATCTAGGGAATAGAGTTTCCCTCACCTCCCCGTTATCTGTCATTTTCCCACAATTTAGTATCACTTCAGATGGAAGAAATTTCTTCACCACTGATCCTTTTTAAAATAGGGTGAACAAATCTACAGATGGGAACATGCAACAGTTTAAGACAAAGACAATAATGTTTTCTGGTTTAGTCTAACTTCCTTTGCTAGTCTGTGCTGATATATTTTCTGTCTTCTGTATTGGCACTGAGCACTGACCTAAGAGTTTAGAATTCCTCACCATGGTTCTAAGACCTCTTTCCTAAGCAGGAATGACTAGTTTAACACAGCCTTGGGCAACCCATCATGTTTTTCATTCTACCAGGAAGTAGGACTTGATCTCCTAAAACATTGTATTGTATTTGTTGTCATTTAACTTCACAAGTAATTTTATTGAGTTGCTCATTTTTCTTACAGCTCTTTCATAACATGCTTGCTTGCTCATTTCCTAGGGTATGTTGACATAACAAAACTTTGCATGTTTATTGAACTATCTATGTATCATTTCAGAAAGCTGCATTGTTAAACTTCCTGCTTCCAAAGGTAGGTTATTTACATTTCTCTATGTTAGCAAAGTGCTGTGGTGCACTACTAGGTCTAAAACTTAGGCATTTATGTTAAACAAGCAGTGGAGCATGGCCTCTTTTCAATGGATTCCTTAATGTGGATTTTTCCATCTCCTTTTAATGAATTCCACAATGCAATATATGTTATCCTATCATAGAGGTTTTAGGGCAAGTAGGATAAATTGATCTGTAATGACATTTTTCTCTTTCCATTAATTATACAACAATGGTAGAAAAGTATTCTAAATCAGATTAAGATCATAAATATCTGAAGGCTAGCGAATCCCCACTTTAGTACAAGCTAGTTACAGATACTTAATCCATTTCACCTGAACATGCTCAATGGGGTTTAGAAAACATCATGTGAAAGTATCAGAGACATTGCAGTTTACTCATCATTCTGCAAAGAACCACTTGAGACCCTAATATCTCTGACTCCCGGGAGAAATCTTGAAGCTTTTTCCTTCCTCCTGTATTCTAAAAGTGACTGTTTCTCTGAAGGAGAATCACAATGGGTGATCCTATTATGGTCGTTTCCTAAATCAAGAACCCACTACACCTTCAAATCCAAGCATAATTCACAATATTCAGACAGTTTATAATACCATGTTAAAAGGGGGGGTGGGGTTAATATTAAAATATTTACAAAGCTAGCAATAATCCCTTTGGTGTCAATGCTCTTTCTAGTCTATTAAACCTTGGTAAAGCCTCAAAGCTACAAGCTTTTTGAAGCCACTTTAAATGGCACTGCTTTCTCTAAAGCTTATCAGTGCATTAGACGTTCTCAGACACAACAGATTCCTGACATTTAGTTATTCTTTCCCTCATCAATTCTTTGGTCAATACTCTATCTTTGTCAAGATAATTTTCATCTCATCAGCCTGCTTTTGTCACCACTTTAACAGTGATTTTTACATGCCTATTTTAAACCTTATGTATCATTTTATCTGTTATATACAAAATACAAAACCACATTTGAATATATTAATTTTTTCGAGTCTCTGATAAGTTGTGAAGGACTTAGGCATCTGAATAAGTAGGAAAAAGGTTAACTTTGCTATAGGCTTTATAAATTATGAAGAAGAACTTTACAATTCCTATAGGACCTGCTATAATCCTTCAAGATGTTTTAAGAGCTCCCTGAGATGGATAAAAATAATATATGGAGGTGGGAGTTCCTTTGCTCCCAGCATTCACAGTAATCATGTTGAGTAATACCTATTTCTGAGATGGATTTGGAAATTAAAAAAAAAAAAATATAACAACAGCTAAATCAAAGGTATTCTCACTTGAGTAGTTAGTATTTAGTTTAAAGGATAGACACAACTGACATTTTCAAAGCCTGGTTCTTGTCTTGGAAGAGTTAACAATCACAATTCCCTGCCCTCCAAGAACCATGGAAGAAATACAAATTCTAAAAAATCTTGCTTTATTCGTGAAATGTTTATTTCTTAATCTCTGGTAGAAATATTCCAAAGCCTTCAGGCTCACATATCGCTTCCGTCTTTTCACTGTCAACAGTACAATTTATCCCACCTACGCCTCTATACACAAACACAGTGGTCAAGGACTTTGTTAACTCTAGCCTTTTACTTGAACCAGGCTTTCCTCTTCTGGGAGGTGGGTACCAGCTCCTGTTGTTGTTCATAATTTATACAAAACTTCGGTTTCCAATAATAATTTTTTTTTAAAGGAACTAAAGTATCTAAACATAGGTGCCTGACACCATTTGAGATAAGCTAAGGTATCATAGACATCTATATTTGGCTGGCAGGTATGACACAGAATTTAATATATTTTGGAGCAACAATTGCACTCAAGAAGAATGTCCCAGATTGCATAAGGTGATATTGATGTTTAGGCAACTGAATATTGCACATTTTTTAAATAAATTACAAACTATTATAACGAATTTTTCCACAGCATAATGTACTGCACAATGCTCTGACATACCTTTTTCTTTTTTTTCTTTTTTTTTTTTTTCATTTTTCACCTTTTTTTTTTTTAATTATGTTACCTGTATTTGTGGAATAATCACAAATCACAGAATCACAGAATGGATGAGGTCAAAATGGAGATCATCTGGTCCAGGCATGATGCTCAAGCAGGGTGACCTAGAGCAGATTGCGCAGAGCTACATCCAGTTGGGATTTGAAGACTTCCAAGAATGATGACTCCAGACTTTTCCTGGCCACTCTTTCCAGAAGCAGTTAATTTAGCAACTCCTTGAAGTAAAAATGTGCTCTTCTTATGTGGTTCTGTCACTGAGTATTTCTAAGAGCCTGGGTTCATCTTATTACACCTCCCTTCAAGCATTTATACACACCTTTCTTCTCCATATTGAATAATCCCAGTTCTTCCTTGTTTGTAAGTATGAGGTCCAGCACGGTAGCTTCCTCTCGTCAGCTCCTTGGTCATCTGCGTCAGGAAGCTATCACAAATGCACTCAAGAAACCTACAAGATTGCTTGTGCCCTTTTGTATTTTCCTTCCAGCTGATACTGGGCTGGTTTAAGTTCCACATAAAATTAGGCCTGCAAATACTTCCTCCTGGTGCTGCTGCAGGGCTTGGCCTCAGTTGATTCAGATACTTCATTGGACACAGCTCCCAGCCTATCACCTGCTTACCAGGGCACTAAATCTCTTCTGCAATTGCAAATCTGCAGGTGGAGCAGCTTCTGGTGTTAAGTCATGAATTTCCAACTTTTACCATCACAAGTATGTCCATTTCCCACCCCAAAATTGCAGACTCTACCACACTTCCTTCAGTATAGGTGGGGATTCAGGCTCCTGTTGTAGCAGTAGGCTCTCAGAGAAGGACCAGTTGATGTCTTTCTGATGATCTCTTATGTTGCACAGGCTGCTGAAGTTCCTTTGCAACTCCTTTTGGTGATAGATGGACCACTACCTCCTGAAGGCAAGAAGCCTACCTCCTGCTGCTCTATCCAGACCTTGTGATACATCACCACGATTACTGACCTGTTTTATGCTGTCCTTAGCAGAGTTGCTGGCTGCCTTCTGTGCACCATCCTGCACGATCTGCGGTGAAAGTGCTATATTTGTGAGCTGCTTCGTTAAACACACTCTATTAAAGACTTGTGGAGACAACTGTTTCAATTTTTTTTTGAAGAAAGAGAGACGGTTTGGTACTAACATGTCTTGTCCTTCTTAGTCTTTTTTCCTAAGACAACTGAGTGCCTGCTCTCTGCTTATGAGTTTGGGGAGTGTTTTCTGGAGCATAGATCTTTTACCTGTATTTGCTCTGAAATATTCTGGTACCCTGAAGTCTCAGATGTGTTAATTATGAAGTGATGAAGGAAATTTGCAGACAGCTGTTCCAGCCTAGCTTACCGCTTTCATCCAGCATGCGTCTGTTGCCATAAAAAGGGATGATCCTTCCTTCCTTTTACTTCCATCTGTTTGTTCCCCGTATCAGCGCTGACATCCGCAGGACTGCAAAATTAATCAGATGATAGAATTAATGGAATAATAATAATAAGTAAATAAACAGGCATTTTTTTGAGGATTACTTTTCAGCTGGATCTGTTCTCTGATTAGTGCCAGAACAAGTGAAGTGGGAGCAACTAGAAACACAGTAAAGCTAGAGTGAGGCCATGCAGGCCCAAGTGTTCTAGCAATGTCCTCAGATTATGTCACAGAAATAATGTAACTGTAGCTCAGGTAAGCAGATCTTTCTCTTTTCATGAAAACCACATTTTTCATCTCCTGCTGCCCGAACAGCAAAATAAGCATCAGAAGCAAGTGACAAGCTATTGAGAAGCCATTGGCAATTTGCACAAGAGACTCATCGGCCATTTAAAATTTCTCTATTATTAAAAATTCCCAGTGTAGCCTAAGAAGGACTGTGGAATTTGGGGTAAATATTAATGGAATGCTGAATTGCAAAGTAATGGTTTGCTATCAACAGAGCTGATCTCAGACTACTATCACAGCACTTTATTTCAGAATGGCTTGATCTGTTCCATGTCTCTTACACATGTCAGTTCCTAAGAGTTTTCTTTTCATCCCAGTTTTTCTTCCTCCAACAGCATGGAGAAGTAGAGCCCCAAGCAGTGGCAAGAATTGAGACAGACTTTATGGAGTGGGTGACTTGGTCTTCATGTTCCATTTTTTCAACCCTCTAGAAATGTCGTGGTGGAAGTACCCCTGTGTTCATTTTCTTCTCTCAAAGTTTGTAATCGTATCCACACAAGCATCAGTCAGAACACTGTTGCATTCCAAGGGCATAGGATGAGAAAACATGCTCCAGCATTGTTTGGCTGACGTGAAGAAAATAGAGTAACGTGGAATGAAACATTAAATGCCAGCCAGTTATATCTATACCTAAGCAAATAGTATACAACAAATAGAGGCCAGCTGAGAACTGAGTGGATGACGTTGCAATGCAAAGAGATATAAGGAAGTGCAGGGCTGTTTGGAGGACCACTGGAGTTTAACTGCCTGTCTAAAAAGGTGCTAGCCACAAGTCCTTGCAAAACGAATTGCCAAAATTGCTTGAGAACTAAACTATAAAAATGAGAATATGCTCTAAACAAAGGATTTATTTGCAGGAGACGGGTGAGTTGTGACAGAATGCCCAGAGTAACATGAGGAACGTCCACATT
This sequence comes from Bucorvus abyssinicus, assembly GCA_009769605.1. Classification (NCBI taxonomy): domain Eukaryota; kingdom Metazoa; phylum Chordata; class Aves; order Bucerotiformes; family Bucorvidae; genus Bucorvus; species Bucorvus abyssinicus. The sequence goes on from CM020024.1 coordinate 130,134,680, forward strand.
TGTGAAAATGTTTTGGGGTTTGTTTTTAATTCTGACCTAGCCAAGAAACTGCTCAAATTGCTCCTTATGGATAAAGGTTTTCTTTTAAGTATAAACATTATCTGTCCCTTTTGTATTAGATATTTGAAATAAATTCCACAATGGGAAGGAATACATTTGAATTTACAGTCTCAAGGAAAAAAAAAAAAAAAAGTCTCATTTTCTGTCTGAACTGAAGTGTGAGGTCCACAAGATTTCAGTTAGAATAAATTTAGTCCAGTGATGACACTTCTGAAATTCCCACTATTTGAAGAAAAGGTACATTTTTAAAGGGCCTATCGTAATGGGAACATATTATACCTGAAACCCATTGATCTTCATTCATAAATAGAATGCCACTGATTATTTCTAACTCATTGCCTATTAACAGCTATTACGAACAAGCAGTGAAATTTTCCAGACTAACAAAGCCCTCAAACTGTAATTTCCATCTGCTTATCACTGTCTTCCAAAATACAGCTATTTTTTATTCTGCTAGAGTACCTGAGAATCTAACTCTCCTTTATGCTTGTTAGGAGCCGGAGATTACACTTTAGAGGAAGATTTCAAGAGGTAAGTTCTATACTCATGGGATTATGTTAATGTCAGGTGAGGTAAGCTAAGGGTGGGTATTGAATGGCACTGGCAGGACAGAAATATCAAGGATGAGGCACAAAATGCTGAGCTATTAGTAACAGGAAACACTTTAACTTGGAAAAATCCTTGTGTGGTTTTTTTCAACACTGTTTTCTCTGTACTTCACATTAAATCTCTAAGGTTTTATCTGTCCATGGAGACTAATGATCATTCTTCAGGGAAGAAAGATGCACTGCATAAACCCCCATGAAACACCATTTTTTTTCCCTTCGGTTGATCTCTGAGATCTAAAACAAAAGTAATTTCTAATGTGTCTGTTTGTGGTCAGTGAACAGAAAAATGTAATGTATTTAAAAGAACTATGTGTGCCTGTATTGATTCGTATTTGATTACACTTCATGCCTAGTTCTTCTTAGCACAATTTATAAGCACTTTTAAATGAGATAATTCTCCTGAGTTCTCATTAACATTCATTGAAAATGGCTACAACATGCATTATTTTGCATTTTCTGCATTGCAGTTGGGTTGTGCAAGAGCTGGCCAAATGTTGGTAATTAATGTGATAATTCCATGCTCTGTTTTATGAGATTTGGAGAAATCAGTTGCCTGCAAAGCTCAGCCATAAGTAAAATAATTTGATTTTGGACATTCTCTCCACCAGCCCCAAATCATGAAAGTGCTTAAAAAGTGTTCTAGAACAGTGTGTTACTGAGTCCAAAATTATGGCTGAAATATATAATATTATGGAGAAGGTCTAGCTTTGGCATTAAAGATAAGTTATTTTTACAGAATTTAACTAAAAATGTTGGAATTAAATTAATTTGAGAGGGGATGTTTCTTTGGTTTTGATTTTTGGTAAAAATTGAAGGGAGAAAGAAAAAAGAGAAGATACAAAATAGCCATCAGCAATATCTTCAGGTAAGAAATATGACAGAAGTAGTAACTAACTGCAAATGGAGCAGTAACTGAAATTTCACTGACTTTGTTACAAATATCAGCAAATTAAAAGTTCAGACTCAGACATCCACAACTATCCCTATACATTCATATCCAATGCATTCCCATACATTCTTTTGCACAATTCCCCATATTCTCAGACTGAAGATCGCAGCTTAAACACCTGAGGGGTTGTATGAAATAGCGCATATAGGTGTAAATGAACATCGGTAAATCTGAAAGAAAAGTTTTTACTCAGGAGAGAAAAATTATTTTCAAAGCTGAACGAGAAACAGCCACACTGTTGTACATTAGGTCTCTTCTTCACATGGCACTGAATCTGCTGGAATGACATGAGTAAGTCTTCACTGTGGGAATTTATATTTAGACATGAGTTTAAGGAGTGTGGTGGCTTGGCCTTGGCTGACTGCCAGGTGCCCTCCAAGCCACTCTATCATTTTGCCTCCACCAACAAAATGTTCATGGGAGGAGGTAAGAATAAGGAGTTGACTTGCCAGTTACCATCATGGCAAAATAGACTCAACTTGGGAAAATTAATTTAATTTATTGCCATTTACTTGTAACAGTTGTATAATGAGAAATAAGAACAAAACTAAAACCATTTTCCCCTCACCTTTCCCTTCTTTCCAGGCTCAACTTCACTCATAAATCTTCTACTTCAACTGCCACCCCAGGCAGTGCAAGCGAATGGGAGTGGTCCGTTTGTAACATGTCATTTCTTCTGCTCCTTCCTCCTCATGCTCTAGCATAGAGTTCCTTCCACAGAATACAGTCCTTCATGAAATTCTCCAATGTTGGTTCTTCCCATGAGCCACAGTTCTTCATGAACTGTTCCAACATGCGTCCTTTCCATAGGGTGCAGTCCATCGTAAATGGACAGCTCCATGGGTCCGTCATGGGGTACAGTCTTTCAGGAATGGACTGCTCCAGCATGGGTCCCCCATGTGTCACAGGTCCTGACAGAAGCTTGCTCCTACATGGCCTCCTCTCCACAGGGCTGCAGTTCCTACCAGGAACCTGCTCTGGCATGGGGTCCCCATGGGCAGTACCTTCCTTCAGGATATATCCACTTGTTCTGGTGTTAGATCCTCTATGGGCTACAGGGTAGATATCTGTGCCAACATGGACCACTATGGGCTTCAGGGGGAATCCTATGTCACCATAGTCTTCACCAAATGTTGCAAGGCAATCTCTGCACCTACTCCAGCAAAACGTTCTCCCCTCCTTCTTCACTGTGGTAGGTCCATCTCGGAGCTGGCTGAAACTGGCTCTGTCCAACATGGGGACAGCTTCTGGCAGCTTCTCACAGAAGTTGGCTCTGTAGCACACACACACCCCTGCTAGCAAAATCCTACCATATATCAGGTATTCATTCTGACAACAAATTTGCCTTCCCTGAGAAGAAAAACTCATGGCTATAACAAAAAATTGCATTGCAAATATTGTTGATAGAGACGTTAAAAATGGCTGAATTATATGTATGTGCAATAATAACATGTCTACAGTGGAGCTATATAAAGGCATAGCTCCAGGGGTTTACCTCTGTCCTGAACTGTGGGAATAATTTTTACATGTGTCAACTTCAGTATGTCAATGTTTCTTCTTTTTTTGTAATATTGGGACATTAGCTAGTGTAGATAGCTAGAAATGGAAATATTGCTCTCAAGATGGAGAATAAAAATAACCTGAATACTTATCCAAATATACTCCTAAGTGGGGTCTTGGAAAATGTTAGTTACATACCATTTATTGTTAGAGTTTAACGAAGGACTTCTCCCTTCTGATCTCAGGAAGTCTTACCAGCCTGGACTCAATCCATGAATTAGCATCGTCTCCTGAATGCAGTCCTAGAACCATAGGGCAATTCAGCTTAGAAGAGACTTGAGAAGTTTCCTAGACCAACCTCCTGTTCAATGCAAGATGGGGAAGGAGGAGCAGTATATAGTCTACCAAGCTGTTAACCCTCAACGAGCAGCAATCGTGTGGCCGGACCAATGGAAAAGTGTGGGCAGCAGCAGACCACTCAGCAGTGGCAGGGCAGGGCTGCAGTGGCACAGCAGGGCAGCAGTGAAGCAGCAGTGGTAGGTGTTTCAGTTTAAGAATAGAAAGGATCCCGAAGTCACGGATCCACCGAAAAGTACAAACCGAAAGGCTTTTTATCTGGGACTTCTGTAGCCTCGGGAAAATGTAAAGTCACCCCTGTGAGCTAAATAAGAGATTAGAAATGGTTTGGCTGATAATAGGCAACGGGGCTTGCTGGGTGACGAGAACAAAACCAGTGAAACAGGTTTTAAATTAAAGGGATGGAACAAAATTTGTTTAATGCTCAAAGCAGTTCAAACTATATAAACTATAAACAAATAATCAATCATTTAAATTAAAGCAGAACCGAACTGATAAAAAAGAGAGGGGGGATATTAATAAATACAGAAATATACATTTCTCCCATTCCTCCCACGCATCCTCAATTTAACAATCAAAGCCCTCCAATGAGGTCCACCAGAGGGTGGGGAGCAGGGTGTAAGGGATAAGCTCTGAATGAGAGGTGCAACCTTTTTAACCTCACAGATCCCAGTTCATAAAGTGAACTGTCTAGGCAAACATTCGCAGAAGTCCTTTCTCTCACCCCTCGCTCGGCATCTGCTTTTCCACTGTCCGTGGGCAGGGATGTTATGTGTCCCTCGGGCAACGGTCCAACGTTGCATCTGTCCTGTCAGGACAGCTTCATCACCGGCTTCCAGGGCACAAACTTTTCTCTCGTCCCTTGCTGGCGGAAATCTCGGTACGGGGTGGGGATTTGCTCTTCTCTTCCACTCCCCGGTAAAAATGGAAGACTTACTTCAACACAAAAGATTCTTTTACCGCCAGGTGGAGGTACTGCACGCTCTCTCTGATGTGTGATCTCTCTCACTCTTTGTCCTCGGTGGAAATGAAATGTGCACGCGCTGGGCAAACCACAGATCACAGCTCTTTTATAGACTTATTCACGGATGTGCTTGATTGACATGTCTCAGCTCCAATGAGAAGGCGAGAACCTGAGAAGAGGATCGGTCCATTCCTTCCCCCACAAAGATCATGAGAAAACTTGTCCCGTGCTAAGAGGGAAGACAAAGAAAGTGGGAGGGGGGCCATTTTAACCGATTACAGTAGGGATGGCGGCAGTAGCGACAGCAACAGCAGCAGTAGATCATGTGGTTGTCTTCAGCAGCATTGCCCCTGTGTTTTCAAAGGAAGTGCCAAGGCATGCCTAGACCCCAGAGCCAATGAAAAGTAATGGGAGGAATACGACACATGCTCAGTTTTCAAGATCAGATGAGATTGGGCATTCTCAGGGTGGTATGGCCATAGAATGTGTGTTTTGGGACAAAACCAAAGGAAAACTAATCCTGTTTATCTTAAACCAGGACACCCTTCGTACTATCAGCATTTCTTTTGTACTTCATGGCTTGGCTTCGCGGACGAAGATTTGGGAAGGGCTTTGCCCACGCTTATTGCAAGCGCGTTGATGGCTGAAAAGGCCAATGCGCGATAGGCAAGACCGGTTGCAAAGAGCACACCGGAGGGTCTCCTTGGGTGGTATAGTCGAGGCACGGTTCTTTCTGCGCTGTCTTTTCTCCTCGAGCTTGATTCTACGCGTGCTCTCAAAGGAGACAGCAGCGTTATGTATGGTGTGTCTCCAAATCTCCCGATTGGAGGCCAGGGTGGACCACTGATGGGGGTCAATATGGCCTAGGCTGAGGTGTTGTTTCAGGGAGTCCTTCTATCTCCTCTTTGGAGCTCTTCTCTTGCGGCAGCCGGTGGCAAGTTCACCATAGAACACGATCTTAGGGAGGCGGTGATGCGCCATCCTGGAGACGTGCCCTGCCCAACGCAGCTGCGTTTTCAGCAACATGGCCTCAATACTGGTGACGTCTGCCTGTTCAAGGACAGCAACGTTAGTCACGTAGTCAGTCCAGTGGATGTTTAGGATTGTGCGGAGGCAGCGCTGATGGAAGCGTTCGAGGAGTCGCAGATGGTGGCGGTAGATGACCCATGATTCAGACCCGTACAGAAGAGTAGGCAGTACCATGGCTCTGTAGACACTGATCTTTGTACTTTTCTTCAGGTGTTTATTGCACCAGACTCTTTTATGGAGTTTTCCGAAAGCTCTGTTTGCCTTTGCTATTCTGTTGTCGATCTCTTTGTCGATCGTGGCATCTGAGGAGATGATGCTACCCAGATAGCTGAACTGCTGGACTGACTGAAGCTCTGACTCGCCAATGGTGATGTGGGGATGATGGTAATCATCTTGTGGTGCTGGTTGGTAGAGAACTACTGTCTTCTTTAAGCTGACTTCCAGCCCAAAAAGCTCAGCCGCCTCTGCAAAGCAGGATGTTAAGCGCTGCAGATCTGCTTGTGTGTGGGCAACAAGGGCGGCATCGTCAGCAAAAAGCAGCTCGCGGACAAGGTGATTCAGGGTCTTGGTGTGGGCCTTCAGTCGCCTTAGGTTGAAAAGGCTCCCATCGGTACGATATCGGATATAAATGCCGTCTTGTTCGTCGAGGTCTGCCGTGGCCCTTTGGAGCATCATGCTGAAGAAAATTGTGAATAAAGTGGGTGCGAGAACGCAACCTTGTTTCACACCATTGGCTATTGGGAAGGGCTCAGAGAGTGCATCGCCATATCTGACTTGGCCGCGCTGCCCCTCATGTAACAGGATAATCATTTTGAGGAACTTGGGGGGACATCCTAATCGTTCCAAGATCTGCCACAGACCTTTTCTGCTCACAGTGTCAAAGGCTTTGGTGAGATCAACGAAAGTTACATAGAGACCCTTGTTCTGTTCCCTACACTTCTCTTGCAGTTGTCTGAGAACGAATACCATGTCTGTGGTACTTCTGTTGGCTCTGAAACCACACTGACTTTCAGGTAGAAGTTCTTCTGCGATAGCGGGTACCAATCTGTTCAATAGTATTCTTGCGAGGATTTTTCCAGCAATGGAGAGCAGAGTTATGCCTCGGTAGTTTGAGCAGTCTGACTTTACTCCTTTTTTCTTGTACAGGGTGATGATGATTGCATCACGGAGATCTGGTGGTAGTTCGCTTTGTTCCCAACAGCGCACAACTAGCTCGTGAAATTTAGCATGGAGCATTTGGCCTCCATGTTTCCAGATTTCAGGCGGGATTCCGTCGACCCCAGCTGCCTTGCCGGTTTTCATCTGCTGTATGGCCTTAAGGGTCTCTCCCATAGTAGGGGCTATATCCAATTCATTTTTCACCGTTTGTTTTGGGATGAGCTGGATTCCTGAGTCTTGGACTACACGGTTGGCACTGAAGAGAGTTTGAAAGTGTTCAGACCATCGATTCAGGATAGAGGTTTTATCTGTGAGAAGCGTTTGGCCATCTGCGCTGAGTAGGGGGCTTTGAACTTGGTGTGTGGGTCCGTACGCTGCTTTCAGAGCCTCATAGAATCCTCTGTGGTCACCCAAATCTGCGCATAGTTGAGTCTTTTTTGCTAGGTTGAGCCACCACTTGTTCTGGATGTCTCGAAGTTTCTGTTGGAGTTTACTGCATGCAAGACGAAAGGCTGCTTTTCTTACATGGCAAGATGGTTGAGCGAGGTGTGCTTGGTGAGCAGATCTCTTCTTTGCCAGCAATTCCTGGATCTCTGGATTGTTTTCATCAAACCAGTCTTTGTTCTTCTTTGTGGAGAACCCTAAGAATTCTTCGGAGGACTGCAGGATGCTATTTTTAATATGTTGCCAAAGCGCTTCAGGAGAAGAATCTATGGGACAGTCTTCAAGCCTAGTTTGAAGGTTTGCCTGGAAGCTGTCTCTCACTGCAGCTGTTTGAAGATTGTTAACTTGGAGCCTCCTCCTCAGAATGCCGCCCCTCTTAGGTTTGGGCTTAAAATGGAGGTTAAGTTTGCAGCGCACAAGGCGGTGGTCTGTTTGACATTCTGCACTAGGCATCACACGGGTGTGACAGACATCGCAAACATTTCTCTGGCGCACTAAGATATAGTCAATGAGGTGCCAGTGTTTAGATCGAGGATGCATCCAGGTTGTCTTCAGGCTGTCTTTCTGCTGGAAGATAGTGTTGGTGATGGTAAGCTGCTGCTCAGCACAAAACTCGAGCAAGAGGCGACCGTTGTCATTGCAGTTTCCAACTCCATGCTTGCCTAGTACTCCTTTCCAGGCTTCAGAGTTCTTACCTACTCGGGCGTTGAAGTCACCAAGGATTATGATCTTATCATCCGCAGGAACCTTTTGAGTAAGGCGGCGCAGATTGGTGTAGAATTTGTCTTTTTCTGTAGGGTCAGCTTGGAGAGTTGGGGCGTATATGCTGAAGAGAACAACATGTTGCTTGTTGTGTAGCGGGAGGCGTAAGGAGATAATGCGATCGGAATGACCTGTTGGCAAATTTTCAAGTTTAGAGGCGATGGAGTTTTTAATCATGAAGCCAACTCCGGAATGATGACTTTCGGTTTTGGGTTTGCCTGACCAATACAGTGTGTAGCTGGCACCATGTTCTTTAAGGCTGCCTTCCTCATGAAGGCGAACTTCACTGAGAGCAGCAATGTCGATGTTGAGTCGTGACAGTTCGTGAGCAATTATAGCAGAACGGCGTTCAGGACGCCCACTGTCTGCTGTATCGAGCATGGTTCTGATGTTCCAACATGCGAGTGTCAATCTGGACACACCTTTGGAGGCAGGTGTATGCCTTTGTCTCTTTGTCTTTGGTTGACCGCAGAAGAAGATGTCCGTTGGCCGCGGCTAGCCAACCGGATTGGAAGGGAGATGAGCTTTGGTTAGGCCACCTTTTCTAGGCCCCTCTCCATGTGGAGCAAGCAGTGCTCTCCTTGAAAAAGGCTGCTTGGTCATTCAGGATGCTGCCGAACGAGACTGTCATCTCCCGGGTCAGTCTCAAGCGACCAATGTCCTGAACCGCCTGCATGCAGGGTTGGGTCTGCGGCTTCCAGTGACATCTTTCCACCTGCCGTTTCGTCCCTTGCCTGTCGCTACAGGGCTTTGCAAACGTGAGTACACCCTTCAAGCCTGCGCGGTGGATTTTTTTTAGGTGAGGCGCAGCGTGCGCAAGACTGGCCCCACCCTTTACACCTGAGGTTCATCTGCCAGGGCCTAGCGAGCTTGGACGGTGACAGCGAAGTCCTCAGGTCGTAGGTTTGGTTAGAGTATCCTTCTCTTAGATGGATGGCCTTACAGGGCTAAACGAGCTCCATCTGCCCGGGTTTGGAGTTAGAGTTGTCCTTCTCCTAGGATGGTTGCCCGAAGGCTAGTGAGCCCATCCTGCCTGTGGACACACTTTGTCTGACCCTTCAGTTGAGACCTGTCAGGCTTGGGAGACCCTACCGGAGGCATATGCCACCACCAGCATAGCTCTCAACTTCGCAAGGGCACGCAAGCTCTTTCCCCACGGCAAGGGGGTGCCCATGAAAGAGATTTCTTTTGTACACAGTAGTAATAAGTCCACTAAGTAGAATTCTCAATTTTGCTAATTGTGTAATTAGCCTGCCTAGGGTAGCCTGTCTTCTCCTGTGGTTGTTCCCTCACCTTTAAAACAAAATGCTGTAAGACAACTGAGAGTAGTCCTGAAAAAATTGTCTATACAGAAGGGACAATGGAATGTATATCTATGACAACTGTGTAAAATGCTACGATATTATCAATAGTGTTTAATAATTACTAAAACACATAGAACTGCATGTTGTACGGGAGGGCAGCACAGCTTAACCGCACTATGTACTTTATGTAGCAAGAGGACCCCTCTGTTTACATTGATCTTTGATAATATCGCCTTTCTTTCTACTGTTACTCTATTTCTGCAGTTCTTGTGTCAGATTGCACTTTACTAGCAAGCCAAGACATTGCAAAGAGTAAAGTCAGTTGAGTGTACATTGGAAAGATTCCATTTGGCTGTATTTACTTTTAAAGTACCATAGTTCTTGCAATATGGCTCTAACACAGTGTTTATGCACTCATGGTTTATTAATGTTGTAGAATTGTGGAAGGATTGATGCATATAGTACTGAAAAGATAATACCATAGGTAAAAATATTTTACAAAGCAAACAGATCTGGGAAGATATCTTGAAGAACTTTGACATTTATGCATAGCTATTATTGCAAAAGTCTTGCTTCTTCCCCCCTCCCCACTTTAAGATAACATTGCTAAATGGAAGTATATAACAATTTTTAGTTTATTCGTCACACTGTTTTGTATTAGCATCATGAAATCATCATCATGGCTTGGCTTCGCGGACGAAGATTTGGGGAAAAATACATCACTAAAAAGCAACAGAAGAAGGAATTTTCCTTCTGCACATCTTGTACACTTACAAGGTATTAGTTATCATCCCAAATTACTGAAATACTCTTACTAAAATACTTTTTTTTAACTTTTTTCTTTTTTTTTTAAAATAACTCAAAGTAGTATGCGCCAAGACAGCCAGCATTTTAAAACTGTATGGGTCAAAAGAGTGTCTAATATTTGCATACCTCTCTATTTTGTGTTCCATTGTTAGAACAGGCACTACGTGTGGGGGTTGATCTGAAGTTTAATTCCCTATAATCTTTGCAAACCACATTTATTTCCTAACTCAATGCACCGTAAGGCATGTAAAGTATATCAAAATAGAAACAACGAATTCTAGATGCAGGATTCCAGGAGACTTATTTGCAGTTGCGGATGGAGAAAACACTGAATGATGTCAAAACAACAAAGTACCTTAGGATCAGCTGGAACAAATGCAGTGGAAGCAGTACTGTGGTAAAACACGGTCTTGTACAAAAATAAAATCTCTGGTCTTCAAATGGCACATTATTATGATAAGTCTCCTTGTTTCTAGCTTTCCAAAACAATTTTTGGGGGTGGTTTTTTTGTTTGTTCATTTTTATTTTTAATTGCCTAATTATGGAATATTAGTTCCATGTTAATGATTAAGAATTACAATTTGAATTCTCAAAATACTAAAATTCTAGTAGATTGGAAACTTCAATTTTCTTTCCACTCGACTCACAAATAATGTAAGAAACATATTCAACCCAATGTTCAAACTTTTCTTTCACTTTCACTAGAACTTTATTTCTGCCTGACAAGAGAATGTATTTTGTTCTCTAGAATGTTTCTTCAATTGAAAATAGAAATCCCAGACATGCGTTATTCAGTGGAAAGATACCTTGTCAATTTTCTTGCTTTAGTACATTTTAGCATTTGTCCCTTAATTGCTTTGTGATATCTATGGGATTCCTATCCATGGATAATGTAGGCATTTAACTTTGGACAGTTGAGTCCTGTCCATCAAAATGTAAAGTGTACACTAATTCAAATGTGCTATAGTATGTATGTTAGATGGCTCTGAATTCCGCGCAATTTCAGTAACATTCAGAAAACAAGCTTGGTGGACTTTAGTCAGGTGTGTGTTCTCAGCACTTCTGCATTTCAAGTCTTCAGGTCCTTCGCATCTCAGAATCCTAAGCTGGGTATAAAGAAATGAGTACTAGCAACCTTGGAAAAAAAATGATTTTCAGGGTTCATTTATAGAACATAGAATTATGTGGCAGAGGCAGCATTAGAATGCAGTTTGCCAGAATGCCATTTCATTCCTTTAATAACATGATTGTGATTTCTTTTCTGCTTGTTGCTTCCTAATTCTGTATCCAACCTCTAAAATAAAGGCAATAAAAGAGTTTCATTTTCATTTTTCACTTAAAATGGGAAAAAAGACCTTTTAACATAGAGAATCAACAATCTTTTACATCATACAAGAAATAAAGACGGAATTGTTTTACCCTAAACAATATGTAAGAAGGGAATACAGTTTTAAAGTGTTAATGGTGGATACCATTAGCTGTTGGTTAGTTTGGATGACCTGGTTGGAAGAATTAAACATTAAGATATTTAAAACTGTCTTAAAAGATGTCTTAACACTGAATTCCAGGGAAATTTCCAATTGAAACAGAGGTTGCATTAAATTCCAGGCACTGTTTCCAATAAGAAAACCTAAAGACACAGGAGCTACTTGCCAACATTCTTCTGTGTCAACCATTGCAATCAGCCAGTGAAACGACTTTGAAACAAAGCAGGTGAGAAACGCAGGTGTTGTTTAGAAACACAAAATGATCATATCCTTTGGGGTTTATTTCCATGATAAACAAATGGGTGTGGTTGATTTAGTCATTTTCATCCTCTTAGCTGAGTAAAAAGTGTTTATGTAAAAGCACTATGCAGGTGAAAATTCTCTCCCTCTCTTTCTAACAGAAGCAAAAAAGAAAAAAGAATGTTTTTTCTTAAATAATTCTCTTACTGCTCTCCAGCATTTCTTTGACCTTTATGTCACTTTGAAATATGGAGTCCTACATGTTTTGTAAAAGTTTTCTCGTTTAATCAGTAGGTCATTAAATATTAGTAAGAAGGTTATTATTTTCAGCTACTTAAAAAAAAGCATTAATATCTGTTTAGAAAATCGAGTTTTCAGAATGAAATTAATGTTGTTGATTACGATCCAGGTCCATAAGTAATGAAGTGGTGCCACTTGAGAAACATGGATATGCAAGAATCCTAAATGTGGCAGACGTAACAAAGGGCCCATGGGAGATTCATGATCTTTTGGTGGAGCAGTTGGAGATAAGTTGTGATAGTCTAGGCATCCCAAGCGACACTTGATGTCTACATTCACATTATTATGTTTACATCACCTTGTCTGGTATTCAGCTATTGACATCCAAGCGTAAGGGTCTCACGCAGTCCACATGGTTAGCCAGGTGTTCTGAGCTCCCATTACATGGGAGTCAGAGTGCATTCACCACGGGCTCTCTGTACAGTAGTCTGTTGCTTTGGAGTAGCAGTGTAGGCGTGAAGCAAGCTCCCTTACTTCCTGCGTTTGATTGTGTTTGCTCGTGTTTGCTCAGTTCTTGAGCAGCTTTGATAACGTAGTTCCTTTTGAAGCAAGCTGAAACAGCAACTCTTCCAGGACTCCAAAACTTGGTGGAGTTTTCACACTTCTGACCAAGTTGTGAACTGCACCACTATGAAATACCCCAGTATGTTCCTAACACGTGTGAGGATTCTGAACATCTTGGAGCCCCAGTAACATCTGAAGTGGTTCCTGTGCTATGTAAAGAACATGCACATTAAGTTTGTTGCACTTTATTGCTGTTTTCTTTCCACATATCTTTTCTCCTTGTTTCGTTGTTGCACAGTGGCCTCGCAGAAACAATATTGACATTGCTAATTAGAGGCTATTTACTTTATTTTTTTGCAATTGCAAACCCATTATCTTAACAAAGCCCCAATCCTTGCCTATTAGACTTGTAATCAACTTAGTATGAGAGCTCACTAGGTGAATGTGAGCTGTAAACCACACATCTCTTGAAACGATGTGGAGTTTGAGCGTGGAATGAAAATAGAGTATGAAAAGTTTGAAAGCAGAGTCTCCAGAACTATTGATGATGGTATATTGTCACTGCCTTAACGTCTGGGCAAATGACTGATTAAATATAATAAGGAAAAGAAGCAGCACTTAAACAAGGGAAAAACAGACCTGAGCAATGCCATGGGTTAGGGCTGGGCAGGGCTCTAGACAAGTGGCAAACGCTCTCTATTACCTCCACCACCTTTCCCCTCTTCCCAAAAAAGGGGAAAAAGAAAAGGAGTAAGGGAAAGAGACACATGGATTGGAAAACTAAAACTGCTTTAATGAAAGTAACGAAAATAATAAAATGAAATATATGCAAATATAGACAATATGAATACCAATTACCCGCGATAATGCTCCAGGGACCCCATCCCCAGGTCCAATGAAACACCTCTGTGGAGGATGTTTTGGACATCTTTTTATCCTATTCAAGGACATCTTTTTAGCCTTCAGAAACAGTGCTCAAGAATACAAGTGGGATATATGTTCAGCTTCTTATTTGTGTTTTTTAAAATGAGTTGGAAGGGCAGTTATGGTGCCTTCTCATGGAATTTCATTGTTTGATTCAAAGTTGTCAAGAAATACTGTATATCATTGGTCTGACTCTGACACCCACTACTCCTTTAAGATTATATCTCTTACTATTACACCTGCAGGATAAATCTCCAACATACCTACATCACCAAATGGGGTATTTTTCCCAGGCCCAAAGGCCCAAGCTTCATCTCAAACTTGTTCAAATGATGCATATTGCCTAACATCGGGACACACCAAAACCCTTTCATTCATTGAAAAAAAGTTACAGATTCGTGATGCAGTTACAAGACGATGCATGGATGACATGGTAATGGCACTATGTATGGTGAACCCCACCACTGCCTCACAACCAGAAAAACGATAAGTGAATGGTTCAGGTATTTTCATTCATAAATACAAGGGAGCACCTGCTGAGGCAGTGATTGTTCTTCCCTTTTCTCTTGGACTGGTAGGGAAAATGTCTCTTCTCACTAAGCCGCTGAAGGTGACTCAAGGCTGTGGCTGAGACTACTTCTGCTCATCTCATTACATTTTCTGCAGATGTGCTATAGAGAAACTACTATGAGTGTAATGAAGTCTCCTAAACACACATACACAGGTATGCACACAGCCCACCTCAAACAAAAGAAACCCCAAACACACCTGGGAGAAGAGGGATATGGTTATGCAATTTATAATGGTTTCTGTCTACCTGCAACTTTTCTTCCCTTCTTGCAAGGTTTTACATCATTCATTAGACCTGTATTACCTGAGGAAAACAATATAAACTCAGAACCAGAGAATACTCAGTTTGATAAACACTCTCGGTTATGCAAACAAATGCCTGGCTTTCTACTCATGCCACTTTCAAAACTACACAATGATCTATCTATAAAGGTTTCCTACACCTTGAAGGACACATGAAGTGGGAAAGCATTTGGATACATATTCTTTAGATATCATTGAATAAGCAATGAATTCTAACTACCCTTTAGTTTCTACAAATGCTTCTTTTTATAAGGAGAATATTTAGAGCCACATTGCATGTCCTTATGTGTTTTTATGGGTGTCTAGGGAAGGTGTCTCTCCATCTCAAATCTTTTACACATCCTTTCTTCTGAGTTCAGATCATAGTGGTTTTATTCATCCATCATGAATAGAACAGTGACAGTCAAAGCAACAGCACAGAAACTTGGCAAAATATTTTTTACAAAGCAATTACCTTTTCCTCATAGTCAAATAAGAAAGAGGTGTGTAGATTTACAAGAACAAAAGCAAATATCAGCAATCAAGACAGTATTCATACTCTTCCACTTCCCACGGGAGCCAGCTTTCTTCCAGAGAATCCTCCTGCCTTGCCTTGTAATCTATTTTTCCATCTGGTAAACAAGAGCTTCTCTCCTTGTAAGTGTGTTCATGGACGTGAAACCCAGTGGGACCTCCTGCACTAGACATTAGCATATACGTGTGTAACTCTCTGTTTCAGAGGAGTCTCAGGAGCAGGGAAAATAAATGGGAAATGGCCAAAGAGAGTGAGAGGGACTATAAGGAATATTTGAAATTCATCAGTTTTAGGATGATAGTCATCTTTGTCCTCCTAGGGCAAAGTGAGTTCAATTCTTGTGACTGTTCATTCAAGGACATACATGCAAGGGCTGTCATCATTTTGTGTGTGTGCAAGAGCTGCTTCTAGAGTATTGTTAATGGTAAATGTTACAGTCCTTACAGTCCTTAAACTTTCACTGAAGCACACATATTTAGAGATGTAATTCTTAACCACCACATATCAGAAGAACAATTAATAGTAGCTCTGTTGAATTTTAAAAACAAAGAATGTATTAAGTCTATTTCAAATATAATTAAAAACTACTAGCAGTCATTTTCAAGTGTATGTGAAAGGTACAGAAGGATATGTGGATAGCAGCTGACTATTGCAAAAGGTCTCCAAAAAACAGGAAACGATAAGAAGTTTGTAAAGAGATGGTATTCAAATATATTCGAAGTAAAAAACAGCTAAGTGAAACTTTCTAGAAAAGTCCAGATTTGCTTGAAGATTATTTACTCTAAATTTTAAAAGTATACTGTTCTGACCTTTAGATTTTCATGAAGTCTGGAGAAAATGAACTTGTTCAAGATGCCAGACTGAGCACAAAGTAAACAAAGACAGAATTTTAAATTGCAATTTTTGATCAGCATCTTTGGTGCTTATATGTATATGCCAAGTACTACTGACTATGCTACTTACATAACCAAGTTATGGTTAATGGATTAAGGGGGAAACTGAACAGACCTTTAACCTTTTATTAAAAGGTTATTGTCTTCATGTCAGAATCTGTTTTATTGAGGAGAGAATTTAAATAGATTTTTACTTTAATTTCTGGAATACTGGCATTTTAGATTGTATTTATTTATTGAAGGAAGCCAGCCATAGGAGGGAATGGGTGTCTCATATTTTAAAGAAGGGTTGTCTAACACTCTTCAGGCTTTTTTTATGCTCCAGAGTAAGACTGACTCCTGCTTGTATTAAACCTGAAACAATTTCTCGTAGGAAAGATGGTAATAAATACACAACTACCACTTAGATAGAAACAATAGAAATTAAGAAATTTAACATTTTAATTGAAAAATTTAATTAGGCACTAAGAGCATTTTGAAGCAAACTCCTATGTTTGTCTGAAGGCAGATCATGATCATTACACATATTTGCCAGCTGCATATGTGCCTCTGTATGGTTTGTCTGGAGGTTTAGTATGAACTTATTTGTTGTATTTGTTTCTGAATGAGCTTTTAATATTATTTGGAAAAGAAGTGTCCCACTAGCCACTTATTAAATAGCACTGTAGAGCTTACACGAGGTAAGTAATTTTTAAATGGTTATAGTCAGATTATACGAACCCTCTCTGAGGTGTTCCAGAAAAGAAAGATAGAGTGATCTTTGTATAATATTGAAAAGAACCCAAAACAATCAAAAAACATTCCAAAGAAAAAAATTAGTACTTTAAATATTTCACTAGTTATCAAGAAATTTCAAGACTTCTTGACTTGCTTGGAGTTTGCAACTTCATCCTTTCCTGTTACTGATAAAACACTTTAAAAAGAACAGAACAAGGATTTTAAGTTAACAGTTAAACTCATTATTTTGACCCATTCATCATTTCCATGGGCTTTTAAGTTTTTTAAAAGTCACCACCTTGGATTTAAAAGACAAGTTTAAGTTAGCCTTTTTTCCCCTCCTCTTTTCCTCTCTTTTTCAAAACCTGGTTTTTGGCTAGAGCTGCCAGTGATAAATAGCTTTCCCTGACCAGAATATACTTTGTACCTAGTCACACAATATATTGTAAAAACAAGTAAACGAAAAAAAAGAAATCCCCTCCCTTTTGTACAAAGGAAAATGGAAATACAATAGGACAACATTTATGAAATTTATCAAAATTTAAAAATGAAAGAATGAATGCATAATTTACTTAGCAGACATAGTCATGATATCTCCTTTTTGGTCTGAATAAATACACACAAAAAAACCCTTGTGCTGGCTGGTGTATCATAATATATAAAGATTGGCAAAACTATATTAATTTGTCAACTTTGTCAAGCTTATTTTTACATACTGGATGCATCTATTAAACTAAATAATAGTTTTATTCATGCTTAAACAACTAACATTTGAACATATATTGTATTCCAGCCAATAGCAGATATCAAAGACAGACAGGTAATTATTGGATTGTGGTGAAATGGATGTTTTCTTGCCTTTTATTTGTCTTCTTGTCAGAACAACTCTGTGGAGGTTTGAGGTTCTCAAAATACTTTGACAATGTTTTTTGATTGATAAATAGTCGTGAAAGCCTGTGAAGAAAATTAAGTATATCTATTTTGTCAAGGTGCTTTTCATCACAGCAATGACATTTTACACTTTTTATGGTATTTTTCTTTTTTTTCTCCATCCCTCTTTCCTTCCTCTCTATCCATTACATGCATGTTTGAAAAGTATGTGGAAATTATATGTAGTTTAAGAAATGGAAGATGCTGATGTATATAAGTGCCTCAATATTGCTATGATAAAATATATTTGTGCATTTGTATTAGTTTTCCTCCTGCGCCCCATCTTTCTCTTACTATGTATATTGGTATCTCGCAATGTATTTATTCAAATGATAATTCTTTTTGATAACTTTAACTAATAAATAGAGTACTATAAAACCACAAAATATTTAGTACCAATTAATTACTTTTTTCACAAAATTTTTTCACACTATAAGTAGTTGACAATCAAAAAAAAGCCCTTTTTATGAGCATACATTATATGATTTTTGTGTATGTGTTTACCAGTTTATCATGTAATGCAATCTACAAACTAATACCAGTGATTCATTTCAAAGTCGAATATTTATCTGTTAATTTTCTGCAGTTCAAACAAATACGAAGAAATCCAGCAGTCTGAACTCAGTGACGTTGTAAAATGGTTTGAAGTTTTGGATCTTTTCCTTATGTTGGAAATGGAACATGACATCTCTTACGGTATCTATATTCTAAACAATAGATGAGGATAGTAATTAAGTGGTTCCTTTTGGCCATTTTCCTTTGGGCAACATCTAACTCTGAGCAGCATACAGATTTGACTGAAAATGCTAAAAGTGTTTGGAAAAAATGCTGATTAATGGTTCTCTAAATTTTAACATAAATTTCTTGTGTATTCAATATTTTTATCTTAACCACTAAAATTACGAAGATTAAAAAAAGAAGCTACCTCATAACAGAACAGAAAACCTTTAAAAGTCTTTGAGTTAGAAAAAGCACCTGAACAGTTTCCTGTTATTAAAGTTCCTGAGAAGAACCATTTGTAAATGTACAAATAGATAGAGAGTTCACAAAACACTGCTGCATAAAGACACACCCTTTAAAAAAAAAAAACAACAACAACAACAACAAAGAACATTTATGAAAGCACAGAGTTTTCTATAATCACATAAGAACATTGCTCAGTTGCAGGACTAAAACTTTATATTTTCCTTTTAAAGAGCATGTTCCTCTGTTATTACTTAGGTTCTAGATACCTTCAAGAATATATTTTTAAATCATTCATCTAAAACTCACAAGTTGGAGCACATATTCACTTATTTAAACAAAGCTTTACTGGATGAATGCTGCTTAAGCTTTACCTGTACCCTTACAGGCTCTACCATGTAACTTGAGTCAGATTCTCCATTGATTTTCCTCAGTCACTTCAAGTCAAACTCTGAAAGGAGAAAAATGATTTTCACTTAGTCTACTGATGTAATTTATAGAGCTAGCAAAATAGATTGTTAAAACTGGATGTTTTTTTCCCTCAGATTTGAATGTGCTTTCATCAGCTGAGGCATCTGAGTCACTCTGTAATCAATGAAGAGAAATGGTTTTACTTGAACAGTTCTAATGTTCCTGAGTGAATTGAATCTCCCACTCAAAGTGTCAGTCTGCTAAAAATTATATTGTGAACACCAGGGTTGTTTTAGAAAACTGGGTCCCACCAGGGGGAAAAAGAATATAATTTGTTTGTTTTCACACTATTTGCACTAAAATGTCGGTATGGCTATTTTGAATAATGCAAATTTATTTCGTATTAAAAGTCCAATAATAAGATATTTCAAAAAGCAGCTGCTACTGACAGGCTTTAATAATTTCCATGACTCTTTGTTTGTGCAGGGTATCAGATTTGACACAGATGTGCCTTGCAAACTCACATGATCCCACAGAAGGCTAGTGTTTCAAGCTTAGGAAAGAAATGGAGGAAGTTTTTCTGTTTTAAGAAACGAAATTCATCTGCAATGTGTGATGATTAGACTTACAAACAGTTCCAGTCTTTTCCCAGCTTAGAAAGCACTTCACAAGGTCACCTGACAGGTCCCAGAAGATCCTGCCCAAGGAAAGACAGCAGGAGGATTAGTTCAGCTCAAGAGGAAAGGTTGTCAGGCATGTAAGGAATACCTAATGCAGCTGTCAGTGCTAAAATATTTCCTCTCCTGCAGCAAAACATGTCTGTTGGAGAATGTGTGCGTATGCCTTGCTCCAGGCACAGCCACTGACTTCAGGAGCGGTTTTGTCTCTTTGAGAACAGCGGGATAACACTTCAAATGAAAATGAGAAATAAAGGGCCAGATCCACCCCGAACTGTGAATGTATCTTTGTCCTTATCATGTGAGTGGTCCACAAGCAGGAGCAGAAGCAGGAGCAGGAGCAGGACTCACTTCCTGGTGAGTCCAGTGGGAGCACAGACTACGGAGAAGGCTGTTTAAGGAAAACTCCCAGCTCTCTACAGCAGAGCAAGGATTGACACATGTCATAAAGGGTCACAGGAGACACACAGTCCACAGTGAACTATAGGCTCATGGAAAATGGAAGCTTAGATGATGGGAACTATGGACATTCTTATTTTTGTCCTTTTTATTTATTTGTTTGTTTGGTCTATCCCGAGGAGTTAGGAGTAAAGGCACTGGAGCATCTGTCGTATGAGGAGAGGCTGAGAGACCTGGGACGGTTCCACTTGGAGGAGAGAAGGCTCAGAGAGATCTTATCAAAGGGGAGGGAGTTGTAGGCAAGGCAGAACCAAACTGTTCTCAGTGGTGCCCAAGAAGCAACGGTTATACTCTGAAATACATGACATTCAACTTAAACACAAAAAAATACTTGGTTATTGTGAGGGCGTCAAACACTGAAACAGGTTACCCAGGGACGCAGTAAAGTCTCAACACATAGAGTAAATTTCAAAATTCAACTGGACATACACCTGGGCAACCTGGTCTAACCAATATGTATTAAATATGGTTGGAAAATCATCTAGAATCATGGCTATTAATCTGTCATGTATTAATATTGAAAAGACTTTTCAGAAGAGGAAAAAAATTGATTCAATATAGGGATCATGAAGTAAAATTTGTGTTAATTTAAATCGGAATAGATCTTGTTCATTAAAGCTGTAGCCAGTACACACAAAATTGTTTTTTCTGTGCCACCAAATGGAACAATAACCGTCTGTACGACACAGTTCTGTTGGTAAAATAACACTTGCAAGACAACTGGAAGATGACATTGAAAACAGTGAATTCTGTTATATTAACACTAAGATGGTGTTGCAAAATGGTATCTAACACAGCGACAAACCCACATCTCTGAAGTGGAGATTAATTCTGTACAATTGATCTTTTGCTTACTCCTAATCCTTCTTAAGAGTACTTCAAGAATCACTGCAATTAAACAAATTTTACATTTTATTTCCCAGGCTCTTTTAAAGAACATAGAACACACTTTGTGTCCTTTGAAGTCTTCAATTTATTTTAAAAAATAATTCCACATCACAAGGAAGAATGGTTTTATGAAAACAAATCTGTCACCCTGATGTAGATACGTTTCTTTTAACATTTTACAATCATTTTATCAGACTTTTATTCATTTACTTATTTTCAACAGTTATGAGAATAATCAAAGCTCTTGTATAATTTAGAATTCATAGGCCAAAGAAATAGAGGTATAGAAGGGAACAAACTAACAGAAAGAAGTAGTTAACAAGTGATATATAATGATAACATGTGCTCCATGTATTAAACAAGTCAATTTTAAATGTATGCTAATGTTATCTGATAGCTGCACATTTCAATTTTTTCTCCCTGCTGTTTGCACTGAGTCAGCTATGATTTTGTCAGTTGAACTGTGTCTCATTCATAGCCTGGAAAAGCAGATAAACAGCATGTTGATGTAATTTGCATGTGAAACGCAACTGGGAGTTTCTGGAATTACATCTAGAAAGGAGAAAAAATGGAACAGAATATTGTAAAATGAGAATAATGGACTATAGTAAAAATATGTTAAACTGGGAAACACAAATGATAATGTCAAATAAAAGATGGCACCAACAATGGCTACCATTCAGGAAAACATCGCAACTCAGTCTTGAACCCTGCAAGAGTCAGGTAAGTACTTAAATGTGCTTTTGTAATAGAATTACTCTCATTCTTTTTTGAAAGCACATGAACAAGTACTTTACTTGGTTTTAGTGATTCTAGAGGAGGCAGAGCTGTATAAATACCAGTTAGGCAGCATTTCAAAGGTTACATAGCCAGACATGTTAGACAAGTATCCAGACTAACTTAGCTGCATAGACAAAAAAGAAGCAAGTCGCCAGTAATAAACCTGTTCTTCCTTCTCACCTCCTCTTCAGGTAGAGCCCGCTCACCAAGATATGCTTACTCATAGATGGCCCATTACAAAATATGGTCATAACTGGAAGGAATTCAGAAAACAGAAACCTTAATGACTAGAAACCTCTCAAGCTGCTCTAGAAATGAATAATGAAAAAGAAGTACCTTAGGCTTTAATCATTTTACTGAATTGAACTGATATTTTCCCATTGATTACCACATTTCACATATCAAAGCTTATGTATATATCCTGTAGGCTTTAAATACTGGAAAACTTGAAGTTCTGAGTGAGGAGAAATAATTTTTAACAGAAGGACAGAAAGTACATAAACAATTTTAAAAATTTAAAATGGCAAGGAATATTTAACAGCCTTCATCTGTAGAATAACACTACTAGGAAAAAAAACAAGTTTACCTTTCTACAGGTAAACTATTTATTTACAAGGTGGTTATTTAGAGCTTTAATATAATCTGTTAATTAATTTAAACCATTAATCTTTGTATCTTTTCATTGTCTTTTAGCAAGACAACAAGGGGCAGGAGAAAAAAATTTAAAAAGTCAAACTTATCGCTGGTTATGCCTTCCTTTCTTGGTAATTTTTTTTTTTTTTTTTTTTTTTAAATCTGAGAGAAACACCCTTCTCTTTTCTTCACCAGCCCAAGTTCTTCAACATGCTCATGATACTCTTGTGTAAGATTACTTTTAACAGTTGTGGACATTTGTGATTGCCTTTTGATTTGGAAGAATGTGATATTCAAAGACATTGTAAAATTTCTAAATTCACCTACTAATGAAGTGGGAAATACAGAGGGCAGACTTCTGAAGTTTTAATGTGTTTGATAGATGTTGCCACTGCAGGATATACATGTTGCTCAAGAGATCACCTTAAAACTGGGATTTTTCAGGAAATTCTCATTTTTGCAGCATTTGAGATTAGGACTTAGAAGACTTTATCAATAACTATGTAACATAATTGAGATACTCTAGGAAGCACATTGAGCTTCAGAGACCAGCAAGTGTTCACATCTTGTTCAAAGACACTCTGAACTTGAAAATCTCTCATTCCAAAGTGAAGTTGTTGTCTGCCCTATTTGCCAAAGATAAGCAGGAAAGTGGGCTTGATCAATCTAGATTTTACTACTGTCTAAGGACAGTTGAATGCATAGCTTCAATGAACTTGAGCCCTGTGACATGACATGAGTTCTTTAAGGTGTTTGACGTAGAAAGTTTAGGCAACTTTTGCCATTTTGAACTGGTTTGTACTGCGAAACTAAGCTCCTTAGAGGATGTTCTCTGGCTCAGAAGCCAACTGGCATTCAATGACAATATTTCTATTGTTAAAATCCCTCATCACCTCATTGCCAACGCTATCTCTTTGAACTGTGACCAAATATTTTTCAACAGAATATTAGTTAGAAGGAACCACAATTATGACAAGAAAAGTTATAACAATTAAAGAATGTAGACAATTGTAAACCAGTACTTGAGATCATGTACAGGATCATTTTTTACTTTCAATATAGAAGTCACATCTGGCTATATCCATGGTGGTAAATGAATTATGAACAAGGTGTGAGCTCAGTAGTGGGCTCCTAATCGTCTTCTTATTTGTTATCTCACTGCCTGACTCTGTATTTAACCACGCCAGCAAGCTGTCTCCAGGAAAATTTATAATGAGTGAGCTAGGCATAAGACGTGTGAGTTTGAGCCAGTCTGATACCTGGCTTCAGACTCACGATAAATCCCTGGCCTCTGTTACCTAAAATAAATACGTATAATCTAAGCCAATACAACGTATAAGTAAATTATGTTGCAAGGTTAAGCAAATTAGATCTCATTTCTATCTGTTCTCTCATTCTGCAAAGACTCCAAAGGATGAAGTATGTATTCGTAATTTCTTACCATTCAATCCTTTAAATAGCCAAACGACCGTTTTCCCTCAAGAGATGGATTCTTCTCAGAAGAATCTAATCAAATACACTCAGTTCTGATTAAGTCCCCAATTAAAACAGTTTGCAGCTTAAATCCTTCACGAAAATGGATTTTGTAAGCTATCCTGTTAGCAAGAAGAATTGCAATGTGGGTGCAAGTGATGGACTGTTTATGCATTGGATAAAATTTCACCAACCAGTACTCTTGCCTCCTACAATAACCCTGAAATCCTTACGGGTTAGGTTTATGTGGTGAGGGTTTGGTAATGACTTGGAGATGGGGAGTGGTGAAGAGGTGACCTCCCAGAGCCCAGGCTGCCCTGTGCCAGACACAGCTGGCTCCCGTGGACTCACTGCAACGCACTGCCACACTGGTGGCACCTCAGGGTAAACACATTTAAGAAAGGGAAAAGTGCTTTTTAAAGTGAGGGGGAAAAGTGTGAGAAACCATCCTGCAAACACTGGGGTCAGAGATAAAGAGGGGGACGAGGCACTTCAGGTGCCACAGCAGGGATTCCCCTACAGCCCATGAGGGATGAAGTAGACGACAATGGTGGAGTAGGTATCCACACAGCAGTCCATGGAGAGGACCACATCAGAGCAGATAACCATGCTGCAGCCCACACGGGAGAAGGTGGATATTCCCTGAAAGAGTGAAGTCCATATAAGGACCTATGCTGGAGCAGGTTAAAAGTGTGAGGAGGAAGGAGACAAACTATTATGGACTGACCACAACCCCAATTCCCCACTCCCTACATCACTTGTGGTGAGGAAGAGGTAAAAGAGTCAGGACTGAAGGAGTGAAATTGAGTCTGGTATGAAGTGGAGCAGGATGTTTTAGTTTTTGACTTTGTTTCTCACCATCCCTCTCTATTTTCATTTGTCCATAAATTAAATTATTTCTCCCCAAGTCAAATTTCTTCTACCCAGGATAGTAAATGGTAAAGTGATATCCCTATTTCTGTCTCAACTCATGAGCTTTTTTTTTATATTATTTTCTTCCCTTGTCTTCTGGAGGAAGAGGAGGGTGAGAGCAGCGGAGTGGAGGTCTGGCAATCAGCCAAGGTCAACTCATCACGATTTTCTTCTCCCAAACTGATTAATCTTTGCACTTCGTGTATGTTAGAGAAGTTTTTGTCGTTTGCCTAGAGATAGACTTAGCCTTCTTAAAATCCCTGTAGTTTTGCGTTGTTTCAGTAAAATAATGAAATGGCATCATGAACTCTACCTGAACACCAAAAAAATCTCTGTTTGCATAAATATTAGCTATGAAGTCAACAGGAGCATAAAATTACAGTGGCATCTTTCATGATTTTTTGATGCATATTTTGCAAAGATTTAGAGGTGTCCTTTAGTATATTACACCACAGTTTTGGTAGTGTCCTATAAAAATTTTTATTATATGTTGAATTCATTAAAGTTAAAAAAAACCCTGCCATTCATCTGAAATGTCATGCCTTTTTTCTGCATAAGCCTAGACCTATTAAAAGTTTAAAAAGATTTTTTTTTTATTCAGAAGGAAAATAATTTGACCTTGTACTTTCTGTCTTTCATTGACTGTTTCTGGTTTAGTTTCTTTAAAATAACATTTTCAAAACACTCTAATCCTGTATGACTATGATTTTTCTTGACAGATATCCCATTTTGGTACAGTAAAAGTAAACAAGTAGAAGTGCTATTCTCTAAGGACTGCATGGCTCTCACATTCAGCCTCTGTCGAATACTTTTGCCCTCAAAATAGAAGAGTTGTTAATTGCACTTGTTGAGTATTTCCTGGTTTGAGTTAGAACAGAACTAATTCTGCTCAGAGATTTTACTTTCCAGCTCAGTCTCTTCTAACTAACTGCACTTTCTCAAGTTAACAGCATGTTTTCACAGACAGTGTCTGCTTTGAGAAGTGATAACGCTTGAGGTTTACAGTCATTACCAGGGGTTGGGCTGCAGAAAGGCTCTTGCTGACACTTGCTCCTGGGCAGACCAAGGTCACTGCTAAATCCTGTGTGCCACAGTGGGGGTGCAGTGAGTGAGAGGCTGCACCTGCGGGGAGGAGCGGACAGGACAGGTGACCCTACACTGACCAACAAGGTGTTCCATCCCATAGATGTCATATTTGGTATACAGCTGAGGGATCACGAGGCTCAAGCTCTCTTCTTCAATGATGGTGTCTGAGCAGGACTCTGTCCATTCTGCCTTCGATCCCAATCTGTGCATTCCTGAATCCAATTCTGGAATCCATCTCCTGAATCCAGTTCCTGTCTGTTGCTGAGGTCAGTCTAGAACTCCCCCAGTGCCCGCCCACAGCATCAGTGGTGCCAGTAACGTGCTTGCAGTTGGGGTAGGGAGGGGGTGGTGGGGGGTGGTGGGGTGGTGGGGTTGGATTCGGTATTAGTTTTGTATATATTTGTTTATATATAATTTTTTAATTATTATTTTTGTTAAAGCATAAGTCTCTCTCCCTTGTTCCCTTTCTCTTCCCCTTTGGGGAGGAAGGGCCTGTAATAGAGAGCATCTGTCATTCATCTAGGGGCCAGCCCAGCCCTAACCCATGACAAGGACAGTGCAGTAAAATTATAACCAATGCCTTTTGTACAGTGAGAGTAAATTAAAGTAAAAAGTAAAATGCTTCTGAAAATGAGCGTTAGTGTCGGTTCAAAGGTGGTCTGTCTATTAGAGTAAAATATTGTCTTAATCAAGGAAAAGAGAATCAAATATGCAGCATCCTGGCCATTGTTCTTCAACTGTCAGGTTGCCTTTTATCTTAACCTTCAGCAAATAAAATTGCATCTCATTTTACAAAGAACAATCTCTTACTGTCCAATCATCTCCCAGTTCTCCAGCTTTCTTTTATCCCTTGAAAGATATTCTCAGCATTCTATAATCTTAAATAAAACTTTTATTGTTGTAACTTGGTTTTCTCTCCCAAATTTCAAGATAGTCATTGTGCAATCAATTGCTACAGATTACACCATACAAAATAAGAAATGTTGCCTTCAACGCCATAAAATTATGTCGATCTACACCAGCAATTGAACTGGTCTCTCTCTTTAATTTTCGTGAAGATTTTCTCACTCCACTGAGAAGGGCAGTAGCCTATTCTTTCAGCATTCTCTGACTTTAAATAATATTGAGAACTCACCAATATAAAAAAATATGAATGACAATGTTGTTTTTGAGTAGTCTTCAAGATGCAGAAGCATACATAACTATTTCAACTGAAATTATTTAAATTTGCCTGAGCATCAAACTACAAACTATACGAACTGGAAACACAACACCATGGAGAATGCATATTTATTCTTTGACAGAAGAGATTCCCCAACACCACACCCCATTCCCCTCCCAAACACCACCACCCCCCCATCCCACCCCTCCAACCCCCACCCCAGTTTTGTGAAACGTGAGGTCTGGACTAGCGATTTTTTTCTTAATTCCGTCCAGTGGTACAATGTAAATAGACTTTGACTGAAACTTTGTTTTAAGAGCTTTTAGAATGACAGCTAGACAACCGGAAATACAAAGTTCTTTTTAGACTACAAATATTTCATACGCTGTTTAGGGCTTCGTTCTTTTTTTTCCATTTTATTTTATTTTATTATGAGAGGGAGAGTAACAGATACGTTTCAGAAGCTGTATGTAAGACAGAAAATCTCACTGCCATTATTTTTTTGAAGAGAATATTAAAGTGAGAGTTAAACAGCAAAAAGATTTAAAACTGGTTAGGTTAGAAAGAGGATAGACATAAAATATGGCTGAGGTTATTCTATGTGAGAAAAAACCACAAAACAGAAATGTAGAGAAATCCTAGCAGAGTGTAATCTCTGACCAAGAGATGAATGAACTACAAAATTGAACAAGTCTACTGAGGCACCTTTGAGAAAAACTGTTTGAAAGCAATTTTTTTTTTTTTTTTTTTCCCCAGATTTCTGACAAAGTAAAATTGCACGTTCACGTATAAGTGAAGGATCTGTTTTGGAGCAATAGTCTTCACTGTTAAATCTTTTTACATCCATTGCAGTGAAGTACTTAGTAAAAGAAGAATGGTTTGGAAGGAAGAGAGGGAACCATAAGTAAATAAACATTTGCCGCAAAGGTAGGAACCTGCTAAATTAGGAAGGAAGATGTTGAACATGAAAGAAAAATTATTAAAGTTGATAGAAATATGAAAGAATGAGAAAGACAGAGAGGGAAGCATGGAACAGGAGAAAGAAAAAGAGCATTTATTACGGTGTCATAGAATGATAGAAACAAAGAATGCTTTGGATAGGAATGGACCTTTAAAGATCATCCAGTCCAAACCCTCTGCCATGGACAGGGACGTCCTTCACTAGATTAGGTTCCTCAAAGCCCCATCCGACCTTACGTTGAATGTTTCCAGGGGTGGATCATGTATCACCTCTCTGGGCAACCTGTTACTGGAACAGGTTATCATAAAAACCCACCCTTATCATAAAAACCCGTCTTCCTTATGTCCAATGTAAACCTATCCTCCTTCAGTTATAAAACTCTTGCCCCTTGTCCTGTCACTACAGGTAAAAAAATCTTTCTCTGTCTTATAAGCCCCTTTTATACATTGAATAATTGTCTCCCTGGAGCTTTCCCTTCTCCAGGCTGAACACCACCAACGCTCTCATCCTTTCTTCATAGGAGAGGTGTTCCAGCCCGCTGATCATTTTCATGGCCCTCCTCTGGATCTGCTATAACAGATCCACGTCCTTCTTGTACCAGAGACTCCAGAACTGGATGCAGTACTCCAGGTTGAGTCTTACACGAACAGAGTAGAGGGGGAGAATCACCTCCCTTGACCTGCTGGCCATGCTGATTTTTATGCATTCCAGGGGTACAATTGGCTTTCTGGGGTGCAAACGCACATTGCTGGCTCATGTCCAGTTTTTCATGCATAAGTATCCACAAGACCTTCTGTGCAGGGCTGCTCTCAATCCATTCATCGTCAGTCTGTATTGATACTAGGCATTGCCATAATCCAGGTGCCGGACTTTGCACTTGGCCGTGTTGAACTTCATGAGGCTCATACAGGCCCGCTCCTCAAGCCTGTCAGCATCCCTCTGGACAGCATCCCTTCCCCCTAGCATATTAACTGCACCACTCAGCATGGTGTCACCTGAAGACTCGCCGACTTCCACTCAATCCTACTATGTCATTAGTCAAGATATTGGACAGTACAGGTTACAATATGGACCCCTGAAGGACTGTACTTGCTACTGATCTCCAGTTGGACATTGAGTCATTGACTTAACTCTTCAACTGGGTAGCCACCCAGCCAGTTTCTTATCCATCTATCAGTCCCTCCATCCAATCCATATCTCTACAATTTGGAGACAAGTTTGTTGTGTGGGACCATGTAAAAGGCCTTACAGAAGTCCAGGTAGGTAACATCCATAGCTCTTCCCTTGTTCACAGATGCAGTTACTCCATTGTTGAAGGCCGCCAGATGAGTCAGGCATGATGTGCCCTTGGTGAAGCTAATCACCTCACCTTCCATATGTTTAACGTCTTCCAGGAGGTTCTGCTCCATAATATTACTGGGCGCAGAGGTTAGGATCACTGGTCTGTACTTTCCAGGGTCCTCCTTTTATATTCTTTTTAAAAATGGGTATGATATTTCCATTTTTCCAGCCTCTGGGGACTTTGCCTGCCTGCCATGACTTTTTGAGTAAGATGGATAGTAGCTTAGCAACTATATCTGTCAGTTCCCTCAGGACCCTGAAATGTATCTATTCATGTTCCATGGACTTATGCATGTTCATGTTCCTCAGATGGTCTCAAAATTGATCTTCTCTTAAATTGGAGAGGACTTCACTCCCCTAGTTTCCGCCTTGAGATTCAGGGATTGGAGAGATGCAGGAAGAGCAATTGCCAGTGAAAATCAAGGCAAAAATAGTTATTGAGAACTTCAGGTTTCTCCATATTTATTGTCACTAGATATCCTGTCTCTTTATTGGCTGGAGCACAATTTACAATTTCTTTTGTCTCCCTTTTCTGGATAACATACCTGCAAAAGCCCTTTTTATTTTTCTTCATGCTTTCAAATAGTCTTCTGGACTGCTCTACCGCTTGCTCTGCTGCTTTTCCAGATGATGTCAGGATGATTGAAGTATCTCAGCAGGATTGGAGCCTGCAAGCATGATATTTCATGTAGGTAAAGTAAGTATGTTTTGTCCTCAGGCTCTCCTTGGTCAGGCAACCGGTATTAAACACCAACCAAGAGATATCCTTTGTTGACTAATTTTTACCCATAAGTTCTCAAGATGTTCATCGCTGTTTCTCAAAGGCAGCTCTCGGCAGTCAATCTATTTTTTTTTAAATATGGGGCAACACCCCACCCCTTCTTCCTTTCCTGTCTCTTCTGAATAGTTTATAGCCAAGTATAGCACTTCAGTCATGTGATTCATCCCCCTAAGTTTCAGTGATATCAATTCCATCATGACTCTCGAGCTCCATAGTGGATTCCAGCTCATGCTGTGTGCATTAGCATAGAGGCACTTCAGCTGGGCTATTGATCTTGACACCTTATTAGAGGAACACACACTAATTCTTTTGAGGTACTTCACAGGTGATTCCTTATTGGTTCCTAATACATCAGCAGCCCCTGTCCCTTCTCTGTTGCTCAGAACTCATTTGGTGATCTGAATCCCATGAGCTTGCAACAGACGTAGCTTCTCAGATGCAGAACCATGGTCATAGAAGCCAGAACCTTAAGTATGATACCAGCCATGCATTAACTTGTTCAGTTTGTCTCTTTCTTCCTGAATCCCTTCCTCTGACTGGAAGGACACAGGAGAATACAACCTGTGCTCCAGATCCTTTTAATATTACTCCAAGGGACGTATATTCCTTTTTGATGGTTCTAAGTTTCCTTTTCATAGTATCACTAGATCGTACATGGAATAGTAGGAACAGATGATAATCTGTAGGGTTCACCAGTTTGGGCAGCCTTTTATTGATGACATGAATGCGAGCTCCTGGTAGGCGGCAAACTTCTCCAGAGTGCTTCAGTGCTTCTCAGTAAGGAATCTCTCATTAGTAATACTTCATTTGTTTTTCTGGTGGCACTGGTTCTAACATGAGGGGGTGGTTGGATCAGCTTTGCATGGCTGACATTTCCTGGATTGTCTCTGTTATTCACATACTCTTTATTTTACAACCTCTGAGTGCTGTAGCTGTTATATAGGGACGATTTAGGGGACAGGGAAAGGTTTTTCATTCTACCTCAAGCAGAAACAAGAGTCTAGTCTCCTTCCTCTCAAGAGTTACTTGCATCAGTCAACTGGAGGCCGAATTTAAGCTTGTCTTCCCCTTGTGCAGCCTTAAGGCAGGGCTGTCACTCAGCCTGGGACAGCACTCAACATTACGTATTCATCGCCTGTTCACATTCCCAGATACTGTGCTGCCTGTTGAGCTCCTCTTGTTAACAACAGCTACTTGTTTGAAGAGTTGGGCACACTTACATCTAGGACATCCACCACTGCCTTCTGAAGGGGACTTCTGAGTGAGAAGCTCCATGCAGTCGAAGGTCTGGACAGCTACTTCAGTCCTTCAGAGCTCTGTTCAGGTGGAAACCCTGGCATATGCAGGCTGTAGTCCTTTTGGTTGCCTCAGTCAAGAAAATGTGCTGTGAAAGTAAAGCATTTTGATTAATTAAGATTAATTAGAACATTTTACATTAAAGATTACTTGGCTTCCATGTGTCCTGGATTAGGGATAACCTTGCTGTCTTTCCTGAGGGGAGGTGTGGAAAAGCCCCTTCTCTGAAGCCTTGGTAGATTTACTTGGCAGACAATTATTCTGCAACTACTAATTTTTTGTGAGACATTTAGTAACATGACTGTTGCAAATCAGTTGCTTCATTTTGTTTTAACATGACTAAGCAAAACAGAGGCTAAACAAACAAATGGAAGACAGAAATGGGGAGGCTTTGACGAGGTTCCAGTCCTATTTTCTCAAGAAGGACCAACAAATTTTCTTCTTTCCTGTCCAAAACTGCCCAGATTAACATTTGAAATGGTAGCATGTCTGTCACTGACACCTACAAGGCAACAATAACTATGGCTTAGTATCTGTTGGGTAACAGATATCAATTAGAAAAATATAAGAAAAGAAGAGGTCATTGTGCAAGCTGCAGTTATATCTCTGGTTGTGTTCACGTGTTAAAGTGAAAAATGATCAGTGGTTTGTGTCCAAGACAAGTAAAACTGATTGTCTCACTTCTATGTTTGGAAAGACTACTTCTATTCCTACAAATTTATTTTGAAGAAAACGTTGCTGTTCAGCAGACCAAAAAGGAGGTTAGCTAATTGGGAAGTGATCGAAGAAGAAAGTATTTCAAATTATCTGAGTTCTTGAACATTCTCAGCTTTGCACACCCCTACGCTTCTTTATACAGTAGTGCAGATGCACTATCAGAGCCAAATTCTGTTTTGATAGGTTCTGTGACACTAAATTTCCACAGATCATTATCTGTAGGGGAAAGGAGATAGAGAAAGGAGAAACATGATGAAGGAGCTGAAAGGGGGAGAAGATAATAATAAGAAGTGTTTAGATTGCTTTGCTTTTTTTTTTTTTTTTTTTTTTTTCAGTTCTAGAGAGTTAAGTATTGTCTGTAATATAAAAGTTTTAAACTGTAAAATTAATTTATATATTTCATTTTATCACTATTTTTATGTATTCTTTGTCAGTCTAAATGGAAGGATACTGAATAACGAAAGCACTATACAGTTAAATTAACTGTTATGCTGTGTAAAAAGCAGAGTTGAGGAAGAAAAGATTATCATTGCTTTTATAATTACAGAGGCTAATGCTGGTCCTTCAACAATAAAAAGAAACCACTGCTATACCTGACAACTCATGAAACGCACCATTCCTTTACAGCTTAGCTTAACTGTAAAGCTTAGCTTTACAGTTTTATTTATTATAATGGTTAAGATGCAAGAGAGATTAGATAAAGGTCAAAAGCACTCAGGATTTAATTATCTGGCTCAAATGTCACTGGTTTCAAAAGGAGCAATGACCTTATACCTTGTTGGATGTTATACATCATGCCACTTGGATAATCCCATCTAATTTTACGCACTCAGTTTAGGTGTACAAAGAACACTACACACTCCTTTTATCAAAAGAGATTTCTTGAGGGAATTATTCAGCCCCCTTAAAATCTGAATTTTTCTCTAGCAGTATGTGTCCCCTCACTACAAAGGACTGCAGATGCTACCCCAGAGTTAAGAGGAGGAGAGGGCTGTGAGATCATTAGATTTTATCTATACGAGATGGCACAAGTGACAAGACACACCAGCTAGTGTCCACAAAAGGAGGGAAAAGTGGGGACATAGTCTCTCTTGGTGAATTATCTGCCTGGAGACAGCCATGGACAAACTGTTTTTTAATTTAAGGGTGGCAGTGAAGTGCAAAAATCAGCTGAGATGAAGTCAAGTCCAGGATTTTTCAAAACACAGTTCAGTCTGACCTGGGTTCACAAGCACTGAAGTGCATGACCACTAAACACAATCCAACAGCACCAAAGTAGAATTAGGTAGGTTGATTGCTTAGCTCACCTGTTTGTATTTCCTTTGTGGGTAAACATAACATTGAATTTTCTGTATTTGTAATATAGAAAACGGTTCAAGAAAAATACAATATCCTTGTAATTATTTTTACAACCATGGGAGCTGAAATATGCTTTCAGTCTTAATTTCAATTTAATAAAATTTTATGCTTGGATTATATTTAAATATGTACCAATACATGCACAATTTTAAATATATTTTTCTCTCTATATTACAAATTTTTCAGCTTCCGAAGAAATGCTGCAGTAAGCACTGGCTTTCAGTGAGGTAAATTAAGATAAATAGAACTGTTATATAAATCTGGATTATATAAAATCTCTATAAGAGAAATCTGTTGCAAAGTGGGTACAGTAAAGTCTAAGTGAAAGTAGAAAAGTAGAAAGTTTCAGTTACAGTATTAAGAGATGGATGAATAATGCGCAGTCATGTAAGTGAAATATAATTATCTAATTAATTGTGTATTGGATGCTTAATACAAAAAAACCCAAAGTACATTATGCCGTTCTTTTTATCTTTGTCTTTCAATACAAAATTCTTTTCGAAGTAATGACTAAATGTCCAGAAATCAACTACATAATCCTGAGGGATAATCTGTGCTTTATGAAGAGATGTTTTGTATTCCATTTTAAGTAAAAATCTTCAGGACTACCTGTGACACACAAGAAAACACACCTATGAGTGAAGTTAAGAGAACTGCAGTTTTCTAGACTACACAACTGAAGGCTACGAAGCCGGGCAGAGGAACCCTAGCAAAATCTTTATGGCAAACAGCACCCTGACTTGACTGTCTCTAAAATCATCCATGCTCATAATTTTTGAGAGTGTAAAGTACAAAAATTAGGTGACATTAATTCAGATCCAGGATTTAAAAAACAATCTGACCTGGATTAACTAACACTGAAATGCCTTAACAATAAATGTAGACCAATCAGGCCCTGGTCTCACCGCGAGAGGAGTTGGCAGGAGGGGTGTTCTCCATAGATCATCTTGCAGACTGAAGGAGTTACCACCTAAAGGAGCATGTGACATCCCACTACCCTTGGGTGCCAGGGAGAAGCACTTAGGGACTGTGTAAATATTCTTATGGGATGTTTTAAAGGAATTGTGGAAATACTTAAGGCTTATTCTGAAGCGTTTAGGGGAAAGGAAAAGACAGGGAAAGGGAGGGATTGAGGTGGCTCAGGAAGGAACGAGTGTGGGAAAAAATAGGGAGAAGGGTAGAAGAGTGGCCAGCTAGCTATAAACAGATTGTTGGTTGCTAAACTTGTCTTGCTGAGCCCAGTGCTTGACCACTGCAGTCTGTGCGGTATTCTTATAAAATCCTATTTCCAACTATCTTCTCTGTGGGTGCACCTTCTGTTCTGAGCAGTGAAAATGAGCAAATTTAATGCCAAACTAGCCGGCAAACAGGATTAGAGGTCCGAGTACCAGCAACTGGAGTGTGACTGTGAAACTGAGGGTCTTGTAAGTCCAGAAGCCAACAACCGGAGGGAAGTAAACTCTGGGGCAAACACAGCTTGAATGTCTAAGCTGCTCCAGTAAAGACTAACCGTCAGCATCCATCAGCTGGAGGGGAAGAAGACGATCAGGTTGAATAGGCTACTGACATTATGTGAGTGCTGTGCATTTAGGTAGAAGCCAGCCAGTAAAGGCAATGTTTCCCATCTGCGTGGTCAGTTATTTCTGCATTGCATGTGCACGCATCTATCAGGGTAGATAGATGTCTGGCTCACCAGCTGGAGCTGGAGGTGGAAAGAAAGGAACCACAAGAGCCTCACATCTGCTGGGCTGGGAAAGGAGGATCACCCTCTATCCCACCAAATTTGGCAGCTTCTGATGCGTTTCTCGATATCTGTGAGTTAAATTTAGTCTTTTTTCTTAAAAATAAACACATTGCTTTGAAAACAGAAAATGTTTCCTCTTGGCACAAGTATACATTGGCTAATGCTTGCCATGTAGAAACAAACTGTCCCTGTCCCTGGAAACACTGCCATTAGGAAAAGAGACTGTTAGAGTAATGGCATGTACAACTGATGGGTGATTCCACTGCAAAAAATGCTTATTGACCAAACACGAATCTCTCTTTGTCTGATTATTCTCACTTACTTGCAGACTGAAATGCATCCTGTGTTTTTACAATATTCTACCAGACTGCTATGATGGAGTTGTTTTTGGAGATACATGCCATTTATTTTCTTTTTACTCAACATTTGATTTGTGCTGCTACCATAATAAAAACAGGGAGAAAAACCAGAAATGCGTTTCTTCTCAGCATATGAGAGGTAACAAAACAAACCTCTAAATTTAAAGGCCACTGGGTGAAGATCCCATATTCAATAACTTCTGCTTCAGAGACTTTAGTGAATTTTAAAATAATATATCAACAAGAACATAACTGATTCTGAAAACTCTTTTCCTGTTCCATTTGAAATCCCCTTCAAAACCCCCAAGAATTGACATCTCCTACTTAGATTCACTACTGTATTGACAGTCTTTATTCATTTAAACTCATTTAAGCTGGCTATATGATAAACACTGTCAGTTAAATTACATATAAAACATTTGTACTGTTTTACTGTTGGCATGGTTTTTAGCACAATTTTGTCTTGAACAAACTGATGCTCTTCCAAATAATTCCCAGGTCTGGCTCAGGAGATATCATGAGTTACAGACCACTCCAGCAGGTAATCTATGCTGGTCACTCTGTTTCAGATGGGTGCAATCCCATCCTATCTGTATCTGGGACAGTTGCACTGAGACTTGACTGTGCATGACAGGGTGATTTGTGTGGAGAGGAGGACATCTTAACAAGCACAAGAGTGTCACAAGACACCGGAGTACAAGGTTTTACTAAGCTCTTCTTGGTGTCCCTGCTGATGCCTTAATAAATGGTTGGACATACTATTATTAGACCAAGCTACCCTTAATAACCTAGTTTCAGTGGCTAGATTAATGTAAAAATTATTATCAGATAGAAGAAGGGAAGTTGGAAAAGTAACTAAAATAGGGTAAAATAGGTGAGGAAAAAATTAAATCTAGAAATTTTATGGAAAGGTACATCGAGAGAAATGGTAAAATAAAGAATACCTATAGTGGAATGAAATTTTTGCCGCAAAGAAATGAATAGAGATTATTCAATAGACTTCAGTAATTGCATGTTTCTACTTGGACCACGCTATTACAGGGCATAGGAAAGGAGGCTTTGCTGTGTATTCTTATTCTAGTATGAGGAAAATATTTCCATTCTTGCATGTATGCTAATTTGTATGTGTGTCACACAAATGCATTTACTGGTTAAAATAATATTTAATTAAAAAGAACAGTATGAAGACCACAATAAGCTGTTCATAAATACATGCTGGTTCCTCTAATGTTGTAAATCAGAATAAATTATTTGCAAATCTTGTGACATATAATTTCGGGAGGATGATCCCCCCTTATTCTTCTTTTAATATGTCTCATTGCCTTAATCAAGGTGCATTAACCTATCATAACCTCTAGCATCAAATCACCTTATATGGCATATTTATCTCCCACTGCGCAATTATAGTGGGGTTATAAAATTGTGGCAGAACAGTTTGTGGCTTAGATGTGTAAGAAGCAGTACTTGCACAGAAACGAACAACTTCCAGTATCTGGAACCGAGCAATTAATCATAATTCACTGTACTTTTTAAGGCACAATTTCAAACTGTCTGAATCATTTAAATACCATGACTACCTGCCCTAGGAGAAAATGACAGTCAAGGAATTAGCAACAAGAATACTGTGTGATTTAGTGGAATAGAATAGAATAGAATAGAATAGAATAGAATAGAATAGGACTATTTCAGTTGAAAGAGACCTACAACAATCACCTACCTAGTCCAATGTCTGACCAATTCAGGGGTGACCAAACGTAAAAGCGCATTACTAGGGCATTGTTCAAATGTCTTATCGCTGACAGGCATGAGGCATCAACCATCCCTCTAGGAAACCTGTTTCAGTGTTTCGTCACCCACTCTGTAAAGTTTAAACCTCCCCTAATGCAGTTTTGAACTATTCCCATACATGCATCCTATCACTGGATACCAATAAATAAATATTTCCTTCTCCTACAGCAATTATATTCTAACTCTAAGCACGAAATTCTGCCAAGAGAAGGAATGGAAAAATGCACTTCAGCAAAGCAAAAAAAGATCTGGAGATATCTTTTCCGGCTTCCACATTGTGTTACTTTCTTGGCAGTAAGCTTTCAGAACAGTTTACCTTAAAGGTAGTTGATTTCTTTTTATATTTATATGTTTACTTTTTTACCATGTCACAAAGGGGAAAATTTCAGAAAACAAAATAAACACTACAGCTGGAACATTACTTAAGTCTCTCTAGGGGATTAAGAATGAAGTTACCACATACCTAGAAAGCTTGTTATTTTAAGATTTCATGCATTTTATCTGCCTGACTTTAACATCTTCAATACATAGCCCTGCACATAGTAATTTTCTAAATATGACCTCCCTTCTTGCATGAGATATGCAAATTTTAAACAGTTTCAAAAGCTCCTTCTATTAAGCTCACTAACTATGGAGAAGCTTGGAAAGACATTAGATGCTAATGGCAATAAAAGTAGTGAAGCAGAAAATTACTGTCACTCTGACGAAAGCAATACATGAAACTTGGTATCCTACAATATCCTAATCATTATTTATGCAACCCCATAGGTGTATGCAACGTGTCATAGGCAAATAGAAATGACAGCAGCATTAGCAACGCACAAAGTAGGTGACTGAAGAGCAGAAGGCTGTCATCTGTTTCTCCAGGCACTGACAATGGCCCCTAATGATCCAGTTCTACATCTCCATGCCCTGCTATCCCTTGAAAACAATGACAGCTTCATAGGCAAAACACCCAAAAAGCAATCAGGATAATACTAGGACTGGGTTTAGGGGTTTTTTGTTTGTTTGTTGGTTGATTGGTTTGTTTCATTAATTTTTTTCTTAAATGCCCTTAAGACTGCTTTGAATAGTCATGCTCCTTTTGCAGCAGTGCTCTTTATCTCCCCCTGTCTGGAGATGATGACTTCAGTCCTCCAGAATGAGGAAGGCCCCATTCAAAACAATAATTCCAACCTCTGAACTAGGGACTGAATTAGTTACAAAAGGGGGACATAAGCATCTTGTAAATTTTGAAAAGAAAACAATTCTGATGGCATTTAGTGATTCTCCTAGTACACTGGACTGGCACTTCTTTCTGCCTTTCTTGCTGGAGAGTTTAAAGGAGGAAGCTGAGAAAAGGTCTCATTAGTCATTGAAAATATCTCCACTTGGTTCTTTCAACTTGGCTTAAACACAGGTTACAACTCATTTAAGACGAAGTTTGCTTTCTTTGGAAAACAGATATCCCAAAATTCTGCATCTAGTCAACGAAGAGAGAGCCAAAAGCACTGCTACAAACACCTTCAGATTCTTCTTCCCACTTTGGAAGTAAAACCTAACAACTTATTCAATTTCTTTATTAAGCTGGCTCTAGTTAAAACAGATTGCAGTTGTGGAGAAACATATATCTGTATTTATGTTTATGATTATATTTCTCTGTGTATGTGTGCGTGTGTGTATATATATAATGCCACTAATATCTGATTTAACTCTGCTTATGTTGAGAGGTATCAGTTGTGCATACTTCTATGCATTAAAAAAAAAAAAAAAAAAAAGCCAAAGATGAGGTCTAAACTCTTAAAAGCTTGCGATGGTTTCTGTTTATGCAGGATGTAGGAATAATGCTTGCAAGGTTTGGAATTGTAGTCTGCAAACTGGA
Organism: Bucorvus abyssinicus; assembly: GCA_009769605.1. Taxonomy (NCBI): domain Eukaryota; kingdom Metazoa; phylum Chordata; class Aves; order Bucerotiformes; family Bucorvidae; genus Bucorvus; species Bucorvus abyssinicus. The sequence continues at coordinate 130,173,655 of CM020024.1, forward strand.
AAAACTTGCACAATATTTGTCTTGGTGGTTCCAAGCATGAACACTGGCATGTGAAGACTGTTCTTTCAGAAAAGATGTTGCTGTTCTTAATTTACTATATGTTCTGATTTACTATACTATAGGAAGTCTTTTTTCATACTTTAATTAGTGCAAAATGTCACATTTGTGCAACACTTGTGAAATTGATGAGCAATTGATCTTGCTAGAGGATGTGCAATTCTTTTTGAAGCTGTGTATGTGAATGGAAAGAACAGTTTTCCTCATAGCAGAAGTTGTCGTTCTGTACCGTTACAAGTATGAAAGAAGAAAGTTAAACTGATAGCCCTGTAGAAGGACAAAACTGTATCGGTGAATAATTCATAAACATTTTTCTGAAATAAAATACTAGCATTTGCTATTTTGCTTAGGCAGTGATTAATATGAGCTTGTCTGAATATAGGATTTGTCCTGAATTTCTTGCAAAATGCTGACACTGTAAGACCATAAGAAACATTTGATCAGAAAGGGAGATCAGAAAAAGCTTAGTTTTGCTTTTAAAATGCTCACCTTACCCTGGTTTCAGTCTGCTTTGTTCATGTTCTGTTTGTTTGTCTGCTTGTTTTTACCTAAAATTGTAATAATCAATGTTTTACCAGAGCAAAATAATCTACTCTCACTGCGTTAGTGAACAAGAGAAAGTTGGAAGTCTGTGTTGGTTAGTTCTTGTCTTTCTTGGTAATCTTGAAGAAAGAGCTTTTAGCGGTCATTTTCCTTCTAAGCAAAGATGTATAACATAACTTTCTTTAATTTGGCTTCCTAAAGAAAATAATTTCATTTGAATGACTAATTTAATGTTTCAGTTGTCTTTTTACTTCTAGGTTTACTAGATAATAGAATCTTTCAAGTTTTGCCTTTCACTCTTAAATGAAAGTTGTGAAGGTTTTTGACAGCTAAGTGCAGTTAGTAACTGTAAAAAGTACTTCTGTGAGTAGTGAGATTAATATAAATGTAATACACAGAATCCCTGTGTCAAACAGCTTTATCAAATCAGTCTTTAGTTCCAACTCAGTGTTGAGAGATGAGTAACTTTCCTGAAAACACACACTCTCATGTACACACTCACACATATTTACAAAAATTCCTTTGTGTATTGTGACGTTTCTACTAACAATTCTGTCATAAATTTTTCATCCCCCTCGTTACTAACATTGGAAGCTTCATAATGAGACTGAGATTCATTAGATGGATTTTTCTCTGATGAGACAAAGGGGAAGAAAAATGGAGATGAGATTTGAAGGATGCTGATGCTGAAAGAGAACTTTTTTTCAGAGGCCGTGGAAACTGGCTGTCCAGCAAGCTGGCAGAGATGAACAGTCCCTGATTGCAGGTGTAGGGTATGTCCCGGAGATGGGGAGTGGTAGGCCTATTTTAGTCAAAGAGAAAGAATGAAGTAGACGCTCGTCATCCAAATAGCTGAGCACAATGACTTCAGAGACTTCTTGGGCATACAAATCAGCAGATCACTTAGGGACTTCCTTAAGTTGACAGGACCTTGAAATAACAAAGACTGTGGATGTGGCTTGGAGGATTGCTTTCACCTACAGTGGCGTGACTATAGCTGAGCAACTCATGCTTCGGATCCTTTTTGATTTAAAGTAGAGAAATAGGGATTTTTAGAACATGGATTCCTCTGATATATTTTAGATATCCAGAAGCGTAATACTTTCGTAGAAAATCTTATTTTTCTTCACTAACTAGATAGCAAGCTCAAATTTAGATGTCTACATTATAAAAATCTACACTTGTTGAGTTTCACCTTAGAAATGGACAACTGACATGAGCAACTGGTTCATAATTTTTTAGATATTCTAATCTTAGGTTACATAATCTTCAATTAAAACAAAGCAAATGTCACCTGTCATCTATTATGTCACACTATGTTTCATACACATAAATTAGTTACATTAACCTACATATTATTTTATAATTGAAGAATCTAAGAAGCTGAGTTCAGAATAAAACTAAATAAGCTGCTAATGGTTGTTTGCTGAGACACATCTTTTTCCCTAAAACTACTTTTTTTTGGTGAAGAATTGGATACAAAAGTGTTAGAATTATCAAATAAGTTACAAATATGACTTCTGTTCAAAAATTTATGGTTCCATTATTAATTATTTTATTGATTTTAAAATGGGATTTCTGTAAATAATGTACTTAATAGCCTTTTCATTCTACACTATTGGCAATAACTTAAATGAAAAAAATTATGTGTATAGGTAAAAGTGTTTTGAAGCTTTGCAAGCATATAACTTGTAAGTAATTTCTCTTTTTAAATGTTTATTTTGTCAAATCGGTTGAGCAGCTTTTACTGCTGAATGGGCATAAGACACAGTTATTAAATGAACATGTCAAGAAACGAGATATTTTTTAGGTAACTGAATGTATTTCATACTGACTACAATCAGTGCCTATATGTTTGAGAAGATAAATAGATTACTTTGCTGGAAGCTACTTTTCCCTGTGAATTTAATATATAATAAAACTTTGAATGAACAGAGCTGTTAGATGTAGTATACTACATTAAAAATGTTTCAAGAACTTTCATTAAAAGAAAAGAAAAATGTTTAAAAAGTTTATTTTAAAAGCAATTATTTTCTGTTAAGGATTCTTTAAGCTTGAGTATTCTTTCACAGAAACCAAAATAGTTGCTCACATCCGTTGTGAAAAACTTATCTGCATGCCAACATTTTTCATCAAACATACTTTGTGCATTATTCAGTTACCTACTTTGTAAAGGAGGGTATGGCATTCAGCAATGACTGAAAATCACCAAATTGTTTCTTACTGAGTGAATATTTTTATTACCTACCCGGTTTGATATCTACTAATTTATAAAGCTTATAGTCTTGTACGTCCAGCTTTATATATTGTAGAATATATCATGGCATATTGTCAGTGAAATTATCAATTTTTACTGTTTGATAAGCAATCTACAAATTTCTGTTAATTACACCTGCATTTCAAAAATCAGTATAATAGAATTTTCCTTTTTTGCTGTATTTAATGCTACTTGTATTTTCATTGCAGGACACTACTGTGGCATGTTTAAATCTATTTTTTTTTCCTCTGATACTAAAATGTCAGTTACTGATCCCTGCTTACAAGCAGTCTAGATAGTTTTGAAAGTTTTAGAAACATCTGCTCACCAGCCCATAATGTTATAAAATCTGAATGTTTAAAACATTTGGTTCTCCACTCTCTTATTACCATAGAAAAAACACCTGCAATAAATAAGCTGCTCGTCAGAATAAATTTCTTGAATTCATTAAGGATTTCTCATGCTTGTTTTGAAAGTGCTTGAATACAAATGAGAATAGAATTTAAGTCTAATGGCTGAATGCCACAAAAATAATAATAATAAAATACTTCCTTGTCTGCATGACTCTGATTGTCCATGGAATCATCAGTGACCTAGGAGAAAGATTGGTGTCTGGATAGGGAGCCACTCCCTATTGCTGTTCACTGAGCAGCACAAGAACAAAGAAAGCATATGCAGATTTTTAACCTACAAGCCACCATATTTTCTTACTGTCCTTCAGGATCACAAGGATCCAGTCTGATGACTGAGTCTCAGGGCCTTTCTAGAGTAGGTGTGATGACATGCCCAGAAAAGCTCTACGCTGTTTTGGAAATTCTCTCCAAAAGCATCACCTTGTCACTTATTTTTATTTGCATTGGTAGGTGATCCTTCTGCTCACTGTCTCTGGGACTCTCATCTTTCTCTATTTTATGCTAGAGTAACTCTATCAATTCTAACTGGCTGACTTCTAATTTAAACCCGAGTGAAGCAAATGTCTCATCCGACATAACTGTCAGCAATGAAGTAGCTACTGAATGCAGAAAGATTTCATTTAAATCTTCATGTACAACAGCCTACGTAGCGCGTTACCGTCTTTCCAAGGACACAGTACATAAAGATTCAATGTAAAAATTACCAAAACTTCTGAATGCTGAAAGATTTCATTAGGTAAAGGGTCTTCATGGTGTTTTCTATATTAAATTATCTTAAGAGGCAAACTTCTGTTGCTGAATAATCTACTATGGTTGTAGTACTGAGCAGTTACCCCCTGTCTATCACCTTTAATCCCAACAAAAGATAATGGGAAATTAAAAAGATGAAGACTCAGAACAAAAACCCAAAACCCAAAAAAACCTCACAGGGCACCTCATATGTTGGGATCTGTATAGAGTGGATTAAAGAGAAATTCTTCCAAGAACAGATGGTTCATGTAAGATGTATCTACCGCGGTGTATTCTAAAAAGCTACTGATTAAACCAATCAGCCATGAAGCCCAAATCTGGCTGCTGCTAGGATTAAAACCTATGCGACTTCCAATCTGATAGACAGCAAGGGCTCAAGTTCTTATCATCCCTTTCTCTTTCCAAAACAGTATTATCCCAGAAACAGGAGTTAGCATCAGCTTCTTTCTTCTCTGGGGGAAGGAGTAGGAGAGGATATGCTAGGAAAAGTATTGTACACCCAAATAGATTTCATTTCAATATTACAGTTACAGTTGCTAAACACTGAAAAGTTGGGAATGAAATAAACGTTCCCAGTTCAAGGCCATCAAGACTGTATTACAAATATACATTTAGTACTCAGTCTTTGTTATATGTTTTCAAGGTAACACACTGTGCATCTTACTGCAGACATCCTGAAAGTATATTAGTGAGTTACAAACGTTAATTTCTATGATTTTCAAATAGTTTGCTGGTTTTGAAAGGAGATTAAACATTAGTATTATAATTATGACTAATGCTTAGAATAATTTCATTTAAATTGCATTTTTTTTACCTCACTTTACCCTCCACATTTATCTTCAACACTTCCTATCATGTTTATTTATCTTTTATTTAAAATTTGCAATAGAAATTCAAACCTTACATGCATTGTTAATCACCCATTTATCAATAGTCCGTTTGAAAGAAACATGAGTATGTTTCATGTGAACATGAAGAGGTAGATGATACTGCCTGGACCTTCAGCCTTGCTCTGCATGTGAACAATAAATACATTTGTAAGCATTACCAGTCTTCCTTCCTTTGTTAGTCATCATGTGTTTTCTTTTGGGGTGGGGGGAAGGTACGAGAAAGAGAAGTTAGATTTTTCTAATCATCTTCTCTAATACATAGACACTGTAGTCAGCCTTGCAGTCAAAACCTGAGTTGCATAAAATTTCCATTCAATATTGGGGAAAAAAAAAATGTGTAAAGAAGTAGAACTGTCAAGTAGAATAATGAAGTCTAAACTATACCAAATTACATGGAAATCATCAGTGAATGGGGAACAAAGAGCAAAAGATGGAAAGGTCATGGGAATATCACAGTTCTCAGACAGTTGAATTACTGTGTTTGAATTGATGAAAAATTATGCTCAGAAAACAGTGCTGCAAATCATGGTTCAAGTAATTTCTGCTATAGGTAACAGATGACTTTGGAAGGGTGTGACTCATATGTAAAAGAAAGAAATCATGCTGTGTCACTGCCTAGTTGAGAAAATTAGAATGCAAGCTAAAGATGATAGGAATATGAAACTGAAATTAATATTTGCCAGAATGTACAGAATATGAAGGAAGCGCATTCTTTAAGACTTGTAGATTTCTCTAGTCTTGATTTTACTGGCTTTTATTTCTGTTGCTTCTTCTTCCTCCCTACATTAAGGCAAGCAGAAGAAATCTCACACAATGCAGAAAGCACAAAAAATACCTGAAGAGAAAATGCCACTGTGTCTGTGGATTCTTTTGGAATTACTTTTGTGGAAGACATTAATTTTTAATTGTAGGAAAGTGCTGAGTTGTTTGGCTTTCGTAAGTATTCAAGGAAAATACAGCATAGGCAAGGACCAAAGGCCAGGATCTGAGCTTCAAAGCAGCTTCTGAGCACAAAGGCAGAAGCTCCGATGAAGCTTCTCTTATGCCTTTGTCACCCCTGATAACTAATCCTAAGTCATCCAGCTGCCCCGTGTCAGAGCCAGCCTTGGGCAAACCCATGAGGGTCGTGGATGCTTTCAAGGCCCTAGCTGGGGCCAAATGGCATGGATAGGGGGCAATGGATTGCAAAGATGACTGAAATACTGCGGGTCAAGCTGCAAAATGTAGAATCATTTATTAAATTGTCAACTATACTTCTGTCTCCTTTCTGCCTCCCAATAAATGAAGCTTAGAAGATAAATGGATAATGTATAGCAGAGCCATGGGGTGGATGACTAACTCAGCTCTGAAGTGCCCTCTCTGGTGTTTCTTGTAATCCTCCAGGGCATGACATATGTTGTGAAAGAGAGTTAACATTGCAGTAAAGATTCTGATTGCTGCAGTTGGAAAATGTGGAAAGCCTACGTGAAATCTCTCAGGAGAAAAAAACAAATCTTGTAGGTAACTTAGGTGACATAGGAATAGAAGAATATCAGGCAGTGAAATAATTAGAGATGCTTTTATGGAGAATCCATTTACTGGAAATTCTGTCTGAACCGTTCTCATTCTTGTGAATGAGAAATACGTTCATTATTGTTTCAAGAATAACTGGAAAAAGAGCTGGAAAAGAAATGTTATTTACAATATGTATTTTTAAGTGTTCATTCAATTAACTGCAATAACAAGGTAAGAAACTTAATGTTTCTATTTATTCAGACTTGTGATATATATGCAAGTTTATAAAAAGCAATGTAGAAAGAATTATTATAAATATGGTAAATATTGTAAAAACTGTCATAAGAACACTAAGCAAGCATATTTGCTAAGAACATTATGTACTGAATTATACATAAGAATGCCAAAAGAGCTAATCTGAGTCAGTTCAAGGGTCTGCCCAGTCAACCACCCCCTGTCTGGTAGTTGCAAAAAAATGTAGGCTAAGGTATTATTCTAATAAAATAAAGTGAAAAAAAAAAAATATTCTTGTACATTCTCAGATTTTCCACCAATTTTCAGGTTAGGGACGGCTGGAACCAGAGGTTTCACTCACACCATTGTACTTATTAACTATTGATGGATCTACTCTTCATTAATTTCTCCTGTTCTTTTTTAACACATTTATGCTTTCAGGCTCTACACTATCTGGTGGAAAAGGGTTCCACAACTTAAGTATAGTGTGTAAAAAATTGTCTCTCCCCATACAGTGGGTGACGAGGGAGGTAAATCTTTGTGATCTCCTGAAAGGTGTTACTGACTAAGCAGCCAATCTCTGCTTGGCAGAACCACAAAGTCGGCAGAGTCACGACAGTGACTCAGAGGAACAACATAACACAACTTTATTTAAACAAATGGGCTGGATAACAGTGGCTGAACCCTGTGTGGGTATCAGACAAAGTATTTGGGCAATATCAAATTATTTTAACAACCGTGGTTTGGCATTAACCTGAACTAGAACACTGGTGTAGGGAGCAGAGAAGATAGGAGAAGGAAGAAAAGGAGGGAAAAGGGGGAAAAAACAGGATAGAGAAAGTCTCACCACCCTTGGAACGGTCTCCAGCAATGCTCGTCCTTGCCCAGCAGGGTCCACTGTCTCTCTCGGGTTCCTCTGGTGGTGGGGGTCACCTATGCACTGACCCTAGACACGCTGGGGTCTCTCCCTTTATAAGGCTCAGTTCCTCAGCTGAGCATGCACAGTTGCTCCTTCTGGACAATTCCAGAAAAGGGTCTGGGGTCCCAGGACATGCACAGTTGAATGGGGCTGGGGTCTCTGGTGGGTTTTGCCCCTTCCACTGCCATGACCACAAAGTCACCCGTGATGCCTGCACATGTGCAGTGACAAGCCTCCAAACTCGGGAGGGGGGATCACCTAGCAACAGGTTCTACCCCTCCTCCAAGGCAGCGGGACTGGTGTCTCCGAGGTGGGGAGCTGGCAGCGGGGCAGAGGCTGCTCCCTATAGCCAGGCAGTCCAGGTTAACATGACAAAACAGCAAGTGTCCAAAAACAATTGTCTAAAGCATCATATTTCCTACTCCTTAATATGGAAACCAAGTAATAAAAACTAAATTTGAAATCTTCGTTGTAAGTTAGGCTTACGTTTTTCACTATTCATTTTTTTGCTTATCAGCATTGAATTTTATCTTTCATTTTGTTACATGGCATTCAAAATCATTACAAACTCCTGTATTGCATTACATTTTATTTTACTTTGACTCCTCTGAATAATTTTATATCAACTGCAAATTTTGTCATTTTTATGTTTGAAAACTCTAAATGGCCCCTAGATTTATGCATATCTTTGTAGGATTCTACGAATTTCTGTTTCCACTGAGAAACCTGAGACTTTACGTAATTTGTTTCCTAGAACATTACCTTTTCTTTTGCAAGAACTTGTTTGGAAACTTTTGAGTCCTTCTAAAGGCTCAAGTATTTCCTACTCTGACTGTCCTATGAAGAAGAAAATAAAAACAATGGGTTACCCCCACCACAGCATATCTGTCATTGGGTCTATAATATTATGTTAGTATAATTTAAACAATTTTTTTTTAAGTAAACAGATCAGCTAATCAGCTTATAGGTTCCAGATCACTAAACAGAAAAATAAAAAAAACCAGTGCTGTCTCCCACCCTTTTGATACAGAGGCTAATTCAAATAATAAATCAAGTGTAACAACTCAACAATTTCTTATTTTAGTTTTTGTGTATTGTGTGATTATCTTATAATTATGATGATTTTGACTCTGCTTTGTAAAACAAAAAAAGCGCCTTGAGGAGTGCCATTAAAAAGGGAGAGTTATTAAAGCATGTATCTCTTCATATAAACATGCATACTGTAGTCCTCATGCCGCTATTTTAAGAGCTTTCTGATGGACGGGAAATTAAAGGAATGGAAAGCATGACTTACAACGGCAAAGAAGGGAAAAAAAATCAAATGTGATGAAAGCAGTGATATACCTCCACTTGCATCAGGAATTGCTGCAGAATCTGGCTGCCTATGGCTTGGATGAGTGTACTCTTCACTGGATCAAAAACTGGCTGGCTGGGCTCAGAGAGTGGTGGTAAATGGAGTTCAATTCAGTTGGCAGCCGGTCACTAGTGGTGTTCCTCAGGGTTCAGGTTTGGGGCCTGTCCTCTTCAACATCTTTATCAATGATCTGGATGAGGGGATTGAGGGCACCCTCAGCAAGTTCGCAGATGACACTAAGTTGGATGGGTGTCTTGATCTGTTTGAAGGTCAGGAGGCTCTACAGAGGGATCTGGACAGGCTGGATAGATGGGCCAAGGTCAATGGTATGAGCTTCAACAAGGCCAACTGCTGGCTCCTGAACTTAGGTCACAACAGCCTCTGCAACGTTACAGGCTTGGGGAAGAGTGGCTGGAAAGCTGCCCAGCAGGAAAGGACCTGGGAGTGTTGGTCCACAGCCAGGTGAATATGAGCCAGCAGTGTGCCCAGGCGGCCAAGGCAGTCAACAGTATCCTGGTTTGTATCAGCAATAGTGTGACCAACAGGAGGAGGGAAGTGATTGTTCCCCTGTACTCGGCACTGGTGAGGCCACACCTTGAATCCTGTTTCGAGTTTTGTGTCCCTCACTACAAGAAGGACATTGAGGTCCTGGAGCGGGTTCAGAGAAGGGCAATGAAGCTGGTGAAGGATCTAGAGAACAAGTGTTATGAGGAGTGGCTGAAGGAACTAGGGTTGTTTAGCCTGGAGAAAAGGAGGCTGAGGGGAGATCTTATTGCTCTGTACAACTACCTGAAAGGAGACTGTAGTGAGGTGGGTGTCAGACTCTTCTCCTCTGTGACAACTGACAGGACTAGAGGAAATGGCCTCAAGTTGCATTAGGGGAGGTTTAGGTTGGATATTAGGGCTAATTTCTTCACTGGAAAGGTTGTAAACCTTTGGAACCATCTGCCCGGGGTGGAGTCCCCATCCCTGGAAGTGTTTAAAAGACGTGTAGATGTGGTGCTGGATTAGGGACCCTGGCAGTGCAGGGCTAATGGTTGGACTTGGTGATCTTAAAGGTCTCTTCCAACCAGATGACTCTCTGCTTCCTTGATTCTATTACATTTCCTGTTTTTTTCACCACAGGAAAGCAAATGTTTTACTCTTTCTAGTTATTTATTGCTGATGTCTGCTAAAATTATTATGATTCATGTGCAAAGGAAGTTGTTGTTGTGACAATGGATGTCTTAAATAGAGTTAGTTGACCAGAGTTCTTACCTGAGAGAGTGAACAAAGCATTTAACTACTGACACCTTTAATAGTTTCAAATAGCTTCTGTTTCTCTCTCCTGGTCAAAGAAAATATGTATATTGATCATCCAAGGAGAGATGCTGAAGTCCTGTGCCCTAGGAATCAGCAACAAAGGAGTACACTACTCAATAAATAACCAAAACAGCTAAAATTATCAACCTCATAGATTCATATTCACAGTATTGATGCTTCAGATGAGTGGGAACCTTTGAATAGTACAGGAAAAATATTTGTTTATGTAGAAGGTATAGGCTGAATCACTGTCCTCAGAGAAGACTTTTTAAAAATAATTTTATAGTATGGCTGCTAAATTCATCCTCTTGATGGAAGAAGTTGTAATATAAGTAGTCCATGCACATGGAATGCTGGGTATGACACAGGACAAACAACTCAAACTGGAGAACTGTTATAACATCAACTGTTTTCTTCCTTCATCCAGTACTTTTATTTCCTCTGCCTTGTGAATTTGCTAGGTAAGCTTTAGAATTCACATAGCTTTGCTTCCCCGCCATGGGGAAGGTGACTTGTTCGTAAATATAAATGCATCAGATTAGCCCAGAATGAGCAGAGTGATTTGGGGATTCAGTTATCAGATATATCAAACAAAAGCAAATTTCTCGCATACTACTCATCTTTAACAGTGTCCATTTTTCGTGTGATAAGCTATCACAGAGTAAGAGCTCAAAACGCATGCGCCTACAATAATATTTTTTGTCATCAATAGATAAAACCAATATCAGTTTTCTCAAAGCTATTTGCAATACTCTCTTGTCACAGTTTTTCTACTCTATAATTTATTTATCTTCTCCAGGAGGAGACGGAAGTATCATTATCCCAGCAAGTGGTTCAAAATTAAAGCATCTGACCAAAATAACAAAGAAATTTAGCAACAAAGCCATTTTTTTGTGTCAACTGTTCCAACTTGTAAGATGGTGACATAATTCCTGAGCTATTTTTTTACAGTATGGGTATTAGTATTATCAAAAAAATATCACCTAGCAATTTTATTTAATATAATTATATTTGTAAAAGAAGTAACACTTCTCTTTTCAAAAATATTAATAAAGTAAAACAAAGAAAGTTAATGTCAAAATCACATCCTGTACAATAACGATCAGCAGACTTCAGAAATATGCTTCTGTGATGATTTTGGCTAGAATAGAGTTGATTTTCTTCACAGTACCGAGTAGGGGGCTATGTTCTGAATTCGTGCTGGAAACAGTCTTGATTACACTAGGATGTTTTCGTTATTACCGAGCAGTGCTTACACAAAGTCAAGGTCTTTTCTGCTTCTCACCCCACCCCACCAATGAGTACACTGGGGATGCACAAGAATTTGGGAGAGGACGCGGGCAGGACAACTGACCCCAACTCACCAAAGGGATATTCCATACTGTATGATGTCACGGTTAGCATATAAAGCTGAGAGAGGAAGAAGGAAAGGAAGGCCATTTGGAGTGATGGAGTTTGCCTTCCCAAATAACAGTTACATGTTACAGAGCCCTGCTTTCCTGCAGGCGGCTGAACACCTGTCTGCTGATAGGAAGTAGTGAACGAATTCCTTATTTCGTTTTGCTTTTGTGTATGTTTAACTTCACTTATTTAAATGTTTTTATCTAAACCCAGAAGTTTTCTCACTTTTAATCTTCCAATTCTCTCTCCCATCCCACCAGAGAGGGAGTGAGCGAGCGTCTGTGTGCGGTTGAACCACGACAGCTGCATTATAATATCTCACTCTATCACATTATTAACCTAAGTCTGACTTTCAGAAATGTTCATTTGGACTGGGAAATTGCAAGTCTATCTCTTCTTCAAATCCTGAAGTTGATCTGACTAAAATTATCTTCCCATCTTGAATTTAGCAGTGGTTTTAAGAAATAAATTTTCCACTAGATTTACATTTTTTGGCTGTATATGTAATACCAGATAACATGGTTGGCTGAGCTCATTTAAAATTTATTCAAATTGTTTTTTGTAAAGACATAAGCTTTAACTTTTACATGCCAGGGAAAATTGGCTTTACATCTCCCTGACTCATAGAATGGTTTATTTTGCAGAGGTGCTTATGTATGCAAAGCTTACATTATTTTAACTGATGGAAAACATTCTGTGAATTGAAAAGTAAACTGCAGAACAGGAGAGGCACTCTCTAGGCTGCTTATGCTGGCAGACAGTATATCAGTTATGAGTAACGTACTTCAATGTCAGGCAAATTGTACAGCTCTGTTAATGGGCTAAGAAATTTTATTACCATGTTGAACAGAGCATGAGTCCAAATTGCAAAATTCCCTGTCTTAATCAAACATCTAAAACTACTTCTCTATTGATCATGAGCTCTAAATAAAGCTGCAAGAAGAGAGCTCTGAAAATTTCTGAGGCAGAAGGTCATGAATCAGAAGTCAAACATGTCAAGGAGACACTTTTGGGAGCCAGGAAGAAAGTAAAATGAACAACCTTGACTTCTAAATCTCAGGAAATGAAGATCTGGTGACTCAGTGAAGACCACAGAACAGTAACTTTGGCAGCCTATTTTTCTAGATTTACTTTTTGCTCTTTTTTCCTGACAGAGCCCTGTTGAGCCCCATGGTCTCACAGGACCAAGGAATTTGCTTGGCCAAAAATCCCTTGGCTTAAAATACCCACAATACGGCTGATGTTTATCAGGACTAATACAGTTCTAATTTTCTACTTTCCCATTTCCATTTTCCAGGAATTGGGTAATATATATTAAGTTTTGACCAGAAATCAAGCATTTAGGATTCTGGCTTCCCTCCCCACTTTGAAGTAACTCCATCCTTGCCAAGACTCAAAACCTGGACTTGGGCTCTGGTTTGATGGTCAGACTCTATCATTTAGTCTTAGCCTGTCCCTCCTCGCCAAAATTTCATAATAGAAAATGTTCCTTATCTGACGTTGTGAATGAAAGAAGGGAGAATAATAAAAAAGTGAATCCTTCTTTTGAATTAACTGAACCTGATTATGGCATGTGATCTAATTTGGGTTTGTTTTTAATTTACTATGAGAATATTAGCAATAAGAATCTTACCAGTATGTTCTGACCTAGCTCATTTTGACAGATCTTTGATAGTTGCAGTTCGCTATTCACTGATGTTCATGATGTAGACAACGAGAGAGAGAGAGGGAGAGAGACATAAACATATTTAAAGAGACCTTTCCAAATCCTTAACCAAATCTGGTCAAAGTTTAAGATAAAACTGTTTAAATGTCAGTAATAATTTCAGTGGTGATTTAATAAATTATTTGAAAAATTTCCTTTTGCTTTATATGTTCTGAGTTGCTGAACAGGAAATTACCTCAAAATCGGTCCCATTTTGCAGCACCAGAATTCTGAGAAAACATAAGAAAAATGACAATGGCATTCCTGTCAATAGAAATTTTTCAGCAGAGAAGACAGCTGTTTCACATAGCTTTTCCAACTTTTGATCAAAAAAAAAAGGAATAAGGAAATTCATGTTTGTGAAATTCAAAATACATGTCTAAGCACTGCCATTGTCTTTATCTGAAGTGATTATGCCAGTTCTGGTTGTAAGGAAGAAAAAAAAATCGTATACCAACACCAAAGAAATGTTACAGAATCAAAATCAGCTAACAAAATAGCTCATCCTTTCCCGCCTCCCCCCTCCTCCCCCCAATTTTACAACTTGTAAAACCCTTCTGTGTAAAAATTTAAGATAATGCAATGTCATCTTACATAAAGAAAATTTCAGAAACAAATTTTCTGTTTAAAAGATGACTGCAACTAAACATAAGTGAAATTTCCAAGACGTGAGGCACAGCAGAACATGCCAGCTAGATAGTTTTACTCTTGATTATTATCTGTTGTTCAAAGTCAAGCATAATTCCTACACAGTCAATAAACAAATAGTACAGCCAGAAAATATTTCTGTCTAGAACATTTTAGTATAACAGATGTCTGAGTTATAAATACGCTGATCAAGCTGTTTCATTAGGGAGAATAAAAAGAATGGTTGTGAATTGTATCTGGTTTTGATTTGTGTAACAGAGTGAAGAGTAAAGCACAGGACAGACCCCTCTGTGGAATGGCAGAACCCTATGTCCCAGGTAGAACAGGAGGGACCATGGAAAGGTTCTTGCTACTGATACAGCCTTGGGGAAATGTAAACTCCCTGAGAGCTAAGCAAAAGAGTTGAAAAAGGTTTGGGCTGATAACAGACAATGGGGCTTGTCCCAGGCAAGGAAAGAAAACCAGTAAAACAGGTTTTGGATTAAGGGGGTGAGACAAAATTGATTTAATGCACAAAGCAATTAGAACCGTACATCAATCACATTTAAATAGGACAGAGATGGAAAATGATAGAGAGAGAGAAGAGAGATATTAATAAATACATAAATAGGTCTATACATATAAATATACATTTCTCCCATTCACCCCACACATCCCCATTTTAACAAACAAAGGCCCATACCACGCGGTCACTGTCAGGGATGGGGGGTGGGGATGGTAAGGGACGCAGTTTCTTAACCTCATTGATTTCAGCTCAAAGGTGAACTCTTTCAGGGCAAACTTTAGCAGCAGTCTTTCTCACCCCTTGAGAGGCGGTTTGGCATGTCCGCTTTTCCACAGTAGGTGGGGAAAGGGGTTGTGTGTGTGTGCATCCCTTGGGCGACAGCTCCAACACTGTGTTCGGCCAGCGGCACACCTTACTGTCACCGGCTTCCAGGTGACGGTCTGGGTCTGTCTCCACATTCCAGCAAAGCCTTCCGGCTCTTGGACCACTTTCCTCTCATCCCTCGCCAGCAGTAAATGTCAGTATGTGGGGCTCCAACTCTCTTCCACCCCTGCCAGTAACCAGCAAAAATGAAAGACTTCCTTCAATAGGAAAGATTCTTTTTACTAGCCGGTTGAGGTAACTGCAGTCTCTCTTTGATCTATTTCTCCGGGTGGAAATTAAATGTGTGCGCCACAGGAAGCCGCTCGGTTTGCAGCTTTTTATAGGGTTATCCACAGAGGCTTTTGGTTGACATGTCTCTGCTCCAAAGAGAAGCCGAGAGCCTGAGACGGGTTGGTACTTCCTGCTTCCCCATCACAAAGACTACAAGAAACTCTTTCCCATGCGAAGGGGGAAGAGAAAGAGGAAGGGATAGCTTAGTTCCCCCGCCAGCACCATTTTAACCCATTACACCCTAAAATCTCATTTGTTTGCTGCAATATTTTTTGTATAAACACGGCTTCTCAAAATTGCATTTCCAAAAGTCGGAAGGAATGGAGAACTCTTTCTTTCATGTTCTGTGATGTTAATGATTTTCGTTTTTTCCACCTGCAACAAATGAAACAGAGGGCTACAAACTTGTTCTGCTGGATGTTCAGGTGTGTGCAGGTGGTTCGCACAGGAGTGAGAGAAGCTCCAAGTACAGTGCCTCAGCAGAGACCCAGAGATTCAGTGCTGCCTTAGAGATCTGATGGAAGTACAATGACATGCTCTGAGGAGCCAGGGAGGACTGAATGGAAATTGTTGCAAACAAGAAAACAGTGAGAACTGATGGACTAAAATCACATCTGTCCTCATGCACAGGCTGCAGGAAAGGGGAGGATTTATTTACCAATTATTTTTAAAAATATGTATCAGCTGAATGATCTGAATTTCCTTTGTATGAAAAGTTACCTGTTCTAATTCAAACTCTGATGGAAGTCAGTAGAAATTCAATGACTCGTTGATGTTGCTCAACTACTTACTGTAAGGAAAAGGGACGGGTAGACCCACCTCAAACATTTTACTCTTCAAGAAACAGCCACTTAATTGAGAGATTTTGTTCTGAATGTGGATTGTTACTTCTCTTCATTCCAGATTGAGCTCTAAGCAAACGGTGTAATGCAAAACATTATTCTGTGAACATTTATCCATTTACAAATCCATCTTAGTGCACTTAGTGAAAGATTGAAGGTATTCATGTAGGAAAGCTGGAGAAGGGAGTAAGAAGGAAGAATGTGGTTTGTAGATGAAGGTGCAGAGCAAACCAGTGGTGATTGCGCCATTCATCTGCGCTAAACTGCACTACCTGCACTAAAGCAGTTTGAAAGTCTACGAGCTTCAAAAGGATAAAGCAGCAGGTGAGCTGCATGTATGCTGCATGTATGTAAGCTGCATCTTGAGGATTACATAAGATCTCCAAAATCCTGCTGGACTGAACTGTCAAGGAGATGAGTGGCAAAGTTTCTAATTTAGGAACTCTCTTAAAGTCAACCCTGAGCGACACAGACTGTCGTTACTCAGTTGTTTCATATGTTGTAACAGATATATTCTTGCCTGGAGGCATATCTGTAAAGTACCTAAAATTCACTTTGTGTTCTTGAATACCACCTGACTCAAGCACACTGATTCCTTGGTTTTTTTCCTACAATGTGTAGAGGCTTCTGAATTCCTGCCTTAATGAGCTGAAAAATTATTTAGCTACTAGACATTCTTCTCTTGCTGGTCCTCTCAGCAGTTCTTGATGTTGACATAGTTCCCTTAATTACATCATTAAAATAAAATTGTTTATTTTACCAGAGACAAGGACATAAATCAAGGTATATGGAGGTTTCTAAACATACCTTCAGGCATATTGAGTTCTTCAAGAGTTCGGGAATTTCAAATTTTGCATAGGTGTAACTGAACTAATAAAACCTCAGTAACTGTCCAATTTAATTGGCCTTCAGCATTCTTAGACTGAAAGCAATTATGTAGAGCTATAGAACTGAAGTACAGTGTAAGCCTTGAGTTATCTCTCTGTATAATTACATGCAGAAATACGATGAATATACTCACTTGTAAGTGAAGTGCTGAGGAAAAAGAACTAATCAAAGACACATATCATAAAGTCAGTACTTTTACTTTAGAAAACCCACACATTTAATACTAGGAGTTCAGAAACATTTTGTGTACTTGTATGGTAGCCAATGATCTAAAGGATAATGTATGGCTGAGGAAGTGACCCAAACATAAAGTGACCACATTAGCATACTAGAGCAAAAAATTACAGTTCATTCTTTAAGGGCAATGGGATTATTAAATTTTTTCTTACAGCATGTGAAAGTTGTCTAGAATGGCAATAATGGAACATGGTGTAACATGGAATGGTATAACATGGATGAAGCAGGGAACAACAGCCAAAAAATTTCTTATGCCGTAAGGAATGAATTTGTGTGTGTGTGTGTGTTCAAACAGATATATATATAGAACAAACACTCTCCTGCTCAAAACCCAAAAAAGTGGTCTAGGTGGTTCACTGTATTATATCACTGCAGTGCCTGAAAGATTTGGATAGAAATAATTAATGCCACTGACTCTGATATCAACAAATAGGCCTCCTTCTGCAAACCTGTTCTGATTAGCTATTTCTATTAATTGCAAAGTCAGAAGTCCAGTTAAGTATAATCATTAGGGAACTGATTGTTGACAGATTTGGGGGGATAAACATGAGAAATGGACACTCTTGATCATTCCAGTATGGTCCAAGATTTCAGATCATAATTTTTTCACTTGTGCTGGTTTCTTTAACTGGGAAACCATTACACAGGTATATATAGAAGCACAGCATGGAAGAGAGGTCTGAGATCTTTTGGTACAACTTCAGGTCAGCTAGAGCATGTTGCTCAGAATTGTGTCTACTTGAGTGTTGAGTACCTCCAAGGACTCCACAATCAAATAAAATAGTATCTTTATTTAGCCGTGTTTAACTTACTTAAAGGAACAATGAAGGGGAGTTTTAAGACACTGCCTAGAAATAACCGTTCTCATCGGCCTTCTGTATTTCCACTGAGTAGGCTCCTTATAGACATTTGGCTGTCCCATCTACTGGATCTAACAAGTACATTGTGATAGCAACTACTCAGGACTTGGGTTGGAACATTAAAGATAGAAAAGTACATGTTATGGACTCTGTCAGGAAGTTCATATGTCGGAATTTCAATTATTATGAAGAAAAGACTAAAGAAAACCTCCCAGAATGCATATGCAGACAGGATTGAAGCTGTGACTACCATAACGTTTATTCTTAATAATTTTGGCAATATATGTGATATACTAAAACAGAGGACAGTTTTTTTTATTTTTTCCTTCATAATTTTAAAAAACAAGAGGAAGGGATAATGTGAGTGGTAGAGTCCAATGTGCCAGAAATTCCTTTGGTCACCTCTAAAATTTAAGGTGAATTCACTTCTAAACTTTCTGCCTTTATTCTCCTATTCTAGCCTTTTATCTAAGTTTTTTTTTTTTCTTTTTTCCCAAAAGAATTTGAAATTAACTCTGCAACGTCAGTAGGACACATTGATGTTTTCAGTAGTACCGAATTCTCAGTGAGTAAAATCAAAATTTCAGCAGCTATTTTTCCTTTCTTTGAAGCATCTGAAACTTGGGACCAGAGTAAGCTTTACTAAGCCAGCACCTTTCTAATAAAGGAGTACAAGCAATTGTTGATAATAATTTTCTCCTATTCTTGTGAAACTCTTTTGAGTTGTGAAACTGTTTCACTGCGGTTTTCCCTCTCTAGTTACAATACATACACATACACACGTGTGTGTGTCTGTATACATATATATATGTTTGGAAATCATGTTATTTTAGAAGAACTTGAGTAGATATTAGGGAGAAAATCTGTTTGCTTGATTTAAGCAACTGTTGAAACGAGACCTCTGAAAGGAAGGAGAAAGACTGAACACATAAGAGCAGTGAAGAATGTTCATAAAAAAAATCTTACCAAAAAACAGAATGTCTTGGAAAGTCCCTTTAGTAGCTTTCGGGTGTTCACACTAAGAAAAAGATGGAGGCAATCCATCTCAAAGCTCTAGAAATCTTCAAGTACTGTAAGATACATTATGAAGCTCTTAGTTTCTATGGCAACTTCTGTTTGCTATTGATGTGTTAAAATTTTCTTCTCAACTCTGATGATGAGCGTCATTAAAAATTATTTTGCAAACAGTTCTAAATGACATATTTAGAGGATGTTTTCTGCAATGGCAGAAGACTGAACTTAAAGCTAATTGTGTCTTTCAGCTCTATGTTCTCATACCATGAAACTCCCTGGAAAAGTTTGGACCTTTATGTCAGTTACTTCCCAGATTTTTTACTGAATGTTAAGTTTCCGTATTTTCAAGCATTTCTAACCATAGTTAACTTTATCTGTTGCACTGCTTCCCACTAAATTCGAAAAGATTATATCAATGCCCAAATTTTAAGCGTCATGTATTGCCATGACAATAGACACATCGTCTGTTGCTGTGATACCTAGACACTTAGAGAGCATTTACCTTTTTTTCTTTTTTTTCTGTTTGAAGGCTAGTTCTCTAGTCTAGTCTGTCACACAGACTCCCTCTGTAGTCAGTGGAGATTCAGGAGATTGATTCATCCCATTCTGAAGTCAGATTTTACATGTTTGCAAAATATTTGGGATAATTGTCTCTGGAGCAATCCATTGAAAAAGATGTAGTGTGTAAGATAAGCTCAGACTAGACAGCAAGGTTTTAGATAGCTAATTAGATGGATCTCGCTTGACTGTTGAGTTATACAGACTCTCTCACAGCAAACCTGTCTCTTTCCAGACTTTTGATTAAACATTGGCTGAGATGCAGACAGATTTTTGGTTGTTTTTGACTGAGATCTGTGTATGAAAAAATGGTAAGATATACAAATCTTTTATACTTTTTAATGAACAGTATAGTATATTTTCATTTTCATGATGATATTTATGTTCTTTCATTAGCCATTTCAACTCAAGTCCAGTAAGTCGGTAAACTTAATGTCAGGGTGTTAATAAAAAAAGGAAAATTTTATGACAATGTATAATACAGTCACAAACAAATTTTCCGCTATATTTTGCTAAACTGACTGATCTGTACGTTACGAAGTACAGAATTATTTTTGCAGATTAAATTAGATTAGAATTAGTCTAATTCATGTAATGCTTCCAAATACACGTGGCTGTTGGTATCTTCTCCCACCAGCATTAAGAATTGACTTCCTTACCTAGTAATGAACTTGGTAATTTACAAGCTCCGTAATCAGAAACCTAATTCCATGGGAAGCTTCATACATACCTGGAAAAAAAGAAAATTCTGAGTTTTGGAAAGAGAAATAAGCTTTTATTTTAATCCCATTTTCATATTATATCCACAGCAGAATAAATTATTTGAAAGTCCTTCTACAAGCATATCTAAATAAATATTGTTTACTGTTGTACTGCCTGCGAGCTCTCCTACCAATTCCAAAACCTTTGTCCTCTGCAAAACTAGTAGATGACTTTAAGATCAAGACAGACTTTTCTTGGATAAAAAAATATAACTGATACACTGGAAATTCATTAGAATAAGCTGTTTGTTTATTCTCTGTATCACTCAGGAGGTAATTCAGTTCTGTAGAGTTAAGGAAAGGTGTCTGGGGTTTGGGATTTTTGTTTGTTTGTTTTTCTTCTTTAGTTTATGTTACAATAATGTTAGAACCTAAATTAAGATCATGATGGTGCCATGCAAAGAGACAGCTCTTGCTCTCAAGAGTTGTTAAAGAATTTATCATCCTAAGAAGCCTTTCCTCATATTTAACTGCCAAGGGAAAACTGTGCTTTAGGCAAGCCATTTCATGACACATCGTGGCCAGTTAATTGCTGTCTAAAAGCTCATTACTTCACAGCTTTCTTGATTTTAACTTTTACGTTCTCCATTTCTGCACCTGTTTGGGCAGTACTTAATGTATTTATAATGCTCTGCCTGCACCAAAGAATGGGTGTATTGTTAATAAAGTGGGAACCGAGTGTACATGGGGAAAATTAATGAAAGAACAAGTATAAGTTGAACCTGCTATACTATTCACTCTTACTAGCTCTGTCAACTCTATAGCATCCTGCATTTAAAACCTTTCCAACATAAAACTTTGTGTCAAGCACATTAATTTAAGAAACACAAAGGTTCAGCTTCACGTAAAATGCCATTAAGCAGTAACTGTAAAGCAGTAACAAAGTGGGAATGATTAATTCCGTGTGCTGATCTGGCTACGTGGGTCTAAATGTCTAGTCCTGTCACCACTGACATCGGCAAATGAAAAAAAAAACCCTCCTCATGAAGGGAGGAAAATATAAGTCATAGCAAGCACAAGTTTTATCTCAGCTTTCCAGTGTGCCAATGTGCTTCGTGATCTCTAGTGAGATTAAATACACAACTTTACTTTCTTTTTTCTCACTGTAACCTCACTAAACAACCATAATGGTAGGAGAGCAAAATTAGCTAATTTCAGCTATCTCAAAACATATTCCAAGTGGTTGGAATGAGATAACCCCCTCATTTCCCTTCTGTTCTCCCAATTTCTGCTGTGTCTTTTCACTGTTTATCTTGTGCTACCTTTAGTATTTTCAGTAAAAATCACAACTTCAGCAGAACACCAGCTAAAGGGCAAAAGCAAGCAAAAAATAAACAGTGATAGGTTTGCACAATTATGACTTGGATCAGCTTAGGAGTGTTTAATAAGACCCTCCTTTTCCTATAAAGAAAAGAAATAGGACTGTGTCACTCAAAATAATAATAGACAGAGAAGGAAGGAATAAGAGGAGGGAAAGTTCAGGGGCATGGGAAAAAAAGGAGGTTGTAAATCCACCTCCTTACCTCCTATATAGCTCCTAGATCAGATAATTTGTCTTAGAAATATGGGTTTGGGTATGATATTTCATTATTCAGAGTATTTATCCTTTGCTTCGTCTGTGAAGGATGTTTAGATGAAAATTCTAGTAAAAACTAGAGAAATAACCTTAAAAAGAATTATCTTAGGTAAAGCTGTTCCCACTTGGAGTCCCCTGTCATCCATTTGATCTGCTTCTCTGTATGCTCTTTGGGTTTTTCCTGCTTGTCATATACTCGAATTCTTACTGGCTGAAATTTCAGTAATAAATACTTTGGAACTAACTTCCAAAAGCTTGATTACCCACTCATCGGTTCATGCGTATCTTTGGCAGACTCATGGGTATTTCAATAGAGAAACTGTTTAAAGTTTTAGTTCAGACAACTGGAATCAAAGCTTTTCTGTTGCATTCGGAATTCTCAGTTCTTAGAATAATTATACACTTTATGAGATAAAAAGCCCCTTTTACAAGCAGCTGTAACTATCACAAAATCGTAAGGGCCAATATAAGCGAAATGAAGGAGTAAGATACATTAAAGCTGAGAATTCATCAGAAGTATAAGAAGGAGCTGGTAAAGACAACGTGGTTTTGTAGTGTCAGGCTGATGTGCCTGCCTTTCTTGTGGTGATTCTGGTCGACAGTGCTCCCCAGGGGATTCTTTTATACAGGGTGGTGTGGCCTCGGCTGCAGGTTCTTCTGGCCCCACCCAGGTCCCGTCAGCTGCTGTCATGTGAGCTGCGGGCTCTTGGCAGGTCTCTCAACTTCCCCTGAAGTTCCATTTCAGAAAACGCCCTGTGCACTGCGCTGGGGTGCTCCACTGCACACCGTGCCAGCACTGGAGTTGCTCTCCTTGGCAGTCAGCTCTTTTTTTTTTTAATAGAGGCATTTTGGCTTGTCATAAATACTGAGCTTCAAAAATAAACTCCAGCAGGAGAAAAGAGAAGAAATACTGAGTAGAATATTAGAATATAGAATACACTGTTATTCTATAACTGATCTAAAAATCTTTCATTTTCATTATCAACTCAATTGCATTATAAACAATATTTTGAGTACAGAGAAACATGGTTTATGTCAGCAAATGACGTCTCAATACACCAGAGTATGAAGTGGGTGAAGGTTCTTCACAAAATTAATTAATTACTAATATAATGTATTACCTTTACTGCTTCAAAATAATGATTTCTATAACTCTAGTTACAGAGAAGCAGTTAACATTACATTTAATGTTAACATTACTTACATTTAATCACTCTGTCCAATCAGTATCTCTCATTTTTCAATTGAATGTCAACATTTCATCTTGCAAGAAGCATGATGATAAGGGCTTTCAAAAATCAGTTTTCTTTTACTGAAAAAAAGGTATACGGGAATGTTTAATTAAAATACATATAATTTATTGTATTGACATTGTTCTAATGTTTTGAAAATCTCATCCCAGTGAAGTCTTGTATTTCTCCTTTCGAGTCCGTGGTAGAGAGCTTTGTGGTCTTCACAGTATTTGTTGATGATAGAATTGTAGCAGCGGTCTGGATAGGTACAGTAGATTTGACAAGTTAGTTACGTGCAGCAACAAGTCACTACCCTATTTTGCTCCCAGTTTGCCAATGGATTAAAGGTGACATCGTTGATCCAATACAAGGTAAACTGTTATGTCCATGCTGAATAGAAGGCTCTCATATCTCTTTCACAATGAAGAGATTTATCCCACGTTATCTTTGTTCTCATACTACCTACCAAATAGGTAATGTGTCCTATAAACCGCACTTTACACTCGTCTGTGGTGTGAACTGTCATTGTGTTTCCATACACAGTTCATTGCTGCTATCAGTAAGAAAACCAAGGCATGGGGCGGAATGGGTGGGAAACAGCAGGAAGTCCTGAAGCAATGGGAAGGCTAAAGAAGGAAGGAGGGTTAGGGATGTGAAGGGATGGAAAACCACAAACCTCTGAACACATTCAGCAAACCTCTATCTGCAAACCACAACTCCTTCTGAAGCTTAATTGCTCATGCTGATCAAAAAGACTCAGATATCATATTCACTTTCAAAGGACAAATGGTTATGCTAAAGTATTCAATGTTCATAGTCCACCAACACACCAAAAATCACTTTAGCATTGCTGGCATGAGACCACATCAGCCAAGGCCACATGATGCAACATTCAGATTTAGTACAAACTCACTCTGCTGTTTCAGGTCTGTTTAAATTTTTACCAGTTAACTTTGTAGGAGGACGTTTTATTTTGGATGAGGCATTGTTGGTCTGTTCTACTCAGACTGTATGCCAGACCCTGTGTTTATGTAGTGGGGATAATCTAAGCATTACCAAAACCAAACACACAAACAAAAAATCCCTTGAATTAATTCTATACTGTGTGCTCTGACCAAGCTGACAGAAATGCGCTCAGTTGGCAATATTTGATATGGATCTTATTAGTGTCTTGCAGTATAGAAAGCAGACATTCACAATAACAGAAACATGTGCTCAATGCCTGTAACAGACTTATTCCGAGCAATAAATCTTAAATTGCAATAAATCTTAAATTGCAATAAATCTTATATTGCTCTAATACAGTTTTTATTTTCTTTATTTCTTGGAAAATTATTTTATTTTATTTAAGATTTGTTACATGACTTATTAATTTTAACAAGGGAAAATTTATTTAGGTCCTGGTAGATAGTACGTGTTTTGCTATCACGCCCTGGTCTGTAATATTTTGTTATTCTTAGACATAAAATTTTATACAACATGTATTGCTGTAATTAAATCCTTTTGCTATGGAGAATTACTTCAGGATTCTTATACTTCACATTTTCAGAGTGTGTTAACATTGCCTCTTTGAATTTTAAAAAAGGGTTTGAGTGATCCCTCACCCATTGGTGAGTGACCCTTATGTTTTGGTACCCTTGAGTGGGAGATTTTCCTTTGTATGAGTGAGGGTGTAGACATCGCGGTTCATCTTCCTTACAGAGTACGCTTTGGTATTCAGAAATTTGTTGTGTTCCCAACTGCCATCCAATCCTGCAATTGGTTTTGATCAGTCAGGGTACCGGGGAACTTTGATTGCAATACATCCACAGTTTTCGGATAGCTGCTGCTGTCTGTTTTGGGGGTGCCTCTGCGACAGTAAGCATGATTTCTTATTTTCATACAAAGGGTTTATGGATTTGTCATTTAAATTGAGCTAAACAAATAGAAAATTTGTAAGAATGGGTTAACCAGAACTAGGAGACTAAGGCAAAACTTCAGTTAAATTGAAGGGTTATAGTGAATGACCTTGCTATAAAGAGCTCTTTGTAGCACTTTCTTTTAATGGAGCAATGAAGAGCAGAGAAATAAGGCGTGTCATAGTGTTTAGTCAAGAGGTGAGTAGTCAAGATGTGAGTAGTAACATGTAATCAGTCCAAAAAGTAAATTAAATTCAATGTCGATTGCCGTTGTAAACCTATTGTTTTCTGTCCTCTAGTCAGAATATGTTTGTACTTTGAGTTATATTTAAATGGTTTTGTTAAAGAAGGATGTGTTAGTCATTTTCATTTAATCTTTGTCAAAACCAAAACTATGTACTTGGTTTACCTGAAGAATCTGTCAGGAGTTCTAGTTAATGAGAAGACCTAGAAGGCAAACACTGCAACAAACCCCAGTCTTGTACACTGTATTGACCTCTTTTTGCTTAAAATCAAAGTGCTTCTTAAAAAACAGAGTAAGTTGCTTCAGAAATCAGGGTTTATTAAAATTAGTGTTAGAACATCTGTTCTGATTTTTACGCTTACATTTGACAGTGTTTAATCCTCTACGAATTACTAGCTAGTGAAAGAATAAGGAGATTTTTATTTTCAATATTATGGTAAAGACATTTAATTTTTTTTTCTAACAGATTCTGTTAAGTCAGCAAACATAGATCTCATTTCACAAGAAAATTCATCTCTGATCCACCTTCTGATGACCAGAAAAAGTTACTACAATACATCTCATATAGTAATACTTGATTTAAAATAGAAGAAAGTGTGATCTTCATTAATTCCAACGTGATTGGAAGTTAATACTTTTTTCTTTAAGATACTTCAAGCTGATTTGGTTTTTGTTTACTCATTATATAGGGTGCTATACACACTAACAGTAAATATATTTTGAAGAGAGTAGAAGGAAACTTCCCACTATAATTTTAAAAGACAACTTTTTGTAATATAAATTTGGAATGAAATAATGCATTAAAACTTCATGATACATGAAATGAAAATTATAACAGAAATTAAAGCTATGTTTGCAGTTTTATTAAAAAAAAAAAAGGTATATTTCACTGCAGGCATCTCTTGATTCTCAAACCTAGATCAAAAGTTTATTTAATAGACTCCATTTGCAATATTTATTGAATCTTGGATCACATCAATATAAAACAGAGAAGATGGAACAGAGAAGAAATATGATTTTGTAGTGTGAGTGAAAGCTAAACATGTAAGATTTTTGTTAGTGGATTTCACCAACCCCCGCCCCCTGCCCCCAGATGAATACTGCCATAGTTCTCTCCTCAAGATACAGAATAGTTAAAATAAAAATCTGCACTGGATAGATAAAAAGAACCCAGCGTTGTTGTAGTCTACTGAGCAAGCAGGCTGCTTCTGATGAAGCTGAACCCAATAGAATTTATGCTACAGGATTGAAACTAGCAAATACCAGTGACAAATCATAGCCCTAAGGAAGAAAAATGAGACCAACACAAGTGGATTGGGAACACTCTTGTAGAGATCAGTTCCCACAGGGCATTCTAGCAGTGGACTACTGGAGACATGCTTCTGCTTCAGTCAAAAACAGTCCTTGAACGCATCACTGATTTGCATCTTAAAGATGATTAATTTATTATTAAGGTTTTCAAACGGGGTAAGACTACTGTAAATTATTGAGAAGGATTGCTACAAGATCTGGCTCAAAGAGAATGAGCAGCTTGCTTCATCTGGGTAGTTTCTTCTTAGGAAAGTAATACCACATTTCAACAGTTCCTTTTCTGGAGAAAGAGATGGATGTATTGGTGTAAAACATGGTGCCATTGTTTTCTGGAACATGGGTGCTGTAATGGAAGGGTGTGTAGGTGCTCTTTCTGAGCTCCTAAATGGCAAGCTGAGAGTCAGGGTTTATTGGCAGATTTATTCACACAGCAGATATACCTATGCTGTCAAATTACTCACCTTTTATCGCGCCTGGTTCTTGATTCCTAAGCATCTTGTTTGCACAAATGTGCAAAGCAGAAGCTGAATCCAGTGGACTTCTGAGATTTCTCCTTCCTACCCTGCTTGAGTGTTAGTAGGGTCTCTAAGATCATCTAATAATAAAGGCCAGACCCTGGGTCCTTTCCTTAGTCAGTGTCTCAGATCATGGGTGTTTGCAGATATGGGTCTCCTTCTATTAATTGGTATCCCAGCTTGAAATGAACCAGCATATTACACACGCGCACCGAAGACACAGTAAGGTCACACAGAAAATAATTAGAAATACAGTTTCTTACTAAGATAGGACAGATTGTGGCGATCAGACCCAAGGCTCAGTTAGACAAGCGTGTTGACAAACATCTCCTTTTATTACACCCTTCTCTCCATTTTCTTATTGTTGTTCTTCCCTTACCTACACTGTCTTTTCCTCCTCCCTGGCTTGTCCCGTTCCATTTCTCATGTCATGACTAACAGTTTTGAATGTTCTCTTCTGTTCGCTAAACCTCAGGCCAATGTCTCAGCATCTGTCTGCATACCCCAACAAAATCCGAGTTCAGTTGGTAGCTCTCTTTTGAAATGAACCAATTATTTTCCCCAAAACAGGATCCAGGTTTTGTTTTGAGACCGCTTGCTCCTGGACCCCTCCCAGTATGTAGCATAAACAAGACTACGGTAAGCTTTCTTCATTTTGTCCTATATAGTTCTTTAATGCTATTTTATTAGGTTTTGCATTTTCAACTATTTCCTCGTGTTCTGATACCACAACCCACAATGCGAACTACATACACTCCATTTCATGCTATAAAAATATCATTGGTGGACTTCAAAATTCACCTCGCATTATTTCAGACATTTTGAATTGAAGAAAAAGTGAACATGAAATAGGAATTTCTTAGTGCTACAGGGGCAGTTAGGGCTACAGAGGGAAGTACCATGTAATATGAGTGCAATCTGCTCTTCTAGAAATAGGACAGCACTGTAGACATAAGACACTTTGCATTAGTTGGTCTGAGGCTTACAGATCACTCACTGGAGCATAAATATAGTCACTGGTGAGACACCGATTAGTCAGGGAAGTCCCACTGAGAATTTGCATTGAGGTTGACTATAGATCTCCCCATTATTACTAGTCTGAGGTGCTTTCTCGTATCAGAAGGTTCATATGAATTTAATAGCAAAAAAACAGCAGGAGGTATTGACTTGTCACATACAAAACTACTTAACTCCTAATTTTTTGTGTTTAATAAGCTGCTTGGATCAATATCATTACTGCAAGAAAATACAGTAACTATCAAGCATCACACAAGGCTGCGATGAATATCTTAGGAGAAGCAAACCAGTAAGCTTAATGTCATATCATGAAAACTAGTAAAAATTATAATAATGACTAACATTATTCAATGATTATGGCTAAATATAACATGGTAAAACATCTTAAAAATACCCCAACAAACCAAGCCTTAAAATACTTCTGAAGGTTTTATCAAAACTATTGAAGTTACAGATGTTTTAAAGACTAGACAGGCTAAATTAAATTTCATGCATCTTGTGAGTAAGCTTCTTTCCAGAAGCACTTAAATGAACAAAGATATCATTTAATAAGCGGGAATGCCTAAGTATCCAACAGCATCACTATAGTCATAGAACAAAAGAATCATGGAAAGGTTTGGGTTGGAAGGAACCTGTAAAGATCATCTAGTTCAAAATCCCTGTCATGGGATGCCTGCCAGGTTACTCAAAGCCTCATTCTGCTTTACCTTGACCATTTCTGGTGATGGGACATCCATAACTTCTCTGGACAACCTGTTCCAGTGTCTCACCACCTCCATCAAAAAAAATTTCTTCTTTATATCCAATAAAAATCTACCTTCTTTCAGTTTAAAACCATTACTCCTTGTCCTGTCTCTCATCATCATGGCTTGGCTTCGCGGACGAAGATTTGGGAAGGGCTTTGCCCACGCTTATTGCAAGCGCGTTGATGGCTGAAAAGGCCAATGCGCGATAGGCAAGACCGGTTGCAAAGAGCACACCGGAGGGTCTCCTTGGGTGGTATAGTCGAGGCACGGTTCTT
This sequence comes from Bucorvus abyssinicus, assembly GCA_009769605.1. Taxonomy (NCBI): domain Eukaryota; kingdom Metazoa; phylum Chordata; class Aves; order Bucerotiformes; family Bucorvidae; genus Bucorvus; species Bucorvus abyssinicus. The sequence goes on from CM020024.1 coordinate 130,202,755, forward strand.
TCTGCGCTGTCTTTTCTCCTCGAGCTTGATTCTACGCGTGCTCTCAAAGGAGACAGCAGCGTTATGTATGGTGTGTCTCCAAATCTCCCGATTGGAGGCCAGGGTGGACCACTGATGGGGGTCAATATGGCCTAGGCTGAGGTGTTGTTTCAGGGAGTCCTTCTATCTCCTCTTTGGAGCTCTTCTCTTGCGGCAGCCGGTGGCAAGTTCACCATAGAACACGATCTTAGGGAGGCGGTGATGCGCCATCCTGGAGACGTGCCCTGCCCAACGCAGCTGCGTTTTCAGCAACATGGCCTCAATACTGGTGACGTCTGCCTGTTCAAGGACAGCAACGTTAGTCACGTAGTCAGTCCAGTGGATGTTTAGGATTGTGCGGAGGCAGCGCTGATGGAAGCGTTCGAGGAGTCGCAGATGGTGGCGGTAGATGACCCATGATTCAGACCCGTACAGAAGAGTAGACAGTACCACGGCTCTGTAGACACTGATCTTTGTCCTTTTCTTCAGGTGTTTATTGCACCAGACTCTTTTATGGAGTTTTCCGAAAGCTCTGTTTGCCTTTGCTATTCTGTTGTCGATCTCTTTGTCGATCGTGGCATCTGAGGAGATGATGCTACCCAGATAGCTGAACTGCTGGACTGGCTGAAGCTCTGACTCGCCAATGGTGATGTGGGGATGATGGTAATCATCTTGCGGTGCTGGTTGGTAGAGAACTACTGTCTTCTTTAAGCTGACTTCCAGCCCAAAAAGCTCAGCCGCCTCTGCAAAGCAGGATGTTAAGCGCTGCAAAGCTGCTTCTGTGTGGGCAACAAGGGCGGCATCGTCAGCAAAAAGCAGCTCGCGGACAAGGTGATTCAGGGTCTTGGTGTGGGCCTTCAGTCGCCTTAGGTTGAAAAGGCTCCCATCGGTACGATATCGGATATAAATGCCGTCTTGTTCGTCGAGGTCTGCCGTGGCCCTTTGGAGCATCATGCTGAAGAAAATTGTGAATAAAGTGGGTGCGAGAACGCAACCTTGTTTCACACCATTGGCTATTGGGAAGGGCTCAGAGAGTGCATCGCCATATCTGACTTGGCCGCGCTGCCCCTCATGTAACAGGATAATCATTTTGAGGAACTTGGGGGGACATCCTAATCGTTCCAAGATCTGCCACAGACCTTTTCTGCTAACAGTGTCAAAGGCTTTGGTGAGATCAACGAAAGTTACATAGAGACCCTTGTTCTGTTCCCTACACTTCTCTTGCAGTTGTCTAAGAACGAATACCATGTTTGTGGTACTTCTGTTGGCTCTGAAACCACACTGACTTTCAGGTAGAAGTTCTTCTGCGATAGCGGGTACCAATCTGTTCAATAGTATTCTTGCGAGGATTTTTCCAGCAATGGAGAGCAGAGTTATGCCTCGGTAGTTTGAGCAGTCTGACTTTACTCCTTTTTTCTTGTACAGGGTGATGATGATTGCATCACGGAGATCTGGTGGTAGTTCGCTTTGTTCCCAACAGCGCACAACTAGCTCGTGAAATTTAGCATGGAGCGTTTGGCCTCCATGTTTCCAGATTTCAGGCGGGATTCCGTCGACCCCAGCTGCCTTGCCGGTTTTCATCTGCTGTATGGCCTTAAGGGTCTCTCCCATAGTAGGGGCTACATCCAATTCATTTTTCACCGTTTGTTTTGGGATGAGCTGGATTCCTGAGTCTTGGACTACACGGTTGGCACTGAAGAGAGTTTGAAAGTGTTCAGACCATCGATTCAGGATAGAGGTTTTATCTGTGAGAAGCGTTTGGCCATCTGCGCTGAGTAGGGGGCTTTGAACTTGGTGTGTGGGTCAGTACGCTGCTTTCAGAGCCTCCTAGAATCCTCTGTGGTCACCCAAATCTGCGCATAGTTGAGTCTTTTTTGCTAGGTTGAGCCACCACTTGTTCTGGATGTCTCGAAGTTTCTGTTGGAGTTTACTGCATGCAAGACGAAAGGCTGCTTTTCTTACATGGCAAGATGGTTGAGCGAGGTGTGCTTGGTGAGCAGATCTCTTCTTTGCCAGCAATTCCTGGATCTCTGGATTGTTTTCATCAAACCAGTCTTTGTTCTTCTTTGTGGAGAACCCTAAGAATTCTTTGGAGGACTGCAGGATGCTATTTTTAATATGTTGCCAAAGCGCTTCAGGAGAAGAGTCTATGGGACAGTCTTCAAGCCTAGTTTGAAGGTTTGCCTGGAAGCTGTCTCTCACTGCAGCTGTTTGAAGATTGTTAACTTGGAGCCTCCTCCTCAGAATGCCGCCCCTCTTAGGTTTGGGCTTAAAATGGAGGTTAAGTTTGCAGCGCACAAGGCGGTGGTCTGTTTGACATTCTGCACTAGGCATCACTCGGGTGTGACAGACATCGCAAACATTTCTCTGGCGCACTAAGATATAGTCAATGAGGTGCCAGTGTTTAGATCGAGGATGCATCCAGGTTGTCTTCAGGCTGTCTTTCTGCTGGAAGATAGTGTTGGTGATGGTAAGCTGCTGCTCAGCACAAAACTCTAGCAAGAGGCGACCGTTGTCATTGCAGTTTCCAACTCCATGCTTGCCTAGTACTCCTTTCCAGGCTTCAGAGTTCTTACCTACTCGGGCGTTGAAGTCACCAAGGATTATGATCTTATCATCCGCAGGAACCTTTTGAGTAAGGCGGCGCAGATCGGTGTAGAATTTGTCTTTTTCTGTAGGGTCAGCTTGGAGAGTTGGGGCATATACGCTGAAGAGAACAACATGTTGCTTGTTGTGTAGCGGGAGGCGTAAGGAGATAATGCGATCGGAATGACCTGTTGGCAAATTTTCAAGTTTAGAGGCGATGGAGTTTTTAATCATGAAGCCAACTCCGGAATGATGACTTTCGGTCTTGGGTTTGCCTGACCAATACAGTGTGTAGCCGGCACCATGTTCTTTAAGGCTGCCTTCCTCATGAAGGCGAACTTCACTGAGAGCAGCAATGTCAATGTTGAGTCGTGACAGTTCGTGAGCAATTATAGCAGAACGGCGTTCAGGACGCCCACTGTCTGCTGTATCGAGCATGGTTCTGATGTTCCAACATGCGAGTGTCAATCTGGACACACCTTTGGAGGCAGGTGTATGCCTTTGTCTCTTTGTCTTTGGTTGACCGCAGAAGAAGATGTCCGTTGGCCGCGGCTAGCCAACCAGATTGGAAGGGAGATGAGCTTTGGTTAGGCCACCTTTTCTAGGCCCCTCTCCATGTGGAGCAAGCAGTGCTGTCCTTGAAAAAGGCTGCTTGGTCATTCAGGATGCTGCCGAACGAGACTGTCATCTCCCGGGTCAGTCTCAAGCGACCAATGTCCTGAACCGCCTGCATGCAGGGTTGGGTCTGTGGCTTCCAGTGACATCTTTCCACCTGCCGTTTCGTCCCTTGCCTGTCGCTACAGGGCTTTGCAAACGTGAGTACACCCTTCAAGCCTGCGCGGTGGATTTTTTAGGTGAGGCGCAGCGTGCGCAAGACTGGCCCCACCCTTTACACCTGAGGTTCATCTGCCAGGGCCTAGCGAGCTTGGACGGTGACAGCGAAGTCCTCAGGTCGTAGGTTTGGTTAGAGTATCCTTCTCTTAGATGGATGGCCTTACAGGGCTAAACGAGCTCCATCTGCCCGGCTTTGGAGTTAGAGTTGTCCTTCTCCTAGGATGGTTGCCCGAAGGCTAGTGAGCCCATCCTGCCCGTGGACACACTTTGTCTGACCCTTCAGTTGAGACCTGTCAGGCTTGGGAGACCCTACCGGAGGCATATGCCACCACCAGCATAGCTCTCAACTTCACAAGGGCACGCAAGCTCTTTCCCCATGGCAAGGGGGTGCCCATGAAAGAGTCCTGTCTCTACAGACCCTGCTAAAAGACTGTCCCCATCTTTCTTATAAGCCCCCTTTAAGTATTGAAAGGCCACAAAAAGGTGTCCCTGCAGTCTTCTCTTCTCCAGGCTGAACAACCCCGACTTTCACAGTCTTTTTTCATAGGAGAGGTGTTCCAGCCCTCTGATCTTTTTTGTGGCCCTTCGCTGGATCCTCTCTAACAGGTCTATGTTTTTCTTTCCCATGCTGAGACTCACTGAGCTGGACACAGTGGAGTCTCATGAGAGCAGAGTAGAGGGGCGGAATCGTCTCCCTTGACCTGTTGTTCACAGTACTTTTTATTCAGCCCAGGATGCAACAAGCTTTCTGGGCTACAAGTGTTCTTTGCTGGTTCATGTCAAACTTCTTGTCTACCAGTATCACCAAGTCCTTCTCTGCAGGGCTGCTCTCAATCCACTCCTTCTCCGATCTGTGTTGATATTGGGGATTGCTGCAACCCAGATTCAGGACCTTGCACGTGGCCTCGTTGAACTTCGTGAGGTTCATATGGGTCCACTTCTCAAGGCTGTCAAGATCACTCTGGATGTTATCCCTTCGTTGTTTAAAGGATTAACTATTAATTAATTGATTCAAAGTAAAAAAATAAAGCTGTGGCAAGGAGGCAGAAAAAACACACATTCTGAATGAAGAAATGATAAAACTAAAAAACAATTACTGTTGATAAGTCCAAAACAATTCACATCGAAAAATAACTAACTATATACATGATTATAACCTCTAAGGGAAACATCCATAAATCATGTATCAGATCTTGTAATTGCAGACAGTGCATGGAAAACAGTAGCTCAACACCCTGTTTCGGTTAACATCTGAAGAGTGTGTGGTAATACGCACTATATCTGAACGTGTGAAGTTCAATACTCCATTTTCAAAGCACGTAAGGAAAGACCAGAAAAGGTTCTAGGATAATCAAAGAAACTAAATTATGAGAAATTAAGTTTAAGTCAATGACCAGCAGTTTCTGCGGTTCTTATTTCTATCTTTCGCAAGAATGGCCAACAAGAACCGCAGCCTGGGATTCTATCTGGGGACATTGTATATTTCTTCTCCTTTTCCCTCAAAGGCTTCTATTTTTCCTCTGCCCTCTCATTCCACTGGCAGTAGTTTTTCCCTTTTCTACCCTTGAGCTTCTATATTTTTTTTCTCCTTTACAGCTCTTCTGTAAAATGTTATGACACAGATCTTGCAAGATTATTCTTTTTTCCTTCTCTGTTTCCAGTCATGTTTCAAATAATTTACTAGTGTATTACAGAATAAGGGGCATATATGCTCTGTCATATTACAGTAAAACAACAACAACCAAACCACACACAAAAAACCCTTGTGTGAAATAACTAGCATGTGTCAGTACAAGAAAAGAAAAAAGCAAGTAAGTAAACAAGCAAGCAATTCTTCCCTTCCTCAACCACAGAACTGACCAAGAAGCAGACGTTAAGATTTCTTTTTCTCCTTTTTTTTTTTTTTTTTGGTGGGGTGGGATGTAGATTTTACATCTTTAGTCATATACAGGATTGGTTTCCTCTTGGATAAATTCTTATTACAACATTAATGAATTAATGAACATTAATGAACTTTTCTGTTAATGAACAATCAGAATATGATGCCTTTCAATCATGATGCTATTCTACTTTCCTCCCTGAAGAGAAGGGGCATGGATGTATAGGGTAGGGACTGGGATCTTGTGCAAATATGCCGCACGACTAAGCCCAGTTTAGCCAGTAAACTGGTCATTTTTAGATGTCTTCAGCAATTTGCAGATTTATGGTTCTAGACAGAAAACTTACATGAACACATTAAGCAGAAAATTTGAATTTAATTCCCTTCAGAATATCAGTGTACATATAAACATATTTCTCTGTAAGCAAGTTCAAAATAAACCAGAAATTTGAACATTGTGGTTCATCACTAAACAAACCTGTAAAATATACTTGTTTAAGAAGCGATCGAGTAGTATTTTTCCTAGATATCTTACCGCTGAGGAAAAAAACCAAATTTGAATTCTGTACATTTCAGTTGGTGAGAAAGAAATGAGATCCCATTTATCAAATAGACTTACACTAAGCTCTTTACATCTGCTTCTCATCAATCACATCTCTGTCACAGGTTGTGCTGCAAAATTCAATAACTTTTTCTTTGTCATTGAAGACTGCTTGAGGCAATCAAGATACATTTTCAAATCCACCAATATGCATTCTACATTTCACTACAGGACAAAATACAAATGCTAGTGATATTCTCCCTTTTTTTTTGGTGTAAAACAGCTCAGTTGGGATTTGTTTAATCAGCTGAACTTTGAAACAGGAATAAAATGAAGGAAAAAACCAAAACAAAACAAACACAATATCCAACACTCACATACTCTCCAAGAAAGCTGAGACAAAGATTAAGAGAAATGCAGGCTTTTTCTGTTCGCTTGGCTTGTTTTGATTTGTTTTTCTACGAAAAATAAGTGTTTTTCAGCTGTAGCCAAACCAGAAGCCTGTAACATTTACATGTGCATTAAGTAGCATGCCTTGAACCCAAATATAAGTAAATATACTAAAATAGTGTAACTGACAACAGTATATAAGTGTTTTGTAACTCTGTGATGACATAGCTAAACCCAAATTACAAGCATTTTAGCTAAGTATGTAAGCAATGTAACCACCAAGGAGCAAACACTTGCGTAGCTGTACTTCAGTAGCATAGAAAAATATGAGAGGAGTAACAGCATTTGCAAGATGAAGAATAAAGAACAAGTACAAGAGACTCCAAATGGGCAGAGTGTCCTGCTGAGCATGCAGGAGCTGGTAGCTGGCAAAATCAGTAACAAAAGTTATTGCAAGCAGATAAACTCCTCCCCCCTATTGATCGCGAGTGAGAAGCATAAAAACATCAGGCTTGAAGAGGAAAGATGGAGAAGATAACAATCCCATTTTTCTCATTGGCAAGCTGTCTAAGACCTACTATTCGTCCAAATCTAATTTATTACAGAAAAAGAAATAAAACAAAGCAAAGAATACTGAAACAGAAAGAAGTCTCAGCAGTAATAGTAAACTTGATATGAACATACTTCCTAGTATCTACCTAATTTCTGCTCTTATCTCCATCCCTCCATTGCACCTTGGACTCCTCATATGTATTCCATAGTGGGACGGTGAGGCATCAGCATCCTGAGTCCTTTGTCATGGCAGAATACCAGGTTGATGGTGATGATTTCTTCCTCCTCACTGTAAGATGCACTTGGCATTTTTATATGTTTGCTAACACGCTTTACACTGCTTTTTCTTCATTGGTGTGGAACTCCATATTATGTACAGATTTATTATATTTGGCCGGTTTACTTATGGTAGATACCTGTACTTTGTTTTCTTGGTTAACTAAAAACCTAATTTTGTTCAATTCCCAGGTCAGTAGGGCATGGACTGTTAGTGAGATGTTCCTTTAGCTTTGTGAGTTTCCGTGCCAGTCCCTGTCTCCTCTCTTGCTGTCCCATGCATGCCTTACACATGCTCACTGTACCTTGCACCCCTGATTTTCAAGGCTTTTGCTATTGTTCCAGGTCTCCATGCCTGTATACTACTATATCGGTATGTTAGAGTTACAAATATTTCATTCTACACAGAGTAACTACTGATTTCTACTGTGAAAATTATAGCGATACTATAGAAATATCAAATAAATAATCAGACATAGACACAGAAAAAATGCTGTTACAGATAAACCAAATGAAGACACACCCCCCAGTAGGACAAGTTCAGAAAAAGCCTGACAAGCCTTAGTCCTGACACCCTGCAATCTCAGCACAAAGTCCATGGCCTGTGACCAGCAGCAGTATTACTCTACTTGCAGGACTAGCAAGGAAAATGTGAAACAGAAATGGCTCCTGCTATGGAGATATTGTGGTTCATCCACACCAGAGTTGTACAACCCCAGTGAAATTCTTCCGAGCCTTATTTCGCTCTAGCGCTAAGCCATGAGAACACCCATCCCAGCCTCACAAAGCACTGGAGCAGAAGAAGAAGTACACAGTGCCTGTCCCACAGCCCTTGTCGCTTGCCAAAGTTACAGAAGTGGACATGCGGCAATTTTGACTCAACGGGAAAGGCAATGTGCAGAACAAAGGCAGAAGTTCCAAGCACCCTACCTAAAGTCCAATTCTGTTGTGAAGTGAGAGATGAGAAATCATTGTGTACATATATTTTAATCCTTCTTTTCACTGAGGGGTTGAATTAAGTAGATCCTTTCTGTTGAAAAATTAACACAATAGAAGTTTAAAAGGTTCATTGTGTATTTGTGCATGGGCACAGAAGCCCAAAGTGGGATTTTTTCTGGCTATTCACAAGCTGACAGAGAGGCAAATGTTAACCACATCTAAGAATGAAATGTGGTGAGTAGGAGAACGATAAGACACCCTTTATAGGAGAGTAGATTTTTTCCTCTGCTCTCTCTCTTTTCTGACCTATAACTAAATACGCTTGTCTTGTCAGTTTTGTATTAATAAATAACCTATATTATTCTCGTTCTGTACAGTGTTGTTCTCTTGACAAGTACAACCGGTGCACAGTGTGTTTAACCAAGGAATTTACCAAGTCTGGCAAGAAGGAAGAATAACTGCAAAGGAAACAGGAGATTTGTTTCCAAACTTCATTGGTTTAATGTTTCCATTTAGAAATTCATAATGTTGGGGAGTTTTGTTTGGTTTTGTTTTGTCATTTTTGGTATTTTCCAGAAGTCTTCCTCTTATACTTCACCTTTGTTATTAAAGCCTTTGTATATATAAATATTTTTCATATGTTCTGGGTTGTTTATTTTTTTTAAAAAAGACAGTAAACTCCAGCTTAAAGTTCTGTAAGACATAGGCATCCTGTGACACATGACTTTTGCTCCTGTTCTTTTTCTTTAGTTATGTCCAATATATTTAAGTGCCATGAAGACAGTAAGTAAAAGAGTAAAAACATTATTAGTCTAGTCTGCAGCCTCTCCTCTTGTCATATCAGTAAGTTTCCAAGTGATCATAAATATTAGAGCCTTACATTAGCAATACACAAATCTCAGAGCTTTTTAAGTGCTTAGTTTCCAGTCCCATCTATTCTATAAATGTGGCAGCTGAGAAAAGCCGTCAGAAATTTCTTAACTCAACCTCATAGAATAAAGTGGAACACTGTATTACATTAAAATTTGACTTTGGTGTTCGCCATATCAAAACAATAATCCCTTGCTAAAGAATTATGATAATAGTTCTCCAGAACATCAGGCAGAAGGTTAATTAGTTCTAATGCTCACAGTTTACTGACAAGCGAGACCTTTAGGTCTGCCACTCTGTTCTGAGAACTTGACTTTATTTGGAACAGGTTATCTTCCGAAGAGATAAAAGAATACAATTTCAATTTTGGGATGGAGTTTTCTCAACACTTTTATAGCACATCATAAAGTGATAAATTCGCTTTACAGGGTCAGTGGGAGGCATTGTTATTCATATGGCACTAGAGCCCCCAACAACGTCCTGCTTCTGAACCTCCTTGCTGTGGACTGACAAAGGAGGAATGGAGGGAAAGTTTGCAGTAAAAAAGGTGTTACTTGCTTTGATCCCAGTTTGATGATAAACATAAACAGCTTGACATAGGAAAACTTAAAAAAAATCTATTTCATATCACATGTAATATGCAAAAGTTATAATTGCTTAGAATTTAAATATGCTTTTAAAGTCAATTGTGTTTCTGTTCTCCTAAAAATTCTTATGCATAGGATATGTTCACATTTTTATTTGATGATGTGCTCAAAGAAGTGAAAGCAGCATGCATCTTCTACATCAAAAGTTTCATTTTTGTTAAATCACGCAGTTATTGAACAAAATAGAGAGGAAATAATCTCATTGGAGCATGACCAATAAACATAATTCCTAATGTTCGGAATACCATTAAAGGGTAACAGAAGGCTGTCATATCCAGTGTTTGAACTTGGTTATTAATTTCATGAGGATTAATTAACACAATTCATGAGTGATGTTGTGATCTGGCAAATTGACTAGATGTGGAACAATCTGCAGGCTACAATTTGAGAAGAGATGATCTATGCATTCAAAGTCAGTGCTCATAACCAGATAGAATATGAAACCTCGAAGGAAGAAAATACTCTCCATCTCCATTCTTGCTTCATACAAAGAAGATTTAAGTGCTTGATTATTTGCTACATAGGAACAACATCATCTTACTCATAGCACTCAGTTAATTTTAAGTTTGCATAAATGAAGTTGTGCAAATGAGCTCTTTTTCCTTAAAATTCATGACTGAGTGGGAACACTCAATCATTTCTGTCACCAGCACAGCAGATGATTTTCTGTCACCTTCAGAAATAAATACAGAATTTGCCGCATCAGTATGTGTAATGTTTCCACACTGCTCTGGTAGGGTAGCACCACTGACTAGATTTCCAAAAAAGAGCATTGGGCAACTATATCCCCCTTCATATTAAAGATCCAAAAACTAGTGATTTAAAATTAGTTATTTTTATTTGAAAGGTGTTAGGAGTCTGTTTCCTGTTCTTACACATAACAGTAACTGTAGGAAGATACCTGAAAGGGCTCATCTGGGTTTTTTAGCCTCATGTATGTATTTCAGGTGTATTAATCAAAAGCTTACCAACATGCAAGGCCTCTATTCAGCAGTTTATGGAACAGAATACATGAACACTATTAAAGGGAAAACAAGCCATCTTAAGGAATATTGCTCTCTTTCAAGGTGTTCTACTCAGCTTTATATAAATCCTCTTGTCTCAGTTGAAGTGAATAATATTTTACACCAACCAATAAATTATCCTTTTATTATAGTCTTAAAAAAAAAAAAAAAAAAAAGATTTCTCTTTCAAATTGGATTTTGTGACTGCCACGTAGATCTTTAGTGAATGATGAGGGCTTGGAAAACTCTGTTCAAGAAAATTATTTTTCAAGAGCATAAATATTTTTCTTATGTGCATTGCTTTCTTGCTTTGGGCCCCTACAATGCTAATGCTAATATTCTTATTAAAATCTTATGTGTGAAGTGCCTTGCCTACTGCAATTCATGCTGTATATGTTGCTAAATGTGCACTGCAAAAGTGGTTAATTTTCTATTTCATGAGTGATCCTAACACATACAGAAAGTAGTTAGAGCTATGAGAAACTTATCTTTACTGACCTTCAGGCAACCTACAGCTTTTCTTTGACATTTGAAGGATGTTATGTCAGAAATGTTCTCTCTTTGTTTCCGGAGAGTATAAGGTAGTTATGGATTGTATTACAAAATTGTACTAACCTGAAAGATCATTCATACTTCGGGAACACTGGGAAGAATGTCAGCACTATTACTTCGGAGAAAGCCAGAGGATCAAGGGCAAAAACTTAAATTGTATAAATAAATAGGGAAATTGATCTATTTTCATTTGACAAATAGAAAAAGAAGTTGCAACTATAACAGAAATCAAATTATGCCTAAAAACATTGCGAAGTATAGATATAAAATATTATTATTTATGAATGTCATTATAAGTGTTGTGGTTAACCCCACCAGCAGCTACGCCCCACATACCTGCTCATTCACTCCCACCCAGGAGTATGGTGGAAAGAATCAGAAGAATGAAAGTGAGAAAACTCATGGGTTGAGATAAAGACTGTTTAATAATAAAAAGGAAAAAAAAAAAGAAAAAAAAAAGAAGAAATTGTAAGGAAGAAATCAAACCAAGCCAATGAAGAGAGAGGAAAACAAAACTCAAGAAAAACAAAACCCAAGAAAAACAAATTATTCAAAAGAAAACAATTGCCACCAAGAAACCGATGACCAGCCAGTTCCCAAGCAATGGTAGCCCCTATCTACCTCCACCCCCCAGCTTTTATAGCTGAGCATGATGTTGTGTGGCATGAGATATCCCTTTGGTCAGCTGGGGTCAGCTGTCCCCTCTGTGTATCCTCCCAACCTTTTACCCACCCCCAGCCTATCAGCTGATGGGGCAGTGTGAGGAGCAGAAATGTCCTTGACTTAGTGTAAGCACTGGTCAGCAGTAACTAAAACATCCCAGTGTTATCAACACTATTTTCAGCATAAATCTAAAACATAGCCTGATACAAGCTATTATGAAGAAATTTAACTCTATCCCAGCCAAAACCAATACAATAAGAAATGGAGAAAATGGAACAGGGCATACAGATTTTTCTTCTTCATTACACATCTAAAAGACAACATCAGAACAAGTAGATCATGAAGACTACTCAGCAGAATCTAAATCCAAGGTAGAGGGATAGGATCTAATCTTCCATGTGCTACTGGACATGAGTGAAGCAGTTTCTCAAAGAACATGCCTGAATCTCTCATATAGTCAGAATGGCCACAAAAGAACTAAAGTTAATGGACAGGATTTCCCTCTGAAGTTTCTTTCAACTGAGGAAAATTTCTTTCTCTAGATATTCATTAGACAATTGAACACTTAAATGCAAGTTGAATATCTATTTTAGAAGAAACAATTTATGACAGGAAACATTTCCATAATAGAAAGAGTTCTGTCATTAGTTTATTCACCTCAATCTCATACATATTTTTGCAGACATAGATACAGAGCTAGGAGACTGAAGAACACAGACTGATTTTCCCTTCTTTTGCAGTGTGACAGCTGCCTTACTCCTGTTTTACAAAGCACAGGTAGACTTCTCCACATTATTGTCTGAGTACAGTATCACTGTCTCCCTAGTGCCAAAACTCTGCCTTCTGTGGCGCAGGGTCTCCAGGTATCTCTCGTGTGTAGCACGCCTCGACAGAGAGATCACTTCTCGCTAGTCAGTCACTGACAGACACGCTTTCATCTCTTTTGATTAACAAACTTCTCAGACGAACTTAGACATCCAAAAATTGGGGATCGACTCCAAGTTAACAACTGTGTTTTCACTATAGTCAATGGAGAGAGACTGGTGCCTCCAAGTTGCGAGTAGTTCCCTGTCAGAAATCTCTTTTAAGGTGGGATTAATCGCTCTCAGGAAGTGTCTATCTCTTTCTATTGATACAAAAGCAACAAGACTGCTAGCCCAGATTCAGAGTGTGATTCAGCTACCGAAGTATAGGTGTCTAGTACCATTTAAAAAAACTCTTGGGTAACTTTCCCAGCCTCTAGCTGCTGTCCCAGAAGAACACAAGGTGTCTTCTGGATTCCTGTCTCTTTAAATTGTAAACAGCTGGAAAGACAGGTAAATTAATTTTTAACATTGTGCTGGAAATGCTTTGAGCTAAAATTTAAGAACCAAATTCTCTGAATCTAGATAGAAGTATTGGCTTCAGGACATCTTGGCACTGTGAAATAAAGCTCTGTGTCTGAACTAAGAAGTAGAAAAGCAGGCTCTAATCTTTCAGTATCCAGGGCATATTCATGCTGCTTAAGTAATTAATTATGGAATGAAAGTTCAAGTTGTAATAAAATTTGAAGTGTTCTGAATTAGTTCAAGAAAATTGAAACTGTGGGATCCTGCTGATATTAGTCAAGTGCAGACGGTTTGTTTTAATATTTGTGTCATTCAGCAGAGAGATTTTCATTACCCGCAATTCCACAGTATTAATCCATTTGAAAGAGGCAGACTGGAAATTCATGACAGGAGATTCACGTAGGGGAACTTTAAAAAAGGGGTAACTTTAGTCGTGCCAGTCAGTGTCACTGAACTTCGTAATGCTTATTAACTGCAACAAGGACAAAACCATCCGAATACAAATGCAAAATACACTGAATATAAGAAATATAATTATGAAGTGTGGGATTGATCTGACTGCTAGAGGCGGTATATGTTTGACCAAATGCAGAAGTTTACAATGCAAATCTCATGACCTAAGACGTCTCTAAACTACCTTTACAGAGAAAAATTTGTCTTACGTGGGCATAAGTCAGGACACTAGGTGAGTCCAGTTCAAAATGCATCTGCTTCCTTTTACTCACTAGAAAGCAAATAACCGTATCAAAATAAAATGTAAGCAACCTGATTAGCCACTTAAAATTAAGGGAGATGAAACCTTTCATGGCAATTTAATATCATATATTATTTCCTACTATTATATGCATACATGTATTACTATCTCATACAATCATGTAATATATTATAAATCCATGGCATCTTGCATCTTGATAATAATACATGTTATTTAATATTTCACTGTATTGTTATATCTCTTTCACGGGCACCCCCTTGCCGTGGGGAAAGAGCTTGCGTGCCCTTGTGAAGTTGAGAGCTATGCTGGTGGTGGCATATGCCTCCGGTAGGGTCTCCCAAGCCAGACAGGTCTCAACTGAAGGGTCAGACAAAGTGTGTCCATGGGCAGGATGGGCTCACTAGCCTTCGGGCAACCATCCTAGGAGAAGGACAACTCTAACTCCAAAGCCGGGCAGATGGAGCTCGTTTAGCCCTGTAAGGCCATCCATCTAAGAGAAGGATACTCTAACCAAACCTACGACCTGAGGACTTCGCTGTCACCGTCCAAGCTCGCTAGGCCCTGGCAGATGAACCTCAGGTGTAAAGGGTGGGGCCAGTCTCGTGCACGCTGCGCCTCACCTAAAAAATCCACCACGTGGGCTTGAAGGGTGTACTCAAGTTTAAAACCCTTCCCAAATCTTCGTCCGCGAAGCCAAGCCATGATGATGATGATGATGTATTGTTATATATAAAACATTATATAGTATATTGTAAATAATACTCTTTCTAGAGATTATTATTCTGGGAAATCTTCTTTTGTCAAGAAAATGTTAATTTTCTCTTTTTTTTTTCCTGTTACCTTTTCTCATTTTGCAGTGGCTTGCAGTTGTATATAAAAGGTCACAAAGACAGGTATCTGCTAAGGAAACCAAAACACTTTGGTGTCTCACATTTTTTAAAAGATGAAAAGGACCTAAAAGAAAATTATATTTGGGAAGTGATTGGAGAACCTAAATATAGATGGTTTGTGCCATATTAGATGCTTTATGTCATCCTATCTGTCCTCCAGCTGCCATTCTAGAAATGACTGTACCTCCTGTATGCCTGGTGTCATATCTATCAGTCCCAAGGAGAATTGTTGGGTACCCAAGACATTTAACATGTATCTGTTCAGATCTCAATTTTGATTGTGATTTCAACCATGTTTCACATTTTCCTACAATTTTCCTATCAGAGAAGAGTAGACATGAGAAAAATTGTATCATTTTTATGGAATTTGGATTAAAAATACTTCAGACTAACAAGACGTATATAAGCAAAATTATATTTTGTATCTATATGTTCTGTAAGGTATAGATCTGGCTACTCAGCTGCTTCCTAAAATGTGGAGAACTGTCTTTGACCTAATGTGGTTTAAAAAAACTCATTCCATGTATCAGATTTTCATCCAAGTCAAAATTAGTTTCTAAAGCCCCATGACTACCTTTTCACCAGTGGAAATTAATGAGAGTTCTCTTACAGTATCAATTACAGTGGCAAGCAGTGAAGGACATAATTTCAAGTCAGGTCCAAGGTCAAGAAAGCAGAAATGTATTTTAGAGTCTCATTTTCTCACTGCTTTTCTTAGGAATCAGGTATGAAATTATTCGGGGTATGACTTTTTTTCAAAATGATTAAATACTAGTGTAAATGAAAAAGCTAGTGGTGCTTATGACCTATGGTTGAAGTATTGCTTAAGCCTCCCTCTACTATATCAGGTTCTTTGTATCAAATACCTTAGCTTTGAAATGGGATATTGGGCCATTGGATTTGATTTTCTGCTGTGACAGATAACCATTTTTTAAAAAAAATTCACTTACAGATCTGCATTTGAAAAGGAGCTTATTTTAGGTCTCAAAGTCCTTTCACAAGGCTGCTCCAGAACTTCTTTAATAGGAAGGAACATTCTGATAATCTCTGACTTGTTTGTTGCGGTTTTTTTCCCACATAATTTATTTCTATTTGTACCAAAGCTGTTCAAATAGTAATTTAATATGGTTATAAACAACAAACACATTCTCTCTTAGCATTTGTTTTTCTGTACAGAAAAAGCTGAATTTTTTTATTTTCTATCTGTAAAATCCAATTTAATCCTATTAAACTTTCTCTGTACTAAGTTTGAGTTCATCCTTCTTGAACCATGGATGGCTAAAACTACATACTGTATTCTACAGAAAGGTTCAGTAAGAGTTTGAACAGAGGCAGCAATCCCAGCTGTTTAAACTACTTTGTTGGGAAAAAAAAAAAAAACCAACAGATTCTAGATGATTCCCTCATTCCTCAATTGACCTCTTTGTCACACTGTGATGAAGTTACTACAGCTACACAATTTTACTTCCCAATAATTATCTAATAATAGGGTCCCAGTTTGTATTAAACAATTTTGCTATTAGTCCCTTGGTCAACAATTTTACTACCTGCATTGTTTCATTTAATTCTATCACCTATGTTTACCAAGTTTGTTATATGTGGTATCTCAATCTTCTGTATTGAGTACTGACCCTGAGTTTCAAGCCTGTCTCAGAAGCAAATTTCATTAGCACATTCCAATTTTTACGCCAATGTAATTCAGGGAAATATCTGATCATTTTTACTAGTTACTTAATTTCAGGCTTACATTTCTCCTTTCAGTATTACCAGTTTCTACCTTCCTGTGAGGTAGCCATCGATCACTCTGCAAGCTATCCATTAATTCTTATCTTATTCACTCCCATGTGACTCAGTAGCAAATATCTCACAGTCTTGGAGGAAGAGGTCATGTACTACATTTGTGTGTATCTTTGTCTTCAGAGGTTTTATAAGGTTTTCTGAAAAGAACTGTGGTAGAAGAGGATGTTTTATTTGAGATGGTGCTTCACTTCAAGATGAAGGCAGAGATAGGCTGATGGTATTGTTGCTATTGACAAGTGGGTGCAGCCTCCGGGCTCTTCCATTATGATCAGCTAGCTGGGTTCATCTTCTGTGAAGGAATACTTGCAGCACAGTAGAGTCCAGGAGGTCAAGCGATGTGTGCAAGGAAGCACAGCACAGCACAGGCCTATTTAGCTCATTTGTTACAAGGTTCATTAACTCCTCAAAGTACAACAGTCTTCCCATTTATCTGAATGAAAAGCAAAGGGTTCAGCAGAGGATACTGGCAAAAGTCTTCCAGTCCTGTAGCTGAGAAAGAAAATTTACTTTTTCCTCAGCAGCTAAACTGGAAGCTTTTCACCTGCTAGCCAGCTAACTTTTCTTTTTTTCCATCTGTTAAACAAACCAAGAACTCAAACAAATGTAAACATGTCAAGATGAAATTATTGATTATATAGAAATAAGTATATGTTATTAGAAAATAATTTAGACTATGACTTCCCGAATAGATATAGAACTAAATTCAATCCCTTCCTCTATAGGAAAGCTTCTGCATCACAGTCAGGAAGTCACTTAACCTTGTCATTTCGCAAGTGGTAGTTTATTATACATCCCTTACTTTGTATGTCTGACTTAATTACTGGGATAAATTATGCAGAACCACTTGTCCTTCTAGGAAGTGACTAAAGTTATTGCAAGCTGCAGGGGTGGGACAAGGGGAAGAAGAAGAACAAAAAAAGTACTGCAAAATATGATGCTAAAATACTGATGATCCGGAGCACATTAGGCTGGACATTTGTATTTTGTGAATATTTATTCTCTGAGGCATTCCTTTCTGCATATCTTATAGCTGTCTTTGAAACTGGAATATTGAACACTTCATCTTATACAATGCAGGGAAAATTAATTATACAATGTCTGAGAAGTACTCAGATTTCATACTGATTATTACCATGAAAAATGTCACAGACAAAACTAGCAATTTTATCCTCAGAGAAGCATTTGAGAAGTATAAAAGAAATAAAGTCTCAGCCATGAGTAAGAAGAAAGTAAGTATTGAATGATTAAGTGGGACATGGTTAATTCTGTACCCTGACTATAACAGATTCTTCTGGGAGAAAAAGGAATGGTATATAAAGTAATTTAATGGAAGACTTTAACTTAAATATGCTGTGCATGGAGGATGCTCTGCCCTAACACAAGTGAAACACTTGTCATGCTGTGCTACAATGGTTTCATAATTATACTGTCTTCAGTTTTTGATGTTTCCGTAAGGAAGATGGGAAAGAATATAGAACATATACTCAGGCTGTAGTCAGGGATTCCACATATGTAAGTCATAATCAAAAAACAGATCAAACAGAATTCTTGATATATATTCTGAAATCAGGATTCTGAATATATTTAGCAGATAAGATGTCTAACACAAAGATTTTGCTCTTGTTCCGCCTCTCTCTTCCTGACCCACAACAAAGGTTGTGACCATGTGTGCACTGTGGATGTGTGTTTTTGTATAAATGGATGCAAGAGAAAAAGCACTACATTTAAGTTCTTAAGAAACTAGGAAGCCTGAATCCTGCCTGTGGACCACAAAACAATTTGAAGATGCTTTTATTCTTGCTGAAAATTAGTTCCTTGTGGGAAAGTTCTCAATCACGGAGAAACTGTAACTGCTGTAACAAGTATGTACTAAGATACTGGATGTTAATATAACGGCTATAACTGCACCTCCCAGTCATCACATAAAAAGCTAGCTAATGAGAAAATATTTGCAAGATGTTATATGACACTGATATGTGATACGAATATTAGTAATGAGGGTGAATATACATTAGCATACACAAGAAAACACTAGGTTTTGCCTCTTTGAAGAATATATGCTTATTCAAAGTGTTTTCCGTGTCAAGTATTCTAGAATGCCTTTCACTGAGCTATTTCTCTTTGCCATGGACAAAAGTCCTTCTTTATGCTTAATTTCGGCAGTTTGTACAGATTTTAGACAAATACAGTGAAATATATGTCAATAACAGTAGATACTGTGGATTGTATTCTTCTGTAGCAGAAGTTAACCCTTTTCTTCTCATCTGCTTAAGAAGAAAAAATTAGACTCCGACCTTTATTCGCTTCTTCGATGTTGCAAACTATACCTATCATAAAACCACCCAGGAACATACCACATGGTACCCACAACCTAGGTCTCGTCCTTCTTTATTTTCCACGATCTCCCTAGATCTTCCTTCATGACAAAGGCCTGACATCCAGTTAGCTAACAGGACTTCACAGTATTTTACTATTTATTATCCAGTGCCTGTTCTTGGCTGATCAGGTGCTGAGTACGAACTGCTAGAGGAATGAATACCATTACTGACTGTTTCTAACCATCTTAGAATGGGAGCACTGTAAAAGTCTACATAATTTTACGAAAGAGCTAGGAAATTGCAATTTTTGACTGTGATGATTTTTAATGTGAAATTTACTATTATAATTCATTTTTGGAATTTGATCACTGTTGACCTTGCCAGGTCAAGTAAACCTGATTTCAGATGCAGCAATGTGCTGCAAATTTCTTGAACTGTGAATGTTCTTGAAAAATGTTGAAAAGGGTGGTCTGGATTTGATGCTATGGGTTGTATTTGGTACTACCAGTGAGTGGTAGATGGTTATATGGGGGGAACTGATTTAAGGAAAAGGTTGCAATATACAGCATTGAAAAATCAAGGCTATCCTATATAATTTTATCAGGACTGATAGATAAATAAGTTCGTACCTTTATGCTAACATAATACACTACATCCTAAACACACATCTTGACAATAAAATATTCATATTCTGATTCTTTTTCTTTCTGCTGTATTTTCTCCGGAATCCAAATGATTCCCTTTGGTTCCAGCTTTGTTAATACAGTGATCCTACACAAAGAAGCCTTACTGCACATGACTATGTGTCCAAGAGTATTGCTACTCCTAAAAAAATTACATTTATCCACATATATAAATATTTTAATTAATTTTCACTAGCCGTTGTAGGTAAATCATAAAGGCGTATTTGGGAGTCAGTCTCAATTTAAAATCTGACTTGGTATTACTGACAAGGTTTATGTGTACTATAAATGGAACATGTTTCATTGACAATGAGGTCAGTTTTAATGTTCCAATGCAGCATTGTTAGTTTGGGCAGATTTTTCTACAGTTTTGTACTGTATTTGTGATTCTGAATCAAAAGGCATTATTTAGTGCTACAGTAACAGACCTTTTGAAATTACTGAATGAAAACACTCTCTAACCAAAACAGAAATGTCCTTGGTTGTTATATTCTCATTAACATGCTCTTAGTGTGGGATACTACTGTTTTACTAGCAGGGCAAATAAAATGTCTGTAAAGCAGAAAAGGCCTCTGTGTAAGCACTGTTCATCAATAGCAAAAACATCTCTGTGTTATCACCTCTGTTTTCAGCACAAATCCAAAGCATGGCCCAATACTAGATACTATGAAGAAAACTGACTCTCTTTCAGCCAAAAGCAGGCCAGTAACATGTTTGAATTGATATAGGAGTGTCAATACAGCTTTGTATATTTATTTATTTCAACATATGAGGATATCATTATCATCTGTACATTACAGATTTTATCTGGATGTTATTAAAATCCAATCTGTTTTTCAGCGACTTTAAGAGAATATGATTTGAAGTGTAGACTAATTATTAAAATGTTTACAATATTTTTCGCTCCAGCTACGTTTTTTGTAACCTTATTTACCATCTTTCTCCATGGTGGCTTTGTCTCAGCCAAGTTTTTAATCTTCTCTTTGCTGCCTCTGTACATGTTCTAGTAGCAATTTTCTTTCTTCCTGATTTTAACCAAAATACGTTGTTACTGTTCTTGTAAATCTCTCTAGGACTTTAATCAAAGACTTTTTTTTAAAAAAAAAAGTCCTGAAACATTGAATTATTCCAACTCATAACTTCCATTTGAATGCCTCATTAATATTAACTTTGTAACTTATTGCTGACATAAAGCTTTAAGTGGAAGGACAATTTAAATTTCAGGGAACTCTAGCAGCACTTCACCGTCTTTTGACCTATCTATCCTTTGGTCTATCTACATATTTGTATATCTATAGGCAATATTATTTGCTTTGTTGCTAATACTTACTCTAGCTTCATCTTTAGAGGCCATGTAAAGAAGGGAACTTGAAAGTACATGCAAGACTTAAAAGCTAAAGCTAGGAAAATGAATGTGAAATTAGGTTGCCATGTAACAAACACAAGTTTACATAAAGAATGAACATATAATTATATTCCTATTGATATGATAATATGTTAGAGAGTCTTCAGATGCTTAATTGGAAATTATCAAGGCAGCTGCAAATCAAGTAGGGTTAACTGCATATTTACGACTGTAATATCTTTTATTCATTCATCTTGTAATTTAAGATTACCCATTTTCAGTAATCTATGCTCCTTTAAAGATTATTTTGTCTCTTCTCAGGTCTTTGCAATGCTCTTTATTCAAGCCAAATAACACTGAATGCATAAAAAATTTTGGCAGATTACACTATGAGATAGAGCTTTTTGTTGGCAACTTTTTTCTCCGGTATATGCCTTTGGAAACTAACTTGTGATTTTAGTATTTTGAATAAAATTCAAGGGGTCATGAGGGAACAAAATCAGCGTTCCAAGTGACAAGTCTATCTCAAATGCTGTACTTACTGCTCTCTGAAGCCTGACTCTGTTGTATTTTAAGCCAGCAGGGAGCTAAAGACCACACAGACATTTGCTCGTTCCCCCGCAGTGGGATGGGGAAGAGAATCAGGAAAAAGGTAAAATCCATGGGTTGAGAGAAAAACAGTTTAATAGGGCAGAAATGGAAAGGAAAATAGTAATAATGATAAAAGAATATACAAAACAAGTGATGTATAATGCAGTTTCTCACAACTGTCTGACGGATGCCCAGCCAGTACCCGAGCACCAGGCCGCCGCTGACCGGCAAATTAGCCCAGTTCTATTGTTCAGCATGACATCTTATGGTATGGAGTATCCTCTCGGCCACTTTGGGTCATCTGTGCTGGTTGTGTCCCCTCCCAGCTTCTTATGCACCCACAGCCTCCTCTTTAGCATGTATAACTAGTATGAGAAGCTGAAAAGTCCTTGATTTAGTGTAAACACTGCTCAGCAACAATTAAAATACCAGCGTGTTACCAACATTATTCTCATCCTAAATCCAAAACACAGCACCGTACCAGCTACCAGGAATAAAATCAACTCTATCCCAGCTGAAACAAGGACACTACATGAGAAACAATTGAGAGTTCCTAATCTTTATTTTCCTTTGAAAAGGAAGTTTGTAATAGAAATCTTTAAAAGTCGGGGCAAGTAGGAGTAGGGAAAAAAAAAAGAGTTGTTTTGCATTTATGATTATGGTATATAAATGGCATATAATCTCTTATTCCTCTGAGGCATGAACTAAAATGAATGTACCTATGCAAGATTTAAGTTTTCCAACTTGGTTTAGAAAAATCACAAAATTTTTAAAGCACATGATCTTTAGCACATGAGAAATGGAACACCATTCAGTTCGTGTTTGAACTCTTAATAATGCTCTCAGATTATTTTGCCCGTTTCATTTTGCCTGTTTCATTTGACAGACACCACTCAGCAGACACCAGGGGGATTTATCTGAACACATACAGACACTTTTAGGTCACTTGAACTTCTAGACATCTTTATTGGAATTAAATTAATGACATGCCAAATAATTTTTTGTTCTCTTTTATTTCAAAGGAAGCTGAGAGACAGCTATCCACACTGCAGACAACAAAGCTCCAAAAGATGAAGTTTACCTCTTAGGCATATAACAATTTAGAATGAGACAGTGTGCTGGTAGCCTAGATTTCAGCTAATGAACCAGGACATTGTTAATTCATTTAATTGTTACTTTGTATTAAGCATAGAAAAGTCTGATTAATAATTTCACATGCTTTATCTCAGAAAGTAGTATCCAACAGCAGACATTTTACGTCTGGAAAAAGCAAACACTAACTCTGTTATTGACTATAGTCTTAAAGGCAGCAAATTTTTTGCTATGCTGGCATATACATACAGTGAGTTTGAATGTAATTATTTGCATTTTTGCCTGCTGTTCCAGCAGATATACCCCAAGATTATTTACTGGTAGTAGAGATGGAAAAATCTGATTTATGTTGTTCTATATCACAAAGTTTATTCCTGATCACAGGAAACAAATGTTATATTTTTCATAACACTCAGTCTGTATGCTGTTTTAACCTTTGGAAAATAACTTGCAAATGTGTTGGGTTTGCATGGCCAGGTTTTGGTAGTGGGGGAGCGGGCTGCAATAGTGGATTCTCTGAGAAGATGCGAGAAGCTGTCCCTATGTCTCACAGAGCCAGTGCTAGCCAGCTCAAAGACAGACACCCTGCTAGTCAAAGCTGAGCCAATCAGTGATGGTGGTAGCAGGTCTGGAACAACACATTTAAGAAGGGAAAAAAACCTGCTGTGAAACAGCAGCTTGAAAAGAGGAGTAATAATATATGGGAGAAAAAATTCTGCAGACACCAAGGTCAGTGAAGAAGGAGAGGGAAGAAGTGCTCCAGGTGCCAGAGCAGAGATTCCTCTGCAGCCCATGATGAAGACCATGGTGAAGCAGGTTGTTCCCTGCAGCCCATGGAGGTTAACGGTGGAGCAGATATCCTCCTGCAGCCCATGGAGGACTCCATTCCAGAGACTGTGGTTGTGCCCACAGGAGGATGTGACACTGTGGGAAGTTTACACTGGAGCAGGCACCAGGCAGGACCTGTAATCTCACGAACAGGAACCCATGCTGGAAGGGGTCTTCTGACAGGACTTGTGACCACATGGGAGACTCCTGATGGAGCAGTCTGCTCCTGAAGAACTGCACCCTGTGAAAAGAAACCATGCTGGAGCAGGAGAAGAGAGTGAGGAGGAAGGAGAGACAGAGACAAAGTGTGATGAACTGACCATAACCCCCATTCCCCATCTCCCTGCACCACTCTGGGGGAGGTGGTAGAACAGTTAGAGGTGAAGCTGAGACCAGGAAGAGAGAGGTGGGACAAAATTGGTTTTAGATTTGTTCTAATTTCTCATTATCCTACTCTGATTTGATTTGCAATAAATTAAATTTATTTCCCCAAGTTGAGTCTGTTTTACCTGTGATGGTAATTGATGTCCTTATCTCAATCCACTAGCCTTTCCTTGTATTTTTCTCCTCCTTACCAGTTGAGGAGGGGGATTGATAGAGTGGCTTGGTGGGCATCTGGCGTCCAGCCAAGGTCAACGCACCACAGCTAATTATTTGCAACTTGTACTAGACAGTAAAGCACTGATGACATTAAACAATGGCTTCACAACTACTTTATAAAAAAAATATATATATATAATTATAAAAAAATTTAGTCTAAAAATTTATAAAATTATCTGTAGAATGAAACTTAAGCCAGTCTACACTTCAAAAGACAAAGCAGGCTGAGCGAAACTCTAGCTCACTGGAGTGTTGTCTACTACTGAATTTTAATATCTTCCGTTATTTAGATAATGCTATTTCCTTCCTTGTAGAGTTACATATCCTAATTTCCTCTCAGACTACAAGGTTGTTTCCCTGAGAAAACTATGACATATATCATTGTTGTTTCTTTGCCAAAATGCTTTTGTACTGCTGTTTGTTAATGCTTTCTTGATGTTGAGGAAGATGTCCTCTTCTAAAGCATAAAAGCTGTTTCCCCCAAAGCAAAACCACATTCCTTCATTGTGATGAATCACACTATCAGAATAGAACAACAAATGGAAGTGTATATGTTAGATATTTGTTCTTTCTGTCTCTAAACCACTGCACACAGTGCAACAGAACCAATGGAATGTAAGCCAACACAATAGGTGCCTCTGGTTTTAAAAACAATCTAATGAATGGAATAGCCAGAAACATCTTGTGGCATAATATTTGTAATAATTTTGACAGTAAAAAATTTTCACTTAAGAGGCTGAATTTAGCAAGAAAAGAATGATGCTGTGACCTTGAAAAGGAGTCAAGTGGTAACCTATAAAAGAGAAAATTATCTCAGTACAGGAAAGAATGAACATCAGTTGGACTGCTGAGAAATTGTTTTGTTTATGCCACTTCATGAAATACACAGGAAGTCATTGCAAGGATAAATATATTATTTTAAATTAACTGGTTGTTTGGGGGGTTTTGTTTGTTTTGTTTTCTTTTCTTTTTTAATAGCCTGGTGAATAATAGTGCCCTAATTAATCATTTTGATGACTCTCAGAATGGAATTAATTGCAGCTAACTTTAGAAGTCTATGCTGTGGACATTGTTCAGCTCTGAATTTTCGATACATGATTCATCCAAACAGAACTAGATAACTACTTTACGAGGAGATGAGGTATACCTTAAAATGTGTGCATCTCCATAGGTAACTATATAGAGAGTTAGGTGACTAGCTCAGTTGTAGATTTCTACATTTATTTTTAAAATCCCTGTTACACAGACTTTTCATCGGAACTCTGTCCTGTATGTTGTGGAGCAGTTTGCAGTAAGCTGCCTTTAAAAAAAAAAAAAAGTCCATGTCTGGAGAGATGAAACGATACGCTCCATTTGCCACAGATGAGTCACTTTTTGGTGTTTTTTCCCCCCCTCCTTTAACAATACTCAATAAGAGTCATCTACAACAGCCGATGTTTATAACATGAATGCTCTGAATTAATAACTTTTTATGAAATTCATGTGTTTAAAGCTTGTTACAGACTGTATTTGTATAGATTGTAAGAGAATGTATGTTGTTTGTACTATCATTGCTGCAATAATATTACTGATACTTAAAGTATCTGTTGAAATCTACTGAAAACAAGGACACATACTTTTGCTTAAAAGAAAATAAATTTGTACACATATTTCACTAGATGAATTTATCATTGAAATTTTCCGTTCAGCTATAGTGTTCAGCATTTTGATTATAAATTAAATCAATAAGTCTGCTTGGCAAAATTTCAGTAATTACTGTATCATCCTTAATTTTGTTATTATTGTTTTATCTGTACAGTACAAAGTGGAGTCTGATAAAAAAACCACATTGACCTAATTTGAAAAATTAGGCAGCTGCAGGAATAAACATTTTTGTTCATATATGGATCTTATATAATTTCTATTTATCATTTATATATCTGTCATATATACATGTATTTATCAACTTTATACATACGTCTGTGTGCGTGTGAATATCTATCCCTTAGTTTTCTAGCATACAAACTTGACAAATGCAAATGATCTCTCAGTTATATGAAAACAATGGATGATCTCATGATGTCAAAAATGATATTAACTTTTCTTTTATATTTTATTATTGTATAAATATTTTGGTTTATAATTATATATTTACATTTTAACAATTCCTAACACAAGATTGTCTGTGTTTCTTCTTACTGGCCAAGAATCAAGGAGCTAATGATAATTCTTATTTTTCACTTCAGGCATTATGCTTTACTTCATCTGCTTTTTTAAACATAGACATACTATCTACTATTGAGTATCTTGATAAAAACAAACAATTTTTTTTTTTTTTTTTTTACTCAGGTACTTAGCAGTTGATTCTGACTTGAAGACTAATGTCAAAAGACATGGTAGGCTTATACATTTGACCATAACCACTGAGACTTCATCTTTTAAAG
Source organism: Bucorvus abyssinicus (assembly GCA_009769605.1). Classification (NCBI taxonomy): domain Eukaryota; kingdom Metazoa; phylum Chordata; class Aves; order Bucerotiformes; family Bucorvidae; genus Bucorvus; species Bucorvus abyssinicus. The sequence continues at coordinate 130,229,119 of CM020024.1, forward strand.
GTTCTTTTTTCTAACAAAAGCCAAGGAAAAAGCAGCAAAGGTTTCCACATGCTTGTTTCCTCTTTCTGGACCAAAGCCTTTGAAATGAAGCAGGCTCAGAGATTGTGATTTAGAAATCATTACACCAGCTATGTTAAGAACAACAAAAAATTTCCTAGTTTCGTTGTCATTGATGCAGTTGACTTATCAAATTCTAGGGAACTTTAGATGAGAAAAGTAATGTAAAGCTAGCCAAATCCTGAGTCGCTTGGCTGCAACATAAACTAAAACCAAGCAACAATTCTTACAGATTTTTGTACACTTTTAATAGGCACTTATTAGCAATTTTTCTAGCAGTGAACGTGGTAATAACACGTTTGTTCTCATTCAGCTAATCTGCTACTTGTGCTGCCTGTGCATAGAAACTGGTCAAAATAAAATTTAACTCGTGTCATATCTGCCATCTGTGATACTGTAATGCAACTGTCTGTTGTGGTTTAGGATTTTGGCTCCAGGGCGGGAGGAGGCTTTTTTCCCCCTCCGCTTCCCAGCGTGTGAAAGGCTTTTGCCACCTTTGTGGGGGAAGGGGTGCCGGCATTGCGAAACCGCAGCCTGGCTCAAATTTTGTGCTGTCCCTGGAGCCAAGACATGTCAATCAACACCCCTTTGAATTAACATATGAAAAGCAGCAACCCACATGGCTTTGCTGGTGAGCACTTGTCATTTTCAGGTAAGGACGAAAAAGAGAGAACTGCGAGCAGTCACCTCAGAAGCCTGGGGCACTAAAAGATCTTCCGCAGGGCAGGTAGCCTTTTCACTTCACCAATTACTGGCAGGGGTGGTAAGAAGAGATGCCTGAAGGAAGGGGCGCAGAGCGGCCGAAGCCCCCAACTCTGCACGGAGAGAGAGCAGCTGGTGAGGGGGAGCAAGAAAGGGTTTCAAGTGCCAAGAAATGGAGGCTCTGCTGGAATGCAGGAAGCCTAAAGCATCCCCCAGAGATCCGGTGAATCTCACGTTTTGCAGCTGGGGAGAGCAGAGAGCTGTGACACCCCCTGGAAAATTGGTAACTCTTAAGCTTTCCAGCCACCCAGAGAAAAGACTACACATTGCCAGGGAGTTTGTCCCAAAGAGTTCAAATTGAACTGATATCTGTGAGGTTAAAAGAACTGCGTTCCCCCATTCCGGGTTTATCCTTTCCTTTACCCCTGCTCTCCAGCACGGACTGCATGTGAGGGTTTATAATCAGATGTGGATGGAATGGGTGGAATATATAAGTATATACCTATTTAAGTATTTAATACCACCATTCTCGCTTTTCTATTTCTGTCCTACCTGAGGTTAAGTGATTGATTTATGGTCTTCATTGTTTTTGAATTGAATTGATTTTCTTTCACCCCCTTAATCCGAACCTGCTACACTGTTTTTTTTGTTTTTCTTTGCCAATAGTCGTAAGCCCCATTGTTTCTTCCCAGATCAAACACTTTAGTCCTTTTGTTCAGCTCTCGGAGAGGGCGATTTGTAACTTTACAACTTTTCAGTTCTCTCAAACTGCAACACTGACACATGCAAAGAAAAATATTTAAAAAAAACTTTAAAAATATTTTGAAAATATTTTAAAAGTAAATTAAACTAATATTAATGGTCTGACAAAAAGAAAACTTTTATGAACTCAGTAGACTTAAATAATCTCACATTCTGGTTTTTGTTCCTTGCATGATCAGATATTTAAGGGTAACATTTTCATAGTTCTTGTATTTGTTACCAAATTTCTTGGGCCACTAAGACTATGGGAAAAAAAAATCACCTATATACACATTAGGATGTGCTACACTATTCATTCAGATACAACATTTTTCTGTCAAAACTCTGTTCTTGTCTTGGATGTTGTTCAAACTGTAATTCTAGATTAAAAAAAAAGGAGGTATCTATATTTTTATTTGAACCAACAGTGTCGTTGAGATACTAGAAGGAGTAAGAGTAATCTGGATTTGTTTTATCTGAACTTCTAGACCCATATAGCTATGGATCTATATACTCACAGAGACCTAGAACCAGTATGTCATATTCATTCAATGTATGTGCTCTATTAAATTCCAACAATTTCTTAATTCAGATCTCTGAATTATAAGAAAAGGCATATAGGATTCCTGTGCAGATAAACAGCTGCCAATTCGTTTTGCTTTAAAAGAAAATAAAGAATTTATATTGTGCTTTGCATGAAAACATTTTAAAAAATTTCCTCTGTCTTTATATCACAGAAGAATCATAAAAGACATCTTTGTCACTGCTCTTCCCTCCACTGAACAGTTATTATTCTTTGGCTTGTAAAGCTGGAGAAGAAAGACTGAAAGATAGATCCAAGCTTATGTTTATATTAAAGTGTTTACCACCAAGCCACCTAGAGCCTAGACCACGCAGAGTATGGTACTATAGAGCAGGTACTGTATAGAAAGTGCTTCGACTGCCTCCATGACTGCATACTTAGATTTCATTCCAGAGTAATCACAGGGGGCAAGTGGTGGCAAGCCCAAAGGTCCCTTCCTGATCTGTTTCAGTGCAGCCACGACAGCTTCTCTCAGGACTGGGATTAAAAGAACACCATTCAGCCTACCTTCTCCATCTATAATGTAGTCATTATTGACAATTTCCTCCAGTACAAATAAGATGGAAATGATGTTTTTCTCTTGTTAAGAATCTCATCAGAAATAGTATTTTATTTCACTGATAATGAGACAGTTAGACATTTGAGCCCTTGTTCATCACTGCAATAACTTAGAATTAAGCCTACGTAATACTGTTGATACCAGTGGCGGTATTTCAGCATGAGGCATGCTGTAACAGCAAAAATGTCCATGAAGCGTGAGACAGAGGTTGATTATTGGAAGTTTTAAAAGCAGAGACTGATTACTTAAATGTTTCAGCAAGCAATTATTGACTTTTTTACTGGATATGTAATGGTAATTAATTATCTCTTGGAAGCTGTAGGATCTTTGTTTATCAGTAGTTGCATAGATTAAACAAAAAATTGATTTCACTTAGTTGTTCTTCACTTCACTACTCTCCTCGAAGACTTTTACTTTTTACAGTTTTTTTCAGTCAGTTGAGCACGCTGCTCCTCCCATTCCATACTGTTGTTACAATGGTTAATCTGCTTAATGTTTTAATGTTTCCAATTTCACCACCAATTTCAATAACTTCCATGATTCGCCATGTCCTTCCCTGAAGTAATAAAGATCAATATTACAGTTTAAAACAAAGGAGTCAACAATCAAAACCTGATTTCCACTTATGCTCCAAATTATATTACAAGATTGTATTTCTTCAGTCAGGTGTTAATTAGCATACAGCCTGTTCATACAGTTAGGGTCACATTCTTAAGATACCTGAAACAAGCATCTAAGAAATCCAGAATTTGACCATACAAGTAAAGAAATAGATAGGAGTACTAGAAGTCTGAAATTTGCTCCTCCTGACACTGGGAAGGTCAAGATCATCTACTATCAATTCCACCAAAACCAACATGAAAAAAAACTTATCTCTAATTTAAAAGACTGCTACATTTTGGTGCCTAAATCACAGAATCAGAGAATGGTAGGGGATGAAAAGGACCTCTGAGCACCATCTAGTCCAACTCCCCTGAAGCAGGTTCACTTAGAGTAGGTTGCACAGGATCGCATGCAAGCGGGTTTTGAAATTTTCCAGAGAAGACGACTCCACAAACTCTCTCTAGGAAGCCTCTTGCAGTGCTCTATCACCCTCAAAGTAACCTTTAGCTCATGTTCAGTTGGAACTTCCTGTGTTCCAGTTTGTGCCTGTCACCCCTTCTCCTATTGCTGGGCACTGCTGTAAAGACTCTGGTCTCATCCTCTTGACACCTTTTAGATGTTGATAAGAATTTATAAGATATCCTCTCAGTCTTCTCCAGGTTAAACAGCCCCAGGTCTCTCAGCCTTTCCTCATATGAGAGATGCTCCAGTCCCCTAATCATCTTCATAGCCCTTTGCTGGACTCTCTCCATTATTTCCTTCTCTCTATAGAACTGGGTATTCCAGAACTGGACATGGTACTCTAGATGTGGCCTCACTAGGGCAGAGTAGAGGCAAACGAGAATGTCCCTTGGCCTGCTGGCCACATTCTTCTTAATGCACCCCAGGATACCATTGGCCTTCTTGGTCACAAGGGCACATTGCTGGTTCAAGGTTAACTTGTTCTCCACCAGGACTCCCAGGTCCTTCTCTGTAGAGCTGCTTTCCAGCAGGTCAACTCCTGCCCTGACCACTTCTCTAGGAAGCCTGTTCCAGTGTTTGATCACCCTCAGTAAAGAAATACTTCCTAATGTCCAGTTTAAACCAGTTTCTTGTGGTCTTTGTGAAGGGTGGGAGGGGGTGGGGAAGGCAGGCAGGAAGGGCTGACCCATCTCAGGTTGGTTCTCAGCTTCTCATTGGAGACAAGACATGTCAATCAAATGCCTCTGTGGATAAGCTTATAAAAAGCCATGATTAGCAGCTTTCCGTGACACATTCACATTTCATTTCCACCCAGGACAGACAGAAAGAGAGAACACACATCAGGAAGTGAGATCGCGGTTCCCTCAACCTGGCAGTAAAAGAATCTTTCACATGGAGGAAGACTTTGATTTTTGTCAATTGCGGCCAGGGGGTGGAAGAGGAAAACACATCCCCACCCCTTACTGAGTTACCACTGGTGAGGGATGAGAGAAAAGAGGGTCCAAGAGCCGGCAGGCCCCCCTGGAATGAGTTAAACAGACTCAGAATATCTCCTGGAACCCAGTCACATCCTTCTGGGATGAACACACTGATGGAACGATCACCGGAGGGATGCGCACACCCACACAACACCCCTGTCCATGTAGAGTGGAAAAGCAGATGCTGAGCCATCTCCTACGAGGGGTGAGAAAGACTGCGAAAGTTTGCCTGAAGAGTTCACTTCATGAACTGAGATCTATGAGGTTAAAAAGACTGCGCCTCCCATTCGGGTCTTATCCTTCTATACAACACATACACACACCCTGCCCCACCCCAGAGGTGACTGCGTGGTATTGGGGCTTTGTTTGTTAAACCAGGGATGTGTGGGGTGAATGGAAGGAATTTGTATTTATATATGTATATACCTATTTAATATTTATCTCTTCTGAGACATGGAGTCACAGAGGACCTCTTGGTGGATCCGTGACTTCGGGGGTCCAATCCTTATTAACCTGCGACACCCCCTTACTTGACCTACAGAACAGTGGAATTGCCTGATCCTTTGCATCTGAAAGGTGATTCTTAAAGACTGACCAGCACTCATGGACTCCTAAGACCTCAAAAGCAGATTCCCAGGGTACTCTGCTAAATAGCTCCCTGAATATTTTAAAGTTTGCTCTCCTGAAAACCAGGGCAGCAACTCTGCTGTCCTTCTTTCTTATTCTGCTGAAAATTTTACACTCAACTATTTTGTGATCACTATGGCCAGGACAGCCACCTACCATCACATCCCCCATGAGTTCTTATCTATTCACAAACAGCAAGTCTAGGAGGGCATCTTTCTTAGTTGGCTCACTGAGTATCTATGACAAGCAGTTATCTCCTACGAACTTCAAGAATTTCCAAGACCTGCTTGTCACAGTAGTATGATATTCCCAGTTGATGTCTGGGAAGTTGAAATTTCCCAGAGGGACAAAGACTACCAATCCAGAGGTTTCTCCCTATTTCTTGCAGAATAGCTCATCAGTGCTTACATTCTGGCTGGGTGATTTATAGTAGACACCCAACAAAACATCTCCTTTGTTTTCCACCCCACTAATCCTCACCCAGAGGCTCTCAACCACATCATCATTAACTGTAAGGGCTGTACAATCAAACCCTTCCCTTACATATAGTGCAACACCTCCACCTCGCCTGTCCTGCATATGCCTCCTGAACAGCCTGTAGCCCTCCATCCCAGTACTCCAATCATGGGACTCATTCCACCAAGTCTCACTACTACCAATAATATCGTAGCTCTGGGACATGACCAACAATTCCAGTTTTTCTTCTTTGTTTCTCATACTGCGTACATTGCTGTACATTCCAGACACTCTCCTCGGCGCTCTGTTCTCCCAGGAGCAGTGTAAAAGTTCCCACTAGCATTGCCACCCTCAGGCAATGCCATGCCAGTCCTTGGCTTACCTACCGCAATCCTCTTGCTATGCCCTCCCCGCACTGTTCTAGTTTAAACCTTTCTCAAGCTTCTTGAGGTAACCTATAACTTTTCTTGCCATTCTGTTCTTCCAAAGATAATTAAAAACTCTGCAAAAAGGGAACTAGCCAAGTAAAAATTCAGCTATCACCATCTACTCTTCAAACATTTGCAATATTTTAGGAATCTCCCTAACCAAATCAATCTGAAGAAAGGTACAATGTTCAGACTGATGTGGGAGATGATAGTATTTTAAAAGCTGTGTTCAGATTGTTTATTCAAGCTCAAAGTTCATATAAAATGTGGTTGATTATTATTTTTGTGCAGATAAAATTCAATCCTTCAGTTTCATTGAGCTTTGCTACCAAGTAGGTTTGCATTAGAATTATAGTTTGGAATTCATGTGGAGTTTTGAGAAGATGGTAGCAGATGCAATTAAAAACCATCATACTCTTTGTCCACACCAAAGTTCATATAATACAAAAACTATTAAATCTCTTATTTTGACCTCCTTTAACAGACTTTAAAACAAGTGTATTTACAGTAGGTTGGAAACAGGAATAAACTTGACAGTGGTACAATGGGAGGGACAATGTTGGTATCAGAACCCTATGAATCAGACAGCTTTCTAGTGTTACTGTATATTGCATCCATTTTGTGATTGCTTCTTAGAGGAAATAGTTATTTACTTGTATGATCTTTCCATCTAACTATGCTGTCACAAAACAAACTGTTTTTCTCTCCTAAAATCCAGAATTATGTGAGAAAATGACTGCCAGCTTTGTTGTTATCTCAGATCAGAGTGTCTGTTCATAGCAGATTCTGATCTTAGTTATATATTGCAAACTAAAGGGAGCTCTGTCATCTTCACTAAAATTGCTCTTGACTGATGCTACTTCACACATTCTATTTATCTAGTATATGATTTATTATCAAATGTTTTAGATTATGTTTTCATCAACATGAGAATTTTAAAAGCAATATTTGAGCTTAACCAGCATACTGGAAAACACATACACACAGAAAGAAATCACTCTGCAGATTTTTAAAATTGCTCAAAACATTGTAATATTCAGGGTGTTGCATTATGCACTCTATCTACACCAATGGACGTATCATGGGCAACAAACAGGAAGGAGTTTGAAGCCATTGTATAAGAAAATTATGATATAGTTGCCATCACAGAAACATGATGGGATGATTCTCACAACTGGAGTGCTGCATTGGGTGGCTACAAACTCTTTAGGAGGGATAGACATGGAAGGAGAGGAGGGGAGTGGCCCTGTATATTAGGGAGAGTTTTGATTGTCTGGAGCTTGACAATGGTGATGAAAGGTTTGAGTGTTCATGGGTAAGAGGCAGGAGGGAGGCCAGCAAGGCAGATATCATGGTGGAAGTCTGTTATAGACCACCCAACCAGGATGAGGAGGAATATGAAATATTCTACAAGCAGCTGGTAAAAGTCTCACAATCACTACCACTTGTTCTTGGGGGTAACTTCAACTTACCAGATGTCTGCTGGAAATACAATACAGCAGAGAGGAAACAGCCCAGGAGGTTCCTGGTGTATGTGGAAGATAACTTCCTCACACAGCTGGTAAGTGAGCCAACTAGAGAAGATGTCCTGCTGGACCCCTTCTTCATCAACAGAGAAGGGCTTTGTGAGTGATGTAATGGTTGGAGGCTATCTTGGGCCAAGATGGGTAGATATGTTCATCTGCTTGAAGATCAGAAGGCTCTACAGAGGAATCTGGGCAGAGTGAATAAATGGGCCAAGGCTTCAAGTGGAGGTTCAACAGGGCCAAGAGGTGGGTCCTGCACCTGGACCACAACAACCTCCTGTAAAACTCGAGGCTTGGGTAAGAGTGGCTGAAAAGATGCTCAGCAGAAAAGGACCAGGAGGTGTTGGTCGACAGAACTCTGAATTAGCCACAGTGTGCACAGGTGACCAAGGTGACCAACATCATCTTGGTTTGTACTGGAAATAGTGTGTCCAGCAAGACTAGGGAAATGATCATCCCCTTGTACCTGGCACTGGTGAGGCCACCTCTTGAATCTTGTGTTCAGTTTTGAACTCCTCACTACAAGAAGGACATTGGGTGCTGGAGCATGTCCAGAGAAGGGTAAGGAAGCTGGTGAAGGGTTTAGAGAACAAGTCTTATGAGGAGCAGCTGAAGGAACCGGGATTATTTAGCCTGGAGAAAAGGAGGATCAGAGGACATCTTATCACTTTCTACAACTACTTGAAAGGCAGCTGTAACAAGGTGGAGATCAGTCTACTCTCCTAGGATGAGAGGAAATGGCCTTAAGTTGCATCAGGGGAGTTTTCCTTTGGATATTAGGAAAAAATTCTTCACTGAAAGGGTTGCGAAGTATTGGAACAGGCTGCCCAAGGAAGTAATGAAGTCCCCATCCCTGGAGGTATTTAAAAGACATATAGATGTGGTGCTTAGTGACGTGGCTTAGTGGTAACCTGGCAGTGCAGGGTTAATCGTTGGATTTGATATTAAAGGTCTCTTTGACCTGAAACAATTTTCTGTGATCCTGTGTAATTCCATGCACAAACTGCATTTTAGAAATGCAGTATTTCTTCTGAAGTGGGTTTCCAGTCTTCCTTGGCTGTTCATATTAATTAAATCACATCAAAAGCATCACTTTCAGGTTACAGTACGTTTTTGAAAGAAAGATATTCCCAACACAGAGTAATTTTCTAAGAATTAAATCAAAATATTGTGCTTTGTTTCCATTACATTTTATTCTATAAAGGCATGCAAAGACAATGATGAAAAGTCAGGTGACTCCTAATGATATTCTTGATCTGATCCCTGCCGACATAATGGCCTGAACAGTAATACCACCTATTATTATTTCCAGGTTTTGAAGTGTTCAAATTTAAAACCATATTTTGGATGTGAACTAGTATTAGCCTTAAATAACTCACTATCTGGAATTATACTAAAAAGTATTTTAAAATTAATTTTGCTGGTGTAAAATAATCATTCGTTCTATGGCTAATAGGTTGTTTAATCATGCTACATTCCTGTAACTTAGAAAACTACTCCATCACTATTAATAGTGCAAGCCTTTTTTTTTTTTTTTTTTAAATATATTCTACCCAGAATGCTTTTCCTGGCATTCTAACAAATCATTTCACCACTGAAAACAAATTTAAATTAATTATATGATTCTTTTTTCAAATTCAACCCTTTGGGAAAAATCATTCACTAGCAATAAACCAAATAAATGTTGACCTCAGTAATTGACTGTGGGAATCAAAAACACTGGGGTCTTGTTGTGTGATATTAAATTTTACACAGTTGCTAAGCTCAAAACTAAATTATCACTCTCCTATGTCTAATTTTATTAATATATGCAAATCTGAGAGCATGTTTATAAGGCAGCATTCATTAGTTTAATTTCTCAAAAAATCTATGCCGTTTCAAGCTAACACATCAACTCCGGAAACTCTACGTGTTCACTGTGAGTGAAATTCCTGGTGGCAGCAACCATTCCAGCAAATAAATTCACTGCTGCTTCCTTCTCAGTGTCACTTAACTACTCAACCGACAACAGGCTGTGGAGTGTATTTTGTGTCTCCTTCAAGAAGTTACTTTTCAGTTTTCGCCCACACTTAACTTTTTCTAGTGACTGCACCATCTGTTCAGGTCAAGGGAATGTTCCTTAGCATTCACAAATTCCAAAATACTTTCAGAAAACAAGGATTATGCCTGATGTTACTACATAATAATAAATAGAGTTAACATATTTAAGAATTTTTAATAACAGGGGAGAGAAAACAAATACAATTTATACAATTAAATAATGAGCTTGCCCTGAAATAACAACTTGATGTGTTAACTTCAGACCAAAAAACAGGTCCTGGGTTAACAAGTTTCACAGTAGTGTAGAATATCCTGTTTCCTACAAAAACATTAATCATTGAATTGTATCATTACCTTTGATCTTTTGCTTTATTTCTATTGACATACAAGGGAACACGTATATACTGATTTTTGACAGTATGCAAGTAAAAAGACATCAAATAAAAACAATCCTTAAAATGAAGGAGGAAAGACCATTTACACAGTTGACAAACCTTGCAATAAAAAAAAAAGATTCAGTAGTATTGCAGGATTTCCAGGAGTATGAATTATCTATACATGTATTTTAAAGAGAAATTGAAGATATGAAATCAATGGATGATAAGAAGTCTCGTAAAATCCTGCACTGTTAAAAAACTTGACGAAAAAGCCTTCATTAATTCAGGTAAACAAGTTATAAAATAGGAACATGTGTGCATGTGATGGCAATACATTTGTAATTTGGTAATACAATTAATTTGGTACAGATCTCTAGAATATAAAATTTTCATGAAGTCACCTATGATATGGCATTTTTCCTGATGTCATGTGACTTAATCCTGGCTGAAGAGAACAGAATGAAAGTACAACATTTGTTTGAAAACAAGTTATTCCTAGATAAAAAGAAAGCAAAAAGCAAAATAGATTATTCACCTCCTATTTCCCTCACTCTGGAAAAAATCTTGAAGTTTCACCTGTGAAGCTTTGATTTCACTTTCATCCGGAGTTATACAGACTGCATAGTTTAGACTAGTTTGTAATAGTTTAGTTTAGTTCAGTTTATGCAAGGTTCAAAATTTTTGCTAATGGAATTATTACAGTCATATAAATATATGGCAATGAAGTTCACTAGTGTGAAAATTTCTGCTGCTCCTTAATATGTTCAAACATGACAAGAAATTATTCCACTGAGTTACTAGCATCACAATGAATATGCAGAGAGGCAGATTTTGGCCATTTATTTATTTATTTCTAGTGGGAGTTGACTACACAATGAATTTAGCAAAAAATGTAGGTAATGAACTAGTAGTACACAGGCTGTGGTTGAACAACACACAAACTAATAGTGCATGAACAGTTGGAAAAACAATATTCACTCTTTTTGTCTTGCTATGATAAATAAGAAAAACAGTCATGACACAGTATCGCGTGATTAGAGTTTGGCTTAGCTTGAGAACAAAGAGCAAGCAAGAAATAATAAAGAGAGAAGATCTGATCTAGGGAATTCGGTCTGGTTAATTGAAAAAGTGGAAGCGAAAGTTGCAAAAGAATTGTTCACAGTTGGATATTTTATTTTTGTATTTTATGCTTTGATTACCTTGCTTTACTGTCAAAGACAAGTCTAACAAGAAACAATATTAAAAAAGAAAAATCTGAAGTACAAGCATAACTTTTGCTTGTTAAGGGCAGATTGAATGAAACTTTGATGCTCTTTACAGAGGAGAAAATTCTAGTTTCACCGCAGCTGAAAAGAGTTAAATTTTGGACTTTTTTGTAAAAAAAAAATCCTTAAAAATATTTTTTACTACAGACTTCTGACAGTTTCAGGACAAACATGAGAAGGAAGGCCAAATTTCCCTATGTTGAGAAAAATTATCACATATGTTGCCAGAATGTCTGTTTTAAATCTCATGCTTTATCTTACAGTTAACCAAATTTGTATGCAGACAACTCCTTATTGCATCATTGGTTTTATTAGTTTCATTAAAAGTTCATAAATATCATATGCAAAAACTTACTTTGAAATGTTAATATATATTTTCAAAGTGAATATAAAAAAAAATCAATAATCAGATCTTTAAACTTTATATATTTTTTTCCTTACTACTGAACATGCTGGATGTTTCTTGTTGAAAATTATAAAAATTAAGTCCTCTGGAGAAAGAGACAAAAAAAACCACAGAAGCATATTAACTCCTTTCTTTACTTCTTAAAGTCTTAACTTATTTGTCTTTTTTTTTTGTGTGTGTGTTTATTATGTATCTGCAATAAAATATTTATTGATGATTTTAAATTGTTTTGAAGGGTTATCACTGGTCTGTGCAATTCATTTGCTCAAGATATCACTGAGACTGAAAACTTAACTGCAATTTTGAAAGTGCTAATAGTCCTGCAAACCTACTCTGATCTAGAGAGGACAGACATCCATGCTCCTTGCAAAAACTAGGTATCAGATTAATGTGCAGTACTTCAGAATGGAAATACTGACTCTGTTTCATCCTCCTTATTTTTATGTTTAGTAAATATCCTCAAGAATCCCAACAAATGTAATACATAGAGTAAAAGCCTGACCTCCAGTGAATTCAACGGGAATTTTGGTATTGATCTTAGTGTGGCCTTGATTTCACCACCCCAAAGGGTTTTCAGTATACGAAATGGATAAACCTGAAAAATTCAGCGTAAAAATCACTCCTTAAGATGATCTTATCACTGGGATCCAATATGCTCTTCACACTATTGGCTCTCAAGACAAAACTGCAAAATGATCACTCTTGACTTCCTGCGTATCTTATATGTAAATCAGATGATTCACAGTGAGCCAGAGACATGCATAGGTTAATTTTTATTATTTTTTTCCTTTCTTCGCAGCTTGCCAGAGAAAAAAAATGAAAGAAACACCTAAGAAAAATTTGAGTGTAGTAAGATGAACATTGGTGAAATCTTTGTTATTACATTTTAGGATGTTATAATGACACAAATTATGAGACACTCACCTTTACCAAGATACTGAGTGACAGGGGGAAAAAGGAGCACACATAATATGTTACTATGAGAACAGAGGAATATGAATTATGATGGTCCTAAAAGGGCAAATAGATGGGACTGCACGTAGAGCCAAGGCAATACATATTGGAGGAATTCATCCCATGGGCTGTAAGACTATGAACATGTGGGTAAATACAACGGCCTTACCATGTGATTTGCCAACATTCCTCTGAGAGAGTGTTTTGGTAATGCCATGTAAAAGACAAATTCTGAAGTAAATTAAGACTGCAACAGAAAATATTAATGAAACAAAATAAAAGATACAAAGAATAATCTTGTATTCTCCCACCATGTTAATTTATGATTGAGTGCCTCATAAAAGATTTCATATTCTTTCACTGGAAAAATGTATACTCTGCACTTTCTTTATATGATCTGATTCATGTACATGAAGCAGTCCAGACTGAAATAATTATAATCTGTTGTAGCTAAAGTGCCTCAGGTGTTTGATTTCAAGCTAACACTTATACTTCAATTCCCAGCATGGGTACACTGTAATTAATGAGGATAGAATTCATCTCTCTGCAAGAAAAGGAAAAAAAGGAAAAGTAAATATTGTCAGAAGGGCACGTAAACCACTTGGTTACATGTGAAATTTAGTAAGAACTTCAGAGTCCTATGGAGATTTTGGGACAGGGGTTGAATTTTATAACTGCAAATGTAATAATACTCTAAGACATGACTCAAATTTGTATGCAGTCCCGTGCAGTATACACCAATAATCTCTTGACATCACCTTGTAAGAACACTTTATCCCATACAGAAAAGTCAGAACACATTTCCGAGTTATCTCAAGGCTTCACACAAGAAAGCACAACCCAAATGCACTAGTTGAAGGTAAGGACTTCCATCTAAAAAAAGCTCAAACAGAGGAAAATGTAGCTTACTTTAGTCTACCTAGCAGTGTAATTTTATGTCTTGATAATAGTGAAGATAAAATGCTAGATGTGGCGCTGAGGCATAAAAAATGATGAATATGTTTTCCATCGCACAGAAATAATACACTGTGTCTTTTAGCAAAAGGCTATAAATACTGTACGACCAGGGTTGTTGGAGAGGGCTGACTAAGCAAATTGCAATGGAAAAAGAACCAGACAGCTAAGGTTAAATTAGGCAATGCTATCTAACTGCCCATATTAAGAATACAGAAAATGGACAGGTTAGCTGATAATTACAAAGTTTAGAAATGGAACTGTTAGCAACTGGAAACTTGTCCAGAAACCCAAAAACTATTTAAGTAGGTGTTAAAATATTAGAAGACTTAACTCCCAGCACTTTAGCTGATGAGCTTCACATAAGATTGAATAACAAATAGTGCAGCTGCAAGCAGAGGGGTTTTATGCAATGATTCACTTTTAAAATTACATCAGATTTCCATTAACCACAGCACTGTACAAGTACACTGATTAGAAGAAAAGTGCACTTCCAGTACATAAAATCTAGCCTCTTTTACAGTTTCAAATACTGTAAAAGCATGCCCAGGACATAAAATCTAACTCCTAATATGTTCTGAATACTGTAAAATCATATTTGATGTCATCCTATATTCCTTATAAAACAGAAATGAGAGGGGAAAAGGGCAATATTGCGTTGTTTTTGCCCTGCGGATGTAACTTGCAAACACAAAACAACTTGAGTGTAATTAAACATTTTGTTTAGTTATATACCATAATTATAATTGTAGTCAAAACATTCTTTTGTTGTGTAACACAGTAATTTCATCCTTTTACTTGCTACGCTTTTATACTCATTTTTTTAATAAATTTTATAGAATCAAGACAATGAATTCCTAGGCTAAAAGGAACTTCTCTTTTTTCAACATACAGATAAATTCATGAATGGTATAAACTGCTGTCATTACTTGAATTTAGTGAAGTTATATTCACCTACATCATTTTACACCAGCAAAAAATATGTCCTAAATATGTATCTCATGATTCAAGAAAAAGAAATCAGTAAAGTGGAAATACTAAAGGAGATATTGTGAAATTTTTTTTCATAATGACGCTGTATGCCATGATTTAATGTATAACTATTATCACATAGCAACTCCCTGAAAGTCATTCTCTTGCACAATCTAGGTTTTATTTCTTGGCATGTCTTTTCCTTGGTTTTATGAGCCTGATTAGACAGAGTTTCAGTCTAAATTCCTAGTAAAAAATCATGAAACTTTGAATTCTAATAATTCCAAAAGGATTTCTATTCCAAGAATGTTAAGTACGATAACACTATTTACATTTACTAGAAACAATTGACTTTCAAAAGTCTTAATATGTTTCTCATTGCATCCATCAGGCCAGTAGTATGACTGGAGATTTATTTTAGAAATTTAGAATATTGGTTGTGATTTGTGGAATCACTTCTTAATATCAATATGCAGCTTTTGCAAAAACAGGGATTAACCATTACCATCAGCTTTAATGTTAAGTGGTTTGGGGGTTAATACAACCGGGAGGTCAAATTACTGAGGCAAAATTCATATTGCTTTCATCTATTAAAGTTACAAGATACCAACAAACTACATTCTTTAGTAATATTTCACAGAATCATTTGGTAGAAGAGACCTTTAAGATCATGGAGTCCAACTGTTCACCCTGCACTGCCAGGGTCCCTAAACCACGTTCCTCAGCACCACATCCACATGTCTTTTAAACACTTCCAGGGATGAGGACTCCAACACCTCCCTGGGAAGCCTGTTCCAGTGCTTCACAACCCTCTCTGTAAAGAAGTTCTTCCTAATATCCAACCTAAACCTTCCCTGGTGCAACTTGAGACCGTTTCCTCTCATCCTATCAAGTGCTACATGGGAGAACAGACCAACCCCCACCTCTCTACAACCTCCTTTCCAGTAGTTGTAGAGAGCAATAAGGTTTCCCCTGAGACTTCACCAGGCTAAACAACCCCAGTTTCCTCAGCAGCTACTCATAAGACTTGTTCTTTAGACCCTTTACCGGCTTTGTTGTCCTTCTCTGTTCACTCTCCAGCACCTCAATGTCCTTCTTGTAGTGAGGGGCCCAAAACTGGATATAGTATTCAAGGTGTGGCCTCACCAGTGCCGAGTACAGGGGGATAATAATTTCCATATTCCTGCCAGCCACACTATTTCCGATATAAGCCAGGATGCTGTTGGCCGCCTTGGCCACCTGGGCACACTGTTGGCTCATATTCAGCCAGCTGTGGACCAACATCCCCAGATCCTTTTCTGCTGCGCAGCTTTCCAGCCACTCTCCACAAGCCAGTTGGTCTTACTGAACTTCATAATACTGGCCTCGGCCCATCGATCCAGCCTGTCCAGATCCCTCTGTAGAGCTTCCTGACCTTCAAGCAGATCGACACACCCACCCAACTTGGTGTCATCTGTGAACTTGCTGAGGGTGCCCTCAATCCCCTCATCCAGATCATTGATAAAGATGTTAAAGAGGACAGGCCCCCACACCAATCCCTGGGGAGCACCACTTGTGACTGGCCATCAGCTTGACTGAACTCCATTTATCATCACCCTCTGGGCCTGGCCATCCAGCCAGTTTTTTCTCCAGCAAAGAGTACACTCATCCAAGTCATAGGCAGCCAGTTTCTCCAGGATAATACTACGAGAAACAGTGTAAAATCTTTACTAAAGTCTAAGTACCATAGCCTTTCCCTCACCCCCTAATCTAGTCACTTCATCAAGAGGACATCTGGTTAGTCAATCAAGACCTGCCTTTCATAAACCCATGCTGACTGGGCCTGATCGACTGGTTGTCTTGTACGCGCCACGTGATGGCACTCAAGATAATCTGCTCCATAACCTTCCCTAACACCAAGGTCAAACAGACAGGCCTGTAGTTCCCCAGACCCTCCTTAAGACCCTTCATGTAGTTGGACGCCACATTTACTAACCTCCAGGTGATCAGGACCTTAGCTATTAGCTCCCTTCCCCTGTTAGGACTGTTGCTAAGTGATGGACAGTGGCTTGTTGAGCACTGGCCCCATAGACTTGTGCACATCTAAATGGTGCAGTAGTTCACTTAGTCTTCCCTCTTGGATTGCTCCCTGTCTCTGTCTTCCAGTTCAAGCAGCTAAGCATTCAGTGAACTGATCTTACCATTGAAGACTGAGGCAAAGCTGTTACCCTTCCTTCCCCCAGGAAATGTACATAGGTAACAAAAAATCGGTATTCACAGAATCATTGAGGCTAAAAGTGACATCTTGAGACTATCTAGTCTGCTAGAGCAGGTTGCCTAGTTGGGTTTTAAGTTTCTTCAAGGATAGAGACTCTACAGACTCTCTGTTCTAGTGCTCAGTCACTCTTACAGAGGAAAAAAAGAGAAAAAAAAACCCAGGTTTTCTTTTATTCAGATTGAATCTTATGTTTTCTCTAATTTGTGCTCATAGCCTCTTGTCCTGTCAGTGGGCACTATCCACTCTGTCTCATGCTGTTTCCTCCCATTAGGTATTTAAACATAGCGATAAGATCTGCCCTAAGCCTTATTTTCCGCAAGCTTAACAGCTTCAGTCCCTTGATTACCTTTGCGAATCCATGGCCCCATAGTGCGCTTGCTCCAGTAAGTCCATATCCTTCTTGTACAAGAAAGCCCAGACTTAGACACAAAATTTCTGGTGAGGATCACCAGTGCCGATTAGAGTGGAAGGGTCATTTCTTTCCTCAACTCACTGGTGATGCTCCTCCTAATTCAGATTCAGAAACCATTGGCTTTTTATGCAAGGGCACATTGCTGGCTCGTGGTCAACTTACTGTCCACCATGACTGCCAGTTCCTTTTATGTCTGGCTGTTTTCTGCCCAGTTTGCCCCAGCCTGTTTTAGTGCATAAGTTTACTCCTCCCCAGGGACAAGACTGCATTTTCCCTTCAGGAACTTCATGAGGTTCCTGTCGCCCCCTTTCTCCAACCTGTTTCTCAGAAGCATCTGATCTCTCGGCCAGTCCTGAGTTTTGTCATCTGAGTATTTGTTGTGGGTGCACTCTGTCCTAACATCTGGATCATTAATGAAGATTCTATTGGCACAATTATTGGCCCCATTATTGTCCCCTGGGATACACCACTAGTGATTTGCCTCCAACTACACTTTGTGTGACTGATCAAAGCCTCTGGGCCCAGCCATTCAGCCTCTGTTCAAGCCAGCTTACTGTTCACTTATCTAACCAGCAATTTTTAATTGTGTCCATAATGATGCTATGGGAGACAGAGTCAAAAACTTTTCTGGTATCAAGGTAAACACTATTCACTGCTATATGCTCATGCATCAAGCTAGACACCTTATAATAGAAGGCTAATAGTTCAGTCAATCATGACTTCCCCTTCATAAATCCATGCTGACTACTCCCAGTTTCCTTCCTGTTCTACAAGTGCTTGGGAATGCTTTCCAGGAGGATTGTTACCTCTCCAGAAATTGGCTAACTGCTTTGTAGTTCCCTGGATATTCCCTTTACCTCTCTCAATGGCAGGAGCGATACCTACTCTCTCCAGTCTTCAGGAACCTCTCTATACCACTCCATGATCTTTCAAAGACAAATGAGAACGGCCTCACTAAGACATGAGCCAGATCCCTCAACATGCGTGGGTGCAGCGTGTTACACCCCATGGTCTTATGTACAACCAGTTTATTCAAGTGCTCCATAATATAGTCCTCCTCCTCCTCCTTAGGCAAGTCCTCCTTGTCTAGACTTCTCCACCTACTCTCAGGGACCTGGAATTCCTGAAGAACAGTCTTCCCTGTAAAGACTGAGGCAAAGAAGGCGTTGAGTACCTCTGTCTTTCACATGTCATTTGTTGCCAGCCCCTCAGTCTCAATTTTGCTAGTCTTCCTTTTGCCATTTACCTACTTGCAGAGTCTTTCCTTGATGCCCTTCTTGATTCAGCTCCTGGTAGGCTTTGGCTTTGGCTTTCCTAAACTGAAAGGTCGGTCTGGCAAATTTTATTATTTATTTATGAACAAAACTGTCAAGGGTTTGAGCTGGGCCTGCTCCAGACAAATGACAGGCTCTCTCTATTACTGCTCCCCTCTTCCGCACCCTGTCCCAAAGAGGGGAAAGAGAAAAGGAAGAAGGGAGAGGGACTTACGGATTGGCAAAGAAAACTAAAATGGCTTTAGTGAGAATAATAATAATAAAATTAACTATATATACAATACCAATACCAAACCCCACCCCCCTGATGGCAACCACATCACCGTCACCACTGATGCTGTGGGCAGGCATGGGGGAAGTCCCAGCCTGAACTTGGCAGCAGATGGGAACCAGACTCAGGAACTGGATTCCAGAACTGGATTCAAGGATGCATGGATTGGGATCGAAGGCAGAACAGACAGAGTCCTCCTCAGATGTCAGCCATTGAAGAAGAGAGCAAGAGAGAGCTTGACTCTCATGACCCCTCAGCTTTGTTCTGAATATGACATCTATGAGATGGAACACCTCATTGGTCAGTGTAGGGTCACCTGTCCTGTCTGATCCTCCCCACAGGTCCAGCCTCCTACTTACTGCACCCCCACTGTGGCACACAGGATTGAGCAGTGACCTTGGTCTGCACAGGAGCAAGTGTCAGCAAGAGCCTTTCTGCACCCCAACCCCTGGTAGTGACTGTAAACATCAAGCGTTATCACTGCTAGAAGCAGACACTCTCTGCAAAAATATGCCATTAACTTCAGAAAGTGCAGTTAATTAGAAGAGACTGAGCTGGAAAGTAAAATCACTGAGCAAGCATTAGTTCTGTTCTAACTCAAACCATATCAAATATCTCTTATGGCTTGGGACTTCTTTTCAATTACATCCATACTTGTGTCTGAGGGAAGATTAAATCTTTTTTTTCTTTGAACCAGCATTTTCTATAAGCATTGCTGCTCTAGCTTTCACCCAATTATATATCTGTGGATAGTAATCACAAGTCTCCTTTATTTTTCTGAGATAGATAAATAAGCTGAGTGTTTTAGTCTTCCAATAAGATGGTGCTTGTATTCCTTCATATATCTCACTTTAAAGTATTCTATCTAATCTCCAATTTCAATTATTTTTTCATTATTAGGACACGTGTGATTTTTTACATAAAATGTCATTAATTGCTTTTTCAGGAATATTCACATTTCTCTGTCTCCAATAAAAATACTCTGAATTATATTTTCCATTAACATACTGAGAGAAGAACACCCATACATATCCTTCTACGACCTGTCATTGGTTAATATTCCATAGGCAGAACTATTGTGTTGAAAGAAATAACAAAGATAGGTAATGTAAACTTTTGTAACACTGAGACTCATAACTATTAGAATTACTTAACAGTTTTTTATTTAATTTCTTCTTAAAACACCAAGGTGGTTTGGTTTTTTTTTCCTATAAATACATCTTGAATTTTGTTACATTTTATTTATTTGTTAGCTTTCAGTTGGTCTTTATCATTTGTTCTAAAATTTTGTATTATACTGAGATCAAATTAAGCTAGAAAATCTGTGGTTGTCTTTTCTTTTTATATAATGTGTATTTACATATATGTATTCTGCTTGCTATTCTTCAGTCACGCACTGTGTGCAGATAGCATGAAGTAGGCCTAGCTGACAACAGTGTTAGTATAACTTTAGTTAGACCTATAGGATAAGGGAATAGCTTAGTCGTAAGGATAGAGGAGTACCCTGAACATAAACATCCTGCTAAACATTGGCTGTGAAAGATGCAAACATGTGAATCACTGTGAAAGTCGTGAACATGCCCAGAATCTTCCAGAGGAGCAGACCATGAACATCAGTCATAGCTAGTTTTTAGGCAGTAGGTGACTCCGAACAGGACACTCAAGAACTGAGAATCCTCTGCCCAGCCCTGTAACTGTTCCCAGGGTCACTCAGGGAGAGAACTGCAGGGAGCTCAGGTTCTGGCCAGGACTACACACAGCATGGATGGAGCCTCTACCACGACCCATCCAGCTTCTGGACCCCATTGTCTCTCCTGTCAAAGAAGTAATGTAATTCATAGAATTGCAAAAACCTGTGACTAAAATGTTTTGGTATCCAAGTCCATTTAGACTCTTCACCGCAATTTGGTCTTAAATATGAAACCATAACACACCACTTCCAATTTACGTTTTTTTTGTTAAATCTCCTTGTCACCTAAATTCTTTCATTAACACCGCTGGGTTTCTTGGGGGGTTGTGTTTTTCGTTGATTGGTTGGTTTTGGTTTTGTTTGGTATCTTTTTTTTGGTTTTTTTGTTTTGTTTTGGTTTGGTTTTTTTTGTTTGTTTTTGTTTTTTGGTTTTTGTTTTTAATCTGACCTCATTTAATTTCCTATCTGGATGAAGCACAGTTCTTCTAGCAGCTGTACTGGGGAAGTAAATAAGAACAATCAAATTTCAATTATGTAGTGCTCTTTTTTCTAAATTTTTTCTTATTAGAAAAAAAGTGCTGAAATTACTTTGAATAGCAATGAAACACTGAACGTACAGTTGTCTTTAACCTCTCCTTTACTTAATATTTTCAATTTTTTCCAGCATGCCATCTCAGTTCCACAGTATATTATTGTTTGTCTAATTTAATATACCCATCTAGCGTTTCTCTGTGATCAGTGGGAGGAGATATCTGTACCTAGCTTTATTCAGTACTTAGATGCTTTGATTATCAATTAAAAAATAAATTACAGTGCATTCACTCCACATTAGTGGTTCCTCCCCATGGACACTAGGGCCCAGAGGCAGTGTCTGAATGCAAGTAATCGTTACCAATGGCCACACTAGCGTGGGGGAACTCAGAACCCTGCCCAGATGTCTGTTAAATACTAAAGTAGAAGTCAGTCATTCTGTGCAAAGACAGGTGTATCAAACTTCCTTCTGTGGTTGCCTATCTCAACAAGTGACTACAACAGCAATCTTGATATCTAGTTATGCTCATTAATATAATTTTAGACAGTTAAAACTTGCTGAACTGAATCTAATGTTTACTGTCCATTATTCAAAGGATTCTCTATGAAGAGTGAAGCACTCCAGTGCTTTCTGCTAGTGAAAATACCCAGTAGTATTAAGACCAATTTTTCAGCTTATTCTTGTTAGTTTGCCCTGTACATTTCTCTCAGAGGGGAAATTATTTCACTGAAGAACCTCAGAATTCTCCATTTTTATAGTCTTGACCAGTCTGGCAGAGTTCTCTTTTTGTGATGAGTTAGCACAAATTCCCAGCCAAACTAACCCTTTTGAAATCCAAAGGCTATGTCATATAAACTTGCAAGAGCTAAAATAATGAGGGAGTATCATCTGCTCCTAGTTCAAAGTTTTAAAGAACTCAGGGAATCTATCTTTCTACATCAACAAGGATTTCCAGTACTCAGTCAATCTACTCACAAGGTTTAAAAAAGGAAAAAAATAAATCAGTACCAAAAGCATGAAAATTGCTGCCAGTATTATTATTTTCCATTTGTCAATATAACAATGGTGATAGAACTGATTATATCCCTAACATGTAATGCAGTTACTATTGAAAATTTTATAAGCTAGCCATCAGGTAAGGGAACAGTCTATTTTTTCCCGATATCGTATAGTTTAGACATTGGCAAACATTCAGAATGGCACTCTCCCAATAAAGCAGTCAGTTTTCATTGTTCAGGGACTGATGTGTTGTTTTCAGAAATCATGGATAGATTGTCCTGACGAGAAGAGCGCTTGACTGTGCTAATTTTGTCTCAGATGAGACATAAATATAATGCAATTAAATAGAAAGATTTTGCGGAAAAGTTATTAAAGGTTGTTAAAATATGTTTAAAAAAACCCCATTGAGCCCATGAAATAGTAACCAGAATGAATGTATGTGCCTAAGATACACAAACCCTCATCTACATACTTGGATGATTAAAGAGGGTTTTTGCCTGTTTTTTCTTTTTTTTTTTCTATAACTCAACATATCAAAGCATCTAATGTACTAGTGAGCAGGGATAAGAAAAATAGGCTGCTATATCCTAATTATCTAACCTAATGTGGTAGGTTAGCCTTGGACAGCTGCCAGACCCCTGCCCAGCCATTTAATTACTCTCCTTCCTCAACAGGGTAGGGGAAGAAAATAGAATGAAAAAGCTCGTGGGTTGAGATAAAGACAGGGAGATTGCTTACCAATTACTGTCACAGGCAAAACAGACTTAAATTGGGGAAAATGATTTTAAATTACTGCCAATTAAAATAAATTAAAACAAAAAATTAAACCAACACTTTCTCCTACCTACAGCCCCAGCCTCCACTAGGCTCCTTCTTTTTCCAGTGCTTAACTATCTTCACACAGGTTTTGTTTTCATTATATCCAGTCACAACATCCTGTGTCAACTTGTGGCCACTGCCTCGTTCTCCCACCATGCATTTCAGTGAAGAGCCTAGCACCGTCAGTAACCTATTTTTTTACACAGTGGGAAATTTCTCTCTGGTTCTCTCAAAGACTTCTGGTTTTCAGTTCAAACAAGCCTTGTTGATGTTAAGGGCGTTTCCTCACAGTGGAGGTGCTCCAACCCCTAGCCATCTGGGTGGCTCTCCAATGAAGTCAGTCCAAGTGATCAACAACCTTCTTGTATTGGTAAGTCAAAAAGTGGTTGCGGTACTCTTGATGCAGCTAATGAGTGCCAAATATGGGGGAGTACTCACTCCCCTTGTTCTAGTGATACAGCCTCATACACTAGTGTCACCGTTTAAGACCCACCTCAGGTGACAATAACCCTGGAGCAGTTTTATCTCCTCTGGAGGGAGAAAAATGAAACTACCACTTAATGGCCGAGGAGGGGATAAATGAAGGGCTAAGCACACCACCCACAGCTATGGGCGAAGAAACAAGGACTCGACTAAGGGGAAATGAAATGAATTTAATTCAACACAACAAAGCCACAAACAAATCAATTAAATCAGGGTAGGTCAGAGAGAGAGAACAGCAAGATCTTAAATATACCTTCCCCCCACCCTGCCCCTTTTCCCGGGCCAGGCTTTACTATCTCGCACCCCCACACACGCACTCTGTGCTGGAGCGGGGAGAAGGGACACAGGAGGGGGGGTGTGCAGTGCTGTTTAACCTACAGCACGAAGTTGCTCTGTGGCTGCTCTGCTTTGTGGGACAAACTTCCTCCAGCCACGTGGCTCTCTTCCCCACAGGAGACAACTTGGCAGGAATGCCTCCAGCCCACATGTGGTGTTATCCGCTGTCTGAGCCGGCTTCCCCAGCGCCGTGCTGACCCGGTTCCAAAGACCACTGTCACCGCACTTCTCAGTGGGAGGAGAGGGGCCCAGGTTTCATCATTCCAGGCCCTCTTCTCTCCCCCACCAGTGATCGACAAAGTTCACTTGCCACAAGGAAGATTCTCACTGTCCCAGCATGTATCCCTTAAACTTCTCCTAGTTGCCTTGGCGACTGCTCAGTTAGCTCTCTCTTCTCTTCTGTTCTTCACCTTCCAAACGAGAGAGCACATCAAACCCAAAAGGCATTTCCCCTCCGTTTATAGGCTTATTTGAGAGGCATTGATTGACATGGCTTGGGCCAGGGCTGGGAGCAGAATTGGAGCCGGGGGTGTGTTTTACAACGTTATCTACAGGGACAGGTAGCGGCCCCTTTCCCCCACTACCTAATCATGCCAAAACAAAGGCAGCAAACCTTGTGTCCAAACAAGGGGGGAACAGCCCCCTTCCCCTGGAGCCAAAAATGCACCAAATCCTAAACCACATCAGCTACTCCTTCGTGACTGTGAGAATTCAGCACAAAAGGTTAAGACATTTGCAAGCATGAGATTTCTGTGTTGTCTCTAGGACTGGAGAGTCCTTGATCTGGCATAAATAATGGCTGAAGGAGGGAGTCCTGTGGAGATAAAACAGCCCTGTTTTGGCTAAGTGAACAAAGCAAGAAAATGCTGAAGGTTCCAGTGCCCGAGCGAAGACCTTTGCCTCGTTAACTGCAAAATTGGTATTAAAAATTCATGCCCTTCAATATGCTAAATAGCGAAAAGTGGGACATGCTAAACATATCTATGTCACTGAACTCTACACTCAAATCATGCTAAACATCACCTAAGAGGTAGAGACACACAGAGTTAGGGTATAAAAAACCAGGAGAGTTAATACGTGGCTGGAGGGAAAGGAGTGAAAACTTTGCAGAGATGGTCAACATTCTGTACTCCTCTTCCTCCACCCTCCACCCAGGGATGCCTTCTTGGTAAGAAATGTGCTCTCTGCATACAGTGAAAATATCCAGGACATTTTTCTTTTTGCCAGCATTACTATTATATATTAGTTATTAGGGCCATTTCAGTAAGTGCATTTATCAACAGCAATTCCGAATCCGATATATCAGTCACTTCAATAAACTTTTATTATTTCTATTGGCTTTGCAAACTGTTTCAGTGAGAGTCCTTTCGGGCTCTAACAGGCAAAAGTCAAACTCAAACTTTCTTTTGCTTTCGCGAGACTGTTTCACTGCAAGACTTTTGGGCTCTGTGAGGCAAAAGTTAAACTTCTACCTTTAACGTGACAGTGACCAACAAGGCACACCACTGACTCCTGTTTAACCTACGGTCCACCAGGATCCCAAGATCCTTCTCAGCAGAGCTGCTACTTAGCACTTAGTCTGTGTCTCCAGAGTACCCTGTCAAAACTGGTACTATGCTGAGCTTGTACGTGATCCAAAAGAAAAGCTGAAGTGCGAATTAGTGTAGAAACTGCCCCTTGGTAGTTTACTGGATTCCTTATTGATGTTTTGTGTAAGACTGTAGGGTGGGTATTCATCACATCTCCGTGAAGAGATCCAGAAGAGTAAAGGAAGGCTCTAATTGCCTATACAGAGCTGTCCAGTGTAATTTGAGATGTTCAAGTTCCCAAACACCAGGAACTCCATGTATTTCGTAGAGTCTGTCATACCTCCCAACCCCATGCAGTTGTCTCATAAGCTGTATAGCATCTGAAACAGCACTAGACATCTATATTTCTTCAGCTGAATTGTGTTTGGATCCTTTTCTAGTCAGTGGAAAGAAAGAGACAGTTCTGGGAAAAAATTCTTCCAACCAGATGTGAACGTTTACCTTAGGATGATATGCATTATGTCATCTTTCACAGCATAGTTCGTTATATCCTAAATGACGTATCTATGTTTAGTTAATGAAGTCTTTCACCACAGATGGGTAATTCCCCAAATTTGCAGAATACAGATCAGACAATTCTGCGGCATTAACTTCCCCTTTGGACCCATGCCAAGGCTGTAATGCTCAACACTTAAAGAAAGGCTGATTTAGGGATTGGAACATCACGTTAAACCTCATCTGACAAACCGAATAGGAACCTGAAAGGACAAGCAATATAGATTATGGATGCATTAATTCCTCAGAGGCTCTTCCTGTATTGAGGATTTTCTTTCACAAAGATTTTCTTTCACAAAGATTTTCTTTCATTTGGTTGTTGGCCAGCTGGTTTAATTTTGTTTAGTTAAACCCCAGAATTATTATGGATAGCTCTTACTGTACGAGAACAATTTTTAGCTTTCAGTGTCTCTCTCAGTTACCATAGCTTTCCTGAGTGCTGTCAATGTTTTCATTGGGAAATTCTACAAAATAAAGCAATATAAAACGTTCTGGTTTAAAATAAAACCGATTTGGTTTGTTAGAAGCAAACCAATTACAATATTCCTTCCCCCTGCACGTCAGTACATCTCTTTGGCTGTGGAGCTTCTTGGAGGGACGATGTCTTTGTAAGAGCTGAACGCAAAGGGAGAGACCACACGCCTTTTTCGTTTGCCTCCCCGGACGTTTCTATGGTTACAGCCGTGGATGCTGTTGGCTGCAGTTGCTGCTCTGTGGGGACTGGCCGACCCGTTGCTGCTGCTTGATGGGGGCTCCGGGCTGCCAGCCGTGATCGCTTGTTGCCGACCAGCCAATCTGCTGTCTGCTACTGGATGGCAGCTTTCGCCCTGGAGCCCCCCCGATACGCTGCTGCCTGCCACCAATTCCTAACGCCTCTTCAACCAGGGGGCACACCGTTGCCAACCCTCCCTGCCGTGACTACAAGTTCCACCGGCTCTGCTGCTCCCCGGCCCATCAGGACCTGGACCTGGCCCCAGTTCCTGCCCAGCAGCTACATGTAACTGCCATTATCTGGTAGTTTGTTTCGCGGTTTATCTCCTGCCGCACCAGATCCCTGATCCTTGCATAGATGCGTTAATCCCTTGTTGTTGTTTGCTGTTGTTTGTATAATATCGTTCTCTTGTTATTAAAACCATTTTAGTTTCCAAAACTTGACTGAGGCCTCTCCCAATTTCTCTTTTCCTTTTATCTCTCTCCTTAACCCTTTTCTTCTGGAACAGGGAAGAGGCCAACTGGAGAGAGAATTTGTCCTGTGGTTTGGCCCTGCCTCAGCCAAACTCATGATACAAAATAATGAAAAGTGAATTGCCATGTTGAACATTTTGTTCATTTAAACAACAATATGTTAAAGCAGTCACTGCACATGCATCGACAAATTAATCCCAAAATTTTTTTTCTTCTTTTTTTCCTTCTTTTCTTAAATTGGATTTTAAATGTGTGTGTGTAGCTGCATTTCAGAAGTTGGCTGGGTATTCACAGAACAGATCTGAAGATTTTCTTTTTTCTCTTGCTTGAGCTGGCCACACTGTTTTTGTAACAGCACTGTATATTTTAAGGTCAGATTTCATAGGATAGCTATATGCATAGTGATTTGCCCTAGCTCATATACATCCTTTCACATTTCTTACTATTTTTTTCAAGATTGCTGCAAGCAGTTATGGTCAATGTTGTAGCCATGACAGTCTAACCATTCTATCTCAATGTACAGTTATTAATGTGTTTTTATTCTTGGTTAATTGTTGCATCTTCTGACATTCTAGTTGAGAAAGAACAATGACATCAACAGAGAAAATACAGCCAAGCATGAAATAGTTCAGTTGCTTCTGAAGAAAGTCATACTGCATAAATTAGTTCTAACCATGTACAGTCGAGTGTCTAACGTTCAATTTTTGAACATTGTCCTGGTTTAAAATAAGGAGGCTGTTGTCTCGAAGAGATTTCTTATCTTTCGCAACTAATCACAGCTTCAGGGAAAATGTAAACCTACCAAAGACTACACAAAAAGATTTTAGTGGTTTGTTAAGGCTTGTTTTGAGGCAAAGGAAAAGAATGTGACACACAGGTTTTAACTTAATAGGGGTGAAAGCAGAAGTGTTTTAATGATAAAAGCAATTAAATCAATCATTTAAAGTTAAACAGGACTAGTAAAGAGAGAGGGAGAGAGTGATAAATACATGAATAGGCATCTACAAGCACAATACAGTTCCTCATTCAAACCACATCTCCTGTTTACAGAGAACCAGCCACGTGGTTGCTGCGACAGTGGGGAGGGGTGGTGGGGGGAGGTGCGAAGAAAGGAGTCTTTGTTCATCACGTCACAAGTTTCAGTCTGAGAAACTTCTCCTGGAGCAAACCTCCATGCAGTAGCGTAGTCCTTCTTCCTCCGGGGTAACTGGGAGAAGACTGGGGTTTACCGGGGCAATACTCCGAGCCTTCTGGCTCTCCCCATCTGCGGAGCGGGATACGGACCGGGATCTCTGGGGAATGACTGTGGGTTTCTTGTGTTACTGCGGAGGCTCTGTGCTGAGCACCTGAAACCTTGTTTGCTTTTCCCCTTGGCATCGGTGTCTGTCCCCTCGGTGCAGGGTCTGGGGGCTTACAGCTGTTTTTATCCCTTATCAGGTTAAACTCAGTCCAAAAGCCACCTCCACCGATGATCGGCAGAGCAGGAAGGTCTACCTGCTTCATGGAGGGAATCTTTTTACTGCTCCAGGGATATTGAGGTAACTGCAGATGTTTTTCTTCTCTCTCTGATGAAAGGTCTCTCAGTCCTGGGAGGAAAATCAAAAGCGCTGTGGCCCGCTGGGGGAGTGTTTCAAACCAGACTTCTTATGCGCTTATTCGCTGAGGCGTGTCTGAAATATCTCGACTCCCAACCAGGGAGCGAGAGGGATGGCGCTTCTCTTCCCAAAAATCATAAGAACTCTTTTCACTTGCTTTGGGGGGAAGGAGAAATGGAAGACAAAGGTCTCACACCCCGCCGGCGCCATCTTAACCCATTACAAACATGCTTATAAAGAAGCAAATCAAAGGCAACCTTCAAGTTCCTGTATTTGAAAAGAAATAAGAATCTAAATTTGGTGTGGATGTCTACTTGAAATACAATTAGCATGCTGAAGGCTGATTGATTCACATCAGCAAATTTAGGAAAGGTATTCATTCTCATCTTCCTGAATCTCTCAAAACAACCAAGCATTATCAATCAAAAACAAACATGTTCTTTCATGGATGAGACAGCAAGAAAACAGGAGCGAATGTTAACACTTTTCAGGGAAACTTTTGATAAGTTCTTATGGAAAGAATGCTTCTATTAGAAGACTTTGTAACTGTAGAGCTGTAGATGATCAATTTTAACTTTGTTGCTCCTTAATATTTAATTAATTAATTAATGGGGTAACACAGATCTAAATGCCAGATGACTGCAGGGGACAGAAAACTATGTCTCTTTTTTTACCACATTACTTCAATGAAGTTGCCCTGAATCTTGACAAGATCTTTCGAAAGATGATGTGAATAGCTAACTGATGCCGTTTTCATATAACATAGAAAATGCGCTTGTAAGAAGAGGAAAATATGTTAAAGAGTTGTACGCAATAAGTCAGTTTTCCTTACTTTAAAATCCCTACCTGTAAGAGATAATCGCATTCAATTCCCTCCTTGGCTATACTCAACTACTTACACGTCTGACACTTCAGATGGAACATGCCAAGTTCTGATATACCTAGAAGCATTCATGCTCAAGAAGTTCTAATTTGCACTGTTGTCTTAAGTATTGTCTGGCTAGATCATGATTAAAGGAAAAGTAATGTTTGGGGAAAAAAAAGAAGGAAAGTTTAACTTTTACTAGGAACAATTGGGAAGTATATGTTATTGGTTTTCCTCTAACTAGAAAACAGGGCATGCTAGAAGAGGACCAGTCCTGAAATCGATTCAAGTTAGATTTTGCTCCTAATTGCATAAAAAAACCAAAATCAGTATTTGTGACAGAAAAGAAGTTAGCGAGAAACAGTTTACACAAGGTAGTGTGAATATGCAAGTCAGAATGTTATAAACTAGTAGCTTCTGTTGATCACAAAATATGAGATTCAGTAAATGTAACTATGATGTATGTGTTGTTGAAGCCATAGTAACTACTAGATCACAGTAGTCCTATTTTATTAAAGATACTATATATCACATATTGTTAAATAATGATATGAACATTATTTAATGTAAGAAAAGAAGGTTAGTACTTCTTGGTGTCCTATACTCAAGGACAAAGCCCTTGCTTTCTGTCCTTATTGTTTCTAACATACTTGGGTTGTAAGTATATATATATCTTTGGTCCATCTTAGAAGTGCTTAACATTTTTTTGTCATTTGAACTTAGAACTATTGCTTATTTTCATGCTTTTAGTACCATTGTTAAGGTATAATTTCTTTGGTTTATCTAGCGATACCTCCCTATGATATTTTTTGTAAGTACATATGAATACCAAGAGTAATGAAACTCACAGCCAAAGGACTAAAGAATTAAATAATTGGAACCTGACCAAATAGGTGTATGCAGGGGTTGTGTGTTTATTCTCTGCTGTCTAAATATGGTAGAGATATTAAAATAATTTCAAGATCTTTGTCTTGATCTTCAAGAAGCTCAGTGGTCTACCCTTTAGTTTTTAGGATTGACTAAAGTGGCAAGGATGCAGGAAACCAGCAGTATGGGAAGGTTTTTTTGTTTGTTTTGTTGGTTTTGTTTGGGTTTGTGGTTGGTTTTTTTTTTCCTTGACATAAGACAGCATTGTATGAAAACCAAATAAATCATCTGTGTATGCAGTATCTTCTTGGATTTTATTCTGATGTGCTAACTAGCATGACAACTTTAGGTAAATGAAGATCATCATAAAACTTAGCCTTTCCATCTCAAATTGATCTTGTCTCCTGTAACATAAACAAAGTTAAAGGATGTGTCTTATTCTTTTTTTTTTTTTTTAACCCAGTGCATTGCATTGTATATATATTTTGTCATTAGGGAGAGAGCAAGACCATATATATGACAGAATCAGTGTGTTTCTCAGGTACTACAGTAGTTGTGGCAGACAAAGGGAAAGAAATTAGAATAAGGTAAAACAGAAAGGAAAAGAGAAAAGGACTATGTAGAAGAAAAATGTATGCTGACATCTACAATGAAAATTCTCTCTTCTGATTATTGATGTCAAGAGTAATATAAAGAATATTTTCTGCCACAAGAGTATACCTCTGGCTATTCTACCAACTAGGTTTTGTAATTGTATTATTCAGATTTTTCAGTTCCTTCTTTTTCATGTTTTCACACACACACACATATCGTTACTCACCTAGGAAATGTATATTCATATATACTAGAAAAGTTATGTTACGGTACTGTCTGGTTCTGTAAAAGTGGCTTTGTACACTGATTATGCCTTAAATCAAGGCAATGCATTTGCTTCTAAGTAAAGACAGTTGTACATATTCATAGAGCAGTTTTTTGAATTCTTACATAAGATGTAATGGTAGAAGAAGCAAGTAATTCTCTGCAGAAGGAAACCAATAAAATGGAACTGAAGCAATTTTAGTACATTATGTGAGTGGAACAGTACACCAAGTTTCAGAAACAGTAATGCTTCCTAGAACTTTTATTATTGATTGTGTACTAGAACTAAAATTTTATGCAGCAAAGAAAACTCTCTTTTATGCAACTGCAAGACTGTTGCGTAGGCTGGATTAGTAAAACACTTAAACTGTTTCCATGAACTTGTGAAATGTAACTGTGTGAATTCAGGTTCGTCTATTTTGTAGGTAAGTTACAGAAATATTTTCTGTGAACATTTTTACTGGTTGTTGGGAGGCAATCTCTTCTGAAAGTGTCAATATATTTGACTTACCCTGAAATGTCATGACTAAAATAGATGTCTAACAATCAGAATAACACTAGGGTCAAAATTACGTTCTTCATGGATGGCCAAAGACGTTTTGGAGGATAAAAAGTATTTCTGCACAAATTTATTCCGCAGGTTTATACAGTTACAAAACTCCTAAAGAGAGTTTTACTTGTGTTGAAATTATATACAAGATGCAAATATCATGATGGGATTGCCACAGAGAGTGACATACATCTGTAACTGACAATAATGGATAAGAGTCAGCCAGTTTCTGTGGTGAATGTCAATGTCATCAAAAGCTAATGTAAATGCATTGGGGAAATTTCTGGTGTGGAATGTTTTACTGCCTGCTTACACAAAAATAGTAATCATGTGTGAGGAGTATCTGCATTATAGCTGTCCCAAATATGTTTCTGCACTTTAAGTTTCAAATGGACACAAACCCTTCAGTTCAAACCCTTCTTAGGCGAACACTATAGAAAGTAATAAGAAGGTGGAGGAAGTGGAGCACAAAGTCAGGCATGTAAGTCATGCACAAGAGGCAGCTGAATGCCTGCAAGCTCTTTGTTGATAATATTCTGTGCCAGGCAATTTGGCAATGAGAACTACAACTACCACTAGATCAATATCTGGTGATGGGTATTATCTCGATGCCCGGAGAGGTATGAAATGGAGCAGAGGTCCGGTGGTCCCATTCTTCCATTTTTCCACCCTGGACAAAACGAGATACCCATACAGGTGTGTCATGGGTTAAAATGTCATCTCCAGACTGGTGGATTTTTTCCCCTCCCCTTCCCTTGTTAACATAGGAAAGGCTTTTCACTCCTTCTGTGGGGGAAGGCAGGGGCCACCTGGCATTGTGAAATCACCACCTCGGCTCAGGTTTCGCTCCTGCCCCTGGAGCTGAGACATGTCAATCAACGCCTCTGTGAATAAACCTATAAAAGCCGCAAATCACGTGGCTTTCCCGGTGCGCATATTTCATTTTCGGCAGGAGGACACAGAGAGAGAACAGTGGTCATCCTTAAGCTGTGAGAGTAAAAGATCTTCCGCACGGCAAGTAGTCTTTTCATTTTGCCAATTAGTGGTGGGGGTGGTTAAAAAGAGGCTGCCAGAAGAAAAGGTGCAAAACAGCCAAGCCCCCAACTCTGCATGGAGGGAGACAGACCGCTGGTGAGGGGAAGCGAGAAGGTTTCAGATGCCCAAGACAGAGCCTCTGTAGCAACGCGGGAAACCTACAGCATTCCCCAGAGATCTGGTTCATCTCTCGTTCTGCACATGGGGAGAGCAAAGAGCCAAAACCAGCCCCTGGCAAACTGGCAACTCAAGAATTCCAGGCACCCCAGAGAAAGACTACATCTGGCCAAGGGAGTTTGTCCTTAAGAGTTCAGATTTTGAACTGAGATCTTTGAGGTTAACAGAACTGCGTTTCCCCATTCCAGTTTTATTCCTTACCCCACCCGCCTCCAGCACGGATCGCGTGTGTGGCCTTGTGGTGATTGGGGATGTGGAAAATGTAATGGATGAAATCTGTATTTATATGTATATATCTGTTTTTGTATTTATTACCATCTCTCTCTCTTTTTCTATCTCTGTCCTACCAAAATTTAAGTGATTGATTAATCGCTTTCATTGTTTTCTGAATTAAACTGATTAATCCAAAAACCTGTTTTGCTGGGTTATTTTCCCTTGCCCGGAGTCCTAAGCCCCATTGTTTTCCCTCAGCTTGAACACTTCAACTCTTTTGTTTAGCTTTCACGGAGTTAACATCTCCCTGAGGCTGTATTTTGTCTCTCTGAACCTTTCAGTCCTTTTCAAACCGGGACAAGGTGTATATTAGTAGACTTGGTGCAATTAACGTAAGTGATAAGTGATAATCATCATAAGTGATGTCTACCCTGATGATGTAATGAGAAAAACTGGGTATAAATATTTCCCCAGTGTTACCCTTAAAGTTGGGCAGGAGATGCTTCAGAACCAAACTGAAAGGACAAGTTGATGGATTCGCTCCCTCTATACCACACCCCCTACCCCCAGGGACACCTGGTGGGTAAGATTCATAACGTCAGCCACACCGAGTGGCTTTATTTCTCCCTGGGTGTTTACTTATAATCACAATCGTATTTGTTTCTATGGGACTACTCATGCATCTGACTGGCTTGTTTCACCAAGCGGCCGGTCCTACAACAGGACAGGTTGCGGTGTATCCAGTGTTGAACTTATAGTGCTGGATATTTCTTTAGCTACCCTGCAGTTCATCGATATTTCACTGGCGATACAAAAGAATATATACGTTGCGTGTAAATAAACTATTATAATTTGTGTCCCCGATTTCCTTGTTTTCACATATTCGGTGTTGGTGTTCTAAGACCAGATTTATTCCCTTATTGCAATAGAGGGGAAAGGGAGAATTTCAATAGAGGAATAAAAGTATACTTTTCTTGACAAAACAGAATCATAGAATTGTAGAATCATAGAATCATACTTTCAGTTTAAAACCACCGTCCCTTGTCCTGTCATTACAAGCTCCGCTAAAATGTCTTTCTCTTGTCTTTCTTACAATCCCCCTTTAAGTATTCTCCTGGGTACAGAGCCCAGCTGCCTCATCCTTTCTTCATAGGAGAAGTGTTCCAGGTCTCTGATCATTTCTGTGGCCCTCCCCTGGACTCTCTCCAACAGGGTCATGTCTTTCTTGTGCTGAGGTTCACTGAGCTGGATGCAATACTCCATGTGGCGTCTCATGAGAGCCACATAGATGGGGAGAATCACCTCCCTTGACCTACCGGCCCTGCTTCTTTTTATGCAGCCCAGGATACAATTGGCTTCGTTGGCTGAAAGTCCACCTTTCCAGCTCATGCCCAATTTTCCATCCACTGATATCCTCAAGTCCTTCTCACAAGTGCTGCTCTCAACCCATTTATCCCTCAGTCTGTATTGATATTGGGGATTACTGTTACCTTGGTGCCTTGGCCTTCTTAAACATCGTGAGATTTGCATGGGCCCACTCCTTCAGTCTGTCAAGGTCCCTACGGATAGAGGCATACACTTCCAGAATAGTACAAGTTAGACCTCAAGAGAGGTGCACAGACCAGGTAAAATAAGTTTGGAATCAGTCTAAGAAGACAGGTAGAAAAGAGATGAAGGAACGAACAACACAAGAGAAATGCTTCTGAAAAGAAAGGTATATAAGCAGTGAAGAGTTTTGGGGTTCTTTTTTATGGGTAGTTTAAGAACTGATTGTGATTTTAGAGCTGGTTCTTCTGAAACTGACTGAAACTACTCCATCTTCCATCCTCTTCACTTAATTGGAACAGACATCCCTGATGCCTAGGCTACTAACAGCTTAATAAAACTTCAGCTCTGTTTTGCAACTCCTGCTTTATAAAATAGCAATAGTGAAAGACAGTATTTTGTGGACAAGTCTCTGCTATATTCTGTAACCTTCTGGAAAGAAAGGAAAGAGGTGATTTTCTTTAATTTTACTTTTAATCCAGCACTTCTTAAGCCTTCCTAGGTTGCAAGACACTTAATCACGTTAAAGTTTTAGGAAAAACTGTATTTTCTTTCTTCTCCTTATATATTTTCATGTATTTCTATTCCATACTCTCCATCTTCATTTCATTTATTCTCCACTTATGAACCATCTCTCATTGCCTAAATTCTTGAATATATTCTTCTCTAGGCATGTCATGTACTCTCAGCAAAGGCAGAATACTGTCTTACTCAAGAGGCATTACTCTGGTCCACATTTTAGTGAACAGGATAAAGCAAAATGACTTTTTTTTTAACCCCTTACAGCAAGGTGCATCATGCAGAGAATATCCAGAAATCATTGAACAAAACAGATACCCTGTGATAGGCTCCCTTTGTTGCAAAGGCATGCATTGATTTGTCACGACATGATTCACCATTTGATTTTTTCACGCTATTCTTAGAGTTAATGATTTTTTCAAGAAGAGTAAGAAGTATTCTGGGCTAGAAGCAAGCTATAGAAGCTCTACAGATGGGAAAAAAAAAAAGGATATTACTTTGCTATGACAGGAAATGCAAGCACAGAATCACAGAATCACAGCAATCCTCACTGCCAGTCACTTTATGGCCTATTTAAAAAACAACCGCTGAGATAGATACAAGTCCCCAGCCTTCGGGCAAGTAACTCAGACAAACTTCTTAAAATCTGATTTCCTACTACTGTTACAATTATCTACTAAGAAAAAGAAAACCCAGTTACAACTGATTCCTTATCTCTATTTATAATATTTCATAAAAATGATTGAATGTTTCTGTGAACATGGAGAAAATAAAGAAAAAAATTATCTGAAAATCTTCATAAAACTCAAATTATTTAGTTAATTCTTCCAGAAGTATGGGTTTTAAAAAGCACTAAGGTCACTGACAAGAATATTTGTACAATTATCATCATGAAGTATCACTTCTAATTTGCCAGAAGATTTCTAAATTCAGTAATGGAGTAGATTGCTTGTTTTCTATACAGTCCAAAATCCAGAAACTCTGTAATATTTCTTTATAATTATAATGGTAATACCAGTTGTATTCTTGTAACATGTTCCATTGTGAGAATTTGATGCCCTGCAAAGTAACACATTAAACAAAAATAAAAGCCTAGATAAGAAATCTAATATATACTATTCTTTCTTTTCTTAATTATTTTGGTTTCATGGTTGAATTTTTTTTCTTGTTTAAAAAAGTGACCCACTCCTAAAACATTATGTCACAGTTTAAAAAAGGGAAGGATCCCAAACTCACGGATCCACCAAAAGCACAAACCCTAAGGCTTTTCTGCAACTTCTATAGCCTCAGGGAGAATGTAAACTCCCCCGAGAGCTAAATAAAAAGGATTTGAAATGGTTTGGCTGATAACACGAAATGGGCTTGTCTGGGTGACGAGAACAAAACCAGTGAAGCAGGTTTTAAATTAAGGGGGTGAAAACATAATTGGTTTAATGCTCAAAGCATTTAAAATCATAAATCAATCATTTAAATTTAAATAGTACAAAACTGATAGAAAAAGAGAGAGAGGGGAGAGATATTAACACATACATAAATAAGTATATACAAATAAATATGCATTTCTCCCATTCATCCTACACATCCCCAGTTTAACAAACAAAACCCCGTCACCTGGTCCGACGGGGGGCGGTGTGTGTGTGTGTGACGGGATAAGACCCAAATGGGAGGCACAGTGATTTTAACCTCATAGATCTCAGTTCATAAAGTGAACTGTCCAGGCAAACATCCGCAAAAGTCCTTCTCACACCTCATAGGAGATGGCTCGGCGTCTGCTCTTCCACTGTCCGTTGGCAGGGGTGTTACGAGTCCCTCGGGTGATGCTTCGATGCTGCTTTCATCCCAGCAGTACAGCTTCACCACCAGCTTCCTGGGGACAGTCTTTTCTCTTGTCCCTCGCCAGTGGAAATCTCAGTACGGGGTGGGGATTTGCTCTCCTCTTCCACTCCCCAGTAAAAATGGAAGACTTACTTCAACACAAAAGATTCTTTTACTGCCAGGTGGAGGTACTGCACGGTCTCTCTCTGATGTGTGATCTCTCTCACTCTTTGTCCTGGGTGGAAATAAAATATGCGCGTGCCAGGGGAAGCCGCAGATCACATTTTTTTATAGGCTTAGTCACAGAGGCACTTGATTGACATGTCTTGGCTCCAAGGAGAAGCCGAGAACCTGAGAAGAGGGTCAGTTTACCCCTTCCCCCCCAAAGATCACAAGAAAACTTTTCCCGTGCTAAGGGGGAAGAGAAAGAAAGCGGGAGGGGGGCTTAGTCCCCCACCGCCATTTTAACCCATTACAGGTTGTCAGGTCAACACTTTGCCTATAGTCAGCTTTATTGTATACTTACAGGAAGATTGATTGGAGATCAGTCATATCGTTCTGATTATAATACGAGAGTGGTTAACCAACATTCTTGGCTGTCAACAATGGCTCTGTCCATTCTGTTACATAACGGAGAGCTAGTGGAAAATCTTAATTACTCGATCAACAATTTTTCGTATTTTTTAAGTGCTAGGAAGTATTATATCTACAAACTATCTTAACCTAGTTAGAGATTTTTGTGGTTCAGCAACCCTAAAGGTAATGCAACATTCTTCACTTATAAGAGTATGCTGAAACTAAATCCGTCCTTGGGTCACTTGAAGCGGTCAGTGCCTTAACTCTGCAGCACACTCTTCATGTTCTAAGGCTAAATCAGTATATTCACTTTAAGAGTTTATATTACACAAGTCAGGCTGGCAGAGAAGTCTTCCAATACCTGCTGGTGACATTGAACTCTTTCTGGCACATAGAAAGGTCTTGCTATGCACACATAAATCCATGCATATACATGCAAGTCATAAGGAAACTTCAACAGTTATTAAAATTTCCACACAATTCTCATACAATCATAGAATGGTTTGTGTTGGAATGGCTCAAAGATCATTTAGTTCCAACCCTCTTTTCATGGGAAGTGACACCTTCCACTACACCAGATTGCTCAAAGCTCCATCCAACCTGGCCTTGAGCACTTCCAGGGAGGGGACATCCACAGCTTCTCTGGCCAACATATTCAATTTCTCACCACACTCACAGTAAAGAATTTCTTCCTAATATCTGATCTACATCTACCCTCTTTCAGTTTGAAACCATCACCCCTTGTCCTATCCCTACACTCCCTGTTAAAGAGTCCCTTCCCATCCTTCTCATAGGCCTCCTTTAAGTATCCTGTTAACATATTGTAACTGGCAGCTGTAACTCCAGCTAATATTATTAGTTCGTTTCTGCACGGATTCCTGTGAAAAAAGGTTTTATCTGCTTATACGGTGTTTGTTGCCTTCAGAAGCATAAAAGACAATTAGAACAAGAGGGTGAATAAATGGGCATACCAGGTTTATGTTCTGGCTGTGAAAAAAAGCTGACATGTTCTTACACTTAATAACATATGACATTTTGCTGTGGTGAGGAATTTAATAAATGAGTTATGGAAATAAATAAAAAAGGCACTTGAGCGATCATAATGCTTGAGTACACTGACGGTAAGTTAGACAGAACAATGTAGTGGTCTGTTTTCATATTATTGTTGTTTATGTGTATAATTTTTATTATTTTTAATGAAAAATTAAAATGGGAGACTTTTCACACTCTTCTGTCTTTTGACCAAAACCTGGAGTAACTCAAATATTTAAATATTTTATGTTTTGAGATGGCCTTCCCAGGTAGGACAATATTTAGAAAAGCATATAAAGAAGCTTGAGACATTGTAGCTGACACTGCTGAAGTGCCTGGTATCCTTCCAACTCTGGATCTCTCGAATGTTTTAAAGTTTGTCTTTTTTAGTTTGTCTCAATCTCTGTGTGTACGAAAATATGTGTATTCTTAGTTGTAACTGCAAGTGTGGTATCTCCTTTCCCCCAGGAGGAATTCCACTTCAGCAGTAAATGCCCGATTTATCCAAAGATAGGTATTTATCATTCATGAACAGAGCTGGAAAAAATTCTACCCAGGAGGATGTTCTAATACATATCTTTAGGCAGTTAAGGTATTTGCAGGTATTTAAAGCAATCTAAGGTTTCCTCATAAAATTGTATCTATTGATAAATTCAGGATAGATCAAATCTATCTACTTTTGCTTTCATCTTCAAATATTTGAAAAAAAATGCTTAAGGCTATGGCTAGGTTTTATTGATTGACTTTTCATTCTAGTTTTATTGTGACACTGATATTCTCTCATGTCTAGACACTGTTCTCAAAAGCTAAGGTTGGCACAGTCCTGAGAATCTATTGTTCCTTTTATTTATTTATTTTTTATTTTCCATGTTTCTGTTTAAAATTGGCAGTCTCTTAAAAAAAAAAAAAGTACATGCACTCTACTTCTAAAATCAGAAGGAATTATTTTCTTTTAGATGTTTCTTAAAATGCTAAATCACCTTAACCCCTAGCTGAACCAAAATGACTGATTCTATGGGGAAGTAACACTGAACAAGATTTAATTAAATAAATGCACTCAGGAATTAATTAACGTCCGGCTAAATTTCTGGTAGCTTATGAGTGACTGTATGCTTAATTAATGGAAAATATTCTAACCTACAAATCCCCCGGCTGACTTCTTATTTGCACTGAATGCACTGCATTGCTTTTTGAAGTAGCAAATCAATATAGTCTTTGACAGCTGTTTGGGGAAAGCCTACAGCTTTTGCAAGAAATCATGTCACGCTGGAGCAGTTTTGCTTCTGTTACTTCATTTGAGCTCTTCCTTTCTTTACCTTTTCCAGGTACATTATCTGTATCTGTGTATCACAACAATGCAGCTTTCAAAAGTATATTAAGTAGCATAATTAGCATTTTCCATACAGTTAATTACTTCTCTCAGGGCAGAGGGGTGACAGAGTTGTAGTGTAGTGTAATACTAATTTATTATTTACTAGGTATTTATCATAAACTAGATACTACTGCTAGATAACTTTATAGGATCACAGAGTAACATAGTGCCTGTGTTTTGTCTTGGTTTGTTTTTTAGAATGTTAACACTGCTTATATGTTTAAACTAAAGAAGAAAAACAGGAGTAGTTTCCCAAGACCTGGTGATGAAACAGCTTCTAGTTTTTCCAGAGGCTTAGTGAGAATTATGGACAGGATAAAAAAAAAATCTGCTTATTGTAAACACTGACATATACCTACAAAACTGAAATGTTTTAGACATAAAAAAGGAGACACCACATCACAGAATCACAGAAATGTTGAGGTTGGAAGGGACCTCTGAAGGTCACCTGGTTCAATCTCCCTGCTCAAGGAAGGCCACCTAGAGCCAGTGGTCCAGGGTCATGTCTAGACAGATTTGAATACCTCCACGGATGGAGGTTCCATAACTTCCCTGGGAAATATATTTCAGTGCTCCATAACCCTCTCAGTAAAAAAGTATTTCCTTATGTTCAGAGGGAACATCCTGTGTTCAGTTTGTGCCCATTGCCTCTGGTCCTGTTACTGGGTGTCCTAGTTTGAGTTAGAACACAACTAATGCTGTTCAGTAATTTTACTTTCCAGCTCAGTCTCTTCTAACTAACTGCACTTTCTGAAGTTAACGGCATATTTTTGAAGACAGTGTCTGCTTCAAGAAGTGATAACACTTGATGTTTACGGTCACTACCAGGGGTTGGGGTGCAGAAAGGCTCTTGCTGATACTTGGTCCTGTGCAGACCAAGGTCACTGCTAAATCCTGTGTGCCATGGTGGGGGAGCAGTGAGTGAGAGGCTGCACCTGCGGGGAGGAGCGGACAGGACAGGGGACCCTGCACTGACCAACAAGGTGTTCCATCCCATAGACGTCATATTCGGTATAATGCTGAGGGATCACAAGGATTAAGCCCTCTTCTTCAATAGCTGACGTCCAAGGAGGACTCAGTCCGTTCTGCCTTCAAACCCAATTCGTACATTCCTGGACCCAGTTCCATAATCAAACTCCTGAATCCAGTTCCCATCTGCTGCCCCCATGACTGCTCACAGCATCAGTGGTGATGGTGATGTAGTTGCCGTCAGGAGGATTGGGTTCAGTACTGATTTTATATATATTTGTATATGTATCTTTTTATTGTTATTGTTTTCATTAAAGCTGTTTAGTTTACTTTTCCAATCTATAAGTGTCTCTCCATTATTTCCTTTCTCTTCTGCTCTGGGAAGGGAGAGGGGCTAATAGAGAGCAGCTGTCATTCATCTAGTGGACGGCCCAGCCCTAACCCTTAGCACTGGACACCACTGAAAAAATCCTGGTTCTGTCCTCTTTGCACCCTCCTTTAAGGTATCTATATACATTGACAAGATGTCTCCAGTGCCTTCTCCAGGCTAAACAGTCACAGCTCTCTCAGCCTTTCCTCATAGGAGACATGCTCCAATCTCTTCATCATCTTTGTTGCCCATGTTTTGACTCTCCAGTATGTCGACGCCTCTCTTGTACTGGAGAGCCCAGAACTAGACACAGGAGTCCAGGTGTGGCCTCACCAGCCCTGAGCAGAGGGGAAGGATCACCTCCCTCAACTTGCTGGCAATGCTAGTCCAACTCCCTGCTCCTTGCAGGACTACCTAAAACAAAACCATGCGACTTAAATCATCTTCCAGACACTCCTTAAACTCTGACATGCTTGGTGCTGTGACCACTTTCCTGAGGAACCTATTCCAGTGACCAACCAGAGATCATGATCCTGATTTCTGTTGACTGTAATGGAAGCTTAGGTAACTACCCATATGTAGACATAGGGACCTATGACGCTCTTCTGGCCTTTCTAAAACGAAAACAGGGGACCAGATGACACAGTAAGTGACACCTATTTCTAGGCAACTGAATTCTAGTCCTTTATTTAGACATGAGTGTTTCAAATTTGCAGCTGAACCTATGTGTGCTAAAATATAATCACTTTTTTCCTTTTCTAGTCTTTTAATGCTTTCTCCCTAGTGGCAATCTTTCTGTAAGAAAGGCAGAGTAACTTAAGGTTTTAAAATTTGGGGGTTTTTTTTGTTGTTCTTGTGGTCATTTTAGGGGAGAGGTTGTCTTCTTTTTTCTGAGTATAAAATATCTTGCAATTTTCCCTTGGAAATGTGCTTCTCTTCAATTCATGGAGACCTATATATGCTCGTTTTGAGCATGGTAATTTCATATGCTGAGTTGATTTATAATAAGAAACCACTGCCGTCTTCTTCAGAAATCATGCTCCCTCCTTGTAGACCAGATTCAAACCCCTGAGCTCCAGAAAAAAATAAGAGCAGACGTAGACTGTGTTCACGTCTTCCCTTTGGATAGCCCTAGATTGTTTCCACAATCAACACACAATTTTTTTTTTTGTTTGTTTGGTTTTTTTGGTTTTTTTGTTTTACTGTTCTAGCTCTGAGGAGTTTGGCATTCCTGTATCTTCTACAGAGAACCTCAAGTCACCACCTTTGGGTGGCAGATTCTGTTTGAGGTTGGATAACTAAAAACTAAGTTCGGTGATACACAGCTTGGAGATGACTGAGTTTTTTCTTTGGATCTGAGTCTCCTGACAGGTTTATCCTTCTGGCACCAAGCGGATTTTAAGTAGATTTTGGATTAGATGATTAGTTTCAGGAAACACTCAAAAAGCAGGTGTCTT
Organism: Bucorvus abyssinicus; assembly: GCA_009769605.1. NCBI lineage: Eukaryota > Metazoa > Chordata > Aves > Bucerotiformes > Bucorvidae > Bucorvus > Bucorvus abyssinicus. Next base: position 130,271,965 of record CM020024.1, read on the forward strand.
TAAGAGCCTGGGTATGAGGTAGTGTGTGGAAGACCTTATTGTGCTGAATTAAGAGGATCTCTCACACTGCAGATTTTACCTGTCAGGGAGCAGGAATATACCTCAGTGATTTATATTTCTGATTATTTGGATGCTCCAATTCATCAGACAGAGAGTTCTCAGATGTATATTGTGACTCTTGGGTCAAACCCGTTTGTTGCATGAGAAATTTAGGAGTGCAGACAAATCTTCTTAGAACATAACAGGAAATCTGATATTGAACCTTACGGTCTCAGCAGATTTAAAGGTTACACTTAGATCTAGCTAAACCACTCTTTGGCTTTCTGCTTCCACCATGTGCACATATGGAAATTGTGTTCTATTTTGCTTAACAATATAATCCTTGTAGATCTGGTTTTGAAAGTCATGTAGTAGTTTTTTCTGTCTCAAATAGCTATTCAGAATAATAAACCTAATTCACCCTTACTGTCATGTATTTGAAATCAAAAGTGTTAAACCAAGGTTGAACTGGACACCAAAGAAAGGATTAATTAAACAGCATAATGGAGTTAATGTACTTCTGAATTGGGTTCCACATAAATGGTGCAGGTAAGAGGTACCAAAGACTACTTGTTATTTAGGTGCAACTACACCCATCCCATCTCTCTTTTAAAATAAATGCTTTTATCACCTGTAGAACAATGCTCAAGACTGCGCGGCATCAAAGACTGCTTATGCAAGAAAGCTAAACACTAAAGTCAAAAGAAGCATGAAGAGAGAAGACAGGAGAACATGTACATGAGAAGCAAAGTAGGAAAATGTATCAGAGACAATAGGAGATTTGAATTAAGTTGAACTTCTCTCAGTGAAAATATGTACCATGCCAGCATAACAGATGCTTGTGCGATGACATACAGAGCGCAGGGTATGCAGCCTATAGATGAAAACACTCTAGATTTGTCTCAGTGCTCCAGTAAAGCAACAGAACAGCATCTGTTTGGGAACTGTCTCACTTCAAACTGGACTGCAATACAGATGAAGCTAGCAAAAAAAACTTAAAAATTACTTTAGGTATATGAGAATTCTGAATGCATGTAATCACAGCATGACTTTCTGATTATTATACCTTTCCAGACTATACTGGTTTTGACTGGGTAAAGCAAATTTTCTTCATAGCAGTCAGTATGTGGCTATGTTTTGGATTTGTGCTGAAAACAGTGTTGATAACAGAGGGATATTTCAGTTACTGCTGAGCAGTGCTTACACAAAGTCAAGGCCTCTCCTGTTTCTCACACCACCCCACCAGGGAGTAGGCACAAGGGGTGCACAAGAAGTTGGGAGGGGACACAGCTCAGACAGCTTACCCCAAACTGACCAAAGGGATATTCCACACCATATGTTGTTGTGCTCAGCAATAAAAGTTACAGGGAAGGATGAAGAGGGTGGGGGATATTCATTGTTGACATTTGTCTTCCCTATTAACAGTTATGCATAATGGAGCCCTGTTTTCCTGGAAATGGCTAAACACCTGCTTGCCAATGGGAAATAATGAATGAATTTCTTATCTTGCTTTACATGAATGTACACGGGGTTTTTTAGCTATTAAACTGTCTTTACTTCAACACGTGAGTTTTTGCATTTTTACACTTTTGATTATGTCTTCCCTATCCCACTGATAGGGAGTTCTCCTTAACATCTTTATCCATCATCTAGATGAGCGGATGGAGAGCATCCTCAGTAAGTCTGCAGATGACGTCAAGTTGGGTGGGTGTGTCGATCTGCTTGAAGGTCAGGAGGCTCTACAGAGGGATTTGGACAGGCTAAATGGATGAGCCGCGGCCAATAGTATGAAGTTCAATAAAACTAAGTACTGGGTCCTGTAGTTGAGCCACAACAACCCCCTGCCACACTACAGGCTTAGGGAAGAGTGGCTGGAAAGCTGCCCAGCAGAAAAGGACCAGGGGCTGTTGGTCGACAGCCGACTGAATATGAGCCAGCAGTGTGCCCAGGTGGCCAAGAAGGTGGCCAAAGGCATCCTCGTTTGTATCAGAAATCGTGTGGCCAGCAGGAGTAAGGAAGTGATTGTCCCTCTGTACTTGGCACTGGTGAGTCCACTCCTTGAGTACTGTATCCAGTTCTGGGCCCCTCACTACAAGAAGGACGTTGAGGTGCTGAAGTGTGTTCAGAGAAGGGCAACAAAATTGGTGAAGGGTCTGGAGAGCAAGTCTTATGAGGAGCGGCTGAAGAAACCAGGGTTGTTTAGCCTGGAGAAGAGAAGGCTGAGGGTAGACCTTATTGCTCTCTACAACTACCTAAAAGGAGGTTGCAGAGAGGTGAGGTTTGGTTTCTTCTCCCATGTAGCACTTGATAGGATGAGAAGAAATGGCCTTAAGTTGTGTCAGGGGAGATCTAGTATAGATATCAGGAAAAATTTCTTTACAGAGAGGGTTGTGAAGCATTGGAACAAGCTGCCCAGGGAACTGGTAGAGTCCCCATCCCTTGAAGTGTTTAAAAGATATGTAGATGTGGTGCTGAGGAACATGGTTTAGGGACCCTGTCAGTGCAAGGTGAACTGTTGGATTCGATGATCTTAAAGGTCTCTTCCAACCAGTTCATTCTGTGATTCTGAGTGAGTAGCTGTGTGGTGCTTAGCTGCCTACGGGGGTTAAATCACAACACAGCCAAAAGAGTTTTGTTGTTAACTGCAAGGGTCTCGTGATGGTTGCCCTTTTATACACACATTCCATACATACATTTTATGAAATCTTCAAAATAGTCATTAAAATGCACAAATGTTTGAGTTTTTGAAACTCATTAAATCAATTCAAATTTTGCCTATTTTAGATAAGAAAGACTTTCTTGGTTTTAAGATACACAGTACATTGTTTCATCGTATTTACTCTCCTATATTGTATTTACTCTGATGAACAACTTCTGTTATTTATCAGTAGTTATATTTATAAAGCAAATATTATTTATATTGCAGTTTAGTGTCTCCCCAGGCTAGATGAGATTATGTGACGACTTAACAGGGAAGCTTAGGTTAAGCCCATTAGCATAGTAAGTATATTTCTTACTTGATTCTCTGTGTAAACATCAAACACCAATTTCGACTTCTGAGTCACTGAGTTGATTGATGTGGTGTACACGAACATTGCTGATTCATACAGTGCATTTTAAAACATATCTGATGTAGCTAAAAATGGCTAAAGCTCAATACTTATTTTGATACTAACTCACTAGAGATTTCCCCAGATTGACCCCTTGTATCTCACATAAAGCTTGAACTGCCATTTCTTGTGTATAACCAAGATTTTTTTAGTATTTTGCTTCTGGAAAATAGCTCAGCAAGTCATTCATGGTATAAAATTTCTATCAAAACAAATAAATAAGTTCATCATAGAGAGAAAATAGAAAAGAGCCCTCTGCTAAAATCTGGAGAAGTCCCCTGTAGCGATGGGTGATGGTAAGACTTGTTTCTTCCCACTTGCATTTCTCTTAAAGACTGGCACAATTCTGTAAGTCAAATGTGCATTTACTCTGACACTAGATGAATTATTTCCCTCCAAGGCTAAACATCACAACATATATATACATATATATATATACACACACACACACATTTTTACAAATATATATATTATGGGGTTTTTATGTATATATAAAAATATTATAAAACTTTATGGATATTAAGGTGGTTTTAGATCACACACCACTGAAATAAAAATAACAAAGCTGGAATGAATCCGTCTGTAACAGAATGGAACTTCTTCCCCTGTTCACAGCAGGCAACCTCAGTTTCTGAGAGAACCCTTTGTAAAGTAGCTTGTACTGGAAGAGTTCAGAAACAGCCTCATGGAAGCAGCAGGCTAGTTTCTAGTCCTCATAATGTCTACAGATTTTTCTTTTTGTGGTCTGCAGTTCAGCACCTTTTTAGAGATTACTGATTATAACTAGCTGAACATCTACAAAGTTTTCTGACTTTTCAAAATAACTTCTACATTTTCACTACAGCTACAGACCATGTATGTCATCTGCTTGTTCCTGTTTTATCTATTTTTTTCACTGAATTCTTTCGTATTCCTAGATAGTTTCAAAACCGAAATCAATGTCCATTCACTGTCCAGTCTCCTCAGGTTATTTCATGTGCCATGACTAACCTAATATGTGGAAGAGCTATATCAAGTTAGTTACACTTACAGGGGACAAGGAAAGAGCTATGAATGCCATCAGGGCTGCTCTCAATTCCTTCATCCTCCAGCCTGTATTGATAACAGGGATAACCCTGACCCAGGTGTAGGACCTTGCACTTGGTCTTGTTAACTGTTATGAGGTTCACACAGGCCCACTTCTCCAGCTTGTCCAGGTCCCTCTGGATGGCGTTCTGTCCCTCAGGCATGTCAGCTGCACCACTCAGCTTGGTACCATCTGCAAACTTGCTGAGGGTGCACTTGATTCTGCTTTCTATGTCATTGATGAAGGTATTAAAGAACACTGGTCCCAGTATGGACCCCTCATGGACACCACTTCTCACCAATCTCCACTTGGACATCAATCAATTGATCACTACCCTCCAGATGCAACCGTCCAACCAATTTTTTATCCACCAGTCTGTCTTGGTTTAAGAAAAACAGGGTTGGTTTATTTGTGATGGACTCATCAAACAGCCAATTGGTGTATTCCTCCCATGGACATCAGCTCATCTCACTGGTTGTGAAATTTTTGGTGGGTTGGGGTTTCTTTAGAAACACCATGAAAACAGAAAGCCCCCAGTTTCTCGCCCGCACTCGGACCTGCCGTATTTCCCCTTTCTGCCTGCCACTCGGTGCTGCTGCTTTTTCTCACCACGGCTCCATCCCGGTGTCGCCTCGCGTCACCTGGTGCTGCTGCCCTCCTTTCTCAACTGCCACCACCACCGCTGTCCCAACTGCTTTGACTACCAACACCGTTGGCCCGGCTGCTGCTGCTCCACGTGCTGCTGCTCGGTGTGCTGCTTCCTGCTGTGATCTCTACCGTAATTTTGCCCCGGGGTCATCCCATGCTGCCCAGCCGCGCCACATGTTGCCGCCATTGACCTGACTGGTAGCTTTGTATCGCTGCTGTTTCTTAAACCACGGTTTGAGTGTTCCCCCCACACTCCCCTCCCCACTCGCTGCACCAGTTCTAACCCTATATAAACTTGTTAATACCATGTTGTTTTGTATATAATATCTTTCTATTGTTATTAAAACAGTTTCTAGTTTCCTGAACTTAACAGAGGCCACACAACCTTTTTCTTTTCTTCTTATCTCTTTTCTTAACCCTTTCTCCTGGAGCAGGAGAGGGGCTGATTAGAGAGAGAGTTCCAATTTAGAGAGAAGTATGTTGTGGGGGACCGTGTCAAAGGCTTTATAAAAAACCAGATACATGACATCCATAACTCTTCCCTTGTCTGTTGTTGTAGTCAATCCACTCTAGAAGGCGAATAGCTTGGTCAGGCAAGACTTGCTCTTGGTAAAGGCATGCTGGCTGTCTTCACGCATGCTGTCAACAACTTTGACAATGTGCATGCAAAACTGTTTCAAGTCAGATTATCTACACTGAAAACTTTTTCCAAACATCGAGGTAGTGGATAATGGGAAGACATAATGTAAACAAGTTAAAGAAATCCTGTCAGTGGAGATTTTAAAGAGCATGTCAAACATAAGGAATAGTTTAAGCATAGAATATTTACCTTTGGGGATGTCAATGCCTCAATGACCTTTGAAGAACACTTCATGTCTTATTTTATGTGGTGTTATGATTCTACACCTGATAGACTCCATACTAAATGCTCATTTAATCAAACAAACTGATTTTATTTTGATTCAGGAAGAAGAAATTTGAAAAGTCAGAATTTGTAATGAAATAAAGTGTTAAAGAGAGATCAAAATACATCTTGTTTTCCATAAAAGTCTTTCATACAAAATATTTTTATCAATATAACTTAACCATTACAGTGATGAAAACAAGACCAAAGGCTTCGAACTCATCAAAACTGAATATATCAATGAAAATGCGATTTGACATTACTTTGCTTTTATGAATAATTTTGTTTACTAAAATTTATTTAAATTGATTTTACTAAAAACAGTGTTCATAATTAACACAGACAAGATAATCAAGATATGAGACAAGATCAAGGACCTGGAAGTGAAGACCAATGGATAACGCTTGGGAGATGAAATAATTTCTCCTAGTGAACATTTTTTTCACTCAAAGATTTAGGGGAAATAGAGTAGTAGGTGTTTTATCCACCTCATCATTGAACATATAAGTGTATGTGTGAAAAATTGCAGGCAGTAGCTAACTACATAATAGGTTAACATTTTGTTCTGTCATACTGACTCCTTCCTACAATATCACTCAAAGAACAGCTCTATTCCCAGTATATGAAATTTCTGCATCTATATGATAGAGGAAGAGATGACACAAAAATTTCAAAGGGAGAAGACATCCAAAAGGTTGCAGCTTAATAGAAGATATATTGTTTCAGTTGTAATTGAAATTATCTGCTTTTACTGATAGAAACATGCATTTTACTTTGGTTCTGCCTTTCAATAATATATATACATATAATAGTGAAAGAAGCAGAGCACAACGCTTCACAGTAGATCTGCCAGGGAAGGAAAGACAATATTGAGGCTGGTTAGATATATACCAATGAATTGTAGCTAAAATAATCTTACAATTTCAAAAATGTGAGCAATTTTTTAGCAGACCAGGTGAAAACACTGGTTCTTTATAAAGCTTTGCAACACATTATCCTGTTATTAAATATTATGTCATAATATATGTTGTTTATGTCTGTAACATCTATAGCACAGAAAGATAAAGTGAATGAAATTAAGAAGAAAACACTAGTCTTAGTTCTAATTTAAGTAAGAACACAAATTGAATGAAGACTGAGAAAGATTTGGTGATCATAGATCTAGTTAATTTCAGTGTAATATGAGAATATTTTTTCTATCATTCTTTGACAAGAATTTTAGTATTAGCATGGGGGAAAAATTTTGATGAATCAGTTTTATACTTGGGAAGCTTAAAAATCTGAGATCTGAGGCAATCTCATTTAATACAGAATTTGAAGACCCGGAAAAAAATGCAAAGTTATGCAACTTTCACACACATCTGTTAAGATCTAGAGGAACATCTCCTAATTTAAAGAATAGTTATTTTGTCTAGTTTGTGGGGTGAAAGAAGGATAAAATCTTATATTAATTCTCAAAAAAAGGTCTATTTCCATTAATAAACTGGATTCTCAGGTAAGATTATCTGCATCTTGTAATACGATGCTATTCATTTGGACATTGTCAATTCATACACCTTTCCAAGGATATTATCTGCCTGCGTTTGTTACCTCATTTCTTTACCTTTGAGACAATTCCACTTATTGCTCATTTGCAATTTAGAAGAGAGTATAGAAACTGCTGAAGTAATTGAGAAGCTATCTTAAAAAAGTAAAACTAGATATAGTCATACAGTATATGGTACTCAGGTAATACGAATGCAATTAAATTTTTTTACATGTGCAAAGAATTTGCAGTCATATGATTCTGCCTTCACTGAAATGCAGTTCAACCGGAAGGAAAATATCAGCAGAAGCTTAAGCTCGTTTTTGTACCCAGTTAAGTAATTAAATACACTTAATTTTAATTTTCTTTCTCCTATGCAAACAGATAACAAACTTCTATTCCAGAATTAGGTAATGTCCTGGATTTCTATTTAGTGGTATATCAAGTACAAATCCACTTGACCTGTATTCTTGGAGCCATGGGATTTTGAATGTGACCTTTTCTGTTAAAATGTCAATTTACCTCTATGGAGCTTACAAAATACATGACTTCTCATATGTGGATTTTCTTAACCAGTCAGATGTGTCTGTTCTTAGAACTTGTGTAGCATTTCCTGAGATTTTAATTTTGCTTGGTTTCATTTTCAAGCAAAAACCTAGCTTCATTTGCTTCTCTTTCCTCAAAAGTGTTCCCCAAATTTACTTGTAGCTTGTCTAAACTCTCTCCTATCGCCACCCTTTATCTTAGAACACTCCAAGACAACTCACCAGTATTTTCCTTTCTAAATATATTTCAAAGAGATCTGATTTTTTTTTTTTTTAAATTCTTATCAAGAAAAAAGGTGCACCAGCCACAGTCTTTGTTCTGAAAAAATAAACTTGCTATTCAGCTTCACTGGAGGAATGCCATAACAATTACTGGGAAGCTGAACACTGAACAAAATGTGCAGATGCAGTAGCAGTAACAGGAAGAGTAAGGATTGTTGAAGTAGGTCTGTGAGATTCGAAGAACTTAGCCTTTGAGCCTGATCCAAAGCCCACTGAAAGTCAGCAAATATCCATTTCTGTTGTCTAAAGAGATTTTTAAACATATCTTCCAAGAACATCTGGAGCTGTTAGCAAGTGTCATTAACACCAGTGTTACCAGATGTTGCTACTGGGATTTTTTTGGTGATATATTGCGTGCTACATTCTGTTAATGGTGAGACTTGTTCATGACTGAGGTCATAACAAATCATGCTTCATGGTTCAGTCCCTGTCAGCATCCTCTACAGAAACAATTTTGTAATTCAAAGGTAACTAGATAAATGTAAAGAGTTGAGGTGTACTGTGAATGAATCCTGGGTCAAAAAAAATATTGATCTTACCACATGTCTCACATTGCTTCCTGGAACAAAGGAACCATATGTCATCATTATTTGGATCAATATCACAAATAAATAGTTTGGCATTTAAAGTTCTTCATGTGAAAATGTGCTTTTTCTTAATGGCTATAAGCACTAGATTTCTTTCAGGTATCCAATTTTATTATTGGCATTATGTATTATACTTCCCTTGTACTAATCTCATGCACAGTATCAAAATCAGATACTAAATACATTAGTGCAGATTTATTTGCAATGATTTTATTTTAATATCCTATGGGTTTCATTTTTCACTTCTAGATATATTTGAATTAAGTGGTATGGGAAAATAGAATCTCTGCATTACCTAAATGACAGACCATCCTTTTAAAGGTTTTAAACTACTGTACGTTGTTAAAAATAGAGTTAACATATTTAAGATTAGATTTTATTGGTGTTTATAAAATTATTTATAATTATTATATTTTTCCAGCTCTTTTATTTTGAGTTGGGTTATTTTTTTTCTGAAAGCTTATTTGGTGAAACAGTCTTGTCACTCTTTGTTGTAGAGTTTGATTAACACACTTACTCTTCCCATTTGGGCCATGAGATGAATGCAGAAAACTTTTTTGTACTTTAAGACAAACTGAAGCCTTCTGCCCCATGTATCTCAGAACTAGTATTTTGTGCAATTCTGTGTGAATTGTATTAGGAAGTACTTGTTAACTTCCCCCGCCCCCTCCCCGTGTATATAATATATACCATGTTCTGACCATCCTTCAATCTGTGTCCAGGTTTCCAAGGAAACTACCTAGACTGAAGTAACAGACTGGAAGTTCCAGTTAACCTGTACACAGTGAGATAGGCAAGTAGCATTTCAGTATAAACCAGGTTAGAATACTGCACAGTATAGACATACCTCCATCAATCTTCTGAACTACACAAACACCGGGACTTCATGTTTTACTGCCACTTTCCACACCTCCACGCTCCTCCCCCCTGCTTTAAACAGTATGTCTAATAAAGTATGATTGTAAACTGAATCTCATTTGAAACAGACAATGTGAAATACCCCCCAAATGGGAACTAAGCCTTATCATGTTATTATTTAAATATCCTTTGTTAAAAACCGTAAGTGTCTTTAGAAACCTATAAATGGTCATACTGCCTCCTCTGCTGAAGCATTCTGCCACGTGGAGCCTGTTTTGCATTTCAGCCAGAATTTCTTCCTTTCCTATCCAGGCTCCTTAAGAGACAATCTACTATGTTCTTAGAACCAACTGAAAATAGACTAAATCTTCAAAGTTCTAACTATGTGTGTCGAAACACACAAAATGCCAACCTGTTTATTTAGGTCATCAGCTACCACTGATAAACTTCGACAGGGAATGTTGCCCAGCCCGGGTACCTGAGCATACACACACACTCTTAAAAGGATAGAACACTGTTTGTCAGAGAATTTGCTTAGGCCACCTCTCCCAGTTAATATTTTTCGTGAGTTTAGAGCTGGCTTAGAGTAAGAAACATTCCTAATAGACATTTGTGTACAACCGCCCTGTTTTCAAGAGCATTTAACAGAATTAACATGTGCTGTCCCATAACAATCAGTCTCAGTGTCATTTAACTTGTCAATTTAAATACAGCCTATCAGCCCTTCTGTAACAGAAATGGCAAAGGCATATTTCAAGAAGGGTATTAGTCAAACAACAGGTTTTCAGAAGACTACGTATATTGAAATAAGACTTGTTAAAACTCAGGAAATACATAAGGAGAGTAGAAACTTTTTCCACCTTTTAAAGATACCAGCTGCAGAAGGATGAAGGATTGACAGCTGCTTAGGTATGGGTTAATATGAGATAGCCCACAGTCAAAAATATTGCCATGAAAATCAAATATCTCATTTCACTTTGTCTATTTTGCAGCAGACTATAACAGAGTTTTGTTTATAAAAGGCAATCGGGGACAACATTCCTGCCCTGAAGATATTAACAACAGAGTATTTCAAACAGAAAATGAATGTTATCCAACTGACAGGTACAACTGCAGCACAGAATGAAGGACGCTGTTAAGTCCACTTGGATTTACGTAACTGACATTTTACTAAGCAAACATCTTAATTTTTGTCATAGGAAAAGATTTTTGCAATCTTGTTAAAGTCTTATGAAGGACAATGCCTTGAATGTGTGCAAGAAGTGTAAAAATAAATAGAGGAGGTTTTACTCATGGAAACTAATACTCATAAATATTATAGTATTTGTCCAGATGCAGCAGGAATGAGAAAAGCAGGAGTTTTTACAATGCTGAGCTGTCTCTGAACTTACTACGATTATCACTGAGTATATAACTTAGTGGTATAGCAACAATATATTTTCTTCAGATCACCCCCATCTGAATGTCTGAAATCACTGGATCACAAACAATATTTGAAAAAGTTACAAAACTATTTACTGACTATACCAAGAACTTTGTTTCTTATTTTGGGATTGCCTTACTCAGTACTAGACACTTCAAAAAAATAATTAAAAAAAAAATAGAACAAAACATAATAAAATTAGACAGCTGATATGTCAAAGGTCATATTTTTCCAAAGGTTTTGAATATACACGGTGGATAAAAAAATGGAAAAAACTGCAGTTTAATAATTAAATTATTTACAGTTCTTGTCCACCCCATCTTACACAGTAAATGCTTTTTTTTTTTCCCCCAGGCAGGGCAAGGGTATGGAAAGGGTAAGAGTTACAAATGTTTCTTTTGTATTAGTTGATAGCTTGTTAAGAAATAATTTAACTGATTTGTATCCCATTACTTGCAGGAAGTAACCTGATGTATTTTGTATTCTATACTTGTGGTGGAAAATCCCCTATGGTATAGGATTAAGCTAACTTAAATACCTACAACATAAATACCTTTGAATAAAGAAAACTAGGAATATGTGCTATAGATACTTATTTTTCCCATTTTCCTCTAAAAACTATCCATAAGCAATTATCTGTCCTTCCTTGTCTTTCATCCTCTCCATAGCTTTTTCCTCTTTGCAGCTTGGAATTGTTCCTAATTAACACGTATCCCTAACAATGGGGTATCACATAGCACTGCTAAATACGATTGAAAATGCTGTGAGGGTTTTAGCAGTAGCTGAGAACACATCTTTGATCTTCTGTCACTTAGATCTTTTCCTTTACATTCGATTTTATATCATACTTTTTTTAGGCTTTCCAAACTTTGAGAGTTTGTCCCTTTCACTTTTCCTATAGGTTTTGTTTTGAAGAACACTATATTTAAACAGGATATTTTGGTATGCTAAGTTAATCCACTTAATTTACATATCTTTCCTGATTTTACACATTGTGTTCTTCTCCTTTACTGCATAAAACTGAAGTTGTGTGCCCATTACAAAAATCATGAAGAAGGAAAAAAAACCCCACAAAACTAACACACACACAGAGCGACACGAAAAACCCCCCAAAAAACCCCCAACCAACAAACAAAAAAAAACCCAAAACCAAACCAAACTAAAAAACCCGAACCAAACAAACTTTAGATATTTGGCAATATATCTGGTATCATGTTCAAATGTTACAAGTGATCTCTCTGAATTTGGAAATTAGTGTCTTTGTGGCTAATTGTTAAAGACTAAATCTTTAGAAACAGAACTCATTATGTTTTAGGATGAAAAATTGGCTGGTGTTACAACATATAAACTTTCATTGTAAATTAACAAAGGTTTGTAACTTCCATAAACTCAGCAAAAAGATTGTATTTTATATATAAGTTTCCTAAGTAGGAGTTCAATTTTTCACAAATAAATGTTTATTTAGCTAAACTCTGAGAGAAATTAATAGCAACTACTAAGAATTCACAACAAAAAATGCATGTAATAAAATTTAGAAAATAAAAAAAATCCTCAATAACTCAAACTGACAGGTTTTAATTAACAATGCAAGTCCTAATTCCTAGTTCTTCCAGTCCATTGACTAATTTTTTTGTAGTATTTTGGATTTATTTGGTGGTGTAGAAGTACTCCATGAATAATTTTTAATGGTGTAATTAGAACAACTATGTTCTCATATAGGTACTTAGAAAAGATTTTGAAAGGTTTCTCATAAGGCCATCACAAAACACCATAAAATTTGGTATGTATTTTTCAGTAGATGTTTAATGAGAGATATGCCATCCTGTCTCTAGGAGAATTCTGCAGTTCTGCAGCATGAACTAAGAATGATCGTAATGATCCACACTTAATTAAGCAAGCTGAAGGATCTTTCTTTCACTGATGTGTGAATGTTTCACACAATTTCAGAACAAATGGTGCTTTTGCTAACAGTGACTATACCACTTTCTTCTGCAGCATGTTTTAAAGTATGACCAGATTATTCCAATAATTCTCTAAAGCACTATTTCTTGTGATAGAATAGATACTTAATTTGAGGTGGACATTCTTGGGAATCAATAATGCCGTTTTCTAAAGGTTGTAACCAAAAGGAATATGAGGAACCCTAGAAACAATATGGAAATTCTAGGTATTTCACTGTAAAAGGAATTATTCATCATTAATTATTCATTGACTGAATAACCTTTCTTGATTTCTTAAATGTACAGTTTTAAAGGACAATTATTTCACATTTATAAGGAACCCCTTCCACTAGTACTTTATCTGTTTTCTTCCTTATCTGCTCAGGTCTTCACAAGAGTGGCAACGAAAAAAGTGTTTACCCTTCACTGTCAATACTGTACTCAGTCCAGTGTTTCGATTTTAAGGTCTCTTAAATATTTTATACAGACGTATTTAACAGTAATTTTTGAAGCTACCATATTACTTATTTATTCCACAGGTGTATTCTAACTGTAGGGTCTAGGACTAAGGAAACCAGCTAACTGTATTTTAGTATTTATGTCGGTAGTTTTCCCATTTAGGGATATGAACATCATCTTTTAATTATACTCACCCAAATCCATTTTTCTTGAAAAATAGGACAATTTGAATTATATTTGGAATAGAATGTCTATAAATAGTCTGAAGTACTACTACTAAATCAACAGTGTGTCTAAAAATAAGACCTGTAATGAATTATCATCAAAGCTAATAAAGACATGCAGATTGCATATAAATATATTTTAACAGATTTCAATAATCTACATTGACCACTGTTGACATCTACGCATCAAGGAAACAACCGACCCTGAAAAGTTCAATCATATCTTTGATTAGCTGACAGAAGGTAAAATCAGAGACATTAACAGTATTACTCCACAATTAATACCAATTTAAGTGGCAGCAGGATTTGTGATGCAAAAAATTAAGTGTATATGTGTCTTATTTAATACAAAATTTGTGTAGGAAATGTAGTGATTTTTTAGATCAGTGTTTTCGAAACATAAAGTTGACACTTTCCCTTGCCTGGAAAAATCTAATGAAGTTCTGAAAAATAAATTTTATATCAACTGATAACAGCTTTAAAGAAAAAAACCAGAATTAGAAACCCTGGGCTAATAAAATACGACAAGGCATAAGATTGCAACCAGAGTTCCTACAGCACATTAAAAAGAGAAAGAAATCAAGCAAGACAGGCTAATAAATATAATATGTTTCCTCTTCTTCTCTTTCTTCTCTGTGTACAGGTTTTATCCCTTGTTGTGAATATTTAAAGACGAAGGCAGTAAAAATATCCCAGTTGCCTGTGTTCATAGTTATATATTCTGAACACTGTTATTCAAAATATAGAACTCTTGAAGGCATAATATGAAACACTGCTGTTTATACAATTTTAAGATAATAAAATAAAATAAAAGGAGTTAGTAACAAGAAATCAATCAATAACTTGATCATAGCTGGACTGCTGGGTAGAAAGTAAGATTTTTTTTCTTTTTAATAATAAATATATGATTATAACACCATTATGATTACTTGCAAATCCTACTTAGAATTCTTATCAAAATTTGTTGAAACTTTTAATAAAAATTAGTAGAAAGTATTTAATTGTGCCACTCTATATATTCTGTGTATTTTGCTCTTACTGTTTGGTAAGTTATCTCTTTGTTTTTCTTGGTTTTCCTTTCAACTTTTTCCTAGGGAGAATTATTTTTCCAAGTTTAACAGCTTTGCTTTTCAAATGCTTTTCTCCAAAATATATGTTGATCAATAAATGAAAAAAACACATCTTGATATTTTATTGTTTAACCATTTGAGTTCTAAAATTTAAGTGGAGATATTTGAAATCCACGGGCAACTTAAGAACTACAATATCAATGGGACCACATGGATGTGGGATAGCTCACCTGACTGAAGTACTGTGATGGACAGATAGAAATAGATCACATGATCAAGAAAAAGAAGTAGATGAAGCTTTCCTTATGCAAGTGAAAGAAGTGTCATCAGCCAACCCTGGATGACTCCAAAGAGTCTTACAAACATAAATTATTATTTGAATCTATTTTGAGAAACTAATTCAGGCAAAATTCAATTAATGACAGTTACACAGACCTAAGACCTTTGACGTTATCCATACAAACTCATACTTTATGATATAAAAATCAGGTCTGGCTCCGTGTGATTTAACTATGTAACTGCATAATGTGTACATGTATGTACCATGTAAAGGACGATGTACTCCAGCTGCCTAAAGTAATTCCAAGTTTCTTGTTTAATCAAAAGAATTGCAAGCAATTCTAGAGAACCAGACAAACCTCTTTACAAGAGAAGTCTCTCTCTCAACGGTCTAAGAGGAAAAGGTTGTAGTCTTTGCTAAGTGACTGTAATTAGGTGGGTGAACCTGCTGGTAATTAAGTATAATGTATTATGAAACAGACATTTTTAGTTAGTGACAGTTTCTTCTCAGAAGTGAGATGCAAGAATGGAGTATATTTAATGAAAAAAGGAAAGTTTTTTCATTATGATCAGGAGGCTAATAATGCCGGGAAAGCAACAAAATGACAAGAAAATCGTAGGATGAATTATAATAATTATAGAGGATCAATCCACTGAGCTTCATAGATGTTTGTGTATTGATACACTGTAAAGCCAGGAGGAACTGGAAGTATTAACACACAAGCTAATAACGGTTATATTGTCTTTGTAGGGTTTAGCTTACTTATAAAGCACTTTATCTTCGTATAGTAGGAGATAAGAAGATACATCTGAAAAGAAAAAAAATGATGAGTGGTTTTTCACGCTAAGAATGTAAACTCTTGGTCTGAATCCAAACCACAGAAAGCTAGGTAGCTGTTTAAAGTAATTTTGGAGGAAAGAATAAGTCTGCTTCCAAAGAGCTATCAGGAAGATTAAACAGAAGTAAGGAAGGTTTAGATTATCTACTGTAAATATTTCTAGTATAAAGATAACGATGCTCTGCAGAAAAGAGCAGGAAGGCTGTAAAAACCACACAATATATTTCACCACAAAGTATTTGGTTTTGTCACTTGACTTTCTGTTTTGGTTTGTTTTTTAATCATTAATTTTTACTTACTTAAGAATAAGAACATTATAAACATTACACCCAAGGGCCGTAACTTTGGATGTAAGCAAACTCCAGGATTGTACAATTTTTCTAAAAGTAAACAACCACGTAGTAAGTCAGATGCCTAAATACTGGAATTTAGTGCAATTTTAGGTGCACTGAAGTACTTCAAATGTCTGTACAGGGCTGGCAGACACGTCATGAACCCATGGGAAAATCATGTCCTTCTGAAGCAACAGCTGGAAGACCCGCTGGGATACAACATAGAGGTAAGGTCTCAAATTACACTACGTATCTATATCTCACCACCTGAACTGGTCCCCTACTCTACCACAGCTGCCTCAGCAATGACATTTCCAAAGACTGATTCTTATTTTAGAATGTATGGTGTCTTTAGAAACGCTTTTTTCCCCCAAGGATAATACAGAAAAACTAAATGATAAACTAATTTCTCAACTTCCAGATAAGCTGCTTTTAGGTGAAATAAGGCACCCATACATCATATAAGATCATTCTCAGACTTAGGAAGTTCAGCACCTTCTTTTTTACAAGTCTCTACAAATTGTATGAGCAAACCTGATGTGAGGCTGTAGCTGCATATTATATTACTACAGCAACAGCAAAAGCTAGTCTTTAGAATTCACCACTACACCACCTCAGATCTTCGGAGGCTATAACCTTTAACCTTTCCACAGCTAATTGTTAGACCTAAGGAGTTTAAAAACATGTTCAAAGTCATTAACTAAAGAACAAAAGCAATGAGAAAATAATTAGCTAACTGATATATTTTAACAGAGCCTTGAATCTTGTAGGTAGTAGGAAATTAAATATTCTTAAATACACCATTTAATGGAAAAATACAAAATAATGAATATGGAATGTTGAGCTATTCAGCACAAAACACAGTATTACAGCACCCTTGCTAGAATCAACAAACAAGGGACATGACAATATGTAATCAAGAAAACTGACCTTACCATATATAAATGCACTTTGCATTACACTTATGCATTTTAAAGAAGTTCTTAAGTTCAAAATCCAAGTTTCCATAGATTAAGAACATTATTAAGTTGTAATAATACATCTCTAAATGACATCCAGTCTGTGCTGATGTGGTGCTGATTCAATTAGTGAGGGCAGAGGAAGTAAATGGGGGTCATACATTTCAGAAATATGTTTGCTGCGGTCGTCCAATTTTAGAAGATAAGCATGTATATCAGGAAAATCGAGAGTATATTATACAATTCCAGGTAAATGCATGGCCTACAAAATTCCTACAAAGTTCTGCTCATTACTGAGATTTATTGTCAGACCTACATCAAATTTATTAATAATTCTCATTTGTTTTGTCCTGCACATTGGTGGCTTCTTTTCACAGAATTATATTCTCATTCTTTAAAACTCAACAAAATAGAAGTATCACCTTGATTCTGAGGTTGCTTTGATAAACATTTTTTCACCATGTAAAACAAGACTATATTTCATAAACTTACCTACCGCTATGTTAGTTACTCTGTTCTAGCCTAGCTGAAATGAAGCTGTGAAATCTACAGTTGTATCCGATCAAAGGGATTTTTGGTTGTTTTTAGTCTGCATCCTCAACTGACAGGGTTAAACTGGGCACTAATAAAACTCAATGAAGCTTGTCTTGACATAACAGAAGTGACTCAATACTTTCCAGGATCTCACCATGATCAGCAGTATCCTCTTTGGCAGGTAGATTATAGATATTGATGTTTTTACATTTCATATCCTGATGTGTTTGAGAAGTGGAGAAGGAAAATGAGAAAGAAGACTCTAAAAGCTAAAGCTGATTGTATAGTACTTCCTGCCGTTGAAAACTGTAACGGCTTTTTTGTATGCCATTATATAAAATGAAATCTGCATGTGAAGAGGAGCTGATGTCCTGTGATCTTGGAAGTAATCACCAATCACACTGCATAAACATGTTGAAGCTTGTGCAGCTTGACCTCTTCAAAATGTAACACTGGAGTCCTGAAGACCTGGAGTTCTTAAAAATGTGATATTGTTAGTCTAATATTACAAGCAACGCTTTACAAACTGTGGGTTCTTTAAAAGATGTAATTACACAAACTATTTTTTTTTTATTTTAATCAGAAGTACTAGAGACAGCCTATGGAAATCGGTGCATTTAATAGATTCTCGCAATAACTTGCTGGAACTACAATGTTTATAGTGTCATAGCCCACAATACATAAAACTTACTGAACTCAAATACTGATTAAGAACCGATTCTGTAGGACTCACAGCCTTTGAGATCCTGCACAGAGAAGTACAGCAAAAATATGTAAAGCAAAGAGGTTAAGTCTATATAGTTTTGGAAATACCTTAATATGGCAGTATTTCACAGCTAATTCTGAAACGTGATATGTCTCAATATTTTTTAGTTAATCATAACAGTCATAGGTAAAATAAATGAAATTTTATGCTTTCACTGGTAACATTA
Organism: Bucorvus abyssinicus; assembly: GCA_009769605.1. NCBI lineage: Eukaryota > Metazoa > Chordata > Aves > Bucerotiformes > Bucorvidae > Bucorvus > Bucorvus abyssinicus. Next base: position 130,290,520 of record CM020024.1, read on the forward strand.
TCTCCTCAAAGAAAATATTTGAATGAAATTAAAACACGCACCTTCATATTTTATGTGGCAGGGGAAACATTCCCACGATTGGCACAAGCTATATTCATCCTACATATGTCGAGCCCAACCATTAAGTAGTAGGTAATGCTTAGAACTGAAGGAAAGCTTGAGAGCTTGGAAGTTCCAAGGAGCATTGATGAATAAATAAGAGATCTAAAGAAACTCAGACATGCTGACTTTTGTAGAGCTGTGGAGGTCCTGTTTACCCTGGGGTGCCACAAGTGAGGCTTCATAATCAGCTTTATTTGATAAATACAGTCTTTATATTTTGCAATGTTACTTTGTTTCTTGTTTTTTAATCAAGGAGAGTGGCCTGTGATCAATATAGTGATGGTTTTATGATAATCATCTGTCATTTATTCATAAACATGCAGATGATATTTTTCTAGAAGCATAATTTACATTTTTTTTTTAATGTATGATAAAATGGGCTGAAGTAATTTCATCCTTCTTTAAAATCTGTGAGACTGATACACATATCACATGAGTACTACAAGGACACGCTCTTGCCAATGTTTTGTTTAAGAGTCGTACAGTTTAGCTAGCGGTGGTTGTTGGATGAGGTCATTCTCTTACAGCATTGCTCTGTCAGTAGTAATCCCATTTCACTCTCTATGTGTGCCCTAATACATCTCACAGTCACCTGTTAACTTGTGCTATCTCTTCAATGGCAAAATGGGATACAAAAATATTTATGAAACCTTGCAAGACTAAAAGAAATGAATTCAGAGAAGACCAATTACTTAAATTCACATTAGGTCAGTAGAGGCTCAAACCCAAATGCATCGGGTTCTGCAATACACCTCCTATGTATTTTATATGATAAAACCCACCAGCTCAGCAGCCAGGCCCAGGGTCTCCTCTCTCCCATCAGCCACAACAGGAGAAGCAAGTTCTCTTGGGACAAGAACCAGTCTATCAGGAAATGGCAGGCAAGTGCCAGAAGCAGCTGGCACCAGAGGTCCAGATTTCATAAAAACAAGCCCTAAACAAGTAAGCAAATAAGTAATCCCACAAAAAACCTGCTTGGGTAGGAAGAGCTATCAACTCCCTTTCCCTCCACCTCCCACCCCCCACCTATTTTTCCTGACCAAATACATAAAATTGACCGAGAGAGAACTGTCAAAACCCGGGATCCTTCCCCTAAAGCTGCTGAAAGTGAAGTTAGGCCAAACAGACAGTGATGAAATAAGTGGAAACCTCCCAAAACGAGATTGCTAGAAAGCAAAGCCAAGGACATAAACACACGCTCCCCCCGCAACACTGTTGGGTGCTCACATTTGGAAATTTGGTGTAAAGATATCTGTTCAGGATATGAAAGTCATAATTTCTAATCCCAGCTGTGCTAATGATGTTCAGAAAGTCACCTCACCTTCTGTAACCTTTGTATATAACCTTTTCAGATAATCACAGAACGGTTGAGGTTGGAAGGGAACTCCAGAGGTCATCTGGTCCAATCCCCCTGATCAAGGAGGGCAACCTAAAGCCTTTTGCTCAGAGTCATGTCTACAAGGGCTCTTGAATGTCTCCTCAAGCCCCCTTTATATTCAATGAAGGGGAAAAAGAAAAAAAATTTTTTACATAAACCATCTGCAAAAAGCAAAGTGTACTTTAGAATGCATTCCACGATCAAACTGTATATAAACTGAAAGCATAGCCACGGATAGTACTGTATTACACTGTATAATATTGAAAGCCTTATACTTCAAGACACTTAAGAGTTTTTCAAAGCCTTTCCTTTAACTTTACACAAAATAGATCAATCATTTTGTATGATTTTAATAAAACTCTGAATTATAACTTCTTAAAAGCTGTCAGACATTTATAGAATTCTAAAATTTTCTACAGCTCTACAGAAGTTTACTGAGTAAACTTGAAGAATAATAATTAAACTTTGTGGAAAACAAACTGTCTTGTAGAAGTTTTATCCCTTTTATCCCCTGAAAACAGTAAGAATTATCATTGTGTTCGAGAGGTGATACTTTACTCCTAAATGTCTTTTTAATGGTAAGAATGATATATTACTAATACCCCTCTTTAAAGACAATTTGAATCACTTAAAGTGTATCTGCATTATTTAATTAAAAAGGAAATTAATCTGAGTAATCTACTTATCAACTTTTTAGCAATTATTTAACATCTATGCAATTAACAAAGATCCGTCTTTTGTTTGGTGCCGAAAACGGTCATCACTCTTCCAATGTGATGAAAGACAGCCTAGACAAAATCTGTATTTATTAATCATGTATTCACACACTGAAGCATCAGAGTTTAAAAGACCTGAACGCTTGTATTTGTGACACTGCTGGTATCTGTGGAAACAGTACATGTTCAACATTTCTTACTAGATTAATAAAGATGTGCCAAATAATTGAGGTACTCTGCTTAGAAACTTCTGGCAGCTTTTTCCCTTGAGGAGGAGGGGGAAGGAAACTAGAATTATTTTTGTAACTCCTCTATCACATGTGATTGCCTTATGGATTCATTAATGTCATTCAAAATTTTATATACTAAAGCAACACGAATAAGGTAAAGAACACAACATTAATTTACAGTAAGAATGAATTATGTCAATCTTATCAAGGTAAAGAAGTAAGAAACAAAATTAAAAGCTTGAAGGCAGTTCTAATAAAAAAATCTTCACAGCAGTTTCCTCTTCCGCTGTAGATCCATCAGTGTGCTTAGTTATAGCACTGATGTGAGGCTCTTTGCTGAAGTATTTATTTTAGACAATAACCGCAGTCTCAAAGAAACAGGTCAGAGAAATTAAATTAAAAATATTACTTTGCTTGAGTATCAGCACGTTACAACGATAGTGTACTAACTTAACGGTCTTAAACCCTCACTCAATGTGAGTGTAAATTCACTGGTATTTCAGAAATACCAAATAGCAGATTCTTCCACAAATTCTAAAGTGAGTTTGAAAGAACTAAAGGCAAGGGAAAAAAAAAAAAAAATGAAAACATTCCTGGAGTTTTCTGCAGGAGGAAGAGGGAAGAGATTCCATGGAAGAAAACAATTCGCGATCCTATGCTTTGTGTCAGCAAAATATTTTGTAACACTTTAATGAGAGGGATCATCTATGCTGAAATGATGCACAAATTCTTTAAATTCACATGAAACTCTTTGTTGTACCAAGGGTAGATTTAATTACTTTGTTTACAATTATTGTGCTTCATTAATATTTAACAAAAGGACAAGTAAAATAAGATCATATTCTGCTCGCTAGGCTTTCAGAAAAAAATACTTTCTCATAGAATCATTATTGTTAAGAATTACACACTTATATTCCTCTGAAATCAAGGGTAATCACTTAAAAGTAGTGAAAAAGCAAACAAAACCAAATGGAATACTAACTAATATAATATTAAAGGAAAATTAATAGATATTTAAAATAAGCAGTAAATTTAGGAGCTTTGCTTATTAAAGAGTAGACATTATATTGAAATAATTAGCACTGGGAGAAACATCTCCAGCTCTTTACAGTAAAGTGCACCTTCTTTAAACAAGAAGTAGCCAATCTTATTTTCCACGTAATACACAATACGTCTGCTATTTGTTTTGTAAATGGTAAGGAAGCATTCTAGCCCTTGAATAGTTTTTACATAATTTTATGCCGTTGATTCCTTTATAGAAAAGGAGTGAATGTATGCCATGTGTGAGAAAAGAGACCATGTACCATAAACAGGAAGTGTCATGCCATAAAAAAGTACAGATTATATATGACACAAAAACATCTCAACACCCACATAATCCATTATAACATTGGAGAAGTGCTAATTCTAGAAATTTTCACAATGTGGGCATACAGAAATAGCTGGTGTCTCATTGTTGACTCTGCCCCTTTGCATATAGTAAATTACAATAAAGATGCACTGAATCACAGAATGGTAGTTGTTGGAAGGGACCTCTGAAGATCATACAGTCCAACTCCCCTGCTAAAGCAGATTCATCTACAGCAGGTTGCACAGGATCACATCTAGGTGCGTTTTGAAAGTCTCCCGAGAAGGAGACTCCACAACCTTTCTGGGAAGCCTCTTCCAGTGCTCTATCACCCTCAAAGAAGTTCTTTTTTTATGTTCAGGTGGAACTTCCTGGGTTCCAGTTTGTGCCCATTGCCCCTTGTCCTGTCACTGGGCACTGCTGAAAAGATGCTCTGGTCCCCTTATCATCTTAATCGCCTTCCATTGGATTGCCTCGAGTAGTTCCTTGTCTCTCTTGAACTGTGGAGCCCAGAACAGGACCCAGTACTCCAGATATGGCCTCACCAGGTAGGGCAGAGTAGAGTGGGAGAAGAGCGTCCCTCAACCTGCTAGTCACACTTATCTTAATGCACCCCAGGATACCATTGGCCTTCGTGGTCGCAAGGGCGCATTCCTGTTTCATGGTTAACTTGTTCTCTACAAGGACTCCCAGGTCCTTCTCTGCAGAGCTACTTGCCATCAACCCCTAACCTATACTGGTACATGGGGTTATTCCTCCCTAGGTTCAGGACCTTACACTTGCCCTTGCTGAACTTCATTATGTTCCACTTCGCCCAACCCTCCAGCCTGTCCAAGTCTCACTGAATGACAGCACAGCCTTCTGGTGTGTCAGCCACTCCCCCCAGTTTTGTATCATCAGCAAACTTGCAGAGGGTACACTCTATCCCTTATTCCAGGTCGTTGATGAATATGTTAAACAAGACTGGACCCAGTGCTGACCCCTGGGGTATACCACTAGCTACAGGACTCCATCTAGACTCTACACCCTGACCCTAGAATCTGAACTCTCTCATTCAGCCAATTCTCAATCCACCTTACTGTCCACTCTTCTTACCCACACTTCCTAATCTTACCTATGTTAAGAATGTTATAGGAGACAGCATCAAAATCCTTGCTGAAGTTGATGTGAAGTAGAGCTATACTTTTGTGAAAGCTATTTTGGAGGGAGATGGTATGAATACGGAAGGTAGCCATTTACGGAAAATAGTGAAGCCAGATTTAATAGATGTCACGGTTTGAGAGAACTGAAAGGTAGAAAAAGCGACAAATTGCCCTCAGGGGAGATTTATCTCCTCTGAGAGCTAAACAAAAGAGCTAAAGTGGTTTTTTGCTGGGAAAAATAATGAGAGGCTTTAACACACCGGTTATGGCTACAGGCAAAGAAAAAACAACAGCAGGCTCAGATTAGGGGGTGAAGGAAAATTAATTCAAAAACAATGAGAACCACAAATCATCACTTAAATTTGGGTAGGACAGAAAGAAAAGAGAGAATAGTGGTATTAAATACATAAATAGGTATATACATATCTCCCTCCCACTCCATCCACATCCCCAATTACTATAAGCCCACACATGCAGTCCACACCGAGGCGGGTGGGAGGGAAGGAATAAACCTGGAATAGGGGAAACGCAGTTCTTTTAACTTCATGCATTTCAGTTCCAAGTTGAACTCTTTGGGACAAATTTCCTTTGCAAGGTGTACCCTCCGTCTGGGTGCAAAGGTTAAGAGTTACCAGGTTTCCAGGGGACATCTCTGCTCTCTCACTCCAGCTGCAAAACATGAGAGTTACCGGATCTCTGGGGGAAGTTTTGGGTTCTTTTCTGCATTGCAGCAAGGCCTTCATTCTCGGCGCTTGAACCCTTTTTTTCCTCACCTTGCCAGTGGCTGATCTCCGTGCAGAGTTGGGGGGCTCTGGCCACTCTGCATCCCTTCCTCCTCGAGGCTCTTACCATCCCAGCCAGTCATCAGCGAAGTGAAAAAAAACCTACCTGCTGTGCAGAAGATCTTTTACTGTCCCAGGCTGAGGTGACTGCTTCCAAAAGTTCTCTGTTTTTTGTCCTCCTGCTGAAACTGAAGAAGTGAGCACCAAACAAAGCAACTTGTGGCTTTTTATATGTTTATTCAAAGAGGCATTGATTGACATGGCTTGGCTCCAGGGGGCAGGCACGAAATTGGAGATAGGGCTTTGTTTCAGAACGCTGGTACCCCTTTCCCCATGCATGCCATAACAAAGGCAGCAAACTTACTTTTATGCCAAAAAAACAAGGGAAGAGGGGGGAAAAGCCCCCTTCTGCCCTGGAGCTGAAATCCTAAACCACAACAATAGAGTTCAGCATCTCTGTTAACACTATGACAAAGGCAGGTAACCCACAGTGAGATAAGAACTGTGGAAATAATGGCAGCTTACTCAAGGAAGCGGTAAAACCTTCTGTTGTTCCTATCCTATTGTAACATCAATGATTTTTTCAGATTTTGAAGAAACTAAAACATGTTTATTAAAAACTTTGCAAGTGTTTAGATTTGGTTTAAAACTAAAGAATAAGGGAGAGGAAGCCATAAACTGGGTGAACTTGTTTACAGTATATTCATCTCAGTTACATTTTTCTGAAAGCTCTTAAAATCATAGAATCACTTTGACTGGGAGACTTCTAAGTTGCCCAAGTCCAACTGTCAACCCAATACCGTCAAGTTACCACCAAATCACGTACCTCAGCACCACATCTACCTATCTGTTAAATATATCCAGGAATGGTGACTCCACCACTTCCCTGGGAAGCCTATTCCAATGCTTTACAACCATTCTGGTGAAGAAATTTTTACTAATATCCAAACTAAACCTCCCCTGGTGCAACTTGAGGCCATTTCATCTTGTCATTTTGCTTATTACTTGGGAGAATAAATCAACCCCCACCTCGATACAACCTCTTTTCAGGTAGTTGTAGAGAGCAATAATGTCTCCCCTGAGCCTCCTTTTCTCCAGACTAAATAATCCCCGTTCTTTCAGCTACTCCTCTTAGATAAAATAGAAAGCAAATGAGGTCAGAGAAATTTCTTCTACTCCAATACTAAGGACAATTAAATATCAAAATCAGCATCCTGGGTTGACCACCGTTCAGAGCTGTTATGAGATATTCATATTGAGGCAGCAGAGTTCCAGAGGGTACGTGTGCATACATACCCATTTATACCTCCAAAAGACAAAATATGAGTGGTTAGATACCTAAAATTTACCTAAAAACATAAACCACTCAAGGTACCTGATCTATGCTCCTGCATCTAATATAACACTAAGTTAAGCTTAATAGGTGATATCTACCTTTCACACAGCAAGAAGGTGATCAGCACACTTGCTTAAGATATAGGACATCCAGAATAAAAAGTCCCTTATTTAGATTGATAAATATCCCACCTCTACTGCTGAGAAGAGACCGAACAGTGACATCTAGAAAAGTATTACTCAGAGTCCCTCTCCATGCTTCCTCCAAAGGCAGAAGGTAGTAGATGGTAAAAGAATGCAATATTTACAGGACCAAAACCCAGCACTATCAAGAAGGAACTTTACTGACAAATTTACTGTTGTAGTGACTTTCCTGAAAAATAAAATTCTCGGATGTGAAACCTGTTACAGGGCTAAGACACAATGCTGCTACTGCTTAAAATCAGACTTTGCTATTTAAGTTCGTTAAATTACAAAGGTTCACCTAGAACTGCCACTCTGGACAGTGCTTAGCTGCTCAATGTTTTGTTTTGAGCAGAGTTGTGTAAAAGTAGTAGGAAACAATAAAATAAGGAATAGTATGTCTTAGGATTATGTTTATAGAGCTAATGAAGTTCACCATAGGAGAAAGTGAGATTTCATAAAGTACTTCCTTGGGGGAACGACCAATTGCATTCTGGAGGACACAGATTTAGTATGCACAACCACCTGTGATTGAAAGGTATTTAGGTAACAACTTAATGAATCACATGCAGTTTATGTGCATGCATTCTTATATAGTATATGCAGTCATTCTGTCCTTACGAGGTGACTTACATACCTACAGGACAGGACAGGACTCATTCAGCTAAATTTAGACTTCTATAATGTACATCCCCATATTCAGGCTAGTTCCCCTAGGCTTCCGTTGTCCTGACTGAAAAGAAATAGGGTCTTTTGAAATAAAATACACTTCATCCTAAAAATAGGTCAGATACATTGCTCCTTAGAAGTGCCCATTTCCCTTCATTAATTATAAAGGAAACCTTGGTGGTTATTTCAGATGAAGACATTTAGGCCATAGATACGTGGTGGCTGGTTCAGTTACCTAAACATAGGTGTCTGACAACACTCAACATGCTCTAGGTTATCCAAGGGCACATATGCAAGACTGGAAATATATAACACAAGGCTCATGAGAGAAACTAGCCCTTCTAAAGTGGGAGCTGGAAGCCAGGCAGGGCTCATTAAGAAACCTCACATGAACTACTTATGAAAAATCATCAAGTCCTATGGGTGGCTTCAGGTTCAGATTAGTTGCCTGCATGTGAGTACCTATAGTGTATGAGGAGTAATCATTCCAGTAAAACTAAGTTAGTTAAGTAAACTTTATCAACTGTGCAGTTCTCCAGACTCCGCAGTCTGTATTAAATATACATACAACAACAGAAGTTTAAAATGGCAATTACTTACATTTAAACACCTAAATTAATGTATTGACAATCTGGAAGCAAATCTAACCCCTGAAGTGTGATAAAATGAATCTTACTTCAAAGGTGTTGATTGCAAATAGATCAAGCCTATTTAAATCCATATATCCACCTTGTACACATTTCAAATGAAGATACATAAATATTTTCCAAAATATTTCTGGAAAATTCCGGTGAGTTTTAACTAGGTGGTTCATTGTTCACGCATCCACATGCTGAAACAGTAGATAGAAGCTCTTAGATTTCAATTCTGACTTAGAACCTCTTTAACAAAGGTCATCCAGATATGGCCCAGTTGAGACATAAACTCTTAAAATCACCTTTATTAACCAGTGACACCCAGGCAATTAAGAAAGGGCAAATACAGGTGATGAAAAGAAAGTAGGTGACTTGAGTGAGCCCTAGAAACTATATCAAGAATTGTTTAATTAGTTAGGTAAACATCCTTAACTAATCAGGCTTTTCTTGCACAATTTAAATCTCCTTCCTACAACCTTCTGCCTTCTCTTCAGTCCTTGTTCTGGTTCTTTCTTTGCTTTTGTACATTCATTATCTCCCTTTTCTCACTGTTTCTCCTTACTTTACTAACATTTTCTCTTCCCTTACCTTGCTGCTGGAATATCCCATGAACCTCTACATTTCAACTTTCTTGCTGTTTCTTTTTGCAGTAACTTAACATTTCACTTTTATTCTCAAATACTTCAAATTTCTTTTTACTCTAGCTTCAAAACAAGGTCTTCCCTCGCTCTTTCTCCTTTGCTTCTTGCAACTCTGACAAATTATCTTCATAATTTCTTTCAAATGCTTTTCCTTTTATTCCTGCAGTCTTTCTAGGTTAATAATCTGATTTTAACAGATAAAACTCTTTGATGTGACTAAGAAAACCCTTCTCAGAAAAACAAAGTACCTGAGAATCTGGATCCATACTACAGCTTTATTGTCAAAATACAGTTCTCTCCTTGTTGTATGGTTTTTGTCAAACTCTCTATATACTGGTAAATTATGATACAACTATGTATAACTTCCTGTTTTTTCGCAGCTAAGGATAAAAATTATTCTTCAGATGTCCTGATCTGATAACTTAGGGTTTCCTTATTTGCTTTTAATAACACAACGTTTATTGTTTCTCCCTTTCTTTTACACACACATATACATTTCAGTAAGAGAATATATCCACATAACTGGAACAATTTGTTAGTAGCGGAACAAAAATCCAAAAAATCCAAAACTAATCAAGTGGCACATGCTTTGAATATAAGCAACATTTTCCCTGATGACCTTACCATTCTTTAACAACTCTGAAATATTTTTATTTGTATTACATCAACAGTCTCAGAAGAATACCAGATGCTGGGAAAATGGTCCAGTACTAAATAAGTCTACTTTTCACAGATGAGAATGCAGGGAAAATCAGAGAACAAATGCCTCTTAAATTACTGTCATAGCTTAACCCAACTCAGCAACTAAGCCCCACACAGCCCTCCGTCACTCCCTGCCCCCACCCCACTGGGATGGGGGAGAGAATCAGAAAAGTAAAAGTCAGAAACCACATGGGTTGAGATAAAGACAGTTTAATAAGTAAAGCATAGCTGCACATGCAAACAAAACAAAACAAAGAGTTCATTAACTTCTATCCATTGGCAGGCAGGTGTTCAGTCATCTCCAGCAGAGTAGGGATCCATCATGCATAACGGTTACTTGGGAAGACAAAGGCCACTTCTCTGAACATTCTCCCTTCCTCCTTCTTTCCCCCAGTTTTTATCAATAAGTGTGAAACCATATGCTGTGGGTTATCCCTTTGGTCAGTAGAGGTCAGCAGTCCCATCTGTGCACCCTCCCAAATTCTTGTGCACCCCAAGCTTACTTCCCGGTGTGAGAAGCACAAAAGGTCTTGACTATGTGTAAGCACTGCTGAGCAGTAACTAAAACACCCCTGTGTTATCAACACTGTTGTCAGCACAAATCCAAAACATATCCCCATACTGGCTACTACAGAGGAAGTTTACTCTACCCCAGGCAAAACCAGCTTGTTCTCCATACCTTTTACATCATGCTCAGGTCCCACATTGTCCAATAATTTCTCACTACTCACTATCCCCTTTCCCATCCTTTGATTTAATACACAGACATCATTCTTCTAGTCTATGGGCCACCCCTGTGAAATGCCTGTAAAAAGTTCATAAATGTCAGCAAACAACCACAGAATATGCACTGAATTCATTTAGTCCAGGAATTTTGGCTCCAGCTGTTATGATTGTCACTCAGGACAGGAGAGGTGGTGTGTAGCTGGAGTTACTGAGCACCAAAGCCAACTCAGGTAATGTCACTGCTGCACTTGCCCTGCTTCTTGTAAGGCTTGTCCTCCATTTGTTCAGGTCGTTCCTACTACAATTATTCCCATGACATGGAACTCAAATCCTGGGTTGCAACAATTTAAAGTTATTTCCATGACAATCTTCACCCCTGGTCCCTTTGGACCAGATCATAACATTTAACATTGCAACGAACTCGTTCCCTTGCCCCTGCTCTGGCTTGGACTTATCCACAGACTGTGGTCCTTTAGGGTTGCATCTGCACCAGGTGGAGCTTTATCTATGAGCTGCAGTGTCTTTGAAGGTATGTCTGCTGAAGTATAGACTTATCCACAGCAACAGTCACTTTGAGGTGCACCTGCTCCAGCATGGCCTTATCCATTGGCCACAACGCCTTCAGAGATATACCTGCTACTAGCATGGTCTTACCCATAGCTGCAGTCCCTCCAGTGGTGTACCTGCTCTGTTGCGGGCCTATCTATGGTCACATGTTTTGAGGTGCTCCAGCATGACCTCATGCATAGCCACATGTATATAGCTTGAAAGGCTTACCTGCTGCAAGCAGTGAAATCAAAAAGCAGCCACTAATGAGCACTGTAACATACAGGAAGGAAAGCAAGCCTCACGGCAAGCACAGCAGCCTGCTGATTAATAGCTAAATGGCGATAACAACTATAAATTCAATCTAACACATTCTCATCAACCTGCCATTAACCTGAACCCTTTGAGCCCCACGTTGGGCACCAAAAATTACTGTCATGATTTAATATCAGCCGGCAAATCAGTACCATACAGCTACTTGCTTATGACCCCCCCCCACCCACTCCCCCCTTATGCGATGGGGGAGAGAATCGGTAGGGTATAAGTGAGAAAACTCATGGGTTGAGATAAAGACCTATGATAAGTCTGGTACAGAAAAATTTATTTTAGAGTCTTATATTTGCAGTCTTTGTTGTACCAAAACAAAAGGTCAGTTATACCTCTATGTTTTGTTCTTTTGACAATTTCCACAGAGCAGATAGTTCATTTTTTAAAATCTTTGCAAGATAAGCTTTTGAATAATTAGCTCTTGAGGGGCCTAGAGTGACCACAGATATGAAGAACGTGTAACTGAAAAATGTATTTCCACTTACAGTTGTGTTTGTCCTCAACCACCACTGTGTTTAATATGCTTGTATTAGATAAAAAATCGGTTGTTTCTACAGCTACTGTGATTTCTGAGTGACACTTTGTAAGAAATACTGTATAATTTTATACCAGAGTTATTGTTTTAATGAAGGTGTAGTCATGTAGGATAGTGTACAAGCATGAAATGCATTACCTAGATCAATTTTATAAAAAAAAATACAAACAAATAACCCAAACCCAAAACTCAACCAATTAACCCAAGATACTTATATTCAATTCTGTGATAAACATGAGGAACCAGGAGACTAAACAGCACTAAATGAAACTGATCAACAAAATAATCCAGTAGCTTGAAAAGAAGAATTATTAATTCCTGTACGTGTATGGTGAAAGGGCATTTTCATTGTCTGCATACCAAGTGATTCAGATATTCATTCATCATTTATCCGAAACATTTCTAATAATATTCAAAACCAGGCTTGGTTCCTCCTAAGAAATATTACCCCAAACCCCAAACAAGGATAAATCTTGGTACTGCATCTTATTTCTATTGTAAATTATTTTCATTTTACCTGTAAAAATTGAAATACGCATTCTATCTATCTTTCTATCTACCCACATATGTATGTATGTATATGAACTCCAAACTCCCAGGCAATGTTATGTCAAACATTTTGCACATTAGTAAATGCCAGTCTATCTCAGGTTTCTATAAACAATATTATTGAAAACATAAATTGCCCCATATAAACTGTATGATATTTACAGTAGAAGAAGCCTTTTCAATGTTTAAAATATTCCTGTACAAGTATAGTTTTAGTTAATGTGTCATATCATTGCTTTTATCCACAAGCTTGGTTTTCATAGCTCTGCAGAGCTCTCATATCTGCCCTGGGACACAAATGCATTATAAATATTAAGGACTGGGGTTCTAATTTCTCTATGAAGGAGAATGGCAAAAAACCCAAGGATTCCTATCTCCTTCAGATGTCTGGACATTATGTACATCTAAGTTCACAATGCACAAGAGAGTAGAAAAATCTGATGCAGATATTCTACTGTGAAGAAGGAGGAGGAAGTGGATTTGTGTTCCTGGCGAAATAAAAGTGTTTTCACCTTTGCGACTTGCAGAGAACAGGGAAATTTTGCAAGACCATGCAGGTACTGTTAAAGATAATTCTCAGATTAATTCTTTCTACATGTGAGAAGCACACTGAAAGCAATTCTGCTTCAGAAGTCTGACAGCATCTACTGTAACTCAGTATTCTGTGGGCAATTCTTTCCACAATTGTGTTTGATCACAAGGGAACAGCTTAGCCCTATACAGAAAGCATAATATCTAGTCATCTGTTTCACATATTATTTTTGTCCCCCTTCCATCTTTCAGATCATCTTTTATTTTGTGGTAACCAAAAAAACATTGAGAGATCAAAAAATTCTGCCTGCTGTTTTCACATTCCCAGTCTCATTTCATTTTCACTCTGTTTTTTCTGAAAAAGTCCAATGACGTAAAATAAAAACCTTCACAGTTCCATTGCATAGTAAGTAAAGTAACATAGGCAATGAGTCCCAGGTATTTGCAACCCATTTGGTATTCCAGAAGAAAAATCAGTACTAATCAATATCTGACATTTTGTTGTTATGGTATTTCACTTCTCTAAAGGGGCTTCATGAACACTGTATCCAGAAAGATGAATCTCTCACTGTGTTTTCCTCTAGTGTGCTGATGTTAGAATAAATACTAGCTACTCTCCACAACAAAGAAAAATCTAATAATTGTCATACAAACATATTTTCTATTTGCTCCTTGAATGAAATAATCTGTGTAACTTGTCTCTATTAAGTTACAGTTTACTGGAAAAAAATAATAATACTACTTCAAATGTCGGAATTTCTGGTAGAAAAGTAAAAAATAATGACATCAAATGACTTGACCTTTCTTGGAGATAAGAGGTTGTTATATTTGTGTTACTGAATACTTGGATAATGACATTTTGTATGAAAATATGCATATGAATGATATGAAAATAATAGCATATTTTTCTGTTCCTCTAATTCTGAAAGGAAGAAAGAGATATTTCAGTATTGACCTAGTTCATTTTGATATTTAGTCAGTTAAAATCAACGTGCAATTAATAACCTAGGCATGAATATGTTTGCCTTAAATTATTTTTAGCAGGTATTCCTTACAAGAAATTGTAGTTTGAAGGATGCGCTTAAAAACCTCTGTGCATTGAGAATATGCTTAAACTGTTTGCTACACTGACAGTTTATAAATCCAACGGACTTTCAGAACCAAAAAACTACTTCATGGTTATTGTCCACATTATTCCATACAGCATTATGTTACCATATTTACCTGGTGAAAGGATTTCTTCTCTTGAATAACCCAGTGGTTTTACGTCTGACTGCTCCTGATTATTCTGAAAACATACATGGAAGAACCTCAGCAGTTTAGGACGGAAAGCAGCACAGTGGTGCCACTTTCCTGAGTATCTTACCCTAGCTTTCATTTTGCCTCCTGACGTTAACTCTGGACTTCCAGGTAGAGCTGATACACTTTTGTTTGATACAAATTTTATAAGCAAAACAAATTTTCTCTGCACATTTTCTTATTTGATATCTTTGCCAATCAAAAGCAAGTAAACAAACTCCAGGGCATCAAAAATATTTGTGCAGTTGACCAAAATGTTATGATGTTTGACCAATGAAAATATTTTCAAAATGAGTGCTTTGCTATTGACCTATACTTTCATGATACCCTTTTTAAAGTTTTGCTGAGATTTTGAGGTTTTTTCTTTTTATTTTTTAGAGAAGAGTCATTATTCCTTGGAATTACTGTCAGGATATTATGCCATCTTCATTAACATAAAGATATTCCTCACCTCCAGGACATTTTTCCTATGACGTTTAATGTCAATGTAGCTCTAATGATTACATAACTAATCTCATAGGTGCTATGAAGATGTCAATTTTAAGAATCAGATACAGCATCCCTACGAGGAAGGGGACAGCATGCCCTATATCAAACTCTGTACTGGTTTTAAGGGTAATACCGGAATTAACTCAGTTTTACCATCATAAACAGTTAGTAAAGCCTGCTGCTTCATGCAAGTGAATTCTTCAGGCATAACTATTTTTTTCAACCAGAGAAAAGTTGAGCTTCTTTGTAAGTCTCCTGCCTATTGATAGGATTCA
Organism: Bucorvus abyssinicus; assembly: GCA_009769605.1. Classification (NCBI taxonomy): domain Eukaryota; kingdom Metazoa; phylum Chordata; class Aves; order Bucerotiformes; family Bucorvidae; genus Bucorvus; species Bucorvus abyssinicus. The sequence goes on from CM020024.1 coordinate 130,305,660, forward strand.
TCTAACAAAAAAGAAAAACATGGAAAAATTCAGTTGAATTTAAAATGTTCCCATTACAAAGAACTTTAACAAACAGTTTGAATCTTTTATGTCTGTAATTTGGATTGGTGCTGTTCATGCTCTTAGATACACAGCGGCTTTTTCTTTTCTCATTCAGAAAAGAGTTGTCATTATCTTGTCCAAGTGCTGAAAAAAAGCTTCTTTTAGAAAAACTGCTTCAAAAATACATGCATGTGTAGTACAAATGATGCTGTCTTAATTAGGAGCTGCTGTCACCATAGGAAGCTTGTACTGCTTTCTATATGCATAGACACACATATATATATACATACACACATACATGCACACACGCATTGTCTCTCTCAACACATATTGAAAGATATATAGAATTTGGATGTACATCAACAAACAGGAGTCTGTACCCCTGCTTACACATTGTAATCTGCCTTCTTGACACATGAAAATTAGTTTTGGAGTATTTTATAATATGTATAAGCCTGGTCTAGTCCATTCCCCCCGCTGCAGAAAAGCCTTTGTACCTGTCCTGTCAAGTACAAAGCTTTCTGTTTGAGAGGGTTTAAGGATAGTAAAGGTAATTTAGATATCAATGAAATAAAAATACTGGATTTGCCCTCACTTCTAGTTTTCTGTACCTTTTTGAAACAGAGGAAAAAGGTATCTTTGCAAATAGATATCAAACATAAAACCATTAAGCAATATAAGCTGAAAATGTTAATTTGTCCATTGAAAATGTTAGTCTTATTTTGTAATTGAGTGACATTAAAATAAGAATTCTTCTGTGTTTGGAAGGCAATCAGTTGGAATTAAGGATATACATAATTTAAAAAACCAAAACAAAACCAAACCCCGAACACTCAAAACCACAATTTTTAAATTTTAATTTTTGGAGATCATAGCACAAAGATGTCATGACATATTTTATACTACATGAAGAAGCACGGTGCAAAGATGGGAGAATGAATGCCAATATCTATTAAGTATCTATAAAATATCTATAAAGTCAGTGCAAAGTTAAGAAAGATGCCATACTACTGTTCTTGAAACCTAACATACAGTATACTGCATAAAAATAACTAAAAGTTGTTCTTTTTTTAAGAGATGGTATATGCCATACAGTGAAAATACAAACCAGTGTTCCTGTGATAAGGGACACTAATCATTAGAAAGACACTTCACTATATATATAATTTTTAAAGTATATTTAAATATATTCCAATGAGTAAATGGTTGTGCATTTTGTGGTTTTTATGCATCCGAAAATCAAACAAATTTCACAAATAGCTTATTTAATCTGTGCAGTGATTTTTGGACATAGAAATTTAGTACAAGAATTGAATTGATTTGGTTTATCTGGTTTATCTGGTTTAGAAACCACCGGGAAACTGTGTTTTTGTAAATATCAGAAAACTTGAAAGGATTGGAATAATATTAAGCTTATGAAAAATATATAAATGATATTATATAATATAAAATATATAATATATAACTCTGTGATCGTAACATGCTTTTTTGGTTTTCATTTAGGAAGCTCAGCTCCTACTTGGTTATTTTTACTATTTACATAATCTCACCTTGCATTAAGGAAGATTTGTAATACTGTTTTTCATTTGAAAAATACTAAAAACTTAAAAACTAGCTAGTAAGTGACCTGCAGAAATTAAGAATTTAGAAAGAAAATAAAGCACACTATATATATCTATATATCTCAATGCAATCTAGTGATGTCTCATCTGCTACCTTTTTTTGTTACCATGACATGTCTGAAAAAAGTGTCACATATAAATGTTCCAATGGATAGCTCCTCTAAATATGGAGGTTATAAAAAGCATTATTTTGTGCAAGGATATTGGTTTTTTACATACACTCTGATGAGTTGAACTGTTAATGCATTTTGGACTTGGTTGGCTGCCAAGGTCAAACCATCGTTATCATCAAGCTGGTTTAGCTCAGCAGCCGTAGGATGTATTAGGGAGGCTGTGCAGTGGTGTCAGTCTGGCGTGAAAGGGACACTTCCTTCAAGAAAAGTGCCTCAATTGGTAAGATCTTCTTAAAGTTGCACCTACTTATAAAGTACCCTGTCCCTTTTAAAGACAAAAATAATTTTAAAAAATAGGTGTGAGAACCATACCTTCAACGCAAGATCCCAGCACCGAGGAGAGTGAAAACGCAGTCAACATTACCAACAAGACTGAACAATATTTCTAGAAAAGGTGGTCACGTTTAAAATCCTGAATACAGGGACAGCCATACATATTCCCTTTTGAAGCTAAGAACACACTCCATGGATCAGACAGGGCTACTTGTGGAAAAACTACAGCTGCTGAGCCAAAACATTGAGAATTAAAAGAAAAAAACCCCACCTGTTTGTTATTTTCTCCACACCTAATGCCGAGTCTCATAATTCACTGCCTGCTCTCCCCGCACCCCGGTGCTGAGAAGCAACAGCAACCTCTCTGTGCTGCTTGAATTCCATTGCTGTGTTCTGCTGCCAGAGGCCCCGGGAAGCACAGAGGAGAATCTGGACACACGGCCAGTTAGATAATGTTGGATAGAACAAGAAATGAAACTGTATATCTGTTCTCATGTATTCTATAGTCATTTCACCAGTATTGTTTTCAGCAATGCTGTATTACTTGTTCTATAGTGCATGGAAATGTACAGAGAGGATTTTGCATCACCCTTTGCTTCTCTTTTATGAGTAGTAAACATGAGTCTCAGAAAAGCTGTTAGAGTGAATTTATCATTGAGTAATTCTGACGCTGACTGAGGTGTGTTAGTCTCCAAGTTAACTATGTTTGTTATCTGCTTGAGCAGTCACAGAACTTCAGATGCCATGGTGATGAAGACAAGGTGAAAGATGAATTGCTGTTACAAGCCAAATAATAGATTGATTTATAACGGTAACTGCTGGTGGAAATCAGCACACCATTGCATATTCCCTTCTATTGAACTTTCTATTTTATGCTTGTATATCCGTATGCAAACCTTTTTTACACCTATTTACACCTATTTAGCCTTTTTTAAAGGCTTGTATTTGATTTCGTGCAATTCAGTTTGATGAAGAACAAGTTTCTGTTAAATTTCAAGGCATCGTTACATGTCTTATTTTCCCGTAAATCTGTCATTCCTATTTCAGTTGCAGCTCTCATATGCCCTCTGCTTTCCTCTGTGTTAAGCTCCTGTTATGGGAAGACCACCTTGTAAAAAGCTGCAGTGCTACTTTCTTGTGACACCTCTAGCACTAAAATTCAACAGTAGCGCAACTGTCTTGAGACACATCAGTCTTAGTCACCTTTCCTTTGTTTCTCCTTATTCATTCACGTTAACATCATATCATTTCTGCTCATGTAGTTTGCTTATAAACTGTTTGAGACAGGGCCCATGTTTTTATTGCTGAATGTTCATAGTGACTGCAACACATAGATCTGTTCTTTTATAGGGCCGTTAGAGATCTATCACAAATTAATATTCACAGTAAGGTGTAATGGGTTAAGATGGCGCTGGCAGGGTGTGAGACTTTTGTCTTCCCTTTCTCCTCCCCCACCAAAGCGTGGGAAAAGAGTTCTTGTGATTTTTGGGAAGCACCAGCCCTCTCGCTCCCTGATTGAGAGTTGAGACATTTCAGACACACCTCAGCAAATAAGCATATAAAAAGCCAGGTTTGAGAGTCTCCCCTGGCGAGCCGCGGCATTTTTGGTTTTCCGCCCCGGGACTGAGAGACTTTTCATCAGAGAGAGAAGAAAAACATCTGCAGTTACCTCAATATCCCTGGAGCAGTAAAAAGATTCCTTCCGGGAAGCAGGTAGACCTTCCCGCTCTGCCGATCACTGGTGGAGGTGGCTTTTGGACTGAGTTTAACCTGATAAGGGGTAAAACCGGCTGTAAGCCCCCAGACCCTGCACTGAGGGTACAGATACTGATGGCGAGGGGAAAAGCGAACAAGGTTTCAGGTGCTCAGCACAGAGCCTCCGCAGTAATGCAGGAAATCCATGAGCATTCCCTGAAGGTCCGGTCCGTATCCCACTCCACAGATGGGGAGAGCCAGAAGGCTTGGAGTATTGCCCCGGTAAAGTCCAGTCTTCTGCCAGCTACCCCAGAGGAAGAAGGACTATGTTACTGCATGGAGGTTTGCTACAGGAGGAGTTTCTCCGACTGAAACTTGTGAGGTGACAAACAAAGTCTCCTTTCCTCCCCACCACTGGCGCAGCATCCACGTGGCCGGCTCTTTGTAAACGGGAGATGTGGTTTGAATGAGGGAGACTGTATTTGCGTTTGTATATGCCTATTCATGTATCTATCAACCTCTCTCTCTTTACCAGTCCTGTTTAACTTTAAATGATTGATTTATTATTTTAATTGCGTTCAGCATTAAAACACTTCTGTTTTCACCCCCTTTAAGTTAAAACCTGTGATTCACTTCCGACATTTTTTTTCCTTTGCCTAAACAAAGCCTAAAACAAGCCTTAACAAAACGCTAAAATCCTTTTGTGTAGTCTTAGGTAGGTTTACATTTTCCCCAAAGCTGCAATTAGTCGCGGAAGATAAGAAACCTTTCGTAGACAACAGCCTCTAAATTTTAAACTGCGACATAGGGTTAAAATGTTTGTACAACAGATTGGCTAATGAGAAATTTACTTAACAAAAGTAGCGCTACTCGTGAGCTTTGTAACTCTATGGCCTTAGTCTAACTGCACAGTCACACTACTGCTACATTACCCAGGTGACCTCGGTTTTCCCTGAAAATGAATGATATTTTTGTTATAATATTAAAGTTCTTGTGTCTCCAGGTCTTTGCAGAAGAGGCAACTAGGGGCCAATAAGGATAGTGACAGTTTGGATACCTAGCTATGAACCTATAAATGCTAAGTTTATTTGTATTAAATCAGTCTGAATCTCACCCACATATATTGTCAATGTGTTAAAAAATAATAAAGACAGGAAAAAAAAATGCCAATTTAAAGAAAATTAATCCCTTAAGCTTGGCACTTCCGTTATGTATCAATGTAGGTCCATTTGACAACTAGAAACAGTGATCTTTGTGGGCAAAAGATTAAAAAATTCTTTTCCCTCCTTTTTCTTACGTGAGAAATTCCTTTCCAGGTGTTCCCTCACTGCCATTAGGGAGAGCACACCAGTTCTACCATGAGTAATGATGTCAGACATGCATATCTCAGATCAGTGTATGCTCCAAACCAGTGTGGTGTGGCTCAAGCTGCATTGCCGTATCCTACACACAGCTCAATAACAACATTGACTTCCTCTTATATTCCCTTTTCCCCTTTAACTCCCAAACTGACTTTTTCCCTTTTACCATGGTGATGCCCTTGAAAATAAGCAACAGGATTCTGCTTACTCTTACCCCATTGGCTATGTTCTCGCTGACTTTATAACGTTCTCGTTTACAAAACTCTGGTCCTGCGAAGTCCTACCTTGGTGAGCAATTATGTTATGCTATTAATTTCCTTTTGTTATCTGCACAGTTTATTTTTTCTGCCTTTTCTTGTGTAGTATTCTTGTTCATGTAGCTACGGGTCGAGACTGGCTGTCTGTACACATACATTACCACTTCAGGAATGGCCAAGGAAAGCAGAGAATAGTACAGAAGAAAGAACTTCAGCAATCATGATCCTTTTTACTGAGTAGGAAATCAGCCTGAAGTAATTTGTTTCCTCTGCCCATGCAGGGGTGAACTGTGTTGTGCGTAATGGAGGTTAAAATTATAGTGAAGAATTGGATTCAGATGCAGACATCCAGTCGTACGCCCTTATAGGCAAGTGTGTACATCTGGTCTAAGTGTTCAAAAAAAAAAAAAAAAAAAGAAACCCAGGATTTGAATCAGTTGCCAGTTTAAATGGCTAGTCCTATCACCTACACCAAAGTGCGTCCAAGACATTTGCTTGGGTTTGGCAGGTACGACACAGGAACTACATTAGACCTTCACCCTTCTGGAATGCTTCTGTTTGAAGCTAATAGAATATTCTGTTCAGCTCATCTTAAAATAAACTTATTTGCTCTGAAGAATCATTTTTATGTCTTCACTGACTGGACATGCTAGGAGTTCAATTCACTTGTTAAGCATATATGTCTAACATTATCTGAGATTCTCCAGGTTATCAAGCCCCAAGCTGCTACTCAGGTACAACAAAATTCTCTTCTATATAGTGTAGATCCGTGAAGATATTTCAAATATCCTGTGAAGCTGCCTCTGTTTAGACAAGAGATTTCCTCTGACTATTACGGTAGCTTAGCCACACAGCTCAGTTATTCACCCTTACCTAAGAGTAAGTGTATGCCCATTTGCGGACCCCAATTAAATTCTTTCAATGTTTATAGTCCATACCTCCGTGACTCTAATATAGACACTCTGAGAACAGCGTAACGGCTACAGAATGACTGTCAAGTTTACCTAAGCTGAAACCATGCAAAGCCAAAGTGTCAGCTGGCACTTCTTCTCACCAGTGGAATGGCATAATACGTAAAGAAATCCTCGGTCCTGGGGTTACTGACCAGTGTTGCTTCTTTTTTCCCCCCATACTTTACTCTTCTTCACCTTCCACCCTGCTGCGGCTTGAGCAATAGGCTCAACTCCATAACACTAGGCACTTGTTCAGCTCCATCTCCCTGTCCTTCTGCTGACAGCAGGAGGACTGCCTGCCCCTTAGATTCTCATCCTTTCAGGAGTTTCTCATCCTTCCACTCAGTTTTGTCTGCACAGCTGAAAAGCCTGAGAGTGTTCATCAGAATCCAGTCATGGACCGACTAAGCACCATTCAGCCACTTGCTTACTCCTCCAGTGGGATGGGGATAAGAATTGGGAACAAGGTAAAACTTGTGGATTGAGGTAAGAACAGTTCAATAACTAAAATGAAATAAAATATAATAATAACAATAGGAAAATAGAATTGAATCAGGATAAACAGTACTTAACAACAGCTGAAACATCTTAGTGTTATCAACATTAATCTCATACTAAATCCAGAACACAACGCTGTACCAGCTACTAGGAAGAAAATTAACTCCATCCCAGTCGAAACTAGGACAATCCTTACTGTAAGAGAATCTATGGTGGATAAGCATGGTAGAAAAACTGAGCATTTTATAACGATTTTTGAAAGGAAATGTTTATAGTTCTATAACATATAGGTTTGAGAATTCACGTATTCAAAAAATTTATCAAATGCCATTTCAAGAAATACCTTGAAATTAAAAAGTTTAATTGGTTCACTGGTGATGTGGTTGATTTCTCAAAAGAACAATCTATTCCTTTTGTTCCTTCAGAAAAGTACGATAAGATACCCTTACAGTAAATACTTGAAAAGGCATGTTGGTTTATTACATTTTATAAGCTATTGCAAAATAGAGACATTTTTTAAGTAAAAAGGGAGAGAAAATTACAGAATTAAAAGTTACAGTATGGCTCTCCATGGTTAAATATTTTCTAAGAAAAACTAATGCAGGTTTTCTTTCTTTTTTGCTTTTGTGTTTGTGTAAATATGACTCAATTTTCTGATCAGAGGGAAAAATTCCTTTAATTATATTCACAGTAAATACAATGCTATTCTTTTCCCATTCCCATGGAATAACTAATTTCCTCAAATGAGTTGTAAATACTGCTCAGCGTTAATAAGACTTTGGCCTTCAGGGAACACTTCTGATATATGCAACAACAATTTTTGGTGAAAAGTCTGCCTTAAAAAAAAAAAGGAAGAAATACCATAATTATGCCATTTTCTTTTTTTCCCCTCATAATCACTGTGTAAAAATATCTGCATTGTGGCAGAGACAAGAAGTATGCATTCTTTTATGTGATTTACTGTTTTTGTTAGCAGTTTTCTGCTAAATGTTGATATAGTTGAACTAGGTGTTTTCAACAGTGATACTTAAAATGCTTAAGTATTCAAACTGCATGATAATAATAATAGTGAGAGCATTAAAAAAGAATAGCCAAAGCTCTTATCTTAGTTGGAGTGGGGTTTTTGTCATTATTTATAAGGGAGGAAGAATGCAGTATTCTGTGGGTTGAAGATTAAAATTATTAGTTACTTCATTGCATCTTATTTTGTAAAAAATGAGAAAGTCTCAAAAGCAAGTATGAAGACTCTCAAAGTGTTTGTGTTGGAATGCGATCATCCCTCTACACTTTAAGATAATCTCTTTGCAGTGCAGTGGATTGAAAACAAAGGATTTGTTTGAAAAGATCTCTTCTGTCAACTCATGTTACAAGAATAGACTAATTTACGCTGTAGTAATATATAAAATGCTGTGAATTAAAGACAGTTTTGGAAATATATACACACTTATGATTTGAAAAAATTCTCCATTTTGTTTCTGAAAGAGTTGCAAATGGATTAACTAAGCGCAGAAGCACACAGCAAGCTAAACAGACAAAAATTATTTAAAATAAATTAATAGACCAGTATTTCATTGTAACATATTCCCCCATAGTCGGCTGCAGAAAGGCAAACTTTACAATATTTGCCTCTGGCTCAGGGATATTGTTTTCTGTTTTGGTTCAGCTTGATTATTTCTCTGAAGAATTTCACTGCAGCTACTGAAAAGGAGATTCTCGACAACTCTTAAGTTTTGTTCTCCATAAGGGAAGTTGGAATGCATCAGTACCCTGACAGTTTAATTATTTGCAGTGTTGAAATAATAGCTGGTATGTATCTTTTATGCTGTATTATTTACACTTCCAAATAGGTAATGATATTTAATTTCCAAATATGACACAAAAAACCTCCTTATCTATTATGTTATAACTGGAGGTAAGGCAGGCATATTATGAAGAATGTATTGCAGTCTAAAAGCTTCAGATTTTATTATGCATGGAACAGATGTACAGTAAATCCTTGACTCTGAAATATTTAGAAAGCATTATTAACACCCACAACTGAATACAATAACTACCACCATGTCAACACTATGAATCAATCTCTTAAGATGTTAATAGCTCTTTTGTTTACCCTCCAACCATCTGGAATATTTAGCAGATTCAGGCACTTGAAACGAGAAAGCAGCATGCTCAGGTGCTACCATCACTTTCAGCAGGGCAGCGTTTATAACAACGGAGCTATTAACCTGAGTATTCTCCATCTGCAGTGGTACAGCCTATCTAGAACATATAAATTCTTTAGAAAATTCATCCTTTCTCATTAGTTTTACAATAGTAATCTAAATAGATATATATAAAGTAATAATATTATGTTTAGACAAATTGCACATAACATTAATGTTGTGAAGTACATTGGAGACGACTGCATTGAATTTATCAGTCTATTTTACCTGGCAGACAGAAAAGTAACACTAATGACACATGTCGTCCTGTAGATACTGCAGCAAATTGTAGCAAACATTGAATTCTTTTAACTTCCTTAGTATAATCTGGAAGAGAATAGGTTTGGAAAGCACAGTTATTTATTAACCTACTATCAGAAAAATATTTCTACTGAACGTTTGACTGGTTTTGTCCATTTAATATCCCCAAGTTCAAGTATGTTAATGCAAATATTCCTATTATGGCACAAATGGAGTGAATTAGCTGATTATATCACTTGGACATTATGATGTTAAGAAAACAGAAAGGAAAATAGTGAAGATGAATTAAATTGTTCAACATTAATGTTATTCTTCTTTGACATGTCCAAAACAAGACAAAAACTATAATTAGACTCCATCTGCATTTGTGATGGGTAAATATGGGAACTCATTATTGTCTCTAAATCCTCTTCACTTTTTAAATTCTACAAATTTCGTGTCAAATTAGTCTGTTTAAGACTCAAATTGTTCTTCTGCAAGGTGCATAAGACATTCCAATGCGGTGAGGGGGGGAAAAAAAAAAAAAAGATTTGTCTCAAATAATTGAGACTACCTGAGGCAAACTCTAAGAAAAATCAATATTTTAATGATTTCACCAATTTTCTGATGCCTTATGTAACAGACCCATGCCATAGACAATACAACCTGAGACCCTGCTTCTAACAGAAGGCTGGACCAGAAGGTCCCCAGAGGAAGTCACTCTTTCCATCTACTTCAAAAGCATATCAAGGGCAGAACTGTGTTGTAATCTGTTCTGACATTTCTTTGTGAAGATTACCTCTAATAATTTAGTCATCCTTGTAATGCTATATTTTCTATTTTTTTAAATTATATTTTGTGTTTGCAAGGGTTTTCTGGTTTTGAAAGTACTCCGTAAACATAAACTACTATTTTTGGTACAGAGTAAACTGATGTTGTACAGAACTTTACTCTTGGGTTGTACTAAACGACCTTTAAAGGCCCCTTACAACCCAAAATTTTCTATGATTCTATGAAAACTTATCATTATCACTGATTGAATTCAGAATATATTTTATGAAACCACAATCAGCATATTTTGTATACTTGTGAAGTTATTTATTCAATAGTGATATATTTTATCAGTTTGATAATTAAGAAACAATTGTTTCAAGACATTGCAAAACTTCTCATAATTATGATCTACATAATGTTGAAGGCAGCAATATGTAATTTGATATAAATATATACCATAATTTATACAACATAAATACCTCATGCTATAATAGATATTTATATTTTGTACTATAACATTTCAGGGGTTCTTATTTATAGTTATAGTTTACAAGCCTTCAAAAAGAAGATTAAAATCTTCATTATTTTTATTCAAGCTTTAGTTTTTTTAAGCAGTGAGTTAACTAAATTCTTTGCCCCAAAAGTCATCTCTTCAGAAATATAATTTTCTGATTTTCACGCATGCCTCTGGATAATTCATTCTAAAAGTTCTGTTACTGTACACTAAACTCAAAGACAACCCGTGCCTTTAGAGAGTCACCATACATAGTCCATATAAAATTATGGTTATTAGAGGTTATCAGAGCCATTGGTGGCAAAACACTTCTTTTCATCTCAGGAGAGGGGTAGACAGATAGGAAGTTTAGGGAGAAGGCATGGATCAAAGATGGCTAGGCCATTTTCCTTGTTTTTCTAAGTGGTACAGAAGAAACTGGTTGCTTCTTTCTGTATTTTCTGTTTATTAAAAGATAAGCCCCTTAAGTATATGTCAACATCTGAAAACTTTCATTTATGCAAGTAGCTCCATTTTTTAATTCTGATTTTTTCCTTCTACTTATGTGTGAATTGAATGGGGAGCTCTGGTCTTTTAGCAACTAACAATACTTTTCAGGAATAAACAATATGTAATAAAGCTTTGCAGATACTTCTCTTTGAATTTTTGTCATCTGTAAATAGATGCTTTAGGGGATTTTTTTTGATATGTTGCTGTCTTAGATCTTTCAGTTACTTTACCTGAAGTAAAAAAAAAAAAAAAAAAAAAAATTGGCATCTGTCTTATAATTGCTTTTTATGTATTATGCCAAATGAAATCAGAAAAACTACTCTGCCAGACAGACTCCTAAGGGAGTATGGAAGTTTTCAGTAATCCAATTGCCTCCATTAACATCAAAATAAAACTTCCTTTGTTTTGCAACAGATGGAAATGTGGCTGAGAAATGAACAATATTTTTATTCCAATAATCTTCTGGTACAATCTTCTGTTCAAAATCTATTGCCTTAATGAATAAGATAAACCATAGATGCAATGTTCAAGACATGGAGATGCACTAAGAATACATTTTAGCATTCTATTTATGCTGCCAAACCAGCACTCCAAACTCAATGTTTTTGCTGAGTGGCTTGTATTCTGCCAGCACAATGTTTAAAAAACATAGATTTTACAGTGCATTAACATTTCTGATTTTAGAACCCAAGATCCCAGACTTAAAGAGGAATTCATATGCTACTATATGTTTTATATATGAGCTAATTCACAGGGTCTCTTCTATAATTTCTGGACAGGGGGAAAATAATATTTTCTCTTGACATAAAATACACGTATACTGCACTAATTATTCCACACTAGAAATGCCTATATTTCTCCACTGACAAGGAAGTTTAGATGTCAAATTCATATACATATTAAATTATCTCAAATTACATGACCTGAACCTCAGGTTTTGCTTCTATATTAATGAAACCAGTTTTTTACCCTTATAAATCTTTACATAGTTTGCATATCTTTATGCGAATGTGAAACCAATTAAACAGAGTAGGGAATTCTTATATTAACTAAGAACTACACAGACACAGATTCTTTGCATATGTTGTTTGAGTACTGAGGTACGCCTCTGCAAGAGTTATTACATTGTTCTCAGCATGATGGAGAGCAGGACCAGATACTTTAGCATTCAGCCAGAAGTACTAATAGAAAGAGACAACTGAATGTATGAGATACTTCTCTGACATACTCTGAAACTTACTGAATTGGAGTGATTCAAGACTCAAAACAAGAAAAGTTGTCATGAGAGGATAGTGTGAGAAAGGCGTGTGCGTGTATATATATATGTATATATACATATATGGAGTGGGTTGTGTAGAAAGTTGGACTGTGTTTATATAGTAATTTCTTACACATTTTGTCTCATTTTATCTTTTTTTTTTTCCCTATATGGTTATGCTATTCTTTATTTACTCCCACAATTTTATCTTTATTTTCACTGTTTGAAAATGTCCCTCCTCTCTTTTGACTTAGCCAAGTTGCGTGTTTATTGCTCTTGTATACTTCTGATGCATTTGGATAGTTTGGCCATGTGCTTTCTCTTCAAACATTGTTTATGTAAGACAGATCTCCTTCAACTTTTTTTACCTTACGCTTAACTTCCATGTTCTTTCTGTAGCTATTTCATGAATTTACTTATGACTGCCTCCTTGAAGACCAGGGTTTTATGTTTACTAATATTCATTCTCCTCATTTTAAGTTCATAAACTCCATAGCTGCTCTTACTAAAGTTACCTTGTCTCTTCAAATTCTATACCAACTCATCCCTGTCAACAATAATATAAAATAAAAAGAAAAAAGAAAAAAAGGACAGTAGTTTATTTCTACTGTGTTTCTTATCCAGCAAATGTTTTTTTCTGAATTTTGTAATCCATAACAGGTGATCCTTAATAAATCCTTGATACATCTTTGAAATATCTAGATCAATTTACCTATTTTTTCCTGCTGTTGAAAGTGATAGAACTTGATTGTTCCTTGACTCCACTGTTTTAATCAGCCTCAGTATAATCCATTGTGACGATTAAATTGTTATTACCATCAGTATTACCCGTCAGCTATCTTAGACGTTGTGTAAATATGTCCTGCTTAATATCAGTGAGGAAAACCTTAATTGTGCCACCGTTTTCATCCTTCTAATATGTATAGGTAACACCAGGGAATTTAATGAGGAACCTGGAAGTTAAAAACTCTGGAGATTACTATCTGCAAAAGAATTAATCTTCTCTGCAAGAGCTGTAAAAATGCAGTGAAACCTAGACTATTCAGACAAGTCTGTGCATTCTTCAGATTTTGGTTTATGAAACTCAAGGTTTTACAGAAATGAAGCTTCTACAAAGAAGTAAATACCAGACAAAGGAACAGTTATGTAAGCACTATATTTTTTCAAGATGCATCTACACAGAATCGTATATGAAGCATTGCCAGCTGGCTGAGGGAGGTGATCCTTCCCCTCTGCTCAGGGCTGGTGAGGCCACACCTGGACTCCTGTGTCTAGTTCTGGGCTCTCCAGTACAAGAGAGGCGTCGACATACTGGAGAGTCAAAACATGGGCAACAAAGATGATGAAGAGATTGGAGCATGTCTCCTATGAGGAAAGGCTGAGAGAGCTGTGACTGTTTAGCCTGGAGATGAGAAGGCACTGGAGGCATCTCAACCATGTGTACGAATACCTGAGGGGAAGGTGCCAAGAGGGCAGAGCCAGGATTTTTTCAGTGGTGCCCAGTGACAGGACCAGAGGCAATGGGCACAAAATGAAACCCGGGATGTTCCATCTGAACGTCACTAAGCTTGACCAAGTTCTAAATTTGAATCTCTATTTTAAAACTACATTTTATGTGTCTAGTAAATTCTCCTAAACTATATACCTCAGAACCTTACCTAGTGGAAAAGATTTGATGTCTTTCAAGTGTTCAAGATGAGATCCTGCACATTTTGCAAGCTTAATTGGACTCAGGTCGCTGGGAGCATTTAGAGGTGCCCATCTATGGTGAAAAAGGGGGGAATAAATTCGATCTTATAAGGCCGACATCAAATATGCAAGACAAGCATATCAGGGGCATGAATAATGACGGTTTATTTGCAATGCAACATATACAAGTTCCTTTGGATTGCTGTTGATAAATTAAGGAACTGCAGGATAGCTATAGCTTAGTTACCAGAGAAATAACAAAACACTAGAGGTCCAACACCAAAGAAGCTACAACCCACCTGTTGTAACCTGGCCGTTTGGTAAAACAAGCCCGTCGGATGCACGAATAGTGCAATAGAAACTAGTACAATCACAATTACAAACAAATAAAATACACCCAAGGAGAAATAATGTCACTCAAGCATAAAGAATCTTACCCACACAGCATCCCTGTGTGGGACGGTGGAGAGGGAGCAAATCTGTCAATCCATCCTTTCAGTATGGTTCTGAATCTGCTCCTGTCCCATTTTAGGGCTGACATTGGGGCAATATTTATACCCAGGTTTTCACAGTGTGGGGAGGACTGTAGACAAGCTTATCACTTATGTTAATTGCACAAAGTCCATCAATTTACACCTGCATGGGTGGAGGTAACAGCTCGTTTCATCCAGGGTGGAAAAATGGAAGAAGAGACCACCAGACCCCCACCGCATTTCACACTCCTCCAGGACATTCAGATAACGTTTAACACCAGATTTGGATCTAGTGATAGTTGTAGTTCCGATTGCCACCTCGCCCGGCGATGAATTTTGTCTACAAAGAGCTTGCAGGCATCCAGCTACTTTGCATGCATGTCCTAAGTGACGTGGACTTGGTGCTGTGACTTTGTACTCTCTACACCACCTCTCTCTGTTTACTCCAGAAAAAGACCAAGATACTTTCCTTGGAGTGTCTGCTTCAATATATGCCAAAAGCGTATGTTGATGCTTAAGGTAAGCATGGTTGAAGACAACTATGAAAATCGACTAGTTTTCATAAAAGATGTTTTGAATTTAAAGTGTATTTATAGAAAGAATTTGGGTCTGTCACTAAGAGAACAAAATGAAATGCCTTTTTTTTTTTTTAATCAACAGGTGGATTGGGAATAAAGTAGGATCTGGTCACCACAGTAAGTTCTAGTATTCTTTTTGGCAATATATGCAACTGGCTAAAAAAATTCTCAAAAGAAAAGCCTTTCTTTTGAGAACAGAGTTGTAGAAACAGAGAGATATTTCAGAAGAACCCATTTAACTTTTAAGTCAACAGATAACAATGTTGTTTAGCTGCATTTGTTAATGGATTTTTTTAATACCTGCCAATGTTAACTTTTATATAATATTATTGTTACTACTGTGCATTAGTGTTTTTTCCTAGAAATAAAATATTTATAACAGTGAACAAAAATTATAGGCCTTTTTCAGGACGTTTTTCCTGCAGGAAATGGTTTCTGGGTGCTTGGCAACACAGGATTAAAATGACATCATTTCCTATGTGGCACATTGACCCTTCTGTCATTACTGGTAAATCAGCTTTTGTCTGCCAATATGAAAAAAGAAGAGTTAACCAATACAGCTGTAACAAACATCTGTATCATATTTTTTATATCAACTTCAGTCTGCCCGAAAGAGGGAGTTCACATTCTTAGGAGAATAAAAAGCCTAAAATATTCTATCATGATAAAATTGAAATCAAGACAGAAAATGTAGATTATCCTGAAACACTAATAGAATATGTGTACAGCTAGTGAAGTCATACATTTTAACACTCATATCACAGCATTAGTGAACTGTGATACACAGAAGTTTGTGGGTTTTTTATGCATAACTAATTTACAGTCAGGTTGAAGTTTTTACATTAGCCTTAGTTTAGTTTATTGTTTTACTCAAAAAAATTCTGTGTGGATAAAATGGTACCGTTGCACTACATGGTGAAGAAATACTTCTATAAGGGCAGAAAGCAAAAATGCCCTGAGCATAAATGGTATTATTAATGAATGCAAATTATACAGGAAATGTCTGACTGTTAAACTGGAGCAGATTAAATTAATAGGATGCAACAGACTAGGCTAAAAGTGTTCCGAAGATCTGTCACGGTACTGAAAAATCTCATTTTTACTTGTATATTTCAAGACTGATATTCTGCTCAGCATTTCAGCAGAATGAAGGCTATTTCCGACATTCAGGAAGTTTATTTGGAAAAATGCCAGAATTACTATGATACCAAATGTTCTGCATACCTTTAATCTGAAAATGTATGCAATCTCATTTCAAAAACAGAAACAAAAAAAGAACAAAAAAAAAGGAAAAAGTGTTGTCAGGGGAAATACTTTGTAAGAATCTTGAAAAAAAAATTGAATTTGTGAATTCTAAGGGTTTTTTTGTTTATTCCCTTTACTCTTCTTCTCTATATAAACAAACTGTCTTGTCAGCACTGCAGTTCCTGGTCTTTAGGTAATCAGTAACAAGACCGTTCCGTGTGTCATAACACAACTGTTATCCTGATGACTTCTGCAAAGCCCAGCTGGAAAATGTCTGAAGACACACGAATTTGATTAAATGCTGAGATTTGAAAATTATAGGCTTCAGTGTTTGAATGATTTGGGGAAATTTTAATAAAATTAATCAAATGTTTTTCTTTGTATGCTTATCCATCTGGAGCTAATTATGCTAATTGTTATCAATTGCCTGGCAAACTTGTAATTTTTTTTTTTTTTTGGTCAGAAAGGTAAAATACAAGTGAGAAATGTCTATTGGTATAGAGTTATTGTTCTGCAGAGCAGTTACTAAGTTGTTTCATGTTTTGTAATTAGGTTTTTACTTTGGTGACTAAGTATATTTCATTATTTTAGTAATAATTTAGCTTAAAAATTTTGTATCCAGACATACATAGTTGTCCTTTTTTTCTTCCCCTTTTCTTTCAGGAACTGCTTTACCAATCATGTAATGCAAGCTTAGTGTGTGTGACATTTTCAGTATCTAAGCTGGAAAGGTTATTTGTCCTCTGCACAAGCTTGTAAAAGTTGAAGACAGCAGGGCTATCAAGATTGGAATATTTTGATACCAAGAGTGGAAGGTCGTTACTCGGGTATTTGAAGTTTAGGTGCATGATTGCATGGACTTCTGAGTAAAAATGGCAAAAGTTGGTCCCATACAGATGACACTTTTCCTCCACCATTCAGTTATTTAAAAGAATCGGTTTGTCTTTCCTTCTGGAGCAATCTTTCTTTGACCTTTGACCAAGCGAGGAGAGGAGGCTCCTAGGTTAGATTGAGTGTCTACTTTCCAATAGTGCTGACTCTGGGTGTGATAAATACAACCTCTTTGTAAAGCAGCTGATTTAATTCTATCAAGTAAATTCCTAAATGAAAATAAATATTCTAATGCCAGGTAAATATTAGTCATATGCTCAGACATCTTCTTAATATACTATGCTAAGTAAAGTGGTCTACTTAAAGAAAAACGTGGTTTTCAAGACTTACAATTTCACCATAGTACTTAGTATAATTATTCACATAGAACTTTCATTGACTTAATGTAGAATATTATCTATGAACAAGAGGAGGCTATAAGACTTGGCACTTAATTTAATTGCACGTACTGTTTTCTAATCAATATCTGGTAGTAAAGCTATGATGTATTTACAGTATTTTTACAAAGAATCATAGTCTTTGTTTGATAGTTCTATTTCTTCTGTTTGATAGTCGACATATCGCCTATTACAGGAAAGGAAATTGTTCTGTAATATAAAACAGCAGGTGATAACTAATGACAAATATGCCATTCTAGAGGGAAAGCACCGACTACAGTAGATTCCATTCTTTTAAGTATCATTTCATGGCATATTCAGAGAATTAGGGAAGTGTTGTGACAGTTTTACAGCTTTGAAACTTTTTTACTCTATTTTTATTCCATTTATGAAATATTTTTCGTATACTGCAGTTTTCTCTAGAAGCACTAGATAATATATTAAGAAGCTGACAGGATGCTGTATATTTAGCCTCTGTGTTCAAACTACTCTTTACAAAAAGGACTCTGGTAAGCCACAACATCCTGAAAACATTTTTATATTCAATAGACCAGTATGTCTTCCTGAGAAGCAGCCAACTCCACGAACTGCAGACTCTCAGAGACTACCTGGCTACATTAGTATAAGTGTTGCTTTGTTATTCTAAGCCTCTCTTTTTGGAAATGTCTGAGGGTTGTTGATCTCCATTACTGTCTTGTTTCTTTACTTTTTTCCTGAAAAGGCCAGAGTGACTGTGATGTCTGAATTTTTTTGAGGAGCTGTAGCTGAGACTCTTGAATAGAAAATTATATTTAGCTCTAGTTCAGAATGAAGAACATAATTAGCTTGACTAAGTGCAAACTCAGGCATCCTCTTATGCCATTAGTGGTTTCTGAGATGAGTGTTTTTTAGGACAGTAACACTAGGACATGATACAGTGAGAGCAGAGGAACAAAGACCTTTTCGTGGCCTATAAAACTCCCCCAAAAAAGGATGAAAAGAGGTATTTTGGCTGTAAGACCATCCTGAGGCTTGTATTATTTTACCTGCATTGCTGTCAGTATTTGTGCTAAACTTATGTTTACATTAGTTGCAATTATTACATTGCAGGTATAATCTCAAACTACTGTTTAACTACATCTTGAGCTATTGAAATTTTCACAAATATTTTCATTGTTGTCTCTTCAATTTAGGGATAGACTTTCAGTAAGCCTTATATTTTAGTTCATGTTGGCTTAGCCAAAAATACCTCTCATACCATCTTAAGAGTTGTACTCCCCATGTTTGAACACATTGCCATGAATGTTTACCTCTGTCCACCTTCTCCATGGGAAACTGATGGCCTGGACTCAGATCAGAGGGTTCTGCCAACAGACAGTTTGTAAGATTCACCTCATCTTAATGTAGAGGTCTCACATATGTCAGATGAATCATAGAATCATAGAATTATCTAGGATGAAAAAGACTTTTAAGATCATTGTGTCCAACTGTAAACATGCCCTAACCTCCTTCTTTTTTTTTTTCTAGACTTAATCCAGTTGCCCATACTTAGTCATTTAATGTCATCTGAGATGCTCTATGGTATCCCTCTGGCCTCCATCTGTCATTTTGTAGGATTTGGGTTTCCCTTAGGTCCTGTGTGATATCTGCTTGGCTCAAACAAATATCTCAGACACTGTGGTCTGTGTAAAATTATACTAAACACTAATGTTTAGAGAACACATTGACTGCTTCTAGCACTGCCTTTTTTTTTTTTTTAAATTAAAAAAAGAATTTGATAACAACTATACTCCAACCCTAGGCTATAACAATTTGAAAGCACAGGAAAGAGGGAAATCTGTTCTCTCCTTTCCCTTGAAAATCTTCCGTTTGTAAAATATAAGTAAATTTAAAAGATTTGTTTGAAGAAGACTTCATAGTGCTATGTGAGTGTTATAACCATCTGGCTACAGCTAACCTTTTACTTCACTTCTCTTCCGTCAAAAAACCCTTGAAATATAGATCTAGTATTAAAACATAGCTTCTGCAGAAGAAGAATGACCTCCACGTTGGTTTGGTAGCTCAAACACTCTTTGATTAAGAAAGCTTTGCGGGTTTGTATTCCCCTGACATGAAAAGGTCATGGTATCCCATCAGGTATGCCCTCATATTCCCAAACCTCATGCAGGTCACCGACAGAATGGGGCTAATATATATGAAATTCTTCTGACTACATTTAGAAGACAGTTACTGTCAGTTCACATTTCTGGAGTTTAGTTGATAAAGTGTGCTCTAGAACTGTCCACTGGGACAAGCTTCTGATGATTAGTGTGAAGAGGAACGGCATGTCTGAACACCATAGTTCAGGTTCAAGTTAGACATGCACAGACAGGTTGAGACTGTCTCTCAGAAGCTAAACATGCAGGGCTATGGAACTGACATAGCAAACTATAGGAAAACCTAAAAATTGCAGAAGCTGAACAGTTTCTTTTGATCACTATTTTGGATTCATTAGTTAGACTTCTCTGAGGTACGTAGTTTGACCTTCCTTTGTAGGAAAACAGAAATAGACCGACATGTCTGGAAAAACAGTTTTCTCATCTTACTGAAGGTATATCAAATAGGTAAGATGTAATGCACTCTGTAAAAGTCTCCTTAAAAAAAAAAAAAAAGGATTGATTTACTCCAACCTACACCTCATAAATATAGGGAGGAATGCTTCTGGCCAAACACTGACATCCATCCCCTTTGATGCATCCTAGTGCTTTTGAGAATATGGAGCTGGCAAACATGACCAAGGAACTATCCTTCTGTGAACTTACAGGTAAAGATCTGTGGGATATCTTAGGTTATCTCAATCAGTATAAGAACCTATAGTGAAGTATCTGAATCCTACATTTGGTATATTCTCTATGTTGGGTTTTGTAGGACACTACTGCAAGTATTGACTGGGTCTGTTGTGACAGACACCTGGGGCTCAGTCTAAATCTGGCTAAGCAATGCTACTGAAACATGCCAGAGTGTTTAGACGTTTTCGTGAGCCTGAAAGTTATGGCACAATACCTATGAGACACCAGAGTCTTCCTGAAGTAGCAGGTTGAAATCAGATGGCTTCACACCATGAAATCTCTGGTTAATTAAGACATCTATGTTTAGACAAGTGAATTGAGTCACATGTGTTTTAAACCCACCTCTTCTCTTTTTCACCTGATGTTTTGTGATTTAGAATACTTTATCATATGAAATAGAGTTTGTCCTTTCTCCTCAGCAGTTCCAAACCTTCACCTGAACAAAACAATCAGATTCAAGACAAACAATATTTGAATGATCTGCTGATTAGTTGCAATTACAAATATTATCTGGAAGCTGATTACTACTGTCTGGTGAAGATTACATGAAATATAGTAATTTCTTCCTAAAACAAAGAGAAATTAGATGGCATTGCTAATTCTGTTATATTTTCCACCTTTGTCTGTTCAAATCCACTTATAAAACAAACTAAAAAAACAGTAACAAAAGTTTCCTGGAAGGAAATACCCAGTTTTAGATGTATTATTATTTAGCTTATTATGAGGCTTGCTACCTTCTACTAACACTATTAATACACAATAGTTGCAATGATAATATTTTCTTGGCATCATAATTGTCTTTTTTTTCTTTTTTATCACCATAACAGTAGCATCTGAGAGTAACAGGAGCCCGAGGCACTGCAAAAGTGCAACAAAAAAGTCTATCTTTAGAAGTATGTATTTAAATTGTGATTATTTGTGCTGAGTTTGGATACTATACTAATAATGGACAAGGTATTTGATTGTTTTAAAAGTAGTAAGAAGCTTTCTTTCCTATGGTGCATATTCTGCACAACAGGTTTGTTTTCTGCTTTGAAGTACTGTAGTACCCTTTATAACAAATGAGCTGTGGTGATCCAATTCCTTTTTTTTTTTTTTTTTTTTTTTGGTATAATCACTGTTGTTAAGGTTAAGCTGGCTTGATCCTAAGAATTTTGGTAGGATCATTCTAAGGTCATTCTGACTTTGATGTTGTTCAGAGTCTGCGTGTGATTTAATCTTATCTGACAAGTAATAGGATCAAACCAAGTTGTTGATCTTCCTTTTGCTTTTGAAAAAAAAATTAATAGCAGATTATGATGTTTGGACAGGGATATAGAAGATTTAGACATACCAAAAGACTGTTTTAAGTTCTGGCATGTATTTAAAATGGAGATTAGTGAAAAATTGGCAATGAAAGAATAATCCTTACTCCTTCATTAAAAAAAAAAAAAAGTAGTAAATGTGCAATGATTTCATTGAAGTTTCAAGATCAGAATGAGCTCATGTGCATTTTTTGTATGAAATTGTCAATGTATGTCAAAGGTGTGGTATGCTTATCTCACCTAACTTCAGGTACAGACACAGCTGAGGCTCCTGAGTTAAGATTTCTGTTATGATTCCTGTTAGAGATTGAATTACTTTTCACTTCTCTGCGTGACCACTAAAATACAAATAATGTGGCAAATTTGAAGGAAATTAAAAGAAAAGATTTGGGCTTAACAACATACTGTGCTGGATGAAATTAACATGATTTCCTTCTCCTTTGTTTCTGGACAAATAACTTATCAGTTTATCAGGTCCATTACTTGCACCTAACTTGTCGCTCCTCTGAACTCCCTCTGTCAGAATCTTTCTGACTTACACAGGTAGATCATTTAGTCATACTTGGTCAATGGAAGCAATGAAAGAACAATTTACATCTCTAATTCTGATGAGAGTTTTTGCAGTATTTATACATTTACTCCTGGTTATATGTTTCCCTGCAGAGTGTGTTAGCTTTGATGCAACATGTCAATAATGCTGCTCTCTTGATTCTGTGCTATTGCTGGCCTGGAGCAGTTAGCTTGAACCACAGACATCAGTGTGTTTCTCTCCCCACAATGATTTTGGTATTTTTAATGAATTCATTTTTCCCCTTTGTTTTGGCAGAGAATTTGGGGAGCGGGGAAAGGAAAAGGCTTATGCCAAATTGCTGCTTCTGCATTCCATATACTAGTCAAAAAGTCCTGTTCTTTTGGGAAGCTGGTAAGAACATGAGATATTTGGTAGTCAGTTAATAATTATTTTGCACTAAATAAAATACTTAACAGAAGTAATGGATATTTAATATGAGGTTCAAAACCCCTTTTGACAAAGTGGTGCCTTGGTGCCTCTCTGGGGCACCAAGCTTGGTCAACTTTTACCATGTTGAAGCAGGTTTAAACAAAAAATTACAAGGCTGTATCTACAGGATACACCTACATAATAGACAGCTAACACTAACAAATTGTAAAGCTGGGCTTTAATATTGTCATCACCTCCAATAAGACACTTTAGGAGTTGACCAGACACTTTCCAGTAGGGCATGGAAGGGTTGCACTCCGTTCTTAATTGAAATGGCCTGATGTTCAGTGTGGCCCAGCCGTTGATTCCCTACTTTGCACCTTTTTTTTACACAGTTTTATACCTTTTCATGTCAGTATTTTTTCTCTTGAATCCTTTACTTGCGAGCTATGTGCAGCTCAACAATCTGACTTCTGCCTACAATTTTGGTTTTGCAGTACTCTCTTGCACAGCTCTATTTGATATACTTTCTCATATAATTTTCTCACAATTTAGCATTCTTCTCAGAATACTGAGCCCAGGGTGCACAAGTATTCAGTACTAAAACTAGACCTAGAATAGCAAAATGAACACGCTGGGAAAAAGCACTGATAGAGTTCTCATGCCAAGGGGGTAAAAGCATCACTACCCAGGTCTACATTTCTTTTTTTTTTTTTCTTTTCCCTGAAATCAATCAGAACAACATTGTTTTAGTGTGTGTGGTGAGCACAAACAGTACTGGCTCTTGCCTTAAAACTTCTTCCAGGTGTTTTTGGACATTCCATCCTGACAAAATATCTTCCATGATACCCTTTTCAATTCACCTTTTCCTCCATTTCTTGCATATCAACCTTAAGAATGTAACACATGTCCGTGGATTCCTATGATTCAGCGGTAGGGTTTGCTTCATCTATATCTAGCACTGTAATAATTGTCATCCAGTGTAAGTTTATAGTTCGCCTCTCAAAAGTGTTATTTACTCTCTATGTCTTATATATACAAGGAAGGAATAAGCTCTGACCTGTAGGTACAACTGTGTCTTCATTGACTGGTAACAGACACTGGGCAAACCAGACAACTAATTTAAACAATTAAAGCTCATGAAACAATGTAAATCAACTTCATGTCAGTCATGAGGTTTCCTCTGAAAGCTTAGACATATGTTTGAATTCTGCCATAATAAGTGATTTCCTGCCCTGAGCTTTCTATGGTGCTTAGACAAGATAAGATTACTGTAAAGTCTTGCCAGAGGACTTTATATTGACCTTCATGTTTTTACTTGTTTTCATATGACAAGGACACTGGTTTGCTTCTTAGTTTACAAGTTAAAGTACTATCATCACACAGTTTTTATATTAATTAGTAAGTGCATTTTTCAAAGACTTGAATCTGAAGTTTCTGACATCTTACTAAATACAATAGTTGTGAGGTAGATAAATTTGTTCTGAAGATTGTCATCAAAGGTGTTCAATATTTCTTAAAATAAACACATGATGACTTGCAGTACTTTCTGTCATGACAGTGGCATTACATTCCTTCTTTTCTTGACTTCAGTCCTTTTGCAATTTATTCAACGTATTTGTGACATCTCAGTCTTTGGGACTTCTGTCTTTGCATAAGAACATTTAAAATTGTGTTCTAAAGCCTGATTAATATGCTGGATTGAAAGCAAAGTTTGTGAGCTTTAAAAGGCAATAACAAAAGATGTCCTTGCAAAGAGATCATGTTTGAAACGGTTTTGATATTCCTTAACTTTTTAGTTCATAGCAAAGAGGAAAGTAAATACTGCCTGGCTTCACCTGTTGTGTAGGTTTATTCAGACAGGCAAGTTCCAAGAGTATATTGTGAAGTAAATCCATGTTCATATGTCATTTTTAAGAATATTGGCGACTATTTAATCATAAGTAAAATATTTTTAAATAATCATGAAAGTAAGAAAAAGAAGTGTGGTGGACTGTTGTTTATATTGTGTGATTTATATGCTTTTCTGATCTTGCTGTTTAAGTGCATTGTAGTAAATATCTCAAAGTGCTTTTAGTGCTATAGCACTCATTACTGTATCTGCTGTCCAAAAAGAAGGAAGCACAGACAATTCTATGTCAGTGGAATTTAATAACTGAAATTGGTTTTTGCAGTGTAAATGAGACCAAGTTATAAAATAGGGATAAAAGTTAAAAATTTGTAGAACTTAGTTTTAGCATTTAAGTAGGAACTTACATTTTGTTTAGATGCATATTTACATCAATAGATTTAGCTTAGCTTTAGGCTGCATGCAGGGTTTGTAATAAACTAATTCCAAAGAAGTGTGTTGGGCTGCTTCTACTTTGTATTTTTACTTTGCCACAAATGTCTTTTTATTAAACTATTTTGCATTATATCCATTTGCAATGAAAGAATTAAAATTTATTTGGTAGCCAAATATATGAAATGGGATATAAATACTACGTCCAGCTCTGGGGTCCTCAGCACAAGACATGGACCTGTTAGGGTCCAGGGGAGGGTCACAAAAATGGTCATAGGGCTGGAACACCTCTCCTATGAGGGCAGGCTGAGAGAGTTGGGGTTGTTCAGCCTGGAGAAGAGAAGGCTCTGGGGAGACCTTATTGCAGCCTTCCAGTACTTAAAGCGGGCTTATAAGAAAGACAGAGACATTCTTTTTAGCAGGGTCTGTTGTGACAGGGCAATGGGTACTGGTTTTAAACTGAAAGAGCGGAGATGTAGATTAGACATAAGGAAGAAATCTCTTAGGATGAGGGTGGTGAGGCACTGGAACTTGTTGCCCAGAGAAACAGTGGAATTCTCATAATTGAAAATGTTTAAGGTCAGGTAGGATGGGGCTCTGAGCAACCTTATCCAGTGGAAGATGTCCCTGTTCATTGTGGGGACATTGGACTAGATGACCTTTGAATGTCCCTTCCAACCCAAACCATCCTTTGATTCTTTCTACTTTAAAAATATCTTCTGGTCAGCTCTATTTCTGGCTAGAACCAACACCCTTCATCTCATTTGAGCAAAGACTTTGACAGAAGGTTTCAATTTTCTTGAGAAGTCAGACTGATGTGGAGTATTTCATATTCCATGCTGAACAGAATAAATAAAAAATGAATTTTTCTATTTGTAGCTGAAAGTTCACCATCATCTAGAACCAATTGAAGGGATTAAGCTCAACTGGAAGTCAGAAATGTGCACTATCTAGGATGCCAGCTATCATAACGTGGAATGCAAGAACAATGTTTCTCCTCCCACACTGCAGCAAAAAGCTAGTTATGTCACATAGCTGATAATGTGCACAATAAACAAACATGCAGGGGAGATTAAATAGATTTAGTATTAAGACAAAGTAATTGAACTATGCAATTCTTGATTATTTTGACCAAATGTCAAGGAAAAAGAAAAAGACAATTTATTTTAACTGTCCTTTTCCATAAGGGAATGAGATTTGTCTTTGGGTGTTATGATTTCCTGTATTAGATGGTCACAAATGACCAAAGTTATTATTTCACATACACTTTTACATTTGCCTTGATGCTTGGACTATAACACAGTCTTTAGTTTACATAGATTGTTAACCTTCTGCACAGATAACAAATCCTGTAAGAGAGTGCACAGTACTTCCAATACAGAGAAGATATAATAGAAGTGGAAAAACTAAAAAAAGAAAAAGATGAATGATAAGGATGATTGAGAGCAGACTTCTGTACGAGGAGAAATTAAATAAAATACCATCCCTGAGCCTGGAAAAGAAATGATTGGCAGGGGATAACAAAGAAACCTGAGAAATAGTAAACAATTTTGGACTTTTCCAATGGAAGACCTGATTCAATGAACTAGCACGGACCAAATTCAAGATGAAAACAGGTTATTTACAAAATCCATAATTAAGATATGAAAGTCGTTGCAGAAATAAAGTTACACCAGTTCCAAAACTATAAGAAACAACTCATGGAAATAAATATACCTAAGGTTATGACCTAGGGAGCACACCATCCTTTGCTCAAAAGGTTTCTCAACTGCTGTTAGCTAGAAGCTAGGAAGATTTTCTGTTGAAGTATAATTATATATATTTCTTTCATTTTTCATAATTTTATCATTCATTTGCATTGACAGCTGTACCAGGTCTGGTTGATGGAGTTAACTTTCTTCATAGTAGCCCATATGGTTCTGTATTTGGGATTTGGGATTTAAAAAGTGTTGATAACACACCAGTGTTTTGGCTATTACTAGACGGTGCTTGCACAGCATCTAGGTTTTCTTTTTCATGCTCTGCCTGTCCTGCGACTAGGCTGGGAGTATGCAAGAAGCTGGAAGGGGACATAGCCAGGAGAGCTGACCCAAATCGACCAAAGGGATATTCCTTACCATATGATATCAGCAATAAAAGATCAAGGAAAGGAGTAGAAGTTAGGATGCTTATGGTTATGGCGTTTGTCTTCTTGGGTAACTGTTACATGTAATGAGGACCTATTTTCCAGGATGTGACTAAATGTCTACCTGCCGTAGGAAGTAGTTAATAATTTTTTTTTTTTGCTCGGTTTGCACATACAGCTTAGCTTAGTCTATCAAACTATCATTATTTTAACATGTGAGTTTTCATCTTATGCATATCTGATTCTTTCCCCCATCCTTCTGAGAGCAAGCTAGTGAGTGCCTGGATGTGTGCTTAGCTGCTGTCCAGTGTCAACCCACCACAGCATCCCACTATTAGACAATGTCAGATGGATTTTTAACTGATCAGATATTACCTTTCTTTCGTACCTATGACACTGAAGAGTATTCATTTAAATTTAAGAGATGACCAGTTGCCTGTTTTTTGAAATATCTTTTTTTGAGTATAGAATTTATTACCTTGCAAATATTACTAATTTGTAAAGCTGAGTACTATAAACATGTGAAAGGTGTCTCAGAACGTAGAGATACCACTGTCCATCATACCTAATCCCGGATTTTGTGGCATAGGGGTTAGTAATAGGAGCCACGGTTGCAAAACATGATCGAATCTTTCAGAATACCATGGCCAAGCAATCTCAACTAAAAATACAAGTAAATGTACTTTTACTACTGAATCACTATCCTTGTGCTAGATTCGGTATACTGCATACATAGAAGAGAACAGCACATTCTGTAATGTATTACAGCCAAATTGTGTCTGACATTTCTACTTTTTCTGTCCTCTATACATTGTGATCTCAGCTGTACATGTTAAGGAACAGCAGCTGAATTTGAATCAATCATTGTAAGCTTTGATTACTAAATTGTCAAGGACAACAGCAAGATTTTTATTTATGATGATCTGTTATTATCTGAGATGCATCAACATTTTTTATGAGCTTCTTGGATTTGAAAGCTATAGCCATATCATCCTTACATTATTCTGCACTTGATCTTTGGAGCTTACTGTATTGTCTGCAAAAGAGAAAAGAAGAAATTAATAATAAATTCCGATTTTAATGTAAAACAGTAGAAGAGATGTATTACTTTGGCATGCCATAGAAGCTAAATGACTTTGGGAAGATAAACGCGTTGAAATTTATAGGCTATAAACTTCATTTGGTATAGCTGTTATAAATCAGTGGTCAAGAAACTGTAACATACTCAGGATCATACTTTGCTCTACTCTACCACTGAATATTTGTGTCCATCAAAAAATTTGCGATTCAGATAGGATTTAAAGTGTCATGTATTTTCAGGTGATGATAATGACAAACAAATCCTTACTTACTATGCTGCGCAAGCCCAGCAGCAAAACTGAAAGGCACAGTAAAATATACCAGCTCAGTAAAGGAAACTATTTTGTTGTGCTTTCTCAGAAAATGAGTGCAATAGAATGTAGCGAAAATCTTGCTCCCCATTATCAATAATATATTTTCGAATTTACAGGAATGAAATACGTCATATGAGATGGTTGTTTCTATGGTGAAAAGTTAAAAGGTGACAGACATATTCTGAGTAGATGACTACAATACCTCCAGTCTGTTGTGTGTGGGTGGAGCCAGTTTGATTATAGAACATCAGCTGTTTCTATTGACCTTTAATAGAAAGTATTCCAAGAGTTCAGGGTTGTCCTGAGTCATATTTTAGACTATACAGAAGCATTTTCAGAATACAAACATAGGCAATAGGTTACGCATTTGAATCTGGTACTTCAAATTGGTAATACACTCAAGCTTTCACTGGCAGTTACACAGAAGAAAAATTGAAGAAAATAATACTGTGACACCTTCAAGGAAGTTCCCCTAAAAAAAATGTTAGTATAGAAAGGAGTTAGTGTAAGTATTCTATTCCTGGTTTCACTCTCTGTGTTATCATATTTTAATTCTATGCAAACCTTGCAAAATACTAGCATTATAAATCTAGTAAGACATGTCCTAAGAATTAGCCTTTGATATATATATCCTCAGAATGTAGTGCAGAATATTAGAAAAAATGTCTTCCAAGGAATCTCTAGGATGAATAGAATTGATGAATTTAGAGATATAATAGTTTTTCAACTTATTATTATTCTATAAAGAAAAGAAGGAGGGAAAGAATTGAGTCAGCCTTCATTATCGTATGATGTCTCAGGCTGTGTCTGTACTGGCAAACTAAAATGTCAGGGGCATTTCCCGAGTGCTGGAGTATGGTTGTCTTTACTGTTAAGGACAGTTCTTGCAATCGCGTCTGCTGGGTGCCATTGCAAGGAGATTCCAGGGATCGGAGCACTCCTGGGACCACAATTCTAGGCAGTTCATAGCCAGTCTTGCCTTGGAGACTCATGATTTCATGGCTTGGCTTCGCGGACGAAGATTTGGGAAGGGCTTTGCCCACGCTTATTGCAAGCGCGTTGATGGCTGAAAAGGCCAATGCGGGATAGGCAAGACCGGTTGCAAAGAGCACACCGGAGGGTCTCCTTGGGTGGTATTGCCGTTTCATCCCTTGCCTGTCGCTACAGGGCTTTGCAAACGTGAGTACACCCTTCAAGCCTGCGCGGTGGATTTTTTAGGTGAGGCGCAGCGTGCGCGAGACTGGCCCCACTCTTTACATCTGAGGTTCATCTGCCAGGGCCTAGCGAGCTTGGACGGTGACAGCGAAGTCCTCAGGTCGTAGGTTTGGTTTGAGTATCCTTCTCTTAGATGGATGGCCTTACAGGGCTAAACGAGCTCCATCTGCCCGGGTTTGGAGTTAGAGTTGTCCTTCTCCTAGGATGGTTGCCCGAAGGCTAGTGAGCCCATCCTGCCCGTGGACACACTTTGTCTGACCCTTCAGTTGAGACCTGTCTGGCTTGGGAGACCCTACCGGAGGCATATGCCACCACCAGCATAGCTCTCAACTTCGCAAGGGCACGCAAGCTCTTTCCCCACAGCAAGGGGGTGCCCGTGAAAGAGTAAGACAGTACTTAAGAACAGATACGAGCCATCCAGTGACCTGTAATCTCAGTAACTTCAGGGTATGATAACTCCTGATTAAGTTTTGATGTCTATACTGTACAATTCTGAATTAGATATTCTCTGAGTTCCTTTTATAATCAATGTAGAGAAATAATTATCATTATTGTAAAAGCTATCTGAATTGCTATTTGTATGAGGTATATAAATATTACACAACCCATTAGATATCTATTAGACATACCTATTGTCTGCTTATCTTCATTCACTCATGACGAGCACTCATAGACTAGTAAATTAACAGCAAATTACATGTGTCCAGAAACATCTGCAGGCATGTATGTCATCTGGTATGCAAAAGTCAGGCTTGTTCTAGTAAACTCTCTTGCAAGGATGTGTGGAAGATGAGAGCTTCTGATTCCTTCAGGTTATCTGATAAAGGGCCTTTCCAATGCAAAGGGTGAAAGTAAAGGGATGGAGCAATAAGAACACACAGAGACAAAAGCTTGGTAAAAAGGAGTCAGCAGAGACACTGGGAAGATCAGACATCTCCATTTACTAATTGATGGTCCATTAAGAAGCCTCAGGCACAGCTTTGGAGAGGGCCCCATGGACTCTGGTAAGAAGAGGAAAACGAGGTGGACATGAGGGTTTGAGATATTCAAGGGAGGACTGTGGGACTATGCAAAACTTACAAAGGCATATCTAGGGCAAGCAGATTGTGAGGAGCAGAGTGGGGACCAGACAGAAAAGGCTGTAAGGGAGTTAGTTACATGGAAACCATGGCTCCTTAGTACACTTGTCTGACCAAGCCCTGCACTCGATCACCGTAGTCTGCCCTGCCTTCTTGTATCTTACTAAATCTTTTTTTCGGTTATCTCTCAGTGTAATCTCACTCTCTATCTCATACGTGTGCGTGCTACAGAGACGAAGTGCCAGCTAGTGGGTGGACCAGTGGGAGTGGTGCCAGCTACTGGAGTCAGGCTGGGGTTGTGGGCTCCAGTGGCTGGGCAGGAGGAATCCCTCGGACCCAGAGTTGTTGGAGGCATATATAACATCTCTTGCTCCTTCCAAGCCGTTCAGCCTAATTTAGACTTCTTTTAGGGGACATCCTGGGGATGTCCTGATCCTCCATGAGAATTACCTGAGTGCTCAATGTACAGAACAAAATCATGCCAAAGACTCTTTTCACATTCCAGTACAGTTTAAGTTACAAATACAGATAAACCTAAAGTAACTGCATGTTTCCACTGAGTGTGAAGGGATTCTACAGTACCCGAGATGTTGTTGGGGTTACTATAGGAGTTTGGCAGATAAATCCTATTTTCATACTACTGTAGAAAGACTGTCTTTGCTAATTCATACATCATCTTCACATAAATGGTTTCATCCTTCATGACTCTTATCAAGACTATGATAATTTCTCTGGGTTCTTTATTCTGGTTTGGGTTTGTTTTGTTGGTTTGTTGGTTTTTTTATTGTTTGGAATCTTATAATATCTATATTATCTTGCATGTCTTAAGAAGCATGCTGCAAGTTTAAATTCAATGGATTATTCAATTTTTTTTTTTCACCGGTGTTTCTCCTTGGGAGAGGTAATGTAGCTTATCTTATTAATAATTCTAGAAAAGATGCTTTTCTCCTTGATGAAACAGGTAGTGAAATATTTTAAATTAATTTTAACAATCAGTTATCAAAGTCATCATGTACACAGGCAGATACACAAATGCTCACACACCCTTAGAGAAAGACCAGCCTAGTATTTTCTCTTTTAAATCTTACAAAAAATATTAAGATTGCTTTGAACAAATAAATTACTCCAAAGTGTAGATAGATTGCATAATACTAGGAAAACTTCTGGCTGTAATGGACTTCTGGGAGGTCTTTCAGCAACCTATCTCTCATCTTCATCCTGTAATGACTGTTTTGAAGCAAAGTAATCTACTAATTAATCACCAAGATAATAGGATACATTGCATACAAAAAACAATTCAACAAATATTTTTCAACCTTCGTAATGATTCATCCACTAAGAGTAATTAATTTTATCACACAAATAGAACAGTTTTCCCTTTCCTTTCTTATTTTCTCCTCTCAGTTTTCACTGTCTATAAAATGAAGAAATAAAATGTTCCCTAAAGTGGTGTTGCAAAGATGAGTTAAATTGATTGCCAGAAATCTCAAGGGAGGAAATGTTTGTACACCAAGATAATGGAAACTTCTCTCATCAAGATTTACAGTGCAAATTTGTTGTTCGTTACCTAGGATAGTTGTAATGGGTAGTAAAAATGTGGGATTACGGGCATCAAACCAAGGTCTCAAAGCTGCTAAGTACCTATTTCCAGTCTACTGCTATCAGAGAGTTAGGTCATGAACTTTGTTCCTTGGCAAACCAAATTCTAGTTTACAACATTTTTGTAATTTTGATCTTTTCCTTTTGTCTAGAAGCAAAATTTAGTGCAAATGTAATGAAAAACTATTTAATGAGTGATTCAGAGAGTTTTCAAGCTATTGTCACAATACTGTGAAGGGCAGTGGCTTGCGCGTTATGCAAAAGCTGGGATAGCAGGAATAGATTAATTGGTAGAAAAAAGCATGTTGAGGGACACAGGATAAAAGTCAGGAGGAGGTAGAGGTAGAAAGAGAAGGAAGGAAGAACAGAATTATAGATAGCAAAGAGCTTTGAGGACAGGTCTGAGGATTTTCAACTGAATTTTTCAACTTTTTGCAGTAACTGCTGGATAAACTACAGGAACAAATGACACAAAGAATGAAGACAGGGGTTTTTTGGGGGGAGAGGTGGGATAGATCTGCAATTCTATTCTCTTAAAGGCACAGAGGTGTAAAAAAATTAAACCTTGAGTTTTACTTACTAAGAGAAAGGAAGCTAAGGGAAATATAACATCAGACTGACTAACTCACTAAGAGTAGATACTAGTTACTAATACCACTGCACTGAAACATACATAAATTACGACAAAACTGTATGTTCTTGTTCAATCTCGTAGTTTTTTCTTAGGTATTTTTGAGCTATGATAGTAAAGAAACAATACTAATATTTTTTTCTCATAACTTAATGAAAATAATGATAAATAATGGAAATCAGGATATTTAAATTAATGAATATGTAGGAAGCCACTCCAACACACAGTGTGTTATAGCTGAAAAGACAACCTTTTTTCACCAAAATTACAGTACAGAAAGAAACAACTAGAAAAATTCTTACTTACAGAACCTGTAATTAGGGCTTGCTTATAGTTGCAAATGCAAATCCTCAGGGGTATCAAAGATATCCCTGCACACGTAACTGAAATTATCCCTGTATAATTGTCTATTCAAATCTCTTCCGCCTATTAAAATGTCACTTTATAGCAAAAAAGCTACAAGGGGAATACCCTAATTAATATCCATCAGAATTAGAACTGTTAACGCATTGTCCTAGAAGGGCATTTCTAAATATGCATACCAGGGTGGTGGATAAAGGGGAATGAAGAGACATCAGCATCCATTTATACATCTCTGTCTCAGGGCCCCACCGTCCACCCCACGTTGAATACGTTTATATTTTGACCAGAGGAACTGAACTTGACTTTACAAAGAAGAATATTGAAAAAAAGATTTCAAGTTTGAAAATCACAGACTTTTATTAAGAAAATTTGCATCACATGTAATTATTAATACGTAGGAAATCAGATCTGGAAGCTCTGTGCATACTGCTAAAATAACAAACCACTCCTCAGGTGTGAGCTTCCAGGTTGTAAGTTGCTAGCATGACCTCTAACACAAGATTTGGTCTCTCCAGGAATCACTTATTCCTGGTATTTCTTGGTCATCGTTTCACAGATATCAAGAGTTAGAGGTCACTTTCAATAGATGGCATAAACCAGTCCTTTTTCTGAGGAGAAGGAAGTTTAGTAAAATCAGTACAAATAGTGCTATGCCACTTTCCCCACGTCCAAAAAATGGATGTTGGCCCTATTTAATTTGCAAGTATAGACTTAGTATCTACATATTACTGTGTATATCTAATTGAGGTATGGTATATAACTTGTTCATGAAGTTAGATTAAACTAACCTAAATTAGTTTAATGACCCCCTGGGCTCCTTTACTGTTCAATCAAGAGGAAGAAAAGAAAAAAAAGAGTAATTTAGCCCATGTAAGGATTTGATTACTCTCTTAAGATAATTCACTGCCTTCATGGACTACAGAAGCAGCCTAGGGACTTTTTCAGACTTCACTTATTGTCAATTTAATCATCTCAATTAATTGTCTTCCATTATATGGCATGAATCAAGTCCCTGACAACCAATTCTGTCATGTTCAACTATTAAAATAATTTCAGTTTTTCTTATTTTTCAAGAGGTTCCATTGCTTCAAATGCATTTCTGAGTTTAGTCTTGAGGCATTTAAATGAGTAAAGTACATGCTTTTATTATATCATCTAATGCAATCAGTGCTAATATGTAAAGTCATTACATCGAAAGAATACTAAGGTTAGAATAAAAAAAATGGAAAAACCTAAAAGCAGATAAAAAAACCTTATAAAGTTCACATATATATTAAAAATATAAAATATGTGAAATTATTCATTAAAAAGAAAAAAAATGCACTTTATCAAATGATTAAAAAAATAAAATAGATTTTTATGTTGAGAAAGAATTTTATGTTGAGTTGAAATGTTTACTTCATCAATGCCCAAAATATCATAAGATAAATCACAAAATGACTGCTTATGTTCAATATTTAAGAAAAAATATTTGGAAAAAAATTTAAAAAGTTTAAAAAATTACAATAGAATTGAAAAGGGAATTAAATATTTTGACACTGCTCAACTTTGTTTCCCCAATTAATTAATTATTTTTTTCCAGATTAAAGTATTTTATAGAGACAAGTTAATTTTGCCAAGAAATATTTGGGCATAAAATGTTTAATTTCAGTGAATAGTAGTTGTTCTGTCACTTAAAATACAGGGGATAGAAGACAAACCTTGCTCGTTCAACTCCGAGCAGTCTGAGATGAAAAGCACTGTTCCATATTTTTCAGAAGAGCTTCAACACATTGCTCCATATTCAAGGTTAATATCCTAATTTTGTGTTCTAACCAACATGTCCCAATTTATGCCATCACCTTCACCTATTGAAAGTAGTGTCAAGTTTCTATGCAAAACCAGAGATGGTAAAAGTTCATTTTCACCTAAAAAAACCAACAAAACAAAGCAAAAACTTTGAAAACTTTTGTTCTGTTTTGTTTTGTGCCAAAAAGACAAAAGAAATGTCAAGCCTCAAATTTGACTTAAAGAAAAGATTTTTTTCTACCGGCACCTGCAGAAATATTTAGTATTAAATTATCAGTATTTTCTTGTTAACATTTGAATCCTTATGACAGGTAGGTTTCCACTTGGAAAATTCATACATAAGAATGAAAATATACTAATATATACCTGGTAATTACATTAGCTCCAAAGATTTTCTCTCTTCTTGCATAGTTTAGTTAAAGAGGTGAAAGACATTCATAGTTTCCTGGATTCAGGTCCAGGTCCTATGTAGCTCCTCAGAGTTACTTTCACAGAATGCTGATGGAATTTGGTAAACTGCTTTCTTTTATAACCAAACTCTATCTTTAAAAATTATACGCAGCATATCCATGATAGGATATTATTGCCTTCCTACTCGGTAAGAAGTGCCAGTTTGCAGCTCTGTCGATGCTCAGCTAAGTCTCAAAGAAATTGTAAGGCAGGCAGCCTTAAGCTGCCAGCTGAAATATTCTTTGCGAGCAAGTGAAAGTAAACATGACTTTTTTGAGACAATAATAAATGTGAACATATTTCCCCAAATTCTGTTTCTCAGGATTAGGATGACAGGAGCAAGTAGAAATAAAAATAGTATCTCTTTAGTGGATGACACCAAAAGTACTCAAATAGAATATAATGTGTGATTTTGAGGTTCTAGTTAATATTTAGACATTACAGTTTCTCTCCAATTTTTAATGAAACTCTCTTTTTTTTTTTTTTTTTTTTTTTTTTAAATCAGATTAGGAAAACATTTTTTTAAATTATGCCTTGAAGGACTGTCAGAAATATTAAACCTGATGAAAAGTCCCATGCCATTATTCAAGAGAAGGCTTGTGGGCATTCTTTGGCCCCATGGTACAGAACAAGTCGGATTTACCCTGTTCAGAAGCTCACCCTAGAGCAGGTCCATTGTGGAGAAGCCATTTGGAGGGATCTGGGACAGAGCTGGAGACTTAACTAATATTTAAGCAAGGTAGCAGGTCAAAGGCCTGTTGTTTCAACTCACTTCTGGCTCTATTCTGTTTATTAGAATACACATACTAAAAATACAGTTGTCGGTGATATTTTCTACCTGCATTTTGTTCTCTTTATCAACTATGTTATTTTGCAGTGTTAGCTATCGTATCATGGATGCTTTCACTCAATTGGAAAACCAAGTATTTTGCCATGTTGTACGCAATAAGCTTAAGACAATAACAGGAACAGCAGTAATTATGAGTGAAAACAAATTAAGAACAGTTAGAAATAAATTTTTATAAGCTATGAAGAAAGTACAAAAGTGGATTTTTATATAAGCAGAAACTAAAGGAATACCTCAATGTATTTTCTCTAACGTTTTAAATTCACTACCCCAAAAGCACTTTCACAAGGTTTGCTTTCAAACAACAGACTCTCTTACTTTCTTTTTGATAACAGTATAATGGTTCTCAACCACTATGACTTAGCTGAAAGTCCTCATTACTTTACATGAAATGTGAATGAAATTTTGATGTTTTGTCCATAGAAGAATGAACTTAACGTATTGATCAATTAATTATTATATGTACAATTCATTATTCAGAAGGTTCTGACAATTAAAACCGGAGTACCTTTTTTCCCCTTGCATTAGTTCAGTGTAATGAAGTAACTCATATAGATATTTTATGAAGGCATCTATGAAACCGAATGTGTAAATGCCTTACGCACCTGCATTGAAGCTGTACCACTGTCAGGGCAAGAGAGACAACTGCTGGTGATTGCAATCACCAGGGCAACAAGAATACAAAGCCTTTTAAAAAGGAGAAGGATTACACAAGCTGAGTTGTTTGTCAGTCTTTATTAAAAAAAGAGAAGAGCAACAGCTTTTAGTACAGGAGAGCAGTAGGGGTGGAACAAAGCATTTCATTTCCTACCAAAAGCTTTATGGATTAAGTCCCTTCCAAGGTGTTTTTAAAGAATGATGATGCTTCTTGACACAACGACTAAACTTACAGCATGTTATATTAACTATAAGTGCGCCCTTAAAATATTTTAGGAGCCAATTTTTTAGTTTTCAGGACCCTTGGACAATACTCACAGCCTTGAAAAAAAGAAATGTGTAGATATTTTCATCTTTTACACTGAAACTTGATGTTCCAAAATTAACAATAAAAGAATATGAAAATTCTTCAAATAGTATCTAAGTATGAAACAGAAATTTAGTATTGATCTCACCACAGTACATGGGAATTTTAATTACTCTTGGGGGAATATTTGTAAGAAAATTGTGTTCCATAGAAGTACAGTCGCAGGCAGGATCCAGGACTTGAAATGGTGTTCTTTAGGGAGGAAGAGGAGACAACATGTGAAAATTGTCATGTAGACAGTCTTTATAAACATACTGGAGCTTACAATTCTATGTCTTCACTAGAATATGTAGTTCAGCAGGCACATTTTGTAAAGATAAAAGATGCGGTTAACAAAGAATTAGATAATCAGACATAAATATTTAATTCTGTTTAGGGCTCAGATTCATATTTTTAATTAGAAGAACTACAAACACACTTTTTTTTTTTTTAAAGGAAGTAAATATAGACCAGAGATTAGAGATGTAAAGATAAAAATGAAAACAAAAATAGAATTGATTGTATGCACTTAAAGAGTCTATTTTTATTAATAGACTCCAAAAGAAGAATATATTAATCCATTTCTAGACTTCTTGTCAAAAACACTTTAGCTGAAGTGTATATAGTTTATCAGGATGTTGTGACTGACAGACTAGTCATTTTTTATCTGGATTATTTCAGCTCTTCAAGTAATCCATACAAATTGAAAGTAAGTAGCTGAATTTAAAAACTTTATATTTGTTATATTGGATTATTGTAAATTCTTTTTCCTTCCCGCCCCCCGCCAACCCCCCACCCCGCATAGCATTTACCAGCAACTCTGCTCCTAGAATGTTGCAAGACTATTGGTGTGATGCTAATGAAAAAAATTTAAAAAATTCACCCCCCAAAAAAAACCCCAAAGCCACTCTTAAATGTTTTTATTTATAAAGAATGTTGTTTGAAATATATTTTTACATGAATTGAAAAACAGATATGGAAAAGAGCACCCAAGTCACCAGGACACTTTCCTAATAAGCATTTTCACCATCAGGTTGTTTTCTAGTATGCAGCTTTCCAAGCATGTTGTCAAGGCATTCAACTGAAGATGAAGCTAAAAGAACAGAAGAGGTGAAGAAGCTGGATGTCCACGTTACTGCACATACAGAAAACAAAATTGTAAGAAAAATCTCACCATAGAAATTTAAACATGGCTGAGCAATCTAGTACATGAATGGTAAAGATAGTATATACAGGCAGCTTTTGTACAGTGTTCAGCAAAACTAGAACAGGTCTAGGGACTGAAAATCATTTATACTTCAAATCCTTCTCAGGTTCAACGTCTAAAAGATCTGGAAGCCAAAACTTAGGAAAAAGGCAGTGCCAGGTGACTGAATATTATGCCTCTACAAGAGGTCCCAAGTCCCAATAAGCTTCTCGTGTTACTTGTTTCTCGTTTGCAAGACTGAAAAATTCACTCTAGTGCAACGTGTTTTGAAAGTTGCCAGTATCATTGCTGACAATCACCCAAATATCACAAATAAGCGAAACAGGGTTTGATTTTGATATGGCTCCTACAGAGAATTTAAGACTTTAATGAAAGAAACTATTGCCAAATTTCTTTTGTCACATCATTGCTGCCTTTTACATAAGTATACATGCGAACATGCATACTTACACATATACAGACATTCTCCTATCAAATATCAGTTTATGTAGTCTCTGCTACTTTGAAAATCTAGTGAAATAAAACTATGGTCTTTTAACCGTCCCACAGAGATTAAATGGAATGTTACTTTTTTCTTCCTTTTTTTTTTCTCCTTCCACTTCCCAAAAATGTATTTCAATATTGGATATATAACTTGTTGACTATTTTGGACAGTAATTAAATTCAAGTTGGTACAGTGAAGCCTTACTACGCTTTAGTTATGACACTTTGATATTATCATACAGCTGTAAGATATTTTATCAGTAACAGAGTTAAATCAGTAAATTAGTGATAGTTCGGTATAAACTATCTAGAGTAAAATACAGTTTAGTAGTGAGGGGCTTTCTGATTCTTCACTAAATAATACAGGCTTCATTTTAGTGAAAGGTGGCCAAAAAAACCCCCAAACCCTAAAAAACCTAGCAGACTAGAATTGTTTCGGTCAGTTTGAGATTATAAAGTGATCACCTAAGTGCACGTAGACCTAAAATATATCAGCACATATAACTTCCGGGCGTTAAATATTTTGTAACTTGAGAACATTGATCTTTCTTAATTACAAAATACCAAAGTATGTGTCACTCAGCTGAACTGACATTTGAGCAATGGGTCATTAAAGAGATTTTTTTTGAAGGCTGCCTGAGGACTCAAAGCACACTTGGCCATGTCATTCTTATAGTTTCCAGTCACTGTCAGAACTCTTTCTGTGTGTGTCAGTGAAGGGGATATTTTTGATCTTCAGAAAAGCTGGAAAGACAAAGAAATCCTTCAAAGTTCTTTAAAGTGTTTAAAAGACTTAGAAGTTAAAAAATATATAATATTAAGAAGAAAGTTTACTAGTATACCTCTCAACACTCTTAGATCGAAGTACCCCTGTAGTGGAAGGAGTGTGTGTTATCTACGTTCTATATTTAGCAGTTTCTTTTCCTTTCCTGCGGTTTCTTCTGTACTCCAATGAGTTTAGCTATCACTCAGTCACTGAGATCTCCAATTAATATTTTCTTTACTCATATCTCTCATTTTTCAGTGATTTAGAAGCAGCTCAGTTTTATGGTTTATACTCCAGATGGATGAAAGCAGAACTTTTATTTTATTCTTATATCAGCACTTTTGTTTACCTTATCCTTGATTCTACTATCAACATCTTCAGCTATTAAGCTTGAGGTGTGGGATCTGTCTTTCTCTCATTACTGTCTCATGTCCTCTGCAGAAAGCTATTAACAAGTGCTGTCACCACTTTTCCAAATTATTTTTCTTTCAATAACAAGTCATTTCTTTGTATTTCTGGACTAGATTATTTTTCCAATTGCTTCCCTTATGTTCTCATTAATAATTTTAATTTCATCTGTCATGTTTTTCTCTCCTATGTTGACCTGTATGATGCAAATAAATCTACTGAAGCAGTAGAATGTTTTAAGGAATAGAAAGTGGTCCATTTTGTTTTGTATTTTTTATAAATCAGCAAGTGCAACTTCCTGTACACACATATGTATATAGTTCAGCCAAGAAATTATTTAAAGTATCAGTACGTATGTTCAATAAGATTGGAAGAACACTGAGAGCCTGAGGAAACAAATGTGTATTTATTTAACATCAAAAATTTGCAAAAAAAAAAAAAAAGACCATATAGCTTTAGAACTGTCAGCCTGATAGTTATTTCTAGCAAAACAAGGCAGTGACTAATTCTGAACTCAAGTGAATATAATAAATCATTAATAAACTTCTGTTTCTAGGAAATAACTCTAACCAAACAAATGTGATATTTTTGATGATTTTTTTTTTTTTACAATTTCAATTTAAAAAAAAAAAAAAAGGATTTTTGCCATTTAAGCTTTTTTAATATTCAATGTACTCATTCCAAATTTAGAAATGGAACTATTCATAGGCAATAATGGATCAAAATTACACTTTTTCTGGATATGTGCAAATTTCTTTTTTTAGGCCTTTATGTACAGACACACAAGTTCTGATAAGAATGATTAATGAGGCCACTAATTATTGCAGTTCTCAAATCTGAAAATCTTAAGTCATTGCTAGTGTTAGAATACGCCTATCAACCTAGCTGGCACAATAAAAGATGACATCCCTACTCTTTATATGCAGCATTTCTCTGAGGAGGTCATGTACATGGAACATATAAAAATCCTGTTTCAAGACCCAGGTTTTACTACCTAGATCAGGCATTTCACTCCGGGTCTCCTAAATCCAAGATCATATGTATTGCTGAAGAATTTTTTCCCAACTTTTTTTTGTTATTGTTTGGCTGAAACTCCTCTACTTCATATAAAGTAGAATTTCAGTATTTATTTATTTTTGTATTGGGCATTACTGTCTATATATTACTACATATATATTACTCTTGGTATATATTACTGTATCTATATATATGTTTTCCACTTTGTTTATGCAAAGTGGAACAATTTCAATTGCGAAGTCCCTAGACCACTTATAAGGGTTTTGAGTGTACAGGTTTCTCCGAATACTCTTCTCACCAGGGGAGGAGTCCTCTCACTCTTTTCACAGTTTTCCTACTCCCCTCAACTTATATCAGAGGCCATGTGGAGACATGTTGTCATAGTCTCTCTGATCCTGTTTTATCTTGTCATTACTGCATCTGTGACACTCCTGAAACGCCCTCCCACTGATTTCCAGCAGTTGCCAAGGCTTGTAATCAGTCACTGTAACAAGCACCCTGTCACTTTCCTTTAGCACCTTGCTAGGAATGAGCACCAACAAGCTCTTCTAGACTCAATCTATCTTCCCAGAACCATAATTTTGCTTCTTGCTCCTTGAAAACATTATTAATTTATTAATGATCATTCATGGCTTATCAAAGTTATTTAGGTGTGGAAAAAAGGGTTATAACAGATCATCAGGAATTTGAATTTATCATATCTTTATGAATGGTGACAGGGAAATGTGATAAAATATACATCTTCAGTTTAATTTAAGAGAAAAAAAATGTTACAAGATCCAATGACTGAAAATTTAAAGTAAACTAATTCAGACTCAAAATTTACATTCTTACCAGTGAAATAAATTAACCCAAATTAATTATCCAATTATAAAGTATCCCTCTTCAAATGAGATTTTGAAATTGACTGTTTCTACCCCTAAAGAAATGCTGATGGAGTTTCATCATTTGCTGTATGCAGTAAAAGATCATTACAGTTGTCCTGTGAAATAGTACTCCAAAATCAAATGAATGCTGCAAAGTCTTGAAAAATACACTCTTAAACAAGCTGCTCTGTGTTCTGTGTGTAGACTTCAGCAGAGTATCTTCAAGATAAACTTATTAAACTAAAAAAAAAAAAAAATCATCCGAAAAACCCCAAACCCACCGTATTTCT
This sequence comes from Bucorvus abyssinicus, assembly GCA_009769605.1. Taxonomy (NCBI): domain Eukaryota; kingdom Metazoa; phylum Chordata; class Aves; order Bucerotiformes; family Bucorvidae; genus Bucorvus; species Bucorvus abyssinicus. The sequence goes on from CM020024.1 coordinate 130,348,126, forward strand.
TTTGTCTGTATCATTTATAGTTTAACTACCGTGTTTTAAACAGCCTGTAGGGATCAAAAGCGGACTGAAACATAAACTGAGGAATTAGTTAATTAAGTTATGGAATTCTATATTAGCCAAGTAACCCTGAAGAGATCGTAATACACTGATTGCCAATGTCATGTGATGTTCTAGTACCAATCATGGGAAATGTGAGACATTGATAGAATGGCTTGTGTAATACGCTCAGTTCCTGTGATGGCAAAAGTGAGACTATCCGTCCTGACAGAAATTCAAACAGCATTTTGTATTTTTGCTGACCATACATGCAAACAATCAAGCCAGTTGTATCTACCACACCTTCTGTACCCTCTTTCAAAGGGGGTACATAGAAATGCTGGATATCCAAGACTGGACTAATGGGATGGGAGAAACGCGTATTTTATACAACGATATATTTTATCGGTGGCAAATATCAGTGGCAAATGCCATAGGATAAATAAAAAGCAACAGATTCCCAACACCTTCCTCTCTATTTTGTTCCACTCCTTCCTTTTCCTTCTTCATAACTTAATCATATTGTACCTACCAGTCCTTTGCACAGCATAGCAACTCTGACTGTGTGTTCCCTTGGTTCTGTCCGTCTTTTTTGACCTTTTCTGCATAGTGGCATGTGCCTGAGTATGCTGTCTCAGCAAGAAAAGACAGCTTTCTTACAGGACCAAGCAGTTAGTTAGCTGGGGAAAAGTGTATTAGTAGAATGGCTGCAGCACGCCAAGCAGAGGCAAGCAAGAGGGAGAATGAGGGAAGATTTGCTTGCTCTGCAGCTCTTTAGGAGATGGTGGGAAAATGTTGAAGTCTATCTGTCCCCTCTCTGGGGGCTTAAAACAGCTTTGTAATGGTTACTGAGGCAGTTTCAGCTAATTAGGTCCTGAAGAGAAGAAAGTTTTTCTTGCAAAAGAAAACCAAGCCTCTAATAGCTGACACGTTCTGCTTCAGTCGCAAAATCCAAAAATTTCCTCTGTCCTACCCTGCACAAGAGAAGTCTGCACCTTTTCTTCCCAGCACAAGTTAGTCTTTTTGAGGCAGTCTGACAGCTCATGAAGTGCCATGAAAACCTTGCCGTCCATAATACCTTCTGTACCACTCTACACAACACACCTACTAAGGCGGCACAGGGTGATGTACAACAGTGAGAAATCCGCATTTAAATGAGAAACATGTCACAAATCAATAAGAAAAACAAAACTTTGTTTACTGAGAAAGTCAAAATCACCTATAACTTAGTGACACAAACCTGCGATGGGAGAAAGAATCCAGAAATTTTGTGACGGATAAAACGATGGGAAGATATTTCAAGGAGTGCTAAATCATCCAACACCACAAACAGCAGTGAGTGGGCAAACAACCAAGGGAACAGCAATAAAAAGACTTGCCAACATCACCTTATTTTTGTTTCCCTCAGGGCAGGGGATGTATGGGACGAACTCATTTTCCCTCCAGCCAATTTCTCTGAAGGACCAGTGGAGTGAAGCTTTGAAGAGAATGAACTACCAGTTACTGTGAAGTAGTATGAATGCTCAGGATACCCATGTGTTCCTGGACACTATCTCTTTTGTGAACCTCCAAACCTCAGCATCAAGAGAAGGCAGCATAGCAGAGGTAGGTGCTCAATTGATATGTGTGTTGGGTGAAAACAGGTATCAAACTGAGATGAAAAAAAAAAAAATTTGTGCTCAAATATTAATGTCAGTTATTTTCTTTGGTTTTGTAGTCTTTCCTGAATGGTGAGCAAGCCAAAACTTCCCTCCTCTTTCAACAGCAGAAATGTACTGAATGAGACCATGAACATAGCAAAGGTGTTTTGTCAGTATTTCTCATGATTCTCCTTCATGATATGCTACAGGGGTTATTTATCACAGGATCATTTAATAATACTTGTAAGGGACTTACAGAGGTCATAGAGTCATCAGCTTCCTATAGTCCTTTATTCAAATACCCTTCAAAATTTCCCTGTAACTTCAGACTAAACCACTAGCATTCAGAGTCTACCGGTATTAGTATGTTTATCTGAGGAGATCAGATTCATGAAGTTCTGTAGGAACCTGAAATAATGTTTCAGATTTGAAGAGTATCTGTTTACTGCCTCCCCTTTGCATTGATCTGATCTAGCTATCCACACTGACAGAACTTTCAGAGATTATTCGTGTACTCTTTCTGATTAATGCCATTACCATCAGTCTTTGATCTTGCAAAGCAAGATATTAAAAGGAAAGATTAAAGCTCCTTTTTGCCCAAGACAAAAAGTGTAAATATAAAGAGATGTCATTAGTTATAATTATTAAAAGAGTGACATAGAAGATGATGAAAAAAATTCCATGTTAATAAATACCTGTGTAAAGGATGCAAAGTAGGAAAGATTGCATCACTGAAGATCAGCGTATTTATGTTAGGCAAAAATTGTAACGTGCACCAACTGGGCTCCTTTTTCACTCCCCAGCAAACAAGCTTGTCACAGAATTTAGAATACCCAGTCTTTAATCGTAACAGTCTTCAGAAAAGAACTTCTCCCCTTGTATTCTTAACAGCAAGATATATCTACTCTCTTATTACTGAAAATGGGTGGCATTGAACCAATCACTTGTGCCTTCCCAAATTCCTGCACAGTCCCTGCCTACTCGCTGGTGGGGAAGCTTAAGAAGCAGAAAAGGCCTTGACGTTGCGTAGGGACTGCTCTGCAATAGCCAAAACATTTGTGTGTTATAACACTTTTCATGACAAGTCCAAAATATAGCCCTATACGTCCACTATGAAGAAAATTAACCCTATCCCAGCTCAAACCAATACACCTGGTGAAAAATCCTTCTCGAGTCTTGATGCATTTCTTACTTTATTTCTTCACTGCAAAGATTTTGTTTTCAGCAGTTCTTCCTACTTTTTTCTTTTTCAATTTTTAATTTTCTAATCAATTTGTGACCCTTTACCTCGTAGAATGTCACTATGCTTTTTTCTGCATCACTCTATGGATATTCCTTAGAAGGTGAAGTTTTTAATTTGCTTCTTTGTTTTCCTTAACTGTATTTATTCTTGGACCAAGTAAACACAAATAATATCATTAGTAAGTTTCTCACCTATTGCTCCCTTTTTTCATGTTGTCTTAGATGCTTCAAAATAAAACAGTTTCCTGGAAATAGTTGAGTTATGGTGAAGGATGACATTTTCTGCATAAAAACATACCACTACACTCCTATAGATTGTTTATATTCAGCTATCTTTATTCAGATGAGAGCATCATACAGAAATAAATTGAGTAGCAGTGGGTGATTAAAGACAGGAAATAGCTAAGCTTCTTTTCTTGAATATCTGTAACACGTGACGCTGCTGATCATGACACATCGTTATCGTGACATGCACGGGATGTCAGAGATAGGACAGAGATGCTGGAAGAATATATCAGTCTCAAATCTCCTGGATTGTTCATGGCTGAAGACATGGCAGATGTTTCTACAACAGAACCTTCTTTGTGGAACTTCTTAAAAAATGAGTTCTTTCTCTAGGCAGAGTACAATTTTGTTTGTCTTTAGGATATAAAGTGTCTAAGAAGTTGCATTATTAAGAATTTTGAAAAAAGAGAAAATAAGCAACGTAGGCTTCCATACTTAATTCAAATGAAAATGAATTGTACTGGGAAACAGTGAAAACAACTTACAGCTCTGGCACAGTTTCCTTTAGCAGAAAGCCTCACACTATAGATTTTATCTTCAGCTTGAGTATATTTCCGAGTTCCATACTAGTACATAGAATGAGGTAGCATAGCAACAGCATGATAAATACTTTATGTAATCTGACTGGCTAAATGGATTCAGATGTGTCCCAATGCATGACGACTGACATTAGACAGTTACCTCTTTATGGCCTTAGCCTTCTGGAGAAATAAATTCATTTATTATGCTGCTGTGCATACCCTGGCAAGCATGAATGTAACAAGCACTTGTTCTTTGCCTGCACCAGTCAGGTCGTGTTCAAGTGTTCGCGATGCACATTCAGTTGTACTGAGCAGAGAGCACTGAAATCACACTGTGTCAGATAGGAGCTTGAGGTCATGTAAGACAGGTAATTGGCATCAGTGTCTGATGGACATCCATTCCCACAGAAGCTAAGGGTCAGTACAGACTACAACACTTCTGAGCTTGAATATGTACACAGTTTGACCTTGCTTTCTTTAACAGGGGAAAACACAGCAGGTATGTAACAAAAACTAAAACCAACATACAGATGGGTCAAGCCAAGTCCTCCATGACTATCCAAACATAACCATAGAGAAAGAGTATGAAAAAAAGAAAAATCAAAAAATTCACTGACTGCACTTTTTGATCATCAGAGTTTTAGATGTTTTATTAATGCGAACACTGCAGGGGTATTCTTAAATTTTGGAAAGAACAATCCGTCACCAGTAAGAACAAAACTGTATTCAGTTAGAAAAGGCAAAAGTTGAAATGAGTATTTTCTACACAAGAAAAACCAAAGGAAAAGACAAAAGGAAGGGAATAGAGGGGAGAAAGGAATTATCTTAGGCATACTGAGAGCATTCACCAAGTTCCAGGACTAGAATAAATCCTACATTCTCAAGGAACTTCCGCAAGTTTAAAATCTTATTGATGCCCTTCTCCAACAGCAAACTTATACTATTTATACATTATAAAACAGCTTTTAGGGATGCTGCCCTGCCCATCGTTCTTTCTTTTAAGTACTCAAACTCAATTTAGACTAAAGAACACCCAAACTTTCTAAGTATAACCCTATTCTAAGAATTACCCCATTTTTTGTAGCCAGAACAAATCCTCAATGTGGACAGCATTTATTTACACGTATCCTGTGACCCTGCCTTAACCTGGATCAATGATCATATAATTTGTAAATGTGAATTCTAGCTTTTTCTATAAATGTGCTCATGTGACTTCAAATGCCATTACTATCCTCAGTTGGAATACAAGTGAAGGAAACATCTCTTTCCTCTCTGAAAGAGACAGGACTCTTTTTTTTTTTTTTTTTTAATTTTTCTAATTAGAATGTATGCTGTCTACTTCTCTTGACCAGGAAATTTGTACTTATGTGTTGTTTAATGGACAGCAGGTTAAAATTCCACGGTGATGCTGTATTGGAGGAGGGTTTCTGTACTTTTTACATTATATTAGATAGTAATATTTCTAGGCACAGAAACACAGATGCAATACAAACGTGGATTGGATGTAATGATAAGATTACTGCAGTTAGGAGCATGGATTTAAGTTTGTCAAGATTTAGGGCTGGGCTGTCCACTAGATAATTGACAGATGCTCTCCGTTAACCCCTCTTCCCTCCCAGAAGGGGAAGAGAAAGGGAATAAGGGAGAGAAACTTATGAGTTGGAAAAAAACCCCCCAAACCTAAAACAGCTTTAATGAAAATAATAATAATAAAATTAAATATATACAAATATCTAGAAAACCAGTATTGAACCCAAACCATCAATGGCAATTACGTCACTGTCACCACTGATGTTGTGGGGCAGGCACTGGACTCAGCGGCAGATGGAAACCCGATGCAGTAGCTGGATTCTGGAACTGAATTCAGGAACTCATGGATTGGGATTGAAGGCAGAACGGAGAGCCCTCCTCGGATGCCGGCCATTGAATAAGAGAGCTTGACCCTCATGATCCTTAGGCTTTATGCTGAATATGGCATAAAAGTAATGGAAGAGTTTGTTGGTCAGTTTAGGGTCAGCTGTCCCGTCTGCTCCTCCCTGCAGGTGTGACCTCTTGCTTTATAGATCCCTAATATGGTTCACCAGATTTAGCAGTGACCTTGGTTTCTATAGAGGCAAGTATAAGCAAGAGCCTTTCTGCACACCAATCCTTCATAGTGACTGTAAACATGAAGCATTATCACTTCCAGAAGGAGACACTGTCTGCAAAAATATGCTGTTAAGTTCAGAAAGTGCCGTCACTTAGCAGAGACTGAGCTGAAGAGTAAACTCATTGAACCAAATTAGTTCTGTTCTAACTCAAACCAGAGCATTCTGCTTTGAGAATGAAGACATAGTTGCACAAATAGTCACTCAACTGGAATAAGAGGACTAAGCCTTAAATCCCTGTTGTGCTTCAGCTGTTCTACCAATCGAACTGACCATTTACTTCTACTCTGTATAGAGGGCAATTGAACAACTAACTCACACTGCCCACACTCAAGGTGTCTAAATATGGAACTGAATCCAAGCCCACTTACCAAACACAGGCTTACTCCAAGGTTTTAAAGCAAACTCAATTACAGGACACAAGGGATTTCTGTACAGAAAAAGAAAAGCAGTAACTGCAGAAGCCGATGCTTAGACTACCGAATTTATGCATGAAAGAGGACAAATAGACATACATAGAATGATAAAAAAATACCTGTACATATACACATATTTCCAGGGAAAGCCAAAAAAGGCATGTCAGATGACCTCAAGAGCAAAAAAGTTAGAGGGGAAAAAAATAAAAAGCTGGTTAATCACTTGTTTTCTCCTTCCTTTTAATATTCAGTAAAATCACACATTTTAACAACCTTTTTAGAACTAGTGACTTGGTATTATCTTTTATTTAAATAAAGCTGATAACTGAGTAGATTGCAGTCTGAAAGTACTCGCTCAAAATGGGAGAAGACAGTAACTTCCATGAGAAGACTATCCTTCAGTTTATTTTGAATCTAAAGTTGAAACTTTTCAGCACATTAGGTCCCAGGACTGATATTTTATAATCACAGTGGAGTGCAGCTTGTAATGAATCCTGAGAGCAAAAGATCAACCAGTTTTATTTACCTAGCAAACTGTAGTTTGACTACAAAAAGAAGTGGAATTATGGAAGTTTCTACAATATTTTAATGACTCTTAAAATTGTGTTTGTAGACTGACATAGCTACAATTAAGACAACTAGTTTTTCTAATTCAAGGCAGAAGTTACAGGAAAATTCCATTAGCAGAATAAATTCCATTAGCAAATATTTATGTGCTCACACATAAAGGAAGAAAACAATTTGACAAACTGCATTTGCATTCTGGGCTGCGAACTCACACTGCCATCTCATAGCCAGTTTTTCATCCTCTAATACTCCCAAAGCCTGCTCTCAAACTACTCATTGCCCAGCCTGTATCCATGTTTGGGACCGCCCCCACCGAGGTGGAGAACTTTACACTTGGCCTTGTTGAACTGCATGAGGCTTGCATGGGTCCACCTCTCAGGCCTGTCAAGGTCCCTCTAGATGACATTCCTTCCCTCCAGAGATCAACCACACCACTCAGCTTGGTGTCATCTGCAAACTTGAAGTCTAAAGATCTGTTAGTAGAGAAAAGGGCCAGTGAAATCCCCCAAGAAGGACAAAGTTGCTGTCATTTTCTTTCATCTGGAGTAAGAAAATTTAGGAGCTAGTTTGTCTTCTGGATCCATCCCCCCAAAAATACCTTCAGCATGTAGTTGTTCAGATTGCAAACTCTTATATGGTTTATTGTATCAGCAGAGATTACCTAAGCATTGCAGAGTTGCATCTTCACTGCTGCTGTGCTAGTAGTATATATGTCAAGACACAAGCATAAGTCAGAGCTTTGCTCCTCTAAAAAATGTTTAATGAAACAAAGGATTTTGGATTGTAATAAAAGCTGAAATCTATGAAAGATTTTTTTGTGTCTTTGTGAAATAATGTTCAAAGGAAGCTGTTAACTTCTAGTAATATTACTCAGAAGTTAATGCTTTATATTTTATGAACTCTTAATTTTGAGACTTTATTCTGAGTAGAGAACGCTCTTCTTCATGGCTGTGTTTTTACCACCCCAACAGTATCTAATTTTAGATTTAACCATGTACAATTAAGCAAATTTGTAGCTTTGACTGTCCAGTGATCTGTAAAACTGCTTGGAGACTGAGGATTAAACCTTCATTAGGGCTCCACGTGACCACCTACATTACAGTGAACAGCTGGATTTTATTACATGTGGGTTTTCATTTCTGTAATTCAAACTTAAGCAACGTTGCTTTTTCATACCTCAAAGATTTTCAGGATTCAATTCTGAAATGTAAGATGAAATCTTTTTATTTTTAATACTTTTTGTTGTTTAGAAACTTGCATTTAAGGAGGCAAAGAAGTGATCAAGTAGGTTTAGTATACAAGATTTAAAAAAAAATTACTTCAAATCAGTATAAATGCAACTGTTAACTGGCTATAATTCAATCTTTATTTTTTACAGAATGGCTTCATAGATTCCATATAGTATGTACGTCATCACTTCGTTCACAGGTTTAATCTCTTTCCCTCACTGTTTATTTTCTTGCTTTCTGTGAAATAGATCTCCATTGTGGCTGTTTGCAGCAATTTGTGATCATGGCTATTCGTATAAGACTTATATATTTAAAGGAAGGAAGAAAAAATTATAAACTGTTTTGCATTTAAATGCTACAATCAAAGAAAAGTATGCACTGGTCCGTTCCATGTGTATGTCAAATTAAACACCTTCTCAACTACATCTTACAGAAAAAGAATTTTATTTAACTTTCAATTTGCTTCAACCTTCTTTCTCATAAGATTGAATTTTTTATTAATTAGGTATTTTCTTAAGAAAACTGCACTAAGAATCATGCACTGTCATACTGAGAAGAATATGAATAACTCAAGATCCATCACTACCTACCATAATTAAAAAAAAAAATGTATATATATTTCCCACCCACTCCCTGCTCTATTTATTCTATAAGACCTGTATGACCTGATCTTTCAGCAAACCTATGCGAGTTAAGAGAAAGGATTTCATTGTGTTTTAACACTAGCTTCTGATCCACCAGCTTATTAGGAGTCAGACTCTTCTGTTTGTGATTGAAAGACTACAGAGGAAATTAGAAATTAATTGTGATACAGCTGTACTGAGTGATAGAGCTGACTGATTTTGGCAAAAGCAATGTTGCTCTCAGTCATTGAAATTCCCCTTCCTTTTCTTGTTACATTCACTCTTTTATATCTTATTCAGTAACAGGCATGTAAAAAAAAAAAAAAAACCAAACAGGAAAACCCTAAGGAAAAAAAAAAAATAACAAAACCTGATAAAAACAAACTCAAAACTTTTGGTTCAGGATGTCACAGCTAATGACAAGATTGACAGTGTGAAGACCAAACATACCTGGTCATCAGAATACTGTCATTAAATAGTTGATTAATAGTATTATTTAAAGTATCTAGATGACGTTGTTTTGGTTTCATTTTCTTTGGGTTTTTTGGGTTTTGTTTGTGCGTTTGTTTCTTTGATTGCTTTTAAAAATATAATTAGATTTTGACCCCAAATAGCTGTGGCTCCAAAATCCCAGTGGCTGGACTTGGATTTCTTCAGGGTTCTTTTACCATGCATTCTAGGAGATTATATCTTCTGAGGACATATAGAGGACATATTTTACCCAATCACCGGTTTAGACAGGGGCTGAGCGTGTTATCCATGCTACTTTTGGCCTCACTTGCTGGGAAGCTTCTTATTGATTGGATACAGTCCCAAACATGGATCACGGTATACAGTGGTTTCAAAAGTTGATTTCATCCAGTCATGTGCATTCTCCAAACGTGCAGCACTGGAGAGAACCCAGATGGATTTTCCCCACTGTTATGTTACCTTGTAAATACTAGTCCGTACATTAAAGATACGAAAACCTTGGCGGTCTGGGAAAGGAATGAGAAAATCTTCAAATGCTATTTCTTCCGCAACCGGTAGGATATGCCACACTCCACAAAATGGATCTTCTTAAGCTCAAACCGCATGAGAAATAACTATGCAAAAATATAAATCAGTTTTTAGGAATAGAATAAATATATATGATTATTTTGGGGGAAAACGATAAATGTGTTTGTAATCAGGTGATATAAGCTTTGGTTGGGGCAGCATACGGGGTGCATGATTTGAGGGAAAGATACTCCTTGCATCCAACACTGACAAGATAAAGAAAATGCTGCTACTTAATGCTACATCGATATTAAGGAGTTTTTCTTCCCATTTTTGGTAACAACACCATGCGGCACAGATTCGGTCAGTGGAAAGAAACTCTTCCTTTTGGTCGTTCTAGCTATTATTTAATTTTATTGCAAGAAAACAACTATTTCTAACAGATTTTCACACTAGAAATTCTTGCTGGTCTTTTAGGTAAGGGCAAAATCACATAGGGTGTGTAAGCACTGGTGCCAAGTGGGAGCTGCGTGCAGGTTTCTGTGTTTCAATTAGGTGGCTGAGATTACTCTGCAGCCAAATGATTTGTACTGGACAGCACAGCTGGAAAGCGATACTGGATGTGCACCTACTTGGGTTATCTGTTGTGTGGATCGCTAACTCCTTTACATGCAACAGTCCCCTGGTCAGAATCAATGCACCCCCTCCTTCTCTTGGGCAGCAGTGATGAACCCTCATCACAGGGTGTCAGTTTGACACAGGTCATTAAGCAGTCATTGATAATCTTTCCTTGAAGGAAAGATTCGCCTGCAGCTTCCTTGGGCAGACGTGTCTGCTTTCTATTGGTCTGTTCACCTAACTCCTTAGCTCAGGCTTCTAGCTCATAGATGTTCATATCACTTTTCCGTACTTTCTCCTGGGTCTTTGAGACTCCTCCATAAATTCTCTCTGACAGGGTCAATTTTTCGTTCATCTTTTGTTCCCTTTCCATCCTTTCTTCAGAAGTTTCTCCATAGTTTGCAACTTTCACAGTGATGATTAACAACTTACTACTCTATGCTTATAAATAAGTTACTGTTTTATCTTATAGGGTTAATTGAAGTTTGTACGATGCTCTTGTCAGCCAGGTCTAATCCAACTCAACTGCCACACAGGAAGCTTCTGAAGCAGAGACTTTTTGAAAACAGGGACTTTTTTCAGGGGAAGTAAGCTTAGCTTACATTTCTACCTTATAACTTTCCTTAAACAAACACCCACTTTCATCTGCTGATGAAAAAAAAAAAGCTAGATTTTGTAGATCTTTAGATTGGATGGCTCAGCTGTTCTTGTGTTAGATAATATATATGATTATCTCTGAAATCAGGTGTGTAAATGCTTTGGCTAGTACAAGTCAGATAATTTCAGCACAAATAATTAATGATTTCATTTTTCATTGTTTTAGTATTTGCATTTCAACTGATACAAAAAAATGTACTGAGGGGATAGAAATAATATAACGCAAATCATGTGTATACACACTGGTCTCAAAAAAGTAATAAGAAAATTTGTTTACAGCTCATGATAAAATGGGTTGGCCCTTAATATTGAATAAAGTAGAGCATTTATAGTAGAGCTGTTCAGAGAATGAGATCTTCTGTCTATATCAGATGAAATATTTAAATCCCATTTTTGTGTAACTGAAATGTAAACAAAACCAGAATTTTCTTAGAATCATTTTTTTTAGAAACAAATTTTCAGTTAAAATACCTCTTTAACACTATATTTTATTTCAATATTTAAACCAGCATCAATGTGAAAACAAAGAGAGCACAAGTATCTATTTTCAATATTTTACAAACTTTATTAAATGCTAGCATACTTTGGCCAAAAGATTTTTAAAGAAAAACAAGTACAAAAGTGAAATGATGTAGATATGTAGATAACAAACCTTCATGAAAACATTGGTCATAGATTCCCCTGTGTTGTGAGATGGGGAACTGAGACGACAAAAAGTTTCAGGCTTCATTTCCCAATAGAAAGAAATGAGTGTCATTTTTCATATTTAGCATGTACAGTGCGAATATTTATGCCTTAACTCACCATTCTATTCTCAGTTTATGATCAACACGGCAAAAAAATCTAAATGCTGGAGCATGGTTCATGTAACATTAGATAGCATTGAGATTGACCTAAAGGCAAGCCCAGGGCTTCCTCATCTTTTTGAGATTAATCACTTCCCTAATACTAAGTTCTGTAGGAAACAATCCTGAATTTGATAGACATGAGGGAAATCAAGGTCAATTCATTTTCTGCAGAGACTTATGGAAGGAATGGGAAATGTGTATTTGATAGAATCTTCTTTTTTTGAGAACTATGTATCTTTTGACCAAATTAATCTCAGTCTACTTTGGAGAACCTGGTTCACTTCACCCTGTTTTTCAAAGAAACATGAAACATAGATTTCTCAGAGGCCAAGCCCGTAAGGCCTGTGAAGAAATACAAGTACCAACTATATAAAATATATAATTTGGGGGAAATGGTAGCACTATTATAATAAAAATATAGAGTGGCATAATTTTAATTGAAAGATGTTCAAAATTGAAACTGAGAACAGCTCTGAGGAACAACCACTTTATTCAATGTCTATGATTATTACCACATCTGCTGTGACATATAAAGTTATTTTATTTTTAATTGTTCTATAGTGAACTGGGGCTCTAATTTGATGATTGTAATTTGTATTTGAGAAGACTAGAAAATCTGTTCCAAGGCCATGTCACACTGATAGGCTTATATCTATGCTATTTTGGGCTAGTCCCATCTATAACAGACTCTTGTGGTTTAAGATGTTGTCTACAGGGAGGGAGGGGGATTTTTCCCCCTCCCCTTCCCTTCTTAGCCCTCAAAAGGTTTTTGCTGCTTTGTGGGGCATTGCAAAACCAGCCCAGCTTCAATTTCTTGCCCCCTACCCTCGGAGTCAAGACATGCCAGTCAACACCTCTTTGAATAAACATTTTAAAAGCAGCAACCCACGTGACTTCCCTGGCACATTACCTGTGACATTGGTAATGTGTCCAATTCAAGATTTAAAAACAAATAAACACTGGATTGCAGCCGAAGTGAATTATTTTTTTGTGTCTCTTAGAAATTCAAACATTCATGAAGAAATATTTTCCCCCAAATTTTTATGGATAACACTTCAAGAAAGTTCCAAAAAGGTGTAAATTATCTCCCTCCCACAGCTCTACTGCCCATGTTGGTCCCTTCTTGGTCCTGTAACCCAACAGATGTTCACTTTCCAACCCTTTTCCACCTCCTCTGTACTATGCTTCTTCACCCTTGACATGACCCACCCTACATAACTACCTTACTCCCGTATTTAATCTTCTCTTTATCTCCCCTTTTTAAATGATACTATTTCTTCCGTTCTGCAACTAGAGAGTTTCCATGACAAAATAATTGATAATAAGGGTTACAGAGATGAAGAAACCTGAAGAAACATCACAGAAAGATGATGACCATTAAATAAGCTCTAAAAAGGATTATTATGAAGCACAAATAAAGTAGCTGAGGGAAGCTTTATATAGCAAAGGATCTAAAAAAGTGATGTAAAGTCAAGGATCTCAATGTCATCTCCTCAACAGCGAGGACAGTTAAAGACTTCCCTGGAAAGCTGATATTCACAGTGAAATATGTATCTCGCCTACTTTTCTGTAGAGAGAGTTTTAGAATCCTCCCTTACAAAACTACATTTTAAGAACTTACTATCCATGCATTATTAAAGAAAAGATGGTTTTCTCCACAGCCCACTGTTACTGTTTTTTTTATTTTATTTTTAAAGGAAAGTGTCTTTTAATGGAAGAAATCTACCACTAATCACTTTTGCCTGCATCAAACTGGCAAAGCCCTTCTCCACTCTCCACACTATAAAGGACTTTCTTTTCACCACTTAAAAATATCTGATTTCAAGCCTTGTGAGACAATCAGGTTACACAGATTTTCTGGAACACCTGAGGAATAGACAGTGGAGCAAATTCTGGAGCCAAGAGAATTTGCACGAGGTGGTAGGGGGAGTTTTCTTACCAGTTTCTATTTTCTGTGTGTAAGGTATATTGTCCATGTTTCCCAGTCAGCTTGTTTATGCCAGAATATTAATGCTAATGGGTCTGATTTCTTCTCTATTAAGAAATTATTAATATCCATTAGACTATTTCTGCAATGGATCAGGTGAATCCCATGTGTTTGAGCTGGGGAGGGCAGAGAGCTGTGACGTCCCCTGGAAAACTGGTAACTCTTAAGCTTTGCAGCCACCCAGAGAAAAGACTACACATTGCCAGGGAGTTTGTCCCAAAGAGTTCAAATTGAACTGACATTTATGAGTTTAAAAGAACTACGTTCCCCCATTCTGGGATTATGATTCTTTCCCCACCACCCTCTTCAGCACGGACCGCGTGTGAGGGTTTGTAACGGGATGTGGAATGGAGTGGGTGAATCTATATATGTGTTATACCTATTTATGCAGTTATTACCATCGTTCTGTCATTTTTATTTCTGTCCTACCCGAGTTTAAGTGATTGATTTATGGTTCTCATTGTTTTTGAATTAAATTGATTTTCTTTCACCCCCTTTAATCTGAACACGCTATGATGTTTTTCTTTGCTTGCAGCCGTAAGGCCCATTGTTTTCTTTCCAGCTCGAACATTTCAGTCCTTTCGTGTAGCTCTCTGAGAGATAAACCTCTCCCTGAGGGCAATTTGTCACTCTACAACCTTTTGGTTCTTTTCAAACCGCAACACAGACACTTTTCAGAGACACGTAGCTTCAGAAATTCAGAACAAAGTTAGGGAGTTTGTTCGCACTGAGGCAGCATGAACTGTTTGAGCGCTCTCCCAGGTCTTTTTCCTTTGTTTGAACTGAAAAATATGAAGAGAGCAAGATACAATTAATTAAGAGACATTTTTCATTTACATTTGTTTGCATTTTGTTCTTTTTAAGAGAAAAAAATAGAAAGCTCGGTTTATAAAAATGAGAGTGTTAAAACACCCATCAAGAAGCATATGGAACCAGACATTGCTATGTTTAACAAGAATAAGTGGGAAAATTATATTTGTAATAACAGTCCAGAATTAGTCCTCAACTTCTTCCCCCAACCCAACAACAACAACAACAAAACAACAAAACACCAGTACTTGTTGCATCTCTCAAATTGCAATATTGGTAAAATGAATGAACATGGAAAGTGTTAAGTGGGAGTCTGTGATTAATTTCCCCTGGTATTACATGTACATACCTACTCTGTTGGCATTGCATAGTTCCATCACATGTTGTTATCTTCTGAAGTACTTTAGCAAAGCTTTAGAAAAATTCTGTTAGCCAAGGACAATTTATTCACTGACATGCATATTGTATTTCTGTCATTTCTGTGTTAACCTTGCAGTAAGGACAGGGGTATTTGTGCCAAAGTTTGTAAGTTCTTCTGGCAACTTTTCAAAGCTGCTTTATTGTTACTGAACACTGTGAAAGTCATTTGCATCATGTTCCTGTTCCAACTTTCTGTTTCACTCAGGTTTTGTTTGCAGATATGCTTGCGCAGTCAGTCTATACTCTTGCTAGACACTCATTTCTGGTACTTTTGAATAGTGGTGTATATAGTACTAGGAGATAAAAGAAATAGTATGAGGAAAATAGAAGAAACATACCCATCTTCTCCACAATTCTCAGTTTATTGATTTAGTCTTTGCCCAAATTACATTGTCTCATGTTACTAGAAGGGAAAGACAAAAAGTCTTACTGTAATTCCAGAATTTTTAAAGAAATATTCAAATTTCTACTTTTAACAAGTCTTGTTATTTAAATATCAGAAATTACATTGTTTCATAAGATAAAATCTAATGATAGATGGGAAAAGTTTAAGGCCATAGAAGTCACGCTTGATAAAATGGGACAGTATAAAAGAGTCAATTTGCATAATAACATTGTGAAGTATTACCGATGTTCCAAAAGTGTCTTCAGGTTTTTTCTGATCTTATAGACCCTTTGTTGCTAACATTTGGGCCTTCAAGTAAGTTTTTCCAATTGTGATGAAGGAGGTTGAGGAATCTGTTCATTGGAAAGTAACATCTGGAGGACTCCCCCCGGGCTGTAAGAGTTTGCAAAGTGTAACTTTCTCAGGAATTCCTCCTCTATTTAGTTATTGTTTTAGTCTAATGAACAGTAGACATTAATTCAGTCTAAGATGCCTGCATGTCCGTAGGGGAAAGTAAAAACAAGGATTGCCTTAAAGAGATGACATATGTAGTGGAAGAGGTGATCATAAGGAAGTTTAGGGGTGGTTATTGTGGTTATTGGCTGTGAAACAATAGATAAATGTTCTATACAAAGAGGCAAAATGAACATTTTATAAGTTTTTTTCTTTTTTTTAGCTCCAGAGCTTAAATGCTTAATGCTGTAACAAAAATTAAGAAATAAAAATTAGATTCCTACCTCTTTAGGCTGTAAAATTAAGACAGGCAGGAATGTAATTTTAAGTATTTTAAGCAATAAAAGCGTTTTTATCTCTGTATGAAGGTAAGAACTTGTCACAGTTTTCTTCCCTCTCTACAGTCAAAATCATTAGATTTTATCACACAATGGTGAAGGAATAAAATTATGAATTTCAAAAGTTCTTTTCAAATGTTTCTGAAATGGAACATTACTTTTTAAACAACCTTTAAAAATCTTTATGTAAAATTATTCAGCATGCCTTTCTACAACTCTGGAAATTTAGTACAAATAAAAAGCTGGCCAGTGTTTTCAGAGACTTGTGATGGTCTTTGGTAACCACCCGCATTGTAAAGAGTTCAATCTTATTTATATGGATGTCTTAGAAAATGCTGCCTAAGCTTGCATGCTGTTGAAAATGCTGCGCCCAGAATTTTAACTCGCTCCAAGCAATTCAGCATGTCACTCCAGTCTTGAGGGAGAGTCACGGGGCAACTGCTTGTCAAATACCAGATTTACTTTAAAATTGCTTTAATGACTTCTATGACAACATACAGTTTTGGATTTACAACAAGAGCATGGGGGTTGTAGTGGGGGCAGGGAAGGGGGGGAGTGTAACAGATGCTGAATAGAAATAGACCAGTCTAATAAAGAAGCTTGAGACCTACATCATCTACACAACAAAATTAAAACCAGATTTTTTTTCATTAGATATTCATAACCTTAATCTCCTTTTTACATAGCTGAACCATGAAAAGGATTATGTTTGAGGAATCCTCGAGTACAGTCCTAAACAGTAAGAGGTACCTTTGGTCGCATATCCCAGGGTATATGATTCCTTTACTAGGAAAGGTTTCAAAGAACTGCCATGTTTCCTGAATAAAAAGACGAATATAAAATACATGGATATATACAAATGGATTGAGCTATCTTCTTAACAGTAGGTACATAGCGTGTATATATACGTATGTGAACAAGTATACACTCATATATGTACATAATAGCATGTACATTAAGCACATTGTATAGATGTTGCTATTTCTTCATGTTTTTATAGCATCAATTCTTTCTTGTAGTTATTACTTGTTTGTCCATTTTTACTGTTCCTCTTTCCAGTGACTATAGTATTATTGTATACCTTCTGTACATCATTATCCTCGTTTTTCTTGATGTGCAGATATTTTTCCACGCTCAAATGAAAGCAATATTATTTTACTTCTTCAAACACATGCAGGTAGTCACCTAGTCCTGTTTGATAAAGAATATAAAAGCAGGAACTCTTTGACAGTGAATTTGGAGACCTCTCCTACGAGTGGACGCACTGTGTAGGAATTCCCAATTGCCAGGAGGGTTCTCCAAATCCTTCGCGGTGACGGGGGCTCCCCAGCTGATGTACAGTATTGGGATGATGGTGGCGTATTAAAGGCAGTTGGTGATGGCTCGCTCTTAATCACTACAG
Source organism: Bucorvus abyssinicus (assembly GCA_009769605.1). NCBI lineage: Eukaryota > Metazoa > Chordata > Aves > Bucerotiformes > Bucorvidae > Bucorvus > Bucorvus abyssinicus. The sequence continues at coordinate 130,365,728 of CM020024.1, forward strand.
CTGACTTTCTGTAGTCATGATTAGGTGCGTTACTTTGCTTGCTCTTTTTACCCTGCTTACTCTTTTCTCCTGCTTTGAACTAAAGTAAAATACATTTATTTTTGGTTTTAACTTGGGGTTTGTGCCCTTGCTGTTGACACCCCATTGTTCAGCAAAACATAGTGTAAAAGGGGCATTCTGAGATAATTTTCTGTGGTCCATGTTTTCATTGGTTTTTTTCTTCTTACTGATGTTATGCATACACTGTCTGAATCAAGACTGAAATGTCACTCAGTAGAGGTTATATAACAGATTATATGTAATATATTTTGCAACATCTAACTAGAGCTCATCCATAAACCGCCATGAAATTCTGGCTATTTATATGTATGTCAGCAGTCAATTTGTAGAATTTTATCCTTGACCTTAAGTCATTGATGACTTTTTCTTTGTTCATTTGCTGCCAGGTGTCCTAGCAATAGCATATAAATCACCACAAAATAACTAGCATAATGTACACTCATTCTTTAATATTTTGGTAACTTGTTTCGTTAAACACTCCCTTCACTCTTGACCCCATTTTGCTATGCAGTGAACGCTAATCTTGAGTTGAATGCAAGAGTCAGAGAGCAACCAGATACACAAGAGACAAGAAGCTAGAGACAGGCTGATGGAAAGGGTGACTGCATCAGAATTGTGGTAAAGTTCCATGGAATTAAGAAGATTAAGGAGAAAGGAGATCAAACACGTTTATATTAAGTATGGGATTTTCATTCTGTTGTATTTACATTATTGAAAATTCTATGTCTGGAACTTTAACTCACTCCAAGAAGTTCAGCTCATTCTTCAAAGTGGGAATGATTCTACTGAGGGGAAGAAGAAATTTAGATCAGGTCTTTAATAACGCTAGCTTGTTTTGATGATCCAACAATATACATAACATGAAATGAGGGGTATTTTCCCCAGTCCTGGCATGTCAGGACCTGCAATAATTTTTTTAAAATCTATTTTAAAATATCAAGATCAGAAAGATTTTTTTTTATTTAAGAATTTCATAGAATATCTATACTGCACTATCTTAAGGTAATGGAGATTACATTATACTGGCAAAACAAATAGGTTTTCTGACAGCTGTAGTACTTACTTTCATCTAGAATTCCTTTGACTACTTTGTGAAGAAATGAATAGTATTTTTGTTGGGCTTTTTTTTTTTTTTTTTGACTACAACACAGAAAACTTGCCTATATCATTATCTCTTTTCTTTCTTAGACATCTTTCTCCATATTTAGGTGGTTTGCCATAGCTTCCCTTAAGCTAGTTCATTAATATCTTATGGGCTTATTTTGTCTTAACTTCCATCTTTCTGTTTTTAATCAGTTGTTTTATCGCAGTTGAGGGATGCATTTAGACCATCTATTACAACATTCCAAACTGTTCCAGTGTGAAGTGTACATATTTCATCACTGTCTCAATTCAACATTAATTTAAGAATTAACACAATTTATATCAGTTCTAATGAGATTACACAACTCTTTAAATATAGTGTTCAACTACCTGAAACCCAAGTATTCGTTCTAACACTTTCTGCAGCAATTTGTGTTTTCTTAGTTAACAGAAAAACCTAGATAAGCAAAATGACTTCATTATAGCCAGAGTCCGAGTCCAAGTTAGAACGAGCATTGCAGTTACTATGCATTTTTGAGGATGTGTTAATCAAAAGGGCTTATGCTTAGGTTGTTTTTGTAATGCTTATGTTATTTTTGTATGGCACTGTCCTAATCTCTGGTATTTTAGGTTTCCATTAGTAAAGATGACCTTAAGTGAGTTTGTATGAATGCATAATCTGATACGGCAAAGGACTGAAGTATTTTCTTGAAAATACTGAACAGCTTTTCTGAAAATAAAGTAAAATTTTGTGGTATTAGTGTGGAAATATCTTCATGACATGGCAGATAATGTGGTTTAATGATATGGTACAGATTCTTCATTTGTGATATCTTTTCTGACTGTCATTTGGTGGAAATTACTGAGTTATACACAAAATATGGTACTAGACATCCCTTTGCTGTATAGTTCTATTTATTATACAGTCTTACTTTTTCTTTATTTGAGAATCATTTGGAATTCTTTATTGTTTTTAAGTAGCTGAAAATAATAGTTTAGTGATGATGATCTGTAATAATGGCTTTGTATTTCAGTAGCAAGTACATGTCATATTTTGATCAGATTCTCCTAGGCTATGCTTTTGATTCTCAAATCAAATTCCATCTCCAAGCTCAAAAGTCAAACCAAGTCACCCATCAGGGGTAATTGAAATAGGTTAGGTATATCTTATCCTGCCTTAGGGATACTGAAACCCTTCAATGTCCCATCAAACTGTGTATGATTTATTGTCTGAAAATTAATTTTATTGAATTTCCCTTATTGTGCCACTCTCAAAATAACTATACATACGAATTTGATATTTTATCAACATCTGATGTTTGAAACATTTCTATTTTGTCTTTTTCAGAATGCAAGTGACAATCACATGATAAAAGGCAATTCATGGTCCTGAGTTGCCTCTTTTCTCCTCTATCAGTGCTGCCAAGAGATTATAAACAAATACAGTAATGAAACTGTTCCACTGCTGTAATCCTCAATAATATAAAAAGTAGTGCAGCTTATGGTATAGCCTTCACTGAGTGTTTCAACATCCCTGATTGTTTTCTCAAATTGACACAGTTTCTATATGCTTTCTTCTGGTGCTCTGTCCTTCACTTCTATGAACTGTATGTAAATGACATTTTCAGCATCCAAAATAATCCTAATTCAAGAAAATTTACTACGTCTGTAAACAACCTGTGCAGGTTATTACTCTGATGCTTGTTATGGATGTGTTCACTGTCAAAACAGAATCCAGTCAACAACTACTCCCACTCTTTTCTTAGATACTACATAAAATCATAAACAAGCACGTATATTATAGAAGAATGGACCGTGCAATGTGTAACTTCATTTGAGTAGTGTTAACAGAGAAAAATATTGATTAAAAAAAGCATTAGTTAAAAATAGTTCAAGAGTATACATGATGATGAGAGTATTTAAAATACTTTTTGATTTGCATTAAATAAATTATTAAGTTGTGATACTTAACCATGCTTTAAGTAACTTATGTTTTTTTACGTAAACTATTAAACTGTGTAAACCAGAAAGGCATGAATAATATTGCTGAAGAATTGTTGGCATTTGAACTAATAATATGCTAAGTGATTTGCAATTTAAAATGAGAGAAGTGCCTAGATTTGTGTTTCCACTTACTCTATAAAAAACTACCTACTCTTGCAGAAGAAGGAAGCAGGAAAGAGAGAAATTTCGGCATTTATTTACTATGACATGGAATTATAAACAGATACATAGACTAGGTATAAAGAAATTACATATGTATTCAAACCTGGCAGAATTATTAGGCTCTGTGCTATCAGGATGCCACGAGAATTTTTGATTTTGCACATTTAGAAATAAATATATAATTACGTATTGCCATGTGCATAGAACATCAGTTGAGATTTCAGGACTTCTTATTTAGGTTAGAGACAAAGGACAAAAGTAGGTTGTCCTGAGGACACTAATAAACCTAAATTTCCCTGATCAGCTTCATCTGGGGCCTCCACCTACATACCCTAACCATGGGCCCAGGAGCCCCATTTCAGCCTGGGTCTTCACTTGCTATCATCTGAGCTGTGCTGTAGACTTGGTGATCTCCAGCTCAGCCGTAGCAGCACTAGATTGTGTTGATCCTGACCTGTGGACTGTTTTCCTGGCTTGACTTCAGCCCAGCCTCATCACTATGGTCCTGCCTGAACACACTTGGGCTGTGTCTGATCCTGGTTCCCCTCATTAGGCTTGATCTTACAGCCCGAACATTGCTATAAACCTGCCTTTTTCAAGTGTCTGACACTAAGGGTTTAAATCTAAGTTGATTTTCATTGGGATGATTTTGTTTGCCTTTCTACTTTCTTGATAAGTTAATTGCATAGTAACTTTATGAAGGTACTGTATGCTTTGACTGGAAGTAGCTGGGAAATATTTGAATAACTTCCAGTAGCTATCAGACCAGGAAAGTCTAGAAAATTTAATAGGAGTAAAGTATGTACCATGACAAGGGTGGTGAAGCATGTTCAGACTAAGTAAAACTGGCAGCATAAATAGCTTTTAAATGGATGTATAACCTTTTTAAAGGCTAGCTATTCATTCTCCCTCTTTCACTTCTTTTCTGATCGAAATAAATGCCTCCATAATTCACACAAGATCTCAAAGATACTGTAGGAAATTCACTGAAAACATGAAAGAAAAGAAGTGCATTCCTGAGGACCAGAAAGAGGCTTCAGGCATCTGAAGCTTTGATCAGATGTCTAAGACGTTAATTGATTCTTCATCGCATTGTTGTGTTTTGAAACTATGAGGCTGTTGTCTTGAAAAGTTTCGAGACTTATTGTAGTTTCGGGGGAAATGTAAACCTACCAAAAACTACATAAAAGAGAGCTTAGTGGCTCGTTAGGGCTTGTTCTAGGCTGTGTTTGGGCCAAGGAAGAAATGACACAAGTGAGTCACAGGTTTTAACTTCAAGAGGGTGGAAACAGAAAGTGTTTTAATGCCAAAAGCAATTAAAACTGTAAATCAATCGTTTAAAATTAAACAGGACCGGTCGGAAAGGAGGGAGAGGGAGAGAGATTAAATACATAAATAGATATATAGATATATACACATTCCTTCTCCCCGCCGGATCAACATCCCTGCTTAAACAAAGGACGCGCCGCGGCTGCCCCGCCGGAGGGTGGTGGTGGGAGGAGAATCGCCAAAAAGGAGTTTTCAACCTCCAGGGTCCAGTCCAGAACAAACTGTCCAAGCAAACTTTCGCAGAAGAAGTCTTTGCTCTCACCACGGGCAGAAGACTCCATCATATCTTCTCCCTGGGTGTTCAACTGTCCCTCCGTTGGATGACGGCCGTGTTGGGTCCCAGTAGGACTTTCCTCACCAGCTTTGCAAGCGGCGATCCATCTCGTGTCCCACGGTGGTGGATCTCTTGATGTGGGGGTGGGGTCACCTATCATGTACCCCTTTCCACCTCCTAGAGGCAAACGGGAAAGTACTTGCGAAAGAAATTCTTTTTACTGCTATGTGGAGGCAGGAGGCGTTTTGTTCTCTCTGTGTTAGAAGTTCCTCTCTCGGGTCCTGTTCTGAAAAACTCAAATGTGCACGCCGGGGCGTGTTGGAAAACTCCACTTTTTATACGCTTATTTGCTGTGGCATGACTGAAATGTCTCAACTCCCTACCAGAGAACCGAGAGGGGTGGTGCTTCTCTTCCCAAAAATTGCGTGAACTCTTTCCCACGCTTTGGGGGGGAAAAGAAAGGGGAGGACAAAGGTCTCACCCCGCCGCTGGCGTCATCTTAACCCATTACACGCGTTCTTTCCTTCTTTCATATGAGCACACCCTCACACTGTGCTTTTTCTTTGAACTTTACTAATTTTCAAAGTTATTCTGCCCTCTGTGGCTCTCATACTATCAAATGCTCCCAAAACTTCAACATCCCTCCACATCTCAGCAATTAGGTAAAATATTACCTTGTTATACCTTACTGGCCTTTAACAGCGCCACCTGGAACCCCATTGCACTCCTTTACAAGGGTCTCAGGAGCTCCATTTCAGCTCAGCACTGGGCATCCAGCCCCAGCCCCAGTGACACAATGAGCGTGTGGGTTCCCAGCCCCATCTTTGGACTTCAGCCCAGCACTTTGGGTAGCTTGTGCCCTGGACAGGACCATTGGATCCACAGTGTATTTAGTCTCTGGCCCCATCGCAGAAACTGGCTGCCTATGGCCTGGACAGGTGTACATTTCACTGGATCAAGAACTGGCTGAATGGCCAGGCCCAGGGAGTGGTGGTGAATGGAGCTAAATCCAGCTGGCGGCCGGTCACCAGTGCTGTTCATCAGGGCTCAGTGTTGGGACCTGTCCTCTTCAACATCTTTATCAATGATCTGGATGAGGGGATTGAGTGCACCCTCAGCAAGTTCACAGATGACACTAAGTTGGGAGGAAGTGTTGATCTGCCTGAGGGTTGGGAGGCTTTACAGAGAGATCTGGACATGCTGGATCGATGGGCTGAGGCCGATTGTATGAAATTCAACAAGACCAAATGCTGGGTCCTGCACTTGGACAACAACAACCCCCTACAATGTTACAAAATTGGGGAAGAGCGGCTGGAAACCTGCCCAGCAGAAACGGACCTAGGGGTGCTGGTTGACAGCTGATTGAACATGAGCCAGCAGTGTGCCCAAGCAGCCAAGAAAGCTAATGGCATCCCGGCTTATATCAGCAATAGTGTGGCCAGCAGGAGCAGGGAAGTGATTGTTCCCCTGTACTCGGCACTGGTGAGGCCACACCTTGAGGACTGTGTTCAGTTTTGGGCCCCTCACTACAAGAGGGATATTGAGGCACTGGAGCGGGTTCAGAGAACAGCAACAAAACTAGTGAAGGGTTTAGAGAACTTGTCTTATGAGGAGCAGCTGAGGGAACTGGGAATGTTTAGTCTGGAGAAGACTAGGCTGAGGGGAGACCTTATGGCTCTCTACAGCTACCTGAAAGGAGGTTGTAGGGAGGTGGGGATCGGTCTCTTCTCCCATATTATGAATGACAGGACGAGAGGAAATGGCTTTAAGTTGTGGCAGGGGAAATTTAGGTTAGATATCAGGAAAAATTTCTTTACGCAGAGGGTCATTAAACATTGGAACAGGTTGCCCAGGAAGGTGGTGGAGTCCCCATCCCTGGAGGTGTTTAAAAGTCGTGTGGATGTGACACATAGGGACATGGTTTAGGGACCCTGGCAGTGCAGGGTGAAAGGTTGGACTCGATGATCTTAAAGGTCTCTTCCAACCAGATGATTCTGTGATTCTATGATCTCCTGCTGCTCCTTACAGGATCCACCAGCCAGTCCCTGATCCTGATTCACTACTTGAAATGTGGGGAGTTGGTCATGCACACTATTACTGGCCAATACCCTCAAGACCTGTGGATTGACCTAGGACCCTCGCAGTGCCTGTCTTCTCACTGCAGGGGAGCAGCCAGCACTTTCTACTCCCTGACACTTTGATGTCAATGGTCAATGCACAAATTTTCAGCACCCTTTTCTTGCTTTTGATTGAACAGTAATTGTCATGGTTGTAATATATTACACACGCATAAGAAAGGTAGACAGAATTAATTAGGATGTGTTTAGTATTTTCATTAAAGAAGAGTAATAAAACTTTGTTGCATTTCAAGAGAGATCAACAAGGCCCAAGTCTTTTGATCAAGACCATGCTGTCTTTGAAATTTAATGTGAAAATTTATGAATCCCCAAATCCAAACCACGGTTTTATTATTTATTTTGATAGATCTTCCAAAAGTCCTCCATTTCAAAAGGAACTTACCAGAGCACTGGAGATTTGTATTCTAGGCTCCATGATTCTAATGTACCTTCATGTCAGTTGAATCAAGAATTTAGAATCTTTAGATGGAGACGTAGAATCATAAGACTATAGGATAATTCAGGTAGGAATGTGTCTCAGGAGGTCTCTAGCTCATCCTCCTGCTCTAAAGAGCAGGAGCTCTGAGGTCAGACAAGATAGCTCAGAGCTTGATTGGTCTAGTTGTGTCTTGAAAACTTCCTTAGACAGAGACCACACATCTTTTCTGAGCAATCTGCTCCATTGCTCAACTGCCCTTATGGTGAAGAAGGTATTCTTTACATCTAGCCTAAAGTTCACTTCTTTCAATTTATGCCTGTTTTCTCTCATCCTCCTGCCACATGCCATTGTGAGGAGCCTGGATCTGTTTCCTTGATGACCTCCCTCCTCAGCTGTCCTTTGTGTAGGTTGAACAAACCCCAGTCCAAACATGACCGTCTCGACCCTCTACTGAACTTGCCCCATGTGAATACACATCTCTTGTAAGTTCACTTGCAGAGGGCTTAGACGCTTAGTTGCAAAACAAGTTCACCTTGTCCTCTCACAATGGAAAAGGGACCGCAAAATATTACCTATATTTCATCTTCTGTTTTGGTCCGTATATGTGGCTTTTTTTGTTATCATAGTTCACATTTGTTTGCTATACCTGAAAATATTTCAGAAATGTTTAATCAGCTGAAGCTTTTTTCTCCATTATATTGGCTGTCTATATAATGTATTATTGGTATTCTCTAGTTCTTTATATGCTCTAATTATGCTTGTATTACACTACCCTTACAGCATTGTTAGGAACGAGAATAGTTTTAAGTCTGTGTAACAAAAAAGGATGTAAGGGGTTCTTTTTTGATGGTTTAGATTTCTGGAGATGTAACCAGGGAGACCATTTCCATAACGTATGGATGAGTACCATGAAAAACTAAAACATCTTAGAGATATGGTTGTCTGATTACCAAAATAGATTTGATCACATAAGATCCTTAAGGCTAACAATCTGGAGAAATGGAGGAGCAGTCTCATCACATGATCATTTCCAAATGTGACATGACAGTATTTAAATTTCCATGACTGAAATGAGTATAAAATTATTTGAATTCACCATGTGGTATTGTATGTTAACAGATGCTATAAGTGTCCTAAAGGAAGCACTTTATTCTCAGGGAGGTACTGAAGGCATAATACAAAACATTTTCCATTACTATTCTTTCTCAATCTTGAAGCAATCTTAGGCGACTCTCTTGCTTTTATAAAATTGTATTATGCAGAGGAAAAATAGTATCTTAACAATTATTCTGGTTTATATACATTAAGAAAGAATAAAATTGTAAATTTTGTTCACTTAAAACAGTTTTTTACACAAAAAAAAATGCAGATGATGTCACTTGATAAAACTAGTGCTGATCATGGTACCATTGTTCTGCTTCATCATGGTAGTTTCATGGATATCATATTATCCCATGGCTGGCATGTAGGAATGAATTTTCTCTACAGTTAAACATTTAGTTAAATAAATCTGATTTTTGTGATGTTGTGCTTCAATACTATTCAGTGATGGTACTAAAACTTTGCTATGCCAACACTGATGTATGCCTTGAAATGATTGAATCTGAGCTTTGTGTTGACATCAAGTCAAGGGCCATTAATCAACATCCAGACCTTACACTTTGGGCCGCCTGAGTCCCTTTTCTGCATCCAGAACTGTGAAACAACACTGAAGACTGTTTTTTCCAAAGGTGTGCAGTTTGTACTGTATATGTATCTGAGAACTCATTATTTTAGAAGGTCATGAGGGATCTTTGTCATCAGCTTGCTGTAAAACAAGATACGAATTTAAATACTTTCATTAGCAACCTCATTTTGTAAGGGGTTATCTGTGTACCCAGTATTAAAAATTTTCAGAGGATTAAAAATGGATGATATTTTCTGGCGTTAGCCCTATATATAAATTCTAATTATTATTAGGAAAAGCTGTTTGTTGTAGCAAATTTAAGAAAGACGATGTTAGTGCAAATATAAACATAAGGATATGTTAATGGAAGGTAGATAAACCTTTTCAATAAAGCTACAGATCATTGAAATCATAATTAGAATAGAGGAATTAACACGTGGATTTCCAGTCTTAAGGAAGAAATCTTTCATGTAACAATTAAGAATTTATTTTAGGACCTGTTTGTCAACCTCAGCATTTAGAGTATTTAACTTTTTATCTGAGTTTCAGGAAGAAAGAGAAGACCTACATTACAATCCCCCACTGAGTAATCTTGTCTTTAGTTATGACTAAAGAGGCACAGTAAAGAGATAAATGCACCTTGAAAGTATAAACCAATTATTTTTTAGCTAACACACACAAAAAGACAGCAAGGATTAATTGAAGAAAAACAAGGGAAATGAAAAATAAATAGATAAAACAAGAGAGAGAACACTACGGCTCTAAGCATATGCACAGGGATTGACCTCTTCTTCATAGAAAAGCTGTATCTATACGAAATATCTATACTTCCCCAGAGGTTCATGACCATCTGTAGTCAGTCTTCCTCTGTCCTCAACACTTTGTACACAAAAATAGCACTGTTAAGACAATAGCTGGCTTTATTGCCTGGTTGGTAAAGTCCTGAGACTGATCCTAATAGAGTTATTCCTATGAAAAATTGAGGTTATTAGGAAGTTTGGAAGGAAAAAAAAAAAAAAAAAGTCGTCCTATGGAGTAATAGGAAATGTTTGAAGCAACAGATAAATTTTTGAAAGAAGTAAGCAAGGGTAGTAATTAACGTCATCAAAGAAAGAAGGCTAGTTATAGGTGGAGTTCCACAAGAATCTATTTGGGGTCCTGTCTGGATTCATAGATTACCGAGTGTTGGAATAGTGTTCTGGAATTAACTCATCATATACTTAAGTTTTCTCTAGGTATCCATTGTCGGCATGCATAGAAAAACATGATCAATCTTGTTACTATTTGATACAGCTTGTTTTGTGGGCATTACATTTAGTATAAGATGGCACAATATTTTTTTCTCAGTAACCACATAAGAGTCTATTTTTTCAGCAAGTTAGTACTACAAATGCTAGTGTTTTTCTTAAAGGAATATATATTGAAACACCTAAAAATCACCATAAATTCAGTTTAATATGAAATTATTTTACTAAACATCCACAGTCTTTATCTCTTTAAGAATGTAACACGAAGATATAACCCTCTTTACTACAAAGGACTATAAGTTATTTTATTTCTATATTCAGAAATTGAAGTGCAACATTAAGCTGAAATCAGTCTGAAATTAATTGGGTTTGTATGTGCAAGCCCTGACAATAAGAAGAAGCTTTGTACACTTTTATGAATGGTTTACCTGCAGAATCTTGATAACTACAGAATGATGATTTGTCTGTACTTTATGTAGGTGATTTATACTGCCCATAACTGTACGAATATTTAGGCATGCAACATTCTGCACTCTGGAGAGATGGTGTAAATCAAGATGTGATGGCCAACTATTTAATTAAAGGCTAGTGCTTTACCCAACATCTGAATACCCGATTGTTACTTAATGCCTCAGACCTTCACAGAGAAAAATGTTGCCTGGGTCACCTCAGAAATAGAACTATCACAGTGAGATAGTCCTTTCTTCATTGAGAAGATTAGGATGGGGTGCTGTAGTCAAAACCATTTCATGTATTCATAATTATAAATTCTATCTCTGTCCTGATTTAAGATAAAACCGGTTTAGTTAGTTAGAAGCAAACCAATTACAGCATTCCTTCACCCTGCGTGTCACTACATCTCATTGGCTGTGGAGCTTCTTGGCAGGGTGATGTCTCTTTGTGAAGCTGTGTGCCAAGGCAGAGATCCCTCCTGACTGTTGCCCTGCTGCTCCAGCCAACCGCACCTCGCTCTCTCGCCCCTGCTGGGACTTTGCTAGAGTTGCCATGAGGGCTGCAATTGCTTCTGGGGGGTACCACTTGCTGCCGCTGCTCGACAGGGCTCCTGACCACTGGCCGATCTGCTGTCTGCTGCCTGGACTGCTGTGTGGCTCCAGAGCCGCCCTGCCTGCTGCTGCCCCCTGCAGCAAACTCCGACTGCCGCTTTGCCCCGGGGGCACATTCCGCTGCAGCTGCCGTTGTGCCAGCTCCAGCTCTCACCCCGCGGGCTCCAACCCCGGCAGCACCACTCCGTGCCTGGTAGTTTGTTTCACACTTTAACCCCTGCCACACCAGATCCCTGATACTTGTATATATTTGTTAATCCCTTGTTGTTGTTTGTTTGTATAATATCATTTTATTATTATTAAAATAGTTTTAGTTTCCAAAACTCAGCTGAGACCTCGCCCACTTTTTATCTTTTCCTTTTACATCTCTCCTTAACCCTTTCCTCCTGGAACGGAGAAGGGGTTGATTTAGAGAGAGAATTTGTCCCGTGGTTTGGTCCTGCCTCAGCCAAACCGGTGACATTTTCCGTAGCACATTATGGACAACATCTGTTGCAGGTTTTCATGTTATGCTGTTGTATTAAAAAATTGTGTTGGTGTATGAAAATAAAAATTATACATCAGAGTATGATGGAAAACCTTCAAACATCAGCGTCACTTTAGCTGTTTTAAATGTCCTAAGAATGCAAGTAACTAAGATTTGTAATTGCAATAACTGCCATTTACTCCAGGTCTGTAACTTGTCACACAATTAGATTCATTTTACTCTATGATCATCTAGGAGTCAGTGATGGCCCTAGCATTAATAGCAAAATCTGTTAAGAAGATGGCACGAACCAGTAAAATCCGATCATGAGAGGTGTGATTTCTCGGCAACAGAATTAAGACACAAGCACTGTCAAAAGCATATGTTTGCTCTTTATTTTCACTCACACACAAAAGGGTAATGAGGGAAAGAGAAAGAGAAAGAGAGGAGAGAGCAAGAGAGAGAAATACCACCACGGAGAATCGTCGTCCCAAAAGTCCATCTTACAGAGTGGGTGGAGTGGACATCCCAACATGGATCAGTGCGGCAACCCCTTTTGTAGTCCTTTGCATCAGCCCCTCCTTCCGACCTTTTGAGGGTCCTCGTGGGTCGTAAGACGTTGCCTTCCATCATAGAAAAACAGGTGCTTTCCATCTGTGGTCTCACATCTCTGAAGACTTAGACATATGCAGGGGAGTTTGTGGTTATGGCATCCTGCCTGTCTGTCTCCATGGTGGTGGTTGTTTACTATCCATATGCGGCAAATGTAAAGCTCACTTGTTTTCTGTAAGCAGTGTCGTTATCTGAGGCACGCTGTCACCTAATGTCCAGCAAGACAGTGTCCACAAAATTATTTTGCCTCCCCCCAGAATTGACCTCCATTACCCAGTCATGCGGCCATGGTGTGCATGCTTGGCACTGTCCAGGGTCCAAGCTCATGCACAGGGTCTGAATTCATTCCAGGGGAGGTGTACAAAAACAGGATACTTGTCTCACAGTTATTGAAGTTTTTAGCTTAAAATAGAGACTTTTCTGGTAAAATGAGATATTTGTGGATCATCGATGTTCTGTCTCGGTTCTTTCCAGCTTCTAGCAATGTTGAGACATTAATTTTTTTTTTCCAGTTTCTGACAGAAGATAAATACAAATAAACTGCAATGCAACAGTGATGAATTAGAAGGATATGTCTTAATAATTTTCCTTAGCTGCTTCAACCATACAACCTAGGAGTGAGATGACATTGTTTCCCGTTCCTTATAGACTTATTGCCTATTGCTTCTAGTAAACATAGAAGTCCAGCACTCTCAACTAGCCTATTGATTATGGGTATAAATGATCATAACAATCACCAAGTAGATGTGTCATAAGATTTTATGTTCTGGTATGGTATCATTTTTACTAGTGATTAGCTCAGAGTGCAATTATATATAGTTGCAGCTAAATTTTAACAGCCTACATTGACATATCCAATGGGGCCAAAGGAACACACCTCATATGCAAAGACAATTTATTAGTATTCAATTAAAATCTTCATAGACTAATCACGTATATGTATATAATTTGCTTGGATTCGGTTATCAACAGAAAAAGAAGGAAAATAAAAACCATTATTACAGAAAAAAACTCAATAACAATAAAGTTAAAAATCATTGTACAAAAGCCTTCTAGTGTATATTAACTCTCTCTGTTATGCTCTCTCTCAATATTCTTTTGTGTACTTAAGCCAACACTTGAGTGTTCAAGAAGACGTAACGAGATTTAACAGATCAACATCGAAAGTCCTTAGGCAGTGCAATGGTGACAGTAAGGTCTTCCTTCTTTTTATACAATTCATTTGGAACTATGTTAATGCATTTTCTAACATGTTTTGCCTCTTGCTCACTCTTCAGTGGTTTACAATCCCATCTAACATGCGCATATATTATGCATGGTGTGTTTATATATATTGGAGACTTGTCATTTATTCTCTTTGTTACCCCTAAGTCAACTGTTACCAAGCTTCCCAGTCTGGATTCCATTAGTGACCAGTAATTGTCCACTAGTGAGTTGTTCACAGCATTGAGACCTCTGGCATTATCTCATGCCCCTGTTCTGAAGGCCTTTGTTGTCATCATATACCTGCACACTCAAAGCTGCAATGTTATACTAATATCATAGGGAGTTCATGTTGGAGAGAGTAACTGGTTTTTATTACTATTAGTTTAAAATCTATGGCAAAATTATCACATGTTTGTAACACAACAGTAAAGAACTAAACAGAAACTAAAAGAAATAATGCAATATTCAGCTGCTTACTGTGGAAGTAGCTGTTGTAACTAAACACGTTAAAACAAAGCTCCAGGCAAGCCCAAGTTTGGTCAAAGCAAGCCTGACAAGTCCTCATCTTGAGGACTTAGCACAGAGTTTATTAGTACAATAGGAATTCTGCCTTTGCTAGTCCAGTAGGCTATAACACATTGCCTCTATAGACCTTACAGAGTTTGTTACCAATTCTGCTTACATCAGGAAAAATGTACACGGTCTCAAACATCTGTGACTAATGTGTGTAATCGTTAACAAATCCCAGTGTTCTGCGCAAGCATTAGTCAAGTTACACAAAGTTCACAAACACCTTGCGTCACCCCTGCTTAGAAAACAAGCATTAAATGCACAACTTGACAAAACAGATGATGGAGACAACACTGCTACAAAAATCCTACTCACCTAGACGTAAATCAAACCAAACCCTTGTTAAATAAGACATTCTTGCTCGGATTGCACTATCATTGTGTCCTGATTTTTTACAGAAGGAGAGTAATAAATGTTTTGGAAAAAAAGCAATCCAAAAATATGTCATGCTGCTGTAGTGAAATCTCTAAGCTGATTTTCTGTTTAGACAATTTTCATGTTCAGACTCCTTTGCTTCTCAAAATATGAACTGTTTTGCATACATTTAGTTGTAAAATATGTCTTCTCTTGGTTTAGTAAAAATTAATATCCTTTCCACTGTTTTCAGAACTGGACTGCAGCTTTGGCTCGTACAAATCCTGTCACAAGTGTATCATTTAAAAAAATAAAATAGGTTAGCAGAACTTAGAAGGTCATAAGATAATTTTATTATCACAAGGGATTCTGTTTTGGTTTTTTTTTTTTTAAACATCCAGTTATCTTAGTTATTTAGTTATTTCTTCCCTGTATTTCCTTTTGAGTATAAAATTATTTCATGTGGTTCCTGCAAAATCTTCAGAACTTTATGCTGGATTTTGAGGTCTATAAGATAAGTGGATACAATTAAGACAGCTGGGCCATTTTTCGTGCTGCTTTATTCAGCCTAAGTGTTTTATACACAATGTACAGACCATGAATAACAGCTATAGGGTTCTGAAGTTCAGTGAAGGAGCCAGGTACCAAAGCTTACCTAAACACATTAAGCATTTACCCTTTTATTTTTCTACATTCTGAAGAAAAAAAATTGCTTTATATTTTATTGTAGTCCTTCTAATTGACTTTGATGGAGACTATTCCAGCTTCTCTTGAAAAAATCAGTTTTCTATAAAATCCTAGCTATCTTTGGTTTATTTTCTTCCTTAAAAAGCTATATAATACTACAAGTAATAATAGATAATAACATTTTCATTTTTTTAAAAGAAAAAAGCTAGTTGTCACTGTTTGGCCAAGGCTGGCCAATCACAGGATGGACTCTCTCTCTAATTAGCCCTCCCACCGTTACAGAAGAAAGGGTTAAGAAAAGAGATTAAAAAAAAAAAAAAGGTTGTGAGACCTCTGTCAAGTTTAGGAAATCAAAGCAGTTTTAATAACCATAAAAATGATACTATATACAGAAAACACCGTATTAAAGAGACTGTGTAGGATTAGAATCGGTGCAGCAAGGGGTGGTGTAGGGTGGGATGTGCACCCAACCACGGTTAAGGAAACACAGCGATAGAAGGCTACCAGGCTGTTCAATGGAAGCAGCACGTGGAGCGGCAGGGCAGCGCGGAGCATCGTGTCAGCAGCGGTGCACGCGCAGGGCAGGGCCGGTGAAGCGATGGCAGGAGAAGTCGTGCTGAAGCAGCAGCTGGGCCATGGAACAAAGCAGTGGACGGCAG
Organism: Bucorvus abyssinicus; assembly: GCA_009769605.1. NCBI lineage: Eukaryota > Metazoa > Chordata > Aves > Bucerotiformes > Bucorvidae > Bucorvus > Bucorvus abyssinicus. The sequence continues at coordinate 130,381,727 of CM020024.1, forward strand.
CAGTTGCAGCAGTCGGGACAGCACTTGGAGTGGTGGCGCAGGGCAGTCCCAGAGCAGAGTGGTGGCAAGGAGGTTACGGCAGCACAGAGTGGCAGGGAAAAAATGGATCGCGGCAGCTCCAAGTGGAGGGGGAAAAAGAGGGCATGGTCCCGCCTGCACGCTGTTTTTAAGGAAGCCCCACAGACCCGCCAAAAACTCCACCACCAGTGAGATGAGCTGACATACATGGGAGGAATACACTCCTGGCTGTTTGATGTGTCCATCAAAACCAACCCAACCCTGTTTATCTTAAACTAGGACACTAATATTATCAACATTTGGTTTGGTTTTATATCCAGCATTTTAAAAGACTGCACAGCAAAGCTGATTGGAAAAATTACTATTTTCTATGAAAAAAAAGTTTCAAAAGTCTGTAAATTTTTGAAAGCTTAGTTTTTCCTTAGACAAATATTTTGGAAAGAAAATTCAGTTTCTTCTCTTTCACACCTAAATTTGTTGGAAGTGGTATAGAAGTTCTAAGTGTCACTTTTTCTTCAAAGTCAGTGGAAAAGGGATGAGAAAACATGAAATTAAATTAATATATAGGTAATACCTATTAATATATATACAGATACTAAATTTTTTATAACAATACGCAATTACTATTGCTCTAGAGCAACAGTATGCATATTTTTGTTTTAAACATTGCTCCAGTCAGTAATACTGTCAATGAATATATGCTTTCCAAATCCGCTAAATAGTTTAAAAATTGAATATTATCCATTCCCTTTTATTTAATATGAATTTTAGAAATTTAACCAAAATGTAGATTAGATTTATATAACCAATAAAAATAGCAAATGTCGGAGAACGAAAATAACGGACTGCACGCACTTTATGAAAGTGATAACGCAGACTCTTTATTAGTGCTATTCCAAACCTTATATACCTTCTCACTCTTAAGCAGTGATTTTCCACTAAAAAGCACCTTCCCTTTATCTTATCAGTTCAGCCTCTACTCCCTGTACTTCCCAGCGCTTGCCTGCTATTTTGCAGCTGTTCTGCCTGCTATTTTTTAACTCGTTGTTTTCTTTCTCCCGTGTCTTCTGTAGCTGCTCACTGATCCCACGGCTTCTTGCATGATGTTTTTTCTCCCGTGTCTTCTGCAGCTGCTCACGGGTCCCACGGCAAAGCGATTATATTTTGTATTTCTGGTGATCCTTAAATTTCTGTCCATGATCGATCGCCGGCTGTTCCCACATTTCCCCCTTCTTTGTTTAGAACCAACACTGCTTGGAGTGATCTGTCCACTAGCTACTGCACACGTGACATAAAACACAGTATACAAATAAGAATACATAAAATCTTTCAACATATGCTAATTGATTTAAGGGATGTCTTCGGTCACTCTGTCTTGTCTTCAGTCTTTGTCCATCATGCCTGACACTCGTCCGTTCATGTCCATCCTTGTTTACAAATCTGACAGCAACAAGTCCTGTTGCTCTTTAAAATCTCCTACAATTCCCCCTTTTTGTTTTTGTGCTATCCAGATACCTGCCATATTTTTCTTTATGATTACCATGGTTTTATTTATTATGCATGATCCTCCAATCAATATTATCATAATTAATATTTGCATACCTTGTTTACATATATCTTTAATCCAACCTGTTATACCCCACTGCTGAAACCACCCATCGAGGCCCGTGCTCGTTATCTGCAACTGTTTAACTCCATCCTTCAAGTCCTGAATGCTTTTATGGATCGATGTAGAATGGTCTGACAGGTTCATAGAGCACATTCCTTCAAAGTCTTCACATCCATGACCCTGTGCTAGCAATAAAAAATCTATAGCTGCTCTATTTTGAAGCGTGGCATGTCTAATAGAATCAGTGTCCAATAACAATCCACTCAAAGCTCGTGAAGTAGCGTTACTCTGCTTTGCTAACCAACATCCTAATCTATTTAGTGTTGCCAAGGCTTTGGCGGCAGCTACACCAGGTGTAAAAAGAGAAGCTGTTATTATTTCTGCCTGGTTCCAAAATGTGGCCTGTGAATCACACATGGGATCAAAAACATGGTGCGATCGTCTCTTTCGATGCCGTAGAAGGTGCGAATGCTGATGTATCATAGTAATATTTGGTGTTAGTAATGTGAGACGCCCGATTGTACAAGGACCACTCCGTATAGGGGCCGGAATACCAGCCCATGCTCGATTCCCACAGATGAAAAAAAGACCCGAAGGGAGCTTCATAGGTGTATTACTGCCTACAGAAATTTTGGGAATGGTGTAATTGCACCATATGCTACTATTAGTATATGGTGATAAGGTGCTATTTACAGACCAGGATAGATTTCTGTTTTTCCCGGTATAATTAAAAAACACGCAGACAGCAGCCTGCACAGAACCCAACAATCGCACTTCCTGGGGTTGAAGGGGTGATGGGGGGAAGGCGTGCGCCAACCACCCGTCTACTGACTTGTTCCAGACGTTTGGACATGCTGGCCTTACAGCCGTCGCATTACAAAAGGCGAACCACTCTATTGTGTCTATAGGAATTCCCACCAAACATGTTGAAAAGGGATTTTGAGGAGTTGCTGTACTAAGGCAGAGAAAATCTTGTCCGATGGCATTAGCGAGTGTTACCCAAACATTTTCATTAGGCTGTGGGACTATCCAAGCAGTACTGCTCACGATTAGTTGGATTCCGATGATGGTGGTTGTGATGACAGTGTGCGCAGCCAAGGTTTTACCCATTTCGCTGGGATCCATTGGACTCCACGATCTGTAACGACACAAGCATATCCTCGTCCCCAAGTAAGTAATCTGTATGGACCCTTCCATTCCCCTGTCTCCTGGTCGCGCATTCGAATCAATATATCATGTTGATCTGCAACAGCCACCCCTGTCTTCATGCCCCGCAAGTGCAGTATAATAGGTGGGTGCTTTTGATCTTGAGGAAACCGCAAAAAGTTTAACACATAACAAGCCTTAAATAATCGTGTTTGAGGGTCCTCCGGTCCCCCTTTTTGTTTTTGCAATTGACGCTTCAGGGTGTGATGCATGCGTTCTATGATCGCTTGACCTGTGGGGGAGTGTGGGATACCAGTGATGTGTTGAACTCCCCATAATGCAAGGAAATGCTGGAGACTGGAGGCTATATAACAAGGCCCATTGTCAGTTTTTATGGTGCGCGGTACCCCATAGGCCGCAAAAGCCATGTGTAAATGTTTTATAACATGTTTTGCCGTCTCTCCTGTCTGAGCAGTAGCCCAGATGATATGGGAGAAGCAATCCACCGAAACGTGGACGTATTTAAGTTTCCCAAATTCAGGTACATGTGTGATATCCATTTGCCAAACGTCAAGGGCGTGTAAACCACGAGGATTAACTGCTTGTTCTATTCCTGGCCCTAGTTGCTGGCAACTAGGGCAAGACTGGACAATGGCTTTTGCTTTTTTTTTTTTTTTTTTTTTTTTTTTTTTTTTTTTTTTTTTTTTTTTTGGAAGTGGTGCATCCTGCGCATATAACGGGATTGTGAAAAAGCAATCTTTTAAGTCAATTACTATAATGTGCCAATCAGCAGGAATCTGCATTAGAGCCCGTCGGGCCAGGCCGGCAGACATTCGCAGCACGTCAACAGGAAGCCTGGCCTGCAATCTTGGTTCAGAAAATTGACCCCTTCCCATCATTTGACCAGGGCCTATTGTCCTTAAAGGGTCATCGTCCGGCCTGTCTAGGTTTCGCATGGCTTCTTCGTTAACCAGAGTACCCCACTTGTCCTTCCAAAGGAGTCTTTGCATCGGTGTCAGGATCAGGGCGGCCAGCTGATCACAATCATAAGGAGTTAATAAGTTGCCCCCGTAGATGTTGTCTAGCAGAGCGGTGGTATACGGCGCATGCAGACCATAGGTCATTACAGATTTACGAATTTCTTTCACCAAATCCCAATGAAAGGCCTGGTATTCTTGCTGATTATTCACCACCACTACAGGGTAAGCATTTAACACCTCCCCATCTTTCAAAGCCTCTTTTTGAATTTTTGACCATTGATATCGTGGATCTACGTGGCCACTAGGCCTGATTTCGCCGGGGCCGTTGGTGTTCCCCGGAACTGTCGGAAGTGACGGCCAGGACGAGGGCACCGGTTCTGATCTCCTTGGCGGGGGGGGAGATGTCCTCGGGGGGGGGAAAGCTGGCGTCGGCGGAGGGGGGGACGTCGGCGGCGGGGGGGAAGATGGCGTCGGCGGGGGGGGGCCGTCCTCGGCGGGGGGGAAGATGGCGTCGGCGGGGGGGGGGCCGCCCTCGGCGGGGGGGAAGATGGCGTCGGTGGCGGGGGGGAAGATGGCGTCGGCGGGGGGAGAGATGGCCTCAGCAGGCGGGGAGATGGCAGAGGCAGCCTGTTGGTAGAGCCTGCCATCTCCTTGTCAGTTTGCGTCGCTGCCTCCAGCAGCGGACACTGTTTTCGCCCGGTTACATGCTCTCCACCCCGGTCTGACGGCGGAGCGGACGGGACTGCAAGTGCGTGGGCCCCCAGCGCAGCCTCTGCCTCCGCCGCAGCTTTTCTCTCTGCCATCACGCTCTTAATTGCCTCAGACATTAGCCTCCAGGTAATTGCCAGCCCTTCTGCGTTTTTATCTCCGCGCGAGACTGCCTCCCACAAGAGTTTGCCCGCTTCGTCCCACACGGCAGGGTCGAATGCCTTTGATGTTTGTACTGGCAAGCCTTGCGTCCGGAGCCAGTGTAACAGGCGCCGGATGGCATGTTCATCGTATTTAATCCCTCTCTTAGAGAGGATATGCAGCAGGAGTTTGGCTATCGCCGCTTCTTCTGGAGTCGATGAAGCCTGCCCCATACCGCGCCTCAGGTGCTCACCTTTTTAAGGTCCCTGCGGTATATACCCAGCGTCGCTTCGTGTCGACCGCTGACCCTCAGCACCTCTTCGTGTAGCTGCTGATCCCCTGGGCCGCTGTCGTGTCGGCCACAGTCCCTGCGGGTAACCCCAGCGCCTCTTCGTGTAGGCTGCTGATTCCCTGCAGTTTCTCCCTGCAGTTTCTCCCTGCACCGCTTCGTGTCGGCTGCAGTTTCTCCCCGCAGTTTCTCCCTGAGTTTCGTTCTTCCTCGGCGTTGGAAAAATCACGTCGGGCTCAGCATTTGTCGGAGAACGAAAATAACGGACTGCACGCACTTTATGAAAGTGATAACGCAGACTCTTTATTAGTGCTATTCCAAACCTTATATACCTTCTCACTCTTAAGCAGTGATTTTCCACTAAAAAGCACCTTCCCTTTATCTTATCAGTTCAGCCTCTACTCCCTGTACTTCCCAGCGCTTGCCTGCTATTTTGCAGCTGTTCTGCCTGCTATTTTTTAACTCGTTGTTTTCTTTCTCCCGTGTCTTCTGTAGCTGCTCACTGATCCCACGGCTTCTTGCATGATGTTTTTTCTCCCGTGTCTTCTGCAGCTGCTCACGGGTCCCACGGCAAAGCGATTATATTTTGTATTTCTGGTGATCCTTAAATTTCTGTCCATGATCGATCGCCGGCTGTTCCCACAAGCAAATAGTTTAAAGTATTTTGAAATAACTCATGGTATATACTATGACATGTAAAAAGATAAAGAAATGAAATAATAAATAGAGTTAATTAAGTAAGTAAAGTCCCCATATCATGCCTTGAGGCATGTTTACCAATCTAGAGCTGCATAAATGATGAGAATGTTGCCAGGACAGTGTGCAAACATCTTCTCTTCATTTGGAAATGGGTCAGAATTTCTAAGGAGTGCACTAATTACAAATAGGCTCAGCAATAAATATTAACAAGCCAAAAAAATCCAAACCAAAACCAAAACTGAGATTTTAATAGCATTAGTGAGTCTATTTATTTTGAAATTGGTAGAGCAGTTAACCAAAGTAATGATTACAAATGACTGAAGTAGCAAAGAATTTCACTCCTGAAAAAACCCAGAACAACCCAAACCAAATCCCTGTTGCCTGTTTGGTGAATTTGGAGAGAGTAAAAGAGGAAAGAAAGGGGACATATTTTGGGAGCGTGGGAGGGAGGGCTGGAAGAGAAAGTGCTGAAATTCGCGAACTGAGTAAAGAAGATACAAGAAGAGATAAGTGTAGAACGATTCCCAGTTATGCAGTGTTTGCCCCAAACATGTTTTATTCAAAAGCAACTGATTGCTGCAGTAGCAAAGTAATAACAAAAACCTCTCTAGGAGCTGAGGGGAGTATTAGCAAACACAGTTGTTGATGCCTTTGAAGCCCTTAACTAGGAAACAAGGATATCATAGAATGAGTCAACAACAAACATAGGAGCTGAGGTGAATAATAAAGAAAATTAAGCCCAGCCTGCTTAATTACGCTTAACTGAAACTTATATAAACATAAAATAGAAGCAGTGTAAAGATCATAATCTCTTCCATGAATGTTATCTATTGCATTTAGATTATGCATTTGAAACTGTAATTTTCATTCCCTTAGGAAATACCATTGTTTTCAATAAGCAATAAAACCTCTTCAGAAATAAAGCAGTTTAAACCTTATGTTCTTCTCTAGCCAATCTGGGAAATGTAAAATATATGATGAATCTGGCAAATTAAAATAACTAGAATCACCGAAAACCAAAAAGTACACTTTCACTCCTCAATAACTCCAAATACTCACTTGATGGAAATCAGTTGTAAGTAGCAAATACATTTCTTGTCCTATTATATCCATTATCCTTTCTCCATCCTCAAAATAGAAAGGGAAAAGAACAAAGAGAAAATATTTTTTGAAGTACTTAAGAAACTGAGATGAAAGATTGTTTAAACAAATGAAAAATGCTGCTGTAACATCTTTTTTACCAATCAACATCTTACAATCACCATTTACCATGCCTCAGATTTTGGCAGCTTTATATGAATATATTCATGAAAAGAATTTTTTTTTTTTGAGATTAATGGAAATAGTTAATATTTAAAGCTTAAAGTTAGCCACTAACTAATCTTCAGCCCAAGATAAGCTATATAAGATACTTGCACAATAGAAACAACATTTCATTGATATTACGTACATAATTAAAAGAACCAGTGTTTGTGAAATTCTGTGAGAGCATTCAACAGTTATATACCCTTTTTCTCATAAACAACTCCTGGAGATTTTCAGAAATTTTGTGATCCACCTCACTTCTGAATATTGTTCTGGGCAAGCTCATCTGAATATACTGGGATTCTACCATTGTGGGGTGGAAATGTACTCCGTTTTATTTTTTAAATTAGTTGTCAGAAAAATGTCAAATGCTTGAGGAAATTAAACAAACTGAGTAGAAGAACATGAGAAGGAAAATATCCATTGAACAACAAACTATACACACTCCAAACTCTAAATGATACTCTTTAATCAGTAAAAAATTCATTCCTATGGAGGACGTTAGCAAAATTGATACTCATCTACAAGAAGGGCCAGAAGGAGGACCCAGGGAACTACAGGCCTGTCAGTCTGACCTCGGTGCCAGGGAAGGTTATGGAGCAGATCATCTTGAGTGCCATAACACGGCTCATATAGGACAAGCAGGTGATCAGACCCAGTCAGCAAGGGTTTATGAAAGGCAGGTCCTGCTTGACTAACCTCATCTCCTTCTATGACAAGGTGATACGCTCAGTGAATGAGGGAAAGGCTGTGGATGTTGTCTACCTGGACTTTAGTGAAGCCTTTGAAACCTTTTCCCACAGCATTCTCCTGGAGAAACTGGCTGCTTGTGGCTTGAATGGGTGCACTATTCTCTGGCTAAAAAACTGTCTTTACGCCTGCGCCCAAAGAGTGGTGGTGAATGGAGTTCGTTCCAGCTGGTAGCCAGTCACCGGTGGTGTTCCCCAGGGTTCAATTTTGGGGCCTGTCCTCTTCAACATCTTTATCAATGATCTGGATGAGGGGATTGAGTGCACCCTCAGTAAGATGACACCAAGTTGGGTTGAAGTGTTAATCTACTTGAAGGTAGGAAGGCTCTACAGAGGAATCTGGACAGGCTGGATCGATGGGCTGAAGCCAACTGTATGAGGTTCAACAAGGCCAAGTGCTGGGTCCTGCACTTAAAGCTGCACCTTGAATACTGTGTTTGGTTTTGGGCCCCTCACTACAAGAAAGACATCGAAATGCTGTTGCATGTCCAAAGAAGGCCAGCAAAGCTGGTGAAGGGTCTAGAGCAAAAGTCCTGTGAGAAGCATCTGAGGGAACTGGGGTTATTTAGCCTGCTGAGGAGGCAGATGAGGGAATGCCTCATCACTCTCTACAACTACCTGAAAGGAGGTTGTAGCGAGGTGGATGTCCATCTCACCTTGTAGTTTTTTTGTCAATTCTTTGATTGTTTTCATTTGTTTATTTAAAATCCATTAGTCTTTACATTAATGAGGTACAGAACTAAACCAAATCAATGATCTTTTGACTCAGTCATTTTTCATTCTGTAGATGCAGAAGTGAAGTTAATATGATTATTTTATCTTAATTCTGTTTTAGATTCTTTTTAAATAAAAGTATTCCATAACTTCTGTGCTTTATAGACAGGCAGTTTGGTGTATCCATGTAGCTCAGACTGTTGCCCTTCCCACAAAGGCTCCAAAGAAAGCTGCTCTACACCTAACAGTATTCCTAAGATTTGTTTGGATCTTTTTAAAGTTGAGTTATTTTAAAACAAAAAAAATCTTTTGTCAGGTTATGAATAGCAATCAGAAGGAAAAACAGATGTTTACTAATAAAACATTCTTAACCTCTATTATAAAACATATATTTTAGAAAAAAATTGTAAATACCGACTTTTCTGTCTGAAGAAAATGAAAATCATGCATCCATAATACTGGAAAGAGTTCAATAAAAAAGATACGGAAGATAAGTAAAATAATCTAATATACAAACCCTTACAATATAAGGAAGATGATCTCTGAAATTTTGTTTTGTTTTGTGATGGTTTGGTTTTTTTTTTCTTTTATGAAACATCTAAGCTTCCATTAACTTCAGGTAAGTGGGTTTTGTTTTCTTTTCTGTTTAAATCATAGCTCGACTCCCATGACCTCAAAAAGCCTAGATTATCAGTTGTATTTTCTGTTTAGATATAGCGATTTGAATTTATTATTAGTAAAAGTTGAACATAATAGAAGCAAAATTGATTCGTTTCTCCTAAGTCTGTTCTTGCTACAAACTTCTGAAATTTCATTCGAACTGTAACTGTAAGCAAATAAAAATAACACTGCAAAAAGTGGAAAATAAATAGCGGTGAAAATAATAGGAAATCACAAACAGCCTAAAGAAAAGTAGATTGAAATCTCACTAAGAACTAGATGTTTAACAAAAATGTCTACTTTTTAATATGTTTGCATAATTCTCTTTTTATTTAATGACATATGCAGATTTATTGGGAAATCTGTCCTTACACAAAGGGATTATCATGAATTTCATTTCCACAATATTGCAAGTATTTTTATGCATTGTAATGATGATTTATATTAATATTCTTCCCTGGAGGATTTTGAAGATTGAAGTTGATATCCTCTTCTTCTATTAATTATTAAATCACAAAAACAAACTCAATTTCAAATAAATAACTCTTCCCTTATAGTCTTCCACATTAGAATGCTGAGCTGCGCTTGTCATTGCAAATGAACTCTTTAAATCTGTGAGAAAACAAATATCCCTGAGATTAAATACGATTGGTAATTGGTTCATTATCTAGAATGATGCTTAATAGAACAAAGTATTTAAAAATATATATTCCCTCCTGAAAATATTAAAAATATTGCACATTTAATATTAACCATGATTGAGTAATTAATGAGCTTTTTTCCTTATGAATGTTCAGTCATTAAAGATCATTATAATTAAAGAGGGAATTCTTTTTAGTATGCAATACTTCAGAAAGCATATTCAAACCTACACGTCTCTGCTTCCTTGGAACTATGGATCAGGAAGAGTTCCTGATCATTCTTAAGCGGCAGACAACACGTCAAGAGTTTTAAAGTGCAGAACAGATGAAAAAGATCTGTTTCTGATATAAATTACCAACAAATGAAGTTTGAAGGTGAAACTGTACTTTATCTTACCTTGTGTTCTTATCTTTGTTACAAAACCACTGGTAGAAAATAATCCATAGTGTAAGTTTCTTCATACTGAAGTAGTATTGTATAGTCCCCAGCTGAATTTTGTGGAAAGAGCATGGCAATAACTCAAATCATTATAGCAATAACTTTTGGGTAAACGTGTTGTTAAATGTATGTATGTTACCTGTCAAAAACAGGATTTCGCTGTCCCACCAGCTATTTCTGAGAACAGGGATACTGTTGCTAGCAGTAACCGACAAGGGTTAACTTCAAAGTTGAACCATGCTGTTCAGGGCCTTGTCCAATAAAAGTCTGAATATCTCCAAGATGGTAGAATACCAACCTCTCCGGGCAGCCTCTTCTGCTCTCTTTTGATCCCCCCGCCCTTTCTTCCAGAGAGAATTGTCTTGCTATTATGCACCTCTGAGAAAGTTCTGGTAAGGTCTTCCTTATAACACCTTTTCTCCTCCCAGACACGTAGCTGGAAATGAAAACTAAATCCCCCGTAGTTTTCTCTTCAGGCAGAACAATCCCACTTCCCTCTGCCTTTCCATATATACCTAGTGCAAGTCCCCAGCTGACTCAGTGTAGGTATATCCTTCAGGGCAAGATGAGTGTCTCTCAAGACCGGCTTTCTAATGCCTATAGTGAGAGTTTATGTGCTCTGATCCCTGAGTGACTTCACCTCTGTAGACATCTTAATTTAGGAGCCTCAAACATAGCCAAGGTCATAAGAGCTGGAGTAGTGAAAGACAAAAGCAAACAGACAAAAGCAAACCATGAATACTAGCAATATTATACCTTTATGAAGTGCTACCTGTGGAAAATTCCCTGGATAACTATGTTGGCCTTGATGAACATTCAGTCCCAGGTAGAGGGTACAATGGGTTAAAATGGTGGTAGGGGACTAAGCCCCCCTCTCACTTTCTTTCTATTCCCGCTTAGCCTGGGAAAACTTTTCTCTTGGTCTTTGGGGGGGAAAGGATGGACCGACCCTTTTCTCAGGTTCTTGGCTTCTCTTTGAAGCCAAGACATGTCAATCAAACACCTCTGTGGATAAGCCTATAAAAAGCCATGATCTGTGGCTTCCCTGGTGCACACATTTAATTTCCATCCAGGACAGACAGAGAGAGATTATAGATCAGAGAGAGACTGCAGTTACCACCAGCGGACAGTTAAAGGAATCTTTTGCATTGAGGAAGTCTTCCTTTTTTTACCGACTGCGGCCGGGGAGTGGAAGAGGAAAACACGCCCCCACCCTGTATTGAGTTACCACTGGCGAAAGACGAGAGGAAAGGGGTCCAAGAGCTGGCAGGCTCCCCTGGAGTGCAATAAACAGACCCAGACCGTCCCCTGGAAGCCGGCGATGGTAAGCCACCCTGCCAGGATGAATGCACCGACGGAGCCGTTGCCCGAGAGACACACACAACAGCCTGTCCATGTAGAGCGGAAAAGCAGATGCTTAGCCGTCTCCTACAAGGGGTGAGAAAGACTGGGTGAAAGTTCACCTGCAGAGTTCACTTTATGAACTGAGATGTATGAGGTTAAAAAGACTGCGCCTCCCATTTGGGTCTTATCTCTTTCTGCCTTGATCCCCACTCCCCCGCCCCCCCCACCCCCGGCAGTGACTGCATGATGGGGCTTTGTTTGTTAAACCCGAGATGCGTAGGATGAATGGGAGAAATGTATATTTATATGTATATACCTATTTAAGTATTTATTAATATCTCTCTCTTTTCTCTCTCTCCTTTTTTCATCCTCTGTCCTATTTAAATTTAAATGATTGATTTATGGTACTAATTGCTTTGTGCATAAAAATGAATTTTGTTTCACCCCTTAATTTAAAACCTGTTTTACGGTTTTTCTTGCCTTGCCCGGGACAAACCCATTGTCCGTCACCAGCCAGAACCATTCAACTCTCTTTTAGTTAGCTCTCGGGGAGTTTACATTTCCCCTGAGGCTACAGAAGTGGCAGAGAAAACCCTTTGGTGGATCCATAAATTCGGGATCTTTTTGTAAACTGGGACAGAGTGTTATTGAAAATCTACATGAGCTATTCCAGGATGACTCAAGATTAACTCTTTCCTCAATCAAGAAATGCATTGTGCAAATTAAAAGATAACTTTTGCTTTTCCCTAACTTTCACATGCCTTGTATTCTATCAGAACTTGATTGCTTGTGCATGATTTACACAGTCTTGTCAATTTTGCACATACTTAGGACTTAAAGAGCTGTTTCCAACTGCACAATGTATTTTCACACATCAGTGAAAACTAATGTGTACCTTGAAGCAAATGAGCATAAATCTGTGATGACTGAAAGAATAATGGGGGAAAAAAATAGCAGTTACTAAGGTACAGTTTAAAAAAACAGTTTTGGTTTTGGCAAGGTCGCCAATATGAAAGTCCTGTTTTATAGCATAACATTGCAACCATGATCAGTATTCATCATTGATCGTCTGTTTTCCACGCAGAAGAGTTACTAGTACAGAAGCTACAATATGGTCTATAACTGGACTACAGCTGTACCAGCATAAAAATAGAGGAAAGATATATGAGGACATACCTGACAGACTTGCTTTCAGATCCATCCTTTCCTTCTTGCTAGAAATCCGCTCCAAATACACATACTGCCTAAATCACATATTAGAAAGTTTTCACAAACACCTCCTTCAGTCAGTTTCCTGATCAAAAGAAATTAGATTTTTTTATCTTATAAAGTAATGAGACTATGAGCAATCTCATAATTTACTTCCTCACTTCACCTATTAAGCTAGTATAAACAATTTTGCAGATAGAAACCTAATAGATATGACTGACAAAATTTGAATCCTGCCAAAATTTGAAATTTGCCAGTTGACTGAACACGAGACATAAAGGGCAAATATAGAATATTCTTGACTCATTAGAGAACAACTCGGCCAGCCTGCTTAGCCTGCAGAAGCTGTATTTAATTACTCAGGACATAAAGATTTTTCTAGAACACCTTTAGAATGTAGGAAACAGAAGCCAACAAACAATAGGTTGAGGAAGTTGCCTGTATTCCGTGCATCAGTCCATATCTGCTGTGCTTTCATCAGGAGGCAGAGGTTTTGTGCGTGGAGGATGTAAATGATCGAATAGTAGAATCCAATAGGAAGAAAAGGTTTGCAAAGAGATCAATAACTGCAGCTTCTAGTTGTACACACTTATCTGTTGAACAAGAAAAAGTCTTATGGTGTGTTACGGGAGGCCTGCTGAGAGTTGGCATAGGACTGTTTCAGTTCCAAGGTCAACAGTAGTCAGCTATGTAAGGCTCATGAGAAAAAGCATTATTATGTTGACTGAAACTCCACAGGGAAGTTTTACATGTTCAAGAAACTGACGTTTCTCATCTTCCCTTTTCCATTTTTCATAGGCATCTTCAATACCAGATTCTGGTGTCCTGGTTTGAGTTAGAACAGACTCATTCCGTTCAGTGATTTTCCTTTTCAGCTCAGTCTCTTCTAAGTGACTGCACATTCTGAAGTTAACAACAAATTTTTGCAGACCATGTCTGCTTTGAGAAGTGATAACGCTTGATGTTTACAGTTACTGCCAGGGGTTGGGGTGCAGAAAGGCTCTTGCTGATACTTGCTCCTGTGCAGACCAAGGTCACTGCTCAATGCTGTGTGCCACGGTGGGGAGCAGTGAGTGAGAGGCTGCACCTGCGGGGAGGAGCGGACAGGACAGGTGACCCTACACTGACCAACAAGGAGTTCCATCCCATAGACGTCATATTTGGTATAGAGCTGAGGGATCACAAGGGTCAAGCTCTCTCTTGCCTCTTCTTCAATGGCCGATGTCTGAGGAAGATTCTGTCCATTCTGCCGTCGATAACAATCCGTGCATTCCTGAGTCCAGTTCCAGAATGAAGCGCCTGCATCCGGTTCCCATCTACTGCTGAGCCCATCCTGGGCCTTCCCCAGTGTCTGCCCTGCAGTATCAGTGGTGACGATGATATGATTCCCATCACGGGGTGGGGGGTGGGTGGGAGGGGTTCGGTCTTGGTATTGTCTATATTTGTATATATTTCATTTTGTTATTATTATTTTCATTAAAGCAGTTTGAGTTTTCTTTTCCAATCCATAAGGATCTCTCCCTTATTCCCTTTCTCTTCCCCTTTGGGGAAGGAGAAGGGGGTTAATAGAGAGCATCTGACATTTGTCTAGTGGCTGGCCCAGCCCCAACCCTTGACATAGTGACAGATTCAAGTGCTAAAGTCCTGCATGAAATAATATTCTGATACTAAGTTGGAAATACAGAGACTTGGTTTTAAACCCAGGACACAAAATACAAAGTTCAAATAAGCCTTTAGGCAGCTAAGTTTACTAATCATTAGTGGGCAAGAAAAAGAAATAAGAAAAAGGAGTCCTATGATTTTCTGTTATAAAATCTGTATTTCTAGGCAAAATACGTAACATTACATGTCCTACAGCTGCCAAATACTTAATTTTAAACCCTTCTTATACTTGGGGACTAGCATAGAGAATCATGACATCACAGAAACAAAAGATGTTTTGCATCTTTTGCAGATAATTCCTACAGCAGAGCGCTCCTTCCATAAGGAAATTGTAAAGCTTATTTACAACCTTTTAGTTGTGTAAAATTTCTATGGTCAATCCTAAAAGTTTGCAGCCACTCATTGGTCTTTTGAGATTAAATTTTCACTCTCAATTAATCTATATTTCTGAAGACCAAATTGTTTTTATGGAATAAGATGCACCATGATACTCATTTCGTCTAGTAGATGAGATAATTCAGCTCTCTATTTTGTGATCCAAATTGTTTTAAATCTAATGAAAAAAACTCCTTAACATTTCTGAGATAAACACTCAGGAAATAAAATAGACCCAATGTTCAGACTGTTGGGTTTATTTGTACATTTGGCCAGCCTATTATCATATTTCTCAAAAGCAAAGCTGAAAAAGAGAAGGGCAGGTGGCTCTTCAGAGGCACTATTATTTTATAGTGAGTGGGTGCCACTTCTCTAACTTTCAAAGGTAATAAATGTTTCCTGCATTAATCCAATATAGGTGTTTCTAAAATATTATCAAATTATATAAACAGAAAGAAAAAGATTAGTCATGAACATTGCTGAGAACAGAGAAGAAAAAAGTCTGAGGCATTGTAATGCATTAACAAATTAAATTATTTAGGAGACTAGTCATTAAGTGTCTCTGTTTACTGTCTGGGCAGATGAGACATGCACCAGAAATAGTAGTATTTTCAAACTGGGAGAAGTCAGTCAATGGTGGGAGGAAAGGCTGTATCTTTTTAACTGGCAGAATTAATGTCACCTGATTTTTAGACCACAAAAAGTTGAATGCATATGTCTAACTTAATTATCTCAGGCACTTTCTGTATTTAATAAAATTTAAGAGAAATGAGTCGAATTGCTCTCTGAGAAATACCTATTTTTCTTCATTGGCAATACAGACAGTGAGCATAGGCAATATTTGTTTCCATCATAAATCTTACAGGCACTCACATTAAGACAAATTAATTCCACCCTTCCTGTTTCAAATCTTCAATTATGAAATGAGATAATCATTGAGATCTGCAGAATCAGATTTATCAAAGGAAACAATAATATGGACTACTGAATTCCAGTTTCTGTCATGAACACAAGAGAATGTCAAGTTGAGTGAGAATCAAATATTTCAACCTTTAAAGCTGTTAGATCTATATTGATTTAGTAGTTTGACCATACAGAGTCTGTAAGAAACCTTAGGAATTAAGTTAGTGCCTTGATAGACAGTGTCTTTCTTTCTATGTCTGCTCACCAGTGTCATGGTTTAACCCCAGCCAGCAATTAACCCCACGCAACCCCTCACTTACTCCCCTCCAGTGGGATAAGGGAGAGAATTGGAAAAGGTGAGAAATCTCACAAGTTGAGACATAGACTGATAGGTAAAGCAAAAGCCATGCACGTAAACAAAGCAAACTGAGGAATTCATTCACACTTCCCATTGGCAGGCAGGTGTTCAGTCACTTCCAGGAAAGCCAGGGTCCATCAAGGATAATGATCACTTGGTAAGGCAAACACCATCACTCCGAACCTCCTCTCCTTTCTTCCTCCCCTGGTTTCATATGCTGAGCACGACATCACACGATATGGAATATCCCTTTATTAAGGTGGGGTCAGCTGTCCCAGCTGTGTCCCTTCCTGATGTGAAAAGAGGCGGGGGGGTGGGGGGGGGTGGGGTATAAAACCAGTCTTAAGGCCAACACTGAATATGCAGGACCAGCAAAATCGGGGCGGGGGGAGTGGGGGTGGGGGGGCGCTGGCACAAATAATGACGGTTTATTTACAGGAGTAACATTTACAGGTTCTTTTGGTATTGCCATTGATAAACGAACTGCAGCGTTGGTTATGGCTTATTTACCAGAGGGACCGTGTAGGTCTGATACCAAAACCTCACAACCTGTCTGTTACAGCCTGGCTACATGGTACAATAAGCCCGCTAATGCACCAACAGTGCAGTAAAATCGCGATTACTGCCATACAAAATACACCCAGGAGAGCAGTATCACTCAGCGTAGGCTGAGGCAGAGAATCTTGCCCGCAGGGCATCCCCAGTGCGGGCGTGGAAAGCGGAGCGAATTTGTCAATCTGTCTGTCAGTATGGTGCCAGGTCTTCTCCTGTCCCAATTTGGGGTCAAAATTGGGGCCGTATTTATACCCAGTTTTTTGACATTACATCATTGGTGTAGACGTGCATGTGGGGACAACTGTAGACAAGCTTATCGCTTATGTTAATGACACAAAGTCCGTCGATTGACACCTGCATGGGTGGAGGTAACAGCTCCTTTTGTTCAGGGCGGAAAAAAGGAAGAACGAGACCACCGGACCTATGCCCAGCTTCACACTCCTCCAGGACATTCAGGTAACACCTAACACCGGATATGGATCCAGTGATAGATGTAGCTCTGATCGTCACCTCGCTCGGCAATGAATTTTATTGACAAAGAGCTCACAGGCATCCAGCTGCATCATGTACATGTCTTATGTGACTTGGACTTTGTGCTGGGACTGTCCTCTCTACACTTCCCAACTTCTTGTGCATCCCCAGCCTACTCACTGGTGGGATGGTGATGGAAGAGCAGAAAAGGCCTTGACTCTGCATAAGCACTGCTCAGCAAAAATGAAAAGCATCACTGTGTTATCAACACTGTTTTCAGCACAGATCTAAAAGATAGCCCAATACTAGCTAGTATGAAGAAAATTAACTCTATCCCAGCTAAAACCTGCACGTTCTGGCCGATTGCTGCAAAGACTGTCTGGGCATTGGTCAGCAAGTGCACTACTTACTTATCCCAGGTTTTATTTCTTTATCTTTTTATTATCTTCCTTTTCATTGCTATCATTATTACTGTTATTATTATTAATTATTATTTTATTTCAAATATTAAAATGTTCTTATCTCAACCCATGAGATTTTTTTCTTTGATTCTCCTCCCCCTCCCACCAGCAGGAGGGAGAAGTGAGCAAGTGGCTATGTGGTGCTTAGTTGCTCAGTGGGGTTAAACCATGACAACCAGTTACTACAGGATTCATCTCACTCAGCTTCAGCATCTTGTAGGTAACCTAGGTTGTCATTTGTGCTTCTTTGTAGTCAATGTAGAGGTAAGCTTCTCTTTGAAGGTAAGTCATTCCGCAGGGTGGATCAGTCTTTCTCATCTACTGTTGGGTTAGTTTGCAGGGAAGCTTGAGAATTATAAAAAGTCACAGAAGAGAGTCAGCTCTATTAGCTAGCTCTGAGTGGTTCCATATATTATTCAGATTGTGTTGGATCTCATTCTGAGATGTTTAATTTTACATCTGGATCTTATATGAATTATATATTTGCAACTGTAGGTCCTCAGTTTTGCGGGGGCGGAGCAGGCAGCTAAAGCTGGGCATTAGAAGGTCATTTTTTTAAAGCCCTTCAGTTACTATATTTTGTTGGAAACTCATGAAACTGAGGAGAATTAACTTCCTATGCAGAAAGACTGTTTCTAAAATACCCTGAAATTGTTTTATTTTGTGCTTCATGCTTGCTGTGTGATGTGAGATATATTTTATATGCTTAATACAAGAGGAAATGCATAAGTAATCAGTGGCTTTGTCAAGATGAGCTATGTGACCATGCTCAACTTGCACGAATAAATCTTTTTAGAACACTACAAAAAAATGTTCCTAATTTGTACTACAAGCCTACTAGAAACTATATTGCTATAGCTGTTACTGTAAATCTTTTACCAACTGCTTAGTGTTATGAAATCTTAACATTAATAGAGAAGCTCTTTAGGCTTGTGTACTGCCACATGTCTTATAAGAACTCTAGGTATTAGGAAAACTTGTTTGCTTTTTGAGAAATGATGACCAAGAATGCCAACATGAACAGCTTTTCAGACCTTTGAGCAGCACTCTGGCCAGACAAGACTACCAGCTGGTATGTAGCCTACTATTTTCCTTTATGTTCCTCCAGGGACTCCTCTGTTGTTGCAATCTCTTCAGAACAGTTGATAATAGTTGGAGAGTTGGTGTCCTATGATTGCTATGTAGGGTATGGATTAAAAACTGGTTTGGGATTTGCTGGCTTTCTTCTTTTTTCTTAATCCGTTCAATTGTTCTATACAGTAGTTATAGAATGTCTTCAGGTCTTTGCCTGCATGACACCAAATACTGTATAGATCCAGAGGGACAACATTTCTTTGGCTTGACTTTTGAAGAGGTTGCACATGAAAGGAAAAAAATTGAATAGCAAACTCAACATGCAGGTTTATGGACAGATGAACTAGATTTACCATATAGAAAACTGATGACTTCATTATATCCTGGTTTGAGTTCTAATAGCACTGTCAGCTTAGTGAAGATAAAAAGCTTTATTTTGATAATTCTATGATGAAAAATAATGTAATTTTATTATCTACTTTTTTCTCTGAGAAAGTGATTTATCTAAGAAATATCTTCTATTCATCAGCCTCTGATTCTCTGCCTTCAATTCTTTCATTAGAACTTCCAGTATTTTGCTCCTGTGTTTAAAACCATGATGCAGGGTTTTCTGTCTGCTATGTATTAATTTCAGGCACAATGTGTATATCTCATTACTGTTCTTTCCAGTGGAAAATAAAAATGACATGAAGATCTTTTACTGGATCTGAAATATTTCTATGGCATCTAGAAGTTGTGTGTTTGATAAATGCATGTAAGTTTTCATTACCTAGTAAGGGAAAAGGAGCCACAAGCCAGATGATACATGATGTATGAATTGAGAGTTCTCACAAGATGATCATCCTACAGAGTAATTAGGAAAGAATAAACAAGGTGAATGATGAATGATGTGAGAAAAATCTACTCAGCCATGAGGAAAAAATATCTCTTATCTATCTTTACTCACTGGAACAAAAATCGTGAGAAAGAGCATATAGAAGACCAAAGCTTAAGGAGGAGGAAGAGCCGCATGGAGAAGCAGCTATTCCCTGCTGTTTGTGGAGAGCCCAGCCAACCCTGGAGAAAAGTGAAAGGAAGGAGCAGCAGAGAGGAGGTGCAAAATAGATATCTGCACTTGAGTTATTTATCTTTGTAAAGAGTAGTACAACTTAGGGTACAATGTACTCAGAAGCCTTATTCTGGGTGAAAAAATGTGTCCTTTGGAAGTGTTTAGTCTCCACATAATATTCTATGAAGAGAAATACCTAAAAGTGTAAATGTCTATAATCTGTTACTTGAATTCTGCCTTATGATTTCATATAACAAACTTAATGTATTATTAATATTATATCTAGACAGGAATGTTATTTTTGTCATTATTAACAGAAATTGAAATAATTTGTCTTCTAGTTCACTATATTAGTAATTTGAGTGCTTGTATTTAGGAAGAAAACAAGGATTCATTTCAAGGATTCCAATTTTTAGGCCTGTTAAACCTTCATTTCATACCCTTAAAAATCAAGAAATTCACTTAATAACCTGTTTTACTGGTTTTGAAGAATGAAGAACAGTTTTGAGGAACTGCGTTGGGCTGGATGTTCAAAGGGAGGCTCCCTCTGCTCATCATGCAACTGACACTATATGGAGTAAGTGGGTTGCAATGGTCATGCAATGGACTCAAATGGAAATCCTGACTGCCTCGGAATCCCGGAATTGATCAAGGAGTGGCCAGAAGATGTAAATTTTTGGAGTATCACCAGAGGAGGTAACTTGTGCTGAAAAAGCCACACTGTATTAAAAAAAAAAAAAAACCAGGAAATGAGAAGCAATGTGCAGTGTTTACTAACGAGTTCTGCCATACTGTGAAAGCATCAGAAGGGGAAAGTTGCTGTGTGGAGTTCTGCATGGCAAGTCACAGAAACTGTTGAAGAACTTGGTGAATTGGGCCATTTTGAGGAAATTAAAGACATCCAGCTGGCTTTGGATATTGCTGAGTGAGAAAAATGGCCACTACTTTATAGTTATACTGACTCATGGATGCTGTCAAATGCCCTGTGGAGGTGGCTACAGCAATGGAAGCAGACCAATGGCAGCACAGAGGTAAATCCACCTGGGCTGCTGCATTGTGGCAAGATATTGCTGCCCAGGTAGAGAACCTGGTTGTAAAAGTACGACATGTAGATACTCACAAATCCATGGGTCATGGTACTGAAGGACATTGAAGCAGCCAGAAGATTGACTGGACTGCTGGAAATGAGATTTGGACAATTCCCTTACAACATGCTTTAACTTTTGGTTCGATCTGAATTGGTCAGGCTATTGGACTAGATATCATCGCAGAACTCTTCCAACTGAAACATTCTATTCCATTGTGTTCTAAATAAAGTGCCTCAGGTGGATCTGGACAGCAGAACATAAGGGTGAGCTATTTATATCTTGGTGGGCCTCTGACACATCAGAACACCTAGAAAGAGAAGCAACATACAGATGGGCTTGTGACTGAGAGGTGGACTTGAACATTGATATCATTGCACAGGTTATCCATGAATGTGAAACAGAATCATAGAATCGTTTAGGTTGGAAAAGACCCTAAAGATCATCAAGTATGTCAATAAACTGTGTCTTTAAGTGACAACTCTACGGGTCTTTTAAATACTTTCAGGAATGGTGACTCAACCACACCCCTGGGTGGCCTGTTCCAATGTTTGACAACCCTTTCTGTGAAGTAATTTTTCCTAATGTCTAATATTAATAGGATAGAATGTTAAATTTTAATATAGATATTAAATAGGTTATCATATCCTATCAAAACCTCCAAGTTGTGTCCCCTCCCAATTTCTTGTGCACCCCGAGATTACTCGCTGGTGGGGTGATGTGAGAAGCAGAAATTGCCTTGGCGCTGTGTAAGCACTGCTCAGCAGTAACTAAAACATCCCAACATTATCAACACTCTTTTCAGCAAAAAACAGAACCACATACTAGCTACTATGAAGAACATTAACTCAATCCCCACCAAAGTCAGTACAAAATGCACCTCTTATTCCATACCATTAAAGTCATGATCTGGTCCCATACTATCCGATACATCCTCATTAGCCTCTTCTCCTCTTTCCATGTTTTGATATATACACAGACATAATTTCCTTCGTCTATGGACCACCCTTGTAAAAGGTCCATAAAATGTGCATTCAGTTAATTTAGTCCATGACTTCGGTCTCCATCTGTGATGATGTTAAATCAGGATAGGAGAGTTGGTGTGCTGTATTGGATTGCTTCACACCTAAGCCAGCTCAGGTTGTGTCTTTACTACACTTGCCCGGTTCCTTAGAAAAAGTCATTCTACATTGGTTTCGGTGACTTCTTCTGTAATACCTTTTACATATAAGAGGCTCTGTAGTGGTGACAGACAAATCACGTAACAATGGCATCATGCAGCAACGGCACCATATAACAGAAATCATGGGTAATTTTCAACCAAGATTAGATCTCCTTAGGATACATACCATAATTGCCCATCCCTACACATTACCCATCAGGTACACCCAGGTCCTTGTGCAAAAGCAGTCCCACAAATGGGTTTGCCTTTCCTCGAGAAAGGAATAACGCACACTGTCTCTCCCAGTTCCTTACATGCATTACAGACAGAAGACTGGAGGGGCACAAGAAGTTGGGAGGGGACACAGCTGGGACAGTTGACCCCAACTGGCCAAAGGGATAATCCGTACCATGTGACATTGTACCTGGTAATAAGAACTCAGGGAAGAAGGAGGAAGTGTGTAGGAGGGGAAGCATTCAGATTTATGGCATTTGTCTTCCCAAGTAACTGTTACATGTGATGTATCCTTGACTTTCCTGGAAATGACTAAACCTCTGACTGCTGATGGGAAGTAGTGAATGAATTCCTTATCTTACTTGGCTTGCGTGTGCATCTTCTGCTTTACTTATTAAAATGTCTTTACTTATCCCACAAGTTTTCTTACTTTTACCCTTCTGATTTTCTCCCTTATCCTGCTAGTGGGGATGAGTGTGCTTAGCTGCCTACCAGGTTTAAACCAGAACCCCACATGATGGCAGAGGAATTGCAGCCTCAACCCTTTTAACAAAAAATGTAGTCTGTGTTGAAATTGACTTTCACGTAGACTTCAAAACAAGAGAAATATGCAGTTGTGTTACTTTAAAAGCAGCTTAGGCAGTTCCATAAGATAACATCATGCCTTCTTCTAGGACAAAAACTGAGTTGAAATCTGCTGACTTGCCCCAGCCCCAGCTTGCCATTCAATGTGCAAAATCTTGTTTATAAATTATGGGCTTCACCCTCTACCTGTTTGCTCAGTGGGCAACTCAAAGTGATACCATGTATGCATGCATGTTCTTACGAGCAGAAAAACAAAAGGTGATTTATATCTGTCTTTATTGCCAGTTTATGTACAGGAAACCAGTGCTTTATATTTACTAAAATGAACCAACTTACAAAAAAATGAAAAATAAATTTCATACAGCTTTACCAGGAAATACATAAATTAATTTTGCAGTCAGGCAAAACCTGGAAGTTTTTTTTTTTTCCTATATGCCAAAGGGAAGCTGATGAAAAAGATATTTGAAGTCTATTTTAGAAGTAACTCTGATAGTAGAATTAGAAAACAAAACCTTTGAGTTATAATGGAAGTTCTGCTGCAGTTTTAAGTGTATCTCTGTTTACCCCGAAGTCACAATGCACATATTCGGTACAAATAGAGCTAATGGCATAATATGATAGAAAGCACAGTATCATAGATGGTGTCTTGTGGCCTTTTTCATTACTCAAGTGCTCTCAGGATGCTGCTGCTGCTATTTGTATTCACCAGTGGTGATAAAATTCCCTATGGTGAAATTTTTGTTGTAAAGTATGGTAATTTTCTATAGTGAAAAATAGGATATTATTAAGCCATATATTGCTGTTAGTAATGTTGTGACTTTTACTGTGGGTGTCTGAATGCCTCCAGTAACTATTCGATGAATCTGTCCCCGAAGGAAAGTGTGAAGTATCACTGAATTATTGCTGTCAAAACGAGCACAGACTTTATATTACAGTGACAGACTGTCCTATAAAAAAAAAGGAATTGCATCAGTGAGAGAAAAAATCAAACCAACCCCAAACAAAATAGCCAAAACAAAAACACAGTTCTTCCACAAGTATTTTTCTGTTTTCCTGTAAATCTTCTCTATTGTCATTAAAATACCAAACATTATATTGGATTTTATTAAATTTATTTTTTCTATTTTCAGATTATTTCTTATTTCTTATTTCTATTCACTTACTTCAATCTATCAGGTTTTATTTTTTTTAAAAAAGGCAATAAAATTTTACAGATGCTGTTTTCAGAATAAGCCTTGTTAGAATTTTACTTATACTAAAGCCAGTGGGATACATATTGAACAATACTGGCACCTGTTGAAAAGCCTCCTCTATCTTATGATAAATTAGTAATAAATCACAACTGAAAATTTAGTTTAATGATACAAGCTGAGTCACACAAAGGAGTGTGAAACTACTAAAAAATTGAGTTCACTTCCATAACAAAATAATGAAATACCAAAAAAAGAATGTAAATTGTGAAGATCTTCGGAAAAAGAGAGGTATTTACAAGGCAGAATTGATGATCTTTTTCTTGTTTTAAAGCATAAACCCATGAAACCACTACTCATAGTAATTCTCAAATGTAAAATAATACGTAAGGTTGAATCCTTCATTGTGTTAAAAAATGCATTTAGGAGTCTGTGGAAAGATATATACATTTCTCTTTTAAAACTTCATATTTTAAAAAAGAAGTTTTCAGATTCTGAGCCTTATTAAGAGACACTCAAAGTACAGGGTTGGGGTTTTGGTGGTTTTTTTAGATGAAAGATCTGAAAGGTAATGAAAGTTTCAAGAGCTCTTCTTAGAAGTTACATATTTCATATGAATATTGTAACTCTCCATGGTATTAAACTATGGAGAATCTAATACAATAACTTGGCAAGACTAAGCAGTGTAGATTCATTTTGTGTGTATATATATGTGTTGGCTTCTGTTTGTTTGGTTTTTTTTTCCTGTTCAAGAATTCCCATACGCCCTAAGGCTATCCCCAAGACATGTTCTTGCTTTCATTCTATAAAAACACTGTTCTACTGAAGTGCAAAACAATCCTCATATTACTTTAGACATACTGCACAGAGAAACAACAGAAACTAATGCAAGAAATACTTATAGTTTTGATTCAAAGACAGGTAACTACAAACCAGCACTAGATGGGTGTGCTCTTAGACATAAGTGGAAATGTGCTTGTTTATCTCTGGCTTGTAAAAAAACCTTTGGATAAGTAGCTTAGCCTCAGAAAACTAACTTGGTAAAGCCTGGGTTAGAGGAGATAAATTACACCTGTAGAATCTCAGAAATTCAGAGAGAATTCAGTGGGGTAAGTGGATTAAGGATCAGCGGGCAGAAGGGAAATAAAAAGCTACCTTCAGAGAAAAGTTCACCGCAGGTAGGAAAACATCAAATGAAGAAGAAAAATAAGGAAACAGAAGAAGATAAATTGTTACAAAATCCTGCGCTAAATTCTGTTAAGACTTCAGAGGACATGGAAGAACAATCACAAGTATAGCAGTGCAACACGGCAAATGCAGTGTTTTCACATTTATTAGCCCACCACAGCTCTTCACTAACAGCAATAAATGGCTAACGGCTTTTCATGCCTTTATGGACCTGCCCAGTCTTGACTTTCTTTCGTCTGAGTTTTAGCTGCAACACTCTGTTACCTGGCAATCCTTTGACTGTTTTCTAACTCAGCTTAGCTTTATGGAGCTGTACCAAGGAATTGTACCACATACGGTTGAGGTTTAATAAAAATTAATGGTCATTGAAAATAAATTTGTGCATCGAGCAAAAAGAAGTGTTAGCAATAGACTTTTGGGAAATGTGAAAACAAACACCACTTGAAAGACTGATGAGGAAAGAAAGTGAACTATCACAACTACTGACGCCATACTCCTCTTAACAAAGGACTCTGGATATTGGCAACCCACTACAGCATCCCATGGTAGGAAAAATGGCCCTTGACCTTTGACTGCTGGTGCTTAGAAATGTGAGTATTGCAACGGGGAACAAGGGAAGATACTAGAAAGTCTGTGTGCACAGTACTTTTAACCGAATTATTAATGGAAACTGGGAATGATATAACAATTTGAATCAGAATTGTTGATAACATTATACTTCGATTGAAAATAACTGCTTGTTGTCTTTTGATCAGACTGTTAAAACATTACCTAGACTATCAATAAATTCTTGTGTCTGCATAAAAGATGTGTTCCCTTTTTGCCCATAAGAAAATTTTGAGTGTGATAAAAGTTGTTTTGGGTACACATGTAGAGACTCTCATTATTTTGTATGAGTTTGTATATGGCTTGTGCAAACTGACAGTGAGTGTGATTGGTCTTTAAACTCTCCCAGAATCACAGCAGAAACAGATAAAATATTTCTGTGACTCCGAGTGCCTGGAAGGACGTGCTAGATAAAGGGATATTTATGCCTTGTAATTTAGGAATCTATCTTACTTTTTCTTAAAGTTACTTCTGATGTATGGAATATGGGATTTATTCTCATGTTGCACGTCCAGACATGCACCACAGTTGTGTGTACATGGGCATCTGAATGCAGAACTCCTCTGCATCCGGTTTTCTTTGGGAAAAAAAGGTCAGGTAAGTGATATGGAAACAGTTGTTATGTTCTCCAGCAATACCCTACTCTGGTTGATCAGATCAGACTCTATTCCAGAGCTTTGATGCTTAGTTGTGCTCAAGTAGCATCTATTTCTCTGCACTGATTAAATAGAGAGCATATGCTCCTAACTTAGAAGCGAAACAACATGCCTAGAGATATTTATGTTAAAAACTCTTCTGTTTTTCTATTCTGCTGGCAGTAATGTTATGAGAGTTGTTAGGCTAACAAAAAAAAAAAAAAGGCAAATCCGTGGAAAAATGTCTAAATCTATTTAAGGGAAAAGCTGATTACAGAAAAGGGCTAAAATAACTTAGAATAAAAGTATGCTGGCATTTCTGAGTTGTTTGAAAGAACAAGAATTTTTAGAGGCATTCTGGGACACTGCTTAAAAAAAGATCATGGAGAAAAAATGATGAGAATTTCTGAAAACAATTCAATTTAATGAAGCACACCAGTCCAATAATTCAATATATCAATGTGTGCTGACATAGCCAGGTGTGACGTATCATAAAGCTTCATATAAGATACATTATTTTCCACAGATGTTTAAAACTCTATGTGATACTAATTAATGATTATTATTCAATTGTTCGGTAAGCCAAAGGAAAGTGGAGAAGCAAACCCATATATCCAATCAGGTGATGGGTAGGTTGTACACATATCATTCTGTATAATTTTAAAATGAAAATAGGAAAACACTAGTATGATGAAGAATATGAGACTTTGTAACATTGTGAGTTTGTGTTTCGAGGACATCAGTCATGTTTTCAGGGACAGGAAAAATAAAAAAGGCATCAAACTACGCTTCATATTTCTGAGTCCTACTCAGAACACAGATCTATGACTCTGAATCATAATTCGTCCAACTCCAGCCATTTAGGTGTCTGTGAGTACATACTTCCAAATCTCATGCCCACTGCCATTAATGGCACAGGATCCCCAATACAATAACTACTGGTGTTGCTTAGTGACAAAAATGCCACGTTTTAATAAGGGTTGCTTGGGTTTTTTTCCCCCTCTGGCTGTTTTTCTTTTCAGTTATTCACTGAGCTTGGGACTCATCCACCTACAGACCAGCTAAACTACCGACCTCAAAATCTTTTATGGCAAAAGGAAAGAAGCAGAGCAATACATGTGCTCTGTAGTTTCCATAGGAGAATGGTTTAGTGATTTGTTTGTACCATAACATCATAAGCCAGATAGACATAGTACATGATTAAATGTGTGAAAGATGGACATTTTGAGTGATAGACTATTCCTCTTGGCTGATCCCATAACTTGTTTGGTTTTTCTGTGCTGTCTGGCATTTGTTTGTAGAACTGCCCAGAAGTCTTTTGAAACTGTCTAATCTGTATTCCATAAGGACTTAAGAAATGCTGTTTCTTCTGTCTTGATGCTTTAAAGAATTTTTAAAGAAAGAAAGGTAAAATGAAATATGTTGTTAAACATGAGTTTGTTTGCAGATAGAAAGGTGGCGTTCATAGATATTGTTTCCTTTTGGATGCTTGACATAATAAAAAGCATAGTATCTTTAAGGAAAAAATATGTTTTCCTACTTGTCTCCCTATATTTTTTCCATCAAATGTTTCTCCGCTCATTATTGATTACTAAGACTGTGTAAGAGTTCTCAATGAGACATGACATGCACTTCAGATACTTTAGTTGGTCAGAAATAATTTCAACAGTCACCAAAAAAAGACAGTGATTGGATCCTGTCCAAAACTCTCTTCATTCATATGGAAAGATCTCAATAATTTCAACGTGAGACCTCTGTCTTATTCCAGGGAGTACTGAATGGCTATAGAGAAGACTGTAGGGTAGCGAAGAAGTGAAATATATACAAAAATTTATACAGCTTTCAGTAAGGACAGGTTTTAGCCACAGAGGAGTAAAAAAATAAAGGCTTTTATTTTTTTTTTCTTGTTTCCTTTTTTGGCAGATACAGGAAATTTTGCTTCATCTTGTTTATACCTTCAGACAGTAAAACCTATGTATAGCTCTCTTTTATCTTGATTTCTCAAATTCAGGCAAATTGAAAGCTGTAAGAGATATGTGGGATTATTAAGATGTGCATCACCAGAACAGAATAGGAAATGAGATTTCAAGAGATTGAAGATGTCTTTGGTTTTAAATGAAAAGAGTCATTAATATATCTTTATATTTTGGAAATAAATGGAGGAAAAAAAGTTGTTTGTTTTTTTTTAAACTGATAGGCAGAAATATGCAAATAGATTTTAAGCTATAAAGAGGGAGAAAACAGAGATGGGAGTAAGACTTCCTGGTGTAATTCTTTATTTGCCTCAGAAGGAACTGTGCTGTGATCGGAAATACACTGAATAAATGTATCTAAATATCTGTTAAGGATTTCAAAGGTTTCATCTTGTGACTGTGCTAATAACTGTTGATCTTGAAAATTTGTTCTTCCTTGTTCTTTTCGTTGTTATTAATTATAGGAAGATATTAATGTATTTTTGAAGCGCTGCTAAGGAAGCACTGGAACTGTCTGTACACTAGTACAATTTATGAGAAATACACACAGCGTAATTAACTGTACCTAAGTATAATTTCTTTTAGAGGAGACCGCTTACAAAAATTACACTTTTATTCATGCAGTGTGTGCTGAAGCATGTATTTTTTCAAATGCATTTTGCAGTATTCAGACATTTCTAAGAGATTCGCCTCAGAAAACTATGTAAACTATACTCTGAATGTCATCCTAACTTAAAGATTTAATTGCTAAATCAGCATATCTGTATTTTCTGTGGTTAGCCTCAGACTTCAAAACTATGTGAGCAGATGTTGTACTTAAAGTATACATGTAGATTTACCAAGGTTAATGAATAATTGGGTCATTTAGGACATACTGCATTCTCTGTAAATAACAATGCTGAATCTTATCGTGTTCTGTTTCTCCTTGATTTGCTTTGTTTTCACTTAATCTAAAATAATCCCAATCAAATTGAGAATTTAGTTTAAACAATTACGTATCTTTTATTTAACTGTCACCAAAGACAAAACTAAGTGCATGTTTAGCTACATCTTGAAAAAGACCATCACTCAGGTTCTGAGCTACACATTTTGGAAAAAGAATTAGGAATGTTATACTTAGTATAAAATATAACCTCAGTTAAAAGGGGGGGGGGGGGTGGGGAGGCCTAATAGCACGGCAATTTTCATAAACCAATAATTACATATTACCAATAATAAACTTTGATTGGAAATTAGGACCCAGGGCTTCATGAAAAAGTAATCTTTCAGTTAGCAAGAGGATATATATATATATATATATATGTAATATATATATTATCCAGGATAAACTAGGTATTTGAGCATCACTGTGTGGTAACTGCTCTTTTTGCTGCTACAACTGTTACAGGTTAACTTTATATTAGGGTAAAAAGGTAGGGGCCCAGGAACTCTATGAAAAATGCATAGGTTTCAATTATAGTGCATAATGTCTTTTTCTTAAATCAACTTTTACTGAAAAGAGAAATAATCTTTTTTTTCCCTTTGTATGAAAAGAAGAAGTGCAAAAATCCGAAGCTTTGAAGCAAATGTTTTATACTGATTTTAGATGAGAAAGACAGCTACAATGAGTTCTTGCTTGGAATTCATGTCTGCATTTGAAAAGTTAATGTTAATTGTATTTTTGTGTGAAAATGAAAAAGCATAGCACTACTCAGATTATAGTACCATTGTGTAAAGTATGGGAATTAAAAGCACTGAGTGAATATATAACAAAACGATCCTCTGTGGTATAGAAAAGATTTTTAGACAGTGAAATGTTGCAACACAGCTTTTGAAAATATTTAAACAAAGAGATAAATGATACAAAAGATGATTAAAGAGAACAGATATCTTTCTCCATTCAGCAGAGAAAAGCACCTAGCAATACCTGAGAAGCCTTTTATTGTGGCTAATAAAGTCACAGAAGTGGTGGCTGTAGACCTACAGAAATATTTTATGCTTCATTTTTATCTGAATTTTTCCATCAGGATGGTATAGTAACTGACAAACAGTCACACTGATATTTTTAATTTTAGTTTTTACATCACAACATGTCCCATATACCTAATGGAATGTCCCTTGCATGACATTTTTATGGTCATAAAAAAAAATATTCCTTAGTCAATATTCCTTTTGCAATGGAGTTCCAGAAGCCAACTAGTCCTACCTCCTTAAAGAATATCTAATTAGATCAGGTTGTTCAGGAACTTAACTGACTCCTGAACACCTCTGAGGACAGAGATCCTCACAGCCTCTTTGGGTAACCTGTTCCAGTGTTTCACTTCCTCATGGAAGATTTCTTTTTTCTCATCTAAATAGTCTACATAGTTTAGAATTCCATGGAAACGTCTAGCATGAGATGAGACTGAAAAGAAAGGAAGTTCCCCTGAGGCATGAGTATCTTTGATTTCTTGGGATTTATTTCTTGGTTTGATTCAGTTCATAAATATGTATATAAACCAACCAGAAATTTTCTCACAGCATAAACCCTTATTTTTCAGACAATTCTACAGAGGAATATACATTGTAGGAAGGACACTTTATATTTTTCAGTAAAGTTCAATGCATTTTTATATATCATAAGTATTGTTATGAAATTTTTGTAATTATTTTTTTGTATCGAATTAAATCACACTTAAGAAAATCTTTATCATTCCTACTGATAAATACGCTAATCAGATACAGAAAGTGAAAGGTAGTATCTTGTATTTAATATTGTGGGTATTTATGACTGCACAAAAGAAGGAACTGGAAGTAATAATTTAGATTTGCAATCATTACCTATTTTTCGATCTGATCTACCTTTTTACCCTGTGGAATACACAACAGTTAAGTTTTCATGCTCTTGCCAACCAGAGTTTTTCTGAAGAAATGGCAATCACCCTTTGTAATACAGTACAGTTGAGTTTGCCACAGACAGTATTATTGCACCATTCTGTTCAGTGTATAAACTAATCAACTCTGTTTAAAAACTGGCTGTTTCTGGCCCCAGTTAGCACAAATGAAGAGAAAATGCAATCCTTCGCTTTCTACAGCTGCCCATTGAACAGCATTCCATTGTGAGTCATCAACAGTAATAATTCTGATAATAGCACGTCTAGAGTCAAGTAAAATTCAAATGTGACAGTGAGATATCAACAGAAAAAGTAATCTTACAGTCCTTAGCTTCTCACCTAAGCCTCTCTCTCTCTCTTCCTGTAAAAGTACTCTGACACGAAGTACGTGTTATCTTGAAGAAGTGAGCAAAGGGAAAAAGCAAGGAGTGATTTGGTAGTTTCTCTTCATGCCAATACCATGACCTCTATCACAAAGCTGGTTTAAAGAAAAAAGTAGCAGCTTGACTTTCCCCTTGTTCCCTTCTCCATTGGAGCATGCAGTCATAAGCAGCACTCATCCTTGAAGTATTTATCCTAGTGGTCTCAATATAAAGACAAAATCAACCAAGAAGCCTGGTATAACAGAGTATGTTTACCAGGATTTAATATTAGAGGGTAACAGGAATGCTAACAATTCATTTAGTAGCTAAGGAGTTACATGGTTTTCCAGTTCACAAATGAACTGGGTATTCTTCTAAACCTTAATTAAACTTTTTTAGAAGAAAATAGACAAACAATGAAATTAGAAGAGCCTAGTCCTGCTTGAAAGAAATGCAGAAGAACCACCTTCATATGTACTGGGACGAAGATTGTCTGAAGGATTTATACATTTACAAATTTGATTAATAAAATATGTGCTATACATTCAAATGTATTAAGTTTATCTATAGAATTATAAGCATAATTTGCCAAAGATTTAATACACATATTGTAAATGCCCATAACAAAAAAGCTGGAGTCATGCTACAGCATACAAAATACTTAATGAAGGGAGTAAACAAAGTCATATGCATCATGAGAATGCACTCCATAACTTTTTCAGAAACAGGTTCAACATACAGTTAAAAGTTGCTGCATTTAACATAATAGGGTAAGTTACCATGAAAATGTAGTAGATATTCATGATATATAGCATAATAATGAATACGTTGCCCTGTACAGTAAATCCGTAGAGCAAATAACATTGAAAACCTATAATAGGGATGTATTACTATTTGCTTTAATATTTTGTGGAATAAGCATGTTTTTAAGCTTTTGTGTAACTGGGACTTTACTGAATTGGGATCTATTATGTGATTTTTCATGCTGTTTTTGTTTGTTTGTTTTTTTTAATAAGGAAAACAAGAGAGTAAAATGAAGCATGTTAAATCAAATCTACTTAATGTTGCAGAAAATCCAGAATCTTTATTGTCTATTTCTGTTTAGTCAGTTTTGTTGTGTTAATACTGAACTACTGCATCCATGTTGATGCAAGTAATGTAAACCTGTAGGTCCTTGTGTGTGGTTATATCCACCACATGGCATACTAATGTTTGCTGAAGTGTTTCACAAAAAGAGCTCCTGATCCTTTTATGTGTATTGCTACTGACTACTCAGGAAAGAAATTTTCTAGGATCATTGGGAAAAAATGCTCCTAATAGAGAATTTGAATTTATGGCCTGCAAGGATTTGGAAACTGGCATGAAAACATAAAAATTGGCAAACACGCCTCCTTTTTCTGTCCAGTTTAGGTTTTAAAAAAAGAACACAGGTTCTGTGGTGGAGCAACTTGAAAGTTCAAGTTTGGGTGGTACCAACTGGTGGTGGTAGGTGCCTGCAAAGGGTGCATGTGGCTATCCAGAAGTCCTAGGTGCCCAGTAGTGTAATTCAGCGTTCATGAAGGAGTAAAGTAGAGATATTCAGAGCAGGAGACAGGAAACCACAAGCACACGCAAGCTGGAGAGCAGGTGCCTCTATCTCCATGAATTCAGAACGATGGGCAGTCTCCTGAGGGCAGTGACTACTGCTGTCCTTTAATAGTATGTCTTATTTATTGTACTCCTTCAGGCAGCAGAAATTTGTCTCAAAGCCCTCTTGAGCTTGGAGGCAGGTTGCATGTGAACTAATTTTCCAGAAAAAGGCTTTAATCATAAAGGTCTAAGTGATGCTGGGGTACAGCTAGATTCCCCCTTTCTCACAGCATCTCTTCAGAGAAATTGCAAAGGAGTTTGACCTAGTAGGAGACTTGTTTAATTGGAAAGTGTTTTCACTTTATGTTATAGCACTGAGATTTAAAACTTTTATTGCAAGGATTATGCACACATTCATAATTAAATTCTATGCTAATGATGCCCCATGTACATAAATCAGACAGAACATAAACAGATTATCTTTCTGAGTTAGGGTATCACACTTACATATACAAAAAGATGCAGGTCACTGTAACAAAGACTACATGGATTAACAAAACAAGAGAGCATGCCAGCTGTACTCATGAATGAAAACTGCCTGATCTCGCATTCATTCCTTCAGATTTTACTGGTTCTTCAAACTATATTCATACAACCTCAAAAGGAAAATCATGCTCCATTGATGTCATTGCTAATAGTTTGACTTCAATCCATGGGCTCCAGATTTACCCCTCAGGTACTATTCTAGTAGAGAAACACCTACCTGTAACTGTGGCTTATTATTCACGGAATCAGAGAATCATATAATGATTTGTGCTGGAAGGGACCTTAAAGATGATACCCCTGCCATGGGCAGGGATTGTTAACTTGTGTTACTATGATTACTAGGGCTTGAAAATATACTTTTACCTAGCTAAGAGAGTTTCAAATGCTTACCTGATTTATAACACAATAGTCCTTTTTAAACTTCAGAGAGCTTTCTGGTCTTTATATAGCATATTTAAAGTATTATAATGCATATACTTTTAGAAAATATTTAAATTTCAGGATAATATTTGCAACTATGTTATGATTCTAACTTCAGGAAGAATCCTTCATAATTTTTTGCATTTAAATAGAGCAGATCTTGCCTAAATACTTCAGTTGCAAATTGGGTTGATAAATAGAATTTGATCAGTCTTTGGAACTACTGGATTATTTTTCTGCATAAAAGGAAGCATTTCATTACGTGAAAAAAACAGATTCTTTAAATGTCTGTCTTCCCCCAGGATTAATGCTTCATTTTTGTAGTACGTATGTGTACGCACATCAACTTTTCACACAGAAATATTGAAACTAATTACAGGAAGCTTTGTAAATTACCAGTAAATCATTACAAAAAGTATTTTTTTCTTTTCTGAAAATAGACAACATTTTAAGTTTAACCTCTGCCCAAAAAAAAAGGAGCATTGAGAAAATGCTTCTGATTATTGATTTTTCAAAGCTTTGCTACACACAGCAGACAGAAAGCAATGAAAATATTTTAAGGAAGGCAGTTTGACATTTTTTTTCTCTCTGATAATCCTGAAATGGCATGTAGACATCAAATTTTAATCAGTCTCTAATGAAACGCATCTTCTTCAGCAACACAGCATCATTAGAGATGATCTATCTGTATGAGTCTCAGCTCAGCAAATACATATTCTTTCTTTATTTTAGTTATTAAAAATGCTAAAATTAAGAAGTATCCTGTATGCTTGAGAAATAGGAGTACTGGTTGAATTAGACATCACTGAAATCTCTACAATGTCTTAGCTATGGCTCAGAAAATGAGTCCTTTTTCATTCTCTGTGATCTTCTAGTCACCTGCGGGACAGTGACATTTTCCCTCTTAACTGTTTGGACTTTAATATGTTCCTTTTTCTTTAAAACTCCCTGATTCTGTCTTCTGTGTTGTTATGAGGATTCTGCAGGTTTCTTCTGTATGTACTGTGTTTCTTTTCATCAGTCAGTTGTCTCAATTCTTAAACTTCACTTCCAAGCTACCTGAAACAAGAACAGTTTTGTATTCAGTGTTGACCTAACAACACTCAAGTTCCAAACCTTGTGGATAACTTCACCTATAACAACATTATCCTTTTAAAGCATTTCAGAAATATCCTTTCTGCAAATTACTTTGGAAATATTCATCAGCTTTGCCTAAATTGTGTCTTAAAGACTCAAAAGTTTCTCTTAACAAACTGATGTTTGGGGGCATTTTTTTCCTTTCTCATCATTTTGTATGCTAGATGACAAGCAAGAAGCATTAGAAAATTAACATTGAGGATGAATATCTTCCTTTGCTGCATTCGGACTGTGTACCTTAGGTAGATAATACAGGCATATTTAGAAGATATATGTCTATTTGTGTAGGCACGTCTGTGTGTGTAGACACATTTGGAAGGTGGTCAACAGAACTTTCCAAGAAAATGCATTAAATACTATCCTAGTAACCTCTGTAAGTTTGCTTCTGCTTTCACTGTTTAGGCGTTGCTTTCACATGTGTTAGTAAAATGCAGGTCTCCTGTAAATAACTACTGTGCTTATACTAAGGGCAGTCATAAGCATCGTGCTCTGTATGTATGTGTATTTCTAGTAAACCCCTTATTTAAGAATGTCAGATTTGCATCACAATGCACCATAAAACTAGCAGATCTTATCTGTACTGAGTTATCATAATTGCTATGGAACTCACCCAGTTACACTAAAGTGTATGTGTTTATATATTGCACCTACGTACACACAGATTTATCTCTAGTTTTTACTTTACACATAAGAAAATATGATTGAGCTGATTCCAGAGTAGGTTTCATAGGAACTTTTCCCTGAAATCTGTGAACCTCACGAATTTGGTTTGATTCAGGAAGATCACGCTTGAACATAGAAAACATCCTAGCAGTGATATCTAGGTCATCTAAAACAGCCTTCTTGCTTCAACTTTGGACTGTGTATGTGCATATCACTCTAGAAAGCTATTTATTTCCAGAATTTTCTTGAAAATACCCTGTGCTGGGAACTACATCTTTCTCATTCTTTTTGGTGAACCACCAGTTTCAAAGTTAGGAAAGTTGTGACTTGTTCTTCAGTTGCCTACTTGTTAACCAAAATTTAAGGTAATTGATTTCTGTCCCCTTCTAGGTACCAATCTATCACTGATGTCTTTGTGAAGTAAATGACTATTTCTATCTCAACTATCAGCTCTCTGATTTATAGATAAACAAATGAAGGTATTTCAACATATTTTTTCATTCATTTTTATTGTACTTCTCTAGATTATATGTCTCCTTAACAGGGTAGCACCAGTCTGAGTACCACTCCCATTGCAAACTTTCTAACACCATGTAGAGAGAAAGCATTGATGTGTGTGCCTTCATGTAGTACATTTTGACATAATTAATTTCGAAGAATCTATATGCCCCTTGGTAAGAATGTTCAAAACAGAAAACGGAAGTTTCTTAAGCTGTCCCGATGTACAAAAATGGCTTAAATATCTAAAAGTACTTCAGAAAGAACTAAATTTTTTGTAATTCGACTGATCTCACTACATTTGATTTCCAAACAGTGATGAAATAGTTTTGTGTTACAGGCATCAGAAGACTAAATGTCTTAAACATGAGAATAAGATGCAGCTAATTCTGAAATGTATAATAAAATGAAAAGGAATTACTATTGTGTAAAAGGGAATTCCGAACTCAGTAGCCTAAGGGCAGCAGCTGATCTCTGCTCGTGGTTTGACAGGAAACAGGCAACAACTGCCTGAGCTAAAGAAAACCTATATAAAAGCTTTGATAAAAAATTGGTTAAAAAAAAGGCCTGTTGCACCCATAAAATACAAACATACCTATGTGATTTATTATTTTATTGGGTTTAATCCCAAAAATAATACTAATATAACTACATGAGCATTTCTGTACTCAGTAGCCCAGAAAGATAGTATTACCATTCCTAATAACAG
This sequence comes from Bucorvus abyssinicus, assembly GCA_009769605.1. NCBI lineage: Eukaryota > Metazoa > Chordata > Aves > Bucerotiformes > Bucorvidae > Bucorvus > Bucorvus abyssinicus. The sequence continues at coordinate 130,418,699 of CM020024.1, forward strand.
GCCACAGCCCTTTTGCTAACTGTACCTTAAAAGTCTTTTAAACACGCTCATCCAAGTGATCTCTAACTTCCTAACTGGTGTATACATATTCAGCTGCAAAAATCAAAATGGATGAAACATAAAGGCCAGAAAATTTGCCAGGTCTGGATTGAAGAAGTGTTCATGATCAGTTTTCATGATTCAATTTTCATTGAGTTTTCATGTGTGTAGAACTCAAGGAACCAAATAACTCTATTTACACACACAAGTTCTATACAATATTCTTTCCCTCTAAATCACTTCCTTTAGTCAACCAATCTTTTACACGAGAAAACAGATTATCTCCTGTCTTCTAACTTGTCTTCCTAAGTGAAACAGGGAAAGAAACTGATGAGTCTACGAAGATCTAATATTCTTTATTTATAATGATATCATCCATGGTTGCACCCATCCCCCATGGCCCAATAACTCTTAAGCCATTAAGCTAGCAGGAAGATAGCAAAAGACAGAATTAGTGAAATCATATATATGAGGAGCTCTACTGTATGGGCTCTTCACAGAATAACGAAACAGGCAAAGTGGAAAGAGTTGCAAGAAAGGCTAAAGGGATATTAGAATCTTGTTCCACCATCTGGGAAAGATATTTCAGTGGAATCGACTGAAAACATAGTCTATATGAAAGGTCAACTCTTTACATTTATGCTTCATGATGTTTTTATCCAACTGAGTATCTATGGTAAAATGGCTAAATATCTGCAACATCTAAGTGCTTTTTATGTTCATCATTTTATTTATTTCTTAATTTTTGGTTTAATTATACATTTTCATGGAATTCGAATGGACCTTCAGGAAGCTGTCTTTTCCCAACTGATAATTATGAATTGCCACAATATAAAATCTAAATGAAATTGAAGTCTTAAATCAAAATTAAATAGCCATTACTTTTAAAAAAGAAAAATTAGGTTTTGCTTTCCTTCTTATATTTTTTTTTAAATTTAATTTTAATGTAAAAGAACGGGGAGAAGAGAAGGACACAGTGTTCAGAAAATGATTCAAATAAAAGCAAAGAGTTCTGTTATCATTATGTGATGATACCTATAGCCAAATGGTAGGCATTTTATTACATTCATGTATAAAATACAGGTATGCCTATGTGAACATATACACCTACGGAACAGAGTTAAGAAGAAGAGAAAAATGAATCTACAAACTAAAAATGGCAACATTCATTTCAGTGGTGTGAGAGGGATTTTCCAAAACTACTAGTCCTATATGCTACAGAAGTGCAGGCTTCATATTACTTGAGGCCCTTGGGTGTCTGAGGAACTATGTGACATGATCCCAACAAACATATCTCAGATAACTAGGTCCCTCTGAAAGTTTTGGTACTTATTTATTATAATAAGTATTATATAAATAAACCAAATAATCTGCTGTAGAACTTGGAGTAATCAGAGAGGGGAGAACTACTGGGATAAAGGATAATGAGTCTGGGAGATCGGCACTGCAGGAAATACTGTGAAGAATGCAATTCTCCTGTAATTTCCATATCCATCATAACCTTCTGCTCTATTTACTCTCTAGTCTTCTACTTATTCACAGACAGTTCACAGACAGGATTGAAGATTAAATATTTTGGGAGTGCCGTATCAGAGGGATTCATATTTAGAAATGTCTTTTTCTTTTTTTCCCAAGAAAATTCAATTACACATTTCAAGAACAATTAAAAGATTCAAAATGAAAAAAGACAAACTTATGAAAACAGAACAACTCTATATTGACGGGGAAAAAAAAACCCAACAAACCAAACCACAAGAAAAAACAAATGAAAAACTGATAAAATTCACCCACACCACAGACAACCATAAAAATATTGTTGTGGGAACTATATGAATAATTCCATTTGCTTGTACCACGTGTAGCAAAAGACATGGATAAATAACAACAGAGAGTAACAAACACGCGACATATACCTGACAGATTTGTGCGTCTTGAGCTTCTGACTTCTTCATATGCTCAAAATTAATCTGTCAGATTTGGGGTCAGGAAAGAATTTTGATTATGGACAGATTGACAAGGACTATTAGGTTTTAGATTTTTTTTTTTTTTTTAATTCACAACGTAGATATAATTCATGGCCAAGAAAATATTAACATTTCCATGCAATTTCAGGAACAAGTAGTACAGCCATTCTTTGATCTTTCATACTTCATTGCTGGGACATATTATTAGGGGTTTTCATTGGGTTGCTTTTGATTGGGATTTTGGTGTTTTGTTTGTTTGTTTTTTGTTTTCTTTTACTGTAAATATTCAGTTTATTAGAAGGTAATTTAGGAAAAGATTTAATGACCCAAGAAGTATAATAACATATAGACTTTTTTGAAAGTGACCTTTGGTATATTAACTTACTACAAGGGACTTCAGTGTGTCTTCTATCCTGGCAGATTTAGAAAATTGACCAGGAGTCATTTGTCTCAAACAGTACACTGTGAAGAAAGGTAAAAAAGGAAAAATGCAACCTCTTGAAAGAAATAAAACAAGAAACAAAGAGGTAAAATATATTGGTCTATGATGGAATCTTCTCTAAAAATAACATTTCCTTGCAAAAAGAAAATTAAGTACATGACAGTTATCTGTTATTTTCAAATATTTGATATGATACTAGAACTACCACCTGCTTTTTTTTCAGAAACCTGGAACCCCATGATTAATAGTTGTTTGGTCCTAGAAAGACTCAGCTCCCACAAACATTTTTATTTCTCTGCATGCTTTCTTTCAACAGTTATTTATACAGAACATTTATGTATGTGAAAACAGTCTCTTGTCACTTAGCACCTATAATTGAATATGTTGGCCATGTGGAAGACAGCTGCATCATCTAATATTGGATCAGTAATTGGATCTTTAGTTGCTGTTTCTACAGAGCTTGAAAATAACCCAAACCTCCAGCAGTTCTAGAGCTCTGTTACTGACACTTTGACACTATCACTCTAAATTTAATTGGAATCGGAGAACGCACAATGAGTTCTGACCTGAATCTTCTATATGTACTTTCTCTGTAAGCAGAACACCAAGATCAGGCAGAATAGGCTCCCTACTGAGTCTAAATCAGACTAGTAATTTTATTTTTCTTTAGGAAAAAAAAACTTCAATGTTGCTCTTCAGACTGGGTGTAAAGTTAACCAGGCCTACAGGCTGATAGGACCATAGATGACTTTATATCTATCTTATCTGACAGTTCCATTATTTACTAAATAAGCCTCTGTTTATGTCCTTATATATTTGCCTCAAAAATAATTATAAAATTAAGTAAACAAAAGCTAAAATATGAAGGAAAAAAATCACAATATAAAACTATTTTAACCAGGTCACACTAAAAATGTGATCTTAATGCTGAGATCTTGCTAAGGTTATTAAGTTAATATTGAAAGAAAAAAACATTAAAAGGGTTATTTATAATGTTAATGAGTGTAGAGGGAATGCCTTGCAGACATTTCCCATTGATACTAGGGAAGTAGCCCAGGTCTCTGTCACTAGGACACCCAGTCTATACTGTCCTGGTTTAAGATAAACAGAGCTGGTTTGTTTTGATGGACATGTCAAACAACCAATTACAGTATTCCTTCCCTGAAGGGGAGGTTGAAGCCTTTGTGGTACAGTGGAAGGTGATTAAAGTATGGAGATGTCTGGCAGATTGATTACATCACTCTTCCTCAGACTTGCCAGGGTAAGTGTTATGTCCTCACAATGGTTGAAGCAAGCACTGGATGGCTGGAGACCTATCCCTCATGCCACAGCCCGTAATACCATTCTGGGCCTTGAAAGGTAGATCTTGTGGCGGCATGGGACCCCAGAGAGAATTGAGTCCAATAATGGGATTCACTTCAAAAGCTCTCTGGTGGCCAGCTGGGCCAAAAAGCATGGTATCGAATGGATCTACCGTATTCTGTACCATGCACCAGCCTCTGGAAAGATCTAATGCTATAATGGCTTGCTGAAGACCACCCTAAAGGCAATGGGTGCAGGGACTTTCAAGAACTGGGATAAACACCTGGCAGAAGCCACCTGGTGAGATAACACACAGGGATCAATCAATCAAGCCAGCCCTGCCCAATCAGACCTTTTACATACTGTAGAGGGGGACAAAGATCCTGTGGTATGTGAAAGTAATCTGCTGGGAAAAGCTGTCTGGATTTCTCCTGCAGTAGGCAAAGGCAAACCCATCCGTGGTGGTGTCTCTGCCCAAGGCCCGGGACACACCTGGTGGGTAATGCAGGAAGATGGTGAAGTCCACTGTGTACCACAGGGGAAATTAACCCTGGCTGAAACAACATGAACTAAGGACCTGTGTTGTTAATTCCTGTGTAATGTAATGTTTAGAGACGCGCGTGGCGTGCATGGTAACGAGTACGGGGTGGAATGTCCTGGTTTGAGGTAAACAGGGCTGGTCTGTTTTGACGGACACATGAAACAAGCCAATTAGAGTATTCTTCAGCTGCACGTCAGCATATCTGACTGGGTGTGGAGTTTTTGGCGGGCACGGCGTATCTTTAAGAACATTGTGGTGATGGAAAACCACACCTTTTCTGCCCCACTGCTTGGACGTGCCACTCCCCCCCTTCACTTGCCGCCTCTTGCTGCTGCTGTCTGCCGCAATCCCTACCACCTTTTTCACCCTGGAGCCGCTTCGCGTTGCTGCTACCAAATGCTGTGACTGCTAACACTGCCAGCTCAGCTGCTGGACTGCTGTGACCGGACCACCGCTGACGCCGCCCCGGCCCCTTCCGTGTGGACCATCGCTGCTGCTTCCCAGCCCCGGCGGGTCCCAGCTCCAGCTCCGGCTGCGCCACATGCCGCCACCATTAACAGACTGGTAGGATTTTTCTCTAGCGCTTTTGTTTCCTTAACCACAGTTTAACCCTCGCCACCCAGATCCCTCACTCTATATAAACCTGCTAATCTCTTGTTTGTTGTTCTGTATTTAATATCTTTCTATTGTTATTAAAACTGTTTTAGTTTCCCAAACTTAATAGAGGTCTTGCCAACTATTTTTCCTTTTCTTCTTATATCTCTCTTTAACCCTTTTTCCTGGAATGGGTGAGGGGCTGATTGGAGAGGAATTTGTCCTGTGATTGTCCAAGCCTCAGCCAACCAGTGACATATCCCCTTACAGTGTTCCTTCCCCAGAATGACATAGGGCATCTCAGGTCCCCTGATGGCAAAAATCAGGCTCATTTATGGTCAGAAGAAACAGGTTTGTTGTCCTGTTGTGCTGTGTTGATGAGGCTGCTCAACAGGTAACCCCCAGATCACATGATTTGCAAGCACTTGTATTATTCTTCCCGCTAATTCTGCTAACTCAGACCTAGCTCCTCTGAATGACATTCAGTTTTCTAAGCATCTGAATTTTGTAATGGAATAAAAAAGAAAAATTTTAAAAATTGTTTATGACTCATTGAATTGTAAAATGATTTGCATACTGTTTTTAAGACAACGTTTAACGTAAGCTTGCATTTTCTACTTATATTGATATTGAGCCATATTTGTGGAACCAGAAAAGATTCAGTCATTATGTAAAGTTTGTTGCTATGGGCCCAGTTGTGTGTACAATTTCACAAGTTAAGGAAATGCACAATGCTTAGGTCCTGCTGTTTTATAACATATTTAAGTAACTGATTGATTAACGGTTGAGTGTTTTAATACAGGAAACAGATGCATAAAAATATTTAGATGTCTTTACATATGTGTTTGAAGTCTTCATCCTCTGGAACTGTAGAACATTTACGTAGTTCAGATGCAGATTATGCTGTGCTGGCTAGGTTGTAGACTGGCATATCAAATATATTTGGGCAGGTCTGACATTCCTGACAGAACAGTAACGTGACATTATTAGAATGGAATTAACTTTCAAGTGTGATGTAGAAAAATTTGTTTCAAGGTTCCCAGCTTTGTCAAATGTTTATGAAGAAAAGTCCCTGCTTCTAGCTAGTTAGATTAAGTAATTCATACTGGAGCCATTTTTGACGAATGCATCTCTTGAGACATACACATTTTACTTGCAATTTAACTGGTTTCTTCTTTCTGTAATGAAGCTTGTTATTATACTAAATATTTAAACTTAATTTTTGTTGTAGTAGTCAGCAGTTGAAATTTGCCACCAGGAAAAGAGAAGCTGGTATGACAAAAAAAAAAAGGGATGTAATAGTTAAAGTCTAAGATAAAGCCCATTCGGGATGTAAAATGTATAGAAAGCAGGTTAAAAGTGACAGCTTTTACTCTGAGGATAATCTGACGGCAAAAATGTCAATTTTAGTCTGAATCAGCTGTGTGTTTCTGAAGAAAAAATTTTGCTTTTCCTCATTAGCTATTCCTTAGTTCAGACCACAGTGTGATCCTAGAGTACATTAATTAGATTCCTTTCAGATGAAACCAAAGCAGAAGAATGGGGCCTTCAGGGCACTCCAATTGCAAATAGACCTTCAGCTCCCAAAATCTGAAGCCAGTTTCCCTGAAATGTGTGTAGTGACAATGTAATTTCCTCTGTATTGGCTGTTTTATACTCCACATCTGCTCTTCCTGCACTGAGCTGTCTGTCGATATAGACAGTTTGGGAGAATAGTATTTTAGCACAGCTACAGTCCTATCCTCTTTTGCATGTTATACTTGAAATATGCCAAGATTAATTTTATTTCATTGTAACTTTATGTTCTATATTAAGAGTTGCCACAGCAGTATGCAAGTGTCATGTTCAACATGTATATGATATTTTAATACTGTTCACTCAATAGCTTTAAAGCTATCTGAAACATTTATGGGAGGAGTATGTAAGCAAAAGTTCATAAAAAACCGTATCTCAAAAATATTGGATTACCTTGGAGTAACAGAAGTCTGAGTGCTTCTTTGTGTTTATTTATATTTTATTTTGTATATCAGTACTTTTAGTTTTAATGTAACACCTTCTTACAATCAATAATATTTAGAAGGCATATTATTATAAGAGTTACAGCTTGACTTCAACCCAAAAAGATCTAAATAGTTCAAACGACTCTTTTTCCTAAGAATCCCAAAAGTTTAGGGTCTAGTGGCCTTTGATCTCTAATAAGTTCTTTATATATTTGGTTTTGACTGCTTTTAGTTAGGAGTGAATGTTGTTCGCAACTTGACACAAAGTTAAGGAAATATGATTTTTCTGAGGGAGAAACGAGTATAAAAGAGTAAACCAAGTTTACAAGGTCATTCAGTAGATTCATGCAATTACTTTATTCTTACATAACCACAGTTTCCCAACTCTCAGACCTAAAAGGCTTTGTTCCTTTCTTGTTGGTTTTGCACTCATTTTCTCTCAAGGTTTCAGTTTAACATTATAGTTCTTGGAGATGAAGAAACAAAAGGTATGTCTGGATACATCGTTTAGCTTGTTCTCAAGAGCCAAAAAAAATAAGTCTGAGTGGTTTGAAAGCACACATAGCTGTCACTAATGCACTAAAAATTTAAATTGGATGTTTGACCTCCAGCTTTCTGGAAGTACAGGAGTAGCATCGAGACCAAAGTCCTAGGTCTCCAGAGGTCACTGTAATGAGTAAACACGGTTTGACATTTGACTAGGAGCATGCCAGCCTAGTTTACAACAATTCAGAACAGAAGTATTTCAGATTATACAGTTTCATATCAGTGGGAAAACTGCTCTAAAGTTACATTACAGATTCTTTTTTAGTTCTGTTTGCTTTGATTTTTGTTTGAAATACTTAACATGTATTTAACCTGCTTTCCTTTTATAAGATAACTAACAATACAGCAGCAATTTTTTATATGGATAATATGGATGGTACATATTAAAACATTTTATACTATCCGGACAAATTTAATGGACCGGGTTTGAACAAAAATGTGTGATGTTCATCCCAGGACTTGAGAATGTAACCTGATTCATTTAAAGTCATATTGGTGTAGACCTGGTAAATATTTCCGGAACGAGTTCTATTGAAAAGTATATTCCAGTGGTTCCTTGTCTTGCAGGTGTATCCCATCTAAGATTACTTATGTACATGTAGCCTTTGAATGAGACATCTAGCCACCAGGATGACCTCTGAAGGAGCGTTTCAGCTCTTACGTGACTGGAACATTTGTAAGGGAGCCACTGACTGCAAAAGGAGTATAGGGACAGTTAAGACTCTACCTTATAAACATCACTGAAAGGTGCCTAAATTTAGGTGGAAAAACTGCTGGTGAAGTTCTATGGCAAATTATTTTTCAATTTTCCTTCCAGACCAGTTCTCATGGAGACAATAAAAGTCTTAGTTTGTTTTTAAGCAGTTTTCAATGTTTAGCTGTGTCACTGGTTGGCCGAGGTACGCCAATTACGGGGACGTGTTCTTTCCTCTCTCTAACCCCCTCTCTCTTGCACCGGGAGACAAAGAGTTAAAAGCAGAGATAAGAAAGAAAGAAAAAATTGTGAAACCTCTGAAACTTTGGAAAACTGAAACAAGTTTAATAACACTAGAATAAGATATATATACAGAAAAACCAATGAAATATTAAGGGGATTGTATGGGATGGAAAGCGAGGGTTAACGCGGTTGAGGAAAACAAAGTGAAATGAATACCCAGCAGTGTCCAAAACAGCAGTGGCCACGTGGTCAGCAGGTTTTGCGGAGGCAGAAACAAAAGAACCGCGGTGGCTGATGCAAACACAGCGATGTCCACGCTGCCGTACTGATTTGGTCGTGGGTGTTGAAGAAACAGCAGCGAAGCGGCAGCGGCAGCAGCAGGGAAGTAACAGCTCCAAAGCACGGCGACTCCAGGAGCGGCTGCTGCGGCAGGGGTCCATCCCACGCGGCGCGGGGGTGCAGTAGAGAAGGATCCGCTCCATGGTGTGGGGGTGTCGTAGCCGCAGGCAGCAGGCAGCTGAGAGAAAGCAAGCTGTAAGCTGGAGAGCATATCCAGCAAGGCTGGGCAAGTTCTCCCGGAGGTTCGAGCTGGGAGGAGCACAGCCTGGAAAGTCCCCCCGGAGCCGAGCTGCATGCCCTGGAGACTGCAAGACCACCAGAAGTGTAAGGAACAGCCCCAGGAGCGTAAAGGAAGGACTCTGGGGCTGGTGCGCAGCTTTTAAAGGGAACAGGGAAGCCCGCGAGAAGTTTTTACAGCCGCTGAGATGTGCTAACGTAAAATGGGGGGAATAATCACAATTGGTCAGTTTAAAGCAAACCATTCCAAACAGGAAAAACTGGGACAAGCTGAACAATGAAAACAACACAACTGGAGGATAAAAGCCAAACTAGAAACTATAACAAGGCCAGCTGTCAGGGGCAGTAATGACTACTTGCAGGGAATGATGAGGTAAGAAACAGGAAGACACACCGGCTCAATACCTGGCTCCGAGCCTGGTGTCACTGACAGGACTTAGGGTTTTTTTGATCATGGGTTGATTTACACCACACCAGGCTTGCTGGCACCAGATGTGGTACACCTGTCTCAAAGGGGGAAGAGTACAGGAGCTGTCAGGGCTCATTGAAAGAGCTTTAATCTAGATTTGAAGGGGAAAAGGGGTTAAATCAGGCTCACTAGAACTAAACCTAAGAGCTGCACATCAACATTAGTTGGACAGTGTGCTAGTGAGCACCTTAGGTCTGCTGCACCAGTGGAAACAGAGGGCAGTGAGTATAGTGGTAGTATAGTCTCAAGAGGCACTGGTGTGATAGGAAACAAGGCAGTGCCTGGAAATGGTCAGTCGGGAATTAGGCCTTCTCCCCCCAAAAAAACAGGTAATGGGTGAGATGGACTGACATTAGGTATGATGCCTTAAACAATTGTTTCTGGATGTATGCTGCTTTGTCATGTTAACCTGCCCCTGCCCCATGCCAGATCCCCACCTCGGAGACACCAGTCCCTCTGCCTTGGAGGAGGGGTAGAACCTGTTGTTAGGTGATCCCCTCTCCCGAGTTCGGAGGCTTGTCACTGTGCGTGTGCAGGCATCAGGGGTCACTTCGCAGTCATGGCAGTGGAGGGGGCAGAACCCATCAGAGACCCCAGCCCCATTCAACTGTGCATGTCCTGGGACCCCAGACCCTTTTCTGGAATTGTCCAGGAGGAGCAACTGAGCATGCTCAGCTGAGGAACCGAGCCCTATAAAGGGAGAGACCCTGGCGTGTCTAAGGTCAGTGCACAGATGACCCCCACCACCAGAGGAACCCGAGAGAGACAGTGGACCCTGCTGGGCAAGGATGAGCATCGCTGGAGACCGTTCCAAGGGTGGTGAGGCTTTCTTTATCCTCTTTTTTCCCCCTTTTCACTCCTTTTCTTCCTTCTCCTATCTTCTCTGCTTCCCTACACCAGTGTTCTAGTTCAGGCTTATGCCAAACCATGGTTGTTAAAATAATTTGATATTGCCCAAATACTTTATCCGATACCCACACAGGGTTCAGCCACTGTTATCCAGCCCATTTGTTTAAATAAAGTTGTGTTATGTTGTTCCTCTGAGTCACTGTCATGACTCTGCCGACTTTGTGGTTCTGCCAAGCAGAGATTGGCTGCTTAGTCGGTAACGCCTTTCAGGAGATCACAAAGATTGACCTCCCTCGTCACCCACCGTATGGGGCAAGAAAATGGGATCAGTAGCCCAATTGGAGTGCGTCTACACCAATGCCCATAGCATGGGCAACGAACAGGAGGAGCTAGAAGCCATTGTGCAGCTATGATATAGTTGCTATCATGGAGACATGGTGGGATGACACACAGAACTGGAGTGCTGCACTGGATGACCACAACCTCTTCAGGAGGGACAGACCAGGAAGGAGAGGAGTGGAAGTGGCCCTGTATGTTGGGGAGGTTTTTGATTGTCTAGAGCTCAACAATGGTGATGAAAGGATAGAATGTTTATGGATTAAAATCAGGGGGAAGACCAACAAGGCAAACATCACAGTGGGAGTCTGCTATAGACCACCCAACCAGGATGAAGACGTAGATGAAATATTCTACAAGCACCTGGGAAACGCCTCATGGTCACTGCTAATAGTTCTTGTGGGTGACTTCAATTTACCAGATATCTACTGGAAATTCAATACAGCAGTGAGGAAACAGTCCAGGAGGTTCCTAGAGTGTGTGGAAGACAACTTCCAGACATAGCTGGTGAGGAAACCAACCAGAGAAGACTCCCTACTGGATCTGTTGTTTACCAACAGAGAAGGACTTGTGGATGATGTGAAAGTTGGAGGCCATCTTGGCCACAGTTATCGTGAGATAATAGAATTTTCAGTTCTAGAAGCAGTAGGGAGGGGGGGTCAATAGGACTGCCACCTTGGACTTCCAGAGGGCAGACGTTGACCTTTTTAAGGAGACTAGTTGGCAGGGTCCCTTGGGATGCAGTCCTGAAGGGCAAAGGAGCCCAGGAAGGCTGGACAATCCTCAAAGAGGAAATCTTTAAAACTCAGGAGCAGGATGTTCTGGTGAGCCGTAAGATGAACTGGCAGGGTAGAAGAACAGCCTGGCTGAATAGAGGGCTCTGGCTGGAGCTCAGGAAGAAAAGGAATGCCTATGGCCTATGGAAGAAGGGACAAGCCACTCAGGAAGACTATAAGGTTCTTGTGAGGCTGTGCAGGGAGAAGATTAGAAAGACTAAAGCCCAGCTTGAACTTAGTCTGGCCGCCACCATAAAGGACAACAAGAGATGTTTCTATAAATACATCAACAGCAAAAGGAGGACCAAGGAGACTCTCTAGCCTTTACTGGGTGTGGGGGTAAACAAAGATACCCAGGATGAGGAAAAGGCTGACGTACTGAATGCCTTCTTTGCCTGTCTTTAATGGTAAGATCGACTCACTGAGTACACAGACTCTTGAACAAAAAGGCAGGGATGGAGAGTGGAATCAAGCCCCCACAATCCAAGAGGAAACAGTAAGGGAACTGCTGCACCAATTAGATGTGCACAAATCGATGGGGCCAGATGGGATCCATCCGAGAATTCTGAGGCAGCTGGCAGAAGTGATCACCAAGCCACTGCCCATCATTTACCAGCAGTCCTGACTAACAGGGGAGGTCTCAGTTGACTGGAGGTTAGCCAATGACAGCCATCTACAAGAAAGGTCATAAGGAGGACCCAGGGAACAACAGGCCTGTCAGTCTGACCTTGGAGCCAGGGAACGTCATGAAGCAGATCATCCTGAGTGTCATCATGCAGCATGTACAAGATAGTCAGGTGATCAGGCCCAGTCAGTATGGGTTTACGAAGGGCAGGTCCTGTTTGACCAACGTGGTCTCCTTCTGTGACAAGGTGACCCGCTTAGTGGATGAGGCAAGAGCTGTGGATGCTGTCTACCATGACTTTAGTAAGGCCTTTGACACTGTTTCTCATCACATTCTTCTGCAGAAACTGGCTGCCTATGGCCTGGATGAGCGTCCACTTCACTGGATCAAAAACTGGCTGGATGGCTGGGCCCAGAGAGTGGTGGTGAATGGAGTCAAGTCCAGCTGGCGACCGGTCACCGGCTCTCTACAGCTACTTGAAAGGAGGCTGTAGTGAGGTGCGGGCTGGTCTCTTCTCCTATATGACAAGTGACAGGACTAGAGGAAATGGCCTCATGTTGTGCCAGGGGAGGTTCAGTTTGGCTATCAAGAAAAATTTCTTTACAGAGAGGGTTCTGAAGCGCTGGAACAGGCTGCCCAGGGCAGTGGTGGAGTCCCCATCCCTGGAGGTCTTCAAAAGACATGTAGATGTGGCACTGAGGGACTTGGTTTAGGGACCCTGACAGTGAAGTGTGTATGGTTGGACGTGATGATCTTAAAGGTCTCTTCCAGCCATTTGATTCTGTGAGTCTGTGATTTTGTCATTCTGTGATTATGTGATTCTGTGACAAGACATGGTTTATTTTGCAGATATCAGTAGGTTTTTTAACTAAAATACTCAGGGGTTTCTCAAAGGCACGACACCTTGGAAAAAGGCCTTGGATGGGTCAGAATTCATTGAGTAAAGTGTAATGTTAGAAATTTAGAGTGGATTTTAGTAGTACTGCTACAGATAAAAGTTCAGTCATAGGCTATTTCTCAAACATTAACTCTCTGAAGGGTGCTGAAATTGGCTGCCCATGAGCACTTCTCAGTTTTCATTACTGTGGTGAGAATAAATTTAATGTAGTATTTGTCTGGGTTCGTTATTTTCTAATAGAAGCTTAATCAGAAAATTCAGCAAACTGTCCTTACATAAAATCTATGGAAAATCTAAAACACTGCTTCAGGTATAAATATCTCTGATAGGTACTTTTCCAACAAGGAAGCCAATTGAATAACTATCTGAAATAGTTTATTAAAATTTTACTTTTTTTTAAGAAGAAATTTTAAAATTAACTATATGCACCAATGCCCAGAATCAAGTCATAAAAATCGATACTTAAGAGAGATTAGAAGGGTAAGCCGCCTTTAGACAGCAAAGCAGAGCAGATTAAACCTTTGCTGGATTGAATCATTACCACAGAATTCTTCCTCACTCCCCATTAACTCGGGAATGCCCATAGAAATCTTACTCCTCCCTTTACATCAAATTAAGAAGGATACCTAAAATGTAGAGGGAATAGATCCCCACCTTTTCCCACGTGTCCTCCACAATAAAAACTGTAAAACAATGTAAGTTTTTCTATAAATTCTAAACCTCATAAATTTCGTTGACTTTTGCTAGAATGGTCATTTGACAATTGCAGTAATTTGTTTTCCAGCCTTTCCTTATTTAAAAATGCTGATATCTCATCATGTTTGTTAAATTAATATCATAAGCTGTTTCAGAACCGAAGTTATGCAAAAAAGTCATTTACTAAATTAGAGCTTTCCAGAAACATCATATAAACCTTCAAGGCACAGAGACTCTGTTGACATTTCTTAACAGGTTATGAATTATATTTTTCAAATCCAAAAGAAATAGAAAATTTCTACAGGTATTTTTTAAGAAGTACCATTTCAGAGCACTTACTTAAACTATAACTTTTTAAAGACATGATGGAAAATTATCATTGTGTGTTATTTTTTTCTTACGCATTAAAAATATTGACAGACTTCAGAATTTATGCATTTTTTTATATAAGTAAAATATCAATCTTTTTTTTAAGTTTTGTGTAAATAACTGAAAAAACCTATGCTGATACAGTTTATGGAAGTTACTGTATGGGTAGACCTACTGTTATAAATGCCACACCTATATTTTCAAGCAGATATATGACTAAGGTTCTCAGGGTTAATTTCTAATATGTTTCATTGTATAGTTAAAAAGAAAGACACTAGGGGAAAAAGAAGTTTAGTGATAAGAAGAATTCTTAATAAATTGCATATTATTCTGAAATATAAATTAGATTAGATTTAAATAATTAATTGAACAGCTGGAATTAAGATTTATCCATGCAAGTGACAGGCACAATTAGTGACAGAACAATTTACAAGTGAATAATCCAGATGTTTCATTTTACAAAACATAGCTTTTATTATTTAGTGTCATAAAACAGAAGTTGACTGTTAATACAAGTCAGTTTGGAAACTCCGACATTACTTGGTCCTGAGGTTGTTTATGTGGTGAACGTGCACCTGGAGATGCTGGCCTGTCAACCAGCCCTTGTGTTTAAACCTTTTGCCCATAAATCTCTCTCCCTTGCTCCTTTTCTCTTTCCCCTTTTTGGGAAGGGGGAAAAGTGGGGAGGGGGTAAGAGAGAGCATCTGTCATCTCTTCAGTAGCCGGCCCAGCTCTAACCCTTGACAGATTGACATTTCTCCTTCCCAATATTTCATGTATGCTAAAACCTGTAGATTTAATCCAAGACATCCAATTTTCAAAGACGAATATCACCCCACCCAGCCATAATTTATTTCCATTCCAAGAGGGTTTATACTACTGGATGACCAGTACTTTCACAAAAATGACATAATTTTAGTCTGGACACACAAAAACTGAGATACTTATAATATTATGTCTAAAAAAACCTTTGTGCAGGTTTGATGTTTTTGTTTATGCACATGATTTTTATATTTATTTTAAATACAACAGTATCACATGATAAAACAGATTTATATAACGGGTATCAGAATACAATGGATTTAATTCCTGATTAAAATAGAAAGAACAAAAACTAGTTTTAAAAACCTATGTATTTTATATATAAATAAGTATGTGTGTGTATATATATATATATAAGGTCTCTTTTTGTTTTAATTGAAAGGGAAGCAGAAGGGAGGAAATTCTGATATACTGTCCTGATTTTGGCTGGGATAGAGTTAATTTTCTTCCTAGTAGCTGGTACAGTGCTGTGATTTGGATTTAATATGAGAATAATGTTGATAGCACACTGATATTTTTAGTGGTTGCTAAGTTAGTGTTTATACTAAACCAAGGACTTTTCAACTTCTCATGTCTTGCCAATGAGAAGGCTGGAGTAGCACAGGAAGTTGGGAGGAGACACAGTCGGGTCAGCTGCCCACAACTGGCCAAAGGAATATTCCGTACCTTACAATGTCATGCCTAGTATAAAAACTGGGTGGAAAGCTTTCTGAAAGCCTGTCATGGATGAATACGTTTAACACGGTTTGATTTCAGAGCATTTCAATAGACATTGCTAGTGTATGGTAAAACAAATGGTTGGATTTTAGCAGGATTTAATGATTATCCAATTTAAGAACTAGCAAATGATTTAGCAAAGTAAACCAGCAGCTTGATTATAGATTGAAGAGTGACAAGATTCATGCTAACTTAATACACGGTACCTTAAATCAAAATATATATGTATAAGCACAAAACATACAAATGCACATACAAACCATCTTTTGGGCCCCTCACTACCAGAAGGACATTGAGGTGTTGGAGCATGTCCACAAAAGGGCAACAAAGCTGGAGAAGGGTCTAGAGAATGAGTGTTATGAGGAGCAGCTGAGGGAACTGGGGTTGTGTAGTCTGGAGGAAAGGAGTCTCAGGGGGGACCTCATCACTCTCTACAACTCCCTGAAAAGAGGTTGTAGCGAGGTGGGGGTTGAACTCTTCTCCCATGTGACAAGTGATAGGACAAAAGGAAATAGCTTCAAGTTGTGTCAGGGGAGATATGGGTTGGTTATTAGGAAAAAATTCTTTACAGAAATGGTGGTAAAGCACTGGAACAGGGTGCCTGGGGAAGCAGTGTAGTCCCTATCCCTGGAAGTGTTTGAAAGATATGTAGATGTGACGCTGATGGTCATGGTTTAGGGATACTGGCAGTGCAGGCTGTATGGTTGGACTCGATGATCTTAACGGTCTCTTCCAACCAAATGATGTGATTCTGTGATTCTGCGAAAAGAAAATACTCAGATATAGTGGAATATGCTCAATCTCAAAGTAAGTGCATAAAGCCAAACACAAAACCAGGTAGAGAGCTGGGGGAAGGAGGCTAGCCTATAATCAAATTTTTCTCCTTTGAGTTTAGAGTAAATGTTTCCAATGCATCAGCATTACTCAATTGGCAATAGTTGAGTCTCGAAGAGGTGGTCCTCACCCAGCCCTTGTGTTGACCTTGACGGCAGAAGATCCTGAGAAGCCTCCCAACTCAGGGGAGATGCTGGACACAGCTCACAGGGATCCAAGAGAGCTCAAAGGGTCTCATTTTGGATCGCTATTTATCGGGTCTGAGAGAATTGACCTGTGTCAGGTACTTTTCCATTTCAGCCTAACTTGAATGACGTAAAGTTTCGGTTTGTGCACGTCCAGAACTTGCTAGATTTTAAGGTTCTGCTATTTTTCCATTACCTGTGTGCACCCAGAACTTGCTGGATATTGAGGTTCCAGCACCACCTCTTTGGGCCAGAACCAAGTACAAGCTTACCAGGTCATAAGAAGATTGACTGATGATCCAAGATGCTAGGGAGGGCAATAGGACGCAGGTGTGCCAAGGGGGTGCTTCAAAGTCCTCTGGTTACAATCTATACTTGACTGTCAGGAGGCAATTGTCATTACTGACTCCAGAGAACAGGGGAGGTAGGAGCCAGAAACATTAAGGGGGCGCCTTAATGCTCCGGTACACTGGCTTTCACAATTCACATTTGACTTTTCCAATGTACTGCTGCATGACCCGGAGAGGGGAGTCACACCCTGTATCAAGCGGCCCATGAGTGGGGGGAAATTGTACCACCACAGGTCCTCTGCTCAGGGACTGGCTGGGTAAGGGTTAGCAAGTGGTGAGCAATGGCATTATGCATAATTTGTTTTGTACATTCAAATTGTTTCATTATTATTAATATTACTATTATTATTTTCTTCCTCTTCTGTCCTGTTAAACTGTCTTTATTTCAACCCATGAGTTTTACTTTTTTTTTCCAATTCTCCCTTTCATCCCACAGAGCAGGAGAGTGAGTGAGTGGCTGCATGGTGCTTAGTTGCCATCTGGGGTTAAACGATGACATATATTTTTATAGCACAATTTGTAGCTTTATTGCAACACAGTTTAAAAGGTGACTGTCTAAAGACCTATGGTCATTTCAAATTATTTCAAATGACAATCCTTCTGCCCTCAGTATACATGCACGAAGGTCAACACCACAAAAGAGAGAAAAAACCAATAAGAATATATGAGACATTAAGTCAGAAATTGCTATTAAGAAGCCCCTGTATAGGTAAAAAAAGGCTTATTTTAAAAAGGAAAAATAGATATCTAATGATCTCCTCAGTTATTCCCTCACAGGGGAATAGAAGAAAAAACAGAAAAATGTTTCCATTGCATTAGGACATAACACATACAAGCGCAGAAAAACTGTAGTCCATCCTAGTCACATCTCCACAGATAAGTAAAGTTGTCAATTACTTGATCGTGTACGTCTACTGTAGTTTTAGTGAGAAAAATACTCTGCCTTGGGACTCTGAAAAATTAATCTTGAATAGAAGCATTGTTAAGAAGCTATAACACTATGAAAAAAGGGGTTTCTTTTTTACTAAGCCTATGTTGATATTAATTCACTTTATTTTGGCCCATAGGTTTATATAGTCATTAAAAAATAAACACAGAAGACACAATAGCATAACAGAATTGGGTGAAATGAATATGTCAAGAACACAATGCAAAAGGCAGAAGAATCTTAAATTGAACACAAGGACATATGATAGACAATTTTTTGTTTTGAAGTGACTAAATATAAATGGCTATATATGAAGGACTGTATAAACATTATGAAATAAATAGAAGTTTTGATGATCCTTGTGTTTCTGTTGATTAAAAAGGGTATAGGTAGGATTGAGCACCAGATTCAGACTTGAAATGTAGGTGTCATTAACAGGGCTAGATTTCTAGGCTCCCTTTAAAGCCAAGTGAGATCTTGTAAATGCAGTCTCAGAAGTCTGGGCAGCTGATTAGCGCATCTTAAAATAAATAATTAATTTAAACAGATGGGTCACTTCTTAAGCTTCAATGACTGTGTTTACTAAAGCGCAGCTCAGTTACCCATTCATAAATATCTAATACTATTTGAGGAGCCATACAGCATTGGAGACATCTGCATGAGGTTTGCAGGTATTAGACCAAACCCATGAGAAACCGATCCCTCTTGGGGCAGCTTCTGGAGGTCACAGAGGAAACGCTAAAGCACGTCAGGCAACACCCAGTACCTAACGCAACTTAACCAAATCCTAGCTCACTCTTCACTCAGAGGGACACTTAAACAGCTGAGCAATCAAATGCTTTTCTGTCCTGGTTTGAACCCAGTTGGCAACTAAACACCACACAGCCACTCACTTCCACCCCCTCTGAGGGGAAGAGGAAAAAAATGTAGAAGTAAAGCCATGAGGGTTCAGATAAGGAGAGTTTACTTGAACAACACAAGAAAGAGAGAGGAAACAATAATAAAGTGAGTGATATACGTCTGCTTATTGCCACTGTACCACGCCGCACCATGCCACTCTTTGAAAAGCCATATCTGCACAACATACAGTGTTGTGCCACTGGACCTTCAGAAATTAAAAATGGAAGCCTAAACCTATTCCCTTGTCAGAATTACTAACAAAGAATGTTGAGAAGACAGGGATGAAAGGTAAATTGTCGAATTTGCTGAAAAAAAAAACAGTCAAGAATTGTAACCAGAGTAATTTAATTACGATTCTTTCTTCATCTGTGCTTTAGATTCCACTCTAGGCACTGAATTTCTCTGACTGCAACACCCATTGCCTGACAGGCATGAGGTAGCAGAGCTGGACCCAGGAAGAGGGATGGGTGGGAGGAAGGTGTATTTCAGATCTAGTTGCATTTCTCACTGTTCTGCTCTAATTCAATTGGTAAGTTGGTGGTGGTTTTGTTTAAATTCAATTGATCTTGTTTCCGCAAGTCAAGTCTGTCTTTAGCCCGTGGCCATAATTGGTGAGTGTGTCCTCCCTGTCCTTTGTTTTGCTTGTGGAGCCTTTTGTAGTATTTTCTCTTCCCCATGCCACCGGAGGGTAGTAGACGTGAGGGAGCATCTGTGTGGTTGCTTTATGTCTGACTGGGTGGGCTCAAACCATGATGGTAGCTCAGATACACGTCAACACTGTAAACATTTAAACTCAGATTCATCAATCCAAACACAGAACTAGAAGTATATATGTGGAATGTGAGGACAATGGAGCCTCACTGTCCTTACAGTATTTTTTATCAAATTATGTGTCAAGGTGAAGGGCATAGTTTTTAAGAAAAGAGAGGAAATTACTGTGTTTGGAACTTGAAGTATGGGGATTTTTCTAAAACATTCATAGGTGATATTCAAGAAAATGCTTGATGCTTTCTCAGGCTATAGAGTATCTGCAATTTGATTTTAAAGAGAAGAATACTGTAAGAATAATACATATAAATCATTTTGCTTTGTCTAACAGGAAATGGCTTAACATTGAGAAGATCAAGCAATGGTCATAACAATTTTTGAAAATCTCTATCCTATCACACACACGCACACAAAGCTTGAAATGTTCACACCGTAACTTTTTTCCTTGAACAGAAAGGACTGTGACCTTGGGAAAAACAATAAACTTCAACCAGCCAAGGAACATAAACCAAGATGAATAGATTGATTCAGGTGAAAACTTACAACTTTCATATAAACTTTAATAGATATCCCAGAAAGAGTCTGTCTCATGAATTATTGTGTAAAAACAATAAAACTGAGAAATTTTAGAATTCATTTTCTCCTCTAGATAAGATAATATCAATAAAAATGGTCATGTTGATAAAAAGAAAGGGCAAATAATAGAGAGGAAATACGATACAGAGAGAGTTGTAAATGTTAGAGGCACTATTATGTACATAAATATGAAGTGTTTAAGAAGTACAGTAAATCTTTTGAATGTCTGGATGATATAAGGGGAGAAAATAAGCATGACTGAATATGACAACAAATCATTGTGAGAACTTGAAGTTTGATAGTACTTGAAAAATAAGTTGTTCCATCTCTTCATGAGAAATGTTTATTAATATTATTCCCCATGTTTAGATGTCATTTAGTATCATAATGAGTTAGTATCATACACTAGGGTGATATTTTTAGAGCTAAGATTCTTAAGGGCCCTTAAGTGTCTGTTAGTGAACTTAATGAATTTTAGAATGTGAAAACACCTTTTTTTTTTTTTATATCTGCTGGAAAATACAGGAATCGGAGGCTTGGAAAGTATCTTCATGTAGATAGTGCATGTTTCTGCACAAAGGAACTTGAGACAGTTTCATATGCACAAAGATTTATTAGTGGGGCGCATAGCTGGTGGCATACGTATTATTCTAGTGATTGAATGATTAAAATTCCTCTTGGGAAAGAAAAAAAAAAGAGAGAGAGAGACACACAGTTGAAAAGAAGGAGGAAGGAAGAAATGAAAGGCAAAGGCAAAGGCAAAGGCAAAGACAAACTCTTTCCAGTGACCACCCAGGAAGAGCAAAAATGGATCCCAGACAAGTATTCTCCTCTGGAGGCTCTCATCTGTGCAGCAGTGGTGAGGAAGAAGATGATGAAGTTGCTGCTTTTTTTTTTGCCAAGCTTCTCCCTTAATATTGCACAGTTTTCATTGACGCCTGTTCAAGTCCTGTTGACTGGTCTTAAGTGTGATACTATTAGTTCCGATTGGAGTACACCAATCAGATGCAAGTGTTGGTTGGTCTTTAAGCACCTATGTATATGCTGTATTGGATAATAGTTAACAAATATGTAAATTACTATTAACCTCTCTGTTACATTTGGTTTCCTTTAACATAAAGCTACAAAATAAAAGGTAAAGTGGAGGAGGAAAGGGAGAGAGAGGTCTCACATCAGTGGTAGATGTTTCCCACAAGAAACTGATATAACAACTCCATCAGAGTTTGCAGGTGTGAGGTTATGAGAACAACTATATGAGAATAACAACGAAAATGCCCCAATGACTTCAGGGAAAGGTCATAGATCTGCAGACAGTAGGGCCTCAACATTACTGAGGTTAAAACACTGAGAATGCCTAAAGCACAGTAGAACAGTTCTTGTGAAATACGAAGTAAGAAAGATAAGTCATGGGAATCTGGAATTTTTTACCCCTTCTGATTGATATAACTTGCTATACAGTGTATCTGAGGTCTATCTCATCAAACATTATGGAAGTTATAGCTTACTAATGATTGTGCGGCTCTTTTGAAGTGCATTTCTTCTTGATTACAAACATATCTATCACCAAGGTATTATAGACAATGTCTGTTCAAAGATAGAGTTCTCTGTCTCTAAATATTCAGAGATAATGTGTCTAAATGGAATGAACCTGTAGTAGGAAGGGAAGATCTGTATTCCTAAGGTTTTGATTCTATTACTATAACCCTGAAACTGATCTTAACTGCCAAGCAACAGGAAGTTAAATCTTTTTGAGATGCTATTATGTTACCTTGTAAATACTAGTCTGACCATTAGAGATATGGAAACCTTGGTGTTCTGGGAAAGGAATGAAAAGAAACTAAACTACAAGTCTGTAGTCTGGGAAACCAGACAGGAGGAAACAAAACAGAAGAAAGAAGATGAGTCAAGCCATTTGAAGACCAGTTGAAACCAGCATAAATCACAATAAAATCTGATAATCCCCTTTCTGTGCCAATTAGACACCATATATGGGAGAATTCCCATGAAAATCTTCAAATATTATTTCTTCTGAAACAGGTAGGATATGTCACACTCCACAAAATGGATCTTCTGAAGCTCAAGCCGCATGCGTAATAGCTATGCAAAAATATTAATCAGTTTTTAGAAATAGAATGAATATGTATGATTATTTTGGGGAAAATAATGAATATGTTTGTAATCGGGTGATATAAGCTTTGGCTGGGGCAGCATAGGGCACGCATGATTTGAGGAAAAAAAGATCCCCTTGCACCCGGCACTGAAAATAAAGAAAATGCTGCTTCTTAATGCTACATTGGTATTAAGAAGTTTTTCTTCCAATTTTCGGCAACAGTGGGACTGTTTGCTTGCAAAAAACCCTCAAATACAAATAAAACCAGCAAAATCCAAAATGAATTAACTTTTACTTATCTAATTTAAAAGCTGTTTCTGCTAAAAGGTAAATGAAGGGCACACTTTTTCTCACACTCTGTGTCTTGGAATTATACACGATCCAACAGAGTCTCAGACGTAAGCCTTGCAGCTTGTAATGGCTTTAATGGGTACCACGTCAATGACTCCTTGAAAAGGACTATCAGATCCTCAGAAGTTATAGTCATTTTATATCCAGGTACTGTTCTGTTCCTATGTGTTTGAGTTAATGCAAAGTGATTTATAGATGAGTTCTTCAAAACCGATGACTTCAACTAGTCAATTCCTTACTGCAAGGAACCTCATAGACTTGAAACATTTCCAACAAAAATTTACTAAAGATTAGTTTAACTATGAACTGGTGAAAATAGTTTCTAACTACCACTTAGAAAACTACAATTTTACTAAGAGAATATGTCTATGTATAATTATATTACAACAATATAACAATACAACAGTCTATGAAGCTGCTTTGTTCTTCATTTCAGATTTCTAATGAAATTGCAAAAAACATTTTGCACTTATAGCTCCTTTTATGTCTGTGTGGCAAAAATGGGAGAGAACTGACATCTGCCTAATGAATATTAAAACCTCTTAAATGAAATGGTTATGTTAGAAAGATGTCACATCTTGGTGATTCAGCAGAATTTTTGCGTAAGCAGTGGAATTTTCAACTAAGCTGTAAAATCAAAAGCACAATGCCCATTGCATAGGTAACGTTTTGAATGACTAGAATAGAATAGAATAGAATAGAATAGAATAGAATAGAATAGAATAGAATAGAATAGAATAGAATAGAATAGAAATAATTCAGTTGGAAGGGACCTTCAATAATCATCTAGTCTAACTGCCTCACCAATTCAGGGCTGACCAAAAAATTAAATAGCAGTAGTGCAGTGAACGGCTTGCTGAAGTCAATAAAAAGAATGAAGATCTATTCCATAGATTTTTCAACCCTCCAAGTCAGACACTGTCTTCTTTATAAACACGTTAACAGAAGATGTCATTATATTATTAAGTGTCTTAAAAACATTAGTAAATTTATCTGTCATACAGTTGGATGAAGAAATGCGATCATCCTCGCCTTATGATAATAGAATTGAAAGACTGCGTGGAAGGATTTTGCAATGCTATAAGGGAATTTTTAACCAGGTATGCTTTAATGAAAAAAAATAGTAATAAATGGGATACAGAATCACAGAATTATCTGGCTGAAAGAGACCTTTAAGATCATCGCGTCCAACCATACACATTTCATTGTCAGGGTCCCTAAACCATGTCCCTCAGTGTCGCATCTACACAGCTTTTGAACACCTCCAGGGATGGGGACTCCACCACTTCCCTGGACAACCTGTTCCAATGCTTCACAACCCTCTCTGTAAAGAAGTACTTCCTGATATGTAATCTAAATCTTCCCTTTTGCAACTTGAGGCTGTTCCCTCTAGTTCTGTCACTAGTCACATGGGAGAAGAGACCAACCCCCACCTCACTATGGCCTCCTTTCAGGTAGTTGTAGAGACTGAGAAGGTTACCCCTGAGCCTCCTTTTCTCCAGACTAAGCAACCCCAGTTCCCTCAGCTGCTCCTCATAAGACTTGCTCTCTAGACCTTTCACCAGCTTTGTTGCCCTCCTCTGGACATGCTCCAGCACCTCAACATCCTTCTTGAAATCAGGGGCCCAAAACTGGACACAGAATTCAAGGTGTGGCCTCACCAGTGTTGAGTACAGGGGGACAATCACTTCCCTCCTTCTTCTGGTTACACTATTGCTGAAACAAGTCAGGATGCCATTGGCCTTCTTGGCCACCTGGGCACACTGCTGGCTCACGTTCAGCTGGCTGTCGACCAACACCCCAAGGTCATTTTCTGCTGGGCAGTTTCCAGCCACTCTTCCCCAAGCCTGTAACACTGCAGGCGGTTGTTGTGGCTGAAATTCAGGACCCAGCACTTGGTCTTGTTGAACTTCATACTATTGGCCTCAGTCCATTAATCCAGCCTCTCCAGATCCCTCTGTAGAGTCTTCTCACCTTCAGGCAAATTGACACACCCACCCAACTTAGTGTCATCTGCGAACTTACTGAGGGTGCCCTCAATCACCTCATCCAGATCATTGAGAAAGATGTTGAAGAGGACAGGCCCTAATACTGAGCCCTGGAGGACACCACTGGTGACTGGCTGCCAACTGGATTTACCTCCATTTACCACCACACTCTGGCCCGGCCATCCAGCCAGTTTTTGATCCAGTGAAGCATACACCCATCCAGGCCATAGGCAGCCAGTTTCTGCAGGAGAATGCTGTGGGAAACAGTGTCAAATATCTTACTGAAGTCCAGGTAGACAACATCCACAGCTCTGTCCTCATCCACTAAGCTGATCAACTTGTCACAGAAGGAGATCAAGTTGGTCAAGCAGGACCTGCCTTTCATAAACCCATGCTGACTGGGTTTGATTACCTGGCTGTCTTGTACATACTGCATAATGATACTCAGGATGATCTGCTTCATGACTTTCCCTGGCACCAAGGTCAGACTGACAGGCCTGTCGTTCCCTGGGTCCTCCTTACGACCCTTCTTGTAGATAGGTGTCACATTGGCTAACCTGCAGTCGATTGGTACCTCCTCTGTTAACCAGGAATATGTATATGTTGCTTAACCTGAAAAATTATGCCTTTCCTCTGTATTCCCTGGTCAGTGTCTTTTTAATGCTTTGGGCCCTCTCTCCATGATTATTTGCCTAGGCTTATTTTTCTTCTGCTCTTATCATGGAAATCTAATCTGTGGTCCTAAGTTCCAAAACAGGCTTTTCATCAATTTATGTTGACAAAAAGATCAGAAATCTCTTAGACCAAAATCATGTTTCTTAGTATGCCCTGTAGTTTTAAAGCTATTTCCACTTTTAATGTATATAGACTTTGCCTGTTCAAAACTGCTGTAATAATTATCATACGTATTTAAAATGAACTGCTATATCTATTTTTTCAAAGGATAATATTTACAAAATTATGAAGAATTAGCAAGCTCGTGTTATTTTCTTTCACATTTTCTATCAAAATCAGAACAGGAAATACAAAAGAACCCATGCAGATATTTGTAGAAAGTCCAAAAAAAAAAAAAAAAAAAAAAAAAAAGACACTTTTTTTATACCCAAAGACCAAATTAGAGTTTCTTAATTTGTACAGACAGAACTTCTGTAGGGGAACTGACAATGCTTTGAAGTTGACATCTGTTTATCAAAACACATATTCAGGTTATCATATCACCTAATAATTTCATTTAGCCTTCATCATTCCTGCCTTCTTGTTTTGATGTCTGTGACATAGGAACATAGAATCGTAGAACAGTTTGCATTGGAAAGGACCTTTAAAGGTCGTCTAGTCCGCCCTGCAGTTAGCAGAGACATCATCAATGAGATCAGGTTGCTCAGAGCCCTGTCTAACCTCACCTTGAATGTTTTCAGGAGTGGGGCTCCTGTAATCTCCCTGGGCAACTGGGTCCAGTGTTCCACCACCCTCATTGTAAAAATTTTCTTCCTTAGATCTAGTCTATGTCTCCCATCTTTCAGTTTAAAACCATTACCCCTTGTCCATTGCAACAGGACTTGCTAAAAAGACTGGTCCCATCTCTCTTATAAGCCCCCTTTAAGTACTGAACGCCCACAATAAGTTCTCCCTGGAGCCTTCTTTTCTCCAAGGTGAACAATCCCAACTCTCTCAGGCTTTGTTCATAGGAGAGATGCTCCATCCCTCTGATTATTTTTGTGGCCCTCCTCTGGACCCACTCCAAGAGCTCCATGCCTTTCTTGTTCTGGGGACCCCAAAGCTGGACATGGTGCTCCATGTGAGGTCTCAGTAAAATGGAATAAAGAGGCAGAATCACCTCCCTCAACCTGCTGGCCACGCTTCTTTGGATGCAGCCCAGGATATGGTTGGTCTTCTGGGATGAAGCATGCTTTGTTGGCTCATGTCCAGCCTTTCATCCACCAGCACTCCCAAAGCCTTCTCCATAGGACTGCTCTAAATCCCTTCATCCTCCATCCTGTATTGATACCATGGGGTTGCCCCAACCCAGGTACAGGACCTTGCACTCGACCTTCTTGAACCTCATGAGGTTCACATGGGCCCACTTCTCCAGCTTGTCAAGGTCCCTCTGGATGCCATCCCTTCCATCCGGCGTGTTGCAGCTGCACCACTTAGCTTACTGAGGGTGCACTTGATCCCACTGTCTATGTCACTAATGAAGACTTTAAACACCACCAGTCCCAGTATGGACCCCTGAGGGACACCACTTGTCTCTGATCGTCCATCTGGACATCAAGTCATTGTCCACTACCCTCTGGATGCAACCATCCAGCCCAATTGTTATCTGCCAAACAGTCCACCCATCAAATCCATCTCTCTCCAATTTAGTGAGAAGGATGTTGTGGGGGATCATGTCAAAGACTTTACAGAATTCCAGATACATGATTTCCCTAGCTCTTCTGATAAGCTAAGATGGAAGTTCTGATAAACTTACTTACCAGGTAAGTCTGAAAATAATTCTTCTGCCAGAGATGCATATAGACAGTTGATCTGGGCAGGTAATAAAAACTCAAGTAATTAAAAACACAGGTAGACTCTTTAGATATTAGTCTTTGCTATGTAGGTACCATTACATTATCTCCAAACCAAACCCATGTATCTCCTTCTACTTTAGTAAGAAATTGTAAGGAAAAAAAAAAAAAGCTGTTTATATTGTTGCTGTCTATAGTTATCTAAAAAAAAAATTAGTATGGAAAAGATTGGAGATTATTATTCCAAAAGGCAAGTAGATTTGTCTGCTTTCATATAAACATCAGAAAATGTGTCTTCTCTGAGCTAGTCGCACAAGCCCCTCTGTAGACAATGAAAATATACAACACAGTCGCCTTAAAAGGATGACTAATCTCATCCTCAGATCAATCACATTTCTCTGTCTAATGTTGACTACAAAAAAAGGCTAATACAGATAGATCATAAATGCATGTTGAACTTTTGGAATTCTGCATTTATAACGGGTTGCTGCTCTACCTAAAGCAATCTATAGAGCATGCTACCAGGGACTGAACACACTGTTGGAAATAGACTCATTTATGCTTAGGAGGCTAAAAATGATGAAACTTACTCCTGAAATTCTAGGAAAAACATGGAGACACAGATTACATTAATAGTCATTAAAGTAAGGATCAGTTAGGTGCATGGTGCAAATGTACCTGAGAGAAGTGATGAATTTCAGATTTTATATAATCACATACATACAGTAAAAACAGGAAAGACCACTCATTTTTTTAAGATTGCTGTACTTTATGTTCATATGAGATCTTTTTGAAGTAGTAATTATTTTATGAACTGTATATTATAACTGTGTATTATAATTATTTTATGAACATGTATATAGATATATACATTTACACACACACACAATAATATCCATACGTATATGTATGTATATATATATAAAAGTAAATTTGAACCATATAAATTATTACAGACTCTTTCATTTGCATTTAGAATGTCCTGAATTATGAATAAATAATGTGTGCAAGACTCTACCGGTGCGTTTGTAAGAATACTGAATTTATCTTTGCCATCTATCATTACTATAAAGAGAAACACATGTTGTGAATAACCCAGCTAGAATTTATTACTGCTCATTGTTTCAAAGCTTTTTAGTGCACTCATGTAGTTAAACTCAAACCGACTTCTACTCAGATATTTATCAGTTATTTCCATTTGTGAAGCTAATTTTACAAGTTGGGAGATGCTGGTGTGAAAAGAATTCTCTATTAACAAAATCAGTTTAAAAAAAGAATGAGCTCTGAAGCATGTTTCATTTCTAAATTAAAGAGAAACTTGAGAAAGCACTTAAAACAAACAAAAAAAATCCTTTCATGTTTCATGGTACTTATATGACATCTGTGTAGCCTCCCCTAATATATATATGTTATACCTCAGAGTGTAAATGCATTGATTTAAGTAACTAAACAAGAAAAGCAATAAAAAAGGAGATAACTGTCAGATTATTCTATATTTTAAGTATGGGTATAGATAGTTTGTGGTTCAATATTGTCAGTTTTGGGTTTTGGTTTTTTTTTTTTTTGTGAAGCAATTCGAAGAGACTATAAAGCTTTTTTGCTTTTCTCTTTTTAGAATAAATATATTTAAATATACAGTTATATACATGCACACTAAACATTTATCTTCTCTGTTGTGGTACAGCACGTTACTCTTCTTCTCTCTCTCATCATCATGGCTTGGCTTCATGGACAAAGATTTGGGAAGGGCTTTAAACGTGAGTACACCCTTCAAGCCTGCGCGGTGGATTTTTTAGGTGAGGCGCAGCGTGCGCGAGACTGGCCCCACCCTTTACACCTGAGGTTCATCTGCCAGGGCCTAGCGAGCTTGGACGGTGACAGCGAAGTCCTCAGGTCGTAGGTTTGGTTAGAGTATCCTTCTCTTAGATGGATGGCCTCACAGGGCTAAACGAGCTCCATCTGCCCGGGTTTGGAGTTAGAGTTGTCCTTCTCCTAGGATGGTTGCCCGAAGGCCAGTGAGCCCATCCTGCCCGTGGACACACTTTGTCTGACCCTTCAGTTGAGACCTGTCTGGCTTGGGAGACCCTACCGGAGGCATATGCCACCACCAGCATAGCTCTCAACTTCGCAAGGGCACGCAAGCTCTTTCCCCACGGCAAGGGGCTGCCCGTGAAAGAGTCTTCTCTCTCTAGAACTGAATTAACTGTATTTCATTAAAACTCAAAGAAGTTGGATATTATAATCCAGAAGTCTGGCACAGACCGGGTCAGACAAAATAAATCAGTTTTAGAACTGCAAAGAAGAGGATAAATATGCAGTGTGTGCTGGGGAGGTGGGGTACCTCCTTCTGTACCTTATTAGGTGGGTATGAATGTCAGACAAGTCACGTCTGCTTTGTCGCATTTCTTGCAGTCGAAATGCATTCAGATGATGCTTTTTCCTGTGTTTTCTGTATTCACTGGAGTGCATAATCCACATGGTCACTGGCAAACGTGCTTACAAACAGTGCAGCCATGTAACAATTGAATCCATGTCAACATTTTTTTCTAAGGGTTTTGAATTTTAATGTGCTATTACATACTCAATCTCTCCTCTCCTCTTTTAACAAGATTACCGTGATATATTCTTAGATATTTGCTCAAGAGAGAGAAGTGGAGAAGGAAGTGAATTGTTAATACAAATAGTATCCACCATCGGAGACCTATGCTGAACTGTTTTGGATGAACAGATTAAGCAAAGCCCTGTAGAAAAAGGAACGATGATGCTGCATAATGTCATGTGGGCTGAGTAACAAGGAATGGTACTCTGAGAAGACATGACACGTATTTGGACAATATAGAACAGAAGCTGAACAATGCCAAAGAATCCGGACATTATGGATTTGAAATATTTCTTAATATTTCTGTAAGAATATATATAACAGGAGAAACTTTTTGGGCAAGTCCCTTTGTCTTGGGAGGTCTTTTGTTCTGGGAGATCTTTTGTTTTGGAGAGTAGTAGGACTAGAGAGAGACAAGTATGTGGACACCAAGGTCGGTGAGAAAGAAGCAGGGGAGACACTTCAAAGCATTCATTCCCCTTTGGCCTCTGGTGAGATGTCAGGCTGAGCTCTTCAAGCCCTTAAAGATCAATGGTGGAGAAGAATCTTGTTTGTGGCCAGTGGAGGACTGCACACAGGATCAAAGGACCAATCCTGAAGGAGGCCACGAGTCTGAGGGAGGCATGCACTGAAGTGGTTCGTTGCTGGGAGGACTACAGCTTGCAGAAGGGATCCATGGTGATTGGAGAAGTTTGTGGAGGACTGTCTTCCATGTGAGTAGCACCATGTTGACCTAGGGGAGTACTGTGAGAAGTTTTCTCCCTGAGAAGGAAAGAGTGGCAGGAACACCATGGAACAAACAGACTGGGTCTGACCACAAACACCATTCTCTGCCTCCTAGTGCCACTGACTGGCACAAGGTAGCAGAGCTGGACCCAGGAAGAGGGATGGGTGGGAGGAAGGTGTATTTCACATCTGTTTGTATTTCTCACTGTTCTGCTCTGATTCAATTGGTAAATTGGTGGTGGTTTTGTTTGAATTCAATTGATCTTGTTTCCGCAAGTCAAGTCTGTCTTTAGCGCATGACCGTAATTGGTGAATGTGTCCTCCCTGTCCTTTGTCTTGCTTGTGGAGCCTTTTGTAGTATTTTCTCTTCCCCATGCCACCGGAGGGTAGTAGACGTGAGGGAGCATCTGTGTGGTTGCTTTATGTCTGACTGGGTGGGCTCAAACTATGACAGCCTTTTGGTTTGAATCAGGAAGCTTTAGATGTTTTCCAACAATAGAAATTAGAGCTCAAATCTGTGTGTTCTATGCTTCTGTGTCCACGGATTGTATTTTGATAGTTTGCAAATAATCTGTCTTCAGTGTTTATGTGTTTTGCAATTAATTTAAAATTGCACTAGACATTTGTAGTCATTTAGTAGATGTTTATGGTTAGTAAACCACATCAGGACATGCCAATGCAATCATGTGCAGAGGGCAGTTCACTCTCCCCACCTAAGCTTTGTAGTGAGAGTAAGTAAACCAAGGACTCTTCCTGAGCTGAGGCTTTAGGATCATTATCAACTGCCTCGCTGGAAGCTTGAGAGGTTAGTGCACAGCTGTCCACATATGAACTTATGGCCATATCCACGGTCATCTCACATTTAAAATTTTTCCCATTGTTTTGTCCGTTTACCTGTTTTTTATTTCAGATATCTGCAGAGAACTTTGCACTTGCAAAATACTTCTCTCAATGGGAACAACTGCCTCTAGGTTTTACACCAGATACAATTTAAAAAAAGAAACACAAACAATAATGAAAAAAATAATGTTTTTGCAGGCTAACCTATACCTCAGCCTGTGAGTTTTTGTGGGAAATGACAAGCTGCAGAGTGTTTTGATTCAGGTTTTTTTAGTACAGCTTTTATGTAAACCTTCTTTATACAAATGATCGTTTGTTCTCTGCCATCTCACATAACTGAAGACAAAGAAAAAGTAATGGTCGTGTAGGTAACTCCTCTGAAGATGAATTTTTGCGTATGTAGTCATATTATTTCATCACAAGAAAAGAAAAGATTGGAATGAGTCACTGTTTTTGATGGTGAATAAAGTGTCATTTTTCATAGACAGAATATTTCGGTGTTCCATAAAGTTAAGGAACACATTTTTCTCCCATGAAGATTTCAATTCTACTCACATAAGCAGTGAGAAAAGATGTTCTCTATTTTCCGCGCAGTAAGGTTGTTGCTAGAAATGACAAGCTTGTAACTCCTTCTCTTTTGTCTGTCTCCCCTACCGCTGCATTAGTGTGGGTGGGTGGGCTTCAAACTGATTGCAAAACTTTAAAGTGATCTTTCTTTTCTTGCAAATTTATATTTAATTACTATACATCAGAGTCTTATCCTCATTTCTTTACTGATCTTCTTTCAGACTTACTATATATTTAATACATACAGGATCAAAGCAAAGTAATGCATTATAAAATATTTCAAATTATTTTAACACTTCAGTTTTTATTTAATTGAACTTTCAGTGTGTGTTCAGAGGTACTATGCACCAGGCTGGGAAATACTGTATATCACCAAAGACACTTAATTGAAGCAACAAGAAATAAAGGAGATGGTGAGTAAGGATGACTGGCTGAAAACTTGAAGCAGGAACAGTATTGAGCAACTTCTGGCAGCAATAAGGGAAGCAAGAGATCAAAATGGGATTTTTTGAACATAGGAAGAGAGTTGTTAGGGCATATGTGCCTTATTAGAAAAGCTAGCCAGTGTGACATTTCCTGATATTGTGACAATTTATAATAAGAGGCAACAAGCTAATGCATAGTCAAATAAGTTAATTTGCTCATATCGCTGTGGATAAGTATTGCAAAAGAATTGCCATTACTTGTTTTTACTACAAATACTGTAAAATTAGAAGATATTTAGACCAGCTTTTTTAGTGAATTAAAATGTTTTGAGATTTGTTGTATTTCCTTGTCTTTACAGAAGTAATAATGAGGGCATAGAGAATGTGAACTCTCTGAAAAATTCAAATAAAGAATAAAATATAATTATTTTGGTTATAAAAGTAGAAAACTCCCCCCTTGAAAGCTCTAGAATTACTCTGGATTTACAGCTTTATTTTCTAAGTCTGAACACAATGCTCATCTGAGATTTTGTTCTGGTTTATTCATCATATGTTCAGTTCTGTTTAATGTTTTTCACAGAAACCTGGAATCACAGAACAGCTGAAGCTGGAAGGGTCCTCCATAGCTTGTCTGGTATAACCCCTTGCTCAAGTAGGGTCAGCTAAAGCAGGTTGCTCAGAGCCATAGGCACTTAGGTTTTGACTATTTCCGTGAGTGGAGACTCCAGAACACCTCCAGGCAACCTATTCCAATGGTTGGTCATCCTCACAGCAAAAAAGGTTATTTATTTTGTTCTAACATGATTTACTGTGTGTCAATTCGAACCTGTTGCCTCTTGCTTTATCACTAGGTACAGGCTAGCTATATATTTTTTGCTCCCTGCAACCAGGTCTTTTTGCATATTGATGTGATCCACTGTGAACCTTCTGTTAGTTAAAAAGTCCCAGATCTCTCAGCCTCTTCTTATATGAGAGATGCTCTAGTCCCTTCATCACCTGGCACTTTGCTAGACTCAGTCCAGTATGTCCATGAATGGCTTGTGATAGAGTTACGTTATAGACTCCAATGCTATTACATAATTTATAGCTGTGGCACATTACATTTTGGCTATGTGATACACTTGAGGTGATCAGACCACAGAGCAAACTGAAATCTAGTATGAGTACAGCTTCATGTATTCATATTCGTCTTTGTATTCACGTCGCCTAAAAATGTCATCTGTCTCTGCCCTGCAAATTACCATAGCTGCTCTAGAAGGAGCACTTTGCAGAGGGGGCCTTCAATTCCATCCATCTACGATGGAGGTGATTTAACCTCTTGCTTTATCCTTGTATGCGCTGCATAGCTGCAATAGGCAACTTTCAGGGATCCCTTTGTCCTTTTGTCGTCTTTCAGATACCTGGGTGGAAACACTGAAAGATTAAGGCACTTTCCAAGCTGCTCAAAAATCCCTTAGGTAGGGGCTTCTTGGTTGTTATCAGTTGTGTTAAAACTCACTTAAGGCAAGACAGATGAAGATGATGAACATTCATAATCCTTAATTTATACATATATTAAGATATATCAGGAGGTATCCTTCTCCCTCCAGTTGACTTTCTGTCATTTATTTGACAAACAGTATTTTAGGCTTTGACCATGACTCTTCACTGGGATGCACCTTCTGAGGCTAAGCTTTTAGGGACTTGCATGCAGGATTTTTCGTTCAGTGACTTCCACCAGTAAACACCTCCAGAAGGATACCGTAGAGTGCAGCTCCAGAGAAACTACCATTTCAGAACACTCTGGCAAAATATGCTCATCATATAGTAAAGCTGTTTCTCTCTGGGTCTTTTATTGCTTTTTGTTGCTTAGTTAAGTCTTCATGTTGCTAAACTCCATTAATTTTAACACAGTTTAAGAAAGAAGATCCAAAAAATAGGACATACTTGTTTTTCAAACGCTGATTTACAAAATACAAAGTCTTCCTTTAACTTTTTTGATCAAGACTGTTAAAATAATTCCTTGAGTAAGACAGCCCTTACTACCACAAGGGGTATCACAATATTAGTGAAATGGGGTTTTTTACATTTTTGTAAAATTCTCAAAACTCAGTCAGTTTGTTTGCTTTTGGGGGAAGATCTGTTTTTCCAGAAAAACGTAGAATTATTCTGGCTACAGAGACTGTTGCTTCACTTTTCCATTCATGCATGTGTAAAAAGAACTAGAGTGTCAAAATATTAATTAAATTTCTACTTGACCCTAAGCTAGATACTTCCAGATATCCTAGGAGATGGCAAAAATAATCACAGCAGGGGAACTTGGCTCTCAAGCACTTGTAGCTTAAGAACTTCACTTTCTGTTACACAGCAGAAACATTGAGGGTTTATTAGATAAAAGCAGCAAGATCATGCTGCTAAGAGTATGAGTAAGCAGATGATCAGTGAATGAATTATAGGCCCTCCTACATTTAGATCTTAATTTCTTTTTCTTTCTTTTTTTCCCCTTTCTTTTCTCTTGCTGTTTCTGAATAAAAAATTACAGTAAGAGCATCTCAAGATGTTAAAATATTCTTTTCTTTGTAAAATATATTATTTCTTCAGAATAAATAAGTTGAAGTTCTCTTCTGAAGTTTCAAAAACTTGGGGGCTGCGCTTTCCAATTATAAGACTACTTCCATTATTGGTTTAGGCATCTAAATTCATTTTTATTTTTGTAACAGAAAATATATGGGCAACTGTCAACTGCATGCATAGCATTTCTATCAACAAGAGGTGTGTCAAGGAAATCACAATATGGTCACCTGGAAGTAAAAAACCAGTATGTTTTGACTGTTTAAGGTTTTTGAAGAGAGATATCAGCTGATTAGTTAGCATGGTAGGGTGCTAATTTATACCACAGGATAACATAAATATCTGAAAGGAAAGGCAGATGATGGAGGTAGAAATTGTTGTCACCAGAAAATATTCTTATGGCAAATATTTGAAATCCTCTCATATGTAATAAATAAAATTGCAAGTCATATGCAGTACAGATTAGTAATTATAATTAGTTTCTGTAACAGCAGCACAGCTGAAATTTGCTGTTAATTTAAGATGCTTAACTCTAAAATGTAGATACTCTTAGCATATCTTTGCACAACGTTGAAATAAGTCATAACTTTCCTTTTAATGAAATGACATAGACTAATGAAGTAAATGAAGATACTAATTGAGTAATTGACTGAGGAAATTAACTTGGGTTATTGTTGCAAATAAGCTAATGCTAAGTTTATCAGTGTTGTTGAGAAAAAATACCTGAAGGCAAGAAAATGTGAACTTGCATCAACATGGTTAAACAACAGTCATCAAATAAGGATGTGTTTCATTAGCTGTAATGCAAAAATTATGAAAAAAACAGTTTCAGTGCCATGTCATATACTTCAACCCAGCCTCTTTTGTGACTAGGCCTTCTGTTAATTAAAATCACATTTAGATTTCTCTATCGTGTAGTTTTTATATAGCTAAAACTAATCAGGGAAAGGTCAAATGCTTAATAGCTTTTAAAAATGAGGTTGAATGAACACTAACTGTATTACGTAGTCTTAATCTGCAAGGACGCTACATTAGCAAAGATCTTCGGGAGCTAATTTGGGAGGGGTTGTTCTCTTTGCTAATTATCCTAACATCTACATTCCTTTAGACCTTTTTAAAGGTGTACTCCCTTACACTTATGCAAATATGTAGCACTTGACTTTCCTTTTCTCATCCCTCTGGTTACATTTATAATGTCTTCTCATACTACTTCAATCTATTCAGGTGTTGAAGGTGGCCAGGCATATTCAGAAACTGCTATCAAAGATTTTTTAGTTGTTGTTTTGTTCTTTGTCCCTTGTATGCTGATGTTCGTCATATATTTGTTGACCCAAACTTCAGACTACTACCATTTAATATCCACATTCCAAAAAGAGTCATCAAATGATCCAAGAATAAACAGAAAAAAAAAAAAACAAAACAAAACTGGAGGGATTTTTTTATTCTTCTTTTGCAATATGAGATCAGGATAAGCACAGTGTAAGAGCTGCTGAATAAGTCAAAAAACAAACACCAAGGTACAGCAGAATACTACTTATATGGCTAAGCAGCTAAGAAATTATTTTGTCAGGTTCATAGCAAAAGTAAATTCATTATTTTATTTAAGTATTAGTATTCATAGTTGTTGCTACAGAAAATATTGGTGTATTTAAGAAAGCATTTTTAAGACAAAATCAGCAAACAGAGGACATTTTGGAGGTGGGGTGGGGTAAGAGTTTTGTGAGTCTGGAAATGTTTTGAAGACAAAATAAAATAACCGTCAGGTAGAATTTCAGGAAACCTTCTTTGTTTTTTCTTCCCTCTCTTTCATTTACTAGATGATAGTTCTCACCTCCTTCTAAAAAAACATGGGTCCTACAAATTGCATTCCTTATATATTCATCATCAACACCTAGTATATAATTGTTGCAGAGATACCCACAAAAATCAGACAGCAGTAGCTACCCAAAAACGCAGATTTATTGCAACCAAAGTCACCCAGCAGTCTGATAGCCCAAAGTTAATTACAGCTTTGGATGTCAGGCAGGAATACATTACTACAAAATTAATTCCTAAGCATTAAGGAATACTTTAAGAAAGACAGACCAAAACGTGTGCTCACTCACTCGTAGAAGGGAAAATCTCCCACTCAAGGGTATCCAAAGCAAGGGGTCGCTCCCCCAAAAGGGGTGAGGGTTCACTCAAGGTTATATCCAGAAGAAATAATACACTCACCAAAAAGGGGGGTTGAGGTCTCATTCAGTCCTGGGAAGTTTCCTTGGACGGCATCCCAATCCAAATGGAGAGTCCCCAGCTGCAAGCCTGCTGCTTCAAGGAGGACTGACTCAAATTCAGTTCTCTGGCAGGTCTCCATTTATACCCTAGCTGAGGCTGAACTGTGATCATTCTAATTAGTCAGGGGCAAACACATGGCAAAGGCTAATGGGGACTGTGAAGGGCCAAGTAATAGCCATGAAAAATCAAGCCGATCTTTATCAGATGTTTGGGCACGACCTGGTCTTTGTCAGGCTCTCCTCAGGGTAGATCCACCTTCTACACACACCAACAGTTTCAGATTCAGGGATGGAAAAATCCACACCAAAGGAAACCTCGAGATTTGTCCACCATGGTGTTACACAGGATACCTTTCTAAAGTTTTCTCTAACATTTGAGTGCAGCATTGGTAACCTCCACTTCATTTTCTTTTAATTGTAATGTCATTTGCTATTAAAGGATAAAAAAATTTGGTGCTAGGAGGGACATATTCTTACTTTACCATAGTTTTACCGTAATTGGATTAACATGCATTTTGAATCTCAAGCAAAATCTAGATCCACAGCCTAAAATTCTGCCATCAGAAATAGGCTAGACAACAACACAGTAATAAAATAATCAACAAAAGGATTGAGTCAGCAAACATCAAAATGTGACTCAACATGAATGCTAGCATTGGTACATTAATGTATAATTTGCAGTACAGTCATTATACCTGCTCTAAATATTCGCATGCACATAGGTGAAATTTATTTCCCACAACTTGAACATCTGAAAGTTTATCTGAAGAATGAACTAACTTATCTTGAGATAAGCTGGAAAATTCATGCTTTAGACTTGGGTATTCCTCTACCTTTGTTACCAAAACCTCCAGATTTAGACATCTTTTGACTCCTTAGATGTACTGGGTCTGGCTGGGGTGGAGTTCACTTTCCCCACAGCAGCCCTCATAGCGTTGTGCTTTCCGTTTGTAATGAGAATGGTGTTGACAACACACCAGTATTTTGGCTATGGTTGAGCAGCGTTCACACAACATTGAAGCTGTCTGTTCAGTTTTCTCACTGCCAAAAACTAGTAGGCTCGGGGTGTAAAGAGGATTGAGTGGACAGCCAGGACAGCTGGCCCAAAATGACCAAAGGGGTATTCCGTATCAATATGATGTCATGCTCAGCAGTAAAAGTCAAGGGGAATGAGGAGGGGAGCTTTCATTATTAAGATGTTTGTCTTGAGAAGCAACCACTGTGTGTACTGAGGCCCTACTTCCCAGGAAGTGGCTGGACAGTACCTGCTGATGGGAAGTAAAAAATAAATCTTGTTGTGTTTCCCTTTTCTTCTGCACATGGCCTTTGCTTTTCTTTATTTAACTGCCTTTATTTCAAACCACGAGTTTTTAATCTTGCTTTCCCCTCCTGGCCTGCTGAGGGTGAGATTGTTAGAGCTGCATGGTAGCCGCCGGAAGGCCAGCAAAGATTAACCCACCACATTTAGGCAGCTTCTGTTTATTGCAGGGAGTGCCTTTCACCTCTGCCTGAAACCTCCGTCAGCCCACCCAGCCCTCTGTGCCACATGGGAATGCTGGGGTATGGACAAATCATTGTCTTTGCTTTGACCCTGGAATGCATTCCACCAACCCAGCTCCTCAGTGTTAATGCTACCCGTACTTTTCGCAGTTTTTTTAATCCTCTTTTGAAACAGTAAGCTAAAATTTTCCACTGCAATTTGAGCTTTAGTCAGACATCAGATCATGGAAATAGTAGCTTGTGTAAATATATGGAATATGATGCTAAACAGCTGAAAACAAAGTGCTATAGTAAAACAGGCTTAAAAAATTTGAAATGGTGATCTTTCTTAGTAGTATATACATAGGACTCTATTTTCCTCTTTCATTTCAAGTACATTAATGCAAACCTCACTTTTTAGCATGAAAACGAAACAATCTGTTGACAATTTTCTCTCAATTAGTTTATATGACAAAAAAAACAAGTTTTATTCAAAATCTGCTCGTTTTCCAGTAGAATGCACACTTCTTGTCCCTGGTTCAGTCTTATCACACCTGTAGCAAAAACATCTTTCAGTGCTGAAAAAGATTAAATATTACTAGAAGTCAGGTATTCAATGTCATCAAACTGCTGTATTGATACTCACAGGTTTTTATCAATTCTAGCCTCAAAGATAATCGAATGCATAATTTGTGGTGTGTTTTTTGGCTCAGTTTCATACTTAAACCTTGGTTTGGGGTAGGTGATAACCGCTTAAACGTGAGGTGACATGCAAGCTGCAAGGGACTTCATAAGGATATCCACGAATACGGTTGAATTTCTTTCTTGTAGTGGGGTAAAGAAATTGCAAGAGATGGATACTCTTTTCTCAGGGGATGAGATCAATTTCACTTCCTGTCAGTTTTTAAATTGTGTTTGCCAGTTGTGACTGAAATTATGGAGACAGATGATCACTGGTCTCGACCTTTCATTATTCCAAGGCCACTAAGTGAAGAAGTGGTGCACCACTTTTAAGCTTCCCTGATTTGTTTCAATTTACAGCATCTCAAGTTTCATTTCTCAAAGACTGGAATGGAGGTAAGTGTTTTTGAAATCTTTTAGATACGTGAGGTTGGCACATGACAAATCTTGTTGTTCTCTTGTATCTTCCTTTTTCTTCTATTGTTTTTGCAAGTATGATAATAAATCTTTTAGGGAAGACATGGTCAAAAGGAACATCCGTTCTTTTCCTAGATCCAAATTTGACACTTCATTGCCTTTGATTAAATGATTTATGTAAATTAGGTATGGTATTAGATGTTACAGATTGGACATAAGGTGCATTATTCCTATTTGTTCTTCTTTCTTAGTAAGCTCAGCTTAAATTTTAAAATTCCCAACAAATGAAGTTTTCTCCAATTCAGCATTGCACTTTTAATGTAGCATTTAGTCCCGACATTGTCTTTTAAAGACAAACTCATATATAATTCTAAAATCTCTCGTTACTATACGATTCTTTATAAAGGACAGTTACATAGTCCTAGACAAACAACTAAAAAAAAAAGGCAAAAAAATTATTAAGTCCCTCAACAAATTTAAAAAACTGTTGGTTGTGTTTCTTTGCAAAGGAGTTGTAGAAAAGCTGTAATAATATTTTAAAAATTCCAAAACACCACCGAACAAAGCCAACACTGTCAACACAAGCCAGTTGCTACCATTCCAGGGGGAAAAAAAAAAAAGAAAAAGAAAAAAAAACCCAGCCTTTTTTTTTATCAATAGAAATATCGAGAAAGTTTTAATTTAAACA
Organism: Bucorvus abyssinicus; assembly: GCA_009769605.1. Classification (NCBI taxonomy): domain Eukaryota; kingdom Metazoa; phylum Chordata; class Aves; order Bucerotiformes; family Bucorvidae; genus Bucorvus; species Bucorvus abyssinicus. The sequence continues at coordinate 130,458,939 of CM020024.1, forward strand.
AGAAAATATTAATGAGCTATGAAAATAGTCAGTCAGTCTTCCACTTTTGAAATTTTATTTAACTTTCTTTCATAATCTAATAAGAAGAATCAAAGGAGCTACCTGAGCTATGCAGGAAGTCCATGATGACGAAAACCTCTCATTCAAATTTTTAACCTCAGTCAGAAAGAAAATAGAATGGGTCTACTATGGGTATTACTGTAAAACTCTAAAAATTAATGTCACAGTAAATTACCTCAAAGCATGCACAGAAGTATTCAAGTACTGGATATTTTCTAAATATTTAAATAGCAAATAAAATGAATTTTTTTTTGTAAATTTCATAGATCTTTGTTATTTGTTTAACTGCCACAGCAAACCTCAGAAATTTAAAAGAAAGGACAAATTTTTTTATTGCTGGAGAAATATTTCACTATTTTAGGCAAACAAAACCATAGAAATATATGGAAATATTATATAAGTCTAGTTTGTTTGTAAACTATTGCTACTGTCCTACAAACTCAGATTTTCAGTTTCATAAATTGAATGCATTAAAAAAAACTTCACAGTTAAACTTAATCTTCCTTCTTTGGGACACCTACTGATATATATGGGGTTTTTTGTTTGTTTGTGGGAGGTTATTGTTTTCTTTTCTTTTTCTTTTTTCTTTTTTTTTCCTTTTATTTTTCTCTTACGCTGCTGAGAATCTTTCTACTTGCACTATTGCACAGTATTTTTTTCCCGCAGAGATGGAACAATTTGTTTTATGGCTAACAGTCCCAAAAGGTCCCACGAAGGAAGAATATAAACAATCCCACTGCCTGCAAATGTGTTCTAAGTTATCACTTCCTGGGACAGTCACTGAACGAAACAGAGCACCAAGGACACATAAGGAAGTTGTGGAGATTTGTGTTTCTCATATGTGTCCTCAGGAGATATATTTCTCAGTTCTCAATGAGTAGTAGATTTTGTTCATCTGAGCATAAAAAAATACAGTAAATGAATGTAACAAGAGAGTGTAACAAGACATATATTGGGGGTCTTGAAAATAAAGTTAAGTGAATATAATTTTCTTGTTGGTCATTGCTGGGAAGAAAACATCCTCTAGAGTTCTCCGAGTTCAATCTGTGTTCACAGATGTGTTCAGGATTTTGAATGGTCATGACTGTACTAATATTTGTATAAAAATTAATCATCTAATTTAAAAAAATAAAAATATTTCAAGTTATACCTTATGTAATAAATAAGTACCCCTCACATAGGCAAGCTGAAAAGAAACGTTCATTCATTTAGCATTTCCCAGGTTGTGTGTGTTCATTTATATGTGCCAGCTCTTCCTGCTTCCAAACACTAAAATTCTATTAAAATAAAAGTGGAAATAAAAAGGGGTTAATTTCCATTTACATCCACTACCTATTAAACTGTTTCAACAATATTGAGGGGGCAGGAATTGGGTGCAGAAGGCAATTCTATTACTGTTATATTTATGTAAACTTAAAGGTGCCTTCAAGTTGCCAGGGCAACTTAACAAATCTTTAGTGTAAAAGGGAATTGGCCCATTAAATATATTCCACCTAAATAACTGTGGTTCTCGCATATTATAGAGAAAAGAATACCTTTATGCCAAAGACAGGTGGATGATGATACTTCACAGCGGAAGAAAACACAGCCCCTGGAAAGACCTTTTTATTCTGTTTAATAAACTTTGCATTAATATTTGATTAATTCATTTTAAACCCTCCTACGAAAACTCAGTTCAAGTGAACTTTGAGGATTCCATTGAGGATAATCTTTACTGCTGTTTCTGATTTGTCTGAGGAAACTAATCCACACAAAGGCTTGTTTCAGGATAGAAGAAAACTGATCATGTCAGAAGGGCAAGCTTTAGGAAAATACTAGTTAGGTAGAATGATTTGATTGAAATACTCTAAGACTTAAATATGGTCAAACCAGGAATTATTTTATGTCAAATATGAAAAAAAAATGCTACCTAGAGAAAGAGATACGGAAGGACTACAGTGTAGGTGTAAGACTGCTCTACAGATGGAAGAATAGGCATCAGACTTAGAAGTGGAAATATACATTTTAACAACGGAAGAATGCACAGTTGGGGTGGGGGGAGAGAGACAAAATGATTCTTTAGCAAGGAAGATGTGAAAATTGAAAAGTTCAGGAAGCAAGTGAAAAGGACAAGTCTGGTGGAAACTGACTTTGCAAAGAAAATGGAAATAACAGCCCTTCTTAAAGATGTTGTAAAGAAAATTAGAACAGAAACGAGTTACTCTATATGAATAATGAGCTTATTAAGGATAAGTTAAGGATAATGTTCGTTAGTATTTCTGCCGAAACGGATGGGTGTCGAACTCTAACCCCACCCGGCAATGAAGTAGAAATGAAGAACATCCACAAAATGTGGGAGAGGAGAGGAGGGGAGAGGAGAGGAGAGGAGAGGAGAGGAGAGGAGAGGAGAGGAGAGGAGAGGAGAGGAGAGGAGAGGAGAGGAGAGGAGAGGAGAGGAGAGGAGAGGAGAGGAGAGGAGAGGAGAGGAGAGGAGAGGAGAGGAGAGGAGAGGAGAGGAGAGGAGAGGAGAGGAGAGGAGAGGAGAGGAGAGGAGAGGAGAGGAGAGGAGAGGAGAGGAGAGGAGAGGAGAGGAGAGGAGAGGAGAGGAGAGGAGAGGAGAGGAGAAGGGGAGGGGCGGGAAGGGGCGGGAAGGGAAGGGGCGGGAAGGGGCGGGAAGGGGCGGGAAGGGAAGGGCAGGGAAGGGAAGGGAAGGGAAGGGAAGGGAAGGGAAGGGAAGGGAAGGGAAGGGAAGGGAAGGGAAGGTGTGGGAAGGTGTGGGAAGGTGTGGGAAGGTGTGGGAAGGTGTGGGAAGGTGTGGGAAGGTGTGGGAAGGTGTGGGAAGGGAAGGGAAGGGAAGGGAAGGGAAGGGAAGGGAAGGGAAGGGAAGGAAGGGAAGGGAAGGGAAGGGAAGGGAAGGGAAGGGAAGGGAAGGGAAGGGAAGGGAAGGGAAGGGAAGGGAAGGGAAGGGAAGGGAAGGGAAGAGCTAATATTTATAGGAGATCAATTGGAATGCACTGGTCACAGCCAAACTTAGATGATTTTCCTCACCTAATGCTGCAGTTTAAAAAAAAAGAATGGATCCCCGAAGTTAGGGATCCACCAAAAATAGAGACGAAAAGGCTTTGCTCTGTGAATTCTATAGCCTCGGGGAGATTGCAAACTCCCCCAAGAGCTAAAGAAAAGAGATTTGAAATGGTTCAGCTGATAATGCACAATGGGCTTGTCCTAGCAAGGAAAAGAAAACCAGTGAAACAGGTTTTAAATTAAGGGTGTGAAACAGAAATTGCTTTAATGCACAAAGCAATTAAAACTATAAATCAATCATTTAAAATTAAACAGGACAGGGTGAAAAGGAGAGAGAGACAGAGAGATTAATAAATACTTAAATAGGTATATACATAAAATTATAGATTTCTCCCATTCATCCCACATCCTCATTTTAACAATCAAAGCCCCAATACCACACAGTCCACTGGAGGTGGATAAGGGATAAGACCGGAATGGGATGCGCAGCCTTTTTAACCTCAAAGGTTTTCAGTTAAGAATGAAATTCTTTGGAGCAAACTTCCTTGCAGTAACTTAGTCCTTCTCCAGAGTGGCTGGAAGAGACTTGAGTTTAGCAGTCTGCCAGGGCTGTACTCCAGCTTCTGGTTCTCCCTACCTGTGGAGCAGGAGACAAACTGGCTCTCCGGGGAATGCTGTAGGTTTTGCAGTGTTCCAGTGGAGCCTGAAATGTTGCTAGCTTTGCTTCCCCCTTTGCGACTAGATAAAAGAGCAAGTAGACATCTACTTTTTTTTTTTCCCCAAATCATGTGTCAAATCATTTGAACTAGATATGAACAGATATTCATGGCATCATCATTTGCTATGTCTTCATCACTACCTCTGTTGGTTGAAGTTCAGTTTTGGCCTTTTCAGTAGATCCCTTGAAATGTATGCTACCATCAGCTAAAACAAAACCAAATCCCTCAGTCAACAAAGAAACAAACCAACCACTGCAACTTCCATCACCTGACTATCTAACTTTAAAACCAGTGCTTGTTATTCCCATAAGACATCCACCTATGTGAAAGTGTTCACCCAGTTTCAAAAAGAAGTTAACTTCCTGTGATGAAGATTTTTGATTCATTAAGATGAAAACTAATATGGCCTCATAAAAATATTTCCATTGGAAAATACTAATTACATCTAGGGGACAGCTAGAGAGAAAAAAAAAAAAAAAGTTGAGAAAACGACAGAGAAAGTTTAAATTTCTCCACAAATTTAAACTTGGAAACTGTCAAGTGAGACACCACAGTCTAGAATTAAATAACTTAATTTTGAATTAGCAAAGAAATATGACATTTCAAAGTAAGATTCAAAATTACCCAGTAGTAAATATCGTTAAGCTGGGATGTAAAACAAATATCTCCATCCTCTCTCCCTTCTCTTGAATTTCAGTTAAACTTTGTCTTTCTAAACTATTGACAAAATTAGAACGGAAAACCAACGCTGTGTAACAGCTCTGCGGCTAGACCGCTTCCCCAGACAATGAAAAACCCCACTACAGGTACTGCTTCTGACTATGAAAATCTATATCTGTTATTTTCACCAAAAAGATTGACTTAAATCCTTCCATTCAAAACTTCCCACTATCAGAGGAATATTCTAAGGAAGTTCACTCTCTAAAGCAAAAAATAATTCAGAAAGAGTGTGCAAAATGTCATAAGTGCAACTCTATTGGCAAATGGAAAGGAAATTATTTCAAAAAGGCGAAACAGTTTTTAGTGCTGGGATTTCACTTTTACAACCAAAGATCTTAACTCTTTCATAACCATGTCAGTAATATCTCTTAGGTTCAACTTTGGTTTTTTGTGCAGAGCAATCATTTCATTGAGATCCTAAAATTAAACTGTCTTTATCTCAACCCATGAGTTTTACTTCCCCAACACCCCCTCCCCCCCCCCCAAATTCTTTCCCACATACCACTAGGGTGGAGAGTGAGGGAGTTGCTGTGTGTTGCTTAGTTGCCTGATGGAGTTAAACCACAACACAAACGTAAAGTTGCTTAGACCTTTCACTAGCAGAGATAGATAGAAGGTTACTGTTCTGGACTTGTAGTCATTTTGTAGAAGTTTGGACGTGAGCGACACAACTTTCTTGGACCCTGGCGGTTTTCAGTATGAACAGGAACCAATATGTAGGCTTTGAGGAATTTTACTGGGAGAAATCTAGGCATCTTATCTACCTCCAGAGTTAGGCAGCAGGTGAACACAGTTTTCCACAGTTACATTGTGGATTAAGTTCTTAGTGGCAGGTACATAATAATACACAGTTACTTAACCTCTAAATGATTATACAAGTCACGAAGTCATCCAAAGTAATCCTCTGCTCTGGATCTAACCTTAAGACCTCAGAACAAGAATAAACACCAATGGAATAAACTATTTTTCTTCAGATAGTTTTCTTTTAGCTGCTCCTTTTATTAACACACTAAGTAAATCTAATTTTGCAGTAATTCGCCTTTGATTCTTCTATGCATTTCTTTTTTAATTATGAAAATAAGAAATTCAATGTCTAAGAGAGTTATGTTACATTTAGTCTTTATTTTTACTTGCTTTTTTAAACTAGTGATAAAATGAATGTCCCAGTCTTTATATTCGTTAACCAATGCATGCATGTAACTCTGTACTTGGAAACTCTGAAAGTATTTTATTCTGCTAAATTTGTATGTGAACAATCAATCAAACCAGTCATGTTGAGTACTATTTACAGACAGTGGAAAGGAATAAAACTTTTTTAGAGAACAGTTAATTTTATGTGGGATTCAGCAGCTTGGACATGGTCATTTTAGGAACTGTGAGATATTCCATGGAGTATCCAGCTGTACTCTAGATTGTGTGTCTCAGAGGCCCCTTTTCACATCTATCAGTTCTGTCCAGATATCTATTGGCTGCCCAAAGTTGGCTGAGATGACACTACAGACAAGCAGAACTGCCCTATCAAAGTGTGTATGTCTATGAAGTCATCCTAAGAACGCTAGCTCAGGCTTAGACATCTGGAATGTAATTATATAGGGATGATTTGCAAACTCACTGTGTTTTCATAACTATAACTGTGTTATTTTGATTATAAACATAAATATTATGGTAAAAGTAATAAACATGAAAAAGCTGAAATATAACTTCTGTGACTTCTCTCTCTTAAAAGAGACATTTTATTAATTTAATAGGTTTTCCTATAATTTGCCAAATGCCAATGAACATGAGAAAGGTCTTCAGAACCTTATCTGATAAGAATATTACATTTCCTCTCATACAAAATTTACAAATTATTTCTCTGTCAGCTGACATGCAAATCGCCATTGAATGCTATTGAGTTATTAGTTTTGAGTTGATGATTTTCATTAGTATTTTGTTCTGTGGTTTTTTGTTTCCTGTGGAGTCTAAATTTCCATGCTTTCCTTTTAAACAAGTGGATTCTTCCAGCTGTGAATTTGCTACAGTACTATCTCTATATGAGTTTTGGACCTCATTAGAGATCATTAGGCTCTTGAGAGATGTTAACATCTCACAAACACTGTAAACAATGCCTATTCAACCTTGGTTGCGGGGGTTTTTTTCTCTGATTATTATTTGTGAACTGAGATAGATTAAGAATATAGAAGGGAGAAAACCATTTGTAAACATGGTCTTGATCAACAATTTTTTTCTGAATGTCTTGTGAATATGATAACAATGAGTAAAACAACTTTCTCTTCATTAAAAAATTTAGTAAATCTCTGAACAACTCTCATTGACAGATAAGACAACATGAAACAAAGATTGATTTTTAAAGAATGTTTTGTAATAAAACTTGTACACACAGATGAAATATGCTATCCTAGAAATTTAGCTCCAAAAATGGTATGAGCTTTGAACTAGCAGGGAATCCTCAACATTTCTCTGGCATTCATAATATTGATCTTAGCCCATTGAAGAAGATTGGCTTGGATCAAATTTTCAGCTTTACCAGAACATCCTTTCAACATGTCAGAAGAACTGGAGCTTACATAAACAAGACAAATTCTGCAATGGTCCTACTGTATTGTAGCCATAAGGAACATTTCAACAGATTGCTGGATGGTAGATGGCCTCTGGAGACAAGAACTCCAGCTTAAAAGATAATGACATTTATAAACTCACCGAGCAAGAGCACAATACCCATTGTAACAGTAGGATATGCTTTTTCCAAAGCATTACAAAAGATGCTGATGGCTTCATTGAATGTTGGAAAACGTGTGTTGTGTTTGTGTTACTGTGCCCTCAGGTCATGTGAAGGGGGATGCAAACCCAGCTGCACAACCTGGAGCTAGCCTCCAGCACAAGCTGTTAGAGCTGTGACCTCTGTATGAAAGGCAATCCCAGAGGCAAAGAGAGTGAGTGAAAACAAGACAAGGGGGAGCAGGTAGAGTAAAGCGAATATTACAGATTATTTTAAGGTATCCTGTTTAAGTACATAAACGGACCATATTATGGAAAAGACATGAACTAAGACCTGGGTGAATGAAATAAGATTTTAAAGTGATTGTTGAGGTGTAGGTTTAGTTAATACTCATGAGGAAAGATAGCAATGAAAGGGAAAGATAAGTGGTAGTTGTTGAAGATACATATTTATGTTTATCACAATACCTAAGAGGGTGAGTGGGTTAGAAACAAAGAGAGAGAGTAATTCTAAATTGTAGCTAAAATTTCCTCGCAACTTCCTGTTCATCTCTAGACAGAATGTTTTGGATATAAGAAGACTTTAAGGTAAAAAAGTATCTGAGCAGATAAAAATATTTCTTTAATTCTCTGAAGTGTAGGCTCCTGATACACAACATGAAACAAAGAAAAAAATGACCTGTTTTCTTCTGAATTTGCCTGTAAATATGTCTTTTTGTTAGAAATTGCCTGATATCTCATCCCTAGTGCTTCTTGCAGTCCATCACTTGTCTCATCTGATGCTGAACTTCCAGCTGTTGCTTTTCATCCAGACTCCTATTCCCTGTGGACAGCATTAGATTAGCTTGTGTTAGGTAAGCAAAATGAACTGAAGGTTTATATTGAACTTCTATCCGCCATTGTATTTATATATTGAATATAATACATCAATGAGAAGGCTGATTCTGTAGTATGCCAATTTGATGCTGTGAGGACATTATCCTCTCACAATCTTGCTTTGTGGTCTCACCAAAAGAAAGAGTAAACTGATGGAGTAATAGATCTCTTCACTCTTCCTCATGAAAAATACAGTGAGACTGATGGCACATGGTGACAACAACTGTCAACAGGTCTCACTGTCCCAGTTTGAAAGAACTGAAAGGTTGTAGAAGAGGCAAATCGTCCTCAGGAAGAGAGAGGTTATCTCCTTGGAGAGCTAAACAAAAGGACTAAAGTGTTTAATCTAGGAAGAAACTATGGGGTTTACGGCTATGGGCAAAGAAAACTAGCATAGTAGGTTCGGATTAAGGGGGTGAAAGAAAATCAATTTAATTCAAAAACAATGAGGACCATAAATCAATCACTTAAATTCGGGTAGGACAGAAAAAGAAATGAGAGAACAGTGGTATTACATACTTAAATAGGTATATACATATATATATATATTCCACCCATTCCATCCACATCTCATTATAAACCCTGACAGGTGGTCTCTGCAGGGGAGGCGGGGGAAAGAAAAGGATAAACCCAGAATGGGGGAACGCAGTTCTTTTAACCTCATAGATATCAGTTCAATTTGAACTCTTTGGGACAAGCTCCCTGGCAATGTGGTGGCTGGAAAGCTTAAGAGTTACCAGTTTTCCAGGGGGTGTCACAGCTGCAAAATGTGATTCACCAGATCTCTGGGGGATGCTTTACGTTTCCTGCATTCCAGCAGAGCTTCCATTTCTTGGCACTTGAAACCGTTTCTTGCTCCCCATCGCCAGCAGCTCGCTCTCTCTCCATGCAGAGTTGGGGGCTTTGGCCGCTCTGCGCCCCTTCCTTTGGGCAGCGTTTCTTACCACCCCTGCCAGTAATTGGTGAAGTTAAAAGGCTACCTGCCATGCGGAAGATCTTTTTACTGACCTGGGCTTCTGAAGCGACTGCTTGCAGTTCTCTCTTTTTCGTCCTTACGCTGAAAATGAAAAGTCTGCGGCAGAGAAGCCACATGGGTTGCTGCATTTTATATGTTTATTCAAAGAGACGTTGATTGACATGTGTCACAGGTTGGCTGAGGCAAGCCAATCACGGAGATGTGTCTTCTCCTATCCCTAAAACCCCTCTCCCCTGCACCGGGAGAGAAAAGTGTTAAAAAGTGGAGATAGGAAAAGGAAGAAGAATTTGTGAGACCTCTGAACGTTTGGAAAACTGAAACAAGGTTTACTAACACCAGAACAAAATATGTTATATGCAGGGAAAAACCAATGCAATCTTGGAGGGTTTGTACGGGATGGAGCAGCAAGGGTTAAACGCGGGTGAGGAAAAGGAAAGGTACCACGGCAGTGTCCAAGATGGCGCCAGCCACGTGGATGCTCTTGTGGAGTAGAACAAAGGAGCCGCGGCTGTTACGAAACGCCGGGATCCCGCACGCAAACCGTGAGCTACGCAGTTCCTACCGGTCTGGTCATGCGAGTTGAAGGAAGAAAAGCAGCAAAAAAGCAGCAGCTTTAGCAGCAGGGAGAAGGCAGCCCCGAGGCGCGGGTCTCCAGCAGCGAGGAGTCTGTCCCAGGCAGCGCGGGTGTTTCCCGCGGCGATCACTCCACTCTGGCAGCGCGGGGTGCCGTAGACACAGGCAGGCAGGCAGGCAGGGTCCGAGCCGAGGGGACACAGCCTGTAAGGTCCCCAGAGCCAAACCGCGAGTCTGGAAAAGCCTTTTTTCCTAGAGAGAAGCTGCGAGTCCGCAGCGCCCCTCGGAGTGCAAAGCAGGAAGTGTACGGGAAGTCGTCAGAGAGCAAAGAGCAAAGAGCCCGCAGCAATGGGCAGGAGCGCTCGCGAGAAACTTTTACAACCAATGAGAGGTGCTAAATGTAACATGGGAGGGAATAGTCCAATTGGTCAGTTTAAAACAAACCTTCCAAACTGTTTTTTTTTCCCTCAAACTGGGACAACATGCCTTGGCTCCAGGGATGGTTTGAAATTGGAGCCAGGCTGTATTTCATAATGCCGGCACCCCTTCTCCCACAGAGGTGGCAAAAGCCTTTCGCACACCGGGAAGCGGAGGGGGAAAAACCGCTTCCACCTGGGAGCTGAAATCCTGAACCACAACACTCATAAAACTAATATAGGCATTTGGAGACAGAACATTGCCTACGATACGTTACTGTTCCTTCACTTCAATCTGTTGACCTCTGACGTTTACACAAGTTGAAGTGCCCGTTCAGCCTTAAGCTGAATATATGCTTCTTTTTATGATATCTTTAATGATAAACTACGCTTAAATATATCACACATTTTCTCTGAAATTTAAATTACAATTCAATTGTTTATGAGTTATTACTGTAAATTTAACTAAGTTATTTTTTATTGACCATAAATATTAAAACTATTTTATATGCATTTTTTTTTTAATTTCTCATTCTTTTTTCTCTCTTCTGGTTCTTTAGAAGTGCAAGACAGTGAGGTGCCATATGCAACTAAATTGAAATAGCAAATCCATGTAAAATCCCCCGATTTAGAAAAACACAAACAAATTTAGAGTTATGAATTGAATATTACATTGTTGCTATCTATTTTAAAGAAACAGAAATGCTCTCCTATTTTGTTCCTTTGTAGTTATAAAATGAATAAATGAGAGTTGAGTATTCACCTTTTCATGAAGTTTATCATAGAAAATGTACCATGTAAATACCATTTAAAAAGTGAATACAGAGGTAACTACATATCTGAAAATCATAGTTTATTTTCCATTTTTCTAATCTTTTCTAAAAACAGTGAAGAGATAAAGAACTAGTCTCAGTCCTTGTTGATTATTCTTTCACTGTTCTATTTATAGATATTTGCACAAATTTTTTGCACGCTTCAGAAAATTATCATGCCATACTATGTTTATGATTCATGCGCTTGGCTTTGATCAGTAATTTAGGAGTTTAAATTAGTCTAAATTAGCTAATTTAGGAGCTAATTTAACTTAAATGTATTACAGCATTAAAGCAAAGACAGACAACTCTAGACAGTGATTCAGAAATGTTAAGTGTTACTTCAGCTCTTGATGACCCATCTCTGATCAATGATTGCATTCATAGCTTAGCTCCTGTTTTCTGCTTCCTACTTAGTAGATTAGATATTTCAGGTAATGTTTAGTCAGGGACATTAGTGCCATAATTTATAGCTAGTGAGCCCTTCAATGCATCTGGGTTCATTTCCTATGGAATTATACTACAGAAATCAAAATAGGGGAGGCAACTGGGACTATGAGGTCTCACTTAATAAAGAGCTGAGAGCTACTCCATCCCTGAAAGTGGAGTATTTCCAAGCAATGTTTAAATATTATTAATATTAGTAGCATAATTTGTTCATGAATATTCATAAATAATTGAAAAGTTGACCATTGTATATACGTGCATAATATATATTATTATAGCCAGCTACAAACTTTTAAACTAGAAATACATCTTGGTCTACCTCAAATAGTAAATATTTTTAAGATTGTGACAATTGGCCAGTACTGTTTTATGACATTTGCAGAAATACTGAACTACAAGTGATATTGTAAGGGAAGAAAAAGACAGTACACTGAAATCTCTAAGGACAAAATAATCACTTCCCAAAGGAAAGCACAATCTGTTAGTAGATTCTTTGGGGATCTCGCTGTCCTTTTCTGTTTGAATACTATAAAACTGAAAAGGACTATTGATCTTCAGTTTGAACCGGAAAGACCTTTGGATTTTTAAACAAACATTGCAGAGGAAAGACTAGTAACAAGAAAAAAAGAGGGTGCATGCACTCAGGACAATTAAGACAGGATTCTAAATGCATAGTTACAACTTAATGAGTCTGTTCCACTTAAATGGGCTTAGTATTTTAATGTATAGAATGCCATTCTGTAATTTAGGGCCATTTAATCCAAATTTTCTTTTAACAAAGTCAGATTCTTAGAATATTTGAACTGATTATAACTTGCAGTTACATTTAATTGGAAAAGGAGAAAATAAATATTGCTGCCTTGAATAGCAGCCTTGAAATGTTCATATATCTTCTCCTTTCACCTTATCATATTACAGAAAAACAAAAACCAAAAAATGTGCAATTGTCAAACTATTTTACTGTATTTTGGTAATAGAAGTATGAAAGATCCCATTCTTGTCAAAAATGGTCTGAAATTAAATAGTTTAGTTTTCAGGCTGCAAAATAAGCCCAGCAAAGGAAACGAGTGGGTTGGCAACGTGCTTTAGTCAATATTCTACAGAGTATAATTATTTACAACCAACTTCTAGCCAACAAGACTAATGTCTTCATTTAGTGTTTCATATCTCTGTAATCGTTAATCTTTCTGTATCTCTGTACTTCGCACTGCTATTTTGCCTTTGGAAGCTGCTGTCACCAGTTGGCCGATGTGGGCCAAATCACAGGACAAATTCTCTCTCCAATCAGCCCCTCCCGCATTCCAGGAGAAAGGGTTAAGGAGAGAGATAAGAAGAAAAAAAAAGAGTTTGTGAGTCCTCTGTTGAGTTTGGGAAACTAAAATGGTTTTAATAACAATAGGAAGAGATTATATACAACACAACAAACAAGATATTAACAAGTATATATATATATAGGATCAGGGATCAGGTGCGGCAAGGGTTAAACCACAGGTAAAGGGAACAGCAGCAATAGGAAAAAAAAACCTACCAGTCAGGTAATGGTGGTGGCATATGGTGTGGCTGGGTATGGGACCCACTGAGTTGGGAGCAGGAGCTGGGAAAAATGGTAGTGAGGAGCATTGCAGTGTGCCCCGGAGCAAAGCAACAGTCCAAGCAGCAGACAGCAACAACGTGGGCAGCGCCAAGAGGTCACAGCTGGCAGCGAGGAGCCGAGTCGAGCAGCAACACTAATCAGCAGGTCCCAGCGTGGGCAAGAAGTGGGGGGTCATCGGTCGGAGTGGCAGGGTGGAAAAGTTCTGAGCAGGGTGTGGAAAATGTCCGGGCAGCAGGCGGAGAAGGTCCGGGTAGCAGGCGGAGAAGGTCCGGGCAGCAGGCGGAGAAGGTCTGGGCAGCAGGCGGAAAAGGTCCGGGCAGCAGGTGGAGAAGGTCCGGGCAGCAGGTGGAGAAGGTCCGGGCAGCAGGCGGAGAAGGCACATGGCAGCTGTTCCAGGACACAAGCAGAAAAGATGTGCGGTTTCTTTCTTCACATTGTTCTTAAAGAAGCCCTGACCCGCCACAAAGCTTCACAGCCAGTAAGATGTGATGATGTACAGGGGAAGAATAACTGGTTTGCTTCATCTGTCCATCACAACAAACCAAACCGGTTTATCTTAAACCAGGACAGCTGCCAGACAGATTTAACCAAATTTTTCTATGGGGAAGAGGTCTTAAACCAGAAAATCTGTGACAAGCTGCAGGACTATCTCTAATTTCATCTTGATTTTACTCACTGTTGTCGTATTGGAACATTCCTGGACCCTGTCCAGCAGGTCTTATGGCAAAGAAACACTGAATACCAGTGCACATATAGGCCACAATCTTACAGGTAACGCGGGGTATCACACACCTTATATATGGCATCCCAAGCTCACTTGCCATTCTCCAAAAGTTTCCTGTAGTACCCCAGATTTTATATGCCCTCTCAGGCCACATATCAGCACCTATCTGCATTTCTTTTTTTTCCTGTGTGTTAGGGGTTGAGCCTCCGAGCAAAACTCAAGGTCCCTAATGCTCCTTAAATCCCTTACTGATATAGGGAAAAGGGAAACAAAACTCAAATCTCGGAATATATGGATGGGAAACTGAAACAAACTTTTAATAAAAATTCTAAAATGCTATCATATCACACAACTATATATTAAATGCAAAACAAGAAAAAATACAGTAAGAGTTAACACACTGCAAAGGGAGGAAAAGGGAAAAACTACAATTATGGCCGATTGGCCACAGGCCAGGAGATGACGTCACGCCAGGATGGCAGCTCAGAAGATGGCGTCTATCCAAAATGGCGTTGGGCCAAGGGATTAAAAGTTTTTAACAGCTTAGAGAAGTATTTTAACGAGTTCGCAGGGAGAACTTTTTCAGTGTCTGTAAAAAAACTTCAAGGACACTCCGGATGGAAGCGGCTTCAAATTCGGATAAGGAGAAGCCCTCGCGGCCGGAACGCAAAGGGGGGTGAGCTTCCCCTGCATCTGAATCCAGCGGTAGATTCTCGCCGAGTGAAAAATATCTCTTCCCTTACCTGATATGAGAGAGAGATGCTGACTGAGTCCCACAACAATTCGCAGCAGAGCTGGGCGCCGATAGACAGAACCAGTTCTGAGTTAGGCCCCGGTGCGGGGGGGCAGGCCGCAGGCTTTCGGCCTGGACGGTAGCCAGCCCTCTCGCTGTGGCTCTTTCTCCGAAGCTGTCCGGTGTCCAAAGAGGAGGAGACTCCTCCTGGCTGCAGGTTTTAAGGAGTATCTGTCGGAAGAAATCTTCTGACCTGCACTTTTAGCCACTGGGGTGCCGGGTTTATGGAACTTGTATGAAATAATCCCGATACTCTGTTGGGCACATTTCCAAAACAAGGAAGTCTTGGCTCAAACTGTGACACTGTGACAAGTAACATTTCACATGGCTGGAACTGGACTTTTTCAGCTCTAAAGGCCTCATCCTGCTGTGTAAATTTGGTGACAGTGGAGCACTATGGAACAAATAAGAAGACCAAGAAAATACTCTGAACAGAGCTAAGATAATTCGAATAGATACGAAAAGGCTGTGGTGAGAGGAAAACTGCAAGAAAGATTGATGGGTAGTGTCCAGACCAAAACCGCTACAAAATATATGAATTTTAGGGAGTTTAGTGACATCTTCTTTCCACTGACTTTTGAACTAAATAAACAAACAAAAAAACCTCAGCAACAAAACTTATAAAAGTTGTTGATTTATATTATGTAGCAGTTCTTCACCTTTTTGGTTTACAGGTAATTTTTCCTCTCAGTCACATCAGTGAGCTTTATCTTTTCAGTGATCAGGAAAAGTTTGAACCTTCATCTTATGGTTAACTTTCTAACTTTCTTTACATTTGTCTGTGCTAAATTGAAAGCTCAGGATAAAGGCTCAATCATGTCCATATTTGGAAGTCAAAATTATAATAGAATCACAGAATCATAAAACACCAGCTTGGAAGGGACCTCAAGGATCATCTGGTTCAACCTTTCTTGGCAAAAGCACTGTCTAGACCAGATGGCCCAGCACCCTGTCCAGATGAATCTTAAAAGTGTCCAGTGTTGAGGAATTCACCACTTCCCTGGGGAGATTATTCCAATGGCTCATTGCTCTCATTGTGAAAAGTTGTCCTCTTGTGCCCAGTCAGAACCTCTCCAGGAGTAACTTGTACCCATTAACACTCATCTTTCCCATGCGACTCCTTGTAAAAAGAGAGTCTCCATCTTCTTTGTAGCCACCTTTTAAATGCTGGAACATGGCAATAAGGTCTCCCCTAAACCTTCTTTTCTCAAGGCTGAACAAACCCAGTTCTCTCAGCCTTTGCTTATATGGCAGTTTCCCAGTCCTTTGATCATCTTTGTGGACCTTCTCTGGACCTCTCCAGCCCATCCAAACCTGTTCTGTATAGTGGGGACCAAACCTGAATACAGCATTCCAGGTGTGGCCTGACAAGCAGTGAGTTGAGTGGGATAATGACTTCTTCATCTCTGCTGATGATGCCCTTGTTGACGAAACCCAGCATTCTGTTGGCTTGCTTTGCCACAGCAGCAACCTATTCACTCATATTGAACTTGCTGTCCATCAGGACCCCCAGGTCCCTTTCCACAGAGCTGCTCCCCAGCCAGGTAGATCCCAGCCTGTGCTGCGCTCCTGGATTGTTTTCCCAGGTGTAAGACCTTATGCTTATCCTTGTTAAACTTGATCATGTTCCTGTTAGCCCACTCTTCCAGCTGGTCTAGCTCTTCCTGCAGGCTGGCTCTCCCTTCCAAAATGTCCACTTCCCCACTCACTTTAGTATCGTCAGCAGACTTCACCAGGGTATACTTGATCTCATCATCCACAACATTTATGATGATATTAAACAGCATTGGGCCCGATATCTATCCCTGGGGGAATCCACTTATTGCCTGCTTGGACAGGAGCTATTTACCATCACTCTCTGGGTGTGGACTGCCCGTCAGTACCTCACTCACCACACAGACCACTTTTCTAGACTCTAATGCATTAGTTTCTCTAAAAGGCTGTGGGGAACCATATGGAAAAACATGGAGGAATCCAGGCAGACAATGACAATCACTTACTCGACATTGGCCAAGCAGGTTACTGTGTCATAGAAGGCTATCAGGTTTGTGAAATGAAATTTGCCTTTGGTGAAACCGTGACGGCTTTTCCCAATCACATGATTCATGTGACTTGTGATAACCCCCAGGAGGATTGGTTCCACACCTTCCCAGGGATTGAAGTAAGACTAATGGGCCTATAATTTCCTGGATCCTCCTTTAAAAGCTTGTTGTAGATGGGTTGATATTATCCTTCTTCCAGTCTTCTGGGACACCCCCTGATCTCCATGACTTCTCAAAGATTATGGAGAGTGGCCTTGCAATGATGTCAGCCATCTTTCTTAACACCCTTGGGTGGATAACATCAGGATCCATCAATTTGTAGGGCTTGAGCTCCTGTAAATATTCGCATACCAACTCTTCCTTCACTGATGGTGGGTGTATGTTTACATCAACCTGAATTTTTTTTCCCAAGGCCTGGGGCCCAACAGTGCAGATAAAGAGAGACGTGAAGAGGTGAAGAAAGTGTTGAGAATTATGTTATGAGCAATTTATCGACTGTCTGATTTCGTTAACTTTATGTCTTTGGGAACTGTATGAATCCTAGAACTAGCAGTGAAAAGTTTTGACTCAGAATAGATTTAAATTTGTTTATTTTGGAGATGTGGGAATTGAAATTTCAATGTGATGCCTCAGGACTTTAGCATATATCTGTAATATATGCTTCTATGATCTATTCTGTAATGTTTGCAGTGCTAGGAAAATGGAAAAGTAAAAACTAAAATTGAAATGACATGGTAAAAACTAAAAGGGAAGGTAAGCATTTTATTCCTATTAATTAGAGAAACACTGGCACATCTTTTTTCATGCTGCAGTTCCTTATCCAATCTTTCTTAGCAGTTTCACAGGTCAGAGGAAGCAAGGGAAATATTTCCTATACCAAGGAGACTCATTCTGTCTACCCTTTCTCAAAAAGATATAAGGTTTTAGAATCAAGCTATTTTCATTAATGGGAATTATTCTCAAATAAAATGTCTTATTTTCTTTCATTAATCCTAACCTTATCTAATATATAGGACTTGAAACTTGACTGGTGTTGATCAAACCAATTTTACCTCTGAACACTCTACAAACTTTCAGGGATACATCTTTAGCGGACAACTGATAGATAGTCAGAACTAATGTCTTCAATAAAGCAAATTATTTAGTGAGATTTATTTTCCAATTGCCTGCTATTGAAGTAGAATCTGAAAAAAAAGTACCTATAAGACTGTTATCTCCTGAAAAAGACCTTAATAAGCATAGAGAGAAGTACAATCCCAGGATCTGTGTGGTGTTTATAAGTACTGAACATCAGCTGGTTCTTATATTCTGAGTCAGGTCACCAAAACCTTGTATTGACATATGAAATTGCCATGTCTGTAGAAATAGTAAGAAAGAAATGTAGATTTTTAGAAAATTTGCATTGCTTTTTTAACCTGTAGGGTACACTCCACTCATTCTCCCCACTGTTTCGAGAATATGACATTGAGATCCATACACTGAAAGATGCAGTTCAGACCGGTTTGTGTTCACAAACGTAGTGTGTCATCAGAGTTGTCAACACTGTAATGTGGATGATTCTTTGGAAATGTTACTAGAGTTAAAAAGGAGACCAGGAAATCGCCCCAGTGCAAAGCTCTCCCTCACAAGCAACCCAGGCCAGGTTATTGTTCTTGAAGTCAGGTGAAGCAGGACAACAGATGTTGGGATCCAGGAAATACAGCATCTCTGGCAACAAAGGAGGCAACTCCTTTGTGACGTCAGCTGCACATGTTCTAAAAATTTCTGGGAAGAAACTCTTTGAAACAGCATTGCTTTTGACAAGGACTGAAAAGCAGGAGAGATCCTGGAGTGAAAATCGGGGAAGGTAACAGACAATCATAAAAGAACAGAGGTGCTGAGGAGGCAAGACACAAGGTGAGCGAACAGCTCAAGTCACAGCAGCGTGTTATAGCAAGAACAGAAATCCATTTACGATACAATACTGCCTCCTGTAAGAAAACACACGCAGAGAGATTGCCCAAATGGCCAGGTGGAAATGGTGCACGTCAAGACATTGATCCTCGTTACAAAACTCTCAGTGTCCTTGTCGTTCAGCAGGAAATGTCACCAACCTTGCCTGGCTTTTCCCTGACCAGCGGACACTGACCAAGGATGGGAGGATGGAAGCGCTCGACTACATTTTCCTGCCACAACACGGCCCTTGGCAGAGTGCCTATGGCGGTGGGCTAGGAAACGTTGTGGAAAAGGAAGCATTTAGCTATTTGGGGTGGGGGGGATGTGGGGTGTGTTTGTTTGTTTGTTTTGGATTTGGTTTTGGTATTTTAAATACCTCTTTGCTGCTTGTTTGACTTACTCGAGTGCAGTTACCAGGAGAAGATGTCTGAAATAATGCTGAGCTTTTATGCTAAAAAACCCAGTTCAAACCTCTGAATATCTGCACGCCAGATATTAAATTGATTTCTACCATTATAATTGATAAACTTGATACAATTTTCATCCAATACCACTTGGTAATTCCTAAATTAGAAACAGCAGTGATTTCTTCTTACATGGCACTGGTACTGTTATATACGGCTGTGTTGGTACACTCAGTCCTAGTCACAGCAAAAAAGCAATATGGAAAATGTGTTTCTAAGTGTGAAGTAGCAGTGTCCACTGACTAGTGAAAGAACGGTATCTTGATATATTTTAATGCTTGCTATTTGGGTCAGTTGTAATCATTGATAAAATTCAGTCTGATATAAGTCTGATAAAAGTCTAAGATTTGAGAATTGTTTGTAAAACATGGACAAAACATGATGCTTCATCCCACTGGGACCTTTAAAATGCTAGGCAACAATTAAAAAAACCTCACTACAACCTTTATAGCTTCAATTATTATTTACTCTCACTGTACCACTGTGATTTTTGGAATACTTTTAAATTTTTCCCTCTTCAGGTTCCAGCCATTGAATCTTATATCTTGCTGTAAGAGTGTAGAATGTCCTACAGTTTTGGTTTCATTAGTAAATATTTATACTTAACCACCAAATTCTGTAAATATTATTCTGAAAACTACATAAACTGAAGTCTTGATTCTTTAGGATATGTTTCCTAATGTTTTCATACTAATAACTGTTCCATAAACACTTTTCTATTTCCTCGGTATCCTAAAGTACAGACAACAGTTCATTACATAGTCCATTTTCTTCATTAAAGACCATCTCATTATGACATAAATATTGAAATACATTAAATCAAGGTACTGAGCAAGGTTATTCTTGGGACAATCTGTCTTTTAAGAAGAGCAAGAATGTTAAAGTCTTGTATTGCCTGAGGCAGGGATCTGTAGGAGCAGACAGAAATGTCTCTTGAGTTACCCTATTTAAATCTGCTCTGAAGAATGCCAATTCCATCTTTGTTTCTTCCCTGCTGCAAGAAAAATATCACACATTAAAAAAAAAAAAAAGAAAAAGAAAAAAAGGAGTGTATGCCACCTCTTCCAGAGCACTAACTTGAAGTTGGTCTTGTAGTCTGATTTGGAGAAATGCTATATTCTCCTCCCATCGTTTGATGTTGTTTATGTTCTCTCCTCTCTTCCCTAGATCCCACCTAAGTATATGCTGCTGTCCTTGTCTTTGCTTTTTTGCCTTTTTCCTTCTTCCAAGAGATTTTGGCCTTTATTTTACCTATGTCCTACTTTCACTCCTGATTCTGAGACCATTTCGGTGCTTCCATTCAGAGCTTCATCCATCCTCACTTTCTCAGTGCTGGTATTGGTCTCCATATATTTTTTTCTTTACTCTTCGTCATAACTTTCCACAGCCTTTCTCTCTCCACCTTTCCCCTTTGACAATGAAACAGGAGCCTTTGACTCTATTTGTCTGTGAAATGGCAAAAAAATAGTGATAACCATTACACTGTCTTACTCAGTGGATAAGTTATTTCAAAGTAAACATTATAGACCATCAGAACCAAAATTAAAACTATTCTAATAATTTAAATATTGAGTTTTGTGGGAGTTACCACCGAATACTTGAAAATCATTACAGATTATCTAATTCATAGCTTCAGCAGGACAAACTATAGTGCTCAGTGAAGAGTACATCCCTCCACATTCAAAGAAGAAGGAGAGAAATGTGTCATGAGACTGAAGGAGAAAAAGAAAAAGGTGATTGAGTAGAAAGCTGAAATAGATTTGAATGTAAGCCAATTAGTGATCTTGGACCATCAAATGAGAGTACCCTGGCCTAAGAACTTTATCCTTAACATGTATCAAAATCTTTATAAATACTCACATTAATAAAAAATTCTGAAAAAACCCTGTGCATCCTATCTTCTTCTTCTCTTGAATGATTTGGGAACTTTGGGACCATTTATTGAAGATGTTTTTCAGAAAACCATGCCCAGATGAGAAGACAACTCACTATCTTATTCACAAACTCTGGTGTAACCTCAGGGCTGGAGACACAGTTGTCCTTATTCCTACTCCGCTGAGCAGGGGATTTATTCAGCACAAAGAGATCAACTGTGGCTTTCTCTTTTTTGTATGGTGGCAAGCTGAAAGTTTAAGATAGTGTGAAAACAGTTTGGGTTTTGGACAGTGGAGAGGCGGAAAATTCCCGTTACTATTCTGTGATTGGTGAGATGTCCTGTTAGTGTATTATTTGTCTACTACTTCCACTATAGAAATAATCACCTTTCCTGTCTGTTCAGGCCTGAAGGACTGACAAGAGAGAGATGCAATCCTTTTTTGTCTCCTAATTACTAATAGATTGGTGGCAGGTGAGACACTTTAGCAAGAGTTCAGTGGTGGAGTGAGCAAATGCTGAGTAAAGCAAGACTGGCTTAGAACAACAACAAAAGCAAAAAAAAAAAAAAAAAAAGTGTTTAAGAAGTCTATCATCTTCTTTGCTAAGGGCCTTTTAGATTCCACTTCTGATTTATCTTATTTATGACAACACACATCATCAAGCAAATAGCAGTTCATCAACTGGGGATGAAATCTCAGCATGCTTCACTCTCTTCATTTATGTTTGTCCAAGGAAAAGAAAGTCGAAGAAATTTTTAAAAAATACCAGAGTTGGAAATTTTGTAATAAATAAATAAAGTTGAATTCAAATTAAGATATTTCTTTAATGTTCTGATAAAACACATCATCATGGCTTGGCTTCGCGGACGAAGATTTGGGAAGGGCTTTAAACATGAGTACACCCTTCAAGCCTGCGCGGTGGACTTTTTAGGTGAGGCGCAACGTGCGCAAGACTGGCCCCACCCTTTACACCTGAGGTTCATCTGCCAGGGCCTAGCGAGCTTGGACGGTGACAGCAAAGTCCTCAGGGCGTAGGTTTGGTTAGAGTATCCTTCTCTTAGATGGATGGCCTTACAGGGCTAAACGAGCTCCATCTGCCCGGGTTTGGAGTTAGAGTTGTCCTTCTCCTAGGATGGTTGCCCGAAGGCTAGTGAGCCCATCCTGCCCGTGGACACACTTTGTCTGACCCTTCAGTTGAGACCTGTCTGGCTTAGGAGACCCTATCGGAGGCATATGCCACCACCAGCATAGCTCTCAACTTCGCAAGGGCACGCAAGCTCTTTCCCCACGGCAAGGGGCTGCCCGTGAAACACATATCATTCCAGAAATATGACACATTGGCCATTGTAACTATGAGATTCAAAATGATGTAAAAGCAAAAAAACTCAAACATAACATAAAATAACATATAAGAAATTTTAGATTAGGAAATATGAGAGAAATATTTAAGCACCTTTCAGAGTTTTGGACAAGTAAGATGTGATCTGAAATAGTTAATTAGTATCAAAATTGTTTCTGTACAATAAGATTTTTCATTTTTATTTTAACTCAGTGAGTTGTTTCAGGACCAAACATACAAATCTACTATTAAATACTCTATAACGAGCATAATACGAAGCCCTGATTTTGCCTGGGGTGATATACAGATAGACTACTAGTTTCAAACATTACTATCAGAGTAGACCTCGCAGATATGAAAAAACCACAAAATCTTAAAATATTCAGTCAGATCTGGTGCCAAATTTTTCACTGGATTACACAGAATAAAGCAGCATTTGAAACGGTTTGATTCTCTGCAATAAATGCCTTTGATTTCGAGTCTTTCTATTCCAGACTTTATGAGGGCTGAGATATAAGGACTCCCTGAAACAACACCTCAGCCTAGGCCATATTGACCACCATCAGTGGTCCACCCTGGCCTCCAATCGGGAGATCTGGAGACACACCATACATAACGCTGCTGTCTCCTTTGAGAGCACGCGTAGAATCAGTCTCGAGGAGAAAAGACAGCGCAGAAAGAACCGTGCCTCGACTATACCACCCAAGGAGACCCTCCGGTGTGCTCTTTGCAACCGGTCTTGCCTATCCCGCATTGGCCTTTTCAGCCATCAACGCGCTTGCAATAAGCGTGGGCAAAGCCCTTCCCAAATCTTCGTCCACGAAGCCAAGCCATGATGATGATACATATTACTATTTTATTTTATTTGTTTTTGTTCATTTTATTTATGTATTTCACATCTTATTAGCTGCAAGAAGAGATTGTTGTAATTTTGTTACAGTCTGCTGAGTACAGTTATCTCCACATTCCAGCATGTCCAAAACTCCTCAGCTCATCTTCTAGCCGTCAGTGTTAAGAGACAGCCTATTGGTACCATCTTCGAAGATTTATAGTGGCTTTCTGTTTCAGCTACAATTATCTACAAGATATTAATTCTATTTGCTGAGTCATTAAATGAACTTGGATCCTCATCTCTGAGCTTCTGGCAAGCATACACCTTGCTAGGATCTTTACCCCTCTAATCAATATCCTGTGAACTACATGTCTCTTAAATGGAAAGCTTATGACTAAAGTTTGCTCTTGCCTCCCTTCTTCCTCCTTCTGTGTTGTATTAGGGGTTTTTGTGGAGAGTTACATTTGTCTGTCTTCTATCTATAATTAAAAAGTTCTGGATAAACTTAAGACAGCTTCACATTTTCCCTTTTATTTAAATATTCTGGGTTGTTTTTTTATTAAAGAGTAAAATAATTTGACAGAAAATAGGAAGCTGACAGCCTCATTACTTATAGGATTTCCATTAAAATACTGTCAGATTAAAAACTCCCACTGTTTTCAGAAAAGTCTTAATTCTTATTTGTATTTACCATTTTTCAGAGATCTGAAGATTTTATGCATGTGCCTGAAGGGAACATAGATTCCCCCTGTTTCATGCTAGCCACTGAACAGCTATCCAATGGTATTTTTTTCCCCTGTTTAAAACCACTAGATTCCGCTGTAAAACTGATGTTAAAATAGCTCTCTTCTGAAGTGGAGATTGATACTTAAAAAAGTAGGCGACAATGTTATATGTTAATCTATTTAAATATATTGATACTAATTTATTTTGTATAATACTGTTAACTTCATAGAGGAATTTGGTTGAATGAACTTTGTTGCTAATTTAACTAAGTAATAGAGTTTATAGAAGCTTATGCTCAAAACAGCTCTGAAGAGTATAAATAGTCAGTTTATAAACGTATAGATGGGAATGGAAAAAACTTTAATTTGCCCAATATCACTTGAGAAGCTCATTATTGCTAAGAAGGAAAAAGTTAAACCAGAGTTTCAGCGTTCCTTACATATTGTTTATTAAGTTAATTATTTTAAGTCTGTTTAAATGAATTGGGAGGGAGGATAGTACTTAAAAAAAAAAATTGCCTACTATACATGCGTAAGAATATACCAAAATACCAAAATGATTAAATCCCGGTTTTCATTTTACACTTGATTATCTGTTATTAAACCTTAATGGCTAAATGTGCATTTAATGCTTGCAGCAGGAAGTTTCCATAGGAAACCAGTCACAGCAGGAACCTTCTGCTTGGGTTACTACTATGCCCTAGAAGATAGAAACTGTTCACAGCCTCCCTGAATGTGACAAAACCAAAATTGGGTATGCAGGAGCTTTCGACCTAGCTCGGTTCCCAAGAGACTGCTACAGCTACTGTAGTTCCTTCAAGCATCCTGTTTAATGAGAGCTTACAGCAAAGTTGGTATAAATGGTCTCTAACAGCGTTTGTGGAAAGCTGGAGTCGTTTATGGGAGGCTGCCACTGAAAAATCACGCTGTATAATTTATAGAGCTTTAAACTTTAAGGGGAGGAGGGAAAGGAAGGACAACAGAGAATTGTTATTGTAACCAATTCTAATTTCAAGGAATATTTGATATAATTTTAATCCTGAAAATACTGAGCATCAGAACTTTGAAAATGTTACAATTTTTCAATGATAGAAGGAACAGTACATCTGAGGACAGGCAAATCTGTTGTCTATAGCCAAATAGGAAAATACGTTAAATCATTAACTTCACAGATGGTTTAAAAAGTGATTGCAAAGGTTGCAGATGGAATAGAGTTTGGCTTTTATATTCACCACTTTTTATTTGGATATATAATCATTTAATTAGTAACAAAAAATCAATTAACATGGAATCCTGGCTCCTTACTTGGACAGTTTTCCTGGGTTTTCATTGTAGAATAAGGAAGATTGAATTTGGCTGAAGAAAGCACGTAAATTTCCTGTAGAATTATCAGAAAGAAAAGGAAGTCTGCAAGGACAGGGACATTCTACTCAGGTCAGACACTACCCCCTTTTCATCAGCTGTATAAGAAGCCCAGGCCTCATTTCCCCTTTCCTGTTGGAAGTCAAGCCTCAGGATGAAATGGGAAAAGCAAAGAGGAGGGGAAGGGGAGCCAAGCAAGAGAGTGTGACGAACATTTAGTTTCCAGTCAGAAGCTCCCAAGGCATGTTACCAGACCTAGGAAATGCCATAGAGTCCTGATGCTTCAACAAAACTGTATGCAATCTGCAGGGAGTTATCTAGTCCATTTTGTGTCTCTTCTGTGGAGAGCGTAGGACATGTTTGCTATCCGCTCCTTCTCAAAATAAAGTCAGATTTTCCATCAGTGATGTTTCAGCTTCAAAAGAAGAGAGAGATCATAGGATATAAACTTGCTGATTTGTCAGGATGCTCACAGAGACACAAGTTCATCTTTTAAAAAAGGAGAATCTAAAGTGTAGACTTCTATTTTTTGGTTTAATTTCCGTTTTTAATTGAGAACAGAGGAGCTGCAGCTTTGCCACAGTGATAATTCAAGATCAATATAATGAAATCAAAATTTTCTGGCTTTTGGGGTGACTTAAATGCATTCATCTGAATCTCCATAGAACTTCATCAGTTTTCCAAAACAATTCTGCTACCCAGATAGAAGAAGCAGAGTGGCCAGGAAATTCACACTCTACAATGAATGCTTGCCACAGTTAGACAATCCTCCACAGAAACCAACTCAGCAGATAGACGGATTTTAAAGCAAATATTCTCTCTCAGTGAGATTTGAGTGCAAGTAACAGAACATGTAAGTGGAGTAAAATATAAACGGTACCAAAAAGGCTCAAGAAAAGCTCATGTCCTGATTTAAGATAAACCGGGCTGATTTGTTTGTGATGGACATATCACGCAAACGAATTAGAGTATTCCTCCCCTGCACGTCAGCAGATCTCACTGGCTGTGGAGCTTTTGGCAGGGTGGTGTTTTTTTAAGAACAGCGTGCCAATGGAAACTACACGCCTTTTCCACCTGCCGCCTGGGAAGAGCCACTACCCGCCTTCCCTTGCTGCCGCTGCTGTCTGCCTCTCGGAATGCTGCTCTCGCCCCAGAGCCACACCACCTTGCTGCTGCCTGCTGCTGGACCGCTCCTTCGCCTCGAGGCACACCGCGCCACGACCGCCTGCCGCGATCCTCACCACTCGCTGCTGCTGCCGCTGTTTTCTCAGCTACTGCTCCCGGCCCCGGCGGGCCCCGGCTCCAGCCCCAGCTGTGCCATTAACAGCCTGGTAGGTTTTTTGTCTATCGCTTTTGTTCCCTTTACCTGCGGTTTAACCCTCACCGCACCAGATCCCTGATCCATATATATATATATATATACACATATACTTGTTAATCTCTTGTTTGTTGTTCTGTATATAATATCTTTTCTATTGTTATTAAAACTGTTTTAGTTTCCCAAGCTTAACAGAGGTCTCACGAACTCTTTTTTTTTCCCTTCTTCTATTTCTGCTTAACCTTTTCTCCTGGAACAGGAGAGGAGCTGATTGAAGAAAGAATTTGTCTTGTGTTTGGCCCAGCCTCAGCCAACCGGTGACAGTGGGAGAGAGGACAATCCTGATTCTTTATTACACCATGTCAAGTCCAGTTCAGTGTCACTCTAGGTGGTCAACACATTTACGCAAATTTATGAAATTATCTGTTCAAGTGTGATTATAGAAACTAAAAACCACAATCAGTTCTTGTTGAAGTTAGTTTTGATTTGTCCTATGGCAGATGATTCTGAAGTCAGCATTAAATGAATCTTTCAATAGAAAAAGCCTTATGTGCATTCAGAATGAGACTGAAACCTCACATACTGCATCGTTGTAAAGGAATTAACATCTGCTTCTATTTAATATTCAACTTAAAGCAAATTATTCATTCTGTATAATATTATACTTATTCAATTATTAGATAATGATAGTCATCACTACACAACAACAGATTGTTGGTATTGATATATATTAAAATAGAACAAAATCAAGACGCAAATAATTTAATAAAATAATATAAACCTGTTAATTAAGAAATAAAATTCTACCAATACTCTGGACTGCACAGTGGGTTAGTCACTATTCAGATGATCTATAAAAGTAAAATTCTGTTTCAGAAAGCATCTGTAAATTTTGTAATTTATTATCACACACATGAGAATTAAACTGAACTATCAAAATGTAACAATGATTGTCAGCACAGTTGGGTCCATTTTAAACAAATACACAGTCTAATGGTCTGTTAAGCCATAGTTTACAAACCTCATTTAATTTATGTAATATTTTATTGTCTTCATCTAAACTATGGTTCCCTTGTAGGTATTAGAAAAGAATAAGCACCCTTCAGGAGCCTACTATGCTCTTTTGACTAAAGAGGAGCCTAGAGTGAAAAAACAGATTTAGACACATGAATCCGATGCAGTGAAACAAGGGTGAATTAATTCCACTCATCAGCTTGAACTATTAGTTAATTAAATGCAAGACAGAAAAATATACACATTATGTCCAAATTGCTAGAGCACAGAGCTCTAAGCTCTGTCTACAGCACCAGAAATGCTGATTTGAATCCTTGCTCCAAATAAGAGGTCACAGAGACCTGATAATACACCTTTATCAATCGGAATGAGATGCCACTGACTGTTCCAGGAGTTCCTTTTATCTTCCATCTCTTCAAATAAATAAATAAATAAAATTTTGTATGTAAACCAGGCAGTCAGAGATTTAGTGGCCAGCCCTAATCAACAACTGTAATAAACACACTTGGTATCATCGCATAACTGGGCAAGCTCTTTTTTACATTATTTCTGCTTCTTACTTACTATTATTCTCCGTATTCATCTGCAGAAACATCTTAAACATACTGTTATTCTCTTTGATCTGAGGATCAGACTTTGGAGGTTATAATGCTTATTGGTTTGGTTGAAATAAATCAGAGGCATGCCTAGCCTCTCAGGGGGACCTCAGCAGCCTGGATAAATGGGCAGAGAGGAAACTCATGAATTTCAACAAGGAGAAATGCAAAGTCCAGCATCTGGGGAGGAATAACCTCAGGCATGAGTAGACTCTGGGGACTGATTGTCTAGGAAGTAGCTTTGCCAAGAAGGACCTTGAGGTCTTGATAGACACCCAGATGAACATGAGCCAGCAAGATGTCCTTGCAGCAAGAAAGGTCAACAGCCTCCTGGGCTGCATTAGGAAGACTGTGCCATCAGGTCCAGGGAGGTGATCCTTCCTTTCTACTCAGCACTGGTGAGACCATAACCAGAGTATTCTGTGTATTCTTTGGGCTGCTCAGAACAACAAAGATATGAACTTATTTGGACAAGACTAACACTGAGCCACAAAAATAATGAGGAGATTCTGTGAGAGCTGAGAGACTGTTCATAATGGAGAAGACTCAGGGAATTTCATCGATGTGTGTAAATATCAAGTGGAAGAGACTGAAAAAAGGGGAAACAGGCTCTTCTTAGTAGTGCTCAGTGAAAGGACAGGATGCAATTGGCACAAATTAAAACACACTAAATTCCATCTGAACACATGCAAACACTTTCTTAATCCCAAGATTGTCAAACACTGAAGAAGGTTTCCCATCTGTGAAGATACTCAAGAGCTGTCAGGACATGGTTCTGGGAAATCTAATCTGAACCTACCTGAGCAAGGGAGTTGGACCAGATGATCTCAAGAGGTCCTTCCCAAACTCAATAATTTTGTGATTCCGTGAATAATGACCCTTAAAATTCCTGTCTTAACAGTATGGTGTAACAGTATTTCAGATACTTGAAATGAACATGAAAAGCATGACTAAAATATCCATCAAAAGGAATTAACTTTCATCTCACAGAACTTCACAGAATTTCCCCTTGTTTTACTGATATTCTCACGAATGTCGGTGAGTCTAAATACTCTACTCTGGGAATATTAACCTCTTTGCACTGGCTCTGGCACAGTTCTGTGTTGTGAAGAATAGATAGCATCTCAGGGGATGGCATCACTCAACCAGGATATCACTACCATCAGCCATCCCCCAAGCTCCCAGGAGCAAGCTGATAACAAACAGTCCAATTCTAAAATATCCTCTGCAGTGTCTGAGTTGGTTGCCTGCCCTCAGGAGAGGATATTAATATTTAGACAAGTGTCTTAAATTATCAAGTGATTTGATAATTTCAACCACACATCAAAAGAACACCAAAGATCTGCAAAGCAGAAGCTAGAGAAGAAACAGAATGTGTGCAGAAGCAGCAAAATATTTTAATTGTGATGTCCACGTATTCAGACTTGATTCTTAATGCACACACGATGTGAGAGTTGGAGCTACCACTGAACTTTCTGCTGACATTGAGCAGGAACACCATACAGAAAGTTCTTGCTCCTAAAATGGAGTGAAGAATACATAGGCATCAGCATTATTATTTTTTCATTCTACCTCTTAAAAACAATTAAAAAAAAATAAAAACCAAACCACTGCTTATCTACAAAGCCTCCATGGAACTAGAACTCACTTCTACGTGTTGTGGTTTAACTCCAGCTGGCAACTAAGCTCCACACAGCCACTCACTCACTCCCACTCCAGAGGGA
This sequence comes from Bucorvus abyssinicus, assembly GCA_009769605.1. NCBI lineage: Eukaryota > Metazoa > Chordata > Aves > Bucerotiformes > Bucorvidae > Bucorvus > Bucorvus abyssinicus. Next base: position 130,488,595 of record CM020024.1, read on the forward strand.
TGGGAGAAAGAATTGTGAGAAAACTCATGGGTTGAGATCAAGGGAGTTTAACAGGTAACACAAAAGCCACACATACAAGCAAAGCAAAACAAGGAATTCATTCACTGTTTCCCATCAGCAGGCAGGCTTTCAGCCATCTCCAGGAAAGCAGGGCTCCATCATGCATAACACTGATTTTGAAAGACAAATGTCAGCACTCTAAATGTCTCCCTCTGCCGCCTTCTTCGCCCGGATTTGTGTGTTGAACATGGTGTCGTACGGTATGGAATAGCCCTTTGGTTAGATAGAGTCAACTGTCCCAGCTGTATCTCCTCCCAACTTCTTGTGCACCCCCAGTCGACTCGCTGGTGGGGTGGTGTGAGAAGAAGAAAAGCCCTTGACTTTCTGTAAGCACTGCTCAGTAATAATGAAAACATCCTGGTGTTATCAGCATTGTTTTCAGCACAAATCCAAAACATAGTCCCATACTAGCTACTATGGAAAAAATTAACTCTATCCCAGTCAAAACCAGTACACCATGTCATAGAAACATAAATAACTCTGATATCTGCCTATCATGCCTTTAGTCTCTTAGAAGAAAAAACTGTCACATTTTGTTTGTACAGCTTCTAGACAGTACAGATAATACATGGCAAAAACCTTGTCAGTGAAACAAGGCCAACATACATGCTTTTGAATGAACAGCGTTAAATGTAGATTTTAGGGGCAGGATATTTAATACTGAAAAATAAAGGCCAAAAAGACTAAAAAAATTTCTACGCTAAACATATTTTTTTCTGTTTTGAAACTTTTTTGTGGAATTGCCTTCCATCAGGTAATATAGGTCTTAAACTCATGTGAAAACCCAGAAACAAAGCTCAGACCAAAATACTATTTTTTCTGATTTTCCAGAGAAAAACATTAGCAAACCAACATCCATTTTCATTTGTTTGCTCCTTCTTTTCTCCCACCCTGCTGTTCCCTGTTGTGGAAAGAATTCTTAATAAATAATGATCTGCATAGCTTTACATATCAGATTAGTAGTGATTTATACACACTGATGTGGTTAATGAAAAACTAAATTCCTTAAATAAATCTGATTTTATAAATTCCTAGAAGAGAGGTTCTCAAAATTATTTCAGTAAGCACTGAAAACTAACTATATAAAGATAACAGCTCTTCACAAGGGCACCGGGAAGCTAAGGAATAGGAGCAGGATAGGCGTTGAGTCAATCATAACCCCTTTAATTAAGGTTTGTTCAAATAAACGTGCAACCTTTACTCAGCTGTAAAAGAGTCGATAATAAAAGTTAACAGTCCAATAACAGAAGTTAAAAATAAATTAATTTTTTTTTTTTTTTTTTGTTCTCACTCCTGTTAGGCAGTGATTTGTGAACTACATGTTCTTCAAAGCATGATATTTGCATGACTTCAGGCATCACTCCCAGAACTCTTAGGAGTTTTCAGTTACCATTGAAGATACGATGGGTAACAAAAGATTCTCAGAAGTGGTTGCTTATGTTTAATTGTAAATGCTTATGACTGAGATTTTCTGGTGCTTGTTCATCTCCTGTGGTGACAAAAAGAATAATTTGGTTTTTGCAAGTATAAGATACTTTATAAATTTTAATGAATAGTATAAGATGCTAGTTACCGTAATGGCAGGAAATATTCTTATCAAAAGCATTATTTGTACTTCCCTGAATCCAGGAAAAAAAGTAAAAAAAAAAAAATGTACATAAAATGCTGCCTTTATTCATCTACAGATGAAGTATGATTGACAGTCAGCAAAAGGAAATTCACTGAATATTCTGAAACTAAAGGAGAAAAATCAACTTGGACAGTCAAGTGATAAGTACTAAGTTCCATCGAGGCTGGAAATTCATGCAAATTAATTGACAGGCACACACCGAAGGGACAGATTACCTCTCACTGAGTAACAGAAACGGAGCCCTGACTGCTGGTACCACGGCACCGCAGCAGTCGGGTGCATGGACAGCTCTTTCTCTCTCAAACGCAAGCACTTTAAAAAGGCTTAGCAAAATGGATCTATTACTACACAGCTTAAGTTAATTCAGAGAATGGTCTTCCTTGTATGCAGTTGTTGCAATGGATTAAGACGGCGGCGGTGGGACTAAGCCCCCCAGCTGCTTGCTTTCTCTTCCCCCGAGAGCACGCAAGACGTTTTCTCATGATCTTTGTGGGGGAAGGGGTAAACTGACCCTCTTTGCAGGTTCTTGGCTTCTCATTGGAGCCGACACATGTCAAACAAGCTTCTCTGTGTACAAGCGTATAAAAGCCATAATTTGAAGCTCTCCCCCGGCGCGCGAACATTTGATTTCTGCCCAGGACAAAGAAAGAGAGATATCACACATCAGAGAGAAAGCACAGTTTTTCAACGTGGCAGTAAAAGAATCTTTTGCGTTTGAGTCTTTCGTTTTGCCGAGGGGGTGGAAGAGGAATGCAAACCCTTCACCCCGTATGGGGAGTTCCACCAGCAAGGGACGAGAGAAAGGACCATCCCCAGTAAGCTGATGATGAAGCCATCCTCTTGGGACAGAGTCAGCGCTGGACCATCACCCGAGGGATGCATAACATCCCTGCCCATGGACAGTGGAAAAGTAGGCGCTGAGCCGTCTTCTACGAGGGGTGAGAGGGAAAGACCTTGCGAAAGTTTGCCTGAGCAGCTCCTTTTATGAACTGAGACCTAGAGGTTAAAAAGACTGCACCTCTCCCATCTCCTCCCCACCCAGCCCTCCTCCCACCCCACCCCGGGGTAGTGACCACCTGGTGGGGGCTTTGTTTGTTAAACTGCAGATGTGGGATAAACAGGAAAGGATGTACATTTATCTGTATGTACTTATTTATGTATTTATTGACATCTCTCTCTCACTTTCATCATTGTTCCTGTTTAAATTTAAATGATCAATTTATGGTTTAAATTGCTTTGTGCATTAAATCAATTTTGTCCCACCCCTTTAATTTAAAACCTGTTTTCGCTGGTTTTCTGTTCCTAAGCCCAGATAAGCCCTTCTGAACTATTTCAAAACTCTTTTATGTAGCTCTCGGGTAAGTTCACACTCTCCCCAAGGCTACAGAAGTAGCAAATCTTTTGGAATTCCTTTCCTTTCTAATTTTAACCTGCTAGAGTTGTGATTACTTCCTTTTAGCTCAGAGTTGATCTTGTTAAGGGGTTGATCTTTCCCTACTGGGAAGGAAGTAAATGCCTAGTTTTTTTCTGGAGTAGTGGGAGGTTTTCACCTAGCCTGCTTTACAATACCTCTGCAATTCAGAGGTCTCTACAAAAATTAAAGTACCTATTTGTTATTTTAATTTTAAATGTGTGGGGTTTTTTCTATTTTCTGATCCAGAACATATAGAAAAATAGGAAATATCTCAGACATCCTACCTCTATTTTACCTGCTAAAAGTGGAGTGACTGCACTATCTACTTTTTCAGACAGAATTTCCAACTGAATTTGTCTTGGAAAAATTATTAGATAAATGAACATTTTTTGGAAAAGTTTCTATTAAATTAAGTGAATTAATTTCGGAAGATAAAAAACCTGAGAAGAGCTTGAAACATGTTACTTCGTTTTGGTGCTGAAGAGCAAGGATTTATAGCAAAAACTAGAGGCAACTCCAGGAAATGTGGAGTAGACCTTGGACCTCAAGATCATGCAGCACTGAAAATATTTTTCTGTGCAGTTTTCTGTATTTTACTTCTGTCTTTTAAAGAAAAAAGGAAAAGTTACGAGATTTGAAAGAGGAAAAACCTAAAACAATTAAAAGGCCCAGAATTTGAATATTATGAATATTGTGCATTATGAAATTACTGCATTTGTAAAGGAATCTTGGATCCTAGGTTTTTTGACGTCTCTGAGAATACAACACTACACAATTCAAATACAAAGTATTTTACCTGTATGTTCAGTTTAGAACAATTGCTGCAGAACATGAGTTATCTCTTTCTCAGTGTCAGACACCACATTACAGAATAGACATAGCAAGAAACATGGGAAATCTTAGAAATTTGTTTAACATTGACTGAAAACAAACAGCCAAAAAAACCAAATATAAATTTGTACTCTATTGCACTACAGCAATAGCCTGAAAATATTTTACTTCTTATCTGGTAATTTAACACTAGAAAATAAATTGTAACTAACTTGCCTGGAAAATGCCATGGACTATTGATACGACTTAATTTCCCACACTGTATAAATGTCTCCTAGCTTCATTTTTTTGCAAATATCAATTTTATCTCAAGAGAAGTTTCAAACTATGCTGTTGTTAATGTTTCAAAGCCCCAGTGCTTCAGCAAAGAGCTGGTGCATTTTTCAGTCCTTATTTTTATGTCATCGAAAAGTTTTTCTAACAAAATATGGAAGACGACTAACACACTACGGTGGAAAACAAAGTGGATTAAATTCTATAAGAAAAGAAAATACTGATATCAAAATAAATAGGAAAAATCCAGACTCCCCTGAGGCCCTGAAAAACACACATAATTTTAAAATTTCTGATTTTAATAACATCTAAGTCTTCAAGTACAAAATGATGAGATACCTTAAGGTTTTTATACACAAGGAAGTTAGTCTGCAGAAAACTAGGTTTACAATTCAGAATGTATTAGCTCCTCTGCAGTGACAGCTGAATTTACACTAATTACTTTAGGATGTTAATATAGAAAGCTAATGTGTTAGCTTATTTATTACAGACTGTGTTTATATCCATCAAAGACAGAAAACTCTAAAGTGAGACCACATAAATCTTATCTTTCTTAACGATACAGAGAAGACATACAGAAAATTACTTCACTGACTTGAGGGAATCTAGGGCAAAAACGCTCCAAACTCAGCCATCAGAGTTAAGGTCCAAGGACGGATGAAATGTAACCATAACCAAATTTTTTTGGGAAAAAAAATTAAAGTCAACATTACTAATATTGTTGTAAACACATCCATATATCCCATGTATACCCTTACTCACTTTTCCCCCCATATAAACAGAAGCATAGAGACTTTTCCATAGAGTGTATGGGAGTGTACAAGAATTAATACCTCACAGATTAATAATTATTCTCTAAATTATATGTTTCAGGAGAAATTAAATCAAATATCTAGAAACTGTTTCCAAGTGGACAAATTCAAATTAAGCATTTCTTTGCCTTTGCCTTAGCAGTTATCAAATACTACACATTTTCATTCTAATATTAGTAGGTTATGAAAATAAAACCAGAAATTCCCTATGTCTAGTCTTTATTTTTAATGTTATCTATGAGATGGTGAATGTGAAACACCCAATGACTACAATGACTACCACAATGTTATGAGGAATAGCATAGTTAAAGCACCATTTACCGGCAGTCTCACTTGTCATGACCCATTAGCAAATATGCCTTGGATGGAGATATTTGCAAGCATCTTGCCACAGGCATTTAAAGAAGATTAATATAAAAAGTGATTAAGACAGGGTTGTATAAAAACCTGCTGCCTTTGACTTTTATTATTACTTACATAAAATGACACAAGTGTCAGTCAAAAAGCTCCTAGCACTTGTTCCTATTCAAAATGAAGTCAATGAGAGCAGAAATTAGGCTTCAGGACCATGCCATATTGTATTGTTTTTTCAATATAAAAAGATTATATCGCATACTTAATTACACTTCCATGAAGATGAAGGGGTTTTTTTCTGCATTTTAGCAGTTAACACAATAGAAATGTTTTTCTCCATTTACGCATACATAAAGGAAGCCAATCTTTTATGTTTGCTAGATTTAGGAAGTAAATTCATTTTTATTTTAAATGATACAGGTAGAAAATGTTATATAAGAATAAAATTGTAATACGCTAGAAAAAAATATGTTTAACCTTCCATCTTTTCTAGAGATTAGTATTGAATGAACCTTAAATTTAATACTAGCATTTTTTAATTTGATCATAATTATAATAAATACTATATATATAATATATATAATATATAATAAATACTAATGTTACTAACTCTACAAAAGTGAAAAACAAGAATAAGAACCTTTGTATATAGATTTTCATTAGAAACAAGAGTTTTAAGTCTTGTCCTAGAATGGAGTGGTAAAAATCTTGGCAAAAGTAAGGGCAAAATGTAGTGATTCTAAAACCTTAAGCCAGATAGAGATAGGAGAATTAAAAGGGGAAAGGGCATTTTTAAGTAAGTCATTGTGTAGCGTCAAAATTCTAATAATGATTCCTGCACTCTACAGCAAAATACCTTTGGTCAGTTGGGATTTTCTAGGCTAACAATATAAAAGCATCTCTCCTCCACCTTTTCAGTAATTTTCTACTCCATTACCCTCCATTAACTAGGTACCATTAGCAGCATTACACAATATTTCTGTCATCCAGTCAGGCTGATATTAGTATAAACCAGTGCATTTTGTTGGTAATAGTAGATATAATAGGGGGGAAAATTGATCACTTTACCTTTAACTCGACAGGAATCTTGGTGAAGACAAAATCTTGAGGCCTTTTCCCAGGCCATATTTCCCTTAGATATTGTGAAAAATTGTCAGCCTTTGGTATTGAAACAAGATTTGAAAACTCTATCTGTTCAAGTGTTTTCCTTTCAACAACCTTGAAAAGAAGAGTCAGAAGGAAATCAGAGACCACTATATATACTTTTTTTTCAGAAATTATGAAATGCTTTCAAGTTATTTCACTTCATTAAACACCGTCTGCCTAGGAAGAATACTAAGGTATTAAAATGCTAATCAAGATGTGGACATCATAAGCTGAAAATTGTAGAACATTTTCAGACTGCTTTCAGTTCCACTTTTTCTTCAGAATTGCATACAAAAAACACCCAGCAGACAATCTGCGCCACAAAATGAACTAAAAAATAATGAATGATAAATTGTTTTCAATACACTGAGAAGCTCACTGGTTCACCCGACGCTACCAATTGATCTCTCATTACAACATAGTATAAAACTTGTATTTAAGAACAGGTATGGGATTGTCAGTAGCAAAACATAAAAGGCAAGACACCCGAGTCTGGAATATACAATAATGTTATTTCCAAAGCACCCCAATGACTAGTGAATCTAGTTTAATAAAAGATGACTACTACAGAACTTTGAGATCATTTCACTTGACATTCTGATTGGACAAAGCCACTGTTATGCATATGCTGTGCTAATTACGTCAAGATCATCCACCTAACTTTAAACTCAAAGGGCATGCCCTGGTCTATTTTACTTACCAAAACAGATGTTGACCTCAGAGTAAACATCAGAATTAGGAAAGCTTATGTTAATTATAGATTAGCTAGTGTTGTATTATTTTAATGATAAAATACAAAATGCAAATCAATATTTTATCATCATCATCATCATCATCATGGCTTGGCTTCGCGGACGAAGATTTGGGAAGGGCTTTGCCCACGCTTATTGCAAGCGCGTTGATGGCTGAAAAGGCCAATGCGGGATAGGCAAGACCGGTTGCAAAGAGCACACCGGAGGGTCTCCTTGGGTGGTATAGTCGAGGCACGGTTCTTTCTGCGCTGTCTTTTCTCCTCGAGCCTGATTCTACGCGTGCTCTCAAAGGAGACAGCAGCGTTATGTATGGTGTGTCTCCAAATCTCCCGATTGGAGGCCAGGGTGGACCACTGATGGGGGTCAATATGGCCTAGGCTGAGGTGTTGTTTCAGGGCGTCCTTATATCTCCTCTTTGGAGCTCTTCTCTTGCGGCAGCCGGTGGCAAGTTCACCATAGAACACGATCTTAGGGAGGCGGTGATGCGCCATCCTGGAGACGTGCCCTGCCCAACGCAGCTGCGTTTTCAGCAACATGGCCTCAATACTGGTGACGTCTGCCTGTTCAAGGACAGCAACGTTAGTCACGTAGTCAGTCCAGTGGATGTTTAGGATTGTGCGGAGGCAGCGCTGATGGAAGCGTTCGAGGAGTCGCAGATGGTGGCGGTAGATGACCCATGATTCAGACCCGTACAGAAGAGTAGGCAGTACCACGGCTCTGTAGACACTGATCTTTGTACTTTTCTTCAGGTGTTTATTGCACCAGACTCTTTTATGGAGTTTTCCGAAAGCTCTGTTTGCCTTTGCTATTCTGTTGTCTATCTCTTTGTCAATCATGGCATCTGAGGAGATGATGCTACCCAGATAGCTGAACTGCTGGACTGGCTGAAGCTCTGACTCGCCAATGGTGATGTGGGGATGATGGTAATCATCTTGTGGTGCTGGTTGGTAGAGAACTACTGTCTTCTTCAAGCTGACTTCCAGCCCAAAAAGCTCAGCCGCCTCTGCAAAGCAGGACGTTAAGCGCTGCAGAGCTGCTTCTGTGTGGGCAACAAGGGCGGCATCGTCAGCAAAAAGCAGCTCGCGGACAAGGTGATTCAGGGTCTTGGTGTGGGCCTTCAGTCGCCTTAGGTTGAAAAGGCTCCCATCGGTACGATATCGGATATAAATGCCATCTTGTTCGTCGAGGTCTGCCGTGGCCCTTTGAAGCATCATGCTGAAGAAAACTGTGAATAAAGTTGGTGCGAGAACGCAACCTTGTTTCACACCATTGGCTATTGGGAAGGGCTCAGAGAGTGCATCGCCATATCTGACTTGGCCGCGCTGCCCCTCATGTAACAGGATAATCATTTTGAGGAACTTGGGGAGACATCCTAATCATTCCAAGATCTGCCACAGGCCTTTTCTGCTCACAGTGTCAAAGGCTTTGGTGAGATCAACGAAAGTTACATAGAGACCCTTGTTCTGTTCCCTACACTTCTCTTGCAGTTGTCTGAGAACGAACACCATGTCTGTGGTACTTCTGTTGGCTCTGAAACCACACTGACTTTCAGGTAGAAGTTCTTCTGCGATAGCGGGTACCAATCTGTTCAATAGTATTCTTGCGAGGATTTTTCCAGCAATGGAGAGCAGAGTTATGCCTCGGTAGTTTGAGCAGTCTGACTTTACTCCTTTTTTCTTGTACAGGGTGATGATGATTGCATCACGGAGATCTGGTGGTAGTTCGCTTTGTTCCCAACAGCGCACAACTAGCTCGTGAAATTTAGCATGGAGCGTTTGGCCTCCATGTTTCCAGATTTCAGGCGGGATTCCGTCGACCCCAGCTGCCTTGCCGGTTTTCATCTGCTGTATGGCCTTAAGGGTCTCTCCCATAGTAGGGGCTATATCCAATTCATTTTTCACCGTTTGTTTTGGGATGAGCTGGATTCCTGAGTCTTGGACTACACGGTTGGCACTGAAGAGAGTTTGAAAGTGTTCAGACCATCGATTCAGGATGGAGGTTTTATCTGTGAGAAGCGTTTGGCCATCTGCGCTGAGTAGGGGGCTTTGAACTTGGTGTGTGGGTCCGTACGCTGCTTTCAGAGCCTCATAGAATCCTCTGTGGTCACCCAAATCTGCGCATAGTTGAGTCTTTTCTGCTAGGTTGAGCCACCACTTGTTCTGGATGTCTCGAAGTTTCTGTTGGAGTTTACTGCATGCAAGACGAAAGGCTGCTTTTCTTACATGGCAAGATGGCTGAGCGAGGTGTGCTTGGTGAGCAGATCTCTTCTTTGCCAGCAATTCCTGGATCTCTGGATTGTTTTCATCAAACCAGTCTTTGTTCTTCTTTGTGGAGAACCCTAAGAATTCTTCGGAGGACTGCAGGATGCTATTTTTAATATGTTGCCAAAGCGCTTCAGGAGAAGAGTCTACAGGACAGTCTTCAAGCCGAGTTTGAAGGTTTGCCTGGAAGCTGTCTCTCACTGCAGCTGTTTGAAGATTGTTAACTTGGAGCCTCCTCCTCAGAATGCCGCCCCTCTTAGGTTTGGGCTTAAAATGGAGGTTAAGTTTGCAGCGCACAAGGCGGTGGTCTGTTTGACATTCTGCACTAGGCATCACTCGGGTGTGACAGACATCGCGAACATTTCTCTGGCGCACTAAGATATAGTCAATGAGGTGCCAGTGTTTAGATCGAGGATGCATCCAGGTTGTCTTCAGGCTGTCTTTCTGCTGGAAGATAGTGTTGGTGATGGTAAGCTGCTGCTCAGCACAAAACTCTAGCAAGAGGCGACCGTTGTCATTGCAGTTTCCAACTCCATGCTTGCCTAGTACTCCTTTCCAGGCTTCAGAGTTCTTACCTACTCGGGCGTTGAAGTCACCAAGGATTATGATCTTATCATCCGCAGGAACCTTTTGAGTAAGGCGGCGCAGATCGGTGTAGAATTTGTCTTTTTCTGTAGGGTCAGCTTGGAGAGTTGGGGCATATATGCTGAAGAGAACAACATGTTGCTTGTTGTGTAGCGGGATGCGTAAGGAGATAATGCGATCGGAATGACCTGTTGGCAAATTTTCAAGTTTAGAGGTGATGGAGTTTTTAATCATGAAGCCAACTCCGGAATGATGACTTTCGGTTTTGGGTTTGCCTGACCAATACAGTGTGTAGCCGGCACCATGTTGTTTAAGGCTGCCTTCCTCATGAAGGCGAACTTCACTGAGAGCAGCAATGTCGATGTTGAGTCGTGACAGTTCGTGAGCAATTATAGCAGAACGGCGTTCAGGACGCCCACTGTCTGCTGTATCGAGCATGGTTCTGATGTTCCAACATGCGAGTGTCAATCTGGACACACCTTTGGAGGCAGGTGTATGCCTTTGTCTCTTTGTCTTTGGTTGACCGCAGAAGAAGATGTCCGTTGGCCGCGGCTAGCCAACCGGATTGGAAGGGGAGATGAGCTTTGGTTAGGCCACCTTTTCTAGGCCCCTCTCCATGTGGAGCAAGCAGTGGTCTCCTTGAAAAAGGCTGCTTGGTCATTCAGGATGCTGCCGAACGAGACTGTCATCTCCCGGGTCAGTCTCAAGCGACCAATGTCCTGAACCGCCTGCATGCAGGGTTGGGTCTGCGGCTTCCAGTGACATCTTTCCACCTGCCGTTTCGTCCCTTGCCTGTTGCTACAGGGCTTTGCAAACGTGAGTACACCCTTCAAGCCTGCGCGGTGGATTTTTTAGGTGAGGCGCAGCGTGCGCGAGACTGGCCCCACCCTTTACACCTGAGGTTCATCTGCCAGGGCCTAGCGAGCTTGGACGGTGACAGCGAAGTCCTCAGGTCGTAGGTTTGGTTAGAGTATCCTTCTCGTAGATGGATGGCCTTACAGGGCTAAACGAGCTCCATCTGCCCGGGTTTGGAGTTAGAGTTGTCCTTCTCCTAGGATGGTTGCCCGAAGGCTAGTGAGCCCATCCTGCCCGTGGACACACTTTGTCTGACCCTTCAGTTGAGACCTGTCAGGCTTGGGAGACCCTACTGGAGGCATATGCCACCACCAGCATAGCTCTCAACTTCGCAAGGGCACGCAAGCTCTTTCCCCACGGCAAGGGGGTGCCCATGAAAGAGTTTCTTTACAGTGAATACATATATTTCAAGTATGGTAGTCTCTCTATCCTCATTTATAGACAAGGAGACTGTATGTGACTAGAATAATGCTAGAATACAATAGCAACACATGTAGCAAGAGTAATTGCGTCCCCTTTGGAAAATAATAGTCAAAAAAATCTCCACAACTAATTCACAGTAACCAAAATGGTTTATTGTTGTCTGAAACACATGAAAGACCCTTTAAATTCTTTTAATAAACACTGTTTCCATATAAATGTTTTTCTAGCACTGACTTGAAAGAAAATATCTGGTCAACGCACTGTTCTTTAAATTTAAAGCAGTATTTTTATTTTTTCCACCATCCATGTTAACAAATGCAATTGTAATGGAATAAAAAGGTTTTTGAGCACCACTCAGCCATGTAAAACTACACTGTTGAAAAATAATAAGCTTTGAAGCAGATGATAAAAGCACTCAGATGAATGCTTAAAGACTGGGTTGTTAGAAGAGACATTACAACACTCATTTTCATGTGCTTGGTTATTTTAGAAGGCTAGATATATACTAGTGTATCCAGTACATACTTAAGAGTGGCAAGTAAAGCCCCGTAGGATTCCAGTTACTAAAGAAAAAGGAAAGTCAAAACAGAGTCTATGTCGTATCACTGAGCTGAGGAGAAACCCTACCGAAACATTGAAAAGAAGTTTTATCACCTATACTGCTCTTCTGAAAGTTATGCATTCTTGGCAGTTTAATGCACAAATGGGAAATCTCGGTCTTTTAAGTCTGTTTGTCTTTAAACATCAGTATTCAATAAGTTTTTTGTGCAGAATTTTTGCATTGCTGTAACTTCTCAGGTATCCTTTAGATTGTCATTTTCTAAATGAGTACAAAACTCTACCTCTGGAAACAATCTTCTTCAGTTCAGTCCTTAGAATTCACTTTCTGGAAGAAGGCTCTACGCATGTCTCCAGTGCAAAACTGTTCATGGACTTCCCCTATTGTTTCTGGGTAAGGTGTTGTGTATGATATATCTGAGATTTCCTTCGAAGTCTTGCTATCCCTTCCACACATACAGCAGCACATGAAAATGGGGAAGACCCTATTTAATTAATTTCCCTTCCTTCTATCCTTTCTTGGTAGTTCATTATTTACAACGAGTTTTGTGCTTTGTTTTGGATTCTTTTGGTTTGTTTTTTTTTTGTTTCTTTGGTTTTTTGGGAGGTGCATAGTTTGGTGGGGATTTTTTGTTTGGTTGTTTTTTTTTTTACTCAAGAATAAGTACTTACTAATCAACATCTTCAGTAGAAAGTCTCTAAAGAGACTGTAATTCTTTACTTGTAATTCTTTACCATACCTAAACTAGAATATTTTGCTTTTTTTAACCAATCTCCTTCCATTTGTTTTTATTTTGCCATGTTTGGAAAAACATATTTGCAAGGTGTTAAGTCTCTTCAGAAAGTATGAACAGTAGACACAGGTGAGATCTTTGGTAGCATTGGAATGTAATTATTATGATCTCTAGGTAAGATTTCTTACTGTATGGATCTTTTTATCAGCTCTTGAAAGTAGGTGTTCTCTTTTTTTTTCTTTTAAACTTTTCCTTGTTGGGGAATGTGTATTCACCTTATTATCAGTGCTACTTTTTGAAATCGGATGTGGGACTTCCACGCTTTGTTCTTCCATCTCCGCATTCTTCCTCAGAGTGCTGCTTGAGCACTAGAGTATGGATTTATGGCTATACGTTAGGACCACGCATAGAGCAATGTAGGGAACATTGACTTTTAGAAGTTCCCAGGCAAAATACTTTGTTAGACTTATGGCACACAGTTGTCTTTAAGTAAACTAAAAAAACCCCTCTAGACTCTTCATTTATGTACAATTCTGTGAGTTTTAGGCTTATCTTATTTCTTCTCCAGGTGAGACTTTCCATTTTAACTGTGCTTCTGTTTCTCTGTTGTGTGAACAACTGTGAGCAGCACAGCTCCGGTCCAGAGGTTACTTGGAAGGTTCCATCTTACAGGAAACTGAGATAGAATAATCAGGTTCTTTCAGCCAGACAACTACTTACAGTACAAATATATAATGAAGTAATTTTTTTGCTGGGAAAAGGACCAGTTCTCATGACTTCTTTGTTACAACCTCAGGAGGTGCAAGACATTATAATATGCTGCTCTCTAATCTGCTGTTCTGCAATATTCAAAGTGTAGCACACAATCTTTAGCTGTATCTACAGTATAAACAAAAGTCCACATATATTTGCAGTTATGTACAAATCTGTCGTAATAATTTTATCTCTTTTTAGATAGTAAAAGATACTAGAACAAATATTTTCTCAGGCTAGCGGGTGAGCAGCCTCTATACAGTACGTGATCACTGTTCACGTTTAACTTTTTTTTGTTTTCCTCACTCTTTTGACTTTTTTAAGATTTCTGGATTTCCCATCTATTTTGTGTTTCCACTTCAAGTCTACCTTTTAAACAATATATCGCGTCATTAGATTTCAAATAATTACTTACAAGTTTTAGTTTTATAGTAGAGTATAACAATGCTTACTGCATTGAAGTGTTTGACATGCAGAAAATAATTTCGACCTTTTAGAGAACTCATCTACAAGTATATCCTCCATAAGATGATCTGAGTTTGAAATTCAGTTCCTAAATCAGACACCAAAATGTAGACTGCAACAAAGATATCTTTAAAACATTAGATGTCTCATTTCCCATTCTTATCTATGAATACAGACGTCTGAACTCGGTCATCTTAATCTAAAATTAAGTCTACCTCTAAAGCCACCGGCTTGATTCAGATGCCTAAACAACAAGTATTTCATTTGAGATGTCCTTGGGCATCTGTGATATCCATGTGTCAGACGACACAGTACCTATAAGAGATCATTTTCCTTCTTGACTACAGAAGGGGTATCCAAGATCATTTAAAATGATACTAGACGTCTGCCTGCAGCATCAGAACTAAGCCTGAGGTATCTGAATACAGAGAGAAAGTCCATCCCAAAACACACAAAGCTTATCCCTGCAGAGCTGCATTGCTGCATGAGTTACGAAACATTTGTAGTACATCAAAATCAAGCCTTAAGATCTTCTCTTTCAAGAAGACACAGAATTAACTCCTGGTTCTATTTAAATCAGTGACAAGTAGCAATATTTCAACAGATGTTATCCACAGTCCACTTATTCCATACAACATGGAGTAAAGAGGGTGGTATGTCCTGAAAGGGAAAGGGATCTGGTAGCCAAGAGTGACAACAAGGATGGCAAGGTAGCAACTCACCAACAAGGGTCCAGTCTGGTGGTATCTGAACAATACAAGCAGTGTAAAACTGCTAAGGGTAACAAGGGCCAGGCACAGACCTGTAATCACCAGTCAAGTCCACCCTGATGCGACGGGACCAAGGTCAGGCCAGGATGTCAGCCTGTGCGTTGGGGTCTGGATCAGACAACATGCACAGCCAGGTACAGACCCTGTCAGGCAGCAGTGGTAAGGACAACTCATATTCTATGAGTAAGTGTTTCAAAGTTTCAGAAAAATAAATTCTTATGTAATGAAGTCAATCATCTCCCACAACTTGAGGTAGTAAGGTAAATCTGATATGAGTAACTACTCTTCATGCCGTCAAACTATCTTCCTTTGTACAGTGGACACCTTCAGTAAACTTGTGGTGGTAAACCTAGTTTCAAAAATATTATTGGATCAGTTTACCATTAGTTTGTTCCACAGAAGTAGATTTCTCTTATGAGCTCCATAAGTTTGAATCACTGGGTAAAATATGCAAAAAACATTCAAGAAAATACACTTCTATTGATGTCTATGGCATCTAGGCCACAGCTATCCTCTGAGGAAGTGGTTTGTAACTTAGTTTTATAAGCTGTGATTCCACTTATTATTTACTGTGATGTGCCTAACAGTAGAAGAAGGACTGTCGCACTAATATACTCTAACGATTCTTCTCCATTACTCTTTCTAGGACAGACTTGTTGTCAGGCAGCATGGGAGATACACAGCTGAGTATTATGTAGATTATATTGTTTTTCATGTCACTTATGAACTATAATTAGACATTAAGCAAAACATACAGTGACAAGAATAATGAAGGTTGTGGATACTGCCTAGAGAAGTTACAGTTTATCCATGCAGGAGAAACTTGCAAACAGAATGCATGAATATGTGCTAGTAATTACTCAAGTGAGATTATTTTCAGGGAGAAGCAATTTCTGTCATTCAGCTGCAAAAATAGGCAAGCCTTCAAACTGACAACGCTTCTTTAGGTCTGAAACAGAACAAATTTCAAACTCAGTAAAATTATAACAATTTACAAATAGTGTAGTTGCTACTGCTTTGGAGTCAGGGAATATTCTAAATGGTCCCTTGAGGCCCCAGTTTTCTATTTTGCAGGTACTTTTAATTTTTCCAGGACTGATTATGACTACATGAACTTTCAAAGGATCTTCTGTACTCATTGCCTACTGAATCCTCGGCAGGATTTGGCTACATAGCTTCAGAAGATTTTGGAAGTTTACTCATTTGCCTGATGGAAGAATAACCAGATTCGATCAAGAGTCCAGATCACCAGCGAAGGGTGAAGTGACAAGACAGATGTGAGGTCAAGCTGGGAAAACAAGTTGATAGATCAGGGTGAGGATCAGTGAGGTACACAGCCAGGCGCAGAAGTGCTTGCAGTGTAGCTCAGGCAGGGACAAAGACTCAGACCTAGAGTTTAGATACAGCTCCTGATTGCATGGGGAATAGGTCCTTGGTGATGCTCCTTTCACCTTCTTTCACACTGCTCTTTCCCAGCAGTCAGATTCAAGGTTTCAAAGCTGCACTGTGTCAGTGGGTGCAGGCAGCCATAATGCTCTGGGGATTTGTCCTGTGGGGGCAACAGGTTGCATTCATGGACTCTTGTTCCTAAACAGTTGGAGAGAGGCCCTTAATGCCATGTGTTATGTATACAATATAATCAAATACCCAAAAGAGCTATTTCCCACATAAGTTTACAAAAAAAGCACCCCATAATTATTGGAGAAATCTCATCCCAGAGCAATTTTATTCTTTGGTTTATCAAAACTCCATTCTAAATATTGAGATATCCATAAGAAATTTGTACACGCTTTCTGAATCTGTTTCCCTATATAGTACTTGGTTGTTCAGAAAAAAACATCTTCTTGGGTCAGAGATGTACACGGCATCAAAGGAGTTATCTGCCAAATCTTTGATTGGCCAAAATAACATAAATGTTTGTTGTGCTCAGCTGTGTAAATGCTGTGATGTTTGCACGTCACCATTTAGACCCGGCCAGCATCTAAAGCCATGCAGTCGTTTCATTTCCTCCAGGAGCAGCAAATAAAAAAACTTCTTAAGGGTCAAGTCAGGGGATAAGGGAGGGTCAAACGCATCATTTACAGCCACGGGCAAAAGACAGACTGGACTAAGAGAAACAAAATCAATTTAATTCAAAACAAAAATACCCACAAACAAATCACCAATTAAATTAGTGGAGGACAGAGAAAAAGAACAACAAGATCCTAAATACTTACTCCCTCTGCCCCTCCTCTTTTCCCAGGACTGGCTTTATGACCTCCCACACACACTCGGTGCTGGAGGGGGAGAAAACACAGGATGGGAGGGCACAGTCATTTTTAACCCTCCAGTTGAGTTTCCAGCAGCTTGCTCCAAGGAACACATGCCACACAGGTTCCCTCTACCCATGCGGCATCCCCCTCACAGGAGACAGTCCGGCATGGATGTCTCCAGTCCACATGGAGGAGGCGGGGCAGGTTCTGCTCCTGGGCTCAGCTCTCCCAGTGCAGAGCTGACCCAGTGTCAAACCTTTCTCTAAGTCACTGCATTTTTCAGGTGGTTCCATCCATTTCCCTGCCAGGCCCTTTGCAGCCCATCTGCTCCTCTCTCCCTCAACAGCCCATCCACGTCTCCCGCCAGTGCCCAGTGAGTCAGTTAACTTGCCACAGACCAAGGGAAATACCCCTGTCCCAGCATGGATTCTGCAAACTTTTCCTGGCTACCTCAGCCACCGCATAGTTGTCCTCTCTTCCCCTGTCCTACCCCCTCCAAAACAAAAGCGCACACCTGAAAATGAAAAGCGTTTCCTGTTTTAAATCGGCTTATTTGCAGAGGCGCTGGGCCAGAGGCAGGGGTATAATTGGAGCTGGGAGGCTCTTTTCATAACAATTCTCACACGAACCACATTAACAGCCCCAACCCTTCCTACCAAAATGCGCCAAAACAAAGGTGGCAACCTCCTTCTTCTGCTGCCAAAAACCACCCCAAGTCCTAAACAACAACGTTGAGGTACTTTGCAAATACCTGACTACACTACTCTAGTGTGAAGTGCTGGGTTCTTTGGCAAAAAGACATACCTTAGCAGGTAAAATGAACTAACTTGCTGCTGACCCATTATTTGCAGGATTTTTTAGTTTTTTGGTAGTTGTTCAGCAGAACTACATCACTTTATTTTGTTTTTATATAAAAAGATGATAAATTTGCGGAGTGGTCGGTGAGAAATTTTATTTATCATTCTTGAAATGCAGATAATTTAAGAATGCTGTTCTTATCACTCAGGATGTTTACACGAACTCCTTTAGATGACCCCTACCAGTGCTAAGGAGAGCACCCAGCCCAGCAGATCCCTGACTGCACAGGTATAAGTTCTGGTGGAGAAAAAAAAGACCCCAAATAGGTTTATTCTCTAGCTCCAGTCTGACATAATCAGGCTCAGAGC
The DNA here is from genome assembly GCA_009769605.1 of Bucorvus abyssinicus. Taxonomy (NCBI): domain Eukaryota; kingdom Metazoa; phylum Chordata; class Aves; order Bucerotiformes; family Bucorvidae; genus Bucorvus; species Bucorvus abyssinicus. Next base: position 130,506,689 of record CM020024.1, read on the forward strand.
TGCTCCGCAGATATCCTCAACAGCCCTAAACATTGATTTACTTCACCTTGTACTTCCCTTTTCCCTTCTCAAGCCCTTTTCCTTCACCGCGCCTCATTCTCTTTCAAATAAACAGCCAACTTCTGTTTACCCTTTTCCTACTGGCCATGGTTTACCATACTTTATAACCTTATTTGGTGTTTATGATTTGGTTGCCCTGGTAATTTCTGTCTTGTTCAGCAGTTCTGCTAAGCTACTACTTTCTTTTGTTATCTGCAATTTCCTGCTCTATCTTACGTTGTTGTCTTATTAATGGTGCTCTGGGTCAGAGCTAGCCCTCTGTGTATGCATTACTCCTTCCTCATTATCTGTAGCAGCCTGTTATTCCTCATACTGCCATTTTTCAGAGATGCCACATATCTGGATTCACTATAACAACCTATCTCACAGTTTGAATGTCTATATACTTCTGTGACACACTTTTCTTTCATTACCTGGTTACACAGATGTGCAAAGTTGTGGAAAGAACAAAACAAAAATTTTGTAAACAAAATTTTCTTTTTTACTCTATCAATTTCTACAACTGCCATTTTAGAAGTAGTGATCAGCAAATGTGTTGACTAACAGCATTGCAAACATTGTCTGACACATGATGGGCACCCTTTCCACTTAAATGAAGTGTTTTCTTTGTGCATCTCTTTCACTGGGAGGATAAAAACTAAGTGCATCTTAGGTAATGAATTCGGACAGACTGAATCCTATTCAGAGAGATTCAAAAGGAATCATGAAACACAGTGATAAAGTGCTGGAACTAATGATTTAAATGGTTATAGTTATTTTATTTCTAGTTATGTCTTGATGTCAAGAGATTCATTTCTTTGCATTTTGTCAATGATAATTTTGTGATGAAATATAACAAATGATCAAGCACAAATAATTGGACTACAATCCTTTCAACAGAAGAAGATTTGTACATTTAATTATTTAATTAATTTGAAGTTCATTTTGTAAAATAAGCAGAATTACTTATAAAAGAAGCTATGCCCAACTGAAAATTCATAGATAGGATACAGGTCAAAACTGTAATGAACACCAAAAGTGAAAAAACCAAGTTAACAGACTGTTGATAAAGATGTGTCATTTTTTCCTTAACATTTAGGGCATTTGTGCAGTGAGCTTTAAAAAGTAAAAATGTTCCATCTAGGACCTAACTCAGTACTTGAGATGTAAGCACATAACAGAAGGGACATTCTCAAAGTATGGCTGAAATCCTTCTATTACTCTTCCATTGGTAATAAAGCCTGTTTTACAAGCTCAAGTAGAAAAGGTTTGATGATTGAGTAATCTTTAAACATTTTGTGCTCGTTACGTTGTGTTTTGCAAGGAAAAGTCTTCAGCCAAAAGATCCCCACCAACAAATGTTTCTTTGAAAGGGAAATTAAACAAATAATACAATTGTTTTAGGCAGTTACCTTCAGGGAAGTCATAAAACACTTTTTCAGTGCTTCACCACAGCTGTGGGAAACAGGATGTCATCTGTTGGCCAAGACTGGCCAATCATGGGACAGACTCTCCCTAATTAGCCCGCTCCCTTTCCCAAGAGGGAAGGCTTAAGAGATAAGAAGAAAGAAAAGAAAGAATTCTAAGTCCTTTGTTGAGTTAGGAAACTAAAACTGGTTTAATAGTAATAGAAAGATATTATATACAAAAACCGAAACATGAACAAGTTGATACAGGATTGGATCTGGTGCAACAAGGGGACGGGGCACAACCACACCGCAGTTAGGGAAAACAGCAATCAAGGCTACCAGAGCGTTCAAAGTGATGAAAAAGGCGAGATGGCAGGGTGACAGCGAAGCGACGGTAGCAGCAGCAATAGCAAACCACATGGAGCAGCACGGCAGTACAGCACGGTGGCAGCAAAGTGACAAACCACAACAGCAGCGGCAGCAGAAGCTGAACATGCAATCCCCTCGTGCGCTGGTTTTAAGGAAGTGCCAGGGCACACCAAAACTCCAGAACCAGTGAGATGAGCTGGTATCATGGGAGGAATACACCATTGGCTGTTTGATGTGTCTATCAGAGATAAACTAACCCTGTTTATCTTAAACCAGGACACAGGATAAAAACTTTCTTCAATTTTCACAGTGAGTAGACCAAATCTAAGGTTGATCCCACAGGCCTTTCTTATTTGAATTATAAAGATGATTTCTCAACTAAATCTTGTTCTAACTTCTTCCTCAGGATAAAGTTCTTTTGGCTTCATTTGTCTTCAGTGACATTTAATGAAGGGTAGAAAACAGTTCTGGGCATCAGGCACTTGTTTTCCAGAATTTCTGAGCACTGAAACATTTTGTAGTACAGTAGCACTCAGTCTGAACAGTAAGGGTGGTCTATGATTGTAATCAAAAGTGCAGTGGTAAGAAGTTATTCGTATAAATGGTCTTACAAAACAAAGCCTGTATAAAAAAAAAAAGAGAACTTGGGAATGAGATGAAGCACTGGCACCTTGAATATCCACACTGTATAATGGTTAATTCCTACCATGGTTTCATCTGAGTCTTCCTTGCTAGTTCTCCTCTGTGGCCTTAGCTAAGCGAGTACAAACGGCATCGCCTCACTAGTATAAAACTGTCTGCACAGATCAGTCAAACTGAGTAGAAAGAAACTCAAGGCTGAATCGCCAGTCTTACTGAAACATTCTTGTTCCATACTTAAAAGCATTAACAGTGAACGCATTGTCATCTAGTTCAATGAGAACATACTACATAAACCTTGGAACTGCACTTCACATCTTCACAGTTATTTTTTGTTCTACTCTCTCGTTAAAACTCATCCTTACATTCCAGCAGCACTATAAATGACTACCTATAGCTAAAAATATGACTTCCCTTTTGTGTTTTAGGTAGCACATTTTTCAGTTGCACATTTCATATACAGGAGAAAGCTAATTTGAAAAAGAATCTGTTGGAAAAGTCAATATATTTTGCTCTCAGATTTTTATTCCCATAACTCCAGTTTTGTATGTGTTTACCAAAAGTGTCAAGTGATTTTCTATGTTGATTTTGCTTGTGTTGTACTTTCAGCTGTTTGGTTTTTTTGTTGTTGTTGTTGGGCTTCGGTTGGGGTTTTTTTATATATTATTTTTCACTACTAAAAAGGGTAAGGAGTTTTAAAAACCTTCTTTGTGTGCAATAGTTGTGTATACTTATCTTTCAGACATTATCCTCATTTTCAGGTAGATTAAGGTGCTATTTTTTAATTTGTCTCACATACCTATGGAAGTAAAAATCCAATTAAAGTCTGACATTCCAGCACCCAAAATTAGAAGTCTATTCTTAACAAAGCAATTGCCTCTATTCAATGACTTTGAAGGCTAATTCTTTTTAAAAAATAGCAATATGAGCTAGAAGCACTTATCTTCTCTAGAATAGCTTGTGGATTGCTGGAAACAAACATCTAACAATCTATACTTGCTCAACATTAAATGCTGAAGGCTTATGCATTTTATGGTAAAACTTAATAAATGGGAAAATTCCAGCCAAACTCTTTTCTCCTACAGTCATTGCAGTGCACCTTGACTCGGACCATATACTTGGATTTGCAACACTGTCCCTTGGAATGTGTATTATTCTCCCCCTAGGCTTCCAAGCACAGACAGCCAGCCAGTGGGAGTGAGCAGTTCCCACAGTAGAGGAAGAAAAGAATTAGAGATCACGTGGACCACTTGAAGATGTAGAAATCCATGGGACCTGATGGAATGCATAGTTACAGGGAAGGAGCTGGCCAATGTCATTGCAAGGCCACTGTCTATCCTCCTTGTCAGGTCATGGCAATCAATGCAGGTTCCTGTTGACTGGGGAAAAAAAAGTCAGACATCACACTCATCTACAGGAGAGGAAAGGAGGATCTAAGTAACTACAGCCAGTCAAGTCAGACCCCAGGAAAGTTACAGAGCAAATCCTCCTGGAAGATATTTTGAACCACAGGAAGGACAAGAAGGTGATCGGGAACAGCCAAGAGTAAATCATGCCTGACCAACTTCATTGCTTTCTATGATAAAGTTACTAGTGCTGTGCAAGGCGAGGACAGTGAACGTTGTTTACTTTGAATTTACCAAGTCTTTTACATAGTTCCAACTTTACTAGTTTCAAGTTACCAGATTAGTGAGTCGAGCAGAGGATAACTGGATGATATGGCATATGGAAAATTGACTAGACGGCTGGGCTTAAAAAGTTGTGATCAGTGGTGCAAATTTCAGCTGGTGACCAGTTAGTTCCTAGTGAGGTCCCTCAGGGATCAATACCAGGATCGATACTATTTAATGTCTTTGTTAATGACCTAGATGACAGGTCAGAGTGAGAGCTCTCAGCAAGTCTGCGGACAACACCAAACTGGGTGAACCTGTCAATACACTGAAGGGCAGGGATGCAGTTCAGAGGGACATTAACAGGCCAGAGAAATGGGCCGACAGGAGAATCATGAAGCATACCAAAGTGAAATGTAAAATCTTGCATGGGGAGAGCAACCCCATGCCACTTTATACACTGAAACTGATTGTCTAGGAAGAAGCTTTGCAAGAAGGAACTTGTTGGTCCTGGTGGCCAGCAAAAGGAACGTGAGCCAACAGTGTGTTCCGGTTGTAAAGATGGCCGGCAGTATCCTGAGCTGTATCATCAGGGTTTTGATCAAAATGTCCAGCAACGTCCTCTTTACCTGGCACCAAATATGGAGTGCTGTGTCCAGTTTTGGGCTCCTCAGTACAAGAGGCATTGACATACCAGAGTGAGTCCAGGGGAGGCCAATAAGATGGTTTGGGTCTGGTTACTCAGGATATAAGAAGAAAGACTGAGAGAGATCATATTGTTCAGCCTGGAGAGGACACAGCTCAAGGAAGATTTTGCTGTCTACACCTGCTGATTGGAGGAAACAGAAAAAGTGGAAGCAGTCTTCTTAGAGATGCACAGTGATAGGATGAGTGGAAACAGACAAAAGGCAGAATTTTACACCAGATAATACAGGGAAAAAATTACCACAAGTGTGGTCTAACACTGCAAAAGGTTCTCTTGTAGAGTTGAAGAATCTCCATCCTGAGGCGATCAGGAATCAACTTCTGAGCAAAGGTTTGGACTAGATGATCTTCAGAGGACACGTCAACCCAAATTATTCTATGCTTTTAAGTATCTATGAAAAATAAAGAGATGTTGTAAAAATACTTGTATTCATAATTGTGTTTCTCCCAGTATCAGTTATTGTGTATTTAGGACACTATGCCTATGGGTTCGTTGTTTTAATTGTTTGGGTATTTTTGTTTTATACTCTGCTATCTCACACCTTATGTACAACACAGCATCCTCAGACTAAAATTAAGAAACATTGGAGTACACAGTGCAGCAACTCTGAGGCAAAATTAAAGTGATTTAGAGAAGAGGGCAAGTTATCTGCTCTCTCTGCTATGCTTACACTTTTAATAAGCAATTTTAAAAAGCTGAAGCCTAAAAGTACTTTTACGGATATGTTAATTTATTTGTGCCTCAGCTAACCACAAAATGGTCAGTTTAAACATCAGTGTTGATTTTTTCTTCTCCGACACCCAGTTTTCTTCCTTCTCATTGTCTTCCATACCAAGTGAGAAAAATTAAGTTAAACTCTTCTTGAAAAAAACAAAGAAATAGACAAAAAAAAAAGCACCCAAACGAAACCAAAAATGTCTCCTGACCTGCAGGTGCAATGCTGCCTTCTGCCTTCTACTGCTGTGCTATTTTATTTCAAGGAAATCCATCTGTAACTGTAATGATACAAACATATATTGGTCAATAGACCATGAGGCAAGAAGTTAGTCGTCCTCTTTGCAGCTGTCAAAACATGCCATCTCCCTCCCCCACTAGAACATTAGAGGGGCCAGGGCAGCAGTCACAATGGCAACATCCAGCTGCTTCACATTTTTTTTCCTGGCTGCTGTCAAATTCACAGATTTTCTTGCTCAGCTTCATGAGCAAGGAGAGGTATCTTGCTGAGATGCCTTAACTCATGCAAATACGAAGGTGATAAAACTGTCATGGTTGTGGGGTAATATCACCCCCATCTACAAGAAGGGCTTAAAGAAGGAAATTACAAGCCCATCAGTCTTAATTCAGTCCCTAGGAAACTTATGGAACAAATCCTCCTGGGGGTTATCACAAGTTAAATGATCCCACCACTCTACTCTGCTGAGGTGAGATCCCACCTGGAGTACTGTGCCCAGCTCTAAAGTCCTCAACACAGAAGGACATGAACCTGTTGGAGAGGGTCCAAAGGAAGGCCACAAAAATGATCAGAGGGATGGAGCACCTCTGGTACGAGGACAGGGTGAGAAAGATAGGGTTGTTCAGTCTGGAGAAGGGAAGGCTCAAGGGATGTCTTATTGCTGCCTTTCAGTAATTAAAGGGCGCATATAAGAAAGATGGAGACAAACATTTTAACAGAGTCCATTGTGACAGGACAAGGCATAATAGTCTTAAACCAAAAGAGGGTAAATTTAGATTAGATCTAAGAAAGAAATCTTTTACAATGAAGGTGGTGAAACACTGGCACAGGTTGTCCATAGAAGTGGTAGATGCTCCATTCCTGGAAATGGTCAAGGTCAGGTTGGACAAGACTCTTGGCAACCTGATCTAGTTGAAGATGTCCCTGCTCACTGTGGGGAGTTGGGTTACATGACTTTTAATGGCCACTTCCAACCCAAAGAATTCTATGATTCTATGATTCAAATAAAGCATGTGATTGAGAAAACCTCATGGATTCACCAAGGGCATATTGTGCTTGACAAATCTGATCACCTTCTATGAGAAAGAAATCTGCTTGGTTGATGTGGGGTGAGTGGTAGATATCATCTACCTGGATATCTTACCATTCTAATTTAGGAATTACCAAGTGGTATTGGATGAAAATTGTATCAAGTTTATCAATTATAATGATAGAAATCAGTTTAATATCTGGCGTGCAGATATTCAGAGGTTTGAACTGGGTTTTTTAGCATAAAAGCTCAGCATTATTTCAGACATCTTCTCCTGGTAACTGCACTCGAGTAAGTCAAACAAGCAGCAAAGAGGTATTTAAAATACCAAAACCAAATCCAAAACAAACAAACAAACACACCCCACATCCCCCCCACCCCAAACAGCTAAATGCTTCCTTTTCCACAACGTTTCCTAGCCCACCGCCATAGGCACTCTGCCAAGGGCCGTGTTGTGGCAGGAAAATGTAGTTGAGCGCTTCCATCCTCCCATCCTTGGTCAGTGCCCGCTGGTCGGGGAAAAGCCAGGCAAGGTTGGTGACATTTCCTGCTGAACGACAAGGACACTGAGAGTTTTGTAACGAGGATCAATGTCTTGACGTGCACCATTTCCACCTGGCCATTTGGGCAATCTCTCTGCGTGTGTTTTCTTACAGGAGGCAGTATTGTATCATAAATGGATTTCTGTTCTTGCTATAACACGCTGCTGTGACTTGAGCTGTTCGCTCACCTTGTGTCTTGCCTCCTCAGCACCTCTGTTCTTTTATGATTGTCTGTTACCTTCCCCGATTTTCACTCCAGGATCTCTCCTGCTTTTCAGTCCTTGTCAAAAGCAATGCTGTTTCAAAGAGTTTCTTCCCAGAAATTTTTAGAACATGTGCAGCTGATGTCACAAAGGAGTTGCCTCCTTTGTTGCCAGAGGTGCTGTATTTCCTGGATCCCAACATCTGTTGTCCTGCTTCACCTGACTTCAAGAGCAATAAACTGGCCTGGGTTACTTGTGAGGGAGAGCTTTGCACTGGGGCGATTTCCTGGTCTCCTTTTTAACTCTAGTAACATTTCCAAAGAATCATCCACATTACAGTGTTGACAACTCTGATGACACACTACGTTTGTGAACACAAACCGGTCTGAACTGCATCTTTCAGTGTATGGATCTCAATGTCATATTCTCGAAACAGTGGGGAGAATGAGTGGAGTGTACTCTACAGGTTAAAAAAGCAATGCAAATTTTCTAAAAATCTACATTTCTTTCTTACTATTTCTACAGACATGGCAATTTCATATGTCAATACAAGGTTTTGGTGACCTGACTCAGAATATAAGAACCAGCTGATGTTCAGTACTTATAAACACCACACAGATACTGGGATTGTACTTCTCTCTATGCTTATTAAGGTCTTTTTCAGGAGATAACAGTCTTATAGGTATTTTTTTTTTCAGATTCTACTTCAATAGCAGCTAATTGAAAAATAAATCTCATAATATATTTTGTTTTATTGAAGACATTAGTTCTGACTATCTATCAGTTGTCCGCTAAAGATGTATCCCTGAAAGTTTGTAGAGTGTTCAGAGGTAAAATTGATTTGATCAACACCAGTCAAGTTTCAAGTCCTATATATTAGATAAGGTTAGGATTACTGAAAGAAAATAAGACATTTTATTAGAGAATAATCCCTTTAAGAAAAATAGTTTGATTTTATAACTTTGTATCTTTTTGATAAAAGGCAAACAGAATGAGTCCCTGATTACAATGGGGTGAACACTAATACAAGATGAGAGTGGTGAATAATGTCTGCTAAGATATATGCAGACCATTCCAGATTGAATCCCTCAGTCTGAGCAGCCTCAGTTTAGATCCTTCACTTTCTCAATGACAGCTCTAACCACATAGTCTCTTATTTGAGGTACATGCTTTAAATATAAAAACAAGTCACATCCTGATAAATTCATGAAACCATTCTGGATATTTGTGTAGAGGAGTGGATTCTGAGCAGAAAGAGGCACCTGCCTGTGGCAACAAATTCAGGAACAATAGCTGGGAAAAGGTGGAACTGAAGACAAGCTCCTGTTAAGAGCCCTGGGATAGCTGATAGTTGCTCATTGCTTGGCCCACTAAGCCTACCTATTCTCCCACTATGTGCTTTGACATCCGTTTCTGAGGTGTCTAACTGCCCCATGCTCTTCCTAACAACCTAGTTTCACAATACAGTTCTTCATTCCAACCTAGCAAGTAGGGAAAAAGGATGTGCCTAGATCCTTGATTATCCACTTTGGGGACTGCAGATAATTTTGTCCTTTGAATTGGTTTCCACTTACATGGAAGTAAGACGTAAAAGTGAAAGTAAGAACAAGAGAAAAGAATAACAAAAAAACCAATTTCTATGGATTGCGCAATACTAACTGGATGGGTAAAATGCGTGCTCTGTGACAAAAAAGAAATTCAGACTACAGTACCGAAGTCCTTGCAGAGTAATCATCTTCAACAAGGCAGCAGTTTCAACAGAAGAAACAGTTATCTCAAAACTAATCTCACAGAAACCTTTGTGGTTGTGTCTCAAATTGCATGTAGGGAATTTGCTATATCGTTTTAAAATCAATTTATCTGTCCATTAGGTGTAAAATACAAAGTTCCATCTTTGTAACCTACAATTTGAAATAGGAAAGATGTAAAATTCTTAGTAAAAAAAAAAAAATGAATCAGGAAGGCTATTTGCCATTAGCACCAAAACTTGCAGAAACACTTAGAATTGTTAGACAACTCCATTCCAGTGCTGAAAGTTCACTCAACATCCACGCGTGCATAGAAACATACTGGAAGTTATTAAAAGCTAAAGATAAGACGCTTTTGTGAATTCCACGTAACTGCTTGGATACAAGTACTTTTTTTGCAATATGCTAGTCATTAGATTGTTTGTCAGGCAAAGTATTCCGGACACCCGCCTTTTGGTAAGCTACAGGAAAGTGAAATCCACACCATTCACAGGAGACTGTACTAACCAACAGACTACAAAACATTATTATGTGTAGTGGGATATATTAGTTGGTGGTTGCAAAAACTTTTGATGAAATTTTATCACTACAATTCCAAGAACGCAAACTTCTTAGAGGAAAAAACAAATTTATTCAGTTGTCCATTTTTTTTTTTTACGTCTGCATAGTCTGTTCCCTGTAATTAGGTTGCCTAGTAGCAGAAGAGTATATGCATCTTTCACTAAACACTCGATAAAAAAATAAAAACACAAACACTTGAAAAAAATAACTTTGGTCTGAACAGAATACCATCTTTTCTGGTAAGGGTGAAATTGAACTTGCAGCTCATTCTCTGAATGAGATCAGTAATTTTTGTTAACCATTATCTTTATCTTCTTTTATAAGTGATATAGAACTGAGATTATATGCCCACTTTTGCATTTCAGGGAAGAAATAGGCTGAGAAAAATATCAGGAGATCATGAAAGGAGGAAGCAAAATTTTCCCCCAAAACACTGTTCCTAGCATATCACTAACTACATATAAGTTACAGTTTCATATCTGGTTTTACCTTTTAGAATCTCTTAACGCTGCCTACAGACTGCTTCAGAAGTTAAGACAGGCACCTAAGTCAGACACTTTGAATGATGGGCTGGGCTCAAGTGCTTCATTTTTACATAATTACGTTCGGGGTACTTCATTTTGGGACAAGTGCTGCGGTCTTGCTATGCTTCCTTTTTCCATTCAGCAAAGCAGCGTGCATGCAGCTAGCTGAGGCAGCTAACGTATGTAGCAGTTTGTGCAGAATGGCACAAAGAAGGAGCCAGCAGCTCTATGCCAAGAAGTATACTTGTCCCTAGCTGTGGTGGTGACATGCCACAGATGACAGGTCATGGTTCCCAGCAGCTCTAAGAGTTACTCTCCCTGTGACATCCAAGGCTTGACCCAGACAAATCTTCAGAAGGAGGATTCAGATCTACAAATCTCAAGCTGCAGGGAGCACCTGTGACATCTCACTGATGTTAGGCCAGATGGTCTTACAGCTTGTAGCAGCTGTGCAGTTATCAAGAAGCTGTGTCACCAAATGAAAGAGCTGCAGGAAGAGGTCAGCAGACTGAGCAGCGTCAGAGATGAAATGAAAGCAATTAAATGGCTCTTCTCTGAGAGACTGTGTCGTCAAGAACTCAAACCTTCAACTGTAACAGAGGGGCAGGCAAAGCCTCTGCCTGTCAGCGTGGCAAGTGGAAACTCCCACAGTAACAAATGCTGTAAGCTGGCACCAGGAAGATGGGTTCTGCTACTCCTGAAGACTTGTACCTGCAAAATGGGTTCATAGTTGATGAGGAACTGAGAGCACTGTAAAAAGAAACGTCAGACCCAGTTGAACCTAAGCCACACAGGAGAACCAAGAGGAAGTGGAGAGTGTTAGTAGTGGGAGATACCTTGCTGTAGGCCATGGGGTTTCTCATCTGCCAACCCGGCCTGTGATATAGGAAGGTGTTCTTGTTGCTGGAGGTTCACACTTGAGTTGTTGTGGAGAGGCTGACAAGACTCATTCAGTCTTCAAACTACCAAGTATGGTTTTGGGAGTGATGATCAAAGGTGTGGGAGCCCAGGTGGCTTTCTCCTCCATCCTTCCAGTGCAGGGTGAATGCTTGAGGAGTGGCTGGATCCTGCAGGACAAGAATTGGTTGTGGAGCTGGTGTCAAAAACAAGATTTTGGTTTCTCTGACAACTGCAAAAAAGAGATGTGATCCAACTAAGTAAAGTGAAAGTATCTTTACTAATAGGCTGTCAAGAAGACCTTTAAACTAGGAACAGCAGGTAAGGGAGAGAATAATCAACAATCACGTGAGAAAGTAGTAGATAGATTTGGTGAGCAGAGGATGTGGGTGATAAAAAGAAGAACGTCATAATCAACAGAACAGTGCTGAAGTGGGGTCACTCCAAGCGTGTGCACATAAATAAGGAACCACCTGTGGGCAGCACTATGGGAAATACTCTCATAGTGTTTCAGGGAAATCCGCATGTTTGGGTGTCTCTGCAAATTGCCTGTACACTGATCTGTGCTGCATGGGAAACAAACAGGAAGAATTAGAATTCGCTGGGCAGTCAAAGGGCTATGGTCTAACCAGGATCACAGATGTGGTGGGATAGTTCACATGACTCAACTGTTGCAATGGATGGATACAGGATCTTTAGGAAGGACACACTGTGACAGTGAATTGCCTTTAATGTGAGAGAACAGCAGGAATGCGTTGAGCTCTGTTTGGGAGTGACAAGAAACCATCTGAGAACTTATGGATTAGAATTAGCAAGCAGACCAGCACGAGTGATTCTTGTGGTGAGTGCCTAAACCATTTGATCAGGAAGAAGTATCTGAGGCCTTTTTTAGACAACTGAAAGAAGTCTTACACTCACAGGCCCTGGTCTTCATGGAAAAATTCAACCACCCCAATACCTACTGGAGGGACAGCACAGCAGGAGACAAGAAACCCTGGGGGTTTCTGCAGCATACTGATGAAAAATCCCTAACAGAGGTGATCAGCAAGCCAATGGGTAGATGTGCTCTACTGCACCTCATACTTACAAACAAGAACTGCTTGAGAATGTGAGGATCAGGGACAGTCTAGACTGCAGCGACCATGAGATGGTGGAGTTCAGGACCCTAAAAGGACAGAACAGGGCAAAAAGCAAGACCATAACAATGGCCCTGCATGGATGAACATGGAGCTCGTGATTAAAAAAAAAAAAAAGAAAAAGAAGCATAAAAGAGGTCAAAGCAGGGACAAACAACCCAGGAGGAAAATAGAGGCACTATCTGAGCCTGAACGGATGGGTTAGGAAAAAACCCCATCTGGTTTTGGAAAGCCAAAATCAATCTGCTGTGGGATGTAAAGGGCAACAAGAAACATTTCTACAAAAACACATGAAGCAGAAGAAGGGCTGTGAAAAATGTAGACCTATTGCTGAATGGAGCAGGAACCTTGGAGGCAAAGGACATGAAAAAAGGCAAAATACTTGACATCTCCTTCATCTCAATCTTTACTGATAAGACCAGCCTTCAGGAGTTTCAGACCTCTGAGAGCAGATGGAAAGTCTGGAGCAAAGAAAAATTGGAGATGAATCAAATTAGGGAACATTTAAACAAACTGGACATAAACAAGTCCATGGGGCCAGACAAGATGAACCCATGAGTGCTAAGGGAGCTGGCTGATGTCACTTGCAAGCCCTTTCTCAACTATTTTTGAAAGGTCGACATGTCTAGGAATGGTTCCTCAGTTCTGGAAGAAAATTCTGTCTTCAAGAAAGGGAACTAAGAAGATCCAGAGATTTGCAGGCTGGTCATGATCTCCATGATTCCTGCAAAAGTGATGAGGCAACTAATACAGGATACTATTTTAAGGCACATGAAGGACAAGTAAGTGCTTGGAAGTAGTCTGCACAGATTTATTAAAGGGAAGTTGTGCTTAATCTACCCGATAGCTTTTTGCAATGAAATGACTGACTTGGTGGATGGGTGTAAAGAAGTAATTGTTGTTTATCTCAGTTTATTAAGGTTTTGACACTATTTCCCATAACATCCTCATTGACAAACTGATGAATTACAGACTACGTAAGTTAACTCTAAGGTGGATTATAAAGAGTGGGCTCAAAACTGTTCGACATCCCCATTAACAATCTGGATGATGAGACAGAGTACATCCTCAGCAAGTTAGTAAATGATACAAAATTAAGAGGATAAGTTCATGCACTAGATAGTTGAGACAACATTCCGAGGGATCTTGTCAGGCTGGAGAAATGCGAAGAGAGTCATGGCAGAACAAGAGACGATGGTTTTAAACTAAAGAGAGTAGGTTTAGACTGGACATAAGGAAGAAAGTTTTATGATGATGGTGGTGAGACACTGGAGCAGCTTGCCCAGAGATGTTGTGGATGCCCCATCCCTGGAAACATTCAAGGCCAGGTTGGATGGTGCTCTGGGCAACCTGATCTATTGAAAGATGTCTCTGCCCACGGCAGTGAGGTTGGACTAGATGATCCTTGAAGGTCCCTTTGAACCAATCTACGATTCTATGATTTATATTTGAGTGTCCCTCCATAAATTATATATGACTACTAAGTCTGTTGTTGGTAAATTTTTAGTGTACAGGATGAAGTTATGACAAGCTGATCAATGAAATTTGAGATCAAAGTGTATGCCTGAGATCTTGCTGTATATTAGATAGATAATTTGATTATCATCAGTACTGGAAAACACTTCTTCCACTCTTGGTGCATGTTACAGCAGATGTTCATCACTCAAGATGTTTTATTGTAATTTACTCTGCTTTTATTTGGCTATTCTAGAAAACCAAGAGAGGTAGTTTAGAAATAAATTCCTGTTCTCCAGCTATTTTGAAGTCATTCATGTCTAGTTAAGGTAAAACGAACAAAATCTAGAGTAGACTACGCAGTTTTTAGACATATGTGAAGTAACAAAAACAGGATTAATCTACTTCCATTAAAAATCTAATGAATTTACATTACATTTTAATCAGAAAGTTTTCTTACTCTCTTTCTGCAGACGAATTTGTATAGATTTTCCCATGACCCATCTACCAGGAAGTCTTTCTGTATAAAATCTACTTGAGGTTGCATTTATTAAAAATAACCCCTTATTTACGTATTATGTCAATGACCATTAACTGAGTTTCTGAAGTTGTTGAGGAGCTGTAAAAACATTTAATGTCTGAAAACTATTTTTTTTTTTTCTTAAGGGATAATGAGTAAAATTTAGTTGTCTAAACTTAGTTACCTAGTGACAATTTAGGCAAATACTTGAACTATCCATATGGGGCTGGCAGTTATGACACAAAACATGTGTGACATCATTTCCTCTGGCAGTGGCAGTTAAAAGACAGGCAAGATGAGCCAATGCAGCTCAAAGGGCTTCAGAAGGTGTTTAGTTAGAGGCAGGTGAGGCCACCAATCTCTGTATTTTTACTAGTTAGTTATTTTTACTAGATACTTAGCTATCTTTGCTTTGCTTTGGAATGTAGAGCTCTTTGTTAGACCCAATATGATCACCTGTTCTAAAGAATTATCTGTTCCTGGCATCTGCAGGTAACTACTGCATCTTGCTGTTTTTACCTTTCTGTGTAGGCAGATCAGCAATAGCATGTATTTCAAAATGGCAGTATACTCTCTCGGAATGCAACGTGAGATGTTACTGCAGACACAGCTGCAGTAACTGCTGGTTTTGAACTATAATACGTGGTGTTTTTGTCACAGTGATAATGTTCTATAGAACATTTCCTCTCGTTTCTCGAACTCATCAGAACACTAACTAAACAGCCTCCAAAAATTGCCATCCGTATCTTTTTCCACACACTGGCAGCATACTTTTTTCTACAGGCAGTCACTTTACAATACAGGATGCAGAGTGTGCAGTTAGCAACTCATTGCTTGGAACTGAATTAAGAGAAAGAAATTCAGTTGCTGGCCATTCCACTATATGTGACACACACCTGGCACTAGCAAGGGTCATCATAGTTCCTCTGGCATCATTGGGTTTGCTCTTGGACAACCATAACTTTTCTTTTACTATTTCAGGACCGGTCACTGACTGTATGACATAAATAGCTATTCCACCTACTATTCGGTCTGGTCTCTGGACCCTGCCTTTTATTCCAGATTTCTGAACAATTAAGTATTTATTACTTCTACTCTTAACTCTGTACTAAATGCTACTCCTGGTCTATTTACTATGAAGCAACCAGATCAGAATTCAGAAATCAAATACAAAATAGCAAACTTTGATCCTGATTCACAAAGTGTCAGTAGAAAGAATTTGACTAACAGGTTGTTGCTGATCATGTGTCCAGACCTTGCGGAAATATTAACAGAGTTGGGAAGAACACTTGTTTCATTTTTATTTTTGCATTATAGAATCACGTGACGGTGAATCCTCAGTTATACAAGAAATCATTTCTTTTTGGTGAAAAGGAAAAAGTACCAGACAAAATCTTTGCTGAACCAGACAACAGTGAAGATTGTCTCTAGGGACATGAGAGCACAGGAGGAATTGGAGCTGTTGGGGAACAGAAAATGGAACCTTTTCAGTCAGCTCAGAAGAGGGAGAACTGGTTTCATAACTGTATGCCAACCTGAAAATGCCGTTCAGATGTTTCAACTAAAATACAGAAAGGTAAGACTATGTCTCTGTGTAGCACCTATTGGCTACCCATAGGTGGTTTCTCACTCAGTCATTGTTGCGGTTTGAATTCAGAGGCATATAACTAATCATGAACAGTAAAAAGGGTTTATGCATCTCACACAAGCCTGCAGATTACACTGTAGGGGGTTGGTTACTCTTAAAAGTCAAACCCTAAAAAAGTTAACACTTTCAGGTACAGTCATTCATTAAATCTTAGCAGTATCTATACAGCTAAGGGTCTGAAATCTTGTTCACTGGCTCAGTTCATTACTGTTTGCCAGCCTCTCATCACAGACCAAAATAGCTGCAGAAGTAATAAAAAAGTCGTTAGTGTGGCTAGATTTGATGTGTGATTTCATAACACAAGTAATGAGTAATTACTTTAGGAAATACATTTAAACAAATAAACCTCCTTATTTTATTTGTCTTTATTCAATTTTATTTCAGAAATCAGCACTATTAGAAAGATTATTAGGATAGAGGGTTATATTTCAATCATAGCAGGACAAACTAACAGTCAGAATCTGCTAACTAGGGCAGATGATAGGAAGAGAATTGTGAATGATAAGACAATTGTGGGAAACCAGCAGAAATGTTTAATACAGAAAATGATGATTAAACAGTCCTTGAAAGTGAAATTTTTAATGTTCTTTTCATTAAAAAAGAACTTCTGAAACTGCCCATTTCCATTCATTGTTAGTTCTCTAAAACATTACTCTGAAATACTACACAACTCGATGCCAGAGGAAGAAATCACAATGTGTAATGCAGGTATATACACCTGTAGACCAGTTGTAGGAGCAATATAATATATTTTAAAATCTGTTTACCCAAAAGCAGCTGTTGAAGGGAAACCATGACGTGAGATAAACAGTAAGATCTATGCACCATTTTCCCATGCCCAGTGGAAATTCCATCTTCCCTTAACAGTCACCTGACTTGCTGGGCCTGGAATTCTTCGCCTTTTGCCTTCACATGACAAGCTTACCTGCCTCCCTTTGTCCCATGTGACCCCTGAATATGTTTTTGATCACCCCAAAAGTATATCTAATCCCTCCCATAGCCCAGAAGTGTGCTCCCATTTTGTCACATGTATATCTCATATGATCTAGGAATGGTCTGTGATCACTTGGTTGTTTCAGAAGGCTCAGGAAGCCTCATAAACATATATATATATATATAAAAGATGCAGGTTATATATTTGTTTAAGTATATATAATCATATATATGTTACATAGAAACATAAAGCTATCAAGGTATATAAGTGTATACAAAAAAGGATGTAAAATATGTATAACTACATATATTTAGATATAAATACATACATTCAGATATCTATAAAGATCAACTTTTAATAATTATATCCATAAATAATAATACAAATTAATAATGAATATTAACATACATATTTATGAAAGCATATGTATTTATTTTTTATATACATATATTTTATATATTAGCTATAAACATCTAATCTGAAAGAATTAAATAAATTAAGTTTAAATGTAAATGGAAAAACAAACAAATTAAAAGCAGCTTGGGCTCACTACTTCAGAAGGCCTGAATAACTCCTAATGCATTTTGTGTTGGAAAGCTTAAGAGGGGCAGTGTGCCCTGAAGAGGGTGGAGCAACGTGAAAAAAGCTGAATAGGTCTGTGGGGCAAGGGATCACTCCTGTGAGGTCAACCGTGACACAACTACTAAACTCCTGTGCCTTGCAAAGAGGAGACCAGTTGTAGAGAGTCTGACCAAGAGACCCTGTCCCCCAGCCCCTAACCTCCACAGTGGACATGAAACATAACTGGAAAAATCTTTGGGCTTTGTGATGTGCTGCAGGATGCAGGCATCATTGTCTACTGTCATGGAAAGCCAAAACAAAAAAACAATTATCATGTGAGCGTAAACAAGAAAAACAATTAGAATCATAGAAGCATTTTGGTTGGAAGAGACCCTTAAGATTGTCAAATCCAACCGTTCACACTGCACTCCCAAGTCACTATTAAACCATGTCCCTCAGCATCACATCTATATATCTTTTAAACACTTCCAGGGGTGGGGACTCCACCACTTCTCTGGGCAGCCTGTTCCAATGCTTCACAACCCTTTCTGTAAAGAATTTTTTCCTAATATCCAACCTGAATCTACCCTAGCACAACTTGAGACCAATTCCTCTTGTCCTATCACTTGTTACTTGGGAGAAGAGACCAACCACCTCCTCGCTACAACCTCCTTTCAGGTAGTTGTTTTATGTTCTGCAACACTGCAGCACTCCTGCCCTTCCAGATGGCTATCACTGAGGATGATAAAGAGATGTTCGGTCTTCTCTGCTCAGTAGCTTTACTGGGTTCAGATGCCCAGGTTTTGGTAGTAGTAGGGACTATAGGGGTGTTCTCCTTGAGGAGAGGCCAGGGCTGCCCTATTCAAGACACAGCTGGTTTCAGCCATCTCCAATGGACCCACCACAGGGAACAGCTGAACCCCTCAACCAAGATGATGGCACTTCCAGAAAACAAAAGAAAAGACAGGAAATGCCACACAGGCAGAAGAAGAGCTGAGAAAAAAAGTGAGAAACACTAAGGGAATGCAGGTTTAAGAAAGATTAAATTGTGCCTGAGAGAGGCAGGATGGAAGAACTTTTGAGAAACAGCCCTACAAACATCAAAGTCGGTGAAGAAGGAGGTGGAGGAGGTGCTCCACTCGCATGAACAGAGATTCCCCTACAGCCCATGGTGAAGACCCTGGTGGACTTGAAGGATTCTCTCCCATGGGAGGGACTCCACATTGGAACAGAAGAAAAGTACGAGGAGAGAGCAGCAGAGACAAACCACTATAAATTCACTGCAACCCCTCATTCGCCATGCCCCTGCACAGCTCAGCAGGGAGGATGTAGACAGGCACCAAGAGTTTTCAATAGCTTGAAAGCTGTTTTTTTCACCGCTGTAATAAAAGTTACCCTGAACCACATTAGCGTATGTAAAATGTGTGAGCTTTAACGTTACATCTGTGAAGGACCATGAATGGACCACTGTCACAAAATCTGATGGGGATCTTGAAGAGTTTTTCGAAGTAAAATGTCTGCATTGCTAAATCCCACTGATGCCCTTTCCAGAGGCAAAACAAAAGTAGTCTGTTTATATTAAAAAACACCCCCTGCCAAAATGATTGTTCCTGGAATTTTGCTAGCCTCTAGTCCTTCAGCAGCAAAATAAAACGATACCTTCCTGGGCACCCTGAAGTTAAACCTGACAATTTTGACACCTCAACGGTGCATTTTGGTACACTCAAAGCAAAAGTGTATCCCTTTATAGGCTTTTCCCCGTGGTTTCTGTCAGGGTAAATGACAAGCGATTCTTCTTGCACTGCACCTGCGCCGAAACCCTTCAGAAATACTGCATCTACAGACATAATTCGTGGATGCATATAACACTGTTGAAATGAATAAGGCTCTGGAGGAGGCATACGAGGTTTGTGAAATCTATGAAGTTTTGCACTTTGAATAGAGTCAAAACAGTTTGATTTTGGGGTTTGGGTTTTTAGGGGCTTTTTTTTTTTTTTTAGTTTATATAAACCTGTACCTCCATCAGAAACAGGAAGGTTCGAGTTATCTAGCCTGGTACACAGATGTTGACAAAAAAAAAGCCCAATACATCAGTGTTGACATGCAGAAAGAAGGCTTTGCTTTGCAATATGAGCATACAAAGAAATACCCCACAAAACACAATATTACCTACATGTTTTAAAGTTCTCTGTGGGATTTTTTTTCATGTAGACAATCTTCCCAACACCATCGCCATAATAAAAACAGGCAATCTGTGTGGTTTCCTCTCCTATTTGGTTTATGTTGCAACCCGCTGCGATTTTGTTGATGAGAATTTGGCCACTGTCTTGTGGAAGCACAGCAAAGGCTGCATGACTCTGGAATGCAAAACTAACAATCTTACCACATGCTTCCGCATTGTGTGTGCACACCTAGAGCTTTACGACTTCATAAAGATGTCCTTCGAGATTGTTATCTTTATTGTGACATATGCTTGTGAGTTGTCAAGCTGACTGCTGTTTAAAAGTTCAATGCGTCTCTGTAAACAAAATGGAACTGTTAGCAGTCTTCCCTAGAGCTTTTGATAAGGGGCATGCAATGCCCATGGATGGAGATATGACTGGAGAACTCTAATCTTTCACTCTTTTGATTTGGCTGACAAGATTATGTGGTGTTAGAGAGTTGATGGCAACTGCTGTATCACCTCTTTAAATACCCTTTTATCAAATCTGGGGAGGAATTACCTAAGAGTTTTAGTGGTAACCAGCTTATTTACCATTAGTGAATAAACGTGGTTGTGATCAATGCTTTGATGAACTGCATGTATAGGATTGGTGAAACTGAAAAACCTTTTAGTATGTGCACACTATGTGTACACAGAGTCATGACTTCAATCAAATGCACAATGCATGGAGTTATTTAAGAACCACGTTGTGTCCCTAACAGGACACATTAAATCTTGGCAAGACTGGGTTCTTTTAAGAAGCATTTGAAAACGCTGCTAAGCCTCCATATGGCTGTCTGTCCAAGTAAATACTTCTAGGCATATAAAGGCTTTTAAGCAAATAACTGGCCTTTTTTTTCTGACATGAAAGTCAACTATGTATATGTTGGGGAGTGGGGAGGGAAAAACGCTTAGAAATATGAAGAGATGAGCTGGCCATACCTGAATGTGTGAACAGTGGTGATTAATGCCCCTGAAAAATTTATTTCTTTCTCAGGTTCCCTGTTTTAGTCAGTGTCTCCGTTTGGACCCAGCAGGGATCTAAAGCCATATGGCAGTTTTATCTCCTCCAGCAGGAGAAAACAAAACTACTACTTAAAGATCAAGGCAGGGGATGAGGGAGGGCTAAACACACCATTTACAGCCACAGGCAAAAAAGAGACTCACCTAGGGCAAGCAAAATCAATTTAATTCAAAACAATAAACCCACAAACAAATCACCAATTAAATTAGCGGAGGACAGAAAAGAGAACAACAAGATCTTACGCGCACCTTCCCCCCACCCCTCCCCTTTTCCTGGGCCCAGCTTTACTACCTCCCACCACCCACACTTGGTGCCAGCGGAGGGGAGGGACACAGGATGGGAGGCACAGTCATCTTAATCCTTCTACATGAGGTTCTAGCTGCTTGCTCCATGGAACACACTCCTCACAGGTTCCCTCTGGGCACATGGCCTCTTGCCCCACAGGAGGCAGTCCAGTAGGATGCCTCCAGTCCATGTGGGGTGTCTACTGCCCAGGTTGACTCTCCCAGCACCGAGCCAACCTGGTGCCGAAACTCAGTCACTGCATTTTTCAAGAGTCCAGTGTGCATTCCTCTGTTCCAGGGCCCTCTCTTTCTCTGCCCCCTCCATGTCTCCCATCAGTGTTCAATGAGTAACTTGTCACAGAGGGAGGGAGATATTGCTGTCCTGGTGTGTACTCCACAATCTTCTCCTGGATGCCTCAGTGACCACATGGCTAGTTCTCTCTTCCTCTGTCCTACCACCTCCGAAACAAAAGAGCACACCAGAAAATGAAAGGTGTTTCCCCCCTTAAATAGGCTTATTCACAGAGGTGCTGATTGGTACAGACTGGGCCAGAGGTGGGGGTGGAATTGGAGCTGAGGACCATGTTTCGTAACGCTCCTTATAGGAACCGCTAGGGGCCCCATCCCCGGCTACCTAAACCGCGCCAAAGGTGGCAGCTTTCCTTTTGCACCAAAAAGAAGGTGGCAGCCTCCTTCCTCTGCAGCCGAAAACCACGCCAAATCCTAAACCACAACAGTCAGGAGAAAACAGTCAGCACATTCTTGGTCTAGAGACTACTCAAAGGAAGAGTACAGGAAAATGCTTCCCCGAAAACTATCAGAAAATGATGTTTCATATGGCCGTCAGTCACCTGTAAGCGCTGCGTGTATTCCTTCATACAACAGCTGTTCTCAAAATCAGGTGCTGTCTGCGCTTTATTCACAGTGAGGGAAAGGTGATAACCAGTTTATACACCCTTGATGCTGGGGAGCTCATCAGACTGGCTGAGCATCAGCTTAAATTTTACATCCATGCTAATTAACAAAACCTTTTCTTGGATAAACAGAATGACACTCAAGCCCGGTACTCTGGACCTTCAGAGCTGTGTGTTGCCTAAACCTGATTAAAGATACCGTCCGGCATGATCAGTTCCTGATGCCTGGCTGTGTCTTTATGGAACAAGCCTATGCAAAAGCGTGTGGACATTGTGTATTGGCTGCATCTAAGAAGGAACTTGATTAATGCATAGTACGAGTAAGACTTGTTGCTTTGCCTTATAAGTCAGTTCTGCAGTGTGACATCCAGCTGGATGAAAATAGCTGACAACGGATAGTTAACCAGACCCATGAGCATCTATTTCTGTCATTCAGCTTGGACACATCAACTTTACCACTCTTACAGCAAATTAACGGAGAAGTGTTGTGCCTGTATAATCCTCTCAATTCCCAACTAAGAATGTGTCAGGGGTGCAGGCTCTGTGACAGCTGAAAACAGCATCACCTCAGTGTACAGGTTTTCCTTGATGCTTGTCTGCATCAGGTTCACTTCATGCAAATCCAGCTTGAATTTAGCACATTCTTCTGAGCAATTTGGAATTAAATCCATCCCTATTAAGATGATTCTCCTTTTCTAGTAGCAGAAGAGAGCCTCTTTCTGCATTTCTCATTTATATTGCACCATCCATCAAAGTTTGTTCTTCCTTGTCTTCATGATACTGCTGCTTGATGTCTAAATCTACACGGTTTTGGTTTAAGACCATTACCCCTTGTCCTGTTGCAACAGACTCCGCTAAAATGCTCATCTCCATCTTTCTTATAAGCTCCCTTTAAGAACTGAGAGGTTTCAATAAGGTCTCCCTGGAGTGTTCTCTTCTCCAGGCTGAACAACTCCAACTTGCTCAGACTTTCCTCACGGCAGAGATGCTCCATCCCTCTGATCATACTTGCGGCCCTCCTCTGGACCTGCTCCAACAGGTCCATGCCTTTCTTGTGCTGAGAACTCCAGAGCTGGACTCTGGGTGGGGTCTCACCAGAGTGGAGTAGAGCGGCAGAATCACCTCCCTTGACCTGTTAGACACACTTCTTTTGATGCAGCCCAGGATACAGTAGGCTTTCTGGGCTGCAAGCACACATTGCTGGCTCGTATTCAGTTTTGCATTCACCAGTACCCCAAAGTCCTTCCCACAGGGCTGCTGTCAACCTCTTCATCGTGCAGTCTGTATTTATACTTAGGATTGTCCCGACCCAGGTGCAGGACCTTGCACTTGGCCTTTTTGAACTTCATGAAGTTTACACAGGCCCATCTCTGTGGGCTGTCAAGGTCCCTCTGGATGGCTTCCCATCCACCTGGTGTGTCAACTGCGCCACTCATCTTGGAGTCATCTGCAAACTTGCTGAGTGCACTCAATCCCTGTCCTGCTGTAATATAAAACCTGTTTGACTGACATATGGATCAAACCAGTTAAGGCGTTCCTCCTCCCGCACGTCACTGCACCTCACTGGCTGTGCAGATCCTTGGCAGGACGATGTCTCTAAGAAACTGCTTACAGACAGTGACAGACCTGGTGTCCTTGCCTTTTGCCCCCCTGCTCCTGCTGGAGAGGTTGTGAGAGCTGTGAGAGCTGCTGTAGCAGCAGCCGTTTTGTCTGCCCTGAGGGTTGTGGGAGCTGCTCTCAGGAGAACGGGGCTGTTGGTGTCTGCTGCTCGGTGGGGTGATCCTGCTGCTGCTGCTCGCTCCTGTCTGCCAGCCAGTACCTCTTGCTGCCGCTCGGACTGGCCGCTTTTCACCCCAGAGCCGTCCTCCTGGTTGCTGCTGCGGTTACCGCCGCTCCACCATCGCTGCTGCTCCAGCAGGGCAGCACCTGAGGGGGGCAGCCCCAGCCCCTGCTTAAGGCTACCTGCTGCAGGCATTAACCCGTAGTTTGCCCGCAGTTTAACCCTTGCCGCATCAGATCCCCAAACCTTGTATAAATTTGTTAATATCTTGTTTGTTTGTATAATATAGTTTTTGGTGTTATAAAATAGTTCTAGTTTCCAAAACTCAACTGAGGCCTCGCCCGCTTTTTATCTTCCCCTTTTATCTCTTTCCTTAACCCTTTCCTCCTGGAACGGAGAAGGGGCTGTTTGGAGAGAGAGAATTTAGCCTGTGGTTTGGCTCTGCCTCAGCCAAACCGGTGACAATCCCATATATCCCAAATATAAAAAGAGCGCTCATTATTATAATTTTATTCTAAATTCTTCTTGTCCGTGATAAATTTTAAAACCTTAACAGTACTAGATATGCCAAAAGCAATCATGTTGTCTCACTGTTTTCTTGGTTTTGCCTATCTGCCTGTCTATAACCATCTGTTATCTCGTGTTTTAGGTTTTAAATTCTCTCAGGCCAGGAATATCTTTATTATGTGTCCCTATGTTGCCTAGTGTAACAAATCCTTTTTCATCATTTTATCAAGAATCTGTTATTAGTCTAATCCATATCTTGACAGTACAATTAAAACTTCACTTGTCAGACAAGCAAAATTAATCAGAGTGTAAAGGAACCCAAGAAAAGCCCTGTGAGCCTGCCAAGTCAAGCCAATGAAAAGTTTAAGTCCTTTTCTCAGTAATGTAAAAAATATTACTTGCTGGGCTACATTCTATCAAAATAATTTTTGAAAGAAGAGCAAATGAACAAGGATTACCCTATCACTAATGTGCTAAAACAGTAGATAGGTTATGTTTTGAATTCTTTCATAAAACCTTTACCTAGATAGATACACCTTCTAGTATGTATCTGAGATACTTGCAGCAGTACAATTTTCCTTGGTTATAATTTCAGTAGACCAGTCTACATGTGCTTATGGCTCATATCGTCACACAATTCGTTGACTAAACTATGCCTGACTGGGATGAAGTCTGAAAGGTGCTGGTATGGAGTAATTATGAACATTGTCATTTACTTGACATGTTAGGATGATATTCATCTGATTAAAAGTAAAAGTCTACATCTGAAACAATCACTTCAGATTCACTAACAATAAGAGCACCCGGCATATTTAAAGATATTGAGCTTAATAAATAAGGACATTCACCTTAGGAGAAGTTTTTGTGTGTTTTTGGAACGCCCATTTCTTTGAATTTGCTATAAAGACTGGTGAAGAATACCTCACAGAAGTGTCCACAATACAGATACCTCAGAGAAATTACATCTTAAACTGTTTTACAGGTCCAAGGTTAGATGTTTTTACCCAAATGCCAGACAGGTATATTAAATTCTCTGCTTAAATATTTGCTCAAATATATCTACTTCACCTCTGTGTGTGTGCTCACCTCTAGAGTGCTACTCATATAGTGGGGCTCTTGGTCGTTTTAGCTGAAGTGATCTACATGACACAACTATGTATCCATAACTGGGAGGAATATTTCGCTCTCAGTATTGTTAATACTTCAGTATGTTATTGTAAACACTTACTAGATGAAGAACTAGAACCCATATTTCTAATTCCCAAACCAGCAGGCTTAAGAGCCTAGTTTCCTTAGCTTTCTCTCCTCTCTTTCTGGCTCAATGATAATTTAATGACTGCATTTTCCTGATCTGAGCTAAACCAGAACCAGTTCTGTTCAGATATTTTACTTTTCAACTCAGGTTCTTCTAATTCATGGCACTTTCTGAAGTTAATAGCATATTGTTGCAGACTGTGTCTGCTTCTAGAAGTGATAACACTTGATGTTTACAGTCACTACCAGGGGTTGGGGTGCAGAAAGGCTCTTGCTTATGCTTGCTCCTGTGAAGATCAAAGTCACTGCTAAATCCTGTGCACCACACTGGAGTGCCATAAGGTAAAAGGTTGCATTTGGAGAAAGTACCAAACAGGACAGATGACCCTAAACTGACCAACAAGGTTTTCTGTTCCATATATGTCATATTCGGTATAAAGCTGAGGAATCACAATGGTCAAGATCTCTTCTTCAGTGGCTGGTGTCTGAGGGGACTCTGTCTGCTCTTCTGCCTTTAATCCTAATCTCTGAGTTCCTGGCTCCAGTTCCTGACTCCAGTTCCTAAATCATGTTCCAATCTCCTGCTGAGTCCAGTCTGGGACTTACCCAGCGGGTGCTCTGCAGCATCAGTGGTGGCATCATCATCATCAGGGGAGTGCTATACTGTTTTTGTATATATTTCATTTTTAAAAATTTATGTTATTATATTTTCTTTTTAAATTGTTACTGTTTCATTAAAGCTGTTTTAGGGTTTTTTTCCAACCTATAATTCTCTTTCTCTTACTGCCTTTCTTTTCTCCTTCAGGAAGGGAGAGGTGTTAATAGAGAGCATCAGTCATTCGTTTAGTGGCCAGCCTAGCCTCAAACCACGACATTTTATTCAAAATGACCCAGTATCTCCTTATCCTTCTTTCAGTGATACCTTTTTTGCTCAGTTCAGTAACAGTCCTCTGACCATACTGTATAGATTAGAAAGAGAAATGTCATTTTTGTCCCTAGTAAGATATTGGTTGAACTAGGCTTCTACCTTCTGTTAACCCTAAAGACTGAGGGTGTTCTGGAAGTGTTAAGAAAGAGTTGTTTAGGTTTTCAGCACACAACCTCACCAAAATGTATCTGCCTAGAAGTTAGAGTAACAACAGGACAAGCTAAGCATCCAAGTTTCCTATCAGATAACAGAAATACTTAGAAGTACTTGCAGAACAAATACCACTGTAAAGTATTTGGAATCCAGGTAGTCTGGTTTGCTCGCTGCACTTTTATGTATATAATAAACAGATAGTTTATAGTCCTAGTTTTGAACAGCATTTTCCTAACTGTTGGACATCTAAAGTGGGATAGGAAGAGTTGGTAGGAAGATCATAGTGAGTATTGATTGGTATATCTGCCTCTTGCTCCATCTACTAGATGATTACCTCCCACACATCACCAGAATGATAATAATGATAAGCAACAAGTAACCTAGTGCTATTTGGAAGTCATTAGAGAACATCTATAGGACCTGAGGGGCTCTTTTGCCCAGATTACAGAAATTCCTTGTTATAATGTGTGGTTTAGCTTTTGTTTTTATTTGACATCAGGGACAAAGCCTAATAGGAGATTATTTCACCACAAACATGGAAGTAAAACTAAGCTGCTAAAAAGTGCTCTCATATTTTGAAGAAGAGGAATGTTTTATGAATTTATGGAAAGTTGTGAAAAGCTTAGTGATTTTCTTCTGTGTTTAAATTTACTTTTGGGATTTGTAAAACGTAAAACAGTAAAAGAGAATGAAAAGAAAACCAAATGATAAGCCTGTGAACTGACTTTCATGAAGCTTTAATTATAATATTCAACTGAACGCAAGGCCTGAAGACTTAAAACAATAAGAAAGTGACAAACTGTAACACAGCACTCAAAGGAGATGATAGAAATTAGTCTGAGAATGAAAGATAGAATTTAATATTTGAAATAGGACAAAGACAAGACTTAAGTGGGGAAAAATGTTTTAGAGAAACTAGCAGAAAGACAATTTGTAAAATGAAAATAAAAGGACCTAAAGGGAAAATATAGTGAGCTATTTTGAGACCATATGAGAAAAGATAACAGCAAATAGCTAAATAAATATATGTATGTGGTATAATATCATGAAATATTTAAAGAAACCCAGGAGGATATATTGTTAAAAGTGAGAAAATAACTTGTAAACGGTAACAAAAATGGTTTTAACTCCTCACAAGATTTGAAAAATAAAAGTATTTTCTGCAGTCTAAGAAAAAGAAAAATCCATATTTTAGTTTAGTTTGGGATTTTTTTATACAATATACTATTTGATGAATCTGTCAGAAGGATACTCAAAAGACTCACAAAACTCAACTGCCATGAGAAAAGTATTTAATTAAAGGTCAAACACGAAAATAGTCTCTCTGCAAAACAGGGAACCTTAAGGTGATCAGGATGTAATCTATGGAAACTTGATGGGTCAAACATGATGCAACACAGGTTTAATTATTTGGATCTGGTCTACACTTAATGTCTGCACAAGAAAATGTAAAGAATTGGAGAATTCAAATATAACAGATTTACACTAATATTTTAGGCACAAGTAGACCATGAAATCAACCCATTAATCATTCAGTCCACATCTTCTATGTCATGGAATCACAGAATCACAGAATCATCTTGGTTGGAAGAGACTTTTAAGATCATCGAGTCCAACTGTTCACCCTGCACTGCCAGGGTCTCTAAACTTTTTTCCTTTAATTTTGTTTCCTAACCTTCTGATTCTGTCTCCTACCAGTTATTTACCCTCTGTTCCCTTTTTACCCATTCTTGATATATTCCTGGAGTTCAGTTCACCAGTCTCCTATAATGTTTTCCATATGGTCTGAGAAATGATTCCATTTAGGACAAATGTCCTCTCCCTTTTTCAGAACTATTGACACGGACTTCTTCTCAATTTCTTCTTGTCCCATTCTGGAGAAGTTGAGAGAAAGAAACATTTCACATTTGTCAGTTCAGAAATAATTACACACCTTAGTGACTACTTTGAACTTCTAACAGCTTCCTACAAACAGACATACAATCTGATTTATATTATCTAAATTTAGCTTTAGAAAAGACTGGTGTCTAAATTAAGTTAGTCAATACAGGCTGGTAGGACTACCCGGAGGCAATTTGATTCAGTCCTGAGGTAACTGTATAGGTAATTTTCATTTGAAAACTATTTACCTCTTTCCATTGCCTGTAGAAACCTAGGTGACTAGCTTTGACAAAACTGAAAATGTTAAATGAACCTCAACCACCTTTAGACATTTGTATAGACCATTACCTCAGAAATGGTCATTTAAAATCTTCATTTAATTACTAGAAATTGATGGGGGCTAGATGAGTTTTCCTGTGGAGCTGTGGGGTCTTTCTGTGGTTATATGACTCTGTAGGGTTAACATGGACTTACATCAGCAGAAGAGAATGAAAAAGAGAGAAATTATTGAAATCTGTCTCTGTGTGGCAGGCGCAGGAGGAAATGCTGCGGGGATATCCTGCTAGGAAGAAGCAGCACAGCGGCTGCCTCAGACTTTTGCTATAGGTGAAAGGGAACAGTCTATTCAGGTATATACGGAGCTGTGGTTTTGCTGGTAGTCCAGTCAATGTTTTAACCACCTAATAGCCTGAACTGCCAATATAGAAAAAGTTCACAAATAATGCAGGTAAAATACACAAATGGGCCGGAAAAATGGTCCACAAAATACTCCCACTGGGCTTGAAGGTCTCCTGCGTCATCATCCTCAAGGACACTGGGCTTGGCAGTGCAACAATAACTTCCTCTTCAGTGCCTCGTAGATGCCATGGAGACGAGTGGGGTCCCTGCAGCAGGTGCACAGGAATCTAGGGGTGTATTTCTCCCCCATTGTTTCCTTCTAGGGAAGCAGAATGTTCCCCTATGCCCCATTACACAAAGAGCTATCGTTCTCCTCAGCTTGGATCTGTCAGGACATTACCCACAGCCAGCCAGCAGCACTCCCTGAGATGGGCAGTGACAGCCGTATGAGTGTGGGTGGGGAATCAGCTCCAACACACTCCAACAGACACCAAGCAGTTTCAACTAACCAGGGCCACTCTGGCCCTCTGAGAGAGACCTACCTTTGTCCCTGCCCTGCCTGGCCGCTGCCACCATGGGGAAGGGACCAAACATAGCTTTATTTCTTCTCAGCATGGTCTCTTGTGCTGGACTTCACAATTAGTCCTTAAATAAATACTTGGGCAATGAATGTAAAGAGAAAATGTAATCTTTATTTTGTATAGGCTGTAGGGGATACAAGGACACTGCACAGTTGTGTGGGGATGAAGTCGAAAGTCAAGATGCAGGTGGAGCTGAACTTGGCAAGCGATTCAAAGGATAATACAAAGGCTTCTACAGGTATGTCAATCAGAAAAGGAAGGTTAAGGAGAGCATACCGCCTCTGATGAACACAATTGGCAAGCCGGTAACAGCAGACGAAGAGAAAGCTGAGGTAAGCAATAACATTTTTGCCTCAGTCTTCACGGCAAACCTCTCTTCCTACACTTTCTGAGTTGATGGACCACAAATGGAGACTGAGGGAGCAAAGTATCTCCCACTGTAAGAAAAGATCAGGTTTGTGATCACTTGAGGAACCCGAACATACATAAGTCTATGGGATCTGTTAAGATGCATCCCAGCGTCGTGAGCAAATTGGCTGATGTAGTTGCCAAGCCACTTTCCATGATACTTGAAAAGTACTGGCAGTTAGGTGAAGTCCCTGGTGACTGGGAAAAGGGAAACATTGCACTTTTTTAAAAAGAGTAGAAAGGAAGACCCTGGGAGCTACCGACCTGTCATTCCCACCTTTGTGCCTGGGAAGATCATGGAACAGATCCTTCCAGAATCTATGCTAAGTCTCATGGAAGACACAGAGGTGATTAGAGACAGCCAGCATGGCTTCACCAAGAGCAAGTCTTGCCTGGCCAACCTAGTGGCTGTCTACGATGGAATGACTACATCAGTGGACAAAGGAAGAGCTATGGATGTTATCTATCTGGATTTCTGTAAGGCCTTTGACATAGTCCCCTGCAGGATCCTTCTCTTGAAATTAGAGGGATAGATATGATGGGTGGAGTGTTCAGTGGATAACAAATTGGTCAGATGTGTGCATCCAGAGAGTAGTGGTCAATAGCTTGATGTCCAGATGGAGATTAGTGACAAGTGGTGTCCCTAACTAGGCCCAGTGATGTTTAATGTCTTCATCAATGACATAGACAGCGAGACTGAGTGCATCTTCAGCAAGTTTACAGATGACACCAAGCTGAGTAGTGCAGTTGTCATGCCGGAGGGATGCGATGTCATCCAGAGGGACCTGGACAAGCTGGAGAAGTGGGCCCATGTGAACTTCATGTGGTTCAACAAGGCCAAGTGCAAGAGGGCAAGTCCGGCATCTGGGTTGAGGCAATCCTCAGTATCAGTACAGTCTGAGGGATGAAGGGATTGAGAGCATCCCTGTGGAGAAGGATTTGGGGGTGCTGGTGGATAAAAGACTGGACGTGAGCCAGCCATGTGTGTTTGTAGCCCAGAAGGCCAACCATATCCTGGACTGCATAAAAAAAAACATGGCCAGCATGTCAAGGGAGGTGATTCTGCTGCTCTACTCCACTCTGGTGAGACCTTACTTGGAGTACTGTGTCCAGCTCTGGAGTCCTCAGCACAAGAAAGACGTGAACCTGTTGGAGAGGGTCCAGAGGAGGGACACTGAAAGGATCAGAGGGCTGGAGCAACTCTCCTATGAGGACAGGCTGAAAGAATTAGGGTTATTCAGCCTGGAGAAGAGGAGGCTCTGGGGAAACCTTATTGCAGCCTTCAAGTATTTAAAAGGGGCTTATAAGAAGGATGGGGACAGTCTTTTTAGCAGAGTCTGTTGCGACAGGACAGGGGGTAATGGTTTTAAACCAAAAGAGAGGAGATTTAGGGTAGATCTAAGGAGGAAATTTTTTACAATGTTGGGTAATCTCATCCATGCAACTTTCTATATTGACTTGGCATATACTTTAATGGTATTTAAGTTAGAAAACAGACTCTCAGCATCCAAATGCTTTTATCAATAATTACACCCCTACTATGCCATGAAGTTCATTCTTTCCTATAATGTACAATAGGTTTCTAGGACTTAGTATATCACTTTAAGTGAAAAGAACTCTATATTACAGACAAAAGACTGTTCTTAAGCTTAGTTTTCATTATGGTGCTCTTGTTTTCTCTGCATTAACTGTGCAAGCTAAGTATTTATGTAAGGCTGATGAGTTCTTCTGAATCAATAAACTGTATTCTATGTGCAAATTTGAAAGCACAGCAGATGTGGAAGAGTGATAAAGGTAATACTACAACAGAAATTATACACTGGAATTTCTTCTGGTGGTAAACTGTCCCTTGGAGCTTTTACTGGCTTTCCATATATCCTTGACCAAGGACCTCAACACCAGTTCACCAGTGTACATTGTCACATATAATTTAGGTCCCAGCTCTCTTCAGTGCTAAATTACACAAAGAAAAAACTTACTTTATAATCATAATATTGCAAAAGAATAAATTAGACCACACTCTGGAAAAAAATCTCTTGGAAAAATCACAGTATCAAAATTACTTTGGAGATACTATGTCTATATTGTGAGGGAAGGATGGACAATTGCTCCATCTTTGGACTGAAAGACTTCTGATGTTCTCAGTACTGCTTGTTATACACTCTGTTCCCACCCTTCAATCTCTCTTGACCTTACTTCTTTCTTAGAAAGAGAAAGGGGGCAATGCTACTTCTGAACTTTCACCTGTCATGTGTGACAAACTACATTGATGCAATAAAGAACTTAGTCCTCTGAGTTTACTGATCCTCTCGTTTAAATGTAACAAATTATAAAAAATCACCTTTCCTCAAAATGTGTCCTTAATAAGATTTTCAAGATGGAAAATGTAGTAAAACCTTGAAAACGATGTCCTCTAATATCAAATTTAGTAAAGCCCGTGACTACCTTATAATCATAGAAGATATTTAAGTGAATTGTAGTATCTGAAGTAATTAGTTCCCTCTCTTATTATATATAAAACTTCCAGGACATACATTTAAATGAAATAAAATAAACAGGGCTCAGACTAATTTCCTGTATTATATACTGTGTTTTTCTGTTGTTTTTATCATAAATACCTATATAGTCATTTAATTAAATAACGTGTTTTCCTTCCAAGGTTAAATATGTGAACCCAATAGTTTCTAAGTCTTCTTCCTCCTCTGTATTTCTAAAATATCTCTGGATAAATGAACAAAAGTTTTCTTCTTAAAAAAGCCAACATCATTAAAGGGCTCAATATTTCTAGATGGATTTTCAGATCCATCTGAAAATAATTCTCTTATAATATGTGCATGAGAAGAAATTTCATGCAATATAATTTTGGCCAAATATGGTTGGTGTTTTTTTTTTTTTTTTTGCATTTGTTTCTCTACACCATTTTATGTTTAGCGTGCTAGCCATATTATGTGGTTGCAAACAGTCTCAAGCCTTTATATTATGATCCAGTTTACTGTTTTTCAGTCTGTCTTCTGTGAATTTACAAGGGTCTAGTGTACTAGGCTGTGAAAGGCAACTAGGTGAAAAAGATACAGTATTAAGAACAAGGCAGTAGGAAACTATTTAAAGGTGCCATATTCCAAAATGAAATCAGGGATTCTGTGATCAAGAAGCCTCTTAAAAGATGGGAACAATCAATTAATCAACCAAAGAACAATGTGTTTAAATACTAGAACAAAGAAAATGATTAAAATTAAATCAGTATTAGTAGGTGGACTCTTGAATACTTACTAAATCTTTTTTGACTAGCCTGATAATATGGTGGAAAATTCTAGATGAACCTAAAGTATAATGATACACACGGAATTTCTGTAAACATCTGTAAACATTATACCTCAAATATCACTTCTTAATGATATGCTTGTGGATGATGTCACTGCAAAAATAAGACAGAAAATTGATATTTTTCCATGCATGCTACATATAAATGATTGATAAAAATCTTATTTGTCTAATGAAAGAACTTTAATGTTACATTTAACTCAACTTTTCTCTATGCGTGTTTACAGTTGCTTAGAAATTAGCTATTCAAAAATAGAATATCACAATTCTCTGAATGCAGTTTAAGCATCAAATTATTTTGATAAAAACCAAGTTGTATCCCATTTTTCTCCCCTATCATGCCTCCCACATATTTGCTGGAAATAAATTAATCTTGTTACAAATGAGCTATTATGAGTAGAACATTATCAGAAAATTACCAAAAAGTACAATTTCTTAAGAAAAAGGATTTTTTTCAAAATCACTTGCATTCTTAAGGAGTGTAATTGGTTGAAAAACAATTTTGCAAAATTTGTTTTCCCATTTTGTGCTAAGAAAATGTTCTTCTTGGCGAAATGCTGTAGATGATTGTTTGAAAAGCAGCTTGTAGTTTATTAACAAAGAAAGCCTATTAAAAGAAAGAAAGAAAGAAAAAAGAAAGGAAGAAAAAAGGAAGGAAGGAAGGAAGGAGGGAAGGAAGGAAGGAAAGAAGCTTAATGCAGATTAATATACAAATCTAGGAAACAAGAAGATATGCGTAACTACCTACATTTTCTCCTCAATTACTTTCCATATGTTGGCTGGACTGCAAATTTTGTGCTGTACAAGTCAGAAAGAACGCCTGTGATACACACAGGAGTACAAAGTGACTGAGATTCCCTTGGTCGTACCGAGGTACTACATCTGCAGAGTTCAGAGAAGGATCTTGGACAAACAGGAGGTCAGGTTCTGGCACAGAGCTACGTGCCTGGTTCTGTCTTTTCCTTAGCTAACTGGCTCAGACCAAATAGCATCTGTTTGTCAGTATGATGTAAAGATATCACAGATTTTGCTTATTTTGGTTCTATAGTTAAATTATTTCAGAAACAACCGAGCCTCTGTGTAGCACTGTACTAGCTTTGTGTAGCACTGTACTAGCATAGACATATCGTAAGCTATAAGGCAAAATTACAGTTACCCTAGGAGTACAGTAGAGCTGATTCATATGCTAACCCCATGTGATGGAGAAAGTAAAAGAAAACTTGTGTAGATTCTAATAAATTGAAGACTGGGAGGCAGTTTCCAGGCATTGAAAGGCTGTTATTTGTCTGATTACATTGCTGGAAAAGATCCCTAGACACATTTGGCTTATGCCAACAAGCATTCTCCCAAACATCCATCCAGGAACAGGTCAGGATTTAATACAGAATGGGGACTACTGTTAAAAAGGTTGCTGCCATGTGGCGTTTTTTTTTTTTTTTTTTTTTTTTTTTTTGAGTAAAAGAGTTTATTAATGGGCTCTTCAGTTAATTTGACCTCAGGGCTAGGAAGTGGCAGCAATTTATTTTTATAGATGAAAATGGAGTGATTTCTTTGCAAGTAATCCTGCCGAAAATTATAGTTTTCCGTGTATTTAGGACTGTGTCTTGTAGGGGTGGTTCAGGTAAGCAGTTACCTCTAGCAAGTTTTGCTCATGCTGCTTTTGATGCCTTTTTACCCCATTTGGCTCTCCTTCTCCTCCACCTGTTTACCTCCTATCTATCTCTTAAGTGTTGAGAGTTTGTCGTTATTCTGATACAGCTCTCCCTTTCGACAGTTAAAGGGAAAACATGTAGTTGACACAGTGGAGCACTATGTGCTCCACGCTAGCTCCAAAGCTTTTAGGCACAATGGTGCAAAAACCAAGGGCAAGTCTCTCACTGCTCATTTCAATCTGAAGCTCTCTTACAGGATATGAAAGGGCCGTATGGTTCCCTTCATCCAGTTTCAGTGAAAAAGGGATGATACAGGAATTCATAAAGCCTGTGTAGTTAACAGTAAGAATCACATCAAATATGTACACTTAAAATGTCTATGTGGCCCTGGCCGAGTGTATTATCTGGATTTCAGTACATGATTTTTATCCCGCTTAGGATACTGAATCTCCAAGGTGACAGTGCATGTGCATATGCTTGTGGGTGTATTTCATTTTCCTTGCATCTACTATGAAGAAAAGCAAACAACTTTTTTTTAAGGACAAATGCTTCCTTATTTTTTCATATGTGGGAAGTGAGCAAACTGGAACGTCATGTTCTCTTGCACAAAGCTATGTAAATGAAAGTTAAATGTCTTTGGAGCAGCTAAGAAAATAAGGTAAAAAAAAAAGGAGAAGGAATTATAAGCAGAAACCACTCTTTTGGCTCTGTTTTGAATCAGGCTTGGCATTCAAAGAAGGTTCTGGGGCAGCTGCTACGGGAAACCAGGCAGGAACAGTTAAACTATTGTATAAAAAGAAGAAAATGACTGCTAGTTAAAAAATACAAAGCCATTGGTAATATACATGGAAATGTGCTTGGCAATAACTGCAGAACCAGGGACAGAATGCAGATGGCTAAATGGTAGTGTTAGTGGCATCTTCTCCCACCATGTTCTCTAGGGCAAAACACATTTTTGAGATTCATGCCATATTGTCCAGGGAGTTCATGATCCGAGATTTCCACTGTAGCTTGAATTGGACAGTAATGCCACCACTCATGATAATATGTATATAAAATATGCAAATAACACTCAACCATAATGTCTAATGATTAAGTGGATATGAAATATATATTATTTTTATAGTTCATAAATATACATGACAAAAAGGATATTAGTTCTTTCCATTAACTATTCAGGAGAGCAGGTGGTGTCAAATTCAGACAGAGACATCTGCAATCTATTGATGATGGTCAAGCAAAATGTTGTGAAGTCATTACCTAAATAAACCTCACCATACCCCCTTTTCAGATGTAGCCTCACTGGAGGGTATGTTGCAAATAGCAAGCACTTACAGTAAAAGTGACCATTTCTTAGACTGTTCTGGAAAATACTGAAATCACAAAACTTGATGCTTTGACAAGAGTTTAAAATTGAAATTCTAAATATCTCCACAAAGTACATGAAATTCTTTCAAACAATTCTGTCAGATCCCGGCTGACAGAAATTAATGTATCAGTTGAAACCATTTTATGAGGGCAGGAAGGGAACATTTTCACCACAGTATTACAGTACGAAAACAGGCACAATGCAAACTGCTATACTGTGCTGTGTAACTGAACAGTGTAACATTCACCAAAATGTAAAATGATGAATACTGTAAGAATCCGCATTTCTTACAGCACATAAAGGAGTAATACAA
The DNA here is from genome assembly GCA_009769605.1 of Bucorvus abyssinicus. Taxonomy (NCBI): domain Eukaryota; kingdom Metazoa; phylum Chordata; class Aves; order Bucerotiformes; family Bucorvidae; genus Bucorvus; species Bucorvus abyssinicus. The sequence continues at coordinate 130,543,362 of CM020024.1, forward strand.
GATCCAAAAAGAAGTATTAGGTACACTGTGGGACTTAGGCTGAAAGCAGGTATCTAAAATTCCTCAAAATCTTCCTTTAACTTTCCTCTCTCTTGAGAGTGTGTCAGAGTAGACACCTCTGAAGGCATATCACTTAAAATTCTCTGAAGAACTTCAGGTAGGATTCATACCACTTAACCGTCTGAAAATTAAGCACACAGATTAAGTAAAAGGGTTTCTTTACCTAACCAACAAAGGCACATAGGTAGCTCCAGAGCATAATTCATTCCATCCTAAAAAGAAATTCAGTATTAAACAGCAAGTACTACGTATAACTTCACATGGAATTCTTGATACATATATCATGTATCAAAACACCATTTCCCAACTGGTTATGCAAAGCCTAACTGTGTGTATCATCTCCTCCATGTGATCAAGTTATTTGTTGCAAAAACTAAAATATCATGTTGTCTTTTATTGTGACACATAATACAACAGCAAAATTTTCAGAAGCTTTTCTGTTCAGTTTATCAACATAAACACACACAGGTAAAACTGCACATAGTCACTCACATACAAGGCATTCATTCCCGGTTGCAGAATTGTAGCAGTAATTGGGAGTCCAGCCCTAATTATATGATCAGAAGCAGAAGGTGTACAGGCACATCAGTTGTAGTGATGTAGTGATGTAGTGATGATGTAGTGATGTAGTGATGTAGTGATGTAGTGATGTAGTGATGCAGTGATGTAGTGATGTAGTGACGTAGTGATGATGTAGTGATGTAGTGATGTAGTGATGCAGTGATGTAGTGATGTAGTGATGATGTAGTGATGCAGTGATGTAGTCTCTTTCACGGGCACCCCCTTGCCGTGGGGAAAGAGCTTGCGTGCCCTTGCGAAGTTGAGAGCTATGCTGGTGGTGGCATATGCCTCCGGTAGGGTCTCCCAAGCCTGACAGGTCTCAACTGAAGGGTCAGACAAAGTGTGTCCACAGGCAGGATGGGCTCACTAGCCTTCGGGCAACCATCCTAGGAGAAGGACAACTCTAACTCCAAACCCAGGCAGATGGAGCTCGTTTAGCCCTGTAAGGCCATCCATCTAAGAGAAGGATACTCGAACCAAACCTACAACCTGAGGACTTCGCTGTCACCGTCCAAGCTCGCTAGGCCCTGGCAGATGAACCTCAGGTGTAATGAAGATGAACCTCAGGGTGGGGCCAGTCTCACGCACGCTGCGCCTCACCTAAAAAATCCACCGCGCAGGCTTGAAGGGTGTACTCACGTTTGCAAAGCCCTGTAGCGACAGGCAAGGGATGAAACGGCAGGTGGAAAGATGTCACTGGAAGCCTCGACTATACCACCCAAGGAGACCCTCCGGTGTGCTCTTTGCAACCGGTCTTGCCTATCCCGCATTGGCCTTTTCAGCCATCAACGTGCTTGCAATAAGCGTGGGCAAAGCCCTTCCCAAATCTTCGTCCGCGAAGCCGAGCCATGAGTGATGTAGTGATGTAGTGATGTAGTGATGTAGTGATGTAGTGATGCAGTGACGTAGTGATGTAGTGATGCAGTGATGCAGTGATGTAGTGATGTAGTGATGCAGTGATGTAGTGATGTAGATGTAGTGTAGCGTAAGTGTTGGAAGAACTCTCTTCTAAAGTTTTGTCTCTGATCTCCTTGCATACAGTTCTGAAGCCTTTGGCCTCTCAAATGAGCAGCTTCTGCCCACCTCCCTGCCCTTTAGGAATGATCTGAGTTACAGGATTCTCAATATACCACACCTTGTTGCTTCTCCTTTTACTTTGATTTGTGGATTCGGCACTCCATCAGCTTGCCAGTTACTGATATTCTTGAGAAATACCAGCCCTTTGGCTCTTCACTTCACTAGTCAGTCCTTGGAAACATTTCACATAAAATTTTTACAGTTCAGTATTATGTTTTATCACACATTTAGCAATTTTCTGTTCTTCAGCCTTTTATTCTGACAATAATTTCTCACACCAAAGGAACATATTCATTCCCCTAAGATTTTGTTGGTTTGTTTTTATGACACATCACTTTATATGATAATGATAAACCTATTTTCTATCACATGACCAAAAGAAAGGGACCATATAGTAAATGATTGTGCCTTTCCTTATCATCTGACTACATATAAACACATCCTCCAGGTGTGTCACTTATTTCACATTCAGCCACTTATATTTTGGCCGGGGTATCAACATTTTGAGAAGAGGAGGAGGCAGTGACGTACTCAGCAAAAAAAATACAGTACTTTTGAAAATTTTTATATGTGATGTGTATCTACTTCACATAGAGAGGAAAATATTCATAAAAATTATCTGATTGTTCTGTTCCATATTCCATATCCAACTATGCCCAATATGCCATAGTGAAAAGGCATATTTGTGGAAATCTGGGGTCTGGATTTTTCTGAGGACATAAGGGATTGAACTTTGGTCTTTCATTTCTTCTATTGAAGAAAGGAACAAAAGATAGAGGATAAACAAATGAGAGAATATTCTGGTAATCTGCTGATTAAGGCACCATCCTTAGGAGAAAATCCATGGGTTTTTTTTTCTTCAGAGGGCAGAGCAGAATTGTTGGCATAGTGTAGTCTGAGAACAGAAGTTTATCACAACACAGGTATAAACAGACTAGTGAGAAGGAAGGAACAAAAATTACTTGACCTTAGACAACAGAACCATTTTCTCCTTTTCTCTATCATATTTTCAAATTATATTCCTGTATTTGTTGCATTGTTTTCTTCCATCAAAATAATTGTGCTGTGAGCTGTACCTCTATGTTTTTACTCCTTTGTATTACCCATTTTTAGTTTTACATCTTTGGTTTTGTACTATTATATATCTACCCATATAAACTTACAAGATTGTCTTAACATAATGAAAAAGCACCTTTCTTTCATTCCTGCCAATCTGAGAAGAATAAGTTCAAACAGACTTCTTCATTTATTTTCCTTATCCATTCTAACTTAGCAAGGAGTGTGAAGCAGGCAGAGCATCTGGCCAGATCCAGAGGATGATGATCTGTGACACGAAGTTCATTTGGAGGCTAGCAACTAGCAGTGTACTCCTGGGGTCGATACTGGGTCCAATCCTGTTCAACATCTTCCTTAATGACCTGGATGGTGGCGCAGAGGGTACCCTTAGCAAGATTGTGACTGATAAACCAGAGGTTTGTGCTACCATTGAGAGACCTCAACAGGTTGGAGAAACAGGAACAGGAACAGGCTGGAAGGCTCACAAGAACCTCATGAAGTTCAGCAAAGGGAATTGCAATCCTGCATGTGTGGGAGAATAACTCCATGCATGAACACGTGCTGGGGTCCACCTAGCTGGAGAGTAGGTTTGCAGTGAATGACTGGGGGTCCTGGTGGACACTAAGTTGAGAGGGAGCCGAGCTCTTTTCAGTGGTCTTCAGTGGCAGGAACAGAGGCAATGGGCACAACTGAAACAAATGAGGCTCCCTTTGAGCATCAGGAAACACTTTTTTACTGTGAGGATGGCTGAACACTGGCACAGGTAGCCCAGAGAGGTTGTGGAGTTTTCCTCCTTGAAGATATTCAAAAGCTATCTGGACATGGTCCTTGGCAACTGGTTTTCAGTGACCATACTTGAGTAGGAGGGTGAACCAGAGGGCCTCCAGCTGTCCCTTGCAACCTCAAGCATACTGCGATTCTGCTATTTTGTGATGATGTGTATGCACGTATACACATGTGCATACATAAACAAGTAGAACGGATGTACACGGATGTGCACTGATTACTAGCCCTAGCGGATACGTGAATATCCAATCATGTATACACAAAACATGAATAAGAAGAAATACAGATGTCTGCTTGTACTACTGAGCTCTTCATGTAGGCATTTAACTGAGCCAGCACCTGTATTAGGTATGTGAGTAATGTTAAAGACTACCTTTAGAAAACTACACTCATGTTCCGCCACGAAAACTACAAGTGAGTTAAGATCCTGAAAGTAAACCTGAGGACTAATTATTTTTTTAGAATTTTGATAGGTATGATGCAATGATCTATTTGTGTTAACGTTATGCTGAATTTAAGCCTTAGTTTGGCTATATAGGCAATATAATAACAAAATTTTTAAAAACTTTGTGCGATTAACAAGATGGTTTAGTCACTTTCATTTTGTTTTTATTTTTTTACCTCCTTGATTTTATTACAATTGCTTCCTTACTTTTTTTTTTTTTTTTTAAACTGGGATTATATGGAGAAGTACTGTTAAAGTAGCTTGCTGTAGCTAGTCTCTAATAAACAGTCAATATTTCTTCAGGATTAAGATTAGTTAATATAAAAAATGCTTGTTAACATAGACTTGAAATGTCTGAAATTTTAATTCAAGTATTTTATCTACCCTTTAGACTCATTAGGCTTTAAAAAAAAAAAAGAAGAGTTCACAGTACATACTTAAATATTCTTTATTTCTTGTACTGTATCTTGTTAAAATACTGTGCATGAAAAGTCCTACATAAATATTGATTGATCTGTACCTTGTAAATCAACAGTGTGTCTCAATGGGCTGTCAGATTGTGTCCCAAAATTTTACATTATTGTAGTTGTTTGTGACTGCAAGAGGGATGTCAGACCACACTCACCAAACCCAACATCTATCAAACGTTTCCCTCAATACAGTTTCAGCAAAGTAATCATGTTGTATAAAATTGAATTATAAAGAATGCTAAATGCTGCAAATAAATGAAGCAGTAGCTGCAATATTAAATTTCTTACTCTTAGTGGTAATGTAAGTTAAGTGGTAATGTCTGTTGAACAGTGTGCAGTGCTAAGGAGGCATATGTGATTTTGCCTTTGGTATTTTATCTACAGATGGCCAGTGTCAGTACTAGTCAAGAGATGCTGCTGGAGAAGTAACAGGCAGAGAAGGGATTAAGTCAGATAAAAGATGTCCTTCAAACTGAAGAAGAAAATGAGTCCTGGTAAAACATTCAGTTCAGGGAAAGGTAAAGCCCTACAGAGACATTCTACAGCTGGGAATCCAGGACAGTTGGAAGGAAAGCAATCAACAGAAATAGGAGTTGATTATTTGGATTGTAACTAATAGAAGAACAACAGACTCTTTAAACTAGTCCATGATCAAAATTGCACAAAAATATAAATTGAAACCTCTCCCAATTTTACAATTGTAGCATGATTTTCCTGAGAAATTGTCCAGCACTGGTGCTGTCTCTGTTGCCTCCCTTTCAAGCCAATTACCCAATGAGGACAATTTTGGGGAAGAAAAAAAAAAAAAAGAAGATAATATGACTGCAACTTCCACAATGAGTTATAAAAAATTATTATTGGGACAGAGTATTTCAAGCATCAGCAAGACAAATGATGTCATAAAGATTTTTTTAAAGGTACAGATCCTTGCAGCTCACAAAAACCTATTTTGAAAAATGTTTGAAAAATTTAACACAGGAATAAATCTTATAGATACATGCACGCACATACATATATGCACTTACATATACACACATCACACGTGCTTATGTATATAAACACAAAGGATATGGAATTCATCAAAAATGTCGAATGTGAGCCATGCCTGTCGTCAGCAGCTGAGTATACACTGCATAATTTACAAAATGTTAACACAGTAAAAAAAAAAATTAAAAAATGCCAGCTTGAGCTTTTGACACTTAGCTACTCTTTAATGAGTACTCTGTCCTTTCCACATAGACTTAGACAGACAAGTACCTAAAAGCTGATTATTCAATGTTTCCCTGTACCTCAAGTTGAAACCTGTCTATTAAGAGGCCTGGGAAGGTAATACACTGTCTAGATGACATCTGATTCGTGTCACTCCAATAAGATCATTTGCATAAGAGCAGTGAAGGAATGTGGGTTTAGGAGCAGAGGATTGCACAGTTACTTGCACCTTTAAAAGAGCAACCCTGAAGTAATCTGCAGAAATGAAACAGCAATCAACACCTCGGTATGACTTGGAACACGCAGCTTTACATGAATATAATGAGAATAGCTAATATGTCATGAAATATGTACATGTTATGATCCAAACTGGAATGTGACTGATGTACTTGACAGATCAAATCATTCTTTTGCTCAGTTGGCTTAATAATATCCTCTTTGATTACTTCTGATTTGAACAAATTATCCGTTTTATTTAGAAATGCAAACTGGACTTGTGCAAATACATCAGGTTCTGCAAAGCACTTGACACTGCCCCATATGACATTCTTGTCTCTAAATTGGAAAGACAAGGATTTGATGGATGGACAATGCAGTGGATAAGGAATTGGCTGGATGGTCACACTCCCAAGAGCTGCAGTCAAGGGCACCGTGACCACGTGGAGACCAGTGACAAGTGGCATTCCTCAGGTGTCAGTATTGGGACTGGCGCTGTTTAATTTATTTTTTGGCAACATGGACAGTGGTATTGGTGCACCCTCAGCAAGTTTGCTGATGACACAAAGATGTGTGGTACTATCGACACACTGGAGGGAAGGGAAGCCATGCAGAGGGACCTTGACAGGGCACAGAAATGGGCCCATGTAAACCTAATGAAGTTCAACAAGACCAAGTGCGAGGTCCTGTACCTGGGTCAGGGCAATCCCAAGCACAAATACAGGCTGGGTAATGAGTGGATTGAGAGAAGCACTGCAGAGAAAGGACTTGAGAGTGTTGGTGAATATGAGCCAGCAATGTGTGCTCGCAGCCCAGAAAGCCTGGGCTGCATCAAAGAAGTGTGTCTAACAGGTCAAGGGAGTTGATTCTGCCCCTCTACTCCACTTTGGTGAGACCTCACCTGAAGTACTGCATCCAGCTTTGGGACCTCCAGCACAAGAAAGACATGAACCTAGAGTCTAGAGGAAGGCCATGAAGGTGATCAGAGGGATGGAGCACCTTTCCCATGAGGACAGGCTGAGAGAGTTGGGGTTGTTCAGCCTGGATAAGAGAAGACTCTGGCAGACCTTACTGAGGTGTTTCAGTACTTAAAGGGGTCCTACAAGAAAGATGGAAAGGGACTTTTGACAAATGCATGCAGTGATAGGATGAGGGGTAATGGTTTTAAACTGAAAGAGGATGTTGAGGCACTGGGACATGTTGCCCAGAGAGGCTGTGGATGCTGTCTCCCTGGAAGTGTTCAAGGCCAGGGGGTTTTAGCAACCTGATGTGGTGGAAGGTGTCCCTGCCCGTGGCTGGGGAGTTGCAGCTAGATGACCTTTAATGGTCCCTTCCAACCCAAACCGTTCTATGATTCTACACTTGTAAACTGTATTGTGATGTATTAGGCGCTAACTATATCAAATAGGAAAATGGTGAGACTGGACCTCACAAGAAATGTCAACCTGCACAACTGCTTAGTGTTCTTCAAAATACTCTAAGCTACTTGAGAGATTAAGGGAGGGCCAGTGAACATGAAACTCTTTAGGACAGGCAAGGGGAGAGATGGTTGTAGGACCTCTCTACTGGCTCCAGAAACTTGTGCTTAATCAACTGAATTAAGCCATGGAAATTTTTGACCAGAACATCAATAAATATCATGTGAGGCATTTAGCATTAGGTATTTGCCTTACATATGGATGCCTTCATGTGTGTATGTTTGGCTATGGAAGACTTTGCCAAAGTGTCTGTAATGGGTTAAGATGCCGCTGTCTCCTCCCTTCCGTTTCCCGCTAAGCACAGGAAAACTTTCTCGTGACTTTTGTGGGGAAACGCACCAACACTCTTGGCTTCTTATTGGAGGTGAGACATGTCAATCAAGTGTCCCATCGACTAAGCATATAAAAATCCGAATTTTGCGACACTCCCTCGGTGCGCACATTTTGACTTTCACCCAGGACTGAGCGAGAGTTTTCCATCAGAGAGAGAAAAACGCAGTCCCTCCAAGCCGCAGTAAGACTCTTTTGCGGATAAATTTCCCATTTCCTCGAGGGGCTGGAAAGAGGCACAGAATGCGTCCCCGCCCCCACATGGAGAGATCCACTGCCAAGGGATGAGAGGAAGGACCGTCCCCATGAGCCGGTGATGATGAAGCTGTTCTGCTGGGACCAGACGCTGCTGGATCGTCGCCTGAGAGATGCATACACAACCCCTGCCCACAGACTGTGGAACAGAAGACGCTGAGCCATCTCCTATGAGGGGTGAGAGGGAAAGACTCTTTTGCAAAAGTTTGCCTGAACAGTTCATTTCTGGACTGGAACTTTGGAGGTTACAAAGGCTGTGGCTCTCCTTCCCCATGCTCCACCCCTCCCCCCGCCCCCCCCCATGCTCCCACTCCTCTTCAGGTGCCGGTCACGTAGCAGGGGCTTTGTTTGTTAGGCGGGGATGCAGATTTCCATTGGGGGTGGAGGGTGTGTGTGTGGAAAGAATGTATATTTATCTGTATATACCTATTTATGTATTTATTAACACCTCTCATCTCTCTCTTATCATCAGTCCTGTTTAACTTTAAGTGATTGATTTCTGGTTTCAATCACGTTAAATATTAAACCACTTTTGTTCCACCCCTTTAATTTAAAACTTGTGTTTCACTTGTTTTCTTTATCTAAACAAGCCTGAACATGCCCAACCAAATCACTAAAACTCTTTTGTGTAGTCCTCGGGTGGGTTCACGTGCTCCCCAAGGCTACAGAAAGTCGCAAAAGGAAAAAAAAAATATTTTGGAAATTCCAGCTCTCTAATTTCCAACTGTGACAGTGTCTATGAGCAAAAACCACTCAGAAGTCTGATCAGCTTCTTCAATATCTACTTCACGAATCGCAAGTTGAAACTGTTTTGGAAAAAAGAGTGATACTCTTGGACACAGTGGAAAAAAATTACGTTTTTTCTTACGTGTGGCTGTGAAGATGTATTTTAGATTTTATAGTCAGTAGAAAAATATTAGCAACATTCAGACAACTTTACCCTCATAAACTAATATGTATTCAACCTTTGTTTCTGATATCTCCTTTACTTCCCTTAAAACTCAATGGGAGTCTTTGAAAGTCTTAATATAGACATCTGGTCAATTAGACATCACTATATAACCTGTGCATTCCATGCATGAGGTCCCAAGGTGTACTTCTCAATTCAATATTAGGAAGGGAGAGATTAAGATGAATGATATAAAACATTTATGACCATGGATACCTACAACACTCCTTCTGAGTTACTCTTAAAGCAGAGCATAACATCTTGGAAAATAATTCTCTCAACTCAATGACTTGGCTGACTTTTAGTTGCCAGGGCATGTTTTAAGGAGATATTGCAGTTTATCATCTGCAGCTGGGCCGTATACACGGAACTCAGCCCCTGAGCACTGTATGTATGCATGCTAGCTCCTGCTTAAGACATCTGTCATACATGCCAAGGCATTCATTGAGTGGATGCTGGTGGTTCTGTCTGTACTAGATGTATGCAAGGATTGCTGTGCTCAAGCCCACCCCAGGGAATGTGACTTACATCAGGCTGTCTGGAAATGTTGATGTAAATTTGTGATGTTGGTTTCTGTTTCTTTAAAGGATAGTACTAGGCTGTTACACAGGTTAAGTTGCATATGGGATTAGCAAAAACCTGCAGTGTCTCCTGTTGCTTCTTGAAGCTCTGAACTTGTCAGGCCTCTATAATTTTTTTCTCAAGCAATTGACACATGAGTGTCAAGGTACAGGCTTTCTGACATGCAATAATCTGTGATGCCAAAAACTGTATGACTCTGTATCATCTCACCCTAAAGTCTGTAAACAAAGGTGCCAAGATTCGCTAGAATTCAAAGCATAGGACAAAATTTTTCACTTATTCCCACTCTGTATAAATCAGTCATGTGTGTAAAGAAACAAAAGAAGAAATTAAAGGGATTAAGAAATATTAGAAGGGGATGAAATAACAAAAACAAATTCACCAAAGACAACAGCATATGATTTTTTTTTTTTTTTTAATCTGAGACATCTGGGTGAAGAGTAACTTGATATTTTCAGTCTCTGGCTCCACCAGATACAGGGAGGAGTCAATTTGCTATTCTCCTGGTTTGCTTCTGGCTTTCCTAAAATAGTCACTTCTCAGATCTGAATCATCATCCTAGTGAGTAAATTGCTTTGGAATGAGTATATCTGTTAAGAGGTTGTTTGTGGCCATTGCTTTCCACAGAGCTTTCTTCACAAATCATTTTAAACTTGTACAGAGAGTTTTCAGAGTTTCCATGATCTCACTCCACCATAAAATTAAGAATGATTGTTTTATTTAAACAAACCTGAAGTCTACAGCTCTGTGCTTTTATTCATTCTCAAAAAAACAGCCATATTAGATGAACATTTATGAAAAAGTATAGGAAAGCATTGCAACTTCTTAACAATCCACAAATTCACACTCCAATTACAGGCTGCATAAACTGTATTACTTCACAAGCTCCGACTCCTACAGGTTTGCACAACTTCATTTCCTTTTTCACCACTATTTCAGAGTGCAGGAGTATTGACTAAAGAAGTCAATCAAGAGCTGATATCCTAGCAATGATTTTAATATGCAATAAAAATCAGTAAATTTAAAAAACTGTAAATAATGTACATTCAGTTCATGGTAATAAGGAATCTCACAATATGTGTCCTTACAAGCAATGTATTTATCTCACTACTGAGTAGAATAGATCTTTTTCCCCCTAGTCCTTTCTCAAGAGGCAGCTGATCATGTAGAAGCAGATTAGAGAGGTAAGTGATTGTGGCGGGTGCAGCCCACCCTGACAGGGACCTGACAAAGACCAGGGCTTGCACAAGCACCTCATAAAGATCAGCTCTATGCCTCGGTGCTATTATTTATCTCCTCAGGATCTAGGATCTGTTGGCCTGTCTGTTTGTGTTTACCCCCAAATAATTAGAATGACCACAGCTCACACTCCACTAGAGTATAAAGAGAGCCCTGTGGAGAGCTGAATTGAACTGGTCCTCCTTGAAGCAGCAGGTTTTGCAGTTGGAAGACTCTTCCCTTGGATCAGGATGCCATCCAAGGGTAACTCCCAGGATTGAGTGAGTCCTCACCCCTTGCTTTGGTGAGTGACCCCTTGCTTTGTGTACCCTTGAGTGGGAGAGTTTTCCTTGTGTGAGTGAGAATGTACACATTTTGTTTCATCTTCTTTAAAGAGTATTTATTAGTGTTCAGGAATCTGTTATGTACTAACATATTCCTGACTGACATCTGAACTAGTCATTCATTTTGGTCTGTTAGAGTGCTGGGCAATTTTGATTGCAATAAATCCACAGTTTTCAGGTAGCTCCTGCTGTCTGAACAAATCTTACCTTTTTTTTAGCTTATATGTCAATCCCCCCTTGTCCCCCGTCCCCCCGTCCCACCCCCCACCGGGGAAATACATATTTCAACACTGGTAAATTAAAATGTACTATTGCTCTGATTTTGAAATGAGAAATGTCTTTTAATGAGCCCTTGTTATTATAACTAGAAAAATACTAAAGTGAAAGATTTCTAATACAAATTTCATAGCGGGATATAACAATATTAAAGTGAGATCATGCGCTCAATATTCTGCAGCGTGCAAGAAGAAAACCTATGGATCCACGGCAATCACGACTGAGAGAAGCTGCAATTAATCACCCAGACGAGAGTGAAATGATGGAAGAAGACAAGCCTGCTGCCAAGGAAGTCTTGCTGCAATTTCCGTTTAAGCATGCATAGGTCTTACTACATCTTCAATGTCCACACCTGCCTATGAGTATTTAGCTGAAGACAGAAATCTCAATTGCCTACATGTAGCTTTTTAGTGCCACTTCAGGCTCCACGCGACAATGGGCCCCACCCTTCTCAGGAGAAGTCACCTAACAAACAATAATTGTACTGTGTTTTTACCATATCTTATCTTGCTTTCCCTTTCTTCACTTATGAAGAGATGATTCATAAACTGTATCCATTAGGAACTACTGCATAAAATAGAGCTCCACTGAATAATTCAGTAACAGCTTGATGGTTATCATTAGGAAATTATTATGCTTTATTTCTCATATACATACAAACAACAAGGAAAAGAAGACAGGAATGAGCTAGTTGAAAAAACAGGGGCAAACTTAAAATTTTACAGGTTCATTTCCTGGCCTCCGCCATAAAACTCATTTATTTCTTTGCGGTCTGCAATTAGACTGAAGAGGATTGACTGGATCATGCAACACACGATTGGGTAACTAATCTCTAGTAGAAATACAGGTCAGTCAGGATGACTTCACTTATGATTGAGATCTTTTGTCCTTCACCTTGCTGATGCCTATGACTTCTAATTATCTTCTTTTTTCCTCTATGAAGATTGTTTAGTAATGGCACAGAATATTATTTTGGCTGTTGTTGACTGAACAGGTATAACGTGCCCTCTGCACATTAAAAAAAAATAAAGATAATTTCTTCTTTCTCTGCCTCAGAAAACACTACACTGCCTTGAAATTAGATGCTTCCAGGCCTTCCAGATCATTACCGTAGCTATTGCTCCAACACAGGTCAGTTCTTGGACTTAGCAGTTATGGCTGAAATGTCCATCAAAATATTGGCCAGACAAAATTTAGATCAGATGTTCTTTCAATAATAACAATAACAATATCCACTAGAAGGAAAATAACATTTTATCTCTAAATGTGTCAGGTTGACCTTGGCTAGGTACCAGGTGTCCACCAAACTCTTCTGTCACTCCTCTCAACTGAATGGGAGGAGAAAATATGACTAAAAGATCATGGGTCAAGATAAGGTCAGGTAGATTACTTAACAATACGCCATCATGGGCAAAATGCACTTGACTCAGGGGAATTAATTTAATGCCAATGAACATCAGAGTAGGATTATGAGAATAAAACCAAATTTTAAAACACTTTTCCCCCAACTTTTCCTTTTTCCCTGGCTCAAATTCACTCCTAATTTCTCTTCCTCCTCTCCCCAAGCAGTGTAGGGATATGGGAAAGGCAGGTCATGTTCAGTTCATCACAGGTCTCTGCTGCTGCTTCCTCCTCATGCTCCTCTGCAACTCCAGTGTGGGGTCCCACCTGCAAAAGACAGGCTTCCATGAACTTCTCCAACATGGGTCCTTCTGACAGGCTGTAGTACTTCAAGAACTGCTCCAGCATGGGTCCTTTCCATGGAGTGCAGTCCTTCAGGAACAGACTGATGCAGCATGGGTTCCCCATGGAGTCACAAGTCCTGCCAGCAAACCTGCTCCGCGGGTCCTGCCAGGAGCTTGCTCCAGCATGGGATCATAACCTCATAACCAAAGCATCCACCTGCTTTGGCATGGGGTTCTCTATGGGCTGCAGGGTGGATATCTGCTCCATCATTAACCTCCGTAGGCTGCAAGGGGACAAACTTCCTAACCATGGTTTTTACCACAGGCTTCAGAGATATCTTTGCTCTGATGCCTAGAGTATTTCCTCCCCCTTCTTCTTCCGTGACCTTGGAGTTTGCAAAGTTGTTTCTCTCACATATTTTTACTCTTCTCTCCCAGTTGCTGTTGTGCAGTATTTTCCCGCCAGCCCGCCCCCCCGCCCTTCTTAAATGCATTATCACAGAGGCACTGCCAAAGTCACTGATTGGTTCAGCTTTGGCCAGTGGTGGGTCTGTCTTAGAGCTAGCTGGAACTGGCACTGTCAGACATGGGGGAAGTTTCTGTTGTCTTCTCACAGTAGCCACATATGCAGCCTCCCTACCTAGCTACCAAAATCTTTCTACCTAAATCCAATACAGAATGCATCAGACCGTGAAATCAGACATAAATAGAGAAAATATTTTTAATATACGTTTAATCAGTTTAACAAGATATTAATTTTAAATGTGTTCATGTAATTTTTTACTGACAAAGAATCAGAGAACTAATACAAAATTGAAACTTGTACCAGTGGTTTTCACTGGAAACTCAAAGCTGTTGTTATATTTTATGTAAACATATTTTACTTCAAACTAAACCTTTACAAATTTCTGAAACTAGCTAAGTTTTGGACTAAAACTATGCGAAAGGTATAACACATTCAATGAATCACACTGAAAGAGCTTCTTTGGGCATAGTTTGGGTTATAGTTGAAAAATAATAGAAACTGAAATAATATCAGTTGCATCAGCAAAAACCAGGGACTAATTCATTAAAAATAACAACAGTGTACTGATTTACACGTGCAATCTGAAATCTGTTCACCTGAACTGAGGAAGGTGCGTATTAGTCATTGGTGACATTGTTATGGGTCTTTTAGCCTGGGTTACTCTCAGTTCTGTTTACAAAAGGCTTACATTTTGAGTAATGTTCTGCTGATGGTTTCAATATGATTTTCCTGAACTGATGGACTTTTGCTAATTGTTTGGGTTTTATTTATGAAAAGCAACAAAATGCCAGGTGATAGAAATTTTCCAGTTAGCATATTCTTGTGTTATCAAGGCTAACTAGCTGCCATAACAGGATAAAAAACGGTAGACTTCAGCAGATCACTACAATATATTTACAACCATCACTGCTGAGAGACTAAAATTGCTATGCATGTGTTCATATGACTTTTTCTAAAAACACTACTTTTCAAATATCTAAAATGCTAGCACTTTTGAACAAAATGCTTCCCTTTCAGGTGTAAGTAAATAAATATTTTCTATTTTCTTAATTTTTAGGTGCTTGGATACAAATGAAGACCATTTGCAGAAAAAGCACCGTAGATCAGAAAGGTGAAAATAAAGTTGTATTTCAAGACAGTTGGATGTCTGATGATTCCTGGAAGAATATGTATGAAGTTCTCAGAAAATCAAGACCTTGCACCACCAGTAAATGTCAACAGATTCTGTTCAGCAAATTGTTCAGAAACAATTATCTAGGCAGTATTTTGTTTCTCAGAATATGTTAACAGTTTCTCACTGTTTCTGAGTGATTCCTTTTTTTCTTATTTTTCTAGACAATAGTTTTTGCTCCATTCTTGTAATGAAGGAGTTCTCTTGATTAAGAGAAGACATCAATGTTTATATTACCAAAACCAAAGACTGTAATAATAATTTGTCATAACAGCATTATTTTAGACTACAAAGTCATAGAAGATCATGTATTCCAGTGGCTGTCTAAACTACACAGAAATATGCAACACTCTTATCGCATTGCAATAAGCATGTTGGATAAAATTCCATCTGGCATATGGTCCCAGCAATTCCCAGCTGGTGCATGGTCCGTGGCACAGTCTACAGCAGCCCCTGGTGGATTAACACTGGGCAGCAAATCAAAAAGCTGCTTCTGGCTTTCTAACACACAGTCAACTGCTGAAATTCAATGCATCAAAAGTTGCAAAAGTAAGACTCAAAAAGTTCAGTGGTAATAAGGAAGAAAAAATAGTTTCATCAAAGGCACAAAAACATTCGTGCTGTCTAGGTGGGAAATCAATATATCCTCTACAATCGGAAATCAGATCTACTCTTGAGTAAGTATTAGGGGTAGCAACGAAAAGTTGTACAGTGACTTAGTGACATGAAAGCCAACCTCGTCTTTTGCCACAGTTTTCTACTTCACACCTTAGCGATGTGAATGAATGACAGCAGGCAAAGGAGCAGAGTTGTAGAGAGCACAGCTTAACAGCATCAATTGGATGAAGACTGTCCACCCACACACATTGCTTTCTATATTCCTCATGCACTTAATGGGTAACGATACTGACACTTTTCACCATTACACATTATCTACATGATATGGAAGGCTTAAGAACCTCCTTCAAAATTTTGTGAACAGTCTTTTATAGACAAAATGGAAAAAGTAAAACCCAAAATTTGAAGTTGCAAATGGGTATGTTAATGCAGCTTATGCCTCTTTCAATGTGAAGGAAAATATTTATCTTTGTGAATGCAGACACATTCAGTGGGATTTGTAATTGATTCTGTTATGTTTTTGTGTGATTACAATGCATCTCTCACACTTCAGTTTCCTCAGAAAAATAAAGATGGGGCCTTTTGCCTGACAGAATTCCCTCTAAAAATGTAATAATCAAAGGGGGGGGAAAGAACTTCATGTCTGTCTCAGTTTAGAAATTGTTTGTCACTGAACTGTAAGCAGGCATTCCTGGCCCACTGAAATTGTTGTTTATTTTCCTTACTGTAATTACTAACTTTGGAATAGAGGTTTATTAATCAATGGATTTTTTTTTTCCTATGAAAAATACTGAGACATCATTAAAGCCGAAGAAAACCATATTTCCTGGAAAGCAAATGTAGAAAATAACTCTTTGTCAATATATACGGGACAAACTTGATAATGAGACAAACTTTTAAACTGTACTTATTGTTCATTAATACCTATTACATCTATCACTACTACATGAATTATTACTGCCTGATAGCATTGACTTAAGGATTTGTCTAGATGCATAAGAGAAAGTTAAATTTTACATCACAGGAAGGAATATATATTGCCAGATTGATGACTGTAGAATGCTGCAAGTAACTACGCATACATGATGTTCTACACTAAAAATATTTCACATGAATGCCAAATAAGATGAAATAAAAATTATCCACAAAATATTGACAACATTACTTAAGAGATCCAGCTTCTTTTTGGTAATGGATGTTTTTATCAGGCACTTTAGAATTCAGCGTAGGAAGGAGAATAATTTTTTTTTTCTTGGTTTTGGAATGGTTTGAGAAGCAAAAGAAAAAAACTAGAAATGCTCTGTTTGAAAGATTCTCCAACAGAAAGAGGGTTTCCGATTGTTGTGGATTTTTTAGTTAATTTTTAAGTCACATAGGCAATATCCCTCTTAATATTTTGTGTAGAGTAGGTATTTATTTTCTGTTCAGTTACACACAGTTCTAAAGGTGTTATACAGATGTAAAGATGCTAAATAGCCACCGTAATTCCTGATCCAAATTCAGTTCTAACCTTTACATCCGTGAAGTACACAACACCCCCCCCCTCACCTTCCCATGCTGTCTCCCCACTTCTCTTCATCCATCTACAGGAAACAATATTTTTCATCTGTTCAGAAATGCAAACCACATGCTCTCTTAACAAATAAAAAAATACAGCTTGGCGAGCACTCTCCAAAGTGTCTCACTTGTGATTTTAAACCCAGCATGTGGCTGATTAGCCCACCACCTTCCTAAGAAAGGAAACTAGAAAAACCAAAGATTATCCCTGCTCTGGCTTCACAAACAGCTGAGTAAGAGAGAACTACAGCAGGAACACAGGCTTACTCACATCCCTATGAGTGTGTGTTAATACCAAATATCTCAAGAACTCTTTTTTCCCCCTTCACTCCAATCAAATATATACATAATCTGACTTATTTAAAAAGGCTTCCAGAAGTTGCTTAGTTGTGGTGGGGGGTTGCTGTTATTTTTGGAAGTAAACTCAGTTTAACTTAATGAAACACAAAATCTCTACAACGTTCATTTCACTATTGGATATTACAGCTAGTGTTATAGGGATGGTATTGTAGAAGAGTGAACTGGTGAAATTTGAAGCCACATGAAGTCTCCACAAGCAATTTGGCACCAACTCTCCATCTCTGTGGGAAAAAAAATAAGTAGTCTCCTTTTATTTTGTTCTGCCAGAGGACAGCTTGTTTTCTTCTAAACTACGATCTTGTTCTTGCTCCTGGTGTAAGAGCGAACCCACATGCAGTGCACAGGGTGTCTCAAGCTGGGTGTGTTGAACTAACTGAGAATAAGCTGTGTATCTGCTGTGCACATGGTGGGACGAGAGGTTGCTTGAAGTGTGAGCTGGAGGGTGCTAGCAGCTGTCCTATGGCATGGCATGCACCACTTGTGCCAGGGCTGCTCTGCACATGCCTCTGCATTGAGGCTGGGGAAGGGAGGTTCCTGTCCTGTGGCCATAGGATTATTCACACCATTTTCACTCCTGGAAAACCAGGACTTTACGAAATTGATTGAGTAAAATACAGAATGCTCTGAAGTCACTAGGGTTATATTCTTGATTTCACTATAGCTGTGATTAGGAGACGAAGGCTCAATATATCTGCCATTTAGAATATATAATTCTTGCTTCAGTGCTCAGATGCTACTGAACTGATGCTTCATGTTTACCAAGAAATGCACCATAATAAATGATGAAATGGGAACTGTGACAAGAGAGACTCAGTTCGCTTTCCCAAGTGGTTAGCTGAGACATTGTGGGAATGCATTTCCCTTTATAGACAAGTGAAACAGCCTTTTACTGCTTCAAAGCGATGAATGTACCATGAGAAATTGTGTGACTTAGTAACTAAAACTACCCTTGATACTTGGCTGGTTTTCATTTCATATAGCAAAAGCATGGTTAATTCACTGCTTATTCTGTCTTAATTCTTGACCAAAGTAAAGTTGATATATCTAAGTGTTGCCCCTTTTTATTTAAGGAACTTCACCAAATTATAATAATAAATTCTTCCCCCCCCCCCCCATTAGTTCCAATATGCTTGTTAATATGAAAATTATCTTTCAGCAGGAGTTACTGAAATATCATGAAAGTCAACTAATTTTATAACACCAATATTTTACTCTTTATTTGAAATAATCTAACTACCCCATAAGTTAAATGCTGCATGGGAGGGAAACAATGACTACTTGGATAAGAAATTATTTTCACATTTCCATTTAGCAGATTAGAAGCCTTTGTATAAAATAATTTTTTTTTTTCTGACTCTTTTATGGTAGTGACTTATGCAGCTGCAGAAAGGAATTTAATTCCTTCTTTGCCCCATCCAATATGCAGTTTTAAGGGGTTTTGTTTATGTCAAAATGTTTTGGAAAACAATTCCTTTCTCTTGGGTTTTTTTGCATTGCCTTTAGAGCCTACACTTATCCCCTGAAACAAGCTTCCCTGTGGGTGTATGTTGCAGACTGCATTTCTAACCAATCACATTCCCAGTGGATAAATTAATACTCTCCTATATCTTGAGGTCTAGTATGTAACCCTTTATAGCACTCTCAGACTTCTGATTGTATAGTTGGTTTTCTGGTAGTTTAGCTATGACTGGTTATCTTTTCTGAGTCTAGTACGTAAATACAGAGTCAAATTTCTTTTTAAATCCCACTGCTGGTTTTGGACAGTTTCAGGTTCCTTGTCCAGAGAAGCCACTCTTATTCCTAGGTTATATCATTGTCAAGATGATTTTTATAAGGTGATCTCTCCATGATCACCTTCAAAATACTTAGATTATTTCATGAAAAAGTACTCATGTCTGTACTTCAGATGTAACCGTGAGTTTTCAACAAAAATCTGTCATTGAAGCCTTTATGTAGAGTATTGAAGAAATCCAGCTGCTAAAACCAGATACAACACCAGAAACATTACTTGTTATGTACTACACATTTAGGATAGCAGCAGATTATATCTGATAGTTCTGTTTCCACCCTTTTTAAAAATAGCCAACACTACTGCCCTTCACTTGTTTACTGATGCAATTGAGAAATACATATAATTTCATACAAAGATAATTAGTGTGACTTAATTATCTATCTAAGGTAATAAATCTAAGCAGATATTTTCCAGTTTATATTGTAACTTCAGATTATAGATACTTTATTGGAAGACAGAAAAGTGATCCAGGTGCTTGGTATAGTAGTCGGGGGTGATTTATCGATTAGAGCACTTTTATATATTCGTGTCTTTTTACCTTTAGAAACCAAACTTCAAGACCTAAGCAAGTAAATTTTAGCCAAAGGCAAACTAAAAGCTGTAATACAAAACTCTTCGAGCCTGTTTTCCTGGTTTGAGTCAGAACAGAACTAATGCTTGCTCAGTGATTTTACTTTCCAGCTCAGTCCCTGCTAACTAACTGCACTGTCTGAAGGTAACGGCATATTTTCACAGACAGTGTCTGCTTTGAGAAGTGATAACACTTGATGTTGACAGTGACTACCAGGGGTTGGGGTGCAGAAAGGCTCTTGCTGACACTTGCTCCTGTGCAGACCAAGGTCACTGCTAAATCCTGTGTGCCACGGTGGGGTGCAGAGAGTGAGAGGCTGCGCCTGCGAGGAGGAGCGGACAGGACAGGTGACCCTACACTGACCAACAAGGTGTTCCATCCCATAGACGTCATATTCGGTATAAAGCTGAGGGATCACAAGGGTCAAGCTCTCTCTTGCCTCTTCTTCAATGGCTGACGTCTGAGGAGGGCTCTGTCTGTTCTGCCTTCAATCCCAGGCCGTGTATTCCTGAATCCAGTTCTGGCACCCAGCTCCTGAATCCAGTTCCCGTCTGCTGCTGAGCCCAGCCTGGGACTTCCCCAGTGGGTGCTTGCCCACAGCATCAGTGGTGACACTGACATGTTTGCCATCAGGGGGTTTGGGTTCCATATTGGTGTTGTATATATTTGTATATGTTTCATTTTACTATTATTATTTTCATTAAAGCAGTTTATTTCATTAAAGTTTTTGTTTTCCAATCCATAAGTCTCTTTCCCTTATTTTATTCCCTTTCTCTTTCTCCTCTTTGGGAAGGGGGCCAAGTGGGGGGAAGGGAGAGGGGAATAATAGAGAGTGTCTGTCATTTGTCTAGTGGCCAGTCCATTTCTAACCCTTGACACCTGTTTATATAAACATTAGTTTTCAACAATTCTTCAAATAAAGGTAAAGGCCAAGTCCATTAGCTTTTTGCAATTAGCCCAAGCTAATGTACTGAAAGGTAGGTATTTTCTTGTATTATTCTCATTCTATTCCATGGCAAAAAAATATAGATGGATGGAAAATTATTAGCTTCCCTCAAAAAGGATGGCCACTCTGAACCATATAGGACAAATGTAACTGATTTGAAAAAAAACCCAGACCCTAGGGTTTGATTTGAAAACAATCAAGACTCTACTGCATTTGGCTTACTTCACATTGAACAGTTTTGGAAGTTTTGTAACAGACATTTCCTTCCCCCAGCATCCTTCACCTTGTAGTACCACAGATGTATATTGGCATGTGACACATATCATAGGGTTTATGTTCTACTTTATGTCCTATTCTAGTAGCCAAGAGAAAATAAAAAAAAAAAAAAGGAGAAAAAAAGAATAAAAGAAAAAAGAAAACAAGAAAAAATATCAGATGGTTTGAAATAAGAAAGAAGGGAAAAAGAAGAAGGAAGAGACAATAATCACCAGTTATTTGTTACGAAATGGAAGCATCCTAACAAGTGATACAGTAGCTGTGAACAGTGTGCCCTGGAGAGTGTTATCCCTGTTGGGGTAAGATAAATGGGGTTACAGATATGCCACCTGCTCTCCGAGTGTAATATCATCCTTACCCATCCTTCATGTAACACCACAGACTCGCTCAGCATCCTTCTTCCCAGTGAGTTATTTCTTTGTCTTGTGTCTACACCATTTGATACTTGGAAGAAATGCTTAGCATTCACGGGCAGCTGGAGTTTCTGTGGAAGAATAGCACAGACTGGTGGGATCGAAGTTTTCCAAGTCTGAGTTAATCAACAATGTTATCTTTATTGTGTAATACTTTTTCTTGACTTCTGCTTCTACAGAGAGAGTTCATGCTTTGCAGTTCAGAGATTAGAGGGTGAAAGAAGCCCTGCCAACATAGATTAAGATAACAATTGCTCTACAGAAGGTTTTATTTATTTTTTAATTTCATGGAAATTTATCTCATACTAGAAATTCTTTGGATAAACTATTCTTATTAAGCTTGGAAGAGTTGTTACTTAGATTCTTCTACCAAGAATATCTTCCTGGTAAACATAAAGATAACAACTTATGGCATGAAGTGAACAGACTTTCAAGCTAGTGTAGAAGTCTCACAGAAGGAAGAAATCATTTCTTGTGGATGATTCAGACACTACTTATCACAGGACAAAACTAATGGACATGTCATCAAGGAATATCCATGACACTTGCGTTTCCAAGTACACTGATATCTGTCAGAAGCTGCAAGCAGAAGATTCTCAACCATAACAGCACAGGAACTCTTAAATGCTTCTGAAGAATACTACCTACCTTTCCACTGCCTGATCAGTCAGTTGCTTTAGTGTTTGAAAGTGATGTTAAAAGTCTCACTCCGTGAGCGCGTCTGTATTCTGCTGCAGGTGCAATATGCCGTACTTCCCTGGGGTACACAGGGTGCCTTTATTCCACAGCACTTTTATCCTGCTTGACTTCAGCAGCTTCACACTGATATCCCCCTGAACCAATTTCTCTTATTTGCTCACTCCTGAGCCTTGCTGATACTGCAGCAGGTATATCTCATAAGGCCGCTACACTTGAAGGATGATGACATAAAAAAATCACAATAGGCTAATGGTAGATTTGCAGAGAGGGAAAAAAATGCTAATGCTTCGCTGTAGTTATCTTTCCGGTTGTGGTCAAACAAAAAACCTCCTGCTTGATGGAAAGCTTTCTTATAGACATATCTAGCCCTTCTGCCAATAGGAGATTTTTGGGCTAGTACAAATCTCTTCCTGCTATTTGATAATAGCGGCATCTGCCAAGAAGCTCTATGACAGCTCAGTGGATATAAGAAGTCAGACCAAGTTCCAAGGTATTGTTGCATTTTACGGTGGTTTCTTTGTTATAGTTGAGTGGAGAAAGAGAAAGTGAATACTTCAGAAAGGCTGGAGATTTTCCTGAAAAACTTGTTGCTATAGACAGTGATAGCATCTGTACCAGTACTAGCATAGTGGCCGGGAGAGTGTCCTACCAAAGGAAAAAACCTAACACATTCCTGCAACATCAAGAAACCTCCCATATGAGGTGTTTGGACAGGTTTCTCAAAACAGTGCACATCAGCATATTATTTTCAATACTTTGTCAGATCACCAGGCTTTGGTTTACCTTGCAGGCTGAAAGCTTCAGATAACATTCTGCACCTTTGTTGTTGTAGATACCCTTGTAAATATTCACATCCAAATGGAGGCATCCTAACAAGTGATACTGTGGCTGTGAACAATTTTGTGACAGAAGCAAAAGAAGGAAAGAAAAGAAAATGTAACTCCATAGCCTAATGATTGTGGCATTCTCTTGAGAATAGGGGAAGTCCTTGATCTTAATCTTTCTGTCTCTCTTTCTTTCTACAACTTTTTCTTTTTCTTTTTTTTTTTTTAATATTAACAAAAAAACAAAAAAACAAAAAAAACCCCAAACCCTCAAAAACCATCTTTAGACCAGAGACTAGAACTACCATCTTCATACCCAAATGAATTATATTGCCTTTCCCTTCATGAAGTTCACATTTTTGGCTGATTAGTAGCCTAATTTGAATACAGGATGCTGAAAGCACTCCAATCCTAATTTTATTTTCTCCCTAGTATTATTTTTGCACTTATATGAAGCAGTCAGTAAATATTGCAGGAAACAGTCTTTGTAGGACTATTTATGCACATATGCTAAGCAATGGAGATGTAACAATCTAGAAAGCAGTTTCCTATTTCATAGTGTGTATTTCGTATTTGCCTACTGTTTGTCTAGACCTGCAGCCATTGCACTCACAGCTGCATCTCAGCCTAGCACTAAAAAAGGTGACTCAAAGATTATTCTTCTAAGTCAATCAATAGAAAGATGGCAAGAATGGCCGATGAAAGAAATAATTTACTTAGATTCAAAATTCTTCAGGATTAGGAGAATATAGATTTCAAACTGTGCTGGGTCTGGCTCGGATGAGGTTAACTTTCTTCATAACAACTCATATGACATGATTTGGATGTGTGACTAAAGTTGTGTTGATAATACACCGATGTTTTATTATTATTGATTAGAATTAAATTAATATTATTAGTATTTGGAACAGTCTTTCTCTGTTTCTCATTCTGCCCCCTTCCAAAGGGTATTCCATGCCATATAACATCATACTCAGAAATTTAAAAAAAAAAGAAAGGAGACCATTTGTCTTCTGAGGTAGATGTTGCTCAGAGACTGGTTGGTTGGGTGTCAGTCTGGTTGTGGGAGGTGGTGAGTAATTACTTTGCATCACTTTGTCTTCTTTTTTTCTTTTTTTCTTTCACTTCTCAAATTTTCTTTATCTCAACCCATGAGTTCTCTCATTTTTGTTCTTCCTTATTCTCTCCCTCATCCCACTATGGGTAGAAGAATGACAAAGCATCTGCGTGGGTACTTAGGTGCTGGCCAGTGTCAACCCACAGCACAAACCTTCTCCTTTGCTTGCTCCACAGACAAAGAGCTCCAGGTGCGACCCAGGAGAATGTACCTAGGAGTGTGCATTGGGAAAAGAAAGGAGAGAGGGAAAGTCAGCAACAACCCTGACAAGGATTACTTTTTTTGCTCCTACTCTTGTTCCTACTGAAGAATCCCTACCATACCTGAGAGAACAGAATTTCAGAAATAGCCCTCATGAGCAGATTTTGCGTAGTAACACAGCTTTTAGAATGCAACTCCTAAAGATCTCAGATATTCCTGGAGTTTTAGATCAGACTTATAAATGTCCCACACAGGAACTGGGAACTAAATTACACTACTTTCTACTGCTTCTCTGTTATATTCATTTATTTACTTGTTTATTTAATTTACCATAAATTTCTTCATTCCTACTGAGTTTTCTAGCATGTAACAGCCGGTGACATTTGTGTCTGAGTCCATATCCTTGTATTTTTATCAGCTAGCATAGTAGACCTAATGATTCATTACTCAGTCATATGTATCTAGTACAAGAAGTCCAGGATCCAAAGCCTAGCCTGAACCATCATAGCGTCTCCATCTGTAAACTGTTCATCTTCTAGGAAGTGAAAAACAAAGAATTCTATGTTACATTAAGGCACTCTTCACCCGAATATCTTATGTTCTTATTTCAGTAGTCTTCATTATTTTTTATCAGACTGAAGGGAAGGGATCCTGACACAAATCCTTAATTATAGAAAATAATATTAAAATTCTCTAATTCTTATCTATATTCTTTTTTTTTTTTTTTTTTGATTCTCCATTGCTCTTAATCAAACTGGACTCAAGGAAGAAGGACTACCTCACGGACATTTTGCCTTTTGCTTTGTGTTTTCACTGTGTATAAATCACCTCTTAATGAATAAAATATAATACCTAAGCTGAAATAAAATGCTATCAATATTGGCTTGATACAAAACTATTTTTTAAATTGCAAAATCATAGCAAACAAGATGTTCAGAAGACTTTTATACACATTATTTTCCTATAGTGAATTTTTACACCTCTGAGTTATCAGTTTGTATAAGAAGTCTCTTTTTGTCTTGTATTCTTAAAACTCTGTCAAATAATAATAGACACTAAAATTAAAACTGTATTGTCTGAACATTCCATACACAACAACTGAGCACATGACGTAACATCATTTTTACCATGTGCTTAAGAATAAGTTTAACATTCTTTTTGCCATATGAAAAAAAAAAAAATTAAAGGCAAGCTGAATCATTTCTCTAAGGAAAAATAGCTTATAAATCAGCTAAAAAACCCTGAAATAACTCCTGAATTTAAGAAAAGGCATACATTTTTTAAGGAAATATTTGTTTAAAAAAAGTCATAATGATTAAGTTACTAATATTAAAGTTCAACTTATAGTGAGGGTCGCTTCATTGACACAGCTCTATTCTTCTCATAACCTAAAGCTCTCAGCTACGCGTAGCTAGGTCTGCAGAGCACTTACAATTGATCAATAAAGTAAGGAGGTAGAAGAATGTCTAGGAAGTAAGATGCATGACTTGCCTTTTTCCTGTGTTTCTGGAGTGTTCTAAAAACAGCTTTTGACCGGCCTGCTAATATGGGTACATGTGTAGTGGTATTAAATTACCTAACTTTCACGTGATGAAATTTCAGATATTAAAAGGTATAAAAGATATCTGCACAGCAGTAGCTGAGAGCCCCAGAGAGACATCCCACATTCTGAATAGCATATAGAAGGTCACTCATGATGAGCTCTGATATTTTAAATTTCACTACATGCTTATTGTCGTACAGCTGAGTCTCAACCCTTGTGCCTATTTTAGAGTGAGTTGATGTACTAGCTATGGCTGAGATGGAGTCAATTTTCTTCATCGCAGCCTGTATGGTGCTTTGTTCTGGATGTGTTACCAAAATGGTGTTGATAATACCACAGTGGTTTTGTTATTGCTGAACAATGATGTTTGCATAGGGTCAAAGCCTTTTATTTTTCACTCCATCCTGTCAGCAAGTAAGCTGGGTGTGCACAAGAGGATAGGAGGAAACAGCTGGGACAGTTGACCTTAAATGACCAGAGGGATATCCCATATGATATGATGTTGTGCTTAGCAATAAAATCTGGGGGAAAGAAGGAGGAAGGGGAGACATTTGGGGTTATGGCATTTTTCTTCCCACATAACCGTTACACGAGATGAGGCTCTGCTTTCCAGGGAGTGGCTCATAACTTCAGAACAAAACATATAATCACAAACAATTATCTTTCACAAACAGATTAAAATAAATATTCACATTAAAACTATTTTCCAAAATTCTCAGTCTTAGGTTAAAAGCATTGGATTTCCAAAAAAAATTTGTTCAAGGTGTCATCATTGAAAAAATAACAATTTGCCATATCATTATTAATTTATTCTCTGAATCTCATCCTTATCCTTCATAAAGCCATTTCTCAAAATAAAGTAAATGTTACTCTCTGGAACAATATATGCCACCACAGACAAATCAGTTGTCTTGCTGCAGGAAGAGCCAGTCAGGAGACAAATTGCTATTGTTCAATCACATCAAAACAAAAACTTAGAAATTTTGATAAGGGTGTTTGAATGTTGCTCTATAAAATTGTATGAAATAGATTCTCATGTCTTAAAGTATGTGCCTCAGCAGCTGAGCTGAGCTTACTACAATGCTGCGTTTTGTTTCCTTACTGAATGAAAGACAAAAGGTTTCTATGGCCTTGACAGGAATGTATTCCACACTTTCAAACAGACAATCTGTAGTTCAATCAGGAAGTCTTACATCAATTGAGACAAGCGGGCTTTCAGATTTTATCAGTATTGTTAAAAATACACACAAAATCTTAACAGAATTGAAACCAGCATATAATGAATTTTTCACTTCATAACACTTCAGAACACATGTAAAAACATTCAAATACTATTAAAACAGAATAAGCAAACAAAAAGAGGAAATATTGTAACACAAAGGAAGATGTAAAAACTCAATACAAAGTCAAAAACCCCTAAAACTTAACCAAAGAATTTGGAAATCCTTTTAGATGTGAAAGCTCCCCTTCATGTCTCAGTGGAGATCAGAAAATAAGGAAACAATTTGAAGAAAATTGACAAAAAAGGAAATAGATGACAATTCTATTTTAACCAACAAGAGAAAGGAACAATGAATATGCAGCTACGGTAAAGTAGCAAACAATGAGATGTCTCAGGAGAGGAAGGTTTGGTAATCGTACTTGTGAAATGTCTGCAATAAGCAGTGATACGGCAGAGCTATTCTGCGTCCTTTCTCCTACAGCTGCAAGATCAACTCATTGCTGGACTTCCCAGAAAGGAATGTAGGTTCTCAAAATGATTACGTGCAATGTGACTATTTCCAAAACCATGATACTAAAGAAAAACATTAAGTTGCTGCATAGTTCTTGAAGAAACTGCTACCAACCCAATCCATTTTTTCACCTTGAGATTTCTCATGAGGCCAGAGAACATTTCTGTTTACAACCAGGATTTCAGAATGATGAGTGATGAAAATGTCACTCCCAAGCTTTAATTATGAGATCTATTTCCCTTTCTGAGTAATTATTTCCTGAATTAACTAAGTATTTCTTGAGAGGTTAATTTTTTCAGTCCCTTCAGGCTAGAAGGTTATTAGTTTAA
Source organism: Bucorvus abyssinicus (assembly GCA_009769605.1). Classification (NCBI taxonomy): domain Eukaryota; kingdom Metazoa; phylum Chordata; class Aves; order Bucerotiformes; family Bucorvidae; genus Bucorvus; species Bucorvus abyssinicus. The sequence goes on from CM020024.1 coordinate 130,571,035, forward strand.
CAACTGCCCTGCTCTGAGTAACTCACTAAAATCTTTTAAACAAGAGTCATACAATCACGAAACAACTAAGGCTGCAATGGGCCTCCTCCCAGAATCAAGGTGATGCTCACCGGCCTGTAGTTCCCTGGATCTTCCCTGCCTTTCTGGAAGATGGACTTGGCATTTATTTTCTTTCTACCCGAGGAATCGGCCTCCACCGTCACTATGTTCTTTCAAACGTAATTGAGAGTGGGCTTTCAGTGACATCAGCCGGCTCCTTTAGCACTCATGGGTGCATCCTGTCTGGCCCCATGGACTTGTTTATGCCCAGTTTATTTAAATGTTCTCTGTCCTGATTAGTCGTCAGAGAGGGCAATTCTTCCTTGTTCCAGACTTTCCCTCTGCTCTCAAAGGCCTGACACTCCTGAAGGCTGATCTTACCAGTAAACAATGAGATGAAGAAGGCTTTGAGTACTTTGTCCCTCTCCATGTCCTTTGCCTCCAAGGTCCCTGCTCCATTCAGCAATGGGTCTGCATTTTTCCCAGCCCCCCTTTTGCTTCATGTGTTCTTGTAGAAGCCCTTCTTGTTACCCTTCTCATCCCACAGTCTGCCTGTGTGGTGACTGTGGTCATGTGCACACCTCGGTGGAGGAATAAGGAAGTCAATGTCCTTTGGTCAACAGTCAAGGTCCCAGTCAATAAAATGTGTTCATCGAGAGAAGTTTCTAGACCACTGCCCACTTATGACCACAGATCAGATTCAACTAGGGTATAAATGGAGCCTCGTCAGAGGGCTAATTAAGCCTTGGAGCAGCGCGTCTGCAGTCAGGGAGTCTCCTCTTGGATCAGAACACTGCCCAAGGTAACTCCTTGAGGTTAAAAGCTCTCACCTTACTGGGGGAGTGGCATGTGCATCATCCCTAAAATTTAAGCTTAAGTAGGATGTGTGGTATTAGTTCCCATTGTCATTTACTGATTTTTGTTGGAGTATTAAACAATTTTGATTGGAATAAATCTCATTTTGAGTACCTGCCTTGTCTATTTTTGAGAGACTCTGTGACATTTATTGAAATTGACCTGATAGCAAAACACATCAGAGGAAACATGTCTTTGCTGTATTTTATTGCAACTTTATTAAGTTAATTAAAGATGCAAAGGTACTAAAGTCAAAATAAGTTCGTGTGTAAAGAGTGAATCAACAAGTCAGTAAGTTCAAATTACCAAACCACCAAATTAATGCAGAAAGTAATCAAACAAAACTCTGAGCTTAACACTAATATGAACTATTTTATGTTAATCTTGTTCAAACAGATTAAAGGAAGGAACAAGCATTTTTGCACGCTTTTCTTCCATAGTAACCTATTATTTCAGCAATGCAGTAGGTATCTGGAGCAGGTTATAGATGTACACTTCAAACGTAAATGCCAGTTCTGCTCTTCAACACATCCCATGAAGGTTCACTGCATAAAGTAACTACTAAAAGAGAAATTATGAAGAAATTTAAAGAACATATAAACCAGTACTAATCAAGGATACTTTTCAGGAATACACACATCTAAATAGAATAGCAAATCAAGAGGGAATTTTGGAAATTATTATATGGAAAACTGAAATATATATTTCAGATATTTCTCTGAAGAAAGACTGAAGCCTAAACGCAAGCAACATATTTAACTATAAGATTCAAATAAGTTGGCACAAAATCTTGAATTCTCAATAAGTCTACTAAGACTTTTTCCAATAATTTTATGTTGATTTATCTGAGATAGATAGTAAGTGTTAAATAACGCTATATATTCCCAATCTAACCTGATAGGAAATAATTTAAATTGATAACTACTTATGTAGAGATAAAAATTGGATACATAAGTGTAAAATAAAGAATATGAATCTTTCATTGACCAGTAAGTGTGAGTTTCATAGGTATTGCTATATTGGGTATCAATCTGTGGAGTATTTTTATCCAGGCATAAGTTCATTATCATCGTTGCGTGCAATGATGGTGAACCAATGCATCATAACTCTACAGGACAGTACAAAACCCAATTAATTAAAAGGCGATTAAGGAAGAGTAACCTTGAATAATAAAACCTACTTCATCCATATGTTAATTTTTACTGTAGTCCATAAGACAAAGTAAAATCTATTTTACTCTATTTGGCCTATATGTCCTAAATCAATTTTAGGGAGAAATGACCTTCTAACTAATAAAAAAAGAAAAAAGGCAGCATATGCATTTGTATTTCTCCTACAAACACTCTGTTAACTTTTAAATTCAGCTTATATTCAAACATTTATTTCTAGTTGTCAAGGGTTAGAGCTGGGCCAGCTCCAGACGAATGACAGATGTTCTCTATTACCCACCTACACCCTTCCTCCCTTTCCCAAAGAGGGGAAAGACAAAAGGAGTAAGACAGAGAGACTTACGGATTGGAAAAGAAAACTAAAACCACTGTAATTAGAATAATAAAAACAAAATGAAATGTATACAGATATATACAATACCAAATCCAACCCCTCATCTCACCATCACCACTGATGCTGTGGGCAAGCACCGGGGAAGGCCCAGGCTGGGCTCAGCAACAGACAGGAACCAGATGCAGGAGCTGGAATCCGGAACTGAATTCAGGAATGCACGGATTGGGATGGAAGGCAGAACAGAGAGAGTCCTCCTCAGATGTCAGCCATTGAAGAAGAGAGCGAGAGGGGGCAAGACCCTCAGCTTTATACCGAATATGACATATATGGGGTGGAACACCTTGCTGGTCAGCTTAAGATCACCTCTCCTGTCTGCTTCTCCCTGCAGGTGCAGCCTCTCACTTACTGCACCCCCACTGTGAAGTATAACCAAGAACCTTTCTGCACACCAATCCCTGCCAGTAACTGCAAACATCAAGAGTTATCACTTCTGCAAAAACACGGCATGAACTTCAGAAAGTGCAGTTAGTTAGAAGAGACTGAGCTGGAAAGTAAAATCACTGAACAGAATTAGTTCTGTTCTAACTCGAACCAGGACACTAGTAACCAATGGTCATGAAATTCATTGATCCTGGGAGAACTTCAAATTACATTTCCATTAATTATCACTGAAAAGATGCATGCCTAAATCAAAGATTAGAAGAAGATGTAGTAGAAATCCCTTCTAGCTGGCCCTTCTATAGCCTCAGAATTATCCTGAGATATTGTGGCAGGTACGGACACCCTGACTGTTTGCACAAAGGGACCTGCACAATCTCCTGATAAAGATCAAGTGGATGCCCCAGGGCTGTCTGGTGCCTCAGGGTCTAGGTCCATCGGCTGGCCTTGGTCTGTGCTTACTGATTTAAATGACCACAGCTCACACTTGACTAGGGTATAAAAGAAGCCCTGTTGGAGAACCCAATTTGAGTTTGGTAGTCTTTGGAGCAGCAGGAAACATAGTTGGGTACTCTCCCCTTGGATCAGGATGCTGTTCGAGGATACTTCCTGGGACTCTTCTTGGATTGGGAAGCCACCTGAGGGTATTTCCCGGGACTGAGTGAGCCCTCACCCCCCATTTGGAGAGTGACCCTTTTGGTACCCTGGAGTGAGACATTTTCCTTTGTATGAGTGAGAGTGTACACATTGTGGTTCATCTTCCTTACAGAGTGTGTTTTGGTGTTCAGGAATGTGTTGTGTAGTGATGCATTCCCAACTGATGTCTGATCCTGTAATTAATTTTGTTCAGTCGGAGTGCTGGGCAACTTTGATTGCAATAAATCTACAGTTTTTGGGTAGCTGCTGCTGTCTGTTTTGTGGGTGCCTCCACAACAGACATGCCCCCAAATTACCCCTCTTCTTTCCACCAGAGTGATTGCATAACAAATAAAGGCCAGTGCTGAACACATAAGCTTATCCATGTGGTTTGTATCTCCCTCCTGTCTGCTGTAAACAGATCTTAATATGGCTTGCAGGCTAGGTCACATGAATTGTACATAATACGATCCTCTCCCCTATAAATATGCTTATACTGAGTTTTGTGGAGTCATTCTCCTTCCAATTCTAACCAATAAAATATTTTCCTTTGCAGACATCAGCACAAAATGAGGCTGAGACTCCAGGTTTGTAAGCAAAATAAATAATCAATAACTGCTAACTTACCTCAACCATTTAATAACAGTAAATACTCCAAATGGATTAAGTACTGTGATTAAAACAAGGTCACTTTTATTTCTGTGGAGGTACTTCCTTGTTGCCGGCTTGGGACTTCTTCCGTTTTACTAAACAATTAAAATGACAGTCTGGTGGCTGACATTAAAAAGTGTGTTACAGTAGCCTCTACTTTCATAACACAACAACTCTGTTTCAGCCATTTACCTCAAAATTTCGGTTGTCGTTGAGAGTATTCAAGTGGCTCTCATCTTTTCAGTCTTCTCAGTCTTTCTGGTCTTTTCTTTGTAGGTACTCTGATTATAAAATACTGCTTTGACTGTAAAATTCTTTTGTGTGTTTCCTCCTTTAGATTTAGGGGATATGTTGACCCTCTTTGATTTGCAGTATTATTTGTTTCCATAAATTGCTGTTAAAAAAAAATTAAATGAAACAAAACCAAGCAAAAAACTGTCACAATACTGAGTGCTGGATTAGCAGAAACTTGTTTAACAACCAGCTTCAGAAGAGAAATAGGATCCTCTTGTCTGCTCTGCTTTGCATCCGTGGATAGCACAGTTTTTTCTGGACTGACTAGTATCTACTGAGGACATTTAACATAACTCATTTCCCTTCATATTATATATTCAATTATGACTCAATCACAGTATCTGGAGAGATTTTTTATTTTGAAGTATCTCCAGAAGTGATGCTATCTGCCCTTTGCATAACAACGTGATGATGAGAACATCAGTTAAGATTGTTGGAGATCTGAGTACTAGAACAAAGGATCCAGGACCTAGTTTCCAAGTTTGCTAGAATATTTTTTCTGTGTGACTGGTATTTCTTCCTTCACTGATGTTGAAGTCAAATCATCATGAGGTAAAGAATGCATGATTTATGGAAACAGAAAAATAAATTGAAAAATAAGTCAATGAAGTGGATAAGATCCTGTGAGGAGCTAAGGAATTACTAGTATTTTCATCATGTTTCGGGAATTTGTATACATTTCTTTCAGAAAAAAAAAAAATAGACTTTAAGAATTAAAAAAGAACAGTAGCATGGCTCTGGATCAGGATCTAGAATCTTCCTGATCTTCCTGCTCTTCCTGATTCCCCAGCAAAAGTGCTTCATCAATGAACTACAATGAATTATTTTTATTTCTCTATGCATAATGTTTCAGTTTCATCAGGAAGGATAGAAAACAGAACCATCAAAAGTAAGTGTTTTCTTTATGGCTGTGACAAGTTGCTGGAGGAAAGACAATGCACTCTGAGTCCTTCGTTATAAGGCATTAAATCCCATTAAATCCCATTCTCCAACTTCTTTAGCAAATTCTTTCACAGCCAACAAAGTTTTAATTTTTCCCCTGTTATTCCATCACAAGCCTATCCTGAGAAGGCTTGGTCATAAACTTGAGGAGATGGAGAGGTTTTTCTGTATACCAACAGTTCTGATGTTATTCATATATTCTGAGTACCAGTGTTTCCTATCAACTGTTTTTGATCGATGAATGGGAAGAACTGAATCTCCCCAGGTACGTGCTGTGGAGTCAAAAATAATGAATGATTCTTCACATTGCAGTAAGGTAACCCTTCTTCCCATTAGCTGTATAAGGCCAGATGTTAAGTATCTGGACATCTTAATATTTAAGTCATGCATATGCAGCTGCCTAATCTTATCTATCCCGTGCTGTCCAACATATAATATGTATCTGAAACATAAACTCAGGTCCAATAGAGAAGACTTATTTTCTTCTGAGACACCAGTTGGAAGCAAAGGATGCCAAATAGCACTAAATGTTTGTGTTTAGGAATTGTTCCCAGTTCGGAGGGTGTGTTTCATCCCGCAAGTTAAAAAAAAAAACCAATTGTTCGCAACAAGCTGCTGTAGTGACCTCTGTGAGAGAAAATTTGGTCAACTTTTCACTTCAACTTGAACCAGAAGTAGACAGCTCCATTAGACTAGCTGATTCACTCTTTAAAATCCATCCTTCATGTTGGTAAGATCTTCAAGGACAATAGCGGTAGGCTTGAGACCACACCCATGCATGTTATTACAATTACATTTGAATCATCAGAATATTTAGAAATTCTGAGACTATTTTAATTATTCCTTACGTCTAATTAAATTAAAGAATTAGGTTTAAATAATCTATCCAGTAACATTCCTAGTTTTACTGCCAAGTTTTATTACTGAAATATATTTACATGCTTTTAATATCTTGAATATTATTGAAATTGTGAGCTGAATGGTATCAGTATTTAGAATAACTTCATTCTCAACCACATCTTGCTTATAACTTATAAGATAACTGGAGTTTCTTTAACCAGCTACTATCTTTCATTATATTGTATCTCTACAGTGATGCTCATGCCTTTCCTGAATACCGGCAAATCCTTAAGTAAATTTTAATAAACTTTGAAAATCAATTAATAGGACTGACTTAACCCCTTTATGGACCTTTTTTCCTATCAAGTGGGTTTAATATGATTTTGCTCAATTCTTTTCCAAATAGATGAATTTAAATCATATTAGGTTTATTCTGAAATGAAAAGAGAATAACCGTATAAAGACCTTATGTAGTTTAATTACCCTATATCATTATCATAGTTTCTGTGTAGACAGGGTCTTAGTTTCAAGGTCACTTTTTGGTTGTTCGTGGTGGTATTGGTTTGATTTTTTTTTTTTTTTACTTTTTGAGACAAGTAAGTCACATATTCATCTGTAAAAGTGGTGAAAATCACCAAGATTTTAAAAGTAAAAAGCAAGCAAGGATCTGTATAAGCATGTAAATTCTGTCCTTGGTGTCATGCCCTCTGCTCATTATGAATATATCCAGTAATGTTGAGTTGCAAAAGGGGAGCTCCTGAATTACCGAAATGTAATCTCATTCAGAGCTTAAAGTATCATTAGTGGAGTCTGAGAATGATTTTAATATGCAAATTACATAAAAACTACAGTAACCTTCAGGGAATCATGAGTATGATACGTACTTTAAGCTTTTTTGACAGTTATAAAATGGCTTTTAAAGGGAGTCTTCCTTTCTGAGATGTAGGTTTTCTGTTTGTCCTTGAAATTCAAAAGGTTCATGTCACCTCATTCTTCCACCTTTCAGAGATGTCTCTGAACGGCAGTTCTGCCCTCCAGTGCAGTATATAAATGTGAATCAGAATATGTGGTTTTACTCTGGTATAGAAGGTACACAATTCTGCAAAATCACTGTAGAAGTGTTACACGTTCCTGTTCTGTGGTCATTCTCTGAAAATGATATTATCATTAGCCAGAACGTTCACATACAGAAATCATATTGCGAATATGCATTCCATTGATATTCACAGGACAAGACATCATACATATTATATAATGAATTAATTTCATCATAGAATTTCTGATGTTGTAGTTTGTTTGTCATTATGCATTGCTGTCATTGTTTAACCCCCAGCCAGCAGCTAAGCATCGTGCAGCCACTCACTCATTTCTACCCCCTCCCACTCCTGGTGGGATGGGGAGGAGAACTGGAAGGGCAAAAAAAAAAGTAAAACTCATGGGTTGAGATAAGAACAGCTTAATAATTCAAATCATTATCATTAATGACATTAATAATAATACTAATAAATTATAAAAATAATTAAAAAGAACATAACAAAGAGAGAAATAAAACCCCCAAAAAGACAAGTGATGCACAACACAATTGCTCACCACCTGCTGACTAATGCCCAGACAGTCCACAAGCAGTGATCAACCCCCTGGGCAACTCCCCCCCAGTTTATATACTGAGCATGGTGCCCTATGGTATGGAATATCCCTTTGCCTAGTTTGGGTCAGCTGTCCTGGCTATGCTCCCTCCCAGCTTCTTGTGCACTCTCTTACTGGCAGAGCACAGGAAACTGTGCTGAAAAGTTCTTGAGTCAGGATAAGCATTACCTAGCAACACCTAAAACATCATGGTGTTACCAACGTTATTCTCATACTAAATCCAAAACACAGCACTGTACCAGCTACTAGGAAGAAAATTAACTCTACTCCAGCAGAAATCAGGACAATTACATACTAGATACCATAGAGATGTGACATTTAATGTTATTTCAGTGATGTGGCTTTTGCTTTTAAATATATCTATATCTACATCTACATCTATATATTTTGGGGGGGTTGTAGAGACAAATGAGAAGAAGTCATATTAGTATATGGTACAAAAAAGATAAAACTTTTGAAGTATGTGTGACTATCTCACCTATTGTACTATACAAGTTATTGAATAGTTCTTCCGATATCCAGTGAAGGTTATTTTTTCTATTCTTTTAGAGTCTGAAAGCTGACTACGTATTGAAATGTATTCATCTAATGGTATATTCCACCACTCCTTCATGAATTCATGAGTTTGCAACAGAAGTATAAATTATATTTTTGGGTGTGGGAGGATCTCCCAGGGCACCTCCTCAATGTCATATGTGTCAGGAGCAGCAAGGGTACAGACAAGGTCGGTAAGGGACTGAACAGTAACTCCCCCATGGCTCAGGGGGCAGTGAGGGAGGAAGTTGTGTGCGTATGTGCACATACTTTGGGGGTTGGATCAGATGACCTTTAAAGTTCTTTCACAATCCAAAACATTCTATGATTCTACGATTATATATATCTGTATATACGCATAGCTGCATGTGTACACAATACTTGTTATAGCTATAGAAGGGGTTTTTATTAATAAGTACGTATATATTTACACTTGGACCTATTTAGTGTTATGCTTTATCTCTTGTGTTGTTGATACTGATCCTGAATGTATAGCTCAGTGATTGCCAGTTAATTACATACTGTTGAGAAATCCTGCAAACTGCATTGATCCTGATTTGTCATAAACGGTATGAATAGAGCCCTTTTCCCTGTGACAGGGTTATCTCATCATATTTGAGAGTAAGAATTTGAATCACAGTGTATTAATATAATGGACAAAAATCCTTAGAAGGAAGAGAAAGTTACTGCAAAAAGACCACTTTTTTTCTTCTGGAGTTCTGCAGAAGCAAGATTCTTATATGAAAAAAAAAAAAAAGACAATTACTAGAGCATGTAGGTGCTTCCCCCTCTCCACTCAGTTATTGTTACAAGAATATGATATTTGGGCACAATTCTCTTAAAAACCTCTCAGAAATGAGCATAATTCCAGAACAGGAAATATTCTGGGGTATAACAAAAGCAAAACGAAAAACAACTAAAACAACCTAGATTGCTTGCACCTAAACTCTATCTGTAGAAACAGCTGGAAAACTGTATAGGAAAAGTATTTGCAATTTTATATATATATATATATACATACACAAATCTTGTGGAAAAAATTGAAAAAATTAAGACCTTGGGAGTCATCTAGTCCATATCCCTGAACCATGATAGAATCAACTACCTATAATCAATTTCCATCATTTTTGTCTAACATGTTTTTCAAAGTTTCTGCTAAAGGAGACCCTGAAGTTTCCTTAGGCAATCTATTCCACGCGTGCAGTTGAGAATTGTTTCCTAGTATCTAACAATATCTCTGTTATGGCAGTTCAAACCATAGCTGTTCTTATTTTATCATTAGTCCAGGTGCAGGATATTTCTATGTGTAATAGAAATATTTCAGCCACACTATTCTAAGTATTAATAGAGAGATTTTGACCTTTACATAAAAAGATTGGAATTATAAATTTATTCAAATTAGCGGATACTCTTAAGATATTTATTTTACCCTGTTATGAGACAGTTAAAAAAAAATATTCTCTACTGCTGTGCACATTGTATAGTCATTTACATTAATACTGTGTAAATGGTCTGAATTTCAAGTCAATAAATAACTAAGCAAGGTGAAAGTCAGTAGAGGATCAGACTCAGAATACAGGTCTAGGACTTGCAACAATCTTTGAGCTTTTCTAACAAAACTCAACTTTGTATATCATGAGCTATTTAGTCACTAAAATACAGCTACTGGACTTAACACAATTAATGTAAAACTGTAGAAATACGGTATATCTGTGATTTGAAATCCCATCTCACACATAATAGAGCTGGTTGAACATACCAGTTATTTTCCTTCATCAGAAGACTCCTAAAATTGTATTTTACTTTTAATGACGAATCCACGTAACTACAAGCTAGTTCTGGTTTTATCTCAGCTTGGAGAGCTCAGTGAACATGCTGTACACAAACAGTTTTACAAACCAGAAGTGGTAGATTTTTGGATGTTTGGGCAGTTTTTACTTTGCTCAAGTTTCCTTTACCATAATAACATTGCACGTATCTGAAGTCTACAGCATGGACACAATGTGCTTTCTTTCAACAGCTGTGATGCCAGGTTTGGTCTGGCATGTGTACTGTTCTTGTCCCCCATTGTCTCTGTTTGTTTAGGGCAACGAAAATAACTCAAGAAGATTTAACTCAGGTGAACCTATTTAAGATTTTTATAGCAACAGACTGCATTGTTGCTACTAGAAGAATTGTTCCTGTATTTATCAATGACATAGGTCACAAGATCCAGTCATTTTATTTATTAGTAGCTAGATATCTAACTACCTTTGGAAATCTGAGTCTCTCGCTGATGGTGGAAATACACATTCCACTTGGTAGCTTACATTTGCAGGATTAACTTTATAGCACTTTTCAAATGAGTTCCTAGTTAGCCAAGAGTAGGAAGCCCTTGGAGGAAACTCTTGCCTTGTTGAAATCAGAATTGTGACATTGATTTCAAAAGGATCTGGAATTGTCCTTTTAGAAATGATTTAATTAGGATTCACTTTAAAGAAACCCCAAACTTACAATTTCCTTTCCAAAAGCCTCTTAATTTACTTCAAGAATTTTAAATCTTACAGACCATCATTGTCAACAGTAAAGCTTATAAGACTGTTTAGGTAGTAAATCTCAACCATTAAAAAATTGGAAAATGATACATGAAAGCGTCCCACTGTAAGATAGCAATCAATAGTGTGATAATATGTCTGCCTCCTTCAACAAAAGTAAAAATATTTTAGATTTATTTCTATTCTCTCCACTTAGGATGATAAGAAACTATAACATATAATGAAAGCTGTTCAAACCTGTAATTTCTGAAACTAAAAGTGTTCATTACTGCAAGGTTATTACTGCAGTAGTTTCGATACTGCGTTTGACAGCTTTACAAAGATCTCTGTCTGCTCAAAATACTCCTTTAATATCAACAATATTCTGTATTTTCCCATTTTCCATTTCTGAGCCACAGTAAAAGGAAAGCCAAAAACTGACTACTAATTTTGGGAGATACGGAAGACCTGCATTTTTAAAGCACTACCCATTTTTACAGTGACTGGCATTTCAAAAGAAAGATGTCATCAAACTGTTGGCTAAAGACTCCTGCATAGTTAGTATTACAATGCTTCTTGTTGTGCACACAGAAAACAAGGAACATAAGATTGATGAATATCTGTGATTTAATGACTTGCCAACATAACACATCTGAAGAAGAAGTAGAAAGATACAACTGTGTTCTTTAGGAAAGATTTCAGCTCGGCCACAAACCCTTTTGTCTTCCTCAGATTCTCTCCTCACCCGCTCCATTTTCTAACTCCGTAGCTAAGTGGGATACGAGAGACTGTTCCTCAGCAGCATTTTCTGTCACCATTTACAGCATTCAGACTTCTAGTTCTGATCTTTTTCTCTTGTTTAGTTGCTTTCCGTCTTTTTTTTTCCAGCTTCCCAGCCTCTTCCAATCTCCTCCAGTCTAACAGAGAGAGTCTTTAATTGGGAACGCCAACGCTCAGCTATAACAAGCTGATCCAGTAAGTGTCCAATCCGATTCATATTTCCAGGCAAGGTCTTTAATGGGCACAGAATGAAGAGTGTTCTGAAGATACAAACTATGTATGTTAGTATCAGGCAAATATCTGAATTAGAGAATTGACCTCAACTGAGGAACATCTATTTTATCAACTTGTACATATTGTTAAGACATGAGTATTTTAGGAAGGAGAACATTTATCATCTAAATCCTGCTAAGAGCAAATTGTACGTGCTTTGCTGAAAATTGTAAAACTTTTCACGGAGAGGTATGAAGCCTGATTCACAGACTGTAACATTAACAGTGTATTTCTTTTTTAATTTATGACACATTGTGTTTTGGGATGAAATGTTGTTGGACATGGGAATTGGAATAACAATTTCACTATGTAAAATCTACTTTTTTTTTTTTTCATGGGTACTTTAAATACATTCACCTGCTTATTTGTAGATTCATGCTTGCTGAACCTCAAAGTCTGGTTAAATTACATAATATACTTGGTAGAAATGAGGAGATCAATTCTATCCTTCCTGGAATATTTTTATTTAATTAAAATCTTCAATATTTGTCGTAATTAGAGGTTAAAAATCACTGAAATATTCTTCTTCTTGTCTTTTTACTTTAGTCAATAATATATAACACTGATACATAATGAAGAAATCTCTGTATAGAACTTCAGTTATCCAAACCATTTTGTCCCTTAAAACACAATATTCCAAACAGTTCAAATGTACACTTAAAGACCTTAAGTAAATTTGAGGATTTCAGTTTTGAAAAGCTGTACTTTATGAAGACAGCAAATAATATTGGGGAAATACCCTCCATGCAGTACTGAGTTATTAGATACCTTTTAGACTGATTATTTCCAACTCTATTTTGTGTAAAAAGGAGCATAATTACTCTACAAGTGTTTCTTAGCCTTAGCTGTTCCATCATTTATTGAACATAATGAGTGTTAGTTGCCTGAATATTGTAATGTTCTCTCTTTGCTTGAGATTCATTTGTATTTAAAAATAGTCATTTAATATTTTTGTCTTCACAATTAGTTCTGCATTACTATATATTGTATACTCATTTTCCCTAATCAGATCCTAACTTACATACGGTACACCATTTTGTGTAGAAAGCAATCTTAAAACCAGATATGTTCCTTTGGATAAAGCACAGCTTGCAAAACACATAAAACCACCAAGACTACAGGGAAATTTCAGGCTTTGTTATACTTGCAACCATGACATTACAAAACCATGATACCCGCTGTGCTGTTTTCTAATCTATGGTTTTGTTCTTGTTTCCAAGGTTTAATTGATATAGAAAATGAGGGGGTGGTATCTACCCTGCCTGAGATGCACTTCAACTACGGTTGCCCAGCTGTCTTATATCCTATGTGTATCTCTCTGATACTGATATAACATTTTTAATAATTGTCATGGTTTAGACCCAGCTGGCAACTAAGCACCATGTAGTCACTAATTCTCCAAGAGGAGAAAATAACAACAAACTACTTAAGGGTCAGGGGACAAGGGAGGGCTCACTCACCACTTGTGATCATGGCCAAAAGACAGACTTGACTAGAGGAAACAAAATCAATTTAATTCAAACAATGAAACCGCAACCAAATCACCAATTAATCAGATTTGTACAGAAAGACCTTAAATACACCCTGCCCCCCCCCTCCCGCCCTTCTTCCCAGGACTGGTTTTACTCCCTCTCCACCCCACGCGTGCAGGGGGAAACACAGGATGGGGGGTGCAGTCAGTCTTAGATCTCTCCATGCTGTTATGGCCACTTGCTCTTCTTCATGGGAAACACTCATCAGTTCCTTGCAGCCACGTGGTGTCCCTTCCACAGGAGACCGTCCTCCATGAACACCTCCAGCTCATGCGGGGATCTGCTGTTGGGGTTCGTTATCCCAGCACCAAATGGACCCAGCGCCAAAATCTTCCTTAAAGCCTCTGCAACACGGGCCTTTTGCTGTCTCTCTGCAGCATGAGCCTCTCTCTCTCTGGCTCTCTGCAGCCCAACCGTCTTCCCACCAGTGCTCTGTGAGGATTGCAGCATCTCAGCCTGCCAACTCACCATGGGCCAAAGGGAAATGTCTCTCCTTAACCTCAGCTACCTGGGTGACCTCATGGACGATTCCCCTTCCTCCCTATCCCCTCCAAAACCAAAAGGCATTCCCAAAGGCATTTCCCCTCTTGAACAGGTTTATTCACAGAGGTGCTGATTGGCGCAGCCTGGACCAGAGGCGGGGCCAAATTGGAGAAAGTGGAGTTCTTTCTGCAAATATTCTTACAGGGATCACGCTAGCACCTCCAGCCTTCAAATCCTAAACCACCACAATAATAAACTCTACTGAACTGTCAAAAATGTGCATGATACAAACATATGTTTTCAATATACGAGTATATGCATATTCATAGAATCACAGAATAGAATCGCAGAATTGTTTATGTTGGAAAAGACCTTTAAGATCATAGAATCCAACCATTAACCTAAGACTGTCAAGTCGAGCACCAAATCATGTCACTAAGCACCACATCTATACGTCTTTAAAATACCTCCAAGGATGGTGACTCCACCACTTCCCTGGGAAGCCTGTTCCAATTCATTCCAGTGAAGAAAAGTTTTCCTAATATCCAGTCTTCAGTGAAGAAATTTTTCCTGATATCCAATCTAAACCTTCCCTGGTGCAATTTGAGCCCATTTCCTTTTGTCCTATCACTTGTTACTTGGGGGAAGAGACTGACCACACCTGGCTACAAAATGCTCTCAGGCGGTTGTAGACAGATAAGGTCTCTCCTGAGTCTCCTTTTCTCTGGGCTAAATGATCGCTGTTCTCTCAGCAATTCCTCATAAGACTTGTGCTCTAGACACTTCATCAGCTTCATTGCCCTTCTTTGGACACGCATGTTAGATGTACACAAAATGTTTTAAAACAAAACAAAACGAAGCAAAATTATTATTATGGTTGCAGAGTTAAGCCTTACAAGATTGGGGATTTTAAAAATTAATTTTTTGAGCAAACTAAATTCAATTCTTCTTCTCCATAACTTCTGAGAAATGAAAGTACATAATTAAATATACTGGGTTTTTTCATTCTGCTCTGGAAATGAGTACAGTCTATTGCAGAGCCTTACTAACTGTGATTATTTGCTGTGTAGATGTGCAATAAAAGAAGAGACTGCAGAGAGAGGATGGTTTTTGTAAAAGCAGCTCCAAAACATCTGGAACTGGTTTTCTTCATCTACTTCTCCTCTTCCATGGCAGTCATATTTTCTCATAACTAGGTAGGAATATAGGGGACCAGAAGAAATCTCTTATGTCCTTAAATCCATATATATGTCAGTTAAAGGAAGAAATCACTGCTGGTGAAAAAAACATTTTAACGTAAGCTGTTTTGTCCTTTATACATCTAACAGTGGGTTATTTTCTTCTCCATTGTTTAGAAAACTTTATTTCATTTTCAGTATAAATGTATTCCAATCCAGTATATAGTGTTACATACTTGTATCAGAATGGTTTATTACCCTAAAGAGGGATTCTTTTACACTGGAGCTTATCTCAGGACTATTTAAAGACACCAGTTACATCCCCTTTCAAGATTTAAATTGATATATTAAGCACATTAAGATCATTTGATCACCACATAAACATTTTCTATTCTTCTGATCATAAGAGTATTCCTTCTCTGGGCCTACAAGAGTTCAGACACACTTTTCTAATGAATTTTGGTGGTTTAACTGTGGCTGGATACCACGCGTCCACCAAAGCTACTCTATCACTCCCCCTCATCAACTGGACAGGGGAGAGAAAATATAATGAAAAGGTCATGGGTCAAGATAAGGTCAGGTCGATCCATCACCAGTTACCGTCACAGGCAAAACAGACTAGACTTGGGGAAATTAGTTTAATTTATTACCAATCCAATCAGAGTAAGATAATAAGAATTAAAACAAATCTTAGAAACACCTTCCCCCACCCCTCTCTTCTTCCCAGGCTTAACCTTACTCCTAATTTTCTCTACCTCCTCCCACCCAGGAGCACAGGGGAATGGGGAATGGGCATTGCAGGAGGTACATCACACTTTATCTCTGCCACTCCTTCCTTCTCATGCTATTCCCCTACTCCATGGTGGGGTCACACCCACAGGAGTCCTCCATGAATTTCTCCAGCATGGGTCCTTCCCATGGGATGCAGTACTTCAACTGCTCCAGCATGTGTTCTTTCTATGGGGTGCAGTCCTTCAGGAACAGACTGCCCCAGAATGGGTCCCCCATGAGGTCACACATCCTGCCAGTACAACTGCTCCAGTGTGAGCTCCTCTCTCCACAGGTCCACAGGTCCTGCCAGAAGCCTGCTCCAGTGTGGGCTTCCCACAGGTTCACAGCCTCCTTTGGGCACTTCCACCTGCTCAAGTGTGGAGTCCTCCATGGGTTGCAGGTGAATATCTGCTCCACTGTTAACCTTCATGGACTGCAGAGGGACAACCTGCCTCACCATGGTTTTCACCACAGGCTTCAGGGGAATCTCTGCTCCGATGCCTGGAGCACCTCCTCCCTCTCCTTCTCTGACCTTGATGTTTGTTGTTTCTCTGCTGAAACCTTGCTAGGCAAACACAATACACAAAAGCAAAGAGAATGATACATACTATTATGGAGATAGTATTTGTAAGATACATTTCTACTTCAGCTATGTTACATATTTTAGTTAGCAAATCCAAATTAGGAACAGAATATTGTGTGTTTGCTTTCTTTTCCCAGTAAGCACATATTTAATACAAACATTTTTCCAGTTTATAATTGTCTTAGATTATCACTGAAGCAAGAATGTACTCATTTGGTATAATTTTCTATATTTTTTTCAAGTGTTAAATTACAGATATTTATAGTTTGCATTACTTTCATATTACTGCTATTAAATCAGAAGCATTTTGCTATCTAACACCTGCCTCAATTGTCTGTGATGTAAGAGGAAAGAGTCTTTGCTGATTTTGGGAATACCATAACGTGACTATAGCATATTTTTTAGGCATATAAAATACATGATCTTTCTTAAAAGGGACAAACTGAAAAGGTTTTAACTGAACACAAACCATAACATTTTATTGCATGTATTTTTTGTCCATATTTACTTTGACTATACATTCACCATACCATTCATTCATATACCATTCTCCCTGTTTATTTTTTGCTTCTGTACTCTAAACTGTAGTTGCTCAGGACCCCCGTGTCCAGTGCATGTAAGATTGATCAGCTCTAAAATTTTTAAAGATATCTGAAACAGATCTGTTGGTGTATCCAACACAAGAACTGTTCACTACAGTCAAGAATGATGACAAACTGGCTGAGCGTTAGTATAGTGCTTTAAAACAATGGCAGCAGTGGCAGCTCCTGGCTCCCTACCAAGCCAAGAATGGCACACCCGTAGTGTGTGGTCTACCAGGTGACAAAGAAGAGCCTGGGGATCCCGACTCCATAGCATCCTCACACGGCCACCCATTTCTATTGATTGTCTCTAGCTTCTGCAGAGAGCAGGATGTAAACCACATTCTCCCTCGCTACACAGCCCTACCTAATTTGCAGTTCAGACTACGAAAATGAAAGCGTCCTTTATACAGATCAAAAGAACCTCTGCCTAGTAGTTAGGCTGATTAATAGCAGCAGGATCAGTACCATGTTTTAAATACAGATTTTTTTAAAAGGTAATGCTTGATACAGTGTTTTTACTACTTCTGAAATGACAATGACCAAATTTAGTTAATAACTATTTGATATTACAGGAGTCCTTTTCCCAACCATGCTTTAACAATTTTGATTGGAAAAAAGCAGGCTGAGGGGTGACCTCATTGCTCTCTACAGCTTCCTGAGGAGGGAAAGAGGAGAGGGAGGTGCTGATCTTTTCCCCCTGGGATCCAGTGATAGGACACATGGGAATAGTTCAAAGCTGCTTCAGGGGAGGTTTAGACTGCGCATTAGGAAGCATTTATTTGCCAAGAGGGTGGTCAAACACTGGATGAGACTTCTTAGACAGCTAGTCATTGTCCCAAGCCTGTCAGTGTTTAAGAGACATTTGAACAATGCCCATAATAACATGCTTTTATTTTTTGAAGAGGTCAGGTAGTTAGACTAAATAATTGTTGTAGGTCCCTTCTAATTGGAACTATTCTATTCTATTCTATTCTATTCTATTCTATTCTATTCTATTCTATTCTATTCTATTCTATTCTATCCTATCCTATCCTATCCTATCCTATCCTATCCTATCCTATCCTATCCTATCCTACTCTATCCTATTCTATTCTATTTTAATAATGCTTAAGAAAACTTTTAATCTAGAAAAGATACTCATATAAACAGTGTTGAAGTACATTTTAAGCAGAGAAATTTTACTGAAGTAGAAATCAAATAAATGAACTATTTAAATAGCATTACAAAAGATGTATTTGTGAAATTGTTTGCTCGTTATTTGTAAATGCAGTCAACTTTAATATATTGCCTAACATTTCTAGTACTGGAGAGGAATTAATGAATCCTATATATATATAACTCTAGTATAATCATGATAATGTTATAACATCAATTCACAATTACTCTAAATTGAGGAATTTTTTGATAAATGCCCTCACATATTTCCTTGAAGAACATGCGGATTCCCTCAGTGGTAAATGTTTCTGGGTTTTTTTGTTGTATTAAGGTGGAATGCACAAATTTCTGAGAGGACAATTAGGCAGTTGAGCTGGAACATGTGTAGGGTTTCCGACAGGACCTGAGTGTATCCTCCCTTGGAGAGTTTATCTGGCTCAGTCCACTGTGAGCTCCTTTGCAGAGAAGTACCGTTACGCAGAGAAACAGGAGTGACAGACAGGACCTTTGTGACAGGAAGCTCATGCAGTACAACAAAGGAAAGAGCAATGCCCTACCCTCGGGGAGGAATAGTGCCACGCACCAATATAGGCTGGTGGCCAACTTGTCAGAAAAGGTTTTCAGAAAAGCACCTGGGGGGTCCTGGTTGGGATACCAAGTTGAACATGAGGCAACAATGTGCTCTTGTGGCAAAGAAGGCTAATTGTATTGCAGGCTGCATTACGAGGAGCGTTGCCATCAGGCCATGGGAGGTGATCCTTGCCTTCCACTCAGCACAGGTGAGGAGCACCTGGAGTACCATGTCCACTTCTAGGGCTCCCAGTACAAAAGAGACATGGACATATTAGAGAGATGCCAAAAAAAAAAAAAAAAAAATTCCACTAAGGTGACAAAGGGTCTAAAGCATTTCTCCTGTGAGGAGAAGCTGAGACGTCTGGGACTGTTTATCCTCGAGAAGAGAGGCTCAGTGAGGATCTCATCAATGTACTTAAATACCTGAAAGGAGACCATAAAGAGGATGGAGTCAGGCTTTTTTCAGTGGTACCCAGAGACAGGAACAGAGGAAATGGGCACAAACTGAAACACAGGAGGCTTCCTGTGAACATCAGGAAACACTTTTTTATTGTGGGGGTAACAAAGCACACCAAGACAGATTGCTTAGGGACATTGTGGAGTCTTCCTCCTTGGAGATATTCAAAAGCCTTCTGGACATGGTCCTGGGCAACTGGCTCCAGGTGGCCCTGCTTGAACAGGAAGGTTGGCTGAAATGACCTCCAGATGTCATCAAAAGGGAACTTCTTTTCTGGTTTGTTTTGGTTTATTTTTCTACAAACATCTAAGTTCTTGTGTATTCTTTTTCAGAATAACGTGATAATATTATAGTGGATTTTACTGTAATTTTTTTTAAAGTTTTCTCTTTTCAATTATTCAGCAATTAAAAGTAAATGGTTTGGGGTTTGTTTGTTGGCTTTTTTTTCTTCAACTCCTTAACACTTTGCTTTATGAATGTCAACTGATTGAACCCAAGTATTTCAGTTAAAATCCCAAAATGCTTTCTTAACATCAATGTCATTTAGGACTAGTTGTACTCCAAGTTACAGAAAATACTGTATTTCTCCACTTTTGACATGAGAGAACATGAAGCAACTTCTTTGTTTCATTTACCAAGAAAGAGCTGTATCATTACCAGCGCAGAATTTGAAGTCTGGATATTTAACAGAATCAAATGTGAACGTTAAGGCCTCTGTTGTGACATAGGCAGTACTGTAACAATCTTGCCTCTGGGATATAATTTATGCTTTGTAGAGGTATGTATGCAAAAAAATCTGTTTTTCTTTTTCCGCGATGAGTGTTAGCTGTTTCCACCTACCACATTTAATTTTGTGTATGCAAAGAACTACAAGGACTATTAGGTAACTGCTACTATGATTAAATTATGTACACTGTATAAAATGCTACATTTTCACCCAAAACATTACAGGGCATGAAAACAGCACAGAATAGAGGTTTTCTATTTGACACTGACATTTGATAATGTAATATTCTTTCTAAGTGTAATCTTCAAGAAGGGCTGGAAGGAAGACCCAGGGAACTACAGGCCTGTCAGACTGACCTCAGTGACAGGGAAAGTTATGGAGCAGATCATCCTGAGTGCCATAACACGGCACGTAAAGGACAACCAGGTGATTCGGCCCAGTCACCACGGGTTTATCAAAGGAAGGTCCTGCTTTACTAACCAGATCTCCTTCTATGACAAGGTGACCTGCTTAGTGGATGAGGAAAGAGCTGTGCATGTTGTTTACCTGGACATTAGTAAAGCCTTTAACACTGTTTCCCACAGCATTCTCCCGGAAAAAGTGGCTTCTCATGGCTTGGGTATGTGTACTCTTTTCTGGATAAAAAACTATCTGGATGGCAGACCCCAGAGAGTGAACTTAAATCCAGCTGGCAGCTGGTCACCAGTGCTGTTCCTCAGGGCTCTGTATTGGGGCCTGTTCTCTTTAACATCTTTATTAATGATCTGGATGAGGGAATCGAGTGCACCCTCAGTCAGTTGGCAAATGATATCAAGTTAGGTAGGTGTGTTGATCTGCTTGAAGGTCAGGAGGCTCTACAGAGGGATCTGGACCAGCTAGATTGATGGACTGAGACCGTATGTATGAGGTTATACAAGGCCAAGTGCTGGGTCTTGCACTTGGTTCCCAACAACCCCCTGCAACGTTCCAGGCTTGGGGAAGAGTGGCTGGAAAGCTGCACAGCGGAAAAGGACCTGGGGGGTGCTGGTCAACAGCTGGCTGAATATGAGCCAGCAGTGTGCCCAGGTGGCCAAGGCAGCCAACAGCACCCTGGCTTGTCTCAGAAATAGTCTGGCCAGCAGGAGGAGGGAAGTGATTGTCCCCCTGTACTCGGCACTGGTGAGGCCACACCTTGAGTACTGTGTCCAGTTTTGGGCCCATCACTACAAGAAGGACATTGCGGTGCCGGAGCGTGTCTAGAGAAGGGCAACACAAATGTTGAAGGGTCTAGAGAGCAAGTCTTATGAGAAGCAGCTGAGGGAACTGGAGCTGTTTATTCTGGAGAAAAGGAGGCTGAGGGGAGACCTTATTGCTCTCTACAACTACCTGAAAGGAGATTGTAGAGAGGTGGGGGTTGGTCTTTTCTCCCAAGCAACAAGTGACAGGATGAGAAGAAATGGCCTTAAGTTGTGCCAGGGGAGATCTAGGTTGGATATTAAGAATAATTTCTTTACAGAGAGGGTTGTGCAGCGTTGGAAGAGGCTGCCCAGGGAGGTGGTGGAATCCCCATCCCTGGAGGTGTTCAAAAGCTGTGTAGATGTGGCACTGAGGGACATGGTTTAGGGACCTCGGCAGTGCAGGGTGAATGGTTGGACTCGGTGGTCTTAAAGGTCTCTTACAACCAAATGATTCTGTGAGTCTGTGATTCTGTATTATGGTATAATGGCAAAAATAAAGTTACAAATTTTACTAGGAGCAGGTATTTGTGCATACTCAAAATGTTATGCAATACAGGGATCCGAGTGAAAAGTAGTTACAGCTATACACTCTTTGGAGACACAGAATACTGAGGATTTTAAAAACGTGTAGCATTTACATTTCTCAAGATCTTTTGTACAACTATAAATATTGGAATTTTCAAAGTGTTTATCCATGGACTAATTCTACCTTTTATAAAATCAGAATTAAACCCCTGACTTTGATAGGAATAAAATACAGAATTCCATATGAATCTTATTGGACTTGGGTACATCTTGAACAGAACAAATTCCTTGTTCACCTGGGGCTGTGGTGGGAGTGTAAACAGGTCTGGAGAGGAATAGACAGTAATTCTCCTTAGTAAAGAAGGACATGATATACCACTGGGTGCTGTCATTCTGTTCTGGCACCTACCCTACCCTAAATTAATCTGTGACAATTTTCAGGAAAGAGTCAAATGGAGTCATGTCAAATAAAATTATTTCTGTGCTACAGTTCTACACTTTTCCAGCCAATGAAAAAAGGATGAATTGTAATAATCCTGTCTACCCCACTGTTCCATATAAAAGTAACAAAGTGCTGAAATGTGTTTCAGACTGATTTGCACTACTTTATAATTAGGAATGGTTTGGATTTGGGGTGAGGGGGTGGTGGTGCTAGGGAGGAGGCTATCAGTCCTGCAAAATTCAGTGGAGCTGTTTGAATGAATAAATGTTGCAAGTCCAACAGTTTCAGTCAAAATAGTATGCATTAATTTTTAAACAGCTAAAAAATTTGAATAGCTGTTAAGTAGTTCATTTTTATTATACTATATTGTGTTTTGTATTTGTTACATAGAGTGCCATTATTTTGCGTTTCTAGACAAAAGTATGGAGTTTTTTGTGACTATAAAGGAAATAATCACACTTTCTTGAGTAGTGACATTTTTTTAAATTGGTTTTGGGGTTTTTTTAGAATGAATGAGTAAATGAAAGTCTACAGGATGCCTTTCTTATTACAGGCTATTTTTTCAATGTTCTTTTGAATGATATCTATCAATTATCTGTTCTTATTAATCTTGGACCGTAGTCACGATAGTTTACTTCTGACAATTAATGACTTCAATAGAATTCAAAGTCTCTACTTTTTTGAGATATTTTTTGTCCCTTTTTGCTTGCTTACTTCCTTCCTTTGGTGGCCTAATTTCTTGCTTGCTTGCTTGCTTGTACTGGGGATCCCAAATCTGGATTCGGCACTCCAGCTGCAGCATCACCAGGGTTGAATGGAAGAGAAGGATCACCTTCCTTGGTTTGCTGGAAACACCCTGCCCAAAGGAGACCAGGGTATTCTTGATCTAGTTTAAACAGCAGTTAATAAGTGAAGCTCAATAACTTGTTTAAGGTGTTAGCTTTTTGGTAATATTTGTTATTCTGCATGCTAATTTTGCCATCTGATCCTTACCTAAAATGGATACCGTGCACCCTTTTTGTCTGAATGATGCAAACATTTAAGTAGTCAACACAAGCAAGAAGGTTGCCCCAGATGTCAAGTTGGTTATCATGGAAGGAAATAAAATATAGATGCAATAACGTGGCAAAAAAAAAAAAAATCTTATTTGGAGCTAAGAGAAAGAGGGAGAGGAAAAAAAAAATACCAGCCCTATTCTGCCAAATTGCATTTAATTTACGAACAAAATACTTAAGAAAAATAATATCAATTGCTGAAAAATGAGCAAGCAAGTTCAGTTAGACAGAAAGGACCAAATTACCCTGATCAGTAGTCTCCTCCTTAGTATAATCAAAAATATCCTTGTTGTGAAGAGACAGAACACTCAGTTTAACTTGAATTAAATTAACGGTTGTTTCTATTGGTAGTTATAAACAATCCATGTTGTAGAAAAAGAATGTTGATTCCTCTTGATTCACACTTCATCTTATCTTTTCAAAACATGGTGAGCAGCCCCCAGAAGTTCCCAACATAGCTGCTGCTGTAGCATTCAGGTTATTCTACAATCACCTAAGACAAGATTCAGCAAATGCCCTAAATCTCATCATACCATGTTTATTTAGAAGGCCAGAATTATTTTCTGTGAAGGCACGACAGGCATGATAGTAAATTCAGTTCATTGATTTCAGGATGACAGCTGAATGCAAAATGTCACCTGCTCATCAAGACAGACTGAATTTTCCTTCAAAACCAACCCTGAACATCCGAGTAGAATGGCTGTCTTCCTGTAGGATCAATATTTATAGTCCTAGGCATCACCTTCAAACTTTGAGTCTTCAGTGTTTACAGAGTGTGGAAATACATGCCAAAACAGAGAAGCCTCTGGTATCGAGACCTAGCAGTTGTCTTTCAGAGGTAACTTTATCCATCTGTGAGTGAAATATGCACTATCTGCAAGCAAATAAGCATTGTAACTCAATAACGTGATCTTGAAAAGATGAAAAGTTATAATATACTTCTATATTAAACCTACAGATGAAGTACTGGATACAGAAGTATAATTTTAATCCATGAACTTTGATGTCCTCTTGCTCTGTATTGAAGATGTACAGAAGCCGCTCAGTCACTGTGTCTCCTCAGAGAGACACACATTCATAATTTTATCTGAGGAACCAGTCAGCTATCACTTGCCCAATACTTTGAAAGCATGAAGGTAAGCAGCTTCTTTTCCTAGGTCATGCTATTGCTGTGACAATCTCTTAACTGGCGCTCTTCTTTCAAAACATGCTCTCTAGACGTCATAGGCAACTCTGCCTAAGCTAAAAATGTGAAAAATTAAAGAGAAAATGAAAGTGAAAGTTTAATGAGGCTATCATTGCCTCCTACCTTGGAAACTCACTCTACCAAGCAGAAAGCTATGTCCAACCAAGAAAGAGCATGTAACGGTGAAGCCGACACACATCTCTCACTCTTGGTCGCTTTCTGTTTTAACTTCGTTTTTGTTATGAGAGCAGGTACTGGGCTATTTTTGGAGGTTCCAAGTCTCTATGAACACTTCCAGTTACTGATCCATAGGGTGAAGTCCAATAAAGAAAAAAAAAAAAGGGCAAGCCTTTCCTTGTTTAAAAGAGGTAATAGCTTTTGCAAGAGTAATCTAATTGGCACAAGACAACATATGCTCCCTGTTTCTTGCCCTCAGAGGTGCACCCCTATTCTTTTGTTGTTGTAGTTTGACCAAACATTTTGAAGGCTTCAAGTACTGACTATTTAAGAACTTTATAAGTCAAAGACTAGAAACACTTTGAATTTCAAGCTGGGTCTCAGAGCACATGTCTTCAAGGTTCAGTGCAAACATTCTGCATAACTCTAGGTGCAATTTTCTATGGGTGGCTAAGCAGAAGGTAGATGTATATAGCTGTAATAAGAACAAAATAGTTATGCTTATATTAAAGTAGAAGGTTTTCAGCAACTGTTCTACAAGCTTGCTTGGTCTGAAGTGTAGCATGAAATATGATTTTTCAATGTGAGAAAACAGTTAAGGCAGCACAACCAAACAATTACAGCAGAGAGTTCAGAGCCTTTAGGATTACTGATTTACTTCTTAGATGTGTCCCTACCGAAAACAGATGTGTCCTGTTTCTATCTTGATCAGTCAGGAGAATAGATTTTTAGATTTGAATTGGAACATAATACCATATAAATAGATGGCATGCCATATTGAAACGTCATACCAGTTTATAAGAAATAAGGAAAACAAGGGTGAAAATTCCAAGTATTGTGGAATATACGTACATATTTCTCAGGATTATATTTGTTACGTGCTAGAACTAATATTAGTCACTTTTGCATTATTCCTTAAAGAATATTGTAATTTTTCTTAGGAAATTTAAATATGTACTTTATATGCTGCATTTTTTCCACTTATTACTAAAACATTAAGTAGACTAAACACCTATTAAAGCCATTAGAAATAATTAAAACCTTTACAGTTTTAAAAAAACGAGTAAAATTTTACTGTACTTAATATGTCTATAAACTTGTATGTTTATAGTCCAATACAGAATGACTACAAAAAGACCAGAGAATCCTACACAATTAACATGCATAACGTGATTTCTTACAAAAGATTTGTCTGTCAAATTATTTGATGGTAACAGAAACATAAAAAACAGATTGAAAAAGGAGCACTGATTGTTTGATCCATAGTACCTACATGTGAAGGGCTCTCTCATTAAAACAAGAGGTTTTGATAATAAATCACAAATATGATTAAGCACTAACTTCCAGTTTGAAAATGTTCTTGAAGGAATTGTTTTAAACAAATCGCAAATTATTAAAACTAAAATTAGAAACTCCAATATCAGCTTGTGATTTAGCTTCATTACTGTTTGGACCTTGGGATGTACAGTATAATGGGAAACTGCCAGGGACTTCAATGTTATTGTAAATGAATAGAAACATTTAAAAAATTAATGACATGATACAAGAAGCAAGAAGAAACAGTGATGTAAAGTTCTAAATTTAATACATGAAAGTACAAAAAGGGATTTGCACTCTTCCCTTCCCTTCCCTTCCCTTCCCTTCCCTTCCCTTCCCTCCCTTCCCTTCCCTTCCCTTCCCTTCCCTTCCCTTCCCTTCCCTTCCCTTCCCTTCCCTTCCCTTCCTTCCTTCCTTCCCTTCCCTTCCCTTCCCTTACCTTCCCTTCCCTTCCTTCCCTTCCCTTCCCTTCCCTTCCTTCCCTTCCCGTCCCTTCCCTTCCTTCCCTTCCCTTCCCTTCCTTCCCTTCCCTTCCCTTCCCTTCCCTTCCTTCCCTTCCCTTCCCTTCCCTTCCCTTCCCTTCCCTTCCCTTCCCTTCCCTACCCTTCCCACACCTTCCCACACCTTCCCTTCCCTTCCCTTCCCTTCCCTTCCCTTCCCTTCCCTTCCCTACCCTTCCCACACCTTCCCACACCTTCCCACACCTTCCCACACCTTCCCACACCTTCCCACACCTTCCCTTCCCACACCTTCCCTTCCCTTCCCTTCCCACACCTTCCCACACCTTCCCTTCCCACACCTTCCCACACCTTCCCTTCCCTTCCCTTCCCTTCCCTTCCCTTCCCTTCCCTTCCCTTCCCTTCCCTTCCCTTCCCTTCCCTTCCCTTCCCTTCCCTTCCCTTCCCTTCCCCTTCCCTTCCCTTCCCTTCCCTTCCCTTCCCTTCCCTTCCCTTCCCTTCCCTTCCCTTCCCTTCCCTTCCCACACCTTCCCACACCTTCCCACACCTTCCCACACCTTCCCACACCTTCCCACACCTTCCCACACCTTCCCTTCCCACACCTTCCCTTCCCACACCTTCCCTTCCCACACCTTCCCACACCTTCCCTTCCCACACCTTCCCACACCTTCCCACACCTTCCCACACCTTTCCTCCTTTTCCAAGTATCTATGTTGAAGACGTGACTATGATTAAGAAGCAACCCTGGCTCTAGGATGCAGACCTAGGACTGTTTCAGACAGAAGTACAGTGTGCAGGAGTCACCTGTTACACTTTCAACCTATGCTAAGGGTCTTCATAAATATACTGTCAACTCTCTTTTTTGATGGTACAGACTGTTCGTTTTCCTACACAAACTTAGAATGTTTATAGACGGAAAGGATATCTTGACACAGAAGTCTTACTTTTTATCTTAATAGCAATGAAGGAAGGAAGAAAAGCCAAATAAACATTCAGAAAATCACTGTGGACAAAGAAGCCAGTAACAATTCTGCATTTCTGGGAATTTGCACATTAAAATTTGTCAGTTGTTGACATGATACTCAGTTCTGTGCTTGATATGACAGAATCTGAAATAACTTGAACAGTAGGACTGTGTAAACAGGAAGGATTCAAAGTCAAGGCACTAAAAACTGGGTATCTCCTTCTTTTTCAGCCATTTTTCTTCACAGTGGGGAAGAAGTATAATTTTTAGTACGAGACCTGTGGCTTCTTAGTTTCCTGGAAGAACGTCTTAGTTGAATCCCATACACTTGACAGCTCTTGAAGCTGAGGATGAAAAATGGAAAAGTGGTCCTGAAAAAAAAGCCATTTCCCTTCAGGGCAGTGCAGGGGTTTGCCAGAGATGGAGAAGTCAGGATTTAGCTCCTGGTTGCCAGGCAACAGATAAGGAAGGAGCAGATCTCCTTTCTTAAAAAAAAACCTGAGTGGTCCTCCACCAGTGTTTGCACATAAAGAGCCACAGCTTGAAAAACAAGCAACAACAAAACCCATTTCTGCACAGACAAAATTACTCTGGACATTTTAAAGAGGGAAAGGATCTGCAGTTCACAAACTACATCCAAAGATCAATAGCACCATCACTTTTTTTCCTTTGTATGACCCCAGGCACTGGTTTTGTTTGTTTGGTTGGTTGGTTTGGTTTTGATTGGGTTTTTTGCTTGTTTTTTGGTGTAATTGTTTCAATTACAGCAAAAATAGTAAAAAAAAAAAAAGGAAGGTGAAGTTTTGGGGATTTATTTAGGGTTTTTTTTAATTAAAAAAACCCCCTTTTAATAGTAAGGCCATTGATATGAAAAAAGGGTTCAACCTTATTGCTTAAATAAATATGTCCAGAACAGGACATTAAAATGCTTCCAAGAAAAACAATTTTGACGTCCAGTCCTCATTCCTCTCATGCAGAAATAAACAAAAATAAGTACATTACTAATCCAGTGTTAAGTTCCTTGTTTTGATCTTATGTTTTATGGCAGAATTTGTTACTTTCCATGCTAATCTAATTTACCATATATGGTTGCACTTAATGAGGAAAACAGAAGGTTTATCTAGAAGGACAGGTGGTATTTCATGTTGAATTTATATTGCAGTATGTAAGTATGTTACCAGAAGTCATGCACATATACATGACTGTAGAAAAACTGGAATTGAAGTGAGGAATTGCCCTATTTGAGAACTCACTGGGTTTTTTTTTAATTTTTGTTTGTTTGTTTGTTTACTGGAATGATATATAGGTAAACAAATGTGATACCTTAAAAAACTTAACTTAGTCTTTTTCTATCTTCACTTTCTGGTAAGCTCTGGTAGGGGACAATATAACTTCATCCATGATCACTTCGTCCATGGCACAGTGATTCTATGAATAAACCTCTGAGGAAGTTTTCAGTAGAAAACATCAGCATGATTGCTATCCTACATAACTAAGCGTGTTAAGGTTTGGCGTCGTATTTTCCAACGTGCTTTGCTAAATAGCAGTGTTGATATTTAGGACTCTGCCTGAATGGCACCAGAGGATCCTCAGTTTTGGTTTTGATCTGAACCATTCTCATTCGTTACCTCTTCTTTCTTACTACAAGCAAGCCAGATCTCTATATTTTAAACAAAGAATGCCTTAGTTTTCCTGATCATCCATAAGCTGTAATTTATGATCTGTATTTCTACAAAATGCACTCAAATTAGAAAAATTCCCATTAATAATGTTTGAAAAAAATACCTTTGGCCCAGGACAAAAAAACCACATAGACACGAATAGTTCTTAACTTCTGTCTGAAGACACCTCTGCATTCCTCACATATTGTGACATAGGGCTAAAGTTCCTTTTCTTCTGGTGGTTTCTTAGTATTATATTCACTAGTACATTGCTGTACTTTGATTTGGCACGTCGTTTTGTATAAAGGAAGCATGAGATAACTCAAGATTTCAGAAACTTCCTTTCTTTTTGTTTTATTCACACTGAATAAATCCGTGGGATTTCAGTGCTTTACCTCATTATGGCTAATTAAAAACATATGGGTTAACACAAACTTTTACAAATGTTTAATTTCATATTTCAAGTGTGGATTTCCACTGAACTATTTTCTTAAAAAAAGTGAAACTAACTGATTGAAGTACTGAACCGCCACTTGTGAAGTCTTTATTTTCAAGGTTTACGCTGGTGTTTTTGCAATTTACCGAAGCATTAAACTTTCATGGCTGTGTTCACTGCATTTGGGAAATAAGACAAAGTTTAACAGATTTTTTAGAATATTGAATAATTTAGTTCTCTCTTAGTCATTTAACTATTTAACTCGGTTCTTAGAATTAAAAAAAGAAATCTGCCAAATTACATACTTTTTTAAAGAGAAGTCCTTTAGAAAATCTCTAAGATTCCTCCTTAGAAGACATTGCGGTTTTATGCCAATATGCTAAATAGAATCTTTTTAAAAACACAGTCAGTGAAGTATTTTTAAAAGTTCACAGCCATCAGAGGCATTCAGAAACGCTAATGTATTCTTTTTCGACCCATCTGTAGAGACCTTTACTTTAAACCTTTTTGATTAATTAATTTTTAAAATAGTGCTAAGAAAAATTGTGCTTAAACATTCTTTCATTAATTCTTTCCATTAATTAACCACCTTTTTTGCTAAGCTTTCTAGAGATAGTGGAAGAGGTTCGATTTCTCCACAAACCCTCCTCTCTTGTCTACTCGTCTTTCTTGCTCTCATCTTACCAGAATGCCACCCCCAAAGGAAATTTTGACTGAGTTATTTTACTTAATAAAGTATTATAAATGAGATGGAGCAGACAAATATTCCCAACACTGTCAAATTAAGGCCAACTTGTTGAATCTATGACAGGGAAAAGAACATTTTCATTTGTATCACCTATTGGTGTTTATGAGAATGTTTTCAATATAGAGAAAGCACTGAAGTAATAAGTATTCCATCTTGTACTTCCTGACCAGGGTAAGAATTCACAGCAGAAACTACAAATCAGTAATTCTCAAAGGTGGGATGTATAATTCTCTTGAAAAAGCATTAATTCAGTTTTGAGGAATAACTCAGGAACTTAATTCACTGTAAAGTTCATTTAGACAACAGATTCCTGGGTACATCACTTTCTTATCTGAGCCAAAACAAATTTTCAAATAACCAACAACTTTGTGTTAACTATGAAAAAACTGTTTAGGTAAAATTACCTGTGGATATAAATCTGTACTAATTGTTAAATGAGTTGCAAAACCAGAACAGTTTTTCTTGGATGTTAGCAATACTCCAAGCACTGATACCGGAATGCCAGTAGATGTCTATGCTTATAGGCATCATAATAAAAAACTAAAAGAAACTGTGGTGTGAAGCCTCAGAAGTAAAAAGTATTTGCTTTTAAGGACAATATCTTTCAATTATCAAAATGAAGTTTGTTTAACAATATGTTAAAAGCTAGCATAGCCGAAATATCTGCTATCTCTTCTTATTCACCTGCTGGATAATGATCATCTTGACACACAGTCAGTCTCTCACAGTTCAGATAATGTCACCTCGTTTTGCACTTTCCTCATCATACGATGTTTAGCTGCAGAGATTTATAGCCCTTTGAGAAAAAAAAAAACCAGATTAGACAATCAAGGACATCTAACCTGGGAAATCATAAAAAATAGGTAACAATAGAGATTTGTTAAACTATTTGACAGTAATAGGAACATAAAAAAAAACAAAAACCCACGAACCACCAACCGGAATAAGGAACAAGAATTATTTAATCCATACCTCTTAAATTTGTTAAACATTATGAATTTTATACTAATAAAAATAGTATTTTTCACCAAAAAATTCATTATTTCAGTCTTGTCAGAATACAGGTGTCCATATTAACTTCCAATGACATTTTCTTTACAGCCAAAATGTATATTATCTATAGAAGCATAGAACTGCAATCCAGTAACTTGAAACTTGGTGTATGACATGACGAACAAAACCAAGTCAGTTCAGTGAGGATGCTGTTCTTCCTGTGAAACTATTATTTCAGTGCTTACGTATTTGAAACGGAAATCTTAATCAAAGAAGATTAGTAAAGTTTCGAGTATTAAGGGCATTAATAATTATAAAACTTAGCATTTCAAAGAAAAGCAATTTTAGCTCTTTGCATAAGTCTATTCTGCAATTAAATTGTTAGCAAAAAAAATTCCTTCAATTCTTCAGAGGTGTTAGGAAATTCCCTTGATGGAAATAAACAACTTACTTATTCAGGAGAATAAGGGATATATATTATTTGCTGATATTTTATTCTTATTACTTTGTTTTCCTTTTACTAGTCTACATTAATCCTGCTCCCTGTGGGTGATCTCCCGCAGGAATGTAGGACAGTCTGTACACCTGAGACTGAGTAAATCTTCAATGAACAGAGTCATGTTGTGGGGATTATTTATGAAGTCACCAAGGATCTCAGACAAAGGAAATCTGCAAAAAATTATCAGTAGTAATTTGAGTAAGTAGGAGTTTTACTTCGTCTTTTCTTGTTCCAGCACATTCTGAAAGTATATACTTGCAATATTGTGCTTATAATATATGCACAAATAGCAACGAACCATTATTAATTTTTAATAAAAAATGAAATCCTGGAAGGGTCAAAATGAGCAGAGTGTCCAAATATTTCTCAGTAATGGATTTTTCTTGAAATATTGTAAATTGTGGAGTTTCCAGGAAGTTTAGAAACTCACCCTTGGATGCTCTTGCCTTATTATATCACTCTTCTACTTCGTGATTAAAAGGTGAAATAAATACATTTTTTTGATTTGATGTGCATCCTTTGTACCTTTTACAAAGGCTAAAATAATAAAAAATGTCCTCCATTATTATTTTTAAAGGGACCAAAAGATGCACCTTACCCCTCTATTTAGCTTTCAGATCTATTGAGATATAATTAAAAATTGAGACTCTTTCTTAACTGTGAAAGAAAGCCTTTTTTTTTTTTCTGTGACTTTGATCTAAGTGGAACAAATTCTATGGAGCAGGTAGAAATCCTTCTGTTCTTACTAAGAATGTAGCAGAATGCAGTTGATGCATCTTTACTACTTATATTTCTTGCACTTCCTTAGTGAATCAGTAAGTTTCTATATTCTTTTGAAACTTAAACACTTTCATGAAGGAACTTCGGTAACTGAACGTATAACATGAAGTGTGAAGTGCATTCAGGTGTCTAATGTAATATAAATGAAACAGGCAAAGCCATTTCTCGTAAAGTTATTAAAATCCCAGATTAACAGAAGAAATCCTTCATTCTAGAAAGCATGCAATTTTTTTTAATAACAAAAGCTATTAAAAAAAAGAAACAAACAGAAAATGACAACTGTCTTGAAGAACAAATCCTTCTCAAAAAAATAGAATTTTTTTCTGATTTTTTTTTTTGTTTGTTTCTTTTATTTCCAGAAGTGCAATTACAGAAGAGTGATGAGCAGAAAACATGGAAAGAAGCCCTACAAATTAAATCTGAAACACGTAGTCATTTAAACCAATAATTGTATTATACTTTACCACTTCTTTTTTCTCTTGTTCCTTTCCCTTTTCTTACTTCATTTTCTTCATTTTCATGAATGAGAAGGGCCCACCAACTTACCATTGAATGCTTCATTTGGCCACAGATGGGTATCTATTGTCCTTTGACTTATTCCAGGGCATCTTGCCAGGCCTTTGGTCGCCTGTCCAGAAGGGCACGCACACTTCCTGGATACCTGGGTTTAAAGCCACTGGCTGTGTATGCATTATTTTGAGTAAGTCAGTTGTCTTGGAAGGTACCAGATATCTGTGGGTGGCAACTGAATGAAATCCTAAGGGCCTGTTCCAGGATGAGCTGAATAACTCACTAGGCTCTACTGAAGTACATTCCCATCAGCTCCAGCATATGCTCAGACCCAGCTGACATGTGCACACCTTGAAGTACTTTTAGATAACTCAGTCTTTAACAAAAACCCACACCCAGCTTTTAAACAGGCAAAAAGAGTTGCAATCAAAGTCCTTTTATCTGGATATTTGATTTATAAAATATCTACAGTATTAGCCTATTTTATTTTATTTTTTGTCATGACAGAATGGTTGGGATTCAGCTTCCCTAATTTTGGCAACCTGATTCAATTGCCTAAACATTTGCATTTCTTACAATTTGAGATGAACTAGTTTCTCTCTCCTTACCTCCAGCTACTAAACTAGAAGACAACAGTTCTCCTACATATTCTTTGTCATACCTGCCAGCTTTGTGAAGAGGTCTTCAGCATCCTACTGCATCTTAAATGGCATGAGTGTCCAACTTTAGCAACGGAATCAACTGTTAGGTGTCAAAGTAGAGATACATACATTTAAGCTAGTCTTTGTAGGCTGTCTTTGTAGCTAATGAGGCACAATTTATCTGCCTTTTTTAAATAATCTATGGTAGGATAACATAACTGGCAATCTGTAAGTTTGACTTTGTTCCAATTTGCTGTAAAGTAAATCTAAGATGACTAAATCAAATGTAGACATCCATAATTTAATTTATTGGATTTATTGGTGTATTAGGTCTACATTTGGTTAGATGGGTTCTATTCAATATGGCCAGTCTGATGGATGCAGTCTGTCACCGATTTGCCAAGGCTGGCCAATCACAGGATGAACACTCTCTCTCTAATTAGCCCCCATCTTGTTCCAGGAGAAAGGGTTAAGAAAAGAGATAAGAATAAAAGAAAAAAAGTTTGTGAGTTAAGTTTAGGAAACTAAACCTGTTTTAATAACAATAGAAAGATATTACATACAGAACAACACGGTATTAACAAGTTGATATAGGATCAGAACTGGTGCAGTGAGGTGGCGGGGGGGGGGGGAGGAAAAACATGCAAACCATGATTAAAGAAACAACAGCGATAAAAAGCTACCTGGCAGTTCAGTGGCAGTGGCACATGGCGCGGCTGGGCGGTGCAGAGCAGAGTGCCGGTGGAGTCGTCAGTCCAATCACAGGGCTGTGCTGGCAAAGCAATGGCAGGAGAAAACAGCAAGAGCATGTGGAGCAGCTGGGTGGCCAGACCGGGAGCATCAGGAAACAGCAGCGGAGGCAGCAGTGGCAGTTGAGAAAGGAGAGCAGCACCGAGCAGCAGCGACATGGGGTAGCCCCAGAGAGGACTGGCAGTGAGGTATCGTGACAGTGCCGAGCAGCAGGCAAGATCATGGCAGGTGGCAGTGCCAAATGGCAGGGAGAAAGGGGGGTCACGGTACCTCCGAGCAAGGGTGAAAAGGGGGTGTAGTTTTATCTGCAGGCCATTTCTAAGGAAACATCGAGCCCGCCAAAAGCTCCACAACCAGTGAGATGCGCTGATGTACATGGAAGGGACACATTATTGGCTGTTTGATGTGTCCATCACAAACAAAGCAACCCTGTTTATCTTAAACCAGGACACAACCAAACATATGAAACAGTTTATTTTGGTAACATCACCTATGATTTCATAAAGGAGAAATTCCATAAGACTGCATCATTATTGCCAAGATATATTTCTTTCTCTATTGAGTGCCTTTTTAAAATTTCTGTTCTCATTTGTCTTAATATTCTACTTCATCCTTCCTTAAACACCAAAAACTTCTATACAAATGAGAATATTCATATATTTTTTCAGTGATTCTGTTCTAATTAATTGAAACTGAAATCAATGCCTACTACAAAATAGAGAGCATACAGATTATTTTACTTTAATTAAATAGGTGTTAACACTTCTGTGAAATTCAATATATTTAAATTACAGATTACATGCTACTTTCCTCTTAACCTACTATTTTTAGTCATATCTATACTTCTAAAAACTTTATGTTCTCAAAAGCCAAAGCAACGGAAGTTTATAACAGCTTTAATCTTCCCACATTTGATTTTGCTTCAAAACAGTTATTGTAAGGCAGTTTTAGAAAAGGATTAATTATGTCAACTGGTTACTGCTGTAGGCATAAAAACAGTAGGTTATTAGTCATCATCAAATTTTAGAGATTTTGGATGGAAGTACAGGTGTAGTGTAGGAATATGCCTGCAAGTTAGAAAGGATTTCACATGAAAGGGGAAAAGAACCTAATCCATGAAAATCCTGTCAAAGCAAGGACTTAAGCGCCAAATTGTCCTGATTCCCCACAAGTATTCCAATCTGCTTATTTTCTAATGCTGGCTAACCTGTAGGGGACTAGACTATTTAAGTTCTTCTCCATTTAGCATGAAAATCTCATACAAACGTAACAACAGGCATGCATTCATGCTCGGAGGTACCTCTTTTGGCTACAGAACTGCCTATCACTTAGCTTTTCTGCAGTGCAGGCTGCAGTGAATAACTTCTAAAAAGTGCTTATTGTCCTGAGAAGGCTGAAAACATAGCTTTGGTGCCAATATTTTTCATGACAGATAACTGATGTGAACGAGTATCCCATGTGAAATACAAGCCCTCTTCAGTTTGAGGGACGGCACAGGATTTCTTCAGTTTGCCCGGTGTTTCTGGGTTACATGGCAATACCTTGTCCCACATCCCTTCCCCTCTTCTTTACGCTGGTAGGTATGCAAGGATGACAGTGAACAAGTAAACGGGATTGCGGCTTCAGCTGTGATAAAGCCATTTGTGTTGAGGTGGGGGACAAGGAAGAACAGACTCAGCATCTTGATCTCATCTGCCAGTTTCTCTTCTGTAGGCTGTGAAAAGTAAACCATATGCTTACATATTTTGGGGAAAGGAGATCCTACTTCTTCCTCCTGCAAAATGTGAGTCAGGTTCCGTTTCGCCCTGGCAGCCATGGCTTTGCAAGTCTGGTTACACCACAGCCAGCAACAGAAGGACAGAGTATGTTTTAGGCCAAAGAAAGCTAAACCCCAGAGCTTATGCCCACCGAGCAATTGGGCAAACTAACAGCTAATTATGCAAAAGGAGGGCAGGGGAAGAAGACAATGTGTCAGAGGACTGTCACAACTCTCTTTTCCTTTATTGTACCCCATTAGGCATTTGCTCTGTGAAACAGACTAGGAGATAGGGCCAATATTATATTCCTGGTTTCGTATTTTCTGTATTTTCTTAACGGAGCCAAGTACGGCTGAGTTATATATGGAGGATTTTTCTGTCCATCGTTTTCATGAGACTTGGGGTGAATCTCAATGGAGACATCCTCCACAGGAAAATTTAGGCTTCTCTTGAGGGCGACTAGATTATACTGACTGATATTTGGATGCTTGAATCATGCTTTAGCTAAGTGTCCACTTAGGAAATATTAGAAAATGCTTAAAAACCTTTTTTTTTTCCGTACCATTAATTCAATATTCAGAAACTTCTAATCATATACAAGAAATTAGTAGCTCATTTGTCAAAAAAAAAAAAAAAAAAGAAAAAGAAGAAGACACACACTTTTCACAAAAAAAAAAAATATATAAACACCACCCCACCCCTGTCTGGTTACAGTGTGCCTGGCTTGTCCATGAAAAAAAGGAAGTGAAAGTGTCCCTTGATTTAAAGAACATATTAAGATTTCTTGAAGGTAATCAGGGCTAGAGCTGCTAGCAAAGGGATTGGAGAGTAAGGAAAAGGAAAGAGAAGGAGATTTACAAAAAAGTTAACTCGCAGGGTGTATTTGGTTTCTGTGCTAAAGTTTTTTGTATTGGTGGGCAGGAAGGGGCTGCAGGGGTGGCTTCTGTGAGGAGGTACCAGGAGCTGTCCCATGTCAGTCAGAGCCAGTTTTAGAGGCTTTAAGATAGACCTGTCATGGTCAAACCTGAGCAAATAAACAATGTTGGTAGCACATCTGTGATAACGTATTTCAGAAAAGGTAAAAAACACTGTGCGGCAGCCTTGAGAGAGAAGTGAGAAAACGTGAGAGAAACAGCCCTGCAGACTCCAAGCTTAGAGAAGAAGGAGGGTGGTGGTGACACAGGTTGTCCCCCTGCAGCCCATGGAGGAACTCATGTCAGAGCACGTGGGTGTGAATGACCTGAAGCAAGCCATGGAGAGCCCTCACGGGAGAAGGCTCCTGGCAGGAACTGTGGCTTGTGCAGAGGATAACACATGAGAGCAGGTTTTAGTAATTTCTTTAGCTGTCTCTTAAAAAACCCAAGATTTTCTACAGTTACTAACAATACACTGTGGAATAGCATTTTTGACATAATGTCTGCAGTCGGTTTGTGCATACATATAAATAGAAGCAAATTTAACAAAAAGAAAAGCATCCTATATCTTACTATAACATGATGTGGAATTTTTTGTTGCAGCTGAAGAAATTATTCTTTGCAGGATTTTTTGCTTTCTTTTAAGTTTGAAAGTATTTTCAGACAACTATTTCTATTAGATAATTAATCTATTTGTTTGCTTAGAATTATCTCATTTAGGAGGCTGGCAAATTCAAACTATAAAAAAAAAATCTTGAAAAATAAAAAGCCTTCCATTCATTTATCACAGAGTTGCAGTGAACGTCATTCAGAAAATTAATCTCCATGCCTCCATGGATAAGTGTGTTAGAGTACTTTCATATAATAATTTGACTGACTTTCAGTACAAATTTCAGCTTTATGAAACTCAAAGTGAAAATGTGGATTGCGAAATCACATTGATATTAAAAAATAATGTCCAGGTGAAATGCTGAAATATTAAAATATTATTTTTCATAAACTTCCCTAATTTTATCAGTAATGATAATTAGCAATAGTTCGGCTGGTCACAGAAGTCTTTAATAGTGTTTGTTCAAGGGAAACTAATGTTAATTTCTGGGAAACCAACTTATTTTAATAATAAATATTACCTCTCATTTATGGAAACATGCAGTATTCATTCACTAGAAGACTTTTAAACACTTGCTAATATCATACACAATACAGGAAATATAGCCAGAGAGAATCCACTATATGAAGTCAAGATGCTACTGTGTATACTACCCCGTCTTTGACTCCTGGGAGTAGCTTTTCCGTGCATGTGCTCATCTAAACAAACACATTCTTCAGGAAACTTTCTTGTTGATGATAACATCTTCAAAATAATTGTTGACATTAAGGCTACACAATCAAAAATTCAGAATTATGTCTGTCCAAATCTGAAAGCAAATCACAGAACCAAAGAATAGTTTGGGTTGGAGGGACTTTTAAAGGTCATCTAGTCTAACCTTCCTGCAGTGAGCAGGGACATCTTCAATTAGATCATGCTGCTCAGAGCCCTGTCCAACCTGACCATTACTGTTTCCAGAGATGAGGCATCTACCACCTCTCTGGGAAACCCGTTTCAGTATTCCACCACCCCCACTGTAAAAAAATTTTTCCTTATATCTAGTCTAAATCTATCTTCTTTTAATTTAAAACCATTACCCTTGCCTTGTCACAACAGGTTCTGCTAAAAAGACTGTACCCATCCTTCTTATAAGCCCCCTTTAAGTACTGAAGGTGTGCAAGAAGGTCTCCCTGGAGTCTTCTCCATGCTGAACAACCCCAAATCTTTCAGCCTGTCCTCACAGCAGAGGTGTTCCATTCCTCTGATTATCTCCTTGGTCCCACTCTGGGGGCACACTGGCAGGTTCATGTCCTTCTTGTGCTGAGGACTCCAGAGCTGGATGCACTACTTCAGATGAGGTCTCACCAGAGCAGGGCAGAGGTGTAAAATCACCTCCCTTGATCTGCTGGCCACACTTCTTTTGATTCAGCCCAGTATTCTGTTGGTGTTCTGAGCTGCGACCACACATTGCCAGCTCATGTGCAGCCTTTCTTCTAGCAGTACTCTCAAGTCCTCCTCAGCAGGACTGCTCTCAATCCTTTCATCCTCCAGACTGTATTGATATTGAGCTTTGGCCCAACTCAGGTGCAGGACCTTGCACTTGGCCTTTTTGAACCTCATGAGGTTCACACGGGCCCAATTTTCCAGCTTGTCCCGGTCCCTCTGGATGTCATCCCATCTCTTAGCTACACCACTCAGCCTGGTGTCATCTGCAAACTTGCTAAGGGTGCACTTGATCCCATTGTCTACGTCATTGATGAAGATATTAAACTTGTTCCAGTACAGACTCCTGAGGGACACTACTTGTCACCGATCTCCATCTGGATATCAAGCCATTAACCACTACCCTCTGCATGCGACCATCCAACCAATTCCTCATCCACGAAACAGTCCACCCATCAAAACGATCTCTCTCCAATTTAGAGGGAAGGATCTTGGAGGGGACTCTGTTAAAAGCCTTACAGGAGTCCAGAGAGATGATATCAGCAGTATTCCCCTTGTCCGCTGATGTAGACACTCCATCATAGAAGGTCACAAAGTTGGTCAGGAAGGAATTCCCCTTGGTGAAGCCATGCTGGCTATCTCAAATCACCTCCCAGTCTTCCATGAGACTTCGCGTAGATTCTATAAGGATCTGTTCCATGATCTTCCCAGGCACAAAGGTGAGAATGACAGGTCGGTAGCTCCCAGGGTCTTCCTTTCCACCCTTTTTAACAAAGTATGCAATGGTTTCCTTTTTCCAGTCACCAGGGACTTCACCTGACCACCAGGACTTTTCAAGTATCACGGAGAGTGGCTTGGCAACGACATCAGGCAATTTACTCATGACTCTGGGGTGCATCTCAGCAGGTCCCATAGACTTATGTATGTTCAGGATCCTCAGGTGGTCACAAACCTGATCTTCTCTTAGCCTGAGAGGGATTTTGCTCCCTCAGTCTCCGTTTGTGGTCCATCCACTTAGGAGATGTGTGAAGAGAGGCTGGCAGTGAAGGCTGAGGCAAAAAAGTTGTTGAGTACCTCAGCCTTCTCCTTGTCTGTTGTTACCAGCTTGCCAGTCTTGCTTATGGGGGGGACACAACTTCTTTGACCTTTCCTTTTCTGATTTTGACATACCCGTAGAAGCCCAAAGGATTCTTTGCATCCTACATTTGATGAGACAAACTGAAGGACTCTTTTACTCTCACTGATAACTTTTGTTCTTGGCAATCAGATTGTTGTGGTTTAGGATTTCGGCTCTAGGCCAAGGAAGGGGGCTTTCCCCCCACCCCTTCCTTGTTTAGGCAGGAAAGGAGGTTTTGCTGCCTTGTCTCCAATTTCTCTCCTGCCTCTGGAGCCAAGCCATGTCAATCAACACCTCTTTGAATAACACGATAAAAATCTGCAAACACGTCGCTTCTGTTAGTGTGGATTTTTCTGTTCCAAAAGAGAGAACTCCTGAAGATGTCACCTCAGCAACTAGGACAGTAAAGATCTTCTGAGCAGCAGGCAGACTTTTTACTTTGGTGATTACTGGTGGGGGGGGGCGTGGGGAGGGGAAGAAGGCATCGGAAGACAGGAAAAACTGGAAGTTTCCCCCAACTCTGAGAGGAGAATAACTGCTGGTGAGGGAGGAGAAAAAGGGTCAAAGTGCTGAGAATAAAGGCCCCGATGGAATGTGGAGAAGACCCTAGAACGTCCCCTGGAGACCCAGTGACTCTTCAGTTTTGGAGCCGGGCTGAGAACAGTGCGGGAGCCATTGACCCAAGGGATGCACACCCCAGAGAGAGGCTATGCATTGCAGAGGAAGTTTTTCCTGAAAAATTCAACTTGGAACTTAAATGCAAGAGGTTTAGCAGGACTGTGCTTTTCCCTTCCCCCTCCTCCCCCCTCACTCCCACCAAGCCACACCCCCACACCCCACACCCTACCCCACCCCCGTTCTCTGGTACCGACTGTGTGTGAGGGCTCATAGTAAGTGGGGAGGGATAGAGTAGAGGAAAAGATATGTATATATATATATATGCATTTAAGATCACTGTTCTCTCTTTCTTTCTCTCCTACCCAAATTTAAGTGATGATTAGTCGTTCTCATTGTTTTTGAATTATGTTAATTTTTGTTCCCCCCTATTCAAGCCTGCTTCTTTGCCTGCAGCCATAAGTGATGTGTTAAGCCCCCATTCATTCCCAGCTCGAACACTTAAGTTTCTTTTGTTTACCTCTTGGAGGCGATAAACGTCCCCTGAGAGCAAATTGTCGCTTTTTGCTGCCTTTTAGTTCTTTTGAACGGTGACACTGACATAACTGGATTTCCAACCAAACAATTTTCAGATCCTAAAAAAAATCCTTCAGTCCAATACATCTACTTTTACATATTGTTGTTGCTGTTCAACCAGCAGTTTCCTGTGAATATACCCAAAGAAAAAGTACTCTGCAATATTTCCAATAGGGCCAGTTTATTAAGCTTATCAATGAAGCATGAAAAACTTCCTCTTCATTTACTGCAAAAAGTGTATTTCTATGTCTGTGGAAGTAATACTTATTTGCACTCTATATTAAACTGTTTTCTAAAGCTGAAAATCATAATTATGTATGCACCACACGTCATACCAGTTTCAGTAAAACATTTTTGTTTGGTTTATGTTAGAATTATGATAATTTTCACTCAGTAAGATGAATTAGAGATAGAAGAATCTTCTATATGCATTAAGTAACTTTTATTTTGAATAAGTTTCTTGATATAAACTGCAACAGTCAGTTCAATAAATAGTCTGTGAACCATAAATTATAAGCAAATCCTTCAGAAAAATACACAATTTAAAGAAAACTGTCCCTTCTTCCACTGGGGCATCTATGTATCAAGAACATTTTCCCTGGGATTTTATTCTGCATCATGACACTTTGGCAATAACGTCTGTCATATACTATGATATATTACCATACTAGACCATATATTTCCATGGCAAACTGAGGCCATTAACATAAATATAGCACTTTTCCCAGCAGTCAGTGCAGTTGGGGTGCACAGGCAGGCAGAATTCTTCCTCAGAACTCTGCAATGACAGTGGTGACTACTGAACTTCGTGGTTGAAGGGTAATCACGCAGAACACAGAGCACACGGGGAACAGAGGAACACCAGACACCTCCTCAGTGAAAAGGGAGATCCCTGACCTGGCTGTTGCCAGGGCCATTTAGGAGAATGCTGAGATGGTTCCAACCAGTGTGAGATCCCCTGAGAGGGGGCAACCAAACAAGTTCTCTCCAAATCTCTTTGCAGACCAAAGGGTATATTTCCGACGGGGCTATAGGACTCATTATGGGAGGCAGGTGACGGAGTATTTTTGAACTTTGCATAACTACTTATAGGATATTTTTAAGCAGATTGCAGGAATGTGGATGACTTCTTATGGAATATGTTTAGAGGAAGAAACAAAGACAGGGAAAGGGAGAGATTAAGGTGAATAGAAGAGACAAAGAAGTGCTGAAAAACAGAGAAGGGATAAAATGGACCCGTAGAGTGCAAATAACTTCTTGGTACGCACACTTGTTTGATTGAGCCTTATTCTCATTAGATACTGTTACTTCTACCTATCTTCTGTGTGGATGCACCCTTGATTCTGAGTATGTGTGAATATGATTGAGCTTCAAGCTAGAACAGCCAGCAAATAGCCTGAGTTCTAATCAAACGGAGTGGGGATGTGAACCTCCAGGCTTGTAGGTGCAAGTACCAGCACCTGGATACACCAGGGGGAACTGAAGGCAGCTGGTGGATAGGTTGATTGTCCAAGGCCAGCTGTTGTGAGATATGAGTATGTGTATACGCACAGATATCTGTATATTCCACTAACAGAGCTCAGTTTGAATCACCTGATCAGCTGGACAGAAAAAACCAGCCAGGCAGCCCGTGCTGTTCATGTCTGTGTGAATGCTGTGTAAAGTGCCAGGGCTGTAAACACTATGTTCTCTGTCTGTGTTACTCCGTGGCATGCTGTATATTCATACTATACATATGTCTGTATGCTTCTGTCAGAAATTCTTAGTCTTAAAACTGGCTGAACCTGCACACATGGAGCCAACGTAACCTTGCATCTACAGGGCTACTGGCTTCAGCAATCTTTAGCATCAATGTGCTACACCTTAGTCTGTAACATCAGCTGCAGCAACTGCCCCGCACCATATCAGAATCAGACATTACCCCTGAGGGAAGGTGCTACCACCCTAGCCTCTGGCAGTGCCTGCTGCTCTGAGAGTGCCCTAGCAGTGCCTGGTGCCTCTTTTCAGGGCCTAAGCAGTGGCTTCCCCTGTGGGAGTGATGCTCTTGGTGAGGTGATGGGTCACCACCCGAAAGGGCTGTGGGAGGAGGTGAGCAAGCTGTGCACCATCAGGGAGGATGAACAGGAGATTCACAGGGGCTTCAAAGACCTGACAGACCCCACAGCCCCAGCTGTTCCTCCAAGAACATGGAGACTACCCTAACAGGGAGCAGTGGATGGAGGCACCCACAATGGAGGAGGCCAGAAACGTGTGACTTCTGGCAACGCAGCAAAGCTTCTTCTCTTTCGGCAGTTCTGCAGCTCCTGAACAGCTGTAGTGCCTTGGGAAAAGGTGAGGAAGAAGATGACCTCCAGTTAGGCAGGCAGCAGTGACACCTCAGCCTGAACCAACAAAGAA
This sequence comes from Bucorvus abyssinicus, assembly GCA_009769605.1. Lineage (NCBI taxonomy): Eukaryota > Metazoa > Chordata > Aves > Bucerotiformes > Bucorvidae > Bucorvus > Bucorvus abyssinicus. Next base: position 130,614,790 of record CM020024.1, read on the forward strand.
AAGGAGGGTGACAATCACTGGAGGTGCTCTGTGGTGGGGGATGGAGGCACCCACTTGCTGATCTAAGCTGATGTTTATGAAGTCTTGCTGCTTGTCATTTGTTTGCCTCTTGGATCTCAGAGAGAGACTGACAAGGCTTGTCCAGCCCTCTGACTATTCCCCTTGCTGCTCATCCAAGTAGGCATCAATGAAACTGCCAGGGGAAACCCTGCACATGTCAAGGGTCGTTACAGAGCTCTGGAAGCAGGACAGAGTAAGTGAAGGGCAGAGGGCAGCAGGGATGGTTACTCCAGCTGGAGGCCCAGGTAGTGGCTTCAGTCCCTCCAGTAAGGGGGAAAGGCTGAGGCAGAAGTGGATGCACCAACATATCAACACCTGGTTGAGTGGCTGTTGCCAGAGACAGAGCTTTGGCTACTATGACCATGGGACCCTCTTTGAGGAAAAAGGACTGCCTGCAAGGGACAGGATCCATCTGACAAAGGGGCCAAAAGGCTAAAGTAGGTACATCAGGGACGGGTTGTCATCATTTGAAAAGATGCAAAGGTAGGGAGAGGGCAGTGAAGAACTCAGCTAGTTCAAACCCCTGTTTAGATCAAGGTCAATTAGAGCAGTTTTCTCAGGACCATGTTCTATCAAGTTCTGACTATCTCCAAGGATGAAGAATCTACAACATCTCTGGGCAACCTGTGCTAGTGCTTGGCCACTCTAATCACATTAAAAAAAAACCCAACAAAACCAATTCTTACATTGAAACGGAATTTCCTATATTTCAATTTATGCACACTGACCGCCATCCTGTCACTTGGCAGCACTGAAAGTCTGTATCCCTGTTCTTTACACAACCCCACGCTGATTTGTCCTCAGCCTTCCTGTTGGCCCATTTCTGTAGCTTGTCAAGGTCCCTCTGAATAGCAACACAGCCCTTCTTATATATCAGTCACTCCACTCAGCTTGTATCAGATGTAAACTGGTTGAGAGTGCATGCTGTCACATTACTCAGGTCATTGGTGAAGCATTTCAAGACTCCTGGTTCCAGTGTCGAACCCTGAGGTACACGAACGGTGATTGGCCTTCACCTGGACTTTGTGCTGCTGACTACAGCCCTTTAAGACCAACAGCTGAGCCAGTAGTCAGTCCATATCACCATCCATTTATCTTGTCCATATTTTTTCATTTTATCTAGAAGGATGTTGCTGAAGACAGTGTTGAAAGCCTCACTAAAGTCGAGGTGAAAACATTCACTATTCTTTCTTTGTCCATTTATTTCTCTGTAGAAGGCCATCAGGTTACTCAGGCATGACTTGACCTTCAAAAATCCATGGCAGTTATTCAAAGTCACTTTCTTGTCCCTCATTGTATTATTATTCAGATTATTATATCATATCATTATTATTCACATTTTTAAAAATGGTTTCCAGGAGCATTTGCTCCATCACTTTCCCTGGGATTAAGATCAAGTTGACTGGCTTGTAGTTTCTGGACCTTCCTCCTTGCCCCTCTTGAAGAAAGACATAACATTTCCTTTCTTTCAGTCCTCAGGAACTTTCCCCAATCACCATGAAGTTTCAAAGATTATGCAAAGAGGTGTTAATGACATTAAGAGCATTGCCGTCTCCTCCAGCAGCTCTAGGGATTTCTGGCCCATCCAGTGCCCAGGGACGTGGGCTCTCTGCCGAGGCTGAGGGACGTGCCTGCTGCTTTCCCTTTTGCAGGTTCAACCAGTAGTGAAGGTGAGCTCCTATCCCAGAGATAAACAAACAAATACACACAGAGGACACCAAGAGGGCCAGTCACACAGACTGCCGCTGACAAGGCGCTGCCTTCAACAGCACCCACATACAGGAATCACATCAGACACAAATCCAGACAGACAGGTTCCCTCCTTCTCTTGGCAGAAGGTCACTAGTGCAGCACACATACAACTCTCTCCAGGTTCACAAGCACACACATATTTGCAGATCCCCCAGGCACCAGCATGATCCCTCTGCCTGCCCAGCATCCTCGCTGGAGTTCCAGTCCCTTTTACCCATCCCAATGTCCCCTCAGTTCACTGGCTGGTCCACCTTGGTGCTTGCTGCAAATATGCAGCACTCAAGCAATTGCCCCATAGGCACTAAAACACCAGCACGGAACCTCCACTTCCCTGATAACAGCCCGGATCTGATGTCCTTCCACTCACTGGCTAGTCCAGCTTGCAGTTTGCTGGTGAACTCACACCTCACACACCCAGTTTGGGGAAGACACAGCCACTTGCCTCCAGCAGCTGGCACCAGGCATACAGGCTGTGACCCTTGGTCCTGCTCCAGTCACCTGAGTGCCCAGACATTATATCTAGAGTCAACCTGGGTCACCTCACCCTGCCTCCCTCCTTGCACACATCCTTTTAATGGCTGAATTTTGTCAGGAACTGCTTGTTCATCCATGAAATCTCGTGCTGTGTCTGCTTGATATCCTGCTCATGGGTCTGGGTTATTCTTGAGCTTGGAGATGGAAATCTTTGAAAATCAATCAGGTCTCCTGGATCACTCTACTCTCCAGGACCCTCTCCCCTGGTGCTCTTCCAAGCGGATCTCTGAAGAGGCTGAACTTTGCTCTTCTGAAGGCAAGGGTTGTGATCCTACTAGTTGCTTTGCTTCCTCCTCTCAGGATCCTGAACTCTACCATCTCACAGTTAGTGAAGCCAATGTTGACCCCAGCTAGTTCTTCCTCGTTCATAAGTATCAGCTTTAGGAGGAAGTTGTCATCAATGCACTCTAGAAACCTCCTGGGTTGCTTGTGCCCTGATATATTGACTTTCTAGCATATACGGAGGTGGTTCAAGTCCCTTGTGAAGGCAAGGGTCTGTGAACATGAGGCTTCTTCCAGTTGTCTGGAGAAGGTTTCAGCTACGTTTTCCTTATCATGTGATCTGTAACAGACACTCACCATCTCACCCATGCTGATCTTTCCAGTAATCCTGACCCACAAACTCTCAGCTGGCTCCTCATGAGCTGGCTCCGAGCATTCCCGCTGCTCTCTTACAGAAATGGCAACTCCTCCACTTCACCATCTCAAGCTATTCTTCCAAAAGAGCCGATTCACTGCAGCACTCCAATTGTGTGAGCTACCCAACCACGTTTCTGTCATCCAAGTGAGATTGTAGCCCTGCAACTGCAGGCAGACCTCTTATTTCCTCCCGTTGGTCCTCTGTGTATGTGCATTAACACACAGGCGCTCCAGTTGTGCTCCTTAACTAGAGAAGGTATGAGAGCTCCCCCTGTTATACTGTCATATAGATCTTCTGTATGTGGCCCTTTCAGCCCTGTATTGTTGATTACGAGGTCTTTCCTTTTTATATCACCCTGTGCCACTTGCTTGGCATTAAAATATACAGCAAAGTGAATATCATAGCAGAAAATAGAGCAAAGTAATTCTGTGAGTAGAGACTTTAGTTAGCATGAACATTAACTTTGTGGAAAGAAAAATTAAGAGAAGACAACGAGGAAGTCATGATCAATGAAAGCCGGGTGCAAATGTTTGTAAAGGATCAAGGGCAAAGGGATCAAGGGCAAAGGAAAAGAACACCTCCAAATATTTATCCACTCATGAAAACCCAGAGAAGGTCCCCAGTGTTGCTCAAATTGTTCCCGTCCTTGCCCTGGGTTATCTCACTACTGTGCTCCTCACTCCAACAGGACAGAGCAGACAGCCAAATTGTTAGTCTCCCCAAAGTGAAATCATGTACGTCTAGAGTAGGAGTTTATTCTTTTTGAGCTGTATTTTGTAGCTTTTTAAAAATTTTCTATTAAGAGTTCATGCTTCAACATATGCTTATTTTTTTATTATTTCCTTTGTTTATCTTCTTGTAATCTCTGTATCATTTTGACCCAGATCACTGTGTTCATGTCACAGATGACTAGGTTCTCTGCTCCGTCTTCCTGTTCTGTCCTACCCTTAGCCCTTCAGTATAGTTCATGCAGCATGATTATTTGTTAGTATATGAGAAGCCAGAAATAAACTATGGCTGTGACAAATGCTGTGTAGTGGAGTATTAACTTCTTACTGGGAAGCTGATATCATAAACAAGAATGAAGAACTCCTTTCTTTGAGCAAACTGGCAACACTTAGAGCTTCTTTACGGTTTTGTTATGAACTTTGAGAATACAAAACATGACTTATTATTCCGGACTTTAGAAATAATACCTGCAGCTGCAATATCATAGGTTAACCAAAAATTAAAGGCACCATTTTAAATCACCGAGCTCTGACTGAGCCTGTAAAACAACTCTGCTGGATGCGTAGTGCAATTACTCTATGGCTATGCTACCTGCTGGGCTCTCTGACCTAAGCATGTAGATGTAATACTTCTGAGGCAGAATTTACTTTCAAATGACTAAAAGAAAAAAAAAAAGTTAGGATTCTGAACTATACCAATCTAGGCTCTTTGGTTGCTATTGGAGAGAGGTGATTCTAGTGGGGAAGGGAACATGTTGGAAGTCATACAACTGGCCAGACAATTTTAATTTTGAAGGGAATCTAGTAAAATAGTTTAAACTCTGCAGACGCTCCACTTCAAAATGATGAAAGCTGGGCTAAGATCAATCCTAGTTTCACTGTCTGGATAAAAAGAGTTGTATTATTTCATAAGACTTAATCTGTAACTCTCATAAGGTTGCTTTTTTTTTTTTTTTAATAGTCTTAGCCTGATACAGAACTTAAAGGTAACAGGAATACATTGTAGAAGTTTTTTCCAAAGTTTTTTTTTTCTTTTTTAAATAACTGCAAAGCTGAAAAAAACAAATCAAGGCTTCAAATTTTAATTTGCAGTGCAACTGATATTTTTCTTTTGGCTAAATAATGAATGAAATAACTTCTTATCTACAAAAAGTCATACCTGTGGTCCACAGCTGTGATAATATTAGCTTTCTCAGGAACTGGTTAGCTAGTGTGAAAATGTTTACATACTTTGCCATTTATAATGTAATGTAAAAAGAATAAAAAGTAAGTTTCTAAAATAGAAGTGAGATCCAGTGTAATTTAAACACCTAACCTGCATGAAAAATGTAGATGTCTTTTGAAATTATATTACTTTTAAAAGTTTCCTTGATCTCCGCTCTTTAATCAACAGAGACATTTTTTAAAAAGTCACAGGGAGGATCATATTTACCTGACATTCTTACCTAAATTAATCTTTTTTTTTTTTTTCTCTTGGAGGCTTACAAGGATATCTACCTGTTTCTATTGACTCTATAGGCAATTTATTGCTTAGTTTTAAGTGTTTGCTAACAATGTAACTCATTGACCAGCTCTAATTTTTTTAGGCTCCTTTAGCACAGTAGATAGGGTGTCCCAGAAAGTAAGCTTAATATGAGAATGGCCTTTATTCTACTTAATTATAAACAACCATGTTAAGATGCTTATAGTTCCTCCTACTTACCTTAGATATAATTATTTTCTTTCATAGAAAAGGACTAAAATAGGTGATTTTTTATTTTCCCAGAGTGCCTTTATCAAATACAGAGATCCAAATAAACATCTATGGATTAGTTTTTAGGCACTTATCATGTGATGAAAGAGATCCTACTACTAAGCTTACGTGAAAATGAGTTCCTCTTCCCAAAGCTCAACCATTTAGAGTTGACTAGTTTCAACTAATTGAATAACTTTGTATTTTATTTTATTTTAATGTGTGTTAGGAAAAGAAATTGACCTCTTCTCATTAAGAGATGTAAGATAGTGATAAGCAAATACAGAGAAATTAAAACTGTATGAAGTGAATTCTGTGATTGCTTAGAGTATTGGTATGGTGGGCAGACAAAATCTAGGCACAATCTAGGCAGACCAGAATGTTGATTTCTACCTTTAAAAAAGCTTCTTACAAAATTATACATTTAGTTATACTGCATGCAGCAAAAATTACACATTTAACCACCATCTATCTAGCACTGAAGGACGTTCTTCTAGATAACAGTATGTTTCTTAAAGAATGGTATTTGTTTAGGAATTTTCATTAAGCAAAACAAACCTGATAACCACAAATGTGCCTCCGTATTTGCATCATGTAACTGTTTCTTAAGACAATTAACAAGCTTTAGAGCCGCAATTCAGATTCATTAAAATATTACCTTGCTCAAACAGCACATAGCTTTCACACACGACAGTGCTTATTTGTTCATAGTCACGTCTTGCCACAGATTTGACAAATGCATTTCTTCGAGCAGTTATACAAATGAATTATTATTATTATCGTGGTGCTTTCAATGCACAGCATCACCCCTTTTCCATCCGATTTGCATTTCACAACTTAGCTCCTGTCCTCCTGACCTTGCCAGAAAACAGTGGAAAATTGGTTGCAAGGCTATCGCATTCACAGATTTATTTTGACTATGTCCTGGGTTATAGTTCCTGTATGCAACACATATCTAAAAGAATTGCAATATCTCTCTACTGGTTTCTCTTTAACATTACAATTAAATATCGAGCAAGATAAAAAAAAACTTATTACCTTTCACTAAGTATCAAAATTTTGGGGTTTGCTTGTTTCATAGAAATAAACATATCATGTCATTGGTATAAACATGGATTTCTGCTCCCCTATCCTTGAATACTTTATCACCCTTTACTGTATTTTACAATATTTACAGCAAACACATCACTCTACTTAAAAGTTTACCGAGAAATTTATATATAAAAAGAAAGACAAACTTCCTGCTGAGATATTTGTGACAATTTCAAAAATATGTTATTTTTAATGTTTAGAGAAACAGTTGTTAAGTAATTCCATATTTACTATTACATATTTAAAGCAACCGATCAGCTTTCCCTTCCAGCTGGCTTTTTTAGATGAGGGCTGAGTATTTGTAGTTTTCCTAGGAGTAGTCCAGCTTACAGTAGAAGCAATACAGAGTATAAATGATAGAGGATGCATTCTGTAAGCCCTAGTGATATTTTGGGAAAGCACAAAGGATCTGATTAGCAGTGAACCAATTTGGGCAGGGGGGAAAGAAGATAATAAAAACAGGAAAAAAAAAAAAAAAGGATAAAGACAAATGGCTGAACTCCGTGAAGTACTGAATGCAAAAGAGAAGTTGATTTTAGCTAAATTTTTCATGAATCAGTATGAATACAATAGTAGCTAAGAGGGCCAAAATTTAAAAAAAAAAAAAAAAAAGGCTGAAGAAAATTATAATCAGATTTGACTAGTCTTCTGGTAAAGATGCTATACACAGGAAAAAAAAAACAATCCTGGTTTTGAGAAAAGCATGCCATACAAAATTAAGAAAAGCCTTGAGGAACCTAAAGCCCTTCAGAAAGCAGAGCGAATCTTTCCACTGGTACTGTCCCAAGTCCTGAACACTGAACATCTTTCAGTGCAAGTTGCATTCTGAAAGGACACCCTTCATGTGAGCTTTGGCTTTGTTTCTTTTTAATAAAGCCCTGAGAAAGTAGCCTTTGCTATATTTGACCATTCACTGTCAACGGCCACAATGGATCTACACATTGTCCTTCATGTGGCTTTAAACAGATACAATGAAAGAAAATAAACATTATTTTTATTCACTTATTGCTGGATGAAACGAGATATGATGGAGTATAATACGGAAATAAAGTAAAATGTTAAGCATGTGCATCATTGGTATAATACAAAACTTCTTCAAATATTTTTGAAGTCAGTGGAAGTCTTACCATTGACCATAACAGTCTTGTAAACTGTCCCTAGATCATTATTTTCTTATTGTTATTTAATGGGATATTCAAATAACATATGAAAGCTGTCAGTGGTTTATCCACACATATCAGAATGATCTCATACAGGAAATTAAACTGAATTAATTAAACCTGAGGTATTATTGTCGAGGATTTGTGTTCTCTGCAACAGCCACAATAATCTGATGGAACATGTCATAACTAGGCAACTAGTTTGCTGGCAATTGTCAGCAAACTAAAAACCTGCAAATATCGCTGTCAGTTAGATCCATTACAACTTGGGTATGGTAGTATAAATGGCATGATATCCCAAGATCTTTTCTCCATATTTTCAGCAGTTGACATAACAAAAACAGAGAGAGTATGTCAGTTCAGTGGTGAGGCTGCTTACTCACTCTGGAAAGGTGTTATGACAAAACCAACATTAATGTATTGCTATTTATTGATTCCAAACAATAAATAGTTAAACAGGTAATGTCTCCATAACAAGGCAAATATGGGTAAGTCTGCTTCATTGGTTAAACAGTAACTTCCCAGCCTGTTGGCCCAATTTTCAGAAGGAACATCCATGTTGCAATCAGAAAGGATGTCTGTTCGTTGACAGCCCTATGTTTGTGCTTCCTGCTATCGCTGTGGGCGTGAGATGGCACTCACAGGGGTGCACAGCTCTTTTGCAGGCCAGCCCCCCACTTCAGGCTTAGAGGAACGGGGCAATCATGCCCTAACTGAGAAACATTTGTCACTGTGGCACTGTATTTGCATGCTCAAACTTCTGTTTGTCAGCCTCAAACTACTGTTTCTATCTGAGATGAGTTTTTGAGGGGTTTTTTTGGTTCCTCAGCCAAGTCACAAGTCAGCAGACATCCTGCCCCTCTCCCAAACCTATTTCTGTGTCACTGTTCTTTGTGCCACTGCAGGATGAAAAAGAGTTCCTCTGGGGGAGGTTTTGTGCGCAGGTCAATGGGAAATGGAAATGTTTCGATATGAACTTTTTAATTCAATTGATATGCCTGAATAGATACTATCCAGCTATTTTTTGCAGAGATGAAGTATACCCCAAAATTATCAATACTCTTCTCTTAAAAACCATAGAAAGCATACACGATTGAATTTCTTATTGCTGTTCATACTTTGAAGACTGCATTTTACATAACTTAACCTTTATGGAAAAAAATGAAAAGTCAAAACAATCATGTAAACAAACCCACATTCTCAACTCTTTCTTCAGTGAATAAAACTTTTTATTTTCCTTGAGCAGAGCATTTTACCTTTACAGTTAGAAGCATAGATTGCAAAATACAGAGGAAACTAATGGAAAATCAAGAGATATTATTTTATTGTCCTTCAGAGAAGTGCACTGATAAACAAAAATTCAAAATTTATAAAAAACTTTAATTTATATTCACCTTTATACCCCTCTCCTGTTTGCATGTTATTTCTGCACTAGAAGATTTTTTACATGGTTTGCTTTTTTGTTGTTTTTTTTCCTTTGTTCTTTCTCTGTTATTTGGCATTGTCCTTTTTTTTTTTTTTTGTCCTTTTTTCCTTTTTTTTTTTAAATAAGCTGCATAATTATCTTCAGTGATCCAAAATATTACATACACTGAAGATTAAAATGGGAAGAAAGGATGGATGGAAGGAATATGCCTATTTCTTTACATCACTGATTTTATGCTCTAGGAAGATGGTCTAAGTGCTATACTATAAAAATATTTTGTCTTCATAGAGGAAAAACACTCAGTATTCGTAAAAACATGCTGCTTACAAGTAATTTCATTCCTGTGATTAACTAATTAGAAATTAACTGGAATCTTAACTTATGCTAAAATGTTCTTATATAATTTGCCTCTCAAAAGTCTACAAAAGGAAAGATATCCAAATAAATGTCTGAGGAAAAACAAAATAATAGAAGCATATGTGTGTCACGCAGGCTCCTTAGGGACTGAGTAGCCTATTGAAACAATGCTATGCTCCAGGTTTCTCAGATTCCCATCATTAATAGACTGATACAGTTCGGTCTTCCAGTTCTACTTCCACAGTTACCTTCACTTCAGCATTCAAAAAATGTCATGTGCTTTCTGGATTCAGAATATGATATAGCGTGAGACCCATCACCTGTACAGATATGACATATATTTATCATAGTCCGAGTGAGGTGCCACTGATTTACCTGAATCTTCCAATTTTCATGCTTATGGCTGTTATTACCAAGATCTGATTTATCAGTAGTCATATAGCAGAAGAGTGAAACCTATAAAATTCCTTTACCTTCTTAAAATATACTTTTGTCACTGTGTAGAATGATAAGTAACTTCTTTCTTATAGATGTCTTTGGAACTTTCTAATAAAAGTTTTTCTTCCCTTCTCACACTTTCTCTCTCTCTGGTAATAGAGTAATTCTGAGGAAAACCTGTATTTCTTCCCTGTGTAACCACATTCCCTGGAAGATTAGAAATAAAATAAAAGCTCCAAGTGAATGCATGCACAGGAAAAGTTTAGTGAAAAAGTTATCTCGAATAACATTTCTTTGTTTTCTTCAGGAATAAGATATATGGCAGATGTCAGAAAACTAGCCTTGGGGAAAATAATTAAGAATAGATATTTTTTTTGTCACCTTCCATTTAGTTCATGTATCCTGTTATAGTGAACAGGCTCACATATCCTCTAATGCAACTCAACACCTTTTCACCGGATTAACATCGCATTTTCATCACCTCTTCACTAATAGCATCAGAAGGCTACAAAGTTGCCAGAACTCAATTTTGTGAATATCTCATATTGTTTGGAATTAACACATCCTGACCTCATAGATGTTATAACAGAATGCTTCATAATTAAACACTCACTTTTTACATGTTTTAGTCTAATAGATTAATGCATTGCAAGGTTTATTGCTTTATTATACCATTAAAAAAAAACCACCACCCACCAAAAAACCCCCTACATCATGTGTTCTATCCTACGCTCTTTTCCTTTTTTGCAAATAACAACACTCTTAATTAGCTAGGCTTCTTAGGAGTTTAATTGCTTTCTGCTTACATAAGTACCAGACCTTAATATAGACAAGAATTTTCATCCTATAATTGTTGCGTTTCTAGTAGACTACTGTAGCGTAGGGCACAAAATGAGCTCTCCCCTCCCAGATGTCAATCTGAAGCTAGCTAATTTTTCTCTTTTGTTATCTAGATCACTAGAGAGTCCTCAGGACTCCATATGTTGCTTGATAACTGCCAACATAATGTCAAAGATAATTACAAATGACCTAAACAAATTCTACAAAGAGCTCCACTGATCATCTGAAAGTCACCTAATGACAAAAATAAGTCTGTATGCATTGCCTTTGGAGCTTGGAAGTGCTACTTGAACCTCTAGCTGTATAACTGCAGCTGGATTCTCTTACTCCATCTCAAAATTTAAACATTTTCTTCTTATACCAGAAATGACATAACACACACTCTAAAAAAGTAGCCTCCATGAAGCCAGCTCTCCCAGAGCATTTTCTTTTGTAGTTGGATTCACTGCTATCCGGTGAGGTATAAAGCTACCATGATTTCTTTTGGGCTTTTTGGTGTCAAATATGTGGAGCTCTTTATATTGTCTCTGCTCAGTTGGGTGGTCTTTATTCTAGAAAGCTTTCAATTTTCATGACAGAAGAAAATCACTGATATTAACACCCTTTCTTCTCTTCCCAATTATCTAAAATTGATTGATAGGCATTTCCATTTCTCCAGGAAATCCACTTAAAATGGTAAGAACAAGATATCTTAAAAAAAAAAAAAAGTTGAAGTATGACATATACACAGCATTAACACATACTGCCTTATATCCGTACTTCCATGTCCTGTTGGTAATGAATAAGTTAACATACAATATCTTTTTATCAGTGCAGAGTGAAAGCAATAATAGTCTTATCAGTGAAGGTCTGTAATCTGTATCATTTTTTCAACTGAGGCTGTAGAGAGATACTGAAGGAATATGAAATATTTCTATCTCAATATTAACATTGCTTATTCAGATCTGGTACAAAATAGCAGTGGGTTCCAGCTCTCATAATTGAAATAGCCACAGACAAGAGGATAAACTGATCTTTTGTGGGTTTTTTTCACTTCCTTTCTGTAACGCTGGTGAATGTCAAGGGATATTTCTGGTCCGCTGAAAAACCTTTAAAACTTTGAATTGTGTTCTTTTTAGGATTTTTGTATTTTATTTTATATCTGCATATTGTTCAAATGAACAAACAAACAAAAACCCAAAACACCCTGCTAAAAGTTTAAGCACACAGAATAGCTGTAAGTGAATGGCAGACCACAGAATGAATCTGAAATACTTTTCTGAAGCTTTCCTGGAAAAAAATGTGAACTTCTTGTCTACAACCATTAAAGGTTCAGTTACAAAGAACTATGTTATTCCACTCCTGGCTTTGCATGTCACTTGCAGTCATCTGCGAGATTTTTTCAAAAATACAAAGAAAATCTGTTATGATGTTTTCGTGAGCTAGTAGCAGAGAGCTTATGTTTTCTGAGAGGTTACTTAAACATAACATGTTGTTTATGTTAGTCCTTACCTCAGTGTCTAATGGAAAACAAAACAGTTGCTAAAAGTTTCTTTGGTACACCTTGAGCCTTATAAGATGTAATGAATTCTGGGGCAAAAAATGCAAACTCTTTTCTCTGGAATGACACGGAGAACGAGCTGAACCTCATCATGTGAGAAGCATCTCGTCAGAGAGCACGGCAGGAAGCATGAATCTGAGGACAGGAGAAAAGGTGGGACTGAGGAAGTAAACAGCTGTGGTGGGTTTGTGTCTGGTGGGGCTTTGGTAGTTGGACAAGGGATGCTGGTGGGGCCCCTGTAAGAAGTGTTGCAAAAGCTCCCACCCCAGCTCCAAATTTGCCCCACCTTTGGCCAAGGCTGAGCCCATCAGTCCCTCTGCAAATAAACATATTCAAGAAGGGAAAACTTTTGGAAAGAGCCTTTGTTTTGGGAGCTCACTTTTGTTTTGGAGGGGGTTAGGGCAGAGGGAGTGGCAAATATGTGGTCACCCAGGTTAGTGAGAAAGAGGTTGGGGAGGCACTCCAGAGCAGCCATTTCACTTCAGCCCATGGCGAGACGGCAGGCTGAGCCCTTGCAGTCCTCAGAGATCACCACTGGAGAGAAGGTGCATTTGCAGCCCATAGAGAAGCCCACGCTTGAAGCAAGAGACTACTCCTGAAGAATGCCGTGACTCTGAGGTAGACCTAAACAAAACCTACACTAGGGCAGTTTGTCACTGGGAGTAACACTTTATTGTGGGAGGCCCCCATACTAGTTGGAGAAGTTCTTGGAGGACTGTTTCCTCTGGGAGGGATGCCAGTTTGCTACAGGGAAGGACTGTGAGGAGTGTTTCCCTTGAAGAAGAGCGAGCAGCAGAAGCAACACAGAGCAAACTGGGACTGACCACGACCCCCCATCCTCTGCTCCACCCTGTTCTGGAGGAGGTAGCAAAGCTGGGCCCAGGAAAGAAGGGCAGGGTGAAGGAAAGGTGTATTTAAGATCCTGTTGGGTTTTTTCACTGTCCTTCTCTATTCGATTGGTGAATGAGTAGTGGTTTTGTTGTTTAAACAAACTCACCATAATTGGTGAGTGAGAACTCCCTGTCCTTTGTCTCGACCCTTAAGCCTTTTGTTGTACTTCCACCTGGAGGGAGAGAGTGGTTATGTGGTGCTTGGGTGCCAGCTGGGTCTAAACGACAACAGAAAATTACAGGTAAGATTTATTTTTAATGAAAAGCAATTTATTTAAGAAAAATGTAAGTTGTGTAATTCTATCTCATATAATGCTGACTGGATGTGTATATACATATATATGTACCATGTATATACTGTGTATACATACTGTATATTTGTATATACCATGCATATTCTCCCTGATATTTACGTGGTGATATTTTGAAAAATTAAGAAATTAAAAAAAAAAGTGGGACACTCACAGAATTATCAAATTACCAGGGCTGACTTCCCAGTACAATTTCTTTACCTCTTCTTCATGCAGTTATCCACCTTTTTTTTTTTTTTTGTCTTTACATGGATAAAGAAATTAAAGTTAGGGTATGGTTTTTTTTTATTTTCCCTCATAAACTATAATATTATCAAGGAAGAACTATGTTTTAAATACTTCATTCTGCAGCAACAATTCTAGCAGAAAAAAATGTAAGAAATTATCTTTCATGTCATATTACCAGAATAGTGAAGAACATCAATTTTGTTTCAGTGTTTAACTCAGACATCAACAATTCTATGTTTCTTTGTTTAGGCTGATCATACCATCAGAAAATTTTTGTTCTCGTGCCTTATGACTTTCTATTTTTACAGTCACTTTTCTATTAAGAAGGCTGCCGTAACAATCATATTTTCATTAGGAAATTGTGGAATAGTAAAATCGGATCAAAGGACAACCTGCTCATGATTGTACCTGTCCCTTGATGGCAGATGTTACTGAATTTTTAAGAGGCAGAAAGGTAGAAACCTGCCATAACAAATTGTGGATTTATCTTATAGCCACAAGAGGCTTTTGTTTTCTTACCTTTAATGTTTCAGGTTGGTTTTTGTTTTGGGCATGATTGATTGAATGTCATATTTTCATTCATTTCTTCTGATTGTTTTTATTTTTAAAAATTACTATTACCATTACCATTACTATTACTATTATTATTTAAATGGGAGTGTAATTTCTCAGGTAAAAAAGAGTGATCAGCCTTGCCCTGAATTTTACCCTCCTGAACATTGCTTTATTCTCATCTATAGCAATTTTCCCAGCTTTTCAAAGAAAAAAAAATCATCATACTTCAAGATATGATCCACGTATGATTCTAAAGCACAGTATCTGTCAGGAAAAAATATCATAGCTGACATGCTATTACTTTAAGTAGATACAGTGTCTTGTTCCATGAGGAAGTCAAAAAGTATATTCTCATATGAGAGCTGTTAATCATTAAGTAAAGAACATAATCATGACAAGCTGGTACAAAATGGTTCTGGCAGAGTGTGTATTAATTTTTTGACAGCTCCGCAATTCTCAGTCTTATTTGAAGGAGTGGAAGAAGAAAAACAACGTTTCAAAAAAAGAGAGTAGGACGCAATTGCCCAGGAATGATAAAAAGCAGCCAAAACGCTTTTACATCACCTGTTTGATGACAGATCAATAGGCCAATTTTGAGGTTCAACAAGGCCAAGTGCTGGATCCTGCAATTGAGTCACAACAACCCCCTGCAGAGCTACATGCTTGGGGAAGAGTGGCTGGAAAGCTGCTCATCAGAAAAGGACCTGGGGATGTTGGCTGACAGCTGGCTGAATGTGAACCAGTAATGTGCCCAGGTGGCCAAGAAGGCGGCCAACAGCACCCTGGTTTGTATCAGAAATCGTGTGGCCAGCAGGAGTAAAGAAGTGATTGTCCTCCTTTGGCACTGATGAGGCCACACCTTGAGTACTGTGTCCGGTATTGGGACCTTCATTACAAAAAGGACTTCGAGGTGCTGGTGCTTGTCCAGAGAAGGGCAAAAAAGCTGGTGAGGAGTCTAGAGCACACGTCTTATGAGACGCGGCTGAGGGAACTGGAGTTGTTTAGTCTGGAGAAAAGGAGATTCAGGGTTGGCCTCATTACTCTCTACAACTACCAGAAAGGAGGTTGTTGTGAGGTGGGGGTGGGTCCGTTCTCCCAAGTAACAAGTGAGAGGTCAACAAAGAGTGACCTTAAGTGGTGCCAGGGGAGGTTTAGGTTGGATATTAGGAATAAGTTCTTTACAGAAAGGGTTGTGAGGCATTGGAACAGGCTGCCCAGGGAGGTGGTGGAGTCCCCATCCCTGGAGGTATTTAAAAGTTGTGCTGCTAAGGGACATGGCTTAGTGATGACCTGTCAGTGCTAGGTTAACGGTTGTATTTCATGATCTTAAATTCTCTTCCAATAAAAACAATTCCGTGGTTCTGAGATTCTGCATTTCCTTCCAATCCCTGTAGGAGCAAAATATGAAAAGGTGAAAATATATTTCCAGCTTATGGTGAGAATCTACCGCATTAGGAACCTTGTGTAGGTAGATTGGCTGGCACAGGTTGTAGCCATTGCAAAGTTGAGCTTTAAGCTACTTTAGTGTATGTAGCTAAACCTCTTTCCTATGCTCCTTACTTCCATTCCAGATATTGGATGGGGTTTGAATTGTTCTTTTCTTACTACTCTCTACATTCATTTCATAAAACAGAAGGTGATAAAATTTGCAATGTAGGTATTGTTTTTACTTCTTCGACTGACATTAAAAAATATATGGTACCTATGCTAAAAAAATAAAAATATTTGTCTTAGCATATCACTTGTAATATGTCATTTAACTTCAATTTTTTTTTCATATATGGAAATAAAGTCATACTGAAAAAAAAAAAAGGTGAAAAAGCCACACAGCCACACACAGAGGATAACAACATGGTCAGTCACACAAACTGCCACAACAAGGCGCTGCCTTCAACAGCACCCACATACAGGGCTCACATCTGACACAAGCCCAGACACCCACACTCCCTCCTCCTCTTGGTCTGGCAGAGGCAGGAGGTCACTAGAACAGCCCAGAGACAACATCCTCTACATTCACAAACACATGTGCGCTCATGGCTGCTTAACGAGGCTTCTCTGCAACCCTGGCAACCCTGCCTGGATCCTGGCTGCTCTTACCTACCCTGAAGTCTCCTCACCTGGCTGTCTTGTCCAGCTTTGACAGCAAATACACAGGCACAGCCCATGTGTACCTGGTTGAGGAGGTACAGACACTCAACCCCACATCAGCCAGCAGCAAGCACAGGGGCTGAGACCCACAATCCTGCTCCAGCTGCTGGTGCTGAGCCCCTCACTTGCCTCACACTGGTCTCCCCAGTAGCTGATTTTGAAATACACACCCTTCCTGAGCCAGTGGTTGGGGGTTAAAGTCTCCCACTGGCTCCAGTAGCTGACACCACAGGCTGGTGTTTCCCACCCCCCATTCTGACTCCAGAAGATGTCACCAAATTTAATTCACACATATACAGGTCTCACCAGCAGCTGGCACCGAGACCTTGCAGCACACACACACCCCCCACACAAACAGGCTACGGTGAGATTATCCAGGGAAATAGTTAAGAAAAGATTGAATAAGAAGATACAAGACAGAACAGACAGCACAGCGATCACAAAGCATCCTGGCTGGCCCCATTTTACACACAACTCTGCCCTTCGTTACCACTTTCTCTCTACCCCTGGTCTTTGTTCCTCTCTGCTTCCCCCTTTCCCTGCTCATTCCTTCATCAGTTTGCACGCTCCAATCAGATCAACAACCTGGACCCCCAGGCTGGCATCCTTACAGACTGCACAATCCATGCTGGCCCCCTCTGAAGTGACTCCTGCAGTTTGTTGACAGCCTGTCGATTTGTGTAATTGACAGGGTTTCATTGTCTCTCGTTGTTTGTCAGATCTGTGTCTCTGTATGCTTTGTTGTCTCCCACTTTTCCATATCATGACAGATAACCTCAGGGGAGCAGATGCTCTGTCCTTAAACATGCTCTTACAAAAAACCCCACCTTTAAAATTGTATTTTACATTACTTTACATATATACCCTGTCTCACTTTTTATGTAATATGGCTTCACCTAGAGTGATGAATTTGTCTGGTAAAGACATCATTTCACTGACTGCCTGAAAAACATATGTACCATATCATCATCATCATCATGGCTTGGCTTCGTGGACGAAGATTTGGGAAGGGCTTTGCCCACGCTTATTGCAAGCGCGTTGATGGCTGAAAAGGCCAATGCGGGATAGGCAAGACCGGTTGCAAAGAGCACACCGGAGGGTCTCCTTGGGTGGTATAGTCGAGGCACGGTTCTTTCTGCGCTGTCTTTTCTCCTCGAGCTTGATTCTACGCGTGCTCTCAAAGGAGACAGCAGCGTTATGTATGGTGTGTCTCCAAATCTCCCGATTGGAGGCCAGGGTGGACCACTGATGGGGGTCAATATGGCCTAGGCTGAGGTGTTGTTTCAGGGAGTCCTTATATCTCCTCTTTGGAGCTCTTCTCTTGCGGCAGCCGGTGGCAAGTTCACCATAGAACACGATCTTAGGGAGGCGGTGATCCGCCATCCTGGAGACGTGCCCTGCCCAACGCAGCTGCGTTTTCAGCAACATGGCCTCAATACTGGTGACGTCTGCCTGTTCAAGGACAGCAACATTAGTCACGTAGTCAGTCCAGTGGATGTTTAGGATTGTGCGGAGGCAGCGCTGATGGAAGCGTTCGAGGAGTCGCAGATGGTGGCGGTAGATGACCCATGATTCAGACCCGTACAGAAGAGTAGGCAGTACCACGGCTCTGTAGACACTGATCTTTGTACTTTTCTTCAGGTGTTTATTGCACCAGACTCTTTTATGGAGTTTTCCGAAAGCTCTGTTTGCCTTTGCTATTCTGTTGTCTATCTCTTTGTCGATCGTGGCATCTGAGGAGATGATGCTACCCAGATAGCTGAACTGCTGGACTGGCTGAAGCTCTGACTCGCCAATGGTGATGTGGGGATGATGGTAATCATCTTGTGGTGCTGGTTGGTAGAGAACTACTGTCTTCTTCAAGCTGACTTCCAGCCCAAAAAGCTCAGCCGCCTCTGCAAAGCAGGATGTTAAGCGCTGCAGAGCTGCTTCTGTGTGGGCAACAAGGGCGGCATCGTCAGCAAAAAGCAGCTCGCGGACAAGGTGATTCAGGGTCTTGGTGTGGGCCTTCAGTCGCCTTAGGTTGAAAAGGCTCCCATCGGTACGATATCGGATATAAATGCCGTCTTGTTCGTCGAGGTCTGCCGTGGCCCTTTGGAGCATCATGCTGAAGAAAATTGTGAATAAAGTTGGTGCGAGAACGCAACCTTGTTTCACACCATTGGCTATTGGGAAGGGCTCAGAGAGTGCATCGCCATATCTGACTTGGCCGCGCTGCCCCTCATGTAACAGGATTATCATTTTGAGGAACTTGGGGGGACATCCTAATCGTTCCAAGATCTGCCACAGACCTTTTCTGCTCACAGTGTCAAAGGCTTTGGTGAGATCAACGGAAGTTACATAGAGACCCTTGTTCTGCTCCCTACACTTCTCTTGCAGTTGTCTGAGAACGAATACCATGTCTGTGGTACTTCTGTTGGCTCTGAAACCACACTGACTTTCAGGTAGAAGTTCTTCTGCGATAGCGGGTACCAATCTGTTCAATAGTATTCTTGCGAGGATTTTTCCAGCAATGGAGAGCAGAGTTATGCCTCGGTAGTTTGAGCAGTCTGACTTGACTCCTTTTTTCTTGTACAGGGTGATGATGATTGCATCACGGAGATCTGGTGGTAGTTCGCTTTGTTCCCAACAGCGCACAACTAGCTCGTGAAATTTAGCATGGAGCGTTTGGCCTCCATGTTTCCAGATTTCAGGCGGGATTCCGTCGACCCCAGCTGCCTTGCCGGTTTTCATCTGCTGTATGGCCTTAAGGGTCTCTCCCATAGTAGGGGCTATATCCAATTCATTTTTCACCGTTTGTTTTGGGATGAGCTGGATTCCTGAGTCTTGGACTACACGGTTGGCACTGAAGAGAGTTTGAAAGTGTTCAGACCATCGATTCAGGATGGAGGTTTTATCTGTGAGAAGCGTTTGGCCATCTGCGCTGAGTAGGGGGCTTTGAACTTGGTGTGTGGGTCCGTACGCTGCTTTCAGAGCCTCATAGAATCCTCTGTGGTCACCCAAATCTGCGCATAGTTGAGTCTTTTTTGCTAGGTTGAGCCACCACTTGTTCTGGATGTCTCGAAGTTTCTGTTGGAGTTTACTGCATGCAAGACGAAAGGCTGCTTTTCTTACATGGCAAGATGGCTGAGCGAGGTGTGCTTGGTGAGCAGATCTCTTCTTTGCCAGCAATTCCTGGATCTCTGGATTGTTTTCATCAAACCAGTCTTTGTTCTTCTTTGTGGAGAACCCTAAAAATTCTTCGGAGGACTGCAGGATGCTATTTTTAATATGTTGCCAAAGCGCTTCAGGAGAAGAGTCTAAGGGACAGTCTTCAAGCCTAGTTTGAAGGTTTGCCTGGAAGCTGTCTCTCAGTGCAGCTGTTTGAAGATTGTTAACTTGGAGCCTCCTCCTCAGAATGCCGCCCCTCTTAGGTTTGGGCTTAAAATGGAGGTTAAGTTTGCAGCGCACAAGGCGGTGGTCTGTTTGACATTCTGCACTAGGCATCACTCGGGTGTGACAGACATCGCGAACATTTCTCTGGCGCACTAAGATATAGTCAATGAGGTGCCAGTGTTTAGATCGAGGATGCATCCAGGTTGTCTTCAGGCTGTCTTTCTGCTGGAAGATAGTGTTGGTGATGGTAAGCTGCTGCTCAGCACAAAACTCTAGCAAGAGGCGACCGTTGTCATTGCAGTTTCCAACTCCATGCTTGCCTAGTACTCCTTTCCAGGCTTCAGAGTTCTTACCTACTCGGGCGTTGAAGTCACCAAGGATTATGATCTTATCATCTGCAGGAACCTTTTGAGTAAGGCGGCGCAGATCGGTGTAGAATTTGTCTTTTTCTGTAGGGTCAGCTTGGAGAGTTGGGGCATATACGCTGAAGAGAACAACATGTTGCTTGTTGTGTAGCGGGAGGCGTAAGGAGATAATGCGATCGGAATGACCTGTTGGCAAATTTTCAAGTTTAGAGGCGATGGAGTTTTTAATCATGAAGCCAACTCCGGAATGATGACTTTCGGTTTTGGGTTTGCCTGACCAATACAGTGTGTAGCCGGCACCATGTTCTTGAAGGCTGCCTTCCTCATGAAGGCGAACTTCACTGAGAGCAGCAATGTCGATGTTGAGTCGTGACAGTTCGTGAGCAATTATAGCAGAACGGCGTTCAGGACGCCCACTGTCTGCTGTATCGAGCATGGTTCTGATGTTCCAACATGCGAGTGTCAATCTGGACACACCTTTGGAGGCAGGTGTATGCCTTTGTCTCTTTGTCTTTGGTTGACCGCAGAAGAAGATGTCCGTTGGCCGCGGCTAGCCAACCGGATTGGAAGGGAGATGAGCTTTGGTTAGGCCACCTTTTCTAGGCCCCTCTCCATGTGGAGCAAGCAGTGCTCTCCTTGAAAAAGGCTGCTTGGTCATTCAGGATGCTGCCGAACGAGACTGTCATCTCCCGGGTCAGTCTCAAGCGACCAATGTCCTGAACCGCCTGCATGCAGGGTTGGGTCTGCGGCTTCCAGTGACATCTTTCCACCTGCCGTTTCGTCCCTTGCCTGACGCTACAGGGCTTTGCAAACGTGAGTACACCCTTCAAGCCTGCGCGGTGGATTTTTTTAGGTGAGGCGCAGCGTGCGCGAGACTGGCCCCACCCTTTACACCTGAGGTTCATCTGCCAGGGCCTAGCGAGCTTGGACGGTGACAGCGAAGTCCTCAGATCGTAGGTTTGGTTAGAGTATCCTTCTCTTAGATGGATGGCCTTACAGGGCTAAACGAGCTCCATCTGCCCGGGTTTGGAGTTAGAGTGGTCCTTCTCCTAGGATGGTTGCCCGAAGGCTAGTGAGCCCATCCTGCCCGTGGACACACTTTGTCTGACCCTTCAGTTGAGACCTGTCAGGCTTGGGAGACCCTACCGGAGGCATATGCCACCACCAGCATAGCTCTCAACTTCACAAGGGCACGCAAGCTCTTTCCCCACGGCAAGGGGGTGCCCATGAAAGAGTATGTACCATATATACCAAATACATATATACAACCACAAGCAAAACTTTTTGTGAGTCAACATCAACTTAATGCCAGTGGTACAGCCTCCGGTGGACTTCCTGCACTGGGAAAACCGTCTGCAATTTGATTTTTGCACATTGTCATTCCTATGACATTTCATCTACAGATGAAATTGTAATTTCCCTGATATTTCCAAGGCTTCCTTATTATTTTTCTATTAGACGTTTCAGATGACCAGAGTAATTAATAAGTGCTACTGAACCTACCATGCAAGCTTACAAGGTAAATGATTAAGCGCATGCAAAGCCCCAAGGCAATGTTCACCGGCGTTTGATTTGGGCTAAAAGTCTGAGCAGCTCGAGAATTAGCATTGACTGCTCTTCTGTCCAGGTATCAGAGTCCTCAACTCACATTTATGCAATCCCAATGTATTTATGAAGAGAAGGTCCATGACCCTAAGCATTATCTGTTTTATTTTAAACACTAATGCACATCAATACTATGAATTATTCAGGGGATACCGAATTTAATATCTGTGACTTAGGTCAGACTCCAAGATCATTAAATTTAAAATTCAGACAGAAGCAGTGCTTGAGGGGATTGAAAGAGAAAGGGATAACCTCTGGATTAATGAATGTATTACCAAGGATTTTATCATCATCCTCTTTTGTACATTCTGATCACAAGAATATGATAAGTACTGAAGATAAACAGGCTGAAATCCAAGTCTTCTCATACCTCAAGAAAAATTCAGAGGTTATGTCTTCTGTGGTCCATCTGTATGCTATTCAGAAAGATGATCAGTCTTCCTGTCTTCCTTTGAATTTAACATAATTAACAGTGACATGTGGATCAATATGATTTAAGCTCCCTCATTCTCCCCCAGCTTTTAGTTAGAAGGACATTTAGAGATTTATAATTAGGAAGCAAAATGGCTCAAGAACTGTATTTGTTAAAATTATATATTTTAAACAGCCACCACCAAACTCAGAAGTCCTAATACCACTTAGAAACCCTAGTAAGTCTGGCAACTAGTTAAATTTATTTATAGTAACTTAGTCTGTACTTGACAATTTTTCTCTCTCTCTCTTTTTTATTTTTTTTTTAAATCTCTTTTCTAAAAAAGTGTTAATCATCCTGGATTTTCAAAATATAGTTGGATGGCATACTTGGATGGTAAGCTTATTAAATTATTCTTCAATAGTATCTTTCCTTTACACCAACATTAAAAAACTTAACTGTTACTCTGACCTGAGCTTTCTTTCCATCACAAATTTGGAAATCAAATAAAACAGAAAATATACTGTGCATTCAGTGCCCATTTATATTTAGATAGCTGTCTAATAAATCATGGTTTTCTGAAAGTTTTCTAAATTCTGACATACATCTTTTGATGATTGCTGCGTCTCTGTTACTGTGGAAATATTTTTCAGATCCCAGTGGACTTTCTAGTCATAACCTAATCAAAATCTGATGGATAGTTACACTGCTTAAAAAACTTAAACTCTGAGACTGGTGTCCCTAGCAAAGGAGAGAGACTAAGTCCAAACTAATGCACCAAGAACTGCTTCTGCACCATACTGTGAAGCACTAAGTGTGCACAACAGTAATTTCTTTCCTTCATATAAAGAAAGGACATGAAAATATGGTTCATTTCTATCCCCATAGGCTTTGAGGAGAAAAGAAAAAGAAATCACCACTGGGAAGAATCAATGACCCAAAACCTCAGTTATGTCTCAGAAAGCATATTTGTTATGGTCAAGATTATATTAAGAGACTTCAGAAAGAAACTTTACAAAACAAGATCCTTTCAAGAAATTTGGGGTGGGTGGTGAGTTATCCAGATTACATGTTATTAATAAGGTCTGTGTCTTTTAAGTATGGATTTTAAAGCATTCAGGATGGGGAGATGTTCTGTGAGGACCATAAGTCCAGAACCTTACCTCTTATTAATCCAGAGTAAGAATGTTGTCAGGAAAAGTGTTTCCCCTTCAGAGGTAGATCACTATGATCAATTTCCCACGAGAGTGATTATTGTTTAATGCCAGGAAAAGACGCAGTCTCTGTATCTTAATATTTTGTCATGAAGCAGAATTCTTGATTCCAGGTCATCCAATAATTGTCCCTTGAATTATATTTCAATAACCAGTGAAACTTCATCGCGTTCAGTGTTCCTGTTTGACAATGATAATCTCACTATAAACATTCTCTTAGATTCCTGAATAAGAAATTTCTCTTATTTTCCTCATAGTCCTAATAGATATATTCTGTAATGCTGTCAATGTATTTCACATTCTTTGTAACTGAAATTTGTCATTAAATATTTTATTATATTCTTGTTTTATTTATTTATTTTTAAAAAATCTGTTTCTTTTTCTAAAGGATACAGACAGGGAAGATATCATTATCTTTAAAACTATATTCCATTACTATGTAAAGAATATGTTAAAAATTTGACTTTTTTGCTAAGCTTTCACATAAGCTAAAAAGTAGGAAAAGTGAACCTTTGATAAACTGCACAAATGAGTAAAATGTGAATACTTCTTAATGTGCAGATTTTTACGACTGCTGTACTTAATTAAAATTACTCATGTCTGGGAACATTACCTTTATGATGCTGATGAATAATAGGCTCAGTGGTACATACAATATACCTCAAATTAACAAGACATGTTGAATTCCCTCCCACATTTTTGGAAACCCATCCAAAACATATTGGATCATTCCCCAATTTCTAACAAAACACTGTTTGTTAAGGGCAGTTCAATGTATTTGTACGAGGGTTTGCTAATGGGATCTGATTTTTATAGATCTTGCATAAATCTAGATATGGCAAACAACATTTGAAACTGTAAGAGTTCAAACACAAAATTTAAAGAACAGTTCATCTTTTTTTTACTTTAGTCAGACACATTTCACAACAGAATTCAGAAATGAGAAAATAGAGTTTTCTCTGAGCTTCTGGAATTTCACATAGTGCTTTCTGGTTGCTGTTTCTTGTCATAAGACTCCTAGTAGTCACAAACTCTTTGAATTTTGTGAACTTCACCTCCTCACCCTCTATGGACAAAATCCTTCCCTTCTTGTAGATACTAACCATATATTTATTTTTACAAAAGAGTAACACTCAGATTTAGAAGCAGTGAAAAAAGCAAATATCAATTAACATTTTTTAACTTTTACTTAGGTAGATAAGTGACTAGATAAGTGACTATGACTAGTGAGCAGATGAAGTTCCCACTGTCCCAAGGCAAGAACAACTGAAAATGTCTTCCCTATTAATTTGTAAGGTTATTCACAGTCAACAAAAGGTAGTTACTTAAAAAGCATAACTTAAGAAAAACAGTTATTTTTTAGTTACAGTTCAGACCAGGAATGATGTCAGAAGAAAGTCTGAACCAGCTTTATAAGGAAGAAAGGTGGCTGCAGCAAATTGAGATGTTCTTTTAATTAGGTTTGTAAATTAGGGAAATTAAATAAAAATATTATGTAATGATCATGTAATGTCAGTAGAGAGGCTTGGTGTCTCAGGAGGGCTCTCCCAAGACTTTGACCTTTGATTCAGGCAATGCATGCGTTTCTTAAAAACTAACCTTTATGCCAGGTACTAAATACTAATTCTTACCTCTATGTATCTGAAGGTAAGGAAAGGCATAAGAAACAGGTAAACGGTAGATAAGGAAAAAAACCTCCAAACCCAACAAAAAAACCTCAAACCCAAACACAAACACGCATATCTCTAGGATTTCATTATCGTACTGTTAACCTGTTCTGCTTTCTAATATGTAAGTAGTTTGGTAAGGATTATATAAGCATATGGTTGCATAAATGTCATATAACATTGATACAGTGAGTAATTCGGTTTATGGCTATTGGCCAGTGACAGAAATCTCAAGGTACTGGCCTACTAATAGAACTGAAAATAACAGCACACTCAGTTAAGTTACAGATGGTAGGAGCAGAGATGCCCTTTCAGCCACCATAATTCATTTCAGTCATTAAAACATTAGTGACAACATTTTTATGTGGATTACGTTAATGTATATGCAAAACTAGCAAGGTTCACATTAAACATGCCCCACGATACCTTGTACTTTCTGACAGCAGATTGGATTTCCCAGCAGTTTTATAGCCTCCTGTGCAAACCATCCATGCAGAAAGTACAGCTGTTGGTGGTCAGCTTAGAAATTCAAATGTTGTGCTTGAAAGATTGGGACAGCATGACTTCTTCATCTGGGCATCTTACAATGGCTATATAATGGAAGGAACAGTGCCCCAGTACAAGAAGGCATAATGCATATAATTTATGTCGTTGGCAGTGAAGTGTTCTCTTGAATAAGCACATCAGCACACAGACTTAAGTTTTTCTGTGAGTGAGACACCCTCTAAACTGAGTCTATTTTAGTCATAGGCAAGTTCTTTTGAAATTCCTCAGCTGAGATACGTGTTACCTTATCTTTTGATATTTAAAATTACCAGCAGCTACTATTGGGACACTGATCAAAACAAGTCAGCATCGAATAAGAACAGAATTGTAACAAAGACAGCCCAATAACTTCATCAGAAATTGCAGATATACACAATTGAAGAGTTACTGTGAACTCAGTGGTGACAAACTCTTTTGTAATCAGCAAATTCCTTTAACAGATCGAAAGCCCACAGCTTAAAAATATTCGCAATAAACATTTGGTTACTTCTTGGAAAAAAATAAGCTCACCTTTAACAGTCTGTAATACTGAGGGAATTCAGTAGTTTAAATATTTCTCAAGTATTGCTTTCCCAAAGTGTTTAAAAATGAAAAAAAAAAAAAAAAGACAAAAAAAATTAAAAAAAAATCTGTGCCTCTGAGTGTATATCATGTTTTGTTGAACATCTTTCAGTGAGTGATCCATACTCAAAAGAACAACTAAGAACTTAATTACAATGATGCCTACAAGATAGTAGCCAAAAATAAATGTCTCACAAATTCCTCTTCTACAGGTTGTGCCATCAACAAAAGATGAACAGAAAAATTGTCGTAAATACCCCAGAGCAAAGCTCCCCGTTCTTGTACTTGTGAGAATCCCGTCATGCTACAGAATATTGATACATTTTACATCTTCTTTTTCATTATGGTTATGGGGTTTGGTTCTGGTTTTTGTGTTAAATCTGTCCTGAAAGATGTCACCACTTCACCAGGAGAACTAGTTTTTGCCCTGAGATCCTGCACGATTGAGTCATAACAATGACAACTTTGTATTACTTATGTATCTGGTACCATATACATGAAACGTGCTTCAATGCACTTGGTAAAATATGTAAAAAGTCTTCTTTAAAGTTATTTCGATGTCTTTAAATTACATAAAATATTTTGCTGAAATGTTCCTTTGTACTAATTCCATACGAACTTAATAGCAGGATGAGAATGACACTTGTCACTCATAAACTGACTACAAAATGCTTTGTTTAAAGACTAAAAACAAAACCATAGAAAATAAAGACATAAAAAGGATGACATATCCACTTTTCAGAGGTTCTTACTCAAAAAATAAAATCATTAACATGGTAATAATTCAAAATGGCTATGGAACAAAATTAATTTGGTTTCACAATATGTCGGATCTATCAACAATTCATATTCGTGTCTTAGTCCAAAGTTCTTTTATTAAAAGAAACTGTGGAATCAAAAAATGATTTTGTTTTCTGATGAAAATTTCATAGAGAGATCCAATACTTAAGCTTGAGAAGTGTGCAATTGGGATGAGAAGAAGGAAGGGAAATGTGTTAACCAGCAAATTAATAATCTCCTAAATCTCCTAATCTCCACAATACATCTTCTTATTTGCCTTTTTTTTTTTTTTTAAGTACTACATGCAGTACATTGGTTGACATCTTTGTCCTGTAGTGGGGTTTAGTTTGTTTCTTTTTGGCTTTTTTTTTTTTTTCCCCCTGAAACATTTGAGACTTTAATTTGAATGTGAGAGCTGAAACATATTCACTACCATATTAAAAGTACAAACACAATTTTCAGCATGAAAACTCCAAAGCACATCTTTAAAGAACAGGTCTATAATCCAATTTTTAAGCGTTGTAAATAGTTCTGCCCATTTTTGCCCTTGTTAGTGCTTTTCTCACACAGCGAATTGCACACTTAGTGCTATGCTGTTAGTTCCCTCATCAAACAGTAAAAACTTTGGACTAATCAGTCATCACTTGTTAGCTTCCTTCCAGTAAACATCAGAGTACCTTATCCACGTGTATAAATACCTAATAGAAGGGAATGAAGAAGACAGAGCCGGACTCTTCTTGATGGTGCCCAGTTATAGGATAAGAGACAATGTCCACACATAGAAATACAAGAAAATCAACTTCCGTATAAGAAAATTTTTTTTTTTTTTTTTACTGTGAAGGTGGGCAAACAGTGGCCAAAGTTGCCCATAGAGATTGTGGAGCCTCCATCGCTGGACATAAACAAAAAGCTGAATGGTCACAGACCTGGGCAACCTACTATAGTTGGTCCTGTTTTGAGCAGTGGAGTTGGAGAAGATGGTCTCCAGAGGTATTTTTCCACCTTAGTTCTGTTGCTCTTTTTACTCTTTTTTATGTGAAATTGCTCTTATCATAGAAAGTATGTTTTCCCTAACGAAAAGAAAGCGCTTACATATTTAAGCGTTTTGACATAATTAATAGTAACCATGACAAAGAATAATAATAAAAAAAGAGCAACAGGCATACTGAAGGATTCTGAAAGAATTTGCAAATTCAAATACCTATTACGTTACTGTTAAATTAGCAAGCACTATTTTTTAACAGGCGATGCTACAGTCATCATGCAGACTGGGTGGGTGGTGCTCAGGAAAAGAGGCAGATGTTCATTAGTGCTATTGTTGTTGATATCACCATTATTAAGTCATAATTTGCCAGGCAATGCACAGAAAACCGGAATGCATAATTCTCACTAGAGCTCTGACGATGATTGTAATTACCTGGGGTAACATAAAAATAAATATTTCTAGAATTAGAATCAAAATTATAAAATGTCAAAAAACTCTGAGAATTCCTAACTGAAGAGAGCTTCTTAATGTTGGATTTTGTACTGCATTATGTATTTCTAGATAGTTTTTAACAAGACATTCTTCAGATGGAAAAAATATTGGAAAGGATCTCTATATTGAAAGAAGCATGCCTTATTCTATTATCTTTCTTGTCATTAGAATCTTTTTACTGGGTCCAATTAAGTCTTTATTTTAGTGTACAGTAGCGTCTAGTTTAGTGTGTGTATTTTTGGGGAGAAAAATATTACATTATGGGCATTATCTTAAGACCAGTCTAAACAGGGCTTTTTTTTAAACTGTGCATTTTGCAGGTGTAAATAAATGCAGGCAGTTTCATGCCAACTATTATTTATAAGTGTAATTCACGTAATTTAGTCATTTATAGAACTGAATGTACCTGTAAGCCAGGTATGTAGATATCCAAGTCAGATTAACTACAGCTATAAATAATGTCACGCATAATTATGATCAACTGTGGAACCAGAGATAAAAAAAAATAATCCCCATAATAATGTTATTGTCCTGGTTTGAGTTAGAACAGAACAAATCCTGTTCAGAGATTTTACTTTCCAGTTCAGTCTCTTCTAAGTGATGACACTTTCTGAAGTTAACGGCATATTTTCACAGACAGTGCCTGCTTCCAGAAGTGATAACACTTGATGTTGACAGTGACTACCAGGGGGTGGGGTGCAGAAAGGCTCTTGCTGACACTCGCTCCTGTGCAGACCAAGGTCACTGCTCAATCCTGTGTCCCACGGTCGGGGTGCAGTGAGTGAGAGGCTGCACCTGCGGGGAGGAGCGGACAGGACAGGTGACCCTGCACTGACCAACAAGGTGTTCCATCCCATAGACGTCATATTCGGTATAAAGCTGAGGGATCACAAGGGTCAAGCTCTCTTGCCCTCTTCTTCAATGGCTGGCGTCTGAGGAGGGCTCTGTCCGTTCTGCCTCCGATCCCAGTCTGTGCATCCCTGAATCCAGTTCTGGCGTCCAGCCCCTGAATCTGGTTCCTGTCTGCTGCTGAGCCCAGTCTGGGACTTCCCCAGCACCTCCCTACAGCATCAGTGGTGACGGTGACATGATTGCCATGGGGGGGATCAGGTTCAGTATTGGTATTGTATATATTTGTATATAATTACATTAAAGCAGTTTTAGTTTTCTTTTCCAATTCAGAAGTTTCTCTTCCTTATTCCCTTTAACTTCCCCTTTGGGGAAGAAAAGGGGTTAATAGAAATCATCTGTCATCTGTCATTTGGCTGGCCCTGTATTAACCCTTGATTTTTAGATACCTGTATGAAACAGAAGAACAGAAACAAATATGGATGTCATCACCCTAACCTAGCCTGTCCCAATACCTCAGAATGAATCAAATGTATGATATAGAACAGAGATTAAAATTTTCCTCATTGAAAAAGAAATTCAGGATACTTGATTATGGAAAATAAATTAGTTTATATAGAAAAAAATATACTGTGGAACTTCTGAATTGTATTAATTTTAGAAAACTCTCTCTATAATATTATATAATTATTTCATTATGTTATGTTAGATTTGATAGTGTAATAATAACCTAATTTAGAATTCATTTTAGATTTCTTAGGTTTAAGGTCTTGGACCTCACTTTGAGCCTGAGTTTTGCTTAGGTGGCCCAGATTTCACTCATCTAACTTTCTGAAGCTTTTGCAGGCAGATCTTTGGAACCTTAGTGACTAGGAAAGGGTTTACTATGCTCAGCTTTATCCATCTAAAAGTAAGGTACTTCATTTCAGAAAGACGACAATGGACAAGGTTGTGTATTTTTAAAGGACCTCTCACCTTATCTTAAAATTCGTGTGGTTGGAAGGAACTCTTGTGATTTCTGTGTTTTTACTTGACTTTAACAGAAACTTAAGGCAACTGATGGAATATTCACAAAATTCTAATGTTGTTCTTAAGAACCTAGGTATTACTCAAATTAATCCCTTTAGTCAATGAAGAGACATGGATTTATCCTGCATATGATTCATGGCAGATACCTATTTTTGTGCCCTCCAAGTATTACTTTGGAGCAGCTTATTTCTCCCTAGTAACGCTATGCAAACGAAGGTGAACTCCAGATGAACTATTCTCTCGAATCTAATCTTAAGAGTGTACTTTCATGACTTCCTTCCATAGGTCACGAGTGCCTTCCTGAAAAACGGTTTCAGGTGCTTTGGTTAGATGTCTGAAGTCTGGTGAGCTGAACCCATGACCTTTTTCAGACATACAGTTGCAGATTTGTAATATCTGTCAGTTTGACATCCCAATTCTGAAAGTAAAGTGATAATGCATCATGGGATTAAATTCTTCAGCCCCCTTGCTCACTCCTTGACTATGACAAAAGCGGTATTTAGCCTGAACATTTATGTACGCTACAGCAATTTATTTAACCATTTACATGATTCTTTGTGTCTATATTGGATGTTACCAACAATATTTTGCTTGCATAAGAAAAAAAATGTAAAAAATCTATCACACATTGTAAGCTAACAAGCAAAGCGAATCCAATGACCATGGAAATGTGTTGAATTATTTATAGAGTATCTGTTAACTAATATTCACTGATACTTCACAAGTAATTATGTACTTGTAATTAAAGTCTATCTGATTTCTGTGTGTCCAAATTAAAAATATTAGTTCCACTTCAAAAGAATCTAATCTTTACAGATCCACTGTTTACAACAGTTTAAGAAAACAAATAACATTTAGGAAACAAATAACCAGATTCTTTATTTGTTCAGGCTGCTATACAATTTTACACTAGCTAACTTCTGATTCATAATTTTTGAGCTACCTATAATTCTTCTGGATAAAGGAATTAATTACCTTAATTAAATTAAATTAAGTTAATTCAATTAATTTCTTGGCAGTGCTAGGTTAACAGCTGGACTCAGTGATTTTAAAAGTCTTTTCCAACCTAAATGATTCTATGAATCTATTAATATCATATAGCAAGGAACAGAAGTGACACAACATATTTCAAAGTAAACTACAATATAACGCTCGTGATTTGTTTGAGTTCAAGTGCAATGAACAGATTCAGCCTTGATCTGTTAATAGAAGTCTGTGAGTGGTGCTGAAGGTTAGCCACAATAAAGTGTAAATCTCTCGAGCAATAACTGTATTACCAGTGCTGCTTTTCTCTTCCTCTACCAAGTGCTATCCTGAAATGAAATAACCTACTAACTCCAGATGTCATTAATGTGTGCAATATAAATTAATTCTGTTTTATCGTAGTAAAGCTACAATAGTAATTATATTACAGACCTCATATATTTATGCTATGAAATAACCCTCCTGTTTGTTAAGTGCCATAACATTGTTTTAAATGGCTTTAAATAGGGTCTTAAAGTCTCCTCCCTTTAATTTGGAAGTCTCAGTGAAGGGCCAGTACATCTTAGGGTAGGAATAGAACTAAGTCACCAAAATGGTCTTCCTAGTTCTATAATCTGCAACAGGGGTAAAATAAATATACAAGGACTGTTCCCCCAAAACGGTAATGATGCATCTCGACAGGAGAGAATCTTTTCTAATGCTGACAATGTGACAATTCTCTTCCATTTGAGAAACAGGTGAGATCTGATTGAAAGTGGCATCTGTTTTCTTTATAGTAACTGATGTCTCAAACTGTGGAAATATCTAAGTGTTTATGAAAGCTATAGATTAATAGACATATATAAAGAACTATTCTACTGTCTGCAAGAAATATTTCAAGAAAACCAAAGTGTACAAAATTGAGGCAAACTTTTGAAGCCCTCTTTTGCAGCTGATAATGCTAAAGGAAAATACAAGAAATATCTGTTTGTATAAAAGTTAATGGAGAGTGAAACAATATTTTATTCTAGATAATGCACTGTATTACTCAATTCCTGAATAATAAAACCAAGAAAGTATACGACAAATAAATCATCATTGAGCTTAAAGATGTGTGATACAAGTTTCTGTTTTCTTGTTCATCGAATGAGATTTCAGAACTAAATGCAATATTTAATTTAGAATCTTGTATCCATAGAACTGTGAGGCGGAATCTTCACACCATGGCACTTTGGTACTTCTAAAGACCTTTCTAAAGAGGTCACTTATTGAAAATAACTTCTGTTAACTACCTGACTTGTTATATTTGAGTTACTGTAAGATGATTAACCTGGGTATGGCAGAGAGAGACTCCGAAGGTTTGGAAAATGCTTATATTTCTTTCATACGCTGCTGTAAGATTTTAATTATAGCATGTCAGAATTACAGTGATCTGATTTCGATTTTGCTGAGCTTTCTAATAGAATTTTACTGAGAAGTAAATTATAAAAAATTGAGGAAAATTATTTGATAATGAATGTACATTGCACAAAACACATTAGGTGTCACAGATCTCCACTAACTTTTGTTTGTATTGGGTTCATGTGGCAAGGTTTTGGTAGCAGGGGGCTGCAGCAAAGACACCAGACGCTGCCCCCATGTCAGAGTCAGTTCCAGCCACTTCTGAAACAGACTCACTGCTGGCTAAAGCTGAGCCCTTCAGCAATGATAGTTTGTGCCTCTGGGATAAGGTATTTTAGAAAGGGAAAAAAGCCATTGTGCAGGAGCTGTGAGAGAGGAGTAAGAAAATGTGAGAGAAACATTCTACACACACCAAGGTAAGTGGAGAAGGCGGGGGAGTAGGTGCTCCAGGTGCTGGAGCAGAAGTCACGCTGTAGCCCATGGAGAAGACCATGGTGACACAGGTTGTTTCCCTGCAGCTCATGGAAGACCACAGCGGACCAGGTATCTACAGCTGAGCCTGTGGAGGACAGCATGCTGGAGCAGGTGGATGTGCCCCGAAGGAAGAAGCTGCAGCCCACGGAGAGCCTGTGCCGGAGCAGGCTCCAGGCAGGGGGAACAGTTCTTGAAGAAGTGCAGCCTGTGGGAAGGACCCGTGTTAGAGAAGGTTGTGAAGGACTGTCTTCTGTGGGAAGGACCACATGCTGGAGCAGGGGAAGAGATTGAGAAGGAAAAAAGCCCCACTCCCCATCCCCCTGCACTGCTCAGTGGGTGGACATAGAAGAGCTGGGAGTGAAGTTGAGCCTGGGAAGAAGGGATCAGTGCGGGGAGGAGGCTTTTAGTTTGATTTTTATTTCTCACTATCCCAGTCTGTTATTAATTCGTAAAAAATTAAATTAATTTGTGAGTAATCTCTCCATTCTTAACTCTATCCATGAACTTTTCCATCTTATTTTCTCCCCGTGTCCTGTTGAGGAGGAAGAGTGATAGAGCAGTTTGATGCCTAGCCAATGTGACAGATGCAGCCACCCTGACAAGGACCTGACAAAGAACAGGGCTTTCACAAACACCTGATAAAGATCAGCTTCACACCTCAAGGCTGTTACTCAGTGCCCTTAGTCTGCCTCTGTCTTATGTTTGCCTCCAACAAATTAGAATGACCACAGTTCAGACTCGATTATGGTATAAACGGAGCCCTGGTGGAGAACCAAGTTGAGTCTGATCTTGGAGCAGCAGGTTTGCAGTGGGGGACTCTCTCCTCGGGTCAGGACCCCATCCAAGGAAACTACCTGGGATTAAGTGAGCCCTCATCCGCCTTTCGGTGAATGAATTGTTTCTTCAGGATATCATTGAGTAAATCCTTGCCTCCTTTTGGGTGAGTGACCCCTTGGTTTTGGGTACCCTTGAGTGGGAGGTTTTCCCTTCTGTGAGTCAGTGCATGCACATTTTGGTTCACCTTCCTTGAAGGATTGTTGTGTAGTAATATATTCCCAACTGACTCCTGAACTTGTAATTAACTTTGATGTGTCAGAGTGCCAGGAAATTTTGTAATAAATCAGCAGTTTTCAGGTAACTGTCTGTTTTGTGGGTGCCTCTGTAACAGCCAAGGTCAACCCACTTCAGGCAGATAATAAAAATATGTTTCCAGGATATGATTCGCTGAATCATAAACAGTTAACTGAAGTTACCTCGGTGTTTTGTTAGGATTTCTTGGGGGTAATGGGGGTGATTTTCTCTTTCTAAATGGTCAAGAGTCTGTTGTCTGTTTCAGATGTTCTCGTTACTTTCACTTGCACTTTATCTTGGTGTGAACTCATTGAACACCGGAAAGATAATTTCATGCCCTGGTGTTATACACACCTGAAATGTAACAGACAAAAGAGAAAGAGGAAGACTTTCTCACATGCAAGTAAATTTTAAGTAGGCTGAAAAGCTAATATTATTCTGGGAGCTTTTAACAATCACCATTTTAAATTAAAAAAAAATATATAGACTTGGAGCATAAATAGCACAATTTTATGCAGAAGTGAAGCTGAAAGATACTTTTTTGGAAAAAGGGGATATGCTGGGGGAAATTGTGTTTCTTTAAAATGCCTTTTTAAATAAAACATTATATCTTATTTCCACACGGTTGTCCTTTAGTTCTGTATAAAAAAATGTAATTATAAACCTAGGAAATATGTTCCTAATACCCGTTATTACATATGTCTATAGAGCTCACCTGTGTTAGGGTTTTCTTATCCTGCATGGAATATCATTCTGCTATAACCACGCTACTTTCTTTCCCTAAATTACCTCATTCATAGCTAACTCAGATGCCTTTGAAATGGACTACAATGAGCTATTATTCCATTCCAATATAAGCTCTTGGTATCTAAGAATTGCAGAGGGAGAGGCTTTCTCTTGAGTATTTAAAGTCTGTCTGCCTCTTCCTGGTCCTAAAATTGGTAAGTAAGGTATTTTTAAATGTCTTTCAGTATAGAAGTTTAGTAATTTTAAGCATATATTTATGTTTAAAATAGTTGAAGCTAGTCTCAGTACTTTTTCTATACATTATTTAATTTTTCATTTGCAATAGTGTAAACTGTTTCAAAGTATGTTTGTGTTAAATAAGAACAATGTATTGGAAATTGAGGTTCAAGCCTTACTGCCTTAGCATAACGCGCAATCATTTATTCAGCAGAAACACTCTTTCTGCTTTGTCTTATATAAAACTTCCAAGATAGTTCTGTAGAATTTTGAAAAATTCTGATGCAGCCTCTGATCTTAGCTAAAGTGCTCTATTCAGCAAAAGTACCTTTGCTCAATTTTTATTTTATTTCTAGAATAATTTCACAGCTAAATCAGTTGTTCAGAAAGTTAGTTTATTATTATATATAATTATATATAGGGATATAACTTCATTTACGTTTATATTTCTAGGCATTGACCTTATCTTCATATAAGCTTTTGGGGACAGGAATTTTTTCTATGGCCTAGTCCAAGATGGAGATAAAAAAAATATAGCAAGTATATGAGCTGAATCCAGCCATATTGATAAATAATAACAATGTTGCTTGGGATGGAATATAGCCACAAGATTTTAATTTCGTTGTGCATTAGGTATTTCAGCATATGTTTCTCATGTTGAATTGTTTAGGGTTCTTGCAAAAAAAATTTAAGAGACACTGAACAATACTGTATTTATGTTCTCAGATACTTACATAACTTGAGGAACTGAGAATAGAAAAAAAAAAATTGAATATCATTAAAATCTTGAGAAACTAAACAAATGTTAAAAATTTATTTCAGCCATCCTACCAAAGGATACGCATTTACTGTTGTCTGTTTTTAAAATGGCAAAGAGTTCACTTTCCGAAATACTCTTTAAGATCTCAACTAGATAAGCAGGATGTCCATTTGAACCCAACCATCCTGTCAATACGGTAATGTAAGGCGTTTAACATAGACTTACGTTGCCTGCTCTCTGAAAACTGTCCAATTCTATCATCTACTTCAGGCATAAATTGTAAGATTTAGCTCCAGATTAATGTTGGGCAGAATCCCATTCACAAGTAAGTACCTCAAAAGGTGGAGATTAATCGCCTTGTAGGAGCCAGGGCACAGTGCAGGCTGGAGGTTCCCTTGGGTTAGGGAGCAGGGTACCCCAGGGCTGGCTACGCCTTCCTTGACAGGTGCCATCCCACAGGGCTTTAATTATGGAAGTACTCTTACGTGAAAAATCAATGATTTTTTTATAAATGAATGCTTTATGAATAGAGACCACTGGTACTAACCTATGAACTTCCCCAAACATATTTTGGAGAACATAGGCATTATGAAAATATTTTTGTGATATTGTCTAACACTGCTTGTCAACACGTTGAGGGTTTTTTGTAGCAAACTCTTTAATTTCTGCAGAGGCAAAATTTGCAAGAGTTACCTTTCTTTCACTGCAAGAGATTGAGCTCAGGTTTTGATAAGGCAAAAACTGTTGCAAATTCCCATCACACTGCTATCTTCTGACTCATTCAGGACAACTATTGCAGCACGCTCTAGTAACAATATTTTACAGTCTTTCTAAGATTAGGAATATGCCAAGGCAAGTAATATGCAATCTTTCTAAGACTAGACCCATGTCTAGCTAACCCAGCAGTTAAGACACACTCTGTGGGATGCAAAGGAACAGACAGCATGACCCATGACAGAACAAGATAACCGTGGAAGAAAGAACAAAGCAGACAGGCTACTTGCAGTTATTCATGTCCAGAAGACATCCCAGTGACAACCACACTTTTTAGGATGTCTCTATTCCTACTTGCTGTTGATGTAAGTAGTTCCCTGGGCACCAATTTCTTGGAGTAATTTCTTGGGTGCTAAGAAGGGAAGGAAAGAAATACTGAAGTTGTGGATCGTTAAAATTGTTGAAAAGTACTTAACAAAGAAAATAAATTAACCCTCAGAAATATCTTGAGCAGTTACATGAAGAAATCATGTATTACAGTTTATTTAATTTCAAACGCAAGCATTGAAAAAGCAGAAAATGCCAAATTCATGTTTCTTTGTATAGTGGTAGTTTGTTTCCTAGGTGCGTGTTTGTACTGCTGCACAGAAAATGTAAGTAAAGTAACAAATACAAAACAAAAAACTCTGAAAGTTTCTCCTATAGGTTCTGCTCATGACAAGTATTGTGGTTCCATTTAACATTTTGTACCTCTAAACGCAAGCAAGCACTTCGTGGTCTATCTTTTCTAAAGGTATAGTAGTATTCTTCACAGGTCGACACGAAGAAAAATATCGAGTGCTAAGTTAATGTATACCATATTATTCTGTGATAAATCCCAGACAATTATCTTAGTATGATAATGAGTTAACTCCTAATTCCTGCAAGGAAAATTTGTTCTTAGAAATTGTTTTGGGTCTTTTAAGAGTCTGACAAAAAATTGTCATGTACATTCTTTGGCTTTCTAAATCTTTTGTTAGCCTGACACGATCCTTTTGACCACATTCACACTTAGGAAGTTGACCACTGGAATATGTTAAATAAAACATTACATGTACATGTAATGTCCTGGTTTAAGAAAAAAACAGGGCTGGTTTGTTTTGATAGACATATGGAACAAACCAATTATTCCTCCCCTGCACTTCAGCACATCTCACTGGCTGTGGAGCTTTTGGTGGGACGGTGTTTCTCTAGGAACAGCATGCAGAAAGAAACCACGAGCCTATTCCACCTGCAGCTTGGGAGGAGCAGCTACCCGCGCCCCACACTTCATCACTGCTGCCTGCCGTGGTTCCCCACCGCTGCTTTGGCCCTGGGGCCGCCCTGCGTTGCTGCTGTGACTGCTAACACCACCGGCTCTGCCCCTGCAGGTGGACCGTCACTTCCCGGCACCAGTGGGCCCCGGCCCCCGCTGCACCACGTGCTGCCACCATAAACTGACTGGTAGTTTTTATTTCCTTATAGCCTTCTTTCTTTAACCGCGGTTTAATCCCTGCCGCACCAGATCCCTGATCCTATATATAGGATCTATATATATATATATATATATATATATATATATATAGGATATATATATATATAGGATCTATATATAGGATCTTATTACTACCTTGTTTGTTTTCTGTATATAATATCATTCTATTGTTATTAAAACCGTTTTAGTTTCCCATGCTTAACAGAGGCTTTACCAATTTTTCCTTTTCCTCTTATCTTTCCTCAACCCTTTCTCCTTCAATGGGGGAGGGGCTGACTGGAGAGAGCATTCATCCCGTGATTTGGCCCTGCCTTGGCCAACCGATGACAAATGTACCCACTGGATGATAGTCATATAGTAAGGCATTAGTATTCTTCAACATTCTGCAAAATGTAATTAAATGAGGGAAAAAAATTTGGAATACATGTAATTTCTTTATTTCTACTTTATCTCTACCCTACGTTGCCTAAAAACTGAAGACAACGAAACAAGAAAATAAACTGCTATAGAAATGCCTTTGTAATTAAAAAAAATATTAATTAATGCACATTTATTTCAAAAAAATATATTTTTCAATCAGGTTTATGAAGTATTGTTAAGTGCTTGTGTAAGGATAAATGTGAATGCTTTATGTATAGTCGAATGCATCCATGAAGAAATAAAGATGGAAGTAGAACGTAAACAAGCACAAGAGAGGTATATAACAGATGTATAAGGCCTCAGAGCTTCAAAGTTATTTTGGTGACTTCTTTAATACTGTCTTGACCTAAATACAGCTTCTTGCAAGTATTTTTGAAATGGCTGTTGTTTCTATTTCCTTATTCTTCTTCACAGACAATTATCTTGACGAATGTAACACTGATTTCTGCTGTTTTCCTGACTTGTGGCTTACTGGCCCAATGGGGCGTCCTACCTGTGGATTGCTTAGCAAGCAGTTGGGAAAAACAACAACCACCCAAGCAACCAACCAACCAAAACCACCCACACCGGAGCATCAAACATTTTCCACTTGGTGATTAGAAGTCGAGGTAGGCAAGACAACCCCTTTCTCAGCAATGCCAAAATCCTCCCGCACAAGGTATGAGGTGTTTAGTTTTGAGCTATTCTTGGAGGACATCCAATTTCCAGGTGCAATCTAAGACCCGTAATTTTTTGCATTACTGCACTAAATTTGCAAGTACAGACAGTTCATTCTGGATCAAATGCTGTTTCAAAACAAAGGATGCCAGCATCTGATGTCAGTGTTGCTAAGTGCCTGATTATACTGAACACCATCAAGTGCTGCCAGATCATTTGTCTGAGCTGGCTGTAACAGAACAGCTAGAAGAAATTTAGTATTCAGAGCAGTGCTGAATGCAATAAGGCATTTTAAATAATGTTAATGTTACAGTTAGCTTTGTTTCATTTTGTTTTGTTTTTAAGTAGCTAGCCAACATATATGAATATAGAAACAATGGATTAAATAAAAAATCAGAAAATAAGATCATCAGTTATAATCTCTATGTGAATCACCTATGTTGTAACAAATCGGTCTTAACTGGGTCATTTTATTAATGACTGAAGCCAGACAACTTATAATGAAGGAAGGTGAAGTTCACGGAGGATGAAATGAAAAGTATTCGTGTTCCTTGTTATGTGCATTAAAAATTATTATATATCTTCTACTTTTTTTAAAACAAAGATTTTCCTATTCCTAGAAATAATTGTGAATTTTCCAGTTAAGCCATCGTACATTGGAAACTGGGTATTGTTTGAACTCCTAACCTAGAAGAAAATTGTACATTAACTTTTAAATAGATGAAATTTTTTGGCAAAGACAAAATTTTTAACCTACACACTGGGCAGCTGATAACACTGAAGATGGGA
Organism: Bucorvus abyssinicus; assembly: GCA_009769605.1. Lineage (NCBI taxonomy): Eukaryota > Metazoa > Chordata > Aves > Bucerotiformes > Bucorvidae > Bucorvus > Bucorvus abyssinicus. The sequence goes on from CM020024.1 coordinate 130,654,826, forward strand.
CACTCAATTTGTTTTCAAACTCGAAAGCCACTGTTCAGATTTGTTCTGCGTGACTTAAAAAAAAACTATGTAAACTTTCACATGCCATCTGGCCTGCCATGTAGAGTACTGGATTCTCGGGTACCATTCGGTCCTCCTGAAACTGTTCTCAGTGACATATCCCTGTGATAGACTACAAATTGTTGAGATGAAATTTGAGTCATCATCTTAAAATTCTTTGAGGAATTCTTTAATCTCTGGGATAACCCATGATGATTTTTTTGTTTTCTTTTGTTTTATTTTGTCTGGCAGATTTTTTCCCCTCTGTTAGCTAAAGGAACATTTTATTACGTATCCAACCATCAACAGAACTCTCTGAGAGGCACATTCCAGTGCTTTCAGTGTTATCCTGGTTTGAAGGAGACATGTTCAAATTGATTCTTGGTCAAAATTCGGAAGAAAAGGAGCTTCGAAAATGAACACCTGCATGTCAGATGACTACTCAATATACAAAAGCTGGTCCTCTAGGTGTTAGCTGTGATACACCTGCTGCATGTAGTGGGTAGAATAGAAGAAATAACAGGCAGAGTTTCGTAATGGCATCATAAAAACTTGAAGGTATGACTCAGTCCCCTGCTGGCAACTAACTTCAGACATCTGCAGATAGAACTAATCTTTAATAGTCAATGGGATAACCAGGCATTTCCATCTGACCAATTTTATAAGTTCACCTTGAGATGAGATGATTTCATGAGCTAACCATGACTGGTTTTCCTCTGGTTTTAAAAGAAGTCTAGACCGCTTGATATAAAATTTGCTGGATATACCTATATATGATTTTCAGAAACTACAAGATCACATGTTCTACTGAAGATATCTTAGTAACTTGGGAAATCTGTCCTATTTTCATTGGAAGTGTATGGTTTTTCATTGCAGGGGTTAGCCTCTGTTGAAACACCATTCTTAAGGACAAGTTAGTCCATAACATATTCTGTGACACAATTCAAGGCCAGACTGCTGGTGACCAAAGTGACTGATCTAGGTGTTGCAAGTGTACTCCTGAGATCTTAAATGCCAAGACTTTTTCATTCATGCTGTTCCAGTCTAACTAGTTGAATTCGAGCTTCTTTTTATCTTCTGTGACAGCTTTTGTCCTAATACGATAAAATTCACCCAAGTTATAAACCAGATAATGTGCTACCCATAACTTTTTGTTGGTTTACTTGGTACTTCTGTAATATAAGCCATACGGTCAAGAAAAATTATTTTTTTAAGACAAAGCCAGTAAAAATATTGCAGGTGAAAAAGTGGAAAGGAGGAAGGAGTACATTTCAGCAGCACGTGAATTATTGCAAAGGGTGGCTTGATACACCAGAAACCATTCAGACTGATGAGAAAATAAACTAGGAGTGCTATGATCCCTTCTGAATCTCACACGACATAGCAGCTGACAGATAGCTAACACTATTAACAAAGGAAACATTAATGCACAGCCACATACATGACTACCTCTGACATTTAGGATACCAACAGGATGTTAATGTCCCAAGTAGACTCTTCTCCTCTGACCCTGATGCAACATTCATAGCCACCACCTGCTCTTGCTGTTGAATTTTCTGCTCTTGTTACTCTGTGACCTTGCTCACTCTGCCTCCTACACCACCTTTGCTTGCTCCTTATGGACTGAACAATCCTTTTTATCACTTGTAAATAAAGTTCTCTCAAAATATTTCTACATTCAAAATCTAACTATTATTACATGGGTCTGTAAGATACATTGGCAGGAATCTTATATAGCAATAGTTCTACTAAACTTCTCGGTCATTTTCAAGAAATTTAGCCTGACAATTCCTTAGTGACATATTCCATTAAGTTCAGCTTTAGGGTATATCTGTCGAACTCCACGTAATTAACAAACTGTTTAGTGCATATTACCCTTTTTGCTATTTTGTTTGAGTTCAAAGAATATGAGTATTTTGTGTTTATTTTTCCTTGTAGCTGATGCACAGCATTACAAATCAAGTTTTTAAAAATAGCTCCACTATTTTTTTTAGATATTGATGAGCAGGTCTTCAAGGAATTCTTAATTACAGAACACTATGGCATTTCTTTTAGAATTCTTGACTGCTAAAAGATTTTGAGTGCAGCTGGGTGGGGTTTTTTTTTTAGAATTAGAAACTATTTTATTTGGCTTTGTCTAAGGAATTGAGAAGTTCAACGCATGTTAGTGAGCAACATTCATGAAAGAAACAATCAAGTCAGCTACAGTTAGCACTGAGGTACTGCCAAATGATTTGCATTTCAGGAAAATGTATGTGAAGACAACAACATATATTGCTCCTCAGTTTGATTCTTTAATTTTTGTGTCATTTTGGCTGAGACTACCACTGATGATTTGAATAATTCCTGTGTAATGAGATAAAAGATGTGTGCAGAAGCATTATTATCCTTTTATTCCGTTTTTGTTGCTACACATAGCAAAAGTATTAAGCTGCAAGACGCAACATAAAGGAAAACTGCCATTTATTTTAGATCAAAAGTCAAAGTCACCACATCAGTATGAATCAATTGCTATTCCCTCAACTTGCCATACTAAATAAAATTATGTCATTGCATCATTTTATTGATAACTCTCTTCTTATTTTATTCTACAGAGCTAATATTTGCCTGTCGTAAACAAATTATTGTTCGTATCACTGGAACATTTACATATACTTCTTAAAAGCTAAATTTTTCCAATGTCAAATGTTATGAGGTGGTCATAATTTTTCATCTTAATTAATTGTTCTTCTATGCTTCTAAGGAAGCTGCAATTAAAATGTAAAACCAAAGGAAAAAGTGGTTTTAAAAGAATATGTTAAGCAATAGTTATACTTGTTGGTTTATGTCATTTTTCTCCTCTCATCAACCTGAAAAAAAAAAGTGTCTAACAGTTCAATAAAGTAACTGTCAAATAAAAACTAAACTGAGTATTTTAGAGTGAAAGCAGTTTGATTCATTATAATCTTTACCTTTGCTACAAGGTGACTCAGATTTTTACTTGCAATAGAATTCGTAAAATGTGGTTTCTGATACACATTTTTTATTTAACCATCGTGTATTCAAAATCTTTTCTCTGAGTTGGATGCTCATGTTTTTTGCTTTCTTTAGAACATGTTTTCTTGATCCAAGGTCATAGGACATATAATAAGATACAGAGACAAGTCTGAAAATTCTGTTCCGATTTCAGCAATGACAAAATGAGCATAATGCTTTGCAAGTTCAGTGCCAGAAGTCAGAAAAGCATATGCCAAATCAATGGAAGTGAATCAAAATTTAAGGCAGGAGTTGAGTGCATTCTCTGTGGTTCTGTTTGTTTTACTTAAAACTTTAACATAGATGTGAGTCACTTAGGTTTCTTTGCAGGTCAATCCCCTGAAGATTTCAACAGAGATTAGTGTTTCAGATGCAATCACAAAGCACAGAATTTTAAAACAAATGGGTTCAATTGTTGAGAATGTATTGCTACTAAGAAATAAATAGAGTCATAAGTTTTATAAGTTCAGCAAATCCCTGCATCTGATTGTGTTTTCTTTCCTTTTTTTTCTTACTTAAAATAAAGCATATCAGACATCTCTTATTCTTATTCTGAAGCCTTCTCTGTTTACCCTTTAAATAGAAACCTTCTTAGGAAGGATGCTGAAAAGTATCGTAAATGATATTCTGCATCTGATACAAATAGATTTTGAGAGAATTTTCTGATTATACACTATATGTACTAAAAAAATATGTAACAGTAAAGCCAGTATGTGATTGGATCAGAAAATTGGAAAAAATTCACCACTTGACTTGCCAATCAAATTGTCATTTGCAGATTTTGCCAATTGACAGATTCCCTTGCAGGCTGTGCACAGTTACTTTCATTTCTGCATTATGGCAGCGGGTGTTCACATCTGACATAAAAGCCCTTCAGTTTGCTTTTTCTACTGCTGTTGTCAGTATCAGCATTTGACGTTCTGTGCTGGATGCAAAGGTTCTTTCAGTTTTATGACTGCTTGCTATACAAGAATAATTCTGTTAAGCAAATTTCTATTGCTTCGAAACAATATTTTGACACTTTCATAATGTTTGCAAATGTTATTTTCAAGTAATCACCATCCTTATTTTGAAACATTTCATCCTGCAAAATCGTTACTGATCTTTTAAAACTTGCACATCTATATTTTTATTGCCTCATTAATAAAATGTTAATAAATATTTTTAAATCTTTAGCCTTGTAATTGTTTTTCATTCTGCCAATGTGTATTTCATATGTATATATATATATATATATGGTCAATTCCATTTAGCTGAACATAGTTAAATCAAAAGTTACAGCTTCTAGGTAATGAGCATTTTTTTGGTTTACTGATATGAATTTAACAACTTTAGAATACAGAAACCAAGTCTGAATCGTATCAGGTTTTTAGGCATATGTAAGAACACTTTCACATTGTTGCAATACCGCTATCTTTATATTTGTTGAAACTGAAACTGTTAACTTACATTTTCTGCTGAGTCTGGCAGTAAAGCAATGCTCTACCACACTGTTTGCTGCAGAAATATAATGTTTCTTCAAAATCTCACTGGCTCCTTAGGCCATATTTAATAGTGGGGTTTTTTGTGACTTTTGTGACCTTTGGTCGTTTGTTCCTGCACAAGATAATATCTGTCACCCTGTTGTCCATTTTACTAAAATTATCTCCATTTCAAATTTTTAATATAAATTTTTATTACTTTCAAACATTATTGACTATTTAGAAAGGTCTTAGCAAACACGACCATATCAAAAATTATTCTAAAGATGGAGTAAAGTTTTGTGAGTATTTATTTTTACTTTCAGTCAGAGAACATACTCTCACTACTTTGTGCTTTTTGTTTATATATATAGTTTCATAATGGAGTTGTAGCGGTTGATCCATAGACCATGAAAAATAAAGAGGCCAGTAGTCAAAGTACAAGCATTAGACCCTATGTGAGCTGAGGTCTGTCGCTATTTCTATCACAGACTCCTGTGATTTGGGGCTGGTCTATTACTCCGTTGCAAAGGATTTTCATTTCTGAAGTAGGTCAGGTGACACAAGTTGTTTCTTCCTCACGCTGTCTTTTTCGGACTTAGAAATGTATAATTCTGGACAAATGGAGCTATAAATGACATTAGTGATTTCTGCAATTTTTCAGCAGACATTTCTGTACAGACTAATTTTTTCCTCTCCTGAGAAAATAGAAGACAGCTGCCTTAACAGCAAGTGCCAAAGAGTCCCTACAACATCCAGGAGGTGGCTCTTGCTGCCAATGAAAACTGATGGAAAACTGGGAAGCAGCACCTGCTGCCACCACTCTGCTTCTTTCTGTTTTCCATCTTCCTTTCATCACTCAGTTCATTTGCTAGAGATACCAGCAGTAGCAGCAACCTCTCATGTGCTGTAATAGCACAGGAGTATGTGTTCCGCATTTGCTACAGCGTCAAGCTGGAGTTTCTAAAAGCTCTCTATAGACCCAAAACTGGTGCTTGTAACTCTCAAAAGTACTTGTTCTTCAAAGCCTCTGAATATCTGTGCGATCTGTATTATAGGTGATTATCGCAAGAGAAAGACAGGAAGCAGATTTATGAAAAAGTAGACTCCAAATAATCTGGAGACGTATCCACTACTGACAACAAATTCAGTTTGTCAGAGATAAAGTATAACTGACCCTTTGATAATGTTTGACGGAAGAGAGACGTGAGAGTTTATCCAATTGTCCAAAAAGGGGCAGATGGAATAATTTCATCACAGGTATTGGTCAGCATGTGTGCTAATACAGTAGAAGGAAACAATCAATGAAGAAGTAACTATATAGAGCACAGCTGAGAGGCCAGTAGGTCTGATGGATTGCCAGGTCCTTGTTTTAGTTTGTCTTCATTTTGTGGAGTGAAAATTCAAGGAAAAACTAAAAAATGAGGACAACCAGAGTTCTCCTCAGAAGCTTTTTGCCGTTAATATCTTGTGCTAATAATCTGTAGGCAGATGAATGCATTTAGGACTTAAGGAAGTGTGTGTTCTTGCTAAAGTATATTGAGATTTCAGCCTTAATATCACTACCAAGCTAACTTCTAAAGATAGATATGTCTCCTCATACCAGTACAGAGTGTTCTTTTTAATTCATTTGTGCATTTTGGAACTATCTTTGTTTCAGAATTCATTCCACTTCAATGTTTGATTTACTACAGTGGGTCCAGTTTTGATTTACTAAAAGACTTTGATATGATAAGTTAAATGCATAGATGATATTTTCTCTTTATTTAGTCTTAATTTTGTATGGAACAGCATAGCCATGTGAACTGTAAAAGTAGACAAGCTTCGGTTAATTTTTTTTTTTTTTGCTTTGCCTTAATCTAAGATGCCATTACAAAATACAGACTTACTCACATAGAATAGCGTGCTTCCTTTGACCCTCTGGTGTACATTCACAACACAGTCATTTCAAAAGAGAACAGAAAAACACAAATACAAGTATGTACAAGGCTAAACGTAGTTTAGAAAACTGGTGGCTGAATTGAAATCTAACATTTTTAAAAGCTGGAAACAGAGAGCCAAATGAAACCAGGGAAATTCAAGAAGCAGAAAATGTCTTAAATTTACTCTCTAAAAAGCACGTAATGAACATCCACATATTTATCAAATGTTTAACACAAAAAGTCTGTATTCATCTTAATTTCAATGGTATTTACTTTAATACCCCACTAAAAACTCTTAAACTGGGTTTGTGATAGCAGTATTTCTTTATAGTTTACAGTTACTTAATAAAATCTAGAGTAAGTTTTACCTTTGAAACAATTTCCTTTGAAAACATGTTTAATTCTAAATTGCTTTATAAATTTCCCTGTGAAAATGTGTTTCTGAAAAAGTTCTCACCTGCCATTTCAGAAACCTCTAAGGAAAAAAGAATCACTGAAGTGTAGAACGCATTCAGAAAAAGAGATAAATACAAAGGAAAGGGACGGACAGACAGATAAAAGTAGTATTTTTGTACATATTAGTGGAACTTTGTGAACTGTCGTATCTGGTAACAGTGGAACTTCTGCAGCCTGGCAGAGTGAGAGTTGATAATGGAGGGAAAAAGATACCATATTCAATTTAGTATCCCTGCATCAATGAATGGAAACTATATTTAGCTTGTATATATACATAAAATTATAACCTTAAATTCTGGTAAATATATCAGTCAGCTAATGAAAGCAAGAGAAATATTATAGTTGTGGCCAAGCAAAGAACTCTTTTATTTGAACTGTAGATTTTCTTATTGAAGTCACATTCTCATTTAAACGATTTTGTTGAAAAGAAAGAAAGGGCAAAGCATGTGACGGGAACAATTTACTTGGTTTACACTGATGTTGGTAGTCATTAAAAAATCAAGTATTATGTATAGATTTTTTTTTTTAATTCTAGGAATGTTTATTATGGTCTAAACAACATAACTTTTAAGGTGCTTTTTTCCAGACCTTATAGATGTTTGGAAATCTGTTCAACACTTTTAATGGGAAAATATTAAAAGAAATTTCAGCTTTACAGTTCTTATTTTATTTATATAATCAGAGTTAAGTGCGTTGCAGAGTGACAAAGAAAACTTTCAGAGAAATGCTGCACATTGAAAAAAAACAGATGTTCATCTGCCTTTATAAGTATTGGGAAGACATTGGTTTTGGCAGTTAATTCGCTTTCTGACTAGAAACTTCACCAGTTTATGCCAGGTAAAGAAAGTCCTTCACTTTAAGGGTTTTAGAAATTTCACTGCTAGTGAGATAGATGAAGGGGTTATGGGAACCAAAAATGTTCTGTGTGAGAGGGAGTTATGTTGAAAACACTTTGAATGAGGATTACACTGCAGTTAAAGTAAATCTGGCCTTAAATATCTGATTGTGAAACAAACAAACAAAAAGACCTCACACCTTATTATATCATGATTAGTGGAGGCACACCTTATACTTTCTAGTCAGCCTGGCCATTAACAGTAATGGATATATTATAACCATATTCTCGAACTGTCTGGGCATTTGCTAAAGATGCAACTGGTATGCTGTGCGTTAGTGATACAAGTATTCCTTCACATACAAAAACACATTAGTTAAGCAAGAAAGCAGTATTTTTATAGGAGACAAGTATAAAAACCTCTCTGGTTAGATTAATAAAGATGCTTAGCTGATTTCTGTGGGAAAAAGGGTTAGTCCTGTGGAAGGTATCAGCGAAGGAGCTAGGAACCTTGAGAATAGGAGGTGCTGCATCTACTTTATAAGTGCTATGGTTCATGTAATTTTGGCTTGAAGGACTCATCAACCCTTTGTTATCCTCTTGCACCTCTACTGTGGGGATCTCTCTTACAATACTTGGACTTCCTTCAATATGTTTTAAGGTACTAGACCAAAGAAAAACAATGTTTTCTATTTACATAAGGTTAATCTAAAGTTTATAACATTCCTTGGGTTTTACAGTCATAACGAAACAAGGATTTTCGAGATATCAGAAGTGAATGGTAATGTCAATGCATATCTCACAAATGTAAGTTATTTACTTGCAGATTAGAGGATAGTGTGTTCAGAGAGAAAACAAAAGAAAAGAGAAAAAAAAGATTGCTTAAAAATAGCAAGGAAAGTCACTGAAACACCTAGTAATTTACAGACGAATTCCATACGTGCTGATGAAAGGACTAACTATCCCAACTTTTATTGCAACACTCAGTCAGACACTACCACTTTTGGCATTTCTATGACTCTCTACTGTCTGCTCCCCCAATCCTATATAGAAAATTATCCACTTGTCACAAACATTTTACTCAGTTCCCCTGAGCTAACAGAATTATTTCTGCCTGAAGTAAATAAGGCAATGCCTACACAACAATCAAACTGGCGAGAAGATCCTTTACAACATGTGGATATGAGTTCTGTCAGTGGCTTCAATACACTGCCATGAAAGTAGGGATATAAATGATCATTCTTGAGCATCGACTTTTGTGTAGATATCTGATATGAGATAAGCATTATGGATTTTTTCTCAAAGCAAAATAAGTTTTCCGTATATAAAATGCTGTTATTTGCATGTACTAATAAACTAACCAATTGACCTTGAAATCCTAATGTTCTGATTATGTTTCATATTGAACCTCAGATGCATGGAACATATCTTTTCCAAAGAATGATTTTTTTCTTTTATTATACTAATGCATACAGTCTCTCGAAAGAATCTTCCGATTTTAAAATAAAAGCAAATCGACATCCTCTCAACTGTAATTTCTCTTTAGAATTTATTCTGGAGAGAAAGTGAATGAAGTTGAAACATAAGAAACTATTGTAGCAAAAAATAAAGGAGACAGTAAAGAAAAAATCATTACATTAAGGGAAGTTTAGATGATGTTAAAATACTGGTTTCCCTGTTGCTGCTTGCATCTCTTTTCTCTATCAGCTCACAGTACCTAAGCAGAGAGAAGAGAATCAAGTATGATATGGACTGATTTTTGTATGTAGTTCTCAATGAGAAAGAAAAAACAAAAGTGACTGCCACAGACATGGAATTAGCCATAGAAATACTATCATGTGATTCTTGATGACGTTGTGGTAACTGGATAAAGAGGAAGGAAACCAGTATTTACAGGCTTGGCCGTGATTCTCCTTGTTATTTTGTTCGAATGTTAATATTCTTTTCTAGAGTAATTCTAATTGTGTAAGAATCTACACCCTATGGAGATATTTCTCTGATCCATGGACCTGACATGCAAAGGCACTGAGAGAACTGGCTGATGTCTTTGCAGAGTCACCATCTATCCTATGTGAAAGGTGGTGGAGATTGGGAGAGATCCCTAACAACAGGGAAAATACAAAGGTTTCTTCTTGTTCTCATCAGTTACTCCAGATTTCTACCTACAGTAACTATTTGGATGAATAAATTCTCCCATCCAAAGTGAAACTCTTCAGATGTGCAATGATGAACCAAGTGATCTTCAGCATTAGCTGACTTGTTCAAGCCTCCTTTCGGAGGTTTACCCACATTACTGGTGCATCAACAAGAACATGTTTTGCCTCTCAGCTCAGCTTGTTTTGTACAGGAATGGAAGAGATGGGAAAGAGGAAACAGACCTTACTAATCTAGTTTTTCTCTCATGATCACTCACTTACAGTCATACTTTTTTAACCTACTCATACTCTGCTGCAGCTGGCTGAAAATAAATATTGCATATGCCATGTCTACTAGAAAGAATGTAGAGAAGATGTAAATATTGAAAGGATGTTTTGGGCTTCTTTAATTTCCTGACAAAAAGTTGTCTTTCATGTCCACTTGGTTTCCTCTCTTTTCCTGAATTTTCCTCCTTTTCATCTTTTCAATCATGAGTTTGACAACAGCTGGTGTATATACACTGAATAAAACTGGAGTAGGGTAAATCTGTAAGTACTTTCATAAGCTTAACTATATTTCCTTGGGGAGTGGAAAGTTTCTGTTGTCTTGTCTATCTCCAGACATTCCACTTGCTTTCTGAGTTTCCACAGTATGTGATCATATTCCATAAAAAGATGTAGTTTGACTTAAAATAGAATGGTGAATGTAACACACTTGAATTAAGTCCTAATCACGAATGATTCACTGCATAATGGAAAAACAAAACAAAGCAAAACAAAACCCCAAATGTATTTTATTGTATTTTATTTTCATTTGACAGATATCATATTTTTTACGTCTTTTGAAAAATATATTTCAATAGAAATTTCCAGAAAATCCCTATTAGTCAAAATTTCCTTACAAATAACTGCAAGGAGCATTGAGGATTGTGATAATATTTATAATAATGTGGTAATTCAGTGGTAATTTGATTCAGTGAAGCTTAATGATATTACACCCTGTATAAATAAAACTGGAGTGCAAAAAATCAGACAGACTTTTCAGTCGTATGACACAATTATTCTTTCACATAAGGCCAAACTACACAGTGTTTGAGTTTGGACCTACTTATCAGATATTCCTGAAAAAATTACAGGTTGCCACATAGTTTGATTAACTTATTACCATCACTCTTATTTCCCTAAGAATCATATGTATTTAAATATTTTTGGGAAATAAATATTTTGTAATAGTTTGAACAATTACCTTTTTTGTATTCTCAGGTATTTAGAAAATAACTTTGTCTTAGTATTTTACTGCTACAACTTATGTAATTCATACATATGCATAAATGATGCAAATCTTTTTATTATCATGGTAAATGCTCAAAACGTATGAACGAAAATAAAGCAATAAACAGGAATTACACAATCACATGGAAGATGGAGATTTTCCGAGTAGCCTTTCTTTTGTTCATGCTCTTCACAAACTGTAAAACAATGAGAAAAATCAGTTATCTGAGAAATGGATAGCCTGAGAGGGAACTTCGAGTTCCGTTTAGAAGTTTTTGCATTCTAATAGGTACCATGACATTTATTTTTGAGCCAGCCAGTGCATTGTCTGATTTGAATCTTTCATAGGGGAATAAAAATTTAAAAAAAAAAAAAATTAGAAGGCAAAAAGATTTTTTACTTTTGCTATGTACTTCCAAAAAGTCTTTTAATGGCTAGCAATTACCTAAGGGAAAAGGAAATACTTTTTGTCTTGCAGCTTGTCTCAAATCAATGCAAAAAAAAAGCAGTTTTCTGGTGAAGTTAGTAGAGAATTTGAGTTGCATAACAGAGCTTAGACTTCAACTTATCAATATTTGATTATGAACAATATTGCAGTCACTCAGAGATTTAATAGAGTAAGAGATTACTTTTTTCCAAGTTTTTTTATGGCCAGCTGCTTAAGGTGAAATGAATGTTTTGTTTATTTGAGCTTTCTTGATTCAAAAGACTTGGAACTAATCTGAGTCCCATTTCTTTGTGTACTGGAAGAATGTAAATTGTTCTGAAATAGGTTACAGATCACTGTTTCATCACAAAAATCACAGAGGTGATCCCTGAAAGACTTCTGTAAAATCTTTATTTTTGTGTAGTATTGTTGTAGGCAAAACATTCTTCACCCGGGAAATTATTACTCAGTTTAATTTGTTACTGATTCACACAAGTTTCTGATCACTGGTTTGGTTACTGAGAGAAAACAGAACAATTAAAGATTTGCATAAACCCCTTTTCCTTCCCCCTTTTCAGACCCAGATTAAGCCAAACACATATCCTCTCCATTCCTAGTCTCAATGTCTCATATTTTCACCCTGAGTTACACTCAGTAGCTCTCAATACCTTCAGTGAGGTGTGATGACTTCTGCCAGTTCTTTCTTTCTGCTGATCTTTACACCTACCAGTTTTCCACGGCTGCTCTCTACTGAGGTCCCTCAGGGGTCTCTCTGCCATGATGTTGGTTGTCTATGACCACAGTAGCTCAAGGGTATTCTTGCCTTGGCGTGGTCATCTACAAATCTAGTCCCTTTAGGGATGTATGTGACCCTTTCAGCTTCAGATGTCTCCTTGAGTGTCTTTTCAGATCATCTCCATAAGTGTGCAGTGTCTCCATGCCACATGGTGCATGATGGGCTACGCACAACAGTTTCAGAGCTGTCTGAAATAGGATGTGACTGTCACTTGGCAGTTCACAATCTCTCCCTACACAGGTCATCCCTGTATCACCCCGTTACTTAAACTCTGCAATTTATGCTAAGTGCAAAGATATAGTTGATTGAAAATGATATTGCTGATGATTGCAAATTAATTTAATAACGTCTGATTAATACTACATATTAAGCATTAAAACTGCAAGCAGGAAGTTCTAAGGTTCAACATTGCACAATCTAAATATCCTGTTATTAGTGTTTATTTAGCTTGATGTTAGGTTTCTCTATTACTTATTTGCATGTTGAGAAAAATGTACTTCTATGAATGAGCTGCTCAAGAGCAAACTGGGAGGAGTCTAAAGCGGCCAGAGGGAAATGAGTGGAGCAAGAGGTGTTAAGACATAAGCTGCAACCACATGTAGAATACCGTTTCCTAAATCTTAATAAGCAAGAGGTTTTTAAGTTAGACCAATCATTATTTATGAAAAATACTATCCATTTTCCCACTCTAAAATACAACAAGCGTCTACAAACGATGTCTAGTGCCCTGGATGCAAATGAGTGGCTGGGAGCTGTGTCCAACAAAGCCTTTGAACCAGCTGAGCTTGAGCCACAGAGCACCACAAGAAGACATGATGAGTGGTGGTAGTGGGAGAGTCCCTGCTGGAGGCCCATATCTGCTCACCTCACCTGCTGTCTAGCAGGTTTGCTGCTTGCCAGATACTTTAACCCAGGAGAATGTGGGGAGGCTGTCGAAACTTCTCTGGCCCTTGAACTGTTAAGCTCTGCTACTCTTCCACAGGGGCACCAACAATAATACCAGGGAAGACCTGCAATATATCAAGCTACATGGTTCCAGGGCAAGGATCAAGGATGTTTTCCCCTTGAGCCTGACACTGCAGGTGAAAGGCTTCAGAAGTAGTAGACGTGTCCTGAGGGTCAACAACTCTTTGCACAGCTGGTGTCAACAAGAGATTTGATTTTTACTGTCATGGGAAAGTCTTTGAGGACTGAGGCCTCCTAGGAAGAGACAGGATCCACTTGGTCCAGTAGAGGAAAGTATTACCAGCAGACAGGTAAAGAGGACTTTAAACTAGGAACAAAGCAGGTGGAGGATGATGACACAAAATCAACTGAGGTGGACTAAGTTGGCAAGAAAAGGATAATATGGACAAGAGAGATCTCCTCTTCAACAAAAGGGGGCCCTAAAGAAAGGGAGTTGTCTTTTATGTGAAAGAACAGTGGGAATGCATGGAGCTCTGTCTAGAGACAAGCAAGGAGCCAGCTCAGAGGTTATGGGTCAAGATCAGTGAAAAGATCAACATGAGTAATGTGGTGGTTGTCAGCTACAGACTGCATGATCAGGAAGAAGAAATAGCTGAGGCTGCCTTCAGTCAAATGGAAAAAGCATCAGGTTCACAAATCCTAGTCCTCATGAAGGACTTGAACCACCACCCAATCTCCTGGAAGTGCAACCCCAGGGGGGTTCTGGAATACATTGATGACAGCTTCCTAACACAGATAGTTAAGGAACTAATAAGAATCAGTTTTTAAATTTTTATGGTTCTACAATAATAATTTCAAGACCAGTAAGAATGTAACCAGAGGACACAAACCCTGAAGGCTGTAACCAAGATACGACATGACATGACAGTTTAGGACAGATAATATCTATGTTGTTGAAGCTGCTTCACTTTGCATGAAATAAATGAAAATAATTTTTTCAGGAAAATACTGAATGTCACATCTCTAACTAGCTGAATGTGCTAGGTGGATATGGAGCCATTGTTCTTCTGGAATATGAATATTTAATTATGCCATGAATGTCATAAAATTTTAAAGGACTGGTGGAGGAATTCATGCTCTAGAATATCCATTAGACTGATGATTAACTTATGAGTAACCCACCACAGTATGTCTAGGTGTAAAGTCTGGTCCAGAGGTCTGGGTAAAACTAAGCAGGACTTGTCTTGACCACATTTTAGAGCACCCTAGACATATTCTGAGGATGCCTACTCTCTGGGGGTGAACGTACGCAATGGAAGAAAAATATCTTCATTCAGGAATCCATTAAGACAGACACGAGACAGATTGAATGCTGAAAAAAATTCAAATGATTTGTTCATAAATGAATGAATTCGGGATAAAAGAATGTTAGGCTAGTCACTCCAATTTAAAGACAGAATCAGCTATACTTAAACCGTTCATGTAAATGGGGAGAAATGTGAACCTTTTAAGGAAAGTTTAAAACTTTATCTATAACAAAACAGTCCAAATTAATCACACCCTAAAAGTGACTATTTATCTGAATTAAGTACATAGGGATACTAGATGACTGCTCAGATTGAGATGGCTACATTGTAAATATTTGCATTTGGTTCTACTTTATAATAATTAGAGACAACGTCCCTATTTATAAACCCTGATGAAGCTGCCTTCTCAAACTGTACAGCCTTGCACCTATGGACATTGCTTTCAATCTTAATGCTGAAATCTACTGCAGAAGTACCCTATAACCTTTGTTTTCAAACCTTTGTTTAAACAGTTTGTTTTACATCTGTAAGCGTAGGGAATTGTATTTTTTTCAGTTGACCTTATTTTATAAACAACTGCACATGAGTATAAACCCCATTCACTATTTTCATCTGTCATAGTCAAACTCTCAGCGGTTAAAGCTATATAGACTACACATGACAAAACACTAGCATTACAACTTAATCAGTATTATGACACCAGCTATACTGGTATGACTAAATTCTAGTACCAGGATAAACCTCTGAGAAGTGCCCCTGGCTATAGACTTCTACTCACATATCAAATATTTGCATGTGTTTTATAACAATTTTTATAAACTGTCTTATATTAGCTTCTTTTAATCAGTGTCTCTTTCAGGAATGGATTTTAAAACACCATAAAAATTTTCTAAAATCAAGTTATGGGAAATAGCTGCTTTTCAACTTAGGAAGATTCAGAAATAGAGGGTTTGAGAATCTTAATTTTTATGTTGGGTCATTAAAATGATAGGACATGATTAATTTCCATTTGTGAGTATTGGCAGTATGTTTGTACATATTTACTTACTTGGGATGGAGTACAGAGAGTCATACAATTGGTTAGGTTGGAAAGGGCCTTTACGATCATCTAGTCCAACTGTAAACCTAACACTGACAAGTCGCCACTAAACCATGTCCTTAAGCACCATGTATACATGTCTTCTAAATACATTCAGGGATGGTGTCTCAATCACTCCTGTGGCAATCTGTTCCAGTGCTTCACAACCCTTTCTGTAAAGAGATTTTTCCTAATGCTTAACCTAAAGTTCCTCTGAAGCAACTTGAGGCCATTTCCTCCCATCCTATCACTTGTTAGTTGGGAGAAGACACCAACATCCGTCTTGCTACAAACTCCTTTCAGGTAGTCATAGAGAGTGATGAGGCCAACCCTGAGTCTCCTTTTCTCCAGGCTAAACAACTCCAGTTCCCTCAGCTGCTCCTTATAAGACTTGTTCTCTTGACCCTTCACTAGCTTCCTTGCCTTTCTTTAGACACACTCCAGCACCAAAAAGTCCTTCTTGGAGTGAGAGGCCCAAAACTGAACACAGTATTCAAGGTGTGGCCTCACCAGCATCGAGTACAGGGTGACAATCACTTCCCAACTCCTGCTGGCTACAGTATTGCTGATACAAGCCAGGATGCTGTTGGCCTTCTTGGCACCTGGGCACACTGCTGGCTCATATTCAGCCAGCTGTTGACCAACAACCCCAGGTCCTTTTCCTCTGGGCATCCTTCCAGCTACTCTTACCCAATCCTGTAGCATTGTAGTGCTGCCTGGGATTGTTGTGATCCAGGCACAGGACCCGCCACTTGGCCTTGTCACTTGTTGGCCAAGGTTTACCAATTACGGGATGAGTTCATTTTTTCTCAAATTAGCCTCCCTCCTGTTCTAGAAGGACGGGTTGAGAAGAGATAAGAAGAAAGAAGAGAAAGGTTTGTGAGACCTCTTAAGTTTGGGAAACTAAAACAAGTTTAATAACACTAGAAAAATATTATATATAGGAAAACAAATGAGATATTAACAGGTTTATATAGGATTGGAAAGCTGGTGTAGCGAGGGTTAACCCACGGTTAAGGAAACAAAAGCAAACGGAAAAAAAAAGTACCAAGCAGTTCAAAATGGCAGTGACACGTGGTTGGCAGATCCGGGAGCAGAGCCAAGACACAGCAAGTCACGGCAAGTCCACGTGAAGGCAGGAGCCGAGCCAAGCAGCAGTGTTTGGGTCGTGGGTGTTAGGAAACAGCAGCAGAAACAGCGGCTGAGGCAAATGGAGTAGCGGAGCTGAGTTGTGACGGTCCACATGCAGGCGGCGGGGAGCGGCGGCGGCAAGCAGCAGCAGCGAGGGTCCTGGCAGCAAAGGAGCAGTAGCTCCAGAGCACACCGGCAGTAGGATCGCGGCAGGGAAAAGAGCAGGTCTGAGCATCAGGGAGAAAAGAGGAAAGAAAGAGCAAGGGAGAGAGAGAGAGAGACGGCTCTGAGGCTGGCAGCGAGAAAGAGCAGAGACTGGTCTGGGGCTGATGGAGAGAAAAATAGAGACTTCCATTCCCACGTGGTTCTTAAAGGGACTGCAAACCTGCTGAAGTCCCACGACCAATGGGATGTGCTAACGTAAATGGGAAGAATACATCAGGATTGGTCATTTGAAATATCCATCAAAAACAAACCAAGACGGTTTATTTTAAACCAGGACAGCCTTATTGAACCTCATACCATTGGCCTTGGTCCATCAATCCAGCCTGTCCAGATCCCTCTGTAGAGCCTCCTGAGCTTCAGGCAGATCAACACACCTACCTAACTTGATATCATCTGCAAACTTACTGAGGTGCACTCAATTCCCTCATCCAGATCATTAATAAAGATATTAAAGAGAACAGGCCCCAATACAGAGCCCTGAGGAACACCACTGGCGACCAGCCGCCACCTAGATTTAGGTCCATTCACCACCACCACTCTTTGGGCCCAGACATCCAGACAACTTTTTATCCAGCAAAGCATACGTCCATCCAAGCCATGAGCAGCAAGTTTCACCAGGAAAATGCAGTGAGAAATGGTGTCAAAGGCTTGACTAAAGTCCAAGTAGGCAACATCCACAGCCTTTCCCTCATCCACTAAGGGGGTCTTCTTGACATAGAATGAGATCAGGCTCGTTAAGAAGTTTATCAAAAAGCTCCTCCCACCCCGGCTCAAATTTGGCCCCACCTCTGGCCAAGGCTGAGACAATCAGCACTTCTGTGAATAAATTTATTTAAAAGGGAAAACCCTTTTTGGGAAGTGTTTTTTGGTTTTGGAGCACTCTTTTGTTTTGGAGGGGGTAGGGTGGAAGATAAAGGAACCATGCGGTCACCAACAGTGTGGTCACCTAAGATAGCAAGGAAGAGGTTGGGGATACACACCAGTACAGCCATTTCTCTTTGGGCCATGCCGAGTTGGCAGGTTGAGACCCTGCAATCCTCAGAAAGCACCAGTGGGGAGAAGGTTGGGCTGCAGCGAGCCAGACAGAGCCCCACAATGGAGAGAGCAGGGGAGAGGCTCATATTGCTAAAAGCCGAAGATCCTGAAAAAGGCTGTGACTCTGAGGAAGATTGGTTCTGGGTTGGTTCAGCACTGGAAGAACTGATTCTGGAGGCAGACCTCCCTGCTAGCCGGAGATGTTCATGGAGGACTGTCTCCTGTGGGAGGGGCGCCACGTGGTCGCAAGGCGGAACTGTGAGGAGTATGTCCCATGAAGAAGAGGAAGTGGCAGAAACAGTAGGGAGGCAGCTGGGACTGACTGCCCCTCTCATCCTGTGTCCCCTCCCTGCGCCAACTGGTGGGGAGGAGGTAGCAAAGCTAGGCCCAGAAAGAAAGGAGAGGTGGGGGGAAAGATGTATTTAAGAGCTAATTGCTTTCTCTTATTGTCCTGCGCTGATTTAATTGACCATCTAAGTGGTGAGAAACCTTCCCTCGTCCCTTGTCTTGACCCTTAAGTCCTTTGTTCTATTTTCTCCTCCTGGAGAAATATAGCAACTGTGTGGTGCTTAGTCACCAGCTCAGTATAAACCATGACAATTTTGTAGCTGGTCTCTTACGAGCCATACTTTCTATGATTTTATGATTTTTAAATAGATCTGGGTAATAGAATTGGGAGTCCAGATTTCTTGTCAAATACAGTCTTTATCAACCTACGAAATTAATATTCCTTCTCTATTGCCTAGTTCATCCTTAATAGCGTTGTTGCCCAGAGACAAGAATTCTGCAAGAATGCGCATCTTCAAGAGAATACTGTGATTGTGCCTATGACACTAAGATGACAGATTAAGGAATTATTCCACCTGTTATTCAAAGAAGGAATTGAAAGAAAGAACAGCATTAAAATGTAAGATGTGGTTCAGATGTACTGTTCATCCATCCTATTTTGTTTCTAATTATGTCCATAAACAGATGCTCAAGAAAAAGTGAAAACATGGCAATCCTGTGTGACACTTCCTGCTTAACACTCTTTCAGCATCTGACTGTTTTTGGCTTTGTTCTGTTTCCTAAAATTTAGTTTGTCCGGTCGGCACATCCACAGTGGATCTTTCTTCCAACTACTTATCTAGCTTCTTCTCAAGCTTATTTAAGTTCCCAGCATAAACAAGTCCTTTGCAAAGCACAAGGAGGTCTGCTGTTCACTGCATGAAGTAACACCACCTTCCTAGTTTTGAACCGAGATCTTTATTTGGTGGCCTTTAGTACTTGTATTGGAAGAAACAACCAACAGATGGCTCATACACTTTCATCTTACCACTTACAAACTCGTAGTCCTTTGTCATAACTTTGCCATGATTTCTCTTTCCCAAGCCGAGAAGCTTCTGACTATACAATATTCATGTATGTCATAGTTTTGCTAATCCTTTTTTGCTGTTCTCTGAAACTTTTCCTATTCTAATATGTCCCTTTTAGATGAAAGGAACAGAATTGTTCCCAACCTTAAAAGCACGTGAACCACAACTTTATGCGGTGGGATCCCTGGGTTTTCTGGTTTGTATACAACAGATCTGTGTTATTCTATATTCTTTTTTTCTAGTAAGTTGGAATTTTTTAGTTGCTTTCCTAATTGCTACTGAACAATTAATAGTTTATTTTGTTCAACTCATAAATTCTAGATCTCTCTGCAGCGTCGGAACAGTCAGCTAGGAGGCCGTCTTCCTGTATGTGCAGAGAGGGATTGTTTTTCTGAATGACCTCCCATCCCCCATGCACACCACTTAACATTTATCTACAGTTCACATCATCTGCCTGTATACTGCTTAGTCATTTAGGGATATATGTATTTGCCCTCATTGTCATACTATTTCAAATTCCTTCAGGTGCTCAACACACTTGCATAGTGCAGCAGATAAGGTACAGGACCCAAAGAATATTTATGACCAACTTCAGAAACTTGGAGAAGTCAGATTCCTAGCAGAACACAGTAAAGAGGATCAGATTTTCACATCTATTCTTATGTTCATTGCTTCCTACTGATGTCTGGTTGTTCAAGATTTTATTCTGAGATTCATATTGAGTAGGTGCTTAGCTCCCTTGCTTCTACAGTTGTTTTCATTGTCTTAGAAGGTTCTAGTAGAACAGTGTGTTTCCGGGATCCCAGACAATGACATTATGCAAATATCTGACCTGTATAGGTATAACAAGAAATCAGTGAGAAGGGAAATTAACTTTTTAAAGGAATAAAATAATCTTTGGGGTTATTTGCTTGATTCACACCTCTAAAGATGAAAATTAAAAGGCCAAAATACTGACACCCATTAAATTAACTAAAGCAGGATTCAATTTATGCTTTCATAATGGACCTGACTTTTTACTGTCTCCTACTTACTTTGTTGTTTAAGATTTAAAAAAAAAATTGCTTTTGATCTCTATAATCTTAAAGTCAAAAGAAATGTACAAATGAAGAAAAAGAAATTGATCAAAATTGGAGTATGGTGGCAACTCCTTAAATATGATCTCTAATCCTATAAATTCCTTGACAGCAAATGCGAGAGTGATTTTCATTATTATACATGTCTGTTTTGGTTCTTTGCTTCTTTATAAATTGTAATTGCTGGTACCTAAAATATTAATTTAACAAGAAATTCTGAACAAATTGCTTGATGCAATTTGAGCCACAAAGAACCTAAGGTAATTAGGGTGTTTGACACTACATATAAAAATAATCACTAGGTAAATTTAAGAACTCTAAATCTTTGAAAGAAAAGAACAAAATAGCATATTAAACATACAAGCCAAAAACAGACAAGCCCATTCAAAACCTTAATTTTGAACAAACTGTGGTTTTTTGGCTGCTTTAAAACTATCGGTTTTTTCTCACATTTCTATAAGTGAAAATACCTTTTAATCTTTAGATATTAATAAAACATTGATCTGATCCTTTTATTTAGGTAGACTTAAATTATAATGAGCTATAAGTCCTGGAATCAAGTCTTTTACTTATGTACATTGGTCCTTAACCAAAACCTTCCAGGCATGGATTCGTCTGAACAAATGTTACCTGTCTAAATCCTAGACAATTCACAGCCACAGAAGTTCCTCTAATAGTTGTCATGTGGTAGAGTCCATCTCATGAAAATTAATTTAGGAAATAATGCAACACACGTTGGATGTGTTACTGTCTTGCTGAGTTGTTTTTGTCTTGAGCCATCCAAAAGATTTAAGCTAGTTTAGTCTAAAAATTGAAAAATTGAAAATTTAAATATGATCAAAAGCCATCTATCAAACTTGCAGCAAAATCTAAAAAAATATATATTTAAATGTAGGAGAGGATTATTATTCTTTGATTCTACCAAATTAATAACAATGAGATCTGGACTGATTTGCAATTTTCTAAGTATTGATGGTCTGTGATTGAAAGTGCAAGACTTTACTTAGAAAAAAAGACTTTGATGGACTCACTAACCCCAAACATCCTTGACAAAGTCCCATTTTTGTTAATAGCTCACTAGAGGAAGAATTTAACAGATTTATTTGAAGTAAAATGACTTCCTATAGATTACAGACTATTCAACTGCAATTTCCTTGAGAAGAGGGAATAAAGACTTCAGAGATGATAATCTAATCTTGTAACTATTTCTGTAATAGTATTTTAGGAAGTTAGCTTGTTCTGAATAGTTTCTTTGTTTTGGTTTGGTTTAGTTTTGGGTTTGATTTGTTGTTTTTCTTTTCAGTTATACTCTGATACCTCTTTGTTCATGTAGTAAATTTAAAATACTCATAGGAATTTCAGCTCCAAAAACTGAACTATATAAAAAAATGAAATCAATATTTTTTTGTCAATTCTTGCAATGCCAGAATATATCTGAACAAAGTGTACTCTGCTTTTGTCAGCACAGCTATGCTACCTAAATAGAAATGAACTCATTTAATAAGTGGAGTTCAAATATACACTGTATAGCTGAAGTTTAATATTAACTTTCAGGCAAAAGAAAAAAAAAAAAAGGTAATTAGAAATTGAGCCTCTATTTTTGCACTATGTGATTATACAATACAGATTATACAAAGGAATAAAATTGGTAGTTGTCATTACAAATTCAGGTGAATACAATTTCATCTAACATAATTCAGCAGTAACTGAACTCAAACCAGAAAAATAATTATCAATGTAGAAGCCCTTCTTCTTCTTCTAAATTTAAAGTGTAATTGGTACTTCAAATTCCGTGTTATTGCAGTATTATGTTTAATCGGCTTTTTCCTTCCTCATCTTAACAGTAAAAATAGAAGAATATAAACTTATCTCAGAACCGGATCAGGCAACTGAAATATATATATTAAAAATATGAAGGTCAGGTCAAGAATGTATTCTATGTTTAATAGACTAATTTCTTCCAATATGCTAACTAAAATCAGTATTAACTCAGTTTAGTGCCTTTTTTAGTTTTATGCATGACGGATTAACTGACAGACAGTCAAAAATGGCTGGTGCACATTTATAAAGGGCTTGTAGAAAGCCCTTTGGGTATCACCGCATTATGTCAACAAAATCCAGAGTAGTTTTTGAGTTAGAAAACCTGGCAAAGTAGCACATCTTTAGGCTGATTTGACATCATAGCTGGGTGGTGAAAGAGCAGCTGAAAAAGCACCATCTGCAAACCATATTTCTCTAGTATGTGTTATTTAAAGTGATTTTCTGTATAGTATTAGAATCTTTGTAAATACTGTCTCTAATATTCACAAAAAAAAAAAAAAATATTGAGGGTGAGGAAGAAGCTCATTTGCTAGATCACTGACCATGAAGGCTGTTCAGTTGTTTTGGGTTTTTTTGCCCCTGGCTCTGTTTAAGACAATTGCAATCTGGTCTACTAAGGAGACAACAGATTTAAACAAACAAATAAATAAATAGCTGAGAAATCATGATTTCTGAGAGATGTGGGCCAAAACGTCTGGCACACAAAACAAACAAACAAAAAAACATGGAAAGGGAGAGAAAACAACCTTTTTCCTTTCTCTCTACTTGCTTTTCCCTTCTTATTTCCATGCCACCGAGGAAGGAAATCAACAAGATCCAAACTGTTGTACTTTACAGAACAAAAATAGCATGAGGGGAAATATTAATACGATGCAATGAAAAATAACTCCCTTTGCCTGGAAAATAATAAACCTTGGCAAGTGTAGGTGGAAAGACTGTCTGACACTGATATTTTCTTGTAATAAAAGTTAAATAAGGAATCAGACAGAATGTTGAAATTCCTTTATGCTATGGGAAGTAAGGCCTGTATTTCACAAGAGATATTTAGATGCAATCTACTTTAAATTGCGATAATAGTCAATAAGAAATGCCTTTAAGTTGAAATATATATACACATTGATTATTTCTAGTGCTTATTGGTTTCTAAGCAGTTAAGCTAGGTTTAAATTTGAATAGGAAAATGAAAAAGGAAAACAAACTATTAAACTATAAAATACAACTGAATATAATTCTGTTCCGATGGAAAATGTAAACTAGAAGGAAGACGGTATCGCATTATTTTAGCAATTCATAGGGGACAGAATGAATAAAGGAAAGGCAAAGCTGAACTAATCTTGAACATTTGACTGAGGCTGGAAATAACATCAGGGAGAAGTGTCTTCTAAAAGAAGTGTTGATTGACAAAATTGCACCAAATAAAAACCTAAATTTAAACTATTAGTTTGAACTCACTTTTACAGTCAATAGAGAAAAGCTTACGCTTATAAAGTGAAATTTACCCTTAGAAAATTAACTGCATGTGTTACAGAATCACGTTACTGAAATTCCGAATTCTCTCACCTTATTGAAAAAAGGATATTGAAAGTCTGTACTGTCATTTATCCCGTAGATTACCCATAAAATTTTCCCATTCTTCAAGATCTTTCTCATGATGAAAAATGTCATGCTACTTGATCGCAGTATTAATTCACATATTTTGATTTGTTAACTTATTTAGAAAACTCTATATACAAACAGTTGTATCTTTTTACCCACAATCACAAAAAGGGCGCAAAAATTGGTAGTCCACTAAGACAGAATATTATTCTGTAATCCGCAGTGGAAACTTGTTTCTTCTAAACCTTCTCCTTGGTTTTTAGCTTTGTCAGGATTCACAATATATGTTCTCAAATTTACACTAGCAAATTTTGGTTGATGGTTGTGGGGCTGGATGTTCTAGCTTATGATAAAGTTGGTCAAAAAACACCAGGTCAGGAACTCTTGAGTTTAAATTCTGTTACTGTCGGTATTCAGAAGCCTTAGAAAACTTAAGCACAATGAATGGCAGTATTTCATACAGACGCTGAGTTTCAATAGCTCATTTGATTAAAAAGAATGATATAGCTGATTACAAATTACCCTTGTGATTATTCTACTGAAATATTTGAAAAATATGAATTGGAGTTCATGGACAAAAAAAAAAAAAGGCATTTTTTGGATAAAAAGAGAGTTGAAAACAGTGTTAAGTGCTAATTTGACTTTTAAAAGCTCCAATTGCATTTCAGTATCAGAAAACAATGCCTACATACTTTTAGCTACTTCAGGTTTTAAACTTTGGGTGGGAGGGGGGTTGGTGTTTGTTTTCTGGTTTTTGGTTTGGTTTTTTTTTTTGTTTTTTACTACGATATCAGAGATTATAACTGAATAGACATTTTCACTCATTTGCATTGCCATTGACTTCATGAATTATATATTCTGTGATGTATTTCCCTATTCTTACACCTGTTTGATAGCAAAATTTTGGCATTTTTAATTTATTTTACTACAAGTCTTTACAACATTATTAATCAGTTAAGTTTATAACCTATGATGTAGGGTGAGATTCATGAAGTCCAACTACAACATGATACATGTGACACATGTAGTCTTTCTGAGTCCCACTCTCTCATAGGTGTGATTAATAAATCATTACTTCACTGCAGCCAAAGGACATCAGCACTGATCCCATATATCTTTTCCCTAGTTTGGGCAATGAAGCACAGCTGGGTATACTTCCGAATACTGTCTATACTAAAGTAACGATTGCTTCTCCGTGATGCTAATTTTCGATTTTATGTAGCATCTTGCTCTTAAAAAATAGCTTCACTGTAATGCTTTGAAAAGATCTTCAAATGAGCTTAGAACATATTATTTTTGAGGTTTTTTTGTAAACAGAACTATGCACTTCTTATGCTAATTCATTTGTCCTTTGACCACAATAATTTTCTCCCTACATTGGCAAACAGCATCTCTGTAGTCTTCCTGTGTCACCTGCCTGTACACTTTCCTTTTCTGCCTGAATTCTAGAAGATCTCTGCTCAGCAAAGCCAGCCTTCTGCCCTGCTTGCTTGACTTCCGACACTTTGGAATTGCCTGCGCTTTTAAGAGATGGCACTTAAAAAGCGGTCTGCATTCATGGACCCTAATACTTGCAAAAGCAGGTTTCCTGGGGACGTTACTAACTAGTTCCTTCAGCAGCCCAAAGTCTGCTCTCCCCATATCCAGGGTTGAAGTTTTGCTGGCACTTTTTCTGCTATCACCAATGCTTTGAAACTTAATTACTTTGTGGTCACTGTGACCAAGACAGCCACCAACCACCACTTCACCCACTCTGATTACAAACAAATCTACAAGACACCTTTCCTAGTCAACTCCCTTAGTATTTGAACCAAGAATTTTTCTTCAACTTGCTCCAGAAATTTCCTAGACCTATTTGTGTCCACTGTGTGATATTCCCACTTGACATCTGGGAGGTTAAAATCACCCATAAGGGCAAGGGCAGATGATCTAGGGAAATCCCTTCACTTCTCATTGAATAAATCATTGGTGTCGTTGTCCTGGATGGGTGGCCGATGGTAGACTCCCATCACAATATCTGCTTTATTTGCTTTACCCTTCATCATTACCCACAGGCTATGTTATCAGATTATCACCAAATTTCTCACTAGTTACAGACTTTTACTGAAAAATTTGCTCTCGGGTGAAGATACTGAGTATTCAAACATCTGATTCCATCTGTTTTGAAAATGAAGTACCTCTGAATTTGATAGCATAAAGGAACTATTGAAAGTGTTATAAAAGAAAAACAATACCTTGCATTTTCAGTTTAAAAGCTTAGTTTATCCCAATTTTTTTACTGATTTTTTGTTATTAAAAACCTATATGGTTAGCTCTAACCACGTGATGTGGAGAACTGCAATCCTATATACTGAGAATGACAGAAGTTACTGTTTATTTTCACTATTCACCTCATTTAAAGTTATAGTTGCTTTCAGTAACAAAATAACTTCAGGAGTGCCTTCTCTACAGGAATCACAGTTTCAAAGCTCTTTAAAGAGTATCAAGTGCTATCTTTGGGAGCTCAAGCATGAGAAATGAATAGTCTCTGAATCAGCCTGCTTTTAAAACAAGAAAACACCAAATAACAACCACGCCCCTCAAAAAAAAAAAAAACAAACCCAAAAAAACCACCACACACCCCATCCTGCCACCCCCCCCCCAAAAAAAAAGAAACAAAAACAAACCGAAAAAACCAAAAACCTAAAAGACGTTGGGCAGCACTAACTACCCTCCAAACCAACAACAAATGATCTTCAGGCACTGAGCCTTCAAATGGTTCATCTTAAGCATCTGGAGCGTCTTTCAAATGAGGAGATATTGGGAGAGCTGGGGTTCTTCAGCTTAGAGAAGAAAAGTCTCAGGGGGATCCTATCAATGTATATAAATATTTGATGGGAGGCAATAAAAGCAAGGAAGTTAGAGTCTTGTCTGTAGTGCCCAGTGACAGGACAAGAGTCAGTAGATACAAGTTGAAACACGAAATTCCACCTGAACACAAGAAGACACTTTCTCACTGTGAAGATGATCAGACACTGGAACAGGTCACTGAGAGAGGCTGTGGAGTCTCAGTATGTGGAGTCTCAGGCTGTGGTCTTAGGTACTGTGTCCAGTACCTAACTGGACAGGATCCTGGGCAGCCTGATATAGCTGATTGCTCTTGAGCAACTCAGGTGGCAGGGGTGGTCAATATGACCTGCAGAAGTCCTTTCCAACCTCAACCATTCTATGATTGTGAAGCGCAGGCTTAAGCACAGACACAGCATGTCTTCCAACGGTATTCCCTCTCCTGGAACAGTTTTTGCATCGGGGCATACCTAGGTGATTAACCTGATGCCAGAAAAAGACTTTAAGAGTGACAGTTATGTGGTCGAATAGTGGACAGGAAAACAAGAACATTATGCTTGTGTCCTTGCAATAAAATGATCAATGTGATTTTTCAAACTTTGCTTTGCAGCCAGTAATAGAACGGGGGCATGGGGAAAATAGAAAACTCCTTAGTCTCTTTCTATATGTGACAGAAAAAAATCCCCTTTTCCTTGTTCTAGCAGCCTTTCATTTCCTCTCCTGAGCCAGATGCGCTTTTTCTCATTTTGTTGTTTTTCTTTTCATATTTCCATTTGTTTCCCCTTATATTTAGTACGTGTCTTTCTTCTATAAATAAAATTCTCACAATTATTCAATCTTCCTTTTTTCCATTTAATTTTTTGTTCTACTGAATGTTTTCATAAGCCATGTAGCACCTTGGCCTCTCCGTGCCGCTATGCCTTTTGGTATATATTGCTTTTAAGAGTTAGGATGCAGTGCCAGTCACCTACGACCTTCACTGACAGG
The DNA here is from genome assembly GCA_009769605.1 of Bucorvus abyssinicus. Classification (NCBI taxonomy): domain Eukaryota; kingdom Metazoa; phylum Chordata; class Aves; order Bucerotiformes; family Bucorvidae; genus Bucorvus; species Bucorvus abyssinicus. The sequence goes on from CM020024.1 coordinate 130,682,526, forward strand.
TACTGTGCAGGTGAGAGTTTCTGCAGCACAGACAATGAGAAAAGAGGGAAACCTTCTCTGCCTTTTCAAAATCCTTTGATGCCAGGAGGAGGAATTAAAAAGAAACCCAACTGTCTTCCTCCAATCTCTTGTGAATGACATTGGAGCTGACATGAATGAGAATAATAGAAGGGACAAATAAGTGACTGATGCTACTGTGTGACTTTAACTTCAAATAACTGACAGAAGGTATGATAGAACTCTGGTGGGTTTGGTTTTTTTCCATCTTCCTGCTTCTTCTACCTACCTTGTGATTACTTTTCATATCAGCTATCCCATTGTTTCACCTTCTTACCGTGTTACCTCATATTTATGCAGCCATCTTAAATTTCTTTAACAGAAACGATTCTCTAGTTCAGAATTGCTTGTATTATCCTGAATTTATTTAAATTTTCTTGAAATTGCCATCAGCTGGTGGTAAGTAACATCTCAGTAATATTGATCCTTCTTGGAGATAAATTTTCTAAATTATTTAAGGTGCATTACACGCATATTTTGATAAACGCTGTGTGAGAAGAAAAAAAGTTGAGTGAATGCTTTCATTACATCTGAAGTTCTCTTTCTCTCTTGTCATTGATGATTTGCTTGCAAAATTTCTAATATTTGACACAAGCCAATCTGTAAAATTTGCTCACCACTGAGTGAGTAAAAGTTTTTCCAGTAATAATTTTTCTGTCTCCCTGAGGTCCTTTGAGTCCACGTGAAGTTTCTGTTCAGAAGACCATACTTATCTTTTGAAGAGTCACTGAATCTTTTGAGATGTTGTGAAAAGAAGTTTTACTTACTATGGCTTTTTCAAGACAAACTTCCTGGAAGGGATTCCTTAAGAAATCAGAAATGTTGCTGAAAGATTTAAATGATGATAACAACCACTAAGGAAATCAAATCAAATCAAACAAAGCGCAGGCTTTTTTAAATCACTGCATTAAAAAAAAAAAATTGTTGTCAACTAATGAAATCCTGAATTGATTAAATAAAGATCTCCATCTTTATAAGAGAAAAATGTAATTCTAGATATTTATGAGACAATCACTGCTCAAATGTTATGATTTCTACTAGTTGTAATTACAATTTATTAGTTTCATTAAAATATAAAACAAAAATTACCTCGCTCTTATTCTATGCTTTTATTTGTAGATATTAGTGTATTTAAAATACAGTTTATTTCAATACCCTGAAGACTTGGTTACCCAAACAAACCAGTGATAGACCAGTGAGACATTTCAGTGCAATGGGATGAAAAAATTAACATTGCTCAGAAGTGCTTCTGATTTGTAATGCTGGCACAGGGGCAGTGTGTGATTCTGAGTTCAGTGACTGCCCATCAGGAGCAGCATTCAGTTTTCTGTCCTTTGAAGAAAATTCTGTGAAGGCTGCAGAACACAGACAGCAGCATAAAAGGGAGCAGCATGGATTTTTTTAAACACTTGGGTTGTAAAGAAAACACAGTCTTACGAACAGTTATATCTGTGGAGGATAAGATTAATTATTCTTAATCAACAAAAGATGCTCAACTTTTCAAACTTGGAAATAATTTCTCTATTCTGATAGGAACATTGAAAACTTTGTCTTATTTTAAGTCTATTACTATCACATTAATATCTCTGTTTTCTTTAGCATTGTGTCAAAAGAGAGAAGATCCATCTGTAGTATATTTTTTTAAGGAAATTCTGCCATCATCTGAAGTAGCTCTTTAAGTTTCTGGACCAAATCCTCATGATACTGATGGCAATATGTTATCTTGTTCTCTATTTTTACAAGATGAAAGTTTAAATATATTTTCATTTTCCCTCTCGATAATAATTCCTTAGGGCAATGACATCTATGACACTGAATTTTCACGTGGTTTTCATGTGAATTTTCATGTGGCTTCCCATACTCACGCCATTAAAAATAGAAATCTGAAAAGATATGTATTTTCTCATTTGCTTTTATTGACATAGGTTTGAGATATCATCACTCCTAAACCGTAAGTTTTTATAGTAAAGAGGTTTACAGACACTTAGGAAAGGTATTCAGTAATAAATGATTTGCATGTATAAGAGAAGGAGAAGCAGGTGAACGAACTACTAAAGTAGTACTTGCTGATGATAAGTATGATGAGTTTGCTGAAATAACGTATGGAAACTATAAGAGCATGTAGGTAGTGAGACACGTAGGCCTTTGATAATTATTTGGAAAGTTGATTTAATGTGCCTGAACGGAGTGTTCTGGGGAAAGGAACTAAGGAAAACTATGAGAGGGTGACAATGAAATTTTTTTTTCTGCAGGCTGCACAGACACAAAATTCCAGTAAAATTCAAGAAGTTTTGGTAGTTGCAAATAAGCTGAGTACTGATAGACAGCTTAATCCATTTAAGAGCTTTAACATTTTCTATCCTGGTACTGATCAGCTGTGGTGTTCAGGATTTCGGCTCCAGGGCGGGGATGAGCAGGGGCCATTCCTCCTTGTTTGGGCTCTAAAGGAGGTAGTGTGAGGGAAGGGGTGCTGGCCCCTGCAACTGTCATTACGAAACACAGCCCCAGCTCAAATTTCGCTCCCGTCCCTGGAGCCAAGCCGTGTCAATCAACGCCTCTTTGAAGAACACTATAGAAAGGCACCACCATGTTGCTTCTTTGGGTGTGCATTTTCGGTTCTGAAAGAGAGAACTTCTGAAGCAGTCCCTTGGCAACAGGAACTTTTCACTACACTGGGATCTTCCATGCAGCACGTAGACTTTTTACTGTGCTGATTACTGGCGGGGGTGGAAGGAAGAGGCACCAGGAGTCAGGAACCTGGAAGTGCCCCTCTACTCTGCACTGAGAGTAACCACTGGTGAGGGAGGAGAGAAAGGATCAAAGGGCTGAGAATGAAGGCCCTGCTGGAGGGTGGAGAGAGACCCAGAATATCCCCTGGAAATCCAGTGACTCTTAAGTTCTGCAGTCAGACTGAGGGCAGCACTGGAGCAATTGGCCCAAGGGATGCACACCCCCTCCACACATGGAGTGGAAAACGGCCGTTCTGAGCCGTCCCCTGTGGGGGAGAGAGAGACTACTTATGCAGAGGAAGTTTGTTCAAAAATCAACCTGGAACTTAATGCAAGAGGTTAAAGGCGCTGCTCCTTTTCCACTCTTGGTTTTTTTTCTTTTCCCACCCCCACCTCTGGCGATGACCGTGTAAGTGGAGGGGTGGAGTGGAGGGAAGGTGTGTGTATTTACGTATTTAAGATCACTGTTCTCTCTTTCTGTCCCACCCGAATTTAAGTGATGATTTGTGGTTTTACTGTTTTGGATTAAATTAAACTTCATCCCCCCCTATTCAAGCCTGCTGCTTCTTTGCTCACAGCCGTAAGGGGCGTGTTAAGCCTCCGTTCATTCCCAGCTCAAACGCTTTAGATTCTTTTGTCTGCTTCTCGGAGGAGATAAACCTTATCTGAGAGCAAATTGTGGCTTTTGCTGCCTTTCAGTTCTTTCAAATGGCGACAAGCTGTGGTAAAATAATTTGAGTTTTGGCCTTAGATAAAAAGGCTTTAGTTATCCAGGCTGTGCTTAAATTTAATGGAGAAATACATCTTCACAAAACCAAGGTAGTTGGTTTTGTTAGTACCAAATTCCAGAGCAAATTATGTCCGAACAGCTTCTATTTCATTCCTGGCACAGCTCCTTCTTTCACTACCTTTTTCCATGATCCCACTCTCCATCAACTTGTATTAAGTAGGGAGGTGTGGACAGTTGGCATTTAAATGTCAGATTCAAACAGCAGAGATTTCTCCTGGGCTGCACAGTCCTTTATAGTGGCATTTTCTAGCTTGGTCTGATAAAAAACTATCAAATCATGGGCAAGCATAAACATTTTTTTGCCACTCACTTATTCTCAAATTACATGCCTTTTATCAAAGCAAATAATTTTTCCAGTTAATTCCAGTGAACACCTGTGTAGGAAAACAGGTTATAAATCTTTGTTGCCTTTATTTCTGGCCCACACAGTTACCTATTTTCCTTCCCTGCCTTTTCCTTTTCAAATTTCATTGTTGCTTTATGAAAAACTTGTTATTAACCATTCCTATATCTTTCCTACTCCACAATCTATATACAAATGTCATCTGAGATCACATGCATTTGCTTCTGAGTGGTCACCGGCAAGAAATACAATGCCAAAATCTTTACCGAGAGTCTCATTATTTCTATTTGCTTTCTATATCTGCTATTTATACTTTGCCCCTTTCAGTGCAAACAAGTTTCAAGAATGCGTGTAGCAGCTAATATCATCAAGCAAGATTTAAATCTGGAAAATATTTTTACTCATTACTTCTTTCTTTTGTTTTGTGTTTTGGCTTCTCTTTTCAAAATTTTTAAGGTAAATGAAAACAAAAGATAAACCGATAATGAATGCATATAAATATTCTAAAAAAAAAAAATTAAAAATCTAGTTAGACCTTTTAAATAACTTCCACAGAGTCTTGAAGGTTATGAGTTAAAATTCAATGACAAGTTTCCTGAAGCAGTCACAGGGTGAGTCTACTAGATTGTGCTAATTGAATCACATTAGGCATACTGTTACTGCTATTAATAAGTGTGTTGAGCAATTTCTTTTGACAGGTTGCACCCAAGGCAAAGAAATGTCAGTGGAAGCTAAAAGAGATCAGGAAGAGAAAATGTTTTTCCATTAGAATATCACTGAAACATTCTGCATCTCTTAGTGGCAGAACGAAGCAGCTGCGATACAACAGTGAGAATGTGTACACTATGAATATAGATCATAATTCTAATGTATACATAATTTCACTAAAATATCCTATATCCTATAAACATATTTTTAAAAAATAGTAAAATTGATGATGATAATTTGGGGTTCAGGGACCAGTTCATTACAAAGTTTCAGGTCCATAATACTTGTATTATTCTCTTTGTAGTAGTAGTAAGGTAATAAAAATCCTTGATAGACAGTTATAGGAAAAAAAGAAAAATATAACAGGAATAAAAGGAATTAAATTTTAAGGATGGGATTAAATCTGAAATTCAGACACATAAATTTAGGTGTCAAGAATCTTTGTATATGTAGATAAGCTATCTCTAAACTCCTCTTGCAGGAGATGAAGACACAGAGATAGATTCGGTTAACCAAAAGATGACTCCTGCCAACCCATAACGATTTAAATCATCTGCACAGGGCAGTAAGTTATTACATTGGACTTCAGAGAGATCTTCATCTTCCGGACTGACAACTGGATTCTACGTAAGATACTCTGGGATTTTCAAATAATATGAGAAGTCTGCATGTGAGCAACTTATCTTTAATTGAAACAGTTAACGGAAGTCAGCTTATCAACCGAGAGGTTTGTTTTGGTTCTCCAGAAGACAGGTATCAAGGGCCATTAGAGACACTCTGAGTGTCATGGGAATTTCGAGAGAAGTAGCCACAATAACAACACTCAGTGATAGAACATGGAAGATTTATTTGCCAAGTGGAATGTATACAGAAGATGGAAAGACACCTCAATTCTATGTAACAAATGCAGACACAACCCCTGTATGGTATATATGCTCACCACCCAGTGCCAGGTTCAGGGAAGGCATGGGCTTAGTCTCAGGGGATCAGGACTCTCATTCCACTTCATCAAGACTTAAGTCCTGGCTCATGGTCTGGCTTGACATGTAGCAGCTCCAGCTTGGGTTTATCATTTGGCTCAGCGGTGCACAGCCCTGGAGGTGTTCCCTCCACCTCACAGGACGATTGTTTCCATTGTTCTTTGCTTTCTAACTTAGACAGTCAGCATACACTGCCGATGGTCTCATTCATTAGGTCACTCTAGGCCAGTCTCTCCATACCTGAAGTAGATCATCAGTTATTACCCGGGTCATTGATGAGTTACATGGATGCAAAGTTATTAACAGTTCATCTACGCTTGTTCGTTTCTTTCCTGGGAATAATTAAACTATTAAAGCAGAGCAGATGAAGTCCAGAGTTTTGGGAAAGCCTACCTCTACCAATTACTTGTGCTTTTCTTGTTTTCTCAGCTATTATCATGATCATCTGATTGATTAACAGTTGGGTAGATACAGTCACATTCTTATTGTAATTGAACTGTGGTTTTGGGTAGGGTTCACCTTGTAATAACTGGGATACCTCACCTGACTTTTTTCTACTTCTCCAAAAGGACACATGTGCTGATTCTCAAGAATCTACTGTACATACAATGTCAGATTTAGTAGCCACAAGTGTCAAATGGTACTCTATGACTATCTGCGGGCAACTGAATCAAGCCTTACCCTTTTATCTACTTTAGAGTGATCCAGATTGTCTTTTAGACCTCATTGACTGCAGTGAGTAGATTTATTTTGATCTTAATGGGAATTTAGATACTAACATTTAGACTATTTCAAGTTACAAAAATGCAGTGCAATTCAAACATATTAATATCTAAACAAAACAATTATTTTATATATCAGTTTATATTTTATATATCAGTAAGATCACCAGGAGAGTAAAATTACCCAAAAAACAACTTTTTAGAGCAGGTCAGATTATTCAACAAGAAGAGTTGTCTACAGTGGCTGTTAAATTACCCCAGGGTGAATAATAAAAAATATCTGAATTCTGGGCATGTAATTTTAGGTTACTCAAAATTCTAAACTTACTTTCTAGCTCACTGTGAAGAGAGTAGACTTGGGAGTAGACTTCGTTCAACTTCGAAGGATTTTATATATAAATTATGGAAAATCCAGGGACTGTGCAAAACATGATCATATCCTCTGTTTGGAACATATATCTCTCTTCTGCTTGGCTTCAACAGAAAAAACCAAACAAACAAACAAAAAACCAACAAAAAACTCACACAAAAAAGACTCCTGTTAAAATATTTAAAACTTAATTAACAATAATAGCTTTAATTTGTACCCGTGAACCTTACTGTATTGAAAATATCACAGTGTCCTGTACATCGTTTAATAAAATATTTTGACTTAAGTGATCTGATTTGATATACTAGATATAGATGAAGTACACTTTGATGCATAAATAGAATATTAACATACTTTTTTTTCTAAATAACATCCCAATTTTGCCGTATTTATTATGGTCGTTATAATCTGTATAGAAAGATGTAGATTCTCAATCTTGATTTCTGAGCTTCCCAAACTCATGGATCAAAATAAAATTAAAGAATGTGGAAATATCCAGTATGACATTTTTCAGAACTGAATCTCATTCACCCACACCTCCCACTTCCCATCTGTTCATCCCTGAGAAATACATTCTGCTTCTTATGTATCTTATGATTTGTGGAACAGCTGGTACAGGAGGCAAAGAAGCCAGATCTATTAGCAAGATACTACTTATATGTTTGACATCCTCAATACGCTACATAAGGGGATTCACATCACCTAGACATACGTATAGGGTTAATTTCCAAACAGCACATGCTATCTACCCGATTCTTCCTACAGGTAAACAAATTGTTGAAATGTAGAGTCCCTAGAAAGACAATAGTCTACTGAGATTTCTTTCTGAGGTTGCAGGTATGGCAAGACATATGGGATGCCTGTGCCTTTGTAGAGTGGAAATTGGATGTCAGGTGGGTCATTAAAATCACATCTACAGGGTACCATGCTCTAAGGCATCGCAGTCACCATTATGGTTGGCAGAGATCTAGGGCAACTCAGTTCCCTAAGTATTGGTGTACACTGCTATTTGAGATTTCCTGTACCTACCCACCCGATGATTCAGAAGGGCGTGAGTCTATAAATCCTCTGCCATAAGTCCTAGCCTCGTGTAGATTTCTCAGAAAACCCAGAGAGTTTCAAATTACACTACACACCTATGTTTAACAGATGAATTGATCTCATAGTCAGTACAGTCAATGGAAAGCTACTCATTTGTTTTAAAGTAACTGTTTATTTTAGGGTGAGAGGAGTCAATTAAGTATATGGATTAGCCCATCTCTGTGGGACTTTATATACCTAACTCACTTGTAGCCACTTACACTGTGTACACCAAGAGTCTATACTGCTGTCTATACACAGGTTCTTGATGTGTCTTGATGTGCTTTTTATGTTTGGCTGTTTCTCCAGGAAGGTAAGAGTACCTCATAAATCCTGGGTCATATCTTTCATAGCTATGCTGGTGCTCTAGATGTCAGAGGTTATCTGAGCTATCATTAGATGCTTATGGGTGGATGACTGAAACACATTCCTTAAGTCCATGAAAGCTAACTCCCATGAAGTCCACTACTTGTACATCTCAGGATCTTCTTTTATGAAGAGTCTGTTCTTACCTTTGATAAGCTCTCCTTTCTTGCTTTTTGAATTTTTCAAAATCTTTTCACTAGAAACATAGAATCCCAGGTTGGAAGGGAGCCCAAGGATCATCTGGTCCAAAATTTCTTGGCAAAAGCACTGTCTAGACCAGATGGCCCAGCACCCTGTCCAGATGAATCTTAAAAGTGTCCAGTGTTGGGGAATCCACCACTTCCCTGGAGACATTATTCCAAGGGCTCATTGCTCTCATTGTGAAAAGTTGTCCTCTTGTGCCCAGTCAGAACCTCTCCAGGAGTAACTTGTACCCATTAACACTCATCTTTCCCATGTCACTCGTAAAAAGGGAGTCTCCAACTTCTCTGTAGCCACCCTTTAAATACTGGAACGGGGCATTAAGGTCTCTAAGCCTTCTTTTCTGAAGGCTGAACAAACCCATTTCTCTCAGCCTTTCTTCACACAACAGGGTTCCCAGTCCTTTGACCATCACTGTTGTGGTCTTTCTTTGGACTCTCTTTAGCCTGTCCACACCTGTTTTGTATAGTGGAGACCAAAACTGAACACAGCATTCCAGGTGTGGCCTGACAAGCACTGAGTGGGATAATGACTTCTTTATCTCTACAGGTGATGCCCTTGTTGATGCAACACAGCATCCTGTTGGCTTGCTTTGCTGCCGCAGCACACTCTTCACTCATACTGAACTTGCTGTCTACCAGGACCCCCAGGTCCCTTTCCAGAGAGCTGTTCTCCAGCCAGTTAGACCCTAGTCTGTGCTGCACTCCTGGATTATGTTTTCCCAGGTGCAAGACCTTACATTTGTCCTTATTGAATTTCACCAGGTTCTCATTAGCCCACTATTCCAGCCTATCTGGCTCTTCCTGCAGGCTAGCTCTGCCTTCCAAAGTGACCACTTCCCTGCTCAGTGTGGTATCATCGTCAGACTTCATCGGGGTCCACATGATTCCATCATCCGGATCACTTATGAAGATACTAAAGAGTTTCGGGCCCAATATGAATCCCTAGGGGAACCCATTTGTTTCGGGTTGCCAGTTAGAACAGGAGCTATGTCAGAGGCTGCTAGAAAATTAATGTCTCAACATCACTAGAAGCTAGAAGAAACCGCACCGAGCAGTAACCGCGAGATCCTCATTTCACTAGAAGAGCCTCTATGTTAAGCTAAAGTTCTAATTATTGCGAGACAGGTATCCTGTTTTGCACATTTTTCCCGAACTGAGTGAATAGTGCCAGACCCTGCGCATACGCCCGCGCCTGGGGCCAAATAAGTCCCCTCAGTGACGGTACTGGGTATGTGCACCACCACTGAGTGGTGGGCCCAGGCAATGGAGGTCAGTTCTGGGGAAATGCAAAATGATTTTGTGGACATCATGTCTTAACCCTGTCTTGCTGGACAGATGTAACAGCATGCTTCATAATGTATTGGTGAGACAGCATGGCTTGAAAGAAACGAGCATGCCTCATATTTGCAGCATATTGATAGTAACGACAACAACTACCACCATGGAAACAGACAAGCCGGATGTGGCGACCACATCCCGTGCTAAGCGTGAAGCTGAGCCTCCAGGGGTGCAGCAACATAACCTCACCCCCACCCCCTCGCGCCTGCCTGTCCACATGCGCAGTGAGACTGAGAGGAAGACTATGGAAGGAAGAAGGCAGTGCCCTATGACCCCTGAAGACCTCCAAAAGTTACTTGGTGCAGGCGCATGGAGGTTATGCTAAGGGAGAGACTTATATAAATGAGTTCTTGGAATCTCCACCTGAATACTGAGAAAAAAGTGGGGACATGGACAATAAAAGGGATCACGGTACCAAACCATGTTGGAACATTCTCCCATCCACCCTGAAAGACGGATTTCTGTGGTGGTACTTCCCTCTCTCTCTCTCTTACTCTCTCTCTCTTTTTCCCCATTACCCTTTTGTGTGTGAATGCAATAAAGAAAAAACTTATGCGCTTGACCTCGTTTGTGTCTTAATTCTGTTACCGAGAACTCGCACCTTCCCTGAATGGACATTTATTGGTTCGTGACAAGCTATTTACCAGCGCCCTCTGGGTGTGGCCTCTCAGCCAGTTCATGACTCACCACACATACCACTTGTCTAGATCATAATGCACCATTTTCTCTAGGACAAGACTGTGGGAAACCGCACTGAAATCCTTGGACAAATTCAGGTAGACATTGTCTGCCGCTCGCCCCATGTCAACCAATCTGTGAGTGTCAAGTACATCAGTGTCTCATTCCTGGTTGACACTTGTAACATTTCTATGAGGAATCAGTACTCTGTGCATTTCAGAAACTTGATGGATAACATGTGAGCTGCTGTATTGTTCTTCCAACAAATATCTGGGTAGCTGAAGTCACCCATAAGGATCAGATTCTGTTGACCTGAAGCTTAAGCGACTCAAATATTGCTTCGTTGGCTTTATCATCTTGGTTTGGAGACTGGTAACAGATGCCTACTTTAATATCCTCTTGGAGATTACCCTTCTGATCTTGACCCAGAGGCATTTGACAGGTCTTCCACAACCATGGTAGTTAAATTCTATACATTCAAGGTTCTCCTTAACATAAAGCGCAACTCCTCCACCTTTCTTCCCCATCTGTCTTTACAAAACAGCCTATAGGCATCCATTCTGATCCTCCAGTCATGTGAGTTGTCCCACCATGCTTCAGTTATTCCTAGGATATCATAACTGGGCTTAGAGCTCCAGTTTCTCCTGTTTGTTTCCCAGGATGTGTGCATTTGTATACATAAGCATGAGGTGGTAGGTCTTCTGGTTTATATCTTGGGACACAGCTAAGGAAAGAATTGTCTTCTTTTTTGGGGAGGTCTACTTACCTGAGAGGGAAGAGCAAGATCAGGATTGCCCATGAGATGAGCTGGAGCCAAGATTGCCCACAGGCAAGAGAAATGATCTTATCAACAGCGGTACAGGCCCTGAGCTTAGAAGAAGCTCCTGGACCCGTGGGCAAAAGGCATTTTCAGGTGAGAGCAATTAAGTTCTATAGGGGTGGACTCAGGACTCAAAAGTCCCTGACAGCAACAATGAATAAGTAACGCTAACATTCAGAGTACACAAAGTTTATAAAAAGGTAGGTGTTTCAAAGATAAAAATTCTGAAGAATAATGAAATAAAACAAAATGGGTTTTTTTTTTAATGTATTTAAATTTTAACTTGTAAATTTAATCAGGCTATCTGAGTATTATCTTTGGAAAGATCAGATCTGCTGGAGTGTGAAATGATGACCCCTAACCTACTTTGTCATCTTCTCATAACGTTGTTGTGACCTGCTAGTAATTACACAGTCACTGTGGCCTCTGCAAACTGAATCCCAATGCAAGTTCCCCTTCAGTACTGACAGAGACCAGGCAGGATACCCCACGGTACCAAAAAAGGCACTACATGTATGTGTTTAGGCACCTACCTCATTAATTGAATAGATCTCCATCAAGTATAACAGAACCTTAGGGAAGTGTCACGCTGACATCCATTTTTTTTGTCAGTTTTTTCATTTCAATTGAAAATGGTGTTTATATGGAGTTAAGTCAATCCTCACAATCTTACTAATCCTCACTGATATCATCTTCATTCATTTGCAGCTCCTATAATCTCATTACATTTTCTGTGAAAGTCTCTTATTTTATTATCAATTGTGTTGATGACAAGAAGATCATGGCATGGCACAGTAATGGTGATACCATATGAGAAACAACTTTTGTTGCTGAAAAAAATCATTATCTACAGATAATCATAAATTTATGTATTTTTCTAAGTCAAAAAGAGAGAAAAACTCATAAAGTTTATAAGAATCAGTTGAACCAAATTTTTTTTCTCTCTGAGGATAATCAAGCAGTGGAACATGTCCAGAGAGACCTTGCAGTCTCCATTCTTGAAAGCTGTCAAGACCCAGGAGCATAAAATTCTGAGAAATCTGGCTTGATCTGGTTTGATCTCATAGCTGACTACTCAAGCTTTTTTATGGAAGTCTGATAACTAGGCAATTTTGAAGGTTTGGGGTTTGTTTTTCTGTTGTTCAGTTTTTCATAAAAATGTTTTTTATAGCCGACAGCACATATTTAATTTGTAAAAGTTAAATGTTTTCTAAATGCAATTTTTCTTTCATTCATGCATAAAAAACAATATAAGTCTCTATTAGTTTTACTTGATGTAGTATGGAAAAGATAGAAATTATCAATTAATTTCTGCACTTCAGCTATTTTGCATATTTCATATGCAATAGCAAAGGCTTTCCACAGTAATGACCTTTAGTTTACAGTCTTCCAAGTATAAAAATAAAAACCTTTGAAATAATATTTAGTATGGTACACTGCTGGAATCTATTAAGTTTCTTGAAAGTGCTATAAACACAACCCACAATAAATTTAACTCAAAGTACAGGAGTGATCTTACCTGGTTGTGGTTCTGAAGTATTTTTCTGGACTGTCTATTTTATTAGTTCTAAAAGCACACCTTAAGAGTTACCTCAAGTTTAATTATAAAGATATGTTTCAGAGTAATTTACTAAATGAATGAAGGTGTGACCATGCTGCTGGTAAACTCTAACAGTTAACTAAGACATAAAATTTGGATTAAAATTATAGGCTGCGTGCTCTTTATGACAAAATACCATTGATAAACTCTCCATTTTTATTAAAGGTATGGCGGAGAGAGAAAAAATATTACTGAAAATATAAAACCTGAGATAACACTCTCACTAATATTCTTTAGCCCATTTTCTTTTTGCTTTCAATGAGTAGTTTTAAGTGTATTGCTTCTGGTTAGTGTATGAGACCACCTGGCTAAACAGGTTTCTGGGAACAAAGGCTAAACACAGGGAGCTGTTAATTCGACTCAACTTCATCTGGGGCTTTGACAGACCCTTATCTACGCAGAGGAGACTCTGGGGGAGCTAGGGAAACAGCTTAGCTCTGAGTTGCCTCAACACTACATCGTACTAAGAACCGAAACCGAGTGAAGCCGTGAAGTCCCTTAACAAATAAAATGCCCCGAGTCCCAGTCAACCGCTTTTCAGTAACTTTGTGTACTAGACGTCACCAAATTACCAAAAGAACAGTACAAGCTAAACCTTGCCCCTGGAAGGATAGGGGCCATCACACCACTAAAGATAAACATTCCAGAGAGTATAATCCACTCAGGCATAGTTCTGCTCCCAGTCACATACATCAGGGGATAAAAACCATAAGGTTTGGGTAGAAAATTGGGAGTTCCCTCTCCGACGCTACATCTTGCCTGTTTGGAGACCCTTCCGCCTTGGTCAGGACACTGGCCAAGGTCACTTTTCTGGGACTGAGAGCCCTTACCTGGAGAGGTAAGTGAATATTTAGCGTGATTTTGTAACCATGGGTGATTCACTAACATACGTATAGGATTTAGTGTGCTCTTAGGTTCTTATAGTGTATTTTTGCTTTTAAGCAGTAATAGTGCATTCTTCCACTGTATCCGTGAAAACCTGCAAGAGTGGCATATTAAATCTGTAAGGAAGTTCAAACAAAGAGTTTGCTTGAACCTTACAGCCTAGTGTCTTTCGCCACAGTTGGGATGGAGTTAACTTTCTTCATGGCAGCCTGTATAGCACTGTGAGTTTGGATTTGTGGCTAAAAGAGTGTTGATGATGATACATCGATGTATGGGTTGTTTGTCTACGTTCAGCCCGTATCCGGAGCTAAACTATAGCAGTTGTTCTACCACCCCTCCCCAACCAAGAAGGAAAGTCAGTAAAAGGAGAGGAGGCCTGTGGGTTGAAATGAGAACAGATTTAATGAAACAGCAAAACTAACACCGGTATAAAGTATACAAAGTTATGCTAAACCCAGCAAATATACGATGGTTACAATAAATAGTAAAATAGTCCTTGGGAGCAGAATGGTAAACAAGTCCCTCTCTATGAGGAGGAGGAGGAGGAGTGCCTGTCCTCAGCAAAATTTGGAACTGGACGTATAAAAATTACTTTAAAAACTCATTAAATATTCTATTTATGGCATTAAAATACTATCTACATTTATCAGAATACATAATTGAAATTAGGTTTCACAACCAAAAGAGGAACTCGGCGTGTCTCTATTGACATATATATGCATATATAGAAAATGCATTTAGTTGAATAAGTCTTGATCCACCAAGTTTTAGACCTGAAGCTACAAGAATATCCAGATACTTTACGACTTATGAGATATTAGGGAATATTTTTTTTATTTATTTGCATAAGTGTGCATAAGTCATGAGTGCTTCTTACTATCATGACAAATGTACCTGCCCAGACTCTTTCACTGGGATAAATTTTACTAAGGTTGTCCTGCCAATCACAATTAAAGGTGTTTCAATCATGTTTAAAGTAACAAATTGCCTATACCTAGTTTTCTGTAACATAATGGAAAGCAGGAAATTGTTCTGTCAATTACAATTAGCAGGGTGAATACCATGGTTAAAGGTCACTCAGCCTTTGGCTGAATGGAATGAGCTCCAGGAACATGCTTTTAACACTCTCAAATATTAACATAACAAAACAATGGGCTTTCTGGTGTCACTCTGTTGATATGAATGAAAAAATGTTAGAGGCATTACAAGTCTAACATTTAAAATGACATAGCTGCTTAACTGGGATGAAGTGCAATTTTTGAAATTTTCTCTAAATAACTAACTTTTTATTTTTAAATTGGAAAAATATATCAATGCAAAAAGGAATGTCACAGACCTGGCAGAAAAACTACTAAGAGAAAGTAGTAATATTGATTGAAAAATTATTCAGATCAGCAATACAGACAGTGAAAGGACTGGCTTTTACATATGTAACTTTGTTGATCTTTCAGAACCAAGAAACTATAGAAATGCCACTTTTCATGAAATAAAAAAGGTATTTAATTTGCTGGCAGTGCAGGGAGAATAGTTGAACTAGATGATCTTGAAAGTCTTTTCCAGCCAAAATGATTGTGTGGTTCTGTGATTGTGATCAATGTATCATCAGGTAGAAAATGTCAATGCTTTTTGCCTAGAGTAAAGTTGCAGCAGAAAAAGATCTAAGGTATCTTACAGATATGAATTTTTAGAACACTAATACTTTTAACTACCAATTACTATGAAAAAGATTATGTAGCTCTGGGAGAAACTATCATCTCAATAACACCAGTAATTTCACCTTGATAATAATTTCTAACACCACTTTCTTACATGTGCTTTATGATTTACTTGGTAGTCCTACTGTCCTACATGGTTATCTTACCTTATTCACTCTTTCAAACTTATTTGCACTTACTTCATAAAATACTATTTCCTTTTATTATCTGGTTACATAATAACTCCAAATGTCTCTATACAACTGGATCTATTTTGGCTACATCCTGTTTGAAAACTGCTGGATTCCTATCCAACAAAGTAGCTTTGAATTATTTCTTCAGTTTTGAAACCCGTTCATTAAAAAAAAGGTATGGAAGAACACCTTATCCATCAGCGATATGTGAATGTCTATGCGGTATAATGGATAAGCTGAATAACCTATGGCCTTTCCAACTTTATTCCTTCACATTCTGCAAGTCCTTACCAGTTAAAATTATCGTATGCTGGTTATTATTTCAGCCATGTTCATCTTTTCAATTCTTATTAGAATAGTAAGTATGGAAAAGTATTATTTTGTGGCAGAGATATTTGGTGGGTCAGATATTAATTAAAGAAGTAAAGAAATTCATATTGAAATACCCTGTGACACTGTAACCTACCGTCATTGTACTGCAGCACTGAGGTTGTCTTTTGAGACATGTTCGGTACTGTACTTGCTACACATTAGTGAACATTCAGTTGAAGAAAAGATACAGTGAAATATGAATATCTGTTTTTTTCTCTTCTTTTTTTTTTTTCCCCCCTTATGAATCAACCTGCTAAAGGCCTTATAGCACAAAGACACTTACCTGTATCTTTTTTACAATTGGAGAAATGACAGAAATCTCCACAGAGAAGGAACACAGAAAAGAAGGTCCTTAAATAGAAGGATACATGCATAGTATTTCCCACATCCTATTATGTTTGTTCCTTTGTTTTCATTCTTGACTCTCTCTTTCTTTCTCAGTATATGAACTTTCACTAGAAGACAAAAACTAATTCTGGGTGTGAAACAGAGACAACAGATTGTATGCAAAGGTAGAACAACAAATCAATTCAGATGTCTCCTGCTACAAGAGGATGGACAATGTGATTAAGATATCCAGCTGCTGGGATTAAAGTCACTCTATTCAGCTCAACACAAAAGTCTCTTTTATCCCAGGAACACACTACTAAACTTCAGAAGTTTCTTGGACATTTAAATATCTAGGTAGATATGTATTATATTAAGTAGTACTTAGAAGAAAATTTCTAGCGTTAGACTATTGTGCAGAATATGGACCTTAAGATACCATTCTCCAGTTGTGTTCTCAGATAAATGCATCTGATGGATGCTGATGAATTAAACCCACAAACAAACAGAAATGCATATAGCCTTTTAATGCCTTCATTTTTTTTTTTAAAGCTATGGATAAATGATTTATATGGGTTGCTTATCCCCCTATAAGCCTAAGAAAGAAGGAGGTAATAAAAATAAAATTCAGAGAAATCTCTTTATTGTGCTAAAGCCAGAAACCTTAGAAAAGCCCTTGGGAGCACCATAGCCGGAAAGGGCAAAGGCTCATGCGTGATGTTTTGTTTTGGTTTTTTAAATACTATTTATGACTACCTCATCAAAATGAGAAACGAGTTGGAACCACTGGGAAATTTTTATGGCACTCTTCGAGACAAATTAAAAACACATTTCTGCTAAAATACATTTTTTAAAAAGATTAATAAAAAAATGCATTGAACAGTTCTACCACCATAAGTGTTTCTTCAAGGAGTCTGTGAAGATGTGTCACAGGCTGATTCTTTCTATACACTTGCACCAGCACCAGTCCTGTGAGCATCCACAGAGACCCCTCAGCCTGTCCAACCCAGTTCTGCTGCCCAAAAGAGGATTCTGTTTCCAGGATTGCTGCAAGACAACGCTGTGGGTGATTCTTATCACCAAGGGAAACGTCACACCTTTACAGGGCATCATTCTGTCTCTGGCATTCCTGCTGCCAGCCAGTTTAACCCATTCTGCAGTTGGTTTTTCTTGCCCTCTATGTCAGATATACTCCTTTGTCACAAATTACTACTACTGAGCAGTTACCGGTTGAATTTCCCCTTCAGCTGTCTGGAGGAAGACTATGCAAAAGGCTACTCAAAAGCATAAGAAAAAAAAAAAAGCAACTTTGAGAGAATAGTTATTCAGACATCAGTTAAACTTATAACAACCTCAGAAGTGATGCAGTTCTTTGTGTTACAAGAATAAAACAACTTTTTACCTATTATCTGAAGTACTGCCTCTTTTGAAGGTAGCACTTCCAAAAACCAGTGAGATTTGAAATTAAAAAAAGAAATCAGACTATAATTTCATACAGGATGCACGTATTTAGTTAGCATTGATAGAGTGAAAGAGTGTAGCTGAACTAACTCTTTTCTTGTTGCCCTCGACTGCCTATTTTTCATTAGCAACTCAGTGTCATCTATTATAGATGGTTTTATTTTTCTAAACTGGTGTGGAAAGATAACCACTAAATCTGACATTTCAGAAAACAAGCTAGTTCCTTGAAATACTAGAGATGAATTGTGGCAGGTTGAAGAAAAAAACCTGCTTGAAGGCTTATTAATTGAATTATTCCCTTCCATGTTACGGTTTGCCCATCTTATGGGATGAGAAAGTTTTCTCGAGAGGGCACTGCCCCTTTAAGAAGCTGCGGGCTCAGGCGGCTCGGGGACTTCCGGGGCTGTCGGGACTTGCGGGGCTGCTTCTCCGGACTGCTTCGGGGGGCATTCGCAGCTCGTTCGCGGCTTCTCAGTTTCTCCGGACACCCCCTGGCTCCGCTCTGCGGGAGTCACTGCGGGACTTCAGCTTCGTTCCGGGAAAGAGGCTTCTCCAAACCCTGCAGCTCGGCTCTGGGGACCTTGCAGGCTGCCGGAGTGGACCGTGCGCCGGGGCAGCCTCCGCCACGCCGCCTGGGACGGACTGCTTGCCTGGAGGTTTTTCTGCTGCCGTGGGGCTTTGCCCTCTTTGTCTGCTGCTTTGATATTCTCTCTGCCTGCCAGCGCTGCCGCTTTTAACTGCACAACGAGGAAGCGGTAGGGACAGCGCTTTCTGCACATTATAGCCCGGCGTTCATAATAGCCGCGGGTTCTTTTGTTCGCTCCACGGAAGCGCACACGTGGCCGGTGCCATTTTTCTGGACTGCACGTGGTGCCGTCCCCCTTTGTCTCCTGTTCTTGTGTTTAAAACCCTCACCTTTCCATCCTGCACAGACTCTCAGATTTTGCATTGGTTTTTCCCTGCATGTTATATATATTGTTCTAGTTTTAATAAAGTTTTGTTTCAGTTTTCCAAACGTTCAGAGGTCTCACAAATCTTTTATTTTTCTTTTCCGTATCTCTGCTTTTGAACCCTTTTCTCTCCCGGAGGAGAGGGGTTCGGGGATAGGGAAGGACTCGTCCCCGTGCATCGGCTTGCCTCAGCCGACCGGCGACATGAATTATGCTTAATTTACAGCCTAGGTACAAATCAGTATATTCCTCTATATTTCCCCAGACACGCATTTAGTCGTTCTTATTTCCTTTTAAAACATTCTGTTCAAAGACCAGATTTTCAATACCTGCTGAATTCTAAGTTAATGCAGAATGAGCAATATTGGCTTCTTCTTTTAAGTTTGTAAATATAAGTTTATCTTCCTGAAAGTCTAGCTTTTACTTTAATATATTTCAGAAAAAGTAAGAAAGAAGAGTGTTCTACACCTTTGAGCTGCTCTTTTAAAAAATGGATATATTTCTGTCTGTGTTTGAAAAGCCTCATACTGCGGTACTGGAAAAAGTACTGTGGACCTCTTGAAAACCAGCACACATCTGAGATTACTGTAGGTCAATAGCACCATTTGGGGCCCATCGAGATTAAGCTATAGATGTTTTAAATACTGGCACTTTTTCATCAATTATGTTTTAATGGTCAGACATTGCTGATGCGTTTTGATGCCAGAGGGTGAAAAAGTCTACTTTTAAATACTAGCCATGTAATGTTGAAAAGCCTTTCCCAGCACCTTATGCACGTTCAGACAGTAGGGGACTTCATCAGAGGTGTTAAATGAAGCCTGGTTAACTCAGATAAAAGAACTGATCTCTTGAACAGGATGAACACAATTTTTGCTACAAGATTTCCCTCATATACCCCAGTGCTATACTGATTTAAAGAGGATGTTAAATTAAAGCAATGTCACAGCAGCAGGGAGAGGATTCCAGTAGAGAACAGCAGTAAAATTAACTTTTTCTTGTAGCAAAAGCTGTTGCGTAAGAGACTGAGGGGACAGGAAGGGATGGGGATGAGGCTGTGTTCAGTTCTATGACATAAGCAATGCCTCTGAACCTTACACAGATTATAATAATGTTCCTCTAAGGAGTTATCATCAGGTAGTCCAAGTTAAAATGAACCAATTTTACTGCTGCTACAATCAGTGACATCATCTTTTTACTGCCTGAAGTGGAATATGTATGATAGTACGTCATACTTTTAAAATTTTAAAGACAAGTCCCCTTCTCTTCTGTGGGAAAACAACTGTATTTGAAATACTTGTGGTAACATTACTCTTGATGAATTTCTGCAAGCACTATGAGCAAAAATGATTCAGGCTCCATTGCTTTTCTGTCAGCTTTTGGCAACTCAAGAAAGATTCTTTGAAATTCAAAATGTTTGAGAAAAAATAAAAATCGGGGGTTGACTTTGATCTCAATAGCATCTGGCAGGTCCTTGTAATCTCGGGTTTTGAGAGGCAACTCCTTCTAATCCTACAGACTTTTCCTGACTGTGAGACATGTTTATTCCTCTGGGAGGTCTATAAGCAAGTCTCCCAGTTAGGAAGGCATTCAAGAAATCTGCTGGAGCATATTTGTCCATATTCCTTTCTTTGCCCATATTTCTTTCTTTGTCCATATTTGAGTGTTTCAGGGCAAAGTAGACTGTGATGGGGAATGGTGTGCATGCATATCTTCTTCTGAGATTAAATCATCATGCAGCCTCATCTGCTCGCTCAGTTCCAGGAACTAGTAAAAAGAAAAATATTTTATATTGAGTTTAGAAATAAATGCTAAGTTTTAAACTCATCTGCCTCCAGCAGTACCTTCCCCTTGTGGAAAGAGCCCACCTTAGTTCATAGCATCACAGAATCACAGAATCACAGAATCACAGAATCACAGAATCACAGAATCACAGAATCACAGAATCGCAGAATCGCAGAATCGCAGAATCACAGAATCACAGAATCACAAAATCACGGAATCACAAAGCTGTTGAGGTTGGAAGGGACCTCTGGAAGTCATCTGGCCCAACTCACCCGATCAAGCAGGGCCACATACTGTTGTATGCCCTGGACATCATGCATATCCAGACAGCTTCTGAAGATCTCCAAGGAGGGAGACTCCACCACATCTCTGGGCAGCCTGTTCCAGTGCTCAGTCACCCTCACAGTGAAAAAGTGTTTCCTGATGTTCAGAGGGAATTCCTTGTGTTTCAGTTTGTGCCCATTGTCTCTGGCCCTGTTACGGGGCACCACTGAAAAGAGCCTGGCTTTTTGCCCCTTCCCTTCAGGTAATTAGATACATTGATGAGATTCCCCCCAAGAGTTCTCTTCTCCTGGCTTAGCAGTCCCAGATATCTCAGCCTTCCCTCACATGTGCAATGCTCCAGACCCTCAGTCATCTTTGTGGACCTTCACTGGACCCATCAGGACACACCAAGTTGAGACATGTTCTCTTTTCTTACCCTGAACTCAGAAATACCTATTCATTTCTTGATTTATTTTTAGCATTTGCAAGGGGAGTGTCAATTTTGAGTACAGATACAAGTTTGAAAAAAATCTTTTTATCTCTTGTTTGTATGTAGATCTGAATTTATAACTAACTTAGAAAAACCAGCTAAGAATTAATCAATAAAGGGAGTTTCAGGAACAAGTCATCCATGTTAAAGTTAATAAGAAAAATAAAGTTTTTCTGACAAGTCACTCTTTCATTAAACAATTGATATGTGCCCTCAGTTCAAGGATTAGAAAATATTAATTCTACCAAACAGGTAGTTGTTGGAATATATGCAAGAAAAGCCAGGTTTTCTGAAAAGCACTGAATTTTATCAGTCTTCCTTTATTTGAAAATTCTTTGTAGAAACCTAGCTGTGGATCTCTTGCTTACCAATAAAACCTGCTTAAAATGCTATTATTGCAATTGCTCCTTAACAAAAATCTCTTTCCTATAAACCTACTCTTTCAAGGGACCAAGATTTTTCTTCTTCTAGTGCAGCTATCTAATCAACTTTAGCTTTTTTTCTTTATGTTTCACTTAAATTTTGATAGTAAAATATTTTGTCCAAACAACGGTATATGTATAATGGTTTTCAGAACAGGAGCTAAACAACTATTCTTGGACTGGAAAGGGTTTCAATGAAATCAGTTGAAAAGTATACTCTTTCTAGCAAGCTTTTTCACCCCGATTGTTAATCTTTCAGGGTGAGATTCATCTTGCCTAACTTAGAGTTTATGCTTATGTCTCCTTTAGTTATCTTAAGTTCCGTTTACAGTGAATGGAGTGAATAATTCACTTCTCACGTAAAAATATACATGTCCAGAATAAGTTGCACTAACAATTCAGTCTAAGTGCTTATCTCCCTCCACTGATCACACAGAAATCATACAATGTGGGTGTAATTAGGTGTGGAGTTAGGTAAGGTGGACCCATCCTGTCAGTCATTTTTTTAGGAAAAAAAACCCCATATCTGACTGTAAAATAAAATCTAGCAGTTCCTTATTGTTGTTGTGAAGCAAAGAGAAAACATATTGGAGAAGAACTGTCTGAGGGAATGAAATCCACACAAATTCTAGAGAAATTTGTGTATCTGTATAATATACTCTGAAAGAATAAGCGCACATTCTAAAGACTGATCATATTTTCGTAGGGTTTCCAACCCAATTCTTGCTCTGTCTTTGTTTTGTTGTTGTTGCTTTATACGGGTTTTTTTTTTTTTATCTGCTGTTTTGGGTGGGTTTTTTTAGACTTTACTGTGCTTTATTTCCAGAATAATCTTACAGACTTTGCAGAACAAGACGTCAATCATGCACCCGTGTGCACCCCAATGCTGTGCGCCCTTGAAACTGGGTGATATTAAAAGGTAGGAGTACTAGACAGGCATATTTTGCCAAACAAATATCTACAAAATAAATTTGTTCTTTGATACACTCATAAAGAATCATTCCGTGTCACAGTGGTGCAAATTGCTGTACGTGATCATTATTATGCAGAATATTTTTCATTGTTGTTAATGTGAGTTTTCCATTACTTTAACCGCATTTGTGAGTGCACAGCTGCTTTGTCAAAAACAAGACAAGGGAGGGGCATTTACCCCTGTGCCTATTATATAGAAATAGCAACTTTTAGGACAGAAGGTTTGCAAAATATGTTGTGGGTTTTTTGGGTTTTTTTAATGGAATATTACTTATTTTTGTGAAAGCAATGATAGCTTCTTTCCTTGTCAGTAAACAGTGAATCTCTTCTCCTTTTCCATCTGACCCTCACTGAATGCATGTCTTTAAATGTACAGTCTCTAAATAACCTGTTTTCCTGGACTAGGAAGAGTGAAAGGGGTTGACAGAATTCTACTTGGCCTACAGACCTTTCAAATCTCATTAAATCTGTGTGCATTAAGAGAGAAAGATGGGGAGAGACAACTTCCCATTGTGAAAGAAAGAAAAAACCACATCTGAATCAAGACTTTCCTCAGTATTCATAATTACATGAAATTAGAAAATGAGGAGTTTTTAAAAAGAAGGAATCTATCGGGTGTTGGAAAAAATATTTTTCAACTTTTAAAAAGGAATTTAACTTATATTCTCTGCATCTAGAATTTTCATTAAAATATGCACATTAACGTGCCAAAGGTATTAAAGGTATAAATCTTCTACATGTTAAAGATAATTTTCATAAATTACAGGGATGCTAGCATCTGATAGTGTTTTTGAAACTAGAAAAATGTATAATTTTCAGTGAATTCTAATGCATAGCGACTGAGATTTTGAAATATATGATGTTGGCAGATCTGAATAGAAAATATTATTTTGAAGAATCTGTTTTTCCAGTCTCATATGAATAACAGTATTCAAAATAATAGAAAAATTAAAATAAATTGAATACATAGGAATTCTGGAACTCAAATATTATTATTCACTTTCAGGATGAAATGATTTCACATGGATTAATTGCCAAGGAACATTTTCCAAGACAAGATATAGATAGTTAAATTCAGGATTTTTAGTTTTGTCATTTAAAAATTACAATTTCTAATCTTTCCATTCAGCATTGTCCTTACACCAGGAACACATGAATTCTTTAAGTACCAGTAAATTTTTTTTATTTTTCTTGCAAATATAGATGTAACCATGGGGGCAGACTATCTTAAAGACTAACCACTTGTTAAAATATTTTAATATATTGCATTAGATATACGGATGTATACCATTACCTCAGAATATTAATGGTGTTTTTAAGAGAGAAAACGGTGTCTTGAGAAAATTAATGGCAATTATAACCTATGTGCAGCTGCTGGCATCACTAGAAACCTTACACCACTGAAGATATTTATTTCCTGGAGGAAAAACTTTGACTTGAAAAAAAAAGGATGATGTGCAAACCTTACAGTACTCTTAAGATCTTACTACTGTATCCACACAGAACTGGCAGAGTGTGCAGAGGACTTCAGTTGATGCCATAGTAACTATAGATGGGAAAAATCAGAAAAAGACAGGAAGAAATCTAAAAAATACGAACTTTTCTTTTAGAGCTCAGACTAGTGATTAATTCCTGAGTGAAGTGAATAAAACTCCTCTCTAAATTCTCAACCCATTTATTTGTTACAAGAATAAACTTTCACTCAAAAAGACATTTCCACAAGGTAGCTGACAATTTGCAAACTTTGCAAGTTATATATTTGCATAACACTTCAAT
Organism: Bucorvus abyssinicus; assembly: GCA_009769605.1. Classification (NCBI taxonomy): domain Eukaryota; kingdom Metazoa; phylum Chordata; class Aves; order Bucerotiformes; family Bucorvidae; genus Bucorvus; species Bucorvus abyssinicus. The sequence goes on from CM020024.1 coordinate 130,706,899, forward strand.
AATCTGTGCACGTACGCATCCTAATTCAAGGGCTTGTGCATCAACATGTCATGGCTTCGGATTTGGTGTAGTTTAAGCAGCAGGAGGAGAAAAACTGCTGCCTTTGTTTGGTGCGGTTTTGGTGGCGAGGTGTTGGGGCCACTGGTGCAGTTCCCATAAGATGTGTTACAAAACACACACCCCAACTCCAATTTCACCCCCACCTCTGGCCCAGGCTGTGACAATCAGCACCTCTGTGAATAAGCCTATTTAAGGGGGGAAACGCCTCTTGCTTTCCAACACACTCTTTTGTTCTTAGGGTGTGGGATGGAGGAAGAAAGAGAAGCAGTCACCCAGTCGCCAAGGTGAACAGGAGAAGTTGGGACAGCGATATTTTCCTCGGTCTATGGCAAGTTACTCATCGAGCACTGGCAGGAGACTTGGATGGGCCAGACAGAGAGAGTGCCCAGGAGCAGAGGAATGGACTCCGGACTCCTGAAAAATGCAGTGACTTTGAGGTTTGGAACCCGGTCAGCTCCCTGTTGGACAGTCGACCCTGGCAGCAGACACCCCCCACACGGACTAGAGACGTTGCTGCTGGACTGTCTTCTGTGGCAGGGGGATGTCGTGTAACTGGAGGAAACCTGTGAGGAGTGTGTTCCATGGAGCAAGGGGCTCGGACCTCATGCAGAATGACTGCGACCCCAACACATGTTGTCCCCTACCCTGCGCCGGCACCAAGGGTTGGGGGTAGGTAGTAAAGCCAGGTCTGGGAAAAGGGGAGGGGTGGAGGAAGGTTTATGCAAGATCATCTTGGTCTCTCTTTCTGTCCTACCCTAATTTAACTGGTAATTTGTTTGTGGCTTTAAATGAAATTCATTCTTGTATCCCCTAGTCGAGTCTGGGTTTCACCCGTGGCCATAAGCATGCATTTAGCCCTCTCTTGTCCCCAGCCCTGACCCTTAAGTGGCTTTAGTCTCTGGCTGGGTCTAAACAATAACACAACACCATAATTTTCAAGCCGATAAATGAAACCTAAAAGACAGAACAAAAAATTTTAAAGCAGCTTTGATCTCAACCTTAAATAAATTAAAAAAAAACCCAACATGTATCCCAAGGTAAGATAAATAACAACAAAAAAAAGTTTATGGGACTGTCAATATATGATTAACATTTCAGGCAACTGATGAAACCCTTTAGAAACAACGTGTGTGTGAATTACGGTCATTGGAAGAAAATGTTCAAAAAGTAGATCTGTTGAGATAGGCTGATGATAGAAATTAATTTCAAAGCTTTTGGATTTTTCTCGTTTCTGTTTAACTTTATTTTTTGAGCCTTCCTGGTCTTTGTACATAGGGTTCAGAATTAAACCAGTACTTCTCACTTTTCAAATGAACTTATTTTTTTTAACAAATGACAATTTCTGCAATATAAACCTATTTTAAACCTTGAAGTTACGAAGTGTTACAAAGGAATCTATAGCAGACAGCTTAAAGCTTCAGTAGAAGAATGATCCTTACAATGAACTCTTCCCTTGCTTTCAGTGGTGCTGATAAATTCAACAGTGCACCACTACTTAATATATTAATACTGTATTACACCAAATACAGTGCTAGAAGATATTATTACGAAAGAAAGACTGTGTTTAATGCATAACACATTATTAATGATTTAGTCTCGTGTAATTCTTAGTATCTGAAACGTTTCTATACAAATGGTACCTTAATTCAGTGACAGAACATCAGGTTGGAAAGGATCTCAAGGATCACCTGGTCCAAAATTTCTTGGCAAAAGCACTGTCTAGACCAGATGGCCCAGCACCCTGTCCAGATGAATCTTAAAAGTGTCCAGTGTTGGGGAATCCACCACTTCCCTGGAGACATTATTCCAAGGGCTCATTGCTCTCATTGTGAAAAGTTGTCCTCTTGTGCCCAGTCAGAACCTCTCCAGGAGTAACTTGTACCCATTAACACTCATCTTTCCCATATCACTCGTAAAAAGGGAGTCTCCAACTTCTCTGTAGCCACCCTTTAAATACTGGAACATGGCATTAAGGTCTCTAAGCCTTCTTTTCTCAAGGCTGAACAAACCCAATTCTCTCAGCCTTTCTTCACATGACAGGGTTCCCAGTCCTTTGACCATCTTCGTTGTGGTCTTTCTTCGGACTCTCTCCAGCCTGTCCACACCTGTTTTGTATAGCGGAGACCAAAACTGAACACAGCATTCCAGGTGTGGCCTGACAAGCACTGAGTAGAGTGGACTTTAAAAGTTATGAGTCTTTACAAAATATGTATTCATTAGAAAGAAGTATTTGCTATTCCCTTTCTCATCAGGATGGAGTTTCTTCACTAAGAAAGGTCTTTGGTTTGAGGCTGAAGTTCTCAAAGTATGTATCACACAAAACTCAAAATCACTCTCATTCTCCAAATTAGAACTATAATTTAGGTTATGCATGGATTCATTTTGCTTCTTTCAAGACACTGTAAGAATGTTGCAACTTCTTCCTTTCATTTGGGAATTAGAGAAAGGTTTTATGATAACAGACATTATAACTTCTGAGAATTTTCATAGCAGTGTCTATGACATAGACATGAGTGGTAATATACTCCAGTTGTTAACACTTCCGCCTGTGTGTGAAGATAAAGAATTTTTCACAGTTTAATGCTATATAATAAAAAATCCGTATTATTTAATACTTTATGGTAGTTATAAATATGCTAAGTCCTTCAATGGAAACATGGGAACACTTTAAAAATGGACTCAATGAAAAATAGGAGATGAGAAAAAAGGAAATGATAAGAAAGACACAGACTGTATAAATAAGATTAGCTATTGTTTAGCATGAATATTATGCACAACGGTGTGCAAGATTAAAAAGCCGGTGTGGAGCCGAAATTCCATACAGCACCTAAGCTGAAAATGTAGATAAAGTTTAATTAATGATGAATGGGGGATGAGGTTAGCCTTGTGCACTGAGGATAGGTCACTCACTCTATCTTTCCCTGGGCCTGCGTACAATAGTCCCACAACCATGACAGCTACCAGAACTGGTAAATGGGTGAGACTTTTGCATCTTTGCGGAATCACAGAATCATCTGGTTGGAAGAGACCTTTAAGATCATCAAGTCTAACCTTTCACCCTGCACTGCCAGGGTCCCTAAACCATGTCCCTCAGCATCACGTCCACACGACTTTTAAACACCTCCATCTTGGAAATGATCACAAACTGGCCAGAGGGCAAAGATTTTGGAATGTTGCCAGAAGAGGAGGTATACATGCTGAAGTGGCTCCACCAAATAACAAACTACCAGATAACAAGAAGCGGTATGCCGTGTTCACTGATGGGTCCTGTCACGTTGTGGGAAAACATCAATGATGGAAGGCTCTGTGTAGAGCCCTACAGGATGAGTTGCTGAAGCTGCTGAAGGAAAAGGTGAATCAAGTCGGTTTGCAGAGGTGAAAGCCATACAACTGGTTTTAGATTTTGCTGTGCAAGAAAGATGGCCAGTGCTCTATCTCTGTGTGGCCTCACGGACGGTGGCAAATGCCCTGTGGGGGTGGTTACAGCCATGGATCAGAGCAACTGTCAGTGCAGAGGTAAAACCATCTGGGCTGCTGAATTATGACAAGATCTTGCTACTTGGGTAGAGAACCTGGTTGTGAAAGTAAGTCTTGTGGGTGCCCACATACCCCAGAGTCAGGCTACTGAGGAACATCAAAACAACCAGCAGGTGGACTGGGCTGCTATTTTATCGAACACAGGTGTGTTCCTGTTTCAGGTTAGGTAAAGGTGGCCCGTCAACCTGGGGTCAGTTTAATGTGTCTCAAGTAGACCTGGATTTGCAGCATAAAGATGAATTATTTTTGTGTCAGTGGGCCCGTGATACCTCAGGCCATCAAGGTAGAGATGCAACATACGGAAGGCTTCATGACCAAGGGGTGCACTTGACCACAGACACTGTCTCACAAGGCAACCATGAATGCGAAACATGCTGAAATTAAACACGCTAAACAGTTAAAACCTGTGAGTTGTGGAGGCTGTTGGTTGAAATATAAGTATGGGGAGGCCTGGAAAATTGCCTATGTCATACTTCCACGAACAAGCCAAGGTAAATGTCGTGTGCTTACTATGGTGAAAGCCACTACTGGATGGCTGAAAACATATGCAGTGTCCCATGCCACTGCCTGTAACACTATTCTGGGGCTTAAAAAGCAAATCTTGCAGTGACATGGCACCCCAGAAAGAATGGAGTTGGACAATGGGACTCATTTCCAAAACAAACTCATGGACACCTGGGCCAAAGAACATGGCACTGACTGGCTGTATCACATCTCCTATCACGCACCAGTCTCTGGGAAAATCGAACAATGCAATGGACTGCTAAAGACTACACTGAGAGCAGTGTGGGGTGGGACCTTCAATACACACTTAGCAAAAGGCACATGGTTAGTTAACTGTGTAAATCTGCCAACTGAGCTGTTCCTTCCAAATCAAACCCCCTAAGTAGAAGGTGATGAAGTCCCTGCAGCGCACATGAGAATGCATTAGGAAAGGGAGTCTGTGTTAGTCCTGCTTCAGGCAAAGGCAAACCCATCCATGGGATTGCTTTTGCTCAAGGACCTGGGTGCACTTAGTGGATGATGCAAGAGGATGGGCAAGTCTAATGTGTACCTCAAGGAGTTTTAATTTTTGGTGAGAACAGCCAGGGAATTAAATTGTATATTGATTACTAAATACAAATCAATGAGGGATGGACTTTGAAATTGAGCAAGGAGCAGCAGTGATGGAACTCAAACTGGCTTCATCAAGTCATGCCCAGCAATTTCCGAGGATCAATGTCTTCAACCAGCAGACCATGACTATGGGCATCACCAGATAGACCAGCCCCAAGCTCTGGATGCAGCATATAATAATCCTACATCCATCTCTTCTGCCTTGAGACTGTTATGACAGATGGAGCCTGAAAGCCATGGATTAAATTATCTCAACAGACACACTAGAGGGATGGCTCATAGACTGAGGGAAGGATATCTGTGCATATACATATATATCTGTATATGTATATGATGGGTCAAGTAATGGACCTGGGCATGATGTAGATGATACAGAATACAGAGTGGATAATATCCTGAGTTCAGCTAGGATAGGGTTAATTTTCAGAGCCAGGATAGCTGGACCAGACCAGCCAATGGGATATTCAATGCCATAGTGACATCATATCCAGTATATATAAAGGGGGACTAGCCAGAGAGGAGGGGCAGTTTCAAACAGTGGCGGGGCACAGCGCAGCTCATCTTGGTGTGGCGCGGAGTGGCAGCAGCAGTAAGCAGTCCGTGGTATATGACTCACTTTATTATTGTTACTACTACTGTTTTCTCTCTTTGCATTGTTCAAGAAAACTCTCCTTATCTTGACCCATGTGGCTTTCCTTTTCTGTTCTTCCCCTCCAGGGGGTAGGAAGGAGTGAGCAAACAGCTGCATGGTGCTTAGTTTCCAGCTGGGTTCAATCCACAGCGATTGTCAAGTGATGTCTCATATGAGTTACATGGCTTTTGTTTTGTATTGCTGAGAAAACTGTAGAGTGTGCTGCGATTGTTTATGAAGTGCTTATTGTCATGAGTTTTCACAAATAGATTAGATAAACCTAACAGCACTTGGAGAGGAACAGGTAAGTGCTTAATTGCTATGGAGGTTCATTCTGAAGTTCTCAACCATTCCCTCACCAATAAATATCAATGTGTCTGGGATTTGACTTTTCACTTGACAAACAGAAGAGCGAATTAATCCATTACCTTGCATGCCCAGAGTCCTTAATTTAAAAGGTTTGAAATGACTGAGTAATGGGATTTTTAATTGTCTTTTATAAAAGATTCATAAAACTTACATGATTCAGTGATATCACTGAAATATTACTTTGTTAAGTTTTAAAATTTAAGCTGTGTTTTGACATTTAGAAGATGCTTAGGGCTATGAATAACTTGCTGCACTAAACAGAAAATACGCTGTGCTATGCTTTGCTGTGACTGTATAAAACAGCTGTTAACGCTTGATTTCTTTTGTACTACTACAACTCCGAAGATTCATTTCCCCCGTTCAACACCTGGAAGGGTTAGAATATTTAATACACGCCACTGATCATGACTTAAACTATGACTGGTTTACTCATATCAGTCACTATAATTAATCTTTTATTTAAGGATTTTGAAATTTCTGGCATTTTAGGAGCCTACAGGTTACATTGGTTTTATCACCCTAATGAAGACCGAAGTTCTGAAGTACTTCTCGTGAAGTTGTGATATAGATGTTAGTCAAGGAACAAGTGTTAACAAAAACAAAATTAGCCATCTTTGCAAGCCACGTTTGAGCTTTTGATCTTATGAAGAGCACTCTCTAATAAGACAAAATTATTTTTCTGATCATTGCTCAGTAATTATGTAATGGGTTAAGATGGTGGCAGCAGGGCTAAGCCCCCCCCCCACCCCCATCTCCTTTCTCTTCCTCCTAAGAGCGAGAAAGCTTTCTCGCGACTTTTGTGTGGAAAGGGATGCCACAACCCTCTCGGATTCTCATTGGAGCCAAGGCATGTCAATCAAGCGTCTCTGTGACTAAACGTATTTGATTTATGCCCAGGATAAAGAGAGATCACATCAGAGAGAGAAAACACAGTTCCTCCACATGGCAGTAAAAGAATCTTTCATGTTTCAGTCTTCCATCTTCTCCAGGGGGTGGAAAGGGAATGCAAGTCCCCCCCACCCCGCCACTGAGAGATCCACCACTGAGGGACGACAGAGAGGACTGTGCCTGTATCCGGTGATGAAGTCATCCTGCCAGGGCAGACACAGCATTGGACCATCACCCAAGGGACACACACAACACCCCTGCCCACAGGTATGGAACAGCAGACACTGAGCCGTCTTCTAGGAGGGGTGAGAGGGAAAGACTTTTGCCCGAACAGTTCATTCTTGGACAGAAACCTCGGAGGTTAAAGAGCCGGTGAGTCTCCTCTCCCTTGCACCCCGCCTCCCCACTTCAGATGGCAGCCAGGTGGCGAGCGCTTTGTTTGTTAAAGAGGGGATGTCGATTAAACAGGACAGAATGTATATTTATATGTATATACTTATTTATGTATTTCTTGTCATGTCTCTCTCTCTCTCTCTCTTCTATCAATCTGTCAATACGTAGCTCTTGGTTGAGTTCACATTATCCCCAAGGCTACGGAAGTTGCAAACCTTTCGGGAGTCCTTTCTTTTCTAATTTCAACCGGCGATATTTGGCATCCCTGGGTGGGCTGTTGAACTGCCAATGAGTTACTTGAGAAGTTCACTAATGGTGAACAATTACAAGGCAAGGCAAGGAAAAGGTTTTGTTTTGGTTTTTTTTTTTTTTAATGAATCATAGATTGTTTAGGTTGGAAAAGATCTTTAAGACCATTGAGTCCAACTGTTAACCCAGCACTGCCGAGTCACCACTGAGCCATGTCACTAAGCACTGCATCTACGCATCCTTTAAAGACCTCCAGGGATGGTGACTCCACCACTTCCGTGGGCAGCCTGTTCCAGTGCTTGACAATCCTTCCAGTGAAAAAATTGTACAATTTAAACCTCCCCTGGCGCAACCCGAGGCCGTCTCGTCTCATCCTATCCTTGTACTCAGGAAAAGAGACCGACCGCCACCTCACTACAACCTCCTTTCAGGTAGTTTTGTAGAAAACAATGAAGTCTCTTCTCAGCCTCCTTTTCTTCAGATTGATTAACTACAGTTCCTTTAGCCCTTCCTCATAAGGCTTGTGCTCTAGACCCTTCACCAGTCTTGTTGCTCTTCTCTGGATGTGCTTCTGCATCTCAACGCCTTCCTTGTAGTGAGGAGCTTCTATATCTTGAAACGTCAAGACCGCAGTACTACATGCACTTCAGACTGAAGGATTGACTGAAGGTGTCTCTTATGCATGGACTAATCCTCAACTGTAGTCTTGAGATATGTTTCTGAACTCACACAGAATATGATGTGTCAGGCTCTAGTGCAGTTCTTTGGCTGATTTAGGCAATATTCTCTCTCTCGTGTGCTCCAATCCGGGAGCTTCACTATCCGTTATCTATTCTGCAGAGAATTTAGGCTCCTGATTTGATTTTGTCACTGGCCTGGATATCAAACTGTAAAAGGGTTCTTATATTCCCTTGTTTGAATATTTATTCTATTCAACTACTGCAGCTAGGAACTCCCTTTGAACTACGTTTCAATATTTTCCTTCTTGCTTACTCTTTTTCCAAGCTTGCAAACCTTGCCTCTTCCCTTCGCACTGGTTCTGCATTAAATGGAAATATAGGAAAATTCCATATGTTAGATGCTGTGTAGGCTGCTATTTTATGAATTAAACCTGTGGCCAAGGGTTTTAACTTAGTACCTACAGTTCCCTCTTTTTTTTAATATGAAGGTTATACAGTGCTAGGAATCCTTCATACTTTTTACTGAGGTCAGTGAACCACAACATATGGCTGCACAGACTATGAATTTTCATGGGACAAAGGTTCTAGGACATCTGTTTCCTGGAGCCTCAATAATTATGTCTATTCCATTCCTGAATTTTTATGATCATTAAATGATCTGGCTCAGTATCATTTTCAGAATAACAGAATAATGAATAGAGTGGACACTCATGTATGTGTGGAGAACTGAACACCTGCCAGTCTAGATTGTAAGAAATAGCCCATTCAGAAAGTAAATAGAGTTAGACAGGAGATATACTGGCAGCTCAGTAAATCCGGGGGACCTACAGACTGTGTTTGGGAGCACAGCTGAAGATGTTTAGGCATGTTTTTGCCTAAAACTTTGGGAGCTTGATCAGTTCAGTTCTTTACCTAGGACAGCCAAGTAGGGATTTTCTCCATCTAATTTTTGCATAAGCAGCATTTTAGTTCTCACAGGATCTGGAAACTGGATCCCAGAATTTTGCAGATCTCCCCATGCTCTGTTACCAAGCCGGCCCCCTTCCCCCCACCCCCCTACTCCCACCCACCCCCATTAATTCTATTCTGGATTTTTTCATGCTACATGTAAGGCATTGACAAAATACATAACACAAAATTCTCCTGGATTTAACTATTCAATACTATATGCACCTGGATTTAATATGAAAACCACACTTTTTTTTCCCAACTAAATCTATGAATAAGAAAATGAATTATGTCCTTACACTACCAAATAAAAGAATTTAGACAAAGTCTTTTATTACCTCTGTCAAAATGTTGAGGTTTTTGCAGAATTTTATTCTCCATTCAAATATTAAATTCTTTACAATAAAAAGAAATAGAAAATAACAGAATGAGATAAGGTATATGTTCATATAAATTTGATTTGATACAGAATCTGAAACTAACAATCTTGAACCATCCCATCTCATTAAACAAGCCAGGTCATTAAACAAAGCCGAGCCAGATTAGAATTTTATAAACTATATTTCTCTCACTTTCATGAGAGTTACAGAAGTGTAAAGGAGAGAGTTTAAAGTGTCTCTAGACACACTTGGGGAATGTCTCCAGGGAAAGCTCTCCCAAGGATAAAGGCTGTTTTAAGCTTCAATGAAATCTATCCTCCATTATACATGAACATTTCCTGTTCTCTGGGGTCCTGTGTTGAGAATATTTCGGTGAAATCAAAAAAAACAAGTCCTAGTTTTGTGTATGGCTGAGGTAGAAAATATCATACCCGTTACTGTAGCATCTGGTTTTATTCGCTAATTATTCCAAGAACATAGTTCATTAAGTATCTTGCTTAATGAAACTGGAGAAAACTCTATTCAAATCAGAAGAAAACTCTATCCAAAAAAGGTCCAGGTCCTGTATCCAAGAAATCCAATTCCTTGGGATTTTTGAGATATATATATGTGTGTGTGGGTATATATATACATATATATATATGCAAATATATATACATGCATATTATGCACATATATTATATAAAAACATATGTAATAGTTTTGTATATATAATATATATACAAATGTATAGATACACATATGTATGTGTATATGTATGTATATATATGTATAATATACACATACATACGTATAATATATATAAAATGACAGAAGAATCCACCTAAGTCCCCCAAAATACAAGGATTGTGAGATAATTTCTGTATTATCTAAACTTTTATCTTCACACATGGAGTGGCACTAATTTAATTGTGTGGAATTAGCCTCTGCAGGGGCAGAGTTGTCTTCTGTAATTTTAGCTGCCTTAAAATGCAAGTATCTAGTGTCCACTACTTTTTTAGAGTCCCTTTGTAAAAGGATAAGAATCATTTTCATAGCTTGTTTCATTCTGTTTGTCCTGACTATCTACCTTAGAATGGGATGACAGGTCTTCTCCAATGGAAGCTAAGAGCTTAGGTTAGAAAATCTGTAACTCTGAAGTGAAAAATCCCCCACAATATACTGGAACAAATCTTTCCCTTCAATTTAGTTCACTTTACTCAGATTCTGATACATTTGTCAACAGCATACCATCATGGCATGACTCAAAAGTATAATAAACAGTGTGATAAATAACATCTTTGGGTATAAAACATAAGTGGCCTTACTTAAAAAGTTTAAATAATTTTTAGGAAGGAGATTGCTTCAATTGCATGTAGATTCTGTTTTGCATAATGAAGAGAAATATTTACTTCAAGTAAAAAAAAAATTTACTTCAAGTACAATTAATATGATTTCTTTGAAATAGCAAGTTCAACAGATTTTCATGCTAGAAGTGCTTACTTTTTCTATATCTACTAAAGTGCAGAGGGCAACTGTCCCACACTACGTGTATGTATAGAAGTACAGGTAGCCTGATGAATTCTGCTACCCCAGTGTGTGCCATTTGCTAGTCATGTACTGTAATACGATGAAATAAATGGGAAAAAAAGTTAAATGTATGCCTTTGCTTCATAATTCATTATGTCACTAGACCGCGAATAAAAAATTAGACTGCTGAAAGGAATGTGTTGAAAACCTAACATAGTCGGTATGCTTAATGCATTTCTTTCACAACACATATATATATATATCATATATATAAGTTATTCAGCAATTTTGAGAAGAACAGTCCAAAGCTTGCTTAATTTTATAGGAAATTACAAAGTCAAAAATGGTATTTGTTATGTAACTACAGAGACAGTAAAACATCCACTGTTCTACATAACCGCGTGTTATTAAAGGCGACTGTTACTCAGCTTTTGCGAGCTGCTGGTAACGGCATTATTTTTATCTCCTGGTGTGATATAAAACCAGTTTGACTGACACATGAAACAAACCAATCAAGGTGTTCCTTCCCCTGCATGTCACTGCCCCTCATTGGCTGTGCTGCGGTTACTGCCGTGACTGCCAGCTCCACCATCGCTGCGGGGACCAGTCCTGGTCCCTGCTGGAGGCTACGTGCTACAGCCATTGACTGGTCGTTTGCCCGCAGTTTAACCCCCGCCGCACCAGATCCCTAAACCTTGTATATATTTATTAATCCCTTGTTGTTGTTTGTTGTATATAATATTTTGTCATTATTAAAATAGTTTTAGTTTCCAAAACTCAACTGAAGCCTCGCCCACTTTATGTTTCTCCTTTTAGCTCTCTTCTAACCCTTTCCTCCCGGAATGGGGAAGGGTCTGATTTGGAGAGACAGAATTTGTCCCATGGTTTGGCCCTGCCTCAGCCAAACCAGTGGCATTTTAAATGACAATTAACATTAGATAGTTAAGATGTCAGCTCGCAAACACAATTTTTGCTTTTATCCATAGTTTTCAGGCAAAAAGCATTATTGACTGATGAGAGTACTCTGACACTATGAAAGTAGCTGTTAAATAATCTATTTACTACCTAATTAATCTAGCAGTTTTAGATTGCTCATTTAGATTGATAATAGCTGTTGATACTAAAAATAGCAGATTTAAGCGCATTGCTCACACGAACGAGAAGACTCAGGATTTTCACTTTTACAGATTATCTTTGTTCTATAACCTGAAATTACATCACAATATAAGGTCTTAGTGTTATGAAGACCTGGGAGGTGTTTTTACTTTCCGTTCACTTGCAGTAAGAGGACATGTTATCTTCATATGGAGATCTCATCTTCATAGGTCTGATATTTTTGCATGCCAAGTAGTACATTATGCTTTGGTAAAGTCCAGAGGTCCACTTGTGGGATGTCTGATTGTTGAAATCAAAGCAAAGTTTCTAAAAATGCTCATAACTGAAGTGCGAGAATACTAATGTATTATTCATTAAGATTTCAACTTTGCTGGAATTAATTGCATTTTTTGCTGTTATGTACCTGTTTTGTACTTATGTTCAATCTCAGCATTTTGAGAAGGCCCAGTGTCTCACAACTGGTGTTGACCTCTCAAATTCATTCATGTCCTAGTCTGATACCGAACTAGACTAGCCTGTAGAAGAAGCACTGTAGATCTATGCACAGTAAGGTTTTGCAAAATGTCTGCCCACTGTTTTCCCTCCATAATCCATCATTACTTCTTACCCTCTGTAATTTTTAAATCAAGCCTAAGTACAGGATGAAACATTCGTAGAGCAACAAAGACTTTTACTTCAGTAATAATTAAGGAAAAATTATGTGCAATGAGAGGAATAGCATCATAGAAATGTTACTTATGAAAATACGTATCAAGAACATAGTAACATGGTGGTAAAGTGGACCAAAATGAATTCTATTTGGTTTTATGTAGAAATTGGGAAAAAGTGATGTTTAGAGAGTCATCTATAAAGTATTTTTGACTTTCATAGTGGAATGAAAAGCCAATGAGAGGTGACATTTGTGCAGGTTATTCTGTAACTGTAAGGTTTATTGGTATCTGCTTAACAATTATGATGAATTTATCAGTTTTACACAGTTTTACAGCAAAAAATAAGAATTAGAGAATGGATTATACTTCCCAAAATGGGGGTGGAGGAGATAAAGACATAATAAACTTGCTTCCATTTTAGAGAAAATGCACTTTAAAAACTAAGGAAATGGGAAGAAAAAGAATTCTAGCTGTTAAACTGCTAACCTTTGTGTGAATTACCAAGTGCTTGCTTTAATGAAGTCATTTCTACAAGCTGAGGTTGTGACTCCTCTGCTAAGTTTATTGATTTGCAATGATAAGATGGTAGAGGTAACAGATTATGACAACCCAAAATTTTACAAACCCTGGGTTCTCAACTTCAGATTCACAAAGAGGTTTGGGGTGTTTTGGTTTAGGGTTTTGGGTTTGGTTTTTTTTTTTTTTCCGAACTGCTAATGGAAAATGTTGCCTAGGTGGATTCTGTTGGGACAGGAAGGTTAGAATTATCATAAAGAGGTAAAGCTTACAAGGTTTTCTGTTTTGTTTTGCCTTTAAGGCCATTGTTAGAGCAACCTGAAAGACTCATACTGACTGCAGATAACTGTAAATCAGACATAGTCTATATAGCATCATAATATAATGTCTTTATTATAACAGTTAACTTTCATTTTGCTAAGCCTGAATAAAAAGAACATATCTTTAAATATTCACTTCCATGTTTCATAGCAAATATTAAATATCTGCAGTATTCAACGGCTAAGTAATCTCTAGTAAAAAGTCTTGGCTATTCTATTTATAAAGGATGAAATGGCATTTTTGTTGCTGTTGTTGTTTTGTTATTATTGTTAGTTATTCCTAGTTATGCTTAGTGTATTTGAATGCTCTCAGAAAAATGAAGTTACATAAAGTATACAGTCAGCTTACAGGGCTATATACAAAAAGACTATTTCTTTTAACAGGGTTGTACACAGTAGAATATAAGACAAGATCAACAGTGACTGGGAATTTTTCTTGATGTCCATGGATAGAACAGGTGAAAGTAAGCCTAGCAAACTAATCCTTTGCCCTTTTTGCACAAAATAAAATACTTTGAGGGGAGGAACAAAGAAAATCCTAAACCGCAACTGAAACCTGAGTGAACAGGAAAAGACTCACCCAGTAAAGACATACTGTGTTTGGATTTCTTTTTCACATGTTCCATAGTTCACAACAGGATTTTTGTTTGAAAAGCCTTCTTGAATCCCAGCTGTAGCAAGTCCTCTTCCGTAATTTTTTGCAGGTACCTTACTCGGAAAGTCTGAGTTAAGTAGAAACTAGAGATGGACTGTAGTTATACATAGATCTCATATTGCTGGCTCATTTCCTTTCTGTTACTTTCCTTTTAATTTGGACTATCATTAAGTTTCTTTGGTCTTTTGTATGGCTTTCATCATCCTCTTATGATCTGTCTGAAAATCCATCATAAAATCAGTGCCAAGCTCTACTATATGTATTTTATGAACTCTGACTACATCTGTACTAAAAGGGCTGAGGGGAACCAACAAAATAAAAAAACAAAACCAAGCAACTATAGTTTGGTGTCCTTCAGACCCCCAGTTCCTTTCTATAGAGCGAAAACTCTTATGTCTTCCTTTCATGTAGGCAGTCATGTTCTCATTTAAGGCAAAGCTTTTGGCCTAATGAGATTGTGCTCTAATGAGATTGTGCTTTAAAATGTTAATTTATTTGGATAGAAGTCACAAAGAAACGCACATTGTCTAGTTTACCAAATTACCTAGGAAAGTCAAGGGAAGTTAGAGACTGAGAACGTTAACTAGTTATGCTGCGGACTGACCTCTCACACTGGGTTTCAGTTCAAACTACTAACATGTATTACCACATCCACTGCTTTTTCAGTCCTGGACTGTTGAAACTGACATATCAAAGTTAGAAATCCACTCACAAGAGAAAATACAGTCTGAGGGAGGAAGAAGAACTGTCTTTGTGATATATACAGGAAATGTGTCTCAGTTAAATTAGATTACTTCTTTAATGAGCCAAGAACTTCTCCTTAACCTCAGTGCACAGTTTTACCTGATTCCTTATTCCTGTAACTTCCAGAATAATCTAAAAGCTCTTACGTAAATCAGTTATTAGCATTGACTATAATAACATAAGAAAGCGATACCTTTTTTCTTTTCAACCTTTTCCCCAAAATTCCAATTTTAGCTACTTACTCTAAGGTTATATTAACACCATATGGACAAAAGTGCCATTATTTTCTTTTAAGCGAAAATTCACATCCAATAGACATTTACCTTTCCTGTGGATTATTTTCTATGAATTCTTCCTATAGTTTAGAAGAAATGTCCATTATCATTTTTTCAATTCTATATGAAATTGGAATAGTCAACTGATCAAGTGCATTCAAGATAAATCTTGTCAGAATGAGAAAGGACCAAAAATATTACTTAAGATCAGGAGCAGGGACCATCTTTGTCAGTTATTATCTTGCATTCCTGCTCAGATGAATATCAGAAGAGTAATCTCAGTACAGGGAGGGAAAAAAAGGTATCAAATATGATCAAATAGGAAAGTTTGTAGGATCAAGAATAGCAGCATCCCTTGATGTAACACAAGAGCAAACTTGCACAGGCAGAGGATAAATGCTCAGAATTGACTGTCACTTTACACTGTAAACAGGGACTACAGTCTTCAGCCGCTGTCATTATCAAATTATACTCTTCTACTTACATGAAAGCTGTTCGTATTTCTGGGAAGTTAAATTAACAGCAACTAGATTTTCCTTGTCACAAATAAACCCAAAACTTATTGATATAGGACAGTGAATGCATCAAGTGTAATGATCTGTAAAAGTTTTCAGAATTAAGGATCAGTCTGCAAACTCTTTCTGATGGACTTGATTTTTTTGTGTTTTGATACATGACTGCTGATAAAAACCACAGTTTAATATTATATTAGTCTTAGATTAAAATACTTCAATCATTACAACTTATTATTATTTAGAGTATCCAGGGTTTGATAAGAAAGCGATATTACTAACATTGCTGTGAGTCTTGCTTTCTATTCTCATGTGTGGGAAAGAGTAAATGCCACAAAGAAATAGAGACATACTATTTTGTGACGTCTGTTTAAGGCTGTGTCATAATCTTCCAAGAATAGTTGACAGACTTTTATCTATACATCTATGTTTCTCTCATAAGAAAGTCTCTTGCCAAAAACTAAAAACTTTGAGTACTTAACTAGAAGTCAACCCATCACAGAGAAAGAGCTCTTGAGAAAAGGCTCTGTTTGGACAGTTGTTCAATATCTATAGGAGTATCCATCATGTACGGACAGATCAGCCCTACTGAGCATGCTGTAGATATCCATAATGTTTGACATGCTTACAATGTGACATAATTTGTTCATATTCATTTGCCATCTGTGTTGTACATGTACTGCTATTCTGTGCCCAAACTGAATTGGACTCTGTGAATATGTCTGCATTAGCAAGTAATGTAGAAAAATAGGTCTGGGCTTGCACAGTGAAACAGCTGGTATTGAGGACGTGATGTCCATACAATAAGTATTTCAAAGCAATTTTACTTTGAACTGAACATCCGTTGGCTGTTCAGACACCAGGAAAACATCTGGAGTGTGTCCTTTTGGTGAGTTTCATCCAAAGTGAGTGCTGAGGACAACACAGAGATCTGCTACAAAACTCACCTCTAAACCAAACTGAAATTACTGTGTATATGGTCCTACTTCCTCCTGTCTGAAAAAGACTGTTGGAATGCAGCAAATAACACCTGAGTATTAAGGAGAAAAGAATGTATATTGTCTTTGGTTTTTTCGGTTTGTACCCATTGCCTCTGATCCTGTTGCTGGGCACCACCAAAAAGAGTCTGGCTCTATTGTCTTTGTACCTTTCCTTCAGATATTCATATAAATTGACAACATCCTCACCCCCCCCATCCCCAGCTCTTCTCTTTTCTAGGCTAATCTGTCTCAGCTCTCACTCTTTCCTCACAAGAGAGATGCTCCAGACCCTTAAGTCACCTTAGTGGCCTTTTTTTGGATTCTCTCCAGTATGTCCATATCTCCTTTGTACTGAGGAACCCTGAGCTGGACGCAGGACTCCAGGTGTGTTCTCAGCAGTGCCGAGTAGAGGGGAAGGATCACCTCCCTTGACCAGCTGGCAACACTTCTCCCTAAACAGCCCCAGATACCATTAGCCGCCTTTGCTGCAAGGGCTTTGGCTTTAAGTATCATAGCACCATGTACACACAAAAAAGCCTGTTAAGACAATAACAAAATGTAACAGGTGTGTTCCATACAGAGCAGAAAACATGTGCCTTCATCTGATAAAACTGTAGGTCTTTGAGTTAATTCCACACTTTGCTATCTAGGATATTTCTTAATTCTTTTTTCCAGGCTTTCTGCCCCTGCAACCCCCACCCCCCACCGCCCAACCCCAAAAAATAACAAACCCAAAAAAACCCCAACTTGTTTTCCCTAGCAAAACATGAGTTTCAGGAGTTTTGCCAGCAGCAAGGATTATTTTCCCAGAACTCTCATGGTAAATTAGAAATGGGTGAACTTCTAAAGGCTTGAAAGTACAGCTGAGATAAGCAACTTATCTGAAACTTTTCTGAGTGGCCTAGGGCCTTCAGTGGGAGTTTATCATTCAGCATTCCACCGTATGTTTGGAGATTTAACACTATATTGTGCCACTTAGGAAGAATCAAAGGAAAGCTAATCCCAGAAGTCATATTGTCTCAAGGAAGACTGGAAGCATTAACGGTTTGAACTGTGTCGTTACAGGAGAGAAAGTAATTTGTTGTCCATCTTTTCGTTTAAATAAATCTGCTCTACACTTGGGGATCATCCAACTTTACACCTACTAAATGGGGGAGTTGCATCTATCCATGTACGTCTTTACTTCAAATGCTTTAGCAAAGCACTTGAAGACACCAGAGCAGGTTCTAGTCCCTATTACATTGACGGTGCAGATTTATTCTAGTCATTATCTCCTTTTGCAACTGTGTAAGATAAAGGCCCATTACTACCCTAATTTCATTCCAGTTCTGTAACACTAAATCATTTTAAAAAAGAGAAAGTTGCCTGTCTGATATTCTAGTCTGGGCAGCTGGTGAGTAATCTCAGCTCTAACATTCCCTTATTCTGGATCCTTAAATCTCTTATTTCTCCTCCCTCCATTCTGTACCATTCTCTGGTTACTACAGACAGGACCTCATTCAGTTGTTATGTGGTCACATTCCATACTAGACAAGTTGTAGTAAAAGCTGTTAAATATATTACAGTCCTTGTCCCAACTAGCTTTTTTATAGCACCATGGCTACTTAAAAACACTACTCATTCAACACCTAACATTCTTAATCCCAGACCTCCAGAGTCTTTTCTTTCGTCTTGATTTGTTCCTTTTTATTTAATTTCTCTCAGCCTTTTAACAGTGCTCCCTGAAATAATAATGTATCTTAACTTGGATGTCAGATACGGTTATTATTTTGCTGATGTATTTCTGAAATGTTTAAAAAAAAAATCAGAAACAGGATTGACTCAAGAAGAAAATGTTTTTGTGGTGATTGGGGCAATAGAAACAGTCCTCAGGTATCACATTAATAACAATAGGGCAACTGATTGCAGAGTGCTCTAGGATGGGGGCGGGGATTTTTTGTAGATTCGCTGATAATAAGCACACATCAAATTTCTAGAATCTCCTTTAGTGGTTGTTCCAGCTTAGATATTAGCTCAGTAATGCTAAGATAGATTGATACTGAACAGCAAGAGAAACTGTCTATTCTAGAAATATATTCAGAGACTATAGGTTTACTAATTTGCATTGTTTCCTCAGTGTCACTTTGCAATTGTGGAACGCATCAGGATGTGAATTTTTTTTTCTACCTATATGGACAACTCATCTCATTATAGTAGTGGCCTACCAAATTGCTAGTGTGTATGTAAATTTCCAGGGCTTTCACAGTCCAGAAAGCAAAACGATATCTTGCATTTTAGCTGATTAAACTGTACTCCATATTCCAATGAGTGAATATAAACAGAATTTGTATTTCTATTATTCGGTCTATTGAGGCAGCCCTACCAAAGCTATCAATTACTAGCAGCCAAATCAGTCTAATGATTCTCAGAAATATGGATTCATTACCAGTGCCTGGCAACTTGAGATCCACTTCAATCTTTTATATGGGTTCACTTCTCAGGAAACAACTGACTGTGCCTGTTGAAAGCAGTCTCTCTTTCCTGAAGGCAAACTTACAAATACTAGAGGTGAAGGGGAGATAACACCATCAGTAGCTAGTGAAAATCTCACCTAATAAGGAAAATATTCTTCAAGGCTTGATCGTCAGTTGTAGAATAAACATATTTGCTAGCAAAAAGAATATTCAATAGATAAAAAATACAAAGGATCAATAGACCGATAAGGGTAATCACTGTTGAGTGCAGAGTTCTGCACAAAAAATACTGGAGCTTGCAAATTGTATAATTTTAGTTGCTATCTTATTTTCTCTTTTTTTCCTGCTGCATGAAAAATACTTAGGGCATAGACTGTGTGTTCTTATTTGGACAATTCTGGGCACAAGAAGACCCAATAAAGACACTGCTAGAATAATGGAATCTTCCAGAAGTAACTTTTTAAATTAACAGTTCAGATTAATTTGAAAAGAGAAAACAGTTGTGTATTCAGCTGATTACATGAAAAGGTTTTCTGTGTCATTTAGATAAATGTTTTCCTGGCAATGAAATTGAATATAAAAGTATTAATTATTCACAATGTAATCATTAAGAAATTGCGTAAAGGTAATCACATTGCACAGCCAAATGAAGTTAACAGATGTCAGCAAGAGGAATAGGATAATAATGATATATTAATAATAAGGGCAAAAAATCAGAAAAAATATGCATAAAGATCTAGTAATACCACTATTTTTAAGATTAATGTAATCTTAAAGAGGACTGAAGGGAATGGAACATTATTATTCTGTGTACCTGTTCATATATTATGTTACTAAATTTTCTGATCAGGGAGTATAAGAGATTTTAAAAGTATGTCTGGTTTCTATACCCTATGTGTTTCCTCTCACAAATAAGAGAAAATGTATTTGAATAAAGTTATCTGACTAACGAACTGGTAGATAGTCAGACTTCACAAAAGAGATCTGTCACCAACCACCCTCAGGGATCTTGGGAAAATGATATTGCATCTACAAACAGGTCTTTCTGTCTTAGAACTTGTCCTCCTTGAAAAACTGGGATTTAGGGTTCTTGTTTCACCTGAGCACCAAGTCACAATTTTCTAGACCCACACCAAAAATATGCAGTGTTAAAGGCAGTTATTAATGAGTATGGAATATGGGTTATTAAGGAAGTATGCTCTTTCACGGGCACCCCCTTGCCGTGGGGAAAGAGCTTGCGTGCCCTTGCGAAGTTGAGAGCTATGCTGGTGGTGGCATATGCCTCCGGTAGGGTCTCCCAAGCCTGACAGGTCTCAACTGAAGGGTCAGACAAAGTGTGTCCATGGGCAGGATGGGCTCACTGGCCTTCGGGCAACCATCCTAGGAGAAGGACAACTCTAACTCCAAACCCGGGCAGATGGAGCTCGTTTAGCCCTGTAAGGCCATCCATCTAAGAGAAGGATACTCTAACCAAACCTACGACCTGAGGACTTCGCTGTCACCGTCCAAGCTCGCTAGGCCCTGGCAGATGAACCTCAGGTGTAAAGGGTGGGGCCAGTCTCATGCACGCTGCGCCTCACCTAAAAAATCCACCGCGCAGGCTTGAAGGGTGTACTCACGTTTAAAGCCCTTCCCAAATCTTCGTCCGCGAAGCCAAGCCATGATGAAGGAAGTATGACTAGTCCAACAGTGCAACCTGAATAATTCAGCTATGCTTTTACTAAGATCCAGCCTTTGCAAAAGTCCATGTCTCTCTTCACTGCTTTCAGAGGAAGACTAAAATCCTAATCTGGGTGCCTAAATTAGTTGCCTAAAATTAAGCACTATAAATATCCAGCCAGATGAAAACAGCTGCTTAGAAGCTGAGATATATGGAGTACAATTACAGACTATTTTTTTCCTTTAAAATGTTCGTATGTGTGCAAACAAGCATATTATAGGTAGATGCAAAACAAAAATATTTTTCAAAAGTACTCAGGTAACTCCAAATATCTCAATAATTAAAATTGTACAGATATTCTTTGGCAGAATTGCATGCATGCTTTGACTTGAAAAGCGTAGGACTCTTCTCAGGTTCTTCAAATATTAATTCTAATCTAGCATATCACTTTACAGTACTTTATACAGGCTTTATTTACTGAAGAAAAATGGAAATGTAGAGTTCAAGGAGCTCTCTGCATCTTCTCCTTTTCAGCTTTCCTGTCCGCAAGTAAAGAATAATCATGTCTTATGCCAGGTCCAGAGATTAAATCCAGCCCCACTGTTTCACTAAATTCCATGGAAATAGATATAAAACCAAGAAAGACTATATGATATACTAAGTAAAGATTATGAAATATCTGATTTTAAAATTAAGTTCCAACTGCAAGAATTAAATATAAAAGTGCTAACTGGAAAAAAAGTCAACATCATTTCCAGTGAACTGAAAAATCAGAAACACAGAGCAGAGTGAATTCTTTTATTCTGAAAAAATTGGTATTTTGAACACGTAAATTCTTTTCAGCTTTTAAGAAACAGGAAATTTCAAAATGAAAAGTAGATTTAAACAAAAAATGAAATGAATATCAGAATTTGTCATGATTGAAATGAAAGAAGAAATTACAATTTCATCATAGAAAGTCATTTATGGGAAAAAAAAAACCCTATTAAATGTTTTGATGTTTTTCCACATTTGGTGATTTAATGGAAAAAAAAATTCTGATATGGTATCTGTACCATTCTTTCTTAAGAGGAAGCTAAACATGCTTGTAATGTGAAAAGGAAAATCTTCATGCTCTCTGATTTGTTTAGTTACGTAGTAAAAGATCTCAGACAGAAAGATATTTTATGTAGCAATTGTTATTCAATAGGCTTATTAATCCCTTCCTTCACATATTTATGAAGTCCTATTGTTAACCAATGTGAAATTCGATGAAATTTTTGTATGTTTTTATTTATTTTATTTTATTTTATTTTATTTGTATATTTGTATATTATTTGTATGTATTTATTGAAATATATGTGTATGTGTATGTGTGTGTATACCTACATAAATATTCACGTACTATATGTAATACATATATTATTGAATATATCCTATATAATAATGATGAATATATGGTAATCTTGGATTAACATGTCTATGAATGTAAGTAAGCCATTTTGCATTATCTGTTATGGATCAATACTATGAAAATAGCTTGTATTTAACCTCAATTTTATAGAATTAGGTGCATGGTGAAATATTATGCTTATGTTTCAGAGGAGGTCAAACTGGATCCTAAGGATGTTCACTTGCCGTAAAAGCTCTCATTCAGTGGGCTGCCTATAATCAAGGAACAAGTGAAGATGAGGTTAATGAGGATGGTATGAAACATAGTTCTCAAAAATTCCAGGAACTGTGAAGAAATCCTAGAACCCTTACGTTCTGGGTAGTTGGACATATCAGTGTGTCTCAATGATTATATGACATTTCAATCAATTGACCTATTTCTCACAGTATCTTAAATTGGATAACATTTTTACAACTACAGCTTCTCCCTGTTGATTGCAGAAGGAGCTCAGCAAACTCCTTTCAGAAGTCAAGAATTTCCATGTAGAGAACCCAAGAGTTATCTTGAAATGCACCTGACCTCAACACTGGAAATTTCGTATTTAAAATCCATTTTGAAAATGCTTTTTCTGCCTGCAGTTCAGAGTTGTGATAACTACTTTGCTTAAAGAAGACCTGGAAAAGTAAATTGGCAACTCTGGGTTCAGGTGAGGCTTTTAAACACATTGATTTAAATTTAGCCATAAGTAAATATTTTATTTATGTCAATATTTAACTTTATTTTCTTGACCTGTATTGCTGCTGTTATTTCTGCTATAAATCCTACATTTCCTTCAACACAATCAATGCTGGCTTTAATAAAATGATTACTTTTAAAATCTGGTAATTTCATAATACTAGGTATATTTAACAAATACAAACTACTGGGTGTCCGAGTCCAATACTCTGGTTCTTTAAGCTTTTCCACATGAGGAAGGTTTAATGTTTTGACAGTAAATTCACCGATTTGAGGATAGTTGACATTACGTGGGATTTTGATTTAGAAGAGTGATACAGCAATATACTACTGCTAGGTTAATATTTGGACTTCATGATCTTAATGGTCTCTTCCAACCAAAACTATTAGATGTTTCTATGAGCAGATCATCCTTGGCTGTCTTCTCTGAGTCTTCTTCCATTGTTGGCGTTTGTTGATCACTCACAAAAGGATATAGATTGCATCTCATGCCACTTTTGTTATTATTCTTTCTACTTAGTTGTTACAAGCTCTCAAAATCTACCATTTGCAATGTCAGTTAAATAGCCAGAATCATCTTTCTCCTGGATCCAACGCTTTCTTTTTTTTTTTTTTTTTTAAATAAGGAAAGGAAAATAAACCCAAATTAACCACGTTAAACGTCAGGCATAAATAAACAAGTAGCATTATACCAGTTTTACAACAAAGTGAATTATAATCTATTCCTTCTTATATGTCACATTATTTACAAACACAAGATATCCTTGTTGAACTGATCCATATGGTCTTCTCTTCTTTCACATCCAGTCAGAACATAGTCCTTCTATAACATTGCATACAAGATTCGACTGATATGGTATAAGTATATTTTCTGTGTACTGTTTAATTCTTATGTCATACGAACCCAACTCTACATATGTTGACTGTTGTGGGAACAGAGAAAAGATATGTTAATTTAACATGTGTTCCTAGCACTGTTCTGGTAATTTGGCGTCTTGGTTCCCCTGCCACATACCTTTCTTATCCTCTTCAGTTTTTGATAGCCGAGTTCCTAATCCAAGTAGGAAATAGAGGAATAAGTTTTCAAAAGCAAAGCATTCTGGGCACAAAACCATAGAAATATACTATGGAAAAGAGTATGCCTGCTTAGTAGAAGGATTATTACAGTTTTAACAGTCCCCTCTTGTGCAGCTGCTATGCATATATGCAGCTATTTAACTTCACCAGTTATTTAAATAGTTTCCAAATTATGTATGTATTCAGTGTAAATATTGATTCTCTTGACTAGGTTGATTCCAAAGAAGCCATTACTGTCAATCAAATAAATTATATGCATTTTCAAAATATTTATGTTTAGTCAATTACATAGTTAATGGGGGAAATAAAAAGTATATTTAAAATTACATATCTTTTCGAATGATTGTGTATCACTTTCTTATCATGCATGGGCACATAGATACATTTTTGTCATTATCAGTATTTGTTTGTTTCAATTAAATCTAACATTACGATATATCTAGAACAATCTGGAGAATTTGTTTGATTTATACAGGAATTGTGCTGTTGTAGCTGAAGACAAAAACTCACATTCCACCTCTGCTCTGGTGAGACCTCACCTGGAGTGCTGTGTCCAGTTCTGGAGTCCTCAGTACAAGAAAGACATGAACCAGAGCGCCACAAAAGTTATCTGAGGGATAGAACACCTCTGCTATGAGGACAGGCTGAGAGAGTTGGGGTTGTTCAGCCTGAAGAAGAGAAGGCTCCAGGGAGACCTTATTGTGGATTTTCAGTACTTAAAGGCGTCCTGTAAGAAAGATGGGGACAGATGTTTTAGCAGAGCCTGTTGTGACAGGACAAGGGGTGATGGTTTTAAACTAAAGAAGGGGAGATTTAGACTAGATATAAGAAAGAATTTTTTTACAATGAAGTTGGTGAAACACTGGCACAGGTTGCCCAGAGAGGTGGTAGATGCCTCATCTCTGGAAAATTCAAGGTCAAGTTGGATGGGGCTCTGGGCAACCTGATGTGCTTGAAGATGTCCCTGCTCACTACAGGGGGTTTGGACTAGATGACCTTGAAAGGTCCCTTCCAACCCAAAACATTCTGCAATTCTATGATATTATGTCTTTATGGCATTGTTTTTATGTCTTTATGGCATTGCTGACCATGTCTACACAATCTTTTGTCCAGGAGGCACACAGCTGCTCAGGAAGATAGCTTATTTATCACCTTCAGCTGGAGGGTGCTCAAACACTTGAATTGCCAAGAAATAATCAACTATTTTGGAATTCAGCTGCACTCCACTCTCCACTGCCAGTACACAGAAAAGAATTCAATAATAATTACAGGGAGACAATGAGAAAGTGACTCTGTAGACTACTAGCTGGGGAACTCACATAAGAGTGGTGAATGAGGATTCCAATCTTTGTTGCTAGGGCTACTTCTTTAATTTGCTTAATTAGTTATGTAAAATCATGAGCACTACCAGGGGCAGGGATCATAACCCGTGTAAGCATGCTAATCGGTAATTTGTGCGAGTATATACTCTTGAGAGTGTGGCTGGGCTACAGAAGCATTCTTCATTTTCACCACTTCTCTAAACCAGTAAGCACTGAGGTCTCCTCTGCTCCACAGAGAAGATTTATCACAAGGGGAGGAGAAAGCTACTCCATAAGCAAGACAACTTTAAAGATCTCTTCAGGGTTTAACAGAACTAAGATCATCTGGTACAGTTTAGCAACCCCGGGCAGGGGGATCCCTTTCTTTCCCCACAACCTCCCATGCTCAGATGACTGTTGCTACCTGGTGGGAGCTGCCACTGATGTTTCTATACAGGATCAGCTACTATGGCCAAACAATCAAACAAATTCCACTGGAAATATATGATCCAAGAAGACTGAGTAAATTCTCAATTTTCTGGGTTTGTGTTTATAATAAAGAGGATTTCTGAACATTTTTAGTTTATTTGACTATTCTCCTAAAATATTTTGAGGCAAAAGAATCACTAGCTTTTTACTGAGAGGTATCTTATTCAATGTGTATATTACTGATTAAAAATCTGAGAAATTAAATTTGACCATTTTTATAAAGAAATTAAGTAATGTGGGGTTTTTTTCTAAATTTTTTTTACAATTTTTTTTTTTTTCAGAACTCGTAATTTTCCAGAATGCAATGGCCAACCTTCCAAACTCTATTCAATAACTGTGAATTGTGTCTTTGACATAATTGCCAGAAATATACAACATATACACGTGCAAAACTGCATCTATCTATCTGGTCATCAGCATGCCAACAAATTAAAACTGTAACATTAAGAGGAATAAAACAAATAAAACAGAGTTACAGATCTATTAACCCACAACTGCAATAATTAAAAAAAAAGTGTTATGGTTTAATGTTGTTTCCAAGTTATTGTTTTAGTGAAAAAAAACAAGTTGTGCTTATATTTTTTTACTACCTTTACTGTTTTATTCTGTTGTATTAATATGAAGAAGATATTCAGCTTCTGAGAGCCACTATAACCTAGGAGCGGTTGTAACTCTTTCCCTTGTCTCTCTCTTATAGAATAAAACAGAAACGCCAAGAGAGTTTTGAAGATATGCATACATATGTAAACTGTAAATAATTTTTATTTTATCCCTTCTAAATTAAATGCTTGGATCATAGTTTGATTTTCCTTGAACAAATCTCTCCTTATTCTAAAAAAAACCGCCTGTAGTTATAAAAATAAATGCTAGACCAACCCGGGGTTTAAGATTGTAACACCTTGTGCTGTGATTGTGATTTAGAGTGATATGTTGTCACTTCGAATTACTTTGCATTGACAGCTGTGGGTTTTTTAGAATTACAAGTTAATTTGGCCAGCGTCCAGAATAAATAAAGTGATGCAAAAATGTCTCTCCATTTATTGTCCTTGAATGATTGGAAGTTTTTTAGGCTTTAATGCTCCAGAATAATTTTATATAACAGCAGGAGGTATGTAGACTTCAAACTAAACTGCTCCATTGATGTCACTTTCAAGAAACCTACATAAAAGAGATAGTTAGTTTTAATTACTGAGGAGAATGAATGAGTTCATGGGATCAGTGTAAACCTTACAAACAGACTTATTAAATCCAGGGGCTAGACAAGTATTAATAGCATACCTATTTAAGGTTTTGTTTTGGTTTTTGTTTTCAGTTTCCCAAGAACTGTTATATCAAAATCACATCTGGAGCCTCAGATCTTCTTTCTCCTACACCTTACATTTCAATAAGTGTATTTTACACTAAGGATTGAATTGGATAATTTTTCTTTCTGTTTTGAAAAAAAAAAAAATATCAGGAATCTTCCACAAAGACTTCAATTCTCATTTTTGGATTCCCCATAATTTGTAAAATGCCATTGTTCAGATTCTTAGATACAGAATACTGAAAAAAACCTATATTTCTTTCAACACTGATTTGGTTCATAAACAGTCAAATACATGTCAGTACTACGTAGTAATGAAAATAACAACCACATTTACTTGGAAAATGTGCAGTTCTTTCTAGGACTTTATAAAAGGAACAGATCAGAAATAAATGTATCATCTGTATTTTCTATTTCTTCTTGTTTTGAGGATGTTTACTCTGTGTAGTAATAATAGTACTCTGTGTAGTAATAATTGTAAGTGTTTACTACTGTGTAGTAAAAATTGTAATAATTGTAGTAATAATTGAAAGTACAGTGGATTAACTGAAAAAACTACCTCACCATGTCATCACTTAATTTACCAGTGCCTGGGCTTCTGAATGGACTGGATGAACTCAGAAGCATATGCATAGGTTCGTTTTCCAATCTTTAAGAATATTTAAGCGCTTCATAAATGGTTTTATAAATTCCAGTATAGTAACTAAGAAATAGTTCGGAAAAGCAGGAGCAAGAAAAGTGTTTGTACGTCCTCTGATTGAACTGCACGTGGTCAGATGATGGATAATGATACCCCACTGCATAACCACTGTGCCTTAGAGAAGTGGTCTGCTTACGTAGCAGTGTATAGGACTTTTCAAGAAGAACCCTATGGTTGACTAATCTGCCATGTGCATGACATCAGTTTAAGGGTAGATGGAGATGGTTGGAGATTATATGAGGTGTCTGTGTGGGTTTGGAAACTACATCAACTCTGGTCCATTTTGAAAGTGAGTATGTACACAAGCCCACGCTGAAGAAAATCACAGTTCTTGCTGTCTCCCAAGAACTGTCTTTCTTCACCTAAGCAAAGGCTTGCATTCATTTTTCTCCCTTTCTATTATTCTTGACAATATTGACAGTATTAACAATCAAGAAAAACACATCTATTATATTTGTTTTCATAAGCTTTCTTATCAAGCTTTCAGAGTGCTTGTTCACATATAGGTCTCTAACCTGATGTTATTTAACAACAGCTTTCTCTCTTAAATCATCCTTGCCTTAAATACAGCAAGATAGCTAGTAGTCCATGCAAGTTTGGGTACTAAGGAACAAGGAAAAAAGTAGATGAAGGGGAAGGTTTACAAGAAATTTGTGGAAGATTCAGTCAAAAGAACTACAAGTGAAATTTTGTACTGTATGGTACATGTCTGATGCTTGACATTTCCTAAGTGCTTAGCAAATATCAACCCAATATTAAAACTGAAAGTTTGTTAAATTATTTCATTTATTATCTTGATTAAAAAGTATTATTGATGAACTCAGAGTTAATGAGAAATAGGACTGAGGAAACCTTTGTGTTTAACCTTTTGATATAATAAATGGATTTTGTCAGTAGCTTAAATCAAACATCAATTTGCAAGAGTTTATCTTTAAATCTTGGATGTATACTGACACTTGCAAAAATGAGTTATAGGAGAATCTCTATGGTGCTTTTCGTCACTGTGTTCAGAAGGTTTTGAGGGCGAATTTATCTTTACAGACAGCAAGTTTTCTTTTTGAAAACAACAAGAATCAGAAATGTTTTGTTTATTATGAATATATGTATAAGCTAATTACCATAAATGGTAATTTTACTGTTACTATTATACTTAACACACTTCCCTGACACTTGGGTTAGACAGTCCTCAAATTAGATAGTTTTACATATGGAAATGGAGACACATCTACTTACCAGTATTTACACTTGAAAATCCTACTGGACCTAATGGAAATTATTCTAATACTCTGTTAAGACTACTTTGGTCTAACATTAGAAGACAGACAAGGCTGTGGATAAAGATCTTTTACAGGAACAACAATTGAAACTGAGAAGGTTTTGCCAAGATTTGGGTAAGCAATTCTTTATTTTAGTCTAAAAGCTAATAGAGCATAAATTATCACTTTAGTTTAATATTCTTTGAAAGAAGTGGTAGCTGGCATCTGTGAGAAAGGAGGTGGGGATTGGAACTGAGGGGGGAGAAAGAGAAAATTGAGGGGCAGGGAGAAAGAGAGGAAAGAGAGAGAAGTCTAAGAAAAAGAGAAAGATTTGTGTCTTAAAGCTTTTGGAACACAAGGACATAACTGGAGGGAAGAAGACAAATAATAAAATACCGTATATAGCAGGGTCTCTGTGAGATCATGGTTTCAGTATTCAACAATGCTTTAAATTTTAGTTTCCAGTCTCATCTTTGGAAGATGAGTTGTCAGTCAGTTAAATGAACCTATTTCTAAATAAGTGATTTGTTTTCACTAGGTTTTTAGACTGTGTTAGCTGCAAAACATTAACCCAGTTTATCAGAAAATACCTCTTTTTCATCAGGAAGATACGCTAGCACATGGTCACCATTTATTTTTTAACCACAGAAGTATACATCACACAGTGGAGTGATGTATGTTGTTCTTGGCAGTAAAGCTTCATCTCGATCTGATATGAATGTTTTTGACCTGGATAGTGACTACAATTACTATAGCAACTATATATTTCATTTGTACATGAAATTTTAATATTTCCATGCTCTGGAAGGTAACTGTTTTAGTATTTATTAGTTTCATTGAGCATAAAATAATAAAAAGTGATTGAAAATATTAATTATATAAGTTCATAGGAATGTTCCTGGATATTCATTGGGAGAAATTATGTAAAAAGAAAAAAACCCAACAAACTATTACCAACACATTATTCGGAGGAAATTTTAATTTAAAAGCATGTGTACCGGCCACATCAGGTACCTTAAATTTATACTGATGAGTTCTGGGCTGCTATTTTTGCCATTTCAGCATTCTATTAGCTCTGAGTTTTCGTGTGTGTTTCTATTCATGTAAAGTATATATACAGAAATGTTTTAATACTCTTTGACTTCTGTGTCCCATCACTCCTTAGAAAATAATGAAGCTAGAGATCAATTCCAGATTCTTATCTAAAAGCTGTCATTTCTGTCGTACATTTTATGCGATTTACCTGTCCCAAGGCGAGTTAGTTTTCTTCTCATGTCTTCTGCCTCCAGCTGGGGAGAGTCACACAGAAACAGTAGAGATCGGTCTTTGAAACTCATCAATCAACCACACAAAAAACTGGAACGAAAACCCAGAAATATTTTCTGAAGGCTAGTTATCCACGGGGAAATGAAGAATCTATTAAAGTCCTCAGCCTCTCAATATCCTGATGTTCCATGACAAGCATAAACTACAGGTCAAACTCATCTCATTCATCACACAGTGTAAATCTGATGGCTTAATAAACTCATTTCAAGGCTGTATTTGGCTTATTGTTAGCCTAAAACAACAGCTTTCCCTTTCTCAAACTGAATTCTACATTCAGATTCCAAATTACTCTTTTTCTAACCTTCCAGCTTTTAATGCATAACATTGGTTTCCAAAGGCATGTGACATAAACCAAACTGTGTAGAATTATTTCCTCTTTTTACAACAACTTAGATTCTTTCTCTATGAGTCTACTGGAAGAACTACATTGCAATTCACTCCAACAAACAGTTCAGATAAAACAGATTCAAATCCACAAGGTGTCCCTATAGACTTTTCAAGGAAAGAATAAAGTAAATACACAAACTAATATCTGGAGAAAACTTTCTTTAAGGCAAACACATTAATGTTCTCTTTCATCGGACAAGTTTTTAGCTTACAAGTCTAATTTCGCATGATTTTCCTTGATTGAAACGATATTTATGTCATGACACTCAGGTCAGTGTCTTTCAGAGTGTTAATCTAAGTGTTCATATACCTCAGAGAATGACACTTGGCCAGTCTTCACATGTTCTACCAGCTCAGCTGAAGTCAGATGAGAAATATTTTTCTAAAAATATGCAAACAAAGAAAGAACTTTACACACCTAAATACATACCTGAGACCATTCACTTTTTTCCAGATGTTGACTTTGCAATACTGCTCTGAAAAAGCCATGAAGTGGAAGTTCATTCTGAGTCCTGACACGGAAAGCAGAATAGCAAATAGCATTTACTATTAGAATACTTGCAGAAGTAGTATTTCTTTTGGAAGTAGTTATGCCAAGAAATAAATGTTAACCCTATGGTAATTTAATAGGGAAACAAATACCAAATGAAACAAACCCCTCCCACACTTCTGGATGGCATTTTTGCAATTTTCATAGTTTTTTGCCTACCTTTGCACCAAGAGCGGTGTACTGTGATCTGCAAACCATTTGAAACAAGTAGACAACTTCCTGTTGAATGTATATAACCTTTTGTAAGAACTTGAAGAAACACAATAATTGTGGTGATGATACCAAGGAAGGGGCCATCCAAAACCTCTCTGGGCAACCTTTGTCCATGTCTCACCACCCTCACAGTAAAGAATTTCTTCCTAATATCTAATCTAAATCTTCCCTCTTTCAGTTTGAAAACATTACTAAAAAGTATTACGCTATTAAAATTATCAAGCAATTTTTATGTTAAAGTTTGAACTAAAAGGAACAGAGGACAAAGGGAAGGAATCATTGTGGTAGTCCCACAGCTGGCAGGAAGCAGCTAATCATTGAAATCACATAGTTCAGAATCTGACTTGAGAAGTTGTTGGGAAACCCACTGGTTTGTGTTCTCGGTTCTGGAGCAGCATGTAAGAAAACAGATCGCCCTTGATTCTGAGAATTTCATAAGATAGAGTCCTCCTTGTATAAATTATTAATTTTATTATTATTGTAGCAGCTAGAGGAATTAGTAAAACAGGAATCTGTAAGAGCTACCTCTGTGACCACACTGTGGGAACTCTCGGTACAAAGAAAACTCTCGTAACATACAAAGAGGTTATCTGCGTCAGTATTCAGACCATTTGTGCAGGGCAGTGTTGGAATCACAGAAGCCAGATACAACTTTCCAAATGATATTTGGTGCTGTTGCACCAACAAGAGGACCCATTTATCCTTAAGAACGTCACTGCGTAATAAGAGTTTAATTTGTGTTTGAAATTATGTAATAGCTGTATCAAACACTTCTATTTATAGCCACACGTTGCAGCTAATTTTCTGTTTTAAGGAATCATGGAGAACAGATACAAATAATTCTGCAGATGAGAACTACCATTCTACTTCATTCTGGTGCAAAAGGAAGAATGCTTCAGGAGCCAAATGTAGATCACTGTATTCCCACATCTGAACGGTGAGGACATTAACTCTAGTAGTATTGAGAGCTGCTTTTAGCATTCAGGTGTAAAGCCCATCTTCTTCTCACTCCATTCCTTCTTACTATAATGTTTATGATTGGTCTTTAAAACGGAGACACAGCAGCTATTTCTTGCCTGTTCGCTGACACAGTTACCAGATGCTTGGGAAATTCTTTATGCTCCTCCATACATTAGCAATCCTTATTCTCCTCCCAACCATTTCAAATTTCCTCAGGTCAGCAAGGCCTAGGAATCTCATTGTATGTTATAATTGTTCACTGTGGATTTCCAGGTTTTACAGAAGAAATGTGTGAAGAATGGTGCTGGGTGTTTACCTCATGCTCCCTAGGTGCATTATCTATTTCACAGCAGTGATCATGCCTTTACAAAACTCAGTACCTGTAATTCAGAAAACGTATACGACAATTTCTCTCCATGAATGGGTGACATAATTAGCAAGTGCATAGAAAGACAAGGAGAATGGCTGCAAGTCTGAAAATTCACGACTTTTGACCAATGCTCTACAAAAAACAGTAGTTCATACTCATATAAAATACTTTCCACCTGGGGAAGTCAAACAAGTTCAGAAAGATTACTACAGATTTAAACATTTGTAGGAACAACAGAAAGTTCCTGTTATATTTCATAATTCTGGAATATAGACTTTTCACAATGTCTCCCCCTAGTATTGAGTCTGGTAAAAATTTCTAGAATCCTTTGCCAGTTTAAACTCTTAACAGAAATTCTATTCATATTTTCTGCAAAATACAAAAATTTGTAGATGTGTGATGATGTATATAGAGACTGTTTATAAAAGTTCATGAAACACCAAGGGTGTTTTAGCAGCTTATGTTTTTAAATAGTTTAACTGATGAGTTTGCCAATTTACACTGAAAAAATAGTGACAAATTCAAAAGAAGAAAGTTTCAGTTTCTACTTTATTTATAAATACTAATCTTTGAAGAAAATGTAAAATTTTTTAAAACATTTTATTTTGAAATTGTAAATTGAGAAAGGATGTGGGAAATAGAAAATAGGAAAAATAGAGACTCGGAAAAAACCCTCCTTTTGTCTTTTTCCTGTAAAGAGGACATTTAATAGATGAAGATAAATGGTTCTGTTTTTTTCTCCGACTTCTTATAGTATCTGTTCCTGTCAGCTGCCTGCATTTCTTGATTTTACACATAGCAAGATTTCTGAAGGAAACGTTAAACAAACTAGAAAAGAAAGTACACAAGATTATATCTCAAACATGGGAACTGATCTGCGTGATTTTATTCACTTATATTTTTTGTAACACTGATTTGCTCTCAGGGTGTTTCTGTCTACACCCTCAGGGTATCATGAGCTTTTATAAGCAGGCGCTACATACATCATCACACATGAAATCTAAAAAATATGTAGTATGGTTTTAGTTATGCATTTGCCATTCTGCTGTTATCTGTAATAGTTCATATTGACATAAAAGTATAAAAAAGACAATTTGCTTGTTCCTCTACGATGCAAAGAGTTACCACAATAGGAAAAATAACGACGTGTTCTAGCTAACAGTGATAATCACAGAAAATCTGCTTAGAATCATGGGGTGCAAATAATATGTAGCTGTCAGGTTCCAAATGCTCTGTTCCTGAAAACTTTACTATTCATGAAACATCAAGCAAGTATCCCCTTTACTTGCACACATATTTAATTTAGAAAAATCTAGGAATGGCAGAGTAACCTGCTGCATGGAGGTTTGCACATCAGCTGTTTGTCATTAATGTGATAGCATATCCTGAGATCATAAAGACCAGTACTGTGGAAAGAGACAGAAAAGAAAGATCTTGCTAACTATCCTGCCTGAATTGTAAGATCCTGTGACTTCTACTGGAAAAAATTTATATCTTTTGAGTTGTTTTCTTTTTTCCCCCTGTTTGTCTTTCTGTTGTAGAAACATCTCTCCTCCTAGGAACATGTGATTAAATGGACCTATTTTGTCTGAAAGTAGCAGAGACAATAACCAATTTGAGTTTTGACATTTAGGGATTGATGGAAATGAAAACAACACAAGTATAAAATTTGGATAATGATGAAATAGTATGACCGAAGCCAATTACTCAGAAGAGAACCTTTGTACTAGCGGTGGAAAGGCTTTATTTTAAGCCACAGAAAACAAATATGTTTTATAGATGATAACAACATCTCATGTAGACAAAGTACTTGCAATTTTAGAATGTTTTAGCTATAAGGCAATGTTATTTTTTTCTTGAACAAATTATTAGCAAAAAGAACTGAGATGACGGGGAGTGGAAAACAGAAGGGAATCACTTTGCTGCTAAAAATAGTATTTGGGAAAGTACTCTGTTTCAGACTAGGTAATATTTCTAATGTAACATTTTTAATTTTCATAAAGCACCATTATAATGTTGAGTTTAGTTCTGGCTCTTGCAAAGAACAATGTTCTTTTATGAAAAGCTTTTATTGGTTGTCTTAATTTCTCCCCTGAGTGACCTATTTGGGAGTAGTCCCATTAACTTGAATTAAGTGCTTACTAAAGGAGAGTTTGATAATTGGTCTCTTCTTGTTAAGAAAACAAATGGTTTGTCATTAAAAAAACAAGCAAAAAACCAAACCAACAATCCCAAACAGCTATTAGAAAGGAAAGCAAGTTTATGCACATTTTTTATCAGTGAATACCATTCAAGCACTAGATAAGTAATATTTTCATTTTGTTGAGAGTGTGAGTTGAAAACAAGGACTACTTGTCTGAAGCTTCAGCCTGGAAAATCAGTATTGACAAGGGAATAGTATAGTGGGAGAGGAATTTCTTCAATGATAGTAGATGAAAGCTGGAAAAGATTGACAAGGGCAGGTTTATAATCAGCCTTGCTGAAAGTCCTGAAGCCAGTTTACACCACTCTGTGAGCCCTGGTTTAGAAATAATAAACTATTTCCTCCTCTAATGCAGAGGCATGGGCTAAATGATCCAGCAGAAACCTATCAGTCCAAAATGCTGTTTTAAGGTCATTACAGTCATAACTGTAATACGCTTTTTTGTATTACCCAAGGACAACACAAACCTGGATTTCCAGTAGGCATTTTGGACAGGAGCCAGCAATGTGCACTTGCAGCCCAGAAAACCAACTGTACCCTGGGCTGCATAAAAAGCAGTGAGGCCAGCAGGCTGAAGGAGGTGATTCTCCACCTCTGCTCTTGTAATACCTCATGTGGAGTAGTGCCTCCAGCTCTGGGGCCCCCAGCAAAAGAAAGACCTGGACCCGTTAGAGCAGGTCCAGAGGATGGTCACAGAAATGATCAGAGAGCTTGGACACTTCTCTGAAGAAAGGGTGAGAGAGTTGTGGTTGTTCAGCCTGGAGAAGAGAGGGGCCCAGGCAGACCTTATTATGGCCTTTCAATACTTAAAGGGGGCTTACAAGAGAGAGGGAAGGGACTTTTTACCAAGGCCTATAGTGACAAGACAAGG
Source organism: Bucorvus abyssinicus (assembly GCA_009769605.1). Classification (NCBI taxonomy): domain Eukaryota; kingdom Metazoa; phylum Chordata; class Aves; order Bucerotiformes; family Bucorvidae; genus Bucorvus; species Bucorvus abyssinicus. The sequence goes on from CM020024.1 coordinate 130,742,653, forward strand.
GATAACGGTTTTGAACTGAAATAAATTTTTTAAAACGAGAGTAGTGAGACACTGGAACAGGTTGCCCAGAGAAGTTGTGGGTGCCCCATCGTTGGATGAGTTCAAGTTCAGGTTGGATGGGGCTTTGAACATCCTGATCTAGTGAAAGGTGTTCTTGTCCCTGGCAGGGAGGTTGAACTGGGTGAACTTTAAAGGTCCCTTCCAAACCAAACCATTCTATGATTCTATAAGCTAACAGCCATAGAAGTCCCATTTGAAATTTGTTATGATTATTAGCTGCTTAAAGGAAGATGACTAAAAGCACAAAAACATACCTAGACCTTGCTAGTATCACGTGAAAGAATGCATTTATACCATGCATTTCCAAAAGCTCAAAGACCTGATGACAAAAAAAAAATCATTTCATCAGACCTCCTGTATAAAAAAGCCGGTAGAATTTCATTCAGTTATTTCATACTAACATAGGTAATCTAATTCAGTTAACCTCTCTCTTCAGGCCAGAAGTCACAAGATGGAGGCTCTCAGGGTCATAAAATTTGAACACAGAGGGGTGACCTGGAGAAAGTCTGGTGCATTCTTTGTCACAGTTCTTGTGTTCTAGGAGGTATGGTTTTGATGTAGTTGAGCAGCTGTGTTAGTCCCTTCCCAGCTGTTTTGTGTAGCAGCATCATTGGCTGAAGTCTTTCTTTGCACTAACTCTTAATCACGCTGCTTTAGTTGCACCTTATTTCCTGTTTTCATTTGTCCGATTGGCTCTTGTGATGCCTTTTTGCTCTACTGGAAATATTGTTATAAACAGATATGTTTACAAAATATAATTAGGTCACTTCTTTATCTCCTTTAAGTTTCTTCTTCAAACCCTGCAGGTTTTTTGTGGGGGTTTTGTGGTTTTTTCCACCCATCTCTATCCTTTCAACATGAGCCCATAAGATCTCTAGAATATTTGTCAATCAATGCCACATGTAGAAGAAAAATCACTCTCACTGTTCTACTTCCTTCAATTCCATGCTTCCAGCACACTTTTTTATTTGTCATATAGGCATGAAGTATGTCTCTTCTAGGACGTCAACATCCTTTTTAATGAACACCAACATTCTTTAAAATTTGGCCAGAGGTACTGGGATCAAAAAGGAGTCCTGTGATGAGCCACCCTGACAAAATCTCAGCCATTGCAAGTAAAAGCTTTCCCTCAGTTTTAACACCTCCTTTCTTGTTTAAACCAGGCCATACATTGGTGAGATATGGAATAAATTGGATATTGTAGTCCCAGTTCTGTCACTGACTGTTAGTAATATGGTCTACTCTTAAAGCCTTGAAAAACTTGATCTTAGAACTTATGCCAAGCTAACTGAGAGGCATTTCTCAGACCACTTCATGTGCTGCCCTGGCATTTGTACCAGTATTGTTGGTGTCCAATACTCTCTGACCAGCTTCGCTTAGGTATTCCTCACGGGGAAAGTTTAATGCTTTAATATCAAATTTACGTATCTGAAGATATTTGATGTTACATAGGATTTTGATTTAGTAGAATGCAGCATACTAATATCAAAACACAAGCACAATACAGCAAGTGCGATATACACAACACAATGTGATCACAACACAAACATGATTCCCATTACTAGTCTCCCTGTGCTCACTGCCATGATGCTGGGCATCCCCAATTGCCAAGAAGGATTAACATTGGTTGAAGTCAGCTCAAGCCCACTGCTCTCTTCAAGGTTCATTTTGTTGCTTGTTTAATTTTTATGAGCCACGTGTATACACCCTCCATGATGGTCCGGCTAAATCAGGAAGATATTCACATTTTTTTTATTAACGCAGGAAAGGCCATTTATACAACCAGCTGATTCACTCAAACGATACAGCCATGTATGTAACACAAGGGCCACACTCTTGTCGCCGTTGTGTTCAGGTAGGTTCAGCTTTCTTTACAACACCTGTGGTCAGTCCCCAGTATCCTTCCCTAAGCTTCACGAGCACCTCACCTGTGCCCATTTCCTCTGTGTCTTCTTCTACTATATGAACTTCTTAATCAGTCACACAGATGCATCCCACTTTCAACAAACACAGTTTTCTCTGGTCCATAGAGAAACTACACTGTCCCATTCAGCATGCTGTGCTAACGTTGTATCAAAGGAAACAAGAATAAATCAGAGATAAAAACTTGCTGACTGAAGTCATTTACCATTAGCTCAACTTTTTTGTATGTCTTGACACAGGACAGATTCCTTGGCTCACACATTTACCTCAAATGACCAATGCATAGGACTCAGGAACCATAGTACAGTAAACCTCATACAGTATACTGAGAGGGTGCTTTATGATTTTTTGCTTGCTTATGTAGGTCAAACAACAATCTTGTCCTTAACCATTTATTGGGGTTTTTTGTCATGGTTTTGTGTTTGGGTTTTTTTGATTGCTTTTGGGTTTTGTTTTGGTTTTTTTTTTATAATTACAGTCAAAATGGCACTGTGTTTAAAATAGTTTAAGCTGACTCTAAAAAATGAGTCCCATCCTTTGGGGCCGTGAGGGTCAGTAATTTCTGTAAAGAAATGGAATATGACCTTAGAGGAAGTAATACTCTAAATACAAGATTGGGTTATTTGGGGGAAAACTACTTCCTTTCCAAAATAGTGCCTCAAAAGCCTACTGAGAACCCCTGGGAAAACCTGAAAAGTATTGAGTCATCCACTCTTTCAGCTTAAGAAAGTTTGCATTGGGTAAGACTGTCCAAACTTTTGCCTGTCTATGGGGAATAAGTCATGGTACACTTTAATTTACCTTGACATGTCTATATTCAGAAACTACGTGGAGTAAGCCTTACTAAAGAGAATGTGCCAGAGGTCATTAGTCAATCACTTGTAAAGTTATTGATATTTCTGAACCAATGAAGGAATATGTGGTACCTATTTCTTAACTATTCATCTCTGATAAAACAGAGAGAGAAAGGAATGAAAAGTTGAAACACAATAAACCCAACAAGAATAGGAGAAACATACTTCTTTACTTTTTTCTAATATTTTTAATTTTTCTTCTATATTTTCAGGAAGAGTGTGATTTTTTCACATCCAAATAAACAAAGCTTCAAATTCGTAAATAACTTCCTCTACTACAGAAATACCAGTAACAAAAAGGAAAGCAAACCACCCCTTACCACTTTTGTTCTGATACATGTCTTTGAGCAGATACCAGAGGTCCTAATCGTCACCAAGTTTGGGCTTTTTTAAAAGAAAATAATTTATTATTGAAGCTTCTTCCCAGTGCATAAATACTCAAATTCATGTATCATGCTTCTTAGGAAAGTGCCTTAGCCAGCACGCTGCAACATCAGATAGAGTTTACCGGTTCTTCAATCATACTCTTAACTGAGAGTGGCTTGAACTCTGTGGGTTGAGGGATTTGGTTGTTGGGTTTTTTTCACAATAGCTATACTTGGAAGATACTTCCTTGGTGTAGCTGACCTTGACAAGACTATTGGAGAAATTTGCAGTTAGAAGATTCCTACCTGATTAAGATATGCAGATAAATGATTCTTTAAAAGTTACAAGGAATATAGAAGAAATTTTTGACTGAGAAACATTAAGGGTAAAAATATTGTTAGCTCTGGGTTTGGCAGAGGATTATGTAGGGGTTCTGAGTGGGCACAGATATGGTGTGTTCTATTTCTACCGACCTTTGTGTTTTAAAGCAGTCTTTTATGTATCTATGATTACATAATTTCAAAGATTAACTCCACTTCAAAAAGACATGTGAGGACTTCAGAAGCCTATGAGGACTACCCAGAGAAAGATTAAGGCTAAAACTTTCCCAAAATTGCTCTCATAAGATGCTGGAGTTAATAAAATAATAAAATAAATATAATAATAATTAATGTTGGAGTTATTATATGGAGTTAATAAAAGTGATAAAAAGAACTTCCACAAACACTGTCTTAGAATCTTGGAGACGACACGTAAGTGAGATTTTGAAAAAACTATAGCCACTGTGACAATACAATTGACAGTTCAAGATAAAAGTGTTACCTAGAATTAGTAAGTAATAATAGTATAGAACGACAATATAGAATAATGGTATATTGGTATCTAGTCTCTGGTTATCTTAAGAGGATTGAACTACATATCGCAGAAGGTTTATAGCTGCCAAGTTAAGGAGGCATCTAGCAGAGTCGTGGTATTGTTCTTATGACCAAGATGTTTAAATATGGTTTTTAATTCTCTTTAAAGGTAACTAAATGTTACTCCTGAGATAAAACATCAAACAAGGTGAAAGGATGAATCCTGACTATACCCATGCTTTCATAATTTTGATCAGTGTAGGTGTCCTAATATATCAGATATTGAGAAATTCCATATGTGTACTTATTCCTCCTTCAATCAATGACAATTTATCAGCCCAGCTGTGCTTTGTGACACATACTCATAAAGTGGGATGTGTAACTCATAGGTGTTGTAGTTTAAAGTGTTGTGATGTCTATGCCTCTTATTCATATTTGGGTGGTACACACCTTGCTCACTCAGGGACTGAAGAATTTCAAGTCAGGAATTCAGAGTTTTTATGCAGTACAGGAGAGGATTTGACAACTACAAATAGTTTCCTCAAAACAAGCAAAAAACCCTCACAGCCAAACCCAAACAACAAACTCACAATATATTAAATAAGAGGAGAAACCCAAGCTACTGCATAAAAATACCTGGAAAAGGCTGTGGCTTAAGGAAACCATCACCGTAATTTTTAGTGTGTTTGGAATTTCATTTAGAATTCCCATCCAAGTGCTCTGTACTGCTGCTTATATACATAAACCAACTCTGTGTTGCAAAAGAAAAAACAGTTTTGCGTCATCTTTTACACATTATGCTACTAGAAGAACTAATGCCCATGTTTTGATTGTGCAAACAGGTGCCAGAGCAGACTTAGACAATTTGTCAGCTTCATGAATTATATAGATCCTTCACTAGTCAAGTAAATGCTTATATTGACAGGAAAGGTTGGAGATAGTGTTTTTCCTTTTTTATTTTTTTTTATTTGTTAAAAGCTTTTCATCTTTGAATTAATTAAACCTTAACTGGGCAAAAGGGAATGCCAGAAGAATTCTGGGTAAGGTTGGCAGCACTTACCCAGCAAGAGACCCATCTTCAACTTCTTGTTCTATTGAATATTTAACAGCTTGAAACACAACAGAAGAGCTGCAGTGATTGTGAACAGGATGGGGTCTCCAAACCTGGCCTCACTCCCTTTCAACTGATTTAATATTTATGATGTGGGGGAGCATCTGGGAATGTCTGAGGAGTGATTTTACTAGAATTCTAAGTACTTTAAAAGGTTGGGATTTTTTTGTGGTTTTTTTTTTTTAAATACAATTGCATAGTTCTCTAGTTGTTAAAGTGTGGTCTTCAGATTGCCTGTGGCCTTCAAAGCCCTTTTATTCATGCAGGAAGGAATTTTTTAATTGGAGCCAACCATTAGCAGAACTATAATAATTTACTGAAAGATTATCAAAAATGCATGCCTCGACATAAAAGACTTTGCAGTCATGAGCATCAACTAATCTGATCTAAAGTGGCAGTGAATTAATGACCATGTACTTAGACTTCCATTGAAATTAAAAGTTTTGAACTCTGATTACTTCACAAATTAGCAGAAAAAAATAGCTGAATAAACCTTTCCCTGCAATTATTATATACGAGTGATACTGAATCCCTCCTTTTATAATTCTGTCTGCTTAAAATATATCGTATCTCTTGAAAATAACAGCACAGCATTTGGAGTAATACTTTATGTACCCCTTTACTTGATGTGTGAACCTTGTGAGGTTCAACAAGGCTAAATGCAAGGTCCTGCACCTGGATCAGAGCAATCCTTGGTATCAATACAGGCTGGAGGATAATGTGTTTGAGAGCAGCCCTGCAGAGAAGAACTTGGGGGTACTGGTGGATGAAAGGCTGGACATGAGCCAACAACGTGCACTTGCAGCCCAGAAACCCAACCATATCCTGGGCTGCATCAAAAGAAGCATGGCCAGAAGGTTGAGGGATGCAAATCTGCTGCTCTACTCCATTGTGGGACCTCACCTGGAGTACTCTACCCAGCTCTGGAGTCCTCAGTACAAGAAAGACATGAACCAGAGGGCCACAAAAATTATCTGAGGGATAGAACACCTCTGCTATGAGGACAGGCCGAGAGAGTTGGGGTTGTTCAGCCTGAAGAAGAGAAGGCTCCAGAGAGGCCTTATTGCAGCCTTCCAGTTCTTAAAGGGGTCCTATAAGAAAGATGGGAACAGTCTTTTTAGAAGAGCCTATTGTGAGAGGATAAGAGGTAATGATCTTAAACTAAAAGAGGGGAGATTTAGAGTAGATACAAAGAAGAAATTTTTTATGATGAGAGTGGAAAGTTTGCCTAGAAAGGTGATAAGTGCCTTATCCCTGGAAATGTTCAAGGTCAAGCTGGGTAGGGCTCTGGGCAACCTAATCTAGTTGAAGAGGTCCCTGCTCATTGCAGGGAGGATTGGACTAGATGATCTTTGAAGGTCCCTTCCAACTCAAAGCATTCTATGATTCTATATCCACTGAGTAGCTACCAAGAGTAAAACTCTTGTCATAGAATATGTCAGTCATATTGAGAAAGCTTAAAGAAGATAGCTACCATTAACATTCAGAGGTAAATAATTTCCTTTTAGAAGTTGTTCTTTTTATATAAGAAAGCTTAACTTGAAGTAAAACTTGTACAAAGGTATAGGTACTACTTCCTAATAAATGGGAGGGTACTGGACAACAAGGCAGAGATTATGGAAGGTTTAAGTTTTTGCAGGAACTGATCAGGAAGAAAGCATTCTGACTGTCCACTGTTACATAAGCATGACTTCTATTCTGTTTCCCAGAGACAAAATCTTCAGATTTTATTCCCTGCTATAATAGCATAAGACACATTAACTGGGGGAGACCTCTGCTCTGTAATTGTGCCAGACAGTTTTTTGGGAAGTACTTTGGAGGTAGTCAGATTCTTGAGAAGTAGATGAAAGGGACATACGGATTTTGTCCCCTTCTGTCACATTTCAAAAGAAAAAAATATGAAAGAAAAAATAGGAGTTTCCGTTCACTACAGTGGTGAGATTGAACTAAAGCTAATAGTAAAGAAGAGTAAAATATAAATATATTTATTACTGGGACTATGCAACAAGAATTTTTTCAAAGCATCCTAGAAGCACAGAACCGTGTAAGTTGGAAGGGGACTCTAGAGGCCACCTAGTACAATCTTCAGATCAAAGTAAATCCAGTTAAGTTTTGAATGTCTGCAAGATTGGAGGTCCTACAAGTTCTCTCAGCCACCTCTTTGTGTTTGATCCCCCCTGTAATGAAAAAACCTTTCTTATTCTGAGATATTGTTTCTTCTTGTCCTTTCATAGTGCAAGTCTCAGAAAAGTCTGACCCCATCTTCTTTATTCTCTTCTATTAGGTATTTTTAGACAGCAAGACAGTTTCCTCTAAAACTTCTGATCAAACCCCACTCTCTTGTCTTCTTCTTATAGGACATGTGCTCTGGGTGCTTAAGCTTCACATATACTCTCTGCTCGATTCAGGCTACTGTGTCCATTTCACACTTGCCCAGGACTGGACACAGCACTTCAACTGCAGTCTCGCCAGAGTTTAATACAGGGGAAGGATCACCCTCCCTCGACCTGTTGGAATAGCCTTCCTCATGCAGCCCAGCACACTAGGCTGTTGGCCATAAGGGCAGAGTTGACTAATGTTCAGCTTGTCCAACAGTACTTCCAGACACTTCCCCGCAAAGCTACTTTCTAGCCTGCTGGCCTTCAGCCTGCAGTGTTGCAGCAAGTTGTTCTGCCTCAGGTGTTGGACTTGACATTTGTGTCTGCTGAACTACCTGACATTCCCACTAGCTAATTTCTCCAGCCTGTTCAGGCTTCTCTGAGTAGCAACTTTACTCTGCAGCGTATCGACTGCTCACTCAATTTAATTAGAGCCGTCCATTACCTCATCCAGATAGGTAATAAAGGCTTTAAATAATACTGACCCCAGCACCGATCCCTGAAGGATACCACTAGTAATTGGTCACCAGTTGGACTCAATACTGCTTACCATCACTTTCTGACTCTGTGAGTCCAGTCAATTTTCTACCCATCTCATAGTCAGCAATGACCTGTATGCATCATTACTTACACCCAGCCTTATTTCCCTACCGGCAGATAAGTCCACCAGGAGAAAGAGTTCCTTTGATTTTAAGGCTTCTTCTGGCTGTCCAAAGAAGACTTTGTGTATAGGCTAGTTGTAACAGATGCCTACTTCTACATTACCTGTGCTGGTCTTTATTCTTATCCTTACCTAAAAGCTCTCAAGCAGCTCATTCACAGCTCTAATGTAAAGCTGCCTGCACTGCAGTCCTCTGCATTAAGTGCAACCTCTCCTCCTCACTTTCTTCACCTGGCTTTCCCGAAAAGCCTTACCCACCTATTAAGGCTCCAGTCATGCAACCTATTCCACAACCCCTCTGTAACCCCAGTGAGGTCATAACTGCGGCTCTGGACAGACTTTTAGCTTCTCCTGTTTGTTTCCCATGCTGCATGTGGTCGTATGCAGGCATGGATCGCAGCCATGCTGCTTTCACAGGGAAAGTGCAGGAACGTGCCCCAACATGCAGTGCCCCAGTCTTGATGCTGAATAAGCACCATTCAGCAATAACTAAAACATTAGTGTGTTATCAACACTATTTTCAGCACAAATCCAAAACAGCCCCATACAAGCGACTATGAAGAAATCTAACTCTATCCCAGCCAAAACCAGTACACTCAGACAGTTCCTCACTGCCCGTCCCTACCTTTGCATCTTTTCAAATGATGACAACCCGTCCCTGATGTACCTACTTTAGCCTTTTGGCCCCTTTGTCAGATGGATCCTGTCCCTTGCAGGCAGTCCTTTTTCCTCAAAGAGGGTCCCATGGTCATAGTAGCCAAAGCTCTGTCTCTGGCAACAGCCACTCAACCAGGTGTTGATCTGTTGGTGCATCCACTTCTGCCTCAGCCTTTCCCCCTTACTGGAGGGACTGAGGCCACTACCTGGGCCTCCAGCTGGAGTAACCATCCCTGCTGCCCTCTGTCCTTCACTTGCTCTGTCCTGCTTCCAGAGCTCTGTAACGACTCTTGACATGTGCAGGGTTTCCCCTGGCAGTTTCATTGATGCCTACTTGGATGAGCAGCAAGGGGAATAGTCAGAGGGCTGGACAAGCCTTGTCAGTCTCTCTCTGAGATTCAAGAGGCAAACAAATGACAAGCAGCAAGACTTCATAAACATCAGCTTAGGTCAGCAAGCGGGTGCCTCCATCCCCCACCACAGAGCACCTCCAGTGATTGTCACCCTCCTTTGCTTTGTTGGTTCAGGCTGAGGTGTCACTGCTGCCTGCCTAACTGGAGGTCATCTTCTTCCTCACCTTTTCCCAAGGCACTACAGCTGTTCAGGAGCTGCAGAACTGCCGAAAGAGAAGAAGCTTTGCTGCGTTGCCAGAAGTCACACGTTTCTGGCCTCCTCCATTGTGGGTGCCTCCATCCACTGCTCCCTGTTAGGGTAGTCTCCATGTTCTTGGAGGAACAGCTGGGGCTGTGGGGTCTGTCAGGTCTTTGAAGCCCCTGTGAATCTCCTGTTCATCCTCCCTGATGGTGCACAGCTTGCTCACCTCCTCCCACAGCCCTTTCGGGTGGTGACCCATCACCTCACCAAGAGCATCACTCCCACAGGGGAAGCCACTGCTTAGGCCCTGAAAAGAGGCACCAGGCACTGCTAGGGCACTCTCAGAGCAGCAGGCACTGCCAGAGGCTAGGATGGTAGCACCCTACCAAAAGAGCTGTGCCTGGGTAGATGTCTCTGCTGGGGTAGGAATAGCTACTTCAGTTGGTATTGGAGATGGTGATAGCTCCATCAGTGCACAGTTTGGAGTAGACTCTGGGTCCTTTTGTGCCCTTACTGAATTAACAGTAATAAAAACTGCCGCAGCTTTGTTAACCGCCTTTGTTTGCTCCATTTAATGACATATTTTCAGGAGTTCATGTTACTCTGCCTTTATGTCGATTCAGATTCAGTTGGTGAATAGCTGTGTTTTACAAGAGTCTCCTTTTAGATAGCACTAATAAAAAATCAGGGATTTGATTAAAATGCTGCAAAGTACATCAATAAACATGCATGTTTTTTTGTTCTTTTTGATTTTGGTAAGCTGAGCTATAATAGAACCCTGGATATAGCTGAGCTATAAAAGTGTACTAGATGTATCCTACAGGATTATATGCTATTGTGACATCATTTGTACTCTAGTTCTGCATTCTCTGTATAAGAATATTTCCACTAAGTTAGAAGAAGATCTAGTGTTATAACAGCTGCTGGATTCATTTTTCCACAAATTATGCAGCTTTTAGAAAATTATGGAGTATATATCTTTTCTTAATCTAACTTGTAGATAAAATCACTGATAGCCATAGTTATCAATATAAATATCAATCAATCTCAAATAAAACTATTTGCTTTATTTATTGTATTATAACAGTAAGAAATACATAGACCTCATAATTTCCTCATAAGTAATACATGCAGGACTGAACGCTGCTTTTTAACATAGTTTCTTCTGGCTTTTTTAATAGTAATTAATGTATTGGAATATTAAATAATTACCTGTATATAAACTGATATGGAACAATCATGCGTAATATGGAAATGCTTAAAATACTGTCAATATCATTTATCTTTTAATGATTATAGAATTTCTTATCATATTACTTATTGTTATCTCTTCGGAAAGGTAAAAAATACTAGCTTAATTTCTCTCTTAAGTAAGAAACATCCCTCCTGCTTTTCTAACTTATTCAGTCACATTACAGTGTTTATGTTTTGTTCTCCACTCTTCTCCTAAAAATTCTTTGTATTCGGAGTGTGTTTTGATCACAGCAGAGTAACATGTTTATGGTTCTCCCCTAGCTGCAAACCAGATGCAATACCTCAGAGAATCTCACAGCCAGGCATATCTATGTTGAGGGAAATTAATTATCAGGTATAAACACCTACTTATTTTGAATATCAACATTAAAGTGAAATGAATCAATCCTAGAGATGTACTTTCTCGCCAGGAAGTATAAAAAGAATGTTGACAACTAGCTTTAGGTCATAGCTGACTATTCTACAGAACCACTTCAGTTTTAGTGAGACCAATCCACTTAGGCTTTCATATTCTATAATTCTTCACCGTCCATTCGTATTTGACTCTTCTAAATTATTTTGCATCTCCAGCTATCTTCCGGTACACTGAAAAGCACAACTTCCAAGACAAAGTATCTCAGAGCTCTTCTATTAGCTTTCTTTTGCTAGGAAAACCAACCCTCCGTTTCTATTCTTTCATATTTTACACATCATTGCTCTATGAAGAGCAGCTCTTTTGAGGACATGAAAAAACAGAGTTCATTCTGGCCCGTCTGCTTCTTGACTTTTCCAAAAATTTTTAATGATTTTTGTAGAGGGAAGTTTTTCCTTAGGAATCTGTAACAAACTTCTCCAATATAATAACTTTGACTATGCCTCTACTTTATTGTGTATTATAGTTTCTACAGATTCACACAAATCAAAAGTTCAGGTTTATTTGTCTGTAATGCCCCAGGTTATCTTTATAATCCTGTAAAAACTGCTGTCATTTCACTATCTTTGATACCTCTGATATTGAAGTTGTTTTAACAATTACATTGTTCCATCAATAGTAACTCTGACACACTTTCTCACCAAATGTTTTTGAAATTGATTTTACCTGTTCAGCTGATCCTATTTTAATATCCCCCTAATTTCTTTTCCCTTTTAAATCTAAATAACATTAGCTAGTTAGATGCCTTCATACTTTTTTTTTTTTTTTTTTTTTTTTTTACCTTGTACAAGTATGTTTAATCTGGTAACATGATGACATTGTGTAAAAAATGGCATTATATTATTTACAGCCTGAACCTTGTTTTGCACATTCAAGAGCTGCTCTGGTAAGACTGTTCCAGAAATCAATCATTCTGTAGGGAATAAATGTGAAGAGACTTTGTGTAATATCCTTTCTGACATTTGCTCAGACTAGTGAAGGGTACTAGAAAAATTCCACTAGTGTGAAGGCTCTATAGCCTCAGTGTAGACTGATGGGGAGGTGTGTTTAGTCTCTGTCATTTAGTCGGCAAGAGTAGGGACCTGGCTCATAAACACCACAGTCCCGTGCAATGTGCACATGTCATCTTTCCTATGGGAGTAAAGGCACAAAGAAAAAATGCTTTCAGAATATATCTTATAGTGTAATGGACCTGGATCTCACCCTAAAATAAAATCAGGACAGAAATGAGACATGCATCTAGACTGTAAGGGTATATGGAAGGAGAGAGTATCTTTTCCCTGGACAAGGGCCTTTTATATGCAGAAAAGGATAAGAAGAAAAGGAGGATGCTATAAACAAGAACACACAAGAATATAAACCTGACCCTCAAACAATAAGGGAGGCAGTAACAGGAGAACCAGATCTGGCCAGTCACACTAATTGGTAAGGGTAGGTGGAACGCGAGAGTGTTTATTTCAGTAAAATTACCTGACAGAGGACCTTGCAAAGTGATGTACTAAGGAAAAGGGGAAAGCTATAAACAAAACACAGAGACACAAATGTGACAGACAAATATGTGGAGACAAAGACAAGTGACAAACCTCAACCATCGCAGTAATTGATGGACTATCAAGAAGCCCAGGCAAATCAGACTTCGTAACTGGTAAGGATGCAAACCTGAGGTTCCAGGATGTTGGAAGGGCATAGTGGGACTGTGACAACTGAAGAGGCAATGTGCAGGGGAAGAGGGCTTAGGGAGAAACGGGGTCGGGGAGTTGGTGGTGGGTAGACAGAAGGTGTTATAAAAGGGGCTGGTCACATGTAAAAAGGGCCAGGTCAGTACATTTGTCTGGCTGAGCCCTGTGTCGCCTTTGCTGCGTATGGCTGGCTTATGTTCAACTTCTTGTACACCAGGACTTCTAGGTCCTCCTCTGCTGAGCTACTTTCCAGTTGGTAGAGCCTCCGATTGTTATGGTGCACAAGGGTTATTCCCTCCCAAGGGCTGGACTTTGCATTTGCACTTACTGGATTTCATGAGATTCCTGTTGGTTGATCTCTCCAACCTGTAAAGGTTCTTTCAAATGGCAGCACGCCTATCTGGCATACCAACCACTCCTCCGGTTTCGTGTTGTTTGTTAACTTGCTGAGGGTGCACTCTGTCCCATCATCTAGCTCATTAACGAAGATGTTTAACATGATTGGCTGCAGTATCAATGCCTGGGGTACACCACTTAGTTACTGGTCTCATGGGGATTTGGTGCTGCTGCTGACCACATATTGAGCCTGCAATTCAGGTGGTTTTCAGTCTACTTCATTGTTGTCCTGGTTCGAGTTAGAACAGAAATCTTTCTGTTCAGTGATTTTACTTTCCAGCTCAATCTCTTCTAACTAACTGCACTTTCTGAAGGTAACAGCATATTTTCGCAGGCAGCGTCTGCTTCCAGAAGTGTTAATGATAATAATAAGTGATAACACTTGACGTTTGCAGTTACTACCAGGGACTGGTGTGCAGAAAGGCTCTTGCTTACACTTTCTGCTGTGAAAACCAAGGTCACTGCTAAAGCCTGTGTGCCACAGAGGGGGGCTGTCACATCAAAGGTGGGAGTTTGGTGTTTACCTGCCAGAGCCCAAAAGGACTTGCACTGAAACAGTTATGCAAAGCCAGTAAAAATAATAGAATTTTATTAAAGCGACAGATATAACAGATTCAGAATTGCCGTTGGTAAATGCACTTACTGAAAGGGGCCTACCTTGTCCGCGAGCTGCTTTTTGCTGACGATGCCGCCCTTGTTGCCCACACAGAAGCAGCTCTGCAGCGCTTAACATCCTGCTTTGCAGAGGCGGCTGAGCTTTTTGGGCTGGAAGTCAGCTTGAAGAAGACAGTAGTTCTCTACCAACCAGCACCACAAGATGATTACCATCATCCCCACATCACCATTGGCGAGTCAGAGCTTCAGTCAGTCCAGCAGTTCAGCTATCTGGGTAGCATCATCTCCTCAGATGCCACGATTGACAAAGAGATCGACAACAGAATAGCAAAGGCAAACAGAGCTTTCGGAAAACTCCATAAAAGAGTCTGGGGCAATAAACACCTGAAGAAAAGTACAAAGATCAGTGTCTACAGAGCCGTGGTACTGCCTACTCTTCTGTACGGGTCTGAATCATGGGTCATCTACCGCCACCATCTGCGACTCCTCGAACGCTTCCATCAGCGCTGCCTCCGCACAATCCTAAACATCCACTGGACTGACTACGTGACTAACGTTGCTGTCCTTGAACAGGCAGACGTCACCAGTATTGAGGCCATGTTGCTGAAAACGCAGCTGCGTTGGGCAGGGCACGTCTCCAGGATGGCGGATCACCGCCTCCCTAAGATCGTGTTCTATGGTGAACTTGCCACCGGCTGCCGCAAGAGAAGAGCTCCAAAGAGGAGATATAAGGACTCCCTGAAACAACACCTCAGCCTAGGCCATATTGACCACCATCAGTGGTCCACCCTGGCCTCCAATCGGGAGATTTGGAGACACACCATACATAACGCTGCTGTCTCCTTTGAGAGCACGCGTAGAATCAAGCTCGAGGAGAAAAGACAGCGCAGAAAGAACCGTGCTTCGACTATACCACCCAAGGAGACCCTCCGGTGTGCTCTTTGCAACCGGTCTTGCCTATCCCGCATTGGCCTTTTCAGCCATCAACGCGCTTGCAATAAGCGTGGGCAAAGCCCTTCCCAAATCTTCGTCCGCGAAGCCAAGCCATGATGATGATGAATAGTAATGCTGGCAAAAAGAAAAGTATCCCGGGTATTTTCACGGTGTGGTGAGAGCACCACTCTTGCCAAGAAAGGGTCCCTGTCTTGGGTGGAGGAAGAGTCAACCATCCCTGCAAAGTCTTCAGTCTTTTCCCCTGTGCCAGGTATTACCCCTCCTGGCTTTTTATACCCTAACTCTGTGTGTCTCTGCCACTTAGGTGATGTTTAGCATGATTTAGGTGGAGAGTCGAGTGACATAGTCATATATGTTTAGCATATTGAGGGGCGTGAATTTTAATATAAATTTTGCAGTTAATTGGGCAAAGGTCGTCATTAGGACACTAGGACTTTCAGTATTTGTTTGCTTTCTTCACTTAGCCAAAACAGAGCCATACTATCTCCACAGGACTCCCCCCTTCAGCCAGTACTTATGCCCAGCTCAAGGAATCTCCACTCCTAGAGATAACATAGAAATCTTGTGCCTGCAAACATCTTGGCCTTTTGTGCTGAATTCCCAGAGGATGCAGTACGTTACATGCTGCACCTGTGGGGAGGAGCAGACAAGACAGGTGACCCTAAACTGACCAGCTAGGTATTCTAGCCCATGGATGTCATATTCAGTTTAAAGCTGAGGGAACACGGGGTCAAGATCTCTCCTCCAAAGGCCAGCATCCAAGGAGAACCTGTTTGTTCTGCCTTCAATTCCAATCTATGCATTCCTGAATCCAGTTCCAGAATCCAGCTCCTGAATCCAGTTCCCATCCGCTGCTGAGTCCAGCCTGGGCCTTCCCCAGTGCCTGCCCACAGGATGAGTGGTGACGGTGACATGTTTGCCATCCAGGGGGTTGGGTATTGGTTTTTTATACATCTATATATATTTCATTTTATTGTTATTATTTTCATTATAGCAGTTGCAGTTTTCTTTTCTGATCCATGTCTCTCTCCTTTGTTCCCTTTCTCTTCCCCTTTGGGGAGGGAGAAGGGTTAATAGAGAGCATCTGTCATCTGTCTAGTGGCTGGCTCAGCCCTAACCCATGACAACTGTTCATTTATCTGTCCTGTGCTTCATCAGTTTATCTATGAGGATGTTATGGGGACACAGCTGAGAGCCTTAGTGAGGTTGAAATAAAGAACATCCATTCCTCTCTCCTCACAGACTGAGCCCGTCACCTCATCATAGGAGCCATCAGGCTGGTTAAGCATGACTTGCCCTTCATAAATCTGTACTGACAGGTCTCCATCACCTTCTTGTCCTTTGTGAGCCTGGAAAATGTTTCCAGGACTATTAACTCCATTATTTTCCCAAGGTTCAAAACAAGGCTGATTTCTGTCGTTCCCTGGATCTTAGTTCTTGCCATTCTTCCTTTCTTGAAGAAAGGAGTGATACTTGCTTTTTTCCATCCTTTAGGAACCTCCCCAATTGCCATGACCATTCAAAGATAATCAAGAGTGTTCTCACAATGACAAGCACTTGCTCGGCGCTTGCGGGTGCATCTCATCAAGTCCCATGGGATTGTGCGCATCCAATTTGTTTAAATGTTCCCTAACCTGATCATCCTCTACTGAGCGAGAGTCTTTCTTGCTTCAGATTTTGCCTCAGATCTCAGGGGCCTGAGACTCCTGAAGGCAAATTTAACCAGTAAAGATCAAGATGAATAAAGCATTCTATACTTTAGTCTTTCCATGCTCTTTGTCACTAGATCCCTTGATCCATTCAGCAGAGGGCCCACATTTTGGGCTCTATTTTCCTTGATCTGCACGTACAACTTAATATTATGCTGGAATTTTGGTGCAATTGTTGGAAACTGTTAAAGTACCAAGAAATGTTTTAGAGCTCAGAGGCAAATGAAACACTATTGGTTTTTTTCTGCTTCATTAGATTTCATTTAGAGCCTTCACATCACATTAGATCTGTTTGTTTTTACCAAATGTGATTTTGATCACAAATATTTGATGTATATTTAAAATTAAAAAAGTATGTATTGCCAGTGATATAGATTATTAGGGAGATTTCTTTAAATAGGGAAAAGACACTAACAGGATATGTTCAGGACATCTGTGCATATATATGTACATTCAGATAAAAAAAATACCTTGTCACATCAGGCAGGCAGTTGCAGAACCTGTCAATGTAATTCACTCCCTATTATGAAATAAAACAAAATTAATAGGAGGAAAAAATTAATAGAGGATGCATTTTTCGCTTGTTTGTTGTAGTCTGTTTCTAGTTTACTCTGTTTCTTAGACAATTCCCTGTAAACATGTTTATGAAATTCATTGTAGTATTTAAAGCCTAAATTTAGAATACTACCTTTATCTCATTTATTCTGAACTATAAACAAAGTGAGATTTCCCATTTAAACAATCATGCTTTATGAAGGAACCTTCTAACAACTTTTAAGTGCAATGCATGGATGACTGAGTTTCCTTTTTATAAGGCAAAAAAAAAAAAAAAAGAGTTCCGTGATAGCATATCTTAAGTTCAAATCTTGTTCCCAAAATAAAACTACAAAGTCCTTGACTTTAATAAAGGAGATTAGGGACTTTGGATGTATTGCATTTCTTTATTTTGTTTTCCTTTTAGAAGGTTTTTCAGAAATGCTGAAGGACTAAGGTGACTGAGGATACCATAGTCTTCAGACATCTCTAATGGAGCTGTCTGGAATTCTAAAATACTATCATAGTAAACAGGGAGGTACAGGCCATTTTAAAGAACACTTTGGCTGACTGTATGTACAAATCTAATTTAGAATGAGATGAGTCATGGCCTAGAAGAGCTCATCTCCTTTAAGTCATTCTAAAAGTATTCTGAGATACTTTATTTAGAATCAGAGCATTATAGAATATCCTGAGTTGGATGGCACCCACGAGAACCACTGAGTCTGACTCCTGACCCCACACAGGGCCACCTAAAAGTTAAATCATGTAGCTAAGAACATTGCCCAAATGCTTCTTGAACAGTGACAGGCTTGGAGCCTTTCACTTCCCTGGGGACCTTGTTCCAGTGTTGACCAACGAAGAACTTTTCCCTAATACCTAATCTGAACTTCCAGTGATACAGCTGTAAGCCATTCCCTTGTGACCTATCACCAGACACTGGAGAGAAGGGTTCAGTATCACCTTTTCTGCTCCCTGTCATGAGGAAGTTGTAGACAACAATGAGGTCAACCCTCAGTCTCCTCGAAGCTGAACAGAACTACTATCCTCAGCCACTCTGCATAGCTCATGCCCTCCTTTCAATATCTTTCTTGCTCTCCTTTGGACACATTCTAATACTTTTATATCCTTACTTTCAGGAGCCCAAAACTGCACACGGTACTTGGGATGAGGCTGCACCAGTGTAGACAGTTGGATAATCCTTTCAACCAGTTAGTTATACTATGCCTAATGCCCCCCAGGATACAGGTGGCCCTTTTGGCCTCCAGGACAAATTGATTGTTGACTCATACTGAGCTCACCATCAACTAAACTCCCCAGACCCCTTTCTGCAGGTCCGTACTCCAACCTCTTGTCCCCCAGCCTATATGTCCATCCAGAATTACACTCTCAGGAGCATTTTTTCTTGCTAAATTTCACGTAATTGGTGATTGCCCAGCACTCTATCAAGATCTCTCTGCAAGGCCTGTCTACCCTCAAGGGAATCAACAGCTCCTCCTACTTTAGTATTTTGAGCAAACTTAGTTCGCATGCACTTGTATCCTGTGTCCAGGTCATTGATAAAAATATTGAAGAGAACTGATCCTAAAATTGAGCCCTGGAGAACATCACTAGTAACTGCATGCCAGCCAGGTGTTACCCCTTTCCTAGCTGGCTCTCTTAGTACCTGTATCAAAACTTTATCTTCAACATGCCTCAGGAATCTCGCAGACCTCTTTGTGTTGGCTGATAGTCCTGGTTAACATCTAGGAAATTGAAGTCACCCATAACGACAAGGGAAATTGATCTAGAGCTTTCCCTTATTTCCTTTTAGAATAATACATCAATGGCATCACCCTGGACAGGTGATCTACAGTAGACTCCTACAACAACATCTGTTTTGTTAGCTTTTGCCCTAATCTAAACTCAGAGGTTCTTAACCATGTTATCCCTAACTGCAAGCATTGTACAGTCCAACCCCCTCTTTAAGTGCAGCGCTACCCTTCCATCTTGCCTGTCCTGGACATTTATCCCAAAGATCCTATAACCATACAATCAGTGGAATAACTCTTGGTAGATGAAGTAAAAATGTACGGTTATTTCACATACATCTTATCTTGGAAAACTTAAGTGCATATTAATTTTCATTGAAATTTGCAATGATAAAACCTATAGGTACTTCTCAGAAATGCAGTCCTACAACAAATGTATCCTAAGTCAGTATTATTCTATAGGAAAAAAAATAGGTCTCCATAATTTATTTACATGTAAATAGAAGATAAATAAAAGTTCCCTAAATATCAGTGAAAGGACTTTGTCCCTTTTAAAATCAGATGAGATTTACCTGTGTCTTTTCTATCCTTACAAGTCACAATAGGGCAGTTCCACATTAAACAGGTAATTTTTTATAATTCAGATGTGTTCACATAAGCATAACATACAAACCATGTGCAAATTTACAGATTATATGATCCATCATAATTACACAGCCATAAATATATGGGTCTTGAAGGTACTTTCAGAAAACATCTATTCCATTGTCTGTTGAGGAAGAATAAGTATACTTGACTTCTGTTTGTTTAACCCAGTCTTAAAAATCCCCAGAGAGGGATATCTCAAAAACTTATAGCACTTCACGATCATTGTATTTAGAAAATGTTTTGCTTTGTTTACCCCTGCCCCATAATGTCTTTATAAGGCAAATTACTGAAGAGAGCAGTTGTGTAACCAGTATCCCTATAACTTTTTCTGCATTGTTTGAGTCTTTTTATTAATCTTACAGGTATGTCTGTTTTCTTCAGCCTCTACTCAATTAATTTTATTGCTTTTCTCCAGACCTCTAATATCTTCCTTAAGAGTTGGTACCTGAAAGTCAGCATAATAAAGTATCTTCCTTCCTGAACATCTTCACGATTAGGGAAATTGGGAAGGAAAGGAAAAGAAAGGACTGTTTTACTAATATAAGAACCTATTTTTAAGTTCATATAAAACACACTGTATTACAGCTGCAGTCATGTCAACATCGGATACTAGAAAACTGGTTTTCTTCTGCTATTGCTATTTACTATTTTTGACTGACATACAACAATCTTATTAATCTTTCTCAGAATGAGATTTAGATTTTCTGTTCAAAACTACTTTTTAGTCCTTTAAAACCTCCAAACTTTTCTCTGCAACACTGACACAGGCATTTTTACTCATTTTGTTGCTACGTATTGGATTTCTCCTCTTAGGTACCATATTGAATGTAATCCTATTGGTTTGGGGGTAGTTGTCCAAAACTTTGATAAAATTCTGATATCATCTTTTCAAGTGTTTTTAACCTCCACAGTTTTGGGGTCATACACACTTTTCCTAAGTGCAATTTCTGTTAATCAGCTAAGTAAAACTAATTAAAAAACTGAATAGTACTGATTTCACAAATGATATCTACAGGACCTCAATTGAAATGCATTACCAATTAGATAGTAAACCATATTTAATATCTTACTTTGATAATATTTTTCCTGTAATAATTGCATACAGGTAAGCTGCTTTCTGTGAAGATAAGATCTTCATCAGTAGGGAAGCTGGGTAGAAAAGGAGGGTAAAGGAAAGCTTTTTTGTGAGTCTCGTGACCTAGTTATCCATCCACACAAAATCATGGCCTACTGGATCCCAAATTTAGAGAAAGCTATCAAGTGACTGGGTGGCAAAGAAGGAAGTGGGTCTTTCCTGTTTTATTTAAATTTAATACAGGCTATAGAAGACTGAAACAGCGAGTCCTATTCAAGGCTGTTTTCATAGTTAAGGACAAAAAACCCCAACATTTTGTATTTGAATGTAACATGCATAAAAACTACTTTCAGAAATCTTGCATATAGAAGTTGTGTCTTGCCTAGGAGTCGCGATTATAATGGCTACGTTTTGTTGAATTCTCTGGTATTGTTATCTCTGCCTGAAATAAATGTTTTAAATCTCATCTGGGAAAGCCTAATATAACCATGCTCATAGTAGTTTCTATAATAGATATAATTTATCTTTCTTATCTATCAAGTTAATTAATCTCTGTATCAGTGATCTGATTATTGATGACCTACTGTGTGGTAGAAGGAAATACTGAATTTTATATTTAGGAAAGAATTTTCTTTCTGCAAAGAAGGGGGAAAAGAAGGCAGACAAGTTTTGACTTTCATTTGTTTCCTTTTTTCTGTCCAAGAGCTGGTAACCACAAATTTCATTAAATATATTTATCTGCCATTATGTACATGTATTTCCAATCATGTATCTACTCTTAACAGCTACACGTTCAGACATGACAAAACACAAAGCCTTATATAACAAAAATAGAAGTTAGGATGCAGTTGAAAAGCACTAACTGGGCTAAATAAATTGACAGCTCATTTTCTGAAAGAAACTAAAGCTGTCCTTAATGTTAGGCAGAATATGAAGTTTCAATACCTGTGCTTTCCAAATAAAAGGGAGATTTTTTTAATAGAGGATTATTAGATCAGTGACAGACTGAAAAGTGACTAAAATAACTTCAGGCTATATGATGTTTCCAAAGAGCAATATCTAACTCACTGTCATCTCTGCCACCAATCCTGCTATACGTATGCATATACACGTAACTTTATTTTCTGATACAACTGTAACATCTTACAAGGACAATGAGACAGATTTTTAAGGCATTTAGATAGCTATCGCCTGCCTTTCATTGAATGAAATGACTAAAAATATTTAACAAAACTGTGTTATGCAGTATGCTAATAATCCTATAAAATACAAAGTATATTTTTTAGTGAAGATTTTTTAAGATTCATTAAATAATGCTTACCTTAATAATCTATCAAGCAAAGGTGGCAACTTGTATAAATCCTGAAAATATGAGAGGATTTGAAAAGAAGAAAATGAGCCCTAGTTCATCTCTGGGCTCATCAGTCAGCTCATTTGTGCATCTCCTGGATCGTGCTGGAATTTGTTAATGTACCTCTAGTTTAAACAGCGTCTACTCATCAGAAGAATATATTAGGAAGCATGAAATTTCTCTTTTCTGTTCTTTGCTCTTCGGTGCCAGCTGCAAGCTCAGTTCATAACAGAAGCTCTGTTCATAAATACAGAAATCAAGAGAGTGCTGCTAAAGCCAAAACCACGTACAGTCAGAGCGTTTTCTTTCTGATGTCTAAAGTTCACAGAGTACAGCTGTGGATTTTTGTGCATGTGCTTAACAAATTAGTCTCTTTAACGACATTCCGTTCTTAACCAGTGTGTGGGGAGGATCTTAGCTGAGAGAGGTTCCTGCCTGTCTTCAGTAAGGGTTAAAACACTTATTAGCAGTTTCATTGACGAAAGAACTACACAGCAAGAAAAGTGGGATATCTTGCATAACAACGGACTTTCACCTTGACATCAGTACACTCCTGCAGGTTTCTTCCCCTCCACTCTACCATCAGTTAAGAACAAGGTCTAGCAGCTGAAAGAAAATTCCTCCCTGCAGGAAGAACAGTAAAGACAGCCTCCTCCTGCTGTGCCTGTACTTTAGGTTATCGTTTTGCTGTTGTCGTATCAAGACAGGACAAAATGTTATCGAGTGCAGCTTGAAAGATAATGATGTCCAGCTGTTCACATAAAAACAGTACAAGAAACCCCCCATGTTTATATCATCAAAACATGTCCAATATTCTTCATTCTGGAGTCACACTGAAGGCTCTATTCATACAAAAAACCCTCATGTTAAAATAGTATGCTTCCTTTGGTGGTTTGTGTATGAAGACAAGCTGACTAGTGCTACAAGTGTGTAATTATACATCCCAGTGGACAGGAAAATATATAGGCACTCAAGGAGTCAAAAGGAAATTTCATTGCAGAATGATCAAGATAACTGTAAATGAATACCTAAAAGGAGTGAGGTCGTTATTTAGCTGGTCAAATGCTTTGATTGCTCAAGGTCATTAGAAAATTTATTCTCTTGGGAGAAATAATTGTAAAAATAAACCCTCCAGACAAACAAACAAAACCCGTTTTTTGGTTTCTTTTTCATCTTAAAAGAAGATTTCATTTGAAAAACTGAAATTCTCATCTGTTGCTTTTTTCATTTGTTTATGATGACAACACAGTTTTTTACAAAATGATTTTTGTTCACAAGGCATAATTTTCCTTGAGGAAAAAAAAACCCTCAAAAAATGAAGTATTAAGATGCACTTGTGTTCAAAAATGCCATGTACTATCACTAAACTCAACTGATGCCAATTTCATCTCAGAGTACAGGCAAACTTAAATGTTTAAGCACAAGCATAATTGTCAAACTTCATAAATTTATATTATACTTCCATATTTTCAGATCAGTTTGGCTGGGTGTTAAAATATTGAATTAAAACATACTTATCAAAGTATTTAAATTATTAATGCAAATTTGTAAATAAATAATTTTATAAACCAATAGCTAAATGTATGTAAATATATATGTATGTAAATATATACAATTATTTGTTTACATTTATTATATATACATCTATTAATATATAAAAATTTATATGATTTATAAATATCACATAGTGTATAAATAAATAATACAAAATTACTAGAGTTCAGTCATAATGTGTTAACGATCATTTCACTGGTTCTGGTTAATATAATGAGAATATGCATGGACTGACAATTTATGAGGGGGTCTGCTTACAAAACAGCATACTAAATTTTAAAACCTTTTTAATGACTTATATTTCAGCAAAATTTAAAATAACATTGTTCTTCTTGTCAAATAGTTTTATTAGAAGGAGTAATCCAATACTGTTCCTTGTCTAGGAACATAAGTTTGGTAACCAAGGGGGCAAGCATATGTTTAAGTTCTACATGGCAGGTTTTGTGCCTGTTCATTAATACTAGCTCCCTAGGAGTCATGTATTTAAACATTTGCCTTAACAAGGAAATAAAGGGGTATGTTTATTCTGTATATTTCTGTAGTTGTATCTCTCGATAAACTTTTACGATATTTCTATATTTGATGTAAGCTAATAAAGTGAAGATAGATAGAGGTTGTAGACTGAGGGTACACTAGTGCCATAGATTGCAATTTCCACACAAAAGTGATGTATTTTCAATGTATTGCTGTCACAGGCAATAAAGCCCAGAATGGGGGAATTTTACCTAATTTAATTTATTGCCATCCAACACAAACAGTTGATCTCTAACTAAGACATTAAGAAAAAAAAGGAAGAACACAAGCATACACTTCACACACATGCACATACACATACACAATCATCTGTCTTCTCTCCCTGTCTCAATTTACTTATTTTCACCATAGCTTATAATCAGTCTGACCAAGTCATCCAGCCAGGTGATACATGGCGTAGGAGGTCGAGGTGGTATGTGTCTCCGCCTTTAATGATTTCTGCTGCTCCATTCTTTTATGCCCCTGCCTGGCCTGTGCCACCCATGGCCACAATTCCTTAAAGGTCCCTGCCCCAGCATGGGTTGTCCCATGGGTTCCTCAGGGGTGTCCTGCCCTGGTGCAGGTCTATCACAGATCCTGGTGCCTTTAGGGACTTCATGGAGTGCCTCCCCAGAACATTTTTCTCCAGCCCCTAACAGTTGGAGAACGTGTGTTTGAGCGGGTGTCCTTGTAGCTTCTCCGATTGGATCAAGTTTGGTGTAGTATAGTTAAGGTTTGATGTACAGTAAATATTTTCCACTGTTTTCCATTGTCTCAAGGCAGCCTGGACCCCACTGCAACAGGCACACTGCAGCTCATGACCTTTCCCCCACAGGTCAGCATTGAAGCCTACTCCTACTTAAACACATATCTACTACAGACTCCACCCTGTACCCCTCTGAAATACATATTTAAGACTGAATTATGAAGGTTAACGAAGTAACTAAACATCTATTTTAACAGTGAACAAGGGCTGAGAATTATTTGAAATTGTTCTTAATGTGATTATTTTAATGCAAATTCTGTTTCCTTTTGAAAAAGAAGAATTTCATCTTTGTATTTCCACCTATGCCATTATTACAGTTATTTTTGACTCATGTAGAAATGGTTTTATGTTGAACTCTCTTCCAAAGAGGGAGACTTTGTGTTTTTCTCCTGTCTATACTTTTCTCCTAATATTTTGTACTAAATAAATGAAACACACAAATGAAAAACAACAAACAAGAAGAAATAATATACAAAATATATCAGCCATTTCAATTTTTTAATTTACTTCCATGGTTTTGGAAACTTTCTATTTATGGGATATTGGTTTATAACTAGAAATTCTCTAAGAGTTTTTTTAACCAAGCTTCATAATTTAGATTCCTGACACTGAATTCTGAAGTGCACTTGGTATTACTTCTGGTTTCATTCCTGAGGTTAATGTTTGTAGCGGTTTTATCTGCTTTGTTTGTTTTCACTTCAACATTTTAGCTAATTACTTCCCTTTGAAGTTAATTTAACCTTGGATGTTCAGAACTCAATCATTTCACTGGTTTTGTTTTCTTGATTAGCTGCTCTTAATTCTATGGAAAGGTACAGATATATGGGTAAATCAGCAAACAAGAATATGAAGAGAGAAAATACCTTTTATTTCAACTATCCCTAGAAAAATGAAAATTAAAGATGAAACTAATATAAAGAAAAAAGCCAGCGTTTCAAATCTGTCACATATATTTGTGCTAATACTCTGATAAGCAATCACTCATTCTGGCTAGTGAAAAAAAGATACATAGATTGATAGGTAGATCAGAAAGTACCCAAAATGCTATCTTTTACCCATGCCGTGTAGTCCCTTCAAGATCACTTTATGTAATTGGCTGCTGTGAGGTAAACAAATTATAACCTCAGTTTGGGATTGAAGAGTCTTGACTGAATGGTGCTAGTCACCCAAGTAGTTAGCAGAGCATTACTGTAGCCATGTCCGTTACCATATGTAAGAAAGCTCTAACGAGTTTCACATTTCTGCTATTTCTTTTCTTAGAACTGTGTGTGTTATACACTCACTATCTTTCAAAATCAATCTTGTTGTCTTCTGGACACCTAAGTAAACTATGGGACATTATCACTGTCTTCTTAGATTTGCAAAAAACAAGTCAGGTAACCGTCTCCATAAATTGAATCCCCATTGCTGAGGAAAGCACATACTGTACTTTAAGGGCATCTAGGTTGGCAGGGGGGTCACAAAGTCAATGTGTTCCGTACACCTGAAATACCGTATTTTGCATGACTTTGAGTCTTCATCTGGCAGCTAAAGTGAAATAACTTTGTGCAGCTGGAATTCAGAGTGTGAGTTCTCTCACTTCCATTCAGCAATTTTTTGATATTAAAACACAGAAAAGGCAACTTACTTGCATGATAATACCAATAGCTGCCCAAAAACGGATGATGAGACCTTGGCTTTAAGTTCACCTCTCTGAGGAGATTTGCATCTTTGTCTCTTACCAGGAAAATACCTCAGCTGGAAGTTTCTGGGTATCCTGGATGGGTTTGTTCTTTCCCTGAAGCAGCTTGGCCAATGTTTAAGACCGCAAAACATGTAGGTCAAAATGCTATTACGAGCCAGTGGGAACAGAGTATAAATATGTAGCTAAAAATTTATTGTTAGTCCATTTTTCTAACAGTCCTAAGTTCCAAAATGTGATGGCCAGTTTTTCAGAATAGCCTAGTTCATAAGTTTAAATTGCTGCTTTTCTAACACCCACCCATCTTCTTCGCTGTTGTGTTTCCCTTCCAAAGTCTGTCTGAATTCTAAAAGACTATTTCAGACTTCCTCAGGAGAAATGGGGAAGGATAGTCTCCCGTGAGTCACCTGCTGGGTGTGACATTCAAGGTTAGATGATTCCTCCTCCATCCTGAGACCTTGCACTTGTACCAGGGCTGGGCATCACTGACAGCCCCATGGTGGAGCAGCAGCGAGTGGGGGCAGGGGTACAGCGCACATTGATTAGGACTTTTGTAAGCACCAGGGGATCCGCTATTCTGTTTTTTAGTTCCGAAACTTTTTTTTTGTATTTCATATCAAGCTGGATAAAAACAGAAATGGGACACTAGAAACTGATTATAATCGTGGATCACAACTCTTAAGGGAATTCATCTTACAATCAGGCTTTTTTTTTTTTTGCCTAGGAATATGTTCTATATTGGCCCAATTTAAAATAAAGAAGTAACTGATGCTTCCTGGCATTTAAGATAATTTTTTGGGAAAAGGAAGTTTCGTGTTTTCATAGTGAACCTAAAATCCACTTTTTCAGTATAGGTTTCTAAAGTATTAGCCCACCCTTTGTGATTCCAGCTGATGTAACCTCTCCTAAATAACCTACATAATCTTAGTGTCTGAATCCCAAGTAGCCTAAAGTTTGTTTTGATATTCAGTTCTTTAAAGACAGCAATGCTTGGAATTCATTTTGCAGAACATGAGACACAACAGCTTTTTGGACAGATAACTGAGCTTCCTGGACCCTTAATCAAATTTTATTTGGCTTTGGTGTATTACACTTCTGAATGCAGGCTCTAAATCACACTTTGGGTATATAAACAATTTTTTTGTAGCTGTCATTTGTGATTATTACTGTTTAACAATTCATATGTGTGCATGACTGGCAGTCATCTTTGAAGAAACTACTGTGGGTTTTACTATAACTCTTAGAACTAATTTTTTTTACAGTTGCTCATTTTCATGGAATTCATTATTCTAAAGTTTTAATTAAAGTTCATCTGATTAAAAATTATTCTTAAAGAAAAAGTGAAACTATTGAAATATCCTCTCTAGCAAAGCAAAATTCACTGCAAGTTAACAGGCCTCTTAAATTCATGGTCTATCTTGAGATTGCATAAACTCATGAATTATTAAAAAAATCTGACTAATCTTAATAGTCTTTATTCTCCTCATGATCTGAGAAAATGATAAATCTGTTCAATTACCTCATTCCATGTAAATACATAATCATGAAAATATAATACAGATCATTTACACCTTGGTGGGTCACAGTCGGAAGTCCTGTGCACTGATTTTCACTGAGGACTTTTTCAAGTGTCATACTCTATAAAACTGACACAAGGTAGCTTCTCCAAAATTTTAACCTGAGAAATATTTTACTCTCTAGTCTAATTATTCATGCTGTTTTCAGAAAGCATCAATTCTAACAGTTTTTATTGTCTCATGCTCTCTCAAATTGAAAAATTAAACCAACCTAGTATTTTTTCCTTCAGTCCAAAAGATAGAATGTGTATATACATATAGATACCTACTTCCTACTCCCAGTTTATCCTGGTTTTATGTGTAAGCATTTAGAATTCTAACTGTTCTAGATCTGAGCCACAGTAGCTAATGATTATAATCACCACAGTTTTTACAGTGAGGTTTCCTACATTTCACATGTGTAATACCAGTGGTACTAGGACAAGCTCAGAGTGATCTGTAGCAGAGTCAAGAGCTGACTCTGCTGTCAGCTCAGGGAAGGCTGTGCAAGAGACCTCCTGTGGTTTAAAATCTGCAGCCAGAATCAAATACTGGCTTCAAGATTTCATCTGTTCCTGCTCGCAGGCAAAGCTGGGGGCCAGCTTTTGGATCTTTCAGCATTTTGCTTGCCTGCAAGGAGATCCAGTAACGGACTCCAGCTCCTGTATCTGCCATGCCTGCGCGTAGGCACAGTAAAACGTTGACTTCCATCAATTTCTAAACAGGAAAAGAAAGGTTTCACTAAAGCTACTACTGCAGATATTTCTTTGTAGCCTGGGCTGCGGAATCATTGAGGCAGAAGTAGTACTAGGGTGGTGTGGATGTTGAGAGTAAGAAGCTGGAAAAAAAAGCAAGTAAAATGAAGGAACAAGTAGTTTTCTTAAGTAATCTTGAAAATAGCATGAGTGTTATGCTCCAAGGGTCCTTTATGGACAAACAGGAAGTAAACCTTACACATATATATAGAGACAGACAAGAATTCATGGTTAGTATAATACAAACCTTAACGGTCTAATTCACGAATCACTATAAATCTAGATCTAAGTTTTACAGAAAGGGAAACATAATAATGCAGTTAAACTGTTATACACATGCTTTGTTCCTACCCTTTCCCTTGTGTTATGCTCACCCTTCCACTGTTCTCCGAAGTCCTGGGGGCTGGTGTTTTCATTTTGGTGGTGGAGGAGGTATTGCATCGAGTCATTGGCATCTGGAGTCCTTCGGAGTGTGTTGTTCATGTCAATAGTTTCTTTTGCATCACTCTAGGGTCCACTACAACAATTTTCACATATTTGCTGACACAGTCTTTTTTCTGCCTTCATTGGTCTAAGCTTCACATGATGTTTGAGTTTATGGTACATGGTGCCTTAAGCATTATGTCAGATACTATTTCTCTGTTCTCTTTATTGCCCCTAAAACCAGTCTTGTCCAGGTCCCAGTCTGCTTATCTTTAACTGACCATGGATTAGTTGTTCACACCCATGGGATCTCCAGGACCAAGCCCATGCCCCATCTCATACCTTCTTGTGCCTGTGCCCCTCCATACCACATCTTGTGTCTCAACTACTCAAGAACTCTGTTATCATACCTGGCCTGTCTTTCTGTATGCTACGTCATTGTTCCAGCATTGTATGTGTCTCCTTTTACATCAAACAACTACTTGCTAGTTGTTTGCTGCTTGTTACGTAAAACTATAGTAGCACCACACAAAGGGAGACAACAGCAAAATAAATTAATCTTAGGCATCTGATCAGTTAGGGAAGCTGCTGTCCCAGCTAAACCAAGTAAAACAAGCTGCAGGCATGTCGAGAAAAGCTAAGACTGAGCAAGCCTGACAAGCCTCAGTCCTGAGGCCTTGCAAATTCTCTAAAAAGCTTATGGGCTGTTACTAGCAACAGCAATACTGATACTGTATTACAGGTCTGCATGAAAATAGATCAATCATACCACGATTTAGGCATAGAGATATTCAGCAAACTTTATCTTATGCTTTTTTTGCCCAGGGAAATAATTTCTACTGAAAAGTATGGAGGGCAGAAGCAGAATGACGTTTATAGACTGTCGGTGATGGGAACTCTCTCTGAGAGAGAGACTATATTAAGATTTTAGAGGGGTGGATGTAAAAGGGCTCTTGTTATTGAAAGGAGGAATGTCCCTTTTGTGGTCAGGACTGCTAACCAAAACAAAGTAAAACAAAATCAAACCAAAGAAAAGACTTAAAATTCTGAAAAGAAAATAAGACAGGAAATGTTACAAGCTGTCATCCATGACTATGTAGGATTTTTGTTTCTTATAATGAAAACAGTGAGAACACACTGAAATGCACTTCAGATTTGGGAAAGCATAGCTTGTCATCTGTTTCAGAGGCATGTTTAAGTCTGGTTCGCCTTTGTCTAATTTGCATTACAAATTTGAAAGCCTTTCATACTACAGTGCCTCTCCTCATCTCAATGGAATAATACATTAATTTATTGAAGCTCTGTTCATTCAAGATTAGAACATGATACCATTCCCAGATAGTGCATTTCTCATAGTTCTACTGGTAAGTACTGAAATTTCTTGAAAATAACATAACTACACCTTATAGTATTTCGCCTGAATTTAAGAACAGATTTGAGTCAGATGGCTTTAGATTAAATTCACTTCTATACAGAAGGCCAGCACTCCTACAGCCCTCTCTTAGGCTGCCATTATTCAAGCGAGGGGAGGAACTGTGTGACCTTATGCATTGTATGCTTTTAATGATGCAACAATAACATCTAAGAACAGAAACACTCAAGAGGTATACCAGTTAATTTCAGTTTCCTCCTCATGAGGAGCTTCTAATTTTCCTGAGAATTTATTAATTCATCAGGGCATTAACTTGTCCAGATAAAAGATGGGGAATCTTTTCCAGCCGCCTTTTTGCTGCTTAGTGATACATCTTCAAAAATGCCAGCGTCACAGGAAGAGATGAAAGATGCACATGCACACATATGTATGCTTGGCCACTCATCTGGGAACAAGGAGTTCTGGCTTCTTCTTGGTACAATTGTTGTGCAATAGCTGAACTACTCAATGCAATTACAAAACTAAATTCATCAGTTCTGCTTCCTGACATCTAGTACAAACTGTATGGCATGGTAATTGTTGCTACAGCATATGAGAAGTAGTATACACAATAGAGAAAGGTATTGCTCCCGTGTGAGAGTTATAAACCCATGCTGTAGTCATTTTCAAGGGGGAAAGCAACATCTTTCAACAGCCCCCGCTTTCTCTGTAGGAGGAATCAAGAGTCAGAGAAGAAGCACGTGAGAGCACAATAATGAAATACAACTGGGGGAAAAAATACGGGAGCATAATGAGTTACATCAAAAGTAGTGGAACAAAAGAGATAAAAGATACCAAGAGAGGCCATTCTTTTATTAGACTCAAATTTTAGTAAATCAGAATTCTTACGGGAAAGTACCAAGGAGATGTGTCACAAATGAATTTATAGCAACTATATGATACCACACTTTTACCAAGTTTAGAGGTAAAAAGTTGTACTGGGTCTGGCTGGGATGGTATTGACTGTCTTAAGAGCAGCCCATATGGTGCAGTGTTTTACATTTTTGACTAGAACAGTGTTGATAACACACCAGTGTTTTATCTATTGCTTGCACAGCAATAAGGCCTTCTCTGTTTCTCACTCTGCCCCCACAGCAAGAAGGTTAGGAGTGGACAAGAGTTTGGGAGCAGACACAGCCAGGACAGCTGACCCCAGCTGACCAGAGGGATATTCCATACCATATAACACCATGTGAAAGCAAGATGGGGTGAGAAGATGACATCCAAGAGGGATTCCTTTAGAAAGGATGTTAGTCTTGTGTGCTTCTTTTGAGATAGCCAAAGTAATTCTCTGAGGCAACTTTCAGTGATCTCTGCAAAGGCACTTAGAAGTGTCTGATTCCTCATCTTAGGAGAGCCTTGCAACCCAGAGCACTCAAGTAGTATTAATGTCTTTCTAAGAGCAAGAAATTCTGCTTTAGAAATCCTAGGCAATTTTTAGCCTCTGTCATTTTCAAATCAAGTAAGTAATTGAGTAGTTTTTCACCACAACTACCACAGTCTATCTACTCCATCTTATTATATCTAATCACTACAGCTACTTTTGACAGAGTAACTTTTCTGGTGTGGAGAATACACTAGAGAAGTAAAGAGCGCTTTCCTATTTCTTCTGTTTTAAAATACCTTTCAAATAAACATCTTTGTTCTCCTACCATTTCTCCCTCAAAACGTGAAAGCAAATTCCTTAAAATCGATACCAGAGAATGAATGTTCTTCATATTTGGTTTCAGATACACCTATTTTTTCATCCCATCTGGCAGTTGCAGCCCAAGAGGCTGCTGCTAAACTCTGAGAACATATTTCAAGATTGTGAAGCTGAATGTCCATAGGTCAGTCTGACTTGACATTGAAAAATATCTGTGTTAAATAGGGGCCTTTACCGTGTGGAGGAATATTAGAATGAGGTTTTTTCTGGTACAAAGTATTTAATTATTTTTCAAATCAACTATTTTGGAAACATCTTTCTCTTAGTACTTATGTTGTCAAGCTAAATAAGGCAAATCATAGAATGGTTTGAGCTGGAAGGGACCTTCACACATCATCTAGTCCCAAGCCCCCTGTCATGGGGAGGGACACCTTCCACCAGCCCAGGCTACTCAAAGCCCCATCCAACCTGGCCTTGAACAGGGATGGTATGTCCACAACCTTTCTGTAAAACTGTACCAGTGCCTCACCACCCTCACAGTGAAGCAATTCTTCCTAACAGCCAATCCAAATCTACCCTCTTTCAGTTTAAAGCCGTTGTGTGGTTTTATTTTGGTTTGGTTTGTGTTTTTTTTTTAACTTTTTATTGGAATACTGTTTCAAAATACCTGATTTCTATTTTCTGATCTTAAGCATCTAACTGACCAGCCGACGGAAAAATTGTCACCACTCATAATAATCCACTCCTTCGAAACTAGGAACTTTGCGAAAAATATCTGCAGTGTGTTTTAAGGATTATAAGGATCACTGGGATTTTGTCACTTTGAGAATTATGGACTTAGAACATCCCCTACATCAAAGCAGCTGCTGGCATTTTCCAAGTCTACGTGGTTCTTTAACTACAAAAAATGAATTTGCTTCGGATTTGTTTTCTCTCCACCCTTGTCTCCATTTCAGCATAATTCCTTTTACAAAGTAGTAATGATCTGTTTTTCAATAGAAGTAAACACATATTTTTATTTATTTCTATTTTATTGGGGTTTCAATAACTGTTTCACCAATATAGTATTTGGATAGTCTGTGAGTACTATGTAATACTATAGTATAGTATAGTCTGTGAGCATTTCAAAGCATTTCAATGACTTTCTTTTATCTTCTACCTACTTTTGATGCGTTATCATTTATTCCCACTTATTATTCCCACTTACATTTGGGAAATGGACGATTATGCCGTCAGACACAAACGCTGAGATTTTGGGCATTATGCAATTAAATTCTGCCTTAAATATTTCATTGTACAATCTTACTGCTTCTAGTTTTGCACCAGTATGTTGCAACTCAGATTTAGTACTACATTTTAAAAAGTCATCAGTTTGCACACACAAACAAATGGAACCAAATCCATCCCACTCTTATCAGTTTGATGTCGGTGCCAGCAATAGGTGCCCAGAGCCTGGAGAGGGATCACAGGTCAGCAAGAGAGCACCTGAAGAGCAGCACAAAGGAATTCCAGCCAGTAAGTCAGCCTCATTGAAGGCCCAACCTAAATGCCTCTATGCAAACACATGTAGCGTGGGAAATAAACAAGAGGAGTTAGAGACATGCAGACGCCTGCAGGGCTATGATTTTATTGGCACTATGGAGATGTGGTGGGGTGACTCCTGTGACTGGAGCATTCGGATGGAAGGACAGGCAGATGAGACAGGTGGTGTCACTCTCTCTATGTCAGTGACCAGGAGCATGGAGCTCCACCTGGGGATGGATGATGAGCCAACCGAGAACTTACAGGTCAGGATTAAACGGAGAGCAGGTACAGATGATATTATAGTATGAGTCTGCTACAGGTCACTTGACCAGGAAGACCGAGCAGATAAGGCCCTCTATAGTCACATTAAGAGGCAGTCTCACGTTCACAAACCCTGGTCCCCCTGGGGGACTTCAACCACCCCAATATCTGCTGGAGGGACAACACAGCAGAGCAGAAGCGATACAGGAGGTTCCTGGAGTGCGTTGGTGTTAACTTCCTTCGCCAAGTGATAGAGGACCCAATGAGGAGAGATGTTATGCTGGATCTTGCCCTCACCAACAAGGAGGGACTGATAACATCCCACTTCGGATATTATTCTACAAATTACCTCCTGTGTTGTCCAGATTAAATTTGATCGGACAGATATTCAGCTCTCACAAGCTGTCATGGAGAGCATACAGCTGTTTTCTAGAGCTGTCATCCTGTTCCATGGAGATGGTGAATGTATCATGAGGCACCATGTGTAACATTGATAAAGTACACGGTTGACTTCTGCTATATGTCACTTCTGCTTCTACCAATCAAAAAGTATGAGAAGGTATCTGAAAAAAAAAAGTGTGCAACTCAACTCAAAAGAAACACCCAACCCACATTCCAGAGCAGCTGGAAGAGCAAGTACCAGCTCTTCAGGTTTGCTCCTCTATTCCAGCTCTTTTATAAAGAAAAAAGCAGCCCAGACACAGATCCCTAACCTTTGAGGGCAGCAAATTTTATACTTCTCTGCAGTGCTGAAAAGACTTGAGCTGGCCCTAACAATCTGCACTGGGTAATATCTGCTGCAAATTATGTTCCCACTTTCACTTGGATGTGAAGTACCATATGATTTTTGCCCTTAGAGCATCTCCTCTCAGTTTCTCATACATTTAAATCATGAGGATGGTCTTTCTCTCTTTCTTTCACACGTATGCATTGTACTAAACACAATGGACCAATACCATACTGAGATATCTCAGCATTATTTCAATATTACTATTATCAGTACAGGCTGGAAGGAATCATGCCATTTTCTAAAAATACATAATTGAATCAGCCATTCATAATTCTGATAGTTATTGTCTGGAGTAAAGATTATGACTCATTCTCTTAAACAGAGGATTGACAAACACTTGAGTTGTTCCTCATTATAAAACTAGAAAACTGAAGGAATATTTCTTCCTGAAATTTGATAACATCACAGATAAAATTGTGTCCAGTTTCCATAGTGGCAGAAACTGTGTCTAGCTTCAGAAGTCCTTTGGATCTGGTTTTCAATGCTGCTACTGTCTTATATGTGTGGAAAAGGAACAGTATATTGAAATCAACAGTAAGGTCTAATTACATTACCTCAAACATAAATGCCATTTGATTTTTAACACAGACCTGACAGTGACTCTACTGCAGCTCTCACTTGTCCTGCTTTACTTCCATCATATAAGAAATACATAGGCATATTAATGTTTTCTTTTGCTGTCTCATGTGTTTTCTAACAACTCATTAAGTCATTAACCTTTTCAAAATCATCAATCTTAACTTATGTCTGTTCACATTGACTTTTGTGAATTAGGCCATCAAGGAGCTTTTAAAAATCCCACTGAACTGGAATTTGCCTCCAAGTAATTAATTCTATTGAAAAAGAAAAAAAAGGGGGGGGAGGGGATTATCTTTGTAATCTTGCTGAATTCTCATTTCAAGGTAAAAGCTTTGTCCAAGCACAGCTGCAAAGTTATTCTTCAAAACTTCAATTGCTTTTTAAGTAGTTTTACTACTTAATGTTCTTTTTTACTTAACAAAAACATTAGAAAAAGTACACTACCTTTTTATACCTTATCTTATAACTCTTTGAAGACTAAAAACGTTACTGCTGTGTACAGGGTTTTTTAATCCACAATGCTTTTTTTTTTTTTTTTTGTTTTCACTTTAATGCTTACACTTTGGAAAGCATCATTCCATGTGGAGACTGTCCTATATATCTACTTATTTTAATCAATGACATCACATTATTGCATTAGTTTTAATATGTTGACAGTTTAAAACTGTAATCATTTTCATTTCCTTAGAATGAACTGTAGACAAAATTCATTTTATGATCTCTCTAAATCATCTTTAGAGACACTTTTTGAGACTAAATTAGAAATATATTGCATTTCTAGACAAAGTAGTTTCCTTCTGGTTATGCAGATCTACAGAACCATTTAAAGCTGTGTCAGGAGTGATCGATATACAGCTGTCATTAGAAAAATCAGTAATCATTTTTTATGTGTGCAAATATATTCAAAGCAGGAGATGCAGAGTTTAGGCTATAAGGAATACTTAGCTATTTTCAGTTCATTCTTTGGTGTGCAATTGTATAATTTTCTCACAGAATTAAAGAACTGCTGGGGTGGGAAGGCACATCTGGAGATCATCTCAGCCAAATCTCCTGCTTAGAGCAGGGTCAACTAGAGGAAGTTACTCTGGGTTGTGTCTATTCAGTTTTTAATATCTCCAAGAAGGAAGACTCCACATCTCTGGGCAACCTGTGGCAGTACTCAAGCACCCTCAGGAAAAAAGTGTTTCCTTATGTTCAGATGGCACCTCCTGTGTTTCAGATTATGTCCATCGCCTCTGGTCCTGTCACCGGCCACCACCAAAAAGAGCCTAGCTCTGTCCTCTTTGTACCCTCCCTTCAGGAACATATATACATTGATGAGATGCCCTCAAGGCCTTCTCTTCTTCAGGCTGAACAGTCATGTTCCCTCAGTCTCTCCTCATTGGGCAAATGATCACTTGAGCACCCCTGTGAACCTTCGCTGGACTCACTGGATGTGCATGTCTGTCCAAGGAGCCCAGAACCGGAGAGAGTACTCCAGATGCAACCTCACCAGAGCTGAGTAGAGCTGTTGTACTTATTAAAAAGAGTTTGGACTTGTATTTGAAACGTACACTTTTGTTTTGTACTTTACTTTCAGTGACACAATCTTCACAGAGCAGTGGACTGTGTAAATCCTAGGAATCAGAGACAATGGATAATGGGTATATGGGAGACTGTGTGAAAAATGAAACCAGAAGAAAATAAGTCAATGAAAACGCATTTTTATCTGGATTGATAAGATTGCATGACAGAAGATCTTGTGAAATATCTTTCTTTTATGAATTTCATGATGCTTTGGAAGAGAACATAAGAGAAACCATAAATATTACAACAGGAATCATATATTTTTCAGAATAAGGTACTACTGAAGAATTGTAAACACTTAAATGATCTTAATATATATTCTGTTTTACAAAACAGAATGATTTTTAAAACAGCTGGTTTACACCTATGTTGCATCTTCTGTCATTTTAATATATTTACACACACTAGTATAAATTTAGTGAAATATGTAGATCACTTTGAAAGAAATGCCTCCCATTTACTTTGTATTTCCATGGAAACTGCAACAGCTACAAAGAGCACAATAACACTATTTGATAGAGCAGATTCTCAGCTACAAAACACTATTTTTCAACACAGTCAACCCCATTGGCTGTGTGTTTTCATGAGCGATGAACAAGATCCTGCAGACTGCGATGGTAAAAATCTGCACCGGCGGAAGGACCCACTGTCACTGTCACCACTGCTGAAACGCACCACCCACCACCTCAATGTGCTGACATCTACTGTCTGGTCTCCGTAAATGTTCTGGAGATGTCGATAAATGTCAATAGGTGCAATTTTCTCCACATGGCGGAATTCACTTACATCCCTTTGCTTCATACGCTCTCCTATGTCAGATGTCATTTTGTCAGACTGCCCCTCGGCTGCCGTCTGACACACGGCAACAAAATTTAATGGAATATTGGCAGGAAGGTTCAACCTCTACTGCCGTACCACCAACATCCACCTCTGATGTTGTGAGCCATCATAATAAAATAGGAGGCGGTACCTTCGGAGCAATCTTTGTATTTAGGCAGATGAAAATCTAACTTTTAAGTACCGGGCTTCTGAGTCTTTATTTATTTGCCCAGACAAAGTAATGCAGTGGTGTCTGAGATGCTCTCAGACATTCAGGACATGCATATAAGCCTTCACAAATGGGACATTGGACCAAGAAGAAAGCCATGTCCTTCTGCAGAATAGCTGGAGACCAGATGGCATACCTTAGGGCATCTCAGCAAGTTCTAGATGCCCATGCTTAGTCAATCCTGTTCTGGGATGTAATGCATTTTATCCTGTATAACGTTGGATGCTGACTTCTATGCAATTCTAGGACCTAGAAAACATGATCTTAAGGAAACGAGGCACATAAAAAGTTCACGTGACTCAGGGGTAAACAACAGATATACAGGAGTTGCATTATTACTTCATGACTTGAGATTCAGACACCTTGTTTCAACCAAAAGTTCACTTTGCACTCTAGACATGATTTGTTCATTTGTTTTCCTATGGGATCCAGTCACTATGTTTCCACTTGTTTAGGTACCAAAGGTTTAGGTGCAGTTGAGCTTTGCAATGAAATAAAGCCCCCAAAATCAATACTACACATCATGTTGTTTTCAGAGACTCTCAATATGTTGTCTACCTTCATGAGTGTCAGGTTTTGCCCAAGAAGTAGTTATGGGCTGTATGATTTATGCGGTTTCTTAATAACATTTACTATCAGTAGTATTCATAAGAAACCATAAACCATTAGACTGCATATATAAGTTCTTTGTAAGCCAAAGCAAATGCCTGTATTGTGTTTCTGTGGCAAGGTTTTGGTGTCAGGGAGGGAGGCTGCAGGGATGGCTTCTGTGAGAAGACACCAGGAGTTTTCCCCATGACAGTGAGAAACAGTTCTATCTGGCTCCAAGATGGGCATGCCACTGGCCAAAGATGAGCCAATCATCAATGATGCTGTTGGTACCTCTGTGGTAAACAGATTTAATGGTAAAAAACACTTCACAGCCGCTGAGAGAGAAGAGTGAGAAAACTTGAAAGGAACAGAACTGCAAACACCAAGGTCAGAGAATAAGGAGGGTGAGGATGTGCTCCAGGCACCAGAACAAAGATATCCTTGCAGACTGTGATTAAGACCGTGGTGACACAGGTTGTCCTCCTTCAGCCCAAGGAGGACCATGGTGGAGCAGACACCCACCCCTCAGCCTGTGGAGGAATCCGCACTGCAGCAAGTGGATATGCCCTGAAGAAAGCTGTAGCTTGTGGAGAACCCCCTCTAAACCTGTCTTCTGGCAGGAACTGTGTAATAGCGGGAAAGGACAAGAGAAGTTTACTGTTCTTCCACTAATCGGTTATACATCCCATGTTCACATTCCTGAATTCTGGTTTGTTTGTTTTCCCCCATTTTTTAGAAAAAGTGATATCAACTAATAAACTAGATCTTATAGTAGAGATCTGTCTGAGAAAAATTAAAACTAGTAGATGTAAGTTTGTATTTGCCTTTTTTTTTCCCCCCATTCTTTTTCTTTTCTCCATGCAAACCATTTGAAATACGTAAGATTTTATATAGTAAAAGTAGAGTAAATCCTGACAGTCAACCTTTGGAGATTTTTCATGATTGAAGGTGTAATAATGCAAGAAACTGTCATGCTATGATGTTGTGACTTACCTTTTTGCCAAAGTAAGATATCTTTATAATAAAAGATAAAAGATTATTTGGGAACCAGTACGGGTTTCTACAAATGTATATTTAGCTTTGTATGGTTCCCATGGAAAAAAAGAAATAAAATGCAGTTGGTGAGTGTGCTTAGGCTTCTGTGGTTATGCCCTGTTGCCATCTTTCATTTCAGTGTAGGGCAGCTCACCTAGGTGACACATAATCTTTTTTGTTGTTGCATAACTGAAACTCTTAAAATGGGAAAATTAGCAAATGAATGATGAGTAACAAATGAAAAAAGAACGCAGCTGTCTAAATGAAAAAGGAACATTTTTAATGAGAATAGTAATTCCCCAAATATTTGTGAGAACAGAGTGTTTATACAAGATTATTCAGAAAATGAACAATAAAATGTTCAAAAATGTCTAAGTGGAATTTGAATGCATCCGTCTAAAGGTAACTTCTGTATTATTCAGTCAGTTCCAATCCTCGACATTTAGAATACATCAAACATATTATTTTTTCACTTGATTTTGAACAGTAGGTAGGACAGATCCCCTCTTTACGAACTAGAATACAGTGAGAATACTCATTTCACAGTGACAAATAAGGCAGTTGTAACATAAATAGCTGCTAGCTATCTTTTGGAAAGCACTGTTGAGTTAGGTAACTATGAAGGAACCTCTACAAACAAGCTGTTATATTTTTACAAAGTTGCCAGCTACACTTTTTATGAGCCCAGATTTCTCTTTATGAGTATAATAAAAGCAGACTGGCATTCATGTGTGTCTTTGAATGCGTTCAGTGCACACAGTATAATCCTGCAAACATAACGAGGTTTGCAGGAGTTCCCTTTCTTCAGCTGAGTGACTGTGTTCTTTTTACTGATTAACTTTTCTTATTATAATTTTAAATAAACAAAAATATGCAGAAATAGTAAGTATATGTATGTTTGATATTATATTACTTTTAAGCAACATAATACCAATAAGCTCACAAATTACTGAGCAACTGAGGGATTTCGTTGCTGTTGATGTTTTAACTTCACCTCTTGAAATGTATTCATCAGTCGAAGTATTTCTCAGAAAAAGCTGTCACTGAAGCCTTTTCATTTTATGAGGACTTAACTTCTCTCCCATTATCTCGGTCAAGGAAAGGAAAACCAAGCTTGTACACCTTGAAAATGTTTTACCAATTAATTTTTATACTTCATGTTTAACCCTAGAGCAAGCTACTTAAGAGCTTTAAATTAAAGCACTGGTATGTGAGGCCTCTCAAACTTCGTGCTAAGTGAGCTCATTTGGGTTCACTTTTTGTGTCTTCAAACCCCAAATTCTCCCTTAGGCATCCAACAAGAAGGAAGACATACTGCCTTATTAATATCAGGCTAAATAAATTCATAGTGCTTCTAATTACAGGAGTTATTTACATTATAAAATAATATTCATAACGAGGTCATAATTGT
The DNA here is from genome assembly GCA_009769605.1 of Bucorvus abyssinicus. Classification (NCBI taxonomy): domain Eukaryota; kingdom Metazoa; phylum Chordata; class Aves; order Bucerotiformes; family Bucorvidae; genus Bucorvus; species Bucorvus abyssinicus. Next base: position 130,783,598 of record CM020024.1, read on the forward strand.
GAATGCCTGATTCCCATTTATACTATTTTTTCAGTGGTGTTTGAGGTGAATCTAATTACTGACTGCAAAAGCCCCTTTGAGGAGAATGATTCCACCTGATACTAAACACCTTCCCAAGATATCCCACAGCTGTATTCTGGATCTCCATTGACTCTAGAAGGAATATAAGACAGTAAGGCTCCTAGTTTCAGTGTCTCTTTTAGACGACCTATATTAAAGGGGATGAGTGCCCTGCTAATGGTTCACACACTACCAAGTTTTCATGATGCTGCATGATTTTATATTCTAAATAAAAAGTAAAAGCTACAATTAATTTACAGCAGATTGATACTGCTGATGCAGTCTAAAAATTATATCTGTGTAATTTTATTTTTAATTATTTCCTATTAAATGCTCTCACCTCCCACCAAATCTAATATATATTCAGCTAGGCTTAGCACTTCAGAGTTGTTGCAAATCTTGACCTCTCTTTAATCTTCTCTGTAGAATATCCAAAGTTCTTAATACTTAGTGTTATGCAGTAAGAATTACAGATTATGTTCTATTAAATCTATGTTGCTGAAGGATGTGTTATGAGGAGATGTGGATGTGAGCTAGCAATGGGTACAATTTATCACTTCGATTATTGCAATAGTCAAATAAGGCAAACGCACAAGAAACACCACTGCGTGGCCATTTTAGCACCACCAAAACGTGCTGAAAAAGGTTTTATTTAAATTTTATGGGATTAGTACAGCTGGATCAATAGAGTCTGAGTATGCTGTTTCTGGATTTGGAGAGTTATCGAAATTTTCACTTTTATATATGCTACTTCACTAATGTTTCTAATTAAAATTAAAGGCAAATTTCTAATTTAAAAAAAAAAAGGCAAACAGATAATTCTGCATAATTCGTATTTTGTAAAATTTGTATTGCCTTCCTCTACATTGTCTTTAATCTGCTATGAGCTTAAACCTGGACATTGTATCTCCTGCAAGGTGCATAGTAGCTAACTGTGTGAGAACCTCACGTATTCTTATGTGTGCATAATAATCTTTATGGCTGTGAAGAAGAAGATGCTGACACAATTTATGACAAATGTATGCTAAAAAATAATAATTGTAATTCAAAACGTAATGTGTTATGATTATTTGAATAATTGGTAACATGTTATTGGAAAAACAATAGGTAATGTTTCATAGAACTTTACCTATATTTTGGAAGTGACATTTTGAACATGAAAATTTGAGCATATTTTACTATTTTCAAAAGGTATTTAAACTGTTTCATGCTATGAAAACCATTAATTGCTCAGAATTGTTGCTAGTTTAATAGCACTACCGACTAAAGATATCGGTAGTTAGACTGCTAGATAGAGCAAAGTTGTGAAATGTATTTGTTTTGGAGATGGTGGCATGGATCTTAGCTTGCACCTCCTATAAAATAGCTTTCAATATGTATGTGAAAAAAATATATTTTCTTATATACGAAGTTCATACTGATTTATTTGAATATACAGTAATCTGTTACAGTTCTGGAAAATTAAGTCTTCATAAGAACGTTATGTTTGAAAATATTATTTTTCTTCCCAACTTGCTAATTTAATAGAATAATACTACTCTGCCAATTAATTTTATTTTTTTAGATGATTATGCACTTAATATTGGTATTTGAATGTCCATATTGTTATTGAGAGATAAAAAGAAAAAATAACCTGCTCCTTAGGGAGCCTTAGGTTTGCATAAGTGTGGTCTTATTAGACAAGCTACAACAAGTGTCTGGACCGTGTTCAAAAAAACACAAACAAAACTGAATAAATGAAAAAAAAAAAAAATTGAACAAAACCTTTAGGTGTTCTTATATTAAAATAATACAAAATTGTCCATAGAAAATAATTTCTAAATTGGCTGATAAAAAGTATCTCAGTAATAGTTACAAAATGTGATTGATTATGTTAAGGTTGCTGTTTCATTATTCACTTCTCAGCAACAAGATTTACTACCTTAAATCTCCATGAATTTAAGTCCCTTTGAAGCCCTCTCCCACTCTCACAACCCATGGCCACAGTCACACCCACTCCCAATTCACTGTTGAAAGAAATCTTTAAAAAAATCCCTTTTTCGTATACACTACTGCACATTTTTCCTCAGTGTCCACATCAGAAGCATGTACCACAGACAGCTTCAAGAGTGGGTTTAATATACCCTTTTATACTAATGTGTGTGAAAACTTTACTGCTTATTGGATGCATATTCTTCCTAAGTTACAACTTTAAGATAAAATATTTTACCAATCTTTTTTTCAGCTGTTTCTACTTATGCATGCTCATACGTGTATTTGAAAGATTTCCACCAACTTCTGAACTCATGGGTTTAGTTTGCTTAAAAATGTCCCTCGTTGTAATGGGCTGCTTTTCTATCGCCCTGACAGTCTCTTCATTCAAATTAGTAAACAAGCCTTGTAAATCTGCTGGTGGCAAAGATATCTGATGATATGAAAAGCATTTATTAGAGCTTTTCGCATGGTATCTGCACTAATAGTAAATTAGTTTAGAGTGATTTATAGCAGAAGCAGCCTGTTGGTTTGCCAGCAGAGAGGATCAGGAAGGTATTGAGCCTGCAGTCATCAAAAACACAGGCTATCTTTTCAGTCTCTATGTAGTACTAATACTAGTTAAAAGACAATACATTTTTTTCATTGCTTGAGTATTCATAAACCGTAGTCTTCTTTCCTTGGTTATATGATGTGTTTTGAAATAATACATTAATGTTATGAAATCAACTACTTTAATTTGGTTTGTTCTCTATTTTTCCTTAAAAACATTTATAACTGCTATTAGTGAAATTTGCACCTTATAAGGTTATTTATTTATCCTATGTTCTACAAATTCGACAATTTTTCAGCTGTGCTGTGAAGCAAAACACCTAAACTGGTTTAATAATCTCTGATTTGAAAAAGAAACTTATCCATTTGAAAATTTTCCTCCAAAGAGATATCATCCTTATGCCTTTGAAGCAATGCCAGGGCAGCTAATGCCCTCTGTAGCAGGTTGAAGGAAAAAAACCCTGCTTGAAGGCTTACTAATTGAATTATTCCCTTCCATGTTACGATTTTGCCCATCTTATGGGATGAGAAAGTTTTCTCTCGCGGGTACTGCCCCTTTAAGAAGCTTTGGGGCCATTCGGCTACTCGAGACTTCCGGGGCTAGTTCGGGACTTGCGGGGCTGCTTCTCCGGACTGCTTCGGGGGGGCATTCGCAGCTCGTTCGCGGCTCCTCGGCGCTCCGGACACTCTCCGCTCTGCGGGAGTCACTGCAGGACCTCAGCTTCAGCTCCGGGGAAGAGGCTTTTTCTCCAAAATCCTGTGGCTTCGCTCCGGGGACCTTACAGGCTGCCGGAGTGGACCGTGCGCCGGGGCAGCCCCCGCCACGCCGCCTGGGATAGACTGCTCGCCTGGAGGTTTTTCTGCTGCTTTGATATTCTTCTCTGCTTCAACGAATTCGGTAGGGACAGTGCTTTTCCACATATTACAGCCCGGCATTCATAACAGCCGCGGTTTCTTTGTTCGCTCCACGAAAGCGCACACGTGGCCGGTGCCATTTTTCTGGACTGCACGTGGCGCCGTCCCCCTTTGTCTTTGTTCTTGTGTTTAAAACCCTCACCTTTCCATCCTGCACAGACTCTCAGATTTTGCATTGGTTTTTTCCTTGCATGTTATATATATTGTTCTAGTTTTAATAAAGTTTGTTTCGGTTTTCCAAACGTTCAGAGGTCTCACAAATCTTTTATTTTTTTTTTCCTTCTCGTATCTCTGCTTTTGAACCCTTTTCTCTCCCGGAGGAGAGGGGTTCAGGGATAGGGAAGGACTCGTCCCCGTGCATCGGCTTGCCTCAGCCGACCGGCGACATAATTGGCGTCCCTGGGTGGGCTTCTGAATAATTTAATATTCATATTAAAGTTTGGAAACTGAAACAAACGAGGTTTTTCCAGGATGGTGCTAAGCGAGCTTTTGTTTGAAGCTCTTAAGCAGTACGGTTTAAAAATGCTCTATGATCTGGTGCCTGGCACACCAACTGTGATGTCAAATTACCTGTTTCTAATTGGTACTGGTTTATGGTTTGCTGGTCTGGGGCACTTAGCAAAGAAGGTGTTCACCCTGGCATGTGTAATTTCGGTGTTTTGGTCTGTACTCAGTCAGTTTATAATGCTCCCAGTGTATTTTGCACAGTACATGATAGTGGCTGCTTATGATTCGTTTAGCAAATGGATGATGGGAAATAACACTTCTCCATTTGGTACTGGATCAATGGCAATTGAAACTGGATATTCGGCAAATGGTATTATTTTCCTGTATTTGATAACTTTGTTATCAGTTATCTGTAACATGGTCCAGGGGTGGATAATTATCAAGAATAAGTATCACATGGGCACTACACCCACTAAATCTGCTGCTGCCTCTCCACCCAAACAAGCACAGGTTGCCCCTGTGAAAAAGAAAAATAAGCCCTCTGGTGCTAAACACCAGAAAAAGACTAATTATGCAACAGATAGCTCTGATGATGATGCAGGACCAAGCACCTCTCAAAAGCGTCCAGGAAAGCCTTCAGGGAATACTGCCTCAGCGGCTCCACCAGCACAGCCCTCCCAAGGATCCTCATCACGGGATGAGTCATCAGATCAAGAGGTAAACACCCAGCCTCAGTCCAGGAAGGACCTGAGAAGCATTAGAAAGGAATTTAGCAGGCATGATGGTGAGTCACTAATGAATTGGTTGCTTCGCTGCTGGGACAATGGGGCTGATAACATCGATTTAACTAGCAAAGAAGCCAGGCAGTTAGGAAATGTGGCCCGGGAAGGTGCTATTGATAGGGCAATTGGCAAAAAGGCAAAACAGTGCAGTCTCTGGAAACGGCTTCTGACTGCTGTGAAGAGCAGATACCCTTTCAGAGATGACATTGAATGCCGCCCTACTAAATGGACTGTCCTGAGCAAAGGTACTAACTACCTGAGAGAGCTGGCTATGAAAGAGGTCATCTATGGTGACTGGAATGTTAATGTCAACCCGGACCAGGTGCACAGTAACGAGCCCTTGCTGCGCAAATTTGTGCAGAGTGCACCCCAGTCATATGCCCATACATTGGCCACAATGCTGTGGGAAAGAGAGGGTGAAAATCGGCCACTCACCATAGAACATGTGTCTAACAGGATTCGCCAGTATGAGGACAGTCTTTCTCATACCTCTGCCTTCATTGCAGCAGTGGAGAAAGTGACAGACAAAATGACAGAGAAAATATTGGACTCTATTAATAGGTTAGAGCAAAGAACCGTTTCCTCTCCTGTGCATACCCATGTGTCAGCTGTTAGGAGAAATCGTCCTCCCAGAGCAAGGCGCAACAGACAGGACAGGCCACGATGTGACCGCCAGTGCTGCTCGAGAGGTCGTGAAGACACGAGGAGATGGGAACAATGACCTGCCGCTAACCACGGGGTACCAGCACATGAGTTGCAGAGCAGACCACACCAACATGACGACTGCAATCGAAGAATTGTCGCTCCAGTCTTTGGTGAACAGTGTTGCAACCAAAGGAGCAACTCCTATGATGAAGGTACCACAAGCCGGATAGACCCTTCCACTGACTGTGGACCACACCCTAGGCATTAGAGGGGCCCTGCCTCTAGCCAGGTGGAGGAAAGGGATAACAGGGTATACTGGACTGTGTGGATTCGATGGCCTGGCACATTAGAACCACAGAGGTACAAGGCCCTGGTAGATACAGGCGCCCAGTGTACCTTGCTACCATCGGATCATCAAGGAACTGAGACTATCATGATCTCGGGTGTGACAGGAGGATCACAAGAGCTTACCTTGGTAGAAGCTGAGGTCAGCCTCACTGGGCATAACTGGGAAACTCACCGAATTGTGACTGGCCCAGATGCTCCGTGCATTTTAGGCATAGACTTCCTCCGGAAAGGGTATTTTAAGGACCCGAAAGGTTATAAATGGGCCTTTGGGATAGCAACTGTGGGAGCCGATGGCATTATCCGGTTGTCCACATCGGTCGAACTTTCGGATGACCCTTTTGTTGTTAGCAGAATGAAGGTGGAAGATCAAAAGTTGCCTACTGCATCCTCCACAGTTCACCGCCGGCAATACCGCACCAACCGAGACTCTCTGCGCCCCTTAGAGAAAATGATTCGAGAGTTGGAGAGACGAGATGTCATCAGCAGAGCTCGCTCACCTTTCAACAGTCCTATATGGCCTGTGCAAAAGACCAACGGGGAATGGAGACTGACAGTGGACTATCGTGGGCTGAATGAAGTGACACCACCGATGAGTGCTGCTGTTCCTGATATCTTGGAGCTTCAGTACGAACTGGAGTCCAAGGCAGCCAAGTGGTATGCCACGATAGACATTGCTAACGCTTTCTTTTCCATTCCCATAGCACCAGAGTGTAGGCCACAGTTTGCCTTCACCTGGAGGGGTATCAAGTATACCTGGAATCGATTGCCCCAGGGGTGGAAGCACAGCCCGACAATCTGCCATGGATTGATCCAGGCTACCCTGGAGAAAGGTGGTGCTCCTGAACATCTTCAGTACATTGATGACATCATCGTATGGGGTGATACCGCAGAAGAAGTCTATGAGAAAGGTAGGAAGATAATCCGCATTTTGGTGGATGCTGGTTTCTCCATTAAGAGAAGTAAGGTCAAAGGACCTTCCCGAGAGATTCAGTTCCTGGGGGTTAAGTGGCAGGATGGACGCCGCCACATCCCCACAGATGTGATCAACAAGATCACAGCTATGTCTCCGCCTACCAACAAGAAAGAGACCCAGTCTTTCTTGGGAGTCATAGGCTTCTGGAGAATGCATATTCCCGGGTATAGTCAGATTGTTAAACCTCTCTATACTGTTACCCGGAAGAAAAATGATTTCACATGGGGCTCTGATCAGCAGCATGCCTTTGACTTAATCAAAAGGGAAATAGCACATGCTATGGCCCTGGGACCTGTGCGAACAGGACCAGAGATTAAAAATATTCTGTACACTTCAGCTGGGGACTGTGGTCCTACCTGGAGCCTTTGGCAGAAGGCACCAGGAGAAACCCGTGGTCGTCCCCTAGGATTTTGGAGTCGTGGATATAAAGGCTCAGAGGCCAATTATACTCCCACTGAGCAGGAGATATTGGCTGCCTATGAGGGAGTTCGAGCTGCCTCAGAAGTAATTGGCACTGAAGCACAGCTCCTCCTAGTCCCCCGACTGCCAGTCCTAGGCTGGATGTTCAAAGGGAAGATAGCATCTACCCACCATGTCACAGATGCTACCTGGAGTAAGTGGACTGCCCTGATTGTACAGAGAGCTAGGATAGGTAACTCTGGTCGCCCAGGAATTGTGGAAGCTATTACAGACTGGCCTGCAGGAGAAGATTTTGGGATGCCACCGAACGAGATAGTCACTCGTACTGATGAAGCACCCCCATATAAAGACCTCTCAGACCAGGAGAAGAAATATGCTCTCTTCACCGATGGATCCTGCCGCCTCATAGGAAACCAACGGAAGTGGAAAGCTGCCGTATGGAGTCCTATGCGCCAAGTTGCAGAAGCAGCAGAAGGAGAAGGTGAATCGAGTCAATTTGCAGAGGTCAAAGCCATCCAGCTGGCCATGGACATTGCTGAAAGGGAGAACTGGCCACGGCTCTATCTGTATACAGACTCCTGGATGGTGGCAAATGCCTTGTGGGGATGGCTGGAGAGGTGGCAGAAAGACAATTGGCAGTGTAAAGGTAAGCCTATTTGGGCTGCCACTCTGTGGCAAGATATTGCTGCCCGCCTGAAAAGGTTAGCTGTAAAGGTAAGGCATGTAGATGCCCATGTCCCAAAAAGCAGAGCCACTGAGGAGCATAAAAATAACCACCAAGTTGACAAAGCAGCCAGAGTGTTCCAGGTAGATCTGGACTGGGAACACAAAGGTGAACTATTCCTTGCTCGGTGGGCCCATGACTCTTCCGGTCACCAGGGAAGAGATGCAACCTATCGATGGGCTCGTGACCGAGGGGTGGATTTAACCATGGATGCAATTACCCAGGTTATCCATGACTGTAAGATTTGTGCTGCAATTAAACAGGCCAAAAGGTTAAAACCTTTATGGTACAGTGGACGGTGGTCGAAGTACAAGTACGGAGAGGCCTGGCAGATTGATTACATCACTCTCCCTCGAACTCGCCAGGGTAAGTGCTATGTTTTGACAATGGTGGAAGCAAGCACCGGATGGCTTGAAACCTATTCCGTGCCTCATGCCACTGCCCGTAATACTATTCTGGGCCTTGAAAGGCAGATTTTGTGGCGGCATGGCACTCCAGGAAGAATTGAGTCTGATAATGGGACTCATTTCAAAAACAATCTGGTGGCCAATTGGGCCAAAGAACATGGTATCGAATGGATTTATCACATTCCATACCATGCACCAGCCTCCGGTAAAATAGAACGCTATAATGGCTTGCTGAAAACCGCCCTGAAAGCATTGGGTGGTGGAACTTTCAGAAACTGGGATAAACATCTGGCAGAAGCCACCTGGCAAGTAAACACGAGGGGATCAATCAATCGAGCCGGCCCTGCCCAATCAGACCTTTTACATACCATAGAGGGGGATAGAGTTCCTGTGGTATGTGAAAGTAATCTGCTGGGAAAAGCTGTCTGGGTTTCCCCTGCTGCAACTCCAGACAGACCCATCCGTGGTGTTGTCTCAGCCCAAGGCCCTGGACACACCTGGTGGGTAATGCAGGAGGATGGTGAAGTCCACTGTGTACCACAGGGGAAGTTAACCCTGGCTGAAACACCCTGAACCAGAGTCTCATGCTGTTAATTTCTGTATAATACAATGTAAATGAGATGCGCATAATGTACATGGTATGGAATAAAGGGGTGGAATGTAGCAGGTTGAAGGAAAAAAACCCTGCTTGAAGGCTTACTAATTGAATTATTCCCTTCCATGTTACGATTTTGCCCATCTTATGGGATGAGAAAGTTTTCTCTCGCGGGTACTGCCCCTTTAAGAAGCTTTGGGGCCATTCGGCTACTCGAGACTTCCGGGGCTAGTTCGGGACTTGCGGGGCTGCTTCTCCGGACTGCTTCGGGGGGGCATTCGCAGCTCGTTCGCGGCTCCTCGGCGCTCCGGACACTCTCCGCTCTGCGGGAGTCACTGCAGGACCTCAGCTTCAGCTCCGGGGAAGAGGCTTTTTCTCCAAAATCCTGTGGCTTCGCTCCGGGGACCTTACAGGCTGCCGGAGTGGACCGTGCGCCGGGGCAGCCCCCGCCACGCCGCCTGGGATAGACTGCTCGCCTGGAGGTTTTTCTGCTGCTTTGATATTCTTCTCTGCTTCAACGAATTCGGTAGGGACAGTGCTTTTCCACATATTACAGCCCGGCATTCATAACAGCCGCGGTTTCTTTGTTCGCTCCACGAAAGCGCACACGTGGCCGGTGCCATTTTTCTGGACTGCACGTGGCGCCGTCCCCCTTTGTCTTTGTTCTTGTGTTTAAAACCCTCACCTTTCCATCCTGCACAGACTCTCAGATTTTGCATTGGTTTTTTCCTTGCATGTTATATATATTGTTCTAGTTTTAATAAAGTTTGTTTCGGTTTTCCAAACGTTCAGAGGTCTCACAAATCTTTTATTTTTTTTTTCCTTCTCGTATCTCTGCTTTTGAACCCTTTTCTCTCCCGGAGGAGAGGGGTTCAGGGATAGGGAAGGACTCGTCCCCGTGCATCGGCTTGCCTCAGCCGACCGGCGACACCCTCCTATTTCATTATGGCTGGCACAGTTACACAGTTTTTCAAAATTTGAGGTAGGTAGATTTAAGGTCAATAGGAAAACAGAAAGGTAACTGTTGGCTTCTTCATATATACTGAAAATGACCTTTAGGAACATTAGTTTTCCTAGAGCATTCACTGAGAGTGATAAAATCAGAAGAAATACCAACGTTAATAATTGCACTGATTTTTAATTACTTTATACAGAACAGCAAACCAGCTTAGATTCAAAGACAGAAAGAGCCATTGAGATCATGTTCATGCAAAGCATGAACTTAGAGACTGATTCAACACACTGAAGTAGAGACTTAGGGCTCAGTTCAGTTGCTTAAACAGGACCATCTGCCACCATTTGAGATCCTACAAAATATTCCAGAAACTGCAGGGCACAGAAAAATAAGAAAGATGATGTATGCAAAACCCTTGCTTCTTAGAGGCAGCTGGAGGCCAGACAACATGACCTAAGGAGTCCCAATTGATACTAAAAAATACATGCATCTTGGCAAATATACTGTGTCTCCTATTGGGTATAATGGAAGCTTAGAGATCTTGATCATTTGAACACTCCTACAACAGAAACTGATTTGAACTCTCTTAATGTTGAGATTAATCCCTCCTAAAGCTCAGTTTCATAGTACTATTGAATTCTTCAGTTCTGTCATAGCGGAACAGCCTGCTAACTCTCCTTCTCTCCTGCAATGGTAGCTAAGTGTCATCTTGTTAGCCATGTCCTTAAATATTGGAGGAAGATCAAAATATGCTGCAATACTCCTGGGGAATAAAAAAAGGATTATTCTAGACAGTATCTAGTGGAGCTGTCCTATCTAATCATAAGAAATTACTTAAAACTGGGTATATCCTGCAGAGCACCTGTACCTTACATTAAAAAAATTACAGTGGACATTCTTGAGTTTTCCTTTCCAGACACCTGAGTGCAAAATGTTTGATCTACGGGTCAGGGTACAGAGTTAGAGGGAAACCTAGCCAATTAAAAGGTACATTCAGTCTGTACACAGGATTCTTGTTCCAGGGTCAGACTCAGTTTGCTGAATCTCTTTTAGTCAATGGAGTCACCCTTTTTAGTCGATGGAGGAAGCAGGCAGGTTTACGAAGAGAATAATCACACTCCAAAATAGATTAATATATAATATAACGTAATTAATATAATATAATAAAATTGAAATACTATTGAACAACCTCTCTAAAGAGTTATTTTCTCTCTGTTGTCAATTAGGAAGCCACAAGTAATTATCTCAGATGTGGAAATCAGAGGATACAAGAAGATTACACAGATAAATGCTGTCTTAAATATTATTGAGACTACCCAGACATTTCTATATCAAGATAGAAGCTGAAATGTGGTTATATATATGTATGTATGTGTGTACAGTTATACATGTGCACACGTGCACACTCACATTTGCACTTGTATAGAAGCAGACTTCTCATAGATGAGAAGCAGCATTCTGAAACAAAAACTGGGGCTGGGGACAGACTTTCCAAATCATGTAAAATCATGTAAATCATGTAAATCAGACCGACTGAAGCTAAGGACTGTGTCTCATTCTTCCAAATGGTGTGGTAATGCATCAAAGGGGAGGCATAAGGAGGGGACCGGTGGAGAAACTGGTGTAACAGAGAAAATTCAGATATTTAGAAGTAGATTTGGGCACACGCTGGAGGAGTACATTATTAATGGACTCATTAATCTGTGATTCGATTTTCTCTGGGCAAGCAATGGTAAAATCAGTAGGTAAACCAAATAATAGTCTCAGTTTATGAGAGTTTCAGCTTTATTGGAACTGGAAATTAATAGTTCTGCAGTTCAGTGAGAAAAGATTTAAAATTTGTCTCTGATAGATCTTAATGTGCTAAAGAAAAGGTAAATAATTTTATCTACCCAAACTCAAATCAATTCATTAATTTCATTTGGAAATTAATATGTAAATAAAGCCTTATCAGCTGAAGGGACAGAAGGATACTGTTGATGACTTTCCAAAAAGTTTGGCAAGTGTTTATTGCTTCTCTTAGGCAATGGTTCCTGGTTTCAGCATTAGGGACATTAGGATATTAATCTTTCAACTCTGACAACATTGTACATCTGAAGAACAATGGGACAGACAGTGGTCTTCTACAAGTAATCATTCTTCCTGCTTAAATAAAGCATCCCTATGATGTCTCATAATCTATCATAAAATCCTTTTCATAATCCAGTGTGTAGGTACTGCAACTGCCTATGTTGCTCAGAATTATATATTTCATTACTATTGGTATCACGTTAATCTGGAAACAATCTTCAATATCATAGTTACGACCAATGTGCTCTTTTCACGTTGCCTTAAGTAGTTACATATTTCACTCTTGTTCCCATGTTAATTTTCTGTTCCTGAAGTTCCTCCTTGATGATTCGATGCTTATTTTGGACTCTGTTGTTTTGTGCTCATTAATATCTTCCTGGCCAGTGTCTGGAACATATGTCAAACACTAGACATTATTTCTATTAACTGAGCAGGTAAGAGTTAAGAGAAAATTAATCTATTTCTTCAAAGAGTTTATTGTAGTTTTCACTATGTACTGATGTTCAAAATCCCAAAGAAACCTCTGTTCCTCTCTTCTGTCTTTCAGATAAATTGGCCTATTTTTCGGAAGTTTCTAAAAAGATATTTCCAAGTGCTGTGAAGAAATGAATCTTAAATTCGAAGGAGATATTACTGTGTGGAAAGTATAAGGAATGTTAATACCTATTTACTCTAGAGCTGCTCTCATCACTTGTAGCTTTATGGCTTTAAATGGATAGATGAACACAGAACTATTAAGAGGAGGAGGATTCTCATTTTACAGGCATGCCTGGGCAAAATAAACAGCATTTATTGCATTGGTTTTGGTTGTCACAGATGTAAGAAAGAGTAGCTTCTCTTTTCATAGCTTACAACTGGACAAAAATCAAGACGACCAATGTAACTGCATAAAAATTGTGGCAATGGTGAAAGGTATTGATAATAAGGAATGTAAGATCAGGCTGAATCTTAAAATCAGTGACCTTGTCTACAGACATGCATGACCGAGAGCCTTATTTTCTTATTACCTCTCCTTCTGGTCAACGTGAGTTTGTAGGTCATACGTCCTTTCAGTGCTGCAGTTGTTCTTCAGTACTTCTGAGAGGTCTTCTTCATTCTGCTTTGATGTCTATACAAATACCCTTCCTCATGACTGCATAAAAGAAAAGTCAGTAATGGCTATAAGCCAGGGGCATTTATTACACATCGTGTTAAAAATATTAAGAAATTTATTTCAGATCAGGAATTTATGATTTCTCTAGACAGTGGACTTGGCCCTGAATCCACCCTAACATTAGGAATTTTAGATGGAGGCCTTGATTTTGAGTTTGGAGCAAATGCTCAACTCAAACACTCGTAATTAATAGCTTAGCTACACATAACTGGCAGTAGATCACAGACTACCTCATCTTTATCAACATGAGGAGACAGAAAGCACCCTCAGCCAATTTGAGAAGAATAAGAAATGTGAGCGAAAGAAAAGGTTTGATATTCCAAATAGTAGACCCTCATCCCACAGAGACTGTGATAAACTTCAACATTGGGCCAATAGGAACCTTACAAAGTTGAACCAGTAGAAATGTGAAGATCTGCATGATAGGGAATAAGGCCACATACCAGCAGGGGAATCTGGCAAGAACCTGGCTGAACACCAGTCCTGATGGAAAGGCCAAGGCAGACACAGTGGACATGAGGCTGAATATGAGCTAACAGTGTGCTCTTATCTCAAGTAAAGCAAATCTTGCCCTGCTATGCTACATTAGGGAAAGTGTGACCAATAGGGTGAAGTAAGTAATTATTCCTCTCTATTCAGCCCTGGTGAGGCTGCTCCTGGAATACTGCATCCATTTTTGAGTCCTCCTGATCAAAAGGAATGTGCAGAAACTGGAGAAGGCTACCAGGATGGTCTGGAGCCCAGAAGACATAAATACAAATATAAATTACTGAATAATAATTAATATGCTAACTGACAGAGTAGCATTACTTTCATGCATGTCGACTGCAGTATACAGTAATAGTCTTTTAGTGTTTTAATCTGTTTGCATTACAGTTGAGGACAGTTCCATTCTCAAAAATCTTGAGAAGAATTGTTAAGAGCAATTATTTTTTCAGAAGTCAAATTCATGCTTTACTCCTGCTTATTCATATTTTTCAAACCTTGAAAACAAAATTATATGAGAAAAAAATGGTAAAAATAAGTACTCTGAAAGACACCCTTAAAAGTTCCTATGTTTCCTTCCATCTTATATAACTTATTTTGTTTTATTTGTAAGATGATTTATGGGTAAGGTTAACAGTTTCCTTGGATATTGTCTTTCATTCTTATCTTTTTGGGGATATAAACAACCAACATTTTGGGGGATTATAATAAAAATCAAACCCTCTATTATGGTAAAAATAATTTACACACGTTTTACAGCTATGTGAATTGTAGAATCTTCAGGTATTTACGGTTTTTGTAACCGTCTAGTAGAAATTCTTTCATTTAATATTACATTTTTAATATGATTTGAATTTACCTAGGTATTGAGGCTTTCACATTAGGCGAATGCTCCTCCAACAAATAATTGGCTAGGTAATTATTCTTTATGTTCATCTTAAATGTTACATTTTGAATGTCAAGATATTATTTTGCATTATATTCTCTTATTCCATCCTGGATAATATATTGCTGCATGTAGTATTTTTTTTTTTTTTTTAGATAGCTATAGAATACACGTAGCATTAAAAATATCTGAATTCAATATTCAGAACAGATTGAAGCTCCAAAGAAAATCTGTCTATTAAATTGCCTGCCTTAGAGAATAATCACACCTATTGCTAGTGTCTTAAAAGTTAGGATGGTAGTCTAGGCTGCATTTCAGGATGGAAAGATTTTCACCTTGGGAACCCTGCAGGTTTGTTCTCTATCTCTTTCTTTCCTTCTCTCTGTAATTACAGAGAGAACTTAGGTTAACTCAGCTTTGGGACGGTACTGACAAAAGTATTTCATTGACTGCAGATAAGATAAGTCAAGTCACTTAGAAATTCCACCAAACATGTTGTACTGGGATTGTTACAATGATCAAAATCATAAACCCACCATCTACATACTCAAACAGTAAACACTTAGTGAAATCATCAGTCTAATTTACTAATATTAGTAAAACTTCCATGAGTCTGAATACTCAGAATTTTCCAATATTGAGTAAAAAAATTACAGTATGCCGTGTGACATGCTAACATCAATAATACTGTATCAGGTTCGCACACAAAACTAGATTCTTCTGACAAAGTAATAGCAGTGATGTAAATGTCCTGCACCAGATGGTGGAGTCCTCTGTATGACTTCAGCTGCACAAAGGCAGCAGAAAAAACTATTGATATTCTCCACAGAAATTTCTGCTTAGAAGTTCTGAGTTCATGAATGGTCGAAAGAATTTTTTCAAAACTAATCTTGGAACACACCTACAGGACAATTCAATTGCTCTCAGATACCTAGCCTGAATTGTCTGTGACTGACAACTTTCACAATGTAACATATTCAATTATCTAAAAGTTCATCTATTATTTCAAACTGTACTTATTGGTCCAATAAAATATTTCACATCTATAAACAGTGCATGATATAAACACCATGTTTTTAAGCAGCTGGGCTGATGAACCCTGACAGAATTCAAAGCATATACTAATTTTTAAGGATTTTTAATCTTTACTTGTCTAAACAGCCCCTTGGCATGAGGAATCACTGGTATAACTTGGTCCTAGCAGTATTTTATAAAATGTATAGCTATTCTTTATCTGATGAGAACAGGTTTTAATTTTTCATTGGCTCTTCATTTGTTCTCAAAACTACCAAGAAAATATATAATTTAGCACTAAAATATCCTAACTAGTTTAAATAACTCTTCATTTGAAAATGAATTGAATGAATACAGGCACTGAAATACCATCGCCTTTTACTTCCACTAAAATTAAACTTTAACATAAGAGAACAATTTGCTACTTTTTATGACAAAGTGTGTATTTCAATGTATTCTCCACAATCAGGAATTTCAACAGGGCTATTTAATGTTCCTGTAGATAAAAGAAATTATCAACATGACATGACCTCAGTCAAGACATGTTTTATCTGGTGTAAGTTGATATCTGGTACAATTAGAGCTTATACTCACAGAATATTGTCTTAGTAGACATATCTTCATGTCACGTAGTTCTTTGAGCAACTAAAAGATGGTCTATATTTGTTTGGGCCTATAAAAACAAATAAAAATATTTGAAATTACTAAAGCAGAGACACCCAAAGAATTAGCCATTCAGATTATCATACAAAATACTGCATTCTCATAAATAAAATCCTATAAAAAACAAAAATAAACAAAACCCACAAGAACCCAAGAAAAACCAAACCAACAAAAAGCTCCTCCTTAATGAAGACATTACAGATTAAAAATTCTTCAAGATAGTGAAAATTAATTCAATTATATTACTACTGTTCCTAAGACTTTACCTTCAACTTACCCTTTGTAATTGGTTTACACGGCAAGGTTTTGGTAGTGAGGGGAGGTTGCAGGGGCAGCTTCTATAAGAAGATACTAGAAGATGCCCCCATGTAGGACAGAGGCAGTTCCAGCATCTACAAGATGGACCTGCCATTGGCCAAAGATAAGCTCATCAGCAATGTTGGTAGAGCCTCTGTAACAGCATATTTCAGAAAGGGTAAAAACTGTTGGGTAACAGCAATTGCATCTGGGAGAGAGAATTGAGAAGATGAGAGAGAAACAGCCCTGCAGACAGAAAGCTCAATGAAGAAGGACTGGGAGGAGGTGCTCCAGGCACCAGAGCAAGAGTTTCCCCTACAGCTTGTGGTGAAGTCCATGGTGATGCATATTGTCCCCCTGCAGCCCATGGGAGTCCATGGTGGTAAAGATGTCCACGCTACAGCCTGTGCTTGACCTCATGCTGGAGCAGGTGGATATGCCCTGAAGGAAGATGCAGCCTGGGGAAAGCCCACACAGGAGAAGGCTCCTGGCAGGATCTGTGGCTCTGTGGAGAGGAGCCCATGCAGGAGCAGGTTTTCTGGCAGGACCTGTGACCCCATGAGGGACACACGCTGGAGTAGTCCATTTCTGAAGGGCTGTATGCATGGAAAGGGCCCACACTGGAGCAGTTTGTGGAGAACTGTATCCCACGAAAGGGACCTCACGCTGATGCAGGGGAAGCGTGCAAAGAAGAAGGAGCAGCAGAGACAATACGTTATGGACTGACCACAACACCCATTCCCCATCCTCAGGTGCTGCTCTGGGGAAGAGGTTGAAGAGTCAGGATTTGAGCCTGGGAAAAAAGAGGGGTGGGAGGAAGGTAGTTTTAGGTAGTTTTTTTATTTCTCACTATCCTACCTTGTTATTAATCGACAATAAATTACATTATTTTCTCCAAGCTGAGTTTGCTTTGCTTGTGACAATACCTGGTGAATGACCTCCTTGTCCTTGCCTTGACCCATGAGCTTTTTAATCTTATTTTCTCCCCCTGTCCAGTTGAGAAGGGGGAGTGATAGAATGGCTTGGTGTGCACCTGGTGGCCAGCCAAGGTCAACACATCATACTCTCCTATTTAATTCCCTTTGACTGCTACTATGCAGCAAGATTTATCATCACTGTCCAGAGGACTAATCTCTTTAAGTCTTATTTAAATTAATTGATAACACAGAGATAACTACAACAGTGCAGAAAAATGTGTAACTTCCTTGATTCTATGAGAGGGAATTACTTTTCCATTTAATATCTTATCAGAAATACAACAGAAAAACCCTTTGGCTTACAGCACTAAATGGGAGAGCTTTTATGGAGGTGAATGCAGAAAACTGCAGAAAATTTTGAGTACAAGAAACGCAAAAAGAAGTATTGGGTTTTGTGCTAAGAAGATAATGGCAGCATGTTTCAAAATACATAAAGCTTTGTAAGCTATCTGTGGTCCATAACACACTCAAATCAGGAACTCTTTAGGAGTCTAATTAAATTTTGAGCATCGTTTTTAGTGACTTTATTCTAAAGTGAAGGAAGGGAAAGGCTCATGCAAAGGGTGATGAGAAGCAGAATACCTTACAATCTTATTAATTCAAACATTTCATAAACTGTAATATCTGACATGACTAAAACAGTATAGTTCCTATTTTAGATTCATCAGAATGAGAAACTTCCTATTGCCAGGCAAAAAAACCCACAGCTCTTTTTTCTTCATCTGAATAACAGTAATGCCTAATTCATTATGTCTTACACTTAGAGTATTCACACTCTTCAATAGCACCAATAAATTCTAAAAATCTCTGATATTCATATCCTCAAAATCATGTCAAAATTATATTTACTTTATATGTACGAGTCAAAATTGCATGAAGAAACTCTGAACTATGAATACTGAGATAAAAGTTTTTCATATGCACATCACAGCTAAGTATCATGGCTGCAAAATGGTGGTATCAACATCATTCCCAAGTAATAAAGCTATTCACACACACACACAGGTGTATTCATATGTGATTGATCAAAAAAACCCTACCGTGGAAGAAGGCTCAGAGGAAATCAGCCCTGGTGATGGACTTGTGAAGCTCAGAGTAGAATATGGGGAGCGATCACAGCTGGTCAAAGAAAGATGGACTTATCTCAATACATAGGAGACCAGAGAGTGTCCAGAAGACCATTGCTTTAGATAAAAGCATCAGCTCTTTCTTTATCAGTTGGGTAGATCAGCAGATTGTGTAAACGTCCTTCCCATGAGTTAATCAAGAAAATTTTTGAATGTCTTCCTGATTAGTCAAACCATCATGGGAGAAGTGCATACATGTCTCAGCCAAACCTGAAGTAAAAAACCTGAGCGACCAACAAAATTAATTTTGAGGAGAGCAATAGGCTTGAATCTATGTATTCCTTCCCTGTGGCTGGGGCTGCCCAGTGTCACGATAGCGTATAGAGATTGGTGATGCAAACCATGTTTGTACTGTGATCTAACTGCACTACGATTGCTACGTAGTGCTTATCTTGTGATTTCACTATGTTGCTGCATCACTCTACTAAATGAAGTGAAGCACCAAGTATCTTCAAATTAAGTAAATTTGAAGTAAATTTGTTGTTAAAACATTAAACCTTCCCTGCATGGAGTACCTAAAAGAATCTGATCAGGAAATATTGGACTCCGACAACATATGCATCTTCCCTTTGGGAAAAACAAAATTCGCGTAACTGCAATTCCATTAAACCCAATGGATTATTTAAAGAAATGTGATTTTTGCAAGGGTTGGTTCTTAAGCATTAGAATTATTTGTCGTTATTATTTGTCTTATTTTAATGTCTGCTTTTCAGTTAGACCGTTAAGCATATTATTTTCAACTAAACATCTAAAGTAAAACTATTTCACTTTTAGCCTGAAGTTCTTATATTCATTTCAACAAGCATGACTTTTCAGGAACATAAGATTAAGTTATTTGCAAAACTGTGAAGTATTGAAGTCCAAAGATGCAGTTACGACTTCTGTTTTCCTATTATGTTCTTGAAAACGTATAATACATTTTTGAAAACTAAGGAAAAAACCACCTCAATTTTATAATTTATAGTATCTGCCCTATCAGGACATGGAATTAGATCATATCTTTAAAAGAAACCAAGCATAAATAGAACGTACCTTCCTACCTCCCCAGGGACTTATCTAAATGCTGAATACTTAACTCTGAGGATAAACATATTTTTTGCATTGGATGAGTGGAAAACCTATACTTAATATTTTAAAGTTTTATTTTGGCAAATTCCTTTTAAAAAGGTGAAATTTATAACAAATAATCATACAGAAATTCCTGTTAAATGCTTGATGTAGAACTGAGCTTCCATGAGAGCAATTTTACAGCTCAGATGCGGCAAACAGTAAACCTGAGAATTATGTTTAAAGACACCTTTACAGATGTTAATGAAAATCTTGATTTTCTCATTTGTCTAATGCAGGAAAAGAAGATAATTGTGTTTTCTTTATCTATTTTATTTCTGTTGAAATGGGCCTCTTTTTGAAAGGATTAATTTCCTGTTACTTCTGCTTACTCTCTTAATTCCACTCCTCTGACCAGAATATTCAGTTTACAAAATGTACTTTCTAAATTTGTTTCAGAACGAACCAGTAAGAAGCTTATAATTCCTTCTGTATGTTGACTTTAAATTTGTGATCTTTTCTAAAGGAACATCTCATGAACAGGTAATTTAAAAGGAAGATGTATAATCGCCACTGTATGGGTGCAAAGTCTTTGAGATATCATCAAAGCTTCCTGCATAACTGAAAGAGCATCTCAAAGGGAGATCTAGTGAGGCCTTTCCATATCACTTTTCTTTGAGTTTTTCAATCTGAATGATACCAGGGACTCATATTTAAATTTTTTCAAGGCTTGCAAGCTGAAAACCGATACCAACACTTTGAGAATGCTGTCAGAAGTCAAAATGTTATTGACAGACTGAAGGCACCATCCAAAAGGGAAACCATGAAATAAAATAAAGACAAGTGACAGGCTTAAAGTGAAGAAATTAAATGTCCATTTACTAAATATAGAAAACTATCTTGGGAACAGTGCATGCAAAAAGAATTTGGGGACTTATAAAAGGATGAATATTAGACAACAGTGTGGTAAAACAAAGAAAAAGCATGGAATAGTATTTGGGGAGGTAATAGAGTAAGTGCTAATAAAAAGCAGTTGCTCCCTTCTACATGGTATTGCTGAGAACTCTGAGGGAAAACTGCACGATAATGATTGACACTTCCAGAAAGTATCAGGGCGGAAAAAAGGGATACAATCAAGAGGAGTGCAAGAGAAAAACCATGAGGTCTGGAAAATGTGACCTAGGCAAATTGATGGGGAGGGGTGGAGGGAAGGGAGTTGTTGAAAAGAAGCTTCTTGGAAGAGATGAGGCCAAGGGGATATTCCAAAGCACAAACCAGCGATAAACCTGCCTGGATTCATACATATTCATACACATACATATGGGAAGGAAATATGAAGGAATTAATGTGCCAGATTCAAAGATACACCAAGTTAACTACCTGTGACTTGACCTGTAACAGGGCTACCTCATTTCCCCTCCACTGAGGAAAGTTCTTGAGTGCTCCTCCTGACAGAGTTTGAGAGTACATACTTTTGAAGATCCCGCTCCTGGGAGCACCATGAGTGGAATGTTTACTCATTCTGAAGAATTTCCAAGTATAAATTATTTCCTGAATGTTTTGCATAAGAACCTAACAAAGAACAGAAATTCAATTAATGGGTCCTTGTAACTGAGTCGGTATTCTTAAATAAAACAGGCTGATTCTTTGGCACCAGACAGTTGATATGCCACAGGTCTTGTCTGTAAAACTAAATTCTCCTTCCATGCCCTTCCCTAATACAGTGACCTTGGCTGTGTCGTCTACTGGGTGTAGTTTCTGGTCTGTGGTATTGCCTGTAAGACTGTTAGTTGGCACTGGTCAAACATACGTTACTGATCTTTTTAAGGGCATTCCATTCTTAACGTTTGGTTGTTGTCCTGTTCAATTTGCTAGTGTAGAAACAGTCTTCTGTTTATAAAGTCAGTATGGTTTTCACTCTATCAGTAAGCAGAAAACTCTTTCCTAGCAGTTTCTACTTTGTTTCCAGAAAAACTATTTTCTTCATATAAGTTTCACTGCTCTAAAATTTTGTACTTTCCTAAATTTTCTCACATAATAATAGGCTATATTTTAATTGTGATTTTTTTTTTGTTTGGTTGATTTTGATTTGTTTACCATTCGAAAATGGTTTTATATGTTCCCTTTACTTGTTTTAGTGTGTCTGCTGAGTGAATCATCTGTTTAAAACTCAAAAGTAAACGTGGAAGATTCCCACATCGAGAAAAGTACAATCAGATGCAGAGTGAGATATAGTTCACAGGAAAGTGAGTCTCACAGTTGCCATCAACTATGAAATATTAAGCTGAATAAAATTAATAGAAAATATGTGTTCCCTGCTAAGAGAGTAAGTTAAGCAAGTTACAGATGTCAAAAATATTCTGAAAAATTAAAGCTGCCTGTAAATTCTCTTATATATTTACAGTGTGATGTAAAAGAAAACAAGGAAAATATTTTATAGGGAACATAACATTTTATCACATAAATCATGTATATCTTCGGATTTCAGCAGTGCTTACAGCCATGATGCTCCTCTCAGCACATTGCCTTATCATAGAATCATAGAATAGTTATAGGTAAGAAAAGACTTTTACGATCATCAAATCCAGCTGTTAACCTAACACTGCCAAGTCACCACCAAACCACGTGCCTGAGCACCACATCTACACGTTTTTTAAATACCCCCAGGGATGGGAACTCCACCACCTCCCTGGGCAGCCTATTCCAGTGCTTCACAACACTTGCTATGAAGTTTCTCCTAATATCCAACCTAAACATCTCCTGCACAAGAGACTGTTTCCTCTTGTCCTGTCACTTGTTACATGGGAGAAGAGACTGACCCCCACCTCACTACAACCTACCTTCAGGAAATTGAAAAGAGTGATAAGGTCACCCCTGTGAGCCTGCTTTTCTCCAGGTTAAACAACCCCGGTTCCCTCAGCTGCTTCTCATAAGAGTTATCCTCTAGACCCTTCACCAGTGTCGTTGCCCTTCTTCATGCGCCAGCATCTCAATGTCTTGGAGTGAGGTGCGCCAAACTGACACAGTATTGAAGATCCAGCCTCACCACGTGGAGTACAGGGGGACAGGATCACTGTTGTGATGCAACACTGCTGGCTTATGTTTAGCTGATTGTCTACAAACACCCTCAGGTGTCACTCCTCCCCAATCCTCTATAGAATTCCATGGGGTTGTTGTGACCCAGGTGCAGGACTCAGCACTTGGCCTTGTTGAATCTCATACCATTGGCCTTGGCTTATCGATACAGCCTGGTCAGATCCCTCTGAGGAGCCTCTCTACCCTCAAGTAGATCAATATCCCTGTCCAACTTAACGTCATCTGCAAATTTCCTGATGATCCCCTCATTCAGATAGTTGATAAAGATATTAAAAGGGCCCCAATACAGAGCCCTGGGGAACACCACTTGTGACCGGCCACCCATTGGATTTCACTCCATTCATCACAACTCTTTGGGACCAGCCATCCAGCCAGTTTTTTATCCAGTGAAGAGTATGCTCATCCAAGCCATGAGCAGCCAGTCTCTTGAGAAGAATGCTGTGGGAAACAATGTCAAAAGCTTTACTAAAGTCCAGGTAGACAACATCCACAGCTCTTCCCTCATCCACTAACTGGGTCACCTTGTCATAGAAGGAGATCTAGTTAGTCAAACAGGACCTACCTTTCATAAACCCCTGCTGACTGGGCCTGATCACCTGCTTGTCCTGTACGTGCCATGTGATGGCACTCAGGATGATCTGCTCCATAGGCTTCCCTGACACTGAGGTCAGACTGACAGGCCTGTAGTTCTCTGCATCCTCCTTCTGACCCTTCTTGTAGATGGGCATCGCCTTTGCTAACCTCCAGTCAACTGGTACCTCCCCAGTTAGCCAGGTCTGCTGGCAAATGATGGAAAGTGGCTTGGTGACAACTTCCACCAGCTCCCTCAGTATTCTTGGATAGATCCCATCTGGCCTCATATATTTTTGTGTCTAAGTGGTGTAGCAGGTCACTAACAATTTCCCCTTGGATTATGGGGGTCTCATACTGGTCCCCATCCCTGTCTTTCAGCTCCAGGCATTGGGTACCCCATGAACAATTGGTCTTACTATTGAAGACCGAGGCAAAGAAGGCATTCAATATCTCAGCCTTTTCCTCATCCTTGGTCACTATGTTTCCCCCACAACGAATAAATGATGGAGCTTCTCCTTAGCCCTTCTTTTGTTGCTAATGTATTTATAGAAACAATTTTTAACGTCTTTTACGCTGTAATATATTGACGTAATCCTTGGAACTGCTTACTAGAAGTGAATTTCAAAGCTATCATCTATGCTATTAACTCACAGTGATGGATGTTGAAATACAAGCTATTAATCTAGTGATTCCTGTGTACAAATCATGATATATGATTACTGAAGCCTATCAATGTTATAAGAAAACAATCAGCAGTAACAGCCTGTCAGTAAAAGACATGCAAATAAAGTGGTCATGTAAATTGAAAAATGTTAACAAAGACAAAGAAGCAGCACCTCATTCCTGTGCCTCAGCACGAATGTCCTTCCGGACCAATTCTAGAGAGCAAGAAAGCATACACTTTTGAAGAATCGATGAACAGAAATAGATCAAACCAAACAAGTCAAGAAACAAACTGGTTGCAAGCCTAGGGAGAAACGAAACTACAGAAAATCTTCACCCAGGAGAAGCTGTCCTGGGTGTACCCACTTGTTCTATTAGAAAATAAAAACAGGAGGGTTACAAGTTCAGGGACTAGCCCAGTGCTGAGATCAATATCAATTACAGGGTGGGATGGCTTGTCTAAGAGGCTCACATCCCGTGCTAAGACACTAAGGCAGAAAATAAAGGATCTGTTAAATATAAATCAATAATTGCATTTTTATTTCTAACTTTTTTTTAGTGGCTTTTTACAGCTGAAAATGCCCATGGGCCCAGGATCCTGTTTCAGTCCAGTCCAGGGCTGTCAGTTCCCACAACAGCAATACTACAGCTCCACCCCAGCTCTGCCCTGATCAGCCATGGACGGGTCTGACCAGAGCAGGGTTTGAACATGCTGACTTCCCAGCCCAGCCCCATCCCATCCCCATGGCCCTGCTGTTCTGGGACTGTGTCTGACTCTGTTTCTCCTCATTGAGTGTGAACCTCTCATGACCCTCACTCATGGACTGACATCCTGGACTGGCCTTGGTTTGGCCTCACCCCACGTCGGTGGGCAACAAGAGAGATGTAGAAACTCATGCTCTTCTCATAGTGTAAACATTACAAACTAAAAAGAAAAAAAACCACCCGAAAACAACAACCCAAAACCAAAAAAAAAAAAAAAAAACCCCAACAAAAAACCCGAAAGTAGAAATTAGTAAAATGTAAGAAATAATTTACACCAGCACTCCTCTCCCCTGCATATCTAACACTTTATAGTGTTACACTGAAGGAACAGTACAGTCTTCTGATCGGCAAAGTGGAAGAGAGCAAAGCTAGAATGTCACATGATCAATTTCAAATGGGTATTTTTGGAAGCTTCTTACTGGACTGCTGTGCAACGATTAAACTTCAGACTTTGCGAGCATCTTAAGGCAGAATATTTCCTTGTATTAATAATGCTCTAATAATAATTAAAACTTAGGGTTATTTTCCTCTTTAGTAGGTAATAAAACATACAAGAGAGGGCATTAATATATTCTATTAGTTCAATAAATCCTTGTATCATTCAAGTTAAGAATTTAATAATTACAGTCTAAATTTATATAAAAAATGTGTTATGGATGCAAAATCAAAAGGTAGGAAATGCCCAGATTTGGTCTTCTAGATAACATTACTTCAAGTCCTTTCTACAAATGCTGTTTTGATACAGCCTTTAGTTAAATTTTTTTTTTGCTATATCTCTGCTATCTTTATCCCATATCAGTAATTCAGTGAGTAAATGTGTAATCAGGTTTCTAGAAAAGATCAACTATGTTTTAAATCAGTTATTGTCAATAGAATAGTTGTAGATATCAGAAGCTGAATAAAAGGAGTAGGAGCAAAGCAAATTTGGTCTTGTGACTGTGGAAGCTGACTGTTGCTGCAGAGGACAGAAGTCTGCTCTCTAACTCTGATCTCTTATAGAGAAATATGGAGCAATTCAGTCTTGCGTGTGTTGGCTTTTTGGTTTGGTTTTTTTTCCCTTCTTGTGCTTCTTTCTTATGTCTAGGAATATTATACAAGAAATAACTAATACTATATTAACTATTTTTGTCAGATCCTGCTTCTGCTCAGGTAGGATTTTCTAAATGGAACAGCCTACTACTTTCTAACTTGGATTAGAACACGAATGAGAATGGGAATAATATGTTATAAGAAAAGTGTTGAGGTTTCTGAGGATTTTGAGTGTCAGGGATATTTTGAGGTTTTGACATTATGCTAATTAGCATTTTTATCACAGTGAATCCAAAGGAATATAAAATTATTGACTATTTTATTAAATACCTTAGTATAAACAAGTAAGCAAACAGTCTGAAGAAAAAAATAAGATGAAGATGGGTAAATGTGGACTTATTAGCACAAAGAAAAATTAAAATAAACTCGTTGGCTTCCATAATCTTATTAATTACGTGATAATGTGTGTGTTCATTTGACAAGAAATGCTCGTGTAGGTATTATCATAGCGGTAATTTGACAAGGAGCCAAGCAGCTCCAGAGATTTGTTTTAATAGACTTAAAAGCCATTAATGGTACTGATTATCTCTGAGGAGCATCTCATTACTAACACCAGCATTTTACAGTTTGACCCTGAGATAGTATTTCTTCCGATTTCTTGAAGATTTTGAGTCACCAAAAGAAAACAGGAAGAAAATGACAATTTGCCTTGCCTGTTCTACAAAGTGAGCTATGTGTCAGAAACATAGGCACGACCTTTATGCAGTGTAAATGACCTAGTGTAATTGCAACATTAGTATTACACACCGGTAACTGATTTGAGAATTAGTAGTAGGAATTTTATTTTGAAGCTGTTAATCTCTAGTGTATACAACATTTTGAATTTACTAACTTTTTTCAAAAAGGGCAAATGGATTCTATTCAATCTGACTTGAGACCCTGTTTTGAATCATTCCTGTTCCGTCCATAGATACTCGTTTGTATTTGCAAGAATTCGAGTCGGCTTTAACAGCCCTTTAAAAACATTTTCAAAAAAATCTCAAAAAAAAATAACACTGCCTGTCTTTTTCTCTTCCAGCTTTGTGTTAAATGCTCTGCTGACATCTGCCTACAAATCTCTTTTGATTATGATGATTAAAAACTCAATTAAGCTGCTAATTTTATTCTCAGCTTTTTCAATCATGACCTCAAAGATGAGAAGGATTTCTCCCAGATACAAACAAACTCATCAACAAAAGCAACCAGACTTAGGGAATGACATTTCTAATATAAAGAAAAATTGATCTAATTTCCTTATCTTCCTAGAACCCTAATTTCCTTATCTTCCTAGAATAACTAAATGTGTTTCACAGAAATATATCCTTCATATTCCTGGGAATTCAATGTTTTCCCTGTTGCGAGAATAGCGGATTAGTAACTTTGTGCTTCCAGGTGGAGGAATTCCAAGACCAATGGTGAAAGGCCACAGCTGAGAAGAGAAGGAAAAGCGGGAAGGGGAGGCGGGAGGCTGGATACATTTACTTGAGATCAGAAAAAATGCTGTTTTCTCTAAGTTTTTGCAAAAAACTCCAATGAGCAAGTAGAGAATATCCTTCTCCCTTTTGGGAATGAAGTATGTGATAGAAAACATGAAGATGGCTGCTCTTAGATATTAAGGAATAAATGCTTTACTTGCTACCATAATTTATTTGGTTATTTTGAAAACAGAATTAAACCAATTAAGAACATTAAAACCAGAACTCCATAGTGTTCTTTTATTCCAAAATTTTAATAACTCCTTACTTACAATGCCTTACTTTTTCCTAAACCCCAGAAAATTAGTTAGTTCCATTGGACAAATTATATTCATAATTATTATTCTAAACCTTTGATAATATCCTGGGCACAGACAATTGTGTTTCATCTTCTATGAAAACAAGGTGTGTAGTGGCAGAAAACACAACAGTAAGATAATGTGGTTCTTTTAAGCAAATAATTCCATTGCTGAACATTTTCATAATCTGGTTAAGTTATATTCAGTGCTTGGCCCCAGCCCACTATAAAACTCTCAGTACAGCAATATTTATAACTAACAACAATAATATCTTGAAAGAAGAAAAAGCAGTGCCATAATTTTCCTTCTTGTAAGAAATTCTATGTATTTTTATCTTTATTAAACACAACACAGCATAGATATGGTGTAGCTCTGTATAACTGAATTTTTCTGGGCTTCTTCAAAATGTCTTCGAAAAAGAGAACAATCTCATTTGATTTGCCAGGTCTTTAAATATTTACATTTCTTCATGTGCCTCATACTGATTCTTTTCTAGAATGTTTTGTTTGACAGTATTCAGCTCAAACACTTCTAAGACTTTTAAGACTAGCACAGACGTAAAGATCTGGGAGGGTGTTTTTCAACAATCAAGGTTTACTAAATCGCAGAATCATCAAAACAGAAGAAATTAAGGCAAAACCTGAGGATGGAGAAGGATGAAAAGTTGGAGGCTAGAAGCTGAGGAATAATGTTGGGAATGCTTGGAATGGCTACACTGGGAACAAATCACCTACAATTATTCAGCAACATCGTCTTCCAGAGTCTGGAGCTAGATTTAGCAATTTGAACAACATGATACCGATCTCTGCTTGCATCTACTCCACACAAAAGCTGAGGTCTGTGACTTTTATCACTTAGACGCTCATCTTAAGCTGTCAGATGAGTCTATATTGTAAATTCAAATGTCTAAAATGCTCAGATGATATAACTTGCAAGGCAGGATAATAAAATCTTTGTTTTCACTTTGCACTTAAGAAAAAAATGGTAAAAAGACTATAGTAAAAAGTTACAGTTTCAGATCATGAACTTGAAGATCATAAATTTCAGAATTAAGTCTTGCCTGTCAAAAGCAATTGCCTCTGTCTTGCCTATATTTAGATATCTTTTGAAAGCAGCATTAGTGACAGAATAAGAATAGTTGAGGTTGGAATGGACTTCTGGAGGTCACCTAGTCCACTTCCCCCATTCTTATGGAGAGCCTGCCCCACCCCAATCCATTTAGGGCCTCATAGAACAGCTTGCCCAAGACTGCTTCCAGATGGCTTTCAAGTATCTCCAAGGATGGAGATTCTACAACTTCTCCAGGCTACCTAGGCCAGTGTTTGGTTACCCTCACAGTAAAAAAGTGTTTATTTACATTCACATGGAACCTTCAGTGCTTCAGTTTGTGACCATTGCTTCTGGTCCTGTCACTGGTGACCATTGAAAAGAGACTGGCTCCACCTTCTTTTTACCAGCTTCAGGTGTATATATATATATGAATTGATGAAATCTCCTTGAGTCTTCTCTAGGCCCAGCAGTCCCGGATCTCTCAGTCTTTCTTCATAGGAGAGGTGCTCAAGATCCTTAGTCACCTTTGTGGCTCTCTTTTTAACCTCTCTAGTATGTCCATGTCTCCCTTGTACTGGGAAGTCCAGAACTGGACAGAGTACTGCAGGTGTGGCCTCAACAGTGCTCAGTAGAGGGGAAGAATCACCTGCCTTGACCTTCCTCCTAATGCAGTCCATTACCTTTCTTTGTGGCAAGGGGACACTGTTGGTCCATGTGCAACTTGGTGTCCACCAGGACCCTCAGGTTATTTTCTGCCAAGCTGCTTTCCAGCTGGTTTGGAAAATTATAGCCCCCAGAATGTACCAGTGCACGAGTCCTCCCCAGGTGCAGGACTTTTTTCAACTTCATGAGGTTCCCGGCAGGCCATTTCTCCAGCAGTTATACCATCACATATTGTTTTCCACATAAACTCCAAATTTTTTTTCAAGGTGGAAAGGTCCAGAGCTTAGCATGTTTTAGATAGATATAAGAAACCAGGCTTCAAATTGCAGAACACCTGTTCTAGAAACTGGAAAGTTTGTACTTAAGGTGGCGTGAAGTAAAAGGTCCTTTTACAGTCAATACAGAAAGAGGTTTTGTGTTGCAGTACTGCTGAACACTTAAAAGAGCTACTGAGCTTATTTTAGATATTTTTTCAAATACAAAATATGACCAAAGAATGCTTAAGGCCTGCGGTGGGTTGACCTTGGCCAGCTGCCAGACCCCCACCCAGCTTCTCTTTCACTCCCTCTACTCAACAAGACAGGGGAGAAAATAAGTTGAACAAAGATAGTGAGTCAAGGTAAAGATGGGGAGATTGCTAACCAGTTGCCATCATGGTCAAAATAAACTTGACTTGGGGAAAACTAATTTAATTTAATTATTTGCTAATTAAAAATAGAGTAGTATGAGGATAAATACAGAAAAAAACACTAGAACACCTTTCCTGCACCACTTTTTTCTCGTGATCAGCTTCACTCACTCCTTCATTCCCATCAAGAGTCACAGAAGCGTTTTGTTGGAGAAGACCTTTAAGATCATTGAATCCAACTGTTCACCCTGTCCCTAAACCATGTCCCTCAGCACCACATCTACGTGTCTTTTAAACACTTCCAAGGATAGGGACTCCTCCACCTCCCTGGGTAGCCTGTTCCAATGCTTAACAACCCTCTCTGTAAAGACATTTTTCCTAATATCCAACCTAAACCTCACTTGGTGCAACTTGAGGCCATTTCCTTTCATCCTGTCACTTGTAACTATGGGAGAAGAGACCAATCCCAATCTTGCTACAACCTCCTTTCAGGTAGTTGTAGAGAGTAAATCTTCCCCAATCTTCTCTGTGCCCACCCACCCCAAGTGGCATGGGGGAGTAGGAAGCGAGGGTTACCATCAGTCTGTAACAGTTTGACTCTGTCACTCCCTCCTTACTCTTTTCCCCTTGACCTCTTGCCCCTTGACCAGTGTTGCCACATAGACAGGGTGCCTGTCGCATCATCTGAGATGATGTGTAGGGCCCACTACTGCCATGGAAGGTACGATTATGTCAAATCACATTACCATTGGTAGAACCAACAGGTGGTGTGCATATTTGACTGTTCTGGTCTGATGACCCGGGCATCAAGTGTCCCTGACAATCTGCTGGAGCCATGACCTCAGTTATAATCTTGTGCTTGCTGTTGGTGATTGGGTGAGTTGCTGTGTGGGTGTGTTGCTTCTCATCTTCCTTACTGCCTCAATAAAGTTTGTTTATAACATGTTGTCAGACTCCCTTACTGTTCAGACCACACCCCTGCTCCCAAGAGGGACCTTCCCATGGGCTGCAGTCCTTTGGGATAAACCTACAGCATGGGCTCTCCACAGACTGCAGTGTAAACATCTGCTCAGGTGTGTTCTCTCCACGGGCTGCAGGGAAATACTTGCTCCACCCTGGTCTCTTTCAAAACTTGCACAGGCTGTGGAAAAACATCTGCTTGTGTGCTGCCTCACCCTGCCTGTTCTCTGACCTTCATGTTCACAAGTGTTTCTCGCACTTTGGGGGTTTTTCCTCACTCCTCACACAGTACCGTGTGGTATTTTGCCATTGCTTAAATATGTTTACAGAGAGACACCACCAGCTTCACTGATGGGCTCAACTGTGTCCCCCGGTGAGTCCATTGTGGACCTGTAGTGCCTGGCACAGGGAAACACCTGGCCTGCAGAGGCCACCCCTGCTGTTGCCCGGCTAAACCCAATACGAGGCCTAAGAATTACAGTCTGTCTTTAAAAAGTGCATTGGTCCTAGAATGAGCGGCTACAAACCAAGAGAAGTCTCAGAAAAAAAAAAGGAAAGAAAAAAGAAAGAAAGAAAATCAAAGATTAGCCAACTGAGACTGAAAGGCTTATAACAAAACATTGCACGCTAGATGATTCCATGCTGCCTTTACGTACTACCAAGCATAACAGATTAGTTACTCAGTAAAATAACATGTTTTCTATAGTGCACGTGGAGTCCAAAAGGCTTTTAACAAAGTCACTTTTCAAAAACGTCATAGGAAACTAAGAATCTATAGTACGAGAAATAAATTTCTTGCACAGAGACTGGAAAGATAGGAAGTAGATTATAGAAATAAACAGGGATTTCTTACTGTGTGAGGAAGTGACCAGTGGAGATCCATGGGGGTCTGTGATAATACCTGTGGTTTTCAACATATTCATAAACATCTTGGCAAAGTGTGAGATAAGTTTTTTCAGGATAGTAAAACTCAACCTCTGTGGGGAATTGAAGAAGGATCTTGTGATACTGATGGAGTGACAACGAAAAAAACAAAATTCACTACAAGAAAATGTAGAATTATGTAAATAGAGGGGAATTCCATCTTTTCACATAAAGTAATGGGATCTAAACTGATCATTTCCATTCTGAAAAAGTTTGTGATAGTTATGACACATAGTTCAAAGCAAATATCATCTCAGTGCTCAGTAAAGATTTAAAACAAAAAAATTATGAGACACTTTTATGAAAGGAAGCCTGAAGGCTGCCTTTAGAAGGGTATGATTAAGTAAGCTTTAACTGAAATCCACAGAAGATAAATAAGACTGAAGTCAGAAAAATAATTAGTGGTTTAAGAGGGTGAATAGAAATTGATGAATACTATTGCTTCCAATAAAGAATTGGGTTAGTGTCAAATAAATCTGATTAGATTAGGTTTTCATATTGAAGAAAAGGAGGTTCTCTTCATTAAATAAGCAACACTTTTATGGAAAATGTTGATTACATCTGATGTAAAATAACTAAAACTACCTACCACTGCATAAAAAGGCTCCAATTCGCTCTGTGTTTGAAGACGTACCTATTGCAATCTGATTTTGTCAGAAACTGTCCTCACAGAGCCCAGGATCCACTCCAATAAGCTTTCTCCTCCTGTTGATGCAGATAGCCAAATTGCTGATAAATTTGTGTGGTCACAGGCAGAAGAAATGTGAATACGAAGATGGCAGAGAGTTTAATCTTGCAAAGCAGCAATGGAGGAAGGGGGAGATCAAACTGATAGGAAGTGTGAAAGAATGAGACAAAAGCTAGCAGTAAGAGTTCACCCAGCTATGGCCCCACCACCCATGTCAGTGCCAGTCTGTACGTTGTGGAGGGCAGAGAGGAGGCAGTAGTGTGCAGGTAGTCTACCTTGTGGAACAGGTGATGAGGTATAATGGAGAGGCTGGACCACACAGGACCTGCCTCTTTTGCCATCAAAGTGGTGTTAGGTGTAGTCCTTGGCTTCTCTGGTATGAGAATGTGAAGAGTTGCAGTCCGGAGATCTCAGGTGGTAGGTTTCATGGAAGTATCACCAGGGATGATGCAGGTTTCAGATCAGTGAAAATGACACAGCCCAGCATTGCTGGTCCTGCCCTGTCAGTGTCTAACCCCAGCTGGCAGCTAAGCAGCACACAGCCGCTCGCTCAATTTCCCCCAGCGGGATGGGAGACAGAATCAGAAGGATAAAAGTGAGAAGACTCACTTAGGTTGAGCGGGTTGAGAGAAAGACAGTTAAACAGGTAAAGGAAAAGCTGCGCGCACAAGCAAAGCAAAACAAGGAATTCATTCATTGCTTCCCACCCGCAGGCAGGCGTTCAGCCATCTGCAGGAAAGCAGGGCTCCACCGTGTGTAACTGTTACTTGGGAAGATAAACACTCTAACTTTGAATGTCTGCCCCCTTCCTTCTTCTTCCCCCAGCTTTATATGCTCAGCATGAGGTCAGAAGGTATGGAATATCCCTTCGATCAGTTGGGGTCAGCCGTCCCCGCTGTGTGCCCTCCCAGCTTTTTGTGCATCCCTTGTGCCAACTCGCTGGCAGGGCAGTGTGAGAAGCAGAAGATGCCTTGACTCTGGGTAAGCACCGCTCAGCAATAACTAAAACATCCTTGAATTTTCAGTGCTGTTTCCAGCCCCATGACGATAGCCCCCTGCTAGCTACTGTGAAGAAAATTAATTCTGCCCTAGGCAAAACCAGCGCAAGTCTCTATTCACATGCACTCAGCAGGAGAAATGGAGGCAAAGCTGCAAGGAACGAGAGTGGTTTCTCATGGCAAAGCCAAAGGAAGTGAGTGGGAATGGTCATCCTCTCACTGCTGCCCATAGTGGAATCGGGTACAGCAGAGACAAATCCTTGATATGAGCCTGCATGGACAGTCTTTATTATTTTTACACTACATTAAAGTGAAATCAAGAGTCACTTAAAGTATATATGCTCCCACATAATATCTGCTAGAATATGTGCTGTGCATAATGACTTTATGAAGTCATTAGGCAAGGGTGTCTAGAATATTTTGAGCTACAAAACCAATAATGATTTGTGTAAGTCATTTTTGGAGACATTTAGGACTTTCCTAGGGAAAATCGGAAATAAAATACAAACAATACTCCCATAATAAAAAAAAATCATAAATGGCTTCAAAATGGTTGAGGAAATAAAATCTGAACCATTAAACAATGAATTGCTCTTGGCTAGAAACAATAAGGAGCTTTTATATTTTTATGTTTTGAGACAATGAAGAAAGTTGCTTATTAAATCCTAGGGCCTTTTTTTTTCTTCAATATAGTGCTGGCTTATTCCTGAAGGAAAAGAAAATAACCAAAACAACCAAACAACACAAAAGCAAAATGTCAACAACAAGTCCTGTCTAAAATTCATTTTGCCTTTTATATCTGGTGAATGTGTCTAAGATTCAGAGGAGTTGCAAAACAGTTTTTAAACACATAGAATTATTTTATTCATTAAGGAAAACAGTGCTTAAATCTCACAAGTGCACATCCCAAGTGAAATCGAATTGGCAGTTGAAAAAAGATGTTTACAAAAGATGTTACGACTTCCGGACCACCCTGATTTTTCTCCTTCTTTGTTAGATATCTGTACACTAAATTTTAAATACTTATTTCAACACCAGTCAAATGGAATGATTTTTGAAATGGAGATTATATTGTCTTGGAAAACTGTCAGGAGAGTGTTTTGAAAAACATATTAACAAAAAAAAAAAAAGAGAGAGAAAGAAAAAAAAATTTGTTGAATATCAGAAAGGACTAGCCAATGCCCACTAGTTAAGCAGGCACAAAATCCCGACCATAGATATTCCCACACAAATGACACAGCTCACGTGGGTGATCCTTAACCCATGACTGAAAAGGTCTTAAATTTCAGTCTGAAAATGGAACCAAAGTACTATTGCACTGTTGCTCATGTCTTTATTTGTTTTCTAATGGGGTAATCATATAACCTCTACACCACCTTGCCAAAGCACTCTGGAAGCTGCGTGTGAGTAGGGCATGGCATCCGTTCAGGTAAGCAGAGCTTACACTGATGCTTATTACAGAATCATAGGATAATCCAGGTTGGAACAGAACTGTTTTGGTCCCTAGGCCAACCTCCTGCTCAAAGGAGAGTCAACCACTGACATTGTTCAGGGCCCTGAACAGCTGAGGTTTAAATATCTACAGAGATGCACACTCCACAGCTTCTCTAGGAAACCTGATCAAGTGTTCGACTCCCAACATACAGAGAAAATGTTTCCTTATAGAGTCAGCTTCTCCCCATGTTTCAACATGGGTCGTTTGCCTCCTGTCCTTCCACTGTGCATGTCCATAAGGGTCTGGCTCTTTTTTTCTCTATACCGCTCCCAAACACTAAGTATTTGTAGACAGCAGAAAAGGTCTCCTCGGAGCCTTCTTTTCTGCAGGCTGAACAAACTCAGTTCTCTCAGCATCTCAGTGGCCCTCCACTAGGCTTACTCTAATATGTCCATGTCTTCTCATATTGAGAAAACCAAGACTGGACACAGCACTCTAGATGCATTTACTCTAGATGCCAGGAATTATCATCTTCCTTGTCCTGCCTTTCTCTTACAACCCAGAATGCTGTTGGCCTTCTTTGCTATAAGGGCACATTGCTGGCTCATGTTCAACTTTATGTCAACCAAGACCTCAAGCCCTTTCCTGCAAAGCTGATTTCTAGCCACTTAGCTCCCAGCCAGTGTTGTTGCAGGGGGTTATTTTAATCTTGGTTTATGTGTTTACCTTAGTCATAGTAGAACTTTACAAGGTTCCTCAGACCATTTCTATAACAAGTCCAGCACCCTCAAAACAGTAGTCCTATTTCTCCAGTATATTGTGTGCTTTCCACAGGTTGGTATAATGTGAAAACTGACTGAGGGTCCATTCTGTCCCACCATCCCAGTCTTTTACAAAGCCATTAAACAACACCAGTCCCAGTATTGATCCCTGAGGCATTAGCCCATGACTCAGTGGTCCAAGGAAAGTTGTGCAAATGAATGACTGTGAATACATCCCTAGCAGCTGAAGATGAAGTTTTGCATATGATGAATTCTGAGGTATGGATGATATTGTAATTCTCTGACTTGGTACCAAGTTTGATTTAATTGTGTTTTTCTATGTATTGCATGGGCTTGGTTGCTCTGGTCTTTAACTTTTGAAACCATTTTATGGATGGCATTCATACAGATAAAAAAACCAACCAACCAACCAACCAAAAGAAACCTAAAAGAGGGTCAGAGAAACTAATTTACATCACTAGATAAATGTCTTATCATTCTGGATCAGGAGCAATGTGAAAATAAGAACCATACCAGGATGTCAAATTAATCAAGACTTCCAGGAGGGTCATTATCATTTTATGCATTGCACAAATTAGGTACAGTGGAAATGATATATGTTTAATAGTGTAAAAGTCATCCCCTCTGATGTGCATTTTCCACATAGCCTCCGTGTGGGAAATAGTAGATATTTATCATTATTATTGCTATTCTCATGAAAGACATTCTTAGAAAAATAGCAAGAAGCTGAGAGTCCAGTTGGCTTAGATATCTTCCCCCTAATAGTCTGACTGTATCTTTCAAAGATAATAGCATAGAAGTATAATGTGACTTATTTCATTATTATCCTACCACTTCAGTGACACAGATTGCCAAGTCTCAGGATTTAAAGCTATATAAAACCATACTAAGTGGCTAAGAATAATGTAGAGTATTTCATATGCTAGGAAGAAAGACAATGTTGTGCATTTGAAAACAAATTCTAATGGCAAGTTTTTAATTGTCTATTGTTTAAATATGTAAATAATCCAGAATGAAAGCATTAAATAAAAGTACTTAAGGTGGAATTAAAACATGAAAGAAAAAATTACTTGATCTACCCCTTTGTCCAGTTTATAGATTACCCATAGTTAAATTTATATTACTCAAATACTTAGCCTAGATTCCATCTCACTTTGGCCACTAAAGAGAGACAAACAAGGCAGGAATTTATTAGTCAAAGCTCCATTTAGAACAAAATAAAGTGACTGGTACCTCCAAAGGGCAATTAAAAAAATGAGTGGAGTAACCTACCCCTTAAAGATGAATGGTTTGGCAAACATCGAAGTGGCTCATGATTTTTTTTCCCACTGTTTTTAAAGGTATTTGATATGAATCCATCTACAACCAGTGGTGATACGAGCTGTTTAATTCTGGGTGAGAAAAAGACATAAGAAGAGATTCTGAGAGGCACATCTGAGGCTTTAACATAGGGCTATTTTTGTCTCTTGAAATGAGACCTTGCTATTTTTTCCCCATGTAATTGGAAGGGTTACATAGCAGGTTACGACAGTGGAAATATTGCATTAAGACAGTAAGTGTGATACGCCTAAAAGTCACTGCACCGGGTATCGACATAATTTAAGTGCTAATTTGCATTACACAAAGACCATGTCATACAGCAAATCACTTACTGTACTGTTGTTTATGCAATCACACTGTAAAAAGAACTCCATGTACTAGAATATAGGTAACCACAATGTAAAGATTGTGTACAGGGAAAAGTGTATTTGTTAACAGCCCTAGGATTTCAGGGCCCACATACTGTTGTTCCAAATCCTGTTCTTCTGAATTTTGTTTCCACTGTGAACGCCTTTTTTGAATACTTTCTTTTCCAGCAAACAATGATTTTTTTCTGTTATCAGTTAGGTGGGCTGCATCATTCACTCCAGATATCCCAGTCCTTTAGAGAAAGTCATCTTCTAGATTTGGCTTTTTGTTACCTTTCTCAAGTGCCGCAGAGCTCACAGAGCTCAAGGTGGATGACAACCTTTGAGCCTGCAACTGTATTTGAGGTGCATAAAATGAGCTGTATGTAATGCACATATTGCTCTATATAAAGCATGTCCAAGAGGAGTATACCACATCCCTATATAGCGATCCGCTTCAGAGAGGACAGGAAAATCAGGCAGAATGTACACATGTACTTTCTACTGTAGTTCCATATTCAGATGTGAAGGGTGGAAAGTTGGGAAACTAAAAACAAAGCAGACTTTTTTTAAAGCAGTGTTAAAGAGAGTTGAGTTTATTTTTCAGAAATAATTTCTAGAACTTCAGCAAGCTCGAAAAACAGCAAGTAAGTCTGATAAAAATTAAGTGACTAAGTGCTTTGGTGAATTCTGAGTTAAGGATTTGAAGAAAATAAGGCTATAAAGCTTCATTCAGTTATCTCACATTTTATTGATGTAGTTTGCAAGCAGCATCAGCAAGTTGCTCTTTTTTTATCAGAAAGGTTTTTAAAAAGCATGTCCTTCTGAGACTGTGGATAATTATTTCTCCTCTCCGGTCACAAGGAAAAAGTGCTCAAATTATGTGGCTTAAATGAAATCAGGATTGAAGCATTTTATTGATTTATTAATGACGTAACTAACTGGCAATCCATTAACTGTGTATTCAGAATCAACATTCTTAATACCATAGATAAATCACAATTATAGATAAATTAGGAGATGCTAAGAAACACCTAGAAATTTATAAACAGCCTTGTAGAGCTAATCCTATAAAGGTCTATCCCCAGCACATATGCACATATATACATAGATATCCTGGATGTAGGGGCTGCCATCACCCCTTCCCCAATTTTGCATACCCCTCTGCTCCTCCTGATGCACCTGATGGTGAGGAAGCATCTTGGGAGGTGTCCCTGCACCCTGAGGTGGGATCTCTCAGTTCTGCCCTCTTCTGCCAGCCCACTGCTGGGTGCCAGCTGCTCCCAGTGCCCCACAGGGGGCTGTGCTGCCTGGTCTGGGCAGAGATCAGCATGCCCTGGGGACACTATTGACAGGGACAGACCCCCTCTGATGGCTGCTGCTTCCTCTCCACCGTCTCTCCCTATGTCACAAATGTCCATGATTCCTTCATACTTCTTTTAAAGACTGACCTCTTCAGAAGAGTCTGTCATTTCCTGGTTGCTGTTTAATCCTGCTGATGGTAATCTTCTTCTCTAACATGATTGTTTCAAACCCTCTCAAACAGTTTTATGCGTCCCATGCATGCACATCGCCCTGGTTACAACCACGTACTTGACCGTTGCTGCAAAGTGGGACGTTCAACAACAGTGGGGTACGTAGGTGCTTCCACAAGAGACATTTTCCTTCATGTGAATATTTCCTCTCACACTCAGGTGAGATTTGAGGGGGGCCAGCAGGACTTAGGTAGCAGTTACACTTAACTTGAGAACACTTACTCACATACTAAAACAATGGTTTACCAAAACCAGAAGTAACAAGAACTATCTGTCTCTTAAGGAGGTAGCAAGTAGGTTTTCTTTCATTTATATTCATGTACTGTTTTTTCCTCATTCATATTCCCTTGTTTGCATATCTGTGTAAATGAAAATTGACCTGAGGGGCCTATTCTCTAGTTCCCTTTGGTTGTTGCTATGACATTTGTGCCACATATATTTTTATTTTGTAATTGTGTCTTTGCTTTCCAGTATGTTCGGTGAGCAGATAGTAAAGGGAGAGATGTAAAAGCTACTGCTGCAGTCATGTATTCTTTTCAATGGATTCATTCATTACAAGAGAGTAATTAAACGACTGACAACAGATTTTAGATGGGTTTATACTGTTGATTTGGTCACTCTGGGTTTCACCCTAGAGCTCTGGTCCCTAGGTCCTTTGCTCTGAACTTATGCTGATTTGTTCCTGTGCATTCATGTTTAGCAAACCAGAAAGCTTCCCCCAGGGAAAAAAAAACAAAAAGTAATTATGAAGATATTTTGCTCCCTACAAACAATATGGACAGTGAAAGAGCTCGTTTAACACTTCCCACCCAATCTTCCAAGCTATTTTACTTCCAACAGTATAAGGCATGACAGGACACTTGCCTTCCCTCATACAACACCCTCACGAACATACAACACCCTCATGAACCTCACACATTGTATCTGCGAATACGCCTGTATGCATTCTGTAAAAACACTATTCCTCCAGGCTGCAGAGCATCCGAATTATTATTCAGCTAGCTGGTTAGTTTGTTGGCCTGTTGTTAACATCGTATAAAAATGTGATAATGACTGAAAGGCCCAGAGGCATGACTAGGACGCTGAGAAAAGAAAGTTGTTCACTTTTATATGCTTGGATGACAGCCAGAAGCCAGTGGCAAAAAAAATGTTTATTTAACTTTAAAAAAAATCTTTAAGTGGGGCATATGAAGCTTCACAATGAAATGTGTTGATCTGATGCATCTCAGCATACATTCACATAGTTATCTGAGCTGTGCTGGCTTCTAGAAGTTTGGGCACCTGACTCAAGATGTGGACCCTTATTTCAGCAGATATCCTAAACTCGCCTAAATTTGGCTGTGAGAATCTATGGATAAATCCCACTGACTTTGTCCCAGTGTGTTTTTAGCCTTTAGACTAAGTCTTTTAGGGAGAGAAAAGCAATACTGCCCTGTATTTCTGTGTGTGTTTTGTATAAAGAAATATTTATATTTTTATTCTAAGTAGTATACTTCTTTTTTTCTGTATTCATGGAACCCATTGCACACTTTCCCCTCCTCTGGGGAGGAGTCTGGGTCATATTCTCAGGATAGATGGTCGAGAACTGAAAGCTGCCCGAAGGGCTCAAGTCTGAAGAAGCAGAAATCTCAAAAGGGCGTAGAAGGACACCAGATGCAAGAAAATTATAATTTATTTCAAGGAAAGTTAGTTCTTAGGCTTAAGAACTTCCTTCCACTGTTCATACCTGACTCCATGGTAAACTCATTAGAGTCATAAAATTACTGAGGTAGGAAGCCTGGTCAGAGAAGGGTTAGCTAGGGCAGGTTGCTCAGGCTGCTGGACACCTGCCGTGTCCAGGCAGATTTTGACTAGCTCCAGCAATGGAGATTCCACCACCTCTCTGAGTAACGTGTTCCAGGGTTTGACTAACCCTGCTGTGATTTTTTTTTTTTTTTTTTTACTTTTACATTTAAGCAGAATTTCCTGTAGATCAATTTATGACTATCACCTGTTGTCCTGTCACTGGCACCTTTGAGAAGAGTTGGATTTTGTCTTCTTTGTTCCACCCCATCAGACATTTACAAACATTGATTTGGTCCCCCTGATTCTTCTCCAGGCTGAACAGTCACAGCTCTCTCAGCCTTTCCATATATGACAGATGCTTCAATATTTTATCACCTTCGTTGTCATTTGCTGGACTTGCTCCAGCATGTCCACATCTGTCATGTACTGGGGAGCCCAGAATTGAACACAGTACTTCAAATGTGTCTCATCAGGGCTGAGCAGAGAGAAAGAAACATCTTCCTTGACCTGCTGGCAAGGAAGAAGGGCTGTTGTCCTTCTTTGCTGTAAAGGTCCACTGCTGCCTCATGTACAACTTGCTGTCCACTATAATCACAGGTCCTTTTCTTAAAGCTGCTTTCCAGTCAGTCAGCCCTCAGCTTGTACTAGTGCATGGCTTTATTCTTTCCCAGGGGCAGGACATCATATTTGCAATTTTTTAATTTGCTGAGATTCCTCTTGGTCCATTTCTCAAGTCTGCTTCTGAAGGACAGCACCATTTGATCTATCAGACAAGCCTCCTAGTTTTGTATCATCTGCAGACTTTCTGAGGATGCATTCTGTCACTTCATCCAGATCATTAATGAATATGTTGAACAGATGCTTGTTTTCCTGCTTGTTGGGATGGACTGTTCTTGAGCTCGGAGAACGCAATCCTTGAAAATCAACCAATTCTCCCGACCACTCTTCACTACAGGACCCTCTACCTTGAGATTCTTTCAAGCAGGTCCCTGAACAGGACAAAGTCCACTCTCCTGAAGCCCAGAGTTGTGATACTGCTATTTGCCTTGTTTCCTCCTCCATAGCCACTCTAGCCAAAGCTGCCTCCAATATTCATTTTCCTGACCAACTGTAAGAATCAGTTCCAGCAGAGTGTCTCCCTTTGACCCTTAACTCTTTGTGTCAAGAAGTTGTTGACAATGTGCTCCACAAACACCCTGCTTTGCGTCCAGCCTGCTGTGTTGGCCTTCCAGCAGATTTTTGCTGGGTCTGGCTGGGATGGAGTTAATTTTCTTCACAGTAGCCCATTAAGGTGAAACGTTTTGGGTATGTGATCAAACAAGTGTTGATAACACCTCCATGTTTTAGTTATTGCTGAGCAGTCCTTATACAGAGTCAAGGCTGCCTCTGCTTCTCACATTGGCCCCCAGCAAGTAGGCTGTGGGTGCACAAGAAGTGAGGAGGGGTCATAACCAGGACAGCTGACTCAAAATGACCAAAGGGATCCTCCATGACATATAGAGTCACCTTCAGTTATAAAAAATGGAAGGGAGGAGAGTTTTGGGTAAGTATCCATTGCTTAGGGAGTGGCTAGGCATCGGTCTACTGTGGAAAGCGGTGAGTGATTTCCTTTGCATCACTTGTTTTGTTTGTTTTTCTCCTTTCTTCCCTCTTCATCTTTTCTTCACTTATTAAGCTATTTTTATTTTGACCCACAAGTTCTAGGATCTTTTACTCTTCCTATTCTCTACCCCAATCCTTCCGGGAGTAGTGGGATTTAGTGAGTGGCTGTGTAAGGCTTAGCTGCTAGCGAGGGTCAAACCACCGCATTCTTGAATTAATTGATGAAGGAAAATACACTCACAAAGGTTAATGGAACTGCAGAAACAAAGCCAAATGTCTAATTTGTATGTATGTGGAGAAGGGATTGAGTGTACTTGTTTTATTCTGTGTGAGTATGGAAGGGATTAATTTCTGTTACCAGAATTTAGAAAGGGCTTAGTTAGTATTTCTGCCTTTATCTAGGGGAAAAGTATAAAAAGAGGGTTTATAAAAGTCTAGGTCAGTTCTTGTCATTCAGAGACCTCATTCTCGAACCACGAGGACTCAGATGTTCTGTGTCATGCTCTGTTGTTGCTTGCTTTGGGCTACATGACTGCTAACATTATGCACTTAGCTCCTTCTCTGCAGCTGCTAATCACAATAGTGGCAGTCTAGGACCTGATGTTTAGGACTTGAATAATCCTACTTTGCTGAAATTAATTTGGATAGAATAGCAAGTTAGCCTCATGAAACTGTTTCTGTTAACAGCGAAACATGGTGATTGATGCCATCATCTTGACTTTGGAGTTCAGTTTGTTCAACAAGCTGGCTGAAATTGGTACTTGACTTCAACCTTGCAAAAAAAATGTGATATTCATCCAATTAGGTGTATAATCTAAGAGAAATATAGGATGGTTCAGGGCACGTACAGACACTTTCACAATAAACCTCTGAAAGATGCTACGTTCAGAGCCAACTAAATAAATGTTCTCCCAGAACTTATGTACTACTTTGGGAGCAGGCAGCACAACCTTCCAAATCCAGCATGCCTCTAGTGGACTTCCTTACACCAAATGATTTCTTACTGCCTAGCAGGAGTCCAGAATTGCCACAGAACTGTCACAGATACTGTCTCTAAAATAATAGGTTCCTAAAACACAGTAAGCTTACTGAGATTCCAACAGAGGACCACAGATAAGGCCCACTATATGCTAAAATTTCTGGAGGAACCTATGGGACAAAAGAGTTTTAGGACTTAAGTTTCCTTGGCCTGGAATTTCTTTTCTGTGAAAAGCATTCAATCCAGGGCCCTGAGTAAGTGGCTGCAACACTTAGGTACATGTTTATAAAACCTTCTATGAAGCAAAATTTACATTCCACAAGTAGCTTCTACTACAGTCTCATTGTGACCTCCTAACAGTGGACTGGACGAATCCTACAGCCAGCATCTGATGCCATGGATACAAATCAATTGCTTAAACACTGGTGTCTAAGGCCACTTAAAACACTTTAAGGCATCCTAGACATCCACATATCACTGCCACAAGTGACACACGATTTATGAGACACCTTTACTGCAGATAGAGTCCAGGCAAGCATCTAAATTTACATATTTTTGAATGACACTAGAGAGCTATATTTTGGCAGCTACACTGAGCTCCATCATTCAAAGCTCATTGAAGGGGTTTCATCCACCTGTGATTCAT
Source organism: Bucorvus abyssinicus (assembly GCA_009769605.1). Taxonomy (NCBI): domain Eukaryota; kingdom Metazoa; phylum Chordata; class Aves; order Bucerotiformes; family Bucorvidae; genus Bucorvus; species Bucorvus abyssinicus. The sequence continues at coordinate 130,827,393 of CM020024.1, forward strand.
GGAGTCCTCTGATGTAGCACAGCTGTGTGACCATGGCTAATTTTAATAAGAAAATGAGTTGTTAGTACGTGGGAGCATAACTGTAGTAGAGGCTGACCCTCACCCTGCTGACTGAAGACCTTGGACAGCAAAGATGTATTAGGGGTGCCACTTGAGTAGTGAATGTAGTAATGCTTTGCATAGTAGCTGGTTAGTCCTAGGTGATCTTATCCCTAGTCCTTCTGCTCTTAAGTTTTATATATCCTGCTTGCAGGGTACTTTTACTCTGTTCAGGTTTTGTAAATGGACCCAAAGGGAGCGTTATAGTGAATGATGTGTTCCTTCCCCTCTCATCATTTTCATTCAGAGATCTTTTATCATGCAGAGAGACAATACACAACATGTCACAACAGGTAAATCACAACAGGTGGGTCAACCCCTGGACCAAGAGTTACATAGGAGGTTGATCTCCACATTCAGCCACCTGTATTTATAAAGGACATAGGATCATGTAGCAAGAAACAGGTTCTCACAGGGGATATAAATAGCAATTGGCGACCATAAACATGTTTCTGTACTACAAAGCATGCAGATGCAGTTATGTATTGTGCATGTGCATCAGGAGAAAAAGTTTACAGCATATTATCCAGCAAGAAAAGAATTTTCGCAAGGGAAAAGTTTACAGCAGTATTATCTGGTAATGAAAGAAGTTTTGGCTGCATAAGGTATGTATTATGATTTTTAATATCTTACATTGATCAACAGCTTGTGTAAGAAGCACAGCTGTAGTGGATAAAACTACTGTTTAGCAATATTCAATTATGACTGTAAATTAAACCATAGTAATAGACCACTACAATAATGAGATAACTGTGAGATAAGTATGATAAAGACAGTGGATACTTCTAACAAATATGACATCGTGTTCTCATAGAAATACTAGTGGTCTAGTGTTACGGCTATGACAGGCAATCCCCAAATCCCTCAGCTCGCCCAGTTCTCTGCCTTCAAGACTCCTCTCTTGGTCCTGGCAGTCCACACTTACAGCGTAGAGCATCCAGGGGTATCCTGCCTGGTGTGTCAAGATGCCCTGGGAAGGATGCTCTGCAGCAGTTGATTCTTAGCCATTGGGGTCTTCGGTGTGATTGTCCTCTACTGATTCTACTTGATTTATCTTTTGGGTTGTCTTGTATCCCCTCCAAACATGATGGCCTGTGCCCTTCTGTTCCTTAGACTCTCATTTTTCCAGACTGATTGTTTCTGCTAGGTCAGTTTCTCAGATCCGGAGATGACTACTGTGTCCTCTGCTCACTATGTCCTTGTCCTGAAGATGTTTCTCTGGAGGAGTTGGTTCCCCCAAACTGATCCGGAGATAATCTTGTTTTTCTTGCTTGTTCTGCAGCTTTCTTAACTTCATTGTTATTTCATTTCTTATGTTTTACTCTGTTTCCTATGTATTTATTGTGTTAAAATAGAAGTTTGCTACTTCAACAATTATGTTGTGGTTTATAGGTACTCTAAGGGCTTATAGCTACACTAGATCAGTGATTTGTTTACTCGTTGTCATACTGAAAATAATGCCAGGCACAGGCAAAGCAAAATTATATCAAGGCCCATTTTTGTTTAACAGTCCTATCTACACCATGGTATTTAGTGACATCAAACTAAAGATTCGTATCTCGGCTCAGGATTCTTTTCCGTGGCTGTAGACCTGAGACCTCTTTGTTTTCCTCAAATTTTTTCTTACAGAATGAAGAAATTGTTTAAGACACTGGCTATCACGCCAGACATCACAAATGATGTCACCAGACTGCTTCAGAAGATGCAAGACCTGGACATAAGGAGTGAATATTAGTCCATCTGATCTCGGAATCAATGCTTAGTTGGTCTTGATATAGTTTATAGCATAAACTATATAGCTATGCTTATGTAACTATATCTTAAATTATGCTGTAGCCTTGCACTCTCAAGTCTAGGTATATCTAACATGTGAGAAGTAATTTATTATGTCAATTTTTAAAGTAGATATTATTTTTTCCTCAGTAAAATCTATCTAACAGGTTACTACATAAAGATCAGGAGACCATCCCTTACTGAAGTGTCTTATACTCTTCACATGGAAAAAGAAAGAATAGTCATGCTAATTTACAGATGGAAAGAAACATAACATAATTTGACTAATGTTACAGAGAATGAATATTAAAGACCCACATGCAGTTCTGCAAGTGTGCTCAAAAGAAAGAACCACACATTTTTAATAACCCTAAAGACACTTGGACATCACCTGCCTCTGACTGAAAGGCTGTGTGCTTGACCTAGCAATGAATTTCTGCAGAAAATACAGTAGTGGCTGGTGACTATCAGCCCCTCATTAAAATTTGACAGCGTAGGCACAGGCGCAACAGGCACAGCGCTCTTTGTAAAAGAATAAGATACAGCAGATTGCTACTACTTCAGTACAGCTTACCAGAGGCAAAACTTGATGTGCTCAGTTTCTAAATAAATGAGGTAATATGCCTGTGAGAGCACGATCTATAAGCCTTAGGCCTTTTTCACTTTCCTGTAGTTTTGACAAAAATTTCCAGATAATATTTCCAAAGGGGGACTACTTTCCCCTGATGTCACGCATTATGGAAACAGTCCAGATTTTTCTCATTCAGCTTAGCGTAGTTGCATTGTGGGGACTCTTGGCAACGCATCCTGAATTTATCCAGGGAGTAACAGTCTCAGTTAGTCTAGTACGTCCAAATAAAAGTTTATATTCCCTTTTCAGATGTGAATCTTCAGTGAGATGACTTGGCCATGGTTAATATGACATTTGTCAGTAAACAACTCCATTCATGCAATTAAATCTTTTAAATTGTTTGGTTTCACTTAAGTACTTCTGAGCTGTTGCACAAGTTTAACTCTATTAGTACATAACTACCTGTAATACTGTATGCGAGAAGAATATTTTGTACAAAAATAAAATATATTAATACTGCTGTCAGGCTCCAGTTATATCAGAGAGCATTATGGATAACTAAGTATGCTAAAGAGTCCAGGTTAAGTCCCACTTTAATTCTACTCACTGGATTACAGAATTCTATTCATGATGTTCAAAGTGCAGAAATGTCGTTCTCAGTTTCAAATTCCACTTCAGTTTTGCTTTGATTTGTAAGTGATGGTTTGTGTCTGTTTCTTTGTCTTGTTTTGGTTTTAATTTGTAAAATGTTTTAAAATACATGATTTTGCTAATTAAGTAATAAAAAAAAAAATCATGGTTTAACTCAGGTATTTGCTGTGAAGAAACGAATTCACATTTCAGTTCCCACAGCTCCAGTAATTTGCAATAGTAAAGAAAATCACTCAACATCTGTTTCATGTTAATCACGTAATATAGTGAGAGATAACAGGTGTTTACAGAAATATTGGATTGTGGGTTTAAAAATAAGTATTGAAGTTGGGATTTTTGTGACAATAAATTGAAGTTTGAAATATTCTAATAAGTAGGATGTTTTCCTACATCTGTTTCTAAAATGAAATTTCCATGTATTTAAGTGATCAACAATTGTTATTCTCTGGAGTGACTCTTAAGGAATTATATAGCATTTTTTGCCTATACCGCATATAAGTATTTATTAATATCTATAGAAGTATTGCAGTTTTCATATACTGCTTTCACATAATTCTTTATGATTTTGCAGGCAGATAGGGGACTTCAAATGTTCCTTGGTGTTAATAAAGTACAAGATTTTTTTTTCTTTTAGCATTGGATTAGTATTTTCTTTTTTTCTTCCCTTAAAAAAAAACCAACAAAAAACCCCCTTTAACCTCCAAATGTCATGTTTTCTAATTTTAAGTCAAGTATGTTGGAAAGCATATACAAAGCTTTACAAGAAACATGTTTTTATAAACTACTCTAAATATGACACCTTCTGAAGCACGATCAATACGAAATGGAACTTGTTGATCTCATGCTTGAACACCACCAAGATTGCTCCAACAAACCAGATGGAATTTTGACCTTGTACATTGTGTTCTCTCTGATTCACCACGTACTGTCACAATTGGAAACAATTGTGGATTGTTCTGTTCTTTTGCTAATAAAGAATAATTCCTATTACAAAAAAACCCCGCAAGTTCTAAAGGTCACCGCCTCTTAAAAGAGTTTTGAAGGTACACAGGAACTGTGGGCAAAGTTGTAGTACCATCCAACTGCTTGGTGAGTAAGAGAATATATTGCTGCACACAAGCTACACGCTGCTGGAAAACGATATTTTTTTTGTAGAGAAGCAGCAGAAAATCTTGTATACCATCTGCCTTCTAAGAGTGGTGAAGGGAATTTCACATGACAGAACATGAGTGACTTCCTCTGCAAAGTGATGAAACAGATGGCCATCATTCTGTTCACCTAATAAATTACTGTTTAATCACTGGGTTTACAACGCCCATGGTAACTTCTTTGACGTACATTTATTTACTTATTTACTTGCTTATTTATTTTGGCAAAGGAAATGTTCTGTCCTTATTGTCCAGAATGTTTTTTAAAAAACCAAACCCAAAGCAAAATAAGACACAAATTTACCAAACACAGAAAAATACTTTAAATTTGAAGGCAATTTAAAAAATCTTAACTCAGCTGTGATACGTAATAGGCATATTGACTTTCTGCTGACTTCCTGAAGAAATGTAAATACGAAATAATGTGCATCCCTTGCCTGCAATAGTCAGAATAAGTTCAACACAAGAGATATTTTTGTGTAACCCATCAACTTGGAAAATGTATAGTCAAAAGTTCTATGCATATTTTCATTAAAATCTTGGAATGCCAAAAAACTAGGAAGAAAAAGAGAGAAAACATGTTTTTCATTAGTTTTGGTAGTTACTTGAAGCATAAGTATTCCAATTAGGGAATGATGGCAAAAAAATAGATTTAGCATTTGATCTTTTCATTTTGGGGGTGTTTTGCTGTTGTAACTGCTGGTAATAATGCAAGTGTGAAATATTTTTCATAAAAGCTAAAGAGCTTAATTTCAACTTGTGTAATGATTCACATAAGAGCTCCTTTCACAGACACTTTAACACTGTGAATCATTAATCTCTTTGACAGATTACAACGCAACTCTATTAGATTTCCTGTTATGGACTTTAACAGATGTCTAATTAGAAACTGAAACGGAATTCAGATTAAACCAGTACTTGGCATATGTATAGTATCAAATCATTATTTATTGAGATAAACACTTTCTCGGAGGCAAGACTAAATATAACCATTTTTCTCCATTTACAATTTTCAAGTAAAGAAAGAACATTTAAATGCTGCATACCCAGAGCCTTAGTTACTACGGAATATTTTAGAGATGTGAAACATACTATAGCATTCCTGTCAAAACTCTGCTGCAGAGACAGTTAAAATTCTTCTAATTCATAATTTTCAAACTTGTAAATGTATTTATTTACATTAAAAATTAAGAAAACTCTGATGAAACAAAGCCTCACATCTTTCCTTACATTCATATTAGACAACTACTATAGTAACATATGATGTTCTACACCCTTGTAGGTCACTGAACGTACAAACATAATTTGTCTAACATTTGATTTAATATCTTCTTTTTCTAAACTATTGGTATGTTTTCCTTGTAAATTAGGTTAGTGTTCTTGAAATCTTACTTCACTATAACACGGCAAATTTACTAAACACTGTAATTAATTCCCTGACATAGAAAATTTAAAACAGCAGTGGTTAGTACCCAGATACTCTTTTTTCATTATCAGATGTAGCATATTTTCGAGCTTGATCTTGTCACACGAAAGCCAAGAGCGTGTTTATCAGTGGATGAAGAAATCATGCCTAGAATTTGGCACCTCTGTTACTTGAATCTTTAATTGCTTAAATAGATTAATAAAATACATTATGAAAAAATCCATTTCTTAGGGGCAGACTCATGAAAGCAAGTATGAATTCAAGTCCCATAGCAACAATAGTTCAAAGCAGTTTTGAACTGAGGTTCAGGAAATAATTTCTCAAAAACACTTGCCTTTGTTGCATAAAGGCTTAGTCCAAGCTAAGTTGCCTTAGGCCACACCTACATTAAACTGTAGTTTGGAACAGAAATAGGATTTTTAATAAATTCTCCTGATCATCCCATGACACTCATCGGTTGCTTTTCTGAAGCACTTAATGAGTTTGATGAAGGTGAACTATTATTTTTCATTTTCTTTTTATTTTTGCCAGAAAAAATACCCTACTTATAGGGAAAACTTAATTGAAAATTCTGTTTCAGGTGCTCATCAAATGCCCTCCAACACCTAATGCAGAAATGTTTGATCTTCCGTAAAGCTTTGAACAACATGCATGGTGTTCAGTCGAAGAGACCAACCAGATCTACTCCAAAGGAAAAACAACCAACTAACCAACTAATATGTTGTAGATGCAGAGGTCTCATAAAAATGGGTTTGATTTACTGATCAATTCCTGCTGAAGAATAGGAATTTCAATTGATAATATCTTGTTACCATAGATATAACCTTAATCTTGACAGCAAAAAGACATTTTCAAGATATTCCTAATCTCATTGTTTTCTTTTGTTCAATGTGAGCAATTCAGTATGCTGATCCTCCTACAACTCACTTTAAAAAATTACTCATCCACTGCATCACTCAGATAGAGTTACTATTTAGATATATAGACATATCGATCTTAAATATCGCAACATTCAGTACCAAAGTAACCAAAGCAACAAGGTACTTTTTAAGTACCTGACTACCACTGCAGAATCCAAAAGCCTCGTAATCATATTCCGTGTCTAATGTGTGGCAGTGTGCACTCGCAGCCCAGAAAGCCAATCATATCCTGGGCTGTATCAAAAGAATTGTGGCCAGCAGGTAGAGGGAGGTGATTCTGCCCCTCTACTACCTTCTTGTGAGACCGCACCTGGAGTACTGCATCCTGCTCTGGGGTCCTCAGTACAGGAAAGACATGGACCTATTAAAGTAGGTCCAGAGGAGGGCCATGGAAATGGTCAGAGGGCTGGAGCATCTCTCTTATTAAGAAAGGTTGAGCTGGTTGGGCTTGTTCAGCCTGCAGAAGGTTCTGGGGACACTTTACTTCAGTCTTCCAATACTGTAAAGGAGGCTTATAAGAAAGACAGAGAAAAAATTTTTACCACGGCCTGTAATAACGGGACAAAGGTCAATGACTTTAGACTTAAAGAAGGTACATTTAAAATGGACATGAGGAAGAAATTTTTTACATTTGATGGAGCTTAGACACTGGAAAAGGTTGCCCAGAGAAGTTGTGGATGCCTCCTTCCAGGAAGTGTTCAAGGCCAGGCTGGATGGGGCTTTGAGGAACCTAATCTAGGGGAAGGTGTTGCTGTCCATGGCAGGGGGATTGGACTAGGTGATCTTTAAAGTCTCTTCCAATGCAAACCGTTCTATGATTCTATGAAATGGTCAGGCATGCAAGAAAGGGAATCTCAGTAATCAGTACAATGGATAGAAATGTCCCTAATCTGATCAACAAGGCACTCCAAAACCAGAAATACGTTTATTAAAAACATATCATCCAGAATTTATGCCTCTTCATCTTAGAAGTAATTATATATATTTGGCCAGAATTTGTACTACATAATTGTTTTGTTGTCCTTTAAAAACCACGCTACTCCCCTCAAAAACCATCAAAAAACATCTATTTTATTCAATATATGTTTAAGTTGATTAAACATATATTGAATGAAATAGATATAATATATAATGATTAAACCCCATTAAAAACCAAGGTCAGAAGTGTAAATTTATTTCCAAATAAGATATTCACATTAATATTGATCCTATTTTTATTAATATATAAAAAAATGGATGCTATTTATGATATTTTTATTTAATGTCTATTGAATGATCCTGATTCAGATAGAATTACCTTTTTTTTGGTCTTCATTCTGTTTCTTCTTGTTCCTCATGAGAGATCATTAATATCTATAAACCTCTGTCACAATCTGTGATTATATCAGAATGTCATACAGATCCACCTCTTCAAACCCCAAAGATGTCCTGTTATTACACTATCATTTTGGTACTCCTCTTGTAGTATTATTTGTCTATTTATATACCTAGGTCACTATTTTTTTATGTCATACCTCTCAACTCATTTGAAAGCTCTTGCTCTCTGTCATAGATTTCTCTCCTTCCTCTGCTGTTCTCATAGAGTTCAGAACAGGAATTTTTCTGCTATGATGCCTTGGTTGGAAGTGACAATTATTTAAAGCAGATATTTAAATTAAATCATAAATGTTAAGAGCAATTAGTTATTTAGCTTAAATAAATAAGATTTAAGTAGAATGAATCACTTGGATTTATAATGTATGATTTAAAGTATTAAGTGCATATCTTTACTTAGTTAGCAGGAATAGGTAGATTTGCTGAAGCCCTACACCACAAGCTGTAAACTTACACTTAGATTTACTGAACTGCTACAGAACTTGTACCTGTTCAAGCAAGACAAGCCCTTCAGAGCCAGCATAAACCAGAACATAAGGTGGGTACAAGTGTCAACGGCAGCTGCAACTTGACAAGACAATGACCTGCCTGGAGGCCGTGGAGGGATCCAATAAGCAGTCAGTAGGTGTCTGGAGATCTCAGGTCAGAATCACCATTGGACCAAAGGGCGTGTGAAAGGTGTATGAAGATTGCATGAAGGGCAGATGCATAGCCTGTAAGATTCTAAATACCCAGGGGTTTCTTTGTTCGAGGTTCCTCTCCAGAGGCATCCAGCTTGGGCTGTTTTACTGCTGCAACGTTCTATTAAATTATTTATTCTTATGAGATTTGATGTCTGTGACTCCACTTTTTCAGAAGCGTTCAAGCTTAGCCTAATATTCCTTACATGGGTACAGGCTCACACACACCAACTGCTTTTGAAAAGCTTTCCTTGAATGCTTACCCTTGATCAACATTAATTTCTTATTTTTTTAATTAAGGAATCTTCCAGAAGCCAAAACAGACTTAAAAGTGAAGAGGAAGTGATTGCAACTAACACTGTCAAAGGGTACACTGATTCAACCTACTCCCTAAGCAGCTTATTATATCAGAGCTCTTGGGAAGTCATGTATAAAGTGAGAAACTTTCCCAAGGTGCTGGTTCACAGAGAAACTTCTACCTCTGTTTTTTTAGGGGTAAATCATTCCTGGACATCAGTGGCCACAGCAGGGAAGAGAGATCTCATTTATATTGGTTTGCCTTAGCTAAGTCTAATCTAGGAAATAGAGTACTTGTGTTTTGTTCTCAGTCACATCTATTTTTTTTTTTAATAGATTTGTACATTAGTAAGATTATCAAAACAACCATAACCTCTTTCCTACTGCTGTCAACCGGTTTACTGTTTACCATTATTAATGATACAACGTTGATTACCTGTCTAAAAATGTCCGACAGTTGTGACAGCTTTATATGGGAATCAGTAGAATGTCACAATTATTCATGAGTGATTCCCATCAAAAGCCTTTTCTAAATCCTCTGGACTTTGCAGCAGTATAAAGCTGAAATTCCTGAATTGCTGAGCCTTCACTGACTAACACTTTAATCAAAGGATATACGAGTAGAAAAGGAAAGATCAGAAAAAGGAGTGAGGAAGTAAAACATTTTCTTCCTGCACAGAAAAGCTGATGTGGCCAAAACTTCTCCTTTTACTTCTCTTAGCCTTGATCCATCTGCCATATCTATAGCGGTACCTACTTAAGTATCAGAATAAGCCATTTGGAACAAGCGGTAGGGTTGCCCTAAGCTCCTTTTAAAGTTAATAGAAAGAAAATACATTCAATATCTGACTTTTCTTGTGGAGATTTTCTTTTCACTGACTATAGAAAGATATGTTTCCATAAAGTTCCCATAGGTATGTTCCTTACTTGCTTCAGTTAAGGTAAGATATACAATAATGCTTGTATGTGTTCACATATGAGACATATATATGTGTGCCTATTTAAATTATTTAATGTATATGCATACGCCCATATTAACATCTTTTGTTTATTTATCTCTATAATATTAAACATAGCTATCTGTAAGTACAACAGAGGAATTACCTTCCAGGAAGTATCACATAAGGGACCATTTCCTGCCACCTCATTCATCCTGTTCTACTCTTTCAAAAGCAATTCTATCAACACTAATGCCGTAATATTAAAATATATACAAAATCAGTGCTTCATATCTTGAAGTAATGAAATAAAAGAATAATTGCCACATGACTGATTTCTTCCGAAAACCTTAAAGAGATAGAACGTATGACTCTACGAGGCTCAGAGATATCTGATATTTTAAAATAATTTTTATATTATCGATAGGAAAAAAACAGAAATACCTTAATAAACATCATTGAAAGTGCCTCTCTGTAAGCTGTAATATGGATTGCAGCAATTACCTTTCATCCAAGGTCTAAGTATAAGGTAGGATAAAGTAGAGAGATTTCAGTTGGAATTGTCTGTCTCCTTTGATAGGCAGAGTGCCATCTCATTAAGCTGAAAGGTCCCAGAAGGAAAAAAAAGAGTATAACAAGTAGTGAATATTCTCAGTAAGTTCTTGTGAAGCTTTATAAGAAGATTTCTTTATGAATAGTTATGTGTCTGATGAAAACATAGCTGTCAGAGAACAGAGTTGTAACCACATCCGACATAGCTGTGTAGGCACAGAACCTAGTCTTAGGCAGACCAGAAGTACTTCTTGTGAAACTGGAGCTTGGTACAAATCCTCTTCCGGATACAAAAAATGGGTTTAACTTTTACCACGAACAAATAATCAATCAACTTTATTTTAGGTATTGATTATTGGAGGCAGCCTGGGCTGCAGTGATCATGCACTGGTGAAGTTCAGAGTCCTGAGTGATAGGGGACAGGTGAAAAGTAAAGTCAGAATTTTAGGAAAGCAAACTTCCAGCTATGGAAGGAAGTCAATAGGACCCCCTGGGAAACTGCTCTCGGAAACAGGGGAGCAGAACAGAGCTGGCACATCTTTAAGGGCACTTTCCATAGAGCACAAGAGCCGTTGATCCCCAAGTGTAAGAAATCAGACAAGGATGGCAAAAGACCAGAATGGATGAGTCGAGACTTGCTAGTCAAACTAAAGGGCAAGAAGGAGCTACAAAGGCAGAGGAAGCATGGAGAGTTGGGGTCAAGAAGGACAAGGAACAGCTAGAGCTGAACTTGGCAAGGGATGCATAGTAAGAAGGGTTTCTGTAAGTATGTCTGCCAGAAAAGGAAGATCGAAGAAAGTCTACCCCCACCAATGAACATGACTTGATAACTGGTAAGAACAGACAAGGAGAAGGCAGAGGTTCTCAACAACTTTTCTGCCTCAGTCTTCACTAGCAATCTCTTTTCTCACACCTCTCGAGTGGATGGACTCCTTCTCACTGTAAGTGAAGACCAAGCTGTGACCTGAGGGACCTGAACATACATAAGTCTATGGAACCTGATGAGAGTCGTGAGCAAATTGGCTGATGTAGTTGCCAGGCCACTCTCCATGATAATTGAAAACTCCTGGCAGTCAGATGAAGTCCCTGGTGACTGGAAAGAGGGACCTTTCTATCCATTTTAAAAAAGGGTAGAAAGGAGGACCTTGGGAACTACCGACCTGCCAGCCTCACCCCTGGGCCTGGGATGACCATGGAACAGACCCTCCTAGAAGCTCTGCTAAGTCTCACAGAGGTGCTTCAAGACAGCCAGCATGGCTTCAACAAGGGCAAGTTCTACCTGACCAACCTCGTGGCCTTCCACAATGAAGTGACTACATCAGTGGTCAAGGGAAGAGCTATGGATGTCATCCATCTGGACTTCTGAAAACCTTTTGGCATGGTCCCCCACAACATCCGTCTCTCTAAATTGGAGAGGGGTGGATGTGATGGATGGACTGTTTGGTGGATGAAGATTGACTAGATGGTCACATCCAGGCAGTTGTGGTCAACGGCTCTTTTGGATGGATATTGGTGACGTGTTGTCCCTCAGGGGTCCATACTGGGACAAGTGCTGTTTAGTATCTTCATCAGTGACATAGACAGTGGGTTCAAGTGCACCCTGAGCAAATTAGCAGACAACACCAAGCTGAGTGGTGTGATTGACGAGATGCCATTCAGAGGGACCTGGCCAAGCTGCAGATGTGGGTCCATGTGAACCTCATGGTGAACTTTGCCAAGTGCAACGACTTACACCTCAGTTGGGGCAATCACCAGTATCAATACAGGCTGGGGGAATAAAGGGATTGAAAACAGCCCTGCTGAGAAGGTCTTAGGGGTACTGGTGGACAAAAAGCTGGACATGAGACAATAACGTGGGCTCTTAGCCCACAAAGAAAGAAGTGTGGCCAGCAGGTTGAGAGAGGTTATTCTGCCCCTCTACCACACTCTCATGAGACCTCACCTGGAGTACTGCATCCACTTCTGGAGCTCTCAATACCAGAAAGATACAGATGTGTTGGAGCAGGTCAAGAGGAGGTCCACAAAAAGTATCAGAGGGCTGGGACAGCTCTGCTATGAAGAAAAGCTTCAAGAGTTCAGTTTATTCAGCCCAGAGAAGGCTCTGGGGAGATCCTATAGGAGCCTGCCAGTACTTAAACGGAGTTTATTAGAAAGATGGGGACAGAATTTTTAATGGGGCCTGTAGCGAGAAATGCAGACTAATGGTTTTAAAGTGAAAGAGGGTAGATTTAGACTGGATCTAATTCTTTCACGATGAGGGTGCTGAAACACTGGAATAGGTTGCCCAGAGAGGTGGTAGATGCCCCATCCCTGGAAGCATTCAGTGTCAGGCTGGATGGGGTTCTGAGCAACCTGATCTAGTTGAAGATGTCCCTGCTCACTGTGGGGAGGTGGAACTAGATGACCTTTAATGGTCCCTTTCAAACCAAACTATTTATGATCCTATGACTCTATGATTAATGGCACAGGTGACATATGTCATAAATCTCAAGAATTTATCTTTGAAAAAAAACCACAGAAGAATATGTATATATCAATGCTTGCTAAAGCATATGCAAGTACATATGTTTGTGCTTTTTATATAACTACGTGCAACAGCATGAGAAGGGCAACTTCTTCATAAGAAACATTATTAGATTTGTAGCCTAATTATCTTCAAAAGATACTCACAGTGTTTCAAGCATCTTTTACAGTGGTTTTTTGCCTGCAATATTTACAATATTGATAAACTACATAACCAAGTACTTTTATCTTAATCATGCTTATCAGAGCTTTTTGTGTTGTAATCCTGAATTTTAGCAGCATTGGAGCAGCATTTACTCTGTGCATTTATGGGTTTCTATATTGGCCATCACTCCAGCTTGAGGAAGCTTTTAAAATATTTAGAGCATTTTTTCTTTCATGAAGTATTTACGAGGTTACTGCTTTAAATAATATGCCTCTGAATTCCAATAATGATTTTTTAAATGACACCCACATTATCTTGGTTCTCTTAAATTAACAACAACAACAAAAAAAAATAGTATTTTTGCAAGTGAGGGATTAAAAGGGTATTTATTTTCTGACTTTTTAAAAAAAGTATTTAACTATATAACTTCACTAAAAAAAAAAAAAGTGTGGCACAGCTTAGCATTTTTTCCGTGTCCTAAATGACAAGAGCACTATAAGTATAGTCTTTCCATTAGGGTAGTGTTTATTCAACTCATCTTCAGGCAATTGCTTATTAAAGATGTATTAGCAACTCTCACAGTAAAGGAAATCTGGACTTTCAGTGAGATCAATATCTAACGTGTTGTAAAATCTACATCATCACTATCACTATCATCTATACTTATAAATAGTATAGATGGAGTAAATATGTTCACGGTGTTTCTGGTGGCTCTGGCTGCATGATCACTATTCCACGCCTATTTGAAATCACCTTACAGATTATCTCCCTTTTTTTAATTTCAAAATGCCTTGCTTCAGACCACAATAGTTAAATTGTACGTGTTTGTATTTTGTAGTTTCTTTTTTTTTTTTTAAAGCTCAGGCAACTTCTCTCTTGCAGGACCTGCAAAAGACAACAAAGAAACTTACAATTTTTTGTTGTAGTATCCTAGTAATACCTTCAGCAAAAGAATAGTCTGATGTCAAAAGTCAAAACCAGTATAACATAAAAATTACTGTACCCGTAGATAGAATCTGTAGAGTTTTTGTTTTCACTTACTTTTTACCTCCTACTTTTTTGACATAAAACCCATGCATCTCTAATCACACTTCAAATAAATGTGATGGCACCCAACAATGATCAGACATTCAAAGGAGAAAAATGAATAGTCTAATGGATAAGATTCTGCCACCTGACCCCCACAGGCTGATACGCTACCCTGCTAACAGTCCCACAGATTTTGTTATGATAGTACTCTAGAAAGAATTCTAATTTATTAAGGCTAATAAGACTTCTTGGTGCAATCATCTTTGCCAGAAGGTGATCAGAGTCATACAATTACAAAAGCCCATTTGAAGGAATCAGAGCTGCCATGACCAGTCCTTCAGTCCTTCATGACCAGTCCATGTATCCTACATGTGTTCTTAATTTGATTCTGATTTTAATCTTAAAAATTCATAGAAGCTGATTCTTGTACTAAACAGCACTCAGGTATGTCAACAGAAGTAATTGATTCTCTTAAAATACAGAGTGAGTCGCTTACTGTGTTGGAATATGAACAGATATAAATGATATGAAATATAAAAGTTAGTTTCCTACTCTGGTATAAATCAGGAGTAACTTCTTCATCACTAGCCAAACCGAGCTAACTGATAGAAGAGACAAACTGGGTCTGGATCACCTTACAGTAATTTAGTTATATCTATTGATTTGAAAGCCTGGCAAATTTTCCAAGCAAATGTTTTCTAGAACAGTGATTTTTCCTGACACTTCTCAAAGGTACTCAGCATTTTTATTTATAAAACTGTTCTGCCACTCATTAAGAAATGAAAATTATTATAAAAACATTTGAAGAGTGATATTAATATTGGCTCAATGAAATGTTATTTACAGCTGCTTTGAAAGGAAGACTCTTACTTCCTCTCAGTCTTCAGGAAAACAGCTGCTGTCCTTTAAGGATAAAAGTTGAGTTACCAAAAGGAAGAAAAGAAGAGGTTTTGACTGAATAAATTTAATGTTGAATCAGGCACTTCAGCTTGAGAGAGCAGGTTTCAGAGATATTTGTCGCTAAAGGATTTTGCTATATGTGAAAAGAAAATGTTTCTGACAGTTATGTTAGCACCTAAGAGGATCATCCTTTCCTTGTGGGTAAGTACATCCATCCCATATATCTCTTTAGAGTGATGTTCTTCTACAGATACCTAAGTGCAAAAGTGTCTGCTGCGCTTTTAAAAAACTCCATATTTATGAACAACAATAGGAAGAGTTTTGTGAGCTGCACGCTCATTAGTAATGGAAGGTGTTAGCAGTGCAATAGAATACTAGTTTACTACTATTTGATGCTTTCAAAAGCATAGATCATGCACTCTCAGTAGTTTTTCTCTTGCCTTCAGCTTTCTTTTGCTTTGATAATAAATGTTCCAGTGGCATGACTGTGACATTTTCTTAATACTGTCTGGCATATCCTGCTGGTTTTGTCATTAGATTTTGTTTCTTGTATACTCTGCATTGTCATCTAAGATGACTTAACCAATCAGCTAAAACGGAAACAGTTGGGTTTTTTAAAAACAGAGACTCAGGTGTACATGGCCATAAATCCGTAGTAACGGCTTTCTAGGAAACTGTCTGCTTCTCCAGGAGCCTCAGACAGTTTAGAAAATTTCTCAGAAAGGTTAAGAAAATTTACCTCTTTTGTGTGGTAAACAGCTGTTCTTCAGAAAAGTCCATCAGTTCAGCAGTTTGTCTCTTCTAACAGCAGAAAAAGGCAAAAAAGAAAAATAGTCTTTGTCCTGTTACATTAACTGCTGGAGTCATTTGCCAGCTTATCTCAAACTTCAACGCACTTCAGCTTTGCTCAAAGATGGCAGCCACCCGTAAATACTCATCTCTCCATGTATATATGTATACACGCATAAACATTGTGCATATGTAACTGCTTGACTAACCTGATCTCCACCTATGACAAGATGACCCACTTAGTGGTTGAGGGAAAGCTGTGGATGTTGTCTACCTAGACTTTAGTAAAGCCCTTGACATCATTTCCCACAGCATTTTGCTGGAGCAACTGGCTGCTCATGTATTGGATGAGTGTACACTTCACTGGATAAAAAACTGGCTGGATGGCTGGTCCCAAAGAGTTGTGGCAGCCAGTACCAAGCAGTGTTCCCCAGTGCTCAGTATTGGGGCCTCTTCTCTTCAACATCTTTATCAATGATCTGGACAGGGAGATCGAGTGCACTTCTGCAAGTTTGCAGATGACACTAAGTTGGGCAGCAATACTGATCTGCCTGGAGGTAGGAAGGCTCTACAGAGGGATCTGGACAGGCTTGATCAATGGGCTGAAGGCCAATGGTATGAGGTTCAACCAGGCCAAGTGCAGAGTCCTGCATTTGGGTCGCAACAACCCTCTGCAGCATTACAGGCTTGGGGAAGAGTGGCTGGAAAGCTGCCCAGTGGGGTAGCTGAGGTTGTTGGTCAACAGCCGGCTGAATATAAGCCAGCTGTGTGCCCAGGTGGCCAAGGTGGCAAACATGGCTTGCATGAGATAGAGTGTGGCCAGCAGGAGTATGGAGATTATTGTTCCCCTGTACTCAGCACCGGTGAGGCTGCACCTCAAATACTGTGTTCAGTTTTGTGCCTCTCACTACGAGAAAGACTTTTTGGTGCTGGAGCGTGTCCAAAGAAGGGCAAAGAAGTTGGTGAAGGGTCTTTTGAGGATAGTCTGAGGGAACTGGGGTTGTTTAGTCTGGAGCAAAGGAGACTGAGGGGAGACCTCATCACTCTCTACAACTACCTGAAAGGAGGTTGTAGCCAGGTGGGAGTCAGACTCTTCTCTCAAGTAACAAATGATAGGACAAGAGGAAATGGCCTCAGGTGGTGCCAGGGCAAATTTAGATTGGATATAAGGAAAATTTCTTTACCAAAAGGAGTGTCAAGCACTGGAACAGGCTGCCCAGGGAAGTGATAGAGTTCCCCATCCCTGGAGGTGTTTAAAAGACTTGTAGATGTTGTGGTTAGTGACATGGTTTAGTGGAGGATTTGGCAGTGCTGGGTTAATGGTTGGATTTGTTGATCTTAAACGTCTTTTCCAACCAAAACACTTCTATGATTCTATAATTCTATATAAATGTGGTTAATGCTCAGGGATTGGGTGGAAGTTAGAAAAGACTGAACTTTTGCTTTTGCAATATATAACTTAATTTTCAAATAGTGTTTGATGTAACATATTATTTTGGTCTCAGGAAAGTATCTTTGTCTAATTCCAAAAATAAATAAATATCTATACCTTATGTCATATTTGTTGTTTTATATAACATTATAATGGTATTGGAATTAAAATTAGTTATTTTTTATTTCTCTTATCAATATAGTTTTATGTATTTGAACACTTGGAATAATTACAAATGTCAGAATGGAATTAAAAGTAGAAATGAGAGTGATACAAAGATAAATGATACAATTGATACATATTGAATTTCAAACAAAGTACTTCATAAAGAACAATTGGTTTAATTAACGATAATCAGAGGAAAAGTGAACCATTATCAAGTATGTTGAGTGAATAAACCGATTGAAGACATATATTTGCTGCTTCTTGTTTATAGTCAGCTGCTATTTAGAGTGAGATCTTCATTAATGCATTACAGAAAACAAATCTGACAGAGGAATAGGAGTATCTCAAAGTATACCTACCTATTTGAATTTTTTTTCAGAAATGTAACCAATAATTACAATATTTAAAATTAAATGCATTTTTTTAAAAAACAAAGTTTTTATTTGAAAGTTATATCAAAACTGCTCTTGAAGATTGGGTTTTCATTACCTTAATACATGAAGAAGATCACTTGAGGTATTCCGGAGCAGTTATAGAATCTTTCTAGTTATATTGAATCACTATTAAGTAGAACAATCAAGTTGTTCCCTTATAGCTGTACCACTTCAATTATTACACGTTGTTCCACACAAATGCTTTTGTCGCTAATTGTGCCAGAACAGGAATACCTTATAACCCTGTAAAAAGCCTGCATTATCTTCACCCTCAAACATCAAACGTACATTATAAGTTAGACACTTAGTTGCTGAACAAAACTCATTTTAAACATGAGCATAAATACTTTTTAAAATTTACCTTTAATAAACATTTTTAACATAATTTCCAGCATTATATTTATTTAAGTTGGATTCGTAACTGCAAAATGACACATATTTTTGTGCTGCTACTGGGAAACACAGTGTCAATATATGCACTTACGTGCGTTGTCTTGTGCCAAATGTAAACCAGGAGATTTTGTATGTTACTAAATTTATACAAAAAAAATGCTTGCTTGATAATGCTCACAATCAAAAGTGAAGCGCTCCTAACAGGGAATGATGACAGAAACCATTTTCCACAAAGCCGAAGATATGCCAGCGACCATTTTGATATCTTTTTGTATCACATTTTGATAATACACTGAGGAGCAATTTCCTTTACAAATAATCTTCAGGTAATGAGACATGAAGGTATTACAAACCATCAACAAAGATCTCAAGCATATCCTTGTTTATTCTTGTGTTTCTAATAAAATGGAATTAATATAAAACTAAAGTAAATTACTAATACCTATTTAATTATATTTCTATGAGAATTTTAAATGAAATGCAGCATGAGTACAGCACAAAGATAATACTACTCATAACTTCCTGCACTACAGATTATTCAGATTCTAATTTCAATTTAATTTTAATTTAATTAAATAATGTAGTTGCACTGAATAATGAATATAGTAATTGAACTGATGCATCCAGTGCTTATTTGTCTAGTGCAAACGATATGAAACTTTGGAGAGAAAAATAAACAAGAAATCTTTTTTTTTTAATCTTTCACACTCAACATTATAGGCAAATTTATTAAATTATTTCCTTAATTTTTTACAAGATATGTAGGCTCCATAATTATATGCATTTGTAGTAACTGTATTATAACTGTACATCTGATTTTGTATCCATTGAGATCCCTAAAAATTCAGTTTTGCAGATAAGCCACATATAGCTCCAACAAATACTTGATTCCATAGAAATACCTGGAAATACATTCAAACTGGGGGACAAGTGGCTGGAAAGCAGCCCCATGGAATGAGATCTGAGACTTTGTGTTGATAGCGAGTTGACTATGAGTCAACAGTGCGCCCTGACAGCCAAAAAGGCCAACCACAGCCAGGGATGCACCAAGCACCAGCTATCTGGTAGAGGGAGGTGGTTGTCCCATTCTACGCTGCGCAGGTGCAGCCCCACCTCGCGTACTGAGTGCAGTTTTGCGGTGCTTCAGTATAAGCAGGACATCAAACTGTTAGAGTGTGTCGAGAGGAGGGTGATCAAGATGGTGAAAGGTCTCAAGGACAAGCAAGACTTACTAGGAGCTTCTGAGGTCACTTGGTTTGTTCATCTTAGAGAAGACTGAGTGGTGCCCTCATCACAGCCTACAGCTTCCTCAAGCCGGGCAGCAGAGGTGGAGGTGCTGATGTCCTCTCTCTGGGGACCAGCAATAGGACATGACGAAAAGGAATGAAGTTGCATCAGGGGACGCTGAGATTGGACATTAGGAAAAGGTTCCTCACTGAAAGGTTCCCCAGGGAACTGGTCACAGCATCAAGCCTGTCAGAGTTCAAGGAACATCTGGATAATGCTTTTAGTCATATGGTTTAGTTTTAGGCAGTCCTGTAAGGAGCAGGGTGTTGGACTCGATGACCCTTAAGGGGCCCGTCCAACTTGAGACATTCTATGATTCTATGGTTCTATGATAAATATGTCTGTGTGAATTAAACGCCTACTCCTAAGCTCAATAAAAAAAAGACAGCCAGTGATTAGTTCCTTGGACCTTGTGACAGTCAAACTTCTTACCGTACTGCTAAGGGACAGCCCTTTCTACATCAAATTAGTCAAGGAATGAGTTATTTGGGAGCAATCTAAAGCTGAGCAAGGAAGCAGTCTAACAAGTAATCAAGGTTAATTATCAGGGATGCAGTACAAGAGCTCGTTTACCCAACATACTTCATACAGTAATATAGACATACACAATGAGACCACTGTAGATTAGGCACCTGCTTTCATTTCATATTAGAGTATTAAGTATTTCTAAGGGTGCCTCTAGCTGAGAGGGGCTGTGTCCTCCAAAATTCAACAGAAGGTAACAGTAAATCGATTGTCTGTGTATTCTTCTGTTCCCAATTATCACGTTAACGCATGGCTGTTATGCTCCATTTGGAGTGAAGGTTATGCATCATTGAAGTTACAGTTAGAGGTCAGAGGTTTCAAAACTGAACTGGACAAAGCTCTGAACAACCTGTTCTGAAATCAGTGCTGTGCAGGAGAATGGCCTAGGTGATCTCCTGAAGTCCTTTCCAACTTCAGTGATTCTATGGTTCCATTATAAAACCATCTAAATATATATATATATAAATTATTTGCTTTTGCAATAATTTATTTTTAAAATGAATACAAGTGAAAAAATACTGTAATGAAAAGTTTGCATTATTTGCAGACATAATTAGCTGAATTCAGCACTTATTATCTGTAATCAACAAAGAAATTCGTAGTTCAATGATGATGGGTTTGGGAAAAAAGCTTTAATTTGTTATCCTCCAAAATAAGTTAAAAGAAAGGAAGAAGAAATATTGCACAAAATATCATATTTGATCATTATATTTAACATTATGTATTGTATATTTATATATTTATGTGTATATGTAAATAATATAATCTGTAATATTCCTTACTTTAAATTCTTTTGGTAAATGGGAAAATTCAAAATTAAATACATAATTAAACCTATGAAAACCAATTATTAAAAAGAATATACTTCACAAACGTAAAAATCAAACAAACTTTTGTGATTGGAAATTCAGCAAAGAACTAGACTATAAATAACTACAACCAGGTTTGATTCATCATTTTTATATTGATGTGATGCAAGTGTTCATGGATCTCTTGAATCAGCACTAGCTGGAAGACAGACATGAATCCAAGTCCATCAATTTCACTCTGTTGATATATACCTCTTTTTACTTCCTAAATTTTTGTCCTGTTTTATTCAACTTTATTTAGACAAGAGTTAATGATATAGTTAATGATATGTAAGAACGAACATAACTGTGAGGCAATCTGTTTTAAAAGACCAGACCAAAACCATACCAGTTTATGTTTCTGTACATTCACTGTTACAACACTAGAAAATAAGTAATGGTCAAGTGATAGGCAGATCGGATCTAGAAATGACAGTAGTTTCTACCTTTATAAAAGTTGTCTGTAACTCACAGACTTTCTCACCCTTACCCTTCTGATTCTCTCCCCCATTCCACCTGGGGTGGGGGGAAGGCGGGTTGGGGAGGGGCAGGGAGGTGAAGTAGGCAAGTGGGTGTATGGTGCTTAATTACTAGCTGGAATTAAACAATGACAGCCTATTTCTTAAGACTGCAGATTACTGTCTGGGACTAGCAAATACGTAAAATACTAAGGGGTATTTAGAAGACACAGGGTTGGACCACAAGGGAGCTGCCAGAAGGAAGATGGAAGAGATGTGGCAAAAGTTACGGCCACAAAAGATGTAGAAATACGTAAGGGTATGTGGAAGGAGAGACCATCTGCTCCTTTAAGGGCATCTGGTCGAGGAAGTTTTCCGTGTAAAAGGGATAATAAGATAGGAGGAAAACCAGACACAAGAACATACAGAGACACAAACCTGACTGGCAAATGATGAGGGAGGGAGTGATGAGAACCAAACCTAGCCAAACTAACTGATAAGGTTATGCTGATGTGGGAATGTTTATTTCAACAACCTTGACAACCTTGTCATATGGGACACCAAGGAAAAGGGGAAACTATAAACAAAATATTTGGAAGTGTAGACCTGACAGAAAAACTTAGCAGAGACAAAGACAAGAGACAAATCTTTGTCTGTCACGCTAATTTAAGTGTGTGAATTGAACTTGTGTATTGTGAAGCTGCAGAAAAACTGTGACTTTGAAGAACCAGAGGGTCTGGGATGTTGGAGGGAAGTTGGTGGGACTGTTCCATCTGGTGAGGCGATGTTCATGGGAAGGGGGAGCAAAGAGGAACAGAGAGGGATGTAAGCAGAACGGGGTATAAAATGGTTGTTTGCAAATTATGGTTGTTCAGCACACTGGTGTGATGGAGCCCTGTGCCTGATCACCACAGCCTGTCCTATCTTCTTATATCCTTTCCTTTTATTTATTTCGTAGCTGGGGAAAAAAATATACTTCTGTGATTTGAAGAACAGACCATGTAAGAAAAAGAAGGTGGCTAGATAGCCCAACACACTTGCCAAAGAATGCTTTACCAACAAAACCAGGTTAATACATTTATGGTTCCAAACCGATATAGTTAAAACTGAAACCCAACATTAAGCATTTTAATTTATTGATGTCTAAAATAGTGTAATTATTTTGAGAGACTAACTTAACTGATTTCAACAATATTACATAGGCTTCTTTTCCCTGTTCCAGACACAAACTCATCAGTATTAAACTGTAACAGCCGATGGTGCCTTGGCATTTTTATCTGAATTTCTTGAAAATAAGAGATTTCCAGGATGGTTTTCAAGATCAGTGAGTTCTATATTCTTTTTCCAAAAAAGCTTTTCTGTGAAAACCTTAGGGAGCAGACATCACATGGAAACATTTATGAAATCGCTCATTGATTTCTTTCTCAGAGGTAAAAGGTTCTGCACTCACTTCCCTGGACTCTTCTTCAATTCAAAGCATTATGCAGAAGGAACTTTAGGAACAAAAGGCTCTTTTTTTTCCCTCCCCTTCCGTCACCTGGGCATCACGGGGCAAGGTCTTTCAGAGAGCACGCCGGAACCTTTCTCCCTTTGCTCACTCTTAATGCCCAAGCCCGGCTGCCTGTCCTGCAAGTTCATCAGTCATACATTTAACATTCTGGCGAAGGCTGGCTAGATGCCAAGAAGTGGTCAGTTTTCCTTATTCTCCAAAATTCACACAGAAACACCTGCTTACTGACCTCTGGGAAAAATATAAGGGACTAAGATTTCTCTGAACTCAGATTTCATCCCCAGCCTAAACTGCAGTCTCTTGTGCACTGAAAGAACACAGGGCAGAAAGGAATTTGGATTACTGTAACTACTGATTCTAACAGTTATCTTGATGTTACCAACCTACTTTAATTCTTCCTTCTCTATTGCAAAAGGTTTAGAGTTGTTTCCCAAGATATTTCCCACAGGCTTAGAATTCCTTTGGGTCTACCACCTATGTCCTCCCGTTGTGCCTGCTTTCACTTTTCTTTATACTGGACCATGATACAAGTCAATCTGTTTTATCATGTGGAAGAAGTGTCATCCACTTTGTTAGATGCAGACTCTTACATAATGCTAACAGATTTGGTTGGTTGCTCAGAACTGACTGTGACAACTCCCCTTAAATGAAACTCACTCTGCTTTAATGTCTTCTTGACCCAATTGAAGTTCCCATTGTCCTGTTGCAGTGTCTCATAACCAAAGACATCAAAACTTTGCTTTCTTTTTGAAATCTGAACAGCTAGAAGATTAACTTTCTTTTTAATAATCCTTTATATTGTTTTGTTGACCTCCCAAGATATTTGGAATAAGCTCCAGTTAACTGTCCCATGCACAAGTAGTTCAAGATCCTTGTTTAATAAGTTTAATATCCTTGAAGTAATGTGATCTAACCCCTCTCTATAGGGTGAAAATTTCCATAGCCTCACAAATTAATGAGTGCTTGTTCCTCATCTTCATTCTGCCTTCTTCAAATATACACACATATCTCCTTTTCCTATGTATAACATTTCTCCTGTGATGGTCATTATCTATTTTCTTTGCAATTTCTTAATTGTCTTTATGACTTCCCTTCAAATGACTGCAGCTTTGTTACAGAGCTCAGTCTCACTGCAGCTGCCCTTCATAATTTCTCACCCTGAAGAGGCAAGTCACATCAGATACATGTCATCAGATATCACAGAATGATTTTGGGTGGAAGAGACTTTAGGATCATCGAGTCCAACTGTTCACCCTGTACTGCCGGGGTCCCTAAACCATGTCCCTAAGCACCACATCTACACGTACTTTAAATACCTCCAGGAATGCGGACTCCACTACCTCCCTGGGCAGCCTCTTCCAATGCTTCACAACCCTCTCTGTAAAGACATTTTTCCTAGTATTCAACCTAAATCTCCCCTTATGCAACTTGAGGCCATTTTGTCTTGTCCTGTCACTTATTACATGGGAGAAGGGACCAACCCCCACCTCACTACAGTCTCCTTTCAGGTAGTTGTAGAGAGTGATGAGGTCACCCCTGACTCTCCTCTTCTTCAGACTAAACCACCCCAGTTCCCTCAGCCATTTCTCAGAAGGCTTGTCCTCTAGACTCTTCACTCCATCGTCCTTCTCTGTTCACTCTCCAGCACCTCAACGACCTTCTTGTAGTGAGGAG
Organism: Bucorvus abyssinicus; assembly: GCA_009769605.1. Classification (NCBI taxonomy): domain Eukaryota; kingdom Metazoa; phylum Chordata; class Aves; order Bucerotiformes; family Bucorvidae; genus Bucorvus; species Bucorvus abyssinicus. Next base: position 130,851,934 of record CM020024.1, read on the forward strand.
CACAAAACTGGTCACAGTACTCAAGGTGTGGCCTCGCCAGTACAAAGTCCAGGGGGGCAATCACTTCCCTCCTCCTGCTGGTCACACTATTGCTGATACAAGCCAAGATGCCTTTGGCCTTCTTGGCCACCTGGGCACACTGCTGGCTTATATTCAGCTGGCTGTTGACCAACACCCCCAGGTCCTTTTCCACTGGGCAGCTTTCCAGCCACTCCTCCCCAAGCCTTTAGCATTGCAGGGGGTTGTTGTAACCCAAGTGCAGGACACAGCACTTGGCCTTGTTAATCTTCATACCGTTGGCCTTGGCCCATCTACCCAGCCTGTCCAGATCCCTCTGCAGAGCCTCCAGACCTTCCAGCAGATCGACATACCTACTTAACTTGGTGTCATGTGAGAACTGATCATGTTGATTTGGGGGTTTATGTTACTATGATGACCTCACAATGCACAGCTGGACATTTTCCTTACTGTTTCTCTGCTTTTCTATGAGTTAAGCAATGCCCTAATCTCATTTTATGCAGCCTTCTAAAAAACAAAGAGCACAAGGAATTCATTTACACAAATTCTAGTTGTCTGGGAAGAAAAAGTAGAAAACAGATTTTGTTTCAATCTCCTGATGCTTCAGTTGCACAGCATTTCATCATTACCAAAATGTTTTATGACTTCATTTTCTTCAAGACAAGGATTGTCAATTCTGTATTTTATGTGATTCATCTTTTCTTTCTGTATCACATTGCTGAGGAGAGCTATTAACAGGTTGTTTCTATTTAGGGACTTAATGCATTTCAATTTCTGCTATGTCATGATTAACATCTTTTTGTCCCTTCAGACTTATAATTAAGATTTTAATTATTTATTTCTTATAATCAATACTAGTTCTATAACTGCTGACTGAAAAGCAACACTTGATTGTGTGCTCTGACTTCTTGGATATGACAAATATTTTGGCTCAATCAGACACAGAGCTCAGTTAAATTAGAACAAACCTCTTCAAGTTTCAGGTGCAGAAGTCAGGAAACCTAAATATACCTATCTAAAAGATGAATGACTATGCTGACCTATTTATCCAGACTATTTACACATAAAACCCCTATACTAGCCTTTGTCCTAGAAACAGTACAAAGAGAATAGATTCATTAGTTTACTTTTGACAGTTAAACTCACATGATATAAATTCTAGTCCCATGATGGAATGTAACCTGTTAGATCTCACAAGGAGAGTAGCACATATGAAATCAAGTACTTGGTGATCAAGAAACAAAATGTGCTGCTATGATAACTGTGGAATTATGTCAATAGCTCCTTAGCCCTTTGGAACCTCTATGACTGTTAAAAATATTATCTCTATTAGTTTTATCAAATTCTCCACCTAAGATATGCGAAAGATTTACTGGATGGTTATTCCAGGAGTGTTTCATTTTAGAGATACTGCCTCACTTCATCTTTTGCTGGACACCAACTTTGCTGACCTACTTACAAGGCAATATGTGGTAGATATATTATCTCAGCATGTCTCCTCAGCTTCAGTAGATAACAGAACTAGAGCAGTGTATTGGTTTTGGTAGCGGAGACAGTCTTCTGTGAGAAGATGGCAGAAGTTTCCCCCACGTTCAAAAGCCAACGCCAGTTGGCTCCAAGATGGACCTGCCACTGGCCAAAGCTGAGCCCATCAGGGACGGTGGTAGCATTTTTGTGATAACACAAAAAAAACCCCGCTGCACAACAGCAGTTAGAAGTGAGGAGTGAGAAGATGTGAGAGAAACAACTCTGTGAACCCCAAGGTCAATGAAGAAGGAGTGGGAGGAGGTGGTCCAGGTGCTGGAGCAGGTATCCACCTGCAGCCCATGGAGGAGCTCACGCCAGAGTAGGTGGATACACCCAAAGGAGGCTGTGACCTTGTGGAGAGCTCATGCTGGAGTAGGCTTATGGCAGGACCTGTGACCCTGTGGGGGACCCACACTGGAGCAGTCTGTTCCTAAAGGACTGCACTTCACAGGTGGGACCACATGCTGGAGAAGTTCGTGAGGAACCGCAGCCCATGGGGAGGATCCACATTGATGAAGTTTGTGAAGGACTGTCTCCTGTGGGTGGGACCCCACACTAGAGCTGGGGAAGAGTGTGAGGAGGAAGGAGCAGCAGAGAACATGTGTGATGAACTGACCACAACCGCCATTCCCTGTCCCCTGTGCCATGCAGCGGGCAGGAGGTAGAGAATTTGGGACTGAAGTTGAGCCTGGGAAGAAGGGAGGAGTGAGAAGAAGGTATTTTAAGATTTGTTTTTATTTCTCATTTCACTACTCTAACTCTGATTGTCAATAAATTAAATTAATTTGCCCAAGCTGAGTCTGTTTTGCCAGTGGTGATAATTGCTAAGTCATTTCCCTGTCCTTACCTCAATGCACGAACCTTTTGTCCTATTTTCTTCCCCGTGTCCAGTTGAGGAAGGGCAGTGATAGAGCAGCTTGCTGGGCTGCTGGCAGCCCGCCACGGTCAGCCCATTACAAAGGGAAATGTTTTCTACTGCAGAGATTTCTCCAGATTATTTCTCCTGTCCCTGACGCACATACAACTGAGTCGTCTTCTAAGAATCCCTGGACAAATATTCAGCCAGGGAAAGGGCATTGCTATGCTTCATAGTTATTTATTTGAATCGTTTTTCCTTTCTTCCTATAACGATTATTTGACGACTTTGTACTACATTATTTCTGTTTTATCTCCTTTTGCCACTTTTTTCTTTATATTTTTAAGTGTCCATAATGCTGCAAATAGTTTTGATGCTCCTAATGTGAATATTGAAGAGTGTCCCATAAAAGCTAGTAGTCCGTGTCTTTTCTGAGGTACAGAGCTGATCTGGAATTTTGTGCCGACATTTTTTAGCATGACAAGACACGAGTTTATGTTGCTTTCCAAACACTGGAAGACTCGAGGGTTTAGGTTGTGTTTTGATCATGTCTCCTCTGTCTTCTCTGGTAAGTACTTTCCATAGCTATGAAGGTCTGTTGAAATGAAAGGAAATATAATGTACCGGCTGCAGTCAATTTCATCATCTGCCTACCGATTCATGCAGCAGAATATAGATATGTGCTGTATGTGACTAGGAGCCTTCTTTAATGTCTCTGAAATGTAGAGCACAGTTCAAAGTAACTGGACCTTATTCTCATTAAGACTTATGATAGTTAATTAACGAAGTGATTCAGTTTTCCCTATTGAAGTGGGACAGTATTTTCCTTTTGGATTATTGTAATGTTGACCTAATTTATTTGGGACCACCAGCCTCAGATTTGTGGTATGTATCAAGTCCACCAGTCAGCAATAAATTGTCTAGCAATTTCTGCAGGTATTTGGAGAGAAAGGAAAATTAAAAGTCCTCAGTAGTGAAATAAATCTTCAGTGGATATAGTGAATGAAAACCATTTATAATAAAATATAAGAAAATAATTTTAAAGCTCTCTCCTGCATAATGTTCTCTGTTGATTTTTGAAGTTCTGTCTTTAAAGGATAATAAAGGAAAACTTGTTTCTGATTTACTGAAACCTGATGGACATAGGCTGTTATTCAGGGATAAAATATGTGCTCTTCCCATTTTTCTGAAGCAATTTAGTAGAAGTTCATATAAATTTATGTTAAAAACTGAATGAACCATTTAAAGTTCTGTCAGTTTCAGGACATCCTTTCAAGGATTAATTTACTATACCTTTCTGATATGGATACAGAAAATAAAATTCTGTTCAAATCAGATGATAACATGAACATATTATGGTATAACTGATACAATCATTTTGCATGCTTCTGGAATAAAATATACTTTATAGAGAAGAAAATGAAAGTGTTGTAATAAGCTCTAGGAAAATTAAAAATTGTTGGAAAGACACTCAAATAATTATAGCATCTTTTTGCTTGTGCAAAATGCTTTGGCATCAGTCATTATAATGATGATGATATTGATGTGTGGTGTATAGGTATTACTATTGTGTATGCAATGCTAGTATCAGATTATGTTTAGCCTATGACCTTGGATTTCTCTTTACATTATTTACAGAGCAAATAATGGGAAGTAAGGTCAAAGCACAGAATGCTTATTGACTTCAGTGTTGACGGCAAATAAGCGCTTACACAACTTGCAACATGTAGTGCTTTCTACAGTGTGAAAAGAGCAAAAATGATTTTTCAGTAACAACATCCATATTTAAAAAACATAATCTGAGACTGTAAAAATTACTATGTTGAGAGAATATAGTGAAACTCATTAATATATGCATTACTGAAATTAAGTTTCACATTTTACAGGCTCCTTAAACCAGTTTTCTCTCTTTTCTAACTTGTTTACAGAGGTTACATTAAAATCACATTCCACTAATATGTTTTTATAACACATAATCCCAAGTACTTCTAAGAGCAAAGCCAGACGAGAATTTGAGAAAAATTATTTTATTTCATCCTTTGAACTTACCTCAGTCAACATCTGAGGGTATTTAAATAAATAAGTAGCAAGATACAAGATACGTGTAGCGTGTATGCATGCATTTAAAAAAATGTGTGCATTGAATATAGATACCCATGTGTGTTTTGGACTGTATGTTATGCCAGGACTCTAGGCATGACTGTTTCACACTTAAACGTTTTCACCTCTCAGACGCAAATACAGTTTGACATCCTTCGATAAAGCAAGAATAATCTTTGAGAAAGGACTAGAGTTAAGAACAAATTATACTGAAGGAAAGTGTTTTACTACTTTTTCCTCAATGTGCTGCTGCCCTTCAGCTGTTGCTATAGAAATACAGCAGATGAGGAGAATATCAGGGGTTTATAGATAGGAAGTTCACTTAACCCAATCAGTGCTCTGCCCATTGAGATTTATCACGGTTGCCTCCACGTCATTAAGTAAAAAGAGGCAACAATGGGAGTGCTGTCACATGAAAGTTTAAGAACCCATCGCTTTGCTTCATGTCCACAAGGCAGCCTGCCCAGTGTCCAGATACAATGGAATTTCTAATCAACCTCTTAAGCAGATTACGTAGCTCACTGAACCTGACTGAGCTATTGTATCCTTCTCTTCTTCCTCTGATTCTCTAAAACCCTACTGCTTTAACAGGCACATGGCTTAACAGCCACAATGGCATAAACTCTAGCTATCTCTGAAACCTTTCCGTTTTATTTGACTCAAAGGCCTGCTTACTTTCTCTCTCTCTCTTGCGTGTGAACTCTCCTATTTTTCTTCCTCCTTGCTTTTTTTTTTTTCCTGTCAAATTTTCTACTAAATGGAGAAATTTCCTAAAGAAATCAGGAAAACCTAAGTTTCAGCTTAATTTGATCCTTTAGATATAGGAGGGGAAAAACTACATGAGAAAAAAACAAAGTTTATCTTCATCTAGGAGAAAAAAAGATTGCCTAGAAAGCCATTTTTATTTCAACATATAAAATTACAGGGTACGCATATGTTTGCAGTGATCTTCCCTTGTTAAAATGTCAATTTCTAGATACAGCAATTCTAGCAAAGTTATACAAAAAACACTGAGATAAATATATTAGCTGTGAAAAACACACATTCTTTTGACATCATGATAATATGGCATTCTTATTGAACGCTGCTCGGATTATCCCTCACGATTATTTATATCTGTAATATATTTCTATGTATCTATATCCCTCAATTATATTCATATCAGCATAGTCCTATAGAGAAATACTTAAAGGTTAGATATGGAAGTCTGTCACAGAAACAATAACCGTATTCCACCTCTGACTTGTGATAGACTTGTAACTTTCAGACCTGAGGCTCAGTTCGTTGTCTGTTGATGTAATTGGAAAGAGTCACATTAATTTTAATGGAAACAGCACTCTGCCTATGAAACCAAGCATTTGCGAGCTTAGGCAAAGGAGAAAGCCTGATGCAAAGCCATGGTCCCTGTCTCTGATTTATCAATTGTCTTTATCTATTTTGTTCTGGCCAATTTGTGCATCACAACACAGAGTTATTTCTTTGACATTTCATATCAGCTTTATACTTCTATATGAACTTCACCATTCACAATATAATAATATGATTTCTAATCTAATCTACTTTGCATTTTCAGAAGATTGGTGTCTGTAGTGTCAAAAATGCATCTTTTTCAGGAATCATCCTTATTTAATGAAAAAAAAATGTATTATCTTGTTATGTTCCAGGAGAATTACAGTGAATGGTCTAGTTATGAAGCAGTGCAAGAATTTTTGGCTGCTTCCTTTGCAGTAAAGTCAGAATCCTCCCCTCTTTGTCTCTTCTTTAAACAACTTTATTTAATGTTTTTTCTTATTTTTAGTTCTTTGGACACAATAATTTTATCTTCTTTTTTTTTCTCAATCTGACTTCCTCGTGATCATTTCATAAAACTGTACATTTTGCTCAAGGGTCCATCCATTAAAAATATTTTTTCCCCTGTAAATCTGATTCATAGGTCACCTTTAACATCTATGTCATTCTGGTAGCAGTTTCGTCATAGTAGGTGGTGCTGGTACATACAATATTTTTCATGAACTATAACATTTTATTCTTAAACAATAAGGGAATGTTCTTTTTTTGATGGAATTTCTCATTTATTTGGTGGAGGGACCTGTGGCAAGTATCAAAGATTTTCACAACTATGCTTCTTTCTTTGAAACAATTAGGTTTTATTGCACAGTTTGATCCTGGAAAATATACACTGGCAGGAACCCGGGTTCCAATTGTAACAAGTAGCAAAACAAGTGTGTTGCAAGAAAGACAATGTCATTAAAAAAAAAAAAAAAAAGTTATGCTTAATAGCAGTAACCTGTCAATCACTGTCAAAAATGTACAGTAAATTAATCATTTCCATAGGTCTTCAGATATATTTATGCTATTTTTTTATATTGGATCTCTCAAGTGGGACTATGTCAAGCATTCAACATTAAACAAGAATAATCTTCCTAGATTTTTTTTTTAATTATTTTTCTTTTTTTTTTCTTTTTAATTTAATATATCATTTGCCTCTTTGACACTGAACACTGAGTAAAAATTTTTCAGAGAACTGTCAACAGTAGCTTCAGGATCACTTTCATGAGAAGAGCTAACTTCCAGTCATCTTTTCCTCAGGCATATTACTTTGCACTTATCATAACTGAATTTCATCTGCTGTTCCATCAGCTACTCATGGTGCATTTTAAATCCTTCTGCAAGTCTGAAGCATCAGCTTCAGATTTGTCCAACTGGAAAAATTACAAGTTTTTTTCACTTCTCCAAGTCATTTAAGAATAAGTTAAAAAAAGAACTAACATAGATTCTTGGATGAGACTGTCATACTTCTATTTTGCCTTTTTTTGTTCTTGGATCTCTTTTTTTTTTGGTGTGCTATCACTTGTATCCGAATAGGTTTTGGCAAGTGTCTTGTTATGCTAAATCCCTCCCCCAGCAGTGCCAAGTCTATGTTCCTGGCCAAGTAGGGAGTAAGGAAAATGGGGAAGAAGAGCAAGTTTCTGTGATCAGTGGGAGAGAAGCAGCAGTAGTTGTAAGACCTTGGAGTACTTTTAAATTATGTATAAAGTGGGGGAGTTGACTATATTATTTATAGAATTTGGAGAGCAAGAAAGATGAGGTTCATGCACACAGAAACTTCAAGGCTGGGAGTATAGATAGGGTGACACACTGGTACTATGTAGTCAAGGGCAGGGGAGAAACGTGAAAAAATACAGACGGGTGGGGAGTTGAGAGGGAGCCTAGTGTGGTGGCAAAACTAAGAGACTACTTGGAGCAGAAAAAAAGTGGGCTTGCTTGAAAGGTTATGAGTGAAGTAATTGGGAAGTTTGAGATTTTGAAGACAGGGAGGGAAGATCAGTCATTTGGGACTGTTCTTCTGGGAATTGCTGTAGAGCATGGGACTGTGAGATCTCAGCTCAGGGACAGTAGGAAGAGAAGAAACTGGAGCTCTGAGATGAACCAGAGCAGCCTCATATTGAATACTTCGGTGTGGGGCATCAAAGAGATCCATCTCTCTGTACTCTGATTTTTTGGCAGAAATGTTGTAGATGACACTGCTGGAAACCACCTTAAATTACTAACCATAACTTTTCTTTAATTTCCATCTTTCAATTGGTGTTTAATTTATAAAAGGAATTGTGTCTTTATACATCATTCATCACTATGCACTCTAAAGACTTTGCAAACACTCATACAGATAATTATGAAAATGTCCTTAAATAAGAAAGCTTTGATTTTATTTCTTCATTTCACAGATTGGTAAATGAGGACAATTGAATGACTTGCTTGTGGCCACAAAGAAAGTGTGCTAGTCTGAGACTTACTAAGATGTTTTATTTCTCAGTTTCATACACCAAATAATGTAATTAAAGCAAATATTTAGCTCAGCAAAGCAAAATAAAATGAGACTGAATATAATCAAGTGACAAACGGGTAAACAAACCCGGGAATGTTAATATGAAACAAAGTCATCCTCACTCTCCAAAAACATTCATGAAAATCAGAGGTAGGTTTATGTCACAGCATCTCAACAGAGGGTAAGACTACTTACTGAAATAGGAAGGGTTATTGTCCTGTGCTTTAGTTTAAGTAACATTATTCTTATTTGGAAAATGGAAATATTTCATCAGAAAAATCTGTCAACAGAAAAAACAAAGCTTGCTTTTTTTGGTTTTGATCAATTACTTTTGATTTGGAGACCTTTAGATTTTCTACAAATATTTTACAAAAGCAGTCTTAGAGTTTACTTACACATGAAAGTACTATAACATACTTTTTTTTTTTTTTTTTTTTACTGCAATGTTAATATGTTGGTTTGTTTTATTAGCGACCTCCTTTAGAAAAATAAATGGAAACCTGTTTTATGAACTACCAAACTTTATCTTACTTTTCTTTCCTACAGGGGGTAGACTGTAAGTGAATTAGTGTTTTACCTTCCTTTTTCTTTCTCAGAAAATTACTAGGAGCTTGGAGTTTTGGATCTACAATATAAAAGATAACAAAAGCTTTAAATAGCTGAAACATAAGAAAACGTCTGTGGAAGTTAAAACTCTGAAAACTTCAGAAGTTTCAGAAGACTCTGTTCTGTCAAAAAGGCAGACAGATCCGCAGCACTTGAGTATGAGGATGAACAGTTGTATTTAATAAAGGAGCGAGATGGAGAGCCTGAGCAAGAAAGATCACTTTTTGACAAATGATAAGCTTCTTGAGTTTTCATGAACTAGCCAAATGGGGTTTTCATATATTTTTACAGTAGTTTGGTCTTGGAGATTAGAGAACTGGAGGGTGACTGACCTTGAGAATACTGTTACGGCATTATTAATGAAGTGCCACAATCCTGATGGGGAACAACCTGCACTCCATCCCTGTCTCCGCTTGTATGTCACTGTGGCTAAAACTGCCAAAGACCACAAACCAAAGGAAAAAAGATAAGACAAAGCTCCTTATTTGTATAGGGTGATAATACGTTCTGACCAGTTTCCCTGATGCTCTTAATTGACATAATCCGATCAAACCGGTTAACATCAGCCAGGAGTCTGAATATCCAGTTTTCAAAACTAAGCTGGAAAGGATTCCCATTTTAAAGTATTAATATGAAAAACTTTGTAAATATTTAAAGCAATAAAAAGCCTTAGCCCCACAAGCAACTCACTTGAGCTATATTTTCCTGGTTGAGAATATTTGTTTTAAAAATACTTGTTTTGGATTTGACTGGCTTCAGATCTTCTGGTGGGCTTTTGAGGGCGAAAAAAAAAGAAACTGAGGGTGGATTTAATTTGTTTTCATCAGTGCTTCTCAGTATACCATGGAATATGGAGCACCCACTGAGTGGAAGATTTTGCCAGAAAGTATCTGAGATTGTACAGTCACAGTAATTTGACATCTGTGGTTTAGCATTTTTGTGAGTCATTTATTAAATCCATTTAAAAATATGTTTTCCTTCTAATCTACCTTACTTGTGTCATTATCTGTTCTCTGTAACGTACTCATTAGAAAAGGATCTAAAAAAAAAACCCAGCAAAACACCAGAGTTCGGCACCCCTGTGTTGATCAAGCAAGAGCAAAGCACACTCTGAAATACTGCTGCCTGATTAGGATGATTGCCTTAGTGATTCACTTGCAACTTTATTTGTGAAAGACACCACAATAAAAATCTCTGATATCAAGGGAAAGTGAGATTCCAGTGAGGGACTTGTGCTCCGACTTCTGATCTTTTTCAGTATTATGGATGACCACAAGATTTTGTAAGAAATTAATGAGGATGAAAGGCAGAAGGATTAAAATCAATCAAGTGGATAAACCAAAGATTTTACAGCATATGAATAATGAAAACAATATTTAAGCACAATAATATAAGTAAAAATATTAAGTACTTCCTTCAGTTTCTAAAGTAGGCCCACCTATAGTTTTATACTTAGCATACTAATTATTAAGTGTGCAAATTTATCTGCTAGATAAACTATGAAATATATTTAAATTGAACCAAATATTTGGTTTGAAAGCCTTTCCATTTTTTTCCAGTTCTTCCTTTTTCATTACAGGTAGCTAATACAAACGCATTACAAAAAGCTTCAGATTACCAAAATAGGCAAAATTGGCATTTTTTCATCACAACTTTCATTCTAATTTCCTGGGTTGGAGTGGTACCGGGTGTCCCTGTCTTCAACGTAGTCTTTTACATTTGCATTACCTGCCCTTGGCTCTGTTAGGACATGCATCACCTCATCCTGGTGTGGGTGCTCACAAGTCGATGACTAAAGCTGGTATCCCCTGCCACCCATAGCTTTGCAGCCCCAGCAGAGCCAGGGCAGATCTCTCTCATGGGGCTGGGGTGGCCTTGGCCAGATGGAGACTATTGGAGCCGGTTGAAGCTCGATCCCCATCCTTGTGCTCATGTGACAGACAATGCCCATCAGGAGCTGCTTATGGCATGACAGAGTCCAACCTGGTGATCTGGTACTTGCCTGATGCCCAGGGCTGGGGCTGACCCAGTGCCCCCTGACTGCCCTGCTTCCTGTCTGGGCTGTGGGACAGACCCTGGCTGCCAGGCCCTGCCCTGCCTGGGCAGCCTCCAAAACTTCTGTCCCCTGGGAAGCGTCCAGCTCATGCTGAGCCCTGACAACCTACCCCACTGTATTTTTGCTGGCAAGGACCACACAGCGCTAATGGCTCCAGGCAGCCCTCTCACCCTCTCCCATTATGCCTAAGGAAGATAGAAGTCTTCACCTTGAGACCCATGGAGACACTGGAGGCAAGCGGTGTTCAGAGAAGGGGAGCAAATACTGGGAAGGTATTTATTGTAAAGCAGTTTGAAACATATTGTTAATAAGACGTTTGTGTATTAATTAGGTAATTGAGACCATTAGACTCATAAAATATTAATTGTAATAACAGTGAATTCTTGGCTTTGTATATATGGTGTGTTCCTTTTTGTCCATAGGAAGATTTTGATGTAACAGCGGTAATATAAAAAGGTCTGTAACGATTGTGAGAAATATTTTCACAAAAATGCCTTACAAAAATTACACTTTTTCACCATCCTTCCTTTGAACAAAGCCCTCTTCTCAGTGTTTCATTCAGCTTCTTTGTGGAAATAGAGAACTCTATTTGTTTTCCCGGGTAACCGAAGGAAAATGAGGAAAATCTTCAAAGAAGAAGAAACTTTTTCAGAAGCTCATTTTGAGCTGAATGTTGATAGAAAGATCAATACTTTATTACTGAAGAGAAATCTGATCCTTCAAATGCATGAGCAGTCATACCGAAATCACTCACAGGAGAGCTGAAGCGCAGGTTTGGAAATCAGTGAACCCTCTATACACAAAGCACAGCTACCAAGTCTGAGAAGACTGTGCAGAAATAACATAGTCTAGGAGGAAGGGTAAGATTGGGCTGCATTTTGAAGGAATTGTATTTTTAAAAAGAAGCTGTCTTCAGCACAGTTTGGTAAATTTAAAAGTCATTAACATACATCTAAAATTTTTATGATTCTCAAGCTAGGTGTGTGGTGATGGATGGTGGAGAATAAATTTTTGTCAGCCTTCCATTTAGCTGAGTAGCAGAATTTTATCATGAAGTTCTCAGGAAACCAAAAGAGATTTTTTTCCCTAGACTGTTCTGTTTTCTAATGAAAATTGTCTACTGCGCTTCTACTGGAGTAAAATGTACAGGAAAATCACGCATCTAACAGTAAGTTATTTTCTTCATCAACTTGCTTGCCTTTTTTCTGTTTTACCTTGCAAGACCCATTCTCACTGAACAGAACATTAGCAGTTCCATTTATTTCAAAGAGTGGGATACTAGGTACATGGATAAAGGTTTTACAAACGGGTCCAGATTAATGTGTCATTCTCTTATCATTACCACAAATGACTCAGAGTCCATGATTTACTGGAGTAGGAAGTACAAAATTCATGAGCTAAAGTTGTTTTACTTTATCGTCTCAAACCTTAGTACTCTGCATGAATGACAATAGACAGGAGCATGAACATTTTTAGTTAACATATGCGTTATATCAAAATACGTACAGAACTATCTTGCTGCTACTGAACCTTTTCCTGAGCACCCTCATAAGTGCTAGACCTCACAGCAAGGTTATATTTTCATTGCATTTTACCGCCAAGTATAAGTTTTAACATATCCTGACGTTTCACCATACAAGTTGATACAGATGCATTTCTGCTCATAAAGTAGCATTATATTTTATACATTTTTCTACTAAAAAAGCAAACACTATTCAGCCCGCCAAGACTTCTCATTAAAAGTTTAAAAAATTAGAAATACTTGTTACTAATTAGATAATTAGGATTTAGATTAGAAACCTCTAAAGAGAAATGCACTTAATCCTACAAGTACGTTACAATGTATCTGTTTGAAATAATTTTCTGTGGTATAATTAGCATTATGTATTACCTTCACAGTTCTGATTAAAATGTGTAATCTGAGGTACCATTAAGTCTAGCACTTTGCATCTCACTGGATTCTTCATATAACTAATTAGCACAAAGGTTGTCATTCTCATTTCTCCAGTATCAACATATCATTAAAGCAGCACATTGCTGATAATGTTGATAGATGTGGTAGGACACCACAGAGATAAAGTTTTCAATTTCCTAAAGGGTGAGTACAATTAAAATTTAGCAAAGGAAAAATCTGTATTTAGTACATTACCTTTGTACAGTTGTGCAAATAAGAAATAATCTTGATAGCTACACAAAGAAAAAACCCTACTCTGATACAAGGATTAAAGTAAAAGTCTCTTCACATGTCATTTATGAAATGCTTAAGACGTTTGGTAGTCAAATATTGAGTCTACATAGCTGAAAGATTACTTGTTAACAATTTCAGTGAGTAACAGTAAAGTACACAGATACTGCTAAGGACAACGTCAAATAGGAAGATTGGTATTAAACAGGTGAAAACACCCAAATTTCATGATAGGAAACCTGAAAATGAGTATGAATAAAAACCTTTGATCTGGTCTTGTATTTTGTTCCCTCTCTCTACCTTCCAAAATTCCCATGTATCTCACATTTCTCTTAATCTCAGCCTTGCTATCATTCCTAGTCTTCTGGACATTGTGATCTCCTATCAACTGCCTCCACTATTCTGCCTTCTCCCACCTTGTATTTCACTAGATTTTCTGTCTATCCATTATGTACATACGTAAAGTATGACTTATTCCTCTGGAACCATCTATTTTCTCTCCAAAAGTAGTACATGAAGGTCATTCTTAAGCGAACACATTCATATCCACAGGAAAATAATAAAAAGAAGTTACCTCCATTATGTATCCATTATCGAGACTGATTCTACGCGTGCTCTCAAAGGAGACAGCAGCGTTATGTATGGTGTGTCTCCAAATCTCCCGATTGGAGGCCAGGGTGGACCACTGATGGTGGTCAATATGAATCAGTCTCGAGGAGAAAAGACAGCGCAGAAAGAACCATGCCTCGACTATACCACCCAAGGAGACCCTCCGGTGTGCTCTTTGCAACCGGTCTTGCCTATCCCGCATTGGCCTTTTCAGCCATCAACGCGCTTGCAATAAGTGTGGGCAAAGCCCTTCCCAAATCTTTGCCCGCGAAGCCAAGCCATGAAAAAAAAAAAAAAAAAAAAGTATCCATTATGAACACATGATGGTGAGTTAAAAAAAATAGCATTTCTGCTTCCTAATCCCTTATTAAATTGTACTTATATCGTGAAGTTGGTTTGCCCAGCAGTCGTTTACACCACAGGTTCTTTTCTGGAGGAAATAAATTGTTTCCTCAGAGTAGACCTGAGAACTTAATTACAGTTCAGGAGTTGAGCTCCAAAATGTTTTCTGGAATTCTTTAGCTTGAAGTGTGGAAGACATCATTTTCTTAAACTGTTACTGATTTCAATAGCAGTTAAGTCTCTTGAATACAAGTTAGGCACCCAGTAATCATTGCAGAAATGGCTACAAGGGCCATTTTCTAATAATCATTTGTGCCTGTCATTTTAATAATGGCAATTATGCTTAAAATTTTATGCTCTTAATTAGGAAATCTTGAAAAATTAACTAATTTCCCTTTCCCCACAAAAGGAGACATAATAAAATTATAGAAAGCTGGAAGCTAGAAACATCTTGGGATGGGATTAATTTACCTGGGAGGGCCAGTTTGAGAGCAGCATTTGGAACTGGTGTCCAGAAGGAGGGAAGATTACTAATGAGCATGGAGTATTTGTAAATTTGTGAATATGGCCACTGAAGTCAATGACTGTCCGTGTATTTTACATGTAACTCAGGTCTCACGTAAATAGATATGAAATATCCCAGATTTAGAGCTCCTTTGCCATACGGGATCTGAAGAAAACAAGCTATTCCAGCTTGTCTATGTTAGAAGTTCCCACTGTGTAACAGAAGGACCTATTTCTGCGGTGGGGGTGTCAATGGACAGAGAGAGGGTGTTTTTTTCCTGTGTGTTTCACCGAGGCATTGTTCATTTCCCTGCCCTTATGTACCCATCTATCTCAACACTACCATTTCCCTAATTTTAGAATCCCCCCTTTCATCTACAAGGAGGTAGGAAAGGCTGAGACAAAGTAGCATTTTGAAAGGAATTTTTTCCATTTTTATTTTACTTACGTTGTATTAGGGCAGTCCCATGTCCTGAAAGGCTGAGGTATTTGAGACACTTCTCTTCATTCTTTAAGAGATGCTGAGGATACTCAGTGTCTTTAGTACACCTTCTTAGCAGCGGTCTAACGATTTCATGCTAAAGATTACGTATATAAATTTAAATTACAAATGTATTCCGAACCCTCTTCTTTTTGACATTGACTGAATTTGTTTCAGTCCTTCTTGGTGACTGCCTGGGTGATGTTTAAACGGTTTTATTCCTATCCCTGTATCCAAACCTTGTTCATCCTGGCCCTCATTTGTGCTTCTTTGTGCCACAGCACCTCTTTCATCATTTCACTTACAAAAAAGATTAAACTATTCCAGGAAGGGGGAGAGTAAATGCGATTGAATGGATATTTAGGAGGCCCGGATGTGCATGAATTGGCCCTCAGTACATAGTTTGGCCTTACGCCTTTAGTCTTTAAAGCAAATTAAATCCTGAATGGCATTTATCCAGGAAGCATGCTTGATGGAACCCAAATCCCAAATATTAAATATAGGCTGAGTCTCTGAAGCAATTTTTCCCTTCACAAATAATTTTAGAAGTTGTAACTGTTCTTTTCAATAAACACCTAATGTTATAGTGCTCTCTTAGCCCAGAGATCTAAAATACTGAACTGAAGCTGAACTAAAAATTGTTGATGCTGAACTCTAAGGAATTAGTAACTGTGTTCAGTGCTGGCTGGTGACAGTCAGGCTTCTGTAGTTAAAACATAAACAATCATAATAGACAAAATATATGAAACAAAATATGTTTTTGTAATTGAATTTGCAGCTTTAAGCCATCTTAAGGTACTTAACACATTATTTCCAAGCAGTACATATGGGTTTAAAGATTCTAAACAATTTCTTAGAGAAGCAAGAGTCAAGAGCTTTCATGGAAGTCACTATACCAGACCTACCCTAAAATAATTCTTTTGTCTTGGAGCTGAAGTTACTTGCTAAAGGGCTCAAAACATTTTATGTCTTTTAAGAACTTGAGTGCTGAACAAACCCTGATTTTATTTGAGTTTTCTCTATTGAATGTGTGACCTTTTAAATATGAAGGAATTCGTTGGCCTACTCCTTAGCTGCAGCTGTTTTCAGGAAATTCCCATAATATTTTGACTGTATAATAAATCTGAGTGTTTATATAGGTATAACTCATAGGCAGGAGCTCTGGAACAGAAAAAAGTCATTAGTAATTTAGGACATATTAAATATCAGACAATAACAATTTGATAGTTAAGTTCTTTTAGTGAGTATATTTGAAAACAGTAGACTAAAAGACCATCACTGAGTACTGTTGACAGGGCTCACTGTCACTCAAGGTCATACACCTTTGGCCATTTGGCCTCAAGGTCATACACCTTTCTCTGCTTTTTAAATTTAGTGCTAGTGCTATAAACACACAACAATTTGTGGTGATCATTTTTAACCAGGATAGGAACAATTTGTGTACCCAACGCAAAAAAAATGCCTTTTTTTTTTCCTTTTTTTTTTATACAGTTCTGTGCCATAGAGATAACGTGTATATTCTCATTTTTCTGACCCTCCCAGATCAAAGGAGTAACATGTCTGGCAAGTCATGTTCATGTTTCTAAGGTGGAATATGTTAAGAAAGCGTTATGAAATACTTTAAAAAACTGAAGGCAGTAAATGATCGATTTCAAATGGCATTAGTCCACATAGTGGTGGGAGTTAAAGGGGGAAAATTATCTATTCCGGCAAAATAAACACTAGTCTCTTTTTTTGAATTTACAGCCTTTTTGGTAAATATTAACAAAGGCTTCTGAGGACTAAAGGTTCTACACCTGTTTCCATAGTATAACTTCTCCCTTCTGACTACTCCACTTACTGAGCTCATCTTGATATTAACGTTTGGCTTTTCTGTCCATATGTCCCTGAAACAAATGTCTTAGAATGGTTTTAAATCTCAGCTTGCCTATTTAGGAAATGATGACCTGGGCAATAAGCTGGCTGAACTTACAAACAGAGCTTTAAACTAGATTTAGCCAGGGAAGGGGACTGTGTTCTAAGCACTGGAGAAGAGCCAGAGGCTGCTGAGGCATTAGAAAGCAAAAGAGAAACACCTGTGAATTGCCTCAAGGGAATTAGGGCAAGGTCCTCTAAAAGGAGGATGTCTCTGATAGCCGGGATGAAGGGTCTCTACAGCAGAGCACGCAGCACGGGAACCAAACGGGAGGGGCTGGTAACTACTGCCCAGATGGAAAACTATGATCTGATTGTTATTACAGGAACTTGGTGGGATGAATTGTATGACTGGATTGCTGTGATTGAAGGCTACAAACTATGCAGAAGGGACCTCTATGTGAAAAATGGGATTGATTGGATGGACAAACAGAAATGTGCAGGTCAAGAGCTTATGGGTGAGAATTAAAGACCAAACCAGCAGAGGACGCTTTGTGGTTGGTGTCCACTACAAGCTACCTGATCAAAAAGAGGAGGTTGATGAGAGTTCTTTCTTCAGCTGCAGGAAGCATCATGCTCTCAGCCCCTGATTCTGGTAGGGAACTTCAACCACCTGACATCTGCTTGAAAAGCAGCACAGTAGACTTCAAACAGTCCAGGAAAATACTGAAGTGCATTAAGGACAGCTTCCTAGTAGAGGTGATGAAGAGCCCAACCAGAGGAGAGGCACTGATGGACCTATTGCTCACTAATCTGAAAGAACTTATTGTAGAGGTCAGGCATAAAGGTAGCCTGGACTGCAGTGATCACACCCTGATGGAATTCTCAATCTTGAGGGGTAGAAGATGGGTAAAAAGCAAAGTCATGACCCTAAACCTCAGAAAGGCAAATTTTCAGCTGTTTGGGTCACTAATGCATGATATCCCTTGGGAAACTGCTGAGAGATATTTAAAAACATTTTTCTTAGAGCAGAAAAGCTCTCAATACCAACGTGTAGGAAGTGAGGCAGGGGAGGCAGGAGGCCAGCTTGGCTAAGTCAAGACCTCTTAGTCAAACTAAACCACAAAACCAAAAGGCATAGGCAGTGGAGGCAGGGATGTATATCCTGGGGAGATTATAGGGATATGGCCTGATTGTGCAGGGAGAGGATCAGGAAAGCCATGGCACAGCTGGAGCTGAACAACAAGAAGGGTAACTTCAGGTACGTAGGACAAAAAAAGGAAGATGAAAGAAACTGTAGCTACCCTGATGAGCAAAACAGAAGACCTGGCTACAACCAGCATGGAGAAGGCTGAGGTAAACAACAAATATTTGCCACGTGCTCAAGCCACATCACCCAATTCACAAAATCCAAAGGCGGATACTGGGAGAATGAAGTGCATTGGTTTCAGAAGAGCATGATGGCATCTTTTCTTTGTCTGCATCATAAAGAAGGGAAGTATTTAGGTTTGGAAGCTCTAGTCAAAGTGTTCATTATTTAAAAGTGATTATTTGGAAATAAACTGTTAAATCTGGCAATAACAGGTGGATAAATATTGTCTAGTGGTGAGCCTTTGGGAATCCATCTATTACCTTCTCAAGAGTCTGTTAAATGACATTGTGGTTAGGTCATGAGCTGATACTAGAAATGCTAATCCAGAAAATGCTAGCAGCATTTCTGGATAATAGAAAAGTCCATCATAAAAACATTTACTGAACATTTTGCAAACTTTTCATCCATGGAAACTCAGGGTTACTCAGATCTGATGAAGATTGTGTAACGAGAGTGCTAGCAGCTGAGCTTTTCCTCTTCATCTGCAAAGTGCTTTCCAGGACCATTTCAAATCAGCAAAGGCTCCAGCATGGTCTGTTATGGCCAGCTGTAAGATTGGAGGCTATTGCTTTGCACTAATATGAATTATAACTATTTTCTAAATAAAGATTAGGTGGCAGAAATATAATGTGGATTTACCAAAAACCAGAGAAATTAGAATATACACAAATGAATCCCAGAGGTTTAACAACAAAGGCGTATTAGACACAGCAAATAAATAGGTTCGCAGGTGTGGCTCACGCTGTATTCTTCATGTTGCATAATGTTTTAATTCTGTCTAAAATTCCTGAGCTTCAAAACTGATTCAGCCATGTATTTTGTTATTGACTTACACCCACAGAAGATATTTCTGTTTTGAGGGTTTTTTTGTTTTTCAGGGCAGGCCACATTTTAAAATAAAATTATACTGATATTAACATCAAACAATTGATCAAATGTGATGGAATTTGCAGGGTTCTTTTCTGAAATATTTAATGTTTTTTCCTGCTCCTAAATAAAAAGAAAAAGCAAAATCTATTTCTTGCATTTAGTTAGATTCATAGCACCCTGACAGGAAAGACACATATTTTCCTCTTCATTATGGAAAGACTCTTATCGTGGGAAAATTTCCACAAATTTTCAATATTTCAGCTCAACCTCTGTGGTCAGAGAAAGAAAACACTGGAGTATGACTTGTTGCACCTAGCATAGATCCTAACAGCTGAATTTGACATTTCAGTTTCTTGTTTGTAAAACAAGAATAAAAAACATTTACTAGCTTCAAAGAACGCATTAAATATAAATCGGCAGAATCTCTTGCCTGATCAAATACTGCACATTAAAACCCTGAGGAGCAGTCCTTCATTGTGAATTCTTTCCCACTCTTCAACCAGTTCAAAAATCTGTGACAAGGTAGGTCTTTATTAGAAGATAAAAGGCTAGGCCTTTTATCTTCTAATTATTCCTTAATACTAGTGAGCTTTTATGTACCACATTATCAGAAAAAAAAAATTTATGCCAGAAATTACATCAATTAGGGTGACATTCTTCTATGTTTATTAATTTTTCAATAACCTCTAGCAAGTTAAAAAGCATAATTTTCACTTGTATGAATTTGTGCCTATAACCTGTCAGATATTTTACTAATGTCACTTTAATTATAGTGTAAATCAATTTTGTACTAGTACTGTGATGAAGCATCTAGTTCTGTAATTCTTCAGACATCCTGTGGCTCACAAATTTGGAAACAGTTGTTTCTTTTAAGGAATTGAAGTAAAAAGTGGAACAGCAACCCAAGAAATTGCACAATGGGTAAATTCACACTGGTTATATTTAACAATGGTAACAATTCCCCACACACACACAAAAAAAAAAAACAACAGCCCAGACATGTTGCCTATTTTGGTCGTAGAATCAGAATGGTTTGGACCAGAAGGGACCTTAAAGATCATCTAATTCTAACGACCCTGCCGTGGGCGGAGATACCTTCCACTAGATCAGGTTGCTCAAAGCCTCATCCAACCTGGTGTTGAACACTTTCAAGTTCCCGCTGACTGTAAAAGGGGAAATATAACACCCATTTTTTAAAAGAAAGAAAGGAAGACCAGGAGAACTACAGACCAGTCATCTCACCTCAGTGACCAGCAAGACCGTGGAGTGGATCCTTCTGGGAACCATGCTAGGGCACGTGGAAAATAAGGTGATTAGTGGCAGCCAGCATGGCTTCACTAAGGGCAAATCACACCTGACAAACACGGTGGCCTCCTAACGACAGCATTACAGCATTGGTAGATAACAGAAGAGCAAGTGACGTCATCTACCTGGACTTGTGCAAAGCATTTGACACTGTCCCACATGACATCCTTGTCTCTAAATTGACATGATTTTGATGGATGGACCACTTGGTGGATAAGGTATTGTACCGCTCACCACTCAAAGAGTTGTGGTCAACGGCTCAATGTCAGAGTGGACACCAGTGATGAGCAGTATTCCTCAGGGATCTGTATTGGGATCAGTGCGGTTTAAAATCCTTGGTGACCTGGACAATGGGATTGAGTGCAAGTCTGCACTAAAACTCAGCAAGTTTGCTGCCGACACCAAGCTGTGTGGTGTGGTCAACATGCTGGAGGAAAGGAATGCTATCCAGAGGAACACTGACAGGCTTGAGAGGTGAGCCTGTGGTAACATCATGAGGTTCAACAAGGCTAAGTGCAAGGTCCTGCAACTGCGTCGAGGCAATCCTCGGCATCAATGCATGCTAGGAGATGATGGGATTGAGAGCAGCCCTGCGGAGAAGGTCTTGGAGCTGTTTGTTGACAACAAGCTCAGCATGACCCAGCAATGTGCACTCACAGCCCAGAAAGCAAATCGCATCCTATGCTGCATCAAATGAAGTGTGGCCAGGAAGTCAAGGAAGGTGATTCTGGTCTCCCTCTGCTCTTGTGAACACACCCACCTGGAGTGCTGTGTTCAGCTCTGGGACCTCCAACATGAGAAGGACATGGACCTGTTGGATCGAGTCCAGAAGAGGGTCATGAAGATGATCAGAGGGCTGGAGCACCTTTCCTGTGACGCCAGGCTGTGAGAATTGTGGTTGTTCAGCCTGGAGAAGAGAAGGCTCCAGGGAGACCTTATAGCAGCTTTACAGTATGTAAAGGGGGCCTACAGGAAAGCTGGAGAGGCATGTAGTGATAGGACAAGGGGTAATGGCTTTAAACCGAAAGAAGGTAGACTTAGATTAGATGTAAGGAAGAAGTTCTTCACTGTGAGGGAGGTGAGGCATTGCAATAGGTTGCTCAGAGACTTTGTGGATGCCCCTTCCCTGGAAGTGCTCAAGGCCAGGTGGGATGGGACTTTGAGCAACTGGGCAGGGGGGTTGGAACTAGATGATCCTTATGGTCCCTTCCAACCCAAACCATTCAACGGTTCTATGACTCTTCTGTGTGGCTATTCTTCTGATTGAGATCTTTATTTGCAGCAGGTTGGTGTTCTTAAAAAAGGCTAGAAGGTAACGCATGGTTTCTTATTCCCTTGTGCTGGATTATTTGGACTACATCGATAATACAGGTCCTACTACCTGGGTACTTGAAAACAGTCCACAAAAATGTATTCTCTCTGCTAAAAAAAGACTATGATTATCTTGAATGTTTACAGCTTGATTTTACAGCCAGGGAATCTGTGGAGGGTACTCCTCATTAAGACACCTGTTAATGAGCATAAAACAAATCAAGAATTATTCACAGGAAGTCAGAGAGATTTGCTAGAAAATTCCTATTGAATAAGAACATGGTACCTGTGTGTCTGAAGTCAGGATATTTGATGTAAGACAGAAAGGTCAGCTATTCAGTTGTAACTGTATTTCATACCCTTTAAGTGATAAAAATAAATAAATTCCTTATATGTTCAAACCCCCTAAAATTTCAAAGCTAAATCACATATAATATTTTTTACTGTGATGGGGTGCATATGTGCCTTTTTTTTCTTAATCTCTGCCATAGATTTGAATGTATTTCTATTGTAACTTAGGAATACATAACGAAATCACTAAAACGTTGCATTTTACTGAACTAGAGAAACAGAACAGGAGTGAATCAGAGCAGTTAAGCTACTTTCCTTCACTGAATCATACTGTTAAGGAATTTTCTTTGAATCTATGGACACATTATCCTTATGGATTTTTCCCTCACCGTAGCAACCACATTAAAAAAAACCGCAAAAATTTTTAATAAAAGCAATTTCACTTGAACTTTCTGCTAAAATAGAACATATCTCAGGGCAAAGAAATAAAGACATGTCAAGAAATATGTTTTCATGTACTGTTTGCAACATAATTCATAACTTCATTATGGGTTATATACAACTTCGTGATAGAACTGATCAACCATGATTTCATTCACTGTTACGTTCTGACTGTTGAATTTTCCTCAACTGAAATTGAAAGAGATTTTTTACATTTAAATAAATCATTGTGTGAATACATTGGAAAATATCAAAATGTTTACTTTTCACATGTTTTAATAGTTATGTAGTTGATATCAGCAAATTTCACTATAGAGAATTAAATGGAAATATTAAATATCGTATTGAATTTATAGAAAATATATAAGACAAGTTAAATTTGAGTAAGTATGCTTTGAGTGAGTTTTTCTCAAAAAATTTTAAATAAAAAGTTACTGCTGTCAGAATCAATATTATTGTAATGCTCATACATCAAATAATTATTAAAATATTTGTTTTTTGTATAAAAAATATTTAATTTAGAAAAAATGTGCTTTATTCTGGAAAAAATACTTCATAAAAATATTTGTGATGGTTCTATTTATGGCTTATTAATAACACAAAGCTGAGAACGATTTTGGAATAGGGCATTGCCTCTTTGAGGAACTTAAAATAATATGAGATCTCGATTTTTTTAAAGAAGTTTGTCCTGGTTTGATTTAGGACAGATCTAATTCTGTTCAGTGATTTTACTTTCCAGCTCAGTCTCTTCTAACTAACTGCACTTTCTGAAGTTAACGGCGTATTTTCACAGTGTCTGCTTCTAGAAGTGATAACATTTGACGTTGACAGTGACTACCAGGGGTTGGGGTGCAGAAAGGCTCTGGCTGACACTTGCTCCTGTGCAGACCAAGGTCACTGCTAAATCCCGTGTCCCACGGTGGGGATGCAGTGAGTGAGAGGCTGCACCTGCGGGGAGGAGCGGACAGGACAGGTGACCCTGCACTGACCAACGAGGTGTTCCATCCCATAGCCGTCATATTCGGTATAAAGCTGAGGGATCACAATTGTCAAGCTCTTTTCTTCAATGGCCGGCATTCAAGGAGGGTTCTGTCCTTCTCCCTTCAATCCCAATTCTATGCATTCCTGAATCTAGTTCCTGAATCTGGCTCCCATCTGCTGCTGAGTTCATCCTGGGCCTTCCCCAGTGCCTGCCCACAGCATCAGTGGTGAGGGTGACGTGACTGCCATCAGGGGGGTTGGGTTTGGTATTGGTATTGTGTATATTTTTATATGTATAATTTTATTATTTTCATTAAAGCAATTTTAGTTTATTTTGCAATCCATAAGTGTCTCTCTTTTGTTCCCTTTTTCTTCCCCTTTGGGAAGGGAAAACTGTTAATAGTGAGCATCTGTCATTCGTCTAGTGGCTGGTCCATCTGTAACGCCTGACAAAGTTTTGCTCATACCCATTGTCTTCTTAATTTTTTTTTTTTTTTAAATAACGAATGAAGAGGAGTCTCTTACTTCTGAATTCTCCAAGGAATTACGGCATCATACATACAATTAAGTTGAAGAATTCCATGAAGCGGCTACTCAAAACCTTGTTTTGGGTGAAAGGAAATATAACTTACATCTAAAATAAATAACTTGGTTTTAGGTCAATTGAAATCTTAACAGTCCAATCAATAAATTATTTGTCCAGGTTTAATTATTACAACAAGGAAAAAATAATGCATTTGTGGCAGATGCACCCACCTTGAGAAAGACCTGACAACGACCAGGGTTTGACAAAGACCGGAGAAAGATCAAGGCTTCCCCACCATTAAAACTTGATTACTTTGTTTCAGACCCTTATCATTCCTTTGTCTTGTGCTTGCCCCAGCTGATTAGAATGACCACAGTTCAGACCCAACTGGGGCATAAAAGAAGCCCTGTCAGAGAGCTGTGAGTCCACCCTTCTCAGAGCAGTGTGTCCGCAGTCAGGGACTCTCCTCTTGGATTGGGTCACTGCCCAAGGAAACTTCCTGGGATTGAGTGATTCCACACCTCCTTCCACATCCCCCCCCCCCCCCTCCGACACACACACTTTTGGCGAGTGGATACTTCTTCTGGATATCCCTTAGTGAACTCTCATCTCCTTGTGGGTGACTGACCCCCATTCTGGGTACCGTTGAGTGGGAGGTTTTCCCTTTTATGGGTGAGCGTGCACAATTTTAGTTCATCTTTCTAAACAGAATATTTGCGAAATTTAGGCATTAGTTGTGTAGTAGTATATTCATGCCTGACATCCGAACTTGCAATTTACTTTGGTCTGTTGGAGTCCTGGGTAACTTTTGGTTGTAATAAATCTTCATTTTGGGTAGCTACTGCTGTCTGTTTAGTGGGCGCCTCCATGACAATATTTCAGAAAAAGTTTCATAATAATAAAGTTTAAATTATTATAGACACACTTTCTTGTATATACCATTTCCTCTGGCGTTATGCTCCCACTGCCCCTCAAGGTCCCTTGGTCTTGAATTTGCTCTATTGTTCTACATATGGTGTATGTTTTGTTTTGCTTTGGTTGGTTGGTTTGGTTCGGTTTGTTTGTTGTTTATAGACCTGGGATCTCCAGTATGACCATGTGTGCTTTTGTATTCTTGTCCTGTAACAGTACTTCTCTACCCTGCATCCGGGGCCCCCACTTTCAAAGCCCTTTCTATCATACCAGACCTACCTGGATCTAAACTACTTTTATATCTTAACAGTGAACATTTCTATCCACATAGATTACCAACTTGTTACTGGTATCTGTTTAAAAATTGTGGTTATGCCACAGAACTATACAAAGCTAAGCAAAGTGGAACAAATGAGATAATAACTACTTGGTCATTAGAAAATTGCTGTTACCGATAAACTAGCTAAAACAAAGCTGCAGGCAGGCCAAGAGGAGTTCAGACAGAGCTTAATGAGCCTCGGCCCACTTGGTGCAAAGCCTCTGGCCTCTATCAATGGCAACACTACTGAGCTAAATGGTTCCAAGGCAAGTTGATGCCATCTGGCTTCCTTCTTCTCTGCTCCGGGGCTAGCTGTTGTTAGAAGAGGCTGGCTGGTTCCAAACCATGTAGCACTTGATTCCAGGTCTCATGGTGCCAAGTGGTACCCTACCGGCAGAATACATGGCCGTTTTGTTTGAGCGTGATTTTCAGCTCGAATTATTCAAAAGAAAATGTGAGGGTTGTGTGGAAGACCACCAGAGTCATAATTACTTTGGTTCAAAATTGAGAATGACATGATCATGAGGAAGGAGAATTTAAAGAGCTACTTAGGCAAATCCTAAAGAGTGTGGAGGACAGAGGAGGATGAAGGTGGTTCATTTTCCTTCCCTTTTGAGGGCAGCCTGTGGACTCCCTATGAATGTATTCAGGCTTTGTTTTAAAAAAGTTATTTTGGGAAGGGACGGTTAGCCAAGAAATCAGGAAGCTAATTAATGTTCAATCAATGTGGATGATTAGGAGATGAATTCTCAAGCATGTTTAACTGTGTAGACATATCCATGGATCTAAATATAAAAGTCCTTACTGTGAAAAGTTTAAAGTTTTGTAAGGGTCGTCACTCCACCTTTTAAAACATTTCTTAGACAACCAGTACCAGAAATGTCACATATCTAGTGTATCAAATGCGACATTATTATTGGAATTACCCATATATTCCTATCCCATACATTCCTATCCAGAGGTCCATAAATAATTTCAGTTATGGATTTTAATGTTGCACCTGCTCCAAGTTATTGCAATGCCATTAATGACTCATCAATGTGCTTAGATTTCCAGCTGATAACAGCTGAATGAATGAAGAGTATTTCCTGTAACATTACAAAATACAGGAAGACAGAAAAAAAAGTGTGTATATTTTTCTCCATTTTAATGAGCGTAGTGCTTGTTAAATACAGTGTGCCGTGGCGAATCCTTGTATCCTAGTTCCCCAGTCATCCAGATTGAAGGGACTTTCTGTAATGAATCCTGTTTTAATGTCTCCCCTGCATCTTTTGTAGATACATAATCATGCACTTTCAACTGAGAACAGGAAAGCACATTCAGGTCTAGTTGTGCAAGATAATGCTCAGGTAAAGAATGCAATAAGTACTATGAGATACTAGGAAAAAATTCTCCCCCTCCCCCTGCTCGTGCTTGCAGAAAATTATGTTAAAATTACACCAGGACTTGGAGGTAAAAACAAGATCATGAACCTGTCACATGCTTGGAAGCCAGTGAGAATCTTAAGATTTGAAAGCCAAGAGAGGGCAAAGGGTGTATTTAGGAATTGACAGAATCATTATAATTGCAAAGACTTAAAACCAAAATTTTTGAAGTCTAAGAGAAATAGCTGTCTTCCATCTTAGATAGTTCAGCATTAAATCAAACTACTCACAAATCCCTAATGACACTTGTCATTTTCGTAGTGTGGCCAGTTAGTTATTATGACTAAGAATGTCAATCTAGTCAGGAAAAGCAATTTCTTTATTGCAGGAATCAATTATCAAAAAATTTTTAGCCTACGTTATATATGAACTTAGGTTAGATTAACAAAATGGTTTGACATGTAAGGCTATCAAACCATCTTCCAGAAAATTATTTCAGGATTTGCTTTTTTCCTCTCTGTTGAATCAAATAATGTACTAACGGGCTGATTTTCTGTACTCCACTACAAATGTGATTGTTCATTTCCTGAAGTAGATTTAAAATCTAACTCTTTCAGAAACGATGGCAAATTTTAAATCCGGAATGCATTCTTTACAATGAATTTTATGATCTGGTTTATTTTGTAGAATTATTTATCATATGCACCATATAGAACACAACAGTCAGTAATCTTTCCCCTAGTACTTTAGCACAGTTATCAAAAAGTCATGCTCAAAATAGTGAGGCTACTTTTAGGATATAGGAAATTCATTTAGGTATTTTACCTAAAATCTAACATAGCAAGAAACACATTGCAATATACTACCAATGGAGATCTTACTGATTTTTTAGTATATTTTTCTAAGATCTGAATTTTAACAGTTCTTCCTCTCACATCTTTCTAATGACGTAGTGAGTTTGCCAGGAAGACTCTGAAATGATGAATTGTCTTACAAAGATATTTTACTGCTAAACCGGTCATTCACACAAGTGAAAATTCTTATGCAGCAGTCTCACAGGATTCCTTTCCCTGCTATATTTCATACTTCAAAACCATGCAACTTCTAGTAAGTTTTATTGCAATGCGGTACAGGTAGCTTTATCTGAGGGCATTTAAGTTATGAACATCATGAAGATATTTCATTCAAAGAAAGAACATCAGAAAGCTGCCTTTGACCATCATTAGAATGAGTTAAGTTTGCATTTAGTGTCAAGAAAGAAATTAATCCACTAATTCAGCAGGAACATTTCTATTAACTAATCCTCTCAAACTGTAGCAAATGCCGTGCTATGTGACTTCACAACATAATGCATTCCAATCTCAGGAAAATACTTCTGATTTGGAAAAAGCTTTAGCCTCTGTATCTACCAGTCCTCAGGCGCCTTGCAATGCTTTTAGGGATACTAAAATGTGCATGGTTTTGTAGTTTGGATTCATTGGTTGGAATTTTTTTGGGCAGGGGTGTGGTAGGGTTTTTTTGCTTGCCCCCAACCCCCATTATTTGGTACGATTTTGTTTGGTTTATCTGAATGCTATGCCATTTGTTTTCATGTGACTTGGATCCTGGTAAATTTTAAATCTTAAACAATCTCAACTTGTTTATATATACTCAAATGTTTATATATACTCAAATACAGTTTGGAAGTTGGTGCCCTTTTGATTATTTGCACAGCTCTGTAAATGGCAGTGTTTATATTACTTTCCACAATACATATATATTCTCTTGATTCCCAGGGCTGTTGTTTTTTTTTTTTTACTCAGGGTCAGTAAATGTAATATTCACATGAAAAGTTTAGATAATATGTGATAAGAGTAAAGTATTTATATAAACAAATTCAGTTGTAGATATATATCCAGAACTGAATGTTTTCATAATCTACATTTCACTTGGCAAGATTGATTGAAATCCTGGACAAGTAACTTCTTTTTTTCACGAGATGAATGTAATTCAGGAATGAACCAGACATTTAATGGAATATATTTTACTATTTTTGGACTTTCCAATGTTTGTTTAAATCATCAATGCATTACATAGGAAAACTTATCCTAACATAACTGTTGGGATGGGATTCCTCAGCTGAAATACAGCTGACTATAAGAAAATGTAAAGAAGACCTCTCCATATGCATTTTCAGCATAGACTTGCTTATAGTCAACAGAGAGTAATGGAGAGCAGCAAGGATTTCTCCTCTCATAAAACAGATGTCTAAAATTCATGATGTGAATTATTCCCTCAAAGTGATTATTTCTCTCCCTTGAGTATAAAAAGAAGCCTGGAGTAGTTAGCTGATAAATATCTGAAGCTAAATGAGTTGAATCCTACCATAGATCTTTAAGGACAGATACTTCAACATATTTGTGTGAATAAATTTTACACTTATAAATGTGGATGCTTATTTATAAGCATATCATTATTGAAAGCAATGACATTGATCATATAACTAACTCTGCAATGAAAAATATCTTTAAGACTGGACTTAATTGTCTTAGTAGAACTACCTGATAATCAATAACAATTTTATATTCCTGTTCATATTGAGTCGAATCTTGACATCTCACTGAAGTAAATGGAATTGCTAAATAGAGTAGCAGTGGTCTTAAGTAAAATATTCTGGACTCCTTAGAAATTCTTAAATTTAAATGAGATTTATGTGTGCTTTAGGATTTGCATCCTCTAGAACCTGTAAATTTCTATCCGTATACCTACAGCTGAATTAATTCCTGTTCAGTTCTTTACTTCGCTGAACCTAAAATGTTAGTATTCATATTTTATTGATCTTTGACATTATTACATATTTTAATGGTTTGTTTTGTATTTTCTTATGCAGTATGTAGTGATCTATTTTACTTTCACAGAAATGTATTTCTCTGATCCAGGAAGTTGCTCTTTTACAATAGACTGACTATAGGTAAGGTAACTTATAAGAAGAAGAAAGAAAAAGAGTTCAAAAAGGAATTGATGGCAACTGTAAATCTGTTATTTTCTGTATTGGGAACACTGAATTATTTGAACTATTTTTTTAATGCTTTCACAAGACACATTACGAGTCTGTCTTTGTGGAGGGTTAACCTTATCTAGGGGCCAAACTCCCGCCCAGATGCTCTTTTACTCCCCCTCCTCAGCAGTATAAGAGGAGAAAATAGGATGAAAAAGAGATTGCTTACCAATTACTATCATGGGTAAAACAGAGTTAACTTGGTGGAAATTAATGTAGTTTATTTCCAGTTAAAATAAATTTGGGTTGTGAGAAACAAAGAGAAAAAAATTTAAACACTTTCCACCTCACCCTACCCACCTTTCTAAACTAAACTTCCCTCCTTCATTTGGTCAGTTGGGGTCAGCTGTTCCAGCTGTGTCCCCTCCCAACTTCTTGTACACCCCTTGTGCCAGCTCACTGGTGGGGCAGTATGAGAAGCAGAAAGGGCTTAATGTAGTGTGAGCACTGCTCAGCAACAACTAAAATGTGTGTTATCAACATTATTCTCATCCCAAATCCAAACCACAACACCATACCAGCTACCAGGAAGATTAACTTTGTCCCAGTCAAAACTAGAACATCTGGCTAATCAAAGCTTTTGCAAAGGACTGAAATAAGTGCCACAGCATATCTGAGAGACCTCTTTACACACTAAGTTTGTAACGTTCGACAACTGCATGAAGCCCTGATTACTGGAAATTCGGTGACACCACCCACCACCACCACCCCAGGTGCCTCTGTACAACAGGTATGAGGATCTGGATGTGGAAGGTCAGTCAATGGAGAATGTGGATGACAGTCCATCTACACCAGAGGTGTCTCCAAGGTCAGAAAGGTCTAACCCCCATACCACAACTATCACCAGGAGGAAGAACAGACAGGTTGTAGTTGTAGGCAACTCTCTTCTGAGGACAATAGAGAGTCCAATATGCTGGACAGACCCTCCTCAGAGGGAAGTCTGCTGCCTCCATGGGTCCCTGATTAAGGACATCACTAGCAAACATTCTAGCTTGGCACAGCCCCTAGGCTATTACCCATTACTGATCTTCCATTTAGGTGGAGAGGAAGCTGCAACCCATAGACCAACCGCAATCAAAAGACACTTCAGGGTCTTGGGACAATTGGTGAGGGAATCTGGGATACAGGTTATTTTTATCTCTGTCCTTCCAGTTGCTGGCAGTGACATTGGAAGGAACAGGTGTATCCAGTCTATTAATACATGGCTCCATGTCCGCTGTCACAATTTTGGGGGTTTTTGACAATGGGATTGTCTACTCAGCACCAGGCATGCTGGTATCGGATGGAATTCACCTTTCTCAAAAGGGAAAGAGGGTCTTTACTCAGAAGCTTGAGGGGCTTATTGGCAGGGCTTTAAACTAGACTAGAAGGAGTAGGGAGATAATATCAGGCTTGCCTGTGACAAGCTGTGGGACAACACACTATGGTTAGAGGGACAGGATGCTAATGAGGGCCCTCAGCCTCTTGTTCTGAGGCATGCTGGGGACACTGAAGTGCAGTTGAAATCTTAGGGAGATAAGCTGGGAACCCCTCAGGCAATAGGAGCCAACAGGGAAACACTGGTGAAATACTTCAAAGGAATTAAGGTGTATTCCTTTAAGGAGGCAACACAAGTTGACAGTCCAGCAGAAGCACCTCTTCCCCAACACACAAAACATGAGCAACAAACAAGAGGAGTTGGAAGCTACAGTGATGCTAGAAAGCTACAACTTGATTGACATTACTGAAACTTGATGGGATGAATTCCATGGCTGGAGTGTGACTATTGATGGCTACAGTCTGTTTAGGAGGGATAGGTGAGGAAGGAGAGGCGAAGTCACTGCCCTCTATGTCAAGAAATGGATTGAGTGTGAAGAGCTGTCCCTGAAGAGTAGCCATGAGAAGATCAAAAGCTTATGGGTAAGAATTAAAGACCGAGACAACAAATGTTGTGGAATCTTGTGGTTGGTGTCTACTACAGGTTACCTGAACAAGGGAAGCCTATTGATGAAGCCTTCTTACTCCAGCTACAGGAGGCATCATGCTCACAGGTTCTCATCCTGCTGGGGGACTTCAGCCACCCCGACATCTGCTGGAAAAGTAGCACAATGAGCTGTAGGCAATCCAGGAGGTTCCTGGAATGCATTGAGGATAACTTCTTAAGCTGGGTAATAGCCCCACCATAAGGGATGAGATACTGTACCCGATGATCACCAAAGCAAGAGAGCTCATCAATGATGCCAAGATTGGAGGCAGCCTGGGCTGCAGTAATCATGCACTGGTGGAGTTCACAGTCCACCAGTGAGGGTTATGTGTCAGGCAAAGTGTAAAGTCAGGATCCTGAATTTTAGGAAAGCAAAGTTCCAGCTCTTCAAGGAATTAGTCAATAGGACTCCCTGGGAAACGGCCCTCAGGACAAGGAAGCAGAACAGAACTGGAACATCTTTAAGGTCACTTTCGATAGAGCACAAGAGCTGTTGATCCCCAGGTGTAAGAATTAAAGCAAGGAAGGCAAGAGACCAGCATGGCTGAGTCAAGAACTGCTGGTCAAATGAAAGGGCAAGAAGGAACTGCACAGGCAGTGGAAGCAGGGACAGGTACCTGGGAAGAGTACAGGGACATTGCCTGGTTTTGTAGGGATGAGGTCAGAAAGGCCAAGGCATGGATGGAGTTGAACATGGCAAGGGATGCAAAGAATAATAAGGGCTTCTACAGGTATGTCAATCAGAAAAGGAAAGTTAAAGAAAGTGTACCTCCTCTGATGAGTAAGACTGGCAAGCTGGTAGTAATAGACGAGGAGAAGGCTGAGGTACTCAACAACTTTTTTGCCTCAGTCTTCACTGTCAACCTCTCTTCTCACAGCTCCCAAGTTGATGGACCCCAAGATGGAGACCAGGGAGGCAAAGTCCCTCTCACTGCAAGAGAAGATCAGGTGTGTGACCACCTGAGGAACCTGAACATACACAAGTCTATGGGACATGACAAGATGAATCCCAGAGTCCTGAGGGAATTGACTGATGTAGTTGCCAAGACACTCTCCCTGATACTTGAAAAGTCCTGGCAGTCAGGTGAAGTTCCCAGTGAGAGGAAAAAGAGAAACATTGCACATATTTTCAAAAAAGGGTAGAAAGAAGGACCATGGGAACTACCAACCTGTTGGTAGCACTTTAATAGTTGTTCTGACTGCTATTCTTAGAGGCTATTGTATCATTTCTGAACCTTCCGTTTTTCAGTTTTTATAGTGCATTGGAATGTTTATTGTTCCTTAAAAAAGGACTAATTTTTGTTAGCACAGTGAGGAAGGAATTATGTACAAAACAATTATTAGTAGTCACAGTAATTATCTTTTATTTTCTTTCCATAAACCAAAATTATTTTCATCTGAATTGGATTTAATCCCATTTATTAATTAGTAATGGAAAATTCTGTTGTGATTCATTATAACATTTCTCACTCCTCTCTTCCTTGTTCCCTCCCTCTCCCCTTCCTCCTTACTTTCTTTCTTTCCTCCCTTCCTTAAAGCGCTGTCCTTAAAGTGACATGAAGTAAGAACAGAGCTGTGGCTCATTTAACAGTTTTCCCTTTCATTGGAGGTAAAAGAAAATGGGATTTTTTTTTTCTTTTTCTTTTTTTTTTTTTTTTTTTAGTTAAAGGAAACAATCATCCCAGAATGCCCCTTCATCTCTCATGGGGGCATATATAATACCACAAACTGTTAATACAGGATGTCAAGGCAACAGGAATAAAAGCAATAGAAAATTCAGTTGAAATTGCTGCTTCTTCTTGACACAGAACCCACAGGACAGAACATTCTACAAATAACTTGAAGTCAGCTTTCAGTTTTACTTAAAAAGCCTTAACGACCCTTTCTATAAAATCTTTAATACTATTCCTTTTATAGCATTAAAAACCCATTGTATTATATAACCTGCATTATGCATGCTTTTCATGATACAAATTCGAATATATGTGTTTTTCCCACATATGTACACACGCAAATAAAGTGAACATTTAAATACTCCATTATGACTGTTGTGTATATCATCCTCTACCCGTAGTTCAAAAGCAGCAGCTTATTGTTTCAACTCTCCTTCCAAGCATTAATGTAATAATGCTCCTTTCCAAATAATATTTTCAAATGTTTTGAAGTGTATAGTACCTCTATCTATCATCTATCTATCTATCTATCTATCTATCTATCTATCTATCTATCTATCTATCATCTATCTATCTACCTAATCTATCTAATCTATCATCTATCTAATCTATCTATCTCTCATCTATCTAATCTAATCTATCTAATCTATCTATCATCTATCTATCTCTCATCTATCTATCTAATCTAATCTATCAATATATATCATCTATCTATCTAATCTATCTAATCTAATCTATCTATCTAATCTAGCTAATCTATCTATCATCTATCTTATCTATCATCTATCTATCAATCTATCTATCTTATCTATCATCTATCTATCTACCTAATCTATCTAATCTATCTATCGATCATCTATCTATCATCTATCTATCTATCTATCTATCTGAGTGAAATACATGCAAGATAAGTGAGAGTATAAAGACCTGATTAATGTGGTCAGAGGAGCACTATCAAAAAATTCGATAATATGTAGTACAACAGATCGCAAAACAACTTTATAGGTATTTATTGCTTACATTTGTGTTACTAATCTCCCTTTAATAGAGGGTACTTATCCAAGTCTTCTCGAATATTCAACCCTGAAACTATACCCAAACTTTCAAAAGTAGAACACTCCTGTTTTTAAAGCTCTGTGCCTGCCAAGACTAATGGTTGAGTTCAGATTCCGGTTTATATATGTAAATATACATAAGTATTTAAACTTCTGAAAATGTAGAGCTGGTGTACAGATAGAGCACTGTATTGCATATTATTTGAGCATCAGAACAGAAAAAAAAAGGGGGTTGGTTGACAGTGTTGAAACTATATTACAAAGTCTTTCAGTCCATCATCATTTAAATGGTACTACTGCTTTGGCTGCCTTTGAATATAACACTTAGAAATATTCATAACTGTCTATGACTATAACATAAGGAAGCATTGACTTCCTTATACCTCTATCTTAACCATGAATTGCCGATGTGAGTGGAAGTGCCACAGGAACAGTTGACACAAAGACTGAACATGGAAATGACATTGCTTTACTGCTGCAATCTGGTTTGATTCCCGGACCACCTACACATAGACGTAGTATTACAATGTCTGAGTAAAAAATCTGCTTAATCTCTTTGATTTGTTCATGGTCCTGTGTCTTTGAACTGTGAGGATCTCATCCTCTGTGAGATCTATCATAAGCTTTTGTTATTTCCAATGTGCATTTTCATTTATCTCAGACTGCATATGTAGGAAGGATATATGATTTCAAACACAAAATACTTTCTAGGATTGATGTGAAAATGTGTCTGTTCATGAGAAGCTAATGAAAAAAGTAGAAACCATTATTAACTATATATTCATATCATTAAATATTCATTATTAATGAATTATTATTGTGGACCAACAACTTTACATATGGCTCTACTATATTTATCATTGGCTCAATGATACTTGCACTATGGAGATCAAGACAAACTGACACGGACTACACCGTAGTCAATTGCAAACAAGGAACCGGTAGTGGTCAATGGCTTGATGTCCAGGTTGGAGGTCAGTGACAAGTGGTGTCAGGGATCTATACTGGGACCAGCGCTGCTTAATATCTTAATCAATAACATAGACAGCAGGATCAAGTGCACCCACAGCAAGTTTGCAGATGACACCAAATTGAGAGGTGAGGTTGACACACCTGAGGACAGGATGCCATCCAGAGGTACCTGGACAAACTGGAAAAGTGGGCCTCTGTGAACTTCATGAGGTTCAAAAGGCATAGTGCAAGGCCCTGCATATGTGTCGGGGCAATCCTTGGTATCAATACAGGCTGGGGAATGAAGAGATTAAGTGCAACCATGATGGGAAGGACTTGGGGGTATTGGTGGATAAAAAGCTCGACGTGAGCCGACAATGTGCACTCACAGCCCAGAAGGCCAACCATATCCTGTGCTGCATCAAAAGAAGCATGGCCAGAAGGTCAAACAAGGTGATTCTGACTCTCTACTCCACTCTTGCAAGATCTCACCTGAAGTACTGTATCCAGCTCAGGAGTCCTCAGTACAGGAGGGACACAAAAATGATCAGAGGGATGGAGCATCTTTCCTATGAAGACAGGCTGAGAAATTTGAAGTTGTTCAGCCTGGAGAAGAAAAGGCTCCAGAGAGACCTTATTGTGGCCTTCCAGTACTTAAAGGAGGCTTATAAGAAAGATGGGGACAGTCTTTTCAGTAGAGCCTGTTGTGACAGGACAAGGGTTAATGGTTCTAAACCAAAAGAGGGTAAATTCAGACTAGATCTAAGGAAGAAATTTTTCATGATGAGGGTGGTAAAACACTGGCAGAGGTTGCCCTGAGATGTGGTAGATGCCCCATCCCTGGAAATGTTCAAGGCCAGGTTGGATGGGGCTCTGGGCAACCTGATCTAGTTGAAGATGTCCCTGCTGGATCAGATGAACTTCGAAAGGCCCATTCCAACCCAAACCATTCTATGATTCCATGAACTTTATAAATCTTTACTAATATTTATTGTCTGCCTGTGTGATCTTCATTGAAATTTTTTTTTTTTCTTATTGGTAATACTGTTCATAGTGAAATCTGTAGGACGGTAAATAAGATTTTGCCATTATTAGTAGATCATTTTGTGTTTACGTGGCATTGCAGGTGTATTGGCTTTATGTGGCAAGGTTATGGCAGCAGGTGAGGCTGTAGGCATGGCCAGTGTGAGAAGAGATAGGATCTGCCACCATGTCAACAGAGGCGGTTCCAGTCAGCCCCAAGACAGATCCACTGCTGGCCGAAGCTGAGCTATTCAGTGATGCTGGTGGTGCCTTCGTGATAACATACTAAACAAAGAATAGAAAACTGCCGTGCAGCAGCTGTGAGAAAGGAGTGAAAAAATGTGAAAGAAACACCCTGCAGAGACAAGGTCCGTGAGGAACGGTGAGGACGAGGTGATCCAGGTCCCAGAGAAGAGATTCACCTGCAAACTGTAAAGGAGACCATGATGAAGCAGGTTGCCGCCCAGCAGCCCATGGAGGGCCACGGTGCATCTTGTGGTGGATCCCACACTGCAGCATGTGCATGTGCCCTGAAGAAAGCTGCTGCCTGTGGAAAGCCCATGCTGGAGCAGGGTCCTATCAGGAACTGTGTCTCATGTGGTACCCACAGTAGAGCACTCTGTGCATGAAGGCCTAATTTTACATAAACCCAGTCCTTTTTACACCATTTTCTGTCTACTCATCTTTTTGTTCCTCCCTGCTCCCCCTTTCCCTGCTCTCTCCCCATGCATTTGTACAGCTCTATCTATCAGTTCAAAGCAGATATGAAGTCAGACTAGCTAGAAGTAGGATAGGGGTCTTGCGAGCCAGATCCTGAGGCAGCCATAAGTCTGGGCTGAGTACTGGAAAGACCACAGGGTCTGCAAGTTGACTACTGGGCCAACCAGAAGGTCCAAGGCAACTACTGGAAAAAATGTGGTGTCTCCGGGTTAACTGGACATCAAGTTGCATGTGCGTGTCTGTGTATAAGGAAACTGGAGATGAGATGATCCAAGGGGCAGCTATTTGGTAAACAGAGTGTTTAAGGGCAGTTACTGGGTGGGTCCATAGTGTATGTGTCTGAGTGTACACTGGTGTGTGAAAGGGTCTGGATATCAGAAACTGGGGTGCAGCTGTGGGCTTTGGGTGTTCTCACACCCAAGTGCCAGTATCTGGGGAAAGTGAAGATGGAGGGCCAGTAACTGAGGGATCCTTAGACAGTAAGTGTCAAAGGCCAGTTACTGGAAGGATCCATATTGTATGTATGTATATATTTCCCACTAACAGACTTTTGTCTTGATCAGCCAAAGAAGGGGATGGTATCAAGCCATTTGTGTAATTGCCTGACTGTTTCTGGCAGTGTGGACAGCTATGTGTACATCTATGTATGTATTGAGTATGTGTGTTTGTGCATGTGCCTATGGGCAATACACGCTTGGAATTGCTAATGGCTGGACCTGGGAACAGAGAACTGTAATGGCCTCTGTTCTACTGGGCTACCAGATTTGGAAAAGCCTAACATGAACCCAGATGGCAAAACGGCCTTCCTAGTCCTTCCATCATGTTTGAAAAAACCCAGGTAGATATGAAGTCACAAAGAGCAAATATCTAAATTGCATGAATGGAAGAATGAACGCGATTGGGAGCAGATAACTCCTGAGAGAAGTATCTGTGAAACTTGTTTTCTTAGCATTATGACACTGACCAAGTCTTTGATAGTGATTCAGGATCCCACCCTGTCATTAATCTTACAGATGTTGACACAAATGTGCATTGCAATACACAAATGGTATGTATACATATTGGTTAATCAACCAAATCCTTAGGATGCTGTGGACTAGATTTTGGAACTCATCCTTGACAAACATAACAGAGGAAATGAATTTTGACAAAATCCTATGGTGAAAAGAGGCAGGGTGTATTTCACATGCTTGGTCATGTATTATTCTTATCATCTTTATGGGCTGTTCAGAAATCTTAGGAATTTTAATTTTGGATTTACCCTGGAGCTTGAAATTTTACTTCAGTCTCCTTGTGTATTCAGGCATAATTGTCTGTCTGCCTTACAACTCAGTATCATTCAAGGTCTTTGATTCACGTTGTTTTCCCCTTGTAGATGATATTTCGTGATTCAGCTAGTTCTCCTGACACTTCTGAAATTTTGACAGTTTGCTAGGTCTCCTTAGGTATAAAGAGTTGCTGTAGATGCTGCAGAGCTTGAGATGACCAAGCACTTGCAAAATCCTGACTGTCATGTCAAAATCCTTGCCAGTCTTGTAGTAAATTGTGTATAATACTACAGCCCAACAATTCAACTGAGAAAATACGACTATGATTTGGAAAAGATTATTTTCCTCTTGTCAACAGCCCGGACCTCACATATATTATATTGCTCTGAGTTCAGCAGAACATATGAGGAGAGGTTTAGATGAGCTTTGCCAGTCTTAGGAAGAGAAGACTAAGCACAGATCTTTTATCTGTCTTCAATTACCTGAATGGGAGGGGAGGGGAGGGGAGGGAAAAACTTTTCTCAGAGGAGCACAGTGATAGATGAGAGATGAGTTGGAACACTGAAAATTGTCATTAGATACAGGGAGATATTATTTTCACCATAAGAGGGGCCAAACACTGTAATGGGTTGTCCATTGTCCATGTTCATGGAATCTCAGTCCTTAACTATGCAAAACTCAGCTGGACATAGCTCAGAGTAACCTGCTCTAAATTGGCTCTGCTTTGACTGAGGATCCAAGGATGACTTCCAGCCTATCTGTTTTATGATTCAGAATGTGTTACTGTATGCATAGCAGCCCACAAGTGGGCTTTCTTAACGAACATGCATTATTTGACCTTTTTAATTAGTCACTCATTTCATGTGCATGGTGATCACTCTTAAAGAATTTGGAAACAGAAGACCAGATTTTTACTTCTGGCATGAGGATATAGTACAGTTAGGGACACCTCTAAGACTACTAGAATCATGTAACGGCCCTCAAAATTTCTTAAGCCTTCAGGTCCATCCTGCTGTGTTCTTTAGTTTTATTTTTGTTCTTCCCTCAGGGCATCAAAACAATGCATTTTGTAGTTTCTCTGCTACATGGTAGTCATTTGCTAGAACAGATGCTAGCTCATATAATTTTTTAGCTATTTTTTCAGGTGGCAATACTATACAGAAGGACTATGGCAAACATTCTCACATATTTTTCTCTCCTCCTAGAACAGGAAAAGAATATTTCTTATATATGACATTTCAGAGGGGATAGCATATTTGTAAAATTTACTAATAATGACACATACAAGTTAGTTTTTTCAGTCGAGTGAAAGAACAGAACTGTGCAGCATCATAGGACAGTGTGAACAAGCTGGGTTTTGGCACTTTTTCAGCTCTTTTTCAAAATGACAATTGCCTAAAACCTGCAAACATGTTCTACACTTGACTCACTCACCACGTAAGAATGAAATTGTTGTAAAATTGTACCTAATGGACAAGAATGCCACAGCTCACAGGCAATTTGTTTCTACAAGCTCTACAGAATTCACTGTGTTTCAGTTTCAGAGATTACTGTATGATCTCCTATTAAGACAATGTAAAATTTTTTAAATGTATATGAAAACTACTGCAAAGCTCTTTTTCCTGCAATTTATCCTCTACAGTAAGATACATAAAGATGCACACTTCCTGGAAAAGTCCAGATGAAAAGCCATCGTGCCATAGTGAACACAGGTTTATGTTCCAAAATTAACACAGAATGTACTACTACACATGGTCTTAACAGAGAGGTTACTTAGGAATAAATAAAATAGATGAAAGAGTTTGAAAAGATCAAAGAATGGGAGGAGATAAACAAGGTAGGTGATGTAAAGATGAAGTTAAATGAGTCCTTCAAACATGGCTAAGACTTGAAACACACAGTTAATATGAACAAGGCATGAAGAAGCTCAGTCAAAAAAAATTAAGAAAATAATTCAATTGTCTGGGGAAATCTTTTCTTGCCTGCTTTTTTTATGATAGATAGAACTTCTCTCTGACTGCTCTGTATTCTTGCTGTAAGCCCACATAGGAAAGGTGTTTGCATTTTGGTACTTCACTATGTACAGGACTGGAATACTTATTTTTCTTGGTTTTAACATAGGTATCTTGAAAAAATGCTGATCTATCTTTTGGTCATCTGTAATCCCTGCTTGGGTTGCCAGTGCTCCTACTATCTGAGCTCTGTGGAGAACCCTCCATTCACATCTATCTATTTACATCTATCTGTAGAAATTAAGTTCAAGCAGATTCATGTATTGCTGTTGTTGAAATAATACATACAGACAGTTTAACTACCTGGTGATCATATGAAAAAATGGTTAATTCTTCATTTGTGACCATGAACTTTCTTTATAAATACATCATTACATTTATTTGTGCATTTTGAAGTCAATGAATTCATCCAGTAGTTCATATTCTCTCCTTTATTATATTTCATTTTTTTATTTAAAGGCTCATGTTAACCCTTTGTCTCTCTGCTTTAAAGCTACTCACACAAGGACAGAGAAGATGTAGAAATCTATAAGAGCGAATAGAGTATATTACCCTTGTGATATTATTGATGCTAACTGCATGGAAGGAAGTACTTTGTTAAACAGTCAAATAGTTGGTCCAACTGACAGCTTTATCTGTTCTCCAGGAACCTTGACCTAGCTGGATCCTGCTAACCTGTAAGAATTCACTTTTCAGACTCCACAAACTCGGAGTCCTTTCTGAATTACACAGAAAATTCCATGCAGGTACTATGTACATGACAGAATCCCCCCCAAAAAAGCAGATTAAATAAGTATTATTTTAATAGATTGTATCTATTCTGTGCATTCCTTCCTGTTCTTAAAATCTCTAACATAGTACACACTAATAATCTTCATTATCAACTGAAAATATTTTTGTTTCTTAATCACTCTGCATAATGATCTATAAAAATTACAAAAAAAAGGGATATTTTCAAGTGTAATGTAGCTATAACTGTGCAACTTATAAAGCTTGAGGTTTTTTGGTTTTGGGGTTTTGGGGGGTTTTTTTGAGGTTTGTTTTTTTTTTTTGTTCCTTTTGTTTTGTTTTTCTTCCTTTTGAGTTCCAGATGCTTACTTTTAAGTTGAGTTTGGCCCACGGTATCCTTTCCTGGGGGCTTTTCAGGGATACAAGTTCTAGCTCCTTGTCTGCAGTCACACTAAACATGACTATGCCAACTACATACACCTTTCTTGACTTAAGCTCTACAGCAGCATATATAAAAAATAGACTTACTCATTCCTAGATGCAAACACGGAGCTGTGAGCTCTGAGCTGTTAGCATTTCTAGGCCAGACCTATATCTTGGGACAGGGCAACGATGGGGAATTATGTCATAGGAAGCTATGTGGGCTTGTGAGCATTTTCTGGGAGGCTCAAGATATAACTGACCTCACACAGAGATCAAGTCAAATGGATGGTGAAGGGTCTAGAGAACAAGTTTTATGAGGAGCTGCTGAGGGAACTGGCATTGTTTAGCCTGGAGGAAAGGAAGATCAGGGGAGACCTTATTGCTCTCTACAACTATCTGAAAAGAGGTTGTAGCGAGGTGGATGTCAGTCTCTTTCTTCAAGTAGCAAGTGATAGGATGAGAGGAAATGGCCTCAAGTTGCACCAGGGGAGGTTTAGATTGGACATTAGGAAAAACATCTTCACCAAAAGGTGAAGCGTTGGAGCACAGGTCGCCCAGGGAAGTGGTTGAGTCACCATCCTTGGAGGTATTAAAAAAATGAGCAGATGTGGCACTTAGGGACACGGTTTAATGACAGATTTGGAAGTGCTAGGTTAATGGTTGGACTTGATGATCTTAAAAGTCTTTTCCAACATAAATGATTCTGTGATTTCTTGCCTGTTATTGAATGATTCAGGTCAGGTTTTAACACGGTTTATGAGAGTTTGTCATTGGAAGACTGAGTAAGCGACCTGGTAGAGCTGCTAGACCACACCATTCAGGGACACACAATCTATTTTATTTCCTGGTAGGGTGGGTGTAGCAAGTATATAGCAATCGCTGTCATGTTTGCAGGGCAGTGATGCTATCCATCTGTTATACCCATCCTATAAAATGTACCTCCAGTTCCATCTGTCCAGCTGAAACCAGTTCAAAAACAATGACCCAGCGGAATATACATTCACTCCAACTGATCCATGGCCAAAGCTCATGGTAAAAGTCCCTCCCCTTGGGTTTCAACTTCTACACGACTTCAATACAGAATACTGTATATTGTGACACCCTCTCTCCCATGGGGGCTATTGTTTTTGCTGTTTATCGCTTCCTATCAGCATAAAAAAATGGCTTTGCTATTCTCAAAACCCCGGGCCAATCTCTGACTTTTTCATCCCAGGGGCCAACTAGTGGTTACATCTTCATTTTCTGTCACTCTCCAGGTTGCTGCCCATGTCTGTCATGAAAAAAATGTTGTCTTTTTTATCCAGATCATACCGAGTCAGCCTAGTCAATTCAAGCTGGGCAGATGTAGTCAGGTCCATTTGTATGGGTGGGCTACATTCAGTTACCACAGCCAATATGTCAAAATAAAGTATTACAAATGTTCAAAAAAATGCTCAAAAAAATCAGAATGCTGTATGCCAATATGTATGTATTACAGAAAATATTCAGCACTTGACAGGTTTTTTTATAGATACAGAACAAAAATTTAGGGGAAAATTCTGGGCCTGGTGAAATGAGAGGGAGGTTTTCTATTGGTCTGGAAAAGTGCATAGTTTCATTTTAGTCATTTGCACTCAACATCTACAATAACCTTAAGATTTTGGGATTTCATCATTCCCTTTTGACTTTTTTCTGTGCTAGTACAGAGAACAAGTTATCCATGATATTCAGATCTTGATTCACTAGAGACTTTGCGCTAGTTTCTGATTTTGTAGACAGCAGCAGAATAAGACGGCACGTGTTTCAATACACAAGTGATGAGTCTGAGTTTTCACCATTGTTTTATAAGGGGATAAGAAGTTATGAAA
Organism: Bucorvus abyssinicus; assembly: GCA_009769605.1. Taxonomy (NCBI): domain Eukaryota; kingdom Metazoa; phylum Chordata; class Aves; order Bucerotiformes; family Bucorvidae; genus Bucorvus; species Bucorvus abyssinicus. Next base: position 130,895,291 of record CM020024.1, read on the forward strand.
TATAAATTAACAAATTCAGAGGATCACAGCGAAACAACTCTCTGCCTCTGAGGTTTGGTGCATACAAGTTATTCATGCAAACAAACCCTCACTTTGTGAAGAAAGCAAGTTTTGTAAGGTACTTACTGTCAAGATAGGTCAATCAAGCCACAATTAGCTCTAATTAGCAATCCCACAGGCTATTAAAATTGTTTACCTTCTGTTGAGACATGCACAAAAAGGCGCATAATTTTTTCCCACTTGTGAAAACATCAAAGAAAAGTATTTCCTATCTGAACCTTAAAACCAATTATAAATGGGGACAAGCACAGCAGTGATATCAACAGAATTTAGGAAACCATTTGTATTGCTAATTGCAGCATTATAGCTAGCTGAGGGAGTATATAACTCTATTCCTGTTAGGCTCTAAATAAATGATCCCAAATAAATGTTAGGCTTTTTTAACATAAAAAGGACACAAGGACAAAGAAATGGACTGACAGATCTCTGCATCTCTTAGGAGTCCTATAGCTATATCAACTCCTATCTTGATATCTGAGTAAAAAGGTAGAATGGTAATAAGTTTTTGTTCTTATTTAAGTACATAAATTAGTGTCCTTGTTTTCAAAAGCATAGATTAACCACTTGATCTTGTTCGGTTTTTAAAAAACTAACATATAATCGAAAATTCAGATAAGAAATGAAGGGCTGAGGGAAATACATAGCTTTCTCATCTCAGTTTTTGAAATTAGTTGTAATTATATTGTCTACAGAGGAGAAAGCACGCTCCATGGAAAGCAATGATCACGGGGCTTAGAACTTACAAGCCTACAAGGCACTTTGCATTAGAATTGAATTTCGGGTGGGAAAAAAAGGGGGTGGGGGGTGTGGCATTAAATTCTTCACTGGATCAGGAAGAAATTATTCCACTAACACTTGTTTTAAGCGAACTTAATTTCTTGTTGTGATTGAACTTGCCTAGCTAAGGACAAAAAGGGTCCAATAAAGATGTAGCCCAGAAGGAGGTTTTTGCCCTAAATGCCACAAACATTCATTTTGGTTTATCTGACCTGCTGTATGTACTTAGATGCTAGTGGCAAGAAAGAGTTTTTAAGTAACGGTTTTAAACATATCCATCAAACCACTTAAATAGTACTTAAATAGTAAACCACTTACAGTACTCCTCTGGATGCATTTAAGGTACTTGAATGCGTTCAGAGGAGGGCAATAAAGCTGGTGAAAGGGATGGAAGGCATGTCCTGTCAGGAGTGGCTAAGGACTCTGGGTTTGTTTAGCTCGAAGAAAAGGAGACTGAAAAGTGACCTTGTTGCTCTCTACAGCTTCCTGAGAGGGGGAAGTGGAGAGTGAGGTGCTCTTCTCTTCTTCCTGGGAGCCAGTGGTAGGACGTGTGGGAAGATTGGTTCAAATCTGCACAAGGGGAGATTCAGGCTGGACAAAAGGATGCATTTCTTTACTGAGAGGGTTGTCAAACACTAGAACAGGCTTCCTAGAGGAGAGGTTGATGCCCCAAGCCTGTCAGAGTTTAAGAGCAATTCAGACAATGCCCTTAATAATACACTTTAACTTTTGGTCAGCCCTGAATTGGTCAGGCAGTTGCACTAGATGATCAGTATTGGTCTCTTCCAACCAAAATTATTCTATTATTCATTCTATTCTATTCTATTCTATTCTATTCTATTCTATTCTATTCTATTCTATTCTATTCTATTCTATTCTATTCTATTCTATTCTATTCTATTCTATTCTATTCTACTTTATTATTTTTTTCAGGTAAGTTTACATTCCATGTTCATGATAACAGATTAGATTCACCAGAAACTTTATTATTTTTTTTGTAGTCATTTTAAACCAAATAAATGCAATGAAAATTGCTTTCAATCCATGATAGCTGAGATGGGAAATTGTAACTTTAATGAAGTTTGTTATTTGTCTTTCAATATTCAAATACTGTTAGGCATATGGTTGGGTTTTCATTACACATTGCTCTTGAAGAATCAAAAATATTAACTGTATCTCTAGTTACCATAAAAAATTATTTATTTAATTTTTTAAAAACTATTATTAAGAAAAAATATGCATTAAAAAGTTTCACCAATATTTAGAGCATCCCAATATGCATGTAGACTACAATACTGAAGTCACTACACTTCTTTTCATCCTTTCTATAACAATATATTAGCCGGTTTTGCGCTTCCTAAAAAATTCGTTTGACTACATCTAACATGATATATGACTGATTATTTCTTTTTAATTAAAAGAATATAAGCTAAAGGATTCTGATCCTTTATACCCGTGACTTAAATGAGATTACCTACACTCATTTGTCACATAGTGGATTAACCTGCCTCTCTAAATGTGTGCTCACCAGAAAACAGCAATCATGTTAATGCGTTTCATCCAGCCTCTCTAAAGCTGCACAGGAGAAAAGATGAGTTTTATAATGAGACCATGAGATTAACAGATATGAGTTGTGGCAGACCAAGGAGGGAAAAAAAAAAAAATCCTGAATCAAGTAGCCCTAAATCTAAGAGCCTGACAGCTGATTACATAGAGGAAGCTCTAGGTCAGGAACTTCTGGTTATCACAGCTCAGGCAATATGGTGCAAGAAACAGCCGAGCCAGAACAGTTGAGGCTTTTGAAGGAGAATCCTAAATGCATTAATTTTACACAGAAGCTCACAGGAAGATAGTGAAACTCAAAGGTGTCTACTGCCGGCGTAAAAGTGCAAGTCCTGCTGTTCAGACTGCTGACTGAAGTGGAACGCAACATTATTATTTTTGTCTATATGTTTTTCACTCTAGGCTTTGTGCTGGTGAAAACTGAAGAGTTCAAAGTAAATCTGACCTGAAAGCATTATATTTTCAAACTTATCATCAAAAGCATTATGTTTTGCTCAATGTCACAAGCCATATTTCTGGGGTATAAACAGTAAGAACATTAAAGAAAATTCTCTCAATAGAAAAGTAGTTCTGGAAAGGCTTTGCACTGTGTTTTATTTAATAACTGCTGTGGAATTCTTTATGTTAAATGTTGTGTATTTCATGAAACCGAATTTCGCAGAATCTCTTCCTTTGTATCAAAGCACTATTTTTAAAGATACTGTAAAAATCACTTGCTGGACACTGATCAAAGCTTCTGTAATACAAGCATGGAAGTTATCATCACTCTCCTTTTGTGTTTCTGAGGGAAATAAAGAAAACATGTCTATTCAGAGCTATGACGATTGTCATGGCCAAATGATGTTCAAACTACACAAATGTTGAATCCTTCCTTTCTTCTGAGATCTACAAGTTAAATGGAGTCTAAACAAATGCCATATCGTTACTACAAATAGAGGGAAGGGAGGGGAAGATTATTTTTTTGAAGTTCAAGGACTCAGACCTGTTTGTAGAAATAAGGAAAATAAAAAAAAAAAGGATAAGCCCCAGAGTTCTCACTCTTTTTTTTTTTCAAAACTAATTTTCTTCCATTTACCACACCCTCCCCCAACCTCTCTACTTCAATAGACTGTCATGCTGAGATTATTTCTGCTACGAATATATATACTTTACAATATACTTTCTTAATGAGATCAATTATGAATTTAAATCCTGTAATCAAATTAGAAAATGTTAATATATACAATATAACTCGATCTACTGCCTATCTTCTGTCTAATTCTTAATTGTGAATATATGACTTATTCCCTTACCTACCATAGAATGAGCTGTTGAGGTACCTTTTTTTTACATCTTTCAAAAAGAACTCTCAAAATATAATTAAAAAAATATAATAAAAAGCAATTCCAGCTGAATTTAGCACATTCAGAAGTTTCAGCTGAATTGTTTTGCAATGAAGTTGAGAAGCTGGTTAATCTAACAGGAAATCCATGATTGTGAGAGTAAGAAAATGAGGGCTGTTGGGTGGAAAAATCAAATGCTGGGGCAACTGCAAGATTTCCATCAAAACTCAGTCTTGAGATTAAAGGGCAGAGAAGAGTTACGGGAGTCATAATAATAATGAAAAACAAACAGAAGTAGTATTTATTTTGTCATGTTGGTCTAGAACTTTTTTTTGGAAAGAACATATAATTCTAAGTATTATCTTTTTCACTAAATAGAACACAATTAAATAGATTTGAGCATTGGTTTAAGATACATATATAAGTTTTATATAGATCATATATATATCATATTTCAGCCCTGTGTGATGGTTAAGGTGTTAAATCCTCAAAAAGGGCATCAAATCAAAACAATGAAAGATTGGAAGCTTCAACAGTGCTACTGAGTTGTTTCCAGGTATTTAATAAATTTTGTTAATATTTGGATTTATTTTTTGTTTGTTACCATGATATATTTCTCCTACTACAGTGAAAAATAGTATGCATTAATTCTTCTAAAGAGAAGATACTGCTTTTCTGTAATACTACTATGATTTACTTTCCATGAACAAAAAGGTAGACTTCCTTCTACCCACAAGATTTCTTCACTCTTCCGATGAAGAATGCTGATGCATTTATAATCCTTAATTACAGTGTTATGATACATAAATCCAGGGATTGTAGGCATTGATAAGAAAATCTCTTTCTCCTGGTAAAACAGGTTGATCTGGCCACTTAATATAATGGAGTTTTGAATCCCTGGGGCAGAAAAATTCTGGTGGTGTTACTAAGAAAAAGTGCAAATTACAAATTTGTTTAAACAACTCACTTGAATCAGCTAATGTAATGTTACTCCAATGAGAAGGCAAGCCAAGGAATGCCATATTTGACCTTGATGCTACAAATACTCTTGTAATCTATGTTCTTTGGCCAGATTTAACAAAATATTGTGACGGAAATCAGGAAGAAGAGGATTATCTTCGAAGAACGGTTATTCAGCATCTGGTTTAGTTGTATAAAATTAGGCTGAAGCCAAGGAGCATAAATCACAAATGTGTACTGCTGTTCATACTCTATCAAGATGAATTCACTCCCTTTGTTACAGAAGGAAAGAAAATCATCCCTTCAGCATGTTTCCATGTGTTGTTTGAAAATTAGAATTTTTTCAACATTAACTGATGGATCACCCTTGGTGATTAACAACGGAGCAGCTCAAAAGTTTGTTATCCGAATCTAGCATATATATATATATATATCTCGTGGAAGGTTTTGTTCAAGTTTTGAGTACTACTACACTATCTAGTTTTGTTGTCACAGAGGATATTTAAATCTTTCTAATCCCAAGAGTTTGTCTAGCGTTTTTTGAATGGAAGCAGGAAGGCTAAGAACGCCTGATGAACATCCGTTTATATTATCCTTCATATAGACACAAAAGACCCCATCAAGTTTTCTACTGTTAATCTGCTTATCCAAAATGAGTAAAATCTCTTGAACTACACTTCTAATGCTACGCATAATAAATATTGCTACAGCATGTGTTGAAATTTTTAGGAAATAAATAATTTATTCATACATCATCTATGTACTTAAAGAAGTTCCAGTAATCTACTTAGTCAAATGTTTGTCAAAAGTAAGAAATTTTTCCATTTTACGAGATTGATGGAAAGTCTAACTGTAAAAGCTCTTCTGTCTGTCTACTGTAATAAGTCATTATTTCTGAATTTAAACTAATTTTTAATTACTCGGTAGTCTTTGGAAACGAAGAGCTCTTAGTCATTTTAATGACAATTGCATAAAAACTAATTTGCAGAAGAATAGTTTTGAGCATTCCATTTAAGTCTGAATAATCTTGCCTTAAGAAGATGTTTGGCTCAAAAATGCATGGGTTACACTGTCACTGGCTGCAGTCTGCAATAAACAAAAGTAAGCTTTAAAATACAACTATCTTTCTTCCAGTGACGCCTTGATATTTGATATACATTGAAACATACCTTTATTGCCTTTTTTTACATCTTTGCAGTTCTCACACCTCAAGACTTGCAGTTTATGACTAATATTTCCTTAGTTGCTACCAGCAATATTTTTTTTTTCCTACCATAGGACATTATTCTTAGGGACTGGTTTCTTTACAAGCAATTATTTTTAGGTTGTTTCCCCTGCCTTCCCCAAAATGTCAGGTTTTGGAAGTGAATGAACTTCTGAGTTTTGACTTTTGCACACAATGACAAAATCTTCAGTGTCCTTTGAATGTAATTACTGTATGTGTTGATAGCATAAAATAACACTCCCCTTTTATTAGCACAAATTGTAGATGATAAGAAAATTCTTCCTCAGATAAGTTCTTTCAAAATTACTTTAATTTCATTCATTACACAGGATCCTTCTTCAGGAGATGTGTATGACATCTGGGCCAAAAAAATCTCCTAATTCCTTCTTATTTCATTTCAAAAACATTAGATTCAGAAAGGGGCAATAATTATTTCAGCTGACTCTGATTAAATTTCAGATCTTTATTATAGCCTATGGTACATGTCACTGTCTCTCAGACAAACAAGGCATATGTATACTGCTATTTCGAAAACTCATTGCCAAGCCCTTTTTTCCTATTTACTGATATAATAGTTACCGTGACCACCGTTCTGAATTTTTAAGGTGTAATTTATCTGATGTTCATAATGTAGAGCACGCGTGCCATCTGGATGTTTTCATGTCATCCTTGAAGCTGAATCAATGTCATTTGCTTAGAACAGTTGCCTCAGCATACTGACAATACTTCACAGATCACTTGAACTGTGAGTGGTAGAAGTGTAGGAAATGACAGCTTTACATCATGTTGCTCAGCTGCTCTAGACTTTCGAGCACATCCTGTCTGATTTGTCGTTCAGATTTTTTTTTTTTTTTTTTTTTAAGTAGAAGTAAAATGTTTTCTGAATTTAATGCCAATACGGGTTGCACAAGTCCTGTTTGGAAAGAAGAGAGATCACATGATGTCACGTGATCTTACAGTTTGGGAGTGGGGTATTAGACAAAACTCCTGCTGATTGTAATGAATTTGTCTAAGTGAGAACTTCTGAATTTAGCCTTAATAATTTACTTGTTTCCCCATGACAGTTCTCAGCAAAATGACTTCAATATAAATAACAGCATAACATGTAAAAATATATATTAGAAATTAATAGATGGCACTTGTCAAAATATCTTTGGCAGCACTCACAGACACTGAAAACATAAATAGTGATATGTAAAATTTGTTTTTATGAGTATTTACTTAAGTGTGGTGAGTTATGTTCTAAAATGTAGATGAGAAACAGAAGAAATACTTGGCATCTTTTTCTCTCTTTTCTCTTGGATTCTCAGGTAATATCCACAAATCAGTGCAGTATTCAAGGTATTAGAGGTGTTTTACTAGGCATTTTACTAGATTTAGTGAGCTTAGTAGCAAGTGCAGTACTTAGAAATTATTATTGTAATCTCATTTCTAACTAAGGGACCAATAAGCTAATCGGCTGGTCTGCATCTGGGAATGTCATATTAGTGGTATGCCTTTGCGAAGACTAGAGGGTATTGGAAAATTCAACAGTCTGGAGCACTGCATTTGTCCATTAATAACACTATCACAGTTCGATAAGGTTACAGACTTCTTGTACTGACTGAAATTGCTGATAAGCGAGGCCATTCAAAGGAGGTAATTCTTGAGTTTCATTTAGGGAAGTGGTGCTCAACATTTAACAGCTGAAGAGCATGGGGCTGCTCAGGCAGGTTTCTCTGTGGATTCTTTCACACTTTTCAGTTCCCATCCCCAGTCTAATCCTTTGTGCTTTTCTCTCCTACCCACCTATTAATTTGTAACATTTTTCTAAGAAAATACCACTCTTTCAGATGTTTAACATGAGAGACACAGCACATACTGCAAGATTATTTTTCGGATATCTCATATGCCGCTAGCAGAACAGTATCAATCCAGGTCTTTTCATTTTTCCTTTTTTTCTTTCTTTTTCTTGCTTATCCAACCCCCCAAAACTCTGTTGGAAACATGACACTGTTTCCTGAGTGAAGTTACATTGAGTCTATTAAGCCCCTACCTATTGGTGAGCCCACACCTTGAGTACTGTGTCCAGACCTGGCCGTCTCAGTACAAGAGAGACATGGACATACTGGATAGAGTCCAACAATGGTCCACAAAGGTGATGAAGGGAATGGATCATGTCTCCTGTAAAGAAGATCTGAGGGAACTGAGACTGCTCAGTCTAGAGAAGAGAAGGCTCAGAGGGATCTCACTGATGTATGTAAACACCCGAAGGGAGGGTGCAAAGAAGGTCATAGAATCATGTAATGGTTTGGGTTGGAAAGGATCTTCAGAGATCATCTAGTCCAACCCACCTGCAATAAGCAGGGACATCTTCAACTAGATCAGGTTGCTCAAAGCCCCATCCAACCTGACCGTGAACGTTTTCATGGATGGGCCATCTACCACATCTCAGGGCAACCTCTGCCAGTGTTTTACCACTCTCATCATGAAAATTTCTTCCTTAGATCTAGTCTGAATTTACCCTCTTTTGGTTTAGAACCATTATCCCTTGTCCTGTCACAACAGGCTCTACTGAAAAGACTGTTCCCATCTTTCTTATAAGCCTCCTTTAAGAACTGGAAGGCCACAATAAGGTCTCTCTGGAGCCTTCTCTTCTCCAGGCTGAACAACCCCAACTCTTTCAGCCTGTCCTCATAGGAGAGGTGTTCCATCCCTTTGATCATTTTTGTGGCCCTCCTCTGGACCTGCTCCGACAGGTCTGTGAGGACTCCAGATCTCAATGCAATACTCCAGGTGAGGTCTCACGAGAGTGGAGTAGAGCATCAAAATCACCTTGTTTGACCTCCTGGCCATGCTTCTTTTGATGCAGCCCAGCATATAGGTTGGCCTTCTGAGCTGTGAGTGCACATTGTCAGCTCATGTCCAGCTTTTCATCCACCAGTACCCCCAAGTCCTTCTCAGCATTGCTGCACTTAATCTCTTCATCCCCCAGCCTTTATTGATACCGAGGACTGAACCAACCCAGGTGCAGGACTTTGCACTTGGCCTTGTTGAACTTCATGAGTTCCACAGGGGCCCACTTCTCCAGTTTATCCATGTCCCTCTGTATGGCATCCCATCCCTCAGGTGTGTCAACCTCACCTCTCTGTTTGGTGTCATCTGCAAACTTGCTGACTCTATGCTGGTCCTGCTGTCTATGTCACTGATGAAGATATTAAACAGTACTTGTCCCAAAGACGGAGTCTTTTTTCACTGATGCCCAGCGACAGGACCAGAGGAAATACGAAAATGCTTAAACATGGGAGATTGCCTCTGAACATCAGGAAACACTTTTTCAGTGTGAGGGTGACTGAGCACTGGTGCAGGATGCCCAGACACATTGTGTATTCTCCCTCCTCGGAGATACCCAAAAGCCATATAGACATGGTCTCGGGCAACTGCCTGTAGGTGTCCTGCTTGGGGGACTGGAACAGATGACCTCCAGAGGTTCCTTACCAATTTTCTTCCATTCTTTTCCACAGGTCACCAGGTGCTCAGGGAGATTCAGCTCTCACACAAAAACACCTCTCTAGACCATTATTCCAAATACAGTTCATCCTATATAACTGCTTCAGTGTGCAAACTTGCATTTACAAAACAGGCTTGCTTGTCCGGAGGGATCTTGACTTCTGTCAGTGCAAGTTTTGGATCACCAAACTTCACAGAGGAAGGCTGACCAAGGATAAGAATGTCAATAAGTTCTTGGAATATCTATTCTCTTACTTTCCACAGGTCATCATATACTCAGGAGGATCCTGCAGGAACTGACATATGACTCTGTCTCAGAGATTCCCTCCAAGGCAAGCATTTACACACACTTTATTCAAAGATTTTCTAACAAGTCTTCTGCGCAGCTGCAATAGTTGCTAGAGCTGGCATAGAGAAATTACTTTGCCTCCAGACTGTGTCCACTTATCTTGTCATTTCCTGTTACACAACAGAAATGATCAGGACGTCAGGAAGAAGACAGATGCAGACAGAACTAACTCTAGCTGTTAGCAGCAAGCTCTGACTTGAAATTGCAAGGTAATATAATCGCAATGTACTGTCAGAGCTATTCCCAGCCCTGTTTTTAAGTGTGAATGTGAGGATGTAGGAGGGAACTGCTGTCAAATGCCTCAAGGTGTCTGCCTCACTACTGCCAGTTATATTCTGTCTATCTAGAAGAAGCGTACGTAAGCAGTGTTCACTCATATTATACCATATAGATATACTACTTATTTTCACCTATTATATACACAGGAACTAAAACCTACCAGCTATGGCTTGTAGGCTTTGTTTAAGATTAAAATAGGTTTAAATGGTGCGCAAGTTAAAAGGGGAAGAAGCTTGCATCTAACATTTGGGAATCCAGCGAGTACTACACTATCTTATCTGTATTACTTCATTGCTTCTCTTGAAGAGGAAAGTTTAGAACAACTATGTATCCTGCTCCTTTATCTGCTTCATTATCAGAAGAGTAACTAGTTTTTTGAGACACTGAAGAAAACAGTCAGCTGGTTACAAGTGTCATCACTTGATAGCGAGTGTAAAAATTCAAAAACAATTATTTTAATTGCCTTTTGAATCACAGCCAAGAAACTTTCTTGGTTCCTGATCTCCTCTGGGGCCCTTTGGGTGACCCTCAGACCTCAAGTATTTCTTTCTCTTTTTATGCAGTTCAAATCTAAAGAACAGCATGCAGTGGTGCAGCTCTTGAACCAAACTATTCTTGTCACCGCATTAAAACAAACTCGGACTTTCAAAGAGGTGCTTAGAAAAGCCTCAGTCAGAGGCAGGGAGTGAGAAAAACACTGCAGATGATTAAAGATCTAGCATTTAAACTTTCTCTGACTCTTTAAAAGATAATAGTGTAAATATGCCACAAATGCTTTTCTTTGTAAAGTTTTTAAAGTTTTTAAGATGAAAATAAGATTAATAAGATTTTTTTCCATTGAAACTGAAATGAGGGACTTCTCTTCCAAACAGAAATAAACACAGATGGTGGATTCAGTTACTTTTATTTTAATTCTTCTACTTTCTGAAAATTCAGGAGTGACACACATGTATTTCTTTTATAATCAGTGGAAAGGAAAATTCCTGTCGCTTAACTTTTCCTGAGTAATCTCAGAAACCTCTCAGTGGAAAAGCTATCTTTTTCTACTGAGTAAAAATGAAGCACAGACTTCTGAATTACTTCTAAAATGCAAAGTAAGATGTAAACAATGTCATTCTTAGAAGGTAGTACAACTGACCAAGAATGTAGAAGAGCTTAGTGCCTTCGCGGTGGTAAATTAGGTGTTCTATGCAGGTAGGTGTCAGCCATAACAGCCACATCCTTTAATTAAAGCTGTCACTAACATGGCATGTATTATCTGATGCCAAATGAATTTAAAAAATTCAAGTAATAGCACAGAACAGAAGTTTCTGGCTGACAATGTACTTGTGACTAATATTCTAGTAATAAAGAAAATTATTATGTTCAAAGAAAATTATGCATATTCTTTCCAAAATATCGTGCTACTCATTTCATATTACAATCTTCATCAAAAACTAGTCTTGATTATAAAACTCGATTAAACTCTCATTAGATACACAGAGGCTATCTTTGACTTCAAAACTAGACATTTTATCACAATAATTGCTTATACTGCTGTCTAGTGTACTTGAAACATCATGTACACCTATTGCTATATCGCATCACTAACAATTAAATGTCTGAATATGGAATTTTTTATTATTTTTGAATGTTAGATTTTGAAAATAAAAATTATCTAACAATTCTGTGAACAAATTACTGCAAAATAGTTATTTTACCTTTTAAAAATATTTATTAGAGCATCTGATCTTCATAAATATTTTTTTAGGGTTTTAAGGTGCATGAATAAAAGGAAAAACAAATGTAAGACAAAACCCAATATTTCTCAGAATTAAACATCTTATTGGAGTTCAAGCTAACCCTCATTTTCAGAGGTAATATTGCCACATAGTTTTATTTTATGCACTCTTTTATAGATAAATGCACAAGAGACAGAAGGTATAGATAGATAGATAGATAGATAGATAGATAGATAGATAGATAGATAGATAGATAGATGATTGATAGATAGATAGATAGATAGATAGATAGATAGATAGATAGATAGATAGATAGATAAACAGATGCCAATCTCTCAGTGACATCGAGAGTAGGTTAGATAGTTACCTTTAATTACCTGGCTCAGTTCTGTACGTTCAGGCTGTCTTTATACAAACAACAAATTTCGTTAAAAGGTGTCTAAGCTTTTTGAAACTAATTGGTGTCAGAAATTTCAACTTATGATGACTTTAAGTTAGAAAAATTGTAGCTGGCAAACTGGTTAACTTACTACGAAGATATTAATAAACCTCTGTTGAAAATCATCAATGTATGAACAACGTCTACACTGAGTAGTGCAGTTGAAAAATGGAACTATGCCACCTTAGGCCTGTTAAGACGTTGGCTAATGATGCCATCGATATTTCTATGGCTATCCGGCTTGAGAAGAGTATGGTGGGCCCTCACCGCTTTATTAACGACTGAGCTAAGGTGTGTTCAACAATTTTGAGAGACTTCTGTTTCAAGACATAGCACCACCTTAAACTGACATTACTGAAGGCTTAGCTGTTATGAAAGTGAAATTGCAAATTGTGGCTATTCAAGCTGTTGTTTCCTACCCAGCGTGGATTTCAATAAAATGTGGTGCATGGTCTTAACCACCCCACAACCCTGAGGAATCAGTGACATTTGTAGAGGCGCAGGAGTCGTGGACAGAGACTATAAATACCATCCAATAGCAAAGATGGGTTTGACTGAACCTTTGTAAATTAAATACTATTGCCTTTGTTAAGTTCAGTAGGTGAAGGGAAGAAAGAACAATAACATTTTTATTTAATTTTACCTGCCTTGTCTCTTGCACTGAGTAATGTCATTGAATTAATCTTTCTTAAAGGAAGTCTGACGACAGCATATTCTAAACCTTTCAGGAAACATGAATCCCTTCCAAACTTCAGGTCTTTGCTTTTTCTTCGAATGATATTTTTTACTTGTTTGTTTGCTTGCTTGCAGAAGATTAGTTCATTTAAAATCCATTTTTTTTCTCATAACTTTGCTAATTTTTCATATTTTGTGGATCTGGATTGTATCATAGCAAATAGACAAAAACACCACAAGAAAAGCATTTTAACAACAACAAAATGCATACATTGCTGTGTTAAAATGTCTTTATTATTTTTTTGCATCTTATGAAGATCAAAGAAGTCCAACAGATGTGCTGTTTTTGCAGTCTCCACTTTTTCACAGTTGAATATTTGGGATTCATTAAGCAACAGCAGGTTCTTATTTCCTGTTTCTTTTAATTCCCGACTATAATCCAGCATCATTGCACATTTTATGATGGATAAATTACTAAATATATCTAAATTACTAAATTATATTTACAATAAACTAAAGTTTATTACAAAATTATATTTACAATAATGAAATTATGTTTACAAACTCACTAAGTCACTAAATTATAATTACAGCATGTACCAAAATGAATATCTATAGCCTGATTAGTAATAGTTATTTCAGAATTTGCACTAATATTCTCTTACTCTCCTTCTTTTAATATTTTCTTCTAGCAATTGCTTGAGGCAGAAGCTTTATATTGTTGATTTTAGATTGTGTAACAAGTTGCCATATTTAACAATGTAAATCCTATGATATATTAACTGGATTTTTTTTTTTCCCCTATGCTACAATCTGTTCTGCTCTTTCTTGGGCATCGTGCTAGTTTCTTTGTGCTAGTTCTTGCACTACTGTCTATTGGCACCATGGTGACATAACATTTATTTGGGATTTTTTTAATAGACTGGTCCCATTGGAATTCTGCAGAAAATATAATACAAAATTCTCTGGTAAGGTCTGGTTAGGCAGCTGCTGATAGCGCAGCTGGAATGTCACCAAGATATTGAGAAAAAACTGTTCCAACCCTTCATGCAGACTAATTTCTGTAAAAAATGCTCTGAGATTTGCATGATGGAAGAAGAGTGTCTCTGATCTCTCCCATGAGGACAGCCCAACAGTCTGGCTAATGAGGGATTTGTGAACGGTTCTTATGTTGAAATTTTCTTTCCTCAAACCACCTTTACAGCTTTCTTCAGTGGGAAGGAGAGGTATAAGCTATAGATCAATGAGCAATGTCATGCAACTCTGGTAGACGCTCTCAATACTGCAAATCTGATTTTATACGACTAATTCCACCAAAACTGCAAAATGGTTTCATGGCAACAAAACCATGTCCATGCACTTTCAGTAGCTGGTACAACAAAACAGAACTGCAGTTTGTTCAGAGACAATTTGTTCATTCTCTGTTTCATTATTAAAACAGTGCTGCCTATACTTCAACTAACAAGTCAAGGAAAAGTCATCTCTGATGTGAATAGGGACTGGGAGGACAGCAGAGACTCCCTTACTTCACATCACTTCACCTGTCAGGCTGTCTCCCCCTTTCTGTGAAAATTCTGAAATACCAGCAGGCCAACAATCCAGGTTTTTTTTTACTATGGAGAGGAATTTCCTCTCCATTTCTTTCTTGTCTCTGACTTTCAGACTCATGAAGCATCTCTCACATGAACCGTGTTTCATTTGCCTTACCACAGACATGTGCGCTTGAGGGATAGTCCTTCCTACCCAGAAAGGTAAAGCGTCTCCTACAAATCAAGGCTCGTATCTGCACGTTCCATGTAGTTGTCTTAGATACCCTGGAGCCTTTCAAATATTTAATGGCACTCATAAAATTAAGGCATGAGTTAGCAGCTGAGTTGCTGCTCTGAGAGCGTGAGTAGCCTCAGTGCTGCGTCAGGAAAGCTGGATGTGAGGGCTAATGTGAAGGACAAAACTTCTCTTATTCTTTCTCCTTTTTCCCCTCCATCAATCTCACACATAGTTCTTCATTCCAGAATTTCTAAATATAAACAATGTTAATAACATGTATTTAATTTGAATGTTAAACGTGTCAAAACACCAGAAAAAGCGAAACCTTAAAGATGTGGATATCTCTTGGTTTCACAGATGGCATTGAAATATAGACTCTTTCCCAAAATCTGAGAGGAAGTGGAAGGTGGACAGAGGTGACTGAAGCAATCAGTGTTTGGCACGTGCTAATTCTGCAAAGAGAGCATAAAGAGCTCAGACTAGGCACTAGGCCAAAATGTAGGATGTAATTAAAAATAGAGAAATTAGCTGGCATTCTATCTGGCACGTAAAACTATCTAATAGGCTCCATTAAACCAAAAGATTTTATTTTATTTCAGAGGAGGCCTATTATGTTGCCTAAAGACAGATGAATGGTTTTATATTTCTTATATGTGACCATATAAAATAAAATACTTCCAGTAAGAACTACAATCGGAACTGGTGAAACTGTGTATTTATAAAATAGATGAATTCATTGCAGTGTTTTTCTTTCATTTTCTTTTAATACTGCAGCAAAGCATCTTTGCTAGCAATACAGCTCACAAAAATGGACAAAAATGTTGATCTTGGGTAAATGAAGACTGATTGGAAGAGTTTGTAGAACTGCATACAAACCCAGCAAATAGGATTTTTAGACCGCGATTCAGCTGTTGATGATTGGTTAGCTGAGTTAGGAAATCAAGGAACAGAGGCTGTATTACTCAGTTTATGCAACGTGTTGCAAATTTTTATTATCCTCAATTAATTGTTCAGGAGAAATTACTGCCTATCCTGTGAATTTGACCTGTTTCCTCAGGTTAGATGTCTATGCTTTAAATTTTTTACCTTTTGTGAAAGACTTGATTAACAAAGTATGAATTATTCTCCCAGTTCGGATTTCCGTGTCCTTTGGCATACGTTTTTAAGGTTATATAACTGTTGATGGTATTGATCAACTGCATGTTAACTCTGACTTGAATTCTTCATATACTGTAAAGCTCATTGAAAATTAAGGGGCAGATGCGGGTGTTCAAGGAGTGCCACATCTAGGAGGTTCTCTAGTCTTCCACTGCATCATTTCATTGATTTATTTCAATAGACCTATAAATCCGGTGGGTTACTTTCTTAAACTGGGAAAAAAAGAGGAGGGAAAAACAATCACAAGTTTCTGTCATAAATAATCCTCACTACAGGATGGACTACCCAAGAAAACAAATCAAGAAGGCAATGGCATCCTCTTTCCCAGAACCAATGGAAATCCAAAGTCTTCCCATGTTTTTGTTCTCAAAGACTTTTCAAGGCTTTTCACTGCAGAAGGGAAGGTTCGTCTAAGTAAAATTGCACACTGGAATTTTTCTGAGAAAAAAATCATCCTGCTACTTTTTTTGGGATGATGTAATTTAACTCATACAATCCTCAGCATCTCTACATAAATAAAGAATTAGATTCTATAACTTATTATTTTATAACTGCTGTATTGTATAGCAGTAAAAAGTTACTGATTCTGCAAATTTATGTAACATGAAACAGCTCAAATCTTCACACTGAAGTTGTCCATAAAATGTCCCACATGTCCACAAAATGAATGTAAATCATGCAAACTCCTAAACAAATTAGTATTTTTTGCATTTGAATGGCTTCCAGGTACTAAATGCATAATTTAAAACCTTTGTTATTTGAGTGAGTTACAGCGCAGAAAACGAACGTCCGTATTAAGAAAAGTTGCCTACTTTGTATTCTTTTCTTTTTCCAGTCTGGATCTTAGTCATGATCAACAAATAGACGGTATAATTGTCATACTGACTTATTTTTCAAATATTACTACTAAAGAAGATAACCAGGAAAACAAAATGGTACAATCCTGTATAACTTTGATTTTACATGCTTTAAATTTTAACTGTTCAATTTAAAGATAAATTGTTTTAAGGTGTCGTATGCATCATTTTAGTCTTAACATTAAAAAAAAAAAAAAAAAAAAGAATGATATGAAATCAGATGTTACTGTGAAGTCCCTGAGCTTAATTCAAGGACAATTAAATTTCTTTGGGCAACACTGACAGAAATAAGAACAGCAGGCTAGTACATTTCTTGAAAATGTTAAAGAATATAATAGACATTACTGCATATGTGAAAAGTATAGTGAATGTAGGGGTTAGATAGTTTAAAACGCAGTTGTTCCAGTGGTTTAAAAACAGTCTCACATCTATGAGATTTACCAGGGCAGACTTCACACCACAAGAAACACTGGTGAATCTGGATCAAAGTTTTAGAACCCTATCACTATGAAAGCAGGATGCATGGTTGCCAAATAACATCAAGCATATTTACTGGAGCAGTTAGCACTGATTCTCCCTGATATAAATAATTACCTAAAGTATAGAAACGTAAAGAAGTCTCCCAAATATTCTTAAACTAATCTAGAAAAGACATAATGATTTTTCAATTATATTTTTCTTTCAATCATAATTTTCTTCAGACTCAACCTACATTTAATTCATAATCAAAACTTCTGTTTACCAAGCAGCACTATTCACACTGTAGAATCATTTTTTAAAAAGTATAATTTCACTAGAGTGCTTTATATAAAAACTGAACAATGTTAGCAGAATTTTGTCTAGTCTGTACTGATTTATTTCTTACATGAGTATACCTGTTTATTTAAGTTCGTTTTCATAGTAGGATAAAGAAAACTTCTTTCAACATTTGGGTTAAAATCAGACTAGTTAACATTTTGCCTTAGCCCTGTAAAAGGCACAGCAGAGAGATCTAGTCACTGCATAAAGTGTTCTTAATGTAGTTTTCCTGTGACTTGTATGGACACAAACATGTGCAGAGACAAGAATCTGAGATTCCCTTGTCCAAGTATAGCACCAAACTACAGACAAATCTGACTTGCCTTTTCTCAGCTAAACCTCTTCCTAGCTAAACCATTTTTCAGCTTGATGGCTGGGGATAGGAAATCATTCCCTCCCGGTTTTAGCCTTTATCAGCCGAATCTCTTGCAATAGCAGGCAGCAGTCTCAGGCCAAGAAAAGTCTCAGACGCAGGTCCTGAAAGGCGTGCTCTAGCTAGCTGTTGGTAATACCGAAGGATATAATGATGACTGGCAGTGTTTTCTATGGCAACAATGAGGGGTGCTATCTTAGCAAAGATAATTATTTTCTGTTGTCCTAAAATTTCTTG
This sequence comes from Bucorvus abyssinicus, assembly GCA_009769605.1. Classification (NCBI taxonomy): domain Eukaryota; kingdom Metazoa; phylum Chordata; class Aves; order Bucerotiformes; family Bucorvidae; genus Bucorvus; species Bucorvus abyssinicus. The sequence continues at coordinate 130,913,340 of CM020024.1, forward strand.
AGTCTACCACTAATCAAGGATCTTGACCTCGCTGACCTACCCAGATTAATTAGAATTTCAATTTCTGTCTCAGGGAATTGATTTCTTTATTCTCAGGAATTATGCCTTTTACAACAGCAATCTTTTTAATAGTATTTTGTGTGCACTGTTCTTAATTTTTCATAGTTATTCCTCAAAATTTTGTTATATGAAAACATCTTATCTTTGGCACTACATAAATTTATTGCTGTATCCTTTTTTATTACAAAATGCTATCACGAAAATAATTTTTATTCACGGAGGTGTTTAGTTTTGGGACACAACTGCTGTACCAACTTTGTGGATTTGGGACTTTTTTTGCAAAAAAATCTGGTTTCGCTTATGCTACATGATCTATTTTTCCCACCCATTGTCAGTGTTATTGTTATTATTTAAAACATATTACATCCTCAACTACTTTATTCTTCATGCCAAAGACACCCAACGGTGAAGGTATTCTGCTCACACTATACACTTCAGGCTCTGTCCCTCCCGTTAAATACAAAAAAACCCGAGTCCATGTTATATTATTATTGTAGCTGAAAAATCAGTGTGTCAGAATTTTTCATCTCACAGTGTCTAAAGAAAGAATTAATATCACTGGACCTCTAACCCTTCTACTCTTCAACTTGTCTACCCATCCCATTGTGGGGCAGTGAGTGAGCAGCCTTAGCTGTCTATTGGGGTTAACCCACACCACCACCCTTCCAACACTTAAGATCTTTTGGCAACGGTCTCTAGGGGTTTTCTTCTGTCTATAAAGATTCGGCCTCAGATATTTCACGTACTTTTAGTAGAAAAATAGTTGAGTTAATTTGTTTGGATGACCTACTTGATGATAGACAATTTCTGTTGAAAGGACTTCTTCTAGTATTACTTAACAAATTCTCTGATGAAAATTATTTATGAATACAAATAAGAGTAAATATTCCTACAATACTTCCCACACAGATATGACATTTAAGAGTGTCAGGTTTTCGTTTGTTTTTTTGGCTTTTTTTTTTTTTTTTTAAACAGTTCTTTGAAAGTGGAAAAGCTTTGGCATTGGCACCAGCAGGAGTTCCATTCAGTAGATGTTAAAAGTGCTAAATTTGTTATGGGAGATTCCTTAGTGAGACAGCTTAAGAATAACAAAACCACTACCTCCATGCCATATGTTTAGGAAAGTAGGTCAGAAGGGCGTTGTACAAGGTTATCAGAATTCAGTGAAAGGACAGACCAGGTACTTCATAGTATTCCCGAAATAAACAAACCGCACGATATTGTGTCAAGGTAAGACACACCAATGAAAATAATATTGGAGAATTATACACAAAACATTCTCTCTACATATATATATACACACATGTTAAAATAAATCTGAAGACATACTTTTAAAATAGGTCCAAATGATGATAAATAAAGTATTTTACCTTCCTACACAAAACACATTCAAAGCAATAAAAGCAAGTAAAGTACTACTAAAGCTGAAGAATGGAATAAAAACTGTTCTGTGTTTTACTTTCGTCATTTAATTATTTATAAAATAATTTCAACTCATTTCTAACCATACTGGTAGTTCATATTGTCTTAGTCTGAATTGGTTATTCAATTTCCTGGTTTATTTTACAAACTGTAATACCTGAAAGAATGGGATTCCATTCATCAAGGCTGAGAACATGTTTCTGTCTCAGATAATCAAACCAATTTTATAAGTCAGTAGGCCAAAAGACATAAAAATAAGAAGATATCTTAGAAGTTGTTCTTTTTCAAATAACAGTCACTCGGAAAGAGATTTGTGGAGAACGATGAGCATAAAAGTTCAGTGTTGGTTATTTTTTGCTTATTTTAAAGACATAACTTCTGTCTCAAAATAAAAAGACAGCATCAAAACAGATAGATATTCTTTACAAAAGAATAAATAAATAAACCAATTAAACAAAGATTAGAACCTTAAGTATAGGAGGTTTCCTTAGGGATTTCATGTTCACGAACAAAGGAGAATATTTATTTATACAGTTATGATAGAGAAAAAGTATTTACATTTTAAACCAATGACATCACGCTGAATTTCATTGTCAATATTACATAAAACAAGAAGAAATAGCACATGCAAATTTTTCTCCCTTTTTGGGAACTCATTCAAGAACAGAGAATCTGGAGTAAGTAACTTTATATCATCCTTCAACTGGATTTTATAAGGAGTGAAAGTATACGGCTAAAGCATGATGGACTAAAGCTATCGCCAACAAAAAGACTGAGGAAGAAAGGTCAATATCGGCGCTGCAACATGGAGAATCCAAAAAACGCAGAAGTGTTATGAAGCAGCAATATTTTTGATCACAATCCTGACAATGTTCAGCAAAAAAAGTAAGAAAATGGGGAATCTCTTATTTACATAGGAAAATTTAAAATTTTGAAATTTTAAAATTTAGGTGTCTGCAGTGTATATGCAGGTTTTGTGAAATGGGCCACCTCAGTTCCGTTTGTAGTTAATATAAAGAGGAACAGTTTCACTCCATTGGGAAATAGGGTGTGATCACCCTATCCGATGTATTTTAGGATGAGATGAACTGCATTTGAGACCTGTCTGTTCTTCTCTATCAATAGCAAGTGAATTCACACACGTAGTTGAGCTAGGGAGTTTGGAGAATTAGTGCAGGAAATTCATGAGACAGGAAGTCGCATTTCCTGTTGCCTAAACAACCCCTAAAATACAGGATATTTTTGTCAAAGTGCAGAAAGGGAAAATAATAAAAATAAAAGCTTCTTTCAATAGACTTCATTAGGATACTTGCACAGGTATTTCTAGTGCAGGTAGAACTGGGTCTTGCAGAAGTGTTGCAGAGAAAAAAATATACTTGTCCCATAGTCCCTTTGCATTTCATACATAGGGTTTTTTTTATGTATTGTGTGGGTTTGCGTGACAAGGTGTTGGTAGTGTGGGGGGCTGCAAGGGTGGCTTCTCTACGGAGATTCCAGAAGCTTCTCCCATGTCTGATAGAGCCAATGCCAACTGGCTCCAAGACAAACCTGCAGCTGGCCAAGGCTGAGCCAATCATTGACAGTGGTAGCACCTCTGTGATAACATACTTAAGAAGTGAAAAAAGTTGCTGCACAGCAGCACTTGCAGCTGAAGGGAGGAGTGAGAATATGTGAGAGAAAAAACTCTGCAAACACGAAGGTCAGTGAAGAAGGAGGAGGAGGAGGAGGTGATCCAGGTGCCAAAGCAGAGATTTCCCTGCAGCCCATGGTGAAGACCATGGTGAGGCGGGTTGTCTCCCTGCAGCTCATGGAGGTTAACAGTGAGGCAGATATCCACCTGCAGCCCAACAAGGACCTCACACCAGAACAAGTCAATGCATCCAAAGGCTGTGACGCCGTGGAGAGGAGCCCACACTGGAGCAGGATCCTGGCAGGACATGTCATCCCATGCTGGAGCAGTTTGGTCCTGAAGAAATGTACCCTGTGGAAAGTACCATGCTGGAGCAGTTTGTGAAGAACTGCAGCCCATGGGAAAGATCCATGCTGGAGAGGTTCATGGAGGACTGTCTCCCAGGGTTGCCACTCCATGCTCGAGCAGGGGAAGGGAGTGAGGATGAAGGAGTGCCAGAGGCAACTTGCGATGAGTTGACTGCAATCTCCATTCTCCATCCCTCTGAGACACTCAGGGGGAGGACCTAGAGAAATCAGGAGTGAAATTGAGCCCAGGAAGAAGAGAAGGGTGGGGGAAAGGTGTTTTAAGACTTGGTTTTATTTGTCATTACCATACTCTGACTGGATTTGTAATACATTAAATCAAGTTCTCCAAGTTGAGACTGTTCTGTCTGTGATGTTAATTGCAGAGTGACTCTCCCTGACCTTACCTCAACCCATAAGACTTTTGTTGTATTTTCTCTTCACTGTCCAGCTGAGGAGGGGGAGTAATAAAGTGACTTGCTGGGCATCTGGCATGATACTGAATCACTCAAAACTAGTTCAAGCTGATTGTCCAAGGAACTCAAAAGGCATTTGTTATGAATGACTCCAGGCTAATTGAAAGTCACGTCAACAGAAATTCCTTCATAGATATACTAAACTTTCAGTTATTCCCTTGATGATTGTGTCAAGGGCAGCACTTACAAAAAGGATGTCAAGATCTGATATATAGAAGGTGGCCCTGCCTTGAGCGGGGAGTCCAAGGTGACCTCCAAGTGACCTCCAAGGCTCCCTTCTGACTTTATCTACTTTATGACTGTATGATTCTGATTTGAACATCAGTAATCAAGTCTTTCCAAATGCCACATGAAAACTAAAATTGGACCCAGAGAAATAATCCCTAATAAAATATTTCTTAAGAGAAAATAATTTTGATAAAGCCAAAATTAACCTCTTTAATCAGCATACACTTCACAATGGAAAAACCTCATTTACTGATTTTAATGTTGAGTCACATTGCACTAGGTGACCTGAAAATTAGTTGGATAGATGGATAAGTAAGAGTTCTCATACACATTTTTCAAGATCATAACACAGTCCCATAGCATGATAACATATAAGCTTATAAAAATGTATAAATGGCATTTTAAATTAAACAGTAAATTTTAGTGCTTGAATTCCTACAAAGAAGAAGTTGTAAATCAGTCTTAATACTTACCTTCATAAACAGAAAAGGGTATAAACATGGCCTCATGACTGATTAAGGAAAAGATTAATCAAAATAACACTCAATATTTCATGCAGCCTTGAAAAGATAAGACTTTGTCAATACATAAAGACACTGAAACACTAAGGGAGTATAAATGGTCTCAATTTCATATTCTTTTTTATCTCTCAAAATTGTTTAAATAGCATTGGATGGAACATTCTACTACAGACAGAAAAAAAAAGGAAGACAAAATATATGTGTATTAACCATATCCAGTGGAGATGATCAAGCATTGTGCCCTTAAAAGTAAATTGTAATCTTTTATTTGGATGTTTGCCAGCGTTCTGAGTTTTTACTTGATTTAATTAAAAAAAATTATAGACACATAGTGTAGACACAAGTACGTGGCCCAGAGAGGTTGTGGAATCTCCATCCTTGGTCTAGACATGGTCCTGGGCTGTCTGCTCTCGATGGCCTCGCTGGAGCAGAGGAGATTGACAAGAGAACCTCCAGAGGTTCCTTCCAACCTCAGCCATGCTGTGATTCTGTGATATATCAGTGGTCATATGTGTGTGAGTGTATACAGATATTAATATATCCATACATATTTACTCATCTGTTTAAGGAACACTTGCTAAAACGTAGTGTATCAATTACTGGAAGTCACCAAGACAATATCCTCCACTTTTCAAAGGAATACATTGCAATGAAGATAAAACTTTCCGTTTTGATGTGTATTTTCTAATTTAAGTCCTTGCTGACCGTGTTTCCCTGAACATGTTTATTATTCCTGCGCTTGGGTAAACTGTATGCAGATTTTGGTGACAGCTCTTTATGACTCCCTGCTCTTAGAAAAGGATAACTTTAAAACTCTGGTTTACAATTAATTTTGAACAGTGTAGCTGATTTTTACTCTCTTTCCCTGGCATTTAATTTTCCTAAGAGAATTTAAGACATGAGCATCCAGTCTGCTTCCCCACAATTTGTCCTATGGAACTGTGGGTTAAGGAGCTAACAATTGTCCACCACAGAAGAAGCTAACAGAGTCCACCTAGTTTGTCTTCACGTCCTTAACAGTAGCTATGATCACCTATTTTACAAAAATAGGGCAAAAAGTAGTAAGCTTTGCCGTTAAAAAATTGGCGTATTGCAGTGGGTCTGGCTGGGATGGAGTTAATTTTCTTCACAGCAGCCCACACAGTGCCATTTCAGATTAGCGATAAAACCAGTGCTGATAACACACCTATTTCTTAGCTATTGCTGAACAGTGCCTGCAGAGCATCAAGGACTTCCCTGTTTCTCAGTCTCCCTGCCCCCGCAGGGAGTTCGCCAGGGGTGGGCGAGAGGCTGCTATGGGCCACAGCTGGGACAGCTGACCCAAATCGACTAACGAGGTGTTCAATACCATGTAACGACATGCTTGGCAATAAAACGGGGAAAGGAGGGAAAGTCTGGAGTGGGGGTGTTTTATTAATGTCGGCATTGCTTGGAGACTGGCTGGGCATTGGTCTGCTAGTGGAAGGTGGTGATTGATTGCCTCTGCATCACTTGTTTTGCTTTGTTTTGTTTCTCTTATTACAATTCCTTATTGCTTTTCTTGCTTTTGTCCTTTCAATTCTCTCTCCCATCCCAGTGATCATCTCCATTCCAAAACTCTTGGCTATTCTAACAGTTTGCCTCAGAATTTTTGCATTATCCATATGACATTTAACCCCCAAGTCTTCATAAACATACTGTTCAAGGGCTACCAAGTTATAATGAGTTCCCTACACTAATCATGCATTATTAAAAAGTGTTTCTTTCCATTATCAACTTCTCTGCTTTTTAGTGTAATTGAGTGACGGTTTATTATTCTGGTAGAAAACAGGGTACAAGGATGGGTTACACAAGGAAACAGTAATAATACTTCAATTTTTTTCCTCTTTTTTTCCCCCTGAGCACTTCACCTTTTATTCCATAAACAGCAACAAAAGTGGAATACAGAATCCAAACAATGACAAATACCTTCTCTTTCACATCCCCTTCGGAAGCCTAGTCTTTTGACAACTTGCAAGTGCTGAGATGATGAAAGGTGACTTCATTTGAGTACTTTTCTACCCAAAATGGACACGTCACATTTCATGACATAAAGAGCTCCCAACGGTTGAGAGAGTGAATGCCTCAAGGCTGCTTAGAAACCCGTGGCAACTCGATGGCAATACAATAATAATGTGCTACTGGATATAGAGATTTTCTTGGGCTCCACAGGGTAGAGTAACGAACACATCTGTCAGTGTGGCTGTTCGCTCCTTCTTTTAGATAGAAAATATACTTCCTAAGATATCTTTTGAAATAGAATATAGATTTTCTTTTTTGAGTATCTCTTTGGCTACTGATTTTTCAGCCTTTTTCAACAGTGTTTTTTTAATATTTCTTTAAACATCATCGAAGTCATCTCACCCATTTATATATATGTTACAATGCTTAGAGTGATTTTATAATGGCGAAGGATTAAAATACTGTGATTTGGATCTTTGGCTTTAAAAAAGAAGGGAGAGGAAAAGCTGCAGTAAAACCATAAAAACCAACAAACCAAAAAAACATACTATGTAAAACTAACAAGTAACGGCAACACAGAGGAAAAATAAATTTCACTGAGTGGCATCCTGATGCTCAGTTTAATATAGCAAGGCAGCACTACTCAGAGCATGGCAACATATTCAAATCCCGAGGAAAACTTGTGCATGATAAGGCACAGGCTTATTCGTACAAATACTTCTCTATCTGTGATACTGATAGGGCAGGTACCTCCAAAATCACTGGCCTGTGGCTTCCGCTTATTAATGCAGAAGAAAAAGAAACTTGAAAAAATGGGGGTTTTAAGAATATCAAGGTTGAGAACATGCATTTACAGGTCTTTTCCTTTTACAAGAATATTCTCCATTAATTTCCTTGTGAAAATTAGTACAGAAGTTGGGGAGATTTTAAAAATAAAATCAGTGTACTCAGAAAAACTGGACATCTAGAAAGGTTCCCACTGAGCAGCAGTCAGTTACTGTCCTACACACAGAAGAGCAGCTTGACAATCTGATACACTCAGCCCTGATTGCAGAAGGATTTTCGCTGTAATTCCTCAGGGATCTTCCACATTTCTATACTACAGGCTGCTCAAGATGGTAATAAAGTTAGAAGTGATAAGGAACACACACGTAAGGTGGGTCAGGGTCAGGAATAACAAAACAAAGAGAAGTCATGATTCCTAAAATGTAATCCCCCTCTTGCCTTTCCTTCTTCTTAGCACTAATTCCATGTATGTACTGGCAGACACTTTCAGTTATTTCCAAGTAACACAAAGAAAATACAAGAAAAGAGAGTTGGGGCAATGTTTCCTGGTTATGCTTGTAAGCCCCCCCTGCACTGACACCTAAAACTTTTAAACATACAATGGTAACCTGAAAATTATCAAATGTATTCACAAGAGGAAAAAAAAAGGGGGGGGGGGAGGGGAAGAACCCCCTTAGTTAAAAGACAATTTTGGAACTGCTTTAAATATAAAATAGAGGTCATAAAAACTATCCTGATTATAGTTGTTGACTGATGTCAAATCTATGACTGGATCACTCTGGCTTTATTGTAGGTTGTTTTTCCTGTCCTTTCATATTTGACACATTCTTTAAGACAACATTCTGGGATATAGTTCAAAAAACCAGCTAGTGTTTACTATATACAGCTTTATATTATTCTAAGGTGTACTACGCACTTCTCAGAAGAAATAAGAAAGTATGGCTTCTGTTCCCAATTGTTTTTCATCTCTTTGCCATAATTATGCAAACTTCTCAGGGAGACAATGAGAGAAGGGGGTTAGGAAAAGAATTCAGGAAATGCAGCATAACACAAACGGTTTTAGTTCAGGTTATTGCTGTATTTCTGAGAAATGCAGTTACAGAGGAATTCCACAAATGGAAATGAAATCTTTATATACTGCACTATGTCACAATATGTTTGTTTCTCTATATATTCTACATGAACAAAAATTGAGGAACATTCAGAGTGTCTGCAGGAGAAATAGAGTTGTAGATAGCATCCTTACTGAAGTAAAAGAGGAGGAGATGACTATATATCTGACTGCAGAAAAATTGGGAGCATACAATCTCATCACTCCTATTTAATTTAAATATTGCTGCTGTTTATTCTTCATAAACACTACAAATCTGATTTTATATGTCTCATGAAAACTAAAAAACCAGAGTTTACGGTTTCCTGTTCATTCTGGAAGCTTAAAAAAGGAAAAAGAAAAAGAAGATAATAAGCAGTTTATATCAAAATTTGCTACCTTATAATTTCCTAACTTCAGAAAAAAAAAATGCAGTATGTCATTGGAGTACAAAACAATGAAAGAATAATAAATACATAGAGATCAAAATTCCAGGCATAGGGCACTGAGACTTTTTACTGATAAACCTTCAGAAATCCCAGTATTAGAAACAGACTCTCGTTGCCGCAGAAGTTGTCAGTATTCTGGAAAAACTGCAGCTGTACTTTGAGTCCCACAGACAGCTAACTTCTGACAGCCCTGAATGGTTCTTTGTAAATGCAGACTTCTCTTTGACTCGGAGCTGAGCCTCTGGAAAAGCTCCAAAACAGCCACTCTTGTGTGGCTAAAAAATGCTCTAAATGCATGCTAGGAGATGGCATGGCAGACCAGGCATATCTAAACGTGTGTAAAATCTGCCGATGCTCTATCTTTCTTTCCCTATACAGGAATTGCATGTTGTCTGTTTTGAACTTCCTGCATACTTAAAACTTCCTAGGTACTCTGCCATCTGCCGAGCCACTCCTCTTCATGTTTCTCTTGAACTGATGCTGCAAGCATCTTCCTCCTTTACCACAGAGAAGTATCAGGTTTTGGTGGAGAAGAACCTTATTCAGGGGTCAGACTGACCTTAAAAATCTTTGGGAGAAGCAGATTCAATACTGCCTTTGAAAGACGATATGACCATAGGCTATATGAAACAAAGGCAAGTGTATGTACTTGCCCTTGTTACTGTCTCATATCTACAATACAGAAAATACTGAAAGAGGACAGGAGGGTATACCCCAGAAAAAAAAGCATTTAAGAATGAAAATAGTCCTGCTGTAGTACAATTCGTTAAGAAAAGACTGATTTAAGTATTTTTCAGCAGGTAGTAGGTATTCCAGAACATATTCAGACATTTTCAGTATGTATTAACTAGCTGATTTCAAAGAACTAAATTATCCTCATCACAAAGTGAATTCACAGAGAAGTAGCAAATTCCGTGCCGTAAAACTGAATTCTGAAGTCTTATTCAGCTAAAAGTTTTGGCAATTACAGTCTAGTGCATTTATGTATCCTGGCATTTTAACGGAGAGCATCTCCCCAAGCAAGTGATCAGCTGGAAACCTAATGCCTCACAGTCCACTTCATCCGCATCTCCAAGTTCATGTCACATTAATCTTTAGAGTCTCTGGAACTGGTTTCTACTTACATGAGAATATTCAAGAGTCTGCTAATTATGACATTTATTCTCCACTGAAAAAGTAAGTTAGGCATGTATGGTGGAAGGAGAGAAAATAAATTCTGCACATTTTATTCCGATAGAACTGAAGAGGATTTTTCCCTTGATTGCAAAGTTATCTTTTCCAGACCTTTTTTAAACTCTGTGCTGTTTACAAATATATTTTTAAATTTGGAAATGTAACTGCAAGCATCGACCTTCAGTTGTTGAGTCATTTCACATCTTTGGTGGAAAAGTCACCAAAGGAAAATACAACTTTTAAAACAGTGCTGTCAGTTTGTGGAGGATCTAGCCAACATTGATAACCACTATGCTAAGCGTTGCAGCTTCATACAGCTCTTTTTATAGCGGATAATTTAAATCACTGAAAAAGTAACGCTGCTCTTGTTCCTTTAGAGATTGAAAAGGACACGCTGAACAAATTGAATGCTACAAACAGTCACTGATTAAAAAGGCATTCCTGAAGTGGAATACCTGGAAGACCAGGTTAAGGCTGCTCAGATCATTTGAAAGACTATTAACTGACTACTATAAATTAGAAAAGGATGTGTAAACAAGCCAAATGAAAGAGTAAAAATACTAGAAGTATAAATCCATAAATGACTTCATAATATATAAAAGCCTAGCCTGCTACACTCAGAGCTTCCTATGACTGGGAAGAAGTGATTTTGAAACCTGTCAGTTTGAGGAGACTGTTAAACTCGTGTTATCAAGTTTTTTGGTCAGAATTTCTTATCACTCGACTTCTGTATGAAAGGAGTAGTCTCACCACATTTTACAAGAAAACAGGATGCTCTGAGGGGTATACTCCTCCTTGAACAACATATTTGGGACAGTTGAGCCAAATACTCTCTTTTTGACGACCTGTAAAATCAATAATTTGGTATCAAATTACACTGGCATTAGAGACACAGCGTTGAAAAGAAAAAATAAGTAATTCCGCCCCACAAGATATTAACTTAAGCATAGAAAATGTATTTTATATAATAAAATAAACACAGGATTTGTGGCAGAATCAAGCTGTAGTAGATGCTTTATAAAGAAAACAGAACAATGACACAATCAACAAAATAGCGACAACAGAATAACAAGAAGAAACAAAATACTGTAAGGTGTCAAAAAAAGCCGCAGAATTCTCCAAGGCAAAGCTCCTTGATATTAGCTTATAGCATTTAGACTGGAAATGATGTGGGTCGGTACTATAGCCAGTGCCTTCAATATGGCAGATGTTTTTAACTGCTTTTTTAAAAAAATAGTTTTATACCTGATAAAAACCGTAGCGCTAACCTAACATTAGGTAGTTCCAAGATCCTCAGTATAAGTGTCATTATCTGGTATCAATATCGGTATAAGTGCCGTTATCTTGTTAAGTTGTTGATGACTGAGACAGGACAAGGTAGCTGTGATGAGCCGTAATGTTAAGGCTGGAGAGAGGAGATACTCCTCTCTCTGCCTTGGTATAAGCATTATAATAGCTTGTACTTTCTTGTTGGAGCATATAACTCAAAGGATATGACAAGGAAAGTCTGTTTACAAGACTTTTCTGTGGTAGATATCAGGATGTAGATGATATATGCAAGTATGCCATGTCACTCACGCTAAAGAGTTAAGTATTTGACAAGAGGTGCCTTCTGATCCTCCGTGCTCCAAAACCAAATGGACTGCAGAACAGTTAGTAGGTCAGAAAACAGCACTGGATAAAAATCAGCAGAGCAAGGGATAGATTCGAAGTCATGAGTTGCGTTCAAGACCTACGACATCTCAGCAACCAGCTATGACATTCTCATGTGCAGTTTTTCTTGTGGGAGGTGTGAGGGAGGAATATAAGGTTAATTAACTCTTGAACAGGCTTGTACCGATCTGTAACACGTCACGGAACATTTTGATACAGGTTAACAATAAAAATTTCTGTTCGCAGCCTGACTCAGTCAAACATCATTTTGTCCACCTCAGAACCTTTTGTCCCTCAGATTTGTTAATTCATCCATTTTATGATTAAAAACTTCCCACGGGCACAAACTCAGATTTCTCATTACTAACCTTTAAAGAACGTTAACATAATAGCATAGATCTCTCCTACAAACTGCTTCTCTTAATTTCCAAAACTGAGGTTAGCAGCATGGAGGCTTACTCATTTTTAGGGAGTTCTGGTATAGACAAAAATAGATTCTTGAACTTGAGTTTCTCTCATCTAGCTTTCAGCTCTTAAATGAGCCTGTAAATTATCTTTGATCCCCACTTTCCCTGAGGGACAAAGGGACATAGCCAACTGCAAGAAATAGCTATCTTGAGAGGGTGATTCAGTTCTTAAGGAGGCTTTTAACACCTGGTTACCATTAAGTACAGAGGCAGCCCAAAGCAAATAATCCTCCCTTAACACAGGCTCCAGTACCTATTTGCTGTACCTGAATTTTTCCAGTAAGAACAGCTAGTCTCTTGTAGGAGTGATTTCTTGCCTCTTCAGGGTTAAGTGTCACAGAAGGGATCTTCTGAGTGGAACTGTTTTGAAATATATTCCGATGTACCTGAAGGCCATCTCCCATTTAGTGTGGAAGTCTCTGAACCTGTCCACAGGTTTAACCCAACTTATTATTGAATGCATTTCTTGGTTTTAACTTCATAATCTGTTGTTATCAACAACCTTTCACTGGAACTTACAATCTAAAAAAAAAAAGTAAACAACAATGATAAAAAAGAGCACGTGATACATTTTCTCAAGTGCTACTTTATCTAATGTACATGTCAGATGTCTAAGCAAACACTCTTTAAAGCTTTGCCAGTCTGTAAATTAAGCTTTAATTAACAGTTTCATTCATGAAAACTCTTGAAAGGATTCTATCCATAGTGGAAGAATATTCAAGGCAACAAATAACTTTTGCAGGCATGCAAATGATGAAGCAAAACTGTATGGTATCTCCACAGCTATTTCTTATATTTCAGGCATGAAAATTTTATTCCTACTTGCAAAGAACGGGATTTGGGAAAATGAGGTCAATGTCACCTATTGCAACTGCTTTGAAAGAGTAAAACTATGAACTGTCGATACAGAAGTACCCAAAAGAAAGTGAAGTCTCTCTGTTCTCCGATTTTGTTACCGCGGCTTCCATTTTTCTGGACTAATAGTACGAGGTAGTGAAATGCTACCCATAATGTCAGAATTTCATCCAGAATGAAACACAATTTATGTAAGTTGGGAAACTCTGCAATAAAACACAAAGATAAATTGATTAGAAAAAGAAAAGTAAAAGAAATTGTACTAATACGGTTATGCCCTAAAATCTGAAAGTATTAATAGCTTCTCAAAATCATAACTGCAGTTTAATAAAGGTTTAAAAAAGAAACCAAAACCAGACGGAGGAACATCAAAATAATATGTGCTAAATAAACCTAAGAGACTATTAATTTACTGTTCATCAACTATAGGATAATGCGACATAAATTCTTGACACGAAGGTTTTTTTAGCAAGATGAAAATATGTATTATTTCTTACTCCAGTAAGTAATTGGTAGGATATTTTAAAATGCACTATTTGAAAGGGTATGCTGTAAGCAGCAGCATATGATGAATGAGTAGGGATTACATACTTGTGATACGTACAAGGGTCAGAAGGTTTTTCACAACAGTACTAGATTACTCCAGCTAAGAATTTGGAGTGAAGATAGATACAGGACACATAAATCAATTAAATCAGTTTTAATCAAAAGCAGGAATAGAAAATAAACCATATATGTTTTATAATAGCATTTTGGGTGTTAGTGTAGCCAATTAAGTTATCTGGTAGTCAGCAGTCATTACTGATAAATCATGTGGCACTCATTGTTCTGGATATCCTGCCAAATCTGCAAATTTCATTGGAGAGACTGATGATGGCATTTTTATGGTTTTTTTTGGTACATTCCTTTCAATATAACAAAGACACTTATTCCATTTTATCTTGGATGTGAAGGTTAACTATTGAGTGTGATTAACTGTATACAAACAAAAAAAATGGCAGGTTTAAAATATTATTAAGAACAATGGAATATGTCATGAAAGAAAATAAAATATAAATTAGCAGCAAATGTTTTCATTAAACATAATTTGTTGACTAAATAGTGATTGCTATGATAAGAAAACATACGCACAAAGCAAGGATTTAATTTCTTCTTATGGCATCCACATGACATTTTAATCCATGCACAACAGCAAAAAAAGGAAACAAAAAAAATTTCTACTTCTGGCTACACAGATCTGCTATCACATCATTAATGCTAAGAGCAATGTTCCACAATCCATATGATAATCCACATCAGTTTATCAGAATAACAAACAAAAAATATGCATTTTTATAGCTACAACTACATAAAGTAAATCTAGCAATACAGAAATTTTCATGTGCACTTGCTAGCAACCATACGAACTGTTTTTCAAAAGCTTGTTTCCTGTAAAACTAAATTTTTAAAAGTACTTTAGCTAATGCAAGTCTGAATTTTGATACAATATCTGCCTCATGATTAGTAGCACTGTAGATGCCCAAAAGTCCCACCCAGGTCAGTAAGACAACATATGACATAAAGTATAAATATACGTTAATGTCTTTACAGTTATATTTAAGTATCTCTGTTTTTAACACATTGACTGACAATTCACCAAATGTGTATTAAGCCCACTTAATTTTAGGTATCAGCTTAGGCACTAAGCTAAATGCATTATGTCTCCATGATCAGGAGAGAGAACTTATTTAAAGCAGACTTCAGGTCACATGAGTAGAATCATCCTTTGGAGATGCCCATCTCACATCACTACCTATAGGACAGTATTTAAGATGAATTGGCCTTGATTTAGACACCAGGCATGGTTGCCTAGTAAGACTATTTCAAAACATGGCACCTGTCTGCCTTTAAAAGGCAAAGTTTACTTTATAAAGCTAAGTAAAATATTTCTTGCCTTTCCTACAGAAGTTGGGAAATTGTTCAAGTGGAAGGAATTAATTTCATTTAGCACTGCATAGATGCATTGCAGAAGTAGGTAACATTTCGTGAAACAAGACAGCTTCCTAACAAAGCTTGAAGCGTGCAGAACCTACATAGGCTTCAAAACGCTGAGGTTTATCTTAGTCAAGACAGACTTAATGATTCAGGTACTGATACTGTTGTTTGTTAAGGTTCTCTGTTGCCATTCCCTTCAGCAATACATTTGCATCAGAAAAATTGATTGAAGCAAGACATAAAAGGATATTAAACATTTCCAACATTTTACTGTATTAAGAGTTAGATTCATTTTCTGGATGAGATACTGAAGTGGGAGCTCTGAGAAATTAATTGAGCTAAATCAATAAAGTATTCCATATTCCAGATGCAATGTTTCAGTTAAATGATCGCATTTTATTTCAGTTCCTGAAACGAAGACGGGGGATAATATTTCCTTTCACCTCTCCTTCATCTGCTTTTTCTACTTTGACTGCAAATTCCCAAGTAGCCAAGTACAGTTAAGTAACTTCATACTATTCAGTTACCACTAGTTTTCTGTAGGACTGACACTTTCGCCCCCACCTGATTTTTCTCTAAGTCATAGGTTGTTATGAGGCAAGGACTGATACTATCTGATTAGATACTTCTAATGGAGACTCCAGATGCCATTCGCAACTGCTGGGTATCACCATAGCAGCAATAAACACAGCAAAATCCCATGTGGCTTTCTACTTAAGCTTTGTAGGTTGTTCATGTTCACAGGGACATGAGTAGAAATCTAGAGGTGAAACTACATTAAACCATAAATTTGTACCACTTCTATGCAGAAATAAACTGCTCATCAGCATTGTTTTGCTCTGAACTTTAACTCTTTAACAGGGGGTGAAAGGGTGGTTGGTGTACTAGAATGAGCGATAGAATAAAACTTCAAGTTTGCAGGGCGTTTTGATATTCCTAACTAAGGTGTATCATATAGTTATTATTACTTTTTTCTTTTCATTCAATGTATTATATTTTAGTGTCTTGAAAGATATTTCTATACTTTATATAGACAAGATATGTAATACAGAAGCTTTTATTACGTATATAGCTACCAATTTTCACTTACACCAGTATAAAACACTGGTATCATTCAGGCATTTTACTACTAATAAAACACAAGCAGATTTTTACTTGTGTTTTCGACTGGTCTGCTATAACGAGTAAAATCCCGTGCTGAAAAATCATGTTCTTTTTCTTCATTTTCAATGGAAAAGCACCAGTCTTCTTCCTTCCATGGTCTGTTGTATAGAAGTTTTAAACTGATTATCAGCTACAGCAATTAGTAAGTTAGCAGAGTAAAGAAAGAAAAGGGCAGCCCTTGCATACCACTTCTTTTTTAACGCATAAAAATTTTAATAAATA